>OX453013.1:27046141-29563641 GCA_949699075.1 Asteroscopus sphinx
AGCGAGCCCAGTGCGGCCCCCGCACACTACGTGCGCAAGCAGTGCTGCCAGTAGGCGCACACGTGAGTAGTGCCACCGCCTTAGTAGCGAGCCCAGTGCGGCCCCCGCACACTACGTGCGCAAGCAGTGCTGCCAGTAGGCGCACACGTGAGTAGTGCCACCGCCTTAGTAGCGAGCCCAGTGCGGCCCCCGCACACTACGTGCGCAAGCAGTGCTGCCAGTAGGCGCACAACGTGAGTAGTGCCACCGCCTTAGTAGCGAGCCCAGTGCGGCCCCCGCACACTACGTGCGCAAGCAGTGCTGCCAGTAGGCGCACACGTGAGTAGTGCCACCGCCTTAGTAGCGAGCCCAGTGCGGCCCCCGCACACTACGTGCGCAAGCAGTGCTGCCAGTAGGCGCACACGTGAGTAGTGCCACCGCCTTAGTAGCGAGCCCAGTGCGGCCCCGCACACTACGTGCGCAAGCAGTGCTGCCAGTAGGCGCACAACGTGAGTAGTGCCACCGCCTTAGTAGCGAGCCCAGTGCGGCCCCCGCACACTACGTGCGCAAGCAGTGCTGCCAGTAGGCGCACAACGTGAGTAGTGCCACCGCCTTAGTAGCGAGCCCAGTGCGGCCCCCGCACACTACGTGCGCAAGCAGTGCTGCCAGTAGGCGCACACGTGAGTAGTGCCACCGCCTTAGTAGCGAGCCCAGTGCGGCCCCCGCACACTACGTGCGCAAGCAGTGCTGCCAGTAGGCGCACAACGTGAGTAGTGCCACCGCCTTAGTAGCGAGCCCAGTGCGGCCCCCGCACACTACGTGCGCAAGCAGTGCTGCCAGTAGGCGCACACGTGAGTAGTGCCACCGCCTTAGTAGCGAGCCCAGTGCGGCCCCCGCACACTACGTGCGCAAGCAGTGCTGCCAGTAGGCGCACACGTGAGTAGTGCCACCGCCTTAGTAGCGAGCCCAGTGCGGCCCCCGCACACTACGTGCGCAAGCAGTGCTGCCAGTAGGCGCACAACGTGAGTAGTGCCACCGCCTTAGTAGCGAGCCCAGTGCGGCCCCCGCACACTACGTGCGCAAGCAGTGCTGCCAGTAGGCGCACAACGTGAGTAGTGCCACCGCCTTAGTAGCGAGCCCAGTGCGGCCCCCGCACACTACGTGCGCAAGCAGTGCTGCCAGTAGGCGCACAACGTGAGTAGTGCCACCGCCTTAGTAGCGAGCCCAGTGCGGCCCCCGCACACTACGTGCGCAAGCAGTGCTGCCAGTAGGCGCACAACGTGAGTAGTGCCACCGCCTTAGTAGCGAGCCCAGTGCGGCCCCCGCACACTACGTGCGCAAGCAGTGCTGCCAGTAGGCGCACACGTGAGTAGTGCCACCGCCTTAGTAGCGAGCCCAGTGCGGCCCCCGCACACTACGTGCGCAAGCAGTGCTGCCAGTAGGCGCACAACGTGAGTAGTGCCACCGCCTTAGTAGCGAGCCCAGTGCGGCCCCCGCACACTACGTGCGCAAGCAGTGCTGCCAGTAGGCGCACAACGTGAGTAGTGCCACCGCCTTAGTAGCGAGCCCAGTGCGGCCCCCGCACACTACGTGCGCAAGCAGTGCTGCCAGTAGGCGCACAACGTGAGTAGTGCCACCGCCTTAGTAGCGAGCCCAGTGCGGCCCCCGCACACTACGTGCGCAAGCAGTGCTGCCAGTAGGCGCACAACGTGAGTAGTGCCACCGCCTTAGTAGCGAGCCCAGTGCGGCCCCCGCACACTACGTGCGCAAGCAGTGCTGCCAGTAGGCGCACAACGTGAGTAGTGCCACCGCCTTAGTAGCGAGCCCAGTGCGGCCCCCGCACACTACGTGCGCAAGCAGTGCTGCCAGTAGGCGCACACGTGAGTAGTGCCACCGCCTTAGTAGCGAGCCCAGTGCGGCCCCCGCACACTACGTGCGCAAGCAGTGCTGCCAGTAGGCGCACAACGTGAGTAGTGCCACCGCCTTAGTAGCGAGCCCAGTGCGGCCCCCGCACACTACGTGCGCAAGCAGTGCTGCCAGTAGGCGCACAACGTGAGTAGTGCCACCGCCTTAGTAGCGAGCCCAGTGCGGCCCCCGCACACTACGTGCGCAAGCAGTGCTGCCAGTAGGCGCACAACGTGAGTAGTGCCACCGCCTTAGTAGCGAGCCCAGTGCGGCCCCCGCACACTACGTGCGCAAGCAGTGCTGCCAGTAGGCGCACAACGTGAGTAGTGCCACCGCCTTAGTAGCGAGCCCAGTGCGGCCCCCGCACACTACGTGCGCAAGCAGTGCTGCCAGTAGGCGCACAACGTGAGTAGTGCCACCGCCTTAGTAGCGAGCCCAGTGCGGCCCCCGCACACTACGTGCGCAAGCAGTGCTGCCAGTAGGCGCACAACGTGAGTAGTGCCACCGCCTTAGTAGCGAGCCCAGTGCGGCCCCCGCACACTACGTGCGCAAGCAGTGCTGCCAGTAGGCGCACAACGTGAGTAGTGCCACCGCCTTAGTAGCGAGCCCAGTGCGGCCCCCGCACACTACGTGCGCAAGCAGTGCTGCCAGTAGGCGCACAACGTGAGTAGTGCCACCGCCTTAGTAGCGAGCCCAGTGCGGCCCCCGCACACTACGTGCGCAAGCAGTGCTGCCAGTAGGCGCACAACGTGAGTAGTGCCACCGCCTTAGTAGCGAGCCCAGTGCGGCCCCCGCACACTACGTGCGCAAGCAGTGCTGCCAGTAGGCGCACACGTGAGTAGTGCCACCGCCTTAGTAGCGAGCCCAGTGCGGCCCCCGCACACTACGTGCGCAAGCAGTGCTGCCAGTAGGCGCACAACGTGAGTAGTGCCACCGCCTTAGTAGCGAGCCCAGTGCGGCCCCCGCACACTACGTGCGCAAGCAGTGCTGCCAGTAGGCGCACAACGTGAGTAGTGCCACCGCCTTAGTAGCGAGCCCAGTGCGGCCCCCCGCACACTACGTGCGCAAGCAGTGCTGCCAGTAGGCGCACACGTGAGTAGTGCCACCGCCTTAGTAGCGAGCCCAGTGCGGCCCCCGCACACTACGTGCGCAAGCAGTGCTGCCAGTAGGCGCACAACGTGAGTAGTGCCACCGCCTTAGTAGCGAGCCCAGTGCGGCCCCGCACACTACGTGCGCAAGCAGTGCTGCCAGTAGGCGCACAACGTGAGTAGTGCCACCGCCTTAGTAGCGAGCCCAGTGCGGCCCCCGCACACTACGTGCGCAAGCAGTGCTGCCAGTAGGCGCACAACGTGAGTAGTGCCACCGCCTTAGTAGCGAGCCCAGTGCGGCCCCCGCACACTACGTGCGCAAGCAGTGCTGCCAGTAGGCGCACAACGTGAGTAGTGCCACCGCCTTAGTAGCGAGCCCAGTGCGGCCCCCGCACACTACGTGCGCAAGCAGTGCTGCCAGTAGGCGCACAACGTGAGTAGTGCCACCGCCTTAGTAGCGAGCCCAGTGCGGCCCCCGCACACTACGTGCGCAAGCAGTGCTGCCAGTAGGCGCACAACGTGAGTAGTGCCACCGCCTTAGTAGCGAGCCCAGTGCGGCCCCCGCACACTACGTGCGCAAGCAGTGCTGCCAGTAGGCGCACAACGTGAGTAGTGCCACCGCCTTAGTAGCGAGCCCAGTGCGGCCCCCGCACACTACGTGCGCAAGCAGTGCTGCCAGTAGGCGCACAACGTGAGTAGTGCCACCGCCTTAGTAGCGAGCCCAGTGCGGCCCCCGCACACTACGTGCGCAAGCAGTGCTGCCAGTAGGCGCACAACGTGAGTAGTGCCACCGCCTTAGTAGCGAGCCCAGTGCGGCCCCCGCACACTACGTGCGCAAGCAGTGCTGCCAGTAGGCGCACAACGTGAGTAGTGCCACCGCCTTAGTAGCGAGCCCAGTGCGGCCCCCGCACACTACGTGCGCAAGCAGTGCTGCCAGTAGGCGCACAACGTGAGTAGTGCCACCGCCTTAGTAGCGAGCCCAGTGCGGCCCCCGCACACTACGTGCGCAAGCAGTGCTGCCAGTAGGCGCACAACGTGAGTAGTGCCACCGCCTTAGTAGCGAGCCCAGTGCGGCCCCCGCACACTACGTGCGCAAGCAGTGCTGCCAGTAGGCGCACAACGTGAGTAGTGCCACCGCCTTAGTAGCGAGCCCAGTGCGGCCCCCGCACACTACGTGCGCAAGCAGTGCTGCCAGTAGGCGCACAACGTGAGTAGTGCCACCGCCTTAGTAGCGAGCCCAGTGCGGCCCCCGCACACTACGTGCGCAAGCAGTGCTGCCAGTAGGCGCACAACGTGAGTAGTGCCACCGCCTTAGTAGCGAGCCCAGTGCGGCCCCCGCACACTACGTGCGCAAGCAGTGCTGCCAGTAGGCGCACAACGTGAGTAGTGCCACCGCCTTAGTAGCGAGCCCAGTGCGGCCCCCGCACACTACGTGCGCAAGCAGTGCTGCCAGTAGGCGCACAACGTGAGTAGTGCCACCGCCTTAGTAGCGAGCCCAGTGCGGCCCCCGCACACTACGTGCGCAAGCAGTGCTGCCAGTAGGCGCACAACGTGAGTAGTGCCACCGCCTTAGTAGCGAGCCCAGTGCGGCCCCCGCACACTACGTGCGCAAGCAGTGCTGCCAGTAGGCGCACAACGTGAGTAGTGCCACCGCCTTAGTAGCGAGCCCAGTGCGGCCCCCGCACACTACGTGCGCAAGCAGTGCTGCCAGTAGGCGCACAACGTGAGTAGTGCCACCGCCTTAGTAGCGAGCCCAGTGCGGCCCCCGCACACTACGTGCGCAAGCAGTGCTGCCAGTAGGCGCACAACGTGAGTAGTGCCACCGCCTTAGTAGCGAGCCCAGTGCGGCCCCCGCACACTACGTGCGCAAGCAGTGCTGCCAGTAGGCGCACAACGTGAGTAGTGCCACCGCCTTAGTAGCGAGCCCAGTGCGGCCCCCGCACACTACGTGCGCAAGCAGTGCTGCCAGTAGGCGCACAACGTGAGTAGTGCCACCGCCTTAGTAGCGAGCCCAGTGCGGCCCCCGCACACTACGTGCGCAAGCAGTGCTGCCAGTAGGCGCACAACGTGAGTAGTGCCACCGCCTTAGTAGCGAGCCCAGTGCGGCCCCCGCACACTACGTGCGCAAGCAGTGCTGCCAGTAGGCGCACAACGTGAGTAGTGCCACCGCCTTAGTAGCGAGCCCAGTGCGGCCCCCGCACACTACGTGCGCAAGCAGTGCTGCCAGTAGGCGCACAACGTGAGTAGTGCCACCGCCTTAGTAGCGAGCCCAGTGCGGCCCCCGCACACTACGTGCGCAAGCAGTGCTGCCAGTAGGCGCACAACGTGAGTAGTGCCACCGCCTTAGTAGCGAGCCCAGTGCGGCCCCCGCACACTACGTGCGCAAGCAGTGCTGCCAGTAGGCGCACAACGTGAGTAGTGCCACCGCCTTAGTAGCGAGCCCAGTGCGGCCCCCGCACACTACGTGCGCAAGCAGTGCTGCCAGTAGGCGCACACGTGAGTAGTGCCACCGCCTTAGTAGCGAGCCCAGTGCGGCCCCCGCACACTACGTGCGCAAGCAGTGCTGCCAGTAGGCGCACAACGTGAGTAGTGCCACCGCCTTAGTAGCGAGCCCAGTGCGGCCCCCGCACACTACGTGCGCAAGCAGTGCTGCCAGTAGGCGCACAACGTGAGTAGTGCCACCGCCTTAGTAGCGAGCCCAGTGCGGCCCCCGCACACTACGTGCGCAAGCAGTGCTGCCAGTAGGCGCACAACGTGAGTAGTGCCACCGCCTTAGTAGCGAGCCCAGTGCGGCCCCCGCACACTACGTGCGCAAGCAGTGCTGCCAGTAGGCGCACAACGTGAGTAGTGCCACCGCCTTAGTAGCGAGCCCAGTGCGGCCCCCGCACACTACGTGCGCAAGCAGTGCTGCCAGTAGGCGCACAACGTGAGTAGTGCCACCGCCTTAGTAGCGAGCCCAGTGCGGCCCCCGCACACTACGTGCGCAAGCAGTGCTGCCAGTAGGCGCACAACGTGAGTAGTGCCACCGCCTTAGTAGCGAGCCCAGTGCGGCCCCCGCACACTACGTGCGCAAGCAGTGCTGCCAGTAGGCGCACAACGTGAGTAGTGCCACCGCCTTAGTAGCGAGCCCAGTGCGGCCCCCGCACACTACGTGCGCAAGCAGTGCTGCCAGTAGGCGCACAACGTGAGTAGTGCCACCGCCTTAGTAGCGAGCCCAGTGCGGCCCCCGCACACTACGTGCGCAAGCAGTGCTGCCAGTAGGCGCACAACGTGAGTAGTGCCACCGCCTTAGTAGCGAGCCCAGTGCGGCCCCCGCACACTACGTGCGCAAGCAGTGCTGCCAGTAGGCGCACAACGTGAGTAGTGCCACCGCCTTAGTAGCGAGCCCAGTGCGGCCCCCGCACACTACGTGCGCAAGCAGTGCTGCCAGTAGGCGCACAACGTGAGTAGTGCCACCGCCTTAGTAGCGAGCCCAGTGCGGCCCCCGCACACTACGTGCGCAAGCAGTGCTGCCAGTAGGCGCACAACGTGAGTAGTGCCACCGCCTTAGTAGCGAGCCCAGTGCGGCCCCCGCACACTACGTGCGCAAGCAGTGCTGCCAGTAGGCGCACAACGTGAGTAGTGCCACCGCCTTAGTAGCGAGCCCAGTGCGGCCCCCGCACACTACGTGCGCAAGCAGTGCTGCCAGTAGGCGCACAACGTGAGTAGTGCCACCGCCTTAGTAGCGAGCCCAGTGCGGCCCCCGCACACTACGTGCGCAAGCAGTGCTGCCAGTAGGCGCACAACGTGAGTAGTGCCACCGCCTTAGTAGCGAGCCCAGTGCGGCCCCCGCACACTACGTGCGCAAGCAGTGCTGCCAGTAGGCGCACAACGTGAGTAGTGCCACCGCCTTAGTAGCGAGCCCAGTGCGGCCCCCGCACACTACGTGCGCAAGCAGTGCTGCCAGTAGGCGCACAACGTGAGTAGTGCCACCGCCTTAGTAGCGAGCCCAGTGCGGCCCCCGCACACTACGTGCGCAAGCAGTGCTGCCAGTAGGCGCACAACGTGAGTAGTGCCACCGCCTTAGTAGCGAGCCCAGTGCGGCCCCCGCACACTACGTGCGCAAGCAGTGCTGCCAGTAGGCGCACAACGTGAGTAGTGCCACCGCCTTAGTAGCGAGCCCAGTGCGGCCCCCGCACACTACGTGCGCAAGCAGTGCTGCCAGTAGGCGCACAACGTGAGTAGTGCCACCGCCTTAGTAGCGAGCCCAGTGCGGCCCCCGCACACTACGTGCGCAAGCAGTGCTGCCAGTAGGCGCACAACGTGAGTAGTGCCACCGCCTTAGTAGCGAGCCCAGTGCGGCCCCCGCACACTACGTGCGCAAGCAGTGCTGCCAGTAGGCGCACAACGTGAGTAGTGCCACCGCCTTAGTAGCGAGCCCAGTGCGGCCCCCGCACACTACGTGCGCAAGCAGTGCTGCCAGTAGGCGCACAACGTGAGTAGTGCCACCGCCTTAGTAGCGAGCCCAGTGCGGCCCCCGCACACTACGTGCGCAAGCAGTGCTGCCAGTAGGCGCACAACGTGAGTAGTGCCACCGCCTTAGTAGCGAGCCCAGTGCGGCCCCCGCACACTACGTGCGCAAGCAGTGCTGCCAGTAGGCGCACAACGTGAGTAGTGCCACCGCCTTAGTAGCGAGCCCAGTGCGGCCCCCGCACACTACGTGCGCAAGCAGTGCTGCCAGTAGGCGCACAACGTGAGTAGTGCCACCGCCTTAGTAGCGAGCCCAGTGCGGCCCCCGCACACTACGTGCGCAAGCAGTGCTGCCAGTAGGCGCACAACGTGAGTAGTGCCACCGCCTTAGTAGCGAGCCCAGTGCGGCCCCCGCACACTACGTGCGCAAGCAGTGCTGCCAGTAGGCGCACAACGTGAGTAGTGCCACCGCCTTAGTAGCGAGCCCAGTGCGGCCCCCGCACACTACGTGCGCAAGCAGTGCTGCCAGTAGGCGCACAACGTGAGTAGTGCCACCGCCTTAGTAGCGAGCCCAGTGCGGCCCCCGCACACTACGTGCGCAAGCAGTGCTGCCAGTAGGCGCACAACGTGAGTAGTGCCACCGCCTTAGTAGCGAGCCCAGTGCGGCCCCCGCACACTACGTGCGCAAGCAGTGCTGCCAGTAGGCGCACAACGTGAGTAGTGCCACCGCCTTAGTAGCGAGCCCAGTGCGGCCCCCGCACACTACGTGCGCAAGCAGTGCTGCCAGTAGGCGCACAACGTGAGTAGTGCCACCGCCTTAGTAGCGAGCCCAGTGCGGCCCCCGCACACTACGTGCGCAAGCAGTGCTGCCAGTAGGCGCACAACGTGAGTAGTGCCACCGCCTTAGTAGCGAGCCCAGTGCGGCCCCCGCACACTACGTGCGCAAGCAGTGCTGCCAGTAGGCGCACAACGTGAGTAGTGCCACCGCCTTAGTAGCGAGCCCAGTGCGGCCCCCGCACACTACGTGCGCAAGCAGTGCTGCCAGTAGGCGCACAACGTGAGTAGTGCCACCGCCTTAGTAGCGAGCCCAGTGCGGCCCCCGCACACTACGTGCGCAAGCAGTGCTGCCAGTAGGCGCACAACGTGAGTAGTGCCGCCGCCTTAGTAGCGAGCCCAGTGCGGCCCCCGCACACTACGTGCGCAAGCAGTGCTGCCAGTAGGCGCACAACGTGAGTAGTGCCACCGCCTTAGTAGCGAGCCCAGTGCGGCCCCCGCACACTACGTGCGCAAGCAGTGCTGCCAGTAGGCGCACAACGTGAGTAGTGCCACCGCCTTAGTAGCGAGCCCAGTGCGGCCCCCGCACACTACGTGCGCAAGCAGTGCTGCCAGTAGGCGCACAACGTGAGTAGTGCCACCGCCTTAGTAGCGAGCCCAGTGCGGCCCCCGCACACTACGTGCGCAAGCAGTGCTGCCAGTAGGCGCACAACGTGAGTAGTGCCACCGCCTTAGTAGTGGTGAACGATTCCGAGATGTTCCAACATTTGGAAACACTCGCAGTCATACACATTTTCATAGATCTAAACAATCGATACACTCTTCGACTAAGCAATCAATATATTTTTCAATTGTTTGAGTTAACCTTGCTCAGTCAGAATAAGTAATTAAAAAATAACCAATATATTGTGTTACTAGTATATATTTTATGCATAGTTTTTTTGTTGTATGTGGTTATCAGTTTAACTGTAGATTTGATTAATTTTCAGAAAGTCCAGTTTACGTCGGAGCCGAGAAGAGAGATGCGGCTGGAGATATAAATGCAATCATTACGAATCATTCCCAGACAATGGTGTTTACCAACATAATAACTAGGTTGCCGGTGCGCTGTATACTGTCTAACACTAAAGATGAAATCTTATATCCATGAAGTTAGCCATACATTGTCTATGGCACGACATATATTTTAAACTGGCAACACCAACACAAAAAACGGTTAAGAGTGGCTCATGTAGATAGCTTTGTGTAATTATTGATATTTAGTGTCCGAACGAATAAAGTAAAAAAAAATATATAATAATTATCGTAACGTGAAGAGATGATTCAATATAACAACAACTTAGTAAAGGAACCATGCTTCAGTTATAGAAAGCACCCGAGTTTATTCATTTTGGCGCTAGACACACTATACCTGTGTAATTTATACCTGAATTTATCTTTTTTATTTAGGTTTAAACCATATTTTTCGTTAGTAGATAATTCATGTTATATGCTATTTATTTAGCGAATTAAATAATGATAAAAGTTACTAAAAACCGTTATAATTATTTAAATATTTTTTCTATAGTATTAGGCGTAAACTCCTTATAACAATGAGCAATAAATTGGGCTGGTAAACGGAAATACGCGTAAAAGTTCACTGTTTAATAGCACACAAATCATAGCTTCATAATTAAAGTACGTCTAATTGTTTTTTAATACACTAGCTGGTAGTTTTTACTAAGTAACGAGATAGCTTTTTTAAAAGGGAATCCTTTTTTCTTTTATGAATACGTGCCTTCTATGGAAACGGCGTGACATGTACATTTTATTGAAGCTTTTATTGTTTATTTTTTGCCTCGTGTTAAAGTTATTGTTTCGGACTAGTTGGGGTATCACCAATGAGCATTCAATCATATACAGACATAATTCAGCTTTTAATCAATTCTGTAAATTTTCGACTAGACAACCCGCTCCTATTGGATCGGGAAATGTCACGCGCGTGTCATTACGCGAGACAATAGCAGCGCGCCCTAGTTCTTTCCTATTGGCAAGCATATTCTTGCCACGATATATATCTGTGCGAATAAATAGAACAGTTTCGGAATTAGACAGTTGAATCGGGCAATGTTACGCTCGTGCGTAGCATTCCGCTAGCCAATAGGAGCGCGTCCTAGTTCTCTCCTATTGGCAAGCATGATCTTGGCCTGATATTTATCCGTGCGAATAAATAGAACAGTTTCGGAATTAGACAGCTGAATCGGGCAATGTCACGCTCGGGCGTAGCATTTCGCGAGCCAATAGGAGTGAGCCCTAGTTCTTTCCTATTGGCAAGCGTGCTCACGGCCTGATATTTATCTGTGCTAATAAATAGAACAGTTTCGGAATTTAGTTGAATCGGGCAATGTCACGCTCGGGCGTAGCATCGCACGAGCCAATAGCACCGCGCCCTAGTTCTCTCCCATTGGCAAGCATGCTCTAAGCCGAATATTTATCTATGCGAATAAACAGAACAGTTTCGGAATTGGACAGCCAGTAATTTATCTCTATAGAGTTTAATACTCGATTGGTACCACAGACAGTGTTCCTTGGTGAGGCAGACGTCAGTGACGTCACCACCCCGATACTAGTCTGTAAGCACGCTAAATGTTCGCTATCTCCAAGGGATAATATTATTGTTGACCGCCGTATTCGCTATAAGAACACAATACTCAGTCAGTGTTCTAGGCCCCGTGCCATTACTGATTATGGCCAGCGAATATTTTTATAACCATCGGCACTAAGGCCTCTGGCCGTTTTATTTCTCAAGTGAGGATGCGGTGTTTGTTGTATCTAAGAAATATGTTATTGTATTATGGTCTTCAATATGCATGATTATTTTTTTAGTGCCTACCTGTAATTACTTTATTAAAGACAAAGATAATAAAATATAATGTAAATTTCTTGGCGTTTTTATTTTATACTAGCGACCTGCCCCGGTTTCCCAAGGGACCATTTCTTTTTTCCTAAACAATTTATTTGATACACCCTGTCCCGACAATTACGAACACAACTAAAAAAAAACCAGCCAAATCGGTCGAACGCAACGGTCTCAAGTTTTTTTTTTATATCGGATGGCAAAACGAGCTAAAGGGCCTACAGCGGTTATCTTTGCCCATAATTTGAATACCGCCACCTCGGCTGTTGCCTAAATGGTACAGTGTTACAAAGCAATTGGTATACACGGTAGGGAAAAAATGAAGTTTTCTCAGAAGATTATGGATGTTTTCGAGTGAAATATCATTTTAATATTTTATATTTAATAACGGACAAAGTTAAACTGTATTTATACAAAACCCTAATCAAAGCATTCTATAACAACTTCCTGAGAAATCTTCATCTATATCTGGCAACGCTGTATACTAATTGCTTTGTTAGACTGTACCACAAGTCGGTTCGCCAAACTAAGACATGAAGATGGAAAGTCTCATGTGATTGTAATTTCACCGGCACCCGTACCCTTCAGACCGAAACAGCAATGCGAGCATCACTATTTGGCGAAGAAGTAGGTACACAGTGGCGCAGTCCTACCTTACGCTGTAAGTTAGTGTTATTAATCTAAGGTTAAAACCAAAAAACTGAATAGAATTGAAAAATGTTTCAGTGGTTGCACTTGCAAGCACTTCTAGGTTCGATTCCTAGGTTGGACAGTGTCACTGGTATTAATCTGAGGTCACTGGGTTTATAATGAGGAAATTGTCTATAATAATAAGTGTCATAATTACGTTATTTTACGCAATTCAAAATCAATATAATTTATTTGTGAAACATAGGTATAAAAGTTAAATTATGACCTTTATCCCGCATCCAGCGGATTCCCGCGACCTTCACCAGGTCGTCGGACGTCGTTCACCTTGTGGGGGGCCTACCCACGCTGCGCCATTCAGTACGCTCGCCACTCTAGAACATAAAACAAAATTTAGATGAGGGAAGCGCAGGACCGGTCGTTGAGGCGATGCTTGAGGGAGGAGGCCTGAGTACAGCAGTAGGCGTCTTTCAGCTGAAATGATGATGACCTTTATGTAAACAATTAAGTTTGAAAGATGACTTTTTGAAATATCAAACAACTAGTTCACACGGAGTCAATAGCCCCTGAGTCCTACAGTCCAAACTGCCTGCCTTTATAAACAAACTAACATCTGCCCGAGACTTCGCATGCGTGTATAATTCGTTTTATCACAGAAAGAAAGACTATCGCGCATCCCTCTGGAATTGTATCTTCCCCGGGATAAAAAGCACAGGGTACTGATCATCATCATCATCATTTCAGCCGAAAGACGTGCACTGCTTGACATAGGCCTCCCCTAAGCATCGCCACAACGACCGGTCCTGTGCCTTCCGCATCCAGCGGATTCCCGCGACCTTCACCAGGTCGTCGGTCCACCTTGTGGGGGGCCTACCCACGCTGCGCCTTCCAGTACGCGGTCGCCACTCCAGAACTTTACTGCCCCATCGGCCATCCGTTCTGCGAGCAATGTGCCCCGCCCACTGCCACTTAAGTTTGGCAATTCTTCGGGCTATGTCGGTTACTTTCGTTCTCCTGCGAATCTCCTCATTTCTGATTCGATCACGCAGGGACACTCCGAGCATAGCCCTAAAAATATACTGATAAAAAGTCATTATTCTATGCTATCTGCAAACACTATTGAATCTCTTGTTCTGATGACGGGCACTAGTTAAAAATTTACTAGCATTATTTGTAGCTGACTGATCGTTCTGTGCTGACAGACTTACAAAGGTTTGAAGACTACACTGACCGTCAGTCCGTCACAGATAGCAAATAAGTTCTACTGGAGAAAGAAGTTAATAAGGCTACTGTGTTTATCTTGAACAGGGTAGGTAATTAGAAAAATCGGCCAAGTGCGAGTCGGACTCGCGCATTAAGGGTTCCGTACCTCTCAACGACCTGATACCCCATAAAAACTGATTTAATTTACGAGAGTTTATCAAAAGATATCTACGTACAGTGCGCGAAATATGAATTTTTGCATGTCTTTCTTACGCAGGTACCACCACATATGTCTATGTTTGTCTTATTTTTTGCATTTGTTGCTAAACTACATAATGGTGTCGATTCTCTTGTTCACGAACTAAACTTATTTTAAACTATCGCTCTCTTTTACTAAAAGTAGATACAAGAAAGGGATGGCAACCATTTTAGAACTGTCAAATTAGTTTACGTGTTACATTTCTTTGTATTTTAGTGGGCACGTTCCGAGATCACGACTAAACTTGTATGGAAAATTTAATTTCGTCTAATTTGACAGCTCTTAAATGGTTGCCATCCCTTTCTTGTATCTACTATTAGTAAAAGAGGGCGATAGTTTAAAATAAGTTTAGTTCGTGAACAAGAGAATCGACACCAATATGCACTATAATCTGACCAAGTTTGACGCTGGTATATATTACCGTTTTGAAGATAGAGCAGGAACAAAAACGTTGAAAAAAATTCATGTTTTTTGAGGTTTCTTGTATGGGGACCCCCTTTGGTTTTAGACTTTTTTTTGTTTTTAGTATTTGTCGTGATACACCTCATAGCAACACAATTTCTGAGAAAATTTCAACCGGTTACCTATTACCATTCAAAAGATACAGCCTTGTGACAGACAGACGGACGGACGGACAGCTTAGCGAGAGTAATAGGGTCCCGTTTGTCACCCTTCGGGTACGGAACCCTAAAAAAGCTGCAGCGATTAGGTATACCGATATCTATCTAACTATCTGCAGATAATTTCTTACGCCATTGCTTAGTAAATAAAATCATCTTGTCAGCAATATAAAATTGCCGCCAACCCGATAAAATACGACAGTCCTTTTGATTCAAGTATTTTCCTATACATAAGAGGCTTTATCTATAGACTACGTAACTTGGTCGTGTTAAAAGACCACTAACATGAGTCCAAGGTTGTCGGGTTTTTGTATTTATTTTGTGTTCGGTCCGGCCGGCATCGGCAGTTTATCTCTACATCGGACACAAAGTGCACGATAGGTAAGTGATATTACAACAACATTGATAATTAGCTATACCTAGGTATAATTTAGTTTTCATGTAAATGCTAAGGTTTATTATCTTCGTTTGTTATTGTAAAAGCAGCTAGTACCGTAGAACAAATAATAGTAGTACGTTGTTTGTGCTTGCAATAATTAGGTAGGTACAGTCAACCGCACGTTCGTGGTAACAGTTTGACCTTGACAGCGTCTTTATTTCGTAAGCAGTAAGGAAGGTTTTCATAACTCAAGTGTTACCACTGACGTGTGGTCGACTGTACCTACATTATTGGAAGTAGGTAGAGTGATAGATAGTACAAACCATAGGTACATTTATTATACCTACCTATGGGGTAAATAGATTTTCTGTGGGGTAAACCGAGGTTACCGGCTAAGCCGGGTCTCCTGCGACCATGTTTTTGTTATTTCTAACATCTAACACGTAGCGTAGCCTGTTTGGCCACATTTGATTGACTTCAACAAAATATTAACATTTTCTGTTAGATTTTTGTCGCAGGAGACCCGCCTTTAGTTAAACAATTCATGATTCAAAAATAGACTCACGAAATCACGACTTTCACGAGACACATTTGTGGTAGTCGTGGTAGTACCAAACGTATCCAAATACCTTACCTACCTACATTTTTTTTTCAATATCCAGAAAAGCCTCTAAAGCACGTGTGCTGAGCCACAGGTCGTAGGTTCGAATCCTGCTCTTCTCAGCGAAAACTTCTTTCCACAATTTATATATATTTACATCCATAATAATATAATAGAATAGTTAATAAACAAGCATCTAAAGATAGGCTCTGCCATAAATATAGGTAGGTACGCAATAAATACATACGAGTTAACACCTAGGTACTTACCTACTTGGGTTGGTACGATAATTGTAAATAACATCTCGAAACGCCTCAAAACATTCAAAAACCGAATTGAAAATGATATTTCGCTAACGTTTATTAATTTCCAGCTTCAGAATGTCTATAGACCTGTACTACACACCTGGATCCGCGCCATGCCGCCTCGTTTTGCTAGTAGCAGCCGCGCTGGACATACATCTCAACCTAAATGTCCTTAATTTAAGAGAAGGGGATCAGTTCAAGCCGGACTTTTTAAAGGTAAGAACGTAAAGGCATAAGAAAAGAGAAGACCTATTCTATGGTAGAGTTAAGGTGGGCACTGACAATTATTCATCCATTCGGACGTCGTTTTAATAACTACATCCCAAAAAGCTTGACTTGTTCTAAAAATGACACACGTTTTCAACATTCATTTATTTGTGTGATGAACATGAGTGTTTGTGTTGGTCTGGTTGTTTCTTATGAAAAATGACACACGTTTTCAACATTCATTTATTTGTGTGATGAACATGAGTGTTTGTGTTGGTCTGGTTGTTTCTTATGAAAAATGACACACGTTTTCAACATTCATTTATTTGTGTGATGAACATGAGTGTTTGTGTTGGTCTGGTTGTTTCTTATGTATTATAAGTATGTATTTACAAAAAAAAAGTATATAAGTACCCATTGTCTAGTACCCATACCACAAGCTCTGCTTAGTTTGGGACTAGATGTTGATGTGTAAAAATTTCCCAAAAATATTTATTTATTATTTATTCACGGATAGATTTTGGAATGCGGCCACGCCTTTCACACTGTTGGATGCATTGTCAGTGGCACCCTTTAGATAGGCATGTCAGGTGGGACACCCACACACATGTAAGGCTTAGATAGGCATGTCAGGTGGGACACCCACACACATGTAAGGCTTAGATAGGCATGTCAGGTGGGACACCCACACACATGTAAGGCTTGTAATTTGTTGTAAACAACACTGCCTTTGTAAAGAAAATATTATTTTAACTTCCAGCTCAACCCCCAACACACTGTGCCCACAATTGTCGACGGGGACTTCTCTCTGTGGGAGTCGCGGGCCATCAGTAGATACTTGGTGAACAAATATGGCGGCGAGAGCACCCTGTACCCGACGGAGCCGAGAGCCAGGGCGGTGGTCGACCAGAGACTGGACTTCGATATAGGAACGCTGTACCCCAGATTTGGGCAGTACTTTGTAAGTATTTCAATAATAAATATTATAATATCAAAGCACAGTGATGAAGTTACTGAAAGAACTGTGTTTCATAGTTTAAATCTTTGTAGATTATTCAAATCTATATCTCTGGGAATGTACGTAGAAGTGTCCCATAGTACTCCAAAATCTGGATAGTTACGGCAATGTTCTCGCCCAACTATTTATTGTATTAGTCTAATCCGCCTAATGTCAAGTCACCTTCTACGACACTTCTTATGGACATAGGCGTCGCCAAGGGGGCAGAATCCTCTTGGCACGCCACAGAATTTCTTCTTCTAAAAAAACTCATCACTTACTGACCAGTCTTAAAAATGCCTCCCCTATCTCGGGCTTTTCCCGCCAAAAATTAATTACATCACCCGATACCCTATGGAGAAGAGGTGCATGGAAGCTCAATCTTTGCCAGGAACCACATAACCCTGTCTTACTAATAATTTTAATTCCCTCAGTATCCTCAAATCTTCGGCGGAGCGCCAGCAGATGCCGCTCTGATGAAGAAGTTGGAGGAGGGTCTGGTGTTCTTCAACTCGTTCCTCGAAGGTCAGAAGTACGCCGCGGGAGATCAGCTGACCTTGGCTGACCTGAGCCTCGTAGCCACGGTGTCCACTATTGACGCTACTGGCATCAGCTTGGAGAAATATCCTAATGTTCAGAAGTAAGTTTTATTTTTGTACTAGCCTATGCCCGCGGCTTCGCCCGCGTGGATGTCGTTTATCGCGCATCCCTCGGGAACTGTTCATCTTCCCGGGATTAAAAGTAGCCTATACAAGATGTTGATAAGTAGGTATTCGTGCCATATTTAAGGAGGTGACTGTATCATTAATCCGGGTTGAACTGTTTTCCATAAAGGTAGTGCCTGAATTTCTTTATGCCTTCTGTGATGGCTAAAGCTTCTAACTCGTAGCTACTGCATATCGATGATAAATGATGCTATCGGCTCTCAGCATCCGTTGTCCTTCTACTCATGTAGTGTACCTAGTGTATGAAGTTCACCGTTACTGTATTTCTGCAGTAGTATCGCTGCATATGCTACACTAGAAGCATCGGTGTGTAATTCAGTTTCAGCATTTGGTTCATATATCTTCAGTACAGGCTTACTTGCAAGCTTCTCTTTTAATATGTTGAATACTGATCTATGTTCATAATTGAACATAAAATCCAAATCCGTTCAGTCCTTACAGCGTGATTGAGTAACAAACATCCAAACATCTTCACAAACTTTCACATTTATAATATTAGTACGAAGTAAGATAGCATGGCGAAATTGGCGAAAGGAGCAAAATACCCACCTTTGCCTATAACAACTGCAATTCCACCTAGACTGTTGCCTAAATGGTATTCCTAGTCACGTTCACCAAACTGAGACATGAAGATGGAAAGTCTCATGTGATTGTAATGTCACCGGCACACGTATCCTGCACACGGTATCCAGTAATGCAAGCATCACTGTTTGGCGGCAGAATAGGTACGGTGGCAGTATACTTGCCCGGATGAGCTCTATCACAAGAACCACAAGGTCTACTGCTACTAAGGTTTCATTCAGACGTGCAACACAACCATACAACAACGGCCCAACGACAAAAAAGTAGGCATACAATATGTATACAACGTGTTATTGAAATAACTGAAAACCTCTTAAAGGGTCATTGTACTCATCAGTGTGAACATTTATTTATTTATTTATTTAATTCTTTATGCACAACAGGGTACAAAGGCGGTCTTAACACCATAGGCGTTCTCTACCAGACAACCTTAGGGTTATGCAGAGACAAAGAATAAAGTAGATGCACCAGTAAAGTAGTAAAATATGTTTCGTACTACGGACTTATAATTACATATAATAAAAAATAAAATAGATAAATACCTATGTACATTATACATATAATAAAATATATATATTATACATACCTACATATATAACTATAAATATATAACATCAAGATAATTCAAAGTCGAGCTGAATCTGCTAAATTGTTTTCACGGAAATATTTCCTTAACTTAATTTTAAAGGTGAGCCGACTGTTAGCCATCCTGATTTCCTGAGGAAGCGCATTCCATAATAGGATAGATTGCACGAAGAATGTAGAGTGAACGAAGTCAGAGCGGTGAGAAGGACATTGGAGAAGACGATTATTAGTGGAGCGGAGATATTTAATATGCCTTGTACATAGATACTGAAAATGAGAAGTTAAATAAGAAGAATTTTTTTTTTCTTATTTTTTTTTTCTTTTACTATGGGCATAGAATATCTAATAGTACTAACGCTATGGGACCAACCTTAAAATTGTGAAAAAGCATCAGCTAATCCTTACATTTGTGTTCACATAAATCAACAAAATGTATTTTTTTCGTGATTTCAGGGTTGGTCCCACAGTAAAAGTTGTTCATATTGTTGAGTACAATGACCCCTTAAGAGGTTTTCAGTTATTTCAATAACATTAATAATATTTATTTATAATTTTTAACGCATTTTACGCATGCGAAACGAAATCTAACGAATTAAATTATGGAAAGAAAAAAAATTAATAATATTTGTATAACATTGTGTTGATGTCCAAGCTGCGCTAAAACACTCGGTCCTCCGCCTTCTGGACCCAGTTCGCTCCATTTACCTTCTTCAAATCGTCGGTCCACCTGGCGCCGTCTAGGTGCCCAACGCTGCGTTTACCAATTCGCGATCTCCGCTAAAAGACTCGTGTGCTCCAACGGCCATCATCGGTCCTTCGAAAGACATCTGACAAATATGTTCAGTTTGATTTATTTTACAGTTGCTTATTATGTACAGAAAAAAATATGTACAAAGTTCTAGAGTGGCGACCGCGTACTGGAAGGTGAAGCGCGGGTAGGCCAAGGTCAAGGTCCAAGGTGGACCGACGACCTGGTGAAGGTCGCGGGAATCCGATGGATGCGGAAAGCGCAGGACCGGTCGTTGTGGCGATGCTTGGCCTATGTCCAGCAGTGGACGTCTTTCGGCTGAAATGATGATGATGATGATGATTATGTAGGTACAGATGAGAAAACTAAAATCCTTTGTTTCTACAGGTGGTTCGAGCTCGTCAAATCAACTGCACCAGGGTATGAAGAAGCCAATGAAACTGGTATAAAGTTATTTAAGGAAATGATAGCTCAATTTAAAGCTAAAACTGAGCTTTAATAAATAGTTCTTGTATGTAGCCTTATACTAAGGGAACAGCCCGTGGAACAGCTTCCAGTAACTTTAATGTAATTAGTAATTTTAAATTCTACTATGTTACCTAGGTACACTTAATTTAATGAATAAATAAAATACGTTAAAATATATTTAGATTTTTATTCGTGCCTTATAACCTAATCTTATAATAATAAATTCAGAACAAAAAACGGTGAAAATTGAAAAAAAATATTGTGAAAGTGACAATAAGTATTATGTACCGTGTATCATAAATACAAATAATTTCCATTCATTTATCCAAAACGTACATACAAGACAAGAATGTCTTTTCGAATTTTGTCTTCATCAGTTCCCTGGTCAAATGAAAGAAACCAGGAAACTGTGAAAGCCAGGAAACATAGGGGAGAAGTTTTTTTTTTTCCAGGAGTTTTTCTAGTAAATAGTTAGGTACAACTAGCAACGAAGGTTCAACAAAAGCCCAGTTTTATGAAATTAGGGCGTTTCTTGCACTTTCGTTCGTCCCTTGTCATCTGTATAAATGAATGGAGTACCTAAATAGGTCAGTCATACGTCGGTTACTTCTTCATCATGCTGTTGACGAGGCCCTTGAAGGCATCAAGGCCTTTCTCGTTGGCCTCCTGGTAGCCGGGTGCTGAAGTCTTCACTGTCTCGTACCATCTGCAATTGTATAGAAATTTCTTTTTATTTAGATCAGATAGGCTAAGGCCCGTGTTCAACGTTAATTCTCTGATTAAACAGCCGATTACTCGAAAAATGAACTAGGATTTAAACGGTCGTTTAACCAGAAAATTATAGTTGGTGAACTCAAGCCTAAATTAATAAATAATAATAATTAATTAATTAATTTATACGTTGTTCCGTTATTGTTGAACGTGGCTGGGGGGGACTGGATGCGGAAGGCAGAGGACCGAGCGTTGTGGCGCAACTTGGGAGAGGCCTATGTCCAGCAGTGGACTGCGATAGGCTGAGTTGATTGATTGATTGATACGTTGTTCCTGTTTACTACTATTTTCATGGTGTAGGTACAATAAAGTATATTCTATCTATCTATCTAACTAAATGCCGATGTAAGTCCGTGGATGAGTGATGAGTGATCTTTCGATACACGTTGAGACTCCTTCGAAGAACACTTTGTAGTAGTAGAGCTCCTTTGTGAAAGAGCTCGTTCGGGGAAGTACTACCACCGTACCTACTTCTCCGCCAAATAGTGATGCTTGCATTGCTGTGTTTCGGTCTGAAAGGTACGGGTTCTGGTGAAATTGCAATCACATGAGACTTTCCATCTTCATATCTCAGTTTGGCGAACCGACTTGCGGTACCAGCAGTTGTTATGGGCAAAAGTAACCGCTTAACATCAGCTGGGCCTTTAGTTCGTTTCGCCATCCTTTACTATAAAAAATAAAAAACCACATTAATCTCTCGATCCCGATAGTCATGCGAATATCTATGGCAGTCGGTAGTCAGAATTCCTAAAGTCTGACAACTGGTCTAACCCTAGTATGTTGGTATTGCTTAGTAACTGGGTTGTGGGGGTCTAATGGCAGTCGCTCCGTGTAAAATACTGGATCAGCCGCATCTGCTCCCTGATTCAGATTTTTTTTGATAAACAGTTGACCGATTCGGTTTGGTATCTCGTTTCATCTACGATTTAAGTACCTAACGGGAGAAAAAGCTACTCTCGCTACTCTGTCCTTCCGTCCGCCCGTCCGCCCGTCCGTCCGTCCATCCGTCTGTCTGTCTGTCACAGGGCTTTATCTTTTGAACGGTAATAGATAACCGGTTGAAATTTTCACAGAATATGTGTTGGTATGAAGTGTAACACGACAAATACAAAAAAAAAAAAAACCATACCAGCGTCAAACTTGGTCAGATTATAGTGCATATTATGTAGTTTAGCAACAAATACTAAAAATAAGACAAACATAGACATATGTGGTGGTACCTGCGTAAGAAAGACGTGCAAAAATTCATATTTCGCGCACTGTTTGTTGATATGTTTTGATAAACTCTCGTAAATTAAATCAGTTTTATGGGGTATCATGTCGTTGAGAGGTACGGAACCCTTACTGCGCGAGTCCGACTCGCACTTGGCCGGTTTTTTTATAAGTTGACACTTATTTTGGTCAGAGTGTCGCCTTAGGGGCTTTTGCCTTTCACTCTAACATATTGTTTTCTTCTCAGAACATCAGTCTTCCATAGAAATTAAATAAATAAATAACAAACCGAATCGGTCAACAACAGCTTGTTGGAAATGTTCTGAATCGGAGAGCTTGATAGACTTTCACATTTTATAATATTAGAACGGATTCCCACCTCTTAATATTAGAGTACTTCTTGAAGTCAACATCGGAAGCTTCGAAGCTGGACACGCTGGCGACGAGGCTGAGGTCGGCGAGCGTCAGGCTGGGGCCGGCGCAGAACTTCTGTCCATCCAGGAATGAGTTCAGGAGCTGCAGAGCATCCTCGATCTTGGCCAGCTTTTCCTTGTCCGCGGGCGCGCCGCCGAACACTTGTGGGTACTGTTGTGAGAAAAAAAGAGTACAGACTTTGTAAAAGAATTATCCAGATTAGTCCCCGCGTTATCGGATACCATTGCAACTACAACGTGTGATTGAAATAACTGAAAACCTCTTAAGGGGTCATTGATGTCTCGATGGGCCTCAGTGATACCACAGTTTGCAGGTTTTGTCGCGAAAAGGATGAGACGCCCATCCATATCCTATGCGAATGTGATGCAGTGCACCACATCAGAGGCCAGCATCTTGGAGGCCACGTCATCTCAACGCAGGAGATCAAATCCTCCTCCCCCAAGGTCATAGTCGACTTCATGATTGACTTGCAGCTTGGGGAAGTGCTGTAATGCTGCAAGAGGCGTCACAATAGATCTTATCAGGTCACAGTGGCGTTCAAGACCCCTACCTCTTTCCTCAAAAATAATAAAGGGGTCATTGTACTCATCAGTACGATGAACAACTTTTACTATAGGACTGAAATCGCGAAAAAAACAGCAATCGCAAAAAAAATTAGGGAACAGCTGATTTCTTTTTGCGATTTCAGGGTAGGTCCCATAGTAAAAGTTGTTCATACTGATGAGTACGAACAACTTTAGTTATTTCAACAACACGGTGAGGTATATGGGTATATGGATCTCTCTACTCCCCGGATTCTTTTGTTTTGCAGTTGAAAAACAGGAGACTCATCTTGATTTTGCAGATGAAAAGATTCACTTGTAGGTACCTAAGTATACATATGGTCTATGATTTTTGGCTCCAGCTACTCGTAAAGGATTAAGTAGGAAGGAATAAGGAATGGATACATTCTTTAGCCTTCGCTCTTTGGTAACAAATGGCAATCATAATTTTTTCATCATTTCAGCCGAAAGACGCCCACTGCTGGACACAGGCCTCCCCCAAAAGGGGGGGATATGCCATAATCGCCACGCTTGGCAGGCGGGTTGGCGATCGCAGTTGGTTGGTTAAATACTCAGAGAACGCTGCTGCCCATCCTCTGGTGAATCCCTTAGTCGCCTTTTACGACACCAATGAGAAGATATAGGGATAAACAAATGGCAATAATACTCACGAAATAATCAGCAAATCGCTGGTATAGTGTTCCAATATCGAAGTAGAGACGTTGGTCTACCAGGGCCCTGGCCTTGGGTTCTTCAGGGTAGAGGCTGCTGCCCTTGCCGTACTTGTTCACCAGGTAGGTGATGATGGCACGCGACTCCCAGATGGAGAAGCCGTCATCGACCAACGTCGGCACTGTGTGTTGGGGATTGAGCTAAAAAAAAGAATACGTTAATTAAAGGTTTTGTAGAAAAAACCGTGAACACAATCACGATGACCATTGGACAAAGTTTCTTTACGGATGAAAGAAGTGTTGACAGCAGTAATTGCTGTCGATTATTATAACAGAGTTACAGAAGTCAAGAAAACTCTACAAATCATTAAGTTTGACTGATTTCTCAGATACCTAGGTACTTCTTCTTCTTCGTGTCGACATGAGCTACATAATGATAATAGCTCATGTCGTGGGGAAAAGATTAGCCAGTCAGCAGGTTGGTAGCGGGGCTGACTGCCCAGGGTGCGCCGGACGATCCATTAAATATCGTCTCTCTTGGAGGCTCTTTAAATGCACCCCTAGGTACTTGCTATGTAATGACTCACAGAAAGTGGACTTTTCTGTGCATTGACTCATTGATCCATGGGGCTTACGAGAGTTACAAACTGTAAGGGTCTCTGCATTTTTACTTGCTGCAAGCTAGCTACAAAACAGCAGTTTGTATGCGGTTTTTGTGCAGTTGAAACAACTGCAACCTTTAACGAAACTGTCGAAGATTGTGCAGTCGGTGTGCAGTTCGAAGAACGACGCAGTCACTCAATAGTTTTTTTATTTTTTTTATTATTAACAGGCTTGCGTTTGACCGCCACATCAACTCAGCTTATCGCAGTCCACTGCTGGACATAGGCCTCTCCCAAGTTGCGCCACAACACTCGGTCCTCTGCCTTCCGCATCCAGTCCCCCCCAGCCACGTTTTTCAGGTCGTCGGTCCACCTGGCGGGGGGGGCGCCCTACGCTGCGTTTTCCGATTCACGGTCTCCACTCAAGGACTCGTCTGCTCCAGCGGCCATCGGTCCTTCGACAGACATGGCCAGCCTACTGCCACTTCAGCTTACTGATCCTACAAGCTATGTCGGTCACTCCGGTTCTTCTCCGAATAATCTCGTTTCGGATTTTATCCTTCAAAGAAACTCCAAGCATAGCTCGCTCCATAGCTCGCTGAGCGACTTTAAATTTGTGGACTAGACTAACTGTCAGTGTCCACGTCTCGGCGCGGTAAGTCATGACAGGCAGGTCGCACTGGTTGAAGACCTTTGTCTTCAAACTTTGCGACTTTTTGACTTTTCTTCAAGCTTTGACCGCCACACCACAGTATAAATGCAGTTTGCCAACTGCACGGCTGCTGAGATCTAGCAGCTCGTGTGCAGTCCGCAATGCAGTGTCTGCAGACTCTGAAGTCTTTACTTTTATTTGGGTCTTGAGAATCTTTAGATCCAGCAGAAGTGCAAGTTTCGAACTCATGGAAGGCAAGCGTTCAACCCTATAGCGTAGAATCTGTGTCTGTGAATCTGTGGTTTCAAGGACACCCCAGAAAGAAATTGTGCTATAAAATGGCTTTTCTATGTAAATAATAATTACGTCATATTGTTTGTATACACCCGTATAACCTACCTACGTAATCTACGTATAGAGTATGCGCCTTGAAAGAAAGAAAGAAAGAAAGAATCATTTATTTGCGTAGAATACAGGTGGTACCAGATATAAAAATTGGTGGTTTAGGAACATTGCTATATTGCTTACAAAGGTTAACATTGCTAAGGTTTTCATAGTTTTATTTCCTCTACATACATACATATTATCACGCCTGTTTCCCATTGGGGTAGGCAGAGACTATGGATTTCCACCTGCTACGATCCTGACACAGATCTTTCGCTTCATCTACGTCCATTAACCTCGTCATGCATGCTCGTCGGTTTTAGAGAACTCTTAACCTGCACTGAGGTATTATAATACCTCAGTGTTAACCTGGCATTTTTTTATTTCCTCTAAGCCCGGTACCTATAATAAACTTGTATCCACTCGACCAGCGCATTCTTGTTCCAAAGTAATTACGTTTGGAGAGAAACCGGTTTCATTTCGGTTACCTGCGGAAGATAGCCGTTGCCTCGTCCCGTCCGGCATGATCTTGTCAATATCAACGTTTTAATTCATATTGATGAAATGTTATTTTTTTAAGTTCACCTGGCGTCCGGTGGAAACAGTCACCAATAAAATAATAACATCGCTATTTTATCAAGCTAAGAAACTTAATTAAGTATGGTACGGGTAGTACACACGGCTACACATCAAGCTGTACATTTCCAGTTTATGCTGACCTCGCATTGTATAGGCTTTCCGTACAATGCGAGATCAGCTTATACTGGAAATGTACAGCTCGATGTGTAGCCGTGCGTACGATCTACACATAATTATGTAGGTATATAACACTATGCCGTTTGTCTCCTAGAAGAAAAAGGCCATCCTTTCCGGTTTTGGATACCATCCTGAATTTTCTGGGAAAAAAATCGAATTTAAGAACGAATTTTCTGTAATTTTAGCACTTTTTCCGGAATGCGAGAGGGATTTTAACTATTTAATGTTCGGAATTTCCAAAAATTCTGCCGTAAAAAGAGCTTCCTGAAAACAATAACGACCTTGAATACAAAGATCATGTAGGTAATCGCTACGTTTTTGCAATACGCCAAACGAGTTGATTAAGGAAATCATAGAGAAAAATTATAATCTTACACGACTGGCTATGACCGCTCATTGCGATGCCCAAGAGTGTTCAGCAATAGACTATAGGTAACTATAGTAGACTTCCTCTTTACAAAACCTTAGACCAGATTTTGATCAAATTTTTTTTTTTTTTTTTTTGTCGGTTTAAACAAAGTTTTTGGTTTAAACAGGGTTGAACGTCAAACTCCATACATAAAAAGATGCTTAAGTAAAACCTATATTTAAGCCCATATTTGTATTAAGGTGGTTTGTGTACTGTAATAGGTAGGTAGATACTCAGGTAATCTTTGTTCAAACACCGAAACAATGTTGATGATAATTATTATCAAACAAGAAACAAATGCTGTAGTTTTAATGAAATAAACGCTAACTTTACGTGTAATAGAAACGTACAACGCGTCCTCATAAAGGTTCAATGATCCCGAATTCCTACTGCAAAATTACATCACTTGTCTATTTACGACCTTAAACTACTTTTATGGTAGTTTGTACTTCATGCTTTGGGTTTTAGAGTTGAAAATAGTGTGTTTAAGTTAAGTCCCTACGATAGGAAACGCTGCGCGCTGGCCATTTGCCATGGGTATTCTTTTGATACTAGATAAGGAAATACAGATGAAAATAATCCAATGTGTTATAAATCCGTGGAGAATACATGTGGAGTCCCACAAGGGAGCGTCCTGGGACCTTTGCTATTTATACTTTATATTAATGACGTAGGTAATTGATACCTTGATACCTACCACAATTCACCAATCCATATTATTTGCAGACGACATTTCAATAATTTTCAAGAATACTTCAAATAAAGACACCTTTTATGAAAATTACATCAACTCACCAATATCTAATATAGTTAGTCGATTGGTAACACAAGAATGGACTTATGTTAAATATTAATAAAACTAAGTTCATGCAATTCCATAATAAACGAGGTAAACCTTTAAATATCAATGTGACATACGAAGACGTTAAAATCGAACAAAGCGAAAACACAACATTCCTGGGTATTTTAATAGATAAAACTGTTCGTGGGAAGCCCATATCGATAAAGTGACAAAAAAGAGTCTTCGCTCTTAGAAGACTAAGAAAAATAGGTTCGTTAAAAAACTTAAAAACTGCACTAACCGCTTATCATGGGCATATTGCCTCAACATATATGGCCTCGTAATTTGGGGAAATTCAGTGGAAATTGGAAATTCATTCAATTCTTTCATTGCCCAAAAGAAATCTGTGAGAGCAATATGTGGCGTTGGGCCCCTGGATTCTTGTAAACCTTTATTTAGGAACTTAAAATTATTGACTCTGTCTAGTTTATATATATTAGAAGTAACTCTGTTTGCAAAAAAGTATCCTGACTTCTTTACTACTACAAGTAATGAGAAAACTTGTCAGACCACAATCTTTACATGGATAATTGCTGTCAAATGTGGCAGTCGGCTGGCTATGTCTGTCGAAGGACCGATGGCCCCTGGAGCAGACGAGTCATTGAGCGGAGACCGCGAATTACAAACGCAGCGTAGGACGCCCCCCCCCCAGCAAGGTGGACCGAAGACCTGAAATTGGATGGGGGGGACTGGATGCGGAAGGCAGGGGACTGAGTGTTTTGGTGAAACTTGGGAGAGGCATACTATGTCCAGCAGTGGACTGCGATAGGCCACATAATTATTATTGACAATAATTGAAACAGGAAATACGTGTAGGTACCAATGCTTTTAACTAATTGGTTCTTGTATTTGTTTGTTATTATTTTCCTGATCACATGAATCCTGCGGTGTAACACTGAATAGGTAAGTAACTACGTGTAGGTAAGTAAAATAGTTAAAATATGTAAACAGATGAATTTTCCTTTATCGGACTCTACCTGGCATGGCAGGCAGGGCAGGGTAGTACGCCAAAGCGTTTTACACAACTACACAACACAAACAGTTTCTTCGGTCGGGCAATCCCGGTTGTGAGTAAAGTTATAAGGTACATACCCTTTTGAAATCATTGGGTACATAATTCTAAAACACGATCATTGTTTGCGATATCGGGACAGCATTATTCGAAATAACCGAGTAGACCCGAGGAGAGTGTTATCTTGTTGATTAGGGCTCACCTTCAAATATTCAGGCTTGAGGTGTTCTCCGTGGTGCAAGTCCACCAGTTTCAGGTTAAGGTTGAGATTGAGCGCCTTCGCAGTGAGAAGCACGGCGCGGCAGGGGGCGGAGCCCGGCACGTAGTACAGGTCGATGGGCATAGCGCTGGGAACAACAACACAAATAAAATAAAGAAGAGCGTGAAACCAGTGGCGGCGTAGCATGGGTTGGCACCTGCGGCGGTTTTCTATTGAGCACCCCCCAAAATAAAACAACAAGAACTAAACATGCACACGTGACTTTATTTTGCTAAAATATTCAATGACATTATCAAGGTGTCGCGCTTGGTTCATAGCGGATCTTAAGTACGATTTCATTAACTTTAATTTTTGAAAAGCTTTTTTTATATGAAGCCACCGAAACGACTAATCTTAGACACAGCACAGACTGAACAGAACCAGAATAGTTACATTTTACAGAATAGTCACAGAAATAGAGCTTCTGAGCAGGGCCGGATTAACCATGTTGGGGCCCTTAGGCAATGCAATTCTCGGGGCCGTTTTTCAGCCGTTGGAAGATCATCAGCTCTTTTCAAGTTGATGGAGAGATCTCGGTCGCAAAACTCACAAATCGCAATTACAGATCAACCATTTGAAAACTTTTGTTTATTATAGGTACAATACGCTACGTAACGCTCCATTTCATTAGTTCTACTAAGTAGGTACTCGATATTAGATGGTTCTGTTTTGAAAGTATGAAGTATTTCACCAACTGATAGCATGCATGACTGCCTCGTTGGTCTAGTGGTTTTGCAAGCGCGACTGCTGAACGTGGGGTCCTGGGTTCGATTCCCGGATCGGGCAAAGTGTTATTAGGTTTTTTCATTAGGAAATTCTCAGTAGCAGCCCGGAGTCTGGATTTGTGCCCGGTCAGTGGCAATAGGCTCACCCCCTATTACATGGGACTATAACATAGCTGGCCAAATGTGGGTGTACTATTACACCTCTGCCTACCCCTTCGGGGAAATACAGGGGTGATGTTATGTTATGATAGCATGCGTCGAAAAAAGCAATAATACCTATTGTAATTAAGAATACAAATATTCCAGTTAAATTTTCACTGTGTGAAACATTTTTAATTACTTTTGGCCGCGCGCGGGGCCCCTAGCCGACGCGAGGCCCCTAGGCAGTTGCCTACGCTGCCTAATGGTTAATCCGGCCCTGCTCCTGAGACTATTCTGCAAAATAGAACTATTCTGATTAGTCGTCCTGCGTCGCACTCCCGTATGTCTTCGTACTGATTAGGAATCCAAGGCTCCACTTGTTATCAAAAAGCGAGGCCTCTATCTGAGACCAAGGTGAGACGGTACTTAACACCTGAACAGCTGCTCAATTAGTATCAAGCACACGGTTCGGTGGCGGAAGAACGTGGCTGGGGGGGACTGGATGCGGAAGGCAGAGGACCGAGCGTTGTGGCGCAACTTGGGAGAGGCCTATGTCCAGCAGTGGACTGCGATAGGCTGAGTTGATTGACACGGTTCGGTTGGTTCGGTCGCGTATGGAGTACCTACTGCTACTACTACCCTCATCTTTGTAAGGGTTCGGCCGAATACCAGCTGGGGGCTCTCGAGTTGCCAAGTCAAGTCGAGTTGTCGAGGCACTCGAGGCATGTCAAGAGGTAACAAAACTAAACTATCAAGTATCAGCCGATTATAAGTCTGCCGTCTGCCATTATGGCTTCGCTCATGAGCAGGATTCGAACTTGATTCCTGGTTCAGTACACCACTGTTTTACCGCTAAGCTTATCTGTTACTGTCTACTCTGCTCGTGGTATGGTATGGAATTTAACTTCCACTTTGCATCCGTCTTTGGGTGACGTCTAATCTAAAGCGTAAAAAAAAAATAAAGGCCATGTAAATAAATTCGTAAGTAAAAAGCTTTTTGCTTTACAAAATACAATGTCAAATCAAAGAATTGAATGATTGTGGAATGAATCAAAGTAATGAAGGGAAAAAACGAAGGTAACGGTTTTACACGGAAGTCGGAAGTCAATAAGCCATTCTTAAATTGAAATGCTGTAACAAAAAGTAAGGTCGGGTCAAATGACCAGGGAAATTACTAACTGTTACAAAAATACTTATTAAGGCCACGCCTCAGACCAACTATATTTTTTGTTGGTCTGAAGGCCACGCCTCAGACCAACTATATTTTTTGTTGGTCTGAAGGCCACGCCTCAGACCAACTATATTTTTTGTTGGTCTGAGGGCCACGCGGAAAATTAGCTAGGTAATTGTAGTCAATTAGTATTAATTATTTGTATTAATTATTTGTATTAATTATTGTTTTTTAGTAATAAATGTACCTAAACCAGTTTTCCGGATTTTATTTTGAGCCCTTGAAGTGGCCAGTTTCTGAAAACTGTAAAGTAGGTGACTGCCTCGTTGGTCTAGTGGTTGCAAGCGCGACTGCTGAGCGTGAGATCCTGGGTTCAACTCCCGGGTCGGGCAAAGTGTTATTGGGTTTTTTCATTAGGAAATTCTCAGTAGCAGCCCGGAGTCTAGATTTGTGCCTGGTTAATGGCAATAGGCTCGCCCCCTATTACATGGGACTTACAACATAACTGGCGAAATGTGGGTGTACTATACACCTCTGCCTACCCCTTCGGGGAAATACAGGCGTGATGTTATGTTATGTGTTATGTTATGTCTAAGTAGGTACCTAGGTATATTCATTAGGATTTAGGATAGATCTGATCATATTATTTGCGTTACTAACTTCAAATTGAGACGTCATTGAAAAGGTGAGGAGCAGGTGTATACCACAGCTTATGGCAACCCTTTTATTACCATCGTGTTGGGGTGGTAAACTAAATGTCTAATGGAAGTGGATGAGAGTCAAACACTCATACAGGGATGTATAATCAGTGTGAGAGCTTATGGCTGGGTTTTACAGTTCATTAGTTCACCATGACCAAGCCATAAACAATAAAGTACAGTAGCCTGCATGACAGTGGTAACACGTCAATTCGAAAACCGCCCTTACTGCTTACGAAATCAAAATGCTGCTAATGTCAAAGTGATACCAACGACGTGCTGTCAACCGTACATATTCAAAGCTACCCAATTAATTTAATCAGTGTAGTGCCAAACAAAGGTATAAATTGAAGTCCGACCCACAAACCCCAGAATAGGCCTGAATTGCGCAGAAAATTTATTTATGTGTGGCCTTATATTTTTATAATTACTTGCACTTGCATATTTATGAAGGTGAATCAGTCCTTAATATACCTACCTACCTACCTACTATCCAAATCAATAAAAAAAGTACCTTAATTTTTCACTAAAGTGTAACTTTATTATTTATAATTTTTAACGCATTTTACGCATGCGAAACGAAATCTAACGATTTAAATTGTGGAAAGAAAAAATCGCTCACGAGCCGGATTTGAACCTGCGACTCCTGGCTCAGTACACCAGTGCTTTAGCCACTAAGCTACCGTGAACACTGCTCGTGGTAACGAAATTGGAAAAAAAAATGGATCCAAGTGAATGAGAATTTCGTTACCATGAGCAGTGTTCACGGTAGCTTAGTGGCTAAAGCACTGGCGCACTGAGCCAGGAGTCGCAGGTTCAAATCCGGCTCGTGAGGGATTTTTTATTTCCACAATTTTAAATTGTAACTTTTTTGTTATTTATACCTATAAATAGGTATGAAAATGTGAGCGGTCAGCTGTGCGTACGCTACAGGACATTGACCTGGCAAGGGTGCGTAAGATATCTGTTACTCTGTTACTCTTTCGGATAAGGAATTATATTGCTTTTTGTATATTAATTTTAATTATTAAAAAGTATTTGCGTTATTTTTTATATAAATTTCGAATATTGTGTATTATTAAAATATTCACATTGGTACTAAATTATTACGAAAATTTTATGTATTTATTTGGAAAATCTTAGGCGGAGTGTGGTTTTTTCCCATGTTCTTTCAAACTTCTAAATAACGATACGAATACGCAACACAACCAAGAAATCTCGGAAAACCACAACTATTAGCAGATCGTCTAGATAGCTGGGAACCGATTTATTGAAGCTGGTTACAAAACTACTGTATGATTTTTTTATGGGATTAACTCGAGAGTATTTCACATAAATAAAATAAAAAATACTCAAATTGGTTAACAAACCTCGTACATGAAAAAATAATCGAATTGAGAACCTCCTCCTTTCTTGCAGTGTGGTCAACAAACAACTTTTCCACATTTTGTCAAACATGTATTTCAACCTACTCGAGCGTAATTATACTCGATTAGATAAAAAATAAAGTCTGTTAGTCACTAGCAAACACAGTTGTATGTTTGGTTGGAATAGAAACAAAAACAAAACTAGTTTTTGCCATAATTCCGGTTATCTAATGTAAAAAATGCAGCTGGTTTACTGTCGATTGGCCCCATGCTATGTTCATTACAGCCTTGGTGTGGGGAATTATATTGAAAACGACAGTCACCGTGATTGTCTGGTTATTAGCTGCGCTTTATTGTAAAACTAGCCTAGCCCGTAGCTTCGCCCGCGTATTTTTCGATTTATCACAGCAAGACATTAGCGCGCATCCCTCGGCATCTGTTTATCTTCCTGTGTGTCAAATTTCATCACAATCCGTGCAGCCGTTTCAGCGTGATTGATGGACAAACAAAAAAACATTCATGGTTTCGCATTTATCTATTCTACTAATATTATAAAGAGGAAAGATTTGTTTGTGTTTGCTTGTTTGTATAATCGATAAACTCTGAAACTACTGAACCGATTTTTATAATTCTTTCCCCGTAAGAAAGCTACTATATCCAGAAGTAACATAGGCTACATTTTATTTCAGAACCTACGCGGGCGAAGCTGCTGGCTAAGTCTAGTAATTTGTAATATTATATTAATAAGATAGTATTACTAACTGGTGATAAAAGAAGATAAAAAAACTTTAACCAGACTGAGCAAACTTTCCAAGATAATTTTAAGTACCAACCTATATGTAGGTATATAGGTTTTGCTTTGACGCAACTAATAGGTTGGTATTTCATAAAATACCATTCTCTAACTTTTCAGCAATCAGAAAAGCCTCTCCACGAGTGATACCCCCGGCGTGCCCTGGGTTCTGATTTTCTAATCTTTCCAAAACCGCATAACATAACATCATAACATAACATCATAACATAACATCACGCCTGTATTTCCCCGAAGGGGTAGGCAGAGGTGTAATAGTACACCCACATTTCACCAGTTATGTTATAGTCCCATGAACCGCAAAACCGCATGAACTATTATTATAATCTATATTATTATTAAAATGCTTGTTATGCACCAAGTCTAGCTACTTAAATATACAAACACTTAAAGATTTAAATTGTGGAAAGAAAAAATCGCTCACGAGCAGGATTCGAACCTGCGACTCCTGGCTCAGGACAGGACAGAACTAATTAATCCAAAGATGTACCAAGTGGATGAGAATTTTATTACCACGAGCAGTGTTCACGGTAGCTTAGTGGCTAAAGCACTGGCATACTGAGCCAGGAGTCGCAAGTTCGAATCCTGCTCGTGAGCGATTTTTTCTTTCCACAATTTAAATATTTAGATTTCGCTTCGCATGCGTAAAATGCGTTAAAAATAATTATACAAATACTTACCGATTTATACTCAAATCAGATAGGTACCTAGGTACCTACTCAATTAAAATTCTGTACAAATAATACACTAGATAACATTAGCAAGTACAATGCCTCATTTTATCGCGAGCCATGAAATACTTTCTCCAATCCGCTAAACGCAGTTTAAAATGAACGTGGGAAATTTCAATTTAAAATGGCTCGTTTTGCGTTACAATCAAGTGTTCTAGTTTTCTTTCAGACTTTCACTTAACATGTTTTAAAGCAATTCAATAAAATTGGTCACTGGCTATTTGCGTGTGGGCAAGAGCCATAATAAAAAACCGGCCAAGTGCGAGTCGGACTCGCGCAGTAAGGGTTCCGTACCTCTCAACGACCTGATACCCCATAAAAACTGATTTAATTTACGAGAGTTTATCAAAAAACATCAAAGCACAATGCGCGAAATGTGATTTTTTGCATGTCTTTCTTACGCAGTATTTGTTACTTCTTGTTTAGTATTTGTTGCTAAACTACATAATATGCACTGTAATCTGACCAAGTTTAACGTTGGTATATATTACCATATTGAAGATAGAGCAGGAGCAAAAAAGTTGAAAAAAATGCATGTTTTTTGAGGTTTCTTGTATGGGGGTCCCCCTTTGGTTTTAGACTTTTTTTTGTTTATAGTATTTGTCGTGATACACCTCATAGCAACACATATTCTGTGAAAATTTCAACTAGTTATCTATTACCGTTCAAAAGATACAGCCCTGTGAAAGACAGACGGACGGACGGAGGGACAGCGTAGCGAGAGTAATAGGGTCCCGTTTGGCACCCTTCGGGTACGGAACCCTAAAAATGATTACGAAATATATGTATTAATTATAGGTAAGTATAACTAATGTTTGAGAAACTTAGAAACTGAACCATGTCTACACACTGTGTCTGCAACTCTACATAACAGAACTAATTGGTACCAGTTTTACGAAATACTTTGCCAATAAGGATAGCAAACCAAACATCAATTAAAAATTGGGAATTAATTTGTATAATTAAATAACTTTAATTGATACACCTACTATGATATTTCTCACGACTTGTTTGATTAGACGAAACCATAAAAAAACTACACCAAAGTGTACAAACAAATCTAGCACGTATACAAATATCCACCGCAACACTTAAAATAAATAAATTAAGAAAGACTTACGTTTTTTAACTAGTTATTTTTGGTATCAACACTACGCGATGCGTACAGCCGGTACGAAACTGTGGAGTGAATAACTGTGAGAGGAGGGAGGTCAACTGTTTTATAGTTGCTTCGAATGCATGACGCATGTCGAGGACAAAACAGCCTGATGATCTCTCTCCAACCAATGGGTATATCTATTATTTAATTCCAAATTGTTCAGTTGTACAATACAATAAGTATGCAACAAAATAAGTGGAATAGTTAAGAACACAGTTGAAGCTCTAATTGTTGTTTCTTTAAGATGATATATACTTAGGTACATACAGGATAATTTTTCAACCAGTGTGGAAATTTTAACATGTTAAGTATATTTAAACGAAATATAACAGACATGTTATTTAATTTTCGGCTTTACTTAAAAATACCAAAAATAATGTTTACGAAAGGTATCTATTTTAAACAGATGTTTATGGTTACCACGTCACTGCTTATTTTGTGCAATTTCCGCATGCTACGCACCCCCGTCACCCGCTCAACAATTTGATTAAAATTAACGATTTAAATTGTGGAAAGAAAAAATCGCTCACGAGCAGGATTCGAACCTGCGACTAAACACGGTTACTTACTTACTTTACTGTTCACGGTAGCTTAGTGACTAAAAAAGCACTGGCGTACTGAGCTAGGAGTCGCAGGTTCGAATCCTGCTCGTGAGCGATTTTTTCCTTCCACAATTTAATTCGTTAGATTTCGCTTCGCATGCGTAAATGCGTTAAAAATAATAAAATAATTGATTAAAATTATTACGAATAAATTACGACTTTAATTTGATTATTTTAATTGGATATGGTCAAATAATATTTAAAACAATTAAAAGTCCAGAGGACCACCTTGAAAAATCCGCATTGTTTTTGGTTTGAAAATATTGATTTATTTGTCGTTGAATTTTAGGATCATTTTAAAGGAAGCAAATAATAAATTAGAAAGGAAAGAAAATAAATTAGAACAATACTAAATTAATCCTTTTTATGGATCCGTACCCAAAGGGTGCCAAAGGGACCTTATTACTCTCGCTACGCTGCGCTGTCCGTCCGTCTGTCTGTCACAGGGCTGTATCTTTGTAACAGTAATAGATAACCAGTTGAAATTTTCTCAGAATATGTGTTACATGCTGAGTTGGTGACCCTGTTAGCATGGGTATGCCCGGCAGCAACTTCATGTTTTACTTATAACTATAGTATTTTTACTAAGGTTAATGTTGTGCTGTCCTGTCACTGTTATGTGCCAAATAAAAGTTTTTCTTTCTTTCTTTCTTTTTTACTATGGTGCTTATCACGACAAATACTAAAAACTAAAAAAGTCTAAAATCAAATGGGGTATACAAATATCGATGGGTGTTATGTAGCCCTTACTGCGTGAGTCCGACTCGCAATTGGCCGGTTTTTTGCTATCATTCTTCGTCACAAAACTGCATGACAAAATAACTGTTCTAAAATTGAGTTCATATTTACTTATAATTTTATTATTTTTTACGCATTTGGGTCATTTTCAGAAAAAGTGTAGTATCCGTGTTTCGGGTGTGTCCCACGAGTTTGGATAAATTTTCCAAGAATATTATTTACTTTTTAGAAAAACAATATTAAAAATTATGATCTGTGGTTAGTTCCTAAGAATAATCTATAATTTTGATGTCTAAAAACACAGTATTAATAACTTAATTTTCAAAAAAATTGGTAGAAAGTTTCTATTTTAGCGCTGTCCCACTACCAATTTCAGAAAAATAACCTTATTTTAATGTATTTTGTTGACTTAAATATACTGGTGTGTTTGATATTTCGGAAAGTATAGTTAAGTATGATTGTTTTCACAATTACAGGAACGGTGTGATGTCGATCAAAATATTTAAAATAATTTTAATTTGTGAGGTCATAAATTAATTAAAGTGGAAAATTCCCTTCCGAAACCACAATATTAGCGAGATGATGGCAATAAAACTACTGCTATGCATTTTTTTTATTTTAATGGGCATAATTTTAAATCCTGTCAAACGGATTCCGTAGTTTTTTTGTCCATTTTGACGGTGATCGGCGACTTACCGCAGGCGGAGGCTACATATGTTTTTGGTTATGAATTACATAAGTAGTTCATAGTTCATAGCCTAAGTAGCCTCCGCCTGCCTGTTGATTTGATACTTTCACATGGACTTACCTACACAAGTCTTGTTTACATCTTTTCAGTTATTTTACACGCAGTCGGGTTTTTTGGTTTTGTTAATTAACTTTTTTATTTTAAACTTTTTAGTTTTGTCATGTTTTATCGCGCTGATTCAATTTTAACGTTAAATATTTTGTTGTTTTTTAGCATTTCTCATTCCAAATTACATTTAAACATATAAGTTGCATTGTATTTTTGTATAGCATTTATTAAACCCTTTATTTTGATACCACACTCGATAGGATTAGAAGGAAAAAAAAAATTTGAAGCCATTTAATATGGCGCCAAAAAGCGGCCATTTTGATTTTTAATATACCCAGTGTCACTCTCACGGTTAAGACGAATCTAACGACACCTCTCAAGCTAAAATCCATCAAGCCGTTTAGGCTACAGAGCGTGCCAAAGAAATATACATACATACATACATACACTCGAAAAACATAACCCTCCTTCTGGCGCAGTCGGGTAAAAAAGAGTTCCTATGTTGTATCGTACCTAATTAAGAAAAATACCAAAAATTATTAAACTAATTTGGTCCAAAGAGTAACATAATGGAAATTAAAATGATGAATACATATTTTGCTATGGTTGATTTAATTTTTTATATATTTTTTATTAAAGAACGATAGACTTTGCACGAAATAAATTATTTCTTAAAATCCAGACGTGTTTTATTTTATTTTTATAGTAAAAAACTATTGGTTGTGGAATGGAATAGTTTTTGTTCCCTACGGGCATTAAATGAGTTATATTTCAGTAAGTAATCCAGATTAAGCCGTTTTATTGTTATTTTTCGATTCTTAAAAGATAACCAATTGTAAATTAGAAGCAGAAAATGGATAAAGAACGAATAAAAAAATTAGCATATGTTTAATAGTGTACACTTTTTTTGAAAATGACCCATTTACGCATGCGAAGCGAAATCGGCTGTCGCTGAAAACCAGCGCTGTGTCTTTGCTCCGTGCATGAGGCACAGCAATATGCTGAGCGATGGCCGTTTTGCGCAGATGTGACGCATATCTTACCACACTTCTTGGCTCTGTACCTGTATTTGTTCTGTATTCTTGAATTTATTGTTTTTTTTTTTTTTTTTATAACATAGGAGGGCAAACGAGCATGCGGTTCACCTGATGGTAAGCAATCTCCGCAGCCCATGGACATCCGCAACACCAGGGGAGTCGCCGATGCGTCACCGACCTTTAAAATTAATAATAATTTAAAATAAATAATAATAATTTTATGCGTCACTTTTGAAGCTAATAAATATTTTTTCTTTCTTTTTTCTTACTAAATCTAAAGATATAAATTGTGGAAAGATAAAATCGCTCACGAACAGGATTTACTTTTTAGGGTTCCCCACCCAAAGGGTGCCAAACAAGACCCTATTACTCTAGCTACGCTGTTCGTCCGTCCGACCGTCCGTCTGTCTGTCACAGGGCTGTATCTTTTGAACGGTAATAGATAACTAGTTGAAATTTTCACAGAATATGTGTTGCTATGAGGTGTATCACGACAAATACTAAACACAAAAAAAAAGTCTAAAACCAAAGGGGGGACCCCCTTACACCCACCCCACCATACAAGAAACCTCAAAAAACATGCATTTTTTTCATCTTTTGAACGGTAATAGGTAGCCGGTTGAAATTTTCCCAGAATGTGTTGCTAACTTGCTATCACCAGCCATGCCGTGAGTGTCAACGTCTTGGCTTATTTTTAGGGTTCCGTACCCAAAGCGTGCCAAACGTGACCTTATTACTCTCGCTACGCTGTTCGTCCTTCTTTCTATCCGTCCGTCTGGATTTTCTCAGGATATGTGTTGCTGTTGTTGTTGTTGTGTTGACGACCTCTGTGGTCTAGTGGTTCGAGTGTCGGACTGCTGATAACGAGGTCGTGGGTTCGATTCCCACAGGACACAAATATTTGTGTGATGAACATAAGTGTTTGTGTTGGTCTGGGTGTGTTGCTTATGTATTATAAGTATGTATTTACAAAAAAAAAAAGTATATACGTATTATATCCATTGTCTAGTACCCATACCACAAGCTCTGCTTAGTTTGGGACTAGATGGTGCTGTGTAAAAATGTCCCAAAGATATTTATTTATTTATAACCCTTATCACGACAAATACTAAAACTAAAAAAGTCTAAAACCAAACGAGGTCCTCATACAAGAAACCTCTGCATTTTTTTCATTGTTTTTGTTCCTGCACTATCTTCAAAACGGTAATAGGTACATACCAGAATGAAATTTTGTCCGATTATAGTGCATACTATGTATTTTAACAACAAGTACTAAAAATAGGGCTAACATAGACAAATGTGGTGGTACCTGCGTAAGAAAGATTTATGCAAAAAATCATATTTCGCTCACGGTGCGTTGATGTCTTTTGATAAACTCTCGTAAATTAAATAAGTTTCCATGGGATATCAGGATCAGGTTGATGGGTGGTACGGAACCCTTACTGCGTGAGTCCGACTCGTACTTGGTCGGTTTAAAATATCGAATTTGGCACTGGTAGGTACGGTCAACGACAAAAGTCTACTTGAAAACAAATTTTAAGTTTCAAAATAACTCAGGAGTTCATTGGTTTGTCTAAATTAATAATAAAATAACAGTATTTTGTAGAAATGAAACGATCTATCGTTATTTATTAGTTTAATAATTTAACAACTCTTGATAAAATTATTTCTGTTTGGTGATCATTTTTGTCGTTGACTGTACATGTAGATACAGTGACCTAGGAGACACTCCGTCCCTTCTGGCCGCGGGTGATGAAGTGGGTGTCTAAGTCTTTTGGCTCCAAAGATAGGGACCTATCGAAAATGTTCCGGATGAGTGAACACCAGCACCAGTACTAGTGCACTGCTCCTAATCTTTTTCTGGATTAAAATACGTTGCGGGTTTCAAGTTCAAGACAATTCCGAGTTCAACCATTTTCCCAGAACACGTCAAGTTTAATTGTTTCGACGTTTTTCTGGTCGGTCGCCATTGGTGTCGATTCTCTTGTTCACGAACTAAACTTATTTTAAACTATCGCTCTCTTTTACTAATAGTAGATACAAGAAAGGGATGGCAACCATTTTAGAGCTGTCAAATTAGACGGAATTAAAATTTCCATACAAGTTTAGTCGTGATCTCGGAACGTGCCCACTAAAATACAAAGAAATGTAACACGTAAACTAATTTGACAGTTCTAAAATGGTTGCCATCCCTTTCTTGTATCTACTTTTAGTAAAAGAGAGCGATAGTTTAAAATAAGTTTAGTTTGTGAACAAGAGAATCGACACCAATGAAGGGCCTGTAGGTCTACTCGCGTTTTACGAACGACAAACGAAGTACGAACTTTCGTTCCGACTGATACTTACATAATAAAGATAGGCACATAAAAAAGGCACAATTAAGATAGACTACGGTTCATAGTCGTATACAATTTACCGGAGATGAGAAAAACAAATGTCAAAACACGATCATGGCATGCGATAAGGGAACGATGGTAGACCGGAGTAGCAAATTGTGCGATGAATCGTACGATTTATCGAATATCGTCAAACGGGAGTAGACCCCCTGGCTTACAGGAGTTGCAGTGGGCGGATAAATAAATAAATATTTTTGGGATATTTTTACGAGGCACCATCTAGTCCCAAACTAAGCAGAGCTTGTGCTATGGGTACTAGACAATGGCTATAATACTTATATACTTTTTTTTTGTAAATACATACTTATAATACATAAGAAACACCCAGACCAACACAAAAACTTATATTCATCACAGAAATATTTGTATCCTGTGGGAATAGAACCCACGACCGACGTGATCAGCAGTCCGACACTCGAACCACCAGACCACAGACGTCGTCAAAATCATTCAGCGGAAATGGTAGACTTTTCCAAAAACATCAGAGCCACCCGGGATAGTTAGCCATCCATTGTCTATCCGATGGTGCTGTGTAAAAATATTCAAAAATATTTATTTTATTTTATTTCTTGAAACCACAGAGTATTCTGTTTCTTTATGGTTGAAACAGATAATTAAGAGAGGGTTAATCGCTGTGTTTTTTTCATGGGTAAAATCTTCATGGACGCACTCCGCCCGGGGAAGGCGGAGCCGGTGTCGGATTCTTACCGACTAAAAACCACCACGGTGTTTTCAGAATGATAAGAATTGTGTATCGCAGAAGACTCAAACCAAATGAGTACCTAATACCCACTAATTTGTGATGCGTTGGTTTTTCTTTCAAAACCGGAATTATTGAAATCGGACCTTGAACTTACAAATAAAGAGCGTTGAGTCAACTATTTTCGAAAAAGTAATAAATTATTTTAGTATTTTATTAAAGTTGTTCATAATGATGAGTAGGTAGGTGCAATCAAAAACATAAAAGTGAAAAAACCGACGAAAACAGAAAGTGAAAAGCGAAAAATAAAATGAAGCTTTTTAGCCATAATAACTATTCTCCTAAGTAAGTTAAATTTTTTGTCAAAAAACACATGCACCTCAAACCGTGCTCACCCCTCTCAGTACACAAACACATGTCACGGCATCGTCCAGTAAGCAATGTAAGCATCGCGAAAGCAAATATCCTTCAGGTGCATGGTGTGTGCGTGAGCGCTGGTTTTACACGAAGGAGCATGGTTTTTTTGGCTTCACTATGATTGTTCGTAGCACTTCGTCTATATTTTTTACTTCGTCTGTGGATTAATAACAATTCTTAGCCGAAATACTTATTGGGTATACCCGTAGAAATCTAAATAATAATTATTATTAATACCCAATGATATTTAAAAATATACAACGTGTATCAGAAATGCGTGGTCATATTTGAAGAGCTCATTCAGGGCATAGCACAGAACATTTTTTACTATAGGACCAACCCTGAAATCGTGAAAAATTATATCAGCTGATCCTTACATTTTTCGAGTGACATCGATTATTTAGTAGGGACAACTGATATTTTTTCGCGATTTCAGGGATGGTCCCATAATAAAAAATGTTCTGTGCTATGCCCTGAATGAGCTCTTCAAATATGACCACGCATTTCTGATACACGTTGTAGATATGTCATACCCTAACAAAACCAACAAAAAAAAATCCGTACGCAGCGGCAGCACAATACACATAAACTAGTAAAAGGTAAGTAAGTTGATTACTTCAAGTTTCAAGTTACTTTCGTGTCATAATTGGAATACTTTCTGTACACACACGACGGAATTTTAGTTTTTTTTTGCCACCGGTCACGCTCGACGCCTTACATTAGGACTCCTAATTAGGACTTTTTTGAGTCTTCAGATTGTGAGCTCAGTAGCATATCTCTACTTTTAAATATCATTGGTAATACCCGTAATACCTATATGGTATAATATGATAAAAATCTCAAATATTGTAAGTTGCAAAGACGACCTTTCCATTAGGCCAATGCCTTCAGGATCTCAGGTGTCAGGTGACCTCAACGGCAAGGATGACAGGAGGCCGGTGGCTCGTGTTCGGGTTGGTGGCGTATGCGGCGACCGTAACGGGAACAATATACGGGATTTAGAAAAATACCTCTTTGAAAAAAGGTATCAAATGCTTAAATAATCTACTGTCGGACTCCTCATAAAATAGGGTTCCGTAGTATTTTTCATTGCTTTAATTTCCAAATACAAAAAAGTTTTTATTATTTAGAAACAATTAACAGTATCTATGGAATCAATTACCTACTACCTTACCTACATGCAACCTTTGACAAAATACCTATACTTGGTCTGAGCATGCAACATGGGACTTTTTCATAACTAGACTAGGGACAGAAGGTAAGTGTACCGGACGGGCGGAACTCGATACCGTGTGTATGAGCCGCTGACGCCCTGTACCTATAGGTTGACTTCCCACGCCGAACTGAAGGATTATTTCGGGAACACCGGGAGAATTTTTCAGGAAATGAAAACACCGACTTGACTGTTCATGAAGAGCTTGAGGCCTCTGCTTACTCCATTTGATTTGAAGGCTTGACTATATGGTAGATTTGCTACGAGTTCTGTTGAAAAATGCGTTTACTAACGCGGCACTAAACTTTACCGGCACGAGAGCCGCAGGCGCCTCAAGCCATTTACAACTTTATTTATTCTATTTATTTTTACATTTCTGTCTATATCTATGTATCTATCTGTGTTTGTTTTATGCAACCAAAACCTATGGATAGGCAAAAATCTAGGCTATCTATTGATCTATGACTCATCATTCTAGGTGTCATAGATTATCCATAGATTAAGGTTTTCTATGCAAAATTGGCCGTGTCAGGGGATTTTTATTACTTTCACCCTTAATAACTTTTTTGTTATTGGGGTTGGGACTATTTACTATACGGTATCCCCTGCACGACCATTTTGGCTTTAAATAAAAAACAATAATAAAAGTGTTTATTTGATGTAAACTAGGCTAGGTACACATATTCCACCAAACGGGTGAATTTTTCATACATTTTTTATCGGTTTGTTTATATTTTTCTTATCGAACCCAGACAAAATTTATTGAAGATAATGTTTTTCTATTGATAGTATACTATAGATATATGCATTGTCTAGCCGTAGGTGGCAATACACATACCTACCTATTATTTTACTATGTTTAATTTCACAATTAAAACTTACAAATTTCATGACTCTAAAACATTGTTAAAACTATTAAATAACTTACAAATTTACATAATATTTGCAGTATATAGCGTTATTTACTATGTTCCTTCTATTTACGTTTCATTTACTATAAAAGGTTATGTATTTCTTATAAAAACTGTATTTTTAAATTTAATTTTCTATATAAAACGGTTATTTTACTATGAAACTGCTAAAATGCTACATAAATGGATAAATCTATATAGAACGAACATAAACAACGCTATACCTGAAAGATTACACTGATATTTACTTAAATAATAAAGATATAAGTTTTCATGAAGTGCATAGTTACGATTCTGTACTAGTAATTAAAAAATATACTGGAGGCAGCGCCCTCGCTCGAGACGCGCACTCCGCGCAACTTGTTCCCTGCCATTTGCATGGGTCAAATGCGTTCTACGAAAAACTATGAAATTCACTATTTTGACTATTAAGCACATAAAATATCATGAAAACTTACGTGTTTCAGCACTAACACTGAATTTAGGTTAATAAACACACTGAATCTACTGTATTACGGTACTAATCACTTAAATATTTCTGTATTATTGTCTCTAAATCGTCTTTTGACTTACGAAATTTTCACTCGCGATTTTACTGTCTTTCAGTAGAAAAAACGACACTGAAACAGGGTTGCCGCGCACATTTTTAGGGTTGTCGCGAACATTTCTCCCGCCGTGCAGCAGAGCGTCGACCCGTAGTGGAGCGTGCTGCAGATGACCCGGAGAGCGACATCACTTCGGCAGGGGCACCAGCTTCTTGACGGGGCGTTTGAGGACCCCCGCTGCTGTGCGCAGCTCGACGGTCCTGACTCGTCCGTCGGCGCCTGGGTAGACAGCGGTGATTCTCCCTCGCGGCCATGTATTGCGAGGGAGCTGGCCGTCGGCGATGAGAACGGGGTCGCCGACTTCAAAGTTGAGCCCAGTGTCATGGGGCTCCCGCCGGTACTGCAGCTCGGGTAGGTACTCGCGCACCCAGCGACGCCAAAACATGTCGGCTAGGATTTGGGCGCGCCGCCAATGCTTCTTGCTGTCGAGGTCGGACTCGCTGAACTCGCCGAGGGATGGTAGTCGTGCTGAGCCCCCGAATATAATGTGATTCGGGGTGATGGCTTCGTCGTCTTCTGCTTCTATGGAGACGTGCGTGAGGGGCCGACTGTTTACGGTGTATTCGGCCTCACACAGTAGGGTTGCGAGAACTTCTTCATGCGGATGCTTTTCGTGAAGGACCGTATAGAGAGTGGTCTTCACGCATCTGACGAGGCGCTCCCACGCGCCTCCCATGAAGGGCGCTGTGGGAGTGATGAAACGCCACACGATGCCGCGACGACTTGCTTCTTCTTTCACGGCTTCTCTCATCTCTCTGTCTGCGCCGTGCATGTTGGTACCGTTGTCGGAGTAGATTTCTGTGGGGCTACCTCGGCGCGCTGCGAACCTTCGCAGCGCCAAGATTGCGGAGTCAGCGCTGAGGCTAGCGGCGACCTCGAGATGGACCGCTCTGCTGGTGAGGCATGTGAATAGCGCCACATACCGTTTCTGGTGCTGTCTTCCGACGGTGACGGAGAGCGGCCCGAAATAATCTAGTCCCGTGTAGGTAAAGGGCCTCTGATGATGGGCGAGGCGCGCCTTCGGATGATCCCCTGTGGCTGGCTCTGGAGGCTGCGATTTTCGAATGCGACATTGCAGACATTGATGCACTATTTTCTTCGTCGTCGGCCGCAGGCGAAGAACCCAGTAGTGTTGGCGTACTTCGTTTATGACCAACTCTGTCCCGCTGTGATGCAAGTTTCTGTGCGTCCAGTCTATATAGAGCTGTGTGACGCGGTGATCGCCATCCAAGATTGGCGGTCTCTTTGTTTTCTCGGTAATTTCTTCTGTTGCAGCTATGCGACTGCGTAGAGTGATCACGCCGTTGTTTATTTCTACTGGCAGTGATCGTAGGCGGCTGTCATTGGCGACACCTTCCCCGCGCCGAAGCTCCCGGAGGTCGGCGTCGAAGGAGTCCCCTTGTACTGCCTTCACAAGGAGATCCTCGGCGCCGCGGATGTGTTCTGCGGGGAGAAGCACGAAGTCCCGGGAGTCGGCGGCAGGGTGAGGTGCAGCACTTCCCGTCGTGGTGGTCTTCGTCTTCTTTTTCTTGTGACGCCAATCTGGATCCTTTTCTGGATTCTTGATCGTTCTTTTATATAGAACCTGGGCCTTGGGTTTTCGGCACAAGGCTATGAACTGTAGCACTCTCGCTGTAGTTCGTAGGAGTCGTTCCCATTTTGAGAATCTGTTCGGATCTGGGACGGCTTCTGATATCTTCTGTGTTCGACGTGATTCTGTCACTGTCGTTGTCCTTTCTTCCCCTGTTGCCTCATTGACGATGGGTTTCTCTGCGGGCCAAATTGACGGGTCTTCGTACAGGAACGACCACCACCACGTACAGGAAATACCACTCGTGAGTGGAGCTGAAATTGACGGGAACGTCACGAGTAGCAGCGTCAGCGATGTTCATCTTCGTGGGCACCCAGCGCCAGTCTTCGACTTTACTGTGATCTTCTATTGCCGCCAGACGATGTGCGACAAATGGCTTGTATGTTCTAGACCCTTTTCTCAGCCATGTCAGCACGGTTTTGCTGTCTGTCCAGTACACTGTTGTCTCGGGCTTGACGCGATGTGCTTCAATGACGGCGGCGGCTACGCGACTTCCAAGTACGGCGGCTTGAAGCTCGAGGCGTGGGATGGACGTGACTTTTAGTGGAGCCACTCTCGCCTTGGCCATGACGAGTGACACGTGCACTCGCCCGTCTGTTGTCGTCGTACGCCAGTAAACTGCTGTCGCGTAGGCTGTCTCGCTGGCGTCCGTGAAGACGTGTACTTGAAGCGAGCTGGGGTCACTGAATCCGGGGTAACATCTCGGGACGCTGATCGTCTTCAATTGTTCTAAGTGGCGAATCCATGACGACCATTGTTTCGACAGATTCTCGTCGAATTTTTGATCCCAATCTGTACCGAGTCGCCACGCTTCTTGAAGAATTTGTTTGGCTCGAACTGTTACCGGCGATGCGAGGCCGAGAGGGTCATATAATGACATGACTATCTTCAGCGCTTCCCGCTTGGTCGGCGATTCCTTGTAGATGAGGTTGTCGGGGAGCCGAGCGAGCTTTAAATTGAAGCTCAGCTCGTCTGTACTTGGCTTCCACATGAGGCCGAGAATCTTCTCTTCTTGACCTTTGCTCGCGAGACCGACTGTTTCCGCCTGTTGTCGATTTGGCTCTAGTTCTTCTATGACGTTCGCGGAATTGGAGATCCACTTGGTGAGTTCGAAGCACGCTTCTCTGTGTATATCACGGACCTTTGTTGCTGTGCGCGTCGCTTCTTCCTCGTCTCGGAAACTGTCGAGATAGTCGTCCATGTAGTGGTTTTCTACGATGGCTTCTACTGCTTCTGGATTTTCCTTCAGATGCTTGCGCGCATTCCAATTCTTCGCAAAGATAGCTGTGCACGGTGAGCTAGCTGCACCAAAGATGATCGATTTCATGCGAAATTCTTGAGGGGCGCCCTCCCGCCGGTCTCCTCTCCACAGGTAGCGCAGCGCGTCTCTGTCTTCTTGCCTGACTTGCACTTGCATGAACATCTCTGCAATGTCCGCTGAGACGGCGATGCGGTGACGTCGGAACCTCATCATCACCCCCGGTAATGACTGTAGCAAGTCTGGTCCTGTGAGGAGGAAGTCGTTGAGCGACACTCCTCCTGTTTTCGCGGCAGCATCATGAACTATGCGCATCTTCTCGGGTTTCATGGGATTGTGGACATCGAAATGTGGAAGATACCAGGTCTTTCCTGGCGTGCTATTCTTCGGAGCTTCTTCCGCATATCCCTTTTCAATGAGAGCGTTCATCTGTTCTGTATATTTTGCTTTCAGTTCGGGATTGCGATCGAGCTTCTTTTCTGTTGACGCAAGTCTTCGTGTTGCGTTCTCGTAGCTATCGGGCATGACGAAATCTTCTTTCTTCCAGAGAAGGGCCGTTTCTATATGTCTATCTTCTAACTGTTTTGTATTCTTCTCAAGAATATCTTCAGCTTGCTTCTCTGGATCTGTATTCGGGCGACGTGGGTTGATGACGAGAGACTCGAGTGCAAAGTACTCCTTCAATTGTTTTTCTATGTTCTCTTCGTCCGGTGACAGCTGATTGACGCAGTGTACGCTGTGGCCCAGTGTTCGTGAGTGTGCGCCGTGCAGCACCCATCCTAACGATGTCAGCGATGCGACCGGTTGATGACTGGGACCTTTTCTGATGACACTTGCGATGAGTAGATGCCAATTGTCTTGTCCAATCAGCACCTTCGGGACGCCTATGTTGTAGACGAGCTTCTGTTTGATGTCTTGGAGGTGCCTGCAGTCTCTTAGGTCATCTTCGCTGACCCTCTGTGGCGATAGATGCAGGCCTGGAACGGTGCGCGCGCATAAAGGCACTTGCTTGCCCTCAGCGCTCCTCATAGACAGGTTGACTCGTCTCGAACTGGGCATGTCGAGTGACGTATCCCCGATGGCTCGAATGGTGAAGGGATCTAGATGACCTTCTGCTCCGACTGCGTTAGCGACGTCTTCATCTATGAGCGAAATTGTTGACCCATCATCCAGCAGTGCGAAGGTGTTCGCTTCTCCCGCCGGTCCAACTATCTGCACAGGAACTATCTTTAAGTAGGCTTGAGGCTTCGCGTGTAGACTGGAACTTGCTACTGTTTCTTGGTTCTCAATCTTCGCCTCTTCTCTCGGCTTCCTTTCGTAGTGCAGGAGTTGGTGGTGAGTGGCGGGGCATCCTTCTATGCCACATTTCTTCGCCTTGCATGAGTGCCCGTACGGTCGTGTGCGCAGACAACGAAAGCACAATCCGTACTTCTTTGCGAGCTGCCATCTTCCATCTGAGTCAGCTGTGCGAAACTTCGTGCAGTCCGTTGCATAGTGTCCGACGCGCTCGCATATCCTGCACTTCGGGGCAGGGGCAGAAGCGCCGGCCGCAGCATGCTTTTCGGTAGCGGTGTGTGTCCTCTGGATGGCACGACGAGTCTGCTGACCTTCTTCTGTACGGATGTTCTCAGCTGGCGCGAAGGCACTGCAGTAGCGCGCTTGTTCTGTGACGAAGTTGCTGAAGTTGCTAAGGTCCGGCATCGAATTGTACTTTTCGGTGTACGTTCGATACCACTGTACGCGCAGGGAGTTCGGCAGCTTCTCCGTCAGCACGCGCAGCAGCTCTGCATTGATGAGGTAGTGCTCCTTCTTCAATGCTTGAAGTGTGACGACGCTGGTTCTAATTTTGCTCGCGAAGAAGCAGATGTCCTTGGGAGCTTCACTGCAGCGCGGTAGGGTTCGCAGCTTGTCTGTTTCGGCTTGAGCGATGGAGTCCGGTCGTCCGAATTGAAGTTCCAATTCTCGCATGATGTCATCTGGTCTTGCGTGCCCGATGAGTTCCGAGCTCACTGTTTCCAGCGCTCTCCCCCTGAGGCATCTTCTAAGCCTCGCTGTATTTTCCACGTCGTTGAAGTATCTTCTTGTGGTGTCGTATATTGCACGAAACGACAACCACTCTGTATGCGCGCCGCCGAAGGTCGGTAGTGACATGATCACTTTTGAAACCGCTGGATGAGGCGACGTGTACGACGAGTCCAACGGCTTCCTTTCGGCGAGCGCAGCTATGGCGGAGGTGAGATCGGTGATGAACGGCTTCAGTGAATCACCTCCCTGTTGATGAGTTTCCTTCTTCTTAGGATCTTCATCTTGATGCTTGACATCCAAAATATTTTTCTGTTCCCCTTCCTTCCCCCCGGGTGGGGGTGCGGCCAAGTCGGTGTTTCTCCCGGTGTCGGCTTCTATAGGGTTGGGCTGTGGTTCCGGTCCTTCTTCCAACCATGAACGAACGTAGTCAGCTTTCGATTGTCCGTCTTCATCATAGTCGTCAGAGTCCGCTTCCTCTTCAGCCTTCTGTAACTGTATCTCTGCTAACTGTAGTTTGATTCTTAGAATCTCTTCACGTGCCTTCAACTGTTTTCTATTGGAGCGATTCGTAGTTACGGAGCGTCCGCCGCGTCCCTTTTTCTGTTTTTCCTGTTCTTCTATACTGTGGGGCGCAGCACGGTCGGTTGGACGCAACGTCTGATCCGAATTTGTTCCTTTTCTATCTTCCGATGTGTCCCGCCTCGAAATAGACGGTACTGTTCCCTCCGCGGGGTGCGGGGGGGGCGGCGGCGCATCGGCGCTGTGTGACGTTGACGTTGACGGTGACCGCGGCGGCTGTTCATGTCGCACGCCGGGTGTACTGGTAGCTGCTGCTTCAACGTCCAACGTCCAGGATTCGGGAGCTCTTCCTTTTGAACGCGTAATCGGCATCTTGATTTTTCAGCTGTAATTCTTCAGGTGATAATTCTTCAGGCACGTGATGAAATCCGGCTCGAAGGACCAGCGAATGTACCGGACGGGCGGAACTCGATACCGTGTGTATGAGCCGCTGACGCCCTGTACCTATAGGTTGACTTCCCACGCCGAACTGAAGGATTATTTCGGGAACACCGGGAGAATTTTTCAGGAAATGAAAACACCGACTTGACTGTTCATGAAGAGCTTGAGGCCTCTGCTTACTCCATTTGATTTGAAGGCTTGACTATATGGTAGATTTGCTACGAGTTCTGTTGAAAAATGCGTTTACTAACGCGGCACTAAACTTTACCGGCACGAGAGCCGCAGGCGCCTCAAGCCATTTACAACTTTATTTATTCTATTTATTTTTACATTTCTGTCTATATCTATGTATCTATCTGTGTTTGTTTTATGCAACCAAAACCTATGGATAGGCAAAAATCTAGGCTATCTATTGATCTATGACTCATCATTCTAGGTGTCATAGATTATCCATAGATTAAGGTTTTCTATGCAAAATTGGCCGTGTCAGGGGATTTTTATTACTTTCACCCTTAATAACTTTTTTGTTATTGGGGTTGGGACTATTTACTATACGGTATCCCCTGCACGACCATTTTGGCTTTAAATAAAAAACAATAATAAAAGTGTTTATTTGATGTAAACTAGGCTAGGTACACATATTCCACCAAACGGGTGAATTTTTCATACATTTTTTATCGGTTTGTTTATATTTTTCTTATCGAACCCAGACAAAATTTATTGAAGATAATGTTTTTCTATTGATAGTATACTATAGATATATGCATTGTCTAGCCGTAGGTGGCAATACACATACCTACCTATTATTTTACTATGTTTAATTTCACAATTAAAACTTACAAATTTCATGACTCTAAAACATTGTTAAAACTATTAAATAACTTACAAATTTACATAATATTTGCAGTATATAGCGTTATTTACTATGTTCCTTCTATTTACGTTTCATTTACTATAAAAGGTTATGTATTTCTTATAAAAACTGTATTTTTAAATTTAATTTTCTATATAAAACGGTTATTTTACTATGAAACTGCTAAAATGCTACATAAATGGATAAATCTATATAGAACGAACATAAACAACGCTATACCTGAAAGATTACACTGATATTTACTTAAATAATAAAGATATAAGTTTTCATGAAGTGCATAGTTACGATTCTGTACTAGTAATTAAAAAATATACTGGAGGCAGCGCCCTCGCTCGAGACGCGCACTCCGCGCAACTTGTTCCCTGCCATTTGCATGGGTCAAATGCGTTCTACGAAAAACTATGAAATTCACTATTTTGACTATTAAGCACATAAAATATCATGAAAACTTACGTGTTTCAGCACTAACACTGAATTTAGGTTAATAAACACACTGAATCTACTGTATTACGGTACTAATCACTTAAATATTTCTGTATTATTGTCTCTAAATCGTCTTTTGACTTACGAAATTTTCACTCGCGATTTTACTGTCTTTCAGTAGAAAAAACGACACTGAAACAGGGTTGCCGCGCACATTTTTAGGGTTGTCGCGAACAGTAAGTGTATATAAAATGGATTAATTCTATTGATCATGAACCACGTGCCTTGTAAAGAACCTGCCCCCTAGCCAAGTTGACAATCTACAATCGTCAACGCTATAGAAAACATTCAAAATGTATGGGAATGACATATCTCAACAAATTACTTTTTCGTTGAAATATATGTCATTCCCATACATTTTGATTGTTTTCTATAGCGTTGACGATTGTAGATTGTCAACTTGGCTAGGGGGGCTGTACTGTATTGTTGCGGTGTGGACTGGGTGCTGGGCTTATATTTAATTTGTGGTACCCAGCAGCAAGGGATGTGGAAATACCTAAAAAAGCAGTAAAGCTATTTAGTTAGCTGTATACAGTAGTAGTGTGGTTTTACGGCCAAAAATAATATCCAATCTATCCACGATTTGCCCTACTAGAGATGGGAATTTGACATAAGCTCCATACAAAATATGTCAAATTTCTATCTCAAGTAGGGTAAAGCGTGGATAGATTGGATATTAATTTTGGCCGTTAGTCGGTAAGAGTTATCCCTCCGCCGTCCCCAGACGGAGGATATCCATGAGGATTTCCACCTGAAAACAAAAAAAAAACAAAAAAAAGTTATTTCCATCTTACTTAAACCAACACTCCAGTCGCAAGCTCAACTCACGCACAACACAAGAAACGCATCAATAAATTACAACAAAAAGAACGCAAACTTGTACCCTTACGGCATTTTGGAAATAAAAGAAAGTTTTCTCTCAAACTAGTGCTCATACTCACTCGGGTGCAAGTGACGGTGACCTAGCGGCAGTGTATGCCCGCTGTGCATACAACGTCAGCCTTTATGCGGCGGCTTGTCCTCTCTCTAGTATTCTGTTGCTACTTATTCCGGGTGCGGGAATCGGACCCATCATACATGTTGAGCAGCAGCCAAGCTCTCAGCCTCTACGGCAATCGTGTTGTCAGCCCTCTGTAATTAAGTCATGACTATAGTCATGTCTAGGTCAGTGCGTCCAGTGCGCACTGACCTAGACTAGACCGGTGTAGTGTGTGGACTGCAGACACACGGTAATGGTCTAAGATCTTCATCATCATAATTTCAGCCGAAAGACGTCCACTGCTGGACATAGGCCTCCCCCAAGCATCACCACAACGGCTGGTCCTGCGCCTTCCGCATCCAGCGGATTCCCGCGACCTTCACCGGGTCGTCGGTCCACCTTGTGGGGGGCCTACCCACGCTGCGCCTTCCACTACGCGGTCGCCACTCCAGAACTTTACTGCCCCATCGGCCATCCGTTCTGCGAGCAATGTGCCCCGCCCACTGCCACTTAATTTTGGCAATTCTTCGGGCTATGTAGGTATAAGACCTTAGATTTTTATAACATCCGTTTAATATCCTACCTAGATATGACTGCCACCAAAGTAGAAATACTTGTCGTCGGCGTCAGAATGTAAACAAAACCAAACTTTGGCTGACACAAATGACGTAATTTAAAATGTGTCACCTCTTGATTGGGAATGCCCATTAAATGTGAAAAACCCATTAAGCATAGTGTTGTATTATTTATTAAAAAACTGCCTCGTTGGTCTAGTGGTAGCAAGCGCGTCAGCAAAGCGTTGGGTCCTGGGTTCGATTCCCGGGTCGGGCAAAGTGATTTTGGGCTTTTTCTCAGTAGCAGCCCGGAATCTGGATTAGTGCCCGCTTAATAGCAATAGGCTCGACCCCTAATTATGTGGGACTGATAAAGTAATTGGCGAAATGTGGGTGCACCTCTGCTTACCCCTTCGAGGAATATATGCGTGATGTTATGTGTCTTGGAAAATTCTACTACTTACAGTACTTACATAGTAGTTGCACGGGTTGCACCTACATTATGTACCTTACCATTACATCCTTTAGTTTTGTCACAGATAATATAATACTATACTGTTTTGTCGTTTAGTCTAACCAGGGGGCCTAGTACGAGTTTGATACTTACGAATACTTTCAAAGTATTCGTCGACTTTCATTAATAAATCGGTAGTTCCTCCTCGTATCCGCCAGGGGCGCTACTGATTTATACATTCAAGTCGACGAAAACAATGAAAGTATTCGTAAGTGTGAAACTCGTACTAGGCCCACTGTGGGCCTATAAAAAGGCACATTGGTAGGTACATCCGTTTTAATTTATTCTAATAACCAGCAAATGTTACAAAATCTGTATTATTTTATTAGATATAGGCCCACCCTTTTTTTGTATTCTAGTGGAAATCGTCATGGATGGCTAATGGGTACCCTCCGCCTGGGGAAGGCGGCTGTATGTCGGACTACAAGTGAGTAAAAACACACGGTGGCAGACCTTACCTCAGTACAAAATAAAGAAGCCCCGAGAAATTCAATCATGTTCAATAGCCATGTAATGCCGAGGCCAATATTCGTCGAAGGGTCGGCACTCGAAGTTGTAACGGAATACGTCTACTACCTAGGGCAGGTAATTCAGCTTGGTAGACACAATAGAGAGGCCTATGTCCTAGTAACCACGCCAGTGCCCCTCTAGTGCTGGCTGTGCCTTTCGAAGAAGAGTTATTGCCTGAGCTCACTGCTGTTCCCTCCAGACTAGAGAACGAGAAGAAGAGTCTGCTGCCCCTACACAGCCTATGCCTTGGGCTTGTATTGTATTTTTGGTATTTGTAATTAGGTTTTATAGTAATTTTAAACCTGGCAACTAAACGTAGTTATTTATATTCTCTTTGCCTGGCAACTATAGCCAGACTGTCACATCTTTAGCGTTGAAGCGTTCCGTAGCAAAAATCTAGTAATGTACTGATATGACCTGCTCTCGCTCTCACTCACCCTTCACTTATAAGACAAAGACAAAAGTGTCCATGAATGCTTCATTATGAAGTATGCTTTTAGAAAATCGGAAAGTAATGTCAAAACGTCAAACTAGAACTGTCAACAAACATGTCAATGCAGTTGTCAATGTCATACGTAGACGTACATAAATGTCAAATGTGTTGAATGATTGGTGTTGTATCTTTTTCTATTTTATAAAAAAATAACGTTTGAACTAATGATAATGTAAATATTTTTACGTGAACTTGTGTTGTGTGTGCTGCTACACGTTTTCTGGTTCATAATGGGTGACAGCAGTGATTCCGAGGAGTTCTACGATGCTGAAGAGTTCACATCCAATAAAGGTTCTAAGTAAGTAACATAAACGTTAACAATTCTCCTTTAAATCTACTGTAGGTTCTATATACAGGCTCCTATTGCACATAGATTATTGTAGCGGTCTAGTTAATTGCATTAAAAGGACGTATTTCTAGTGATAGGGCGCAGTATTTGTATTAAGGAATAGGGGTTCTATCTTTCGAACAGATGTTTCGATTGGCTATTGATATTCGTCCTTGGTGCTAGCGACGGGCCTAAAGCAAACAAAAAACATTCATCATCGATGCGAGACTCGCTCGTTTGACTAGAACAATGACCACATCATGATTAGTCAATAAGTTGATGGCTTACATATTAATTATGAATTTGTCCCACTTATGGCAGCAGTATTGACAATGTTTTCACATATACATACCGATGTTAGCGTTGTGACTGAATGTTCAAGTTGTTAGACTTAAATCAAATCATGTAATATTTTTTTATGACATTGTTAGATTTTTATTTTATTTAATCAAATTCCCATAGTGATTTGTGGTATGTACTTTCAGCTTAAGCAGAAGATAATGATTTATCATTAATTTAAACTATACCTCTTATGTATTTCCATGTCTACTTTTATTTTGGTCTAGTGTAATGTATACAACAATTAAATTAATGTTAAATGTTAAAAGAGATGCTTAAGTCTATTTAACAATGCTCATAATTTGCTAGTTTTTCATTTAGAATAAGATCTTTTTGTTAACTTGTTTTTGTTTTTCATGTTAATAAAGACCTTCAAAAATTAAAAAAATATATTTAAATGTATACAACATTTTTTTTTTCTAATTATAGAAGATCACTATGCAAAAACATAAATGTGACAGAGAGTGGGGACGCCCCAGACAAAGACAAGGGACCAATGTTAAAGACAGACTCCTCAATATCTGCATCAGGCACCACTAGCACTCCTGCTATGGATGTTGCAGCTGTAGAAGATGACAGGACTACTGTGAAAAGCGTGAGTTTGGTTCTACTATTTTAAATATAAAAAGAAATAAATATTTTTTGGACATTTTTACACAGCACCATCTAGTCCCAAACTAAGCAGAGCTTGTGCTATGGATACTAGACAATGGATATAATACTTATATACTTTTTTTTTTATAAATACATACTTATAACACATAAGAAACACCCAGACTAACACAAACACTTATGTTCATCACACAAATATTTGTGTCCTGTGGGAATCAAACCCAGAACCTCATGATCAGCAGTCTGTTTACTTTTATAACAACTCTTATCCCTCATACAATGGATTTGTTTATATAAGGAATACTATTAACATTCTGGGACATGGGCTCTATAAACATGATTGTTCAATGATTGATGACATAATTATTTATTCACTGGTATTAAAAAACCTCTTTTTAATCAAATTCATTATACCTATTGTAAAACGGCAAACGCAGCGTAGGGCGCCCCCCTGCCAGGTGGACCGATGACCTAAAGAACGTGGCTGGGGGGGACTGGATGCGGAAGGCAGAGGACCGAGCGTTGTGGCGCAACTTGTGAGAGGCCTATGTCCAGCAGTGGACTGCGATAGGCTGAGTTGATTGATTGTAAAACATTAATAAGTATAATAATTTCTTAGGTTTTCGCTATCACTACACATTATAATAAAACAAGTTTAACCGGATGATGTCTTGATATGCGAGGTAATCTGGTTAAACTTGTTTTATTATATAATTAATAAGTATGTTTTCTTTTACTTTATCGGGACATAAAACAGTTAACATTGCTTATTAATAATACAGTATTTAAAGAAAATACTAAATAAACATGTAACCCATGCCATAGTCTGCAAAAAAATTTAACCAATGTTTAAGGTGATTGCTGCCTAGTAGACAGGGAAATTCAAAATTTCTTATGATTTTTTTAAATCATAGCTTTATTTCACATTGTATAATATTGATTGAAATATGATAATATTAATCACAATTCACAATACATCTACTGAATAACTGGGTGTGATTGGATAATAGTTATAGAAAACATTAAGAGAAAATGCAGGCAGGAGTTTTTCTGGCTTATAACCCTAGAGCAATGATTTTTTAAAGTGAAATAAAAATCTACTTTTTCTATGTCCTTAAGTTTTCGTTTTTGTTGATAAATTATTTCTAGAAGCCCTAAAAAATTCTCAAAATTGGTTATCTAGACTGCTGTCTACAGAGGCCTAGTGTATAACTATTAATGAAAAAGGAAAAACAGCAACTCAGTACATATTCTTGTTATTTAGTTTATGAAATATCTTTTAAATTGGTCCAGTTTCAGAGAAGAAGATAGTAGAGAGCCAAACCTCGAATTGTGACATTTTACTTAGGTTATTCAGTTATTGAAAATTAGGTAATTGAAGAAACTATTGTTGTCGCCTTGCGAGCGCTGAGCCTCAAATAAGTGCGATAAGGACAACTCTCTCTCACAAGTCTCTCTGCCCCCATTTCCTCTTAATCTAGCTTTATAAGCTAAACGCCCGACTATCTATTCAATCAACTACATGCAAAATTCTGTAAGGCAGCATTCAGGTAGAAAGACGGCAGCCTGAATGTGGCCTAATTGACTTCTTGTTTCTATCCCATCATTGCATCATTAGCATAAGGTATGTTTATCGAATTTTCAACTCTATTGTGCTCCAGGAAGACTGGTATTGGCACATACTATTGAGCCAGCCTTGTTCTGAAGAGTGCAAGAGTATTTATCAATTTTTGAAACTTTGTTTGAAAGAAAGGAGTGAATGAGTGTGATGGAGTGAATGATGATGGTATTAATGGCTGATAATGATAGATGTGAGTAGGTGCTAGTATGGTGTGATTGGTTGTGCATGCTGATTGTAACTGCAGCCTGCATGCTATCGATCATACTATAATGTGATTGGCCCTATGAGGCTGGCATAGTCACCCAGAGTGTACTGAAGTCTCAAAAAAAATACAGAAAAAAAAACTACTGTGGTAATAAGTAGGTACCCACTTCTTATTGTCACCATATTAGCTCCTGTGAATAGGCTACAGGATAGACGGACGGAAGGTTATGTTTTAAAATGATGATTGTTTTAGGTGGTACAAGGCCGGCGAAGATTCCAAGAGCTACGCCGCTGTATGCAGACGGAAGAGGAAGACGAGGGGGTGACCGATGCCACCGGCTCTGTAGATCAGCAGACATTCACACTAGAACACCCATTCAAGTGAGACATTTTTTTTTACACAAGCTGACACCTGAGGCTTCATTTGTATGTTTGTTTTTTTGTCACTAAGAAGTATTATCTATGCTTTTTCAGGGCTGTATCTAAACCAAATTCCATCATAACTGTTCAGCCGTTTATCCTTTTTTTATAACCTAGGGAGGCAAACGAGCAAGCGGGTCACCTGATGGTAAGCAATCTTCGCCGCCCATGGACATCCGCAACACCAGGGGAGTTGCCAATGCGATGCCGACCTTTTAAAAAGACGTATGCTCGTTTCTTGAAGGCTCCCATGTCGAATTGTTTCGGGAAAACTGCTGACGGGAGTTGGTTCCACAGTTTTGCTGTAAGAGGCAAAAAATGACGTGTGAAACGTACAGTAGTTGATCGCCAATCTTCAAGATGGTGAGGATGGAATTTAGATTTATGGCGAGTGGTACAATGGTGGAAGTCAGCGGCTGGTATAAGGTCGAACAATTCCTCAGAGAATTCCCCATTGTAAATGCGATAGAGGATACATACATAGACATTCAACATACCTGATAGCTTAGTGGCTAAAGCACTGGCGTACAGGCCGCCAGGCCGCAGGCAGCCAGGATTCGCAGGTTCGAATCCTGCTCGTGAGCGATTTTTTCTTTCCACATTTAAAATTAATTAACTTTTTTTTTTCTTTGGTCTAGTGGTTGCAAGCGCGACTGCTGAGCGTGGGGTCCTGGGTTCAATTCCCGGGTGTGGCAAAGTGTTATTGGGTTTTTTCATTAGGAAATTCTCAGTAGCAGCCCGGAGTCTGGATTTGTGCCCGGTCAATGGCAATAGGCTCGCCCCCTATTACATGGGACTATAACATAACTGGCGAAATATTACACCTCTGCCTACCCCTTCGGGGAAATACAGGCGTGATGTTATATTATGTTTGTTACAATTTAAATCATTAGATTTCGCTTCGCATGCGTTAATGCGTTAAAAATAATAAAATAATTTCATAGATGTGTTGCAGTCATCGGTCGCCTGTTATGAGGCGTCTATGGGCTGTATGGTCGAAATAAAGTTATTTTATTATATTCTACAATTAAGTGAGTAGGCCAGTTTGGATCATAGTTATTGGTATCATATAATAGTAATAGTCCAAGGGTGGATCGTTATGTGTTCTTCCGTTGATGATAGAAGGAAGTGTTGTTACAGGATAATAGCACACGACACGATGAGCCTGCAGAGTATGACGTCACTCGGCAGGATCGGCAGGCTACTCAGCGGCGCCTCGGAGTCTCACTGTATGTTTTATTAGAACTGGGGCCTTACTGGATCCCGACTGGATCGAGTGCTGTATCAATCGAATTTGGTTTTTTTTTTTTTTTTGTTAGTGCCAAATCGTACTGGATTTTTCTAGGAATTGACATTAGCTCGATTTGGTTCAGAGCTCGAACCAGTCGGGAGTAAGGCCCCAGTAGTCTTATAAGAACCGTCCTAACTAATAATTATGACGCTCTCTATCGCATTAACATCATCATCATCATTCACCATTTCAGCCAAAAGATGTCCACTGCTGGACATAGGCCTCCCCCAAAATGGGGGGATATGCCATAATCGCCACACTTGGCAGGCGGATTAACATGGATGCAATATAAAATTACGCGCAAGTGGGTCATTCAACTATATCACTCACACTTTGCTGTACGCGACAAAATATCTTGTCTTGATAAAAATACACTAAATTACAATAATAACATGCACAAATGGTATGCTAAACGTATTTTAGATCATTAGGGCATTATTGTGACAAGGATCGTGTAAAAGTGCCAGAAAACCATTGATTTCTTCAGATTTTGATGGTAACTCAGCATACGATAACTGTCCACCATAAAAAAGTCCGTCGGGTCCATAGGGGGCCATCTATAAAGTACGTCACACAAATTTCACGATTTTTGGAGCCGTGTCATGCCATGTCTGAATTATATATTTTATTATTATAAAGAATATGTAAAAATTTAAAAATATAAAAGTTCCTAGTTATAAGTAAAATTTGCATTCTGTTGATGATGGCTAAAAGGGCTTGAATTTTTTTTTATCATGTAACAACATTCGATGTACCCTATTTATTGCAAATCAAGAATTTGAATTTAGGCTCGTCCTCTATTCATTCACCATCATTTCAGCCGAAAGACGTCCACTGCTGGACATAGGCCTCCCCCAAGCATCGCCACAACGACCGGTCCTGTGCCTTCCGCATCCAGCGGATTCCCGCGACCTTCACCAGGTCGTCGGTCCACCTTGTGGGGGGCCTACCCACGCTGCGCCTTCCAGTACGCGGTCGCCACTCCAGAACTTTACTGCCCCATCGGCCATCCGTTCTGCGAGCAATGTGCCCCGCCCACTGCCACTTAAGTTTGGCAATTCTTCGGGCTATGTCGGTTACTTTCGTTCTCCTGCGAATCTCCTCATTTCTGATTCGATCACGCAGGGACACTCCGAGCATAGCCTCCTCTATTACATGGGACTTAATAACACAACTGGCGAAATGAGGGTGGGTTATACCTGCTCCTACCCCTTCGGGAAATACAGGCGTGATGTCATGTGTAGATTTAATGTGAATTATGTTTGTTTCCGTAGCGAACATCCGTGATACCGCGCCGGTACCATCGGTGTCGTCGAGAGAGCCCTCCACTATATCCGACGAACAACTCGCAGGTGAATCCAGGACTCAGAATGGTGAGTACAACCTATGACGTCATGCTTCAAGGAAACGAATGCATTTAAGGCCGAAATTAATATTGTTGTTAGGGGCTCGAGCCTAAGTAGCAACCGCGCTGATTGTATAATCTGCGAGGTAAAGCTACACTTGCCGCGGTCAGTCCTCTCCTTGCCTCGGAGGGCACGTTAAGTTGTCGGTCCCGGTTGTCATACGAATATCTATGGCAGTCGTTACGGGTAGTCAGAAGCCCGAAAGTCGGACAACTGGTCTAACCTCCGAATGTCGGTATTACCCAGTAACTGGGTTGCGGGGGTCTGATGGCAGACGCTCCGTGTAAAATACTGATGTTCAGCCGCATCTGGTTAGACTGGAAGCCGACCCCAACATAGTTGGAAAAAGGCGAGGAAGATGATTAATCCATTTTGTTCTAACCTGAAATCTGTAGATGTAGGTTTAAAAAACTCGTCTGTTTTATACTCGTAGCGAATCAAAATCGACTTTATAGCAGTACATCTAGGTAAAGTTATTGATAAAAAATGACCATAGTTTTGGGAAGGCTGAAGAACTGACTGAGGGTTAGCGCACACCGACGGAGTGGTGGCGGAGAGCAGTTCATTGGTTGCAAGCACTGATCTCCATTATACAAGTACGCTGGACAAACTATGTCATCCAAAATGACAAAAGTTCCAATCAAAGCGCCCCTAGCGTTTGTCCCTGGAATTAAAATTGCAAATGGCCGTCGTATGGTTCTGAGTAATTGTCATTGGCCCATCTCTAACATTAGTTCTGTGTAGCAACACCACTGCAGCCATTACTGACAGCGCCATAGTGGCGGAAATCAAATGTTTTCATTACGACGACGTCAATAGCCAGTCCAGTGTACTAGTATAATAGAAGTCAGTGGTTGCAAGGCACGAGTTGCGCGGCGCCGCGACTAGACTCCTACCGGCTGTTGTGGATGCTTGTGGCTGTTTGATCGCTCTTCCCGGTGATTTGAGCCTCCCAGTGTGATTTATTATTGCTATTCAATTTCCAGCCGTATTTAGAAGCAAATTAAGTTGAATTTCAATTAGTGTTAGTCGCTTCGCCGCCACTCCGTCGGTGTGCGCTGACCCCGACGTATTGGGTTGTATAACTCGCGCCAATAAAGAAGCAAATTTAAAATAGCGGCTCTAATCATGCCCTCTCACTCGCTCACTATATCTGTTTTTACTTACACACATCCGTACAAAAACATTATAATTAGTTCGATCGTCTTCACACTGCATCGGAAAATAACTTGTTTCCTGTAACTCTTACTCTTATCCGTTGTCATTATGAAGTATTTCTATTATTGTTTATTTTTTGAGTGAGTATAAAATTTGAACTTATGAGAATAAAATTGATAAATTAAAATGTTGATGTGGACCATCCAAAGTGTCAATACCAGTACAATACGCACAATCTAACTTGACCGCCGTGAAGTTATGCACTGCGCATGTTTCCCGCCCCTTTCCACCAATGACAGCCATAAAATGATTACTGCGTCGATCTTGTGACAACTTTAGGGGCGTATTCGCGTATTGAACAGTACAAGCCGCTATTCTTGATGAGTTTATTTATTGACGCGGGTTATAAAAGCGATTAATAATTAAAAAAAATCGAAAGAATTGCTCTGATGAATTCGTATGTATGTTTGGCTGGCTGGCAGTGCTAGCGATGGCGGAGCCCGACGTGATCGCCAGCACGAAGGCCAACAGCCTGAAGCACAGCCGCGGCGGCGGCGCCATCGTGTCCGTGTCGGGCGCCGCCCCCCCCGCGCCCGGCCCCGTCCCGCCGCCGCGCAAGAAGAAGAGGAGTACGTACCGCTCCTATATTATTTTACTCTTTCTATTCCATTCCTATACAAGATGTTGATCTGTAACTGTTCCATATTTCTAGAGAAAATGAAAAATAATGTGCTTAGTCATATAAAAATACTTAAAAAATTCTACGATTATTTAATACCCAAAGTTTCACTAAGAAACATAGCGAGGGTTTGAGAATAAATCTCGAATGACTCAGCGGCATTGTCAAAGAGTGGAAATACCTGCAATTTTTTTTGGTGGTATCGCACCCATCGTTATTGTGTCGCACGCGGCACGTGGTGAAAATTTGTGTATTTACAAATAGGTATTAAGGGCGCGTTTTCATATCTGGCAAAATTATGCTGTTTTTCGGTACATTTTAAAGAATAACCAAACAAAATCCAATATAACTAATAACTACCTCGTATAGATTGGTTCTTCATCTACAATGATAGGAACTTGATCATCAAAAATTTTAGTTTTTTATAATGTAAAATCGATCCGTCGTTGCCATTTTTCACATATTGGGTTGAGTTTAGGTACATTTTTTGTGCTATTATTAACATATTTTACTATTTCTAAAAATACTATTTGTTGGCAAACATATTCAATTCTTAATGCTATTTTTTTTTTTTTTATCTAAATGCCATAAATAGTCGCAGAAAAAATTAAAACCGAAACTTATTTTTTCACATCTTTTTCTCTTCTGGATGAATCTTAATCCATTGCATTAGGGGTTATTTTATTTTTGATACCCGTCTTGATTTATTGCACAAGCATTTTGAATGAAACTAGTCCGCGCGCGGTCGCCGTCGAGAGTGGACACGTATCGCCTGTTTGGAGCGCCTCGAGTTGAAAAAGATCGCTGTACAAATACAAAATATTCGATAAACAAAATTTGATACTTGACAAAGTATGATTTTTATTCTATTTTATTTCGCTATAAAAAAAATTGTAAGTAGGGTTTCTAAAAGCCTATTCGTCCTGGACTTGGAGTGACCTGAAGGTGTACTTCGGTGACTGCTACTGGAACTCCTTGACGTGTTGTACTAGGTGAGCCGAGTTTGGGCTCGTTTTGTTAGTTATGATGAGACCTTACCTCCGGACTTGATGGAGTGACCTGAAGGTGTACTTCGGTGACTGCTACTGGAACTCCTTGACGGGTTGTACTAGGTGAGCCGAGTTTGGGCTGGTTTTGTTAGTTATGATGAAACCTTACCTCCGGACTTGATGGAGTGACCTGAAGGTGTACTTCGGTGACTGCTACTGGAACTCCTTGACGGGTTGTACTAGGTGAGCCGAGTTTTGGCTCGTTTTGTTAGTTATGTTGAGACTTAACCTCCGGACCTGAAGTTGTACTTCGGTGACTGCTACTGGAACTCCTTGACGGGTTGTACTAGGTGAGCCGAGTTTGGGCTCGTTTTGTTAGTTATGATGAGACCTTACCTCCGGACCTGATGGAGTGACCTGAAGGTGTACTTCGGTGACTGCTACTGGAACTCCTTGACGGGTTGTACTAGGTGAGCCGAGTTTGGGCTCGTTTTGTTAGTTATGATGAGACCTTACCTCCGGACCTGATGGAGTGACCTGAAGGTGTACTTCGGTGACTGCTACTGGAACTCCTTGACGTGTTGTACTAGGTGAGCCGAGTTTGGGCTCATTTTATTAGTTATGTTGAGACTTTACCTCCGGACCTGATGGAGTGACCTGAAGGTGTACTTCGGTGACTGCTACTGGAACTCCTTGACGTGTTGTACTAGGTGAGCCGAGTTTGGGCTCGTTTTGTTAGTTATGTTGAGACTTTACCTCCGGACCTGATGAAGTGACCTGAAGGTGTACTTCGGTGACTGCTACTGGAACTCCTTGACGGGTTGTACTAGGTGAGCCGAGTTTGGGCTGGTTTTGTTAGTTATGATGAAACCTTACCTCCGGACTTGATGGAGTGACCTGAAGGTGTACTTCGGTGACTGCTACTGGAACTCCTTGACGGGTTGTACTAGGTGAGCCGAGTTTGGGCTCGTTTTGTTAGTTATGATGAGATCTTACCTCCGGACCTGATGGAGTGACCTGAAGGTGTACTTCGGTGACTGCTACTGGAACTCCTTGACGTGTTATACTAGGTGAGCCGAGTTTGGGCTCGTTTTGTTAGTTATGTTGAGACTTTACCTCCGGACCTGATGGAGTGACCTGAAGTTGTACTTCGGTGACTGCTACTGGAACTCCTTGACGGGTTGTACTAGGTGAGCCGAGTTTGGGCTCGTTTTGTTAGTTATGATGAGACCTTACCTCCGGACCTGATGGAGTGACCTGAAGGTGTACTTCGGTGACTGCTACTGGAACTCCTTGACGGGTTGTACTAGGTGAGCCGAGTTTGGGCTCGTTTTGTTAGTTATGATGAGACCTTACCTCCGGACCTGATGGAGTGACCTGAAGGTGTACTTCGGTGACTGCTACTGGAACTCCTTGACGTGTTGTACTAGGTGAGCCGAGTTTGGGCTCGTTTTGTTAGTTATGATGAGATCTTACCTCCGGACCCGATGGAGTGACATGAAGGTGTACTTCGGTGACTTCTACTGGAACTCCTAGACGTGTTGTACTAGGCGAGCCGAGTTTGGGCTTGTTTTGTTAGTTATGATGAGACCTTACCTCCGGCCCAAACTCGGCTCACCTAGTACAACACGTGAAGGAGTTCCAGTAGCAGTAACCAAAGTAACCTTCAGGTCACTCGATCAAGTCCGGAGGTAAGGTCTCATCATAACTAACAAAACGAGCCCAAACTCGGCTCACCTATTACAACACGTCAAGGAGTTTTAGTAGCAGTCAACGAAGTACACCTTCAGGTCACTCCATCAGGTCCGGAGGAAAGGTCTCATCATAACTAACAAAACGAGCCCGAACTCGGCTCACCTAGTACAACACGTCAAGGAGTTCCAGTAGCAGTCACCGAAGTACACCTTCAGGTCACTCCATCAGGTCCGGAGGTAAGGTCTCATCATAACTAACAAAACGAGCCCAAACTCGGCTCACCTAGTACAACACGTCAAGGAGTTCCAGTAGCAGTCACCGAAGTACACATTCAGGTCACTCCATCAGGTCCGGAGGTAAAGTCTCAACATAACTAACAAAACGAGCCCAAACTCGGCTCACCTAGTACAAACACGTCAAGGAGTTCCAGTAGCAGTCACCGAAGTACACCTTCAGGTCACTCCATCAGGTCCGGAGGTAAGGTCTCATCATAACTAACAAAACGAGCCCAAACTCAGCTCACCTAGTACAATACGTCAAGGAGTTCCAGTAGCAGTCACCCAAGTACACCTTCAGGTCACTCCATCAGGTCCGGAGGTAAGTTCTCATCATAACTAACAAAACGAGCTCAAACTCGGCTCACCTAGTACAACACGTCAAGGAGTTCCAGTAGCAGTCACCGAAGTACACCTTCAGGTCACTCCATCAGGTCCGGAGGTAAGTTCTCATCATAACTAACAAAACGAGCTCAAACTCGGCTCACCTAGTACAACACGTCAAGGAGTTCCAGTAGCAGTCACCGAAGTACACCTTCAGGTCACTCCATCAGGTCCGGAGGTAAGTTCTCATCATAACTAACAAAACGAGCCCAAACTCTCCTCACCTAGTACAACACATCGAGAAGTTCCAGTAGCAGTCACTGAAGTACACCTTCAGGTCACTCCATCAAGTCCGGAGGTAATTCGTAAAAATATAAACAGCAAAAATATGTTTTTTGTAGGTAGTAGGTACCTACCAAAATTTTATTACAAAGAAATACGTAAAAAAAAATGAATCTTTCAAAGTATCAAAATGAGTTCACTTGACTACTACTATCGAAGTTAGCGAGCGTACACTTGTGTGTATGACCCGTGTCAATGTAGTAGTTCGATTCTGTACCTATCAATTTTGCGAACGCGTCCTTAAAATAAATAAATAAAAATTGTTTTTTTTTATTGATTCGTGTTCAATATCAGTGGTATAGTCACCTCCTTAAATATGGCACGAATATAGATCAACATGTTGTATCTACAATGTAATTGTTATTTTGATTACTTATTACCACAGATCAGTAAGCCTCAAGACGCAGCATAAACATAGTTTTGCATGAGAACACAGTCGTAAAATGTTGGCGGGGTCAGGGGGCGGACTGCGCGTTATGATTGGTCGGCTCAAAAGTTCGATGGTATGATTGGTGCCGCTCGCTTACAGGGTGACGTGCCGATAGGCGGCGGGGCTTATGATATGCAGTGCTACTACATATGCTTTGAATAAGAATAATTTATTTCGCAAAAATATGGGTACAGACAGATGGACAAAGAGTCACAATTAGGTTCCACATATACACCTTAAGTGGCACGCAAAAATGTATAACATTAATAATTAAAATTAGAATAATTCAATTGATATATTTATATGCAAATTTTTTTTATGACCGTATCCGTCTAATCCGCGTCAAGAGGCTTACTGCGGTGCTATTCACAAACATTCGAAAAGTTTCCGTTTCCGAAGTGAAATTTGGCCGGCAAACGTAACAAAACGACCACTTCCTGCGACCACGAACAAATTTTAATAATAATAAACGCTATAATCCAGTTAAACTTGTTTTATTAAGAATTTTGAAACAAAAAGATTTGAGAACCGAACGGATTCGGAAACGCTATTCATAGTTTTTTTAATTTTACATCGAGTGCTTTACACTCCGTGCTTTTACGAATCCGTTCGGTTCTCAAATCGTTTTGTTTCTTAATAAAACAACTTTAACCAGATTACATCGTGTATTATTATCAAAATTAGTTTTCCTGACGTTACTAATGCTTTGCAGCGTTCGTGGTCGCAGGAAGTGGTCGTTTTGTTTCGTTTGCCGATCAAATTTCACTTCGGAAACGGAAACTTTTCGAACGTTTGTGAATCAGGCCACTGGAACGAGAACTTGAATTAAACTGAAAATTGGAACAAAATGAATGAACTAGTCAAAGTCAGAGTCAATAAAACATTGACTTTTGACTTGACCTTGACGAAGATAGTAGAAAAAATCGAAAACACACGTCGTTTAAAAAAAAAAAAAAATTTTATAATTTTTAACGCATTTACGCATGCGAAGCGAAATCTAACGATTTAAAATGTGGAAAGAAAAAAATCGCTCACGTGCAGGATTCGAACCTGCGACTCCTGGGCTCAGTAGATACGCCAGTGCTTTAGCCACTAAGCTACCGTGAACACTGCTCGTAGTATCGAAATTCTCAAGCACTTGGTACGTCTTTGGGTACGACTTTGAATTAACTGCAAGTTAGTCGCGTCGGTTAAGAAACACTGTTTCTTAATAAGATATCGCTGACGTCACTCAATGACGTACCAAGTGGATGAGAATTTCGATACTACGAGCAGTGTTCACGGTAGCTTAGTGGCTAAAGCACTGGCGTACTGAGCCAGGAGTCGCAGGTTCGAATCCTGCTCGTGAGCGATTTTTTATTTCCACAATTTAAATAGTTAAAAAATCTATATCTGAATAATCGATTTTTCTAGAAATAATAATAAATAAATAAATATCTTTCGGACATTTTTTTACACAGCACCATCTGGTCCCAAACTAAGCAGAGCTTATATTATGGGTACTAGACAATGGATATAATACTTATATACTTTTTTTTTGTAAATACATACTTATAATACATAAGCAACACCCAGACCAACACAAACACTCATGTTCATCACACAAATATTTGTGTCCTGTGGGAATCGAACCCACGACCTCGTTATCAGCAGTCCGACACTCGAACCACTAGACCACAGAGGTCGTCAAAATAAAAAATAGTCCCAAAAAAGTCGATTTATTAATAAAAGTAATCGATTTTTTTGACTTTCCTAAGACAAGCTGCACGGCTCGCAGTCGCTGTCGATGACGGACGGCGACAACCTGAGCGTGTGCACCACGGACACGGACGACTACCACTACGTGGCGCGCCGCCCCGACAAGCCGCAGCTCGACTCGCTGCTCCTGGAGGTACGTGGCACATTCCCGAGGGGACGATACCAGCGGTACTGGGCAGTGGCGGCTGTACCCTAAGTGCACTCGTGCGCTGCACTACCAGTTCATAAATTCATAATACCTTTAAAAAGAATCACAAAAGATCTAAAACATCAATATTACGCACCTACTTTATACTTACGAATAGTTATGAAGTAACGACAAACTAATTTAATCTCTAAACTGAAGACATTAAGACTTATTTTCGCTCGAACAAAAAAGCCCCGTGCGCTTCGCGGAGTGCACGCAGAGCTCTCATACAACTTCTATGAAATACGAGCTACATAACCTGGCGCGTGAGACGGAAGATAGTTAGTACATTTACTATGAAGTAACTAGCCTAGATTCGTGCGCCGCACGGCCCGAATATTACCGAGATTGCCCGATCGTTGACGAAATGCACTCGATGCGAGCCAATGCGAGCCGGCCGAAGGACGGTAAGGGCGTTGCCCTCTCCTTATCATAGTTCCCGCGCTCGTTTAAATTTCTCCTTGTTTTATTATTATTTCGTGTAATAGTATTTAATAAAAGCAACTTTTCAAAACAACTTTTCTTGATTTAAAAGTGAAAATGCAATGGTTGTGTGGTTTTCTTTTGTTTTCTTAGTACGTTTTTTAGAGTTTGATTTGGACGGAAACTGATATTAAAGATTTTTATTGTATTTTAAATCATATTGATTATATCATTATTGTATTCTGTATTGTAAATAAAACAATACAGTGCACCACCGGTTCTCTGACCCAGCAGCCGCCACTGGTACTGGGTACCAGTAAGCTAATTCACGTAACTACAGAAGTGCAGTTGCAATTAGTTTTCGATAAAAACAAAGTTATTTTTTTCTATAATTTAGGATGGCGAAACGAGTTAACCACCTGGTGTCAAGCGGTTACCTTTGCCCCATCGACGACGCAGCTCAATAGACGCCTAATGTTGAACATAATGCGTACAATAAATTCTGCCACTATCTGAGGTACTGCAATCCGATTGGCTCTACCAAGGCGGCTATTGGCTAATCACTAACGCGGCAGTTTTGACGGCTCATGTAAGTGGTCGAAACTGATTTGAAGATTTCAAGCGGTGAATAGTGGCGACCTACATTAGTAAAGTTTCATAGATGTGTTGCAGACACCGGTCGCCTGCTATGGGCTGTATGGTCGTTGCTTTGCCCATAACAACTTCAATACCACTTAAGCTGTTGCCGAAAGTTGCTGTAGCAGTGATAGCCTAGTGGTTGAACGCTTGCCTTCCATGCAGGAGGGTGCGAGTTCGATCCCGGCCCGCACCTCTGACTTTTCGGATCCATGTGCGAATCAGAATTTGATAATCACTTGCTTTAACGGTGAAGGAAAAACATCGTGAGGAAACCTGCACACCTGAGAGTGCTTCATACAGTTCTCAATGGTGTGTGTAGTCCACCAACCCGCACTAGGCCAGTGTGGTGGATTAAGGCCTTAACCTTCTCATACTGATAAGAGGCCCGTGCCCAGCAGTGGGACAGTAATAGGCTGATTATGTTATGTTATGTATCTTGCCGAAATGGTACCGCAAGTCGATTCGTCAAACTGAGACATGAAGATGGGAAGTCTCATGTGATTGTAATCTCACCGGCACCCGTCCGCTTCGCACTGGAACACAGCAATGCAAGCATCACTGTTTGGCGGCAGAAATAGGTACGGTGGTAGTACTTCCCCCGACGAACTCCTTCACAAGGAGCTCTACTACAACTTTAGTAAGTAAGCTGGGGTATAGATAGTCAACGTGGAGGGTATATTTGACACGATGGATTGTTCTAGGCGCCGCCACCAAGCGCAGCGAACCAGTCGATGGCACTGCCGAGCCCCGCCAGCACGATAGAGTCACTCACCCGAGAGTTCCAAGACTCGCTCGAGCTATCACATTCTAAATATGGTAAGCACAGACGACGCCGGAGATGGTGAACCGGCCACTTGGGAATCCCTCCGTCTTCCTTCACGACGCGCTACGCTATGGGCATCATTTGGATAATTCCATAGTAGAAATTGTTAATAACGAATTAAACACCTAATATCAAGCCCTGGCAAGGCTTAAAAATGTCCTTCGAGCTGGATCATTGTTTAGGCCTTACCGGGACTTGATGCATCGAAATAAAAGTGGAGTGCTACGTAAAATATTCGTTTAATGCTTATGCATGCCGCATGCGAATGCCATGTGTATTAAAATTTCCGGCAACGAAATTATCAAAGAGATGCCCGTAGCCTTACGCGTCGATGAGTTAAATGAAGGAAGACGGAGAGGTGTGCAAGGGGCCGGTTAGGCCCGCCATCGCCATCCTATATCATAAAAATCATAAAGTCATATTTAAAATCTGTATACACATTTTGTCGTCAAAATTTAAATTAATCGTTTTAATTTAAATCCTATGTCCGTTGTTATTATTTGTACGACAATCTAAGGAAACTGTATTCGTATATTTATGTTTGTTACAATAAATAAAATAAATAAATAAAATAAAAGATAATCTGACATGTGATTTGAGAGCTCATTGGTTAATTCTTGCGTTGTCATAAGCCTTGTACACACGGCTACACATCAAGCTGTACATTTCCAGTATAAGCTGACCTCGCATTGTATAGGTTTTCCTTACAACGCGAGGTCAGCCTTTACTGGTTTTGTACAGCTTGATGTGTAGCCGTGTGTACGTACTAGGAGACATGTCTAAGTCAGAAGTTTCTTTATTTCGAAACCAGGGGGTCTACTCCCGTTCGACGATATTCGATAAATCGTACGATTCATCGCACAATTTGCTACTCCGGTCAACCATCGTTCCTTTATCGCATGCGATGATCGTGTTTTGACGTTTGTTTTTCTGATCTCCGGTAAATTGTATACGACTATGAACCGTATTCTATCTTAATTGTGCCTTTTTTATGTGCCTATCTTTATTATGTAAGTATCAGTCGGAACGAAAGTTCGTACTTCGTTTGTCGTTCGTAAAACGCGAGTAGACCTACAGGTATCTACCGAGACTACTGTCCACATTAACCGTCATGGTGTCTCTGAAAGACGCAGTGTTTTGCTGGATACGTAGTACCTACTATCCATGTGTCCAAACACGTCCGCACGTAATACAAGTCTCGCGACACTGTCTCTAGCCTTTGAGGTCCCGCCAAAAACCGAAAGCCGACGCTACGTATTCGAGAGACATGTCTTGAGGCCTAATTTTTGTTTTGAAAGATGTCTCGTGACTTCGAGAAACTTCATATAAGACATATGGGACCGTGTCTCGAGACAAATTTATTTTAGTCTTCTTCTTCTATCGTGTCGACATGAGCTACATAATGATAATAGCTCATGCCGTGGGGAAAAGATTAGCCAGTCAGCAGGTTGGTAGCGGGACTGACTGCCCAGGGTGCGCCGGTATTAAATATCGTCACTCGTGCAGGCTCTTTTAATGCACCCCCTAATGTCTTCTGGTCGGTATTAGGCTTTAAATATATAAAAAAAAACAAGTTACAAAGAACAACAAACAACACACACTACAGAAAGACAACAAACAGACAGACAGACATACAAGCTTACACACACAGATAGACAGACAAGCTTACACACACAGACAGACAGATTTTATAATAAAGTCTAGAGTCGTGATGGTGATTGATATAGGATGTCCACAGCGAGTGACAGATCGTCGTTGAGTATACACGAGTCGCGGTCGAGTGAGCGAGCCAGCGAGTCGTCGCGCGGCAGCACGGCGCGGGCGGCCCCAGACGCCGCCCTCGACGACAACTACAAAGGTAGCTCTTTGATAATATCGGCTTGTCCATTTGTCCATTCATCTGGCACAGACAAGTTTCGGCACTCCTCTACTCATATCAATATCATAAACTTTTATTTAACTTTCTCCATTGTTTGTCGCGTAAACGTCTGCTAACAATCTTGCAAGTCAATTTAGAGCCAGTTCCTGTTATACAAATAACCAAAATGTTGCTATACGCAAGTATAGATCGTAAAATATAGCTGAAGTCCTGTGATAGATGCCAAAATACTTTTTATTTTTCGCACTTCTTAAAGTATTTTGGCATTAGTTGTACTAATAATGCCAAAATATTTTTAAAATGTGCGTGTTTTATATCTGACAATAACTATAGTTCTAATTATTTTATTATTTTAACCCATTTGCGCATGCGGAGCAAAATCTAAATTTAGTTAGTCCTGCAAGTGAATTTTTTTAAAATCGGCACAGTAGTTTTTGAGTTTATACATTACAAACATACACACGAAAATACAAATCATTCCTTTTTATAATATTAGTGTAGATTAGTATAGATGAGAGATTCTGTGTGAGTTTTTGTTGTTCTGCTACAAGTAATGGAATAGGATATATACCATTTAAACCATTTAGTTTGCCACACACACAAAAAATATACATATTACACGAAAAGGTAACAGGACAAATTACAGAGAACACAATATGTATACTACATTAATGTGTAGCAAGGGATCCAGAAATAAAATTGAGTTGGTTTTTGGAAACAATTCGTTTGTCAATGCATAATACTTTTGTAACCTGTTCGTTTGTCAAATGCATACATTTTATTCAACCTGTTTGAGCAATGGAAAGCAGTTAATTCGTTTCTTTTGAAAAAGCTGTCAAAAAAGCCGTTCGTTGATTCAATATCCACCGCTATTGCAGAGGAGCAGCTGTCCCGCTCGGAAGACCGCGGCGTCCGCACTCACAGCGAGGGCCGCTCCGCGCAGCCGCCGCGCCCCGCCGGCGCCAGGTACGTGCCGCTCCCCGCACAGCATCCTCGCTACACACACGTCCACTGCAGGACATAGGGACATGCCATAAGCTTGGCAGGCGGGTTGGCGATCGCAGTTGGTTGAATAAATACTCACAGAACGCTGCTGCCCATCCTCTGGTGAACCCTTTAGTCGCCTTTTACGACACCCACGAGAAGAGATGGGGTGGTGCTATTATTTGTGTCCGGCACCACACGGAAGACGTTTCGTATCAATATTCCAAACCAGAAAAACAGATTTCATAAAACCTGTATTTCCACGCAAAAAACTAAATCTACCTCGCTAGAACTCAATACGACAAAGGGTAACTGGGGCTATAAACTTCGTACTTGGTTTGTCATTTCGTAAACCGTGAGTAGATCTCTGCCCTGTACCAAACGATAGCCGATAAGAATCCAACCAAAATCAAAACAAACTGCACAGTCATTTGCTACGGACAAACCAAAAACTAATAAGATTCGCTTCATCTCTTTCTAACAAAGCAAGCGCTTATAGGAGTGAAAACGATTGAGCGGTTTTTACTACACTCGATAAATTCGGCGGTTCCTTGGAAATAACTGCACATTGAAATATAGAACTAAACTTGGAAGCAATAAGATCGAATTTAAATCTCGGGCACTGCCCGCTACTCTGCTTTAAGCGCTAAGGCTGTCGGTTCAATGCAAACATTTTCGAAATGTATGTGATTCGCGATACGCGGCAGTTACAGTGTGCAAGGCAACCTTGACTGGTGTCGAGCGAGACGGTTGAGATCTAGTATGGTATGTATGGAAGGCGCATGCATTGGGGTGTTATTACGAAATCGGACTGCTTATACGGGCAAAAATATTTCTTTTTACTATGTTTCGGCCGTGTGCGAAGTCCAGCAGAAGCGTGAGTCACTCGGACATGTTTGGGCTCACTCGGCGGCTAGCGAGCTGACTCCCTGGTTGCGCAGGCGCAGCAACTCGGAGTCGCTGAGCGCGGCGCGGCGCCGCTCGGCGGGCGACGAGGCGCAGCTGGGGCTGGCGCTGCGCACGCGCACCACGTCGGGCCAGCAGCTCTCCGACATCGAGATCCTGGAGCAGGTCACCGTGCTCAACCTCGACACCGGTCAGTGACACAACCACCCCGCCCCGCACATCATCCTCCGAGCCTTTTCCCAACTATGTTGAGGTCGGCTTCCAGTCTAACCAGATGCGGCTGAACATCAGTATTTTACACGGAGCGACGGCCATCAGACCCCCGCAACCCAGTTACTGGGTAATACCGCAGAATATCTAATAGTACTAACGTACAGAACGGCCACTCACCGCCACCCGCCAATTTAAGATTCGTCGCCCGCGTCCCGCAAGCGCCCGCAGTTTGACGGCAATTGGACTACAAGATATGTCAATCGCCGGTCGCTATACAAGCACGCTATCTCTGAGAACTACTGAGAAGCGCTTGGAACCAAGTCGGCATTATGAGCGGCGAGCATCCCTAACTTACACGTGTGTGTGTTTTTGTATACAGACGTAATATTGTGTATGTAGATGGTGCTAGAATTTATAATGTATTGAGTGTTCGAGGTGTGGCAATACCGACATTTGGAGGCTAGACCAGTTGTCAGACTTTCGGGCTTCTGACTACCCGTAACGACTGCCATAGATGTTCGTATGGCAACCAGGACCGACAGCTTAACGTAGTCTCCGAGGCACGGAGGGGCCTCGATGTGCATCGAAATGGTCACCCATCCATGGACTGACCGCTGCAAGTGTAGCTTAACCTCGGAGATCATACAATCCGTGTGGTTGCTACTTAGCCACGAGCCCCGAACATATTGCTCTTATAATTTCTTACTTATTATTTCTCTTTGAAACCAGCCAAGTGTAAGCTGCACTTGCAGTAATTGCGCTGGTAGTTTTGTAACAACTTTCGGAATTCAATCGTTAGGCACACACCAACCCCTAACCAAGATGATAGAATCTAGACATTTTTTTATTTCACATTAAGAAACCACCCATGAGAGCACTGTATTATTTTTAGGTTAATAAGACACATCATCAATAATATAACAAAGTAAAAGGACAAGTCATGTCAGGTTATAGGACGTCCGACTTGTTCAACGACTCGTAGCGAAGTGCGCGCTTAGGCTTGTGTAGTACATGTACTAAGTACTATTAGGAATTAATTCCCGACACTGACCGAGAACGAACTATTCCCTGAGCTTAATAGTACATAGTTCATATAGTACGAAGTACTATACACATCTGTGCTACCGATTCCACAGTTAACGCGTCTCGGTCGGTCTCGGACCTTTGCTGAATGAATAGGAACAGACCAGACTGCTTATTGTTCTCATTGTTAATGAATTTCTGAGAAACAGACCCGGCTGCCCGGCTACAGCTTGTCGTGGCGCTTAGAACTTTATGGTGATCAAATTACGGGTTATTATGCTATAATAGTTTTTAAACATTGTAGTAAGATTGCCTTTTATATTTTGTAGGTTTTTTTCTTCATTATTAGATATGTACTATTTACTGTTAAAACTTTCTTATGGAATATGATTCCCAATTTAGTACCTACGAGTTATTATTATCTGTGTTTGGTGCCACATGTAATTATAAATGCTGCCATTCGCTTGGTCAAAGTTTTACATGTTTGGCGGAGTTGTCAATTTCTGAATTTATAGGTTTTTAGGCACAACAGCAAAATTAAAAGATCCAAGTATTCGTGTTTGAAAGTTCTTGTTTTGATAGATAAGTTATAGTTCTGTGAACGATTTAATAACAACCCTTTTAAAGCTAAATAATTATGGAAGATTTAGTAACAAAAACCCGTAAGAATACTTTGGCTTTATGAACTACGAAATGTCCGAGCATCTTTTGCAAACTGAGTCTGTCGCCGTCGCCCGCCGCCACTCTTAAGAACTATTCATTCAGTCAGTGTACTATTGTACTAATAGTACTAGAAGACCGAACTAGTACGTTTTGTTTACTGTGCTAGATCGGAGCGCTCCGTTCAATGTCCGATTAAGAACAAGTCTATGCGCGCTGCGCTCCCCACTCCAACCGCCGATTGTCAATATCGCCGACTTTGGTGGGGTGCCATAGCGCAGTGTCGCCATTTTATTCCACTGATTCCTAATAATATATTGTTGAAAATTCCAACTGGCTGCCTTTTTAACCGATAACTTAAAAATAAAGCCCTGTAACAGACAGACGACAATAGGCTCGCCCCCTATTACATGGGACTATAACATAACTGGCGAAATGTGGGTGTACTATTACACCTCTGCCTACCCCTTCTTGGAAATACAGGCGTGATGTTATGTTATGTTATGTGACAGACAGGCGGCGTAGGCATAATAGGGTCCCGTTCGCACAGTTTGGGTACGGAGCCCTAAAAAAGGTGTTAGTCAAGTCCCCTATTGAATATTGATGTGCCGTGTGTCGGTGTTGTTGCAGGTGAGCGCGTGCCATTGAGTGTGGCGGAGCACAAGTTGCCGCAGTGCATCAACCCGCTCAGCCTGCACATCATGCGCCTCACCTCCGAGTACATCGGCCGGGCGCACGACGACGACAACGCGAGGTACACCACACACCAAACACTCAACATGGGGGCGCCACTAGTCGTACATCATACAAGTTTACATACATACTCATACATATGTTACTACTTGCGCAGATAAAGAATGGGATTGAAAATGGTAGCACTTCTTTTGTTCTACGTGCCTCTCGCTCACACAATATCGTACGTGTGAGCGAGGGGTAAATACAAATGATGCCATTTTCAATCCCATTAATTATCTACGCAAGTAGTACACCTGAACCCCTAGTACGAGTTTGACACTTGCAAATACTCTTATTGAATTCGCTGACTTTTGTACGCTGTTAAACAGTTTTGTGGTGTGATATGAAAGCACAGCGACGATATGCCGATACACACGGTAAATAATGATTGTTTCACGATTATTTGGTAGATTTGGCGCTTGAATTGTCAAAAGGTAGTACAAAAAACTATCAGATAAACAAAATCATTAAGAATTCTGCAGTCTTAGGTGGTACATTTTTCGCTCAAACAGTTTTGCAGAATGTGTGGTACATAATAAGATATATAAAGCTAAAAAGTATTTCTCTTGGACTTTTGAGCAAGGACAAGATCCGTAATGAGATTATCTGGGGTAGAACCAAGACGAGACCTTTAATGGAGACCGCGAATCGGAAAACGCAGCGTAGGGGGCGCCCCCAGTCAGGTAGACTGACAATCTGAAGAAGGTAGCTGGGGGGGGCTGGCTGTGGAAGGCGGGGGATCGATGTTTGGGGCGAGGGAGAGGCGTATATCTAGCAGTGCATTGCGATAGGCTGAGATGATGAGAATTTCGCGGATATTTATAGTCTACTATGTCCACTGAATACGAATGGAAAATAGAAATGAGTAAATTTTCAGAGCTGATGGCAAACGCCGGCTGTCGTGGCGGCGACGCTTGAACATATCCACCCTAAACCTGACCTGGATGTCCGAGCACTCTTCTAACCTCAGTCTAGAGACTAGGTTAATAGTTATTGATTTATCAAGCTTTTCTCACTGCTCATGCTACGTACTTAAATACAGTTTAACTTTATATCGAGTAAAGCTCATCGTATGGACAGAAAACTCGAGACTCGAATCGGTATTACGGCTCGAGTCGATCAAAATTTTTTCGGCATTTATTTAAAGCGAGACGTCACTGTTGCTAAAACTAAGAAAATATAAGAAATATTGGACAACAGTGTCTATACAACGAGCCAGAGCCTTGAGTTGTAACTCGTGATATTTACTCGATCGATTAAACTCGTATGTGAGTACATAGCATTACAGTTTGCCGCTTGTGGTTAGGGTTGCCAGAACAAAAATGTGCCGATGTACTGTCACGAAAACCGAACCCTCCTTCATAATTTAAAAATAAAGCTGTTTGCAGTTTGTGTTATGAAATCATACTTTAATACGGTAAACATTAGCGTTACTTCAGACAAACTGTCGAAAATTCTGGACTATTTATCAGCCGAATAAAGGAGCTTCCATTTTATGTTAGTTGGATGTCGTTTATCCGGCAAGTATAGCACTCTTGACGATATGTGATTAAGCACCTCTTTTGACTCTATGGGTGCTGCAAATACTATTATACTGTAGTTTTAAGAGCTCGCTATATTGTATAAAGTAACTCAATCATCTGGCAATCCTACTAACAGTGTGGTTTCATAGCTTTTATAATCATTTATTTGCGTTTGAAGACAGAATTGAAAGTGAGGGACTTGTGAATGAAGGAACAGATAATTCTGAAAGTATTTGGCAACGGCCGGTGTTTGAATGTCACCGTCACAATATTTTGAGATAGATGGAAATAAATGATATATATTGAACTATATTTACGGTACTTTTCGCGCACAATCTCCCTTTTGTCATCGGACTACACGACGCACTACAGGATATCATCCACATTTGGTAGAAACCCCCAAGACCAAGCGCTTTGAGAACTCTTTCATAATGCGCACAGCCAAGTTGTGGAATTCACTGCCGGCATCTGTATTGCCGGGCACTTACAACCCTAACTTTGTCCATCCAAAGGATGTCTGGAAGATATCGCTTTTAGCGATAAGTCCGCCCATGTACCCATAATTTATACGTTGTTCCTGTTTACTACTATTTTCATGGTGTACAATAAAGTATATTCTATCTATCTATCTATCTATATATCTAACGCCTTTAAAGCTGGAGTGAATTGGCACCTCATAGGTTTGCTCGCTCCATCGTCGACCACATTTTGACAAAGCTGTCTAGATTGCGGTCAAGAGCAGATCTATATCTCATAAAAAAGTAACAATGAAATCAAAACAAAACAATTACTACTGGTAGTGGTGGTGGTCTGCTCGTGACTACGGCCAATGCAACTTGGCCGAAACGCCGAGGTTAGTCAAAATGTTTGTTTTGTTTTTGTTTCACTGTGCGCGAAAAGTCCCGTAAATATAGTTCAATATGAGTGAAATTCCTTTTATTGCAGAATGATATATACGTATACAGGTTGATCCACACCATCATTGGTGACGACAAAACTAGAGCAATGGCCGAGCGCTTGGCTGCTGCACAAAGGAATGCGGGTTCAAGTACAAGTATTTGTACTTATCCCACATCTCATAGGCTAACACAAAATTAGTGTCAATCGAATCTTATTCCAATTAAATTTATAAAAAAAATACCAAAATAAATTCACTAAAACCTTTGTTAACTCCATAGTTATCCATGTTAGTTTATCCATGGTCCATCCTGTATAAAGTATTGAAATTAGAACTGGGAAGAAAATGTCACTTTTCTTTTAGTTAAAAGTTATTATTACCTAATTACATGAGCTGAAATTACCAGAAGTATCAGTAACGTGAAGGACATCACCAGTATTAATACTTTTATAATAAAAATAAAACAAATATCAAGGTGTTATATGCCAGAACTATTCATTTCTGATCATTAACCCCTCATATGAACGCAGATCTACACGAGACATAAAGGAATTTTAATTGGGTCTGGAATTGCTGGCATCCGAGAGGTTAAGGTTCAATTTACACCTCATTTTCAATGTCTGATTTGTAATCCTTTTAGTGATAAAGAGGGACAAGCACAGCAATTTTCCGAAAAATGCTGACGAATAGTTTCAAAAATAATCGCCAGTGACTGACGTCCGGACATCAAAGTGATTCCATCTGTATTCCAGTTGGTCAATTTTGGCACAGAATACTAATAAAGGCAATGAGAACACTACAGACATTTGAAATTATTGCATTAAAAGAGCCTACACGAGTGATGATATTTAATAGATCGTCCAGCGCACCTTGGGCAGTCAGCCCTGCTACCAACCTGCTGATCTTTTTCCCACGACATGAGCTATTTATCATTATGTAGCTCATGTTGACACGATAGAAGAAGAAGAACGCCTTATAATTATTAACCACGTGGGATTGCCTGTTTCTTGTCTGTTTAGAATGTTTGCATATTATTCAGCTTCGTATAATCCTTTTCATGTAACAACGCTATAGTCCTTTTATCTCTCAAAGACGCGCGTGGCAAATTTGTAGTAGTACATGTACATGTGTTGTCAGTTGCTGTTTGCGAAAGCGCGGGAGTAGTCAATTACGTCCCGAGTTCACGGCACCTGTGTACGTAACCGTAAATTCTGACGTAATTGACACGTGCACGCACATCACGCTTCACTACTACAAATAAGCTGCGCGCATCTTCGTTACATAAAATAACTCAATTTAATGAATTAATCAAGTATTTTGACATTTGACGCATCGGCGACTCCCCTGGTGTTGCGGATGTCCATGGGCGGCGGAGATTGCTTACCATCAGGTGACCCGCATGCTCGTTTGCCCTCGTATGTTATAAAAAAATAAAAAATAAAAAAGTGACGTAATGTTGCTTTTATGAGCTCTTATTTGATGAGTACCATAGATATCATACCTAATGAGTACTCATTTCCATAAGACCACAGTTACTCAATGTTTTCGACACAAATAAAACTAATACATGCTGTATTTTAAGTCGTTTTCGAAACGAAAAACATAGACTATAATATCTGTTAAAATCAATTGGTAAAAAATAATGAAACAATTATACGATTTGAAAAATTTAAAACAATATTTTTTCCTGAAAATCATAATTTTGTTACCATATTCGAAGAAAGTTTCACTTCTTCGAGTGGAATGGTAATAATTTTAATAATAAAATTAAATTTTATCTAATTTAGTTCAATTAAACTCGAAAAAGTGAAAATTGAGAGAAGCTCGTACCCAGCAGTGGGTCAATAAGGGCTGCTTATGCGCTTTTAAAAAACCGTGTGCAAAATAAACTTAGTTAGGAAGATGAATTTTAAATAACATTTTGAATTATTACCTCCAAATACTCAAAAGAAACTTTACGACGCGCGACGTTCTTAAAACTCTTTCTGGCGTTTTAATGCAGATTAGAGTGACAGTGACAGCCAACCCCGGACACCAACTTCAGGGGTCGGCAAATTCAAGCGTAGCAGGCGAGTACACCACCCAGCGTACCGCAACTTTACGATGAATGAGACTCGTAAAAATATAGAATTTTATCACACTTTTTGCTAAAAAAAAAAAATTGCCCTCGTTTCGTTCGATGATGATGATTAGGCTCCAGAGACGTGATGAATTGGCGAGACGGGGGGTGGCAGACGGCAGTTTTTGCCCCGCCCGTAAAAAAATCAAAATCCGGGGTTGCTTAAGGGCCAGCTAAAATTGAGTTGCGTTTGAGTATTTGGGGGTAGAGTGACAATGACAGCATGGCTTAAAGGCGACTTAAAATTGAGTTGCGTGTTAATATACTTATCAAGTATGATTGGCTAAGAATATGCTATAATATAATCAGTTTCTGGACGATCCAGTTTTTATTTTTATTTATAAGTGTCGCTATTTGCAGGGAAACGGACGAGGAAAGCGAGAGTGTGTGCGCAGGCGGCGCCGAAGACGAAGCGAAGGAGATGAAGCGAGAGTCCACCGACAGACAGACAACCGGCATCAAGAGAAAAACTGAGAAGTACGGTACTTTCAGAAATATTAATTTAATTTTAATTAAGTACTAAGAAAAATATTCGGAATTTTCAGGGTCTTAAGGAGTTAGGTTAGGTTAGTTATTTACGTAAAATACACATTTTATCAAAAAATCTAGACACTCTTAAATTTTCATTTAGGCGTAATTTTACCCAAAAAGAAGAGAAAGAAGAGAGAAAAATGTCATTATAAAGCTGCCGTAATGGCCTTACAATGACGTGCAATAATTCCAAATTTAAATTATTATTTTTGAATTAGTGGGCAATCCAAGTATCCTATAAGATGGAATAGAACCGCAGCCATCGCGCGCGGTGCGTAGCAATTTAAGGTTGGCCTTAAAACCCTTATAGGCCTTAAATTACTATTTTCAGGACATTATACGTTTGCCTGTGTGCGTGTTAGCGATCACTACATGCTTGCAGCACAGTTCGATTGTTCTTGTAGTTCAACTTTGAGTGGAACTTTGAATGAAATTATCACTATGATACTCACACTTATTCTAATAAGAGAATAATAGAGTATTACCTAAGGGAACAGTACAATAACACTATCATCAGCTGTGAACAGATTAACAAATTTTCCTTATAAGACTATAAGACAACCATTTTTTTTTGTTTTTTGATAAATATTCATTGTTATGATTTGTTACTCTAGGCCCACTGCGAAACTGGTGAAAAGCCATTCGCAGGACAACATAAACAAGAAATTGACACACGATATGAACTTCAGGTGACAGTTTGGCGACTAATCTGCTAATCACGCTTGACGTTGACGCTGATGCTTGACATGTGTGATAAACGAGTCCTCACGCTCAGTACACACTACCTGAAAATAGTTTGTTCAGAATGCGTAGTATGAGTTTTACAGTTACTAATAATCATAATCATTTATTGCTTTCATGGTGTTCAAAAGGTGTTACAGTAATAATAGTATCAAACATGAACCCTGCTAGGGCACAGCAACATCTGGCGTACCAGAATAATACTAATACAAAATAATACTAATATAATACTTTCAATTCAATTCAATTATTTATTTGTTATTATTGAAAGAGACAACAATTGAGTCTAGTGTGTTAGTAACTAAGTGCCTTATTCTACTTAATAACTAATAGTGCCTTGCCTTACTTAATAACTAATAATGCCTTGGAATAAAACTAAAAACAAAGGCAATGAATATATGTCTGGCCCCTTGCCTAACATATGCATGTCAAACATGGCCACTCGAAAAATCACATCTAAGTAAAATAAGAACATGCCAAAGAGGAATAGAAAGAAGTTAATCGAATCCAAAGTGCACTCATCAGGAAACGAACAAAGGCAAGAGACATAATCAAACTAATCCTGAAATTGAAATGGAAGTGGGCTGGTCATTTACAGAGAGTAACAGACAGTGACATACTGGTACCCACTATATAAGAAAAGAAGACGAAGTAGGCCATACAAGAGGTGGAGCGACGACATTGTCGAAGTAGCTGGTACACTATGGCCAAGACTGGCACAAGATAGACTAGTTTGGAGAAATTTGGAGGAGGCTTTCACCGCAAAAGGCGGCCCTTACAACTAACACAATACTAACATATCTATTAAGACATACTAACACTACTAACCAACAAAATAAGAATAAGTAATGTGCCTACTTGTAAGAGAAAATTAAGCTAAATAAATAAATAAATAGCAGCCCGGAGTCTGGATTTGTGCCCGGTTAATGGCAATAGGCTCGCCCCCTATTACATGGGACTTATAACATAACTGGCGAAATGTGGGTGTACTATACCTCTGCCTACCCCTTCGGGGAAATACAGGCGTGATGTTATGTTATGTTAAATAAATAAATAAAGTGCCTTGGGCCGGTTGATCAGCGCCCACACAAGTGGGCTGTCAGCCCGGGCGGCTATCATGCGCAGAATGGAGTTGGGACTGCCGCGGAGCTTGCGAATTAGTGACGCGGACTTTTTACACCCTACGGTGTTGAATCCGTCGGTATGCGCTTCGGCAAACATAGCCGATGCACTACAATAGCGCGGCAACCGCAACAGTGCCCTGAACGCATTATTTTATTGGATTCGCAAAGCGTTGTAAGCCTTTTGGGTATATCTGAACCACAGCCCCCGAGTACAGCGATGTGCAGTATGCCCTAAATAGCATTATTTTAACTAAGGCTGTAAATTTCTTTGAAGGATAAAATCCGTAACGAGATTATCTGGAGAAGAACCGGAGTGACCGATATAGCTTGTAGTATCAATAAGCTGAAGTGGTAGTGGGCTGGCCATGTCTGTCGAAGGACCGATGGCCGCTGGAGCAGACGAGTCCTTGAGTGGAGACCGCGAATCGGCAAACGCAGCGTGGGGCGCCCCCCTGCCAGGTAGACCGACGACCTAAAGCACGTGGCTGGGGGGGACTGGATGCGGAAGGCAGAGGGCCGAGCGTTGTGGCGCAACTTGGGAGAGGCCTATGCCCAGCAGTGGACTGCGATAGGCTGAGTTGATGTACATCGGGAAAACCTGCGGGCCAACACTCTACGTTCCCTCTCCATATCTACATCGTCTTTGCTGTCGTTTAGAATGCTTTGCAGCGTTCGTGGTCGCAGGAAGTGGTCGTTTTGTTTCGTTTGCCGGTCAAATTTCACTTCGGAAACGGAAACTTTTCGAACGTTTGTGAATAGCACCGCTAATCATCGTGGTGCACTATGGCCCAAAGCCTTCTCATTGCGAGAAGAGTATTGCACTATTATAAGATTAAAACGTGTGTGTTGACGCTTGTTTTTACTTGCAACAACAGATTTCTAAGAGCATTAAAAATCTGCTATTATTACGGCAAATTTTTACCTGCTCTTTTTATTAATTCTCTGTTATAATTAATCATTATGTGGTCTTTGAATACTTCTACTACTTCACTTTATAATTTTGGCTGCATTTATTATGTGTGTGCAATAATAAACACTAGTATCGCTTGTGGTTGGAATACGACAAATATATTAATGCATCTCTCAAAACAACAACAGAATTATCATACGTTGAAACAATTGCAAATGACGCAAAAATTTAACCTATATCTTTGTCTTTCAATTCGATCTCTTTTTCGGCTGAGACAAGCACGTTTTCAAAAATCTTTAAATGCCTATTTTTAGATATAGAGGAATGTTTTCTTTGAGTAAAATTTGCTAACTTCAATATTTAATGAACAGAACGAAAAGGTTCGTCAATTTTCAAATTGAATCCTTTAAACGTGTCGCGAGTACATGTTACCTTTTCAAACTGCGAACGAGAGATAATTAGATAATTACGTACAACTGTCATTATTTTTATCTGCCAGTACAAGCAAAAGTAGACCTTAATGTGACGAATCTTTTCTTTCCTCGACTGTACTTTTCCTCTATGTCCCGTTCAATTTTCCTACCTGTATATCCATGTGCCTTTTCAGGTTGAAGCGTTTCTTCGGTAGCACAGTGAAGAAGACGGTGGACGCGGCCAAGTCGCTGGCGCAGGAGGTGTCGCACGCGCGACACAAGGAGGACGTGGCCGACATCGCCGATGACGTCAGAGGAGAACACAACATCAAGCTGAAGGCCTCCAACTCGCACAAGGGGCCCTACGACTTCGACGGCTGTGTTAGACATGTCCAGGTTCGTACAAAGTGTAACTTATCTAAGACAGCTTTTTTGTTTGTTCTTCAAATTTTGACTAGAATAAAAAATTGTATAATATACCATAAATTGCCTACGTGAACAACAAGCAATAAATAATTGCCGTGTGTTCACAGGACTATTTTAAAATACGTTAATGACCTGTAGCGACCTAGCTTGAGAGGTGATCGTAATAATTATCACCGCAAACTAACATTTTAAGCAAAGTTATCATGTTTCTATTACACAATGGTGAGATGTGTAAATAAAATAAAAATAAAATGTGCAGTGCTTGACTGCTCATCCAAGCAGAAAAACCCGCAAACCCTTCCATTTCAAACTGGGAAGAGAAGCGGCCCAAAAATTCCGCAGCAAATACGTCTCCGTCTGTCATTTAATAGTGTATTGTTTTATTGTTTTGGGTGCCACCCTTTGGGTACGGAATCCTAAAAAGAATACATCAATCAGCTCTTTTCTGTACGCAGCGAAATAACATGCCAGCAATATCCAACACGACAGTAATAGAAATTGCTGCACAGTTTTTATTTTTTAAATTATGCTGGCGATGTTTTTAAGTACACACTTACATAAATTAGGTGTTTTATTAAAAAAATATTTATCATTATTAAGGCTGAATGCGCATTTTCGTTTTAAAAAAACTTTGAAAATAGAACACGAACCGCGCGCGGACGAATTGGCGCGAAGCAAAATTAGATCCTGTTAAATTAATTTGCGTAATGTTTCCTCGCAAATAAAAGAAAAGTACGATACAAGTCTCGGCCGAAGTAGCAATTAGCGGCCTCGTTTAGTTAAAAAGGATTTAAGTTAAGGGTTTAAAATCACTTCGGAAGTACTCGGCTTTGCCTCGTGCTTCCAATATTACTCGGCCATCAATTGCTTCATTTCAGGCCTCACAGTAATGTACTATTGTATACCATGTTACATTTTTCCCAAAAAAAGTTTTTGATAATTCAGTTTGGATATTAAGGCTAAATAATTCCTTCCGCTTATCGGAAGACCTTGAGGTCCAGGAAGAACAGCAAAATTGGTTTCGGTGTGCCAGGTCACCCCTAAACGGTACTCTCCAGCAACCAACTCGGGAACTTACTGATATGCCTAAAAACCATCTAACTTGGTGATTTTGAAAAATAAAACCATATTTCCAGATGGTATTCATAATATTCTAATTGGGGTGTCTGAGGTGTTGCGTTCATTATGTTACATGTTATCGAGTGTGGTGGATTGTTTAATTATCATGGTGATCTCACCATGTGCAGGAGATGGGGTCGGGGCACAACGGCGCGGTGTGGTGCTGCAAGTTCAGCGTGTGCGGGCGCCTGCTGGCCACGGCGGGCCAGGACCGCCTGCTGCGCGTGTGGGTCACCCGCGACGCCTACCACATGTTCCAGGTCAGCCCCACTACTCGTCCGCGGGAATTGACAGCTCTTGATGTCAATCTTGAAAATTACGTTGCTACATTAATTTGCTTTAGGCCTCAATCCTTCTCATTCTGAGAAGAGAAAGGGCTGGTTTTGTTATTCCTTTGCATATTGTTGTCTTAATGGTTCCGGATATTTCTATTATTAAATAAAAATGTCCACGAACTGGCGGCAAGCGCCAAACGTAATACTTCACAAAAAAAAACTTACTTTTATGGCCTGGTTGCTAGGACCTTTTAACGACGTCTTTATTAATAAAATATACCCTAATAAAGTGATGGAAACTTTACCAGAGGCTTCCGAGGGATTTATAATAAAATCTGCAGTCATATTTTTTAACATTGTGCCATTTACCCACACTTAGGCACATTAACGTGCACTTAACATTAAATATACAAACACAAGTTTAGGAAAATAATACAAAATCCACAACACGCTCTTTTGGAATTTTCCCAACCAGTCCAAACAATTTGGTCTTACTACCTGCTTGAACCGTTACACCCACACTTATACCCGTATTCCAGAACAATGCTCAAGCATAATTCTATATTTAAGAACTGTCATTTGATACATTGTCGTCAAACGATTTGACAAAGAGGTGTGGAATGACAGGGGTCCTAATTCACGTAATTTCATGACGCGCCGATCAAGTTGCAGTGACGCTGCAGTTCATATCTAACAGCGATCGCCGTAGATAAGAGAATACGAAAAGCATTGTTTTGATCGAAACTTAACTGCAACTGCACTCCTTTAGTTACGTGAATTAGCCTCCAGTTCTTGAATCAAGAATAAAACTTGAGCATCGTTGTAGAATTCAGGCCTAAGAGTGAGTTGGTATGCAGGACATGCGCACGAAGTACAACCTGGAGCAGAAATCTTCGCCCACGCCGTCGCTGGAGTCGCTGGGCGCCAGCGTGGCGGGCGCGGGGGTGGGGGGCGCGGGCCCCGCGGCGCCCTTCTGCGCGGCCCCCTTCTGCGTGTACCAGGGCCACGCGTCCGATCTGCTGGACGTGTCGTGGTCCAAGAACTACTTCATCCTGTCCAGCTCCATGGACAAGACCGTGCGGCTGTGGCACATCTCGCGCGGCGAGTGCCTCTGCTGCTTCCAGCACATCGACTTCGTCACTGCCATCGTGTTCCACCCGCGGGACGACAGGTACTTCCTGTCCGGCAGCCTCGATGGCAAGCTCAGGCTCTGGAATATACCCGACAAGAAGGTTCGTTGCTTGTTTTTCTAACATTTTATAATGTGTGTCGGCCTGCTGATCACGAGGTCGTGAGTTCGTAAATATTTGTGTGATGAAAATAAGTGTTTTTATTGGTCTGGGTGTTTCTTATGTGTTATAAGTATGTCTTTATAACAAAAAAAGTATTTAAGTATTATATCCATTGTCTAGTACTCATAGTACAAGCTCTGCTTAGTTTGGGACTAGATGGTGCTGTGTAAAAATGTCTCAACATATATTATTCTAAAAATATTAAGTCATAACTGCTTTATTTTAGCGTCTTCAGATTTATTTTCAATATTTATATGAACTCTCTACTAGACCTATACATTTATGATTGTAAAACATCGGCCATACAGACCAAATGCGCCTCATAACAGCCAACAGAAGTCTCAACATTTGACTGATAGATCTGATGTAGGTCGCCACTATGTCACCGTATGCTGAAACACAGGCTTTTATAGCCTAGTTCGGCAGCGGACGCTAAGAAGCAGACACATTTGTACATTATTTTTAAGCTTACTCATAACTAGATAATCAAGTGTGTAAACATGTGCTTGGTCCAATAAATTATTTGTATTTGTACTATTCGTCACATCATTAACTCGGCCTATCGCAGTCCAGTGCTGTACAAAGTTCTCCCCCAAGTTGCACCACAACACTCGGTCTTCTGCCTTCCGCATCCAGTCCCCCACTCCCCCCCAGCCACTTTCTTCAGGTCGTCGGTCCACCTGACGGGGGGACGCCCTTCGCTGCGTTTGCCGATTCTTGGTCTCCACTCAAGGACTGAGTGGACTGAGTGGAGTGGCACTCCACTCGTCTGCTCCAGCGCCCGTAGGTGCTTCGACAGTCATGACCAGCCCACTGCCACTTCAGCTTACTGATCCTACAAGCTATGTCTGTCACTCCGGTTCTCCTCCGGATAATCTCGTTACGGATTTTATCCTTCAAAGAAACTCCAAGCATAGCTCGCTCCAGCTCGCTGAGCGACTTCGAGTTTGTGGACTAGCCCAACTGTCAGTGTCTCGGCACCGTAAGTCATGACAGGCAGGACGCACTGGTTGAGGACCTTCGTCTTCAAACTTTGCGGTATAGGCGACGAGAAGACTCGGCGAAGTTTGCCAAATGGTGCCCAGCCCAACTGGATCCTTCTGTCGGCTTCTTTCTTGAAGTTTTGTCACTTGAAAACTTCAATTCTAGATAGGCCAGCAGATTAAATAAAATAAACTGTGGACTTTTGAGAAATAATGTAATAGGCGTTGGTTATAAGTTTTAACAAGGTGTTCGCGACAATAATGCATACGATGAAGTGAGGTGATGATCGCAGCCGCGCGCCGCGGCCGCCCGGCCGGTTTACTTGTGTGAATGTGTGTGTGAACATATTCCCGGGCCAGCAGTGGTGGATGATGATGAAGATGTTCTATCCTTGTTTATGTGTAGATATTGATTGCATAGACGGACGTTTTATAGTTCATCTATAAGCGGGCATATTTTGTGAAATGCTCTTCTGATTGTTCCTGACTGTACTCTGATGTCCGCTACTCGAGCTTCTCCGTCGGGTCCAGGATACAACTTCAGAATACGTCCCAGGGGCCATTGTGCCGCAGGCAGAGCTTCGTCTTTTACGATGACCAGGGAGCCCTCTGTGAGCGCGCCACTTGAACGTTGCCATCGCGTCCTTTGGTGTAACTGGGAAATATATTCCGTATTAAATCTTCTCCAAAAGTGCTGACGCAGCAATTCGACTCTCTGATGTCTCAGTAGCCGTGCCGGGTCGCAGTCGGACATCTGCGGGTGAGGTAAAACAGTTAGGGTTCGACCAATTAAAAAATGAAATGGTGTGAGAGCTGAAAAATCAGACGGATCGGATGAAAGAGGCGTTAGAGGCCTCGAGTTGAGAATGCCCTCTATTTGGACAAGTAGCGTATACATTTCCTCATATGTGAGGTGTGCTAAGCCTAAAACTCTTTTTAGGTGAAATTTAACTGACTTAACGGTACTTTCCCATAATCCTCCGAAGTGAGGTGTGTATGGGGGGATAAAATGAAAAGATATGCCTTGCTCTGCAGCGCGACTGTAAATTGAGTCACTGCATTTTTTAAGAAAACTTGTGATTACACGAGCAGCACCTACTAGGTTTTTCCCGTTATCTGAATACACATTATTGGGTTTGCCTCTACGAGAAATGAATCGGTTAAGTGCTGCTATGTAAGATTCTGTCGTCAGATCTGTGACCAACTCTAAATGCACAGCCTTTACTACAAAACAAACAAATATGCAAATGTATGATTTGATTAAAACACTACCACGCCCCCTGCGGTTGTTAATCATAATTGGCCCTGCATAGTCCACTCCTACGTCACTGAATACAAAGTTTGCGTGCAGTCTCTGTTTAGGTAACTGTCCCATTATTGGTGTCACTATTTTTCCTTGAAACCGCTTGCATGTGAGGCATGATTGTGTGGTTTTTCTGGCCAAATTGCGGCCTGAAACTGGCCAATACAGTTGACGGACGTGAGCGAGTAATAGTTGAGGCCCAGCGTGCAAAAGTGTCAGATGAAAAGTTGTAAACATGATTTTGGTAATATAGTGATCAGGATGCAATAGAATTGGGAATTTTCTATCATAACTGTATGGTGAGTTTGCTAACCTTCCACCCACACGAATAAGCTGATTGTCACAAAAAAAAAGGTTAAGTGAATTAAGTTTGTGTTTAGCAGGTAGTTTTTTATGTTTTGATAATATTTCATACTCTTCTGAAAATGAATCTTTTTGTACTATTTTTGCTAACTGATACCTTGCTAAATTTAATTCATTAGTGGACAATGGCTTAATTTTGTGTTTGTTTAAGTCAGAATTATTGTTTTTGTGTCTACAGCGATGAATGAATCGAAGTACGTAAGCCATGACGCGTGTAAGTTTATTAAAATTAGAAAAGTTATAAATAAAAGAATGAGTGTCTGTTTGTGTGAAATGTGATTGGGTCCGGACTTCTGGAAGGTCAGAAACGCTGAGATGCCCTGGTTGTTCTGGCCAGCTGTTTTTATCATCATTCCTTAGAAAATCCGGTCCTATGAACCATAATGATGAATGAATTAATTGTTGTGCATTTGTACATTTTGTTATAATGTCTGCTGGGTTTTGTTTGGTAGGTACGTAGTACCATGATTGAGGGTGACTGTGTTTTAGAATGTCTGTGACTTTATGATTAACGAAAGACTGCAACTTATGTGTAGGTGAATTTATCCATGATAGAACAATTACTGAATCGCTCCAAAAGTAGCATTCAATTTTAGTTTTGTTGCGAAGTGAATTCAAAACTTTATTACATAAATTAATCCCGATGAGAGCAGCGCATAATTCAAGTCGCGGTATCGTTAATGTTTTTAAAGGCGCCACTCTTCCCTTGGCCATTAGTAGCTGTACATTAACGCTGCCGTCTGCGTTATAGCTACGTATATATACGCACGCACCGTAGGCATGTTGGGAAGCGTCGCAAAAAACATGCAGCTCGTTGTTACGCGATGAATCATAGAACGCGCGCCGAGGAATAGTTAACTGATTAATGACAGATAACGATTGGACGAACTTTGCCCATTGAGTTTGCATTAAAACCGGTATTTCGCTGTCCCACATAATATTATTTGTCCACATTTGTTGCATTATTAATTTTGCTTCGAGTATACAAGGGCTTATGAGGCCCAGTGGATCGAAAATGTGCCCTATCGCGGATAAAATAGTGCGTTTTGTGATTTTTTGTTGTGTAATTATTTTTGTATGAACTGTGTATGATATGGTATCATTATGGATATTCCAATAAATACCTAACGTTTTTGATGGATCGTTTGAGCTTAGATTGATTGAAGTATTATCAGAATTATAAAACCCTAATTTTTCTAAAACTGTAGGACAATTAGACAACCATTTTCTTAATGGAAATTGATATTTTTTAAGTTCTGTATATACTCCTTTTGCAATTTCTAACAGACTTGATTCGTCATTTGATCCTGACAAAAGATCATCGCAATAAAAGTCATGTAATATGACGTCTGAAACTGTTTTTCGATCGTAACTGTCCGAAGTGTTGTCTTGTGCGTGATTCATGTTATTAAGACAATCTAAGCCAACCTGTTTTATGCATCGTGTGGCTAGGTACGGCGCTGACGCAGTACCGTAGGTCACTGTGTTGAGTGTGTATGTTTGTAGGGGTTCCGTAGGATCCTGTCGCCAAATTATTTGCTGTAAGGGTCTCTGGTCTTCAACAACCATGATTTGCCTGAACATTTTTTCTATGTCAGCTGATATAATGTACTGATACTGTCGGAAACGTATTAATATTGAAATGAGATCGTCTTGTACGACAGGACCCACCAACTGTATGTCATTAAGTGATAATTTGTTTGATGTTTTTGCGGAGCCATCAAACACTGATCTGTACTTCGTAGTTGTGCTTGACTCGCGTGTTATTAAGTGGTGTGGGAGGTAATATGTAGGCGTACGGTACAATGTGCATGGGTGTAAGTTGTTGTTGTATTGAATATTTGGTTGTGTATTTGAGTATGTGTGAGTATTTGAATTTGAGCGAATATTTGAGTGTGAGTGAATATTTGAGTTTGAGTGAATAGTTGAATGAGAATGATTATATTTGTTTAGAGTCATGTGACCAAGGTTTATATACTCTGTAATAAAATTAGAGTACTGTTTTTTGTATGTAGGATCGGCGTTCATACGATTTTCTATGGAAAGAAACCGTTTTTTGGCTTGATAGTACGAATCGCCTAAGCACTCTGGGGACTTTTTGAATGGTATTGTGACAACAAATCTGCCATCACTTTGTCTTGAGGTTGTTTGATTGAAAATGACTTCACACGCATCTGAGTCGCATGGGTCATCGGCCTGAGAAGCAGATAGACTATCTAATTCCCAAAAACGTGATAACTGATCTGAGTTATTATTATTATGTATGAAATGACAAGAGTTGTCTGTGATTTCGTCTGTGTCTGGAGTATAACCTGAAACCAGCCACCCGAATTCAGTTTCCTGTAACGTAGGCTGATGTTTTCCTAGCTGAATTCGACCGCTGCCAATTATCTGCCAAAAAATTTCAGCACCAAGCAATAGATCGATTGGTGCTGGTTCATGAAATTGAGGATCAGCAAGATTTAAATGTTTAGGTAATTTTATGTATTCTGTATTAATGTGTCCTAGGAATCGAACTCGCAATTTGTTCAACTACTAAACATGATAAATTGATTGAGTATGAGTTATGTAATGATCGTATTTGTATGTTTGTGCGATGAAATATGTTTGTATGTTGTTGATTGATGCCTGAAACTGTTCCGTGAATGGGTTCTAATATGAGATCAAGCTTTTTAGATAGATTCTCTGTTATATAGCAAGATGTACTGCCGTTATCTAATAAGGCTCTCGCTCTGTGTACTACACCATCTTTGCCAATCACATTCACTTGAGTTGTTGATAGTAAAACTGATGTATGTTGTGTGCTAGTAAGTGTGGTGTGCGATCCTTTAGGCTGTTCTATATGTAACATTGTGTTGTGTTTTTGAGAACAATACTTACAGGTACTGCCACGACAAGACATGATGTCATGTCCTGGATATAAACAGTTGGAGCAAACATTTAATTTGGAAACTTTTTCTATTCTTTTTTCTACTGTCATTTGTCTAAAAACTGGACATGAAAACAAATAGTGTTGACCTCTGCAACATGCACAATTAGGAAAGTGAAACGTACTTGTTCGTGTTTGTACTTCTGATTTTGATGGCTTAAAATCAGTTTTACGATTACTTTGCTTGCTTTCCTCAAGATTCTGCAAAAGATCAGCACGATCTCTGAGATAAGTTTTTAAATCTTGTAGGATGGGCATTTTATCTAGTTTATTTTTGTATTCTTCCCAATACCTGAGTGTTTCCATGTCAAATTTGGTTGTTACGAGATAAATCACTAATGTGTCCCAATATTGAGTAGTTTCACCTAAATTTTCAAGTGCTCTGAGGTTTTTGTTAAGTGTGTCAAGTAAATGTCGAAGTGTGGCTGCGGTGTCGTTTTGTATAACGTTAATGTTGAATAGTGCGTGGACATGGTTGTTTACCAGCTGACGCGTATTATTGTACCTGTCAGTGATAAGCTCCCAAGCCACCCGGTAATTGTCTGATGACATTTCCAATGACTTGATTATCTGTGAGGCATCTCCTTGCAAAGAAGCACGCAAATAGTGAAATTTTTGTACATTATCTAAGTTTTTGTTTTTATGAATGAGTGACTCGAATGTATCTCTGTATTCTAGCCAATTATGATATTCACCTGAGAAGCGTGGTAGGTCAATAGTTGGAAGCTTAATAAAGGCCTTGGTTCCTAGGTCACCTGCATTCAGAGTTTGTACAGACCCATCGACGCCAGTCGTTTCATTGTCTCGTATCAGCTGCATGCCGAGCGCAAGTTGATTCTGGTATTCCATTTCAAATTGCTCCCGTTCCCTCAGCTGTTCATCTGAAATGCCAATAATTTCGTCGATAAGAGTCTGATTTTCTTCAAAATCATTTGCGAGTGACTTATAGGTTTCTAAACGATTTTTTAGCTGCAAAATATCTAAATCTGGCAATGTTTTAAGTTTCCTGGATTTTAATAATTCAAGGTAATTTTTGAAAATAGTGACCTTCCCTTTATGACCAGCCCGTCTTTTTTTGTAAGTACTGAGCTGCGAATTGTCTTCGTCAGGCATGTTGGCTGCTAATTGGTAAACTGTATTATTATTATCCTTATTATTGTTGATTAAAAATTAAAACGATTATAAAAAAATTTGGAAGGTAGGCGCCGCGCGTCGACACGCGTTTACCGGTCGGTTTATAAGCTACGGGCGTGATCGCGATCGACTCGGGGCGCACAGAGAAAGGCGAAGTATTCTGAGGCGAAATAAAACTAATGATACCTAATTAATGAATGTAAGAATACAATCATAGATTGATGGGAATGTGTTGATTGGAAATTGTATGAACGGAAAAAAGTTGATCTTGTGATTGTGAAATTAATGCTGATGCAATTAATTTCTTGGAATGATTATTGAAATTTATGATGGATCGCAAAAACGAAAATAAATTAGGTATATCTGGGTAGGCTGAATGAATGAAAATATGAATATGAGTTGAATTGATGAAGTTACTGGATTTAAAATAACTGGTCGAACTCACAACTGCTGATACCAAACCCTTGTTTATCCGTTATTGCGACTGCTGATAGTGCTGATGCTGATTGATTGTGCTGCTCCCAGATGCTAGTCGATGCTGCGTGGTTGCACTCGCTGCTGCGATGACCGCTGCTTGACCGCTAACTGAATTCCGGGGCACGTTGTACTGTTTTGACTTCACGTGCGCGACGCGTGATTTTAACCGACTTGTAAATAACTTAGACGGAATCGAAGGACCATAGATAGGCCAGCAGATTAAATAAAATAAACTGTGGACTTTTGAGAAATAATGTAATAGGCGTTGGTTATAAGTTTTAACAAGGTGTTCGCGACAATAATGCATACGATGAAGTGAGGTGATGATCGCAGCCGCGTGCCGCGGCCGCCCGGCCGGTTTACTTGTGTGAATGTGTGTGTGAACAAATTCAGATTTCAATTTTTTTTGTTAAAATGTAACATGGTATAAAAACTATTCCAACCAATTCTCCTGGTGATACTGAACAAACTAGTTTCTCAAATTGCGTTAGCAAAAAGTAACGTTGTATATCATTGCTGGTTGTGTAGACTAACCTGCAATCTCGTCCGCCTGCGCAGCACAACTCCGGCGAGAACCCAGGCCTGGGGTGATCGTAACCCTTTATTAACCACACAAACACTGCAATGTCTGGATCACTTGGGGTTTCTTCTACCAGCGTTCCTTATCACCTTCGTAGGAGATGATTTTAGATAGGTAATTGTGGGTTGAAAATTCCTTCGCGTCGCGAAAAAACATGTAATGTTGCGTTGCGTGCGCGTTGAAAAAACGTCTTGTATGCGCAAAAGGGCGCTTGATACTGCGGGTTGAAGCGGATATGTATGGCCTCCAGACAATCGCGTTGCAGGGTGGCTCAGAGCAGTGATACCAGCTCTAGTTGCACGAGCCCAACACAACCCTGATAAATGTTGGCTGATTCCACACATCCCGTACTCACTGTTTCAGTAATTCTCTATTCCGGTACGGAACAATCATAGTTCTAATGCTATTTATCTTCTCAGGTCGCAGTGTGGAACGAAGTGGACGGCAAAACGAAGCTGATAACAGCTGCGAACTTCTGCCAAAACGGCAAGTTCGCCGTAGTCGGCACCTACGACGGACGCTGCATATTCTACACCACCGACCAGCTCAAGTACCACACGCAGATCGACGTGCGCTCCACCCGGGGGAAGAACTCCACGGGACGCAAGATCAGCGGCATCGAGCCCATGCCTAACGACGACAAGATCCTCGTCACCTCCAACGACAGCCGGATCCGGCTCTACGACCTCCGAGACCTAAACCTCTCCTGCAAATACAAAGGATACGTTAACGTATCCAGCCAAATCAAGGCTTCGTTCTCCCATGACGGGAAATATATAGTCAGCGGCTCGGAAAACCAGTGTATTTATATATGGAAGACGTATCATGACTACTCGAAGTTCACGTCGGTCAGGAGGGATAGAAATGACTTCTGGGAGGGCATCAAGGCCCACAACGCGCTGGTCACGTGCGCAGTGTTCGCGCCCAACCCCGACCACATGATCCGCATGATGACTGAAAGGGAGGAGGAAGCCAAGCTGGCCAATAAGGACGCCGAAGAAAAAGACGAAGTGGTATGTATTTATGAGTTACGTAGTTTTTAAGGGTTCTGGAGTAAACTAACGTACAAAGATCTTCGCAAGGAACACAAAGGGTGCGTTTGCCCTGACGCGCAGCTCCCCGATTCAGAACCACACGATAGCCAGTTGTCGACCGGTTCGGTTACTCATCTCGTTTAGATTCACGCACCGACAGAAACAGAGATAACAAACCGAATCGGTCGACAACTGGTTATCGTGTGGTTCTGAATCGGGGATAAAGGGCCGCACTCCCGACGGGATTGAGTTCTGTATCAATCTAATTAGAATTCGAGTTAGTGTCAAATCGTACTGCATTTTCCTACATTAGCTCGAACTCGTTATTTTAGTATTAGTTCAGAGCTCGAACCAGTCTGAGTGGGGAAATATTAATCAATGGAATTGCAAAAAAACTAAGTCACCGCTCAGCTAAGCTTTTCTTGTGCAATTCTTTTGGTTAATATTTCTCCGCTCCGCTCGAGAGGAGTGTCATTGGGAACGCACCCTATGGCGCAATAATAAACATTATTTAGGACGGGCTTTTTCTATTGATCAAAATTATCAAAATTCTAGAGATTTGAGTACCTAACTCAAATCGAATTTAACCCGATTTTTTTTAGGATTAATTCGAATTGGTAATCATATTGATTTTATAGAAATAAAAAAAAAGGTGGCATCGGGGGACTCTCGATAGAAGCGAAGCTTCTACGCATTTGCAAGCGCAGGACGAGTGTGTGCGCGATTTAACGGTGACGTTTTGTCTTGCTGTAGAAGCTTCGATTGATAAAAACTGAAAGATCTTATCTTATTATTGTTGTTGTTGTGTTGTTATTATTGTGTATTTGTTTTTTTTTTCCAGAAAGGTGCAGAAGGCGGCATGGTGGCGTCCTCCCAGACCGGGCACGTGCTGGTCAGCGCCGACTTCAACGGCTGCATCAAAGTGTTCGTACACAAAGCCAAGCCCAAACACAGCTCGCTGCCGGCCTCCGCCCTCGCATGAACACCCTGTATGTGACGCTCCTAGTCACCAGCAACCAACTACACGTGTACGAGCGAAGAAAGAAAGAAAGAAAACTATTTATTTGTCACAACAAACGAACGATGCGTCTATCGGCGTATAACGGCTACAGGGTAGCGAGGCGAGGTCTCACAGACATGTTGAAGCCGGCTTCCTGTCTAAACAAATGAGCCGATTTGAAGCTGAGTGGCCGGGTCTAACACCCAATTTCTGGAAGGCTGATCAATTTGATCTGTTGTCAAATCTCATGTCAGCTCCTCTGGTTGGCCGGCAAAAATGTTAACAACCAATCACAACGCTTGACCTGAGATTTGACAGCTGATTAGTAAATTTTTGCGTTGACCAGTCTTTCGGAAACTGGGCTTCAGTCTTACAAGAATACTATGATCTCAAGATTGTGGCCAGCTCCCCGATTCAAGGGGTCTACTCGTAAAATCGATTTATCGCGATATTTGTCGTGTCAAAACCTACTCTAAGGCCCGTATTACTGAACGTTCCTCAAGCGTTGATCACTGTTTAAAACTAGTTTTGAGTTGAAATTTAATTTTAGAATATTCCTCAAGCATAGACTCATTGATCACAATTCAGCTGAGTTAAGCTTTATTTTATACTGGTATTTGAGCAGAGATTTGATCTGTAATCACTCAAGTGTGGTCGAGACCACGCCTATTCTTTCCTATTTCAGGTTAAATTCGTGTGCTATGTTGTTGAATTAAAGTTTATAATTACCTTATTGGAATAAGATCGATACTCAAGTAACGATTCTATCCTTAAGTAGTGATCAGGTGATTGAAGTTTAAACTGTACTTGAGGAACCTTATGTAATACGGGCCTGAGTAACGACTGTTTAAATATCGTGTATACGAAGCAACGAACGATATTAATCGAAAATTTTCGGTTGCAACCCTACTCCTAGTTGTAAATGTTATTGACAGTATTTCTTTTGTTTTCGACTCATTTACTCCGAAAATTGTCTTTGACGTCGTAAAAACTACAATATTTTTTCTGTAAATTCGATAAACGACATAAAATCCGAACATGTATAAGAGTAGGGTCACCATCATCATCATCATTCTAGCCCGGTATCACCCACTGCTGGGTATAGGCCTCCTTTCTTTTTTGCCAGCCTCTTCGATCTTGTAAGAGTAGGGTACGAACGATATATTCGGAGCGCTATCATGTCTTTTAGATTTCGTCGTTGTCGATTTTGCGAGTAGACAGAACAGAACAGTTTCGATAAGCAGTTGTCGATCGATTCGGTTTGTTATCTCGTTTCGTCTACGATTCACGCAACGAGAGAAAAGAGATAACAAACCGAATTGGTTGATAACTGCTTACAGTTAACGAGAATCGTAGGTCACAGACGAAAAGTCAGTAGATGTCTCCTTAACTAGATTAATCCTCAATACAGGGCTGACATGACGCTCTTCCACTTGATATTATTGCTCTTAGAACCCCTGCAGACGCAGACCAAACCGTCGGCCGATATTAAGGATATATATTTTTGGTATAGGAAATCTGCAGTACTATTTTAAAACGTTCGAAATGTCTCCGTATCCGAAGTGAAAGTTGATCGGCAAACGAAATAAAACGATTTGAGAACCGAACGCAATCGGAAACCCTATTCAAGTTCTTTAATTTTCGCATCGAGTGCTTTCCGACTACAATTAATGACTCTTGGAAGTTTTCGTAAATTGACGTCTTCGATCCGTCTAGATCTGTCAAGATTTTGGATTTGCGAATAGCTTTTAGAGAACGCGTTCTTTAAATTTCTTCAGGAATTTGAATAAGGGTCAGCCGGTGTGCACTCGTTTGTTGCGTATGTTTCGAACGATTAAAAGTCTGCAGTCTGTGGGAAGACTGGCTTATATTCAGAGACGAATCTCTTGTGATCTTAAGCTTCCAATTGTCAAATGCTGTGCAATTTTGACAGTTGGAAGTTGGAAGCATGCTTCCAACTGTCAAAATTGCACTGCATTTAAACTTATGAGTTAACGCTTAGATTCGTCTCTGGATATAAGCCTTAGTATTAAGGTGTGTCAATGGAAAACTGATGCAGAGAGTAGCGGAGCGGAGAAATATTACCCAATAGAATAGCTTAGCGGAGCGGTTACGTAATGTTTTTGCGATTTCATTGGTTAATATTGCCTTGCTCCGCTTGTCTCTGTGTCAGTGGAAACGTATTCTTAAGGCCTTCGCACACCATACAGACTCAACTCCAACTCTCGGGTCAGCGTCACAACAAGCTGTCTAAAATGTACTGTATGTAGTAAGATATAAAGCTCACATTTCAAAATAAAATTATAAAACTTTGAGTCAAGTCGATGTGGTGTGCTATGGCTTTTAACGGACCTAGAAGAAAGCTACCTCGGCAGCTACTTCATCTGTACGAAATACGCTTAGCAAAATAACTACGTTTAAGTAGATATTTTCAATACCGCCCCCCCCCCCCCCAAATTAGGTTCCACTATATCACCGAAAATTGGGAGAACAATACCAAAATATGACTCAAATGATATAACATCATTTTTGACTGTTTTCCAAAAACGTGATAGATGTCAGTGTTTATATTGTCGTGATTTATAGTGACGTGATACCAGAGATTAAACGAATACAATACTTCCATCAAATGTTATGATATTAAATATCATTACAGGAATCTATAATCAATGATGGACAATAATTGTGAACAATGTACTTCCAAGGCAGTTATATTTTTTTATGTTTTGAGTTATGCTGTATTATAAACACGGTCCTTTTGGAGTTAATAAGATATTCTCAAAATACTACCATTATATTTAGAAAAACCGATAGGAACGTTTGTAATTATTCAATAATTATGCATATAATAGGGTATTTGTTATTTGTAGAAATATAAAAACGGAAAAAAGATATGCAACAATGAAAAAAACTAATGTATTTTAAGTTACAAGCGTTTCAAAATTGTTGACTAGACAGAAGAAACAACATCTGGCTACTGACGTCATAACACATAGACGCCATTGTAACAATGCACCACTCGGTGCAATTACCGTTTCGTGCAACAAGGACAAAAAATGCCTCTTCCAAAAACTTAAAAAGCGTATATCTCTTCCGTTTTGTCGTCGATTTTATATATTTTTCAATTTTTTCTTTAAAAGTAATATTAAAATGTAAATTTTGTGTAATAGTCAAATATCCTATTTATAATACGCGTAAAAAAACTCTGTCCCTGTGAAAACAGCAACAGCGCAATAGTCAATTATGCAACTTAATCAGCAGTGCGCATGCGCGGTAATGGCGGCTAGACTGATAGGTAGATTATCTGAGCGGCAAGATGGCGGGGACTGCGAGTTCTCCATTTGTTCTCGCTGTCTCGGTCGTTCTAACTTATTAGAAAGAAGGAAAGAAAGAAAACAATTGTTTCAGTCTCGGTACAAGCGAGAGAAAATAACGCGATTGTACCTGCACGGCCCTTCGCAAAGTCTCTTTTCAGAGGGGCACAGTTATATTACGCGTATTGTATGTTAGAAATAATTGCGGTCGGTAGAAGCAGGGTCTGACTTACCATAGAGACTATAATAGTGTGGAACCTGGAGGCGCCAGGTGCTGGCGGGTGCCGGCGAGGGACAAAAGCAGTCTCCATGCTTTTTGGAGTTAGCGAACAAAAGCGGACTTGTCCACACAAGTTTTTTTTTCTTTTTGTCTTTTCCACAGACCAGTAAGCCTCAAGACTCCGCATAAACTAAGTTTTGCATGAGAACACAGTCGTAAAATGTTGGCGGGGACCGGGGGGCGGACGGCACGTTATGATAAGTCGGCTCAAAAGTTCGGTGGTATGATTCCGTATGATTGGTGCCGCTCGCTGACGGACTGACGTCCTGATTGGCGGCGGGGCGTATGATATGCAGTGGTACCAAAGACTTTGTAGTGGTACTGTATATGTGTGGTGACCGGGGGAGTCCGGCTAATCGGCGTCTAGAGCAGCAATTCCCAAAGTGGGAGATAACGCCCTCTTGTGGCCGCTGCAGGCCTAAAGGGGGCGGTAAGAGACCCAGAAAAAATATGAGGGCGTTTTGTAAAGGCTTGGGGGTCGATTTGTATTTTCATTTTGCTAGGACTCTTAGACACCGACTGAACTCTCGACTTTCGAGTAGACAAAATAAGTTTGGGAACCACTGGTCTAGAGGCTTACTGGTCTGTGGTCTTTTCACAGTACACACTACTATAGTATTTTATTATCTGTGGTACACACCAAACAAATCGATTTTGTACTGGAGATGAAAATTTTGTAGTGCAAGCTATACAAAGGCAATTTTAATTTTTGCGATAAGGAACAGATACTAAACCAACATGCAAATTATCCGCACTCCTTAAAAATATCTAATAATATAAAGTTATCTTACTTTGAAACAGATATTATTGGTCACTTCGTTACTGGTGTCGATTCTCTTGTTCACAAACTAAACTTATTGTAAACTATCGCTCTCTTATACTAATAGTAGATACAAGAAAGGCATGGCAACAATTTTAGTGCTGTCAACTTAGTTCACGTGTTACATTTCTTTGTATTTTAGTGGACACGTTCCGAGATCACGACTAAACTTGTATGGAAATTTTAATTCAGACTAATTTGAAAGCTCTAAAATTGTTGCCATCTCTTTCTTGTGTAAACTATTAGTAAAAGAGAGCGATAGTTTAAAATAAGTTCAGTTTTTGAACAAGAGAATCGATACCAATATCCTTGCATTTGCATTTCTGCAAACTTCACACTTGCGCGTCCTCTTTGATCATATTTATATGTTGCGAATAAGACGTACATAATCATCAACTCAGCCTATCGCAGTCCACTGCTGGACATATGCCTCTCCCAAGTTGCGTCGTTAAATGAAATTTTCCTATACACTTGGATGAATAAAAAAAGGCGGACGGAATCTCTCTAAACAAAAAGTGAAGCATCCATAGTAAGACAAAAAGCCGCGATTACGCAACAAATCTCGTGTTATGGTAGACATTGTCGTAGTGTCACAAATAAAATAACAATATATATCTGGTGTGTTGAAATTCTGTCGAAATTATAGTGGGTTTAGGAAAAAACGAAGTGCTTCAATCTTTTCTTAGCGAGATTCCGTCCGCCATTTTTTATTCGTCCGAGCCTGAACCTATACCTTTTAGATTGTCTTATTTTCAGGAGGATATCAATAATTTGAAACGTTCATTGATTGTTTTTTTTTTTACCAAGTCACTTAAACTTTAATTATTGTTTAAATCGTAATTAATAAAAGCGCACTATCAAACCATATTCCGAAAAAAATGTCGCGTCGTTACTATCATAATTTATATTCACAAATATAAATAGAAATACAGTTATTTATTTGCTTTGCCGATAAATGTACGAAAATATTATGTCCTCTCCCATATTTGTAACCACTACCTACTAAGTTCACAGTGTTGAGTGCAATAAATGTATTGAGTATTGAATCATATCACATACTTAGGATAAATATTATATTATGTAAATTATTTTTATTTTAGGCTGTGTTTTCTTTAATTTTATAAATCTAAACAAAATTATTTTCGTTAAGTTCTTGCCTTATGTGAATGGAGTATTGTTTTATATGTAATAAGTGTACATTTAGTGTTGTATATAGATCATGATGCCATCATAATTAAATTGGAATATATTTTTAAATCGCATTTACCTTCATAAATAAATAATCGTTACATATTTTTTTGTTTTATTATGTATTTCTTTGTTACGCCGGTTACAGATTCGACTATAATTTTCCGCTACTCCCGCTTTAATAACTTCATCTATGTTATGCAGATATAATTGGAACGTAATAATTATCATCATTTCAGCCGAAAGACGTCCACTGCTGGACATAGGCCTCCCCTAAGCATCGCCACAACAACCGGTCCTGCGCCTTCCGCATCCAGCGGATTCCCGCGACCTTCACCAGGTCGTCGGTCCACCTTGTGGGGCCTACCCTCGCTGCACCTTCTAGTACGCGGTCACTACTCCGGAACTTTACTGCTGCTCCATCGGCCATCCGTTCTGCGAGCAATGTGCCCCACCCACTGCCACACATTGCAGATATCATAATTGGAACATTTATTATATGTTTAATATTATAAATTTAAAAATATAACGTAGCTCTCTTCTCAGCTTAAACATGGCCCTCCCTAACCGCGGGCGGGTGCGGGGCGCGGGCGAGGAATCTTAAATTGGCGGGGGGCGGTGAGTGGCCGTTCTGCACGTTAATACTATTAGATATTCTATGCCTTCGGGTAAATGCAGGTGTACTTAATGCGGACCCGAATGTGTATAGCAACCGTGTGTCACCAGTGCTAGGCTAACTGACGTCTCTTAACCGCTTGAGATGGTCACTGCTGGACTTTTTGGGTGACGACCAGAGTGCCTAGTGCAAGTTTGAAACTTGGTCATACGCCATTGAATGCGTCGATTTTCATTCATAAATCATAGTTCCATCTAGTTTCCGCCAGGGGCGCTACTGATTTATGAATGAAACGAGTATGCGGTAAGTGTCAAACTTGGAACTTGTAGTAGAGCTGCTTTGTGAAAGAGCTCGTCCGGGGAAGTACTACCACCGTACCTACTTCTCCGCCAAATAGTGATGCTTGCATTGCTGTGTTTCGGTCTGACGGGTACGGATGCCGGTGAAATTACAATCACATGAGACTTTCCATCTTCATGTCTCAGTTTGGCGAACCGACTTGCGGTACCATTTAGGCAACACTAGGTATTGAGGTTGTTATGGGCAAAGGTAACCGCTTAACATCAGGTGGGCCTTTAACTCGTTTCGCCATCCTACTATAAAAAAAAGTATTGAACTGCGACTACCCTAGTTGGTCTTGGTAGGTTGAACAATAAAATTGTTACTTACAAATAAAAGTCTTGCTTAAAATAAAAATATATTTTATTCATAAACATTTCCCTCTTCGTCCGTTGCCTTACTCGAGAGTGAACGTGTGTTCGGTTTATCCAAAAATTCTTAAATTGTGTTCAGGTGACTTTAACCCGTAACCGCTAAGTTAAAGTGGTCATTGTTCCGTAGATGTAATTAAAATATTAAATATTGTTGACCGGTCGACACGCTGCTTACGCGCCGCTGACCTGCTTACCGACCACGGGCGTGCCCCGCCTACTCGAGGGAGCAAGACGGCCGCCATAATTGCTATCCCGCTTACTGTTACGCGAGCTTGAGTGCTGTGTATTTCCAAGCTTATTGTTACGTGCTACGGTCTACATTGGATTGACTTGCTCTTTATGATGCCTCGCATGCAGCGATCGCCTCCGACTCCGTCATCAGTTAACTCCAGTGTTATGCAAGTGAAGTCCGACTCTGATATTCCCCAACTGGTAACGAACAGCCCCATTGATAGCGTCAACATGTCATCGCGGCACAAACGTCTTTGCCCGGAATTCTCGCCTGGCAGCGAGCTTAAAGACCTGAAACGCGAAATACTGCAGATGCTTACGACCTGGAAAAAAGAACAAGAGGAACGTTTTACAAAATTTACTGACGACCAAAGCTCTTGTCTGTCTAAGCTGGTCTCCGAAATAGCTGAATTGAAACTCCAGAATATTGCAATCCAAAAATCAAACGGGGAGATTGAAAAATCTATATTATTCATCAACAAGCAGTACGATGACATGGTAAAGCAAATTGATGCCTTGAAAAAAGAAAAACAAGCCTATAGAGACAACATAAACAATTTGGAGACGAAGATACAAGACCTGCAACAGCTTTCCCGGACATCTTGTGTTGAGATCCGCAATGTGCCAACTACGGAAAACGAGTCAGCGTCGGACTTGGCTACGATAATCACCAAAGTCGGTGACGCCGTTAGTATGACTCTCGATAACACTCAAATACGCGACGTATATCGGCTACCTGGAAAACCAGGTTCAATCAGACCAATAATTGCGGAATTTACAAATGTTCAGATTAAGAACAAACTCATAACAAGCGTGCGCGACTTTAATAAAATCCACCCCAACGAAGGCCGTCTTAATACACAATGCATAGGCTTGCTCTGCGATCGCCGACCGGTATATGTAGCAGAATATCTACCCGCTAGCTCCAGAAAACTCTTCTATGTAGCAAGAGAATTTGCAAAACAAAAAGAGTACAAGTTCTGCTGGACGGCAAATGGAAACATATTCTTGCGGGAAATAGATGGAGCGAAGCCAATCCTCGTTAGATCAGAACAAACTTTACGTGATCTACAATTGGACACAAACCAATGACTACGTAAAATACTAAAAATATGCTCATCTAGTAATAACACATCTCATAAAAATATTTTGAATGTAACAGAAACTCACAAATGTAAACGTAAGTTCTCAAACTTCCTTAAATTATTGTTATGTACAATTTATTACTTTTCTGTAACCTTTTCATACAAAATGTACTCTTATCTCACATTTGTTACACAATTACACCCTACATACACAACTTTCCATACCCACATAGAATATACCGCTGACACAAAACTCCTAATACAACGTTTTTTCAATGTAATCGATGCCTGCAGAGCTCACTGGTACTCAAATCAAACGTCAACTTACGACAAAAATACACTCTCATTTTTACGACATAACACACACACTGAATACGTGATGCACTTTAATATACGTCATAAATTAAACTGTCTCTCTCACACACCCAACAAACTCCAGTACCATATACATAATGTGACAGATCTTTCACAGATTTATTTATTTACTTTTAATACCATGCATATAACTTCTCAACAATACCAAAAATTCCCGGTTTCGCCTGGCTGTGACCTACATAACTCCTCGATTCATATACTGATACATCAACTTAATTGCCCAAATGGCTAATTTAGCACAGGTTATTGATGATATCGACAAAACGGCTTTCACAACTAGTCTGAAGTTACATTCTATAGATGAATGCAGGCTTCACCTTGGCGATATAGAGAAACAGTATACGGTTGTGGTCCAAAATATATGTAGCATCAGAAAGAATTTCGATAATTTTTTTGTCCTCCTGAGCAGACTGCACTTTTCACCTGATATAATTATTTTGACCGAATGCTGGCTTAACGATGACATACAGTCCTGCTTTGAAATTAATGACTATGACTATCATTGTTCCAAAATTTACCTCAACCAAAACGATGGAATAGTTGTTTTTACAAAATCTTCTCTCCAGGCTTCTGTCGTGGAACCACCCTTCAAAGACTCAAACTGTTTGGTTGTCAATGTTGGTGATGAACTGACACTGATAGTCATATATAGGTCTCCATCATTTTACTATATACATAATTTCTGTGAATCCCTAACAAAACTAATGGAATCTTCTATGGCAAAAACTTGTGCTATTGTTGGGGATGTGAACATCAATATAATACCGGAATGCACTGACTATCGCACCACTGACTATTTAGAGTTAACTAGCCACTATGGGTATTTTCCAGGCCATACTTATCCTACGCGAGTCAAAAACTGCTTGGATCATGTTATGCTTAAAACTATTCAGCGCGCTACTGTTATTGTTTGTGATACTGGCATAACAGACCATGAGACGATTATCTTTGGTATACGCAGAGAACTGCCCAGGATCAAGGTTGAGAAAAGCCACATGCGTATTGACTATAAAAATTTAAAAAAAGATTTCGAAAGCGAAACTTGGGATTGGCTTTTTGAACAGTCCAATGTAACGAGTGCATTCCAACAATTTGTCGAGATTATTTCAAGTAAAATTAACCAGCATACCACTAAACGGGTCTGCCGTAGCTCAGACGTTATAATCAAGCCTTGGATTACTAAAAATCTTCTGAAGTGCATAAGACGTCGTGATTTAATGCACACTAAAGCGAAAATGAAAGAAAACCGTGATAATCCTGTAATACAACACGAATATAAGAAGTATCGAAACTACTGTAATAACATATTAACCAACCTGAAACTAGATTATGACCGAAAACTCCTAATAGAAACTAATGGCAACTGTAAAAAACTATGGTACGAAATTAAAAAAATTTGTAACATTAAAAATAAGAAATCCGGAAAATCTGAATTGGTGACAGACAGCGACGACCCAGTACCCACATTAAATAAAGTCAACAATTATTTCACATACGTTGGCGAAAATCTTGCGGCGAAAACACTTATAGAACTGAACACAACTGAAGCTGAACTGGCCCGTAATAACGAGAAATATAGTACTGTACACAATAACTCAAACTCTTTCTTCTTTGCTCCGACTGACGAAAAAGAAATTTTTACAATTATTTGCCAACTTAAAACAGCATCAGCCTCAGGTTATGACGGCATAAATAATACAGTGATTAAACAGCACTCACATGCTTTAGTGGGTCCGATTACGTTCCTATGCAATTTAAGCTTGTCCACGGGCACAGTACCCGATTGCATAAAGATTGCAAATATTTGTCCGATATTTAAAAGTGGAGATCCTAAGATTCCGGCTAATTATCGCCCAATTTCTCTGTTAACGGCCCTATCAAAAATACTTGAGAAAGTGGTTAACAAGAGACTACTGGCATACCTAGAAAAAAATAAATTACTGTCAGACAATCAATACGGTTTTCGGGTTGGTAGGTCCACGGAGGATGCAGTAACAAACTTAGTTGACTTTATTACTCTCAACCTAGATCAAGGACAGGCATGTACAGGCATCTTCCTGGACCTAGCAAAAGCGTTCGACACGATTTCTAGGAAAATACTGCTGAAGAAAATGTCGCTTCTGGGTGTTCGTGGCGTTGCCTTGGACTGGTTTACCTCATATCTCTGTAATCGAACGCAAAGTGTGGTTCTGGGAGACCATCGTAGTGACCCGACTACTGTACATTTTGGTGTTCCACAGGGAAGCGTACTAGGCCCTACTCTCTTTATTATCTACATAAATGGACTATGTTCCATGAAAGTACCACAAGCAAAAATTTTTACATATGCCGATGACACCGCAATAATTTTTTATGGAAAAACGTGGGATGAAGTGCAGCGAGCGGTAGAAAACGGGATAAAAGAAATTTCGAACTGGCTGCAACATAATCTTCTGACGCTTAATATTGAAAAAACGAAGGCAATTAACTTTGCCATTTCAGAACGCTCATCCCCTAACAGAGTTGTTAGTCTACGGTTGCATTCTTGCACCAGCCCCGACAGTTGTGCGTGCCCTTACATAGAACAGACAGACTCTATTAAGTATCTAGGAGTTTTTGTAGATAACCGATTGAGATGGTTCACACATTTGAACGCTTTGAGTCGCAGGATTAAAATGATGCTGCGTATCTTTAAGCGACTGGGTAAGATTGCTGATGACTCAGTCCTAAAGATGATTTACTTTTCTCTCTGTCAATCAGTACTAGGTTATTGCATAATAGCGTGGGGTTATGCTGGCATAACCCTACTAATAAAAGTAGAACGAGCACAACGTGCTTTACTTAAAGTTGCCTATGGACGACCGTACCGGTACCCCACTAATAAACTTTACACAGAGGTGGGAGTGCTTAGGGTTAGGCAGCTTTATATACTATCTGTCACCTTACGATTTCATAAAACTTCAATGATCACTTGTATTCATAGAAGTCGAAGGGTGATATGGGAAAACATCCGTTGCTCTAAATCAATCGGTAGAAGGTCATTCAGTTTTATGGGACCGCACATATATAGAAAACTCAATGATAGTCACAATATACTTAATTTAACTAATAAAAATTGCAGAAAGACCATAACAAATTGGCTTCTAACACTTGACTATGACATGACTGAAGAATTTTTAAAAATAATGGAGTGAAAGATACACCAGCTTACGCACATAAACGCACTGTCAGTACACTTATCTCAGTGTCAGAAACACCTATTCACTAACACACACACCCACTCTACACAAAACTCACAACACACAAACATACACCTTACAACACTCACACAAATACACACCTTACAACACTCACACTAATACACACCCCCACACATATCACTCATATATACATTAATTAATTTACTTTATTTTATTTTATGTTCCATCGAAATCGAAATGTATTGACATATTATTAAGTACCTACATGATTATAATGATTGTATCCTTAACACGGAAATACCTACTAATACAAAATTTGTAAACGAATGAAAGAGCCTAGATCTCACGACACAGGGAATCCTAGTGTGAGGTCTAGGACCTCAACCCAATTTGTATGTAACCTGTATGAAATAAAAATTATTCTTATTAAAATTATTCTTATTATTAAAATATGGAGTGCAATTAGGAATGTTCTAACTTCATAACAATATTTAATACAAAATTACAATACGTCTTACTTAAAAGTTTTCATAAAAATATCTAATTTACAAATACAGTATGTCTACTTTCTCATACCTATAAATAAAGCACCTTAAATAACTACAAATAAAAACTTACTACAAACGATGAGCATTGCGACGACTTATGATATATTGGTGTCGATTCTCGTGTTCACGAACTAAACTTATTTTAAACTATCGCTCTCTTTTACTAATAGTAGATACAAGAAAGAGATGGCAACAATTTTAGAACTGTCAAATTAGTTTTCGTGTTACATTTCTTAGGCCCGTGACAGCTACGTTGCCAAATGTTCCGTTTTGGCGCTGGCGTCGGAAGCTGGCTGCTGCCACAGCCGTCATCTTGCGACGCCATTGTGATTTGTCAAACGTCATCCATACCAATCATTGTCAAAAACTTCCGAGTTGAACGCCTGTTTCTTAAGAGTATTTCCTCCAATTTCCTCGCATTTTGTTGAGTTGAGATCCTTAAGACGCAAATATTCCTCCGTTGTTTCGAGACAATATTAATTGTGCATGACATATGTGCGATTATTCGTCATGGGGACCCTAAAGTGCTGTGTTGGTGGTTGCAATGCAACAAGTGAGACGCACCGGCTATTTTGTTTTCCCAAGAACGATAAACTTAGAAATCTGTGGATGTCTTTCATAGTGCCCACAAATTCCCTCCTCATTGGACTCTCGAAAGAGCTTGTACTAAGAAAACGTGTCTGTGAAAAACATTTTGATAAACATCAATTTGATCACGAAGGTAAAAGACTGCGGTACTCTTATCCATGTCTTCTTAGAGACGAAGAAATAACTCACGGTGTTCCGCTTAGTGTAGCAGGTGAGTCTTGTTAATCTTTGTTATGATCTTATGTAGGTGTGAGACACAGCAGGGTTTTACTTAAGTTTACAATAGACTCTTTACAGTTACATGTTATTTACAAGTCCATTATGCCTATTCTGTTCCCTCTATTGGGACAGGCACCTGCACTTAACTGTTAACTGCAGGCATTGGCCCATTGGTGAGTCTGGTGGCGGTGGATGTCACATCTATTGGCTTGAGGACACACTATAATGATAATACCATAATTGATGTTTATGCTATGACCATCAACCCGGTCTTAGTGTCCGTAAAATCATATAAATCAGCTGTAATGTGTAGTTAATGTTTATAATTGCATATTTACGCATAAATAAATAAATAGCTTTTACATGCAGCTTCACTCCCATGGTTCTTTATCCCACAGGTACCATGCATTTTCTGCAATAAAAAGTAACCTATATCACTTTCCGGCTTATAAACTATACAAAAAATCATGTTGATCTGTTGCTGCATGAAAGAAGAACAAACCAACAAACTATAGTAGGAATATGTAGATAGTAGGATATAACCAGGATTATTTATTATTTATTGGAACATATAAACTATATGTAATTATTATAGTCTACAATATATTGAGTATGGTAACAGCTACATTAGTTAGGAAAACTGTGTTGCAGCCATTATTTACCATCTCCAAGAGAGGAGACAACTTTAAATTAAAACATAATTATGCAATGGTGACATAATTTAACAGTATAAATGATATTTTCAGGGTGGGATGTTACACTTGAACATAATTATTTCAAAGAGCAAGATGAGGAGGATGTCTCTGAACCATTACCAGTGACCACAACAACTGGTACGTATGTAGTCCCTTAAGTTACAAAAGAGTATTAGTACTATTTTACAAGTGAGTACAATTTATAATTATTACATTTTCCTTATTTTTTCAGGATGTGATGTTTCTATTAAATATAATTACTTCAAAGATCAAGATAATGACAGTGTCACAAAATCATCAGTTGTGATTGGAAGTGCAGGTATATACCATATTATATTTTATTATATACTTTCCAATAACATTTAATGGTGAATGCAACTGAGTAAAAAATTGGTTAAAATTGGTTCAGTCTGTTATAATATACTAGCCTATGCCTGCGGCTTCACCCGCGTGGTCGTTGTTTATCGCGCATCCCTCGGGAACTGTTCATCTTCCCGGAAGGAAAAGTAGCATATATCTGCATTATATTCTATCTGTATGCCAAATTTCATCCAAATCCGTTCAGCCTTTATAGTGTGATTGAATAACAAACATCCAAACATCTTTACAAACTTTCACATTTATAATATTAGTAGGATGATTGAGGATACCTCACATACCTACCTCACCTCACTTTACCTTACATCTCATATACTTAGGACTCTTTTCTAATGCAAAGATTTTTAAATGATCGTTCAACATACCCTGGGCTACAAGACCTCAACCAACCTGCTGTCTGGCTAATGTTTTTTTGGTGTGTTACCGTGTGTTGCATAAAAGCAATTGGAGAAGTAGGATGCAGCATGCAGCTGTACAAAATATACAATGTGTTATTGAAATAACTGAAAACCTCTGATGGGGTCATTGTACTGATCATTATGAACAACTTTTAATACGGGACTAACGCTGAAATCGCGAAAAAATATCTGCTGATCTGATGACATTTGTGTTCACATAAATCAACAAAATGTAGGGATCAGCTTTTTTTTTTTCGAGATTTGAGGGTTGGTATCATAGTAAAAGTTATTCATACTGATGAGTACAATGACCCATTAAGAGGTCTTCAGTAACACGCTATATATGTTTCAAACATGTTATTCATTTTGTGCTCTTAATAATGTGTCCATATTCTTATTTTCAGATAAATTAAATAGTGAAGAAACCGGAAACACAATGACCACCACAGCAGAAGTAGTCGAATTTTTTGACCAACTGTTTGACAGTATCAATGGCTACCCTGGTGGTGCAAAAAGGGGAAAACTGAGAAGAGCAGTAAAAAAAAATTCACCACATCTCTCTTTCTGGATTGAAGCCATCAAAGAAATTAAATCTTTAAATTTCATTGACAAAATTAGCAAACACGCTGTACAGTCAGGCAAACCTCGAATTGTAAAAGTGCCGTCTCTGCAGGGTTGGATTACCACCCTCGAAAGTTTCGTCAGAATATCAAAATTATTATTTGATAAATATAGCGTGGACTACTATTATCCCAGACACATGAACCAAGATCCATTGGAAAATTTTTTTGGACGCATAAGGGCTCTGAATTACAGAAATGTGAACCCGGATTCAAACACGTTTCTGTATGCATTTAAATCTTTATTAATTTCAAATGTCTTGAGCCCTCACTCTAAATATTCAAACTGTGAAGAGGATGATGGAGACGCTTTACTTAATGTCAGATGTCTATTTGAAAATGAAAATGTTGGCAAAGAAAATTACATAAGGGGAGATGATACAGAACTCCCATCGTCATCACAAGACACAAAACTCCCATCCTCTTCACAGAAATTTACAACAGAAATTTTTTCAATAAATCAGGTGATCTTGGAAAAAGTTAAAGTCCACTGCTCAGCCTACACGGCAGGTTATGTTTGTCGCAAAATTTCGAAAGCCATCAAGTGCAAGGCCTGCTTGCATACATATACAAGCAGGCCAGATGAAAATTTGCATAAATATATACAATTCAGAGAATACAAATGCCTAAAAAATAATAATTTAGTATATCCTTCCGAAAAACTTTTAATTTTATACAGGGACGTCGCTTCTCTGATCCACAGCTATTTAAATGTTAATTGTTTTAAAAATAATTTAAAAAGTAACTTGCAAAAACGAATATTGAGCACAATGAGGTATTCCTGGCTAGGGTGTGCGAAGCACAATAAATTACACAGTACACAATTGGTGCAACGTTATAAATAAAATTTTGAAGGGCGCCATCGATCAGAAATATGTAATGAAAATGGGAGAGCCTCAAAAACGAGCTCTATTGAAATATCAAACTTTTAGGTTAAGGAAAAAATGTTTAAACAAATAAAGAATTGATAAATTTGTATATACTTTGTTTTATTGTGTGTACATAAAATACCAAGTAAATAAAGTTTTATTAGCAAATATCCCTATATCGACAAAATACCGCATCACTAGTTATCGATATCGATATCAAAGTTTTTTCTTGCAATCACTAGTTGTATACATGTGTATAGCTACGAAATCTACCTATATGTCAAAACCGGTACGGCAACTACAGCGCCAAAACGGAACATTGGGAAACTCAAATAGAAAAGTCACTGTCGCATCTGTAGCTACTATTATCTGATCTGTGATTTCTTTGTATTTTAATGGGCACGTTCCGAGATCACGTCTAAACTTGTATGGACATCTAAATTCCGACTAATTTGACAGTCATGAAATTGTTGCCATCCCTTTCTTGTATCTACTATTAGTAGAAGAGAGCGATAGTTTAAAATAAGTTAAGTTTGTGAACAAGGCAATCAACACCAACATCGAATAGAATAACAAAAGTATTTTAAATAGAACGGTGGGAATGGTGATTAGGCGGGAAGGTGAATAAAAAATAGACCTACGATGTGTGTGTTTATATTAATTTGAAAACAAACTTATTTTTGAGATTGCTGGTATATCGGGTAACCACGATAAAAGCAAAGAAAGTATTTGACTAAATCTTGTAAAAATACATCATTTTGTTATGCCTTGTATTATTCTTTGTACTACGATAAATTGATCACATAATAATATGGTCGACAGACGAAAAAAAAAATTGACTTCCCATACAAAATTCTTGTTTATAGCCAATCGGTTTCTGTATGAGAACTATTTTTTCTTCGCCTGGTGATGGTGACACTTGTTTCTTAAGAAAAGTTTTTCAGTTTCATTGGTAGAATCAAACTTTAAAATTGGTCGACTGTGTAATACGGTTTCAACCTGTATAGTTACGAAAAGGCTCTGAGAAAGAAGAACAGTACCCGGCAGTTAATATTACACATCGAGCTTTCATTATCATCATCATTTCAGCCGAAAGACGTCCACTGCTGGACATAGGCCTCCCCCAAGCATCGCCACAACGACCGGTCCTGCGCTTTCCGCATCCAGCGGATACCCGCGACCTTCACCAGGTCGTCGGTCCACCTTGTGGGGGGCCTACCCACGCTGCGCCTTCCAGTACGCGGTCGCCACTCCAGAACTTTACTGCCCCATCGGCCATCTGTTCTGCGAGCAATGTGCCGAGCTTTAGAAAGAGATAATCGGGCAGCTGGCGGTATAGGATTACTATCAGACCGGATAAATCATAAATCCAGTATTGACCCGGTGAAACATAAAGAGATAAAGATTTTTATTTGCAAGAAACATGGTTTTTACAAAGATGTTAGTGGTTTTTGGCAGGTACATCATGTCTCACCGTATGATCGGCATGCTAAATATTATTTATTAGGTATAATTAATTTATAATTGTCAAAACTATTAGACATAGAGACCGGACTCCACCCTGATTTCATTAGAGACCGGATTTTTTGCATGCGCCCCTTGAAAAGCGATGGGAATTTTACAAAAGGAGATTGAAAAAAATCCGCGGTAACAAGCTTTTTAAAAGCTGACAAGTTAAAATAAATGTCTTTATTAAATAGCCATTAAATCTCAATCAAGTTTGATTTTCGGCCAAAGACCGGAGTTTTTTTTCCAAAAATCAGGATTTTTAACCACTTACTGTTCTAGGCCCTGGTAACCCTAAATAAGTACGAGAGACACAGAAGACGCTCTACGAAGCCGAAGCTAGCCGATTATGGGTCAGCCAAACCGACGGATTGGCGGCGAAGCGGCTTATTTAGTAACAACTGAAATTCAATCTTATTTGCATCTAAATACGACTGAAATTTGAAAACGAAATGAAATCATAGCAAGCGAAGAGCGTTTAGCGGCCACAGCCACAAGCGTCCATAAGAGCAGGTCAGTAAGATTCCATTTGCCTTGCAACAAGTGATCTGCTAACTCTGTCCAATCATTTCAGCCGAAAGACGTCCACTACTGGACATAGGCCTCCCCCAATTAAGGGGGGATATGCCATAATCGCCACGCTTGGCAGGCGGGTTGGCGATCTCTCTCTCTCCAATGCTCGATGTATAATGTTGACTGGCGGGTAGAGCAATGTGTGTGTGTGTGTGTGTGTGTGTGTGTGTGAGTGTGTGTGTGTTTGTGTGTGTGTGTGTGTGTGTGTGTGTGTGTGTGTGAGGCACTGACCTCCACAGTACTAGTACGCTGGACAGGCTATGTCATTCAAGAGTTTCAATCATAGCCCCCTTAGCGTTTGTCCCTGGAACTAAAATTGTAAATGGCAGTTGTATTGTTCTGAGTAATCATTGGCTCATCTCTAACATTAGTTCCGTGTGTCTACGCACTAGCGATTCCCAAAGTGGATTCCGCGGAACCTCTGGGATCCGATGAAAGAAAGCCAGGGTTCCGCAAACAAGCTAAAAAAAATTCATTTCAACCAATTGAGTTCGTTTCGTTAGTGTTGGGGTTCCATAAAATAAAAATATTTTTATTTTTATTTTTAAAGTTCCGAAACCATAAAGGTTTGGGAACTCCTGGTCTACACCACTGCAGCCTAACAGCGCCAAAATGGCAGAAATCAAATGTCTTCATTACAACGTCGACAATAACCAATCCAGCGTACTATTATAATAGAGGTTAGTGGTGCTAGGCCATCGACCATACACTCCATAGACGCCTCATAACAGGCGAACGATGTCTGTCAACACATTTATGAAATTTCACTAATGTAGGTCGCCAATATTCGCCACTTGAAAACTACAATTCAGTTTGAACCACTTTTGTGGGGTGCATTAAAAGAGCCTCCACGAGTGACGATTTTTAATTGATCGTCCGGCGCACCCTGGGCAGTCAGCCCCGCTACCAACCTGCTGAGTGGCTAATCTTTTCCCCACGACATGAGCTATTTGGTATTGGTATTGGTATAACGGGCCATTTTCCGCAACTCCACGCTCGGCGTGTTTTTTGCGTGTGGGTGGAAATATCTTGTTTACTCGAGCCACCCCAGCTCCTCGAGGAAGGCCAGCAGACGCTTGATGTTGCTGACTGTCTCTCGGAGAGTACCCGGATCTCCGAAGTACTTAGCCCTGTATGAGGCGACCTCCGGGCAGTTGAGAAGCACGTGGGCCGCTGTTTCTTCTGTCTCCATGCAGGCTCTGCACAGAGGACTGTCAGTCACACCTATGACAAAGAGGTGTTTGTTAAATGAACCGTGTCCGGTGTAGGCGGCTGTCACCGTACGTAGGTGTTGTTTTGACAGCCGGAGGAGCTGTTTGGTGATCTTACCGTCGATGACGGGGAGTGCTTCCTTAGCCTGTCTGCATACCTCGTGGTTTATCCAGGAGTAGTTGTGTTTGTCTCTAGTGCGTTTCCTTACCAGAGTACGTAAATGACCGAAAGGGAGAGGTATTATGGGTTCAGGTCCTACCACGTCTGTACTCGATCCCCTCCTAGCGAGTTCATCCGCTGCGTCATTGCCTCTAGAACCACTATGACCTTTAATCCATTGTAGGGTTATATTGTTGGAGCTGCCTACCTGATTTAATTTCTGGTGGCATTCGTAGATGAGCCCAGAGTTGACAGTACAACTGTTGAGAGCCAGTAGAACCGCCATGCTGTCGGAAAGTATTCTAATAGAGTGATCTTTTACCTCCCGTGCCATGACTGCTGCAGTTGCCAGTAAGATGCCCATACACTCAGCTTGAAATACCGTGTTGTAGACACCCAGTGGCGTAGAGATGAATATGTTTAGGTCTTCTGAAAAGACCCCACATCCTGTACCTGATTCCGTTTTGGATCCATCTGTAAAGATCCTAAGGTCTCTGGGATTCAAACCCTCGCACAGATGGTCCTCATACAGTTGGATCTTGTATTTTTTGTCAAAAATGAACTCCTTCGGTATGCGGTCGTTAATTGCTCGCATAAATGGTAATTCCTCAGAGAGTTCATCGAGTATAAGAGTGTGGTGTGACTACGACATGAGCTATTATCATTATGTAACTCGTGTCGAGACGATAGAAGAAGACCACTTATGTGAGTCGAAAAACATGAAGTGATTAGCCAATAGCCACCTTGGTAGAGCCAATCGGATTGCAGTGCCCCGCCTCAGCTAATGGCGGAATTTATTGAACGCATTATATTCAACGTGATCGCCACTCCAGAACTTTACGGTCCCATTGGCCATCTCCATCGTTGTGGCGATGCTTGGGGGAGACCTATGTTCAGCAGTGGACGTCTTTCGGCTGAAATGGTGGTTATATCGTCGGTTTAAAGGTAAAATTCACTAACGACCAAATCAATATCCAATCTATCCACGATTTACTCTAGTAGGGCAAATCGTGGATAGATTCGATATTAATATTGGCCGTAAGTGACATTATCAGCAAAAAATACTTCTATATTTTTCAGATAATAATTTTCATTTATTAATGCCGAAAATGAAAAAAGGGGTTTTTTTTTCTAAAAATTACTGTCTTTTTTTAATTTTTGACATTAATAAACGAAAACTATTATTTAAAAATTAAAAAAGTGACTTTAGCTAATAATTTAACTTAGTGAATCTTACCTTTAAACCGACGATATTCAACATTAGGCTGTATGGTGGATGTGCTAGGCCTTCCAGGGCGGCTTGCCGTAATGAGCGCGTCGGTCGCGTCGCTCGTGTCGCTCGGGCCGGTCGCTGGTGGGCTCCTCGCGCGCGGGGCCAGGGGGGTCCCCGCTGCCGTCCAAGTTCGGCGCCTTCGTTAGAAGCTGAAACACCCGATTACGATACAGTCAACCTGCAGGCGTAGTATAGTCATGCTCCATGCACACGATAGGCGGCCATTACACGTTCAATCCAGTGGGGTTACTCTTGAAAATAATTCCAATTTCAGTCCAATGCCAATGTCAAAAAGTTACAAGAATTAATGGGTATTTTTGATTAAAAATATACACAGTACACAATTTTCATTCTAACAAGTTTTGATTAATTCTAAAAACACTTAATTTTTAATCAATTTATTGCAAATTTTGCATTTAAATGTACATATTGACATTAGCCCAATGCCGATCGATCGAAATTATTTTCAAGAGTAAGGCCTCAGTTCACGATCCGCGGACATTTTGATCCAGATTGATCGTATGATGAGCGTGTGATACGTCAATCCCACACATCGAACGATCAATCTGGATCAACGTCATGGATCGTGATCTGGACTGAACGTGTAATGGCCGCCATAGTGCTCTGAATATATCGGTCGTACCCTACTCTAATAAATATTCGGATTGTTTGTAGTTTATCGAAATCACAGACAAACATTACGACGTCATAGACAACGTTCGGACCGAATGAGTCAAAAAAAAATACTTTCAAAATTAACGAAGTATCTTTCGTTGAAACTGAAACTGAACTGTGCTTTCGTTGTATGTTGAAACTGTCAGCACTGTGTGTCGTGATTCAGCATATCTTGTTACGGACAGCGACGTTACGAAAAACCAACCGCGGGTAGTTCGAGAAAACACCCGCCGCTCAAGACGATGACACCCACATACTTCAGTCTGCTCGTGACCACGGCCAATGCAACTTGACCGAAACGTCGAGGTTAGTCAAAATGTTTGTTATATTTTGATTTAATTGTGCGCGACAAGTCCCGTAAACTTAGTTCAATATATTTCGTTGCTTCGTATAAATGATAGTTAAATCGACATTGCTTAGAGTAAATTTCGCAACGATAAATGTCACGATATATCGATTATGCGAGTACACCCCCGGATTCAGATTGAGCGCTGAATATTCTAAGGTGATAGCATAGTCTAGCCACTCAAAACGACGACTGTCCAGCGCGAGAGTTAAGTGTCCCAAGCTGCCTTCAAAATTGTCAAACATGTCCCGAGTTGCCTAAACTGTCAATGTCAATTTTTGTAGGAATTACACTGTGGTGAAAAGAGCCCACTTCGGTTTTGTTTATCCCTGTGGACAAGCTTTTGTAAACGGTAAAATAGACTAGGTATAGATAAAACTTTTTAACAAAAAATTGAACCGACGAAAACAGAAACTGAAAAGCGAAAAATAAAATTTAGCTTTTAGTCTTTTCCTAACTAAACTAATGTTAATAACTAATTATGAGTTGGCGCCAAACAAACAAGCAAAGTGCGTGCAATTTTCAAGTGATCGAGCGGAGAACGAATTTTTGGAAAGTTATTGTTTATCGTTGAAAATCTCACGTTTTATTTGATTTAATGTTGTTTTTATTATTTATTCAAAGTAATTTAATGATCTTCGTTAATTATTTGTTTGGCGCCGACTCATAATTAGTTATTAACATTAGTTTAGTTAAGAAAAGACTAAAGGCTAAATTTTATTTTTCGCTTTTCAGTTTCTGTTTTCATCGGTTCAATTTTTTGTTAAAAAGTTTTATTTTAATTTTTTTTGTGTCTAAAATCTAACTCCAGGTCTAGTGCTAGAGCCATTATGTTGTAGTGTCTAGAACTACATTTATGTGTACAAGTTTCAACAGAATCGGTTAACAGGTAAGAATTCAGTGGGTGAACAAGCACTCATCCCCTGTTTTCCTATCCTTAGGGGTGGATTTTGATTTCGAAATTTAAATGGGACCAACTTCGAGATATACCATATCTATAAAAAAAAAGAATCATCAAAATCGGATTACTCTGTAAAAATTTATGCGTGGACATACATAAAAAATAAAATAAAATAAAAGAAAGATACGCGTCGAATTGAGAACCTCCTCCTTTTTTTTCGTCGGTTAATAAAATAATAAGGGTAAGAGTTTTAATGGGCAAGCGTGAACCGTCCTCGATGCACCATCGCTTAACATCATTGTCGAACGATTCGGTTTGTTATCTCTTTCTCTCTCGTTGCGTGAATCATAACACAAAACGAGATAAACAACCGCACCGGGCGACAATTGGTTATCGTGTTGTTCTGAATCGGGGAACAGGTGAGGCGGCGGTCAAATGCAAGCCCGTTAAGAATTAAAAAAATGTAATTTAGTAAATAATGTTAAATAGGTGGTTTGAATGATATTTTAACAAGAACAATGTGGTGATAACGAAGACCATCAATTAAGGTTTTTCAGACGATTAAAAACATAAACAGTTTAACAAAACGATTTAATAAGGTACCTTTGTACTATTCATTTCTATGTATTTTATTATTATTTCTCTGTGTGCATACATTTAATAAATAAATAAATAAAAATAAATTACTATGCAACAGTCTTGTAACATTAACAAAATAAAAAAAAGTTTACAATTACCAGTTTAACATACTGTTGTATTTCGTTGTCGGAGAGCCCGTCGAGGTCGAGTTGGTCGCGCCGCTCGTCCGATCTTCCGTCCAGCCGTCCGTCCGCTCGTCCGTCCAGCCGTCCGTCCGCCCGTCCGTCCAGCCGTCCGTCCGCTCGTCCGTCCAGCCGTCCGTCCGCTCGTCCTTGTAGCCGTCCGTCCACGAGGTCTGCTCGCACGAGGCCGCGCTCCGGCAGCGTCAGTGGCGACACCTTCGCGTAATCCGCAAGCGGCGTCGCCACTACCACAAATAATTACAACATGAATTTCGAAATAAATACTTCCATTACTACAATACATAATGGTCTCGATTCTCTTGTTCACGGACTAAACTTATTTTAAACTATCACTCTCTTCTACTAATAGTAGATACAAGAAAGGGATGGCAACAATTTTAGAACTGTCAAATTAGTTTACGTGTTACATTTCTTTGTATTTTAGTGGGCACGTTCCGAGATCACGACTAAACTTGTATGGAAATCTAAATTCCGACTAATTTGACAGTTCTAAAATTGTTGCCATCCCTTTCTTGTATCTACTATTAGTAAAAGAGAGCGATAGTTTAAAATAAGTTTAGTTCGTGAACAAGAGAATCGACACCAATACCTTTTAACTTTGGATATGTTATAATTCGAGCTTGTTACGATCGCTACTTGTTCCGTGTGGTGCCGAACATAAAGAATAGTATCACCCCATCTCTTCTCATGGGTGTCGTAAAAGGCGACTAAGGGATTCACCAGAGGATGGGCAGCAGCGTTCTCTGAGTATTTAACCAACCAACTGTGATCGCCAACCCGCCTGCCAAGCGTGGCGATTATGACATATCCCCCCTTAATTGGGGGAGGCCTATGTTCAGTAGTGGACGTCATTCGGCTGTAATGATGATGATGATTACAATACATAATACGTTATAACTTTGGATATGTTATATTATGTTGGCGCCGAATCATAATTAGTTATTTTTCGCTTTTCAGTTTCTGTTTTCGTCGGTTCAATTTTTTGTTAAAAAGTTTTATTTTTCATTTTTTTGTGGTTAAACTCTAAATCCAGGTCTCCATTATGTCGTAGTGTCTAGAACTATATTTATGTATGTCAAGTTTCAACAGAATCGGTTAACAGGTAAGAATTCAGTGGGTGAACAAACACTCATCCCCTGTTTTACTACCCTTAAGGGTGGATTTTGATTTTGAAATTTAAATGGGACCAACTTCGAGATATACCCTATCCATTAAAAAAAGAATCATTAAAATCGGACCACTCTGTAAAAAGTTATGCGTGGTCATACATAAAAAAAAAAATAAAAAAAAAAAATATATACGCGTCGAATTGAGAACCTCCTCCTTTTTTTCGTCGGTTAAAAAGTGGAGACTTCCATACGACAATTTTTATTTTCAAAATATTTGTTCCGAGTTTCGGAACATTACTTTAAGTACAACTAAAATTAAAAAAGTAAAACAACTATCGAATTCATTTCCTGATTCTGTTTTTAAAAAAAGAGTATGCACGATTTTTTTTCTTTTCATAAAATAAAGGTAATCTCCTTATCTTCGTTTGAACGACTTAGGTAAGCGCGGAAGCTAATGTAATTTACATACAAGCTTTAATAATTAGAACTAACAAGGTAGAGGTAAAATAAAACTTTTTAACAAAAAATTGAACCGACGAAAACAGAAACTGAAACGCGAAAAAGTAGCTTTTAGTCTTAATAACTATTCTCCTAGCTAAACTAATGTAAATAACTAAAACTGAGTCGGTGCCAAACAAACGAGCAAAGTGCGTGTAAGTTGCAAGTGGTCGAGCGGAAAACGGATTTTTGGAAAGTTATTGTTTATCGTTGAAAATTTCACGTTGTATTTGATGTTATTTTGTTTTTGTTATCTCATTAAAGTAATTTAATGATCTTCGTTGATTGTTTGTTTGGCGACGACTCATAATTAGTTATTTATATTAGTTTAGCTAGGAGAATAGTTATTAAGACTAAAAGCTACATTTTATTTTTCGCTTTTAAGTTTCGGTTTTCGTCGGTTCAATTTCTTGTTAAAAAGTTTATCTTTTTATTTTTTGTGGCTAAAATCTAACTCCAGGTCTCCATTATGTAGTGCCTAGAACTACATTTATGTGTGCCAAGTTTCAACAGAAACAAATAGCCGCCGCCGGTACGACTCCAGCTTACTGTACGAGCACACTACATAATGTGTGCTGTGCATGTCTCACCGGTGTCGAGCGCGTGTCCGTGGGTGAGGATGAGCAGCGCCTGCCGCCACTGCGCCTCCATCACGCCGTGCAGCTGCGCCGCCAGCTGCCGGTACGACTCCAGCTTACTGTACGAGCACACTACATAATGTGTGCTGTGCATGTCTCACCGGTGTCGAGCGCGTGTCCGTGGGTGAGGATGAGCAGCGCCTGCCGCCACTGCGCCTCCATCACGCCGTGCAGCTGCGCCGCCAGCTGCCGGTACGACTCCAGCTTACTGTACGAGCACACTACATAATGTGTGCTGTGCATGTCTCACCGGTGTCGAGCGCGTGTCCGTGGGTGAGGATGAGCAGCGCCTGCCGCCACTGCGCCTCCATCACGCCGTGCAGCTGCGCCGCCAGCTGCCGGTACGACTCCAGCTTACTGTACGAGCACACTACATAATGTGTGCTGTGCATGTCTCACCGGTGTCGAGCGCGTGTCCGTGGGTGAGGATGAGCAGCGCCTGCCGCCACTGCGCCTCCATCACGCCGTGCAGCTGCGCCGCCAGCTGCCGGTACGACTCCAGCTTACTGTACGAGCACACTACATAATGTGTGCTGTGCATGTCTCACCGGTGTCGAGCGCGTGTCCGTGGGTGAGGATGAGCAGCGCCTGCCGCCACTGCGCCTCCATCACGCCGTGCAGCTGCGCCGCCAGCTGGCCACGTCGCCGCCGGTACGACTCCAGCTTACTCTACCACCACGCAACATCAACAGACGCATTGTATAATAACATGTTTCACCAGGTATTCTCTTCCCGCGATGACGGCGCGATGCCTCCAAGTTACGTCACGATCAGTGTTTCCATTTATTGATACAATATATTGAAGGAGATTGTTGTTCATAATGAATCTTAACTATTATAAAATTGTAAACGTCTGTTTGTTTGTTCCAGCATCACGCTAAAACTACTGGATCGATTTTGATAAAACTTTTTTTGTTTGAAAGCTGATGATCTGACTTAAAAACTGGTATGGGTTTTGAGAAAGAAAGAAAGAAAAAAAGAAAAAAAAATCGTGGGTTGCGTCCTCACCCGTCAGATCGAAGCTTTTACGCATTTGCACGAGCGGATAGTAATGTACGATGGCTGGATGAGTGAGTGAGTGAGTGAGTAGGAGTGGGCGTGGGCGTGGATGTGGGCGTTTGAGTGGGAGTAGGAGTGGGAGTGGGACTGGGAGTGGGGGATGAGCGTGGGCGTTTGAGTGGGAGTAGAAGAGGGCGTGGGCGAGTGACTGGGAGTGGGCGTGGGCGTGGTACAGCTTCTACGCATTTGCACGAGCGGATAGTAATGTTCGATGGCTGGATGAGTGAGTGAGTGAGTTAGTGAGTGAGTGAGTGAGTGAGTGAGTGAGAGTGGGACTGGGAGTGGGCGTGGGCGTGTTAGTGGGCGTGGTCATGGGCGTTGGCGTTTGAGTGGGAGTAGGAGTGGGCGTGGGCGTATGACTGGGAGTGTGCGTGGGTCGTGGGCGTGGTACAGCTTCTACGCATTTGCACGAGCGGATAGTTATGTACGCTGGCTGGATGAGTGAGTGAGTGAGTTAGTAAGTGAGTGAGTTAGTTAGCGAGTGAGTTAGTTAGCGAGTGAGTGGGCGTGGGCGTTTGAGTGGGTGTACGAGTGGGCGCGGGCGTATGACTAAGAGTGGGCGTGGGCGTGTGACTGAGAGTGGGCGTGGGCGTGGTACAGCTTCTACGCATTTGCACTAGCGGATAGTAATGTACGATAGCTGGATGAGTGAGTGAGTGAGTGCGTGAGTGAGTGAGTGAGTGCGTGTGTGAGTTGGAGTGGGCGTGAGCGTAGGCTTGTGACTGGGAGTGGGCATGGGCGTTGGACTGGGAATGGGCATGGGCGTGGGGTTTGAGTGGGAGTAGGCGTGGGCGTGGGGCGTGGGCGTGGTACAGCTTCTACGCATTTGCACGAGCGGATAGTAATGTACGCTGGCTGGATGAGTGAGTGAGCGAGTTATTGAGTAAGTGAATGAGTTAGTTAGTGAGTGAGTGAGCGTGGGACTGGGAGTGGTCGTGGGCGTGGGACTGGGCGTTTGAGTGAGTGTACGAGTTGGCGTGGGCGTGTGACTGAGAGTGGAAGTGGGCGTGTGACTGAGTGGGCGTGGGCGTAGGTGTGGGCGTTTGAGTGGGAGTAGGAGTGTGAGTGGGCGTGGGACTGGGAGTGGGTGGTGTGCGTGGGCGTTTGAGTGGGAGTAGGAGAGGGCGTGGGCGAGTGACTGGGAGTGGGCGTGGTACAGCTTCTACGCATTTGCACGAGCGGATAGTAATGTACGATGGCTGGATGAGTGAGTGAGTTGGTGAGTGAGTTAGTGAGTGAGAGTGGGCGTGGGACTAAGAGTGGTCGTGGGCGAGTGAGTGGGCGTGGGCGTAGGCGTGGGACTGGGAGAGGGCATGGGCGTGGGCGTAGGCGTGGGACTGGGAGAGGGCATGGGCGTGGGCGTTTGAGTGGGAGTAGGAGTGGGCGTGGTACAGCTTCGACGCATTTGCAGCACGAGCGGATAGTGTGTGTGTGTGTGCGGTAATGTACGATGGATGCATGAGTGAGTGAGTGAGAGTGAGAGAGGGCGTGGGCGTGTGACTGGGATTGGGCATGGGACTGGGAGTGGGCGTGGGTGTGGTCGTGGTACAGCTTCTACGCATTTGTACGAGCAGATAGTAATGTACGATGGATGGATGAGTGATTGAGTGTGTGAGTGAGTGAGAGTAGGCGTGGGCGTGGGACTGGGAGTAGGACTGGGAGTGGAAATGGGATTAGGAGTGGGACTGAGACAGGGACGGATTGGACTGGAGGGGAGTGGATTCGAGTGGAATGGATCAGACTGGATCGGACTGGATCGGATTGGAACGGACTGTATCGGACTGGATTGGACTGGATCAGACTGGACTGGACTGGACTTTGCCCGTGGTTTCGCTCCGTGGTTCTTCAATTCATCCTACAGGAGGGGGGTTTTCGTTTTTCATAAAATGCATACCTGTTTACAAGTCAAAACACAAAAAAAAAAAATAACAAAATAGGTCCCGTTGTTTTTGCGTGATGCTCGAATAAACAAACAAACTCGAATAAAAAAAACAGACAGTTTTGTAATAGTTACAGGAAAACACCTAATTATTAACAGGATCCGTCACATAACAGAATCTAACGCGAGCGGAGCCGCGGGTAAAAGCTAGTATAAAATAAATTCCTAACTAGCCTAACTATTTGTTATCTCGTGTTATTTATCTAATTAGTTATTAAAAGAAACTGTATAAAATTACTAGTTCAAAAGTGATTCTTTATAGAAGAAAGTAAATGAAAAAATGCATTTTGTTCGGGTAATTTATTTACACAAAGTGGCAGCACATCAAACTGACAAGTGTCACGCTAACAGCCCGTTATTGGCTCCACAGCCGATGACGTAGTACGGAGGCAATCACTTGACCTAGCTGTCACGGGAAGAGAGTACCTGGTAAAACATCTTATTATACCATGAACAGACGTATAATTTAGTGTTGGGGCCAACATTTTAGGCCGGCTCCATACGTTGGCCCGTAATTATGGTAATAATTATGTCCACACGTTGGAGATAATGGTAGTTTAGTCCAGTCAGAGCCAATGTAAAGACGTCTGAAATAGAAGTAGCACTGGGCACTTTAAGATTATTGAGTGCTTAAGAGCTGAACTGTCAATAAAAATAAAACAATAGTTAAACAATGGGCGTCGTCTTTGAAAAATATTTTGATAAACAAGAGAATATCGTTATTATTTGTTAATAAACATAAATATTTTTTTAATAGAAATTCTATAACTATTGCGTCCATGCATGCGGATGACATTTTCAAGACGCGGTGACCGTAGGAACAAGCTCATTCGATGCACCTTACTGCATGAGTGCTGCGGCTAGACTGAGCAACCTTCCAACGTGTGGACACAACTTTGGCGCATAATTCCTTTGATAAAACCGACACGAGGCGGCCAACTGCCAACGCTCGCCTCAACGTTCGAGCCAACGCCATTTTCCCGATCCACACGTTGGCGAATATCGTTGGCGGCAACGTTCGGGCCAGCGTGTTGAGCCGGGGGTAGCCTAGTTTGCAGTGTCCATTCGTGCCACTTGTGGATTTAGTTATTTAGCTCGAATTTTGCTTTACTGAATGCAGTTTTATCTGTGTCTGCTCTGGTGCCAAATCCGACGAAGTCTCCGTTTTAATATATTTTGATTTTCAACTCTTGGGTAATTTGTTGGGTGATGGGCTGATTCCATAGGAAGTGTATTTTGTAACAGGATTCTTGGATTCGGTGGTCAAAGACTATTTTAGGAAGACTAACCAACTACTGACTGACTTAACCCTATTTTTCGTGTATTTGATTGCATCTTCGTTTGTCAAGAATTGTACTGTTATATTTTGGAAATAAAATTGAAAGAGGCAAAATAAATTTTATTGAAAGTTAGTTATAACGATTTAAATTGTGGAAAGAAAAAATCGCTCATGAGCAGGATTCGAACTTGCGACTCCTGGCTCAGTACGCCAGTGCTTTAGCCACTAAGCTACCGGGAACACTTCTCGTGGTATCGAAATTAACCTCCATTTGGTAACGTCTTTGGGTGACGTCAGCGATATCTTATTAAGAAACAGTGTTTCTTAACCAAAATTCGAGATTCGTAATTTCGCTTCGCATGCATAAATGGGTTAAAAATAATAAAATAATTAGTTATTATACAATTTAAATGAAATGTTTAAAATATATTGATTACCTCGAGCAGACCGTTTTTCTCGCTAGCTTGCGCCAACTGCAATCTACACAGATTGATTTCTTCTTTCTGTTTTTCTTCTAAAACATTAATTTCTAATTTGTGCCTGAAAATTGAAAACATACGAAATTGAAAAAGGAAAACTTGACTGCAAATTTCTTAGGCACACTTCTGCGACACGCGGTGGCAATAAATAAACTGTATTAATTAAAATATGCTATGTAAACATTTCATTTCATCAAATTATTAATTTATGTCAACAAATTAATATTAATTTGTGTTTTAAATAAAAAATTACAATTTATAATATTTTTAATATTAGGCTGTATGGCGGTTTCCTTCGACCACCTGCGCGCGCATAGCTGTATGTCACCGCGCGATTACATTACAGTAATCTGCGTGCCATTTTTCACAAATTCAATATCTGTCTAAAATGTATGTTTTTCTCCTCGCAAGTGTGTTGAAAAACGTCGTATGACACGCGTGAGCATTGACTATTATACTCTTGGCTCCATTACGCCCTCGCCATCGGTTCGGGCTGCAATCCAGCCTCGAGTATATTAGTCAACTTAGCTCACTTGTATCACAATGTACTATTATGGTGTACAATAAAGCAAATTTAAAAGTTCATTTGAGTGGGGGGGGGCACTGACTGGTGCTGCAGCGCGGCCAGCTGCTGCGCGTGCGCGTGCGCGGCTTGGTGCGCGGCGGCGCGCGCCTCGTCGTGCAGCGCGCGCTCCGCCGCGTCCAGCTGCAGCTGGAACTCCTGCAGCTTCGCTAACACAGCCGCTTCCAGCTGCTTCTGGTAATGGCACTTCAGCTCCGTCTTCTGGAGCTCCAAATGCTTGTGAAGAGTCTTCACTTCGGCGTCCAATTCGTCCTACACAACCATTTTTATTGAAGTAAAACTTCTTTACGCACGCTTGACTTTGGGAGTAAGCTGGCGAGAGCGTTACGAAAAGCAAGGCGAACGGAAGGGGTAGTGCGGGACGCGGGGATCGAGGCGCGGTACGGCCACGACACAGCGCCGGCAGATGTACGCGCGCCGCGCCGCCATCCCTTTGTTCTCATTGAAATAGTATTGAGGGAGATATCAGTTAGTGAAGTTTTACTTCAGTCGTGTGCTCTAAAGCACACTCGTTTTTTATAATAATAGGCTCAACTGTACAATGGTGTTGATTCTCTTGTTCACGAACTAAACTTATTTTAAACTATCGCTCTCTTTTACTAATATTAGATACAAGAAAGAGATGGCAACAATTTCATGTGTATGTGTTACATTTCTTTGTATTTTAGTGGGCACATTACGAGATCACGACTAAACTTGTATGGAAATCTAAATTCCGACTAATTTGACAGTTCTTAAATTGTTGCCATCCCTTTCTTGTATCTACTATTAGTAAAAGAGAGCGATAGTTTAAAATAAGTTTAGTGCGTGAACAAGAGAATCGACACCAACATGGCCGCTGGGTTGGGGCTTCAAATGGTGTATGTAGAAATAGAATACCTCGAGTCAGAAACTTCTACAAAAGAACAAAGCGCGAAAGTATTCGAGAAGAAAATTTTAAAGTTTCAATAATTTCCACTGTGTTGCCACTGACGAGTTGTGACAATTTTTACGTAAACCTGCTTCATGTTAGGTTACTTTTGACCTTGAACCCAGAATTAGAAAATGACATTATCCTTTGCGTGTGCTTAGACTGCAATTTTAGCAACATTTTTGATTTGACATTGACCTATATGATTGATGATTTTGATTGTTTTCAGAGATTTTTTGTTTGACGTTGACCTTTGCCATGTTTCACTTTGACCTTTGACGTGTTTGACCTTGTCCTTGAAGGGGGACCTTGACCTTTTTATTGTTTTGACATTAATTCGACCCACCCCGACCAAGGTTGTCCCACCCTTAAAACTCCTACTATCCCACCGAGTCCCGATTTTTTTTAAAAAACGTATGGGTTTTTGCGTTTTGCGGTTTTAAAAACACACTAAAACACTATCGTCCCGAATAAAATAGCATGTACTTATATTTGACGAGGAACATTGTACAGTGCTTCTCCTACATCTTTCTTATCCAAAAAAATGTACCAAGCATGATGTCGGTCACTATTGGCTAGTTTCAATTTTCTGTGCAGTGTCGAAGCTTTTCGAAAAACTTGAGCATAACTCAATTTATAGAATGGGATAAATAGCAATGTCATTCACATTACATAATTCTCGAACAAACGGTTTAGTAAACCAAAAATCCACTATAACGAACTAGCAGCGAAAATTAAAATGCTATCTATCCACGATTTACCCTACTAGAGATAGAAATTTTACATAAACTCCATACATTTTAAGTCAAATTTCTATCTATCGCTGGTAGGGCAAATCTTGGATTGATAGGTTATTAATTTTGGCCGTTAGTCAATGGTCCAACTTATTATTTAATAATGTTAATAAGCGTATTCATATATACGGATTTTCGGAAGGCTTTCGACAGGGTGGATCATGAGATTCTTATCAACAAAATAGCTTTTAACGGAATCAGAGGTAATTTCTTACGGTGGTTTAACTCATATATCTCTAATAGGAGCCAGGTGGTCGTAGTCAATAGATATAGATCTATTCAGATCTAATAGCGTTAAAGTGACAGCTGGTGTTCCACAAGGCTCTATACTAGGACTCCTGGTTAACAAAGTCTTTATAAATGATATTAAATACATGCTTAAAACACGCCTACTTTCTCTTATACTCTGATGACTTGAAAGCATACAGTGCCATAATGACTGTCTGAGTTTTCAAAGTGAACTTAACAGGCTAGGGGGTAATATACTAAGTTTTGTATTCACAAATGTAACGTCATCAGTTTTACCAAAACAGAAACAGACATTTCGATTACACATGATTTGATAACGTACTGACCAGAGTTACGAACCTTAGAGTTTTGTTTAAATTAAATTACCATCTCAATTTGACGACACGATTGGCGCAGTGGCTGAGGGATCGGCTTTTGTTCGCGGGTTTGTTTCCCGCACGGAACTACTATTATTACTATTAGTTGTTCCGGGTCCAGGTGTTTGTGCATGTGAGATTTGTCTTTGTGAACATACCCACAATACATGAGAAATACAGGTGTGGGGCAACATTTCAAAAGGAGCTCTGAAACAAGAGCTATTAATAAATGAGGGCATTAAACTTACGCATCTCTTCGTGAGTTCAGCGGCGTAGTTCTGTCGTTCCCCGATTTGTCTCTCCAGCAGGAGGATGCGCGCGCGCTCCTCTTTCATCTTCTGCTTTAGTAACTCCCGCTCCTGTTCCACAAGCGACATCGCCTCCTCCAACGACTGAATCTTACGACTCAACTCATTTGACTTTCGAATTGTCTCCTCATGTTCTGATTTTTCCTAAAAAGATATTCAATATAAAACAGCATTAGTTTGTGCCCAGCAAAGAATTGGCTAAAGGGGTACATGTATGTATGGTATACCAGAATCATTAATTTGCGTTTATCAGACATGGTTTAGTATATAGTAGTAGAACGCCTTGAGAAAGAGTTTGTCTGGGGAAGTACTACCACCATACCTAATTTGGCACCAAACAGTCTTCTTCTATTGAGTCGACATGAGCTACATAATGATAATAGCTCATGCCATGGGGAAAAGATTAGCCAGTCAGCAGGTTGGTAGCGGGACCGACAGCCCAGGGTGCGCCGGACGGTCAATTAAATATCGTCATTAGTGGAGGCTCTTTTAATGCACCCCAAACAGTAATGCTTGCACCACTGTTCCAGTGGTAATGCAAAGGGTATGGGTGCTGATGAATCACAATCACATGAAACTTTCCTTCCTTAGCTCTCAGTTTGGCAAACCCAATTTACAATACCATTTAGGCAACAATCTAGGTGTTATTACAGTTGTTATGAGCAAAGGTAACTGCTTAACATCAGGTGGGCCTGTAGCTTGTTTCGCCAAGTTACGCCTTAAAAAATATGGTGTTTTTTTATTATTATTATGTATGACCATATCCCCCACAACATAGGATTCAACATACATAATAGTGCGGCTACCTTTTCTAAAGCTTCTTCTAAATTTTTAACACAATCTGTTGACTGTTTGTTTAGTCTCATGACTGTTTCACAGTTTTCCTTCAAAACTTCTATCTCTTTCTCTTTTCTAGTAATAATGTCATCTTTGTTTGCCCCAATCTTCTCCATTCTCTCTTTAAATTCTTTTTTTTCTGCTGTCAGTTGCTTGCACTTCTCTTGGTAGTCATGTGCCAAGTCCAAAGTTTTATACAGCTCTGTTTCAAAATGACTGGTTTTCTGCAAATAAGAATAAAATTTGATATGCTTCTTTGAGGTTTGTACTACAAACCGCGCTTTGTGACACACCATCAAGAACTTTATGATGTTTTCTTTCACCTTCAATAATGATAATCAAATAATCAAAGTCAGATCAGCAAAAATCAGAAAGGTGTGGATCGAACTCATATTCTACTGCAGAGACAATTGGTATGAACCGATTAATATTGCTAATAAATTATTAATAAAAACGCAACCTTTGCCTTACCTTTTGAGCATCATCAGCAACCATTCTAAAGTTCTCTACTTCTCTGACCATTTTGTCCAGAGCCCCTCGGTGTCTTTCTTCTGCTTTGTCCAAATTCCCAGTGAGCCGTAACCAAGCTTCTCGGAGCTTGGTAATTGCTGCATCTTTGGCACGGTCTACTTTGACTGCTACTGCTAATTTCTCTTGCTGTTCTAAAATCTTTTTTTGTAGTTGTTGTATCATGGATTCACAATGCTGCAGAAACAATAAAGTTATTTTGTGTGTGGTTGAGTTTTTTTGCCGACCACTCACAGGAGCTGACATTAGACTTAACAACAGATCAAATTAATCAGTCTTCCAAAAAGCTTTCGTCTATGAGTGGTAGTGAGGAAGCCTTCTGATTTTTTTATTTTACAAAGGAGAAATTCAAATTATTTATAACCTAGAACATAGGTAAAATAGGTATTATAGTTTTTTAATGAATGGTCTCTATGAAATTCATTTAACTAAAGATCTCGGTCTTCCTCTATTGCGAAAATGTAGTAGGGAAGATGTGTGAACACAATATTTACATGCACTAACAAGGGTCAAAACATCAATGTGTATTAACTAACCTCTCTTTTAAGCCTTTCTTCTTCCAGCTTCCCACTGTCTGTTCTCTCGTCTCGATCCCCTCTCTCCCCCCAGAGTTCACTTAAGCTCAATAGATCTGTGTCGACGGACTCCAAGTATTTGTTCTGTGAAGAACTCGGCTTCATAGCATCCTTATTTTCTGGGTAGAAAGGTCTCATTTGTGGCATCTTGAACTCTTCCTTCTTAGGTGACAAATAGCTGTCAGTCATCGAACCCTGAGTATTCTGACCGTAGCTTTGAGATTTGTACTGTTCTAAAACTTTTGATGCTCTATCATATATTTTATTTGACGATGGTCTAAAAGTATCCAAGTAGTTTGTTTGCGGTCTTTTTGGAGTGGATGTTGGTTGCACATCTTTATCAGAGAAATTAAGTTTTCTAATACTTGGGGATCTTGTGTCTTGTTTGGAAGTTTCTACGGACACTTTTGAGGTGTTCTCAAGATGGCTAACACAAAGTTCTTCATTACCGTTGTAGTTCATAGAAGAAAATGGGTTTTCTGGTTTTGATGTAGCAGTATTATTTTTTACTAAATATATATATTTATCAAGTACATTACTGGGCACAATTCGACCACTAGGAAGTTTTACTTCGCCTGCATTACTCTTTGAATCTAATTTCCGTGATATAAAATCTCCTGTAGCTTTTATTACATTATCTGAACTAGTTGCTGATTCTTGGTCCTTGTATTTTGCATCAGGACTCTCATAATTTTCAACTTTTGTGAGAAATTCATCTATTTCATGCAAAAGTAACTTATCATTCTTCTTACTTGGTGTTGATACTATACTGCTTATATCACCATCCATACTTTGAATATCATTTATAATTTCAGCAGCTTTAGGGTAAAAATGTTCAAATTCATCTAATTTTAAAGGTAGAATGGGTTTCCCGCGCGTACTAATTGAATCCAAACTTGTCAAAGACAAGTCACGGTTTCTTATTTTCTTAGCAAATTTCCTTTTACGCCTGCGTGGAAATGTGAAACATTTCCGATCTAAACTTCGACTTTCAATACTGTCAGTTGTGTCCCAAGTCTTGGGCCTTCTTATAGTGCTGAGGCTGGAAGCATCACTGTTTAATTCCAAACTTTCTAATCTGGACTCCAATGTGTGAACCTGATTTCCTAATTTTCCGAGCACTTGCGCAGTACAAGATATGGGCTTATGTACAACAGTCCTAGAAGATTCTAGCAAAGAATCGTCAGAGCCAGAGCTTTGCACCAGGAAGAAATTAGGTGGGATCAGCAAAAGAACATCTGTGTCGTCGGTATCACTCATCACAACAAACAAAAAGTTTCGCCTTTAAACAATTACGAGCCATAATATGATTTGCACAACCAATATTATTAAAACTGTTTATTCAGCAGCAAAACTACATAAATTTCTGTTTTCTTTCTGTATTCTCTGAGTTTCTTTGTTAGTTAGGTGTAGTTAGGTTTGTTTTGCTTAGTGATGCAACTCGAGTCCACTTTTACTCGAGTGACTTCGTTTTCTTTCTGTATTCTCTGAGTTTCTTTCTGTTAGTTAGGTGTAGTTAGGTTTGTTTTGCTTAGTGATGCAACTCGAGTCCACTTTTACTCGAGTGACTTCGAAAAAAAACGCACTCGAGTGAAAAAAATATCAACTCGAGTTCACTCGGAGTCGAGTCACTCGCCAATCACTCACCGAGACATGTAAAACAATGTGTTTTTATTCTCAAGAACGCTTTTCCTTTTAAACCGACTTCAAAAAAAGGAGGAGGTTATTGTGTCTGGTATTTGGTTTTATGGATAAAAAATGTTTTGAAATAAAACAAGCCTCAACTTATTGACAAAATAAAAAATAATTATAATAAAACAAAGTTTAACCGGATTAAATCGCGTATATTATTTAAATTGGTTTCCCTGACGTTTCGAAAGCTTTGCAGCATTTCGTGGTCGCAGGTAGACTAAGATGACAAGCGTCTTTACAAATATTTCTAAAAAATTATTTTAATCTACCGTACAATTAGAAGTGGGCGTTTAAACAAAAAGCGCTTAAAAAAGTCTAATAAAAAAAAAAGCGTATAAGCACGCTTTGTGATTAAAGCAGATTTCGTTTAGACTTTTTCGTAAACCAAACTTATGCTTTCAATAGTACGATTGAAATGTAACCTTATTTCTATGAACATAAGACTCAATTTCAAAATTGACTGGTGGTGGTTTGAAACCGGCAGAATTAAATTTTATTCGTTTACGTAAAATTTGTTTAGAGAAAGCACTTTTTTATTTTGATGATTATTTTCGTATCGTTTAAACATTTTAAACGTTTTTGACCTTGATTGATTTGCTTTTGCTTTGGCGCTTAGTTTATTTTTCGTCGTCAACGAGTGAATGCGTTTTTAAATGTTCTCCTTGGTAATTACGCGACGATTGTAGTTTGTTTGTATAGTTTTTAGTGAACTTTGTAAATAGTTTAAATGTAAATAGAATAGTGTAATGTAGACAAATAAAAGTCAATTTTTTTAGAAGTGAAAAGCGGCAAAAGCGTAAAAAAATTCGTTGGCAGAAAAAAGCACAACGTTTAAACACGCTTACTATTTTAAGTCGTTTTTCCCAACTTTACGTACAATATTATTAATTAAAATCGTTTCGATGCACGCAGTAATCACTCACAATATCATTATCTTTTACAGTGTTGCGTGCTGTTTGGGACTTGATTATTTTTTACAGCACGCAACACTTAATTCAAGGATTGTGACAGATGACTCGATAGAGGCGAGTGATCGAGTATCGAGTGACTCGTGAACCACTCGAGTGACTCGACCACTTGAGTAGTACTCGAGTAAAACTGTAAAATGACTCGAATGAATCGAGTGGTAAAATCGGACTCGATCGCATCACTAGTTTTGCTTGCACTTAGGGATGTCAAAAAAAATCTATTATTAAAAAATCGATTCTTTTATTTTTTAATTCTATTTTTTAGGGTCGATTATTATTAAAGATTTAAATTGTGGAAAGAAAAAATCGCTCACGAGCAGGATTCGAACCTGTGACTCCTGGCTCAGTACGCCAGTGCTTTAGCCACTAAGCTACCGTGAACACTGCTCGTGGTATTGAAATTATCCTCCACTATGGTACATTTTTGGTTGACGAAAAAAATTAAATTGTTTTATTGAATTAATTTTGTTTCAATCTTCAGTATAATTCAAGTTCTCGTTCAGCGTTTGTTGGTTCGTTCATTTTGTTTTGTTTCCAAAATAAATTTGTGTTAGGACGCTTCTGTTTGTGCACAGAATGTCTAACACTAAACCAAATAGGTTGCCGAAGATTTTGTTTCCTAATTCCTTACCAAGCAATATGTTGTAAAAAAATTAAGAAAAGAAGCGATAGCTTCAGCTTTAGCCCTGAAGTAATAATTACTGTTGTAAAGTTAATTTAATCTGATCTTGATATTTCATTTTATTTAAACGAAAAAAATCTTATTTCTGGAAAATTGATTATTATTTTCAAATAAATCAATTTCTACTAATCGAATTTAATGAAACCTAAAATAATCGATTATTAATAAATCGATTTTTTGACAGCTAAGTTAAGTCACATCCCTGCTTGCACTGCTGCCAGCGTGCTCTTGTTGTTTTCAAAAATTACCTGAGTGCTTTGAAAATAGAATAGTTCCATAGTCAAAGCCTGAGTGAGAGTGATCAAAAAGTAACCTTTTATCAAGAAAATATACCATTTACCATTTTTTTAAACATTTGTTTTTTTATTTATTATTTACTTTAATTATTTTATTTACATCATGGATTTAATAAATACACATATTATAATTAACTACTACCTATCTACATTAATATAAATAATATATACAATATAAACATGTATAAAAAACAGAAACAATAATATTAAAATATCATAAAAGTAGACTTAGGCGTCGAAGAATTCCTCCACATCACTGTCATCCGGAAGCGTGCCCAGAAGACTGGCAGCGTTGCCACGTTGAATGGCAACGCTTATTCGTTGCCCAAAGAACAAGCCAGCCCTCTGGTCACGCGAAGTGTCGACCAGTCTCTTAGATATTTCCTTGAAAAGGAGCCGAGCGCTCGGACCCCATGGCCCGAGCGTTTCGACCCCAAACGGCTCAAAATCATAGCATCCAATAAGATTACTATATTTGCGCCGCTTGAGGGTCTCCGCAGCTGCAGCGGCAGCACAGCCACAGCCCGCCGAGCTAGGAAGATGGGATGGAGCAAGGGTGTCGACACAGGTTGCGTCCCACACCAGAGGCCTACCCAACTTCCAAGGTAATAACGTCATACCGTCTGGTCTCTTACCATCGTCACGTGCCAAGCCATTAGGTTCTAGTACGGCTGGTACGCCGGCGGTGGCAAGAGTACGACGAATAATGTCGTTAATATTGGCGTGCCGTGATATGCGACCTGCACTCCTGCAACAAGAAAGGCCATGGTGTCCGAGGCTGTCGACAGCTTCACCACAATGATACCGATGTGGAGCAACGCATGGAGCGCCTAACCGTAGGCAGGTAGCGAACCGAAAAGTTGTGTTATCCAACATAGTGCCTAAGTTGGGTGACGGGAGGGCCTGAAGCCACAGTCCCGCCTCCCACTCACCCACAGCCAGCAGACGGGCACGCTCGGCAGTATTGACTGACGTATTTAATAGATGATTCCGTGTCAAACTGTAGAGCGGCCCGTCCCACCGTCTCTGGGAAGATAAGATGAGGGGCAACTCCGTATTGGGACAGGCAATTTTCCAAGCGTTGACAGCGTCGGTCAAACACGGTACCTCAAAATCAACCAGTGAGGATGCTAAAATTTTCCTGGTTAATTTCTCAGTACTGTGGACCGAGGACAGGAACTAATACTGGAAATTTTGCGGACGCCGAGACCACCCATACGAATGGGAAGTGTGGCTTGTAACCAGGCTCGGTCGTCCAGGGCCACATTTAAAATTGAAGCTAATGTGTTTCGTATAATTTTGTCTACTTTGTCCAAAAGTTGTGGGTGCTTCCATAAGTGAGAAGAGCGTAGGATATACGTAAATTTAGGTCCAAAACAACAATATCGAATAATAGTATACGCCGAATGCATATTAATTTTAAAAAGCCTTTCCGAAATATCATTAAAATTTTGTATTTTCTCCTCAATGAATGTTGAGAAGGATTCGTCTAAGATTGGAGATCCTAGGAGGTGAAGTGAACTTTTTTCAACTATTTTGATATTTGGCGTTATTGCATGAAATTTTTGAATCGTCAGTTGTCGGTCAGTCGAGTGGGGAAGGTAGATTTCACATTTAGATGAATTGAGGTCAAGGCCAATAGAATGAAATTTTTGTTTTAGAAACTCCAGATCTTTAACAACTGTGTCCACGTCACCTCCTAGAGTCCCGTCGTCTAAATACCACACATTAAATTTTGAATTTATCTGTCGAATAATTGGATTTATCGCCAAACTAAAAATGGCCGGCCCAAGGGGGTCACCCTGTTGACATCCAACAGCAGATTCTAATAGGTGGTCCTTATAAAGTAATTTGGATGGATGCCGGTAGCATTGCCAAAGAAAACTGTAAATTTCGGGTATTTCTTTTTTTATTTCAGACAACAGGGTGTCCCGGTTTACAGAGTTGAAGGCATTTTTGATGTCAACCTTAAGGATGACCTCGCCTTCATTGCTATTTACAAAGGTGGATAAGGCGTGTACGGCAGCCTCACAGCCCCCTTTAGAGCCGAAACCTAATTGCAGGGGCTGGAATTTGCTGGCCAGAGTTTCACTGTAATAGGCGCAGCAAATCTTGGCTGCCATACGTCGGTACGTGCAACCTACGGCAATGGGACGAATGCCGCCATCTTTCTTTCGCAGGGCACATAAATTGGCCCCGTACAAAATATCAATGACGGCTTCGTTCACATTGCCAGAGAGCATTAAATTGATCAGGGCCATAAGCTCCCTCAAGAGCGACTCACCAGCTTCACCGGCGCCCGAACACGTAAGGTCTTTTACGTGCTGGGGAGTCAAGCCGTCGAGACCGCCCGCAGAGCCGCTCCGGAAGGAGCCCACGGCTGTGACCAATTGGCGAGCTGTAACTGAAAGATTATGGGAATCAGGAGCAGGGGGGTCGGGGAAGGAGAGGTCATCCGCAGGGGCTGGGTGCTTACTCTCCAGAGCAGAAAGTGTTTCTGAAGAGTAAGGCGCCACCACATCGCTACTGAAGATTATTCTGGCCGCCGTCCATTTTTTTTATATTCGTAGTAATGAGGTATTTTTAATGCCCTTTTAAATAAATGAGGTATTTCATGCACGAGTGTCATGACCACAGATCATTGAATTAAGAAACCTATGGAAGTGGCCCATTCTTGTATATCCACCTAGTTTATACAAATATCTATTAAATCGTTATTGAATTATGAAACTATTCTTTGTCTCTTTGTCGTCTGGTGAAAGAGATCGCATGCTATTTGTATATTCTCTGTTTGGCAACATCTTTACGGGATGTCAAAATACCTACGCCGCGTGGCAACCCATTGAATTAAGAAATCTATCAATGTGGCAACCCCGCTTACCCCGCAATGTGGCCCATAGTACATGAGCTTGTCGTCTGGTGAAAGCTTTGAGTATATACCATAGGAGGTCGCAACGCGCAAATTCACAAACATTTTTTTCTGCCAACTTTGGTGGGGTACGAGGAAAACACGTACAGCACACATTTACAGGTAATAGCACACAAGTGCAAAAATATATCGTGTCGCAATGAACTCACACTAAAACAAACTCAGAATACAAACAAAAAACACGCACACTAACAACATTATCGTCGTATATATTTGTTCACGTATGTCAACAGACGCAAAAAAACTAGTGATGGGGTATGATTAAAGACTAATAAAGACCGATAAACTGAATGATACAGGAATTGATTTGATATCGTAGAAAACATAATTGTAGTTATTCATTGTTTGAAAATGAAAAATAAAACACTGTGTTAAAATTTATTATATGTAGAATAGAATATAATTATTTGCTATTTTTTTTATAACATTTGTAACAGTCATGTACACGATGATTATGACTATTTTACATATTTTCTTAAAATATTAAGATATACACATATTATACACGCTGAAATTTATATCGATTAAATACCGCGGTGTAGCGACTCCATAACAGTAGGACGTAAGGTCAACCGCACGTCGGTGGCAACACTTTGACATTAGCAGCATCTTTATTTCGTAAGCAGTAAGAGCTGTTTTCGAATTGAAGTGTTACCACTGTCCTGCAGTCGACGTACCTACAAACTTTTTAAACACTGTCTACGTATTTGTCATCTTATGTTTTTACGCGCTTCTGTAAAATTTAGTTACAACCCCTTACTGGGTATTTATTTGGGGCAGCTGTTGAATTCCTGCAAACTTGAACATACCTAGGTACCTACTTATGTCACGTCGATCATTTACCTGCCTACATGGCATTCAAACAAATCTTTAGATACCACAGAAACATAATTTATTGTCTTTTCTTTAACTTTCCTAAACCATTCATTTACCTACAAATTTATTAATTTATTTAATAAATCCTAAATAAAATACCTACCTAGGTACGATAACGCGCAGTAGCTCCGGCCACCGCCGACGCCGCGCCGCCGCCGACCGGCCGCCGTATTGAACTACTTTCGTGTGTTTGTCCCTTACTACAAATTTCAACGATTTCATAACTTATTTATTTTCACTTGCCAGTTTTTGTATTCTAGGTTTTTTTTTGTAAACTGTTTTGACTAAAAGATAGTAACTACTGAGATAGAGTAGGACACCGCGGGATGAAAGCGATGAAAATTTCAGCGTGTATATTATGTATATAATTCTAGTTCTAGCACAGAATACCTAATAATACTAAAGTACAGAACAGCCTCTCACCGCCCCCCCCGTCTATTTAAGATCCCTCACCCACGCCCCGCACGCACCCGCAGTTTGATGGCAAGTGGACCACAAGATTGCAATGGACGTCAATCGCCAGTCGCTAATATATATATATATATATTATGTTATGTTATTTAATTAAATTATGATTGTATGCCTCAATTGCGGGACATGGCTGATCCTATTAATAATTTTTACACATCTTATGAACCTGTGATCCACAATAAATGAATTTGAATTTGAATTTGAATTAATGTCGCTATACAAGCACGCCATCTCTGATTACTACTGAAAAGCTTGTAGGTTGTAGTTGTAGATAGGTTATGGAATTACATGTAGGTATTTAGTACAGCATTGTAGGAGATAATAATTGAACTTTAATTTTGATACGTTATTGAATTAAATAAATTTTAGGAAATAAGGCGTATTTAAAAAGAAATCATGAGTATTTAATTTTATAATAATAATTAAAAAGTAGGTATTTACTTTCTCAAATTTTCATGTCACAATTTAATAACTGTACACTTTATGGTAGAAACTGGATGAGAGATGAGTAGCCGAGGATAAAAGTCGGTGGCGTTCTATTGCAGAGGCCTTCGTCCAGCAGTGGAATGCGATAGGCTGATGATGATGATGGATGGATGGATACGGTTACGGTTACGGAGCTCCATAACATCCCTGCTTATTACTTACCCCCAGTTTCTGGAACGCCGATCAATTTGATCTATTGTCATATCTAATGTGAGCTCCTGTGATTGATCGGCAAAAATACTAACAACTAATCACATCGCTTGACAGGTCAAATCTCAGGAGGTTTGACAGTCGATTAGTTAATTTTTGTGATGATCAGCCTTTCGGAAACTGGGGGTTAGTATTGTAGTTTTAAAAAAACCGGCCAGGACGATAAGGACAAAATATTAATCTATCGTCTCCTTCTTTCATAGATATTACGTAATTTAACGTTCTCTATCTAACTAGCTGAAATGTCGGTGATTAACCATCTATAGGTTGTTCATCTGAGTATGTGAATATGACCTCAATCGGTCAAGTCGTTCAGAAGTTACACAATTACTAACAGACGCACTAGCAATTTTTGATATATATACAATTTTTTTCAATTTTAAATTCAAAATAATTTAATTATTTTCAGTTAACAAGGCATTATTATAAAATAAAACAATAAGATAAAGCACCAAGTAATAGTATGACAACCGGTGAACCACTTTTTAATTTCGTTCATTCAACTACTATTCACCATGTCCCCACACTACGTCTTGTACTATAATTTTTCTGTCGTAATAAAACGTGGTACGGAGGTATAATTTTTATTTAGTTATCTTCGATTTTATGCAAAATGTATGCATTTTAGACAGAAATAATATTTACATGTGAGAGGAAACTCCATGCTCCCGCAGGTTTGAGGTAGTAGATCACCTTTTGCACAGAAACACCGAACAAGTAACCATTTTTGTATGAGTGGTATAAAGCGACACAAAGCGACACAGAATGGCCAGATATTGCGAGTGAACTAGTTTTTATAAACGCCAATGGGCATACGCCACTTTAACATGGCAGAGGGGTACGCCTGTTATTACTCCCTCCTATGGTATATACTCAAAGGGTGAAAGAGATCGCATGCTATTTGTATATTCTCTGTTTGGCAACATCTTTACGGGATGTCAAAATACCTACGCCGCGTGGCAACCCCGCTTACCCCGCAATGTGGCCCATAGTACATGAGCTGTCAAGTAAACAAACTAGGGCTGTTGATATTTTTTATATATCAGATTTTCGATCTATCGATATTTTTAAATATACAATCGGAGTTCGATATATTGAAAAAAAAAAGATATTTCGATATATTGGCCAAATTTCATGATTCTAGGTCAATGCGAAGTACCCTATAGGTTTTTTATGTGAGTTTGCGAGTATCAAAATGTGACATAGCTGTATGATTGCCTTGACCTAGAAACTTGATTTTTTATGTCCTAGGGACAGCCGAACTTAGTATTTGATATAATTGCATTATTTATTACTACTTGAAAATGATTTTCATCAGCACACATCTCTGGTACGAAACACGAGCATCGATATCGATACTTTTTAGTTTTGATTAGTTACTTCCCTAGCTATGGCCACCATAACGGTGGCCCGGATATTGTAGGTATACCACGCTTATCGTAGGTCCATAGATACAGGTACAAGCAAAGACATTTCTATACTGACGTAAATATAATACCTTTATGGGTACAAGTCAATGCCACAGATGAGACAGTGGTGTCCACAGATCTATTACCTAGTGGTGTCAGATTGAAGAAAATCAAAATAGTGCACAAAATAGATTGCACCTTTGATTAGATCTTGGGCCCATATTACAGAACGAAACTCGAGCTTTGGTGCTTTGATCACTATTTATCTATATTTGAGTCAATTTTATAATATTCCTCAAGCTAAATTCATTGATCACAGTTCAGCTAAGTTTAGCTTTATTCTACACTCTGCACTTTCACCTGCTTCGGTGCTTGAGCAGAGATTTGATCTGTAATGAATATCCAATCTATCCACGATTTACCCTACTTGAGATATCTTCAACTCAGCCTATCGCAGTCCACTGCTGGACATAGGCCTCTCCCAAGTTGCGCCACAACACTCGGTCTTCTGCCTTCCGCATCCAGTCCCCCCCAGCTACGTTCTTTAGGTCGTCGGTCCACCTGGCAGGGGGGCGCCCTACGCTGCGTTTGCCGATTCGCGGTCTCCACTCAAGGACTCGTTTGCTCCAGCGGCCATCGGTCCTTCGACAGACATGGCCAGCCCACTGCCACTTCAGCTTACTGATCCTACAAGCTATGTCGGTCACTCCGGTTTTTCTCCGGATAATCTCGTTACGGATTTTATCCTTCAAAGAAACTCCAAGCATAGCTCGCTGGGCGACTTTGAACTTGTGGACTAGCCCAACTGTCAGTGTCCACGTCTCGGCACCGAAGGTCATCACTGGCAGGACGCACTGGTTGAAGACCTTTGTTCAAACTTTGCGGTATAGGTGACGAGAAGACTCGGCGAAGTTTGCCAAATGCTGCCCAGCCCAAACGGATCCTTCTGTTGGCTTCTTTCTCGAAGTTGTGTCTACCAAGCTGAATTGCCTGCCCTAGGTAGACGTATTCCGTTACAACTTCGAGTGCCGACCCTTCAACGAATATTGGCCTCGGCATGACATGCATATTGAACATGACTTTAGTCTTGTCCAGATTCATGCCGAGACCGACACGTCGAGAGGCTCCGTTTAAGCTGTGCAGCATTTCGCCCAGTTTTTCCAGCGACTCAGCCATTACAACGATGTCATCGGCAAAACGGAGATGTGAGATGTTCTCGCCGTTAACGTTGATACCCTGTCCAGTCCAGTCCAGCGTCTTGAAGACGTCCTCCAACGCGTTAGTGAACAATTTCGGGGATATTACATCCCCTTGTCTCACCCCTCTGCGCAGTTGAATTGGCTTCGTCTTTTGGTCCTGGAGCTGAACAGTCATGGTAGCAGCGTTGTATTGTTGTATAGGCATCGTGTATAGACTTGAGATATAAATTTGACATATTTTGTATGTAGCTTATGTCAAATTTCTATCTCTAGTAGGACAAATCGTGGATAGATTGAGATTGGTTATCACCAAAAAAAAAAAAAGAAGACGTGTGGCACTCGGAGACTGCCGCGGTAAAGCTATTGCATAGCATTTTTTATGTAAATATAAAGAGGAGGTGCCCAACGCCGAAACTCTAAGCAGGCATGAGTCACCAGATTGCGGGGCGAAGAGGGGGATTACGCATGCGCAGTAACGCCGATACAACCAATGCCACCTAGAGGCGATTTGCAGAACTAAAGAGACAAGCGTGATATTTCAAGTCATTAAAAGTCCTGCTATTCATCGATAGATAGCAAAACTAAAAAGTATCACCGCTGTGCCGGTCGGAGTGGGGGGTGTTAGGTTATTTTCGTTACGGAATTTCTGGATTCGGTCTCCACGCTCAAGGCCCGCGATAGAAGCTATGCAATAGCTTAAAAATATCTATCGATTGGATATTAATTTTGGCCGTTAATCACTCAAGTATGGTTGAGACAACGGTTGAGTTAATGAAAGTTGTGTACGAGTGTGGGTAAATGGAACAAAGTTGAAAAACGTGACTTTCGTATTTTCTCATCCACCCCTCAGAAACCTAGTAAACTTTCCATCACTTTAAAGGCTTATTACCACAATTACATTACGCAGTATTCAGTGCGCGGTGTAAAGACTGTCTTTAGAATCTTATTTCGACAGCTCGCTATTACAACAGACTAATTATCGCACGCTAACTCATTTACACTAGACTAATTATCGCACGCTAACTCATTCTCAACTCAAGGCGTACGTCCGACCACAGCGTCGGACGACGTTGGCGCTTGCCAGGGAACTTACGTTACGCGAACGCGATATTTAAGCACCAAAAATCTATAAGTACTTATAAACTTCTAGAAGTACTCGGAGGCCTTCTAACCCAAAGACATTTCTATACTGTTCTAACCGAAGTTCTTTAAGAAAGAGGTCTTGAAGTTTTTTGCTATATTAAAAATAAGGGTGTATTATTTATAAGGTCCTATGTTATTAATCCGAAATATTTCAAGACATTTTATGAATGGTACAGAAGTCATCAATCTGTTCAAATCTTGGTGGTTTTTCTGCTTTAAATAAGTAAGTCACGATATAAGTCGATCATGTTTAGAAGTACATTCTTTTCTATACTGCACACCATTGTGATAGCGAGCAAGGGCGGATCCAGGGGGTCATGGGAGCCATGACCCCCCCTGGGCCTAGGTCAACCACAGTTTTTTTCCTGTTTAAGTACGTAATTTACTAAATTAATGTACAATGAATGAATTAATGTATGTATGTTTTACATGTATGCTAATGTAACAAGACAGTAATCATAAAATTACCGAACTAAACTCGCATCCGAACCCGTTCGTTCAGTGTGAATAATATTCGCGCAATCTAGTTTCGATTTTGCCGCACCGCCCGCACCGCGAGGTTCTTCTCTAATCTCCCTGTCGCGTCACCGTCGATTGAATACTGAGCTAACAATCAACAACAGAAATAACTACCTACTTTTCTACCATGTTAGCCTTATAAAATCTCGCCCAAGTAAAAATTATTCAAGAACCTTAAAACATCGATATTAGTTGATAACTACATAATCCGTTTACGTGAAAGGAAAAACAACATTCCAATCAAAAAAGCTCTTAAAACTCAAGGATGTAAATACAATCTGGGTTTGCAAAAAAGTCAAAAAAAAAAAATGTTTGGCTATGCAGATGTGAAACTGCCATAGCGTCAATCTATATTTCGTTATTTACGCTAAAGCGTCAACTATAAGCCACCCCAGGCGCCGCAAGAACTGGTTGCGCTCAAATAAATGCCTACTTACACTTTAATCACAGAACATCTATGCTTTTAAGAAGAGCTAATCAGTTTGTTCATGAACAGTACAAAAAATTTCGCGCTCGCTGCTCTCGCGCTTAGCTTTCTGCAATTCTTTCTTCTGCGTACTGGACGTATGTTGGTTGTAAGCAACTAATCTGTAGTTAATAGAGCCAAAGCCGAAACTGAGGAAAAGTTTGCGCCCGCTTCGCTCGCGCCTCTATGTATTTATTGGAAGTTTTTTGGCGTATAGGTTTTGCAAGTAACTATTCCGTTACATTACTATTCTATAAAGAAAAAATCTAGTTCTAAAATTCACTTAAATTCATGTTTTTGCAAAAATTACTAAAATCCTAGAATTTTATTGGTTGAAAGTTTTTCCCAAGAGGGTAGCAAATACGGGCACTAAAACTACTTAAAAAAAAATTTGGGACTGGATATAAGTACGCGACCCCCCCCCCCCCTGACACAAAGGCTGGATCCGCGCTTGATAGCGAGCTTACCGCACTACACACTGTTCTTACGTCTGTCCGCTGCAAAGAGAATATAACCACTACGTTTAGTCCGCTGCGCTTGCCGCGCGCCGACTTAAACGTAGTGGTTATATCAGGCGCGGTTCCAGCCCAAGATTTTGGGGGGGTCAGCTTGGCTTACGTAGTTTCAAGGTCCAAATGTACTAGCAAAACCTGGTAATTTTTTCTTAATTTATTTAATAACGACAACATAATTTTTTGTAGTTAGTATCATGGGCGCCGGCAGGGGGTGCTAGGGGGTGCACTTGTACCCCTTGGGAATTTCGGGATCAACAGGAATTATTGAAATAAAAAGCCGTCTGTTGGAAATCAAATTCATAATTAAAAGTCAGAAATTTGTAAAGGTCTCCATTCCGACTAAAATTTCATCTTTTATTAACAATCATATACGGCAATGATTGTAAGAAAACTAAAATCTGCACCACCTGGAAATTATTTCTGCCGGCGCCCAAGGTTAGTATAACATGCAACAGAATAGTTACTTCCAAAATGCGTGATGACAAAGAAGAAACTATGGGCGAGCGAAGCGAGCGCGAAATTTTACATATTCATGCGAAAAGTTGACTTCAATTTAAGTGTATTTTTTGGAGATTTTGGCTATGTACACACGGCTACACATCAAGCTGTACATTTCCAGTATACGCTGACCTCGCATTGTATAGGCTTTCCGTACAATGAGAGTTCAGCTTATACTGGAAATGTACAGCTTGATGTGTAGCCGTCTGTACTACTCGTGCAGATAAAGAATGAGATTGAAAATGGCGGCATTTGTATTTTCCTTTCGCTCACAGTATTGTGTGAGCGTGAGACACATAGAATAAAAATGCCACCATTTTCAATTCCATTTATTATCCGCGCCGAGTGATATCTATACTATAATAAAACTGTAAAGGTCGAAAAGTCTGTACATTGAGTTTTTTTTCGCGAAAACCGGCTAGGGGGACTAGAAATAAGCTATAGAACACGAATCAATCGTTTAAAAAATGTGTCTGTCTGTCTGTTTGTTACCTCATCACGTGAAAACGGCTGAACGGATCGTAATGAAACTTAGCATTTGTATTGGTGTTAGTCCAACTTAAAATATAGGGTATGTTTTATCTGAATCGGTTGAGTAGATCCAGCGATACAGCTTGACCCTCTATTGTATTAAGTTGCATACAAAGTAGAGGTCATGATTGTTGGTTGGATGCAGGTTGCAGGTTCCTAAAAATACATATGGATTCTATTAGTATTATAGAAAATATAGAATAACATAACATAGCCCATCACTGTCCCGCTGCTGGGCATGGCCCTCTTCTTGGAATGAGAACAGTTAAGGAACTGGATATTGTTAGTGTAATAGATTATCATAACATAATCAGCTCATTACCTACTGCCCCACTGCTGGGCACGGACCTCTTATCGGAACGAGATGAGTTAAGAAACTAGAAAATATAGAAAAACATAACGTAGTCAACCCATTACTGTCCCACTACTGGGTATGGCCCTCTTCTCAAAATGAGAAGAGTTAATGAACTGGATATTATTAGTATTCTAGAATAACATAACATTACCAGCCCATTACAGTCCCACTGCTGGACACGGGCCTCTTTTCTGCATAAGAAGAGATGTGGTTAGTGTTATAGATTAACATAATCAGCCCAATTACTTCCCACTGCTGGGCAAGAGCGTCTTCTCAGAATGAGGGAGTTTAGGGCTAATTCCATGAAATTCCTTAGCCGGTTGGTTGTAAAAACAAAATATAGTATTGTCGGTAAATAGTGTAATCGTCTGTGTAGGCGCTTATATGTATATTTGAAGATATTGTGTTCATAATTGACACGATGTTATTTTCCGACATCCACGCGGACAGAGTCGCGGGCACAGCTAGTACTTAATATAAAAATGTAGCACAACAGAAGCCCAAAATACACATTAACGAGGAAGCGCGAGCGCAACGAGCGCGAAATTTTCATTTATTATTTCACCTCCAAAGCTTCAATCGCTTGTGCCTTTAATATAGTGTCCAATCGCAACGGCAGGCTCGTGCAAAGTAGCGCAAACTGTTCAACAAAATGAAATATCGACATCGTGTGTGATATTATTTATCGTTGAATTGGAAATTTTATCCATACTTTATTTTGAGCAAAATAATACCCATTACCCATGCTGTAAATTGAACTTTAGTAGGTACCTACTTACACAAAATTCCAAAATAATGTCAAGTATTTTTTTACGTAGGAGTAGATCTCATTATTTGAATTAACACTTAATCTTTCTTGTTTAGTTGTTAGGATAATTTTAAGGTACAGCTTGGATGGCTTTTGGGGGGGGGTCATGACCCCTGTGACCCCCCCCCCCCTAGAACCGCGCCTGGGTTATATTCTCTTTGGCCGACTGTGAGCTGTCTAACGGCTAAAATTAATATCCAATCCATCCACGATTTGCCCTACTAGAGATATAAATTTGACAAAGCTCCATACATTCGACGACGTCTGTGGTCCAGTGGTTCGAGGGTCGGACTGCTGATCACGAGGTCGTGGGTTCGATTCCCACAGGACACAAATATTTGTGTGATGAACATAAGTGTTTGTGTTGGTCTGGATGTTTCTTATGTATTATAAGTATGTATTTACAAAAAAAAAGTATATAAGTATTATATCCATTGTCTAGTACCCATATCACAATCTCTGCTTAGTTTGGGACTAGATGGTGCTGTGTAAAAATGTCCCGAAGATATTTTAATTTATTTATTTAAAATATGTCAAATTTCTATCTCTAGTAGGGTAAATCGTGGATAGATTGGATATTAATTTTGGCCGTTAGTAGACTAACTCTTATTACACCATGCAATATTCAGTCTGTAAGTCAGTAAGTCTCGCCGAGCACGTTCGGTCGGACTAAATTCAGATTCGGCGAGACTAAGTGCAAGTCCGTTAGTCACTGTCAGACTGAATACCGCGTAGTTTAATAAGCGTTTTAATGGGGTGAGTAAACAAAGACTTGGCTAGAAGGTATAAGCACAAAACAAAAACAAACTAATTATTTTATTATTTTTAACGCATTTACGCATGCGAAGCGAAATTTAACGATAAGATACGATCTAGCCAGGAGTTGCTGGTTCGAATCCTGCTCGTGAGCGATTTTTTCTTTCCACAATTTAAATCGTTATAAACAAACTACTTTTTCTTTAGAAATTGTTTTACTTAAATCATAGTGCTTAAATTTAAGTAGCTTTTGGAATAAATTTCACTCTCTCCTAGAGTAATATTGTTTTGTGCTCTGAACATACCTGCACATGCACCCATTACCCACATGCGGCCAATAGGTTTCGGCCAATTCAATTATTATGGGAAAAAAATACATTGTTACTTGAAACATATTTCTTAAAATTTTAACATTATATACAATATGCTCGAAGCAAATTATATAATTAATTTATAGAGCAAAATTTACAAACGTGCAGATTCACTATCCATCATGAATAATCAGGTTGCTCTAACATGAATGGGTGTTTGTTTAACAAAAGCATCAAGTTTGTTTTTAAATAATTCACTAGTAATAGGCTCTCCGATGCCACACATTGGATTCCTTATGGCGAACTTGACATAAATTTCTCCATAGATCTTCTTTAATAGCTCTCGAACTCCTTGAGCTTGGTTATCCGTATTCATGACGAATTTTAAGCCTGATGGAGTTTCAAGACAGTGCAAGGTGTACTTTGATGTCTTGTAATGCATAAATCCATCTTTTGGGTCCAGTGGTGATATTTTAGCAACAAATGATTTGATTGAGAACAGCATACCATACATTAGTTTACCTTCCTGAAAATAGAAGAAAACAAATGGATATTGATATACACTAATGGTAATGATTGGTATCATTATTATACTTATAAATAAACAGACTGCCTCGTTGGTCTAGTTATAGCAAGGCGACTGCTGAGTGTGGGGTCCTGGGTTTGATTCCCAGGTCGGGCAAAGTGTTATTGGGTTTTTTCATTAGGAATTTCTCAATAGCAGCCCGGCGTCTGGATTTGTGCCGGTCAATGGCAATAGGCTCGCCCCTTATTACATGGGACTATAACATAACTGGCGAAATGTGGGTGTACTATTACACCTCTGCTTACCCCTTCGCGGAAATACAGGCGTGATGTTATGTTAATTAAACAGATATAACTATACTCAAAATGTTTAGGTAATTTAAGGTAACCAATTTTTGATAATATCGAAATCTGAATTAAGATATTTGCTGATTGATAAATGAATTATACATAAATTTTAGTCAATAAGTACTATTTGCATTATACATACAACAAAACATTTAGGTATATTTTGTCCATACATATTAAAATAAAAAGAAATGTCAATACCTAAATATTTTGAGAATTTTAATTACAATGAAATAAAAACCGGCCATGAGCATGTCGGGCCATGCTCAGTATTATAGGGTTCCTTAAGTAGGTGTAATTAAAAACGAATCAAATCGATTATTAATCATGGGTATTTTAGTTTTTGCAATAATCGGCAGCATTCGCGACTCAGAGCGTGTTGTTAGTAGCGCCATCTAGCGATAAATTCAAGAAGCCAAATTTAAGAAGTCTGTCATGTCAAAGTTACTTTTTGTGATTTTTTCAAATAGAAAGTAGCTAAAGGAGCATTATTTGCTATGATAATTTTTCTCTAAGGTCAATGCCCTTTGAACTAGGATGTTTTAAGTATTTTTCAGTTTTCTGTCTATAACTCAAAAAATTATAATCACATTATACTCGAAATAATTTTAAAAGAGAGTTTTCACAATGGTCTATCAATGTGGAAGATAATAAGTTTCTACGTTGCATAGTTTAGAAATGGCAGGGGGGGGGGGACACATTGCAAGCCACTTTGGCGGGCTATATTTCACAGATGGTAACCTGATAAAAAAGTGATGTATGAAACATTACCTTCATTTTAGTAGACCTATTCAATGATACCCCACACGAGGGGGTGCAGCGAAAAAAATTTTTTCAACCCCATTTCACATGTATGGGCGCCACCCCTAAAGTACGTAAAAACGATTTTTTTAGTCTTTTAAAATTGAGATCTATATGCAAACTATTTTTTAACAAAATTTCATTTACTTATGTTTATAACTGTAGAAGTTATTAAGCTGTAAAGGATTAGGACAGACGGACAGACGGACGGACATGACGAAACTATAAGGGTTCCTTGTAGGACTACGGAACCCTAAAAAACAATTAAGGTCAATAATAAATTGGTGTGGGTTGGCTAGTAGACTTCAGACAATTTTTTTTTTTTCAGGCAGTTGAGTTTGATTTATATTCTGCAAAATATGTGGGAGGCTGCAACTACATCACATATGAGGCGGTGAGCGCAAGAATCAATTGAAAATCATTTGAGTCTGGAAAAGATAGGCCACTTTTGCGCTCACCACCTCATATTATATTCATTGCAGTCATCCGTCTGTCTGTTGTCATTAAATCCGTTCAAATCTCAATCAATGTGTTTTGTCAGGTTAACCACACCAATGCCAATGGGAATCTCACTCCAATTCTTTATTTGTAAACATAGTTGCCTACCCCAATGGGAAACAGGTATGATAATAAAATGTAAACTAAGTTTGATAATAACACCAAGCTATTAGTCAAATATTGTAGTTTCATTATTTATTTTAATGATTACTTTCCCGAAGTTTTAAGTGAATTGATCCAGGAGAAAAGATTTTTCATACAAACTCTAACATCCTACTTCACCCCCTTAGGGTCAGAATTTCCAAAAATCCTTTCTTAGTGGGTGTTTACATTACAAGATGAACCTACTACCCAAATTTCATCTTTCTAACTTGAGTAGTTTCGGCTATGCATTGATGAATTAGTCAGGACATCTGTCTTTAGGTAAAATTCACTAAGTGACATTATCAGCAAATATTATCTGAAAAATTAAAAAGTAATTTTTGCTGATAACGCCACTTAGTGAATTTACCTTTGAACCGATGAATGACCTCCAACAAAAGATCACAAATTACATTAGTCTTTTGTCAGGTGTGCTCCTATAAAGCAAAGAGGCAACAGCGTGGCCAAAAACATTGATAATATTGTTTGGACTTACAATTGACTGAGACATGGCATTACATGAGAAACTTATTTTATTACTTACTTACTTTTATCGTAGGTAGGTAGTTCGTAGTAAATCAGTTATTTTGCAAAGACAAAATTAGGTAGTACTGACCTCCTCTCTGGACATTCCGGATTGTTTTGATCTGTTCCATTCTCCGTAATAAAGTAACGTGCCATATCGGTCGAAAATGTATAAATTGTATATAGTCATAGTTAGTAAGATGGCACTGGTCGTGAAATCGTTTACACTAGTTACGCGTAAATATAAAAGCGGTAAAATACCTTAAATTTTTAACAAATTGATATCATGGAATGAAAATAATAAATAGTGTTGGTTGACTTGATATTTTTGACAGACACCAGCTAACAAATTATAATTTGACATTATTTTGACACTTAGAGTGTTGCCAGCGTGCTTTTGTCATAACTTAGCGAGAGTGATCCAAAGTAAAAGTAACCTTTTAAATTATATATATTACATGGGACTATAACATAACTGGCGAAATGTGGGTGTACTATACACCTCTGCCTACCCCTTCGGGGAAATACAGGCGTGGTGTTATGTTATGTTATGTTAAAATTAGAGTTGTAAAGTGACGGTCATATGCTATAAGCGTCTGTCATTTATTATAAATGCTCGGTCACAATCGACATTTATTGTCACGAAGGACATTTATTATTTCTTTGTTTGCTATCGACAAACAAAGAAACGACAATTTTTTTTTTTTTTTTTTAACGCATTCACGCAATATTATTGACTATTGACGACAATATTTCATTAAAATACATAGCACAGTAAACAGTTTTAGTTCAGTTATGATATTTTAGTTATTTTATACAGTTTTTCAACACAAATGTGTCAAAAAGTTTGATTCAAACTTGAATAAAATACGAAACGTTGCGTGACATTAATTTATAATAACAACACGGCTATCTCTTTCACTCATGTCTTAGCAAAAATATCAAAGGCTTGCATACCTACGTTTTATCGAATGACTGGTCTCCCGCGCCTCCACCCGCACCACTATAGCAGTGGGTAATCTTTATTCTGGTAAGTGAATTGATTCACTTATTCCGACTCCGGTTCCGGTACCGGTTTACGCTGGTTATTCTTTTATTCTATTGGCACCGTTGGCTCCATTGGCTTACTAGCTCATTTTGGTACCACAATTTTTTTTATTCATTCGATCTACTCATGAAGTTAGAATTCTAACTTCATGGATCTACTGAATCATTTGTCACATTTTGAACAGTCGGTAATTTTATTCATGGAATAATTTATTTTTACAGTGAAAATAATTAGATACAAAGCGAAGTAAACTACATATATCATTAATCTGTGGTGAACATACATACGGTCGAATAGTCAGCACTGGGCGTCTCCAGCCTTTCCCTCCATTGCCTTAATATGGCCGCTTGTGCTTCTCTGCGCCAAAAGCAATATTGAAAATAGTGGTAACGAAATGATTTTTCTTTATAAATACAGGAAGTGAGTTGGAGTAGGTTGGAGTTATGTACTCCATGTTATGTATCAAGGGTTTCTTGCGTTTTATACACGTTTTATGTGTGTCAGTCAATCCATATTGAACTATTGTCCAAATTAATCATATTGTCTAACTCCGTACTAATATAACGTCACCGCGTCGCTCTTTTGGTGAAACATTTTTCTTTATTTCGCTTTGTGACTGTCGCTTCTCGTCCACGTCGACCGAATCGATAAGTAAGCAAAAGAGTAAAAGGAATAAAAGAGCGAACACGGGCTATGTGGCTCCGGAATAAATGGACCAGTGATTATTGTAATTATTGAAAGGAATAAATAAGGTTTTCGTATCCACGTTCGGTACTGGCCTCTTTGGATCAGTAACCTCTGGGACGCGTGACCTTGTAGAATACAATTAAAAAGAGTCCACCGAGAGAGCGATGCGGTGACGTTATATCAGTACGAAGATAGACTTCAATATGGATTGACTGGCATACATAAAACGTGTATAAAACGTGCATAAAACGCAACAAACCCTTAGCTATGTACTCAAATCACTTCTTGTATATTATTCTTTATTATTAAGAGCCTATACTGTTTCACTGCAGGGCAAAGGTCTCCCTAACCTTTTTCTTCTTCTCCCTATCTGTGCATGTTTTGCCATATATATACCATATACCAGTCTTTTTGGAAGGAGTCCAGTTCAATACCACTATTTTCAATATTGCTTTTGGCACAGAAAGGCACAGGCGGCCATATTAAGGCAATCGAGGGAGAGACTGGAGACGCCCAGTGCTGGCTATTGGACCGTATGTATGTTCACTACGCTTGGTATCTAATTATTTGCACTTTTCAAGATTTCTATTCCAAGAATAAAATTACCTACTGTTCCAAATGTGCCAAATGATTCAGTGAACCGAATGAATAGAATGTTCTGTGGAACCAAAAATGAGCGAGTGAGCCAATGGAGCCAATGGAATAAAGGAATAATAAGGGGAACCGGTACCGGAACCGGAGTCGGAATAAGTGAATCAATTCGCTTACTGGAATAAAGATTACCCACCGCTAGTGGTGCGAGTGGAGGCGCAGGAGGCCAGCGGCAAAGAGTATATAACCACTACGTTTGACAAAATGTAGTATGCAAGCCTTTGTGTTTTTGTTAAGACATGAGTGAAAGAGATAGCCATGTTGCTATTATAAATTCACTCAAATCATAATCACTATTTCAATTGAACATCTCTACCACCTATTTTCATTTTATTTTCTTTATAAACTCACTGTCCTGTTATTTCCTAATGCTAAATAACTATCGCTCATAGAAATAATACTGCCTAGTACCGTTTAAATCCAACTTGTCCATAATGACAATATTTGACGAATGTGACCGGTCAAATAGAGAATATGTCCAATTTTCTCGGTCACATTCGTCAGATACATACAATGTGACGGCACAGAATATCTAATAGTACTATCGTACAGAACGGCCACTCACCGCCCCCCGCCAATTTAAGATCCTCACCCACGCCCCGTACGTGCCCGCAGTTTGACGGCAATTGGATTGCAATATTCAATGGGTGTCAATCGCCAGTCGAGTGCGTTATGCAATATATTTTTTGGTGGTTATTGTTGTATTTTATTGAAAATGGTAGTGTATTGTGCTTTACACGGATGTGAATGAACACACACACACACACATCACACACACACTACACATGTAGACAAGAAAACAGAAGATTTTTCGATTTCCGAAGGATGATATAAGCTAAGTCAGGTAGGTATCTACTTACCGCGAGAGTTTAATTTTACAACGATAGTGAGAGATTTTTTACTGTAAAATTACGTACTTACGTTAAACTATGTTTTATTATAATTAATAACGAGTTATTCCACCAACAAATACATTTTAAACACATTATCTTATAATTAGTTTTTTTGAACATCCTATAGACATATTATTGAAATAAATAAAAGGGGCCGAGTTTAGGTTGGTACGAGTTGCCCAATGTCAGCCGCAATTTTCAAAGTTCATTATTGTATTAAGTAATATATATAAAGGCGGCTTAACTTCGGTTAATAAAATAACGGATTTAAAATGCCTTTAAAAAGTTAATTTCAAGAGAAAGTAATAAAGAAAATAAGAAATGAGTTGGCGTTAAGAAGTTGCTCATATTTGCCTTATTTCGACCAGGGTCTGACATTGGTTTGTTGTAACAAAATAAGCTCCCTAACCTCGGCCCCCCTTATTTCTCAAAAACAATTAAAATTATGTGGGATAATGTTCTTCACACTTTGCTTTATTATAGAAAAGAAGTGAGAAAACTATTGCAAGCTTATTTATGATCAAAAACACATTCCCTGATCGTAGTCTTCACTGTCGTTTTCGCTACACAAGCTAACGCCATCTCTGAGAACTACTGAGAAGCGATTGGTATTGGTACGCAGTCGGCATTTTGAGCGGCAAGTATCCCTATTCATTCACGTGTGTGCGTGTTTGTATAAGACGTAAGCTTGCGTATGTAGGCGGTGCTAGCATTCATATTGTATTGAGTGGCCAGGGTGTGGTGACGGTCACTTTACAACTCTAGTTAAAATTAAAATAAAAAAACTTGTAAACGTTAATCTTCAACCAAAAATCTACTTTTCATAAGAAATAATACTGCCTAGTACCGTTTAAATCCAACTTGTCCATAATGACAATATTTGACGAATGTGACCGGTCAAATAGAGAATATGTCCAATTTTCTCGGTCACATTCGTCAGATACATACAATGTGACGGTCACTTTACAACTCTAGTTAAAATTAAAATAAAGAAACTTGTAAACGTTAATTTTCAACCAAAAATCTACTTTTCATAATTTCTGTGATAAGCCAAATTATACGCGGGCGAAACTGCGGGCAAAGTCTAGTTACTCCACAGACCTAGAGTTACTCATATTGCAATTAGTCGAATTTTAGTATTTTTGAAGTAAAACTTAGGCACGCACGCTTGACTTGGGGTGTAAGCTGGTGAATATGTTACGGAGTTACGAAAAGTGAGACGAACGGAGGGGAAGTCCGGGACGCGGGGAACGAGGCGCGCCGGCCAGCACGACACAGCGCCGGCAGATGTACGCGCGCCCACAGAACAATTTACTCATATTGCAATTAGTCGATTTTTAGTATTTTTTAATCTGTTACTTTAATTTCATTTTCATAAATTCGCAGATAATATATGGCAAAAAAAACACCTGAATAAAACGTAATGATTATATTATCTTTGTGAAACAACGTGAAAACCATGGTGCAACAGTCGCGATTTATTAGATACTAAAAATTATTTGTGTATTCAATTAATTGCATGAAATAAACTAAACAGACACAACCGACAAGTCCGTACAAACTTATTTTCCATAAGCATGCGTCAGTTAGAGTTAAGGTTTTGAGGTTATACTTCTTACCTAATACCTCTTATTTACAGGGTAGTAAAATCAATAAACATAAAGCATGGATGAATACACAAGAGAACCTTGCCCCTGGCGTATCCTCGATGATTCTGGCGGTGCTTTTATCATGGGAGCTATCGGTGGTGGCATATTTCATTCGATAAAAGGTTTCAGGAATGCGCCTGTGGGATTCAGTAGAAAAATGGTATGTATTTATTTAATATTCATCAAATATAATAGAGGAGCTGGCGAACGAATACGGTTTTATTACATTTGAAACATTGAAATTCTTAACATTTTGTTCTATATTACAAACCTCATGACTCAATTTTAAGCTGTTTAATTTGAATATGTGTAGACCAGGTACAGAATTATGTACCATATACAATTGGATCAAAAAATCATGTTTTTCCCGGATGTAATTGCACATCTTTTTTTTTCCAGCTCTATTATCGATTACCATGTAAATGCTTGTCTTAATTTATACTTATTTTTTAGCTTGGAAGTTTAGCAGCAATGAAAGAGCGTTCTCCTATTGTAGGTGGTAATTTTGCAGTATGGGGAGGTATGTTCTCTACTATTGATTGCTCACTTGTATACTTGAGGCAGAAGGAAGACCCATGGAACTCTATAATGAGCGGGGCACTTACTGGAGGAATACTTGCAGCTAGAAATGGTAAATTTTTTACACAGTATCTTTTAAGTAACATTAAAATTAATGACATGATAATATTGTCTTAACCTTTTGAATGCCATCATTGTCAATACTTTACAAGCGTTAGCAGCCCTGCATGCCAATGCTGCCGTCCGATGACTAAAAGGCTGTTAAGTGACAATTTTGTCAAATTTTGTTACATATACTACGAAAAAGAGCAAATTTTGCTCTCTTTAGTAGTATATGTAACTCGAATTTGACAAAATTGTCACTTAACAGCCTTCTAGTTATAGGATGGCAGAATGGATGTCTATACTTGACAAACAAACAAAACAACAACAACTTGACAAACATAACTGGCCAAATGTGGGTGTACTATATACACCTCTGCCTACCCCTTTGGGGAAATACAGGTGTGATGTTATGTTATGTTATACTTGACAACAAAGATGGTGAATTTGTGGACACAACATATAGATTTATGCTATTAAATCACAATATATATTTCTAACCGATTGATAATAGTAGTATTACAATAATTAAATGATCTATTTACAACACAAATATAAAATACAAGTACAAAATAAAATTATATAAAAAGGCGTGCTTAGGGGTCAAAGTATTCCTCCACATCGCTGTCATCTGGAAAAGTGCCCAGAAGACTGGCAGCGTTGCCACGTTGAATGGCACGCTTATTCTTTGACCAAAGAACAAACCAGCCCTCTGGTCACGCGAAGTGTCGACCAGCCTCTGCGATTTCCTTGAAAATGATGCGCGCACTCAGACCCCTTGTCCCGAGCGTTTCGACCCCAAACGGCTCAAAGTCATAGTTACCTGATAGGTTACTATATTTGCGCCGCTTGAAGGCCTCTGCAGACGCGGCGGCAGCACCAACACAGCCAGCCGAGCTAGGAAGGTGTGATGGAGCAAGGGTGTTGATGCACGTTGCGTCCCACACCAGAGGCCTACCCATCTTCCATGGCAATAACGTCATGCCGTCTGGTCTCTTCCCATCGTCTCGTATCAAGCCGTTAGGTTCTAATACAGCTGGCACACCGGCGGTGGTGAGAGCACGCCGAATAATGTCATTAATGCTGGCATGCCTTGCTATGCGCCCCGCGCTCCTGCAACAGGACAGGCCATGGTGTCCGAAGCGGTCGACAGGTTCGCCGCAGTGACACCGATGAAGTATGCTATGATATTCAAAAGGTTAAACACTAGTGTAAGTTTGTTTAGTCACAAAATAACAAATCAAATAAACAGTAACTACAATACCCAAGTAAAAAGGTCAGCTAAACATCTTTTTTTTCTAATGATGTCAAAAAGATGTGTAGCTTGACACTTCGGTTCTAAATTTTGTAACAGAAATTTCATGGTATTTACAATGACTTTAATAATTATTTCTTGTTGTTGCTTTAACAAAACTAGCCTGTAGGCAGACATTTGCTCAATCATCTGTTCATAAATCATTTTGTATGTCTTTACTGTTGAGCATTTCAGTTATTGAGTCAATATTACATATTACTTTTTTAGGGTTCCGTAGTCCTACAAGGAACCCTTATAGTTTCGTCATGTCCGTCCGTCTGTCCGTCTGTCCTAATCCTTTACAGCTTAATAACTTCTACAGTTATAAACATAAGTAAATGAAATTTAGTTAAAAAATAGTCTGCATATAGATCTCAATTTTAAAAGAATAAAAAAATTGTTTTTACGTTCTTTAGGGGTGGCGCCCATACATGTGAAATGGGGAAAAAAAAAATTTTTTCGCTGCACCCCCTCGTGTGGGGTATCATTGAATAGGTCTACTAAAATGAAGGTAATGTTTCATACATCACTTTTTTATCAGGTGTACCATCTGCGAAATATAGCCCGCCAAAGTAGCTTGCAATGTGTCCCCCCCCCTGCCATTTCTAAACTATGCAACGTAGAAACTTATAATCTTCCACATTGATAGACCTTTGTGAAAACTCTCTTTTAAAATTATTTCGAGTATAATGTGATTATAATTTTTTGAGTTATAGACAGAAAACTGAAAAATACTTAAAACGTCCTAGTTCAAAGGTCATTGACCTTAGAGAAAAATTATTATGGCAAATAATGCTCCTTTAGCTACTTTCTATTTGAAAAAATCACAAAAAGTAAATTTGGCTTCATGAATTTATCGCTAGATGGCGCTACTAACAACACGCTCTGAGTCGCGAATGCTGCCGATTATTGCAAAAACTAAAATAGCCATGATTAATATTCGATTTGATTCGTTTGTACAACTACTTAAGGAACCCTATAATACTGAGCATGGCCCGACATGCTCTTGGCCGGTTTTTTAGTAAATTAATAAAATTCTTGCATTCCTAGAGGGATATATTTCCAACATTAATTAACATCTCATTTATAATATTTGCAGGTGTTCCTGCGATGGCTGGCAGTGCCCTTGTCGGTGGCATTCTTCTGGCATTAATAGAAGGTATAGGTATAATGTTCTCCAGGATCACAGCTGAGCAGTTCAAACCACAGCAGCCTATATTCGAGGACCCATCAGTTTTAGGTAACCAAGGACAATCACAGAGTCAAACTTTCCAGTAGATTAGGTGTTAAGTATATAATTGTTGCGATTGAACAGCCTGGCCTAGTCTTACAAAGTTATCCTATATAAAAAAAGTTTGGTGTTAACGCAATCTTAAATACATTTAGTTTTACGAAACAATTTTCCTGCATGTATATGCAATGTTTGTAAACTGTTTAAATGTCATACATATGATGAAATCAAGGCTCTTCCTTTATTTGGATTTTTCAATTTGCATACCTAATCAATTTTTAGTAATGGTTTTATTACAATATTAGTTTTGAGAAATTTGAAATTATGTATTATAAGCATGTCATAAAACGAGAGCTAGGCTGTACAATAAAATTAAAAACAAATCTCTCGCTGATGTGGCACTGTAACATTATCTTGACTTTAGAATAATCTTTTGGTTTTTTAAGAGTGAATTATTTGCATCTGTGATATTTTCAGTCCTGTACTGATTGTTTATATTTTCACTCTAGTTTCGTTTTATATCTGTTCGTTATTGGGTGTCAATAACATTATTTTGTTCATGCAAAGCACAATGCAACACTAATTTATCATTATTAATTTGGTATTTCTCAGAATATTATCTGCTTATGTCACCCTAACTTAATTATTTGTTCCCATAAAGTTAAGGGTGCCTACAGTTTCAGTTTATTACTTGCTAATTATGAAGATTATTTGCACCATCTTGCAGTTGGCCTGTTTCCATACTGATTCAGTGAAAAATTGTTATTAAAACAATATTTGCAGGTAATTTTCTTTGAAATGTGTCCTGAACATACAATTTATTTAAAAATAAAAACGTTTTTAAATATTGTTATTTTATTTGTTTGCCATGCAATATTATCTAACTACCTACTATAATAAAATATTAAAAAGATATACTTTACTTGTTCATTAAAATATAATTATATGATAATTTTGGGGCATAAATTGAACTTACAATAGCTTGGGACACATTACAGTTTTACTTGAAATGTAGGTACACACGGCTACACATCAAGCTGTACAGTCCCAGTATAAGCTGACCTCGCATTGTATAGGTTTTCCTTACAACGCGAGGTCAGCCTTTACTGGTTTTGTACAGCTTGATGTGTAGCCGTGTGTACAATCACTTAAATGTAAACATTCTTTACAATCTAATTAAGAATTATATAGTTAAAGAAATATTAAAATTATGTTTAGTCCGTTTTTTAGGGTTCCGAAGTCCTACAAGGAACCCTTATAGTTTCGTCATGTCCGTCCGTCTGTCCGTCTGTCCTAATCCTTTACAGCTTAATAACTTCTACAGTTATAAACATAAGTAAATGAAATTTTGTTAAAAGATAGTCTGCATATAGATCTCAATTTTAAAACAATAAAAAAATAGTTTTTACGTTCTTTAGGGGTGGCGCCCATACATGTGAAATGGGGAAAAAATAATTTTTTTCGCTGCACCCCATCGTGTTGGGTATCATTGAATAGGTCTACTAAAATGAAGGTAATTTTTCATACACCACTTTTTTATCAGGTGTACCATCTGCGAAATATAGCCCGCCAAAGTGGCTTGCAATGTGTCCCCCCCCTGCCATTTCTAAACTATGCAACATAGAAACTTATAATCTTCCACATTGATAGACCTTTGTGAAAACTCTCTTTTAAAATTATTTCGAGTATAATGTGATTATAATTTTTTGAGTTATAGACAGAAAACCGAAAAATACTTAAAACGTCCTAGTTCAAAGGTCATTGACCTTAGAGAAAAATTATCATGGCAAATAATGCTCCTTTAGCTACTTTCTATTTGAAAAAATCACAAAAAGTAACTTTGACATCAATCAGACTTCTTAAATTTGGCTTCTTGAATTTATCGCTAGATGGCGCTACTAACAACACGCTCTGAGTCGCGAATGCTGCCGATTATTGCAAAAACTAAAATAGCCATGATTAATATTCGATTTGATTCGTTTGTACACCTACTTAAGGAACCCTATAATACTGAGCATGGCCCGACATGCTCTTGGCCGGTTTTTTTACTCTTGTCTCATGTCTAGGCATGTCTCTTTATTCAAATAACAATAAAATTAATTACTAGTTCTGCAAGGTTAAGCTGCACTTGCCGCGGTCAGTCTGTGGATGGGTGACCGTTTCGTTACACATCGAGACCCCTCCGTGCCTTGGAGAGCACGTTAAGCTGTCGGTCCCGGTTGTCATACGAATATCTGTGGCAGTCGTTACGGGTAGTCAGAAGCCTGAAAGTCTGACAACTGGTCTAACCTCCGAATGTCAGTATTACCCAGTAACTGGGTTGCGGGGGTCTGATGGCAGTCGCTCCGTGTAAAATACTGATGTTCAGCCGCATCTGGCTAGACTGGAAGCCGACCCCAATATAATTGTGAAAAAGGCTCAGAGGATGATGACTAGTTCTGCACATGTAATTAGGTTTAAAGTGTTATTTAGTGTGTGAAATTGTTAACATAATGTCCTTTAATAATTAAAATTGACGAATTGCATTAAAAAGACATGCCAAGATTATTTACTAAATAAGACAAGTATGAAAAAAAGTGTAAATGTTTTGTGAATTCTAAGTAATATTTGTTTTTTATATTAAACCATTTATATTATAAACAAACATATTTAGAGAAAAAGAAATGTCAAGATTGTTTACTGGTACTGACCATATTTGGTGGAGAAGACATTACTGCCGAATCATGCTGCTTATGTGCAGTAAAATAAGTTATACTAGCTAAATAATAGGGAATTATTTGCTATGATTTTAGTATAACATTTTGCTTGAAGAATCAAAGTAACAATTTTATGAGTAATAAAAATAGAGAGAATGGTAAATCATAAAAGGAAATAGAAACTTGTTTTTACAAAGAAAACTTCTATATTAACAAAAATGGTTATGAAACAAGACTGGGTTATACCTATCATTATCTTTTATACAAAACATGTCTAAAGGTTTTGTCAGTGTATGTTGTTTTGGTTGTACCCACCACAGATAACAAGAAAGAACAAATTGGTGGGCTGGCTCAAATCTCACCACTACATGCAAAACAATCTTGTGTTCTTCTAAACTTGTTTTTCTTTAGTATTGTGACATATTTAACAATAAATCTTAGTGAGTGAGTGAAGTGAAGTGAAGTGAGAGAAGGGAGTGTTGGCCCGTAAATTATGCCTGGCATCCACACGTTGGAGATAATATTAGTTAATTAATGTTAGAGCCAATGTAAAGACAACTGAAATACAAGTTGTACTGCTGGGCACTTTAAGATTATTGAGTGCTAAAGAGCTCAACTGTCAATTAAAATAACACAATAGTTGAACAATGAACTCTTTGAAAATTGTTTTGACAAACAAGAGGATATCATTATTAATTGTTAATAAACAAAGATATAAAATATATATATAGATAAAAAAAAAAAAAAAACGAAAAAAAATAATATGAATATACAACGTGTCCCAGAAATCAACGTCAAGCCGAAAACGGGCAATAGGCCAAGTCATGACAGTCATTAGAAAAATATAAAAAAAAATTTTGGTCATGTACTTTTCAAATTTTATGGATTCAAAAAAAAATCTCGAAAAGTGACACCCTGTGATGATTTTTCAAGTCCTGTGGCTACAAATATTAACTTTCCATCAGTTTTTTTTCTGTGACGTAACCATGAATAACCCTTCTGTAAATTACAGTTAAAAGTTAAAACATAACTACCTCATTTTTAAATAAAATGTTAGATTTTTGCCCAACATTGAATTCAAAATTATTACATCACCCAACTTTAACCGCGTGTAGTGTGAAAAAAAAGTACTACACTATTTTGGCAAGTAACTTTAAAAGATGGCGCGTTTAGTCTGGATTCCAAAATGGTATGCCACTTACTAATTGCTACTTCTTAATTGAGGAAAAAAAATAATTTGTTAGTTTTAGGTGCGTTTGTAATAAAATTCAGTTGTTGGATTTCTTTAGTTATAATTTTTATTCAATCAGATTTACCGAGTTTGTATTAAATGTTCGAACTGTTTGCCTTCAGCTGCACATTAATAAATACTACATGATCGGGATAACGCTCAGCATTTGGGTATCTCTTACGAGATAGATAGTGACGCTACTTTTATCTAAGAGCGAGATGGATTGACACATAATTTCGTCTGTGTGAGTGAAACAGATAGAGACGCAACTCTGGCGAAACAGGGATGCGTTAGGTAAATTGTGCAATACTGCAGCACGTTACGCTCTTTCGTTTTCTAAGCATCTTTTTGTATTTGTAGTGACTTCATACTTACAACTGTGGCTTTGTTTATTGGACTTCATTTGTATTGTGATTTTGATTTATCTGCACTGTTTCTGACAACCCCGGACTTGTTTTAATCGTAATCCCGTGTTTTGTGTAGTTTGTTATCATGCCATCTCGATACACCGCACAGGAATACGCCAACATGCATCTTATTTATGGAGAATGCTTATGCAACGCCAATGCTGCAGCAAGAATGAATCGTAAGAGATATCCAAATGTGCAGCTGAAGGCAAACAGTTTGAACATTTAATATAAACTCGGTAAATCTGATTTAATAAAAATTATAACTAAAGAAATCCAACAACTGAATTTTATTTCAAACTTACCTAAAACTAACAATTTATTTTTTTCCTCAATTAAGAAGTAGCAATTAGTAAGTGGCATACCATTTTGGAATCCAGACTAAACGCGCCATCTTTTAAAGTTACTTGCCAAAATAGTGTAGTACTTTTTTTTTACACTACACGCGGTTAAAGTTGGGTGATGTAATAATTTTGAATTCAATGTTGGGCAAAAATCTAACATTTTATTTAAAAATGAGGTAGTTATGTTTTAACTTTTAACTGTAATTTACAGAAGGATTATTCATGGATATGTCACAGAAAAAAAACTGACGAAAAGTTAATATTTGTAGCCACAGGACTTGAAAAATCATCACAGGGTGTCACTTTTTGAGATTTATTTTTGAATCCATAAAATTTGAAAAGTACACGACCAAGATTTTTATTTTTATTTTTCTAATGACTGTCACGACTTGGCCTATTGCCCCTTTTCGGCTTGACGTTGATTTCTGGGACACGTTGTATATATATGTATGATATAAATATATATAGATTTAATCCGGTTAAACTTTGTTTTATTATAATGTGTAGTGATCGCGAAAACCTAAGAAGTTATTAAACAAAGATATTTTTAAAGAAATTCTATAACTATTGCATCCATCCACGCAGATGACATTTTCAAGATGCGGTGACAGTAGGAACAAACTCATTCAATGCACCGTACTGCACGAGTGCTGCGGCAAGACTGAGCAAACTGCCAGTGTGGACACATCACCAATATTGGTGCATAATTCCTTTGATAAAACTGACACACAACTGCCAACACTGGGACTAATGCGATTTTCCTGATCCACATGTTGGCCGAATAGAATTGGTGCCAATGTGTGGAGCCAGGGTTATAGTACAGAACTTTACCCTAAGATCCATGGACATCATGCAAAAAATGTTATCAATTTGGATATGAAACGTCATACAAAAATATTAATTTATTTTAAAGCAATAAATTGGGGCATTATAAAGATACTTAATTTTAAATCGAGACATATTAGAACACTTTTATGGTTGTAAATTAACAGGTTTGTTTTGTGCAGCACTATCACCCATTTTTCTGATTTCTTTAATAACGTGGGCCAGTACTTCAGGGTCGACGCCTAGTTCACATAGCCTTATGCAGATAGAAAGAGTATCTGTGTCTAAACCTGTGCAAAGAAGCTGCGATATCTGATACATCATCTGAAAAGCTTCTCGCGCTTGCCCTACCTGGGCATTCTTTTCCGATGTCATTTTAATTTTCTGAAACAGAGCAATTATTTTAAGTAAAAACTGAATAGTAAAGGTATTGTTATGCATTTAAAAAGCCTGTTTTTACCTTATTAGGACCTGCTAAAATGACCTGATATTGGTTTCTTCTTCAATTAGTAGGCAGAACAATTATTTTCGGGTACAATAACTTCGAATTTCACATCAAAACAATACGTCCATTGTTCGTCTCGTCCGTTTCGTTTTTTTAATCTGTGGTTTCGTTCATTCATTGTATTCGTGCTGTCACCTGTCAAGTGTCACTTGCCATTGAAATGTAAACCTATGGAGGCGCCCATAATCTGTGGAGGTGCCCTATTCTTAGGGTGTTTGAATGGTATTGCAAAAAATTATGAAAATTGTACACAATAACCATTCTACACAACGTAGATTTTAGGTTGCAGATTAACTTTTACTAAGTTTTGTTAATTTAAATATATTCTAAATATTTTATTTTTCTATTTGAAATTTTGATTTTTAAATCTGTTGATCACGTGATACAAAACGTTTTGAGACTTGGCCTCCATTTTGGGTGACGTCATAACCCCATAAATGTAATGTATAACGTGACCATATTTCGGAACGCACCCCATCGCTCCCACCAAACCTCGCGTCCCTCGCCGTAATGTCTTCCGCGTCGGTTCCACCAATCAGAGGGCCGAAGATCATTCTAGAACGCGTGTAACGGCGGAAACCGGCCCCCCGCCGCTCTCGCCGACACGCGTCTCAGTCGGACTCCTGCGCGCTACCGCGAATCACGCATCGGTCAATCTGTCAATGTATATATTATCGTACCGTAGTTTTAGTTCACCAGTGTCCAGTGTGATAATAATAATAACCTGCCTGCCCTGAATACAAGACTTTGTATTGTGAACTCTCTACGTTTCATTGACCCACCTACGAACACAGACCTTCGCCAAGAACAAAAATCGCAATCCAAATCCAAAATGTTTGTTTACTTGACAGCATACATACAAAACCCTGGGCCTTAAAATGGCGGATTTTTGCCAAGCGGAGTAGATATTCAGACGTCACGTAAAAATGTTGCCAGAAAAAACGGCGTTTCTTGAGTTTGGCGTGCATTCCGGTAGCTATAAAAATTGGCGTGAGATAACTAGTAAGCAATATATAATCACTAGTTAGTAGTGCTAGTAAGTAGGTTCTTTCATCGTAGGAGATAACGCTTAACTCGTCGCTTGTCACACTGTGCCTAACGAGCTAAGTATAGTAATATTTGGGAGTTCCTATGAACTTAGCTACAAGTGCTACAACGTAATACATACCACCTCCCCAAGTATGATAGGTTCATAGGTATACATAAATTCCACGTTTGAGATATTTCTGTGCACGTATCTTAGCTTTTCCGAAGACCGCGGCAGCGTAGCGTAGTCGGTATGCGGCCTGAGGAAGTTGATACAGACATGCGAGGAATATACTTGTGGCCACGGATTATTATGTAACGTCAAGAAGAGCCCATACATGATCTTTGAGGCCGCTGGTGCGAAATGTCCTGCTAACATACCTCACGTTAAGTTAAACGGTGTTCCTCTGGTAAGGGTTGAACAATTCACGTACCTGGGACATTTACCTTCTGTCGACCTCAAGGATCATGCAGATCAGATATGGAAAAAACCTACCTACATGCACAGCAAATACTGAGCTGGATCCCTTGCCACACATATTATGTTGTATGCATGTTGTGTTCTCATTAATTTGTCCTGTTACCTTTGTATGTAATGTGTATATTTTGTGTATGTGTGGCAAAATAAATGGTTTAAATGGTTTTTAAATGGAACTGGAGCGGAGGGCGCTGTCTGTCAGAGCGAATATGATCGCTCGTAGGTCCAATCGGTATTCTAAGGAGGTAAAAGTTACGCGCTTTAGAGCGTACTGCACATCGCTCCACGCTTGCGGCCTATGGGCTGATTACAGTAAAAAAATGTTACATCGTCCTCCGCGTCCAATACAATAATGCGTTTAGAGCGATGATGGGGCTGCCCCGATTTTGTAGCGCCTCAGGCATGTTCGCGGGGGCGTGCATTGACTGTTTCCACGCGACCATGCGGAAGCGCGCCGCGTCTCTGGTGCGCAGAGTGCGGGCCAGCCCCAACACCGTCCTGGCGATGATCGCGGATAGGCTCGACTGCCTCATAATCAGGCATTGTTGCGACAGGCACAACACAGGTACAACTGCCGCAGAGAAAGCTCTAGCATTGTAACCGCTGTATTCCGCTCCATTTACTTGACCACGGAATATTCTAATCAAATCTGAATTTGGGACGACGACGAATCTGCAACGTGCGTCGACACCCTTGCTCCTTCACATCTTTCTAGCTCGGCTGGTTGTGCTGGCGCTGCCGCTGCATCTGCGGAGGCCCTCAAGCGGCGCAAATATAGTAACCTATCAGGTAACTATGACTTTGTGCCGTTTGGGGTCGAAACTCTCGGGTCATGGGGTCCGAGTGCGCGATCCCTTTTTAAGGAAATCTCTAAGAGGCTGGTCGACACTTCGCGTGACCAGAGGGCTGGCTTGTTCTTTGGTCAAAGAATAAGCGTTGCCATTCAACGTGGCAACGCTGTCAGTCTTCTGGGCACTATGCCGGATGACAGCGGTGTGGAGGAATATTTTGACGCCTAGACGCGCCTTTTTATTTTATTTTGTACATTGTAAATATTGTATCATTTTATTTTGTACTTTGTAAATATTTTCTATTAACTACTTAACTAAATTATGAATAAAGTATGTTTGACAAATAAAAAATAAAAAAAATATCTGAATTTTATATTATTTTATTGAATTGAAATGTAAACGTAAATGTAAACTCTTGACTATAAAAATAAATAAATAGTAATATAATAATAATACTGGTCCAATTTAAAAATAAAATCAAATTCAATCATTGACTAGTGAAATAGCCGAAATAGGTAATGATAATTCATTTTATTTATTTGTAATTCTAATTTTCTTATTGTACGTATAATTGATGGAGATGGCGTGGTGGTGCGCAATTTATTTTACATTGCAAACCTCCACCAATCTATAAAATTCACGAGTATGAGTAGTATTATCTGCAATTGAAACTAGCGCGGGAAAGTTTTACGAATTTCTCGCCGCTCTGTATTTTTCTATTTTTATATCAGTGCGTCTGCACTCCCAAAAATAGACGTTCAAGTTTTGAACATAGTATGTTCTCCATTCTCTCGGCATTTAAACGTGATCCTTAGCTTGTGAGTTTTGTCACTTAAAATATAATCAAGAAACCTACACAATCACAGATGGTAAGTGAGTGAAACTTTTTATTAAAAGCATTACAAATTGACGATTCTTGTCATTTGGATTCCTATTTGGATTGGATTCATCTTTGTCATTATTGTCAATGAAATTCATTCATGTGATGAACCAACTAAAATTGTTGTCTAAAATAATATGAAAAATCGAACATGAGATCTATTTGGACTAGGGTCCATGGATACGAGGAAACAATGAGGGTAATTTGATTTTTAATTGCCAGAAAGCGCATTTTATCTAGGTATTACTTTCGTCGCACGCTAACTTAGTAGAGACTTGCTTGTAAATCATTAGTATAAATAGATTCAAGTACATAGACGTCGGTAAGTATATCGACTATATCGTAATGCTATTGTAGGTACATGTTTTACTGCTATTTGGTACCGTTACTATTAGATATTCTGTGACCTGTGTATGTAAGACTGCGTAGAAAAAATCTGCCCACTGTGCACTGCTGCACTGTGACTTGCATAATTTTTACACAACAATAGGTACTAGTCAAGGAAGTCAAGGAACTCTCTGAACAACAATAGTATACAAAATACAAGCGTTGCATGACTTGGCTTGATTCGACAGTGACATTTTTGGCACCTCCAAATAATTAAATTTTTTCTTTCCCTCTTTTGTCACTACTCAGTAAGTAGCTCCATTTGGACTTGAGCGAAGCTTTCGTGCTGTAGGTACCTACCTAATGTTCCCTACACAGACCAAATCAAACAAAACTTAGAATTTAGGCTAGATACTAGATCCACCGAGTGCGAGTGGCACAACGGGCCATGGAGCGTGCTATGCTCGGCATAAATTTTCTCGACCGAGTCCGAAACACCGAGATCCGTCGTCGGATGAAAGTCTATGACGTCGGTGATAGGGCAATTAAGCTAATGTGGAGTTGGGCTGGACATCTGGCTCGGCGTAGAGATGGCCGATGGAGTAAAGCGTTGACCGAGTGGTGGCCAAGATCAGGTCGGAGAAACCCGGGCCATCCGAAAGCGCGCTGGGTTGATGATATCGCCAAAGCCGCAGGAAACACCTGGATGAGGGACGCACAAGATCGAAGAGGCTGGCAAAAAAGAAAGGAGGCCTATACCCAGCAGTGGGTGATACCGGGCTAGAATGATGATGATGATGACTAGATAGATGTCTGTAGATACGAGATAGTTTGTGCTTTATTGTACCTAAATCATAACAATAGCAAAAACAGGAAAAAAAAACGAGTGTGCTTTAGACCAGCGATTCCTAAAGTGGGTTCCACGGAACCCCTAGATTCTGTTAAAGGAAGGCCAGGGTCCGCAACAATGATAACGTAAAATCATTGGTCCGCAAACAGGCTAAAAACATTTAATTTAGACAAATTGAGTCCGTTTAGTTAGTGTTGTGGTTCCATAGAATAAAAATATCCATTTATTTTAATGTTAGGGTTCCGAATCCAACAAAGTTTAGGAACCGCTACTTTAGACCACACGACTGAAGTAGAACTTCACTAACTTTTCAATGAGAACAAAGGAATGGCGACGCGGCGCGCGTACATCGTCTGCTATAATTTGTTTTATCGGAATCAGCGAGTATTTTTTATACTTTGGCGTAAATTAGCTTAGTCTTTTGTTAAGTAACGCACTATTTCACCGTAAAAATAATTAACAACGCGATAACTAGTACTTAAATATAATTTATTTTCTTTCTATGGGTAAGTAAGTCCATTATGAAGCAAAGGCGGGAAAGTCCTTTACGTAACTTCTCGCTTGTAATGCTTGCAATACGCAACTTCTACGCATCGATACTAGATGGTGGTAAGTTGCATCAATTCGAATTGGGCCTTTTCTGAAAGTGCCGGCCAGAAAAAAATAATGCTATGAATCGTTAGAGTTGGTCATTTGGAGCAATAGTTATTATGGCACCAAAGCTGTGGGTGATTCTGTAACCTGCTACAAGGGTTCGAAAAATAGATAATTTCAAATGAGAGCTTGTCATTTTGAGCGATTGTTATTATGGCACAAAAGATGTGGGGTCATTCTGTGACCTGTTATAAGGCTTTGAAAATTTGTAACATTTTACATAAGCTCCTCATTTAGAGCAAGACGCAAATAACGCATATACGCAAGCTCAGGTGGCTCAGGGAACTTGTGGACGACACTGGTTTCTCTGCTAACTCCACCCCCGAGTGAGAGTGAGCGAGATAAATACGTTCAAAAAACTGTGTGGTGATTCTCTGTTCTAAGGTTTTGAAAGATAGAGATTTTCATACCAGAGCTCATCGTTTTAAGCATCAATTGGTCATTTGGAACAATTTTTATTATGGCTCAAAAGCTGTGGATCATTCTGTGACATTTTCATACAAGAGCTTGTCATTTTGACCAATTGTTATTAAGGCACAAACAACGCATAAACACACTCGCTCACTCACTCAAACGCACAAGCTCAAGTGCACAATAAGCTACCTGTGGACTATATCTACCGGTTTCTCTGCTCGTTCCACCCCATCAGGGCCATAGCCAGACTGTGTAGCCAGGGCAGGCTCATAAAAATTCAGGGCAGGCTGAAAGATGTATTTTTTTGGAAATAATAATTATAGAACATTTCTATCGAACCATACAGTCCATATTATACACAAAACATCAATATCAAATATAAAGCGACTGCGCTAAATCTACCAGAAATCGGCGTTATATTCGAAGTTGCTACGTCCACTGTAATAATCACATTTTTCCACTTAAGCAAACTATACCTACACATTGTAAAGGAAACCTGAGCAAAGTTGACTAGTTTTTGACATAATTCTCCAAATTGCATGGACACCCGGCTAAGCGACTACCTACTAGTTATTTCGGATTTTGACCTACAGTAGTGTTATCTGAAAAAGTCCCTCAGAACCTAAACAGCAGCAACACGAGCGCAGCGAGCGCGAATTTTTCACAGAAACATGACGTCAAATTATGAGCTTATTAAGGCTTGCGCCTTGAGGTTAGGTTAGGTCTTTACAATATATAAAATTGTTACACGGAACATACGCTAGCAAAAAGCAATCGAGGATTTTGTAAATAGCGCGAGCGAAGCGAGCTCGAAATTTTTTAATCTATTTGGCGGTTTCGGTTTTTCTTCTTTATAAGATTAAGATAAATTAATGCAAAATAGTAGTTGCTTTTAATGTCCGCCAAGCACATAGACCAAACGAGGGTTGAATGTATGTATGTATGTCATTGTATGTTGCCTTGTAAGGCGCGAGCGAAGCGAGCGCGATATTTTTTGGACAGTGTATGAAAAACTGAGATAGATCATTACATTAAACCCTAAAACAATCTTCATAAGTACATTACATTATCTGGGACGCACTGTAAGGCAAGAAAAATAGAAGACGTAGAATGAATGATAAAGGGATTTGACGAGATTTTTATATTAATTTAAAAATTAAAAGCGATTAATCACCACAATTAAACCATTTTTAATTAAATCAATCAACTTTACTTGCTTACTAATTTATTAACTTAATTAATGCTGAAAATTTTCTGAATCTGGGAAAATTCATAAAGTCTGAACGCACCCCCGATGTTAGTGATAAAAAAAAAAACAAAATTTGTGAAACACTTTCCAATGACCGTCTCTGCCCCTTAAATCTACTACTAATACTAGTAGTGATGTGATTATAACGATTTTGGAAGTACTAAGGTCGAGGTTGAGGAGGAGGTAAATGCCCCCATCTGGATCCGTGAGTAGTATTGTACTACTGTACAGTACAACTCAATAATTACGCGTAGAAATTTCGAAATCCTTAGCAAGCCTAGTCAAGTGGTTAGGGCAGGCTCAAGGATCTAGACTATGGATCTAACGAGAATGATCCAAATTTTCGTACGTGGCGTACCCCTGGCTACGGCCCTGGCTATTCAGCCACGCAACTGACCTAATATTTGGTATTCGAATATACTATTCGTTGCAAGTTGCAACACTAGTTTACACATTGTGGTGTTGAAGTATGTACAAAATAATCAATCAGAATAATAAAAAAATCCACTGAACATACCTACTTTCCAATATTTCGGAAAAGCATCAAAACGCGTAAGACAGTATTATCTTGTAGCAAAGTTCACACGCACCGTCACAAACACAAAAATAAGTAGGTATTACTAATTACTGAATTGCTTTCACGAGAGGGGAAGGTCCGACTGCGAGTACAGTGTAGACCAGTGTGTACCATTAGTCCAATACCCAATAATTAGTTATTTTTATATTATATCATTGCCATTACCTACCTTGTCTCTACGAACAAAAAACAAAAGGCGATCTCTTGTTTCTGACAATTGCTGACCATCTGTGTATCAAAACAAAAAAAAATGTAAAGAAAGCATGATCAATGAATCTTTGTTTATGTCGACTTGGTTGCAATACCCCAAATGGGTTTTTTTGTTTTTTTTTACAAAATGAATATCTCTCTATAACTGTTTAGTAAAGCCACAGTTTTATATTAAATTTTGTTATAATATTTACTAGTACAGTAGTACAAATCAGATACTATGCGTAGAAATTTAGAAATCATTAATAGCTCAAACAGGCTAGTGGCTAGGGCAGGCTCAATTTTTTCCAGGGCATGCTGAGCCTGCCTTGGCGTACCCCTGGCTACGGGCCTGCACCCATTGTGAGAGTGAGCGAGACAGAGACATTAAAACACGGAAGTTTACCTATTTCGTATTATTCACATCTATCTGTCCAAGTCTGATCGTAGAATTGGGCAGATCATGATGAGCCTATTTGTGTCTTTAAGAAACGAAGCTATTTGATGAATTAACCAGCTAATACACACCATTACGTAAAATAAATAATAATAATTTATTTATTTATTTATATTTATTACGTAAAATGCAAAACGTTTGACGATTTTCTCAGCCATGTTTGGGTATGTAAAAAAGTATATAAGTATTATATCCATTGTCTAGTACCCATAGCACAAGCTCTGCTTAGTTTGGGACCAGATGGTGCTGTGTAAAAATGTGCCAAAAATATGTATTTATTTTATATCGATCCTGTAGGGGTAGGGTGTTATTTATGGTAGGTGAAAGGAGCTATAGGCCCACCTGATGAGCAATCTTTGCCCATAATAACTACAATACCACCTCGACTGTTGCCTAAACGGTATTGCAAGTCACGTTCGCTAAACTAACAAATGAAGATGGAAAGTGGAAATGTGTTTGTAATAATAAATAATGTATCCAAAGTACATAAAATCGAAGGGAATGACGGGGTCTAGTGAGCGAGCGCAGCGACCAAAACTTAACCTATCCGAGTCAGGATGTCACAACTTTCGGGTTCTCTTCGCTCACTCTAGCATCCTAGATTCCCTCAGTTTTTAGGGTTCCGTAGTCCTACAAGGAACCCTTATAGTTTCGCCATGTTCGTCCGTCTGTCCTAATCCTTTACAGCTTAATAACTTCTACAGTTATAAACATAAGTAAATGAAATTTTGGTAAAAAATGGTTTAGATATAGATCTCAATTTTAAAAGATGAAAAAAATCTTGATAACGTATTTTAGGGGTGGTGCCCATACATGTGAAATGGGGATGAAATTTATTTTTTCGCTGCACGCCCTCGTGTGGGGTATCATTGAATAGGTCTACTAAAATGAAGGTAATGTTTCATACACAACTTTTTTATCAGGTATACCATCTGCGAAATACAGCCCGCCAAAGTGGCTTGCAATGTGTCCCCCCCCTGCCATTTCTAAGCTATGCAACGTAGAAACTTATAATCTTCCACATTGATATACCTTTATAAAAACTCTCTTTTAAAATTATTTCGAGTATAATGTGATTATACATTTTTGAGTTATAGTGAGAAAACTGCAAAATACTTAAGACGTCCTAGTTCATAGGTCATTGACCTTAGAGAAAAATGATCTTAGCAAATAATGCTCCTTTAGTTACTACCTATTTAAAAAAATCACAATAAGTAACTTTGTGTTATATTGATATGACATATTTCTTGAATTTAGCTTCTTAAATTCAGCGCTAGGTGGCGCTGTTTGCAAAAACTAAAATAGCAATGATTAATATTTCATTTGATTCGTTTGTAATTAGGAACCCTATAATACTGAGCATGGCCCGACATGCTCTTGGCCGGTTTTCTTTACTAATACTTTGGTTACCCTACGAGATCGATATGGCTGATACCCAAACATGGCTGGGCAAATCTTCAAACGTTTTGCATTTTAAGTTATCGTGGGTATTAGTTTGTCAATTCATGAAAAAGCCCCGAATTATGAAATGCCCAGGCACATCATGATATGCCACATTCTTTGATCGGACTTCACCAGATATATGTCAATGAAACGCAAGCAGGTAGCCGTCCGATGAAACTAAACTCGCATGGATAACTAATAAAAGAAATCTAAATTCACATTCAGTGATATTTTTGAATGTCTCTGTTCCGCTCACTCTCACACTGGGATAGTGCAATCAGAAAAACCGATATACAGTCCACAGGTAGCTTATTGTGCACTTGAGCTTGCGTTTGTGTCTTAATAACTGACAAGCTCTTGTCGAAAATGTTACAGAATGACCCTACAGCTTTCGTGCCTTAATAACAACTGCTCAAAATGACTAGTTCTAACAATTTATCACATAATTTTTTTCTGGCTGGCTTTTGACTTTGAGAAAAGGCCCAAAAATGTATAAACAAAAATGTATGTTCTCCTTTGGAAAATGTTGCGAGATGGCGTTTTTATTTAGTTGACGTCGTTGGTTAAATTTAACAATTTTTGGCTCGTCCATTACGAAGCAAAAGCGGGAAAAACCACTATGCAACCTCTCATTTACAATAAATAAATAAATATTTTTGGGACATTTTTACACAGCACCATCTAGTCCCAAACTAAGCAGAGCTTGTGCTATGGGTACTAGACAATTCAATAATAATAATAATTCAAATAATTTATTTTGTGATACACAGGTAATAAATAGGTTTTAATAAAATACAATACAGTACCATCTGTGATCAGCCTCATGGCATACAAAATTACAAATGTCATAAAATAAAATAACAAATTACAATACACAAATTACAATTGAAAAAACATTATTGATGTCAAAATTCATAACAGCACAACAAAGAAATTGGACATAACACATTATTTAGAATTTTATTTTATTTTGTCGTTTATTTTAATATCCGTTAAGAAGTCATTTATGGAGTAATATGCCTTATCTACCAAAAAGTCTGTAAGCTTTTTTTTGAATTTAAGTACATCTAACGTTCTTATACTTTTAGGAAGTTTATTATAGATCCTAGGAGCCATTCCCATACAACTTTTCGCATATAGTGCAGTCTTATGCTGTTTTATATGAATAATATCTCGATGACGTCTGTTATTAAGAGTCTCAAACAAATGGAAATTATTCTTGACAAACATTGCCATTTCAAAAATGTAAAATTATAATAATAATGGCTGCGTTTCGGTGACCTCTTCGGAGAGACCGAAGGCTTTGTTTGTGCAATTATGGACGAAGTAATGATGACGAACAACTACCGGAAATATATTGTGAAGGATGGATGGCACGGTTGACATCTGTCGGGCATGCCACCGTCCGGGTGAATCTATCCGACACATTATCTCCGGGTGTTCTCGTCTTGCTAACGGCGAGTACCTACTTGCACAGGCATAACCTGGTAGCCAGGATTATCCACCAGCAACTTGCTCTGAAATATAATCTTGTGGAATCGGAAGTACCGTACTACCAGTATGTGCCCGACCCAGTTTTTGAAAATAGTCATGCCACACTGTACTGGGACCGATCCATCATCACTGACAGGGCTGTTGTTTTCAATAAACCTGACATTGTGGTGATAGATCGTTCAGAGCGCCGCGCAGTGATTGTTGAGATCACGGTCCCTCTTGACGACAACCTCGTGAAAGACTTATTTGTTTGACATATAATATAATAATAATAATTAAATACTTTGAGGATTATGTTTAAATAATTGATTAAATTGTATTATAATTTGTAACTAACTTGTCAAATATTTGTATGCTTTTATAGCCAAACATGGATGAACTTCACATATTATAACAACCCTTTTACCTGTGTTTACAAATAAATGAATTCTATTCTATTCTATTCTATTCAAAGCTGAGAAAGATAAACAAATCAAGTATATTGACTTAGCTCACGAGATTGTCGACATGTGGGATGTGGACTCAGCAGTCATTGTACCGATAGTCATCACGGCCAATGGCTTAATAGCCAAGAGCCTCGACCAACACCTAAGGAGGCTCTCGTTGGGCGGCTGGATCAAGGGCCAGATGCAGAAGGCAGTACTCCTTGAAACGGCACGCATAGTGAGGAGTTTCCTTTCTCTGGGGCCCTGACCACCGGTAGCTTGGACCCTGTTCCCGATGCCGGTGGGCTGCTGTTTTTTATATTTTTAAATGTTTTTTATTTATTTAATATTTAAAAATATAAATTATAAGTTTGTGAGATTAATAAAGGGAATAATAATAATATAATATGACAATGGATATAATACTTATATTTTTTTTTTTGTAAATAAATACTTATAATACATAATGATTGCATTACACAACTTCCACACATCGATACTAGATGGCGGTAGGTTACGTCAACTGAATTTGGAACATGTTGCTTAGACGAGACCGCGAGTCTGTTTAATTGACGTCGTTAGAAAAAGTCCAATTTTTAATCAGTGAAAATTTTGTTTTTGTTTTAGGCCTCCTAGAAGTTAAGATCGCAATATCATCCACAGAAAGTTAAGCAGAAAGTAGACAGGTTTTAAAAAAAAAGTAAAATAAGGAATCTCAGTTTCAATCTTTATTTTATTTCTTATAGGCCTTTTAGTTGTTTGTACCTATTCATGAAAAAATCGCACGTCAGTTTGGGAGCAAAATCAATTTTTGTAGTTAGGCACTGTGAGACAAATACGATAATTGCGATTTTCTCGAAAACTGGCGATTTTCGCTGAATACATAATACGTAGTACATAGTACCTCAGTGATACATATCAGGGTATTTTCGATAGCCCTTTATGTACCTTTTGGATGTTTAATAATTGATGCTGTATAGGTGGTGCCATCTAGCATAGTAGCTTGTAGGAGGAAATAACGAAAACAACATTGTTGCCGTATTAAAAAAAATAATTGAATTAGGTACCTAGCTATTTTCGAAACACAAATGATGTGTATGAATTATGAATCTATCCGTGCCTACCTACCTATTTGTTACACAGTAGGTTTTATTATTACTATCCAGAACTAAAAAGAAAGTCCATTGTTTACAGGCAGATCAAGGGCAGACCCAACCTCACGAGTCAGGTGCTGGTGAAGGAGCCACTGTAGCGCAAACTGCTAACCAAATACCAGTCGCCATTGAAGACATTAAAATTGTAAGTTGAATTTCATGTGCTCTGTTTTTAAATAACTTTATAAGCGACATTATCTATTATTATGATCTCCTTTATTTAGTGATTACCTTATAAATTACATTTTTAATTATTTTTTAATAAAAGAAAAAAAAAAACATTAAAAAATATAAAAAATAGTGTTCCACCGGCATCGGGAGCAGGGTCCAAGCTACCGGCGGTTAGAGCCCCAGAGACAGGAACCTCCTTACAATACGTGCCGTGTCGAGGAGAACCGCCTTCTGAATCTGGCCCTTGACCCAGCCACTTAACGAGAGCCTCTTGTTGGTCGAGGCTCTTGGCTATGAGACCATTGGCCGTTACGACTATTGGCACAATGATTGCCAAATCCACGTCCCACATGTCGACAACCTCGTGTGCTAAGTCCAAATATCTCATTTGTTTATCTGTCTCAGCTTTCACGAGATTCCCGTCATGCGGAACGGCGATATCAATAATCATTGTGCGGCGCTCTAATCGATCTATCACCACTATATCAGGCTTATTGTGTAAAATAGTCCTATCAGTGATGATAGATCGATCCCAGTACAACGTGATATGGTCATTCTCGAGAACTGGATCGGGCGCATACCTGTAGTAGGGTACCTCTGGTAATTTTTATATCTGGTACCACCTGTATTCTACGCAAATAAATGATTCTTTCTTTCTTTCTTTCTGACTCCACAAGGTTATATTGCAAAGCAAGCTGCTGATGAATAATCTTGGCCACTTGGTTATGCCTGTGCAAGTATTCGCCGTTAACCAGACGAGAACACCCGGAAATAATGTGCCTTATTATGATTATTATTATCTACAGGTGGCCACGAGGTTGTTATTAGTTCAACGCAATCCCGTCACAAGTACTTATATTTGGCTAGCTTAGTATGTCACCTATGACGTTATTCAATAGCCCCTCCTTAGCTGAATATTGATCCTTTATTAGATCGACCACGAGCTGCAACAGACAGTCGTGATGGTTGTTCTCTGTGGTGGCATTATCATCACGCTTTCCAAACGGGTTGTTGGTCACAATATAGAAGAAAGAAAAGAAGAAAACCTCTGTTCAGTTATCTTGATAGATTTCACAAATACTCTAATAATCGAACAAAATAAACTATCTACCTACTATTTAGACGATGACATTTCCTAAAATTATTAGTAATTGATATGTTCGTAAGATAAGTGGTTGATGAATAATCAGATTTGAAAAGTTACGTTTTTGAGCAAAACAGCCCACGGACCGAGCATACGCTCTTAATCATGGAGAACAGAAAAGAGGTTTTAATGCTATCAGAACAAAACCGAGTCCTGACTAATTATTTTATTATTTTACTTTTAACGCATGTTTAACGCATTTACGCATGCTAAGCGAAATCTAAAGGTATAATTATTGTGGAAAGAAATATTCGCTCACGAGCATGATTCGAATCTGCGAATCCTGGCTCAGTAGGCCATCCAGTGCTTTAGCCACTAAGCTACCGTGAACACTGCTGCTCGTGCTGTAGATTGTTTGCTCTAAAGAGTTTACAATTCTTTTCTATCGAGAACACTTCAAAAAAACGTGTTTTGGGCACAATAGAGTTTTAGAAAATACTATCAAGATTAACATATATTTTTTCACTGCCACAAACTGAATAGATACAGCTAAAAATGTTTTTAATAGAAGCCTATTTGGGGTATTTGGCTGTTGTCAGTAATATTCATTGCATGGTGCATGATTGCCGATAAGACGGATTGTCGAATCATATGGAGCAATGAACATTCTTGCGATCGCGAGCGAGTTCAATAGCACGTTTCTTTCGCGATTATAAAATTATGATTATGTCTGATTGACAGTCATTTTTAAATGAATGTTTTTAGTTTTTAAACGATCACATAGATTGCCAGAATACAGGCGCGTTACAAGGGCGTATTCCTGCAATGTACCTGGTTTAGAAAGCGTGTTTGAATGAAGATCATAATGTCATACATTTAAATATGAACTGTTATATTGAACTATATTTATGGGACTTGTCGCGCACAATGAAATCAAAACATAACACACATTTCGACTAACCTCGACGTTTCGGCCAAGTTGCATTGGCCGTGGTCACGAGCGTGTTTTGATTTCATTGCGCGCGACAAGTCCCGTAAATATAGTTCAATATGAGTGAAATTCGCGAAAGTTTAAAAACTTCTATGAATTGTTATATCAACGGTTCACAGGTTGAAGAGCTAAACTCGCAGGCCGATTTCAAACCGGAAAAAACGGAGGATGTAAACCAAGAAGTGGGAGAAAGCAAGCCTGCTGAACAAAGCGGAGCTGAACCTACGCTTATAAGTAATGAAGCCGCTGGGAACAATGTTAAGGAAAACGTAAGTCATCATGATCACGTTATTTTATAAAAGACCACTCTCTAAATAATCAGCATGGAATCGGCGACTCCTACTAGTGTTGAAGATGTTCATAGACGGCAGTTATTGGTGTCGATTCTCTTGTTCACGAACTAAACTTATTTTAAACTATCGCTCTCTTTTACTAACAGTACATACAAGAAAGGGATGGCAACCATTTTAGAACTGTCAAATTAGTTTACGTGTTACATTTCTTTGTATTTTAGTGGGCACGTTCCGAGATCACGTCTAAACTTGTATGGAAATTTTAATTTTGTCTAATTTGACAGCTCTTAAATGGTTGCCATCCCTTTCTTGTATCTACTATTAGTAAAAGAGAGCGATAGTTTAAAATAAGTTTAGTTCGTGAACAAGAGAATCGACACCAATGCCTACCCTATTATGAAAACAGTTGTGAACTGTAAACTTGTAAAACCCGTTTATAAATTGCTCTCATTTGGAGGAGAATTCAAATTTACTCTCAGATGGAGTACACTGCAAAATGTTATATTTCACAAAGTCACAAACACTACATTAAGAAATCCTTTTCATAGATGAAGAGTTATTATTCACAGGGCGATTGGCAGCAAAGAGAAGAAGAGCTCTTGAAGAAGATTGAAGAATTGGAGAAAGTAAAAAACGAGAGGACCGAAGATGGAGTTAAACTAGAATTGAAGGTACAGTAATTATAATTATATTTTATCAACGAGTAGTATGTACCTTGAACATGACCTGCGTTTGGGGTAACAGTGGTATGTATCTGATAGCAGTAACATTTAAAGGATGAGATTCGAGATATCAGAGGACTTCAGGGAAATCAGGGTCAAATCGGAAACTATAAGCGTTTTTATGCCATCAAGATGTAAACCTATGGAGGCGCCCTATTCTTCTATTACAATTCGTTTATACAAATACCTATCTATTAAATCTTTATAGAAATATGAATCTATACTTTGTTTCTTGTTAACCAAGGTATAATTAAGTCTGGTGAAAGAGATGGCATGCTATTTGTATGTCCTCTGTTTGGCAAAATTTTAACGTGACGTCCGAATATCTACTCCGCGTGGCGAAAATCCGCCATTTTAAGGGCCAGGGTTTTGTATGTGTGCTGTACTGCTCTCAAGTAAACAAACATTTTGGATTTGGTATTTTATTTGCAGTGAATTCCACAACTTGGCTGTGCGTATTATGAAAGAGTTCTCAAATCGCTTGGTCCTGATACTAGGGATTTCTACCAAATGTAGATGATATCATGCCGTGCGTCGTGTAGTCCAATGAAAGAAAGGAGATAGCGGAATAAGCTCATGGAGCTCTTGCGCACACTCTCCAAAGTACAGCCTGTAGAACACCGACAAACAAGCAACTGTACGTCTATGGGCTAAGCTTTGTAGCTTAGATTTTACTAGCATCACCAATTAGCCTCTCAGCTCTGCGTTGAATCGAGTCAAGAGCTGTAAGCTGGTACAAGTTAAGATACATAACATAATCAGCCCATTACTGTGCCACTGCTGGGCAAGGGCCTCTCCGCAGAATGAGAAGAATTCAGGCCTTAGTTCACAACACTGGCCTCCTGCGGGGTGGCGGACTGCACACACCATCAGGACTTTATGAAACAGTTACAAGTGCACAGGTTTCCTCACAGTTAACGCAAGCTATAATCAAATTTTAATCTGTGGTGCGGGCCGGGTTCGAACTTAGACCCTCCTGCATTGAAGGCAAGCATTCAACTTCCAATAAAGTTTATTCCCTTTCTGTTTATACACAGGTCCGTGAAGAAGAGATCGACCTTCTCAAAGCGCGGGTTCATAATTTGGAGACGGAACTACAGGCGGCACTGTCCAAACCCAGCGGCAAGAATCACGAGATGATTGAAAATATCAAACAGCAGCACGAAGAGGTTTATTAAATTACTATTGATTATTTTTAAATTCATCATCATCATCAGCTTGTAACAGTCCACTGCTGGACTTAGGCCTCTCCAATATCACACCAGCGACATCGATTCTCGGCCACTCTCATCCAGTTTCTACCAGTTTCTAACATTCGCATGGGGATGTTGTCACTTCAAAGAGCCAGAGAGAAAGATAGTCTACCTGAGAGCGATTTTTAAATGATTAGAGACTAGACTTTGCCCGCGTACTGAAATGCGCCTATGTTACTTCTGGATAAAGTAGATTTCTAATGGTGAAACAATTATTCAAATTGGTTCAGTAGTTTCAGAGTTCATCGATTACAAACAAACAAACAAATATTTCCTCTTTATAATATTATACTCTTTATAATATACAATACAATACAATACAAATCCTCTTTATTGCACAACAAGATTATATTAATTTCTTAAATAACTACTTATGCGTTTATGTAATATAAGTACCTACACATACGTGGGACACTCAGAAAGTTTTGCGAAACTAAAAAAAATTGTTCTATACGTACATATATTTTTATCAAATCTTTTCAAAGTACTTTCCACCAGCCTCTATACAAAGATTCATGCGCCTAAACCAGTTTTCAAAACACTTTTTCCAGTCCGCCGCAGACACCTCGTTTACAGCCTGCTCGAACGCAGCCAGCGCATCTTCCGGCGACGAAAATTGTATCCCTTTGAGCTGATTTTTTATTTTTGGGAATAAAAAGAAGTCACACGGTGCTAGATCAGGGCTGTAAGGAGGGTGACCCAGGAGTTTGACTGGCGTGCTGTCCAGGAAGTCCCTCGTTTTGAGTGCGGTGTGCGCAGGTGCATTGTCGTGGTGGAGCAGTAGCCCGCGGAGCCCTGTGTTTGGTCGCTTGTTGCTTATAACAGAGAAAACTTCTGGCAAACATTTGGTAGTATACCATTCGGCATTAATGCTTCTTTGATCCCGTAAGGGAATTGATACCAAGTGGCCAGTCAAATTAAAAAAGCTAGCGATCAAAATCTTACCCCCGCTTCTAGATCGCTTCACTTTGGTAGGCGTTGGCTCATTTTGAAACACCCAAACAGTCGACTGGCGCTTGGTTTCTGGGTCGTATTGATAAATCCAGGACTCATCACCTGTAACGATGTCGTAAACACGCCGAGACGAGCCTGCTTCAAATTTGTTAAGCATATCACGGCACCATTCCACCCGGGCCTGCTTCTGAGCATCGGTGAGGTTGTGCGGCACCCAGCGTGATACTATCCTCCTCACGCGAAGATGGCTGTGTAGAATCTCGTGAACGCTTCCCGATCCAATCTTCAATATGTGTTGAATCTCCTGATATGTAATTCGCCTATTGTCTTGGATTAAATTTTTCACTGCTAGCACGTTTTCTTCGGTAACAGCCGTTAAAGGGCGACCGCTTCTTTCGTCATCCCCCAAAGTTGGTCGACCGCGCTTGAATTCGTTATACCAACGATACACGGTTGCCTTGGAAGGGCCTTCATCCATGAATGCCATTTGAAGTCTATCGTACGATTCATCTGGTTTCAGGCGACACTTGAAATCGTATAAAATCATAGCTCTAAAATGTTCCCGACGCAGATCCATATTTCAGTGAGACACAATACTTTGAATTAACTCGCAAAAAATGTGGAGGGAAATTTTGAAATTGGAACTTACTTATTTTTACTTATAAATAATCATATTTTCGAAAAACATTATAACTGGCCAGTCTCCCATATATAAAAACTTTTTTTCGCAATACTTTCTGAGGGGCCTGGTATATAGTTGAAACGAATATCCGTCAACTATCTGGTATCCGGCCTAGTTGTACTTTCCAGATACCGGATAGTAATAGCTAAATACGTAATACCCGGCAATTTAATTTTATTGTTTTTTTTTATCAGTCATAAACTGGCCGAATACATATCATCGCCTTAGTGCTTGAATGTCCAATCGACCATTGAACAAATTTTACTGGAGACGTTTTTTTAGTTTATTATTTATTTAAGAGAAATATTTTTTAAACTTTGAAGATTTAAGAATAATGTAATATATGCCATACATTATTCTTAAATCATCAGTTTTTAAAATATTTCTCTTAAATCAATAATAAACTAAAAAAAACGTCTCCGGTAAAATTTGTTCAATGGTCGATTGGACATTCAAGCACTGAGGCGACGATATAGGTATCTTCTGTTCCCGGCTTGACGTTGAGTTTTGAGACAACTTGTATGACTATCGTGAATGTAGTAGCGGGTAGCGGGGGTTCTATAGCAAAATTCTGTATTTTTTCAGTTGCTAAGCAAAGCCCGAGGCATGATCTTCGACAAGACGAAGATGGTAAAGAACCAAGAACTCCAGATTGAAGCCTTGACAACACAAGTGCAATCGCTCAAGGATATCAACGTGATCACCAAGGATCTGTTAGAAATTAGAAATTCTGAAGTTAAAGCTATGGAGGTAAGTTTCTTATACGGAATAGTAGCTAGACTACCTTTGAGTCTATGCCCCGTGTTACAGAGCGTTGATCTGTTGACAATAGCCAAATACCCCAAAAAGGCTTCTTTTAAAAATATTTTTAGCTGTATCTATTCAGTTTGTGGCAGTGAAAAAAATATATGTTAATCTTGATCGTATTTTCTGAAATTGTATTGTGCCCAAAACACGTTTTCTTGAAGTTTTCTCGATAGAAAAGAATTGTAAACTAACCTCTTAAAACATGCTTTAAAGCAGGGACCGAAACCGGTATGACTAATACATGTATTTTTTCGGTTACAACCTTTATTATTTTTACAGGTATTTTTAAAGGTAACCTTAATTCTTACTACTTATATAACCGGTATTCATACCGGTTACCGAAATAAAAATTACCCCTATCTTACACGTGCCGTCGGCATAAGTCAAAGGGCGGACAGCGCAGTGTGTGTGTATCGAAGAGTCGAGGCGAGTAAGACGACCCGCGCCAACCAAATCCAACCAAATCCAACCAATCACGCGGATAGAGTAGTGACATAGAAATGGGACGAAAGCGAAAAAATGATGTATATGCATATTTTACCTATAAAAAGAAACAAATACATCAAAATGTAATATAGAAGATTGCAATAAAGTTATAAAGATGATGCTAGCGTGAATGTTACATCAGCATATTCGCCAATATCGGGCTATTACTTCCAAAGTATGTGGTCATGAATTTATTTCTTGGGTTACAAATTGTATCGAATTGGTCACTAAAGATTGGCATATCAAAATCAACCCAACCCCCAAGTTAACCTCACCTGCAAACAGACGAGGCTCTGACAATCGATAAATGGCGGTATTACCATTTATTTTAAATGGTGTTGCTAAATTTAGCAGACGGGTGACGGGGAGCATCGTCATTGGTGCGATAAGCATCGCTCTGCGATCGCCAACCTACATTCCCAGTGTGGCGATTATGGGCACAACTTCTATGGTGAGCTGGCAAAAATTACGGGCCCTCGTTCCCGGCCGCCCTGCTATTCCTGATCACTGTAACGGCAGGGTAGGGGGTTCCACTTGGCGCAACTCGAGGAAGAGCTCAGGAGGATAAGGTGGCACATTCTGGGGCTGTGTGAAGTCCGGAGAGGGTGAGGGCACTATTACCCTGGAATAGGGCCACCTTATTTATTTTTAAGAGGGAGACCAGCTATCCCAAGGCGGCGCCGGGTTCTCTCTGTGACAACGTTGTAGACATTTTCAGTGTGTCGGGCAGGGTAGCAAACCTTGTGATTAAGCTGACCAAGAGGTAAAGCCTTAAGGTCGTGCAGGTTTACGCACCGAGCTCGACATACTCTATGATAAAGTCGAGGCTATGTTCGAAGACATCTCGAAATCTCGAAGGCCTTGCACTCCATTACCAAAGCTTACTACAACGTTTTCATGGGGGATTTCATCGCTAAGTGGAACAGATTTGCAGCGAGTCGGTAGTAGGACCCCACCCACGGTTTTGGCAGCATAAATCATAGGGTAAATGCTTGTCAACTTTTTGGGGAAAGAGGGACTTTTCTTGATGAATTATTTCTTCAAGAAATAGCCCCAGAGGAAGTGGACATGGCTGAGTCCCGATGCTATGACTTAAAATGAAATAGACTTTATTATAACAGATAAAAGGCACATATTCAGAGATGTCTCAGTAATCATCAGGTTCAATACAAGTTCAGTGATCACAGACTTATCCGAGGCTCACTGAATATCGACTTGAAGCTGGAGCGCATCCATTTGATGAAGTCCAGGCGCCGACCTAGCATGCTGCAAACTGTGGTAGGATCTGAAACGATCCAGTCAAATCCGGAAAACAGAGTTGTTGCCGTGGAAACCACAAAGAACGTTGACCAGGCTCTTGATCAAGTGGTAAAAATCCTCAGGGATGAAGGTACGAGACTGTAAAATGCGACGCACAGGCAAGAATTCGAAGCTTTCGGAGGAGACTCTGGCTCTTATGAGGGAACTACGGGAAAATCCACCTGTCACTTCGTTAGAACACCGGGCGCTAAAAAAAGCATCAGTAAACTGGTACGACGTGACCTCCGACGCTTTAATACAAGCTCTATTGAAAAATCGATTGAGAAAAATCGGGGGTCAAAGGTGCTCGTCCAGTTCTTAGAAAGAAGCCACCTAACGAAGTTGACCACATCCCGTGGGAATGTTGTCGTTTCGAAGCCAGAGTTCCTTTCCGAGGTGGAAGATTTCTATGGCTAGTTATATGCCTCGTATGCATCTTGACCTGACCCCGAAAATGAGGATTTTAGAGCCACTCTGACCCGACATTTTACAGAAGATCTGCCAGAAATTAGCCAAGACGAAATCGAGGCGGCTCTTAAACGGAAGACGGAATTACGACCGAACTCCATTAAAAGAGCTTTGGGAAATTTTAAATTCTTTCCTCGTTTCAGGGAGAACTCAAGAGGCGAGGCACAGAAGCGTGGTCGTACAATTCTTCAAAAAAGGTAACAAGACCCTATTGAATAATTATCGAGGCCCATTTCACTTCTAAGCCACGTCTATAAGCTGTTTTCATGAATCGTTACGAATCGTCTCGTGTGTACATTCAACGAGTTTCAACCATCGGAACAGGCGAGTTTTCGAGGAGGATATGGCATCATAGACCACATTCACACAGTGCGGCAGATTATGCAGAAGTATGAAGAATATAATCAGCCCCTGTGCTTATCATTTGTGGACTAGAAGTCCTTTGACTCCATCGAAACCTGGTCCGTTCTGGAGTCCCTGCAGCGATGCCAAGTTGACTGACGATATATTTTAACACTTGGAGTGTTAAAACACAAATTCAAAGCCACTCAGCGAGCTATGGAGCGAGCTATGCTTGAAGTTTCTTTGAAGGATAAAATCCATAACGAGATTATCCGGAGAAGAACCGGAGTGACCGACATAGCTTGTAGGATTAGTAAGCTGAAATGGCAGTGGGCTGGCCATGTCTGTCGAAAGACCGATGGCCGCTGGAGCAGACGAGTCCTTGATTGGAGACCGCAAATCAACATACGCAGGGTAGAGCGCCCCCTAGCCAGGTGGACCGACGACTTGATGAAAGTAGCTGGTGGGGACTGGATGCGAAAGGCAGAGGACCGAGTGTTGTGGCGAAATTTGGGAGAGGCTTATATCCAGCAGTGGACTGCGGTAGGCCGAGTTGATATCCAAGTGTCAAAATGTCTGTATGATGCCACCACAATGACAGTCCAAATCCAGAACCAGCAAACTTAGCATATCCACCTGCTTTGAGGCGTAAGACAAGGAGATGTGATTTCTCTGAAATTGTTTTCCAGCACATTGGAGGATATGTTTAAAACAATCGACTGGAATGGATGCGGCATAAATATCAACGGCGAGTACATCTCGCACTTGCGGTTTGCAGACATCGCCATTATGGCTGAATCACTGCAGGACTTGCGATGGATGTTGGTTGGCCTAACTGATTCTTCCCTACGCATCGGTGTCTGGATGAACTTTGATAAAACCATACTTATGTTCAATGAGCATGTAACTCCGGAGGCGGTTGTTGTTGATAACAATGTCGATTTTTTTTGTGTTTTTGTTCACCAAACATTTCAGTTCGGTAAAAAAAAATTAGAAAGAGAAACTAGCAGAAGCATACAGCTGGGCTGGGCCGCATTCGGGAAACTTCGTCGAATCTTCTCGTCACCTATTCCACAGAACCTTCAGACTAAGATCTTCAATCAGTGCGTCATGCCTGTCATGACTTACGGAGCCGAGACATGGACACTCACGGTACGGTTTGACCACTATCGCCTCACGGAGCAAAGAACAAACGCTCCACAAAGTCTGCAGTGTGTGAACATGCCCTAGACAAACCCAACCATTTTCTTCGATTTGATAAACCACAAGTTCTGGCAAAGGAAAACCGATATGTACCTAGAATGCTCCGTGAGGCTATTGAAATTAAAAAACATCCTAATTTTAATAGAGAAGATGGTTGGCAGCTACCACCTGTTTGGAACCCAATCCTAAAAATAATCAAGTCCCAAACAGCACGCAACACTGTAAAAGATAATGATATTGTGAGTGATTACTGCGTGCATCGCAACGATTTTAATTAATAATATTGTACGGTACATAATATTTTTTTTTTTTTTTTTGTAAAGACGATTGTCATCTTAGTCTACCTGCGACCACGAAATGCTGCAAAGCTTTCGAAACGTCAGGGAAACCAATTTAAATAATATACGCGATTTAATCCGGTTAAACTTTGTTTTATTCTAAACATTTGTTGTTTCTGTTTTTCAAATAAGCTTTTAGTTTTTTATTAAAAAAATAAATTATTAATTTTCATTCAAGTTGAGCGGCGTATCCGACGTCCCTCGGCTCGTTGCCTCTCTTTCAGTTCTGTACGAAACGACAGTGACCGCAGAGGTCTGATTTTTTAGGTGTTGTCAGCCTCTTAAAACTAGTTTTGAGTTGGAATTTAATTTTAGACATTTCTCAAGCATATTTTTTTTTTTTCATTGATTTTAGTTCAGCCGAATTTAGCTTTATGTTATACTCTCACATGTTTCGGTATTTGAGCAGTCGTCATCATACTTGAGTAGATATTTCTTTCCTATTTCAGGTTATATTCGTGTGCTATGTTGTTGAATTTAATTACCGTATTGGAATAAGACCGATTCATGCATCGGTCTTATTAGTAACGATTCTATCCTGAAGTAATGATCAGTTGATTGAAGATCAAACTGTACCTACTTGAGGAACGTTCTGTAATACGGCTTTAAGAATGCTCTTACAAGTAAAGGTGCGCCCTTGTACGGTTGATATTCCACCCTTATGCACGAAGTGTTTTATCACTTTCACTTTGATTATTTAGATAATCGAAGCACTTTTTTTATGCGTAATTGCGTACCACTAAGGAGTGGAATGCCTTGCCTTCTGTGTGTCCCGATAGGTATAATCTGGTGGTCTTTAAGGCACGAGTGAATAGGTTTATGTTGGGCAAGCGTGAACCATCGTCGACCGCACTTCAGTCACATTTTGTCGATTTATGTGAACAAAAAGGGATCAGCTGATATTTTTTTCGCGATTCCAGCTACGCTATTCAGAATTACACGATAACCAGTTGTCGACCGGTTTGGTTTGTTATCTCTTTTCGTCTTATGATTCACGCAACGAGATAAAAAGAGATAACAAACCGAATCGGTCTACAACTAGTTATCTGCTAGCTGGTTTGGTCCCATACCAAAAGTTGTTCATATGTTGAGCAGTGACTACGTGGGACACTCAGAAAGTTTTGCGAAACTAAAAAAAATTGTTCTATACGTACATATATTTTTATCAAATCTTTTCAAAGTACTTTCCACCAGCCTCTATACAAAGATTCATGCGCCTAAACCAGTTTTCAAAACACTTTTTCCAGTCCGCCGCAGACACCTCGTTTACAGCCTGCTCGAACGCAGCCAGCGCATCTTCCGGCGACGAAAATTGTATCCCTTTGAGCTGATTTTTTATTTTTGGGAATAATAAGAAGTCACACGGTGCTAGATCAGGGCTGTAAGGAGGGTGACCCAGGAGTTTGACTGGCGTGCTGTCCAGGAAGTCCCTCGTTTTGAGTGCGGTGTGCGCAGGTGCATTGTCGTGGTGGAGCAGTAGCCCGCGGAGCCCTGTGTTTGGTCGCTTGTTGCTTATAACAGAGAAAACTTCTGGCAAACATTTGGTAGTATACCATTCGGCATTAATGCTTCTTTGATCCCGTAAGGGAATTGATACCAAGTGGCCAGTCAAATTAAAAAAGCTAGCGATCAAAATCTTACCCCCGCTTCTAGATCGCTTCACTTTGGTAGGCGTTGGCTCATTTTGAAACACCCAAACAGTCGACTGGCGCTTGGTTTCTGGGTCGTATTGATAAATCCAGGACTCATCACCTGTAACGATGTCGTAAACACGCCGAGACGAGCCTGCTTCAAATTTGTTAAGCATATCACGGCACCATTCCACCCGGGCCTGCTTCTGAGCATCGGTGAGGTTGTGCGGCACCCAGCGTGATACTATCCTCCTCACGCGAAGATGGCTGTGTAGAATCTCGTGAACGCTTCCCGATCCAATCTTCAATATGTGTTGAATCTCCTGATATGTAATTCGCCTATTGTCTTGGATTAAATTTTTCACTGCTAGCACGTTTTCTTCGGTAACAGCCGTCAAAGGGCGACCGCTTCTTTCGTCATCCCCCAAAGTTGGTCGACCGCGCTTGAATTCGTTATACCAACGATACACGGTTGCCTTGGAAGGGCCTTCATCCATGAATGCCATTTGAAGTCTATCGTACGATTCATCCGGTTTCAGGCGACACTTGAAATCGTATAAAATCATAGCTCTAAAATGTTCCCGGCGCAGATCCATATTTCAGTGAGACACAATACTTTGAATTAACTCGCAAAAAATGTGGAGGGAAATTTTGAAATTGGAACTTACTTATTTTTACTTATAAATAATCATATTTTCGAAAAACATTATAACTGGCCAGTCTCCCATATATAAAAACTTTTTTTCGCAATACTTTCTGAGGGGCCTGGTACTCCTAATTTCGTGTATTTGTGCGCGAGTGACAGAGTTGAGTAATGAAGGGTCATTTTACTTTTACTATTGACTTTAGCAGACCTATTCTACTTCATATTTTCTAATATTCAATTTGTAAACGACATTTAGGTACCTACTTTTTTCTGCCGTGGGGAATCCTCATGGACGCACTCCGCCCGCAATCTGGAGCGTATTTACGTCTAATCTTCATAACATAACAACATAACATAACATCACGCCTGTATTTCCCCGAAGGGGTGGGCAGAGGTGTAATAGTACACCCACATTTCGCCAGTTATGTTATAGTCCCATGTAATAGGGGGCGAGCCTATTGCCACTGACCGGGCACAAATCCAGACTCCGGGCTGCTACTGAGAATTTCCTAATGAAAAAACCCAATAACACTTTGCCCGGCCCGGGAATCGAACCCACGACCCCACGCTCAGCAGTCGCGCTTGCAGCCAAAAGACCAACGAGGCAGTCAAACCAAAGCCAAAGGCTAATCCTCAAACTAAAATAATAAGATTGACGCTCCCGACCGCGGCTCGCAAATACTGCACTGGGCGGAATAGTAGATACTCCTGTGCCATTTTGTATTCCTTTTCTGGCTTCAGTCGCTAGTTCTACGCGCTCCTTCTATCTTATTCTTTTGGTCTGAGCCCTCAGCGTTGGAATTTCTTACCGGTCTTTAAGAAACAGCTGTTCCATAAATTTTGTCGAGTTATGTATTACATTACCTAGAAACTAGACATGGGCAAACTAACTCCGGTAATAGATTGGATATGTATTACCTGTAACATTCCAAGTAAAGATGTCCGATTAGCATATATCCATATCCGCTTAATACATCTGGGACTGAAGTAATAATAATAATAAATAGACCGATCACGTGTTTTCCGACGGTCTAAAAACTTCTTACGTCCATTTTGAGGGTAAAACTTAGTCATCACATTGATAGTAATTCCATCATGTCTGCTACTCAAAATGGATGTAAGAATGGGTCTCGTGGTACCAAAGAGCTACTTCTCATTGACATGGCCATTAGCCAACAGGTTCGTCGATCCCGAAGGGATCTGTCGACATGTTGGATAGATTACAAGAAGGCCTATGATTCTGTGCCACATACATGGCTCATGAGGGTGCTGGAGCTATATAAAGTAAATTCAACTTTACGCACCTTCCTGTTGTCGTGTATGGGACAATGGAGGACGGTTCTTAGCTATCCAGGATGCCGACAGATTCGGGGAAATGATGAACCGATAAAGATCGAGCGGGGAATATTCCAGGACGACAGCCTGAGTCCCCTGTGGTTTTGCCTGGCTCTGAATCCTTTTAGTACTTTGCTGGAGGAGTCAGGGCTTGGCTACCGGTTGAGAAGAGGAGGTCAAGTAATATCTCACCTGCTCTTCATGGATGACCTTAAACTGTTTGCTCCCACCGACTTGCAACTGATAGAGCTACTGAGGGTGACTGAAATCTTCAGTAATTCTATCAGGATGGAATTCGGTGTGGACAAATGTGCAGTCATGCATGTAAAGCATGGTGAGATTGTGGAATCCGAGGCTGTTCAACTTTCGGATTCTACATATCTTGAGTCCTTCTCCCCAACCGATACCTACAAATACTTGGGTATGGCGGAGGCGTTAGGCATCAACCAGACCGACATGAGGCAATCGTTGCAGGAGCGCTTCTTTGGCCGCCTGAAAAAGGTTCTTAAAAGTCTTTTATCGGGCGGAAACAAGGTGCGCGCCTTCACTAGACGGATCTTGACGCCCTGGATCGGAAAGTCCGCAAACTACTGACGGCATATCGTATGCATCACCCACGTTCATCGGTGATGAGGCTGTACATCCCGCGGAAGTGTGGGGGTCGTGGCTTTTTAAATGCAAAGACCCTCCACAACCGTGAGATGTGCAGTCTAAGGGAATATTTCCTTCACTTGGACGTGGGTATGCACCGAGATGTTGTTGCAGTGGACAAGGGACTCACCCCGCTCTCTTTGGCTAAAGAGAACTGGCGCAAACCTGTGGTACTGGATACCAATGACCGCAGGGAGGTATGGCAGAGCAAGGAGCTTCACGGACGCTTCTACCGGGCTCTTCATGGGCCCGATGTAGATTTTAAAGCGTCCGTATCCTGGCTGCGTTTCGGTGACCTCTTCGGAGAGACCGAAGGCTTTGTTTGTGCGATTATGGACGAAGTTATCATGACGAACAACTACCGGAAATATATTGTAAAGGACGGTACAGTTGACATATGTCGGGCATGCCACTGTCCCGTGGAATCCATCCAACATATTATTTCTGGTTGTTCTCGTCTTGCTAACGGCGAGTACTTGCACAGACACAACCTGGTGGCCAGAATTATACACCAGCAACTTGCCTTGAAATACAGCCTTGTGGATACAGAAGTACCATACTACAGGTATGTGCCCGACCCAGTTCTCGAAAATGGTCATGTCACATTATACTGGGATCGGTCTATCATCACTGATAGGACTATTGTACACAATAAGCCTGATATAGTGATGATAGATCGATCGGAACGCCGCACGATGATTGTTGATATCATCGTCCCGCATGACGGGAATCTCGTGAAGGCCGAAAAAGATAAAGAAATAAAATATCTTGACTTGGCACACGAGGTTGTCGACATGTGGGATGTTGACTCAGCAGTCATCGTGCCGACTGTCGTTACGGCCAATGGTATAATGGCAAAGAGCCTCGACCAACACCTACAGAGGCTCTCATTAGGCAGCTGGGTCAAGGGCTTGATTCAGAAAGCGGTTCTTCTGGACACGGCACGTACCGTTAGGAAGTTCCTCTCTCTGAGGCCCTGACCGCCGGTAGCTTGGACCCTGTTCCTGATGCCGGTGGGCTACTGTTTTTATATATTTTTAAATGTTTTTATTTCTTGTTTTTTGTAGAAATGTTTAAAAAAAAAAAAAATTAATACAATGAATAAATGGAATAATAATAATAATAAACCCCCTCTGGGTTGCCTCATCATGAGAATAACGTAAAACCGGAGGGAAGATTATACCAGCTTTATATAACCTAATGATATAAACAAAAACATGTATCAGGAGGTCTATTGAAAAGCATACAAACCGCAGGGCAGCTTGTGGCGAGTTGTTGGTGAGTGGCGACACTGCGTACCTTATTGCCTCAGAGAGTCGGTCAGGTCCTCGTCTCCAGTTTTCCTTTATTGGGTAGCTGGAGTGGAATCCCAAGAGTGCCCGCAGGACTCTCAACTCTGGCTTGCCTTGATCAGCCGGCCAGAGGGGGGCCGCCAGAGCTGTTTTCTCGGGGGTGGAAGTGTCTAATGGCGTAATAGCGGGGAAACCCACTCCGGGTCTTTTAGACTCGCGTCGGCGAAACCGGGGCCACACCTCTCTACACCCCTAGCCGCTCACACCGTTGTTTGCTCTCTGTCGCCTGTAGTGGCGGCTATTTAGGGGGCCCAGCCAGTGAGTTGGCGAGTCACCGTCTGCCATATATATATATATTCAATTTATGAAGTTAAAAGGCAGACGCCGTTTTCTTCCGGCTAAAGAAGTTAAAACCAGTCCATCAAACACCCATATCCATAGCCAACATTATTTTAGTTCCCATAATTCGCAATAGTCCTGCACCCTCCCGAGACGGAATATGACTGTACTACTATAGTGCAGCTGTGGACTGTCTTCGGTTCGTGCCCCATCCTATCATATATTAAAGTTGTCAAATGGGCGACTGCTAGCTGGACCTGTGTCCTCTGGCAAGCCTTCCAAAGGTCCGGACTTCTTCCTGACGGAGGATGAACCGTGATTAAAGAAAGACATACAAATAATAATAATAAGTGAAGGATGGCACGGTTGACATCTGTCGGGCATGTCACCGTCCGGGAGAATCTATCCGACACATTATATCCGGATGGTCGCGTCTAGCTAACGGCGAGTACTTGCACAGGCACAACCTAGTAGCCAGAATTATTCACCAGCAACTTGCTTTGAGATACAATCTCGTGGAATCAGAAGTACCGTACTACAAGTATGTGCCCGACCCAGTTCTTAAAAATGGCCATGTCACATTGTACTGTGGGACACATCTATCATCACTGATAGGACGATCTGAGCGCCGCGCAATTTATTTTATTTATTTATTTATTATTATGAAACAGACAACAATTGGGTCTAGTGTGTTAGTAACAAAGTGCCTTATTCTATGTTAGCAATGATTGTTGATATCTGTGTCCCACATGACGGGAACCTCGTGAAAGCTGAAAAACACAAGCAAATTAAATATCTTGATCTAGCACACGAGGTTGTCGACATGTGGGAGGTGGACTCAGCAATCATTGTGCCGATAGTTGTTACGGCCAATGGCCTTGTAGCAAAGAGCCTCGATCACCATCTCGTGAGGCTCTCGTTAGGCGGCTGGGTCAAGGGCTTGATGCAGAATGCGGTTCTCCTAGATACGGCGCGTATTGTTAGGAGGTTCCTTTCTCTGGAGCCCTGACCGCCGGTAGCTTGGTCCCTGTACCCGATACCGGTGGGCCACTATTTTTTATATTTTTAAATGTTTTTTGTTTTGTAAAAATATTTAAAAATATAATTTATATGTAAACTCGATTGAATAAAGAAAATAATAATAATAATCGTTTATTTCCAAAATAAGTAACATGTTACAATTCAGATGAACGTTGATCCCCAAACTAGGTTAACCTGTATCTTGGGGACCACCTTCCTTAGTTAATTTATACAAATCGTGACATAGTTTACATTAAAACATAATAGATACATAATTTGACATTAATTTGATTTGACAAATTTATTAATAGTAACTTAACGTTGCATGCTATGTCCGAGATAGATAACTCCGGCTTCTAAATAAATCCACCGGAGTGAGGCTGGATATAATGTAGCCGATTTGATAAATCCGCGGAACTATTAAGTGACACAACAGTAACATAATAATTCTTTTCCTTTCATCCTTGACAGGCTTACAATTACAACAGTCTATCGAATAACAAAATTTGAAAGGCGTTTTTAAAAATCAAGTATTAAATACAATGATTATCTAAACTTAGTTTTTCGTTCCATACTGCTGTCGTCAGTCTCGAATGTCGGGCGTCGGAGTTATCTCGGATATAGGATGTTTTTTTTTAGTGAAAAAGTTTATAAATATCCGCATTGGGATATATATCCGAAGATATAGATGTGACCGGAGTTACCCCTGCCTACTAGAAATCAAAAATTCAAACGCCTGGGGGACTTATCATGTACTGAATGACTTGGTTCAGTTTTCGGTAGCATATCTTTTATACGCGGTATACCTACACTACACTGTCTTATCTTCCGGTTGTGTTTCAGGACCGGCTACTAGCTATGGAGGCTCGGTTCAAGGCTGAGAAGGACCGGTACGGGTTGGTGTTGCAGCGAGCCCAGACGGGTACCACCCTTAACGAAGACTTGAAGAAAGAGTATGAAACACAACTCGCCATATTCAAGGTATTTGTTAAATGATAATAGGTAATGTGAAAATTTCGAAAAATTAATCAGAAAGTTGTAAAAAGTGTTTAATTCATGATACAAAAATCTGAATACATTTTTCAGTTGATTTAAAACGAATAACGGCCAAAATTAATATCCAAATTAACCCATAATAATTAACTAATATAAATTAACTGACATATCTTATTGTATTACATCCTTCATAAAAATTTCGGTGTTGTAGCATATGCTGAGATGGGGGCCTTTTTAGGGCTCCGTAGTCCCTACAAGGAACCCTTATAGTTTCGTCATGTCCGTCCGTCTGCCAGTCTGTCCTAATCCTTTACAGCTTTTAAAAATAAGAACTATATTGTACACTTACTATCCAATCTATCCACGATTTGTCCTACTAGAGATAAAAATTTGACATTATTTTGTATGGAGCTTATGTCAAATTCCTATCTCTAGTAGGGCAAATCGTGGAGACTGGATATAAATTTTGGCTGTAAATAAATCTACCGGAGTGAGGCTGGATATAATATAGCCGATTTGATAGATCAGCGGAAAGATACTGTGAAAGATGATTGATTCCCTTTCATACTTTACAGGCTTAGGAGAACTGTCTCGTATTTAAAAATCATGTTGTGCAATGATTATCTAAACTTAGTTTTGTGTTCCATATCGTTGTAGTCGGTGTCGAATGTCGGGCGTCGGATTTACTCGGATAAGGGATATGCAATTTTTTTTTTATGTGAAGGAGTGATACATTTCCTCTTTGGGATATATATTCGAAAATAAAGATGTGTCCAGAGTTACTCATGCCTACTCGAAACGCCGCGAAGAGCGGTCGAGCGGCCGCAAAGGCCATAAGAGCCGGTCAATAAGAGTCGGTTGCCTTGCAAGTCTTGCAACCATTGTACTGCTTTCGCCGCCACTCGGTCGGTCAGCAAATAGCTGGCCCATAAGGTGGTCGAAGCGATAACATTTGATTGCTTTACAGTACTTGCAGGCTTCTTTGATTGCATCCCGTTGAGGGTTCAAGATAAATACTAATTTGACTTCGTTTAACAGGAGCTGAGAACGAAATATGAACAAAGGGTACAGGCGTTGGTGGCTGAAAACACGAAGCTTAAAGAAATGGCTGCATCAAAAGCGGATACATCTGGCTAACACCTACATTTGACTTTTCACCTGCTTCATCGAGGCTCACCCATCTAGTATATCAAATCACAAATTTATATATGTATTCATTTACTTTAAATTTAATTAATACATAATCATTTAAGGGCCAGTATTTCAATACTTTGATAACTTTTATCTGAGGAAGTAATTTTAAATTTTTACCGATTTTCAACACATAAACTGTCAAAATATCAAGCAGATTAAAATAACCTAGCGATTGAAAAACTGACCCTTGTTCTTTTATTATTGTGCCTACAGCCAAATGAATAAGAACAGAATTCTGGATAAGGCTTCTTACTTTTTCCAAATCAAAAAAACAATCAAGGCCCGTGTTTCAAAAGGATTCTGAAGCATGAATCTAGATTTGTGTTGTTTTTTCGAGACCGACATAACTGAACGCACCCCAGCTCAAAAAAGCGAATGTACAACGTTTTTATCTAGAGGGAATATGAAATTGACATTAAAAATGACCAAAATTAATATCCCATCTATCCATAATTTGCCCTACCAGAGATAGAAATTTGACATGTCGCAATCTCCAGTAGCGCAAATCGTGGATAGATAGGATATTAATTTTGGCCCTTAGTGGTAAGTGACGAAGTTTACATACATTCTACATTTAAATTATTGTTATTTCCTTACTAATACCATGGATGAATAGTTTATTGGTTTATGACTCTATGCTAATACTTCTCAACACTTACTACCCTGATAAGAATTATTTTTAAGTTTGTAGGCTTGCGATATGGAATACTTAGGCATTTAAATAATTAAATAAATGATCATGTACCTACAGTCTGTTTTTTCTCTCTTGTCTTATTTAGTAAACAATCTTGGCACGTCGCTTTATTCAAATAACTACTGATAAAAAAAAACCCGCCGAATACATAATCTCCTCATTTTTTTGAAGTCTGTTGAAAATGTACCTTCTTTACGTGTAATTAGGTTAAAAAATGTTATTTAGTGTGTGAAATTGTTAACATACTGTCTTTTAACAATTATTATTGACGAATTGCATTAAAAATACATGCCAAGATTTTTTACTAAATAAGACAAGTAAGGAAAAACAGACCTTATGTATAAAGACTGTTTTCTTTATGATCGGATTGGTGTTGGTTTTAAACACATTTTTAAGTTTATAATGATTTTTCTGTAATATATAATATTATTATACAAAATAAAAATATGATAAAATGTAAAGCAATTTAATTTTCATTGATCCGCATCGGTTTTCTTTGTGATAAACTGGGTCTCCCGTTAGCAGTAAAATGTCAAGCGATTTAATTTTATTCACAATTGTTCCGCATTGGTTTTCTTTGTGATATACTGTTAACCCAGTACATCACAATTACTCATAAAAAAACCAGCCAAGAGCATGTCGGGCCATGCTCAGTATTATAGGGTTCCTTAAGTAGGTCTAATTACAAACGAATCAAATCGAATATTAATCATTGCTATTTTAGTTTTTGCAAACAGCGCCACCTAGCGCTGAATTTATGAAGCTAAATTTAAGAAGTGTGTTTCTTTTCGTGATTTTTTTAAATAGAAAGTAACTAAAGGAGCATTATTTGCTATGATCATTTTTCTCTAAGGTCAATGACCTATGAACTAGGACGTCTTAAGTATTTTTCAGTTTTCTCACTATAACTCAAAAATTTATAATCACATTATACTCGAAATAATTTTAAAAGAGAGTTTTTATAAAGGTCTATCAATGTTGAAGATTATAAGTTTCTACGTTGCATAGTTTAGAAATGGCAGGGGGGGAGACACATTGTAAGCCACTTTGGTGGGCTATATTTCGCAGATGGTACACCTGATAAAAAAGTGATGTATGAAACATTACCTTCATTTTAGTAGACCTAATGAATGATACCCCACACGAGGGGGTGCAGCGAAAAAAAAATTGTCATCCCCATTTCACATGTATGGGCGCCACCCCTAAAGAAAGTAAAAACTATTTTTTTATTCTTTTAAAATTGAGATCTATATGCAGACTATTTTTTAACAAAATTTGTTTTACTTATGTTTACAACTGTAGAAGTTATTAAGCTGTAAAGGATTAGGACAGACGGACAGACGGATAGACGGACAGACGGACGGACATGACGAAACTATAAGGGTTCCTTGTACAACCCATGTATTTTATTATTGTATAATTATTCTCTAATTAGTTCACCATTATATTTTTCTTTTTGTTTTGTAATACTAATGACCAGCCTTATACTGTACCAATAATTGGGAAGGAACTAACTCCTGAAACACAGGGATAACCTAATTTTGGAGTTAGGGACTTATTTAAATTGTTATGTGGAAGTCAATAAAGTATCTATCTATCTATCTATCTTGTAGGACTACGGAACCCTAAAAAAGGAGCTGCATTATGAAGTGTTAGAGCTATCATCGTTCCGGTGCAAGAGAGGGATGGTGCTATATGTCCTGTTTAGCTCCGTCTCTCTTTTGCAACGGAACACTGCTACAGAATTACGAGTAGAAGAGTGAAATGTAGTAGCCCAAATGGAGATACTACGGTACGGCATTCAAGATCGTAACTATAGATAGATAATGCAATTTACACCCATAGAATTAAAATGTTTACACCATATTCTTGGTTGTTTCCGTTCAAACGTTTCTAGACTCAAGACGACGACGAAGACGTTTCTAGAGTCAAGGATGCCTTCAAGGGCTATGTTCAGTTATATCGCCCAACGACGTCCAGTGTTCTTTGGGCGATTGTTTGTATGATCGCTCTGAGTAACCAAAGCGCAAACCACACAGCGCGGGTACGTGTTGGGCCCGCGCGGCCGCGTCGTGTGTAGCTAGCTACTAATATAGTAATCTGTGGTCGGGTGGAGCGCGGGAGCCGCGCGCCGCTCCCGACACGCGCGCTCCGCGGTCTGTCCACAGACGTACTTCTAAATCTATGTACGTAGTATTATTTATATTCTCTTTGGTACTAACTGGTACTAATTAGTGGTGTGAACCGGTTCTCAAAAAACCGGATAATCACCGGTTACAATGAGTACCGGAGACTAATCGGTGATTTCACTAAACTACCGGTTATTTGATTTGTTGCAGAACGCACCCAAGTGTGCATTTTTTTAGCGTGTTTTTTCTTCTCATAATAGATTTAGAGTATTTTGAATTCACCGGAGATTAAGAAAATCTCCGCATAATCTCCGGAGGCTGAAATTGCCTCCGGTTCACACCACTAGTACTAATACTAACGGCCAAAATTAATATCCAATGTATCCACGATTTGCCCTACTGGCGATAGAAATTTGACATAAGCTCCATACAAAATGTGTTTTATATCTATCTCTAGTAGGGTAAATCGTGGATAGATTGGATATTAATTTTGGCCGTAAGTAAGACATTTCCTCAATGTATCTTGACCAGAGCGCTGTGGCTCTGCTCTGTGCATGGCATGTGGCCAGCGACGACACAGCCCCGTCGCTGCATGTGGCACAGCAATATGCTGAATTGGTAAGCGATGGCCGTTCTGCGCGGATGTGACTCATATCTTACGACACTTCTTGACTCTGTACCTGTATCAGTACGAATATAAGGTCCTACATTATGAATCCGAAATATTTGAAGTGGTGAATCTACTCATCATTATGAACTTTTACTATGGGACCAACCCTGAAATGGCGAAAAAAAATAGGTGGTCCCTACATTTCATCCCCATAGTAAAAGTTGTTCATAATGATGAGTATAATGACACCTTTTCGGGTAAGAAGCGATTAAAATTTCAGCATGTATATTTGAATACAGTTCAGGGGGCCTAGTACGAGTTTGACACTTACGAATACTTTCAAAGTATTCGTCGACTTTCATTAATAAATCTGTAGTTCCTCCTCGTATCCGCCAGGGGCGCTACTGATTTATGAATGAAAGTCGAAGATAACGATGAAAGTATTCGTAAGTGTGAAACTCGTACTAGGCCCTCAGTAACCAATGAGAAGTAATGGTATGTTTACGTTTACATCGAGACAGTGACTGTCGACACCGCCGTTATTGTGACAGGGCTGGCGTGGATAGACGGGTGCTCTATTCGACCCAGCGCTGTCTGCCAGCACTGCCGCGACAGCGAAGCTTTCGACAGCAACAACATTATATAAGTATGTATTAGACGACAGCCAGGCCGGGACTCCCCCAAAGCAGAGATGTGTGCGGTGTGCTGTGGGCTGTGCGAAGAGATGTTTTTCAGCTCGGGGGACTCCACCAAAGCAGAGATGTGTGCGGTGTGCTGTGGGCTGTGCGAAAAGAGATGTTTTTCAGCTCGGGGGACTCCACCAAAGCAGAGATGTGTGCGGTGTGCTGTGGGCTGTGCGAAAAGAGATGTTTTTCAGCTCGGGGGACTCCACCAAAGCAGAGATGTGTGCGGTGTGCTGTGGGCTGTGCGAAAAGAGATGTTTTTCAGCTCGGGGGACTCCACCAAAGCAGAGATGTGTGCGGTGTGCTGTGCGAAAAGAGATGTTTTTCAGCTCGGGGGACTCCACCAAAGCGGAGATGTGTGCGGTGTGCTGTGCGAGAAGAGATGTTTTTCAGCTCGGGGGACTCCACCAAAGCAGAGATGTGTGCGGTGTGCTGTGAGCTGTGCGAGAAGAGATGTTTTTCAGCTCGGGGGACTCCACCAAAGCGGAGATGTGTGCGGTGTGCTGTGCGAGAAGAGATATTTTTCAGCTCGGGGGACTCCACCAAAGCGGAGATGTGTGCGGTGTGCTGTGCGAGAAGAGATGTTTTTCAGCTCGGGTGCGAGGCGTTGAGTGCTCAGACGCATTCTGACACGAAAGGTAGACGATGTCGCTATTATTACAAAAAAAGTATCTTATTTTACTTGAAGAAGAAGAACTACTCTGCACGCCGCTCACATCTCTAGTCTCCAATGCGCGTCGTCCGCGCACAGCTCACATCTCCGCTTTCATCGCGCCATACAAATATTACACATCTCCGCACGGCGATCTCCACTGAAGCTGAGCGGAGAGGAGATGTGTCAATAACACAATTCTTATTATTTTTGGTTGTTTAAAAAAACATCTCTCCGCTTTGGTGGAGTCCCGGCCGTGTGCGTCATCCTAGCGAAAAAGTGTCGAATTTCTTAATTCGAGATAAGTAAATCGTTAGTGTATGACGTCGTGTAATTGTGTATGAACATTTCAGATTTGTGTGTCCAACCCTTTTTGGGATATTCATCAAAAACGTTTTCCGCTGGAACGACGTCTTCCCAGCGAGACTTTTTTTTTCCAAAGGACGTAAGTAAAATAAAATAGTTACATGGATTAGAGTATAACGAAAGGTAAATGTGTATGCATAAATGAGATTTGTGTGTCTAAAGACTCCGATGATATTCAAGTTTCCGCTGTGGTGACGTTTGGCTGATTGCTGGATATCATAAACGGTAAGGCGATTAGTTGTGACTTTTTTTACACATGTTGCGATTCTTTTGTGTGTAATGTTTGTGAAAACAGACTTCGAAAAAAAATTACCGCTAGGAAGCTATAAATTTTAAAATGAAATCAGGTTATTAGGTTACTAGTACTGCGAATATGAGCTCCGAAGTCTAAATTTTAAAGTTTATTTGTACCTTATAAATGCTCACAATGTCATGTTAAGTCTCATCGATGTACTGTAAGTAAATAATGAATTATGAACAAAATTGCTAGGTCTGGGCCACGATGTTGTTCGCCATTCGATTGGGCGAGTTTACTATGGGTTGGCAAATTAAAACGTATCCCATTCGTTAGTGTATTAGTTCAATTATCCATCTGTAAAATTGTAGCCCAATACACTTAATAATTAAAGAAATATAATCAAAAAACCAATGAGAAGCGCAATATAGAGATAAACCAACCAAGTTTGAATGTGTACTAAAAAGTGTCCGCGCGATACATGGTGCTTACCTTCCAAAATTGTTAGTATAGTTCCGTTTTTATTTTGGTACATGTGTGTACACAATTCTTTAGTTTTTATTTTCTCATTTTACTTTACACAGTCATCACTTCAATTATTTCAAAATAAGTAGGTACTATTCAGTTATTGACATGGGGTCACTAAGAACAAATAATAATATTGTAGAGTATGGTAATGAGACCACGACTGTGGTGCTAAAGTTTTACGTATTATGTGAGATTTCCATGTAGTTAGAAGTTACAAAATTCTGACAGACAAATGGATTTGAATTTCTTTTTTTACAGGTTCCGTCCGTGTGTCCATCCGTTTAACTTGAAGAAGTAAAAACAAAAAAATTATACAGTTAGTGATTTGTATGATTATTTTGTTTTTGTTTTGTAACGGACACTCAAGCATAGTGAATTTTTGTGTTTTATTGCGAAAAAAGTTATTAAAAACTTAAGTTTAATTTTTTTCTTACTTCCTTTGTTCTTCATATCGGATTCAACATAAAATTACCTAGTGTTGTGTTTCCTAGCGTTTTTATTTATGCTATCTGTGTCGATCTAGTATAAACGTGTGTTTGGCAACATACATCCAAAGTCGATGCGACCCCGTACGTTGACAGTGGACTAAAATAAAGAGGTAAACAATGAACCACGGTTCACTGTAGCTGCTAATGTTCTCGTCTATTCACATTTACAATTAATTTCACAGCACTTGTGGCATAGTCGTTAAGGTGGTCACCTCTCTATGTATTGAAACCACGCCAAATGTTGTGGGTTCGATCCCCACATGCAATAAATAGTTTTGTGACCCACAAATAGTTGTTCTGAGTCTGGGTGTATTTTGTGTCCGTGAATTGTATGTTTGTAACGTCCACCGCGGTATATGGAGACTTAAATTTTGTAACAAACATTTTCTTTATTGTCCTTAACATACATAACAAAAGCATTTATATTAAAGTTGATTGAAACTTGAGTTTTCAATTCAAGAAACAGGGATATAATTCAACTGGTTCACTGTATATCTTGTGGTTCACTGTGGGCCATACTATACTGGTAGTTAACTGTATAAGCATAGGTAGCAACAGTGAACCAATTTAATAAAAAAATATAAAAAAACATCCGTATGCTGCAAATTGTTGAGTTATTGAATTAAATCGTCTTAAAAGTTAAAATTTATCAAATTTCCCAGGAATTGGTATATAAGTATAAGACTGTTTTGTTTATAGATATTATCGGCGAATGGAGTCCCACATTGGACTCTCCGCCACCAGCCCGGTTAAGCAGAAATGGTACCTCGGTACCAGCTGCGATAGTCAATTCGAAAAAAAAAAATTTATTAATATTATTAGAGCAGCGACGCTTCAAACTTTTGGTGGTTCACTAATTACCATCCTACCTAACACTGGTTCACTGTATACTTTGTGGTTCACTGTGGGCCATACTGGTGGCTAACTGTATATGCATAACAATGAACCAATTTATTTTCGTAAGGAGTTGTTTGTTTAACAAATAAGACGAGAAGAAAAAAACAGAGAGTATGTAGGTACTTAGCTTGTCAGATAACAATGATTTTTGTTCAAAAATCATTGTCAGTCAGTTACAAATAGTCAGTCATTTTGGCAATGTGCGTATGCGCTTATTCGCTTTGCCATCGATTGTGTGACTATCTATTTATCATAACTGATATGATCTTATGGTGAGGATGAATTGTTTATAAACAAGGTAAGTTTGTGTTTATAAATTACCTACCTATTATTACTACATAAAAAAATAAAATTATGTAAGTATGTTAATCCAAGTACGCTTTTTATTAAGCTTTACTAATGTGTTAGGTTTGATTTCATCAACGATAATTCTCTGGTTAAGCTACCGCTTACCCACATTTTATTTTTTTGAATAATCGGCCGTTTAATCAGAGAATTACCTTTGTGTTCGAGTAATCTGTCGTTTAATTAAAGAATTAACGTTGATTTTCAAGTAACTAATCGCCTGTTTAATCTGAGTGTTAACGTTTATGATGTTAAACGAAAATTATTGAATCTTTAATCAAATTTAAGGTGGTTTTCACTATACGAAAACTGATCCTGTTTGAAACGAGTAGCGGACAAAAACTAGTACCAAGTTTTCATATTCTAAGGTTTATTTAAAAATTTAAAAAAGAACCTTATATAACATAAGTTAACATATGCATAACATAATCAGCCCATTACTGTCGCACTGCTGGGCACGGGCCTTTTCTTAGTATGAGAAAGGTTATATAAATATTATAATTTTTGTAAGATTGTTTCTAAGAACGCAGATAAAGAATAATATTTTCATCCCCCCATCTCGGAAAGAGTATTTTTGCTCTTCGATATCTGAGTGCAAAAGCCGTTTTTATCCCCTGGAGGATAAAGTAAATTGAATTTAGAACGTCGTGTGCACTAAGTTTGTGAATTCAAAACATCATTAAACCTATTTACTTCTCCCTCCATGGTGCCGAATTTATCATACAACCTTTTTTAATTTGTTAAAAACTCTGACTCGGAACCTTCTTGGTGTACTTTTTTTTTTATTTGCTTTGCGCGCGCCAGTTTCTTTTCACGTCATATTGTTAATATTAGGTTAAAAACAAGAAACATGAAAACAAGTGAAAAACATAAAATGCACAGATCTATTACCCTAAAATGAGTGGTTCTAACGACGAGGAAGTTTATTTGACGCAAACAGAATTGACTAAAACAGTTAATAATGCACAAATGAGCTTTCTATCTCAACAATCACGCCAGAAGTATTTGAAACATTACGATATGTTTAACATGTGGCGACTAGATAAAGGAACCAAAACTTTCTCAGAAAACGTTTTGCTCATTTACGCCAAGGGAATCCGATGAATCGGTACAACTATTAAGTATGACAGATAGTTTACCGAAAAATAGTACACAAGTCACTAACATCAACATTACAGTACCTAACAAAAATATTACTCTCAACTTAAGTAACTGTAGCAACGTTACTTTAATTTTTTCTTAATTAGGTATACCTAAGTATTACTTTTTATAATTTAAAGATTATTCTGTAATACTTACCTATCATAATGTAGTAGTTAATGGTGTCGATTCTCTTGTTCACGAACTAAACTTATTTTAAACTATCGCTCTCTTTCACTAATAGTAGATACAAGAAAGGGATGGCAACCATTTTCGAGCAGCAGCTGTCAAATTAGACGGAATTAAAATTTCCATACAAGTTTAGTCGTGATCTCGGAACGTGCCCACTAAAATACAAAGAAATGTAACACGTAAACTAATTTGACAGTTCTAAAATGGTTGCCATCCCTTTCTTGTATCTACTTTTAGTAAAAGAGAGCGATAGTTTAAAATAAGTTTAGTTCGTGAACAAGAGAATCGACACCAATACCTAAACTGAAGTAAATTTATCTTGTGATTGTAAATGTATTTTTTTGCATTTAGTCATTTCCTCGCTGAGGTGGGATGAAAAGTTACGTGTTGCACTCGAGTGCAAAGATTTTTCACCTTGTGCTCTTTTGATTTCCTCGCTGACGCTCAGGATTCTAACTTTTGAATCCTTCGCTGCGCTCGTGATTCAATTTTAGAATCCTTCGCTTGCTCGGGCATCAAAATTGAGCACGCGGTTAAAAAGCAACTTTGCACTCTTGTATAACAAATAACTATTAATGGGATTGCCTCTCGCTCACAAATACGGTATTGTGTGAGCAAGAGGCACACATAGAGTGCACATCTTTATCTGCGCGATTAGTACATACGTATTCTTTATATGTTACTTAGGTACCTATACATATATAAAACATTTACTCCTTGGCAGAACCTACCTACCTATGATATGTATACCTACAGGGTGTCCCGTCCCATCGCTATGCTTTATGGAGGGGCAGTACTTTAAATATTGGAAATATGACATAAACACATATAGGTACAGTACTTGCCAATCTTTTTGGCGGCTTTGAACATGCGGCGTATGCCTGCGCAGTAGTTGACAGTAGGTAGTACAGTATAGAGTGTACAACAACACACACACACAGCACAACAGTAATAATCTTGCAATACTTACTACTTAACAGTAGGTACGTAAAGTAGGTAGGGTAGGCTACTTACCTATGCAAAAACGGGAAAGTTGTTTGTAATTATGCAAAATTTCAAATCAATCATTTAATTTTTATTCAGTAAAACAAACAATCAACATTATAACAAAGCATGACTTACACTTGCCACAATTTAATAGGCCCGATTTGACAATTGTCAAAATACTTTGTGCAGTGTCAAATTTTTGGATTATTGCAGCGCATTTTGACATGCATTGTATCATTTGTGTCTAGTCGAATTAAACTGTGGCAAGTAGATTTTTTATAAATACTTTTCTGTGTATTATAGGTATGTTGCCAGCGGTGTGGCGTGCACGGTCTTTACCACATGGGGGCGAATATTAGTTCCTACATAACAACATATGGTGACTTTTTCTTAACGTGAACGATACCATATTATTGTGCAGTCGACCGCACGTCGATGGTAACAATTAGACCTTGACAGCGTCTTTATTTCGTAAGCAGTACGGGTGATTTTCGTAATTTAATTCATGTGTTACCACTGACGTGCAGTCGACTGTACTATAATATAATAGTGAGTCAACTCCTTTGTCACGGTGTACGTAAACAGGCTGACAATGATAATGATGATGTACCCATTTCCGGTCGTCCTGACTCGTATAGTCAACAGCACGTCACGTCAGAGGTAAAACTTTGATTGCAAAAATTGCCCTTACTGCTTTCGAAATAAATGTCAACGTCAAATTGTTACCATTGACGTGACGTCAATGTACTTTTATGTTGATTTTAGTATGTAGATTTTTATTATTTTGTAGTTGTTGATTTTTTTGCACGAGTTTTTAAGTATTCCTAGCGGTAATTTTGTATCGAAGTCTGTTTTCACAAACATTACACACAAAAGAATCGCAACATGTGTAAAAAAAGTCGCAACTATTCGCCTAACCGTTTATGATATCCAGCAATCAGCCAAACGTCACCGCAGCGGAACCTTGAATATCTTCGGAGTCTTTAGACACACAAATCTCATTTATGCATACACATTTACCTTTCGTTATACTCTAATCCATGTAACTATTTTATTTTGCTTACGTCCTTTGGAAAAAAAAAGTCTCGCTGGGAAGACGTCGTTCCAGCGGAAAACGTTTTTGATGAATATCCCAAAAAGGGTTGGACACACAAATCTGAAATGTTCATACACAATTATACGACGTCATACACTAACGATTTACTTATCTCGAATTAAGAAATTCGACATTTTTTCGCTGGGATGACGCACACGTCCCGGCCTCACTATCTCAATGTAAGTAAACCCGAACTGGGCTCGTGTTCGGCGCGCATATCAAATTATGCGCTGTTTCCTTGTGGTCATACTAGTTTGTCATACCAGTATGACCACGAGGATATACATGTCCTCGTGGTCATACTGTACATAATATTTTCAGAAAAAAGATTTTACTTCCTCCTGTATATATAAATACTTTTCCGCTTGTTGACTTAATAATGTAACAGAGTTGGCAATTAAGAAAAATATAAATAAATTGTCGCTGGAATACGCTGGATGCGGGAAGCTGCAGGCCTGGACCTGTCGGGAGTGGTTGTATAAATACCAACGGGTTCTCACGCCCCCGGCCAAAGGTAGTTGAAGGAACACCGTGGTGTTTTTAGTCGATAAGAGTCATTGACATTGGCTCCGCCGTCCCCAGGCGCAGTGCGTCTATGAGGATTTCCCCACGGCTCTGTAAAGTCACATTAACATCCGTTCGGCCGTTTCCACCTGATGAGGTAACAAACAGACAGACACAAATTCTAAAAGCTATTCTTATTTATAGCTATACTTTGTTCACAGATTATTTTTGTTTTACTCTATTTTTATACGTGGAGACTTGTAATTGACTGTCAGTCTAGCACATTGTTCTTATTCTGTTTTATTTAGCTGTAAGTCTTCCATACAAATTAAATAAATAAATAAATAGCTGGTTTTCGTTTTCACAAATATCATATACAGGGCGTCCCACGGATATGCCACATGGAGGGAAAGTAGGTTGAATATTGTAGATGGAACATTTTACTGAAAGAAGACATTATTTGAATTAAAAAAAATTAAACTGCATTTATAGATATTTAAATAATTACATGGTTGAACCGGAAATCGAGCCCGTTACATGAGAAAAATAATAACCCTGTAGCTTTATCATACCGATCGAAAGGCTTCATCATAAGGATTATTTTTGGCTAAATAACATAGTGTCACAAATAAAAGGAAGACCATGATTTTTAACATTTTTAATACAAAATTAATCAATTTATCACGTGCGTTTTTTGTTCAACTGTTAGTGTGGGATTGTAAAAAACCGGGTCGTCTTACGGCCAAAATTAATATTTAATCTATCCACGATTTGCCCTACTAGAGATAGGAATTTGACATAAGCTCCATACAAAATATGTCAAATTTCTATCTCTGGTAGGGTAAATCGAAGATAGATTGGATATTAATTTTGGCCATTAGTACATTTTTACGAAGGGCATTTGAATACGGAAAGGTATTTAGAAATACTTGAGATTTTGAGAAATGAGATAAATAATCTTCCGGTTGCAGAACGACAAACTTTACTTTTCAGCAAGATGGGTCTCCGGCTCATAACAGTCACAGAACAAAGGACTATCTCAATGAACACTTTCATCCCTGGATCGGGACAAATGGACAAATAAGATGGCCGCCGAGATCCCCAGATCTAACCCCGTTAGACTTTTTTATGGGGTTATGTAAAAAAATTAGTTTACAAGAACCAGTATGAGTGTCCACGAGCTACAAGCAGAACTTGGACGTATTATTCTAAATATCCACCACAAGATAAAAAAATCGACACGGAGCGAAATAATCAAAAGAGTGCGACTTTGTATTCAACAGGAAGGGACTCATTTTGACATTTGATAAATTGATTATTTTTTTATTAAAAATGTTTAATTTTTTTTTTTTCAAATTGACTCTCGCAGTATTGGTACCCAAAATAGGTACCCTAACTGCTTAACCGGGTGGCGCTGAATCCCGTTAGGGACTCCATCCGCCGAAAATGTATTTATTTATCATCCATTTCATTCATTCATTCATTAATTCATTTCATTAATTCTGTCATTTTAATTTTTTTGAATTTTTTTCATTTCCCTAAACCTAACTTATAAACTAATATCGCGGTTGCAAAACCGCATAAGGGCGTCCCCCAAGGGGGGCTCGGACCTCGGCTTACTGGGGCATTGCGGGGGGGATCCCGCCGCTATGTCCTCCTGGCAGCCGTTGCCGCATCGGGAATCGTTTTCTCGAAAGTGGCGGACTTTCGGTATATCAGGGGGGTGGCGCGTTTCGCGAGCCTACTAGCCTAGGAACTACTTTAGAGCATAGGGTTGGTCTCGCGTTACGAGATTATCTCCGGTTGCGACACCGTGAGGGATCCCCAGGGGGGAGCTCGAGCCTCGGCTCAGGGTGCAGCTGGGGGACCCCGCCACCGGTCCCCACGGCAGCCGCTGCTGCATCGTGTTGGGTTTCTCGAGAGACGGACTCTCGGCATCTGTGTGGATAAAAATGTTAAATTCATGGTCTTCCTTTTATTTGTGACACTCAAAGTTATTTAGCAAAAAATAATCCTTATGATAAAGCCTTTCGATCGGCATGATGTATATTTTTTTTTCTATGAAGGCAGTTTAAATTATAATAAAACAAAGTTTATCCGGATTTAATCGCGTATATTATTTAAATTGGTTTTCCTGACGTTTCGAAAGCTTTACAGCATTTCGTGTGTGTGTGCAGTTTAAATTGTTTTTTTAAATTCAAATAATGTCTTCCTTCAGTAAAATGTTCCATCTACAATATTCAAGGTACTTTCCCTCCATGTGGCATATCCGTGGGACGCCCTGTATACCACTACGCGATTTATACAATGTGTTATTGATATAACTGAAAACCACTTAAGATGTACTCATCAGTATGAACAATTTTTACCGTGGGACCAACCCTGAAATCGCGGGAAAAAAAACAGCTGTCGCCCTACATTTGTGTTCACATAAATCGACAAAATGTAGGGTCAGCTGATTTTTTTTCCTGATTTCAGTGTTAGTCCAATAGTAAAAGTTGTTCATACTGATAAATACAATGACCTCTTAAGAGGTTTCAGTTATTTCAATAAAACGTTGTATACACGAAAAACCATCTATTGACCGAAAATGGTACAAACGAATACAATGATAAGTTCTTCTTGAACACTTTAAATTATTATTTCTTTTGATTGAGTGAACCGATTGTAATGAAACAAAAATTAAATGTTACTCCGACTGTACGCACAATATTTGTCTACACATGTTAACCATATTGGTTATGCACTTTTTACATGAAGCGTGCACAAACAAACCGACAAAACTTCCAAAACATTATAGAAATGGGTTCTATTGGATAACCAACATCAAGGATAACCTATTACTCCACGACATTTTTTTATTTTATATTTTCAATATACAGTAACTCCACGTCTACAGATTTATATGTATAGATAGAGGAAGATGTGAAATGGTTAATCCAGCTTACACACAGAGAAATAAGTTTTTTTTTTAAATTTTATTATCCTATATTTTGAGGTATTCGCCAGGTCCGTTATTGTTGAATTAAAAGTTTTTCCCAAGTTCTATCTAGTTATATATCGCTCTATATTTTTGTTTTCTTAAGGACTGGTCATTTACCTATTTGTTTTTCTTATAGGAGGTGTCGAAATATGAGTATGACCACGAGGACATGTATATCCTCGTGGTCATACTGGTATGACAAACTAGTATGACCACAAGGAAACAGCGAAATTATGTATGGCCTTTTGATGGTTGTTAGGTTCCTCATATTTGCGCAAGTGAGATGTGTTTGTAACCGCACTCACGGAACACAGAATCATAGTGTGGGGCAATTTTTATTTTAAAAAGAAACAAAGAAAGAAAAAATATTTATTTGCATAATATAAATTTAAAAAAAATGTATTATTATTAATTATAATCATAAGTATTAAACTTACTTTAACTACGTTTAAAAGAGAATACAAAGCAGTTATAAGTATAACTAGTCCTAAGAACTAAAATGAACCAAACATTCGTGAGCAATTTCTTTAGGATCGTTTTTTGAAAAAAAAAACAAACAAGAAAAAAAAATACTTAAACATCATAATTTGTAGTGATCGCGAAAACCTAAGAAATTATTAAAGAAAATAAAGATTCATTTTTATTCAGTTAAATCTTACATTGGGTACCAGAGTTCAAACAAACACTTCAAACTGAGAAATTGTATAACTACTATTTGTAAGTGTTTACTGTACACCATTTATGTGAAATAATTTATTTATTTCGTATATTATTAGAAAAATAAAAAATAAAATTAATAATTATAATATAATTATTATAATCATATTAAATAAAGTAACTTTAATTACGTTCAAAAAATAATACAAAGCAGTTATAACTAGTCCTGGGAACTAAATTGAATCAAACATTCGTTAGCAATTTCTATAGGATCGTTTTAAAAAAAAAAAACAAACAAGAAAAGAAAATAAACATTATAATTAGTAGGTAGTGATCGCGAAAACCTAAGAAATTATTAAAGAAAATAAAGTTTTATTTTTATTTGCATATAGAAAAATATTTTTTTTTGTTAATAATTAATTATAATCATATTAATTAAACTAACTTTAATTACGTTCAAAAAAGAATACAAAGCAATTATATTATAAGTAGTCCTAAGAACAAAAATGATCCAAACATTCGTGACCAATTTCGTTAGGATCGTCGTCTTCGTCCAACTGCTTCCAAGCTTTCAAAATCCAGCAGAAACGTTCATCCTGATCATTGTTAACGCCTTCGTGTCCAAATACTGCTCTGTCTTCCGAGCCAACATCGACTTCAGCAGACAACTTCAAACACTTGGCATACTCACAATTGAAAATAAGAAAAGCGACGTGACCGTTCATCATTGACGGTTCCAAGTAGAAGTTGTATCTTAACTCTTTACTATCCTTCGAGCCCCATACTTGTCTGTCCCCATTACTCTCAATGGTAGGAGACAGATGTAAAAACATATCGCTTTCATTATTGTTTATGTTGAATAACATTTTATCATCTTCACAAATTGGAATAATCTTCCAGCATACTTTGTTACTGGTTTTATCTTTATTGTCACCCCAAGCTCGCATTTTATTGGGTCCTTCCAATTTCAACGCCTGATTGTATTGTTTATTAATTATCATTATCCAGTCACCATTGAAGATCAGTTTAAACGATGGTGGGAAATACTTACAGACAACGTCTTTGGCATTGGTATTCCATAGTTTGTAAGCATATGCCATGACATTAATAACATGATTTTCGATCAGTTTGTTTACGACATCACCAAGAGCATTACAGGAGTAGACGTCGGTCAAACATCCAGTCAAAAGGATGGCAGCCTCGTAATTGCCTTTCTTAACATATTCGTAGAGTTCCTTTTTAAGTTCATTCAAACTTATATAAGCTCTATAAATACTAAAGTAAGATAATTTAAGGTGTTCTGGTAACACGTAAGTGGGATGATAAAATAATTGTTTCATCTTCTTTAGTTCTACGCTGACAAATTCCGTCAAGCTTTCGTTTTCTCTGCACCCATAAAGGATTACTTTCCCCACATCGCCATTCACTATGCGAGCAATATCTTGGGCAACAGATTCGGGGCAGGGAAAACTGTATAGAAGAGCAACAGTAACAGTGCAGACTGAGTTGTCTTTTAGGTAACTGCGGGTACATTTACTGTCACTCGCAATCGGTATTCTGTTCGGTATCTTTCTGCCTTTATCTGGACCATGCCCAACTAAACTAAACCCGTCGTAAACGTTATAGCTGTCAGGAAACCCAACTAATTTTGAATTTAATTCGATTCTTCCTTGACCATAATAATCAACATGGTCTATAAGATTTTTAACACAGACAGGTATCTTGACTAGATTATAGTCTCCTAGATGTGGTAATTCAGAATAAGGATACAGTTTATCCTTATTGGTTACATAGTTTGGGGATTTTGCAGGTTTCCACTTCTCGGCAGTGCCCATTGCAAAAACTTATGTAAAAATACCTGAAACGAAAGAACGTAAGTATTACATAGGTACTATAATCTCTTGCTGATATTCGTCATTCTTAACTTGATTGAGGTTAACACTCGTTTACATTTACAATAGTCTGTTAGCTGTTAGATAAATTCGTATATTTAAAAATATATAGACGAAGTGCTGCGAACAATCATAGTGGAGCCAACAATGACATTTAAAAGTATAGATATGTCATACCCTAACAAAGCCAACGAAAAAAGTGTTCTATACGCAGCGGCAGCACAATGTACAAAGTAGGTAAGTTGGTTACTTCAAGTTACTTTCGCCTGTGCTTTCGCGTCATAATTGGAACACTTTCTGTACACATGACGGCATTTTAGTTTTTGTTTTCACTCGTCACGCTCGGCGCCTTACTTGCAAAACTTCCTAACAAGGACATTTTCGAGTTTTCAGATTGCGAGCGCAAGTAACATATCTGTATTTTTAAATATCATTGGAAGCCAACAAAACCGTGCTCCTCCATGTACAAACTAGTGCTCACGCACACACATGCACGTTGGTTTGGTTTGGCCTTCGCAGCGTCTTTATTTCGTAAGCAGTAAGGGCGGATAAGTGTTACCCCTGACGTACGGTTGACTATACCACAGATAATATAATACTGATACTGTTAATCTACTATTTGCTACCTATGCAATAAAATACCTACTTTCATTTTGATTTTTGTTAATAATTTAGGTTGAATTGAATAATGATTAAAATATATAAATAAATTTGTGTAATATTGGTAATTTTGAATTTGTAATTAATTTAATGTAATACCTTATTTTCAATTTTTAATCTAAATGACATGTGACGTAATATTTTAGTGTGATGAATTTACTTGTATTGTATAGCGGATTACCTACTAATATAGTTTATTAAGTATTACTAACAAAAATATGCATGGATCTGTGTATCTGAATTAAACAATAAATAATAATAATAATTCTTCTGGACACGGCACGTATTGTTAGGAAGTTCCTCTCTCTGAGGCCCTGACCGCCAGTAGCTTGGACCTTGTTCCTGATGCCGGTGGGCTACTATTTTTATATATTTTTAAACGTTTTTTTTTTGTTTGTAAAAATATTTAAAAATGTAGGAAAATAAGTGAATCAATGAATCAATGAATAAATGGAATAATAATAATCTTAGCTACCTCAATGTGGTATACATTGAGGTAGCTAAGATTATTATGTATTATATTATACATAATAATTTTACAAAATACTTGGTCCCTCCATTATGACGTCAAAATGGAGGGACCAGATGGATAGGCTGCTCACAGGAATATCCTACCAATTTAGTGTTACAATACCTTTATTCTACCTTAAAAATATTGAATTTGGTTTTCCCTAACATGAATCGTTTGAGAAATATTGACAATAAACGATGGTCCCTCCAATTAGACGATTCAAAAATTTTGTCTGACATGTTAATGGATCGTTTATTTTTATTTTTCGAAGTATTAATATTTAATACCCTTTTGCTACCTTAAGATTTATATAATATTTCTTTTGTTAAAGTTGAACTTTATGTACAAATTAAAAAACAAAAAATATTAATTATTTTTTATATTTGTATATTTCCCAAAGGTTGCCTGGAAGAAATTGCTGCTTAGCAATTAGGCCACCTGTAGCATTTATTTATTTTGATTGTTATGTGTCCTATACACAGACATAGTAAAAAATATAGACTAAGTGCTGCAAACAACCATAGTGAAGCCAACAAAAACCGTGCTCCTTCATGTACAACCAGTACAGCTCACGTACACACATCACACAAATCATGATTTAAGACAATGATTTAAATCGAGTATTTTTTTTTATACTTGCATTTATCCATAAGAATTCATTTATTAACTGAAATCACCATGATTTTAAGGGACTAGAAAAAAAAACATTGCAAAATTTAAAAATGAAATTATTTTATACTGAATAATCATGTACCTATATGTAAGTCAATGTGAATAATGGACAAATGGCAATAGCAAACTACAAAATCGGCCAAGAGCATGTCGGGCCATGCTCAGTATTATAGGGTTCTTTAAGTAGGTGTAATTACAAACGAATCAAATCGAATATTAATCATGGCTATGCTTTTTTAGTTTTTGCAATAATCGGCAGCATTCGCGACTCAGAGCGTGTTGTTAGTAGCGCCATCTAGCGATAAATTCAAGAAGCCAAATTGAAGAAGTGTGTTCAACATAACACAAAGTTACTTTTTGTGATTTTTTCAAATAGAAAGTAACTAAAGGAGCATTATTTGCTAACATCATTTTTCTCTAAGGTCAATGACCTTTGAACTAGGACGTTTTAAGTATTTTTCAGTTTTCTCTCTATAACTCAAAAAATTATAATCACATTATACTCGAAATAATTTTAAAAGAGAGTTTTTACAAAGGTCTATCAATGTGGAAGATTATAACTTTCTACGTTGCATAGTTTAGAAATGGCAGGGGGGGGGGGGACACATTGCAAGCCACTTTGGCGCGCTATATTTCGCAGATGGTACACCTGATAAAAAAGTGGTGTATGAAACATTACCTTGATTTTAGTAGACCTATTCATTGATACCCCACACGAGGGGGTGCAGCGAAAAAAATTTTTTCATCTCCATTTCACATGTATGGACGCCACCCCTAAAATACGTAAAAACGATTTTTTTATTCTTTTAAAATTGAGATCTATATGTCGACTATTTTTTAACAAAATTTAATTCACTTATGTTTATAACTGTAGAAGTTATTAAGCTGTAAAGGATTAGGACAGACGGACAGACGGACGGACATGACGAAACTATAACGGTTCCTTGTAGGACTTCGGAACCCTAAAAACCTTGAACCACCACAAACGCTGCAAAGCTTTCGAAACATCAGGAAAACATAGTAAAAATACATTGCCCTACTGGACGCATGAACTGAAGTTTTAGTAAAAATACATTGCCCTACTGGACGCATGAACTGAAGTTTTAGTAAAAATACATTGCCCTACTGGACGCATGAACTGAAGTTTTAGTAAAAATACATTGCCCTACTGGACGCATGAACTGAAGTTTTAGCATGCCTCCTAAAGGCGAGATGTGCTATTGAACATGTATTATATTTTTAAGAACTTAAGTACCATATCTTCTGCGAATAAATTACTTACTTACTAATATTATTATTATGGTTGATTTATATATTTTTTGTTTTTTTGTGAATTCGTTTTTGACATCTAGTATCTATGATTTAAATTTTATTTCATGTATTAATTATAACACTATTTTATTTATATGTTTCTGTTTTTTATCATCATTAATATTTTATTAATATTTCATATGCCTATCGGCGGAACATGGAGGTTCTGTATTTTTCAATAACTTCTTGATTTAACCTGTGTGCTTCGTGCACACAGGTTAAATAATAAATGAATTTGAAAACAAATTTAAATAATATACACAATGTAATCTGGTTGAACTTGTTTTTTTATAAAACTACAAAAAATCAAGTTAGAAGATGCTTGAATTATGCAGTAGTATTATAGTAAGCTGTGTTCCATAATCAAAGTATTAAGCAAAATAGGTACCGTAAAATTGGGTGAATAGGGACAAAAGTGAGCAAGGATTTCCATTGGAAATTAACATTGAAATAGATAAATAAATATTTTTAGGACATTTTACACATCACCATCTAGTACCAAACTAAGCAGAGCTTGTGCTATGGGTACTAGACAATGGATATAATACTTATATACTTCTTTTTTTTTTGTAAATACATACTTATAATTTATAATACATAAGAAACAACCAGACCAACACAAACACTCATATGTTTATCACACAAATATTTGTGTCCTGTGGGAATCGATCCCACGACCTCGTGATCAGCAGTCACACAGACACTCGAACCACTAGACCACAGAGGTCGTCGTCGTCGAGGTGGTCGTAAGATAGTGTGTTGCCCACAAAGACTTTAAAATTGTTCTGCCATAATTTGGTAAACATTCTAAAGTATTTGTGGGTAACAAACTATCTTACATAGGTAAAATTACATACATACAATACCAGGCCCCTCAGAAAGTATTGCGAAAAAAAGTTTTTATATATGGGAGACTGGCCAGTTATAATGTTTTTCGAAAATATGATTATTTATAAGTAAAAATAAGTAAGTTCCAATTTCAAAATTTCCCTCCACATTTTTTGCGAGTTAATTCAAAGTATTGTGTCTCACTGAAATATGGATCTGCGCCGGGAACATTTTAGAGCTATGATTTTATACGATTTCAAGTGTCGCCTGAAACCGGATGAATCGTACGATAGACTTCAAATGGCATTCATGGATGAAGGCCCTTCCAAGGCAACCGTGTATCGTTGGTATAACGAATTCAAGCGCGGTCGACCAACTTTGGGGGATGACGAAAGAAGCGGTCGCCCTTTGACGGCTGTTACCGAAGAAAACGTGCTAGCAGTGAAAAATTTAATCCAAGACAATAGGCGAATTACATATCAGGAGATTCAACACATATTGAAGATTGGATCGGGAAGCGTTCACGAGATTCTACACAGCCATCTTCGCGTGAGGAGGATAGTATCACGCTGGGTGCCGCACAACCTCACCGATACTCAGAAGCAGGCCCGGGTGGAATGGTATCCGTGATATGCTTAACAAATTTGAAGCAGGCTCGTCTCGGCGTGTTTACGACATCGTTACAGGTGATGAGTCCTGGATTTATCAATACGACCCAGAAACCAAGCGCCAGTCGACTGTTTGGGTGTTTCAAAATGAGCCAACGCCTACCAAAGTGAAGCGATCTAGAAGCGGGGGTAAGATTTTGATCGCTAGCTTTTTTAATTTGACTGGCCACTTGGTATCAATTCCCTTACGGGATCAAAGAAGCATTAATGCCGAATGGTATACTACCAAATGTTTGCCAGAAGTTTTCTCTGTTATAAGCAACAAGCGACCAAACACAGGGCTCCGCGGGCTACTGCTCCACCACGACAATGCACCTGCGCACACCGCACTCAAAACGAGGGACTTCCTGGACAGCACGCCAGTCAAACTCCTGGGTCACCCTCCTTACAGCCCTGATCTAGCACCGTGTGACTTCTTTTTATTCCCAAAAATAAAAAATCAGCTCAAAGGGATACAATTTTCGTCGCCGGAAGATGCGCTGGCTGCGTTCGAGCAGGCTGTAAACGAGGTGTCTGCGGCGGACTGGAAAAAGTGTTTTGAAAACTGGTTTAGGCGCATGAATCTTTGTATAGAGGCTGGTGGAAAGTACTTTGAAAAGATTTGATAAAAATATATGTACGTATAGAAAAATTTTTTTTAGTTTCGCAAAACTTTCTGAGTGTCCCACGTATACATTGAAATATTTCAATGTTAAAATCCTTGTCCACTTTTGTACCTATTCACCCCGTTTTACCCAGTAAAACTTAACATTTCAACCTTAAAAATACCTAAATAAGCAAAAGAGGTAGGTACTTTGACATCTAGTCTTTAAACTTTCGCATATTTTTATCTTATTTGACTTTATATTTATTAATAGTTTAAAAACTACTAAGACAAACCGGCTCGGGCCGGATAATCCACTTTCAACCAGAACCAGGAGTTGCAGGTTCGAATCCTGCTCTTGAGTACAAAAAATTCCACAATTTCGCTCCGCATGGTTAACATTATTAATCCATTTTCATAATTCTCTAGGAATATTACCTTCTAGGTATTTTGTTTAAGCGGCAAGAGAGCCAGAGGACAACCTAAGGAACACTGGGTAGACGAAATCAAAAAGTCTGCCGGACAAGACTGGTCCAAGATAGCGAAGGAGAAAATCTATGGACAAAGTTGGAGGAGGCCTATACCCGGAAGGGGCCTTAAATGTGTCAAATATGTACACCAATATGCAAAATGTAATTTAATAATTTATTGTCAGTTATGGAAATAAAAGGCTTAATAATAACTTTTAAATGTTTTTTTATATGTTTTTTTGTATAGAAATATTTAAAAATGTAAAAAAATAAGTAAGAAAATTTGAATAAATGGAAGAATAATAAATAAGTGAATAAGATGAATAAATGGAAGAATAATAAATTTTGTTTAAGTAGGTACCTATAATAATTTAACTTACTTATTTCTCTTGTGGTTGAATCAATTAAACTTGAATACGAAACCGTTTGATGCCAATGCCCGTTGATAACCGAATTATCCACTTTAACATAGCTAACGCAGTATTTTAGAATAATATTATATAGTTATTAATTTTATATTTTCCTCTCGCAGGTCTGCTGGAAGAAATTTCTTATAGAAATAAGCAGTGCCTTTGTACTATTCATTTCTATGTATTTTATTATTATTTCTCTGTGTGTGCATAAATTTAATAAATAAATAAATAATAATCATCATCCCGCATGACGGGAATATCATGAAGGCCGTAAAAGATTTGATTTGGCACATGAGGTTGTCGACATGTGGGATGTTGACTCAGCAGTTATCTGTCGCTAGTCATTACGTACAATGGCTCCAAATACACATACTAGTCTATGACAATGGCTTAATAGCCAAGAGCCTCGACCAACACCTACAGAGGCTCTCGTTGGGCGGCTGGGTCAAGGGCTTGATGCAGGAAGCGGTACTTCTTGACACGGCGCATATCGTGAGGAAGTTCCTCTCTCTGAGGCCCTGACCCTGGTAGCGGCTAAGCTTTAGATTAGTTGACGTTGCGTTGGAAGTTCATATTTTTTTTTACAGAAAGGTTACATTATAAATAAGACTTCTTGTAAAATCTCAACTTGCGGACATCAATAGTTTTCGCGAAAAAAATTATTTAAATTCACCAATAATTTCACATTTCATAATTTCCAATATTTTGTCAATTTCTATCACAGAGTCCACAGATTCCACAAATTATTGAAATCCTTTTATGGAACTTTTAGTGTTTTGAGGTTAGGTTACAAAAATATGGGGTTCTACCACTCCCCCGCCACTACCCCACCCCCCCTTAATTCGACGTCAATTAGTCTGAAGTTCTACCCTGGTAGCTTGGACCCTGTTCCCGATGCCGGTGGGCTACTATTTTTTATATTTTTTCGTTGTTTTGTTTTAAACATATTTAAAAATGTAGGTAACTAATAAATAAGTGAATAAGATTAATAAATGGAAGAATTATTTGTATTCGTCCAAGGAAGAATAATCAATTTTGTTTATGTAGGTACCTATAATAATTTAACTTACTTATTTCTCTTGTGGTCGAATTAAACGAAACCGCTCGATGCCGATGCCCGCCCGTTGATAACCGAATTATCCACTTTAACGTAGCTAACGCAGTATTTTAGTATCCTCCGTATGTATAAATGTACTCTGTGGTATCCTCTTTGTTAAACCACAGCCACTCCCACTATGATGTACAAAATACAACTCACAGATTAATGATTTATGGATACAACTCAAAGAAAAGTAACTAACTAGATACTTAAATAACCTGAAACCAAAAGGAAGTACAAAGTCTTTACAAAGTACATATAATATCATTAATCTGTGCAAATAAAACTATGAATCAAAGAATTCAAAGAGAATCTAATTACTATGAATTATCACTCTTGACCGTTGTGGAGATTCCCGAACACAGACTACTAGGGGATACTACAGTACACTTCTTAGTCTGTGGATACTACTTCCCGAATAAAACCGACTGGTGTTACCATAAAGGTATTATACTGACGTAAGTATAGAAAAGTCTTTGGGTGTTACCATACCAGCCATAACTACATTTTTTTTTTTTTTTAATTTATTATTGACCATGGATACATGTCCTTCAGTCGTAATAATTGAACATCAGCACAGACTAAGAAGTGTACTACGTACAGACGACCCACTCCCATACAAAAAAATGGCCCGTAGTAGTTGGAAAAATTGAATATGACAGTTCGTTTTGTTTTTAAATTCTTTTGTTGAATTTTGGGCAAAGGCTCACACTGTATGCCTTATGCTGTTGTATATTATTTCAACTTTAGTTCGTAAAATATAGCTAGTCCTGTAACAGATGTCAAATACGTAAAAATACATTTAAAATTTACGTATTTGACTTCTATCACAGGACTGAAGCTATATTTTACCAACTATACATTTTCGAAACGAGAACTGAGAATATGTAGGTAAATGAAACAACATATTTTGTTCAGATTTTTATTTATTAAATTATAGTTTTTAATACAATGTCTTATTTTGCATTCTCGGAAGAGATTTTCTAATTAACCTAGATAAATCTGTGCCTTTCAACATTTTATATGAACACCAGTTGAAAATTAAAAAATTTACCTTGCCAAGGAAGGGCACTTCAGTTTTTTTACCCGACTGCGCCAGAAGGAGGGTTATGTTTTTTCGTGTGTTTCACAAGAAAGGAAGTCAAATGAGTAGGTACTTAGACAAAGTTTGGCTTGGTATGGTGAACCCGATGTACAGGCTACGTGAAAGTTTCCCTCTTGATGTCTTACTATTCAAGCTAGCACAATTCTCCAAGTTGAAAAGATTGTCAAGAAAGATACTGTTTCAGCAGCATTTTTTAGGATGAAACTATCTTCTTTCCCATCAGCATATTGAGCTAGAACAAATGATACTTGAATTAAACTTGGTACAAGTGGTACATTAAAGTTCAAGATTTAGAAAAATATAATTATATTATATTTTTATATTAATATTCATGATGATGAATCTGGTTTAAATAAAGTAAAACACTAATATTTACTTTTATTTCGTAATAGTAATTAGCAGGTCCTATCTCTTCTCATGGGTGTTGTAAAAGGCGGAACGTCAGAACGCTTGTGCTCGATTTTGTTACAGAATTCCTTCCAGAAGCCACGTAACACCTTTTCTTAACAAGCACTATACACTAAAAATGAAATCGAGACGCAAACTACACTTGGCTTGCCTCCTGTTTGGTGTGGTTAAATACCAAAAGCCGGATTACCTATACAACAAGCTGAGTTGGGTGGGTAGTAGACGAGAATGCGAGAGAAGACAGTGTTCACAGCCACTCTCAATTCAGCTCCACCGTACAGCAGCTTTTAGAGGCACCTTTCGGTATGCGGCATCCAAAGTGTGGAATAACCTGCCACCACCTATTAGAGCAATCAAGACGATCGAAACTTTTAGAAGACGCTTACGGCAGTATCTGATAGATGCGCAACGGAAACTAGACATGATTAATGTTAATGTTTCTATTATATGATAATTATTATAAATGGATAGGTACATAACTATATGCAGGTTGTAGGTATTGCACATGCTCGGTGGTTTCCTTTTGCTGCTTATCGTGTCCGTAACTCTGGGGGTGCTGTTGCATCATCCGCGACAAGTGCGTGCCACCGCAGTTCGGAGACCTAGAAACAAAACAAACACAATATATTCTTTTTCCAACTTGTCGTGCTCTGCTCATTCTCGTTGTGTTTCTACTTACCCAATGTGGCTGGCCTGCTTGCGACTGCGGCGCACGGTGTCGGGATCGTAGCATTTTTTTTTCTCTCCCTCCAGTAAAAAGCCTGGCAGACAAACGTCTGTGTTTGTAGTTTGGCATCTCGATGTTGAAGCACAACTAAAAAAACAGGTTATTGATGCTTGATCAGGAATCCCCAACAATGCTCTGCAAATGTTAATATTTTTACTACAAAATGAAAATTACCTTTTATCTTGCTTATGTATTATAAGTATGTATTTACAAAAAAAAAAAGTATATACGTATTATATCCATTGTCTAGTACCCATACCACAAGCTCTGCTTAGTTTGGGACTAGATGGTGCTGTGTAAAAATGTCCCAAAGATATTTATATTTATATTTATCAACTTCGGAAATCTTCATCTATTATTTTTCGTACTTCACTTTTTTCTAGTAAGGTTTGGTTGATTATTAGTTTCAATATAACAACTGCCGGTAAAATGTCCGTCGCGCTCGGCTGCCCGCAGCGCATTGTTAAATTTGTGGGTAAATGCGTGCAAACGAACCTGTGACATGTATATGTATTTATTAATTGATGACGTCCGTTCCACTTATTTCCCATTTATTTAATATTACTATTTTAACACGTATATATATATATCACGATATTTATATTTTATATTATATTATTATTGCGAAAAACTTTCTTATTATTTTTATCTATGTTTAGTTTACTCACTGTAAAACTGATTTTAGTCCGTGACGCTTTCAAACAAGGTCCAGTTGAAAACCAGCGCCAGACACTAGTTGTCTGGCATTTTTGCTGAACTGAGCCTATTTGGTGCAGCCGCGAGGCACACAATTATACTTTTAGGAGACTATATTGATTAAAGCTGTATATTATTGTTATTGTGTGTGTTGTGTGGCTGTAGTAAATAAACCATTTTTCTTTCTTTTCTTTCTTTCTTTCTTTCAAGGCGACTAAGGGATTCATTCACCAGAGAATGAGCATCATTCTCTGAGTTTTCAAGTCAACTGTGATCACCAACCCGCCTGCTAAGCGTTGCGATTATGGCATATTCACTTTTTGGGGAGGCCTATGTCCAGCAGTGGACGTCTTTCGGCTGAAATCATGATGATGAATCAGCAGGTACCATATAAATAGAGATTTAAAATAGTTAAATTAATCTTACCAATTACAATCTTACAAACTATTCTCATTCTTTATTGTACACCAGAAAAATACAGTACCTATTAAATTATAAATAGAAATTAGGTACATGTATGTACGAGCGGGCAAGCTTAACTCAAAAATGAGGTTTCTAGCAGCAAACCTTTGAGTGATAGAGATAGATTTTAAACTATCTTGTAACACTCATTTTACATCAATATGGGATGATGTATCAGTGATCAATACTGTTTGGCATTAATTTTGCGGGTCTCAGTCAGTCTACTGCGTCAACAGCATATATTCCACTACAGTAAGTTTGCCAATAGTACATGAAACCTGGTCTAGTGACACGGCCTGTTAGAAATTCCAATCAAAAGCAATAGGTACTCGCTACCAAACTTGAGCGGGTTGGAGTGGATATGAGTATAAGCATTTTTTTACTACATTAGCTGTACACCTAACATTTTATAAGTAGATTACTGATTACGTACGAACCTTCATAAACTTTTGTATTCCTGTAGTTATTTCATCGGCCAAAAACAATGTAGGATAAGCACCAACTTTAAGCCGATACTTCTCATTGATGAACCTTTTTTCAATGCTTCTGACACAAACATAGTTTGTGAAGATCTTGCACGCTAAACTGCGCAAATAAGCCACTTTAAGTCCTATCTCACTAACGGGAAGCGAATATATCTTAGCGTCCTTTCGTTTGCTATCACAATGTTCGATACAACAATACAACACTTGTTGTACATCTTACTTGTACTATCACTGCAAAATATCACAGTTTAGAAACCATTAAGAGGATAAGTACAGAAATTAATCAACGCAAACTTTAATCAACAACATTATATGGAAAAATCTAAATCTTACAAAAACAACCAAAATTAACGTAAAAAATTAACAATGACCACACACTACATAGAGATACTACGTATCACGGCAGGTTATCTTCGAACAAAAAAATTGCGCTATACAGAATAATCATAGACAAACATAGATGAGCGCTCACCTAGATATTGACATTTACCGCCCTTCCCTTACTTCGGCTCTTACCCCCCGCTGGCCTTTTATAAAATAATAATCAGTCTTGCATGGTTAGGGGTGGGGGTTTTTTCGCAATTTTGGGTAAAAAAATCATTCTTGGGGAAATTTTGGGGACTGAAATTCCTGGGCAAATTTTGGGGAAAGGAAAACACAGATACAATACAGATATTGAACTAGTTATATAATGTCTCTGGGAAAATAATTGAAGGTTTGAATACAGACGAAGTACCGAAAGTTTCAAAAATTATCCACGATACACTATAAAATGTTCTTTTAGCAATTTTTTGAATAAACACTGTCTTATATTTTTCAATTAGTAAAATTTTCTGGTTGAAAAAAATGGGGATTTTTTTTGCCAAATTAGTGAATATGGGGAAAATTAAGAAACTCGATCTGACAACCCTTCAGTCTTGTCTTTTTTTCATTTATTAATTTTTGAGGTTTATTTACTTATAAATATAAATTGTTGATTGATTCAAGTAACGACGACTATTTTTCTCCGTGTTTTATCTCCATTAAACCTGTAATACGTCTTTGTGTACGCAATGTTAGGCGTTGTTGTATTCTTGCTTGGTCCAACAAAAGGATTTTTACAGATATTCCCGAAGACACTAGTAGGACTCAAACAGTGGGTGAAGTGCGTCAATAGTGATTATGTTTGAAATATGACTCCAAAGGACTTCCAGAAACTGGGTGTGCCATAAGTATTTTGAAAAGACTGACTGCTGCATTCGGCTTACATATCCTTCTTTATATAAGAAAGACGAGAACCAAGTACAGATGTGGTAACTTCCACGTACAGATGTAGACTTAAGTAAGTTGAATTGCACTTTAAATTATTAATAATTATTAAAAGATATCTGACTAACCAATCTTTACACCACGATATGAGCTATTATCATTATGTAGCTCATGTCAACCCAACAGAACAAGAATAACCTCTGCAGTACCTAACCATATTTATATTTTTAACAGAAAAACGCCTGCCTCACGTTGATCATGATTATACGAGAAAAAGGAAAAATGATGATCACACATACAACAAGCTGTTTCAGAATCCTTTAATGGATTTAATCGCTCAGCCCCGGCTAGGACCAAATGTTTCCAATAAACGGTGTATGTACATCATATAAAGCCCCGCTAGAACCAATTGGCTCCAACAACAACTTAAGACAAACTCCAAACCTGGTAAGTTTTAGTTCATTTTTATATATTCAACAACCTTCTTTTTTTGTGACTTAAAAGAAAGACTTGAGTGTGGGTTGCATATTACTTATATTTCTGTTGACTGCTTCAACTAAGAAATGCCTATTGCACACGAGGGCAGGACAGTGAGGCAAAACAGTGAGCATAACAGTACTGCTACTGTGTGAACACCTGAACAGTTACAGTGCTGCGACAGAACAGTCACTGTTCGGGCTTAAGCTAAATTAAAGATACTTTAGGAATGCAGTTCATATCTTTCTCTTATCAGTTTAATGCATTAGCTGTTGGGTTATTTTGTGGATAACTTAGTAAATAGTGGAAAGAAAAAAAAACCTGCGTAAATACGTTTAAAATAATATGTATTATTATTTTTTACAGCTTGCTACGTTGATGGAAGGGAAGCTCTGAAGAATACATCGGAGTTCATATATCTTCTCGACGATTTGTTACACAGCTTACATTCATGTAATGGTTCTGCATTGGTCAGCAAAAAGAGAAACTACTAAGGGCTGCTGGCTGCTGTAACATAATGTAAAGGACCTTAAGTCTGTTTTTTCTCTCTTGACTTATTAAGTAAACAATCTTGGCATGTCTCTTTATTCAAACAACCACTGATAAAATATAATTACAAGTTCTGCACATGTTATTAGGTAAAAAAAATATATTTAGTGTATGAAATTGTTAACATAATGTCTTTTAATGTTGTACATGGTAAATATCCCGTATTAAGTAACAATATTATTGTGTTATATTGTTGTAAGTTATTATGGCTTAAAAATAATTGTAATTAACGAATTGCAAAATATGTGTCAAGATTATTTACTAAATAAGACAAGTCAGAAAAAATTTAGTGTATGTGTTCGGCATAACAGAATTGTTTAACTATTGTGTCTAAAAGTTAAAAAATAAAAAGATGGTTTAAAAGAAATGTTTTTTTATTGAATTATTCCTATAAATATTTAAATAAATATTAATGTTCAATAGAAAGCCTAACCCCCGCCCCCCGCGCCGCGCTTGGACGTATGGATAATTCCTTCACCCACAATGTGCCTACGAAATCAAGCCGAATTTAAAAAAAAGTTAAATGTCAAACTCTAGGGAAGCACTCCGCTATTGGCGAAAAAAAATGTTCTAAGTCGTCCGTCTGATACGTAGTATCCCCTAGTAGTCTGTGCTACGTATGACGGTCGAAAATTATCTATGGTCTTGGCAAATGGCCTAAACGGGGTGAAGTCTGTTACAAGGGGGCGAGGGTCTCCTGTCATGTATGAAATTTCTAACCATAGAGTACATCTGTATACGGTTGAAATTATTTGTTCCAAGTTTATCACCCGTGAACATCAGCGACAACACAGCCCCTACACGGATATTGTTGAATTTAATGCGTACAAACAATTCTGCCACTAGCTGAGGTATGAGGAAGCGGGGTACTGCGATCCGGTTGGCCCTGACAATGTCATTATGTCATAGAAACTTCAAACTTTGTAGAGTTAGAGACGAGACAGATTTAGATTCAACCATAAAGGTATTATACTGACGTCAGTATAGAAATGTCTTTGGATTCAACACGATATAATATTATTTTATCGATATTGTTTTTATGTAATACGTAGTATTAATTATAAGGATTTTAGCTTCTTATTTCTTTTAATATTATTTAATAATAAAGTAATTAATATACTAATAATAATAGTAAGTATTACATGTAGGGAGGGAGTCTTTCAAAATTATCTTAATTTTGAAAGTAAGACGGGTGCTCTGTACTTTCAGAATAAGATAATTATTTCTTTAAAAATATATTTATGTATTTATTTGGTGTTGAATATGGAGTTATTATTTTGTAAAGCGGATATTTTAAAATAGGTAATTGTCCGTTTATATAGTAAATAAATATTAAATAATAAAATAATTAATTTAGTAGTAAATTAAATTAAATTATTATTTATTCATCATACAAATTTTTTCACAAACAATAAAAAGGTTCCCTGGCTCCCAAACTAGGTTATTACCTGTGGGGGTGCTGGCCAGAAAACCTCCACGTGTGCCTGACGGCTGCTTGTCCTTCTGGACACGTCTAGAGGGATCGGCAGTTGTTTGGCCGGTGCATCCTGGGCACAGGCAATAAAATCCTGTCGAAGGATTAACCTCCGGGGAATTTATTGCCTGTGGCGAATATTCTGGCGCGGGAGGGGCCCGTTGTGGGCCAGTGGGGAGTTGCTCCACGTGTCCCTCTGATATCAGCAGAAGGCACAGTGGAGGAGCAGGGGCGGGCCCGGCCTCACCCTGCCACTGGGCAAGCAGCGGAGGGACTGTCTTTCCCTGCCCCCGTCGATCTCGTAACCCCAGGAGTGCCCGCTGAGTAGTGTTCTTGCGCCTCTTGGGACCGAGGGTCTTGGCTTCACCGCCCGGACCGCGAGGAAGAAAACCTCTATAAAAAATTACGGGAGGTAGGGCCTGCGAGCAGCAGACTCGGGGTAGTCTGCTGCCCGACCAGCAGCTGGCGTAGCTGGCACAGCTGGCGTAGTTGGCGCAGCTGGTAAAGGCCCATGAGGTGAGGTGGCGTGCAGTGTTCCGTGTGCGTCACATAGGAGGGTGCGGCCGACGTTAGGCCGCACGGGGAGAAGGGGCTCGCCTGCTTGTGGCGGGCCAGGACCTGTCGGGGGTGGTTGTGTGAATACTCACGGGTTCCCACGCCCCCGGCTAAGGTAGTTGAAGGAACATCGTGGTGGTTTTAGTCGGTAAGAGTCCGACACTGGCTCCGCCTACCCCGGGCGGAGTGCGTCCAAGAGGATTTCCCCACGGCGAAAAAAAAAAAAAAAAAAAAAATAATTATATAATATAATAATTTTATTTTTTACATATGTATATACGTAGTAAACAAATGTCGGTAGAAAAAAAAATAGGAAAATGAAATGAAAAATCCTAGTAGGTAGGCAATTATACAATATTGATTTACTTCAAACTAGATTTTTCAAATTAAGTTTTTTGATTCAAACTAGATTTACAATCATCTGAAGTATAAGTTGTGTGAGAGTGGGATGAGTTAGTGTATGAAAGTGTGTCTTATAGCTGGGAAAACAATATCAGCTCGACGTTTTGTGGTGATTTCCATTGGCACACGATGTTTTCTCAGTATACATTGGAGCACAAACAGTTTTCTAACTGACAAAACTTTGCAGTCCATGTAAAGCGCCGTCGTAGGGTATCTGTAGGGCTTGCAGAACATAACTTTGAGAACGGCCCTTTGCGCTCTTTCTAATTTAAGAAAGTGGGTCTTGCAAGCGCCACCCCATGCTGACACACAATAAGCAAGTATTGATTGACAGAGCGAGTAGTATACTAACATGAGAGTATTTGAGCCTGCTGAATCGCGTAATTTTTTAAATATGTAGATAAGTTTTCGCGTCCTTGCCACTAAGTTGTCAATATGAGTATACCAATTAAGATTTTGGTCAATCAACACGCCTAGGTACTTTACATTAGGTGCAAGTGCCAGTGGAGGACATGTACAAGAGAGATGGTTTGAGCGCCCAGGACAGGTGTGAGCCTTGATAAGTAATGGTATTTTTGGCTGGGTACGGATACTAATTGAAAACTGCACTATTTTAGTTTTCTCTGCATTTAGGGTTAGTAAACTTTTAGTAAGCCAATCCATGACCATATTTAGTGCTTCTTGAGCAAATTGTTCGGTTTCTTTCCAGTTATTGCCGTATATTAACAAAGCTGTATCGTCAGCATAGGTAAACACGGAACAGTTAGTAAGGGGGAGTGAGCACAACTCATTTATGTAGATGAGGAAGAGTGTAGGACCAAGAATGCTTCCCTGAGGGACTCCATATTCGATTCTGGCCCTGTCACTAATTACTTCACCTATTTTAACATGCTGATATCTATTGTTAAGGTAACTCGCAAAAATTTCTAGTGCAATGCCACGTATACTTATGCGTTCTAATTTCGACAGGAGTAATGGGACAGAGACAGTGTCAAAAGCTTTAGAAATATCTAGGAAAATTCCAAGGCACTTCTGTTTTTAACCGACTTCAAAAAAAGGAGGAGGTTATGTATTCCGCGGGTTTTTTATTTTTTTTTATTTTTTATTTCATGTATGAAAACGTGATGAACTTTTTAATATTTGGCTAAAAGATCAACATAACCCGACTAAAAGATTATTATATAATAAGTATAGAAATAAAACTAACAATTATTCACAATTTATAAAAAATAAACAAATAATGTCAGAAGTGTCCCAGAACTTCAACAATAGCAAAAAGATTTGGAATATAGTAAATAATTTAACCGGGAGAATTATGCAATCTATTGAGCAAATATTACTTACAACTTTTCGAACAAATCCGTTGACATTAGCAAATACTTTCATGACAGAATTTAATAAAAATATTAAAAATACATGTAACTCTTGCGATGTACCTCTTCTAGATAAATCGAAGTACGAAATTATTCCTGATAGGTCGATAAGAATCAAACAAGCACAGGAAAAAACAGTCAAACAAATAATCAAACAAATTAATGATAGGAAAAGTCCGGGTTATGACGGAATACGGGCTACAGATATCAAGTATGTTTCTGATCAACTGGTGCCAGTTATTACGCACCTTATTAATTGCAGTCTAAAGACCGGTGTATATCCGGACCTCTTAAAAATAGGGGTGATACGTCCGATACATAAAAAAGGAAAACGAGATGATATAAATAATTACCGTCCCATTACTATACTGTCTTGCTTAGACAAGATTATTGAACGTTATATAGGTAACGAAATTAACAACTTTTTACAAAAACATGATATCATAAATAGTAAACAATATGGATTTCAGAAAAATAGAAGTACGACACAATTATTACGTGAATTTACTGATGAGGTTAATGGGTACCTAAATGATAAGAATAATGTCTTAGCTTTATTTATTGACTTCAGTAAAGCGTTTGATATGTTACGTTGTGACATACTTTATGACAAGTTGGCAAGAAATGGCATACAAGGGCCTCTTTTAGAATTACTTAAAAATTATCACAATAATAGATACACCACTGTTAAAATATGTAATGAGTTTAGTGATAAAAATTCTACCAGCCAAGGCACGGCTCAAGGCTCAATTATTGGACCGACCGAATATCTGCTGTATGTTAATGATATGAACAACGTTATAAATTCAGGATCTGTATACCAATTTGCAGATGATACATGTATTCTTGTTGCTAATAAGAATATTTATGAGGCCCAGAAATCTCTTCAACTTAACTTCGACCAATTGTGTAAATGGGCCCATGACGTTGGTTTAGTCATTAATGCATCAAAAACAAAAATTGTTCATATACGTTCATCCCACAATAAATGCACCACTACACCGGCGATTAAAGCTCATGAACACTCTTGCCTGCATAGACCAGCTGATATCTGTCAATTTCCAATATTAGAAATAGTTGAAAACCATATGTATATTGGCCTAATAATTGATAGCCGATTCTGTTGGCAACCGCATAAAGACTACGTGTGCAACAAACTGAGGTCTGTTGTGGGTAAGCTAAGCATTTTAAAATATAAACTACCCTATAAAATACTTAGAATGCTATACATGGCCTTGGCAGACTCTGTTATCAATTATGGACTAAGCAGCTATGGTAGAACCTACCAAACATATTTGGCAGATATTTATAGACTACAATTAAAAATATTAAAAATCATCACGCCCAAACATATAAAAAAGAAATATAAAAATATTGACTACGACTTATTTGAATATTGTAATGTTATGAATGTGTACAACAAGGTCGAATATTTTACACTAGCGGAAGTTAATAAGCCTGAGCTTATAATAGAAATAAAAAGACCCAGTTTCTTAAGACCTATCTCACATAAAAATAAATATGTACTACCTAAAACCAATAACCTCTACGGGACGAGAGTTGCTAACTACGTGGTTCCTTACTATCTTAATAAACTACCAGAGGATCTGCAAACCCTTTACAATAAACGTTCGGAAAGTTATAAGTACAAATTTAAAAGATTTTTTGTAACGCATCAAAACGCGTTTGTAGCCTGAACCTATTCTTAATCTATTGTTATAACATAACATCACTAAAAATTGTTTTTATGTATAATTAATAATGTATTCTTAGAAAATAAAATAACCTGATTTTTTTATGTTTAAAATGAACGACTCGCCGTACACAGATAAGTCCTTAGCGGTTTTCGTGTACGGCAATATCATTAATCGTGTAGAACAATGTATATTGGAAATTAATAAATAAATAAAATAAAAATAAATGTACACCGATTTCTCCGAGATTTGTGGGCCGATTTACGTGGTTGTTTTTTTATTTGGTAGAGGAAGCCCGCGCGGTGGTTCCATATAAATTTTATTGACTTAGGTTGAGCAGTTTTTTAACCAGCTTCGATAAATCAGTTTATTTTAGCTTCGCGTATCTAGATGATCTGCTCATTGGTTCGTTTTTCTGAGAATTCTTGGCCGATATGCGTGTTTTTTTTTCACGATAGTGATTGGACTTTTCGAATAACATGAGCGAGACTTTGCCCAGCAGTGGGATATAAAAAATAAAAAATCTCATATTGGTTATATAAACATTTATGAATCAACCCTCGCAATTTTCAACTAAAAAGTATGAAATAAAAACTTTTTAACAAAAAAATAAAACCGACTCCAAAAACCTTAACTAAAAAGTAAAAAATAATCCTTGTATGTATTTCAAAATCTTAACATAAACCAAAAATTTGAAGGCGGCGCGTGATTTTCATGTATGTTCGCATAAACTGTTTTTTTTTATTTACTATTGATAAGCGCTCGACAGTACATTATATTTACATGACGCAAAGGGACAGTCACGCGCCGCCTTCAAAATTTTGGTTTATGTTAAGATTTTGAAATACATACAAGGATTATTTTTTACTTTTTAGTTAAGGTTTTTGGAGTCGGTTTTATTTTTTTGTTAAAAAGTTTTTATTTATCCATGTGCTTAGCTGCCTTTTCGGAGAGAGCAATAACCGCATCTTCTGTGGAAATACCGGCTCTAAAGCCGTATTGATTTTCCGATAGCTGATTATTGGCTCGGAGGTAGCTAAGCAGACGGGAATTTAAGATTTTCTCCAGAATTTTGGACATTGTTGGTAAGACTGATATTGGTCTATAATTATTAACACTGTCTCTGCTCCCCCCCTTATGAATAGGGTGCACTAGGGCTATTTTGAAGGCGTCGGGAAAAATACCACAAGAGATTGTGAGATTGCAGATGTGGGTGATGTAAGGTACTAGGATCTTACGCGTTAGTTTCAAAACGTTGGTAGGAATACCGTCAATTCCCACAGCTGAATCTGATTTTAAGTTATTTATAATTCGGTCAACTTCTGAATTGTCGGTCTCTAGAATGCATATAGAATTGCTTGCTGATTTTGGACTGGAATTGGTCGACAAGTTCGTGGTGCGCTGTTGTATTTTAGTGGCCAAGTTATTTTCCAGATTCACGAAAAACGTATTGACTTGGTTTGCCGATCTATGTTCGTCTATTTCAGTTTTTAGGAGTTCGCTAGGTGGTGTTGGTACAGTTTTGGTATTTGTTATAGTTTTTATTAAGTTCCAGGTAGCTTTAAGATCATTCTTTCTTTTTGTAAATTCAGCCTTCTCATAGATTATTTTTAGTTTCCGTAACAAACCGTTACAGAAATTGCGGTAACGAGTGTATGTTATTTTCAAGATAGGATTATCTGGCTGCGATTTCAAAGTTTTGTGCATTTTGTCTCTGTTACGGATACAGCGAAGTAGGCCGGGGGTAATCCATGGCTTTAAGTTTCGATTTTTCCTTGGGACTTTAGTGTATCGAGTATGTTTTTTAATTATTTGATTCAATGAGTTCATCAATAAATCTGCAGCTGCATTTGCGTCTTTTGCTAAGAGAACCTGGGTGAAATCTGCATTTTCGATATCTTTTTGGATGCTCGTTATATCAACGTGTTTAGTAATGCGGGTAGGGTTGGGTTTGGGTTCGTCTAAATTGATATTTGCTAATACAGGTAGGTGGTCGGTTATATGTGTCTCTATCACAATGGTAGTACCTGGGTGTTTTGTTTTCAAAAGAACATGGTCTATGCAGTTCGCTAGTCGGGTAGGATATAGGTGAGCAGGTAATAAGCCGTGGGAGGCGGTGAAGGTAAGATATTCATTAGAGTTTTTATCTTTACTGGTAGGTTTTATATCAATATTGATATCACCAACTAAAGCGATATGTTGGATTTTAGATAGAGGTAATAATAAAGCGTCTAGGCTGTTAAGAAAGTTGTCAATATGAATGTATGAGGGAGATCTGTATAGAGCCAAGATAGCAACCTTATCCTCGACTTTGCAAAGAAGGCAGTTGGCATCAATAAATTCAGGTTCTGAAACTGAACACTGTAGTGTAGATTTAGTATAAATGACAACGCCGTCATTTTGTATTTTTGTATTTTTGGTAAAGTGAACATTATAGCCGTTTAGTTGGGGTATTATAGAAGTCCTTTTCAGCCAACATTCGGTCAGTATTAAGATATCACACTCTAATTTTATAGAATGTATAAGTGCTACAAAGTTGTCGAAATTTTTGTTTATACTACGAATATTAAGGTGCAATATTGATATTTGTCTCTGACTGTTTTTCAGAAATCCTGAACATTCACCTACCGAAACTTTATACGATTTAGAAACTTGATAAGCATCCAATTCCTGCACAAGTTTATCTATAATATTAGCCATTTATTAAAAACAAATGTATTACACCGTAATAGAATGTGTATCTAATGTATCGGGTATGACGTAGCAGTAACTTTGAATTTTCTCTCAGTACTACAGTGGTTCGTATGTATGTAATTTGTGAATGTTTAATTTGTTTTGTGGGGGTTGTTAGTGTGTTTATATGGTTTATAAAATTTGTTGTGAGTGTAGGGTGTGAAAGAAATGATAGTGTGTTACACATGCTTTTGGCTGGCGTGTATTTTGCTTCATAATTGTAGCTAGGCAAGCAAGTAGTAAAAATAATTTTCCAGTTAATAAATACAAATTTTTTGATAAAAAATGAACAAGACCTTGATTGGTAAAAATTAAAGTTAAATGGTAGCATGCACAGTCATTGTAGTTTTTAAGGTCTTCAAAACACTGTTCGGATTTTATATAAATCTGTTTCTCACCCTCAATCTTCCGCAAAAATATCTTATTATTCGTACACCAGCAGAACTTATACTTGTGCTGACTAGCAAACTCTCGTGCGAGATAGTATAACTTTTTTACGGATGCAGACAAGTGGTCGCTCACATAAATCGGACGATTTTCACAGTTCAGTCCAAGTTGAGAAGAGTTTAATTTTTGTTCTTTGTCACGGTTTTTGTTATAGGATCGTACCGAGGAGACAAGGGTGGTTTTTATCGGGACTGAAGAAAACTCAGCAATTATAGGCCGGTTTGTGTTCGGTTTTCCGGAAAGCCTGTATACATCTCTTATTTCATTCGGCTGTATATCCATTTGCATCTTCGATCCAATCTGCATTACGATTTTTGTAAGTTCCTGGGTAGTTTCCGTTTCCTTATAGGGTACATTTCGGATCTCAATGCTTGCCGACCGGTATCTGAGTTCAATATCTTGCAATTTGGTATCTAAGGTCTCGAATCCTTGCTTATAGAATATTCGCTCTTTTTCTAGAACATCAATTCGCCGCTGCACTTCTTCAAAACTTGTATTAAAAGATTCAATAGCTTTTTCAATGTCAGAGTTGGTTTTTTGAATTTGGTGTGATTGCGTTTTTAATTCAGCTATATCAGCAACTATTGTTTTCAAAGTGGCGGAATGTTCTTTTAACACCACGGCCTGCTCACTTTTCCATGACAGCAGCATTTCTTTTATTTGTTCAATTTCGGTTGATTGTGAAAAAGAGTCGTCACAGCGCAGGCGTTTTGCTCTGGAAGTTATATTGACGGACTTCTCGGACTCGTTAGTAAGAAGAGACGCCACATCTGGTTTTTTTTTAATTTATTTTTTTATTATTTATTAATCAAATCAATTAGAGTTACATATTGATAACAGGTATATACCACACAAACCATCGCGGGTTTAACAGTGGTATACAGACACATCATCTCTTCTGGTTCTGAGCGTGTTTCACATATGTTTGTAGACTGTGGAGGAGACCGTTGAATACGCGGCATTTTGATGATCAGAATAAATTATTCATACAATAGTAGATTGATTTGGTACAGTAGTAGTAGTAGTATTATATTATTTATTTTACCCAGCAATATTACACAAAATGTTACATTAACATACACCTAGTATGTTAATGTAACATTTTGTGTAATATTGTGTAATACTACGTCTAGGTATAAATATTATTGTACCTACTTAACATTTAAAAGTGAAAAGTGAATCTGGCATAAATGTTTTTCATTTGACTACAATGCGTTATCTATTAAAATACTTTTGAAAATCAATCATAAATCTGAAATTTTAACGTATCGCCTTTTTTAGATAATTATAGTTTAATTAGAGTTGGAGGACGATTAAGTTCTTCACCTTCAAGATTTGAGAAAAAATACCAAATTTTACCATGCATAATGACGTCACACTGAGTTATTTCATGTCGTGGCAAGCCCACAAACATATTTTGCAACATTAGCAGTAATTTGTGGCTGCTCTCAAAATTTAGGAGCGTTTTTAAAATCGAGTAATATGGCCTTAACTGAATTTGCAGCTCAGAAAAACGTAAAATTTATTTTCTCACCTGCTTACGCTCCTCACTTCGGCAGTATCTAGGAAGCCGGCATCAAATCCACTAAATACTTATATTTAAAGAGTATTGGGAAATACCCATCTTAATTTTGAGGAGATTTACACACTCTTCGCACAAGTGGAGGCAGTCTTAAACAGTCGCCCTTTGTGCCCCTTATCCTTATCTCCTGATGACTACCTCCCTTTGTCCCCAGGGCACTTCCTTATTGGGAGACCACTGAAGGCGCTACTTACACCCAATTTGGAAAGCGAAAAAGAAAATCACCTGCAGTGATGTTTGATTGCAACAAAATCAACCCCACCAGAAGGCCACGATGGTAACGACCTGCAGTGGAAAACTGAAGACCTCATGTTCGATTGACCAAGAGATTGAAACGTACGTTAGAAGCACATGTTCCCTGGCACCGATGACATCTCAAGAGTAGCCGACGAAAGCTTAATTCGTCGCGCACTTGTGAACTTTGTCTTCTGTCTACACTGGAAGATTTTTTAGGTTGAAAGACAAGCCTTTCAACGGGTGGGAAGATGTCGCCGCCAGCGCCTTACAATTTTACGAGAGCAATGTGCTGCAGTAACATAATAATATAATTCCGTCAGGCGCTAACATGGTGGTGGTGGAACTAAATAAAGTTAAGAAAAATATCAAAATCACTTGTTCTTTGTCCGATCAGTCGAGAACGTTGTCCTCTGTAAAAATCCAAAATTAAAATATTATAATTCGAGTAACCAGCGTTTCATTGAAGAAATATAGAAGAAGAATTGTTCCTTGTGTCTGAACAGACAGTATTCTTTGCATTGGTATATACAGTTCATGTATTCTTCGACTAGGTCTAGTAACAACATCATTGTGTTTTTCGAACAAATTTATATGTTTGTGAACAAAGACGCAGATTTCATGTCCGTACAGTGCTGGAAACGGCAATATTTTATGTTTGCGAAAAAGAGGAATACAACTATCTAATTGATGTGCTCCGCATAAAGACCTAAGACATTTTTTTTGTCCACGAAAGGCTCTAATAGAGTCAACAGAATTACCCCATATTATTAATCCGTATCGTAGGATTGAAGAAACGTATCCATGATAGGCAGCAAGTGCGGCCTCCATGTTAGCCACTCGTCTTAGGCGATATAGAACAAAAACAAATTTATCTAGCTTTGTACATAGATTATTGATATGTGTCTTCCAATTACAAAACTTGTCTATTGTTATACCTAAAAAGATAGTATTGTCGACTTCATCTATTACATTATTTCCATATTCGACTTTAAGTGATCCTAGTTTGCTATTATGTGTTTGAAACCTGATCATCTTTTGTTATGTCTCAACCAGTCTATAATTTTTTCTAAAGTCTTGTTTATTTCGTGTTCGTAGTCAAAATTATTATTATTTTCAATATTAATAGTAATGTCATCAGCATATAGCACACATTTGTGTGTGGTGACGTTGGGCAGATCATTTATGTAAATGATAAATAATAAAGGTCCTAATATACTTCCCTGGGGCACTCCACATTTATTTTCGCAATATCGTGATCTGTGAATTTTCTTCCGATGTCCAGAGTAACTTGACACCTCAACACATTGTTTTCGTTGACTTAAATAATCTTATAATAATTTTAGCGCGTTTCCTCTTATATCATATCTGTCGAGTTTATGTAACAGTAGTTCATGGTTAACAAAGTCGAAGGCCTTCGGCATGTCGATAAAAATAGAAGTTATAGGAATTTTGTTGTTTAGGCTGGTTGTTATTAATTTTACTAAGTTGAAACATGCTAATGTGGTTGATTTGTTTTTTGTGAATCCAAACTGCTCAGGTTTCAAAATTTCGTATTTGTTAAAAAAAATATAAATTCTGACATGAATAGCCCTTTCAAATATTTTAGATAAGACAGGTATTAGTGTTATAGGGCGGTAATTATTAATATCGCTTTTGTTGCCTTTCTTAAATAACGGCTTAACGATCGAGAATTTCAGTCGAGAAGGGAAAACTCCTTGAACAAAAGATAAATTGATAATGTGAGTAAGTGGGAAGGATAAATATCTTGAGCACTGTTTTAAGACTAGTACTGATATCATCATAACCAGTCGAATTTGTTTTTTTAAAGAATTGATTATTTTTATTATGTCAGAGTTATGTATTGGGATCAGATAAATGGAATTAGGATATTATGTCAAATTAGATGTGTAGTCAGTTTTGATTTTGGATTCATTCGAGGTTTTAGTGTTATTAGTTAAGTTTATAAAAAAATTGTTAAACTCGTCTGCTATTCTATCCGGTTGAGAAAAAGTCTTCCCACCAGTAGTTATTGTAATTATTTCATTATTATCAACCACATCATTGTTAACGGTTTTTATAATTTTCCAAGCTGCCTTGCTTTTGTTACTAGAATTAAGTATGTAGCGGGTATTGTCAATTTTCTGTGCTTGTAGTACCTATACATTTTCTCAAAATATTAGCATATTTATAATAGATTTTCATATTTCTTTTTTTACTTGCCCTTAAAATACGGTATTTTAAATACAAACTTCGTTTACTAATGCAACATTTTTTTATACCCCTTGTAATCCACTTGTTTTTAATAGGTTTATTTGTATTTTTTGCAATAATTTTAGGGAAACACAAATTATAAAATAAGGTCAGAGTATCATGAAAGTAGTTGAAAGCCAAGTTAGTGTCTTCAGCCTCATAGACATCAGAAAATGATAAGGCAGAAATGCAAGACACGAATTTTCTAATATTTTCACTGCTTAGGTCCCTTTTATCTTCAAACCAAAACAATTTCTTAACATGATTTAAATTTAAATTAGCTTGAAAAGTTATCGTTTGGCAAGTCTCGTGATCAGATAGACCTAAATAGTGAATATTTGGCTGTATATTCGGAATGTTACTAGCGATAAGGTCAATACACTTAAGTTTTCTGGTTGGTTTAAGAATATGGTTATCTAAGTTATGATTACTTAAAATAGAGTAAAGTTCTTTAGAACTATTTTCGTTTACTAATATATTTATGTTCCAGTCTCCACAGTTCGATATATTGAAAAAAATATATCGATATTTCAATATATCGGCCAAATTTCATGATTCTAGGTCAACGCGAAGTATATAGGTTTTTTATGTGAGTTTGCGAGTATCAAAATATGAAAGAAAAGAAAGAAAAATAGTTTATTGTCACAGTTAACGACGCGCAACATTTAAACAACAGTGATAAACACAAGCAGGTAACTAATACAGCAATACTACTAATGCACTAATGCAGGTTACATAGAAAGTAAAACAAAAAACACATAGGTAAAAAATTAAGAAAGGACAGTCGATATAAAATATAAGAAAAGTATAGTTGACCGCATGACAGTGGCAACACCTGAGTCTGAAAACCGCCCTTACTGCTTACGAAATAAAGGCGCCTCCAGAGCCGAACTGTTACCACTGACGTACGATCGACCGCACCTAAAATTACATAATAAAAATAAATTATCTTCGTTAGTTCTCAAGACATTGTTGATTGTTGATTGTTCTCATTGAAATAGTATTGAGGGAGATATAAGTTAGTGAAGTTTTACTTCAGTCGTGTCGTGTGGTCTAAAGCACACTCGTTTTTAATGTCCTAGGGACAGCCGAACTTAGTATTTGATATAATTGCATTATTTATTACTACTTTAAAATGATTTTAATCAGCACACATCTCTGTTAAGAATAAGAGTATCGATATCGATACTTTTTAGTTTTGATTACTTATTTCCCTAGCTATGGCCGCCATTACAGTGGCCCGGCCGCCCGGATATTGTAGGTATGCACGCTTATTACGTAGGTATGACAAGTCCATAGATATAAGTCGAAAATAATAAATAATAATAATAAATTTATTTAATTCTAAAACACTGGTACAAATGTTACAGTTTAACAGCGGTTTTCAAACTAGGCAAGCCTGTATCTTGAGAACCTGGGTTGAGTATCACTTACATGAAAAACCGGCCAAGAGCATGTCGGGCCATGCTCAGTATTATAGGGTTCCTTAAGTAGGTGTAATTACAAACGAATCAAATCGAATATTAATCATGGCTATTTTAGTTTTTGCAATAATCGGCAGCATTCGCGACTCAGAGCGTGTTGTTAGTAGCGCCATCTAGCGATAAATTCAAGAAGCCAAATTTAAGAAGTGTCAAAGTTACTTTTTGTGATTTTAACAAATAGAAAGTAGCTAAAGGAGCATTATTTGCTATGATCATTTTTCTCTAAGGTCAATGACCTTTGAACTAGGACGTTTTAAGTATTTTTCAGTTTTCTCTCTATAACTCAAAAAATTATAATCACATTATACTCGAAATAATTTTAAAAGAGAGTTTTTACAAAGGTCTATCAATGTGGAAGATTATAAGTTTCTACGTTGCATAGTTTAGAAATGGCAGGGGGGGGGGACACATTGCAAGCCACTTTGGCGGGCTATATTTCGCAGATGGTACACCTGATAAAAAAGTGGTGTATGAAACATTACCTTCATTTTAGTAGACCTATTCAACGATACCACCACCCACACGAGGGGGTGCAGCCAAAAAAAAATATTCATCCCCATTTCACATGTATGGACGCCACCCCTAAAATACGTAAAAACTATTTTTTTATTCTTTTAAAATTGAGATCTATATGTAAACTATTTTTTAACAAAATTTCATTTACTTATGTTTATAACTGTAGAAGTTATTAAGCTGTAAAGGATTAGGACAGACGGACAGACGGACAGACGGACAGACGGACGGACATGACGAAACTATAAGGGTTCCTTGTAGGACTTCGGAACCCTAAAAAACATCATTATAAATAAAAGAGGACAAACATAAAAGCCTTGAGATAATTAATTAAACTTAAACTTCGAAACTAAAATCGTATCTATAAAACACAAAAAAAGGAAATTAACATAGCTATCCACTAAATAATTAAAGAAAATAAAATCAAATGGAAATCAATCAAATCAAACATTCAAAGTAAAAACAAAACAATAAAATTAAAAGGAATCAGCATTATTATAGGTAATCCAATAAAAGATTACAGAAAAATAAAATATATAAAAAAATTATAAGATCAACTTAATCATTCTAAACAAAATCAATTTTAGAGTACCTCTCAATAAAATTAATGGGAAACTAACATTCTTAAACTAGGTAAGTAATTAGTTCAATAAAGTCAAAGTATAAACAAAACAAAAGAAAAAAAAAAAAGAAAAAATAATAGGGATCATAGGTTGGATGATACTGCACTTGATCGGCTACGCTCTGAAATGCAGAGTAGCCATGTCATCCCTCCCACGCCGCAGCTCTCGACGCGGCCACAAGTAACCCCTGTAAATGCGTTGGGGTCTAATCAAGTTGACGAAGAGGAGGAGGACACAGCTATATCTGCAGATACCCAGTATAATGACATATTGAGAAGTACTTTGGAGGATGCACTTCGAGAATACCGATCGATACCGCCTGAACAAAGGCCACGGTTGCCGCGTTTGCCTATGCACAACCGTAATAGAGCGCTGGTATGTGCCCTGGACTCGCAATTATCAAATTTATTTGAAAATAGCGAAGATCTCCAAGATACGCACTCAATCCTGTACTGTGCGGCTGCCGCGGCATGTCGTGTAGCTCATATCAAATTTCCAAATACTGACAGAGCTGCACGACCTAAATCAGCCGTACCAGCTTGGCAGTGCAGGATTGAGCGGCGTATCAGCGAGGCCAGGGTGCTTATCGGTAAGCTCACCTGCTTCAGGGAGGGCAATAGACGACCAAGAGTGATGCGCTTTGTGAGGCGAGCGTTCTCTGGGACTGATGTCAGTCCTGGAGAATACTTATCTCGTGTCACAGAGCGCATCGACTTCCTGAAGCAGAAAGTTTGTGCATGGGCTAACCGTATCCGCAGATACAGACGACGTGTGGATCGTTATACTCAGAACTGCATGTTCCAAAGCGACCAAAGGTGGGTTTATAGAACCTGGGAACGACCTGACCAAGGTGTGGGTGACGTGCACCTACCGGATAATGATGCCATGAGTGCATTCTGGTACAATATCTGGTCGGTGCCTGTTGCTCATACCGAGGGTGGCTGGATGCAGGAGATCCAGCAGGCATGTGAGCCAATCAATGAAATGGAGGAGATTATCATCACTCCCCAAGACGTAGCCAGTGCAGTCCGACCAATACCCAATTGGAAATCCCCGGGCCCGGACGGACTGCACAACTTCTGGTTGAAATGGTTGCGCAGCTCACATGCCTGCTTGGCCTCACAATTCCAGTCATCTTTAGAGTCTGGGTCGTTACCACAATTCTTAACAACAGGAGTAACCCACCTGCTCTACAAATCAGGTAGTACCACGGAACCCAAAAATTATAGACCGATCACGTGTTTGCCGACGGTCTATAAACTTCTTACGTCCATTTTAAGGGCAAAACTTAGTCATCACGTTGGAAGTAATTCCATCATGTCTGCTACTCAAAATGGATGTAAGAACGGGTCTCGTGGTACCAAAGAGCTACTTCTCATTGACATGACCATTAACCAACAGGTTCGTCGATCCCGAAGGGATCTGTCGACATGTTGGATAGATTACAAGAAGGCCTACGACTCAGTGCCACATACATGGCTCATGAGGGTGCTGGAGTTGTACAAAGTTAATACAACTCTACGCGCCATCCTGAGGTCATGTATGGGGCAATGGAGAACAGTCCTTCGCCAACCAGCGTGTCGGCAGCCACAAGGTAACGGAGAACCGATAAAGATCGAGCGGGGAATATTCCAGGGTGACAGTCTGAGTCCCCTGTGGTTTTGCTTGGCCCTGAATCCTCTTAGTACTTTGCTGGAGGAGTCGGGGCTTGGCTACCGGTTGAGAAGAGGAGGTCAAGTAATATCTCACTTGCTCTATATGGATGACCTTAAATTGTTTGCCCCCACCGACTTGCAACTGATGGAGCTACTAAGGGTAACTGAAAACTTTAGTAATTCTATTAGGATGGAATTCGGTGTGGACAAATGTGCAGTCATGCATGTAAAGCATGGTGAGATTGTGGAATCCGAGGGTGTTCAACTCTCGGATTCTACACATCTTGGGTCCCTCTCCCCAACCGACACCTACAAATACTTGGGTATGGCGGAGGCGTTAGGCATCAACCAGGCCGACATGATGCAATCGTTGCAGGAGCGCTTCTTTGGCCGCCTGAAAAAGGTTCTCAATAGTCTTTTATCAGGCGGAAACAAGGTGCGCGCCTTTAACGGTTGGGTCATGCCGGTCTTGATGTACTCCTTCGGTATACTCAAGTGGACTCAGACGGGTCTTGACGCCCTGGATCGGAAAGTCCGCACACTACTGACGGCATATCGTATGCATCACCCACGGTCATCGGTGATGAGGCTGTACATCCCGCGGAAGTGTGGGGGTCGTGGCTTTTTAAATGCTAAGACCCTCCACAACCGTGAGGTGTGCAGTCTAAGGGAATATTTCCTTCACTTGGACGTGGGTATGCACCGAGATGTTGTTGCAGTGGACAAGGGACTCACCCCGCTCTCTTTGGCTAAAGAGAACTGGCGCAAACCTGTGGTACTGGATACCAATGACCGCAGGGAGGTATGGCAGAGCAAGGAGCTTCACGGACGCTTCTACCGGGCTCTTCATGGGCCCGATGTAGATTTTAAAGCGTCCGTATCCTGGCTGCGTTTCGGTGACCTCTTCGGAGAGACCGAAGGCTTTGTTTGTGCGATTATGGACGAAGTTATCATGACGAACAACTACCGGAAATATATTGTAAAGGACGGTACAGTTGACATATGTCGGGCATGCCACTGTCCCGGGGAATCCATCCGACATATTATTTCTGGTTGTTCTCGTCTTGCTAACGGCGAGTACTTGCACAGACACAACCTGGTGGCCAGGATTATACACCAGCAACTTGCCTTGAAATACAGCCTTGTGGATACAGAAGTACCATACTACAGGTATGTGCCCGACCCAGTTCTCGAAAATGGTCATATCACATTATACTGGGATCGGTCTATCATCACTGATAGGACTATTGTACACAATAAGCCTGATATAGTGATGATAGATCGATCGGAGCGCCGCACGATGATTGTTGATGTCATCGTCCCGCATGACGGGAATCTCGTGAAGGCCGAAAAAGATAAAGAAATAAAATATCTTGACTTGGCACACGAGGTTGTCGACATGTGGGATGTTGACTCAGCAGTCATCGTGCCGATTGTCGTTACGGCCAATGGCATAATGGCAAAGAGCCTCAACCAACACCTACAGAGGCTCTCATTAGGCAGCTGGGTCAAGGGCTTGATTCAGAAAGCGGTTCTTCTGGACACGGCGCGTATCGTGAGGAAGTTCCTCTCTCTGAGGCCCTGACCGCCGGTAGCTTGGACCTTGTTCCCGATGCCGGTGGGCTACTATTTTTTATATTTTTAAATGTTTTTTGTTTTTGTTTAATAAAATATTTAAAAATGTAATTAATAAGTTTATGAAATGAATAAATGGAATAATAATAAAAAAACTCTTTTAAATAATGGCAAAAATGCGGATACATAAGGAATATGAAAAACAAAGAATATGACAGATGTCATAATAATGAAAACCCACAAATTTTGGATAATACGATGAAACTTACGACACTATGCTGACCCGAGCCCGCACCAGGGCATTAACAATGAGAACACGCCCAAGATCTCCGGACTCGCCGCTCAGCTCCGCCTCGCAGCCGCCGGAACACACCTTACCAGTGAATCCAGTGATACCGGCCGCTGCAGCCGCGTCGAGCTCGAGCGACGAGTACTACTCCCCGCCGTCGTCGCCACCACCTGTACGCCGTCGGGGAGGAGCCCGGCCACCAGTTTGCTTAGGACCCCGAGGCCAACCGGCCCCGAACAGGGTCCCCGCTGCCGGTGGAAATGTGTCGCGCATGAGATGGACACAGTCCATAAATGAAAACGTCATGCGCGCATATTATGGGGCAACAGAGGGGGGAACTAATCTCACCGCGTACCGCGATAGGATGCTCTCTCTGTTTCAGGTGCTTGAGCCAGCCGTCAACATTTCGGCCCAGCGACTGTCGGATCAAGTGCGGGTCATCCAACGAAACCATAGGTTGGACGACGTCGTACTTGAGCGGCTTCGCTCTGAAGTGCAGGGCAACCATGCCGTCACCCCCCCGTTGCAGCCCGTGGTACCGCTGCAAATACATTCTGCACCACCACGGCCCATCCACACTGATGGGGACGGAGATGACGAGGTTAGTCCTGCAAGTATACAGTGCAGTGAACAATTGAGGAGCGCCCTGGAGGGTGCGATTTGGGAGTATCGATCCACACCACCAGAATTAAGACCACGCTTGCCTCGTTTACCCATGCATAGAAAGAATAAGGCGCTAGTGTGTGCTCTGGATTCGTTGCTACCAGACCTCTTTGATAGCAGTGAAGACCTCAGTGATACCCACTCGATCCTGTACTGCGCAGCGGTTGCGGCATGTCGTGTAGCTCACATCAAGTTTGAAAATAGTGATAGAGCTACACGACCAAAACCTGCTATACCTGCTTGGCAGTGCAGGATTGAGCGTCGTATTGGGGGGGCCAGAGCACTCATTGGCAAATTAATCTGCTTCAGGGAGGGCAACACTCGCCCAAGAGTGATGCGCTTTGTGAGACGGGCTTTTTCAGGGACTGATATCAGTCCTCAAGATTATATGGCTCGTGTCACAGAGCGCATAGACTTCCTGAAGCAGAAGATGTATGCATGGGCAAACCGAATCAGAAGGTATAAGCGACGTGTGGAGCGATATACCCAGAACCGCACGTTCCAGAGTGACGAAAGGCGGGTATACAGAACCTGGGAGCGTCCTGACCAGGGTGTGAATGGTGTGCACCTGCCGGATGATGATGCCATGAGCTTATTCTGGCGCAGCATCTGGTCGGTGCCCACCAGCCACAACGAAGGCGCCTGGACGCGGGACATTGAGCGGGTGTGTGAACCAATATCGGAAATGGAGGCAGTCCTCATCAGCCCCGAAGACGTGGCCAGCGCAGCCCATCCACTACCCAATTGGAAGTCTCCAGGGCCGGATGGGCTGCACAATTTTTGGCTGAAGTGGCTACGCAGTTCACACGCCTGCTTGGCGTCCCAATTTCAGTCGGCCTTGGAGTCTGGGTCGCTACCCCAGTTTCTTACAACAGGAGTTACCCACCTGCTCCACAAGTCTGGTAGTACCACGGAACCCAAAAATTACCGTCCTATTACTTGTTTACCGACGGTATACAAACTCCTCACATCCATTCTGAGAGCAAAAATTAACCATCATGTTGAAAATAATTCAATCATGTCTGCTTCTCAGAATGGATGTAGGAATGGGTCCCGTGGCACTAAGGAGCTTCTCCTCATTGACATGACTATTAGCCAGCAGGTTCGCCGATCCCGAAAGGATCTGTCGACATGCTGGATAGATTATAAGAAGGCCTACGACTCCGTGCCGCATACATGGCTTGTGAGGGTGCTAGAGTTATATAAAGTTAACACAACTCTATGCGCCTTCCTGAGGTCGTGTATGGGGCAATGGAGAACGGTCCTTCGCTATCCAGGGTGTCGGCAGCCTCAAGGTAACGGAGAACCGATAAGGATCGAGCGGGGAATATTCCAGGGTGATAGTCTGAGTCCCCTGTGGTTTTGTCTAGCCCTGAATCCTCTAAGTACATTGCTGGAGGAATCAGGGTTGGGCTTCCAGTTGAGGAGAGGAGGTCAAGTAATATCCCACCTCCTCTACATGGATGACCTAAAACTGTTTGCCCCCACTGATTTGCAACTGATTGAGTTACTGAAAGTAACTGAAAACTTCAGTAATTCTATCAGGATGGAATTTGGTGTGGACAAATGTGCGGTCATGCATGTGAAGCGAGGTGAGATTGTGGAATCCGAGGGAGTACAACTCTCGGATTCTACACTCCTTAGATCCCTCTCCCCAACTGAGACCTACAAATACTTGGGTATGGCGGAGGCGTTAGGTATCAGCCAGGCCGACATGAGGCAATCGTTGCAGGAGCGCTTCTTTGGCCGCCTGAAAAAGGTTCTAAAAAGTCTTTTATCGGGCGGAAACAAGGTGCGCGCCTTTAACGGTTGGGTCATGCCGGTCTTGATGTACTCCTTCGGTATACTCAAGTGGACTCAGACGGATCTTGACGCCCTGGATCGGAAAGTCCGCAAACTACTGACGGCATATCGGATGCATCACCCACGTTCATCGGTGATGAGGCTGTACATCCCGCGGAAGTGTGGGGGTCGTGGCTTTTTAAATGCTAAGACCCTCCACAACCGTGAGGTGTGCAGTCTAAGGGAATATTTCCTTCACTTGGACGTGGGTATGCACCGAGATGTTGTTACAGTGGACAAGGGACTGACCCCGCTCTCTTTAGCTAAAGAGAACTGGCGCAAACCTGTGGTACTGGATACCAATGACCGCAGGGAGGTATGGCAGAGCAAGGAGCTTCACGGACGCTTCTACCGGGCTCTTCATGGGCCCGATGTAGATTTTCTAGCGTCCGTATCCTGGCGGCGTTTCGGTGACCTCTTCGGAGAGACCGAAGGCTTTGTGTGTGCAATTATGGACGAAGTAATGATGACGAACAACTACCGGAAATATATTGTGAAGGATGGCACGGTTGACATCTGTCGGGCATGCCACCGTCCGGGTGAATCTATCCGACACATTATCTCCGGGTGTTCTCGTCTTGCTAACGGTGAGTACTTGCACAGGCATAATCTGGTAGCCAGGATTATCCACCAGCAACTTGCTCTGAAATATAATCTTGTGGAATCGGAAGTACCGTACTACCAGTATGTGCCCGACCCAGTTCTTGAAAATAGTCATGCCACACTGTACTGGGACCGATCCATCATCACTGACAAGACTGTTGTTTTCAATAAACCTGACATAGTGGTGATAGATCGTTCAGAGCGCCGCGCAGTGATTGTTGATATCACGGTCCCTCTTGACGACAACCTCGTGAAAGCTGAGAAAGATAAACAAATCAAGTATATTGACTTAGCTCACGAGATTGTCGACATGTGGGATGTGGACTCGGCAGTCATTGTACCGATAGTCATCACGGCCAATGGCTTAATAGCCAAGAGCCTCGACCAACACCTAAGGAGGCTCTCGTTGGGCGGCTGGATCAAGGGCCAGATGCAGAAGGCAGTACTCCTTGAAACGGCACGCATAGTGAGGAGGTTCCTTTCTCTGGGGCCCTGACCACCGGTAGCTTGGACCCTGTTCCCGATGCCGGTGGGCAACTGTTTTTTATATTTTTAAATGTTTTTTTATTTATTTAATATTTAAAAATGTAAATAATAAGTTTGTTAAGCTAATAAAGGGAATAATAATAAAAAAATATTTGAACTTTGCACTTAATTTTGCACTATGATTACACTCGTATGTTCGTTTGTGTGTCTGGAATATGTATGTGTGGAAGGTGCGTGTATGGTATTTTGTATGTGTTCGTGTGTGAATATTTTGAAGTTGTGATGGTTATGCTTTATATTGTGAGTATTTTTTCCGATTCGTCGTACGAGAGACTGAGCAACCACTTTTTGACAACCGTTTTGCATGATGAAGAATTGAGATCTTTTATATTAAAAGATATGATGCTGCTGACCTTGTTATAGACAAATATGTGAAGGAAGGATGGGCAACGTCTGGCTAGGAGAGAGGTGGTTCGGGATTGAGGAATTTTGAACACACGTTTTGATCTTATTGTATTGTAGTCGCATCTTTTTTTTAAACTATTGTGAGTATGTAGACAGGCATTAAGGATGAATAACTGTCGGACACGGAGAACAGCAAATTCTTTGTATATGTCATTAAAGTTCTTATAAAATGGTTTTTTTAGAAGAACTTTAATGACAGCCCTCTGAGCTCGTTCGAGTTCAATCAGGGTCGTTTTGCCAGCTCCACCCCAAATTGATATGCCGTATTGGGTTATGGATTGGCATATTGCGAAATACACCGTGCGCAATGTGTCCTTTGGAGTACAGTCTCTCAGCTTCTTCATAACGTAAATAAGCTTTCTCAATCGGCCAGAAAGAAGTTTAATGTGTTCTTTAAACGATAAATTTTCATCTATAAGTAAGCCTAGATATCTAATAGATTTTGTACGGCATATACTTTCGCATGGACAGTCTCCGAGTAAGGTATTGAAATGGTTCTGGCAGGTGTGAAATCTTAATCTAAGGTCATTAGGAGGACGAGATGTGCGTGTTTTGGAAAATGTTATGAGTTTGGTTTTCTTGATGTTAAGTGTCAGTAAGTTCCTGTCGAGTGTCTGTGCTACAGTTGCTAGGCCGTCTTCCACAAGGCAGTAGACCTGCTCCCAGGTTTTGGCATGAAAAGTGATAACAGTATCGTCTGCATAAGAGATAAGTTCCGCATTAGGAAGGGTGAGGTTTAGGATGTCATTCATATATACAGTAAATAAGGTTGGACCGAGTAAATTACCTTGCGGGATTCCAACACTAATAGGAAGAAGTCCACTTGAATGGTCACCTGATTTGACATATTGCTTATGATTGGTGAGATAACTGTGAAGCCACTCAAGTGGTTTGCCTCTTATTCCTACGGCTTCTAATTTCTTTAATAGGAGGTCGGTTGAAATTGTGTCGAATGCTTTGGCTAAGTCTAAGAAGACCGCCATGCATCGTTCACCTTTTTCTATTAATGTAGAGACAGAGTTTGTTAACAAAACAGCTGCGTCCTCTGTTGATTTGCCTTTTCTAAAACCGAACTGTCTTTCAGATATCGTATTGTTTTTTTCTAGAAAATTTACCAGACGGGTATTTACTACCTTTTCAAGGATTTTGGATAAAATGTTTAGTAGTGCTATTGGTCTGTAGTTTTCAGGTTTATCCGTAGGACCGCTTTTATGAATAGGGCTAACCGCTGCGATCTTCCATTCTTCCGGGAAGATTCCTGTTTCTAGGCTTAGGTTAATCAGATGGGTCAAGGGTTTTATTATCGCATTTTGTGATTTCTTTATAAGTCTCACTCCTATTTTATCCGGACCGGGCGAGCTGTCATTTTTTAGTTGGAGTATGAATTCTCTAATTTCTGTTTCATCAGTGTAAGAAGAAAGAAATGGGTAACATTTTATGGGGTGTATATTTATTAGTTAGGGTCGTCTGTGTTTCTGATAGTCTTGTCAGTATAGTGTCGGCAAGATTCCTGCCAACATTTGCGAAATAAGAGTTACAGTTATTAAGAGATTCTACTGGATCGTGGGAACTGGTTAGTAATTTTGATTTGCAGCCACTTTGAGAGTTAGGCTCGTATATTGTCTTTAAAACTTTCCAAAGCTTTTTTGGGTCCTTGTTATTTTCGCGTAGCTGTTGGTTATTATACTCATTTTTAAGTTTTCGTAAGAGATCGTTGAAGAAATTTCTATATCTAGTATATATCAGTTTTCGCATCTTGTCTTTGGGGTTGGCCTTTTAGGCTATGTGGAGCTTATCTCGGTGTTTCATGCATTTCATGAGGCCAGGTGTGATCCAAGGCTTGATATTTAGTTTGCTGCGCGTAATTTTATCTTTATGTGTGTGTGTTTCTATTAATTTGGTGAGGGTTTCAGTAAAAGAAGCTACAGCTGAGTTAATACAATGGAAGTTTGTGGTCTCAGTCCAGTCTATTTTAGCTAAGTCTAATGCGACTGCGTCTTCATCTATTTTCATTTTCCAGCGAGTTTTATTTGAATTGATAGTACTATTTTTGTGGGGTATTATGGCCATAACAATGTCGTGATCAGTGATGGAACTTTTGCAGATTATTCCTTTGGGTTTGGTGTTGCTTTTAACAAATATATGATCAAGACATGATTTGGCTCTGGTGGGTTGCGTTATGACGGGAAGTAATCCGTGCGAGGCCATTAGACAGATATAATCATGGTGCTTGTTGTTTGTGGAGCTGCATATATCAATATTCATGTCTCCGGTGATAATTAGGGATGGATATTTTTTGACTGTATTAATGAATGTGTCTAAGGAAGAGATAAAATTAGTGTGATTAACAAATGAAGGTGAGCGATATAATCCAAGTATGGCAATTTTACTGTTTATTATTAATAGAAGGCTGTCTGCATCCATTACATTGGGCTCAATAATAGCTACGTCATAGCTTATTTTGGTGTATATAATTATGCCGCCATTTTTATTTTTTTGAGAATTTGTTCGAAATACTGAATAACCTGGTAGATTATCTAAAATCGATCCTTCGCTTAACCAGCATTCTGTCAGGACTATGACGTCAATGTCGGCATCCAATCGTTTAAATGCAACTGAGAAGTCATCAAAGTTGCGCTGATAGCTTCTGATGTTTAATGTGAGCAGTTTAAAACTAGAATCGGAATTTTGTAGGTGTTTCCTGCATTCTTCTAATTGGTCTATTGTGTGACATTCTAAGTTAGCAATTTCGTCAATATTTTGTGTAATGTCAAGTAAAGCCATCGGTATAGCTAAGGAAAAATCTTATAAGTTTTGTAGTAAGCATGAGTTTTGTCACCAAGTCGTGTGTAACGAATTTTTGCAGGAAAGCACATGTTAGAGAGTATTTATGAGTATAAGTGTGTTGTTTAAATGTTGTAAGTGTGTGAGAATTGTCCGAGTGTAGTTGTCCAAGAGTAAAAATGTCTGTAAAAAAAAATTTATTAACAAAAACAAAAAACCCGACTGTGTGTAAAAATAACAGAAAAGATATAAACAAGACTTATCAACACGCAGTCGGAGGCTACGTATGTTTTTGTCATGAATAACATAATAGTTCATAGGTAGCCTCCGCCTGCGTGTTGATAAGTCTTGTTTGTATCTTTTCTGTTATTTTTACACACAGTCGGGTTTTTTGTTTTTGTTAATTTTTTTTTTATTTTAATTTTTTTTATTTATCATTCTATTAATGTTTTTTTTTGAAAAGTCAAATTCATTTTCAACGTTGAATATTTTGTTGTTTTTCAGCATTTTTCATTCCAAATTACATTTAAACATATAAGTTGTATATATTTTTGTAAAGCATTTATAAAACCCTTTATTTTGATACCCCACTCGATAGTTATTGACGGAAAAAATTTTTTTTTATATATAATATATAATAATAAATCTTTATTTTCGGACATAATCCATAATTATTGTTAGTAATACAGCAAAACACTTATAAACTACTGTTAGTAACTACAACACAACAAAACCTTAATTCTAAAACCGCAGCACCGGGCGGAATATCCGATACCAGGGCGCGTGGTTACTTCACTGCATGCAGTCGTATCCAGCGCTCAAGCATCGGAGAATCCCACCGGTCCGCCAATACGCACAAGATGCTGTTGGTACTGCCACGCATGCGCGTTAAGTTGGAGGCGCACCGCTTACGCATGACTGTAGCGAAGCTGTCAACATTCGCCTCAGCAAACATGCTGGAGGCGCTGCAATAACGCGGCAGCCCCATCAGCATCCTGAACGCATTGTTATACTGTACACGCAGGTCGCTATATGCCCTCAGTGTATAGTCCACCCACAGGCTGCACGTGTAAAAGGATTGGCAGTATGCTTTAAACAGCGTGACCTTTACTTGTTTTGTACACCGTGCAAACCTGCGAGCCAACATATTACATCGGACAGCTAACGACCTGCGCTCTCTCTCAATATCAAAACTGTCTTTTAAGTTATCTGTGACCCAGTGACCCAAATACTTAAACTTTGTTACTCTACTTAGGGCAGTACCACACAAGAGAACGTCTGGTACATTCTCGTAACATTTGGCACCTGCCTTAAATAATAAAACTTCGGATTTCTTTGTGTTGTATTTGAGCCCATGGGTCTCCGCATAGGACTCACAGATATTTAAAAGCTTTCTTAACGCACCGATCGAAGGGCTCAGCAGCACCATATCGTCTGCGTAACTTATATTATTAATAGACACGCCGTCTATATGACAGCCAATTCTAGTGCTTTGGAGCCCCTCGATCAGGTCGTTCATGTAAAAGTTAAAGAGACGAGGAGAGGACAACCCTCCTTGCCTCACTCCACAATCTAGCTTGTACTCATCCGAGAGTATGCCCGCCCATCTTACTTGGTTTTTCTGCTGATCATACCAGTGCATTAGCACTGACACTATTTCCCTGGGTACACTGGTATCATGTAGCTTTTCCCATAGTTTGTTATACGACACCAGGTCAAATGCTTTTGACAAATCTAAGAAGCAGGCATAAACTGGAGTTTTCCTAGAAGTGTAGTAATGGACAGTCTGCTTAAGCGACAAAATAGCACTCTCAGTTGAGAGGCCCGCTCTAAAACCGAATTGCGCATCGTTCAATTTCAAGTGCGCCTCTAATTGTCGATCAATCAGACTGTCCAATACCTTAGCCATAATTGTAGCCAGAGAGATTGGTCTATAGTTGGATACCTCTGAGCAGTCACCAGTTTTATTTTTAATTATTGGGACGACTATAGTTTGTATCAACTTCTCCGGTAAACAAGAATGGCTCAAGCACAAATTAAAAAACATTGACAATATTCTCGGCAAGTGAAATCCTGCATACCGCAGGTGCTCGACGCTGAGGCTATCGTGTCCCGGAGACTTCCCACTCACCATTTTCTTAATTACGGAAGCGACTTCATTTGCTGTAAATCTCACACTTAACTCCGGGGCACGAGTCCCAGCACCGGGCAACGTCGTCGGCTCTGCCGCGCTCAGCGGCGATTCCACTTTAAAACTACGCAGAAATACGTTAGCAATATCACCCGCATTGTGGGCCCCGGCTACGCTCACGGGAAGGCTAGGTTTCACATTAATTTTGTTGCTCAATTTCCAAAATTTTGAAAAATTCTTTTTGGCGTGGTTTTCCGCAATAATATTCATTTTAATTTGTTTTTCATTATTTTGACACCATTTTAACCTACTTTTAAAAATTCTCCTAGATTCATACATATCAATGTAAATCCTACCGGAGTTTGGTTTGTAGTATGATAACCATACTTGATAACACAGCCGCGCCCTCTCGTGAACATCGCGCACATATTTGTTCCACCCCGTAACATATTTAGCTTTTCGTTTCATTTTAACATTATAGCTACTTTCCGCGGCCTCCGAAAGAACCGCCACAATGTTTTCATACATTTTATTCAATATTATTTGATGTGTAGAATCACTACACATTTGATCAGCACAGGAAGTAAACTCACACGGAAAATCTATGTCTCTTAACTTAGAATGACAGCTATTATGATACACACTACTCTGTTCCATGTCACGCTCGCCCCATTTTATTTTATTTTCGAGTGTTACGCTAGATATACAAGCTTTAGATTTTAATAGATTAAAGTTACACTTCAATAAAATGGGCATGTGGTCAGACCAGTACGTATCATATAACACAGAACAACTAATTACCGAACGACGCGCCGCGTCAGTAACTACACAGTGATCTAACCACCGCCGGCTACCGTGCGCGTCACTTGTAAATGTATATGTGTCTATAGATAACAATTGCATATCAATGCAAGACCAGTACTGATCCGCACAAAAGCTTAAGAGGACGCTCCGAAAAAATAGTTCCCACGCTAGCTCCTCCCTTACACCCCACCACCCGCTAGCTACACTTGTCACTCACCGCTAATATTGAAATATAAAGTCAAGACAGAGAACAGGGAAACCATGGAATTGCCTACTAATATTTATGTTTTTTTTCACACCACATTAAAATTAGAATTTCATTACAATTTGTTTATAGTATACAATTAAAACTTGAACGGAACATCAGAAGGCCATTTCTCGTAATTAAAAACGTTCAAAATATAGTTCCAAACTAATCTCAATCTCCTGACAGTAGATGTTTCTGATTGCCGTTTGTTGGTGACATTAATGAACTAGGTGTTCAAATTACTCAGTGCGCCTATATACAAATTTAAATGAATAATTATACAAAAAAAAAAAAAAAACTCACCTGACCATTTTTGTCCTTTTTCCAGAAATGTTCTTTTCTTGTCAATTGCTTCATCAATACTACCCATTTTAAAAGGAGCTAGAGCACATTTTACTTCTACAACCATATCGTCAATGATACCTTCAGGCGTGGCTCCTAAAAAGGGATATTTTTCGTCTATGTAGAGGCCATATTCCATAATTTCAATATTTTGTAATTGTGATAATTGCTCTAGTGCCACTGCTTCATATTGTCTTCCGTACTGTATGGAGGAGACATGGGCAATTGGTGTGCTGTAAAGTATGTTTCTTATTATATTTCTACAGCTTTGAGTCCTTCTACGTTTTATTACTTTACCAAAATTTGATACGGTCAATAAGTTGCGTCTAAGCTCAAACCACTCACTGCACTGAATTCGTAAAACTGTATGTTGACTAATACGGTTACGTTCTTATTCAGTCTTACGCAAATTATCTATAAAAGTTTCCTTTGACAGTTTGAAAGTTTCTGGATCGATATCTGGCTGCTCTGCATTTTGATTCTTTGGCAGCGTAATTCGTTTGATATGAACGGCGGCACCAACACCCATCTACTATGACTTCAATCATCGGGATGCCATCTTTACTGACGCGACCTTCTTTCAAAGCGACTTCTCTTTCTGTCTCACCAGCCCTCTTCATTTCACCCCAAGCTGTTTTCTCCCATTCTTCTGCAATTTCGTCTTGCATTTTTTTTTTGTTTATTTCGTTTAAGCCGACTGCAGATGTAAATTATTTTAATTGAGCATATCCACCGCCACTTGCCATAATTCCAGCTACGGCTTCTTTATTTATGTCCCAATCTCAAATCAATCAATATTCAATATTAAATTCTTTGTTGCAGATTAAACAATTTAAATTTAATCGCAAATAGAGTCTGTTTTGGTGTTCAGAAACCACTTCAACAGAACTCAACCCACAGTTAAAAAGGGCGGCGTGATCGGCGATAGTTTACAAATTATCGAAAAAACGTTGTGTGTTCACCATCCGTCTCCCACTTAGTATTTTGCTTTCCTAAAACGAAGGCGTAGATGTTAGTGTAATCACAATAAATATCATTAAAGTTAGTATCCCTCTTGGATACTTTGAAACAGAGTTGCAAAAAACAGGAAATTTAAAATGAATGGGATATTGCGTTCGCCTTGGTAATGTCAAACCAAGGCGAACGCAATATCCCATTCATTGCTTGTTTTTTTATTTTATTATCTCATCGTACTGTTATACGGCCAACCCCGGTTGTCTTTTAAAAAAAAAACTTCAATGACCTACAACACTATTTATTTGGAACACAAACTACGTTACACCGAATTACGTATGACTTCCCAAACTTTGGTACTGCACGCGGTGATGCCCAGATTCTAACTGAATTTATTCAATATGTTCGTCTGAGTATTAAAATGACCAACTAATGAAATTGATACTCAGCACAATATCTATGAACATTTATGACAATAACAATAGGAGTGCTGATGTAGGCTTTACTGCCTTATAATAAGGGTCATAACAGTACGCAAAAGTATGATAATTTTGACGTCTGAAAATTAACCCTTTTTTTCCCGTCCCGGCTTGCCACAATTCAAGTAGGTGAGCCCCTTATCCCCGTGCGGCCTAACGTTGGCCGCATCGACAAGGACCAGCGGCCGTCAGGGATACGAGGACGTTTTCTGGCCCAGCACCCCACACGCTATACCCTAGATACATACATACATACTGGGTGTCAGGGAAACGCTTCCGAAAACGAAGATAGGTAATAGTGCTGGTGATACGAAACCACAAAAAGAAGCGATTCTTTTTTTAGATTTTTTCTCTTTTTTTTTTGCATTTTTCATACATAACCAACCAGCTTTGGGCAGTTAAATAAAACTGATTTGCAAAAAAAAACCTCATTTATTTACTTCTTTTTTTTAAGTTCGCAATGTAATTAAACAACTATATATGTATAATACTTGCATCTTAATAAGGAAAATAATCGATAAACCCATCCATACTAACTTGTCTTTTGTAAAAATATCACAAATTAGTAAACGAAGTCTTCGACAACCTAGCTTACTTGTACTGCCAAAGGTAAGAACAAACTTCGCAAAAAAAAGTATTACCTATGAAGGAGCAAAGCTATAAAATAAATTGCCATCTAATATAAAAAAATGAGCTCATTTAGTGGTTTTAAGTCTCAACTGTCTCAATATATAATAGAACATTTTTCACCTTCCTGTTGAGGCTATGAAACTATTGACTGAGTGTTCGGCGACCATTAGAATAAGTTTACTAAAATGTTAAAACTATTTTCATGTAAGTGGCATATTTTCTTCTTGAAAATAAATTTCTTTAAACCGAATTCAAATAAAATATCAGTTGGCGCTAGGGGTGAACGACATCCGCTCGCATACGCAGTCCGTGTCGTAGCGAACGTAGGTATGTTAGGTACGCGCGGCATTGATCCCGAGTTTTGTACGCTTTACATTTCGGGTTTGCAAAATACCAAATCACTAAAACAATGAGTATAAGGATAATGGTTATTGGTATTCGATTGTGTTTAGCAGCCTAGTATAATAATAGCCTTTCAGTTTCGGGAGTGTTTCCCTGACACCCAGTACGTATTATCAAGCCGGTTTCCCATTGGGGTAGGCTGCCATCTCTTTTGTTTCATTTACGTTTATTAACCTCGTCATACATATACCTATTATTAATAAAAATACTTGTTTTTTACGGACAACATGATCCAAATATACAAACATGATGTTTATGTTGTATTGGTCGTAGGCCTGAAAAAAGTTTGTTACTTTGAAATCACTGGAAAAGCCCAGCACTGTGTACCGTACTAGGCCACTGTGATGAGATGACCTTTTTGACTTACTCATACGATAATTTTTCACATAATAACTCATAATTTAATTTTAGAACGTCAGTATGATGTCCCTGATGTAACGCTAATGAAAATCAGTTGAATTAAATGTTCCATAATTGCTGTTTTATTTGTTAATATAATACTTTGTTTAAAACATGTTTTAAACACATTGGCAAAAAAACATTGTTTTTTCCCTCGTGTTTTAAATCAGTTGGTGGTTATATTAATCAGATTCAATGGTGTTTAAAACATATGTTTTTTTCGTAACAACTCTGCTTTGAAAAGAAATATAATTATAAACATACCAAGTTAGTCGTATCCTGTAACAACTCCATTTTATTATACCTCTCAACAGTTTCAGGAAGAATATTTTCTTTGATCCCATCGTTTCTTGTATTTCCATTTGCCTTAAAATTAAATGTTTTATAACTAATGATGTGCATACCTACATCTCCAAAAAACTCAATCTATTTTATTTTAAAACGATTGTAGCCTAAAAAGTAAGTACCTAATATACAAGCTTCTAGTACTGGTGATGATTGGACGCTAAGAGTGGGGGGGCCTCGAAGCGTCTACTAAGCGACCCTGGGGTGGACAGCAGTACGTGGTGGTCACGTGCTACTGTGGGGGAAACAATATTGTTTTCCCGGGACGTGCCAAAGGCATAGCACTTGAGGGGCTCCGGCGCGGTCCAATAGAATTCCCGGAGCTCCTCGATTTTATGCAGAGGATGGCCACCGTGTGGTTTTAGTCGGTAAGAGGCCGACATACCCCTCCGCCGTCCCCACACGGAGGGAAACCATGAGTCTTTCAACAGAAAAAAAAGGTCTCCACCTTGATCAATTATATTATCAGTGTGATTAGCGCCAAAATTCAATGCTGGCAATCTAAAAAAAGTTAATTAATCATTTTTACATAGCATGGGTACGATGACAGTAGGACAAAACGATGCCTTATGAATAAGGGTAAAAGAGACTCCACTACAAAACATGTATTTGACACCTGATACCGTACCCATGCTATGTGAACAAGTTTATAGGTAGAGATTTTATTCTATTTTCAATAAATATGTTACGAGTTATGGCCATTTTCAATAAAAACACAATCGGTTGATTTGCTTACTCAATAAGAGTTTTGACATAACTTATTCAATCCTATCACAAGTTATGTCAAAATCCTTATTGAGTAAGCAAATCAACCGATTGTGTTTTTACTTTTTTTTTTGCGAGATTCCGTCCGCCTTTTTTATTCATCCAAGGTTTTACATAAGTAAACAAACAGTAAAGCACCCATGACATGACAATGACCAAAATGGCAGAGGCTATGGTGCCTTTTCTTTGTCTTGCAGACATTCAAGAATCGTGTGTAGGTAAACATACTTGTAATACATAAGAAACACGCAGACCAACACAAACATGTTCAACAAATAAATACTTGTGTCTTGTGGGAATCGAACCCACGACCTCGTGACCAGCAGTCGCACACTCGAACCACTAGACCACAGACGTAGTCAAAGTAGTAGTTATAGTTTCATTTCAAGTTTGGCCCTCTCCTAACCTATTCCATAAATTCACGCTGTATAAACCGCTAATACAATATTTCGTGTGTTATACCTACTCAAGTTGTACAATTTTACACTATACATACCCACTTTTCTTTACGTAATAATACTTGAACTAGAAGTAAATTTTTAAATTAATTAGTTCAACTGGCGACTCCGGTAGTATCTCTGTTCCGAACAAGTAAATTGCTTCCTATAAAGAAAACGTTTATATTTTAGTTTTATTAAAGCTAAAATAATAATAATACATTTTTAGAAATAAAATAGATAATAATGCACTTACCTTTTAGATTGTCTAGCGATCATACTTGCTTCTTTATAACGTTTAGCAATTTTTCTTTTTGAAACATATTTTCTATTAATTTTATTACCCATGACACTAGTAAAAGACGTCAACGTCTGTCAGAATGATTTTTAAATATTTTATGCTTGTTTTATGGCTATAAAGTCTTTTTTGTTTACGGTATTAAATATTTTCGTAAATTCGTGACAATTCACGCATAGACGCGACAGACACAGACCCTTCCTCTATAGCGCAATGCGCGGCACTGAAGGTGAGCATTGCGATTTGCTCTCGTAAATTTTATGTTAGCTGCAATAGAGCTCACTTTCAAATAAATCATTCTCGCGCGTTTTACCGCGGAAGTAAAGGCCGTAAGTCTCAAAACAATTTTCGTTTATTACATAAATAATAATTAATCAATAGAAATTTCCTTAAAGCTGTATTTAATATACTTTATTATCTGCCTATCTCCATAAATTTTATATACCTAACTTAAATAATAACGGAGAAATATTCGGAAAATCTCTAAAAACGCATGATTTTGAAAAATTAAAAGCATCGAAAAAAAAACAACGAATCATGTAACTGGGATAGTCAAACGGTAGATAAAGGTTCAAAATAACATATGTTTAAATTTGAAATTCATCAGGCATGTGTACGACTCGGCATATGTTTCCGAAAAGTCACCTCATTTTGGGAGCCTAGTCTTAATAATTCATTTGCAAATAACTCACCAGGATGGGCGTTAAAATCGCCTAGCAAGTATATTGATTCCACATTATGACTTTCAATTATAGCATTTATCTCACTTAAACACTCTGTAAAGTCAATTAAGTTGTCTCTCGAATCGGTGGGCATATATACGGAAAAAAATATTGCCGAACAATCGCGTAATACGACTTTTATCGCAGCCAAACGCACACTGTCACACTTTACAACGGTAACCTCTGGGAATGTAGTCTTTTTCCACAACAAAGCCACACCTCCGTACGGTCTACCTCGGAGTACACCGGCAGAAGTGTCGACTGCTGAGGTACCCGTGAAAGCAAAACTGTCGTCTATACTTCCGAGGTACGCAAGGTCATGTGGCAGCAGCCACGTTTCTTGGAGTGCTATGATGTCTGCAAATCGACATAGCCTCCTCACACAATCTACAGATCTTACTACATTTTTACAGTTGAAGCTAACCAGGTTAGCTATATTAATTTCTAAATTGTTATTTGAAAAGTCTCCCATTAATTTGAAGTAGATATATTCCGGTCATTTTTATCGCTATTTTCAAAATCATCTTCATATTTATTTCTATTAAAATAAACAAACCGTCGGAACTGTATTCGGTTTTTGAAGAGGTTATTATATTTGGCGCCAAAAAGCAGCCATTTTAATTTTTTAAATTTTGATGTACCAATTGTCACTCTCAGAATTAAGACGAATCTAACGACACCTCTCAATCTCAAATCCATCAAGCCGTTTAGGCCACAGAGCGTGCCAAAGAAATATACATACATACATACATACATACATACATACATACATACACTCGAAAAACATAACCCTCCTTCTGGCGCAGTCGGGTAAAAAGTGATGTGGTAGTTGTGAGAAGTGATGTGGTAGTTGTGAGCATTGTGTGTTTTGTTAGCGATTGAGTAAAGTGTAATAGAAAAGCGTGATTTTTAGGGTTCCGAAGTCCTACAAGGAACCCTTATAGTTTCGTCATGTCCGTCCGTCTGTCCGTCTGTCCGTCTGTCCTAATCCTTTACAGCTTAATAACTTCTACAGTTATAAACATAAGTAAATGAAATTTTGTTAAAAAATAGTCTGCATATAGATCTCAATTTTAAAAGAATAAAAAAATAGTTTTTACGTTCTTTAGGGGTGGCGCCCATACATGTGAAATGGGGAAAAAATAAATAAATTTTCACTGCACCCCATCGTGTGGGGTATCATTGAATAGGTCTACTAAAATGAAGGTAATGTTTCATACACCACTTTTTTATCAGGTGTACCATCTGCGAAATATAGCCCGCCAAAGTGGCTTGCAATGTGTCCCCCCCCTGCCATTTCTAAACTATGCAACGTAGAAACTTATAATCTTCCACATTGATAGACCTTTGTGAAAACTCTCTCTTAAAATTATTTCGAGTATAATGTGATTATAATTTTTTGAGTTATAGACAGAAAACCGAAAAATACTTAACACGTCCTAGTTCAAAGGTCATTGACCTTAGAGAAAAATTATCATGGCAAATAATGCTCCTTTAGCTACTTTCTATTTGAAAAAATCACTAAAAGTAACTTTGACATCAATCAGACTTCTTAAATTTGGCTTCTTGAATTTATCGCTAGATGGCGCTACTAACAACACGCTCTGAGTCGCGAATGCTGCCGATTATTGCAAAAACTAAAATAGCCATGATTAATATTCGATTTGATTCGTTTGTACACCTACTTAAGGAACCCTATAATACTGAGCATGGCCCGACATGCTCTTGGCCGGTTTTATTTTTCGCGCGGCATAGTTTGTGAGCTAGAAGTTGCATGGAGTATCGTGTATTAAAGTGAGTGTACTTAACTGTTTTAATGTATGAAATACCATTGTGTCAAAGTGTTCAAATAGTGCAATGAAAAAAATATTACTTTCTATAATTAAGACATACCTAAAATTCGTGAAGATATAAAATATAAAAATTAAATGTAAAACATTAAATAGCAAGATAAAGACTGGTAATAATAAAAATGTGTACTGTTTTTCATCTGGATTAGTTGAGCTTCTGCTGCCGTTCTGTTGAATCCGAGTCATGTGATACCAGGGTCGCTGAGCCCATGTGCAGTTCCAGGTCTTCGTTGTTCCGTATATGGATGGCGGGGTTACCTTCTTGTCTTCTGATAAGTATTGCGCCGTTCTTGTGCCAGCAGAACTTGAAGCCACGCTCTTTTGCGGCAAATTTGGCTGCACGAAATAACTGCCGGTTTTCTGTTCCGTTCGGTCAGGCGTTCACTAAAGTAAATGTTTCTCGTGGTCCCTGCTATTTTCAAGTCTGATGATGTTAAGTTCTTTCTAAGTTTAGCAGCCTTCAGGAACTCGTCACGTTTGAAGCGTCGTACAAACGTCGTGCGAAAATTTTCATTTTTAGGGTTCCGTAGTCCTACAAGGAACTCTTATAGTTTCGTCATGTCCGTCCGTCTGTCCGTCTGTCCTAATCCTTTACAGCTTAATAACTTCTACAGTTATAAAAATAAGTAAATAAAAAGTTATAAAAATAGTCTAGATATAGATCTCAATTTTAAAAGAATAAAAAAATCGTGATTACGTAATAACTTCTTAGGTTTTCGCGATCACTACACATTATAATAAAACAAAGTTTAACCGGATTAAATCCCGATTAATCCGGATTATTTGTAAAGACGCTTGTCATCTTAGTCTACCTGCGACCACGAAATGCTGCAAAGCTTTCGAAACGTCAGGGAAACCAATTTAAATAATATACGCGATTTAATCCGGTTAAACTTTGTTTTATCATATCGTGATTACGTATTTTAGGGGTGGCGCCCATACATGTGAAATGGAGATGAAAATTTTTTTTTTCGCTGCACCCCCTCTTGTGTGGTATCATTGAATAGGTCTACTAAAATGAAGGCAATGTTTCATACATCACTTTTTTATCAGGTGTACCATCTGTGAAATATAGCCCGCCAAAGTGGCTTGCAATGTGTGTGTCCCCTGCCATTTCTAAACTATGCAACGTAGAAACTTATAATCTTCCACATTGATAGACCTTTGTAAAAACTCTCTTTTAAAATTATTTCGAGTATAATGTGATTATAAATTTTCGAGTTATAGAGAGAAAACTGAAAAATACTTAAAACGTCCTAGTTCAAAGGTCATTGACCTTAGAGAAAAATGATGTTAGCAAATAATGCTCCTTTAGCTACTTTATATTTGAAAAAATCACAAAAAGTAAGTAACTTTGTGTTATGTTGATATGACACACTTCTTCAAAATTAAGCTTCTTAAATTCAACGCTAGGTGGCGCTGTTTGCAAAAACTAAAATAGCAATGATTAATATTCGATTTGATTCGTTTGTAATTAGGAACCCTATAATACTGAGCATGGCCCGACATGCACTTGGCCGGTTTTTAGGGTTCCGTAGTCCTACAAGGAACCCTTATAGTTTCGTCATGTCCGTCCGTCTGTCCGTCTGTCCTATTCCTTTACAGCTTAATAACTTCTACAGTTATAAACATAAGTAAATGAAATTTTGTTAAAAAATAGTCTACATATAGATCTCAATTTTAAAAGAATAAAAAAATCGTTTTTACGTATTTTAGGGGTGGCGTCCATACATGTGAAATGTGGATGAAAACATTTTTTTCGCTGCACCCCCTCGTGTGGTGTATCATTGAATAGGTCTACTAAAATGAAGGTAATGTTTCATACACCACTTTTTTATCAGGTCTACCATCTGCGAAATATAGCCCGCCAAAGTGGCTTGCAATGTGTCCCCCCCCTGCCATTTCTAAACTGTGCAACGTAGAAAGTTATAATCTTCCACATTGATAGACCTTTGTGAAAACTCTCTTTAAAATTATTTCGAGTATAATGTGATTATAATTTTTTCAGTTATAGAGATAAAATTGAAAAATACTTAAAACGTCCTAGTTCAAAGGTCATTGATCTTAGAGAAAAATGATGTTAGCAAATAATGCTCCTTTAGCTACTTTCTATTTGAAAAAATCACAAAAAGTAACTTTGACATGACACACTTCTTAAATTTGGCTTCTTGAATTTATCGCTAGATGGCGCTACTAACAACACGCTCTGAGTCGCGAATGCTGCCGATTATTGCAAAAACTAAAATAGCCATGATTAATATTCGATTTGATTCGTTTGTAATTACACCTACTTAAGGAACCCTATAATACTGAGCATGGCCCGACATGCTCTTGGCCGGTTTTTGTTTTGTTTTATTGTGTATTATAAATGTAACAGGGTAGTTGCTTTAAATATACGCCAAAAACGCACAGCCAAAAAGGGCTGAATGCAATAAGAACGCAAAACGATCGTGGTCGGTCAATAACGAATCTTATTGACGATTTTGGTGCCCTTCCTCCATCACGGCGCCCGCACCATTCGCACCGCCCGGGCGAAATCAGATTTCACAAGAAATAGTTTTTGGGTATAGGTATTTCTGAGCGAATAAAAGCTCAATCATGTACTACTGCTAAGGTGGGGTAAGGTATGCCTTAATACTACTTACACAATAGAAATTAAAATTGGTAAACTTATTTAAATATTGTAATAAAACAAAGTTTAACCGGATGAAATCGCGTATATTATTTGAATTGGTTTCCCTGACGTTTCGAAAGCTAATAATTAATAATATTGTACGGTAGATTAAAATATTTTTTTAGAAATATCTGTAAAGACGATTGTCATCTTACGGCCAAAATTAATATCCAATCTATCCACGATTTGCCCTACTGGAGATATGAATTTGACATCAGCTCCATAGAAAATACTTATGTCAAATTTCTATCTCTAGTAGGGTAAATCGTGGATAGATTGGATATTAATTTTGGCCGTTAGTTTACCTGCGACCACGAAATGCTGCAAAGCTTTCGAAACGTCAGGGAAACCAATTTAAATAATATAAGCGATTTCATCCGGTTAAACTTTGTTTTATTATAATGTGTAGTGATCGCGAAAACCTAAGAAGTTATTATTTAAATATTTTTTGTTACGCTTACTGTAAGTATTTGTAAGTTGTATGAAAACAATATATTCAATTATCTGGTAACAATCCGGATGATGATGAAATTCAATTAAGTTATGAAATCTTTACAATTTATTTTTAATAAACATGAATCTTTTTAATTTCTGTAAGACATTTAAAAAAAAACAAAATCACGGCCGAGCGCGCAACTAAATGGCACCAGCGCTCTGGTCCTAAAATTATAGTTTTAGGGCCAACGCGACTCAGTCGACAGTGGTCCGCTCGCAAGAGAGAGCGAGTAAGTATTTATTTTATTAGTTTTAACGCATTTTACGCATGCTAAGCGAATTCTAAAGATTTAAATTGTGGAAAGAAAAAATCGCTCACGAGCAGGATTCGAACCTGCGACTCCTGGCTCAGTACGCCAGTGCTTTAGCCACTAAGCTACCGTGAACACTGCTCGTGGTATCGAAATTATCCTCCACTATACGTCTTTGGGTGACGTCAGCGATATCTTATTAAGAAACATTGTTCCTTAACCGACTCGACTAACTTTGCAGTTAAATCAAAGTCGTATAGATATGCCTACCCTTACTAATTATTTTATTAGTTTTAACGCATTTTACGCATGCTAAGCGAATTCTAAAGATTTAAATTGTGGAAAGAAAAAAACGGTTTTCACGGTAGCTTAGTGGCTAAAGCACTGGCGTACTGGTTCGAATCCTGCTCGTGAGCGATTTTTTCTTTCCACAATTTAAATCTTTAGAATTCGCTTAGCATGCGTAAAATGCGTTAAAACTAATAAAATAATTAGTAAGGGTAGGCATATCTATACGACTTTGATTTAACTGTAAAGTTAGTGGAACAATGTTTCTTAATAAGATATCGCTGACGTCACCCAAAGACGTATAGTGGAGGATAATTTCGATACCACGAGCAGTGTTCACGGTAGCTTAGTGGCTAAAGCACTGGCGTACTGAGCCAGGAGTCGCAGGTTCAAATCCTGCTCGTGAGCGATTTTTTCTTTCCACAATTTAAATCTTTAGAATTCGCTTAGCATGCGTAAAATGCGTTAAAACTAATAAAATAATTAGTAAGGGTAGGCATATCTATACGACTTTGATTTAACTGTAAAGTTAGTGGAACAATGTTTCTTAATAAGATATCGCTGACGTCACCCAAAGACGTATAGTGGAGGATAATTTCGATACCACGAGCAGTGTTCACGGTAGCTTAGTGGCTAAAGCACTGGCGTACTGAGCCAGGAGTCGCAGGTTCGAATCCTGCTCGTGAGCGATTTTTTCTTTCCACAATTTAAATCTTGAGTAAGTATTTGTCATAAATATTCCTAGTTGCGTGGTAAAAGGCTGCAAAAATTACAATAAAAAGGTTTAAAAGGAACATAGGATATCGTATCATCGTTAAGTAACCTCGCATTACTTTTGTTGCAATTAAATTATTAAATAAAAACATTTTTAAAGCTATAATTATTTTACTACCGAAGTCCGCGAATCCGCGATGGCGCCGTTGTGTGGATGGCACTGGCCTGCAGCGCGCGCAAAGTAACCTTGTACAGACGTCATTTTTATTAAATTTAATGAAACGTTTACCCAAAGAACAACAATCAGGGCAAGCTACTCGGACGAATAAAAAATGGCGGACGGAATATCGCTAAGAAAAGATTGAAGCACTTCATTTTTTCCTATACCCACTATAATTTCGACAGAATTTTAACACACCAGATCAATGATATTTAAAAGTAAAGATATGCCATACCCTAATAAAACAAATGAAAAAAAATGTTGCGTACGCAGCGGCAGTACAATACACATAAACTAGTACAAAATAAGTAAGTTGATTACTTGAAGTTACTTTCGCGTCATAATTGTAACTCTTTCTGTACACACACGACGGCAATTTAGTTTTTTTTTCGTCACCGGTCACGCTTGGCTTGGCTATTTGATTCGGTTTAATAGATATTAGATAAACGTCCTAATTAGGACGTTTTCGAGTCTTCAGTTGCGAGGGCAATTAAAGTAACATATCTGTACTTTTAAATATCATTGCACCAGTGTAACCTTGGGAATTTGTTGTAGTAATTAGTAATTTAAACAGCTAGTGGGTTCAGTAATCTTGTTTCTTTACTTTGGTAAATACAGGAGTAAGGTAGGTACACTGGCCTGACGTAACGTGATAACGGTTCGTTGGTCTGAAACTGCCGGCAACTCTTCGGTCAACTCCTGACGTCGGTAGTCCACGGCCTAGTGTGGTCCTTCAGCAGCAGTAGCAACAGCGAAGCCGAACTGAAGCTGTGATGTAAGCAGAGATCCTGGAACCCCGAAAGATGGGCATTAGCGGCTTGGCATTAGACACTCCGAATCCCGTCGGGTCAAGGTCCAGTTACAAAGTTATATTATTATAACGCTAAGCAGCACTACAGCGGAAGGAAGAAAAAAGAACAGTTACAGATTGGGCACTATACGGTAAACAATATGAGAACTCACCCCAGCGGGATCACTAGCACAACACTCTTTAAATAATAAACAGTCGTTATATTTGAAAAATTCAGATCGAGTGACACAGGCGCACGTTCAAGCGATAACAGTCGTATGAGCAGGTAATTAATCATCGTTCATTCTCGAACGGACCGAACTAGCCGCGTTCGGAAGCTAGTCGTTTTTTAGAGATAAGCGCTAACGATTGCGTGCGATAGAAAACCCTAACGAGTTATATTAAAATTGCAAGGTTCCGTAGGTTTTATTTATTATTTGTAAAGGTGTGTCTTGACGCAACGTTACAGTACTCCGCCGCAAAGAGATGGATTTTGCGTATCTATACTGGAAAGCAAAATTCAATTACTGATAAATACTAGCTATAGTCTGCTCTCAGAAAAATCATCTGCTATTCTGCATAGTTAGTTAGCTTTAAATCTTTAATGTGCCAATTTCCGATAGAGTTACCAGATCTTACGTCAGATAATTCATATACAAGAGGAGATTTTTTTCTAATGACTTGACATTTTATAAACTTAGGTGCTAGCTTCTTATTAAAGAACTTATCCTTATCGCTTTGGTAAAAGGTTCTCTTCCAAACCAGATCACCAACATTAAATTCTGCAGGTCGGCGACGCAAATTAAAGGAACGACAATTTCTAGAATGTGCTTGTAGAAGGAGTGATTGTACCTTGTCAAAAATACCAGAAAGACAACCTAAATTTTCAGCGTAAGCGTCTCTAGGTTGATAAATAACATCCTCAGAATCAGCATCAACGTAATGCGATCCACACGTAACTAACTCACGGCCGTAAACGAGGAAGGATGGAGTGTAGCCAGTCACTTCGTTAACTGCACTATTTATTGCAAACTGAATCTGTGGAATAAATAAATCCCATGCTCGATGGTCGTTTTCAATGAACGTTGATATTGCAGTCATTACTGTTTTATTATACCTTTCGACCGTATTTACGTGTGGGGAGTATTTTGGTGTAAAATGTAGGTTAGGCACCTTGTACTTAGAGAGCATGTTTCTTAATGTTGCACTTACAAATTGCTTGCCGTTATCTAAAATTATAGTAGAAGGAATACCATGAATTAAAAATACATTCTCTTCTAGTATTCTAGTAACTATTTCCGCAGTGGCACGTCTGATGGGAAATAGAAGACAGTACTTGCTGAAACAACATGTTACTACAAAAATATAGCAATTCTGTTTCCTTGTTGGGGGTAGAGGTCCAACAAGGTCAACACTTATAGTCTGGAAGGGTCTAGAACATACCTTAGGACGACCCATTTCTCCCAAGGGAGGGTGATTCTGATGCTTATGGGCTATGCAATTATCGCATGATGAAATAAATTTCACTACATCCGCATGCATGCCTGGCCAAAAATATGTAAGGGTTAAACGTTTATAAGTTTTGAAGACTCCAAAATGACCTGCAGTTGGTTGAGAATGGTTTTCTTCAATTACCGCATCTCGAATTTCCAATGGCACAACTTCCTTCCACTCAAATTCTGTATGCAAGGAACACCTATTTTTCATTAGCCTATAAAGTCTTTCATTTTTAATAATGAAATTAGGGAAAGATGTAGGAAAGGACTGACAGCCATTGTAGATTTTTAAATACCACTCATCAGTAGTTTGAGTAGCATTAGGACTACTATCAATGGCAGAAATATGACACGCACGAGATAATGCGTCTGGAATAATATTGTCAGCGCCGCGGCGGTGTAGGATTTCAAAATTAAAAACCGATAACCGTACCCCCCATCGAGCTAGACGACCGGTAGGATTACTCAAGTTAAGAAACCATTTTAAGGCTGAGTGATCAGTGTAAACAGTAAACTTTTTGCCATTGTCCAGGTAACATCGCCAATGCTCCACAGCCACCAAGACAGCTAAGGCTTCCCGTTCCGTAATACTATAGTTCCGTTCCTGCGCAGACAACGACTTGCTCATGTAGGCAATGGGAAGTTCCACACCATCCTTAGTTTGAGTGAGTAAGGCTCCAACACCATAGTCACTCGCATCTGTATGTACCTCAAATGGCTTATCGAAATCTGGGCAGGATAGAATTGGGGCAGATGTTAGGCACTCTTTCAACTTATTAAATGATTCGTCAGCCTCCTTTGACCAAACAAATGGAGCAGCCTTTTTATTAGTTGATGTAAGTTTGTTGAGCGGGCCAGCGATTGAGCTAAAATTTTGGACAAATCTTCTATACCAAGACGCAGTTCCAAGGAATCTTTTCACTTCCTTCTTGTTAGTTGGCGTTGGAAAATTGACGACTGCCTCAACCTTGCTAGGATCCACGTGTAAACCTTTAGAGTTAACCACGTATCCCAAATACTTCAACTCGTTACGGAAAAACACTGACTTTTCAAGATTTATTGTTAAATTAGCATATTTTAGTTTTTCATAGACCTTCATAAGTAGCGAAATATGGCCTTGGAAATCTGAAGAAATCAATATTATGTCATCAAGAAAGACAAAGACCGAATTCTCGAACTCTGGTCCACCGAACAGCTGGTCCACCAACCTCTGCTGTGTGGCAGGAGCATTAGTTAAACCAAAGGGCATGGTCACAAATCTAAATGTGCCACGAGTAGGTACATAAAACGCAGTCTTGTCTCGGTCCCCTTCGACAATTGGCGTCTGCCAAAAAGCTTTAGACAAATCTACGCTACTCAAATATTTAGCATCCTTGAGATTGTCCAAAATTTCAGATACATACGGAATTTTATAAGCATCCTTACGCGTAACTGTGTTTAGTTTACGGCTATCTAAGCAGAACCTTAACTTTCCATCCTTTTTAGGGATTAATAGCACCGGCGAAGACCACGGGCTCTCACAGGGTTCAACCACACCAAGTTTTAACATATCATCGAGCTCATCTATGATGATACGTAGTTTCTCCGGTGGTAGCCGATAATAACGTTGGCGGATAGGTAATGATTCTTCGGTATCAATGCGATGTTCCACTAAATGGGTACGTCCCAGACCTATCTTTTCATAGGATATTGATTTGAATTTTTCAATAGCTTCACTTGCGTCCGCCTTTTGACTACCATCAAGTTCAGCGTAAGAGTGCAGGGCCGACTCACTTGTAGTAGAAATTCGCAGTTCCTTAGTACAGGATAGGGAAATGGAATTAGAGAATTTAGGGAGCAATTGGAACTTTTTCCAAAAATCTACGCCTAAAATCAGTGACCATGTTACCGTAGGGATAACGTATGCTCTTATAATATGAAATTGATTTTCAAAAGTTACAGGTAGATCTATATATCCTACAGCTGCTAATTTGTTTCCATCGGCTGTAATGAATGTCTTAGAATTATCACATTCGGTAACAGTTAGTCCAGAGAAGGACAATATATCTAGATGTGAATTATTGCCTAATATAGTGACAGCAGATCCAGAATCCAATAATCCGCATAGCGACAATACCCCCACCTTGATTGTAACGTAAGGACATACATCATTATCGGGTTTATCGAAGATTGATGCAATATAGTAGCTAGAAAAATACATTTTAACAGTAGATAACCAATCTTGCCAATCCTTTTTATCAAAATTAGTGGACTTGCAATTTCTCTTATAACTATTAGCCATATTACAACAATCTTCGCCTACTAGTTTTTTGTACTACTAGAACTAGGTTGGCATTTTGGGCAATTGGGATAAATATAATCTTTAAGACCACATTTAAAACAAACTGGGTAGCGATCTTGTTTACACTGTCGCAGCGAATGCTCATAAGTGCGGCAGCGCGGGCAAAATATATGCTTCTCATTTGAGGTACTAGGGTTTGAGTCAATAGCAGCCACATAATTATTATTGGATGATTTATAAGTTTCATTATTAGATTGGTTATTATTGTTATTAAATTTACTATTGGATTGATAATTGTATCGATTATTAGATTCATTATTATTAGGATATGATTTATTAAAAGAGTATTTATTTTTATAAAAAGTCGGTTTTGATTCAGCTCTAGTGTAAGCTAAATCTGGTGCTAGAGTTCCAAAAGATGCCCTATGAGGTTCATGAAATTGAGAAGAAAAACACTTAATTTTTTCATAATTAAGGCATAGTTTACGAAGTGTCGCAATCGAATCAATGTCGCTTACGCAAGATGCTAGTACAGACGAATAACAGGGACGTATATTATGTAATAATATATTTAACTTTTCATGTTCAGACATATTCTCTGATAGTCGTGAGAAAAGTTCTGACATAATTGCCAAATAAATTATAATATTTTCAGATTCACCCTGTGTTCTATTACGAATTTCCGACATTAGTCTATAATCATAATCAAATGGACTAAAATCTCGAACTAGTTGTTTAACAAGCACCTCCCAAGAATCTACTGTATCACGCACACTACGGTACCAGTGAAGTGCGTTGCCAGTGAATATTTCTGGAGCATACATTAATAATTTATTTGAAGGTAGATTCCTAACCGTACGAAACTCCGTCATCCTTTGAATAAAAGCATGAACACAACCTTTACCATCATATTTTAAATTAGACAATTCTTTAGTTTGTTTATGTTCGCACTGCACCGACACAACACTGGTTGAAGCCTCGAGGAAAGAAGATGACCGTGCACAGTTAACTGTGTCGGATGCGGCACTTTGAGCAGACTCGAGTTTTTGCATAGCTGATAATTTTTTAGATAGCACACTAAAGTCATTGTTTAAGGAACTAATTCTTTTCGAAAATGATGAATCAGAATTATCCATTCTCCTTAGACGATGATAAATATGATTATGCAGGGCTTTAGATCGCTCGAGTAAATTAAAATCATACTTTGCAGTCAAAGTGCTTACACGAGTAGATAATTCGGTTACGGAATTTAAGACACCCTCGCAATCAACCGCAATCTCTATCCCAGATTCAAAAATATCATCATTAGGTATCAATGAAGTAAGTTTAGTTATCTGCTTACGTAATCCTAAGACGTTAGGCGCTGGTTCGTCGCCTCTAATTAGAACTTCATAAGTTAACTCCTGCTTATTCAGCAAAAAATATTTGATAGGGTGAGTTCCCATTGCAAAAGAATTAATTAAAGGACAAGTATATAAGCAGTATAAAGCAAAACTACAATTACCCTATCCAACCAAACATGAATCTACAAAAAAAAACAAAAAAAATGTGGGTGGATGATAAAATGTAATTGATTAAAGATGAAGTGCTGACTAAATCTGTTCTTTACAATAATTTTATTTTGAATTTAGTTTGTAGGTACTTACGATTTGGTGTAAAGTTACTACGATTATGAAATGATTATCAAATCAACTAATTATGTTAAATATGCGAACTGTTACGTATTCCATTCACATAGATTAATTCTTAACTAATATTAAAAAGAAATAGTTTTAAAATATCAAACAGGGTAGTTATTACTGAGAGATATTAAGACTTTACTAGAAAATTTACTGAAATAGGTAGTATAACAAAATTTTATCAATGTACGCAACAGTCAACACAATGATTGATATAATTAAAGTATGAACACTATATAATATTATCAGCTATAATTAATGGTTACATACCAGTTCGCTGTTGTAGTCACCTCCTCGTTCACAAGATGTAAAACTGCCCACTGAGGTCTGCTGAGCGAGAATACCATAAGCTTTGGAAACAAGATTAAACAAGCTGGGCGCCACTGTAACCTTGGGAATTTGTTGTAGTAATTAGTAATTTAAACAGCTAGTGGGTTCAGTAATCTTGTTTCTTTACTTTGGTAAATACAGGAGTAAGGTAGGTACACTGGCCTGACGTAACGTGATAACGGTTCGTTGGTCTGAAACTGCCGGCAACTCTTCGGTCAACTCCTGACGTCGGTAGTCCACGGCCTAGTGTGGTCCTTCAGCAGCAGTAGCAACAGCGAAGCCGAACTGAAGCTGTGATGTAAGCAGAGATCCTGGAACCCCGAAAGATGGGCATTAGCGGCTTGGCATTAGACACTCCGAATCCCGTCGGGTCAAGGTCCAGTTACAAAGTTATATTATTATAACGCTAAGCAGCACTACAGCGGAAGGAAGAAAAAAGAACAGTTACAGATTGGGCACTATACGGTAAACAATATGAGAACTCACCCCAGCGGGATCACTAGCACAACACTCTTTAAATAATAAACAGTCGTTATATTTGAAAAATTCAGATCGAGTGACACAGGCGCACGTTCAAGCGATAACAGTCGTATGAGCAGGTAATTAATCATCGTTCATTCTCGAACGGACCGAACTAGCCGCGTTCGGAAGCTAGTCGTTTTTTAGAGATAAGCGCTAACGATTGCGTGCGATAGAAAACCCTAACGAGTTATATTAAAATTGCAAGGTTCCGTAGGTTTTATTTATTATTTGTAAAGGTGTGTCTTGACGCAACGTTACACCAGATATGCTGAACATGCAGACATGCTGAAATTCTAATGGCTTCTTTCCCGAAAAGGGGTCACTGTACTCATCATTATGAACAACTATTAAATATTTTGTCCTATCTCCACCCGATACTCGTAAAATAAAATAATAATAATACGGCGGTGTTCTCTTCCGGGTAATATGGGACCAAACCTGAAATAGCGAAAAATAAATCAGGTTGTCACAAATGTAGGGACCAACTGATTTTTTAAATTTATTTATTTTAAACAAAAAACAAACTTACAATATAGGGTAAGAGCCCCGGTTTTGGCCACTTTAAGGAAATTTTCATTTAAAAAAATTCACCAATAATGCAAAAATTAATAAAATGTTGATTTTAAAACTTTAATTAATAGGACATACCAGGCCCCTCAGAAAGTATTGCGAAAAAAAGTTTTTATATATGGGAGACTGGCCAGTTATAATGTTTTTCGAAAATATGATTATTTATAAGTAAAAATAAGTAAGTTCCAATTTCAAAATTTCCCTCCACATTTTTTGCGAGTTAATTCAAAGTATTGTGTCTCACTGAAATATGGATCTGCGCCGGGAACATTTTAGAGCTATGATTTTATATGATTTCAAGTGTCGCCTGAAACCGGATGAATCGTACGATAGACTTCAAATGGCATTCATGGATGAAGGCCCTTCCAAGGCAACCGTGTATCGTTGGTATAACGAATTCAAGCGCGGTCGACCAACTTTGGGGGATGACGAAAGAAGCGGTCGCCCTTTGACGGCTGTTACCGAAGAAAACGTGCTAGCAGTGAAAAATTTAATCCAAGACAATAGGCGAATTACATATCAGGAGATTCAACACATATTGAAGATTGGATCGGGAAGCGTTCACGAGATTCTACACAGCCATCTTCGCGTGAGGAGGATAGTATCACGCTGGGTGCCGCACAACCTCACCGATGCTCAGAAGCAGGCCCGGGTGGAATGGTGCCGTGATATGCTTAACAAATTTGAAGCAGGCTCGTCTCGGCGTGTTTACGACATCGTTACAGGTGATGAGTCCTGGAATTATCAATACGACCCAGAAACCAAGCGCCAGTCGACTGTTTGGGTGTTTCAAAATGAGCCAACGCCTACCAAAGTGAAGCGATCTAGAAGCGGGGGTAAGATTTTGATCGCTAGCTTTTTTAATTTGACTGGCCACTTGGTATCAATTCCCTTACGGGATCAAAGAAGCATTAATGCCGAATGGTATACTACCAAATGTTTGCCAGAAGTTTTCTCTGTTATAAGCAACAAGCGACCAAACACAGGGCTCCGCGGGCTACTGCTCCTCCACGACAATGCACCTGCGCACACCGCACTCAAAACGAGGGACTTCCTGGACAGCACGCCAGTCAAACTCCTGGGTCACCCTCCTTACAGCCCTGATCTAGCACCGTGTTACTTCTTTTTATTCCCAAAAATAAAAAATCAGCTCAAAGGGATACAATTTTCGTCGCCGGAAGATGCGCTGGCTGCGTTCGAGCAGGCTGTAAACGAGGTGTCTGCGGCGGACTGGAAAAAGTGTTTTGAAAACTGGTTTAGGCGCATGAATCTTTGTATAGAGGCTGGTGGAAAGTACTTTGAAAAGATTTGATAAAAATATATGTACGTATAGAACAATTTTTTTTAGTTTCGCAAAACTTTCTGAGTGTCCCACGTACATCTATATTTAAGGTTTCATACGTGTATGTAACGAGAACCTATAACTTATTTTATTAATTTTTTTTATAAATAAAAGGTGCAAAATCACCAGTTTCGGCCACTTTTCACCTAGTTGGGCCATGCTGATGCATCAGTTTTGGCCACTAAATTAAAAAAAAAAAGTTGAGAGGTGTCAAGGGACACCCGGATGGAACGAAGTTCCTTTCGATTCGGTATTGCAGTTGTTATGGGCAAAGGTAGCCACTTAACATCAGGTGGGCCTTTATCTCGTTTCGCCATCCTATACTAAATAAAAATAAAAATAAATATAATTAGGTAATATCTGGCTTGCTTTCTATAAGAGAGAGAGAGAGAGAGAGAGACAGACATAGAAACATGCGCACGCCGCACGGCTTACAATAGCTTACTATAGCAAAAAGTGTCGTTACAACTTTTCGTGAGATTTTTTTCCGTCTAGCCCCCTTTCACAACGCGCGATAAGGAACTACGTTCCAAAAATATTATCAAAATAAAACAACTAATTTGTTCATAAAACCAATATTTATTTTTAGTTTTAAAACTGTGAATTCCCAATAATGTTACAACTCGGGCACGTGGAAAAAAATACGTTTCATTGCAGCTCCGTACTAGCACAGTCTAAGGAACTCTAGCTTTGCTGTTTCCTACCAGTCGTCTAACGGACACGTCTAGACAGAGCAATCGTGTGGGGTATAAGGGGCGAGAGAGGGGAGGGTGCGAGCCCCAACTGCCATACATCTCGTTTGGGACACGGCATTAAAGGTTGATGAATTTTGTTAAGATGCTATGGAGTTATATTCCGGGGTGCTGGATTACGAATACAACATCTGCTACGACATCCAAGATGGCCGACGCGATTTTTGTATATAAAATTAATACATATGTATTGTTTTTGAGGTTTTCGGGGAGCAGATTTCGAATATAAGATCTATTTCGAGATTCAAGATGGCGGACACGACTTTTCAAATAAAATCAATATGGGTATCGTTTTCGAGGTTTTCGGGGGTGTTGATTATGAATATAAGATCTATTTCGAGATTCAAGATGGCGGACGCGACTTTTCAAATAAAATCAATATGGGTATCGTTTTCGAGGTTTTCGGGGGTGCTGATTACGAATATAACATCTATTTTGAGATTCAAGATGGCGGACGCGACTTTTCAAATAAAATCAATATGGGTATCGTTTTCGAGGTTTTCGGGGGTGCTGATTACGAATATAACATCTATTTTGAGATCCATGACGACGTACTTGATTTTAAAATAAAAACTATGTGGCCATCAGAAGTTTTGACCATTTATTTCTCTAGAGATCATCGAGCCCTTTCATTTTAGTACCAACACGATGGGTCTAAGACCTTTAGTGTAGGAAATATGGCTATCAGAAGATTTGACCATTTATTTCTCTAGAGCTCATCAAGCCCTTTCATTTAAGTACCAACACGATGGGTCTAAAAGCTCAAGTTTAGGATATAATTATATGGGTCAACACGATGGGTCTAGGTGCTTTAGGAGATAATAATAATTATAGCCATCAGAAGTTCAGTCTAGTCCAGTTCAGTTCAGTCTAGCTCAGTTCAGTTTAGCTCAGTTCAGTTCAGTCAAGTTCAGTCAGTTTCAGCCATGTTCAGTCAGTTTAGTCGAGTTGAGTCAAGTTGAGTCTAGTTGAGTCGTCGAGTGGATTCGAGATGAGTCGTGTTGAATCGAGTTGAGTCCAGTTGAGTCGAGTGGAGTCGAGTTGAATCGAGGTGGGTCGATTTGAGTCGACGTGAGTCGTGTTGAGTGGAGTTGAGTCGAGTTGAGTCGACTGGAGTCGAGTTGAGTCGAGATGAGTAAGTTGAGTAGAGTTGAGTCCAGTTGAGTCGAGTTAAGTCGACTGGAGTCGAGTTGTTCCGAGTTTAGTCGAGTTGAGTCGAGATGAGTCAAGCTAAGTCGAGTGGAGTCGAGGTGAGTCAAGTAGAGTCAAATTCAGTCAAGTTCAGTCAAGTTCAATCCAGTCCAGTCAACTTTAGTTCAGTTCAGTTCAGTTCAGTCCAGTTCATTTCAGTTTAGTTTAGTTCAGTCTAGTTCAGTTTAGTCCTGTTGCAAAGGCGTAGAAGCTTCGTATCTGTCGGGCGTTACCCGACGCACGTCATGATTTTTTCTTTCTTTCTTAAAACCCATAGGTACCAGTTTTTAAATATAATCATCATATTTCAATCAAAAAATGTTTCATCAAAATCGGACCAGTAGTTTTAGCGTGATGCTCGAACAAACAAACAGACATTTACAGTTTTATAATATTTAAGGTAATAAATAAAATGTTTATGTTAATATTTATTATTATTACCAATAGGTGAATACGGAACAAAGTAAAATAATATACTGAAAATAAATGTGACAACCATGCGGTATGACGTAATGTCTAGACAGAAGCGGCATTTCCCGCAACTTCAAAGGCGATGGACCACTGGTAGTTTTAGTTACGCTGTGATACTAGCGTTGGTGGCGCTGGTAGCTCAGTAACCTCCTCAAAAATTTTTCCGATTTTTTCTTTAGTGATTATAGCACATGAGCCTTATTAAAATATCAGCATAAACATAACATAATCAGCCCATTACTGTCCCACTGCTGGGCACGGGCCTCTTCTCAGTACGAGAAGGCTAAGGCCTTAGTCCACTACGCTGGCCTAGTGCGGGTTGGCGGACTACACACACCATCGAGAACTGTATGGAGCACTCTCAGGTGTGCAGGTTTCCTCACGATGTTTTCCTTCACCGTTAAAGCAAGTGATAATCAAATTCTGATCCGCACATGAATCCGAAAAGTCAGAGGTGCGGGCCGGGATCGAACTCGCACCCTCCTACATGGAAGGCAAGCGTTCAACCACTAGGCTATCACTGCTACTATCTAAAATCTAATCTAAAATATCAGCATGTTTTTGCTTAAATCCGAGTAAGCCTATATAGGAAAAAAACCATGATTGTCCTAAAATAATCAAAAAAGATTATTTTTACTCTTTCGGCGTCTATATCTTATTTATTTCTTCTTTGTTGGTGCCATTTTATCAAATCTACCTATAAAGATTTGCAATTGTTAAACTAAGCCAGAAGCAAGTATTAGGCACCAAAACCAAACCCTAACGCCCAATAAAAAAGTGGCCAAAACCGGGGTTTAGTAAAAATTAGTTGTGGCCACAGACATGGTCAAAACCCAAGCAAGAAATAAAATTATTGTGTTAATTGTGGCCACCTCACGTTTAAGCATTAGGAATTAAATAACTACCATAATAACTTCAAAACCACGTTCCTTAAAGTTAGATAGATATAGATAGATAGAATATACTTTATTGTACACCATGAAAATAGTAGTAAACAGGAACAACGTACAAATAAATAAAAAAGTTAAAAAAAAGTTAGTTAGTTATAAAGTTCATAGTTGACTTCAATCAAATCGAAACCAAAATAGAAAAAGATAGGTAGGATAATTATCAATTACTCACAGAGGGTCACTTAACGTTTTTCTTGAAGTCGCCAGATTTTTTGACTTTTGTTTTCACAATTTTCGCAAAAAGTTTCAATACACTTTCAGCACCACAGCTCTCACTTTTCAAAAAGAACTGTAGACGAAGGAATTTTTTTTCCATTGATAGAAAACCAATCTATTTTCTATGCCTTATTTATCAACATTTAAAATAGCAAGTGGCCAAACCGGGGTGGTGGCCAAAACCGGGGCGCTCCTGCCCTAATTATGTTTACATTATATTTACATTATACAACGTGTATCAGAAATGCGTGGTCATATTTGAAGAGCTTATTCAGGGGATGCTATCGACCAACTTTTACTATGGGACCAACCCTGAAATCGCGAAAAAATATCAGCTGTTCTGTTCCCTACTAAATCATCGATGTCACTCGACAAAATGTAAGGATCAGCTGATTTTTTTTCTCGATTTCAGGGTTGGTCCCATAGTAAAAGTTGTTCGATAGCATCCCCAGAATAAGCTCTTCAAATATGACCACGCATTTCTGATACACGTTGTATAAGCTTATTCTAAAATAAGTCAACAAAGACATCTCGTGTCTGAACCTTTGACTATATGTCTATGTTTCACTTATTTTTAGTATTTTTTGTTAAAATAATATGCACTATAATCAAACCAAGTTTGACGCTGGTATGTAATATATATTAGGTACCGTATGAAGATAGAGCGGGAACAAAAACGTTGAAAAAAGTCGAGGTTTCTTGTATGGGGACCCCTTTGGTATGGTAGTATTTGTCGTGATAGAGGTCACAGCAACACATATTCTGAGAAAATTTCAACTAGCTGTCTATAACCGTTCAAAAGGTACAGCCCTGTGACAGACAAACGAACAGACGGACGGACAGCGTAGCGGGAGGAACCCTAAAAAGGGGGGAGACTCTGGCAGCGGCAGTCGATAGTTCTGTTAAATTAGGTACCTACTAGATTTGGCTACAGGATCTTGAGAAACAGAAGAAGTTATAATAATCATATTTCTAAAATACTTTCGTTAATTATAACATGGGGGCCAGATTCACCTGCTAGATGGGCCTGTGAATCAAGGATACTGCGCATGTACGTGTTTGTAAATGTCAAGCCAATCCCGCCAGTACCGTGGTAGCAATCGCGCCGTAAGAGCGTCTGAACCCCCGCGTCATCCCTACACTCGCTTCGACGCGATCGCGACAAAAACATAATACAAAGGAATAATTCTCATTATTTTAATGTAATACTTATTAAATAGTGATCGAATATCAATTTCTAGAAATTTTATATACTTTTTTTATGTGTGACTTGATATTTAAATACATAATTGATTTGACGGATTAAAGTTACTTCCAAGTAATTTGTAAATTATCATTTGATTAAAATGTGGTGGATCCTTCGACGAGCCCGGCTCACGGGCGCCTCGCTCTTCAGCCAAGCCACGGGGACTAATAACAACAACAATATGAAAACAGGTAGGTAGTGTACTAAGGTAAATCTTATTAATCATATCAGAGTTCCTTGTGATAGATTTCACCCCGGGAACCAAGCAAACAAGCAAGCCAAGCAGCATTACTCTCTTCCGATATACCTACCTGGTACCTACCAACCATGGAGGCAAAGTTGCAAAGTCCGACGTGCCTGTAACTTCACCGGAATCACCGGCATCCATATAATTTATCCCCGCGGCATGCTATGATGGCGTTGTTGACATTTTCCAATATAATAGTGTTGTGACACATTTCAAATTATTAGCGATTGGGACCAGGTTTATTACTTTGACCAACTCCAACTAGCTAATATGAATAATATCTACATAAAGTAAATAATTTATCAAATTATCCAATAAACATAACGTCTAGCCATTTTTTTAAATCGCTATTTAATCAAATTTTCTGTGACATACATAAAAAAACAGTAGAAATAAATACAATTTGAATAATAGATTCCAAATTCGAAAAATTATATTGCTGTAGTAGTGCATCACTATTGACGATAAAGTACGGCAATTGTTCCTTCATACGTAGCTGTCAATATTTACGGATCTTCATGAGCAGGCACACGTCAAAAACGCCATCATAGTGTGCAGCACCTATAATGACCAAAACTAATAACCTATACAGTGTTACTGCTCACCATCATGTAATAAAAATCGGCCAAGTGCGAGAAGACTCGCGCAGTAAGGGTTTACATACCACCCATCGACCTGATACCCCATAGAAACTGATTTAATTCACGAGAGTTCAACAAAAGACATCAACGCACCGTGCGAGAAATATGAATTTTTGCATCTCTTTCTTACGCAGGTACCACCACATATGTGTATGTTTGCCATGTTTTTAGTATTTGTTGCTAAACTATATGCACTATAATCAGACCAAGTTTGACGCTGGTATGTATTACCGTTTTGAAGATGGAGCATGAAGAAAAACGTACGAAAAGAGGTTTCTTGTATAGGGACCCCCTTTGATTTTAGAGTTTTTAGTAATTGTCGTAATAGGCACTATAGTAACACATATTCCGTGAAAATTTCAACTGGTTATCTATTACCGTTACAAAGATACAACCCTGTGACAGACAGACGGACGAATGGACGGACGGACGGACGAATGGACGGATGGACGGACGAATGGACGGACGGACGGACAGCGTAGCGAGAGATTACTGATTTACGTGCGGGTTCTGTTGGCACCCTTTGGGTACGTAACCCTACAAGTAGGCATTGCATAAGAATAAGAATAATTTATTACGCAAAAAATACGCAAAAAAGTCCAGACACATGGATAAAGAGTCACAGGTAGTAATTTCGAAGATATGATTATTATTTTACTTAACGAGTTTTTTTTTACACATCATTATCTAGTCCCAAACCAAGCAGAGCTTGTACTATGGTTACTAACAATGGATATAATCAAGATATAGTAATTATGGGGTGCTGGCCAGAAAACCTCCACGTGTGCCTGGCGGCTGCTTGTCCTTCTGGACACGTCTGGAGGGAACGCCATTTGTTAGGCCGGTGCATCCTGGGCACGGGCAATAGAATCCTTTCGAGGGATTAAGCTTCGGGGGATTTTATTGACTGTGGCGAATATTCTGGCGCGGGAGGGGCCCGTTCTGCGCCAGTGGGGAGTTGCTCCACGTGTCCCTCTGTTGCCAACAGAGGGTACAGTGTAGGAGCAGGGGCAGGCCCGGTGTGCACTCACCATGCCACTGAGCAGGCAGCGGGGGGACGCTCCTTCCCTGCCCCCGTCGATCTCGTAACCACAGGAGTGCCCGCTGAGTAGTGTTCTCGCGCCTCTTGGGACCGAGGGTCTTGGCTTCACCACCCGGACCGCGAGGAAGAAAACTTCTATAAAAAATTACGGGAGGTAGGGCCTGCGAGCAGCAGACTCGGGGTAGTCTGCTGCCCGACCAGCAGCTGGCGTAGCTGGCACAGCCAGCGTAGCTGCCGCAGCTGAGGTGAGGTGGCATGCAATGTTCCGTGTGCGCCACCTAGGAGGGTGCGGCCAACGTTAGGCCGCACGGGGAGAAGGGGCTCGCCTGCTTGTGGCGGACCAGGACCTGTCGGGGGTGGTTGTGTGAATACTCACGGGTTCCCACGCCCCCGGCTAAAGTAGTTGAAGGAACACCGTGGTGGTTTTAGTTGGTAAGAGTCCGACACTGGTTCCACCTACTCCGGGCGGAGTACGTCCATGAGGATTTCCCCAGGGCAAAAAAAAAAAATTATAATACTTATATACTTTTTTTTGTAAAGAAATACTTATAATACTTTTAAGTTGCAAAGTCTATCGTGGTTGTAACTGCACCGGCACCCATATCCCGGCCAAAATTAAATAACTTATCTATCCACGAGAATATCTTGCCCTACTAGAAATAGAATTTTGACAATTAAAAGTATGAAGCTTATAATGTCTTTCTGTCTCTAATATGGAAAGTCGTGAATATGCTACAGGGTTACTGGTTATTGTTCAAGATCCCGTGAAAGGGTTGTAGGACATGTTATCATCATTTCAGCCGAAAGACGTCCACTGCTGGACACAGCAAGCCAAGCAAGCAAGCATCGCCACAATGACCGGTCCTGCGCTTTGCACATCGAGGACCAGGGACCGGTTTGTTTTTGTACTGGTCATGTTGTTGAACTGGTCATATGCCATAATCGCCACGCTTGGCAGGCGGGTTGGCTAACGCAGTTAGTTGTTTAAAAACTCAGAGAAAGCTGCTGCCCATCCTCTGGTGAGTACCTTCGTCGCCTTTTACGACACAGATGAGAAGAGAGAGGGTGGTGCAATTCTTTACATCCGTAACGTAATGTAATACGGTAAATAATATACAATGACATAATATGAACAGAATAAACAGGGAGCAAATATAGGTGTCCCCCCCTTAATTGGGGGAGGCCTATGTCCAGTAGTGGACTTCTATCGGCTGAAATGATGAAATATAGGTGTGTCCGGGTTTTCATCATCATCAGCCTATATTAATTCACTGCTGGACATAGGCCTCTCCAATGGTAAGCCACCTACATCAATCCTCGGCCACTCACATCCAGCTGCTACCAGTTACTCGCCAATATCATCGCTCCACCGAGCCTGGGGGCGTCCTATCCTACGTTTGCCGATGTGATGTGCGGTCTCCACTCAAGAACACGACTACCCTAACCGTCATCGGTTCTTCGGCTGATATGACCGGCCCACTGCCACTTCAGCTTGCCGATTCTGTAGGTTATGTCGACAACTTTGTTTCTCTGTCAGATCACCTGCAGTCGTTTACGGGTGCAATAAGAGTGCAGGGGCGCAGCAAGGGACAGTCAGCCCCGCTACCAAGTTTTAACTGGCTTACTGGCTAACTTTTCCGAGAGGATGAGCTATTATTTTGGCAAACTTCGCCGAGTCTTCTCGTCGCCTATACCGCAAAGTTTTTCAACCAGTGCGTCCTGCCTGTCATGACTTACGGTGCCGAGACGTGGACACTGACAGTTGGGCTAGTCCACAAATTGAAAGTCGCACAGCGATCGATGGAGCGAGCTATCCTTGGAGTTTCTTTGAGGGCTAAAATCGGCAACGAGACCGGAGAAGAACCGGAGACCGACATAGCTTGTAGGATCAGTAAGCTGAAATGGCAGTGGGCTGGCCATGTCTGTCGAAGGACCGATGGCCGCTGGAGCAGACGAGTCCTTGAGTGGAGACCGCGAATCGGCAAACGCAGCGTAGGGCCTCCCCAGCCAGGTGGACCGGATGACCTGAAGAAGGTAGCTGGGGGGAGAGGCGTATGTCCAGCAGTGGACTGCGATAAGCTGAGTTGATGAGCTATTATTGTAGGCTAGCTGACGCCCGGCTTCGCTCCATCTAAATTGTTCGAGACTCGCCTCGAGTTCTTTTAATCAAATCTTTCTGATCAGTCGGCTCCAAGAGAAACCTTATTTAATTAGAAAAAACATGTTTTCATTTGACTTCAAAAACTGATTAAATTGTTTTCTTTTTGGTGATCTGTATTTTAATTAATTAACTTTTATGATGATTTCTTTGTGAACTTCGAAATTCTAGAAAACGAGTTTATTTTGTATTTTTTCTTGGTAAATTAAGTAATTAAATAATGTATTTTAAATCTTAACAATGCTTATGAACTATTAATATGCGTAGCCTTAATTTGATTTCGTAGAGAGTTTTAAGATATATGGTGGGTACAGTTTGGTTCACTTTGTCAGAATGATATCGTTGTTTTATCAAAAAATGTGCCTATATTTGTAGGTTTTTATTGTGAGGGGAAGGGGGCACTACGGGAGGCTGAATAAACTTTTTTTTTTTTATGTACTCAAATACCGTATTTCAGAAAGTATTGTGTTCGAGTCAGTGTGAGTAAGATTGCACACTTGTGATACACATTTTTTCTTGCCGCCCCAGCTATTGAAACAATAAAATTGTTTTATTCTAAAAAAAAATTATCTTCTACAATAAAAGAATCGTCTCCAACCCTTCCAGGCGAATAGCAGGCCTATTATTTTTCGGATCATTCTCGTTAGATCCATAGTCTAGATCCATAATGGATCTATCGGGATTTTTTTCTCCCTTTAGATCCAATTTTTAAAAAGTGGATCTATAGAGAACTTGCTTTCTCGTTAGATGGCGGTCAAACGCAAGCCCGTTAAGAATAAAAAAAAAAAAAAAAAAAAAAAAAAAAGATCCATTGTGTGTAAATCTATGAGATCCATAATGGATCTATCTTATTATTAGAATTATTTTTCTCATTGGAACCAAGAACTTTCTTTCTCTGTAAATACATTGCTTGATTGGACCTATTCCATTTAGTTCAACTTTCCATGTAATGGTTAAAAATTACCTGAATGTTGAAATAAATGGAATATTGTTGACACGTACCATATGCATCGCCGAAGTCGGACAAGTGTGGCCGTAGGGTAAGGATATGTACAGTCAAAAATCTTTCCTGTGAACCACCAGTAAGGCTAAAATCGCTTGCACTCAATGTTCGATGGCAGCCGTAGTACGTCTAACGTAGCAGGATTCGTTCAAGGGATTTTGCCGACAAAATGTACCAGGGAAGGATCGCAATTCGCAACCGTACATTAATAATTTAAAATATTAATGACGGTCACAAACTAAAGGGTCATAGTTTAAGTATGGGACGGTTTGCTTGGTTATATTTGTCGTGTTTCGTTTAATAACTACAAAACAAACAACAGCTCGGTAAAGCCATACAAACCTTTAGCATACAAATGTAACAGCATACAAGACATATTTGTGTTTCTACAATGTTTTTCAACTGTTCTACTGAGTTTTATTAATTTCTTCATACTACAGCAAAACAAACGGGACATGGAGGAAAAGTGTATTAAATACTGAAGATAGATTTTTTTTCTCAAAGGAAACATTCTTTTGTTTTTAAAAGTAATAATAACTGCATTCACAGTTTTTTTTTAAAAGATTACCTGCGGTGTTATTCACTAACGCTCGAAGTTTCCGTTTCCGAAGTGAAAGGACATGGCCAGTTTGTATAACGCTGTCTAGCTTCTAAAAGTTCATGAACTAATATGAATTTTGCTGTTTTGGATTCAGGGATCCCTAATTATTAATATGAGTTACATAGTCCAAAAACTTAATTTTTTTTATATTTACAAAAATAATGACAGGTTCTAATTATTTTTAAACTGTTCAATATTATGTTTTTAATTTCAGTTTTGCTTTTTTGACTGGATAAGTAACATAATAATACTATCCCATCTAAACTAATAACAGCTATAACGTAACTTACAGAATATACAATTATAGTTTAACGTATTATTATTTCAGCCAAAAGATATCCACAGCTGGACATAGGCCTACCCCATTAACGTATATGGCGAAAAATTACACTTACATTATTAATTTTATAATACAAACAAACAAACATCGTTATGACATTAGGTGAAAGATGAACACAGTGTTGAGCCAATTTGATGATTTGGATCAATCGGATTTTCCCTTGATTTTTAGGTCCCCCCATAATTGATAGTACCTATTTCTAGTGTCTATCGTGTATAACTTGTAGTATTTCTACGAATTCGAGCAATGATTTCTAGACGTCAAAATTATCGTACTTTTGCGTACGATACTACATTTTGTATCGTACATCGTACCAGGGGCAAAATAATCGTACATGTACGATAAATCATTGTACATCTGGCATCGCTGGTCCATACATTGTTCATTCTTATAAAATGTACCACAAATCACAATAGTGAGTTGAAATGAAAAAAAATATTGTCTGTCGCCTTTTTTTTCAAGATATTTCAAGATATCGAGATTTTAAAGACACTACGTTACGTTAATTAATATTTCAACTGACTATACTCTATATACATATATATTTTAAATTCCACAAAAGCTGGAAAGATTTTAACACGTCGAGGAACAAAGGGAACAGAGTATGGAATGTTTAATGTCAATTTTACATTATTTTTTGTTTCATCCCCGCTTTTGTTTTGTTACGACAGGCCAGCATTATGGCGGGGGGAACAGTTTATATTTCATTAAAACCGTCCACCGTAAAATGTTTTGTCCGTCCGTGTTAAAAGCTTTTACGACGACGTTACAAAATCATTGCGGCTTGTCCGAAAAACGACTATACATATACCATCTATAGACCCACGGAATATTAGAATTTTATTATTTCGAAATAATAATCTGGTTTTGGAAAAAAAATGGGGGTATGTAACCAAAATCCAAAAAGTCTAAATCAATAATAGCTTAGAGGAATTTGGCAGGCATGACTCCACTACAAATTAATGTCCCTCTCCCATACGCTAGTGGCTGCGTGCGACTTGAGTATGACTAAGATATGTTTGTATGTATTTCCCCTACTGCCTCGTTGGTCTAGTGGTTGCAAGCGTGACTGCTGAGCGTGGGGTCCTGGGTTCAATTCCCGGGTCGGGCATAGTGTTATTGGGTTTTTTCATTAGGAAATTCTCAGTAGCAGCCCGGAGTCTGGATTTGTGCCCGGTCAATGGCAATAGGCTCGCCCCCTATTACATCTATAACATAACTGGCGAAATGTGGGTGTACTATACACCTCTGCCTACTCCTTCAGGGAAATACAGGCGTGATGTTATGTTATTTCCCCTAATCAACTCAGCCTATCGCAGTCCACTGCTGGACGTAGGCCTCTCCCAAATTGCGCCACAATAATTATGAATTCCCCTCACACCTACCAAATATGCAATAATTGAGTTCCACGCGCAATTACTTTGTGGTTGCGCAGCACAGTAGAATACTTCATATTGTTTTCATGTTTACCATAAAGGTAGGTAAGAGTTTTTTCAACACACTTGCTTGTAAAGTGGCTCTTATTGCATCGCTTTTAGGTTCATAATTTGGATTATAACGCACGCGTGCTTTTTTCATTATATTATTGCACTAGTGCTTTTTACTTTACAGTTTATTTTTAAATCACAGCAAAGAGTTTTTATGCCTGAACTAAATTAAACATTTTTGGGAATAAATCAACTGTATTAATTAAAATATGCTATATAAACATTTCATTTCATCAAATTATTAATTTTTGTCAACAAATTAATATTAATTTGTGTTATAAATAAAAAAAACTATTTAAAATTTAATTTTTATATTAGGCTGTATGGCGGTTTCCTTCGACCACCTGCGCGCGCATAGCTGTATGTCACCGCCATTTTTATCATTTTTCACAAATTCAATATTTGTCTAAAATGTGTAATTTATGTTTTTTTCCTCGCAAGTGTGTTGAAAAACGTCGTATGACACGCGTGAGCATTGACTATTATACTCTCGACTCCATTACGCCCTCGCCTTCGGCTCGGGCTGCAATCCAGCCTCGAGTATAACAACAACAACAACTAGTCAACTTAGCTCACTTGTATCCTTTGACAATATATCATAATGTACTATTATACCTGAAGGCGGCCACCAACAATTAAATCAAGAAGGCGTAGGTACAAAAAATATAATTCATGCGCTAAATGCGGAAGTAATATGACAAAACGAGCTAAAACCTACCCGATGTTTGGCGGTTACTTTTGCCCATAGCAACTGCGATCCACCTAGGCTGTTGTCTAAATGGTATAATCATGAAATAAAGCCTGTAAAATTAAAAATAGAAAATTAAAATAGAATGTCGAAAAACTATACGGTTACCTACTTATCTGCCTTTTTTAACCGACTTCATAAAGGAGGAGGTTCTCAATTTGTCTGTATTTTTTTAAGTTTGGGCATAACTCCGACATAGAAATAATATGTGTTACGGGCAGAGTCCCCAGAAGGTGCAGAGTCAGCACTGCCCGGGTATTGTCGACATTGCACAAGCCCTCTGAGCAAAGTCCGATAATATGAATTGTTAGCGGCCTCTGCCCGGTTTATCATCATCATCATCATTTCAGCCGAAAGACGTCCACTGCTGGGCATAGGCCTCCCCCAAGCATCGCCACAACGACCGGTCCTGTGCCTTCCGTATTCAGCGGATTCCCGCGACCTTCACCAGGTCGTCGGTCCACGTTGTGGGGGGCCTACCCGGTTTATAATGGGCATTAATAGAGTCCCATTGGCACGGACGTTTGTGTACGGAACCCTAAAAACTATAGAATTATAAATCATATTTAATGGCTAAATGTACGGCTTCCCTGAATTCACAGTTGGCGGATTTGTTTTCCCAATTTATGAATAAAGATACAATTAGGACCGTTAATTTTTACAGCAAGTTCAAAAGGAATGTTTATTCAAAGGCGCGCTTTTGGTTCCAAGCTCATTTGAAATTGTAATTGTTCATTGATATGAATGTCAAAATATTGCTCTGAAGCACGTGAAGATACGGTGAAGGAAAACTTCGTGAGAAAACCTGCACACTCAAGACCCAGGGCGTTAACTCGCGTTAAAATTGGTTTTCCAGACCTTTCGAATGCTTTGCAGCGTTCGTGGTCGCAGGAAGTGGTCGTTTTGTTTCATTTTCCGATCAAAGTTCACTTCGGAAACGGAAACTTTTCGAACGGTTGTGAATAATACCGCTGATTTGAAGCGGTCACCTTTGCCTACAATAACTGCACTACTACCATAGAAGAAATAATAGTGGCTACTAGTGATGTGCCGGATCGTTAAAAATGTAGATCCGCGGATACGGATACGGATAATTAGTGTCAAGATACGCGGATACGGATACGGACCACAACTTATGTAGTATTTCGTACTCTGTCGGCGCCGGTGCGCGTAACTTTGGACCGACAGTTGACGCTTTGCGTTACTACTAATAGTACTGCGACGTGTTTTGACTTGCACTGTGCGTGTTTTTGTTTATAGTTTAGTGCAACACAAGATAGCATAGTTTACTGTTTGTGTTTGGAGACGTAATAAGAAATAAAAAGTAATTTGATTTGAAGTTAGTAGTATTCCATTGCTTACTTTCCTTACAATTTCATATACCAGGCCCCTCAGAAAGTATTGCGAAAAAAAGTTTTTATATATGGGAGACTGGCCAGTTATAATGTTTTTCGAAAATATGATTATTTATAAGTAAAAATAAGTAAGTTCCAATTTCAAAATTTCCCTCCACATTTTTTGCGAGTTAATTCAAAGTATTGTGTCTCACTGAAATATGGATCTGCGCCGGGAACATTTTAGAGCTATGATTTTATACGATTTCAAGTGTCGCCTGAAACCGGATGAATCGTACGATAGACTTCAAATGGCATTCATGGATGAAGGCCCTTCCAAGGCAACCGTGTATCGTTGGTATAACGAATTCAAGCGCGGTCGACCAACTTTGGGGGATGACGAAAGAAGCGGTCGCCCTTTGACGGCTGTTACCGAAGAAAACGTGCTAGCAGTGAAAAATTTAATCCAAGACAATAGGCGAATTACATATCAGGAGATTCAACACATATTGAAGATTGGATCGGGAAGCGTTCACGAGATTCTACACAGCCATCTTCGCGTGAGGAGGATAGTATCACGCTGGGTGCCGCACAACCTCACCGATGCTCAGAAGCAGGCCCGGGTGGAATGGTGCCGTGATATGCTTAACAAATTTGAAGCAGGCTCGTCTCGGCGTGTTTACGACATCGTTACAGGTGATGAGTCCTGGATTTATCAATACGACCCAGAAACCAAGCGCCAGTCGACTGTTTGGGTGTTTCAAAATGAGCCAACGCCTACCAAAGTGAAGCGATCTAGAAGCGGGGGTAAGATTTTGATCGCTAGCTTTTTTAATTTGACTGGCCACTTGGTATCAATTCCCTTACGGGATCAAAGAAGCATTAATGCCGAATGGTATACTACCAAATGTTTGCCAGAAGTTTTCTCTGTTATAAGCAACAAGCGACCAAACACAGGGCTCCGCGGGCTACTGCTCCACCACGACAATGCACCTGCGCACACCGCACTCAAAACGAGGGACTTCCTGGACAGCACGCCAGTCAAACTCCTGGGTCACCCTCCTTACAGCCCTGATCTAGCACCGTGTGACTTCTTTTTATTCCCAAAAATAAAAAATCAGCTCAAAGGGATACAATTTTCGTCGCCGGAAGATGCGCTGGCTGCGTTCGAGCAGGCTGTAAACGAGGTGTCTGCGGCGGACTGGAAAAAGTGTTTTGAAAACTGGTTTAGGCGCATGAATCTTTGTATAGAGGCTGGTGGAAAGTACTTTGAAAAGATTTGATAAAAATATATGTACGTATAGAACAATTTTTTTTAGTTTCGCAAAACTTTCTGAGTGTCCCACGTACGTAATGAAATTTATTAATGTAAAACGGAACGGATCCGTTCAAGATCCGCCAAAAATACGACGGATACGGATACGGATACAGATCTTAATTTTATCTCGGATATCCGCGGATACGGATACGGATATCCGGAACATCACTAGTAGCTACTACCTAGGTTGTTGCCTTAATGGCATTAAAAGTAACGTTCGCCAAACTGAGACATAAAGAAAGTTTCATGTGATTGTAATTTCACCGTCGCGCCGGCACCCGTACCTTTTGCATCGGAACACAGCAATGCAAGCATCACTGTTTGGCTATAGAAAAAGGTATGGTGGTAGTACTTCCCTGGAAGAGCTCTTTCATGACGACTTTTCTTTCTTTTATTTCTTTCTTTTTTGACGACCTCTGTGGTCTAGTGGTTTGAGTGTCGGACTGCTGATCATGAGGTCGTGGGTTCGATTCCCACAGGACACAAATATTTGTGTGATGAATATAAGTGTTTGGGTTGGTCTGGGTGTTTCTTGTGTATTATAAGTATGTATTTACAACAACATAAAAATGTAAGCATTATATCCATTGTCTAGTACCCATAGTACAAGCTCTGCTTAGTTTGGGACTAGATGTTGCTGTGTAAAAATGTCCCAAATATTTATTTATTTTTTCTTGAATCGACCTCACGTCCATGGTAACAGGTTTAACCTTGACAGAGTCATTATTTCATAAGCAATTTTCTTAATTTAAGTGTTACCACTGACGTGAGGTCGACTGTACTTCCGTCATTATCATTATGCTTCCTAACACACTCCCCAATTAATTGTTTGCCAGCCCGTCTTTCGACACAAAACATAGCTTTGTGAATTAAGCAAGCTTCGCTTCCAGTCACCGCAATGATGCGGTTACTTAGCAAAACTTCCGCCGAAGCGGTTGCGTGCCCTAAGTTATTCAGTCAAGTTATCTTGATAAACGTTGTATTGATTGTGCGATTTGAATCCGCCGAGATTTGTTTTTCATATTGCCGAGAAACGGTAGACGAAGTGTTGGCAGACCAGCAGCCAAGTAGGCAGACGACCTGCTGAGAATCACGGTGATGCTACCTAGAAGCCCGCGTAATTAAAAATGTCTTGGGGTTTTTGCAAATGGTTTTACAAACCTAATAGGTGATTAAAATGTAAGTATCATATGCCCATTAAGACGCTGACAACAGCCAAACACCCCAAATAGGCCTCTTTTAAAAACATTTTTAGCTGTATCTATTCAGTTTTTGGCAGTGAAAAAAATGTATGTTAATCTTAATCGTATTTTCTAAAACTGTATTGTGCCCAAAACACGTTTTCTTGAAGTTTTCTCGATAGAAAAGAATTGTAAACTAACCTCTTAAAACATGCTTTAAAACAAACAATCTCTATTATTTACCAAATATTATAAATGAAATTAAGAAAACATTTAAGAAAGACAATAATCTAAAACACAATTGTTTCTGTTTTTCAAATAAGCTTTTAGTTTTTTATTAAAAAAATATATTGTTAATTTTCATTCATGTTGAGCGACGCACCCGACGTCCCTCCGCTCGTTGCCTCTCTTTCTTTTCCGTACAAAACGACAGTGACCGCAGAGGTCTGATTTTTTAGGTGTTGTCAGCGTCTTAATGTTTTTACAGTAATTCTATATATTCCTGTTCCTGCCTATTTGTTGTCTAGCAGTATGAGTCTGTCATGCTACTCACATAAATGTCATGCTGATGGTGGCGTTAGTGTCGGGTCGTTAAGTTCTCTTCAATATGGTTGAGTGAAGCGATGGCTGATGCTCACGTCATGCTCGTGACCGGGTGTCATCTGTCGGGACAGGTCAGCTCCTACATACTATGGCAACTCTTTTTAGTTTTATTTCTCACTTTTAAACTACGTTTATTTCTGTTGAGTTTCTTGCCGGTTCTTCTCCATAGGACCCACAATTTGGAACCGTGCAACTAGAGCCTGACGTTTCAAAAATGCCTGTAAATTGGTTTATTTTAAATAAATAAAAATTTGAATTTGAATTATAGGTAGGGTTGCCATCTCTAAAATCTACGAACCGGGACAAGAATTGTGAAAACTCCGGATTTTGTACCTTTAATCACACATTTCGACATTTCAACAGTGTTTTTTTAATGTTCCTCATTAAAATAAAATATAGTTTTAATTATTATAAATCAACTTTTTATTTATTTTCAAACAATTTTTAACTAAAGTTGTATTCTAAAGAAACAAAACACCAACAGCAACAAATACTGAAAATAGGTCAAACATAGACATTTATGGTAGTACCTGCGTAAGAAAGAGATGCAAAAATTAATATTTCGCTCACAGTGCGTTGATGTCTTTCTCGTAAATTAAATCAGTTTCTATGGGGTATTAGGTCGATGGGTGGTACGGAACCCTTACTGCGCGAGACCGACTTAGACTAGGCCGGTTTTTTCTATTCATAATTTGAAGACAAAGCGAGAAAATTCTCAAATAAAGGACGCATTGAACAGAAACACCAGCAGAATTTTATCGGTTCTTGGCTTCGCAAACATGTTTAACGAGGGCTGCGCTGTCGTGTCGCCGCTTACCTCCCTATGGCTGTCCCCCAGGACTCAGGACCAGCGTACCGGTTGATTGAATTCAAACTTTTCAAGAACATGTCGAGAATGAAATTGTTTAATAGAAAATTGATTTATAGAACATTGAAGTGGATGAAATCGCCTCTTTTTCATCGAGCACCCAAATTAATATTGACGTTCAACTTTTGTGACGAATATCATTTTGAAGCACTTTTGAAGTTACTTTATGACGCTAATAGCTAGGGTGTCTAAAACGAAATCGAATTGAGTTCAAACCCGTTTTTGGCGACTGTTTTTAAATTGGTAATTTAACTCTAACGTTACTTGTTCTATAGGAAAGCTTTTCTGCTCTGAATGGAGTCGGGATTTACTACAATTCACGGTCTTGCGCGAAAACTCGATTACCTACTCAACATAGCATAAGAATGGATTGGTCAGTCTCGATCCTTTTTTTGTTTATAACCTATTTATCACTTTACCCTAAGTTGACATGTTTTTTATTTATTTATTTATTTATCTTTCTTATAGCTACCATTACAGGATTTTTTTTTTTAACCCAAAGCGGCAGTGTACGGAATATAACATGATACTGTATTAATTAAATTTTGTAACATAAAACAAATAATGCTGTTCTTGTGAATTCACTCAGAGAACAACAGAATAGGCCCGTCTCCCCAGCTATGAGGTTCAGAGTGCGGAGTGCCCGCGTCAGCGGCGCCTCCCTCAAAAGGTTAGTCCGACCGCGCGGCTCCACCAGCAGTTGTGGCTGCCGTCGTCGCCACACGTACCTGTCCGGCACACACAGGCTCACCTGCCCTAACATTTCCGCATTATGCACCTTCCCTCTCAGTATTTTAAATAAATACGAGGTGAGTGCCAGTTCCCTCCTGACTTTTAACTCATTGTACCCTACCATACCCAAAATAAATAAAGTGGGGTACATTAATGGGTAAAACGGATACACACCATAATTTCGCATATATAAATATCTAATAAATTTATTTTGTACCCGCTCCAGCATGAGACTATATTTAATTTCATGCGGAGCCCAGATGGCTGCATTACATTCTAAATGTTGTTTCAATTACTCCGCTTTGCATAAGGATGGATTGTTGAGTCTCGATCCTTTTTTTGTTTGTGGCCTATTCGGTACTCAATGTATCCAAAATTGACATATTGTTTTGATTACTCGTCCGTGTGGTGCCGGACGCAAAGAATTTCACCACCCTATATCTTCTCATGGGTGTCGTAAAAGGCGACTAAGGGATTCACCAGAGGATGGGCAGCAGCGTCCTCCGAGTATTTAACCAAACAACTGCGATCGCCAACCCGCCTGCCAAGCGTGGCGATTATGGCATATCCCCTCATGCAAAGCACAATAAAAAATCGGCCCCTAGTCCCCGGCGGCCCCGCTAGCCCTGGTTACGGTAGCGGCCTAGGTAACGGCGGGGCAGGGGGTGCTAAGAATCCCCGGCAGAGATCCGGCTACCATAACAAAAAAAGACTGGACCTGGCAACATACAACACACGTACACTGCGGACCGACGAGAAGCTTGTCGAACTCGAGGAAGAATTGAGCAGGTTACGATGGGATATCGTAGGGTTATCTGAAGTCCGAAGAGAGGGGGAGGACACGATAATCCTCAAATCCGGTAACTTGCTCTATTTCCGGGAGGGCGATCAACTTTCCCAGGGCGGTGTCGGGTTTATCGTCCACAAGTCTCTTGTGAACAACATAGTGAAGATCGAGAGTGTTTCGACCAGGGTGGCGTACCTTATACTCAGAATAACCGAAAGGTATTCGTTGAAGGTTATACAGGTATACGCCCCGACCTCGAATCACCCCGACGATGAGGTGGAGACCATGTATGAGGATATCTCGAGAGCCATGCATGGCTCTAAAACTCACTTCACTGTTGTCATGGGAGACTTCAACGCGAAACTGGGCAATCGCTACGATGATGAGCTGCGAGTGGGGCAATTTGGATATGGATATCGGAACCACCGGGGTCATCTACTGGCCGGCTTTATGGAGAAGGAGGGACTCTATATGATGAACTCTTTCTTCAGAAAGCGTGAGCATAGGAAGTGGACCTGGTTGGGCCCTGATGGTGTAACAAAAAATGAGATTGACTTCATTATGTCGACGAAGAAGCAAATATTCAATGATGTCTCTGTGATCAACGCGGTCAAAACCGGAAGCGATCACCGTTTGGTAAGAGGCACATTGAATCTGAACATCAAGCTGGAAAGATCTCGACTGATGAAGTCTACGCTCCGTCCAGCACCGATCCAAATCCAAAACCCCGAGAGCTTTCAGCTCGAACTTCAGAATCGTTTCGAATGCCTAGAGAGCTCAGTGGACGATTACAGCGATGGGTTTGTGGAAACTGTCCATACGATCGGGTCTAGGATCTTTAGGACCCGTCGTACAAATAGAAACAAAAAGCTCTCGGACCACACCCTTGAGCTTATGGCGGAAAGACGCGAGATGATTCTGCAGTCCTCAGATGATGCGACTAAGTACCGGCAGCTCAATAGACAGATCTCAAAGTCCTTGAAAAGTGACCTACGCCAATTTAATACGGAACGTATTAAAGACGCGATAGAGAAGAACAAGGGCTCCAAAGTCTTCGCAAGAGACCTGTCTATTGGGCAGAGCCAGCTTGCAAAACTGAGGACCGACGATGGCAGAGTCGTATCCTCCAAGCCAGAGCTATTGAAGGAGGTCGAGAAGTTCTATGGACAGTTATACACGTCCACCCGGACACCCGCTGTAAATCGGGCTCACGACCCAAGAGCTAGATTGACCCGACACTATACCGAAGATATCCCGGACGTCAGCCTGTACGAGATTAGGATGGCTCTGAAGCAGCTCAAAAACAACAAGGCACCGGGTGATGACGGAATTACGGCCGAACTCCTGAAGGCGGGTGGAAAACCGATCCTTAAGGCCCTTCAGAAGCTGTTTGATTCCGTCATTCTCGAGGGAAGAACGCCACAGGCATGGAGCAGAGATGTGGTGGTACTATTCTTCAAAAAGGGCGATAATGCTCTACTGAAGAATTATAGGCCCATCTCACTTCTGAGCCATGTCTACAAGCTGTTTTCGAGAGTCATTACGAACCGTCTTTCGCGCAGGTTTGACGACTTCCAGCCTCCCGAACAAGCCGGTTTCCGAAAAGGCTTTAGCACCGTAGACCACATACATACGCTGCGGCAGGTTATACAGAAGACCGAAGAGTATAACTTGCCTCTTTGTTTAGCGTTTGTGGACTACGAGAAAGCCTTCGATTCGATCGAGACTTGGGCGGTACTACAGTCTCTTCAACGGTGCCAGATTGACTATCGGTACATCGAAGTGTTAAAGTCTTTGTATGAAAACGCCACTATGTCAGTCCGATTACAGGACCAAGCCTCGAAACCTATCCTTCTGCAGCGAGGTGTGAGACAGGGAGATGTGATCTCTCCGAAACTGTTCACTTCTGCATTGGAGGATGTCTTCAAGGTTCTGGACTGGAAGGGGCTAGGCATTAACATAAACGGCGAGTACATCACTCACCTTCGGTTTGCCGACGACATAGTAGTCATGGCTGAGACCATGGAGGACCTCGGTACAATGCTCGATGACCTCAGTAGAGCTTCTGATAGAGTGGGTCTTAAAATGAATATGGACAAGACAAAGGTTATGTTGAATTCCCATATAGCACCCATTCCCGTAAACATCGGAGAATCTACACTCGAAGTTGTTGACGATTATGTATACCTAGGACAAACTGTCCAGCTAGGTAAGTCCAACTTCGAGAAAGAGGTCAATCGTCGAATCCGACTCGGTTGGGCAGCGTTCGGGAAGCTACGCAATATCTTCTCGTCCAAAATACCGCAGTGTCTCAAGACGAAAGTCTTTGACCAGTGTGTGTTGCCAGTAATTACTTACGGTACTGAAACGTGGTCGCTCACAATGGGCCTGATAAGAAGGCTCAAAGTTACTCAAAGGGCAATGGAGAGGGCTATGCTCGGAGTCTCCCTGCGTGGTCGAATCAGAAATGAGGAGATTCGCAGGAGAACGAAAGTAACCGACATAGCCCGAAGAATTGCCAAACTTAAGTGGCAGTCAGTGGGCGGGGCACATTGCTCGCAGAACGGATGGCCAATGGGGCAGTAAAGTTCTGGAGTGGCGACCGCGTACTGGAAGGCGCAGCGTGGGTAGGCCCCCCACAAGGTGGACCGACGACCTGGTGAAGGTCGCGGGAATCCGCTGGATGCGGAAGGCACAGGACCGGTCGTTGTGGCGATGTTTGGGGGAGGCCTATGTCCAGCAGTGGACGTCTTTCGGCTGAAATGATGATGATGATGACTCCGCTTGGCATAAGGATGGATTGGTCAGTCATGGCACACCTCGGCCACTCAATACAATATAAATACTAGCACCACCTACATACACAAGATTACTTATGTATACGAACGCACACACACGTGTAGGTTAGGGATGCTCGCCGCTCGTAATGGGTTCCAAGCGCTTCTCAGTAGTTCTCAGAGATGGCGTGCTTGTACAGCGACAGGCGATTGACATCCATTGCAATATTGCAGTCCAATTGCCGTCAGACTGCGGGTGCGTGCGGGGCGCGCGGGCGAGGTATCTTAAATTGGCGAGGGGCGGTGAGTGGTCGTTCTGTAGTAGTATTAGATATTCTGTGGTCACGGTCCTTTTTTGTTGGTTTGTGGCCTATTAGGTACTCAATGTACCTTAAATTGACATGTTTCGAGGACTCCGTTTGACGTCAGGATGGATTAACATTTATCAAAAATGTATGGAGGATAACCTCAGCCATCCATTTGTTTTTGATAAATACAAAGTTAACATAAATAAACTATAAAAAGGTGAAACATTAATTGTAAAATAATATATACCTAAATATGTACTTATATAAGAAATGTTATTTTAAATGTAATATTGTGGCGAGAAAATAAATATTTATCTTATCTTATCTTAATTTGGCTATATTTACAGTCGTTCCACACTCGTGTAAAATTAGACAAACCCAACACTCGCGGCTTAACGACTTTCGTAATTAACCTTCATTCATTAAATTGTAATACTAACTTGAACTGTACGCGGCTTTAGCCGACTCAGGCTAGAAAACACAAACAAGTACTTACTTAGGTAGGTAGGGGCAAGTGTGCATAAACTGGTAATAATTATGATGAAAAAAATTACGACCTAAGTATCTATTGTTACGGTTATTTATTTATTATACAGACTGAATCATATAAGTAGATATTAAAATGTATTACTTCTTTAAAATAAAACAAACATGTTGAATTATCGATTAAATAAATGGCAACCCCATATTGTAAACTTTAAAGTGGGTATTAGAGTATATTATTAAACGTAGTGATTATATTCTCTTTAGTGGGTATAACGATCACAACCTGCCACAAGGAATAATATAAAAGTCGTTGTAACGTTATTACGAGGTTCAGTCTACATTAGTCAGTCAGTCGACAACTTCATGGTAGCGTGTATAAGTGTCATTGTAAAAATTAATGTTAATTATATACAAATGTATTTACTTCGGCATTAAATATAATATTATCAATTACATAGAACTGAGTTTGAATTTAAAGAGCATTACAACATCTCAGAAGCCAGGATTTAAGTGGAACTAAGTTCTACTTACCACGTCCACAAAAGTAAAAACGTAAGTACCTACAATCTGTGTATAATAATTTTCATTATTACGAAGTATTATGTTCTGTTAATAGTGAAATAAAAGCTTTTCTAGTACATCAACCTAATTGACAATAATTAGGTTAGATGGCATTTGAAATTACGAATTATAAACGTTGAATATGGTTATATTATTGAAATAGTAGTGACATGATTAGATGATTTCATGAATGTTAACTATGCTTCATACACACATGGCCTAGCCAGGGCTACTCTCTGGAGGCTATTCCTCACACATGACCTAGCCAGGGCTACTCTCTGGAGGTCATTCCTATACAAACAAACTTACCTGTTTATTGAGTAATGTGGCATCCGAAGACACTTCATATATTTTCTTCCAGAAATGTGTCTAAAGCATTCAATTGAAAGTTTCAGACGACAAGTTAATAAAGAAAGATGCCAAAGCGCAGGCGGCAATCCCATGAGCAGCGTTCCAAGCATGCTGGTAAAGACAGTCCCCGGCCTGAAAGAGACGCAGTGACTCGGAACTCCATGACTCCAGCCTTACGCCGAAGCAGATCACGGGAGCGGCGATCGGTGAGAAGCCAAGGAAGTAAGCGACCTCGTGAGCGACAGCTCCGGAGCCCTACAGTGCATAAGGTGAGGGAGACTTCAACTGGTCGTATAAGGCGTCGACTGCAAAGTCATTCATCGCAGTCAAGTTCAGATGTAGAATCTCCACTTAGAAAAAGGCGTTCTACCTCAAATAATGTAGACTTAGTTGAAAAACTTTTGGATGTTTTAAAAAGTAAGAATACCACAGATATTGATAAGTTTCCTGTTTTAAACGTTGTTCCCGAATTTGATCCAATGTCACGTGAGCAGACTGTAGAGATCTGGATACATAAGGTTGAGGAATGCGCCCAGATTTACGGATGGTCTGATAAGCAAATAATCCACTATGCAATGCCAAAACTCTGTGGCTTAGCTAAGACTTGGTATCAGGGTCTCCCCTCTCTACTACATGGTCTGAATGGAAATTGAAATTAACAGAATCATTCCCTTCTCAAACCAACTATGCAGAGATACTTACTGAAATGCTTAATAAAAGGGGAAAGTTTGGTGAACCTCTCGAAGGTTATTATTACTCTAAAATTAATCTTCTGAATCGGTGTGAAATATATGGTAGGAAAGCGGTAGATTGCATAATCTTCGGCATAGACGATAGAGGCATTCGCTTAGGTGCTCAGGGAGCACAATTTAGTGAACCCGAACAACTGCTTAAGTTTTTCAAGAGCGTCAAGACAAATCAATCGAGCGGCGTTGAATCTAAACCTAAAAATACTGAGAGACTAGATAAAAAACTTACTCACAAATCATTAGATAATGATAAAAGAATAAAGACAAACGGCTTAAAGTGCTACAACTGCAATGATGTGGGTCACACATTTTATCGTTGCCCTAAGCCTACAATTAGATGTTCAAATTGCCATTTAAGAGGTCACTTGGCTGACAATTGCTCTAATAAATCAAATAAAGCACCTAAGTTAAATACAGAGTCGCAGTCAGTAATGAAGGTGCATTCAAACGATAACTTTAAAATCAAGTACAAAATTCCAATTAAAGTTAATGGGAAAACGCTGAAATGTCATATTGATTTAGGCAGTGAATGCACTTTGATTAGACTGACCGACGCGTTAAGTTTAGGAATTAATTGGGAAACCAACTCATTACCCATATTAAAGGGGCTAGGTAATATACCTTACCATCCAATTGGCCGAGCATTCGTTGATATAGACGTGCAAGATGTTGTTGAGAAAGATGTAGAGGTTCTAATAGTTACAGATGATATGATTAATGATCCGATACTTCTTGGACACACATATACTGAACGTCCTTTAATACGTATAATCAAGACTGATACCGATATAATTGTAAAACGCTGTGAGCTTCAGGATACATCTAAGTTTGCGTTATTGACTACACAATTAAATAATTTAAAACCACACAGTACGAACGCTATAAAAGTTAAATGCGATTCTGTTTATAGTGGAAGGATTTACGTGCATGGGTCTATAAGGGGACGCCCAGGTAATGAATACTTCCTATTACCTGGTGAGTATAACTTAAATAACGGACAAAGCGCATTGTTAGTACAAAATATATGTGACAAAGACACGGAGATACCTAATAATACATTAGTAACGCGTGCTCGCGTAGCAGATTTAATAGATAAACAAAATATTTATACTGTATTGGATATAACACTGACTGATGAATCTCTCAAATGTGGTAACATAACACCCCAGCAGAAAACTAAACTCATTGATTTACTTAAGAAATATAGGGAATGTTTCTCCTCTAATTTGCATGAACTAGGTTACACAAGTGGAACAGAAATGGAAATTAATCTAAAAGATTCTGAACCTGTTGTCTATCGGCCTTATCGTCTGTCGTATTCCGATAGACAATTAGTTCAATCGATGGTTCAGGAAATGTTAGATTGTGGTATCGTTCGGGAGTCGTCATCGCCTTACGCCAGCCCCATAGTTCTGGTTGAAAAGAAATCCGGCGAGAAGCGACTTTGTGTCGATTATAGAGCCCTAAACCGCAAGACTATTAAAGAGCATTATCCACTTCCACGCATAGAAGATCAATTGGATCTTCTAGCCGGTAATACAATGTTTATCACACTCGATTTGGCTTCCGGTTACTACCAGATTCCAATAGCTGAAGAATCTCGTGAAAAAACTGCCTTTGTCACGCCCGACGGCCAATATGAATACAATCGTATGCCGTTTGGGCTGGTAAATGCACCCTCAGTATTTCAAAGGGCAGTCAATAAGATTTTGAGTAAGGCTAGAAATAAACATGCACTTATATATATGGATGATGTCCTGATTCCTGGCCGCTCATTCGAAGAATGCCTTAAGTTTCTTGAAGAAATATTACTGCTTTTTAAAAGTGGTGGGCTTACTCTAAAACTTGAGAAATGTAGATTCTGTTTCGATAAAATAGAGTATCTGGGTTTCGAAATAAGTGCGGATGGAATCAGGCCAGGCTCCCTAAAAACTGATGCGGTTTCTAAATTCCCCGTCCCTCAAAATCAACACGATGTCCGCCGTTTTATTGGCTTAGCCAGTTTCTTCAGGAGGTTTGTCAAAGGGTTCGCAACAAAAGCGAGACCATTGACAGAACTACTGAAGAAAGATATAAAGTGGCGTTGGACTGAAATTGAACAAAGTGCCTTCGAAAACCTGAAAGCAAATTTAGTTCAAAGGCCTATTCTTGCTTTATACAACCCACACGCAGAAACCCAATTGCATACTGATGCAAGCAAAATAGGTATAGCTGGCATCCTTATGCAAAAAGGAGAAACTGACACATTCCAACCAATTGCTTATTACAGCCGCCAGACCACTACAGATGAGCAGAAGTTTCATTCGTATGAACTGGAAACATTGGCTGTAATAGCATCCTTAAATAAATTTCGCGTTTACCTGCTTGGAATTAAATTCACCATCGTGACTGACTGCAATTCTTTGCGGACAACGTTAACTAAACGGGATCTAATACCCCGAATTGCAAGATGGTGGATACAATTCCAAGAATACGACTGTTCCATTGAATACAGGCCCGGTGATAGAATGGCGCACGCAGATGCGTTAAGTAGGTGCCCGATCTTCGATGAAAACTGTGAAACACGCGTATTAGACATACTGAACGTAGGGTCCCAAGACTGGATTTCAACGGTACAAGACAGCGATGACGAGGTCAGACACATCAAAGAAGTACTGACTGACCCCCAATCGGAAGTCATTGCTGACATTATTAGAAATTATAAAATTAGAAATGGCCGTGTCTATCGTGTTATAGAACCAGACGTATTTAGATGGGTAGTGCCAAAAGGAGTGCGTTGGCAAATCCTCAGGGCAAATCATGATGAAGTCGGACATTTTGGCTTCGAGAAAACGCTCGAAAGGATTAAAGCCACCTTTTGGTTCCCAAAAATGCGCAAATTCATAAAAAAGTACGTGAGTGCATGTCTCGAATGTGCCCATCATAAAGTACCTTCAGGAGGAAAAGCTGGTTTACTTCATCCCATACCTAAAATAAACATTCCATTTCATACCATCCATGCGGACCATTTGGGCCCGTTCAATAGAAGTAAAAGGGGAAACAGCTATATACTTGTTATCATTGATGCTTTTACTAAGTACATCAATATAACGGCTGTCCGTAATACCAAATCCTCCACAAGCGTACATGTTCTTAAGGAACATATTAGTTATTTTGGAACACCAACACGACTAATAACTGATCAGGGCACAAGTTTTACGGGAAAGAAATTTAAAGAATTTGTTAAATCTCTGGGTATAAAACACGTATTCAATGCTGTAGCTACCCCTCGAGCCAACGGCCAGGTGGAGCGGTACAACCGTACTATCTTGGCCGCACTGGGCTCAATGACTCATGAAAAACCTAAGGGGAACTGGGACGTTTATCTGACCGACGTTCAGTTAGGAATAAACACCACTATTCATGCTACAACAAAAAAAACTCCTACGGAACTACTATTTGGTTATAGGGCCACCCATCCCTCTGTAGGTACGCTAAATGAAGTTATACATGATGTAGGTAATGATGTCTGTAATTTAGATGAATCGAGAGAGTCCGCAAAACTATTAATAGAGGAGCAACAAAACAAAGATAAGGTACGTTATGACTTGCATAGGAAGAAAGTAAATAGTTTTGTTGTTGGTGACCTAGTTAGAGTTCTTAGGAATGTTCCTAGTCAAGACGGGCAGTCCAGAAAGCTGGAAGCTAAATGTCGTGGGCCTTACAGAATCAAAAAGGCTCTCCCAAACGATAGATATGTCATTGAAGATACCCCCTTGACTAAGAAGGGTAAAACTTATGAAGCTATCGTTGCTCTAGATAAGCTGTTCCCTTGGCTAAGTTTTGGTAGCGCCTACGATGATGTGTCTTCAACTAGTAATGATGAGTTTGATGATTAAGCTCAATGAATACATTTTGTAGGATTTCTGATTTAGTCGAGAACAATCAGATCAATGAAAGTTGAAATATTCCAAAGCAGAGATTGGTAGTGTCATGGCCAGTCTCTGGGTACTGTCATGGCTGGCTTTACGCCCTTTGGAATTATGAATAGAATTTCGCACCATGCAGCCATTTCGGAGGTGGTAATGTCATGGCCAACTTCTGAATGGTCGCATGGCAGGCACTTGGATGGTTGAAATACTCCAAAGCAGAGATTGGTAATGTCATGGCCGGTCTCTGGGTACTGTCATGGCTGGCCTTGCGCCCTTTGGAAGTATGAATAGAATGTATCACCTGCAGCCATTTCGGGGTGGTAATTTCATGGCCAAATGGTAAAGAAGGACCTGCTAAGTAAGACTAAATATTAGAAAGGTATCGTAATAGTCTATAAAATATTGTTTTGTTTTAATATTATGTAAATTAGGTAATTCTGTATGTTAGTCAAATCATTACTTAGGTACTTTAATGGCATTATTAATTGTAATCGTATTGTTTCATTGTAATCGTATAGTTTCATTGTTATCGTATTGTAATTCTAATCTGTATTAATAATTATAATATTGAATGTAATTCTAGTCTAGTAAGATATCTGTTCAGAAACTTGAGTACCTACTATGTATAATATTATATTGAATATTTTATAAACAACTTTTGTGTAATCCTGTTGCACTAAATTATAATTTGTATTTAGGACTAAACAAAATTTGTTCCTGTAGTTAGAATCTTTATAACAACAACTTGATTGGTTACCACTTACCGAGTATAAAACTATTTTATTGTTATTCATACTGCTATATAGTCTTGTTAATTTTGTTAAATTAATTATTTTGAACGAGGGGACTCGTTAATGTTTTAGTCGGATGGCCGAGTTGTTACGGTTATTTATTTATTATACAGACTGAATCATATAAGTAGATATTAAAATGTATTACTTCTTTAAAATAAAACAAACATGTTGAATTATCGATTAAATAAATGGCAACCCCATATTGTAAACTTTAAAGTGGGTATTAGAGTATATTATTAAACGTAGTGATTATATTCTCTTTAGTGGGTATAACGATCACAACCTGCCACAAGGAATAATATAAAAGTCGTTGTAACGTTATTACGAGGTTCAGTCTACATTAGTCAGTCAGTCGACAACTTCATGGTAGCGTGTATAAGTGTCATTGTAAAAATTAATGTTAATTATATACAAATGTATTTACTTCGGCATTAAATATAATATTATCAATTACATAGAACTGAGTTTGAATTTAAAGAGCATTACAACACTATACTAATATTATAAAGAGGTAGTTATTATTTGACTGCCTCATTGGTCTAGTGGTTGCAAGCGCGACTGCTGAGCGTGGGGTCCTGGGTTCGATTCCCGAGTCGGGCGAAGTGTTATTGGGTTTTTTCAGTAGGAAATTCTCAGCAGCAGCCCGGAGTCTGGATTTGTGCCCGGTCAATGGCAATAGGCTCACCCCCTATTACATGGGACTATAACAACTGGCGAAATGTGGGTGTACTATACACCTCTGCCTACCCCTTCGGGGAAATATAGGCGTGATGTTATGTTGTTAGTTATTATTTTTTATATTTTGAGTTTGTCAGTTTGTGAGTTTGTATGTATAGGCTACTATTATTTGTTCTATGGTATGGGGTAGTAAATTAAATGATTTACGATTTTGATTTAGTAAACAGGGTTCCCACCATACACCCCAGTTTCTGGAAGTCTGATCAATTAGATCTGTTGTCAAATCTCATGTCAGCTCGTGTGATTGGCCAGCAAAAAATGTTAACAACCAATCACAACGCTTGACCTGAGATTTGACAGCTGATTAGTAAATTTTTACGTTGACCAGCCTTGCGGAAACTGGGAGTAAGTGTAACCAGCCACAAATTTATTAAAAAACTTTAAACTGGATCAATAAAATTACTTAAAACTACTTACTATTTAATTAAAAATCGAAAAAAGTGAACGCCTAGGCTAAACTGGGTTTCTTTTATCGGGCTTAGGCCGCATTAGTTTGGTCTAGGCTACACGGGTAGATCCTACCACGAATAGGAAGAAATAAACTATTATGTATTGTTGTGATTTTCTTGTGTGCAATAAAGAATAAGAATAAGAGCAAGTTTGGCCTAGGCAAAACTAGCTTGTCCTGAAACCGGGTTTGGCCGGTAACATATACATACACACACACTCACACCCCCACACACACACACCCATATAAATTTTTTTTTCATGTATGTACAGCGATTACTCCGAGATTTATGGGCCGATTTGCGTGGTTGTTTTTTTATTTGGTAGAGTAAGTCGGCGCGGTGGTCCCATATAAATTTTATTGACGTAGGTCGAGTAGTTTTTGAACCAGCTTCAATAAATCAGTTTAATTTAGCTTCGCTTACCTAGATGATCTACTAATAGTTTCGTTTTTCTGTGAATTCTCAACTAAAAAGTATGAAATAAAAACTTTTTAACAAAAAATAAAACCGACTTCAAAAACCTTAACTAAAAAGTAAAAAATAATCCTTGTATGTATTTCAAAATCTTAACATAAACCAAAATTTTGAAGGCGGCGCGTGATTTTCATGTATGTTCGCATAAACTGTTTTTTATTACTATAGATAAGCGCTCGACAGTACATTATATTTACATGACGCAAAGGGACAGTCACGCGCCACCTTCAATCTTGGTTTATGTTAAGATTTTGAAATACATACAAGGATTATTTTTTACTTTTTAGTTAAGGTTTTTGAATTCGGTTTTTAATAAACACCACAGCGCTTAAAGTAATTTGAGACCGGAGTGAAAATGAGATTTCCAGTCCTCTGTAATTTCCTTAAGAATTTTCCTTTTCGTAAAATTGTTAAGGTCTTTCCATGAAGTTAATGGCTGCATAGTAAAGTGCATTTAGTAATGAATGTACTTCGCAAATGCAAAGCCCATAATTAAGTCGGGTTTAAAAAAACGTTACGTTTCCTTCCGTCTAACCTATTTTATAAGCGGCTCATGTAATTAATTTGATCATAATCAACGAATCGAGTTTATAAAAATATTTTAATTTAAATGTTACATGGTATAAAAATTATCCCAATCGATTCACCTATCAACTCAGCCTATCGCAGTCCACTGCTGGACATAGGCCTCTCCCAAGTTGCGCCACAACGCTCGATCCTCTGCCTTCCGCATCCAGTCCCCCCCAGCCACGCTCTTTAGGTCGTCGGTCCACCTGGCAGGGGGGCGCCCTACGCTGCGTTTGCCGATTCGCGGTCTCCACTCAAGGACTCGTCTGCTCCAGCGGCTATCGGTCCTTCGACAGACATGGCCAGCCCACTGCCACTTCAGCTTACTGATTCTACAAGCTATGTCGGTCACTCCGGTTCTTCTCCGGATAATCTCGTTTCGGATTTTATCCTTCAAAGAAACTCCAAGCATAGCTCGCTCCATAGCTCGCTGAGCGACTTTAAACTTGTGGACTAGCCCAACTGTCAGTGTCCACGTCTCGGCACCGTAAGTCATGACAGGCAGGACGCACTGGTTGAAGACTTTTGTCTTCAAACTTTGCGGTATAGGCGACGAGAAGACTCGGCGAAGTTTGCCAAACGCTGCCCAGCCCAGACGGATCCTTCTGTTGGCTTCTTTCTCGAAGTTGTGTTTACCAAGCTGAATTGCCTGCCCTAGGTAGACGTATTCCGTTACAACTTCGAGTGTCGACCCTTCGACGAATATTGGCCTCGGCATGACATGCTTATTGAACATGACTTTAGTCTTGTCCAGATTCATGCCGAGACCGACACGTCGAGAGGCTCCGTTTAAGCTGTGCAGCATTTCGCCCAGTTGTTCCAGCGACTCAGCCATTACAACGATGTCATCGGCAAAACGGAGATGTGAGATGTTCTCGCCGTTAACGTTGATACCCTGTCCAGTCCAGTCCAGTGTCGTGAAGACGTCCTCCAACGCGTTAGTGAACAATTTCGGGGATATTACATCCCCTTGTCTCACCCCTCTGCGCAGTTGGATTGGCTTCGTCTTTTGGTCCTGGAGCTGAACAGTCATGGTAGCAGCGTTGTATAGGCATCTCAGCATCTCTATATACCGCTCATCAATGTGACATCGCTGAAGAGCATCCAGAACTGCCCAAGTTTCGATAGAGTCGAAGGCCTTCTCGTAGTCCACGAATGCCATACACAGCGGCTGATTGTACTCTTCAGTCTTCTGTATGATCTGCCGAACAGTATGGATGTGGTCTACGGTGCTGTAGCCTTTTCGAAACCCAGCTTGCTCTGGTGGCTGGAATTCGTCGAGTCTTCCGGCGAGACGATTCGTGATGACCCTCGAGAACAGCTTGTATACGTGACTCAGGAGTGAGATGGGTCTGTAGTTCTTCAGTAGGGTTTTATCCCCTTTTTTGAAGAACAGTACCACCGCACTCCCGCTCCATGCCTCCGGTGTAGAGCCTTGTTGGATGACGGAATTAAACAGACTCTGTAGCTCCTTCAGGACCGGAGCCCCGCCTGCTTTTAGGAGTTCAGTAGTAATGCCGTCATCGCCCGGAGCTTTGTTGTTCTTAAGCTGCTCGAGGGCCGCCCTAATCTCGCCCTGGTCAACGTCCGGAAGATCCTCGGTGTAATGGCGCGTGAGCTGGGCTCTTTTGTCGTCATTGCTAGGAACTGCTGGTCTCGCCGTTTTGGTGGAATACAAATGCCCATAGAAGTTTTCGACCTCATCAAGCATCTCGATCTTAGAGGTGACTATTTTGCCATCCGCGGCTTTCAGTTTCATCAGATGGGTCCTCCCTAGCTGCTGAGCGAAAACTTTCAATCCCCTATTTTGCTCAATCGCAGCCTCAATGGCGCGGGTGTTGGAGCGGCGGAGGTCACGTCGCATCAGCTTCCTAATCTGTAGGTTTAAGGACCTATTATCAGATGAAAACGAATGTGCGGCTGGCATTTCCCGTCTTTTCCTCATCAGATCGAGAGTCTCGGTCGAAAGCTTGGGCATCTTGCTTCCACGCTGCGGCGGAAAGAATTTTCGAGACAGTTCCTGCAATGTTTTGACCATGGTGTTGGTTTTCTCCTCAATATTGCCCGTGGTTTCCAGCGAGTCGAATCGATTTTGAAGTTCCGCTTGGAACCTTTCGGAGCCCAAACTGGTTTGGAGCGGCGAAGGTCGGAGAGTAGACTTTATCATGCGCGTTCTTTCAGCTCTAAAATTGATATTTAGAGTGCCTCGGATAAGTCGGTGATCGCTTCCGGTGTTGAACCTATTGATCACAGAGACATCTCTAAATATGTGCTTCTTATCCGTCATGATAAAGTCTATCTCGTTCCTTGTCACCTTGTCGGGGCTTTTCCAGGTCCATCTTCTTTGGGGCTGCTTCTTAAAGAAGGAGTTCATTAAGAAGAGCCCCTGGGACTCCAAGAAGTTGACCAACATTTGGCCCCTGTGGTTTCTGCGCCCCAAACCGTAAGGTCCGATTCTCGATTCGCCGCGTTCTTGTACTCCCACTTTAGCGTTGAAGTCCCCCATAACAACGTTGTAGTGAGCCTTAGCGGTACTATTCATAACCTTAGCTATGTCTTCGTACATCGCTTCGGCTATATCGTCAGAGTGTGTCGAGGTCGGCGCATATACCTGCACTATTTTCAGCTTGTACCTATCATTTAGCTTTAATACAAGGTACGCTACCCGTGTCGACACACTACCGATTTCCACAACGTTGTTTACGAGGGCCTTATTGACAAGAAAACCAACACCACCTTGGGAGAGCTGATCACCTTCGCGGAAGTAGAGTAAGTTTCCTGACTCCAGGGTTATCGTGTCCTCTCCCTCTCTACGGACTTCGGATAACCCCAGTATATGCCATTTTATATGACTTAACTCTACTTCAAGCTCGGCGAGGTGATGGTCCAGTCTCAACGTTTTTCCATTGTACGCTGCCAGATATAGTCGTCGGTTTTGGTAGCCTGCCGTAACCCGGGGATTCCTAGCACCCCCCGTCCCACCGTTACCACGACCGCTACCGTAGTCGGGAATAGAGGGACCACCGGGAACTGGGGGCCGTTGTATGTGTTGTGCGTTCATAGGGATGTATGCCCATAGTCACCACGCTGGGCAGGCGGGTTGGTGACCGCAGTGGGTGATGTTGCACGATGTTGGTGCACAGAAGGACGCTGCTGCCCATCCTCCTGATTTCAAACCTTAGTCGCCTTTTACGACACCCATGGGTAGAAGGAGGGTGGTCTATTCTTTTTATTTGCCGGATACCACACGGCAATTCACCTAGTGATTTAATAATAATAATTCATTTATTTCAGGCATCAAGGCCCATAAAGAATACATAAAACCATATACAATAATATAAAATAGGCGCTGTAAAAAGATCTTGGACGGAAGACGGAATCTCGCTAAACAAAAAGTGAAGCACCCATAATAAGATGGCTCGCCTAAAAGTACGGGCTGGCACGCTCACATTCACACCCATAGTAAGACAAAAAGCCGCGATTACGCAACAAATCTCGTGTGACGGTGTGTAAAAATTCTGTCGAAATTATAGTGGGTTTAGGAAAAAACGAAGTGCTTCAATCTTTTCTTAACGATATTCCGTCCGCCATTTTTAATTCATCCGAGAAAAAAATTAAACAAACCTTTCAAGTTTGCACTTATGCAGTAACGTTGTCACAGAATATTTAATAGTACTATGACGTTGTATACAACGTTACTGCATAATTATTCGTGTTCACATAAATCGACAAAATGTAGGGAACAGCTGATTTTTTTTGGCGATTTCAGGGTTGTTCTCATAGTAAAAGTTGTTCATACTGATGAGTACAATGACCCCTTAAGAGGTTTTCAGTTATTTCAATAACACGTTGTATGTCGTGGGATAATCGAAAAAATCGGATCTTTGCGAAATTCCTAGGACGATTGCAAAGGACCGGATAATTGGAATCTCTGAAAGTTTTTCGTTATCATCCGAGCAATTTTTAAGATTTGTATATAAATAAATAAATACATTACATCCTGAGATATTATTTTATATCGCTCACCGTACTTTCAAATGTAACCTTTTACACGTAGATGTAATCTTTTTAGTCAAAGGATGTAATATACATATTACATGATACATCCCAAACACTATATTTTTTCGACCGACTGAGCGATATTAACAGTATAGTATTATATTATTATTATTAGTGGTAACAGTTTGGCTCTGGCGGCGCCTTTATTTCGTAAGCAGTAAGGGCGGTTTTCAGACTCGGGTGTTGCCACTGTCATGCGGTCAACTATACTTTTCTTATATTTTGTATCGACTGTCCCTTCTTAATTTTTTACCTATGTGTCTTTTGTTTTTACTTTCTATGTAACCCCACCTATAAGTTGCTTGCTTGTGTTTATCACTGTGTTTTAAATGTTGCGCGTCGTTAACTGTGACAATAAACTATTTTTCTTTCTTTTCTTTCTTTATATTTTCAAGTTTATATTATGCCCCGTACCCCGTACTCAGCTTCAGGCCTTTTTTTTTTTGCCGTGGGGAAATTTTCATGGACGCACTCCGCCCGGTGTAGGCGGAGCCAGTGTCGGACTCTTACCGACTAAAACCACCACGGTATTCCTTCAACTACCTTAGCCGGGGGCGTGGGAACCCGTGAGTATTCACACAACCACCCCCGACAGGCACCGGCCCGCCACAAGCAGGCGAGCCCCTTCTACCCGTGCGGCCTAACGTCGGCCGCACCCTTCTTGGTGGCGCACATAGAACCCTGCACGCCACCTCACTTCATGGGCCTTTACCAGCTGCGTCAACTACGCCGGCTGTGCCAGCTACGCCAGCTGCTGGTCGGGCAGCAGACTACCACGAGTCTGCTGCTCGCAGGCCCTATCTCCCGTAATTTTTTATAGAGGTTTTCTTCCTCGCGGTCCGGGCGGTGAAGCCAAATCCCTCGGTCCCAAGAGGCGCGAGAACACTACTCAGCGGGCACGCCTGGGGTTACATGATCGACGCGGGCAGGGAAGGATAGTCCCCCCGCTGCCTGCTCAGTGGCAGGGTGAGTGCACACCGGGCCCGCCCCTGCTCCTCCACTGTGCCCTCTGTTGGCAACAGAGGGACACGTGGAACAACTCCCCACTGGCCCAGAACGGGCCCCTCCCGCGCCAGAATATTCGCCACAGGCAATAAAATCCCCCGAAGGTTAATCCCTCGAAAGGATTTTATTGCCCGTACCCAAGATGCACATTGCTCGCAGAAATGATGGCCGATGGGGAAGTAAAGTTCTGAAGTGGCGACCGCGTACTGGAAGACGCAGCGTGGGTATGGCCCCACAAGGTGGACCGACGACCTGGTGAAGGTCGCGGGAATCCGCTGGATGCGGAAGGCGCAGGACCGGTTGTTGTGGCGATACTTGGGGGAGGCCTATGTCCAGCAGTGGACGTCTTTCGGCTGAAATGATGATGATGATGATGATGATGACCCAGGATGCACCGGTCAAACAACTGCCGTTCCCTCCAGACGTGTCCAGAAGGACAAGCAGCCGTCAGGCACACGTGGAGGTTTTCTGGCCAGCACCCCACCGTTTCAGGCCTCCGCGTCGCCGTCGGTTCGTGTCTGTGTCCGACCGACCGCACTAAACGAAAATATATGTATATAAAGGTGAGTAGCGGGGTGTAATTTATATTTCGGGATATAATTTATATTATATTCCATAGTGAAAAGCCAGCTTAACTTTCGGAAGTATTTTTATTGAAAATCCAAATAATCCGTAAGATAATTTCACTTGGAACCCGTCATCGAATCTCGAATATTTCCATAAACATTACAATTTTGGGTTGTAAGCGGATTATCGTTTTGATATAAATAGCAGGGGTGAGCCGTATCAAATGGGCGAGTGGACATACGGTTGATAAGGCTCACTAAATCCTTGGCCATGAAGAAAACGCCACGCTTTCGCTAGCAGCGACAATATTCAAGCGTTACAAACACGTACTTAGTTTGGAAATACGCTTAAACGCTGCAACGTCTAGTGTCGGGGTAGAGTAGATAAATTATCACTACAGAGTACAGACAAATAAGGTATACTGGGTGAACGGGTGAACTAGGGACATATTCAAGAATATGGCAGAATGTGCAAATGCATAAAAGTTATTTTTTTAAATGTTCTACTAATAAACCATGCGTACTACATGAGAAAAAAATTGCTCGAGCAAGCTCTGACTGTCTAGGGTCTGCTGGCTAGTAGAAAAGGCAGACAGGGTGGAAATAGCGACCGATGGACACTGCCGTGCTAGGTGTATGACATCGAAAAAAAAAGGGGTAGTGTGGATGCGGCCAACGTTAGGCCGCACGGGGATAAGGGGCTCGTCTGCTTGTGGCGGGCCGGGACCTGTCGGGGGTGGTTGTGTGAATACCACAAATTGGGTTTCCATGCCCCCGGCCAAAGGTAGTTAACACCGTCGTGGTTTTATTCGGTAAGAGTCCGACACTGGCTCCGCCGTCCCCGGGCGGAGTGCGTCCATCAGGATTTGACCACGGCAAAAAAAGGTGCATCACCTCAGTACATGAAACTTTAATTTGTAAGCACGGAATAGTGACCACAGTTATTGATGAAAAAGATTGGAAAAAAAATCAAGGTGTCGCTTTTAATGCATATTTGGAAAGAGAATCAAGTACTGAATATACTCCTTTAATAAGACCCTCGTTCAATCAGTCAATCTGTATAGAATTATAGACGCTGATAACAGATTTTGGAGGGGCTTAAAATATTTTTATAAATTATTTTCTTATAATTTTCCGCTCTGCATAAAAATAGTCACAACAGAGTGCAATTCCCTAGTGAATAAAGCTCTTTACTTATAGGACATCTTCATAAAATGAGGTGTTTTTTTCATGTTTCTAGCCTTGCCGCCGAGGTCAAACCTTGTTCAGTGGGTGTTCGATGGAAGGTCATGTAAGGTGAGACACTGCCCTGAAGGGACTCGTAAACGCTCTCATATTCAAATGAAATCCATTCCCGACGCCTTGCGCCGTATTCTTCATGCGCGTGATAAATTTTCCATCGTATTTTTGAATCATATTAAAATAACTCTTTAAAGTGGTTTTCAGTTTTTGCGTTTGTACAGTTCTCGACCATTAACTCTTTATAATTTTTATATTTTTTATGGTTAAAACGAGTTTAAGCTATTAACAAAAAAAAAAAAAAAAAAAAAAAAAAAAAGTAAAAAGTAAAAGTATAAAAATTCCTTAAATAAAGAGAAAAAAAAAAAAAAAAAAAAAAAAAAGCTATTAACAATATGAAGAAGATGCAGCGTTCCCCTGACTTCTAATAATATTAGGGTTTCCACAGATGTTGATTATTGCTAGATAAATACGTACCGTGTGAGAGATTTTCATAATGTCATCAGGTTCGGGAAAAGGCCTGTAGGTCTACTCGCGTTTTTCGAACGACAAACGAAGTACGAACTTTCGTTCCGACTGATACTTACATAATAAAGATAGGCACATAAAAAAGGCACAATTAAGATAGACTACGGTTCATAGTCGTATACAATTTACCGGAGATGAGAAAAACAAACGTCAAAACACGATCATCGCATGCGATAAGAGAACGATGGTTGACCGGAGTAGCAAATTGTGCGATGAATCGTACGATTTATCGAATATCGTCGAACGGGAGTAGACCCCCTGTACCTGTACGATAATTAGCCACTTCATTCTAAAGGTACAGAGCCTAGACACATATTCTCTTTATAAGAAGTGACCCGGGCCAGGCAGATGGCTGTTGAGTCCACGTGGCGGTGATGCTATTATTTGATTGGCGATTTGCACAATTCTCCCGTTAGTTAAGCATCATGTGAGTAGCAGGATGAATACCGTACAGAGGGCCAACTCTCGTAATTAAAATGTCCAAAATATGGTTCCCATTGAATCTCAATCTTCTAAATGTCAGTATATGTAGGTATGTCATGACATTATGACAGAAGCTGTTCACGTTTGACGTTGTTTTGTGACATGTAAGAAAGTTCTTTCATCGTAGCATATAAGTCAAAGACTTTGTATAACTATATAAGTACGCTCGGTCGAAATGTTAAACTGACGTCAACTGCCACACTTGACTTCGGGCGTGGCCACGCCCCTTTCTATTTAATTACGTTTAAACCAAAGACTTTGTATAACGTAACTCTATGGTTTAAACAGAGACATGGCATAAGATCGGCGGTAAATGTCATGTCTCTGCGTTTAAACAAAAGACATTTTTATACTTATACTGACGTACCTATAGTAACTACGTTTCTCGCTATTTTACTACGAAATCTATATAAAACTCATTCGTTCATAATCTCTATAATATTTCCTATCTGTTTTTATAACTTCCTTGTAATTTGGCAAGAAGTAAAATAAAATAAATAAAATACATGAAAAAATACAAAAGAAAAACTATTTTCACAAATTTCCGCCGCTCGACGGCACGCGGCACTCAACCGCGGCCAGCCAGCAGACAGCAACAAGCAAGCAAGCAGCAAGTTATTTTGAACATTTTAACTACGAAAATTCGCCCTCTGGTTGTTTGAGAAAGTTTAAAAAATCTTTCTAAGCCCTAAGCCCTTACCTTCTTATTACAATAGTTTAGACTTTAGACACTTGTTTAACTGGGTCTGACGTCAAACTTCATACATAAAAAAGTTGTTAAAGCCCGGCTTAGCTACCTAAACCCTTTTGTAACAAGGTGGTTAATAATAAAACAAGTTTAACCGGATTATATCGCGTATATTATAAAAGGCAAAATACAAAGGTTTTCAATAACACGTCTTATGTGGATAGTATTGCCGCGTGGTACCCTAAAAACGTAAACGTAAATGTTTTTCATACGGATGAGTACAATGACCCCTTAAGAAGTTTTCAATAACACGTGTGTCGATGTATAACCGCGTAGCGTAGTACGCTATCGATATACGTGTTATTGAAAACCTCTTAAGGGGTCATTGTACTCATCCGTGTGAACAACTTTTACTATGGGACCAACCCTAAAATCGCCAAAAAAATATCAGCTCTTCCCTACATTTGTGTTCACATAAATCGACAAAATGTAGGAAACAGCTGTTTTTTTACGTTTGATGTGTTATAATTATTTTATAGACATGAAAATTTTGTAGGTAATATCAATAAAATCCTTAATTTAAATATTTCATTGATAATAACTTAAAAAAAGTTTGATAAAAAACAATACAACTACTAATGGTAGATTTAAATGGGTAACATCGATTTGAAAACAATTGATATCCCATTACCATTCTATTGCCATTCCGACGAGATTGACATTTAAGTTATAGCAGAATACCCATTTTGTCACAGTTGTATAGGAGTGTCAGTAGGATGTCGGTGGAATGGCGATGGTTGGTTTTTATCAATTAAGGATTCACGTAGTTGCTTTATGTTCCAATAGTTACGTAAACGACGCGGCGACGTAGCGAACTTCGCTTCAAGTAACTTAAGCTAAGTTGGCTATTTATTATTATTTATTATAATGCTCACGCGTGTCATACGACGTTTTTCAACACACTTTCGAGGGAAAAAACATATGAACGTATTTTAGGCAAATATTGAATTTGTGAATAATGGCGAGCGGATCACTGTAATCGCACGGTGATGTATAGGTATGCGCGCGCAGTTGGTAGAAGGAAACCGCCAAACAACCTAATATTAAAAATATAATTTATTATTTATAACACAATTAATGTTAATTTGTTGACAAACATAAATAATTTAATGAAATTAAATGTTTATATAACACAAATTAAATAGTTGATTTGTTCACAATTTTTTTAAATTTTGTGTAGACATCAAAATATTTTGCTGCTTTTATAAAATTAAAAAATAAACTGTAAGTACCTAAAGTAAAAACTAAAAAGCACTAGTGCGATAATATAAAGTAAAAACCACGCGGGCGTTATTATAAGCTACATTATGAACCTAAAAGTGGTGCAATAAGAGCCACATAACGAGTAAGTGTGTTGAAAAATAATTGAAACATTTCAAACGTAAAAAAAAACTGCTGTTCTCTACATTTCGTCGATTTATGTGAACACAAATGTAGGGCCGCGAAATCGGGAAAATGTAGGGATAAGCTGTTTTTTTTCGCGATTTCAGGGTTGTGTTCATAGTAAAAGTTGTTTATACTGACGATAATATATATGTCGATAATATTGGCAGGTACCATGCTATCGATACTTTCGATAGAGTAACTGATTCTCAAGGTTAGCTTTAGATACTATCGAAGCGTTCGTTGCTATCGACCGTATTGATAGCTTTTTATGCAATACTATTCATAGCACTATTAGTGTCAAATACTATATAGACACTAACGATAGTATTGCTATAATATGTCGATAGTCAATAGTACATGCCCATCGATTGTGTAACTGATTCTCAAGGTCGCATTTATAGTCTAAAATTGAATATTATCGTCGAATTAAATTACTACATTACACAATTCAACTTTATTTTACAAAAAAAAAGTTCAATTGTTACAACAATAACTGCAAAAACCGGCCAAGAGCATGTCGGGCCATGCTCAGTATTATAGGGTTCCTTAAGTAGGTGTACAAACGAATCAAATCGAATATTAATCATGGCTATTTTAGTTTTTGCAATAATCGGCAGCATTCGCGACTCAGAGCGTGTTGTTAGTAGCGCCATCTAGCGATAAATTCAAGAAGCCAAATTTAAGAAGTCTGGTTGATGTCAAAGTTACTTTTTGTGATTTTTTCAAATAGAAAGTAGCTAAAGGAGCATTATTTGCTATGATCATTTTTCTCTAAGGTCAATGACCTTTGAACTAGGACGTTTTAAGTATTTTTCAGTTTTCTGTCTATAACTCAAAAAATTATTATCACATTATACTCGAAATAATTTTAAAAGAGATTTTTCACAAAGGTCTATCAATGTGGAAGATTATAAGTTTCTACGTTGCATAGTTTAGAAATGGCAGGGGGGGGGACACATTGCAAGCCACTTTGGCGGGCTATATTTCGCAGATGGTACACCTGATAAAAAAGTGATGTATGAAACATTACCTTCATTTTAGTAGACCTATTCAATGATACCCCACACAAGGGGGTGCAGGGTTTTTTTTTTTTTTTCCCATTTCACATGTATGGGCGCCACCCCTAAAGAACGTAAAAACTATTTTTTTATTCTTTTAAAATTGAGATCTATATGCAGACTATTTTTGAACAAAATTTCATTTACTTATGTTTATAACTGTAGAAGTTATTAAGCTGTAAAGGATTAGGACAGACGGACAGACGGACAGACGGACAGACGGACAGACGGACGGACATGACGAAACTATAAGGGTTCCTTGTAGGACTTCGGAACCCTAAAAAGGTATGTTTGCAAAATGACCTCTCAGTTGTAGTTCGATGGCAAAAAGTCATTGAGAGACGATTGTCAGAAACGTCAAATATCGAGTAGACTACCGAAACTTAAGCTATCGAGAAGACATTGATACACTATTGGTTTACAGAATAGCAAATAGTCCAATGGCAGTTGAATGGTAGAAACGAATGGAATAAAAACCGGCCAAGAGCATGTCGGGCCATGCTCAGTATTATAGGGTTCCTTAAGTAGGTGTACAAACGAATCAAATCGAATATTAATCATGGCTATTTTAGTTTTTGCAATAATCGGCAGCATTCGCGACTCAGAGCGTGTTGTTAGTAGCGCCATCTAGCGATAAATTCAAGAAGCCAAATTTAAGAAGTCTGGTTGATGTCAAAGTTACTTTTTGTGATTTTTTCAAATAGAAAGTAGCTAAAGGAGCATTATTTGCCATGATAATTTTTCTCTAAGGTCAATGACCTTTGAACTAGGACGTTTTAAGTATTTTTCGGTTTTCTGTCTATAACTCAAAAAATTATAATCACATTATACTCGAAATAATTTTAAAAGAGAGTTTTCACAAAGGTCTATCAATGTGGAAGATTATAAGTTTCTACGTTGCATAGTTTAGAAATGGCAGGGGGGGGGACACATTGCAAGCCACTTTGGCGGGCTATATTTCGCAGATGGTACACCTGATAAAAAAGTGGTGTATGAAACATTACCTTCATTTTAGTAGACCTATTCAATGATACCCCACACGATGGGGTGCAGCGAAAAAAAATATTTTTTCCCCATTTCACATGTATGGGCGCCACCCCTAAAGAACGTAAAAACTATTTTTTTATTCTTTTAAAATTGAGATCTATATGCAGACTATTTTTTAACAAAATTTCATTTACTTATGTTTATAACTGTAGAAGTTATTAAGCTGTAAAGGATTAGGACAGACGGACAGACGGACAGACGGACAGACGGACGGACATGACGAAACTATAAGGGTTCCTTGTAGGACTCCGGAACCCTAAAAATGAAAATGCTATGTATGCTGTGTTCTATAGGTACTATGTAATTTGTATGCCTTTCAAGGCTATATTTAATAGTGTGACTTAATATTTTAATTTTCCACAAAGTTTTTAACTTTTACCTATGTTTCACAAATAAATTATTTTGATTTTAATTTTGATTTTGATTTTATGGTTTTCAATTTTATTGTAGTTCAGTGGAAAGTCATTGGATAGCCATTGGTCTCTAAATAACTATTATTCTGATGATGATGATGATTCGGATGAGTACAATGACCCCTTTAGAGGTTTTCAATAACACGTATATCAATAGCTTACTACGCGGTAATACTATCGAGATACGACGTGTTATTGAAAACCTCTTAAGGGGTCATTGTACTCATTCTTATGAACAAATTTTATATATTTTATAACGTTTGCGTTTTTTGTGATTTCAGGATTGGTCCCATAGTAAAAGTTGTTCATACAGATGAGTACAATGACCCCTTAAGAGGTTTTCAATAACACGTATGTCGATAGTATTGCCGCGTAGTACGCTAAAAACGTAAACGTAAAAATTGTTCATACGGATGAGTATAATGACCCCTTAAGAGGTTTTCAATAACACGTATATGTCGATAGTATTGCCGCGTAGTACGGTAAAAACGTAAATGTAAAAGTTGTTCATACGGATGAGTATAATGACCCATTAAGAGGTAGGTAATATCAATAAAATCCTTAATTTAAATATTTCATTGATAAAAACTAAAAAAAAGGTTGATAAAAAACAATACAACTAATGGTAGATTTTAATTGGCAACATCGATTTGACATTACCATTCTATTGCCATTCCGTCGAGATTTAAGTTTTAGCAGAATACCCATTTTGTCAAAGTTGTTTATGAGTGTCAGTAGGGTGTCAGTGGAATGGCGATGGTTGGTTTTTTAGTGTAATTAGCAGACTTGGGGCCCTGTTGACCTGTGTTCAATGAAGTTAAGAGCGTGGAAATCGTAGAAATACGTTCGTACACAATCGACTACCACTCGAAGTTCGTTAATGGTGCCGATTCTCTTGTCACAAAATTCTCTAAACTAGACTAAAAATCACCTAAATTTAGTTTAGTCCTGTCAAACGACGTTTTCTATTCTGAAATTCACTTTAAAACTAATTTTTGGTTTGACAGGACCAAAATTAGTTTAGTTATTCAACTTAGTAAAAATTGACATTTTGCTATTCTGTAATTGACGTTTTTCACCTAATATTAGAAATGTCAACCTAAATCCGACTATTTTTAGAAGGCATCAAAATACATGTCGACTATAATTAGTTATCAACAACTAAAATTGCAAAGCTTATTTTATTCATTTTTATAGTTTTTAGGTAGTTTAAAATAAATAATGGATGCCTACTATGTGGTTGCAGCTGTTGTAGATTCAGCAGAAAGGTAAATTGTTCATAGAAACATACAATGAAATTTATAATTTCGATAAGAAGAGGTACCTATATACCAGGCCCCTCAGAAAGTATTGCGAAAAAAAGTTTTTATATATGGGAGACTGGCCAGTTATAATGTTTTTCGAAAATATGATTATTTATAAGTAAAAATAAGTAAGTTCCAATTTCAAAATTTCCCTCCACATTTTTTGCGAGTTAATTCAAAGTATTGTGTCTCACTGAAATATGGATCTGCGCCGGGAACATTTTAGAGCTATGATTTTATACGATTTCAAGTGTCGCCTGAAACCGGATGAATCGTACGATGGACTTCAAATGGCATTCATGGATGAAGGCCCTTCCAAGGCAACCGTGTATCGTTGGTATAACGAATTCAAGCGCGGTCGACCAACTTTGGGGGATGACGAAAGAAGCGGTCGCCCTTTGACGGCTGTTACCGAAGAAAACGTGCTAGCAGTGAAAAATTTAATCCAAGACAATAGGCGAATTACATATCAGGAGATTCAACACATATTGAAGATTGGATCGGGAAGCGTTGACGAGATTCTACACAGCCATCTTCGCGTGAGGAGGATAGTATCACGCTGGGTGCTGCACAACCTCACCGATGCTCAGAAGCAGGCCCGGGTGGAATGGTGCCGTGATATGCTTAACAAATTTGAAGCAGGCTCGTCTCGGCGTGTTTACGACATCGTTACAGGTGATGAGTCCTGGATTTATCAATACGACCCAGAAACCAAGCGCCAGTCGACTGTTTTGGGTGTTTCAAAATGAGCCAACGCCTACCAAAGTGAAGCGATCTAGAAGCGGGGGTAAGATTTTGATCGCTAGCTTTTTTAATTTGACTGGCCACTTGGTATCAATTCCCTTACGGGATCAAAGAAGCATTAATGCCGAATGGTATACTACCAAATGTTTGCCAGAAGTTTTCTCTGTTATAAGCAACAAGCGACCAAACACAGGGCTCCGCGGGCTACTGCTCCACCACGACAATGCACCTGCGCACACCGCACTCAAAACGAGGGACTTCCTGGACAGCACGCCAGTCAAACTCCTGGGTCACCCTCCTTACAGCCCTGATCTAGCACCGTGTGACTTCTTTTTATTCCCAAAAATAAAAAATCTGCTCAAAGGGATACAATTTTCGTCGCCGGAAGATGCGCTGGCTGCGTTCGAGCAGGCTGTAAACGAGGTGTCTGCGGCGGACTGGAAAAAGTGTTTTGAAAACTGGTTTAGGCGCATGAATCTTTGTATAGAGGCTGGTGGAAAGTACTTTGAAAAGATTTGATAAAAATATATGTACGTATAGAACAATTTTTTTTAGTTTCGCAAAACTTTCTGAGTGTCCCACGTAATAAAGGATAAGAAGTACATAAATCCATACAATGGGAAAAAAAATCTATGTTTGACATTCAATTCTATCATTTTATGCTAATATGTGTCCCTAAAAAGCCTGAATTCACAAATTTTCCCTCTTTTGGGGAGAAAGTCTCCAAGTTTGTATTTGTAATCCTGCGTAGTACTTTTTAGCTTATATTCTAATTTATTCAACAATTTTGAAAAATTTCGTGGCCTGGGTGCTAGAACTTTTTAACCACATCTTTAAAAATGGAAATTCCAGCTTTTTAAATTAAAGAAATAGTTTACTATTGTGATTGCCCATGAAATTCAAAGGTCCTTGCATTTTTTGCAAATAGCTCTGTTTCTCGTTGTTTAAGATATAGATATGATACGCTGCAATAATAACAATATATCTCCTTTGATAGGTACTCTTAGGCCCGTATTACAGAAGGTTCCTCGAGTACAGTTTTAACTCCAATCACCTGATCACTACTTAAGGATAGAATCGTTACATGAGTATCGGTCTTATTCCAGAACGGTAATTATTATAAACTTTAATTCAACAACATAACACACGAATTTAACCTGAATTAAAATAGAAATCTCTACTCAAGCGTAGTCTGGACCACACTAGAGTGATTGATTACAGATCAAATCTGTGATCAATAAATCTCTGCTTGAGGAACGTTCTAAAATCAAAGCTCAACTCAAAACTAGTTTTAAACAGTGATCAACGCTTGAGTATCGTTCTGTAATACGGGCGGTAGAAAATAATAACCTAGCTCTTTAATCTGATCACATTATTCCAATTTATATATTTTATTGAAAATATAAAACAAAAATGTACTTTATTTCGTGACATGATTTTTTTTTCTTAATTTTAATGATAAACTCATAATTCCAAATATAATTATTATTTAATTTCCTTCTGTTTTTGTGAACTTTCGGTCATTCCATTCACTCTTTAATAATTTTTTCATGATGTACTGGTAACACTGCCAATTCAACTTAGATGCGTTAAACTCAATTATTAGAGCTGTCAACATGTTTTCTAAAATAAGAAAAAGATAAACACAGAATAAGTTTTATGATTTTCTAAACTAAAATTTGTAAATTTTAGTTATAGTTAGGTTTAGGTGGGTGTACAAGAGAATCGGCACCAATGTCGGTCAAAATAATGTATAAACAACAATGATATTTAAAAGTACAGATATGCTACTGAGCTCGCAATCTGAAGACTAACAGCCTACTAGAGACAGAAATTTGACATATTTTGTATGGAGCTTATGTCAAAATCCTATCTCTAGTAGGGTACATCGTGGATAGATTGGATATTAATTTTGGCCGTAAGTCACCACGTCAAGTAAGGCGCTGATCGTGACCGGTGACAAAAAAAAACTAAAACGCCGTCGTGTGTACAGAAAGTATTTCAATTATGACACGAAAGTAACGAAGTAATTAACTTAGTTACTTTTTACTAGTTTATGTATATTGTGCTGGCGCTGCGTACGGAACATTTTATTGTTGGTTTTGCTAGGCTATGACATGTCTATATTTTTAAATATCATTGATAAACAACGTGGTCCTATTAAGGGATGAATAAACTACAACAACTACAACTTGTATGAAGGGAGCAACCCTTAAAAAGCAAAAAAAAAACATCTGTTCTATAAATTTTGTCGAGTGACATCGATGACTTTGTTGATTGGAAAAAAAAACAAACATCTACTTTCCAAAGGAACGTTAACGAATGCAAACCACGTTTATTTCATGAATAGTCTTACAATAAAAGCGAAACTTCGATTCCCATAGGACACAAATATTTGTGTGATGAACATAAGTGTTTGTGTTGGTCTGGTCGTTTATTATGTATTATAAGTATGTATTTACAAAAAAAAAGTATTTAAGTATTATATCCATTGTCTAGTTCCCATAGCACAAGCTCTGCTTAGTTTGGGACTGGATGGTGCTGTGTAAAAATGTCCCAAAAATATTTATATTTATATTTATTTATATAACTGTGACCCATTAACAACTCATAAAAGAGATGAATAAAATAAACATCGGCAGTGTCATAAGATATTCAAAGGAAAAATTGTGGGAAACGATGTCCAAAATTTTTGTATAAAATGTTTTCAGAGATTGTGGAACTTTTAGCTCGCTTATGTACAATTTCTCAACTGTTTGCATACAAATTTCGCTATAAACCATTAATTTTCCTTTCGATTCCCGGAGCAAATGTTTTTCTAGTTACAGGGTGGGAACGATGAAATACCTGTCGAATGATCTTCTAATGTATGGTAAAATGTGAAGTTTAGTTTATGAAACTACAAGTAAACCTTAAATTTAAAAAAAAAACCCTTACACCTAAAACAATCCCTTAAAAAGTCAAAAATAATAATAGATTCAAAGTATTGTTGACCCTTAAATGCGTCAGGGGACCACTTATTACACAAAATAGGGATTCTGATATTTAACCTATTCTGTCCCACTGCTGGGTGAAGCTCTCCTCCACCAGATCTCTCTGTATCATTTAACTTTTTTGTTCTACAGTGTATGATGAATATGCTGTTGATGTACACACTTGTACAGTCTAACAAAGACATATTATAAGTATCCGGGGTCGCCAGATATGAATGAAGTTTTCTACGAAGATTATGGATGTTTTCTAGTGAAATATCATTTCAATAATGGACAAAGTTAAACCGTATTTATAAAAAACCCTATTCAAACCGTTCTATAATAATTTCCTGAGAAAAATTCATCTATATCTGGCAACCCTGGATACTTGTCTTTGTAAGACTGTAAATACCTATACAAATAAATAAAATACAATGAACACGCGGCAGAATCAAATAAACTTTTTAATAACCCATTAAATACAGTTCGTTACCCTAAGTAGGTAATTAAACTTTAATCTATGAACAGAATAACTCGCCGCGAACCGGCCTTGTACACAAACAAAAGTTAAGACGAACTTCGTCGGTGTTTCAGTTCGCCAAGAACTTTGTTTTGTTCTCAGGAACTGAAACTAGATAGATAGATAGATAGATAAAACGTTTATTTAGTACAAAAACAAGACACAGGACATACAAGTAAAAATACAATAAGAAAATGTGATAATAGCGCAGAAGTTCAATTCAATACAATTTACATTAATAAACTATTGGTGCTTAATCTTTTGTTTAAAAATTAAACTAAGGCACAGATAATATAATATTAAAGGTATTTGATCTCATTATGTTTCTTTCGAACTAAAAACACATAAAAACATAAAAGAAGGAAAGACGACATTTTGTCCTGTTAAATAGTTGTTTACTTGCTTGTTTTCTACGTGAATTTAATCGCCATCTTTAGATATAGGTTGCGACTATTTTCCCCTAAATGACAAGGGCATAGACTGTCTGTACATGGTCTGTACCATGTGTAGAAAATGGACACCCTTATGCTGGGTACAGGCCAAGCGAACGAAGACAAGCGAAGGCTACTGACCGAGCGAACGTGCACTTTCAATGTGGAGCGAACAAGGGCTTGCGAACTTGCGAAAGCCTTCGTTCGCGTTCGGCTGTGCTCTTAGCTGGCGTTCACTTTATGTGGACACAACAGCGAAAGCAAGCGAGCGTGCGGTGTCCATCGGCGAAAATCACTTCGGCTTCGCTTGCCTTCTTTCGCTTACACGGCATTATCCAAACTGCTTGTGCAAACGCAGCCTAACTTCGTGGGTCTATTGATCCTGGTTTCTATCAGGCAAGTTCCCCGATTTAGAACATTTTCGAAAAATCGGCCGACATCGCTTATCAAACATGTATGAAATAACGTAGGTGAATAAATCAGTTCGCTGGTATCGAGTGGTTACTATTTTTTGCTTCTAGTGAGGGACCGTGGATTCTTAATCGGGATTTTTAATGGGTCTTCTGCTTTACTTTCTCAATAGTATCTAAGTTGAAGTTGTAATTGTGATAAATATCGGAGCATCGATGACCGCTATCCAATTATTTTGTCTGCCTAGTGTTATTCTATTATTGGATAATAGTTCTGCAGTATTTGCTATGTTAATAAAGGTATTTTTACTAAATGCGGCTACAAATCTCCTGCTTCTGTCTGAAGAAGTTAAGTAATAAGCAGGCTTAGTACTATGTAAAGGAGTCTAAATATCTCTTAGGCCAGTTTTGAGCTATACCTATTGCTAACGGTGAAAACTTGATGTTGGCTGCCTCTTTGGTCTAGTGGTCGCAAGCATGACTGCGAAGCGTGGGGGTTAGATTCCCAGGTCGAGCAAAATGTTATTGTGTTGTACCCTTAAGAAATTCTCCATAGCAGCCTGGAGTCTGGATTTGTGGTTAGTGGCAATAGCACTCCCTCGATTATACGGGACTTACAACTGGCGAAATGTGGATTTAGTATACACCTCAGCCTACCCTTTCGGGTAAAATAATACCTACCCTTTTGAGGAAAACAGGCGTGATTTTATCTGGGGGTGTACGTGTGTTGTGTGAAAACTTGAAAAGGCTCAAATGACCTGCTAAATCTAAAATCTAATAACACAAAGTGCAGAATATGACTTTGCTCCTTTAAAAGATAATAATAGCAGAATTTAAGCATCTCAGAATTTAATCGTCTTTGCATCCAAATATTTGTGGTTGAAATACTCCTTTAATTAACATATTTTCCCGTCTATACAGGGCCAGGGGGGGGGGCAGTGGGTCAGTATCCACAAAGCTGAAACCATTAAGTGTCACCCTGTTAAACGATACCAAATATGCACATAATAATATTTGGAGTATAGTACCTGCCCCACATTTTCATAGACATAGTAATCTCTGGGGTTTACGAGAAGGCATGTCTTCATGGCGACGACGGTTGGCGATATTGCATAGCAGTGGAAGAATCTGAATAGTGACTAAACAAGATTCCTTATACCTCAAATAGGTACCTATACGGTAATGTTTTGTTGGAACTGTTTTTTTGTTTTTTGTTTGGAAGCGGAACGAATGGATCAGAAGTAAAACCAAACTGAGTGACGTGATGGTTTCTATAGCAGCGAAGAAGTGGGCATGGGCAGGACACATTGCAAGAATGAATACCAACAACTGGACGAGAATTTTTTTAGAGTGGAGACCCAGAGCCAATACTCGAGGAAGAGGCCGACCACCGCAGCGATGGGTTGAAGAAATCAGACGGCACGGAGGTCATGACTGGATGAGTCGGGCACAAGACCGCCAGGAATGGAGAAGGAGGGAAGAGGCCTACATCCAAGACTGGATAAGCGACAGGCTCCAATGAACTAATGATGATGAATGTTTTGTTGAGCAACATATTTGCATCAACGGATAAGTACAGATAAGTGCACAACGGACCCTTCCCTGCTCCTCTACTGTGCCCTCTACTGGCATCAGAGGGATACGCAGAGCAACGAATAGAATAATCTTTATACGGTTTATGTTATATGATAAGTAATTATTATTTTGAGGAAAGAGGTAGGGGTCTTGAACGCTCCTAAGCCACTGCGACCTGATAAGATCTATTGTGACGCCTCTTGCAGCATTACAGCACTTCCCCAAGCTGCAAGTCAATCATGAAGTCGACTATGACCTTGGGGGAGGAGGATTTGATATCCTGCGTGGAGATGACGTGGCCTCCAAGATGCTGGCTTCTGATGTGGTGCACTGTATCACATTAGCATAGGATATGAATGGGCGTCTCATCCTTTTCGCGACAAAACCTGCAAACTGTGGCCCATCCTGTGAAGGTGTTTGTTCAGCTTGCAGTGCCCAGTAAGGGTTCTTGTCAGGATTATTATCTGATTCTTGTTCAAAGAAAGCGCTTCATTCGTAAACCTTTTCTTGAAGCCCACAAGTAGCGCTTTCGAGTGTTCTTGGCCTGGGGATTTTTCCTAAAGGCTAATGGTCAGCTCCCCAGTTTTAGTAGGCTGTAGTGGTGCATTTAGGAATGATAAGTAATAGAAACGTGATAAAATACTTGAATTATTTAGCAAATGTGTTTAAATGGCATCATCATTCTCCTAGACTTTTCCCAACAATCTAGTCACCATCAATCATCAAGTCTAACCGAGTCCCCGATTTATTACCACACGATAACCTGGGGCCTTACTCCCGACTGGTTCGAGCTCTGAACCAAATCGAGCTATAGGTGCGGCACGCTATGATGGCGTTTTTAACGTTTGCCTGCTCATGAATAGCCGTAAATATTGACAGCTACGTATGAAGGAACAATTGCCGTACTTTATTGTCGATAGTGATGCACTGCTACAGCACTATAATGTTTCGAATTTCGAATCTATTATTCAAATTCAAATTCTATTTACTGTTTTTTATGTATGTCACAGAAAATTTGATTAATAATAGCGATTAAACAAAATGTTTAATAAATAATTTGATAAATTATTTACTTTATGTAGATATTATTCGTAATAGCTAGTTGGAGTTGGTCAAAGTAATAAACCTGGTCCCAATCGCTAATAATTTGAAATGTGTCACAACAATATTGGAAAATGTCAAAAACGCCATCATAGCGTGCCGCGGATATAATTTCAATTCCTAGAAAAATGCAGTATGATTTGGCACTAACTCGAATTCAAATTCGATTGATACAGCGATCCATTCGGGAACTCGGGAGTAAGGCCCCAGTTGTCGACCGATTCGGTTTGTTATCTCGTTTTTTGTCTCGTTGCGTGTATCTTCAGACAAAACGAGATAATATAACTGGTTATCATGGAGCACAAACCAGTTAAGCCTCTAGACTCCGATTAACTGGACCCCGGTAACCACGCATATGCAGTAGCACTGCATATCATACGCCCCGCCGCCAATCAGGACGTCAGTCCGTCAGCGAGCGGTACCAATCGTACGGAATCATACCACCCAACTTTTGAGTCGACCAATCATAACGCGCCGTCCGCCCCCCGGTCCCCGCCAACAGTTTACGACCGTGTTCTCATGCAAAACTTTGTTTATGCGGCGTCTTGAGGCTTACTGGTCTGTATCGTGGAGTTATGAATTGCATCCTTATAATTTGATTTGACATTAAAACTTTATTTTTCAATATTTCAGGTAAGGTATCAATTTGAACAGCATGCGAATGGCAGGCGCTCAAATGAACACAAATTAACAGCGCTGGAAGGTACGTCCTAAATATTATAAAAATGTGAGGCATATAGTCAAAGTTGTCTGATTGCTTGTTTGTTTGTTCAAGCATCACGCAAAAAAGACTAAACTTGCGGACCAATTCGACACACAGATATTTATTTCATTACTATATTCTTTTCTTTATTCAATAGAATAGAATATTATTATTATTATTATTTTATTTGCATCAAACATGGTACAATTAGGTGTTAGAAAACATTATTATACACATGTACCAAACAAAAAAAAAAGTCCGTAGTTTACAGAGAGATAATGTAAGTAAAATCAGATTTTTCTCTCTTGTCCAATTTAGTAAACATTCTAGGCACGTCTCTTTATTCAAATAACTACTGATAAAATATAATAACTAGTTCTGCACATGTAATTAGGTTATAAAATGTTATTTAGTGTGTATTTAACATGAATTGCATTAAAAAGACATGCCAAGATTGTTTACTAAATAAGACAAGTATTCGAAAACAGAGTGTAGGTACAATGGGGTAAGATAAATGATGTCCTGGATATATAAGTAATAGGTAAATATATTCATTGTGGAAAGAAAAAATCACTTTTGAGCAGGATTCGAAGCTGCGACTCCTGCTTGTGAGCGAATTTTTCTTTCCACTAGGTTTTTTTTAAACCACAAAATTGATAAATGTTTTTTATTATATACATCATAAGACCTCCGCCCTTATTTACGATTAATCATTTATCATCAAAATTGACACTAATACGATTGACCGATCTCGAGCCCAATCAACTTATCAAACGGTAATTGGAATCGGTTCAATTTGACAGTTGAAATATTAACGTTTCAAAGGCCTGTATTTTATGAGAATTTCAGAGAAATCCCATGAAATATTGGAAAATTATATAAGAATTGGCAGATTGTCTGTACCACTGTAAAAAAAAGCGACGTCCGGTATTGGTATAAAGTACGTAAAAAAACCACGTCCGGTATTCGTATTGTATTCTTGTAATACAATATAACAGAGGACCGAGCGTTGTGGCGCAATTTGGGAGAGGCCTATGTTCAGCAGTGGACTGCGATAGGCTGAGTTGATTGAATACAATATAGGACTAATAAATCAGAGTCAAAAAATATTCTAACACTGATAATTACATTTCATTATTTTACAAAATAATATTTTGTTTTCTTCTCCGATACTCTCAGGATATAAAATAACCGATCTCCAACTGAAAACGAAATAATAATTTAGTGCCTATTTATTCAGATTGAACCATAAACTTACTATACTGTTTATGGATTGAACCGTAAATTATCTTCGTACACACGGCTACACATCAAGCTGTACATTTCCAGTATAAGCTGACCTCGCATTGTATAGGTTTTCCTTACAACGCGAGGATAGCCTATACTGGTTTTGTACAGCTTGATGTGTAGCCGTGTGTACATACTTCATTTCGACATGTCCGAGCCTTTTCGAGAAGAATATCGTAAGTGACAAATGGTATGTTCACGATTTTAAATGTAAGACTCAAAGCACTAAGGTTTAAAATCTTCAACATACTATTTGGCGCTTACGATATTCTCCAGAAAAGGTTCGTTGTCTATAAAGCTACGTACGGTTAGGTCGGTGTTGCAATAATGTGACCCTCGTCTACATTGAGACAACATGGGTTGGCCGCACCAAACGTCTACCAATCTAATATAACTAGCATAGAACCGCAAGTGTGAACTCTATTTAGATCGAAACTGATGAACAAAATATCTTTTGATTTTAAGTTTACATAATCGATTTGTCGTCATTCAAAATAGTGGCTTTATTGTTTTCTTCACTTTGATATACCTACCTCATCATCATCATTTCAGTCGTAAGACGTCCACTGATGGACATACACTTCCCACAAAACCCCCCCGTTTTGGGGGAAGTGTATGCTAAAATCGCCACGCTTGGCAGGCGGGTTGGCGATCGCAGTTGCTTGAATAAATACTCAGAGAACGCTGCTGCTCATCCTCTGGTGAACCTCTTATGGCCAAAATTAATATCCAATCTATCCACGATTTGCCCTACTGGAGATAGAAACTTGTAATAAGCTCCATACAAAATATGTCAAATTTCTATCTCTAGTAGGGCAAATCGTTGATAGATTGGATATTAATAAAACTATACTTACTTACGGCCAAAATGAATATCCAATCCATCCACGATTTGCCCTACTAGAGATAGGAATTTGACATAAGCTCCATACAAAACATGTCAAACTATCTCTAGTAGGGTAAATCCTGGATAGATTGGATATTAATTTTGGCCGTTAGTAAATATTTTGTGTCACAGGTAATACTGTGTTTTTTTTACGTTTATTGGAGCTGTCTGTCACGAAATTGAAAGCACGTAAAGATAGACTATCTAGCTCACACTAGGTAAACTCTAAACCTCAAGACAGATCTAGGGGTTCACTGGATAGTACAAAAGGCAGAGAAGGTGGAAATAGCGACCGATGGACACTGCCGTGCTAGGTACCAGGCCCCTCAGAAAGTATTGCGAAAAAAAGTTTTTATATATGGGAGACTGGCCAGTTATAATGTTTTTCGAAAATATGATTATTTATAAGTAAAAATAAGTAAGTTCCAATTTCAAAATTTCCCTCCACATTTTTTGCGAGTTAATTCAAAGTATTGTGTCTCACTGAAATATGGATCTGCGCCGGGAACATTTTAGAGCTATGATTTTATACGATTTCAAGTGTCGCCTGAAACCGGATGAATCGTACGATAGACTTCAAATGGCATTCATGGATGAAGGCCCTTCCAAGGCAACCGTGTATCGTTGGTATAACGAATTCAAGCGCGGTCGACCAACTTTGGGGGATGACGAAAGAAGCGGTCGCCCTTTGACGGCTGTTACCGAAGAAAACGTGCTAGCAGTGAAAAATTTAATCCAAGACAATAGGCGAATTACATATCAGGAGATTCAACACATATTGAAGATTGGATCGGGAAGCGTTCACGAGATTCTACACAGCCATCTTCGCGTGAGGAGGATAGTATCACGCTGGGTGCCGCACAACCTCACCGATGCTCAGAAGCAGGCCCGGGTGGAATGGTGCCGTGATATGCTTAACAAATTTGAAGCAGGCTCGTCTCGGCGTGTTTACGACATCGTTACAGGTGATGAGTCCTGGATTTATCAATACGACCCAGAAACCAAGCGCCAGTCGACTGTTTGGGTGTTTCAAAATGAGCCAACGCCTACCAAAGTGAAGCGATCTAGAAGCGGGGGTAAGATTTTGATCGCTAGCTTTTTTAATTTGACTGGCCACTTGGTATCAATTCCCTTACGGGATCAAAGAAGCATTAATGCCGAATGGTATACTACCAAATGTTTGCCAAAAGTTTTCTCTGTTATAAGCAACAAGCGACCAAACACAGGGCTCCGCGGGCTACTGCTCCACCACGACAATGCACCTGCGCACACCGCACTCAAAACGAGGGACTTCCTGGACAGCACGCCAGTCAAACTCCTGGGTCACCCTCCTTACAGCCCTGATCTAGCACCGTGTGACTTCTTTTTATTCCCAAAAATAAAAAATCAGCTCAAAGGGATACAATTTTCGTCGCCGGAAGATGCGCTGGCTGCGTTCGAGCAGGCTGTAAACGAGGTGTCTGCGGCGGACTGGAAAAAGTGTTTTGAAAACTGGTTTAGGCGCATGAATCTTTGTATAGAGGCTGGTGGAAAGTACTTTGAAAAGATTTGATAAAAATATATGTACGTATAGAACAATTTTTTTTAGTTTCGCAAAACTTTCTGAGTGTCCCACGTACATCACCTCACCACATGCAATTTTGATTTGTGAGCACGGAACAAAACGGAAAAACTATGGTATCTACTATTTTTATACACTTGGAACAAGAATCAAGTAGGTTCTGAACGTCCTCCCTCAATATGTCACTCGTTCAACCCGTCACCCTGCATGTAGATGCCTATAAATTACTTTCTACTTGCTTATAAAATATTAAATATTGTTCCATATTTCGCGAAAATATCCGACAACACATACAAAGTTGTATTGTACAGGTGCCGTCAGACGCAACTGTTGAGAATCGGTCGCGAGTACTGGCTGTGGCCGCGCTAACCATGATTTATGGCCCTGTAGGGACAAATTATGTACAGTCGACAGCGAAAGTTGATGAAAATTAGCGAATCTTGAAGTTCAGTCGGAAGTTTTTTTTTGTCTAGATAATAGGTACTGTTCTTAAAATTATTTTCTCGTCGATAATTTTAAGCTCATGCCCGCGGCTTTACCCGCGTAGATGTCGTTTATCGCGCATACCCCGGGAACTGTTCTTCTTCCCGGGATGAAAAGTAGCCTTTATGTATGTATATGTATCCGGGTTATGTTCTATCTGTATGCCTAATTTCATCCAAATCCGACCAGCCCTTACAGCGTGATTAAGTAACAAACATCCAATTCTTATGTATTATAAGTATGTATTTACAAAAAAAAAAAACATAAGTATTTTATCCACTGTCTAGTACCCATAGCACAAGCTCTGCTTAGTTTGGGACTTGATGGTGCTGTGTAAAAATGTCCAAAAAATATTTATTTATTTTTTATTTTTTAAACATCCAAATATCCAAAAATCCGAACATCTTCACAAACTTTCACATTTATAATATTATTAGGATTAAATAAGCAAGTTTGCATTTAGGTATGAAACCATTTTTATACTTTATTCGATTATCACTTACTGGATTGATATTCTTTCCACAATTTACATCTTTAGATTTCGCTTCGCATGCGTAAATGCGATAAAATAATAGAATAATTTCATTGTTATCGTTACACCTTTGGAAAATAAATCAACTCGTGTGCCTAAACATAACCTGCTGATAGTTGAAGGTCCATTGTGTCACCCGCCATAAATCTAAATTCCATCCTCACCATCTTGATGGTTGGCGGTCAACTTTTTGGCCTTGTTCAACAAAACTGTGGAATCAACTTACGTCAGCGGTTTTCCCGAAAAATATCGTCACCTTCAAGAAACCTTCAAGAAAAGCATCGGCGACTCCCCAGTTGTTGCAATGTCCATGGGTGGCAGCGATTGCTTACAACAAGATGACCCGCTGCCTCATTTGTCCCCCTCTAATTAATATAGAAAAAAGGTCTTAGGTCCAAATGACTGGATGTGAAAGGTTTTCGTATCTTAATGCAATCAAGAAAGTAATCTTCAGTTAGGGTAGACAAATAGATAAAACGCTTAATATAATCGTCACTTAACCATCGGTAGTTATCTATTTGTTTTCAATTATACTCTTTCTAATTTCTACTTGAAAAAAAATCGGCCAAGTGTGAGTCGGACTCGCGCATTAAGGGTTCCGTACCACCCATCGATCTGGTACCCCATAGAAACTGATTTAATTTACGAGAGTTCGTCAAAAAACTTCAACGCACCGCGCGCAAAATATGTTTTTTTTTTACGCAGGTACCACCACATATGTATATGTTTGCCCTACTTTAAGTATTTGTTGCTAAACTACATGGTATGCACTATAATCAGACCAAGTTTGACGCTGATATGTATTACCGTTTTGAAGATAGAGCAGGAACAAAAACGTTGAACAAAATGCATGTTTTTTGGGGTTTCTTGTATGGGGACCCCCTTTGGTTTTAGCCTTTTTTTATTTTTAGTATTTGTCGTGTAGGCACCATAGTAGTACATATTCTGTGAAAATTTCAACTGGTTATCTAAGATTCAAAGATTCAAAGATTTATTGCATACTAAGTGTAGGTACATGATTGGTGTTACATTTCGTTTTGGTGCTTGAAACTTAGTGGCCTTTTGCAATAATTGCAATATTAATATTCTATTACCGTTACAAAGATACAGCCCTGTGACAGACAGACGGACGGACGGACAGCGTAGCGAGAGTAATAGGGATTAGGGTCCCGTTTGGCATCCTTTGGTATGGAACCCTAAAAAGCAAAACACTTGATGATTACAATCCAGACACTACATTTTCCTCATTTAAGTCAACAAATGACTGTTTTCCCTTTTTTTTCCTTTCCAGTAGAACCTTACAAAATTGTTTATTTTCCATGCCACTGACCGGATAGCCGGGTGTCCCTTGAGGTTTTGGCACAACAGAATGATTTTAGGCCCAAATTGCGTATCGATCGGTTCAGGTATTGTTGAAGGGTCGCGTGTAGTCTATTGAATTTGTTTTCCTATTAATTACGCCTTTCCACCATTAATTGTGCTGGGGAGGAAGTCTCGGGGGGACACACGTGTTGTCATGTCTATTGTCCTGTGTCCTTGTCCTTGTAAATAATTGTAGGTAATTGTAGGCTTTTGTTAAGCGTATTTTGTTGTTGTCAGAGTAGGTAACAAATAAATACGTTTTCTGGCTTTTGAATAGTGACGGACAATACGGAGTGACTTATTGAAAGCGGATGTTCAGTACTTGATCCTTGTTCCAAATACAAGATGTTGGTCTGTAACCGTGCCATATTTCCAGAGCAAATAATAAATAATGTGCTGAGTCATTAAAAATACTTGAAAAATTCCACGATTATTTAATACCCAAATATTCACTTAGAAACATAGCGAGGGTTTGAGAATAAATCCCGAACGACTCTGAAAATAAATAATTGCCGGCATTGTCAATGGGTGGGAATACCTGCAAAGTTTTGGTGGTTTCTCACGCATCGTTTTTGTGTCGCACGCGACACATGGAGGGAATTTGTTTGTTTACAAATAGGTATTTAAATTTAAAAAAAAAATCGTGTTCAGTATCAGTGGTATAGTCACCTGCACGAATGCCGATCAACATGTTGTATGGTACTGCTCGTGAACGGGTGCCGTCTGTCGGGACACATACTATGGCAACTCTTTTTATGTTTATTTCTAAAGGCCATATTCTCACTTTTAAACTCTTGTTTATTTCTGGCATTAACCTACATTATACTCACATTATTTGAATAAATTTGATGTAATAAACAATAACCTATTTTAAAAAGAGTTTATCCATGGAGTTTCTTGCCGGTTCTTCTCCATAGGACCCACAATTTGGAACCGTGCATCTAGAGCCTGACGTTTCAAAAGTACCTGTAATTAGGTTTATTTGAAATAAAAAACATTCGATTTTGATTTTGATTTTTTGTACCTTAGTTTTCGAACTACTTTTCCAATCGATTTCATAAATTACTGTGGACATTCTTCCACGCTTACAAATCAAAGTTGCGTACGGTGAGGTTATGCACCTAGCACGGCAGTATCCATCGGTTGCTATTTCCGCCCTCTCCGCCTTTTCGACCAGGCAGCAGCCCTAGACAGTCAGAAAGTGCGCCGCATTTTTAATTCTGTACGCGTGATTTATCGTGAAATGTTTTTTCAAAATGTTTTTAGGGTTCCGTACCCGAAGGGTGCCAAACGGGACCCTATTACTCTCGCTACGCTGTCCGTCCGTCCGTCCGTCCGTCTGTCTGTCACAGGGCTGTATCTTTTGAACGGTAATAGGTAACCGGTTGAAATTTTCTCAGAATATGTGTTGCTATGAGCTGTATCACGACAAATACTAAAAACAAAAAAAAGTCTAAAACCAAATGGGGTCCCCATACAAGAAACCTCAAAAAAAATTTTCAACATTTTTGTTCCTGCTCTATCTTCAAAACGGTAGTATATACCAGCGTCAAACTTGGTCAGATTATAGTGCATATTATGTAGTTTAGCAACAAATACTAAACATAAGACAAACATAGACATATGTGGTGGTACCTGCGTAAGAAAGACATGCACAAATTCATATTTCGCGCACTGTGCGTTGATGTCTTTTGATAACCTCTCGTAAATTAAATCAGTTTTTATGGGGTATCAGGTCGTTCAGAGGTACGGAACCCTTACTGCGCGAGTCTGACTCACACTTGGCCGGTTTTTTCATTATGTGTAAGCACATTCTTCCACATTTCTCGTCCAATCATACTGTATATTATTTTTTACACAGTCAGTTAGTAATTTTTAAAAGTAGCCACCGAAATCATACTAACCTACTATAATATTATAAATGCGGAAGTTGCATGTTTGTTTATCGTTAATTCTCCCTGAAACAGTTAAACGGATTTAGATCTAGACATGGGTAACTCAACAAAAATGCGTGAGCTGCAGCTCAGCTCATGGTTCAGGTCAATGAGCCGGAGCTGTGAACCGGCTCACAGATCAGCTCAATTTGTGTATCTCCCTCGAGATCTACTTCGAGTTATGATCTGTGATGCGAGTCGCTGAGCTTACAGAGCGTTCGATCTGTTTGAGCTGCACTCGCTCGCTCACTCTGCGACTCACCACCGATCTGTCGCCGCTCCCGCTCATCGCCACTCACCGGTTCAAACAGGTTTTTATTGATAAGGACATCTTTTATCTTTCGTGCAACGAATGTTGTCGCATAGATAGATACTATTCTTTGAGCCGTGAGCTGCGTATTTTGTCATTGAGCTGCAGCTCAACAGCTTAAGTTTATTGATCTGTATATTTGAACCGGTTCTGAGCTGAGTTACACACCTCTATTTAGATCTAATTTAGTACCTACCTTCATATCATACAACAATACCCTATCAATCATATCCTGGATTAACACATAAGATACTTTTAAAAAAAACACCATAAGAGCGAAGCCGCTGACGTCAGCGAGTCATAACTAGAAAGAAAGAGAGAAAAAACAACTGAACTACCTAAATTATCATTTATTTTTGTGTAAGGCAAATACAGATTGAATAGTAAAAGCCCAGTAGGGTTAACCCTATTAGAGGATTTACTCACCAATCTGAATAGGGGATTCTTTATGCAAAGTAGGTTGGCTCTAAATCTCCGAGACATCGGTCAGGGAACGCGGCCGACCCTCTCGCTACTGAGGACAGGATAACTACATTTATGAAGTTTTATGTGTTCTTTAGGTACATACATTCGAAATTGAAGCTGAAATTGTGTGTTAGATAGAAATCTAAACAAACCTATATTAAATAAACCTTCAAGGTTAGTCAGAGAAGGGTACTAATCCAGAAGGGGTAATTGTACTCATAATTGTGAACCAATTATACAATGGGACCAACCCTGAAAAATATTTAACAAAATAGAGTACGAACTCGGCGTACGCGATCGACGCTCAATTGATAGCTAGCTAGCATAAGACCCAAAATTGTAATAACCTCTGTGATAAAACGCAGACGCGAGCCAAATCCGATGCGATACCGAGCCGAAAGAAAACGCTTACGTTTGTATGAGTATTTTTTTTTGCCGTGGGAAATCCTCATGGACGCACTCCGCCCGGGGTAGGCGGAGCCAGTGTCGGACTCTTACCGACTAAAACCACCACGGTGTTCCTTCAACTACCTTAGCCGGGGGTGTGGGAACCCGTCAGTATTCACACAACCACCCCCGACAGGTACCGGCTCGCTACAAGCAGGCGAGCCCCTTCTACCCGTGCGGCCTAACGTCGGCCGCACCCTCCTCGGTGGCGTAAACGGAACCCTGCACGCTTCACTTCATGGGCCTTTACCAGCTGCGCCAACTACGCCGGCTGTGCCAGCTATATACGCCAGCTGCTGGTCAGGCAGCACACTCTGGGAGGCGATATCGAATTGACCGTCCGGTGCACCCTGGGCAGGCAGCCCTGCTACCAACACGCTAACTGGCAATACTTTTTACCCGACTGCGCCAGAAGGAGGGTTATGTTTTTCGAGTGTATGTATGTATATTTCTTTGGCACGCTCTGTAGCCTAAACGGCTTGATGGATCTTAGCTTGAGAGGTGGCGTTGGATTCGTCTTAATTGTGAGAGTGACACTGGGTATATCAAAATTGTAAAAATCAAAATGGCCGCTTTTTGGAGCCATTTTATGTGACTTCAAAAATTTTTTTTTGCTCAATACCTATCGAGTGAGGTATCAAAATAAAGGGTTTTATAAATGTTTTACGAAAATATATACAACTTATATGTTTAAATGTCATTTGGAATGAGAAATGCTAAAAAACAACAAAATATTCAACGTTAAAAATGAATTTGACTTTTCGAAAATAAACATTAATAGTATGATAAATAAAACATGTCAAAACTAAAAAAAAACAAATAAAAAAATTAATTAACAAAAACAAAAAACCCGACTGCGTCTAAAAATAACAGAAAAGATATAAACAAGACTTATCAACACGCAGTCGGAGGCTACGTATGTTTTTGGTCATGAATTACATAATAGTTCATAGGTAGTTAATAAGGTAGGTTAATTAATTTTTTTATTAACTATTTTGTTACGAGTTATTTATTCGTGAATAGTTCATGTCGATAAGATAGATAGATAGATAGAATATACTTTATTGTACACCATGAAAATATTAGTAAACAGGAACAACGTATAAATTATGGGTACATGGGCGGTCTTATCGCTTAAAGCGATATCTTCCAGACAACTTTTGGATTGACAAAGAAGACGTAAGATTTAGATAATGGGGGCAAATAAGATAGAAGAAGAATGCTTAAATGCATATCAATCGTCACATTAGAAATACAGAAGACAGAAAGAAAATGTTCATATTGGCACAAAACAAAAAGTAATATACCTACACAACGCTGATTTTCGGCTGCGACTCATACAAGACCCATTACAAAAAAAATACCTTTACAAAAACAACATATTTTCATTCATTCCCATCTGTTTACGAAAAGGATAAAGCAAAACATATGAGAAACTAACGTTTTGTATAAAATGTTCTCCAATAGTCAATACTTTTTGATGTAAGGGATTATCTCGGGTCGCGGGGTTCCCGGGCCTCCATTTTAGTGAACCGATGTTGGAACCGGCTCAGTTAGACACTCGCAGTTGAGATTTATGTTAGGTTAGACGAAACTTAATAGGTAAAACATCTTTTGTCTGAAGATATGTTATCAATAGTTTTGCCTAGGATAATGTATTTATTTATTTATTTGTACTTAAAACACAATACGTGGGACACTCAGAAAGTTTTGCGAAACTAAAAAAAATTGTTCTATACGTACATATATTTTTATCAAATCTTTTCAAAGTACTTTCCACCAGCCTCTATACAAAGATTCATGCGCCTAAACCAGTTTTCAAAACACTTTTTCCAGTCCGCCGCAGACACCTCGTTTACAGCCTGCTCGAACGCAGCCAGCGCATCTTCCGGCGACGAAAATTGTATCCCTTTGAGCTGATTTTTTATTTTTGGGAATAAAAAGAAGTCACACGGTGCTAGATCAGGGCTGTAAGGAGGGTGACCCAGGAGTTTGACTGGCGTGCTGTCCAGGAAGTCCCTCGTTTTGAGTGCGGTGTGCGCAGGTGCATTGTCGTGGTGGAGCAGTAGCCCGCGGAGCCCTGTGTTTGGTCGCTTGTTGCTTATAACAGAGAAAACTTCTGGCAAACATTTGGTAGTATACCATTCGGCATTAATGCTTCTTTGATCCCGTAAGGGAATTGATACCAAGTGGCCAGTCAAATTAAAAAAGCTAGCGATCAAAATCTTACCCCCGCTTCTAGATCGCTTCACTTTGGTAGGCGTTGGCTCATTTTGAAACACCCAAACAGTCGACTGGCGCTTGGTTTCTGGGTCGTATTGATAAATCCAGGACTCATCACCTGTAACGATGTCGTAAACACGCCGAGACGAGCCTGCTTCAAATTTGTTAAGCATATCACGGCACCATTCCACCCGGGCCTGCTTCTGAGCATCGGTGAGGTTGTGCGGCACCCAGCGTGATACTATCCTCCTCACGCGAAGATGGCTGTGTAGAATCTCGTGAACGCTTTCCGATCCAATCTTCAATATGTGTTGAATCTCCTGATATGTAATTCGCCTATTGTCTTGGATTAAATTTTTCACTGCTAGCACGTTTTCTTCGGTAACAGCCGTCAAAGGGCGACCGCTTCTTTCGTCATCCCCCAAAGTTGGTCGACCGCGCTTGAATTCGTTATACCAACGATACACGGTTGCCTTGGAAGGGCCTTCATCCATGAATGCCATTTGAAGTCTATCGTACGATTCATCCGGTTTCAGGCGACACTTGAAATCGTATAAAATCATAGCTCTAAAATGTTCCCGGCGCAGATCCATATTTCAGTGAGACACAATACTTTGAATTAACTCGCAAAAAATGTGGAGGGAAATTTTGAAATTGGAACTTACTTATTTTTACTTATAAATAATCATATTTTCGAAAAACATTATAACTGGCCAGTCTCCCATATATAAAAACTTTTTTTCGCAATACTTTCTGAGGGGCCTGGTACACAACATGAGGAACAACAGCAGGTTGTACAATCAAGTCTTAAGATTTAATGACATATTTCCGGCCCCTAAACTAGGGACGCAGACCTGTATCTCAGGAGTCGGGAGTTTCTACGGCTTCAGTTTTATAATACAACCGTGACATTTCAGTTATTTAACGTTAACAACAGCAAGCGAAGTATGTGTTTGAGATTGAGAGAGTGGATGGGTAGGGTGTTTTTGAGTGAAGGATGATGTGCATATGTGTGTATGGGGTGAGTGTGTAGGGTGGTGGGGGTAAGTGTGCGTGTGTTGTGGTAACCATTTATTCAGATTCTATATTATTACATTAACTATTAATGTATGGTCGCAGTCTGCAGGAAAAACAGGTCCTGGTGTTATGATTCCACAAGATTGAAGTTTGGGGAAATAATACTACCTTACTACCCCAAACGAACAATCACAGGGAGCTCTACTACTACTAAAACCAATTACAAGTTTCCGAACATAATTCCAAACTCCGTATAAAACCATTTTTGACCTCTCGAGTGTGCTTTCCTCATGATGTTTTCCGCAAGTAACTATAAAAACCAAAACGCATTAAGGGTTCCGTACCACCCATCGACTTGATATCCCATAGAAACTGATTTAATTTACGAGAGTTCATCAAAAGAGTATCAACGCATCGTGTGCGAAATGTGAATTTTTACATCTCTTTCTTACACAGGTACAGTCGACAGCATGACAGTGGTAACACGTCAATTCGAAAACCGCCCTTACTGCTTACGAAATAAAGATCCTGCTAATGTCAAAGTGTTACCACTGACGTGCGGTCGACCGTACCACCACATATGTCAACGTTTGTCCTATTTTTATTATTTGTTGCTGAACTACATAGTGCTCACGATAAACAAACCAAGTTGGACGCTGGTATGTATCACCATTTTGAAGATAGAGCACGAACAAAAACGTTAAAAAAAATGCATCTTTTTCGAGTTTAGTTTACACCCATTACTTTAGACTTTTTTTATTTTTAGTATTTGTCGTGATAGGGGTCATAACAACACATATTCGAGAAAATTTCGACCGGCTACCTATTACCTTTCAAAAGATAAAGCCCTGTGACAGACGTTCGAACGGACGGACAGCGTAGCGAGAGTTATAGGGTTCCGTTTGGCACCTTTTGGGTACGGAACCCTAAATTTTTTGACCCGCGCATTAATTTGTAAATTCAAACATTTAGGCTTGATAAGACTTAGGCACTCCTACAGGTAGGCAAGTTCTCAACCACTGGGCTGTCATTGCACTAAATACACACATACTAACCATTAACCAGCCCATTACTATAACACGGCTGGGCACGGACCTCTTCTCAGAATGAGAAGGTTAAGGCCTTAGTCTACCACGCTGGCCTAGTGGGGGTTGGTGGACTACACACACCATCGAGAACTGTATAGAGAACGCTTGAGCGTTGTTTAGTAGTAACGTACAGAACGGCCACTCACCGCCCCCCGACAATTTAGATTCCTCGCCCATGCCCCGCACCCGCCCGCGGTGTGCCGGCAATTGGACTGCAAGATTGCAATAGATGTCAGTCGCCAGTCGCTATACAAGCAAGCCATCTCTGAGAAGCGCTTGGAATGCAGTCGGCACTACGAGCGGCGAGCATCCCTAACCTACACGTGTGTGCGCATTCGTATACAGACCTAATCTTGTGTATGTAGGTGGTGCTAGCATTTATATTGTATTGAGTGTCCGAAGTGTGGCTCAGGTGATTCCTCACGAGATGTGTTCTCTTAAAACGTTAAAACAAATTCTGAACAATACAGATTTAAAAAAAAAATTGTCTACAAAGAAATATAACCCTCTTAGAATACGTGGTTCGTAAACCTGTTTGCGCAAAGCAAAGCAATCACTTTTAAATTAAACTCACTGAAGTAGGTGACCCGGTCGAGAACATTCCGTGCTTAAACTTGGCTAATTACTGGAGTATGGCCTTGTTGCACCAAGTGACACGGGACAAAAGAACCACTTGGTAGTTATACTGAACTGGCAACAATCAACCGGTTGGCAGATTGATTGCTGATCGCAGTTTGTTGTTTTAGTAGATTGAAGGACGCTGCTGCCTCATACTGACGTGATCACTGAAAAAACAAATGACTTATACCTATATGCAAGTATGATAATGGGTAGGGTTTATGAGAAGAACCTTGTAGCGACATCTATCGCGCTACATGCCAGCTACTACTAGCGTACTAGACATCGACGATATGAATGGGATAACATCACTAGTATCCTGAATCGCGCAAGCAAGATGTTACGCGCAGTTCACAGACATAGTAAAAAGTGCTGCGAACAATCATAGTGAAGCCAACCAAACCCTGCTCCTCCGTTTACAATCCAGCGCTCACGCACACACATGCTTCTCAAACCGTACTCACCGCTCTCAGTATACATGTCGCGACATCGTCCTGTAAGTATCGCGAAAACAAATATACACGCTGAAATTTGAGTCGCTTAAATCCCGAATAGGGGTCATTGTACTCATCATTATGAATAACTTTTGCTATAGGACCAACCCTGAAATCGCGAAAAAAAAATCAGTTGGTCCCTACATTTGTGTTCACTTAAATCAATAAAATGTAGGGACCACCTGATTTTTTTTTCGCGATTTCAGGGTTGGTCCTATAGTAAAAGTTGTTCATAATGATGACCAATGACCTCTTTTCGGGATTTAAGCGACTCATATTTCAGCGTGTATATCCTTCAGATGTATGGTGTGTGCGTGATCGCTGGTTTGTACACAGAGGAGCACAGTTTTGTTAGCTTCACTATGATTGATCGCAGCACTTCGTCTATATTTTTTACTATAATATGTCTGTGGCGCAGTTAAGATAAATACAAACGCCCGACATCAACCGTTGGGCCGCGGCCCGCTAGGCAGAAAGACCAGCCTAGTTGGAGGATCCACCCAGCGGGCGTTCTTAGAGCGATGTCCTGCCTACATAGAATATATCGATAAGGTTGGACGCATCCTGCACGCGTAGCATGACCACTGTAGACAAGAGATTTGTCTACGGAAGAATCGACAAAACGACATTGTATAGAACTTTATCTGTCATTTTGTCTATTCTTTCGTAGACAAAACGCTTGTCTACAGTGGTCATACTACGCCTGCTGGTAACGCTAGCACTCTAGGTAACGCAGTCTAGCCGGCCAATCTTCTCGTCACAATGGTTCTCCAACACCAACGCTCTGAAAAGGGCCAACACCAACATCTTTTATAACCGGTTGGTGGGGTTCAAAATCTTGATCTCTCAACATTGTGCATTACCGAAGTATAGTTAATAAGTTTACGGTTTTAATAACCTTCTGTAGTTTTATCTATATTGTGTAAACTATTTTCTTATTGCGAAGTTTTTGCAGCCAACAGAACAAACAGTGTTTGCTAACGAAAAGTAATTACTGAAATGAACGGTGCGGTCGTCTTGTAAAGTTCTGTACGACTCTGTTCTTTTTTTTAGCTTTCTGTACTATTTGGAATTTGTCATAATGTAGGTATCTCGTTGTACGTGCTAATCACGGACGAATAAAAAAGGCGGATGGAATCTCGCTAAGAAATGATTGAAGCACTTAATTTTTTTCCTAAACCCAATATAATTTCGACAGCATTTTAACACACCAGACATCATATTGTATTTTTATTTGTGACACTATGACAACGACTACCGTCACCCGAGATTGTTGCGTAATCGCGGCTGTTTGACAACATCTGTGGTCTAGGGTTTCGGGTCTGCTGATCACGAGTCACGAGGGTTCGATTCTCACAGGACACAAATATTTATTCATTTATTTATAAACGTATGAGTACAGGTCAATTTAAGTACTAGATTGAGCGACAGATACATCTGGAATTTTACGTGGGAGACAGAGCAAGACCTAGTCCCGAGCTAGGATTCAACCTGTGCTACGGGTGCTAGGTGATTGCTCCGTCGCCGCACTAATAACTTGTTTACATCAATCGTAGCAAAAAGATGCAGTTGAATCACTGGATTCCCAATGTAGGCATGCCTGTATATAGGGAAGCATCCACAGTAAGACGGCTCGTTTAAAAGTACTGGCATACACACATTCATAACCATAGTAAGACAAACAAATGAAAATAAATAAATGCTAATTTTTGGGACATTTTTTACAAAGCACCATCTAGTCCCAAACTAAGCAGAGCTTGTACTATGGGTACTAGACAATGAATATAATCAACTCAGTCTATCGCAGTCCACTGCTGGACTTAGGCCTCTCCCAAGTTGCGCCACAACACTCGGTCCTCTGCCTTCCGCATCCAGTCCCCCCCAGCCACGTTTTTCAGGTCGTCGGTCCACCTGGCGGGGGACCGCCCTACGCTGCGTTTGCCGATTCGCGGTCTCCACTCAAGGACTCGTCTGCTCCAGCGGCCATCGGTCCTTCGACAGACATGACCAGCCCACTGCCACTTCAGCTTACTGATCCTACAAGCTATGTCGGTCACTCCGGTTCTTCTCCGAATAATCTCGTTTCGGATTTTATCCTTCAAAGAAACTCCAAGCATAGCTCGCTCCATAGCTCGCTGAGCGACTTTAAATTTGTGGATTAGCCCAACTGTCAGTGTCCACGTCTCGGCGCCGTAAGTCATGACAGGCAGGACGCACTGGTTGAAGACCTTTGTCTTCAAACTTTGCGGTATGAATATAATACTTATATACATTTTTTTTTGTAAATACATACTTAAAATAAATAAGAAACAGCCAGACCAACACAAACACTTATGTTCATCACGTAAATATTTGTGTCCGATGGGAATCGAACCCCCGACTTCGTGGTCAGCAGTCCGATACTCGAACCACTAGACCACAGACGTCGTCACAGGCTCAGAATCCAGAAACAATTAACGTCACAGGTTTAGGTAGGTACAAAATTACTGTTTCATACAGTTTTGGTAGTCCGCTGCGGGTCGTTTTCTTTTATTTTAATTCCGTCATCTGACTCCATTACGAAATTAATTTGGTTCCTTAGTGAGGTTCCGCCGGAACAATACCCTCGGATGACTTTTGAATCTTAAGGACTTTGAGAGGCTTTTGTTCAAATTGTAATTAACCTTGTATAAGTAGTCCATTGAATTATGAATTTGAGAGGCTGAGATTAAAATTACATCAGGCATAACAATTTAATTACTTTTTGTATTTGTGGAGGAACGAGGTTACGAGGTGTTACGTTTCTCTAACCAGCTGGGTATTTTTGCCTGGTGGGCCGCGGCCTAATTTATCCTAACTGCGCGTCTAGTTTCAGGATTCTGTGACATCATCTCATATACATCGCCGAAGTCTTTGGGGGGTGATTCTCGCGTCGTAGACATTATCTCGAACTCGACATAATGTCGAATCAAGATGGCGAATGTCGATTGATAATAAATTTTCGTAGTCTCAGAATGTCACGTTAGAGATATGTCTTCGCCTAGCGCTTTAAATACAAAGAGTGGTTCATAGCAGTTGACATTACCGGCGACATTTTTCGTCGAGATTCAAAATTAGAGATTATCTCGAATTAGACACTTATCTATATATAAGGCGAGAATTAGGGCCCTGTACGTCAGCAGTAGTTTGCTTGTAGCGTGATAGATGTCGCTACAAATTCAAGCATGTTTAGGAGGCTCTGTATTCGATCCCGGCCACATCCCGGCCTGTACTTTTTGTATGTATGTGTGTGTCAGAGTTTGATTCATCATCATCATCATCATTTCAGCCGAAAGACGCCCACTGCTGGACATAGGCCTCCCCCAAGCATCGCCACAGCGACCGGTCCTGCGCTTCCCGCATCCAGCGGATTCCCGCCACCTTCACCAGGCCGTCGGTCCACCTTATGGGGGGGCCTTTTTTTTGTTTGTTTACGAGTGGAAATCCTCATGGATACTCTTCGTCTGGGGAAGGCAAAGGGGTATGTCGGACTCCTACCGACTAAAACCACACGGTGGCCGACCTCAGCACAAAATAGAGGAGCTCCGGGAACTCCTGTGGACCGCGCCGGTGCCCCTCTGGTGCTATGCCATTTGGCACGTCCCGGGAAAGCAGTACTCACAGCACGCGACCACCACGTAATACTGTCCTCCACAGGGTCGTGTAATGGGCACCTTGAGTCCCCCACTCTTAACGCCCACGATCCCCAAGGGTCCCCTGCCAGTACATGACGACTGGGGATGCGGCGTGTAAGTTTCCACCCGTACGCAAAATACACGCTTGAACGTGGAGTTGCGGAAACCAGCCCGTTATACTATACTATACTATACTAAGTTCTCATTTTTGATTTGCACAAATGATTAACTGTTTTTTTTTAGTTTTTGAATTAATACAGTTTTTGATCTATAGGTCTAAGATCTGATATGTATTTTAGCTTTGAGTTTTTAAATATTAAGAAAAGCGCGACACTCAGATACACAGTGCAAATATTTGCGCCAATTACAAGTATAAATATACTCATGGTCCAATTTGGATCTTCTTGTAGATATATTATGTATATGTATATATAATCATGCCTACGCTTCTACGACGCATTGTCTTTAAATTCTCTTTAGAGGGGTATTCTATCGTGCAATCAGCATTAAACACAGACATAGTAAAAAATATAGACGAAGTGCTGCGAACAATCATAGTGAAGCCAAAAAAACCGTGCTCCTTCGTGCACAACCAGCGCTCACGCACACACATGCACCTCAAACCTTGCTCACCCCTCTCGGTACACATGTCGCGGCATCGTACAATAAGTATCGCAATTATTATTTTTACTATGTCTGTGGCATTAAAATAAAAATATCACATCATTCTTACAGGCATTTTTTGAAACGAAGCTTCTATAGTGTCGTTGCACGCTCGGACACCGGCGAAGAAACCGAGAAAAGACGTTACCGTTAACTTCCATCTCCATAAGCGCACGGTTACACTACACCACATAGCTCTGCGCAGCGCACGTACGGTCGACCGCACGTCAGTGGTAACATTTTGACATTGACAGTCTTTATTTTGTAAGCAGTAAGGGTGGTTTTCCAATTCAAGTTTTATCATTGTCATGCAGTCGACTGTACCACTCGCGCAGATTAACGATGGTATTGAAAAAGGCAGCACTTCTATTTTTCTACGTGCCTCTCACTCACACAATACCGTACGTGTGAGCGAAAGGGCAAATACAAAATCCTACGTTCTATCCGCGCTTGCTTACGGCCAAAATTAATATCCAATCTATCCATGATTTGCCTTACTAGAGATAGGAATTTGACATAAACTCCATACAAAATACCTTAACTAAAAAGTAAAATATAATTCTTGTAAAACCTTTTTCAAAATATTTTCATAAACCAACATTTTGAAGGAGGCACGTGTTACGTAACATACGTGAAGAAAGGGTCAATCACGCGCCGCCTTCAAAATGTTGGTTTATGAAAAGATTTTGAAAAAGGTTTTACAAGAATTATTTTTTACTGTTTAGTTAAGGTTTTTGAGGTCGGATTTTTTTTTGTTAAAAAGTTTTGATTTCATACTTTTTAGTTGATAACTGCGAGGGTTGATTCATAAATGTTTATAGAACCAATTTAAGAATATATTTTTATCAACCTATGCTGTCCCACTGCTGGGCAAATTGTCTCGCTCATGTTCTTCCAAACGTCCAATCATTATATCGTTAAAAAAATACGCAAATCGGCCAAGAATTCTCAGAATAACACACCTATTAGGAGATCATCTAGATCAGCGGTACTCTAAGTGTGTTCCGCGGAACCCTAGGGTTCCGCGATACCCCTGTAGGGGTTCCGCAAGAATTTAGAAAAAAAAAACAAAACACCTCTCTCTGGTCACTGGTCGAACGTTTTGAATCCGCCCGCCGCGCGTATACTTGTGAGCGCGCAGTCCCTTTGATAAAAGCCGCCTCTGAATTAGACGCTATAGTTGTGAACAAGCGACTTTCGGCTCTATCTTCAAAAGCATAAAGTCGAGATTGTTTACAACGCATTTTTTTGTATTTATATTTTTATTTCCGCTTTTTGTTTATCAAAGGCGCCGACTCGAGTATTTTTGAGAATGTTCGAGTTCGAGTCTAGGACTAAGTATAAAAGCGCTATTATATAAAAAAAGTCGCGCCTCGTCAGTCAGTTGACGATTAGCGTTCGGAGCGATAAGTTCGTACCTACCTACTTACAAGCTGGCTAGCCTGCTGCCTTCTTGTAAGTTCTACTGCCCGCTGTATTCTGATTGTATCAGTTTTGTACATTTCTTCTTTGGACTAAACTTTGTCTCATAAACGCAGTAACGATTGTGCATTATTTTGACCCTACCATCCTGACGTGTAACATTATTAATAAAGAAGAATGGAACGTTGGCTTAAAGGTGTTAAACGTGTTGCAACGACATCTTCTAATGACGCTGAATGTTCAAAAGCAGTACGCGCGGAGAATACAGCAATTACCGATCCAGACGATGATGCCACGACGTCAAGCTCCACGGTTTCAAAGACGAAAAAAAGGAAGTATGATGAATCATATATCAGTTTCGGATTTGTTGATTCCAACGGCTCACCTCTCTGCATGTTATGTAGTAAACTGCTTCCTAATAGTTCCATGGCACCTGCCAAATTACGCAGACATTTAGAAACTGTACACCCCGAGTCTAAAGACAAGAATAAAGAATTTTTTGTTCGTAAAAAAGAACAGTTATTGGAAAGTCAAAAAAATATGATGCATGTAACACAAACTATCAATGAAAAGGCCACGGAGGCATCATATTTAGTTAGCTATCGCATTGCACAAGCAGGTGAAGCGCACACTATCGCTGAGAATTTAATAAAGCCATGTGTGTTAGACATAACAAAATGTATGCTCGATGAAAAATCTGCAAAGCATCTTTCTACTGTACCGCTATCAAACGATACTGTTTCACGGCGAATCCATGATCTGGCAAGCTACGTCAAACAAGAACTAGTTGCACGTCTACAAAAAACACGATTCGCCTTGCAAATGGATGAGTCAACTGATGTCACTGGTCTGGCTATCTTGCTGGTTATCGTGAGATATCCATATGAACGTTCTTTTGAAGAAGACATGCTTATGTGTTCACCGCTGCCCACAAACACTACCGGGGAAGAAATTTTTAATAAAATAAACATATTTTTTAAAGAAAATAATCTTAGTTGGAACGATTGCATTGACATTTGTACAGATGGGGCCAAGGCGATGACAGGTAAAACAGCAGGAGCAGTATCACGAATAAAAAGTAAAGCGCCTAATTGTAGTTCCAGCCATTGTATTCTGCATAGACAAGCACTTGCGATGAAGCAAATGCCGTCAAATCTAAAATTAGTTATGGATGAAGCGGTAAACATAATTAATTTTATCAAATTACGACCACTACAATCCCGATTGTTCTCATTATTGTGTGAAGATTATGGCAGCAAACATAAAACACTGCTGCTCCATACAGAAGTGCGATGGCTGTCTCGGGGTAAAACTTTAACAAGGCTATTTGAACTTAGAGCCGAGTTACAAATGTTTCTTTCAGCAGATACAGTTTCTTTTAATTTGAAAGACCGTTTGTATGATAAAACTTGGTTGTTCCGATTGTCTTTTATGGCGGATATCTTTCAAAAACTGAACGAATTGAATTTATCATTGCAAGGTAAACAGACAACAGTGTTCCAGGCCTATAACAAAATAACTGCCTTCAAAAGAAAATTAGATTTTTGGATTATTTGCGTTGGTAAGAGAGAAATAGAAAGCTTTACGTCACTCAGTGAGTTTGTTAGCGATAACGACTCGGAAATGTTTCAAGATGATGTGTTTGAAGAATTGGTCCAATATCTCACTTCGATGCGCGCATCTTTTGTAAAGTATTTTCCCGAAGAACATAATACAAAAATGAAGCTGAATTCATGGATTCATAATCCTTTTTTACCCAACTTGCAAAAGCCCGAAAGTATGTCAAACGAGATATATGAATCTCTTTTAGAAATGTCATTAGACACAAGTATGGAGTCACTGTTCAAAACGACGCCTCTCAACGATTTTTGGTGCAGAATCCGTGATGAATATCCAATGCTTGGCAGAATGGCTCTGAATATTCTTCTCCCGTTCCCAACAACATATTTGTGCGAAACAGGATTCTCAACCTATGCAGCCACGAAAACAAAATATCGCAATAGACTGGAAGCCGAACCTGATATGAGACTTCAAATGTCTTCTATCAAACCTGATATCAACCAATTGATGAAAAATAAAAAACAGTTTCATACCTCCCATTAGTTAAGATTTTTTCATTTTTAATATCTTCTATTATTGTACTTGGCATGTGGTTAAAGTAAGTAATAATTAGTAACTGTTACATTGTACTTTTATTATGCTTATATAATAAAGAATACACTTTTAAAAACTATTGTTTTATTGTAGGGTTCCGTCAAGTATTTTGCTTGTCAAAAGGGTTCCGTGACCAAAAAAGTTTGAGAACCGCTGATCTAGATAGATGAAGCTAAAATAAACTGATTTATTGAAGCTGGTTAAAAACTACTCAACCTAAGACAATCAAATTTATATGGACCACCGCGCGGGCTTCCTCTACCAAACAACCACGTAAATCGGCTCTGAAATCTCGGAGTAATCGGTGTACATACATGAAAACCCGCCGAATACATAACCTCCTCCTTTTTTGAAGTCGGTTAAAAATGTCAAATTTCTATCTCTAGTAGGGTAAATCGTGGATAGATTGGATATAAATTTTGGCCGTTAGAAGCTTCGGTTCTGTCAGGCATCCTTCTACGACACCCGTTTTTAACCAAAATCCAGGTTACCATTAATATCCTAACAGAGAAATAAAATAAAAATTGCCCTCTAAGATCCCAATATTAGATTATTTAATAATTCAGAAACTCAAATAGGAATTAAATCAAATCGCAGAAGTTTCAATCCTATTATTTGGGGCTACTGATATTCTAAAATTTTGTTATTCTGCCCGGATTGTTATTAAAACTTTTGTTTACTTTTGAATGAAATAGATTTTTTTTTGTTTTTTTTATAGTATAGGATGGCGAAACGAGCTAAAGGTCCACCTGATGTTAAGCGGTTACCTTTGCCCATAACAACTGCAATACCACCTAGGCTGTTGCCTAAGTGGTACCGCAAGTCGGTTCGCCAAACTGAGACATGAAAATGGATAGTCTCATGTGATTGTAATTTCACCGGCACCCGTACCCTTCAGACCGAAACACAGCAATGCAAATATCACTATATGGTTACGGAGGTTATTTTTAAGTATTTGGTGAAAATAACAAACCAATCGGAACGTTTTTTTTACAAGAATTTCTGTTTGTCCATCATCATCATCATCATTTCAGCCGAAAAACGTCCACTGCTGGACAAAGGCCTTCCCAAAGGGGGGAATATGCCATAATCGCCACGCTTGGCAGGCGAGTTGGCGATCGCAGTTGGCTGTTTAAATACTCAGAGAACGCTGCTACCCATCCTCTGGTGAATCCCTTAGTTGCCTTTTACGACACCCCTGAGAAGAGAGAGGGTGGTGCAATTCTTTACGTCCGGCACCACACGGAACACAGGTATTTGATAAAGCAACTTTATAATAAGTAAGTCATTGTTTTTGTTTAACACCTTTTTATTTTATTTTAATCCTTTTTAACGGAAAATTTGTACGGCTTCCGTCTAAACATATTTCGAAGCCCGTAAAGCTTCCTTCAAATTTGTCCTGAAGAGTCCCTAACAAGCTTCAATTTAAACTCAAAATTACTTTATTGAATTAGACAGTTGCAAATTCTTCTGAACCGTCAGATGTTTGTACATCCGAGGAACGAAACAGTCTTGTTAGAATTTCTGGCATTTTAATTTTTAGGGTTCCGTACCCAAAGGGTGCCAAACAAGACCCTATTACTCTCGCTACGCTGTCGTCCGTCCGTCTATCTGTCACAGGGCTGTATATTTTGAACGGTAATGGGTAGCCGTTTGAAAATTCAATTTCAATCTCTGAATGTGTTGCTATACCTAACCCCTATCACGACAAATACTAGAAATAAAAAAAGTCTGAAACCAAACTATTTTGATTTTTAACCGACTTCAAAAAAAGGAGGAGGTTATGTATTCGGCGGGTTTTTTTTTTTTTTTTTCTTGCGTGCACCGATTACTCCGAGATTTGTGAGCCGATTTACGTGGTTGTTTTTTTATTTGGTAGACGAAGCCCGCGCGGTGGTCCCATATAAATTGTATTGACTTAGGTTGAGCGGTTTTTTAACCAGCTTCAATAAATCAGTTTCTTTTAGCTTCGCCTATCTAGATGATCTGCTCATAGGTTCGTTTTTCTGAGAATTCTTGGCCGATATGCGTGTTTTTTTTCACGATAGTGATTGGACGTTTGAAAAACATGAGCCCTTTGCCCAGCAGTGGGATAGCAAAGGTTAATAAAATATATATTCTCAAATTGGTTGTATAAACATTTATGAATCAACCCTCGCATTTATCAACTAAAAAGTATGAAATAAAAACTTTTTAACAAAAAATAAAACCGACTTCAAAAACCTTAACTAAAAAGTAAAAAGAAATCATTGTATGTATTTTAAAATATAACATTTTGAAGGCGGCGCGTGATTTTCATGTACGTTCACATAAACTGTTTTTTGCTATAGATATGTGCTCGACTGTACATTATATTTACATGACGCAAAGGGTCAATCACGCGCCGCCTTCAATATGTTGGTTTATGTTAAGATTTTAAAATACATACAATGATTATTTTTTACTTTTTAGTTAAGGTTTTTGAAGTCGGTTTTAAGTATTGTATATGTTTTCGCGTTGCTCCATTCTTGCCGATATCTGGTATAGTTTAGGAAATATGATTTGACACCGATTCGACTTATCGCACAAACAAAAGAATCAAAGAGTGAAAACAAATGACAAACAATGAAAAGAAATGAACAATGAAGTCGGTAAAAAAAAGAACACAATAGATAAGCCGAAGGCCATGGTTCATCGCTGCAAATCCTACTAATATCATAGAACAAATAATAGTAGTACTAATATTATACATGTGAAAGTATGATTGTTATATACAATGTAGTTTATAATTTACTATCGCAAGTATGTTTATATTTTGTATGTTTTTGATGTCGCATATTATGTCTACGTCTTTCTTTTATCCTTCTTTCTTGCCGCAGGTTTGCTGGAAGAAATTTCTCTAAAGATAAGCAGTACCTTTATGCTCAAGTGTAAATGTGATGTGTGTAATGTGTGTGTTAATTTTAATTTTATTGTTGATGTGTTATTTTTATTTATTTTTCTCTCGCCTGTACCGAGACTGAAATAATGTTTTCTTTCTTTCTTACAAGTTTTTTTATGGTTTCTATCATAAAATGTGTATACATAAATAATAATGAATAAATAAAATTTGTTTCTCCTTCAATCACGCTGAAACTCATAAAGGTATTATACTTACGTCAGTATAGAAATGTCTTTGCTGAAACTGTTGTTTTAAATTATAAATAGCCTATCATCCTGGATATTAATAAAGATAGTCCCTAATAATAATACCCTCGTCAAAATTCTCTACCTACCCAATAAAGTCTACATGTCAAGTCCACAATAGCAAAGTCCAATGAAACGTAGCTTAATCAAGAGATAGTTGATAGGAGGTCAACTGTTCGAACGTGCCCGTGGAGAGTCAGGGCACAAGTAGCCGTGGCACGGCGTACAATGTTTGCCACAAACTTTGCTAATTAAGTACTTAGCTGTACTGTGACGGTATTGAAGTCAGGTTTTCTGAATTAAGTGGAATTTCTCTGAGATTAGATGTTGGATTGAAGAACTATGGATCATGAAAATTATCGCAAACGTCTACCCTGACTTCCCATTTGTGAATAATGTAATTAGATTTCATGTTTAATGTATTTATACAATTTTATTGGTTTAATTTATGATATAAATCTACTTCATTTGTAATTACATTTATTTAATTTGTAAATTTAATGATTTTATTTATTTGTGACATGAAATTTTACTATTATTATATTTAATAAGTACATTACTAACCATTTCAATGATATATTTTTGCTAACAATAATGAATCTACGTTATCTGAGAAATAAATTAATTATTATTATTATGAAAGTAGAAACTTAGCTTGTCGCTGTATTGAATTGGGCTTTTTGTATTAATGGCTCTATCGTTTTTCGTTGATTTTGCCAAAATCAAGGTAGAAAAAGACTCGGTGATCGGTTCTTAGTTTCGAACGCTGCTTATAGCTTAATAGTCACGTTGGTAGTAACGTAATTTTATGCGCCACATCTATTATACATGGTTACTTTTAGTTCATCGATAACCTTTTAAGGGATGAAGTAGTCATCGATTGAACAACTTGTTTTAGGGGACCAACTCTGAAATCGTGAAAGAAATCAACCATTCCGCAGAAAATTTGGCGTGTCTTGAAAATTTTGCCTTTAAATATTTGGAATAGCTAATAATTTCGTAGGTTTTTGCGATCACTACACATTATAATAAAACAAGTTTAACCGGATTAGGAACATCGCAATAAAAATAATAAACGTGATGTAATCCGGTTAAACTTGTTTTATTATATGGAATAGCAGTTTTTTTTTACGATTTCAGACTTGATTCCATAATTGTTCAAATTATGAGTAGAATTGAATGAAAAATTACCCTGTATATAAAAATGAATGTTTCTTTCTTTGTTTGTCCCGAATGCTACACGATTCATCCGATTGCTATGAAACTGTGGTGGGTTGTTGTTGTGGGTGCGCACGAGAACCATTTGAAAAAAATAATTGACATTGCAACGCATGCCACATGGCAACAACAACATGACAACGCATGGCACAGCTAGTACCCATAATAAAATAACATGTTGCTATCACCACATTATCAATCTGGCCTGGTGGCCAACAGATTGATAATAATGATTGACAGGTGCTTGCTTATACGTTATTATTTCCGCGAGATTGTATTTTGCATTTCCTTTCTTCCTTATGTATGAGCAGGCTCAATTTCAGAAGTGGAAGACTCCACCATTGATTTATTTAGGTCTTTATAAAAAAGGAGTGTCCAACTTTGTACCGAAATTACGAAAACACCAAAATCAAATTCACGATGTTAGTTATCTTTTCCCTTCCATGTAATATCGAAAGCTCATTTCCAAAACATGGCCACGACGCGGAACGGTCGGAACTCATTTGTTTAACACCCATCCGCCATTTTTCATTCCTGAAAAAAATCAAAACAACCTCGACCGCCTTAACGAGGGACCTCGACCGTGTAAGGCACATTCGAGAGAAATTTATTTACCTTGCCATTTTTCCCTTCCTTACCATTCCTCAGTGGTGAAACCGCGGATGGTAAGGTGAATTTATTGAGACCGATTCATTTATATGCTAATGTTGAGAGGAAAATATTACGGTGATTATTTATTTTTGTTAGCAATGAGGTGAAGATGTGTTGATTATAATATTTTACACCAACTCGCAACGTTTCAACGTTTTTCAACATTTTAAAAGTCTACTTTACCCACAGACATAGTAAAAAATAGAGACGAAGTGCTGCGAACAATCATAGTGAAGCCAACAAATTCAATTATCAGTAGGAAAAAAAGTTACAGCAAGAAAAAAAAAACTAACTAGCACTGACTGGCCAGTCTTTGTACTCTGCTGTACATTCGAGGGTCAATATTCAACCAAAACAAGATTTATGTTTAGAAAAGATACGAACAAAGCCGATTTCAGTCTTCTAACTGTATAATTTTTACTTGAGAGGAAAGTGTCGATTAAGTTCGTCAAATCGTTTATCGCGAGGTTTCCGTTCGGGGCGCACCACTATTTTACTTGCTCTTGCGGAATTACGAATTTTCGAGAGCGTGACGTTTAGGGCTAGGTAGGTATGTTCTCGTATTCCATAAGCTGTATTAGACAAATCACAAGCCACAAAAAATACAGTGAATAGTCAAGTCAATTAAAGACATATCCTATTACAATATTATTATGTAGAAAACATTCAATAATCTTGTAAAAAAATTAACGCGAAGAAAGCGTACTTTTGTCGTGTTAAATTTAAAGTGAGGACTTTACAACACGTGTCATCTGTCTAGCTTAATTACTACATATAAAATTAAATGTGTCGGTCATTTGCAGTTTTCAGGCTTCAGACTACCAGTAAAAAATATTAAGTTTTCGTATGACGACTGGGATCGACGATTTAAAGGGGCTTAAATTGATTTTGAAATTACTAATCATCTTAAAATCGTTTTTATGACTAAACAAGATTTCTATAGGTACCATAAGGAAGAGAAAATAATTGTTATAGAGTTAGTACCTAATATTTATAGGTTATAATCTCTGGCTTATTTTTTTGGAAAACAGCACAGGAACACAGACAAATCTTGTAATTTCTGTCAGCAACCCCTAATTTAATCTGTTGTGAGACAAAAAAATTTCAAACATTCGTAAATTACTCTATTTTATTGCAATCTGTAGTAGTTAATAATATACCATATCATTCTGAATATTATAATAAACTAGACTTTGCTTAGCGCCATCGCTCGCGTGGATTTCGTTTATCCCATCCCTCGGGAACTGTGTATCTTCCCGGGATAAAAAGTAGCTATATGTTAATCCAGGCTATGTTCTATCTGTGTGCCAAATTTTATTCAAATCTGTTCAGCCCTGACAGCGTGATTGAGTAACAAACATCCAAACATCTTCACAAACTGTCACATTTATAATGTTAGTAGGATCATATGTACGCTCGTGCCTCCGCCCTATTCTTTCTTTCCTTTCTAAAAAATAAAATAAAAAACATCACAAAAAAGTGAAAGAAAAAAGAAACTTTGTAAGGATAGAAAGAACAGTAATTTGTGACAATCTGAAAGAAATGACGTCATTCAGGAGTTAGTATAAATTTTGTCGTCCAAAGTAAAAGTTGTATTTTATCGCCGTTACCGGTGAGCGGTGACAATGGTAGCTGCGGATTGCGGGTACAGTCAGCACCGAAAGTAGGTCTTAACACTGTCCGAAGTTTTCAAAGTGATTTATGAATCAAAACTTCAAACAACTCAGCCTATCGCAGTCCACTGCTGGACATAGGCCTCTCCCAAGTTGCGCCACAACGCTCGATCCTCTGCCTTCCGCATCCAGTCTCCCCCAGCCACGCTCTTTAGGTCGTCGGTCCATCTGGCAGGGGGGCGCCCTACGCTGCGTTTGCCGATTCGCGGTCTCCACTCAAGAACTCGTCTGCTCCAGCGGCCATCGGTCCTTCGACAGACGTGGCCAGCCCACTGCCACTTCAGCTTACTGATTCTACAAGCTATGACGGTCACTCCGGTTCTTCTCCGGATAATCTCGTTTCGGATTTTATCCTTCAAAGAAACTCCAAGCATAGCTCGCTTCATAGCTCGCTGAGCGACTTTAAACTTGTGGACTAGCCCAACTGTCAGTGTCCACGTCTCGGCACCGTAAGTCATGACGTAATCAAAACTTACTAATTATATATTTTTTTGTATTTGTAAATTAATATATGGTGCCTTAGGGTATTTCCGGATATGGGGTAATTCCGTTAAAAATAATTTTTCGTCGGATACCATGACAATATTACGACGCGCACTGAAGCGAGTGAATAAAAAAAACCATTACTGTCCCACTGCTGGGCACGGGCATCTTCTCCGAATGAGAAGGTTAAGCCCTTAGTCAACCACGCTGCACTGCTAAATTCATTATGCAGGTCAGAATTTGATCATGTGACTTCTGCGTTACGGGTCCCGAATAGTCCCGATCCCCGCACGGAACAAATTATATCTATTCGAATAGTCTACAGGTAGTTTCGGGTCCACAGAAATAGATGGAATGGAAAAGCGGGCAGGGCGCGCGTGCCAACACTCTGCACCATAGTGTAGGGCATTTCAAAGCCTTCCTCAGTACGCCTTATGACTTGTTTCTGTAAATACTGTAAAAAAAACCCCGCAAAAATGCCTTATTGTGCTGTTTATAACTGCAGAAACAAAAGCTGTAAAGTACATTTGATTAAAGTTAGTTAAAAAAATTATGACGTCAATATGGGAGGCGTAGTTTGTTCGAAAGTTGCCACGCATGAATCGCAAGTGAAATTGCGATACAACCATTCTATCTCTATCTATTTCTGTGTTCGGGTCTGACGGTATGCCTGTAAAAAAAAAATCGTCTGTTAAACTCACGACACTGAAGACATTCCTGATAGGTATATGTATCACATTTAAATGTACCAAGTAAGATAACCTCCTTCTCCAATACATTTATTATTCTGTACTACTCCGTTCTCCTCAGAATTACTGAGGTACGTAACTCTCTATATAATTTCACACATAATAGCATTGAATACCAAACATCCAACATTCACGCTCCACTCGAGGGACGGGGGACCCTGGCACGTAAATCAACTAGCCCTTATCGATGAACGGGTTCGCAACAGATTAGCTGGAAGCCCGGTTAAGGGTGAGGATGGTGCGGTGGCACTTACGACTTATAGCGATTTCATTACGATTTCAATCCCACTTATGTTATAAATGTAAAAAAAAATGTACGTTTATTATGTTACTCAAGTATAAATGACGACCTCTGTGGTCTAGTGGTTCGAGTGTCGGACTGCTGATCACAAGGTCGTGGGTTCGATTCCCACAGGACACAAATATTTGTGTATGAGCATCAGTGTTTGTGTTGGTCTGGGTGTTTCTTATGTATCTATACATATAAAATGCTTTTTCCTGAATGACTGTCGACGGATCAACGCATAGCCTAAACCGCTGATCGTAGAGACCTGAAACTTGGAGGGTGTGTTCTTTGTATGACGTAAGCATCCGATAAGAAAGGATTTTCCGAAATTCTACCCCTAAGGGGATGAAAAAGGGGGGCAACGGTTGTATGGGACAACGTGATTCCTTGGTCCAATCTACTTGAAATTTTGCATAAATGTTTTTTAACAGAATTGATGGAAGACGTGTTTCGTATTTTAGTGAAATTCATCCCCTAACGGGGTTAAAAAGGGGTAGAAAGTTATTTTGGCGGTGATTTGTTTCGAAGTTGATATCACTCTTTAGTGCAAATAACATTTTATTTTGACACATGTTTCAAAACTCAATCCGATTTTATTCAAAAAAGTTTAAACTCACTTAAAAACATAAGCAAATACTCTTTAAAATTGGAATGTCCCGAAAGTCACCGTACTATTTAATGAAGGTTTCTAAGTATATAGAGGTTAAGCACTTTCAGGACACAGCCTCAGATTATGCATTGGCACAAGATTGCAAGTGAAAACATTGCATCGCAATATAATCGAGGCAGCTATACTGACCGGTTGTTCTCGAGGAGAGTCAGTATTTATTCCTAGGATTCGCCTAACACCATCAAATTACCACTTCGAATTCAAGAGAGTTCAGTTTCCCATCAAAGTCTGCTTCGCAATAACTATAAACAAAGCTCAAGGTCAAACCCTTAAGGTAGCGGGAATAGACTTGAGGGAAAGCTGCTTCTCTCACGGCCAGTTGTATGTGGCATACTCCAGAGTAAGCGCATAGAGTAGCCTGGTGATTCTAGCTCCCGAAGGAAAAACAAAAAATATTGTTTACAAAGAAATACTGCGGTAGGTGAGTAGTATTTCGATTTCGTTGTAAAAAGATAATACCCCCGTCTAGCTTTCACTAGAACAAAGCCAATCAAAGGCAGAGAGCTTCGTGTTCACAAAATATTACAAAATGTTATTTTATTTTCATGTTTATTTAACCTTTAAATCCCTACACTATAATAAAGATTGTTATATTTCACAAGTATTCAAACATTTGAACATAATAATTTTCATGTTAAAACAAATTAATAACGTAAAAAAACCAATTAAAAATCCTATTAGACCATTTTTGACTTCTACGCGGACGAAGTCGTGGGCAAAATCTAGTCATAAGTATGTATATACAAAAAAAAAGTATATAAGTATTATATCCATTGTCTAGTACCCATATTACAAGCTCTGCTTAGTTTGGGACTAGATGGTGTTGTGTAAAATGTACCAAATATTTATTTATTTATTTATATCTATTGTCTAGTACCCATAGCACAAGCTCTGCTTAGTTTGGGACTAGATGGTGCTGTGTAAAAATGTCCCAAAGATATTTATTTATTTAGTTTATTTTAAATGACTAAAAATATTTAGGTGAAATATCCATTGTTTAGTAGCCATAGTCTGAAAGTAGCGCCAGTGACAGAGAAGTTAAGTAGCAACAGACTATCATGGTATGGACATGTGATGAGGAGGAATGGGGAGCATGTTACGAGGAAAGTTTTAAGTATGAATGTTGATGGCTATAAGAAAAGAGGGAGACCGAAGAAAATATGGATGGATTGTGTGAAAGATGATATGAATAGAATGAAAGTAAACACAGAGATGACGGCTGATAGAGATGTATGGAAGAAAAAAACATGCTGCGCCGACCCCAAATAAATTGGGATAAGGGCAGGAGGATGATGAGTACGTATGGCCACATATCAACCTATAAACTTTCAGTATAAGCTACCTTCTTATTGTGAGGAAAGCGTGAACAATGCGAGGTCTGCTTATAATGGAAATGTATAGATTGATGTGTGCCGTGTGCTCTGCTTAATTTAGGAATAGATGGTGCTGTGTAAAATGTCCCAAAAATATTTATTATTATTTATTCATTTCAATATGCCACAAGAATAGACTAATACTTTTCATCGACACATCAATCAAAACCGCAGGCTGCTGTTTTCATATGTGGCTACAGAATAAAATCTTAGTGAAAGAACAGTTTTAAAAACAATATATTTTTAACAGACTTCAAAAAAAGGAGGAGGTTATAGAGTTCATATTATTGTATTGTCATCAGAATAACGCCATGTAATGTATGCTCAACCTAGCTTACAATTGACTTGCAAAATTATGTCTTACACTATTGCTGCAAGAAATTAAACATTTAGCCACACTTTGTGTCAAATCTATTATCCATTTTAACGGAATCACCCCAGGTACCATACATCTAAAATAATAGGGCATGCTCACTACGACTACTTTTCTACTACGAGATATGAGTTTCTTAGGTACATGATTGCTTCTTTGCACCTAGTATGCGCTATCAGACGCACCACTCCCTATGACTCCTAACGGAAGTCAGATCTCGCGTCGCGTAACAATGCTGTGAACTATACATTAGTATACATACTTACCTACTTATACGAACACATCTACGACGCCGTATTTCAAATCCCTGAAGACGTTTACCTTTTTGAGATATTTTCATTTGTTACGAGACGAGTGCTGGGTAGGTACTGCGTTATTGACTGGGTAAATACTAGAGAGATGAGTAGGTTAGATGGTGCTTAGGTTTTCGAGATCACTACACATTTCGGAATACATCAAGGGCATCTTTGCTGGGCAAGCGTGTACCATCGTGGACTGCACCATCGCTTAACATCTTAAGGACAATTATCGTAACTAAAAACATTCAAAATCATCATCATCCTCCTGCCCTTACATAACATAACATAACATCACGCCTGTATTTCCCTGAAGGGGTAGGCAGAGGTGTAATAGTACACCCACATTTTGCCAGATATGTTATAGTCCCATGTACTAGGGGGCGAGCCTATTGCCATTAACCGGGCAAAAATCGAAACTCCGGGCTGCTACTGAGAATTTCCTAATGAAAAAACCCAACAACACTGCCCGACCCGGGAATCGAACCCAGGACCCCACGCTCAGCAGTCGCGCTTACAACCACTAGACCAACGAGGCAGTCACCTCCTGCCCTTATCCCAATTTATTTGGGGTCGGCGCAGCATGTATTTTTCTTCCATACATCTCTATCAGCCGTCATCTCCGTGTTCACTTTCTTTCTATTCATATCATCTTTCACACAATCCATACATGTTTTCTTAGGCCTCTTTTCTTATAGCTATCCACATTCATACTTAAAACTTTCCTCGTAACATGCTCCTCATTCCTCCTCATCACATGTCCATACCATGCTGTTGCTACTTAACTTCTCTGTCACTGGCGCTACTTTCAGACTCCCTCTTACATACTCATTCCTTATCCTATCCATTCTCGTTACACCCAAAGACATTTCTATCAGTATAATACCTTTATGGTTTCACCACACGTTAAAAATATAGTTCCAACCTCCTGACAGCAGATGTTTTTGATTGCCATTATTGGTGACATTAATGACCTAAGTGTCACAAATAAACGGCAAACAGGACATCTACTATCAGGAGTTTGAGATTTTAAGCATTGACACAGAATACCTAATAATACTATCGTACAGAACGGCCACTCACCGCCCCCCGCCAATTTAAGATTCTCATCCGCACCCCGCACCCACCCGCGGTTTTCCGGCAATTGGACTGCAAGATTGCAATGGATGTCAATTGCCAGTCGCTATACAAGCACGACATCTCTAAAAATGACTGAGAAGCGCTTGGAACCCAGTCTGCATTACGAGCGGCGAGCATCCTTTTTTTTTTTTTTTTTTTTTTTTTTTTTTTGCCGTGGGGAAATCCTCATGGACGACTCCGCCCGGGGTAGGTGGAGCCAGTGTCGGACTCTTACCGACTAAAACCACCACGGTGTTCCTTCAACTACCTTTGCCGGGGGCGTGGGAACCCGTGAGTATTCACACAACCACCCCCGACAGGTCCTGGCCCGCCACAAGCAGGCGAGCCCCTTCTCCCCGTGCGGCCTAACGTTGGCCGCACCCTCCTAGGCGGCGCACACGGAACACTGCACGCCACCTCATCTCATGGGCCTTTACCAGCTGCGCCAACTACGCCAGCTGTGCTAGCTACGCCAGCTGTGCTAGCTATGCCAGCTGCTGGTCGGGCAGCAGACTACCCCGAGTCTGCTGCTCGCAGGCCCTACCTCCCGTAATTTTTTATAGAGGTTTTCTTCCTCGCGGTCCGGGCGGTGAAGCCAAGACCCTCGGTCCCAAGAGGCGCGAGAACACTACTCAGCGGGCACTCCTGGGGTTACGAGATCGACGGGGACAGGGAAAGACAGTCCCCCCGCTGCCTGCCCAGTGGCAGGGTTAGTGCACACTGGGCCCGCCCCTGCTCCTCCACTGTCCCCTCTGCTGATATCAGAGGGACACGTGGAGCAACTCTCCACTGGCCCAGAACGGGCCCCTCCCGTGCCAGAATATTTGCCACGGGCAATAAAATCCCCCGAAGGTTAATCCCTCGACAGGATTTTATTGCCCGTGCCCAGGATACACCGGCCCAACAACTGCCGATCCCTCCAGACGTGTCCAGAAGGACAAGCAGCCGTCAGGCACACGTGGAGGTTTTCTTGCTAGCACCCCTTCTGGCTAGCACCCCTTCTGGCTAGCACCCCTTCTGGCTAGCACCCCGCGGCGAGCATCCCTAACCTACACGTGTGGCCTAGTGGGGGTTAGCGGACTACACACACCATCGAGAACTCTATGTAGAACGCTCAGGCACAGAATATCTAATAATACTAACGTACAGAACGGCCACTCACCGCCCCCCGCCAATTTAAGATTCCTCGCCCATGCTCCGCACCCGCCTGCAGTTTGCCGGCAATTGGACTGCAAGATTGCAATGGATGTCAATCGCCAGTCGCTATACAAGCACGCCATCTCTGAAAATTACCGAGAAGCGCTTGGAACCCAGTCAGCATTACGAGCGGCGAGCATCCCTAACCTACACGTGTGCGCGCGTTCGTATACAGACATAATCTTGTGTATGTAGGTGGTGCTAGCATTTATTGCGTATTGACTGGCCGAGGTGTGGTATTGAGATTAGTTTGGAACTAAATTTTGAAAGTTTTTAATTACGAGAATTGGACTGGTGAGTTGGTGAGGTGGTTGTGAAACGCAAGCCAAAAAGGAAAAAAAACGCATATATTACTTAATTCTCTTCCTGCGACTACGAATGCTGCAAACATCATTCATTAATCCCTATAGAGATGACTTACGGGCTGTCTAATTACAGAACTTTTCTATTTATTAGCGATAAATATGAAATATGCCAATAGGAGCGCGCTTTGGCACCTTCCTTTTGGCTTGCGAAAATTCACGCCCACGAGTTGCATTGCGGAGCCAATAGGAGCGCGTTATATCTATTCGAAAATTTTCGGAATTTATTTTAAACTTTTCAACTTTGTCTCCGATGGCAACGCAGAATGTGCGAGTTAAATATGCACGTGTGTGGGCTACATACGTGTAGTTTTAACTCAACAGCTTCATCTAATGATAATTTGATTAGTTCTCAGTTTTCTTTACACACCTGAACAGTACAAATGAACAGTTAAAACTGTCAGTTAAAACTGTCAGTTAGGGTGCTGGCCAGAAAACCTCCACGTGTGTCTGACGGCTGCTTGTCCTTCTGGACACGTCTAGAGGGAACGGCAGTTGTTGGACCGGTGCACCCTGGGCACGGGCAATAAGTCTCCTTTGGACCGGGGGACCTTATTGCCTGTGGCGAATATTCTGGTACGGGAGGGGCCCGATGTGGGCCAATGGGAAGTTGCTCTGCGTGTCCCTCTGAGAAAGCAGAGGGCACTGTGGAGGAGCAGGGGCGGGCCCGGTGTGCACTCACCCTGCCACTGGGCAGGCAGCGGGGGGACTGTCCTTCCCTGCCCCCGTCGGTCTCGTAATCCCAGGAGTGCCTGCTGAGTAGTGTTCTCGCGCCTCTTGGGACCGAGGGTCTTGGCTTCACCGTCGGACCGCGAGGAAGAAAACCTCTATAAAAATTACAGGAGCACCCCGGGCGGAGGGCGTCGATGAGGATTTCCCACGCGAAAAAACAAAAAAAAGTTCAAACTGTCAGTTAAAACTACGCGTGTGAAGCCCGCTTAACAGCATACCTCTTGGTGGACCACAAAGAACAGGACAAGGTAAAGTCCAAGAAAAAAAAAAACTATTTGATACCCGCTAATTTGGAACACAATTCTTCCGTGGTACATTTGGTTCCCCGACGTCCATGCTAACTGCCTTATCTAGGACGGTAGTTCAATAAATTACGTGAACGGCCAATACGGGTAATGTGCCTTCCTGAATATTTATGAAATTGAAACATTTAGCGACTAACGCGGGTATTTCGATAGCAGCAACCCTTTACCCCGGGAATTGCCCATCACTAGACCTGTTGAAAATTCAACAGGGCGTGGAACGAAAAAAGGTTCCTTAGATAAATAGGCACCTTTTCTCATCGAAATATAATGCCTTTTCTCGATTTTTTTCATGTTGCTTCTAGGTAAGTACGGTCAACCGCACGTCGGTGTACACTTTGACATTGACAGCATCTTTATTTCGTAAGCAGTAAGGGCGATTTTCAAACTGAAGTGTTACCACTGTCTTGCAGTCGACTGTACCAGATTTTACTTTAATATTTTGAACCACAAATTGATGGAGAAGATTCTGATTTGACGCACATGTTGTTTTTATGTAGGTAAGTTTATATGAATTACTTTTAAATACCTCACCCGTGGTCGCAAGTTCGTCTCTGTTTTTTCGTCATGAAAGTTCAAAATCATAATTTTATTTCAACCTCGATTTTAACGCTTTGACATAAGCAGCACAATTTTTATCTTAATTACCCTAATTATCTACCTATATCTTTAGAATTCAAAATTGTTATTGTTACCATAAATAGCGGATTCCCGCGACCTTCACCAGGTCGTCGGTCCAACTTCGACACTATTTTTTTTTTTGGGCCTTTGAGCCTTTGGGCCTTCGTTCTTTTGGTTCTTTAGTTGGTTGGTCGGGCTGGATGCGGAAGGCACAGGACCGGTCGTTGTGGCGATGCTTGGGGGAGGCCTATGTCCAGCAGTGGACGTCTTTCGGCTGAAATGATGATGATGATGATGACTATAAATAGCTGTCAGTTTTTTTTAAGAGCTACGAGTATTTTCTCGTCACGTTACAGCGCGTTTTTCTGCGTAATGAGTTAAATACACACAAACACATAATAATATCAAATTTTTGTGACAATAAATCATTATTCTTTCTTTATTTTTTTCTTTAAAAGAATATCCAGATATTGTCGAAATAGCGTTTTGCTAAAATCAGGATATCTTCGGCGTATACAATAGTTTTGTGTAAGTCCTCTATCTTTTCTTAGTGTGCTCGTTACTGCCAATGTGAAAGTCTAATTGGGTCTCAAACTAGATATATCATACAATCTTAACCTCCTACACAAAATATCGACCCGTCAAACCCATAATATATTATCTGCTTCAAATTACCTTACATAACCTATTTAAATCTAACTGTCTATAGCACAAAGTTCTAAAATAACATAAAACGCAGACGAGTTAAAACGCAATTACATCCTGGTATAAATTCCCTTCGACATTTGACAGACCTCAAGCCCGGATAAGATTTCCCGGATCCGGTATTACACGGTCATAAAGGAAGGCGCTTCAGGATAACGAGTGTTCCGGAGTTCCTTTCAAGTGATGCTCAGGTTGTTGTACGCGTTTTGTTCGGGTTCAGCCGCGAATGTTCTGCGCACAGAAATAGATAGAATGGCCATGTGGGCAGGGCGCGCGTGACCATGCACCATAGTGCAGGATATTTCAAAGCCTTTTGTCAGCACGCCTTATGACTTGTTTCTATAAATACTATAACAAAAACCCGCAAAAATGGCTTGTTCTGCTGTTACTAACTGCAGAATCAAAAGCTGTAAAGTACATTTGATTAAAATTAATTTTTTTTAAATAATGACGTCAAATGTAAGGCGTAGTTTGTTTGGAAAGTTGCCACGCAAGAAACGCAAGTAAAATTGTGATTACAACCATTCTATTTCTGTGCAGTGTGACCGTTTTTAAAAAAGGTAATCAACTAAAAAATAATATTTTCAGTACTAAAAAATACTAAAATACGTATGCAGAATTATACTAAAATTGTACTAAAAAAAATTCAAATGGAACGCCTATTTTTTTTTTATATCAAATTTCGATTCGAATTGTGTTCTAAATATTTTTTTTATATATTCTTATAAGACATTCATAAATTAAACAAAAAAACAATGTTTCAATTTTATATGTTTAGTACGGAAGGAATTAGGTAGGTTAATGAACTAAGGGACGCCAGTCTCTTACCTTGGATTATCCAATACAATGTAAATTAACGGCCAAAATTAATATCCAATCTATCCAAAATTTGCCTTACTAGAGATAGGAATTTGACGAAAGCTCCATACAAAATACGTCAAATTTTTATCTCTAGTAGGGCAAATCGTGGTTATATTGGATATTAATTTTGGCCCTAAAACGATGTTATTTAAAAACTTCCGATACTTTGTCTTCATTCAAACATCGATTATTTTCCCATTTCATTATATAAACTAGTACAATATCTTTGTATTTTCCTTTCCTCAAACATTTCCTTAAAATTTTCCCAAAAACGATATTTTCCCCAAAATTACGAAACCAAACCCCGATCTTGCTATAGCACAATTTGTGGGAGTAACCGTAAACTATTTGTACATACTACTTTAAAAAAGAGACAAATTATACAGCTGTGATAAGCATCAGACAAAGACAAAACTAGGCCAATGAATGAAAGTTAGTACTGCCAGAAAATAATACCAATAATACGCGATAAAAAGGTTGTCAACTTAAAATTAATAAAATATAATAATAAATAAATAAAGTTAAAATTGTACCAAAAAATACCAAAATCTGAAATAATACCAAAAATATACTAAATCAATTTTGCGGAGGCCAAATGATACCAATTTGGTATTGAAAATACCAAAAACGGTCACACTGTTTCTGTGGTTCTGCGTTTGTGCTTTATAAATAAATAAATATTTTTCGGACATTTTTACACAGCACTATCTAGTCCCAAACTAAGCAGAGCTTGTACTATGGGTACTAGACAATGGATATAATACTTATATACATTTTTTTTTGTAAATACATACTTATAATACATAAGAAACACCCAGACAAACACAAACACTTATGTTCATCACACAAATATTTGTGTCCTGTGGGAATCGAACCCACGACCTCGTGATTAGCAGTCCGACACTCGAGCCACTAGACCACAGACGTCAATGACACACACACACACAGACGTTTATGTTGATTTATAGTCAATATGCCAAAGGAGGGGCTCGTGGTGAGGTTTAGATGCGCTTGCCGCGGTCTTTCCGTGGATGGGTGAGCATTTCGTTACACACCGAGACCCCTCCGTGCTGATCAGAGCACGTTAAGCTGTCGGTCCCGGTTGTCATACGAATATCTATGGCAGTCGTTACGGGTAGTCAGAAGCCTGAAAGTCTGACAACTGGTTTAACCTCCGAATGTCGATATTACCCAGTAACTGGGTTTCGGCGTTCTGATGGCAGTCGCTCCGTGTAAAATACTGATGTTCAGCCGCATCTGGTTAGACTGGAAGTCGACCCCGACATAATTGGGAAAAGGTGAGGAGGATGATGATGCCAAAAATTCGATTTCTTAGGAAAGTCATAATAATATTCGACACGCTTTTAAAGGCCATTTCTAAAAAAGTAATATAATAATCAGATAAAACGCAGGCACTCAAACTAAAAGCCATACTGTCGTAGTTGCTTGTCACCCAAATATCTACCAATGTCATTTAAAATCGCTTAGTGGCATAATGGTGTCGATTCTCTTGTTCACGAACTAAACTTATTTTAAACTATCGCTCTTTTTTACTATAGTATATACAAGAAAAGGATGACAACAATTTTAGACATGTCAAATTTGTCGGAATTTAGATTTCCATACAAGTTTAATCGTGATATCGGAACGTGCCTACTAAAATCATACTAAAATACAAAGAAATGTAACACGTAAAAAAAAAATACAGTTCTAAAATTTTTGCTATCCCTTTCTTTTATCTACTATTAGTAAAAGAGTGCGAAAGTTTAAGCTTCCACTCTTAGGTACTACAAATCGCTACCACTCGCGTGGGGAATAATTAAGGATGAAAAATGTGAATAAATAACTTTGAAATATGGTGTCATGGGGTCATCCGTGTCTTTAGTGCGTGACGTAATATTGTTACGATATCCGACGAAAATCCATTTTAACAGAGTTACCCCATCATGTCCAGAATGGCATGGCAAAAAATGTTCTATTGATACAAGCTGATGTGATCTTGTACAAATTCACCTCATTACAGCAACGGCATGAAATTAAATGATTAATTCTGCCAAGTGGATGATAAAATCACTTTTCTGTGTCGGTTTTATTTTAAAACTAGATGACTTCAGCATTTCCTATTTGACTACCTTTGAAACTTCACTCACTTTTATAGTCCAGACATTTAGGGATTTAAGAAATTCATCATCATCATCATTTCAGCCGAAAGACGTCCACTATTTATTTATTTATTTATGGTATACCAACAGCAATACATATATAGCATACAGAAAACACACAATACAATAATAACATTTCTTATATGTATGCCCATTACAGGTACACACAGCACTCATAGAAAAGACAGCAAGTTCAAAATACTGGACATAGGCCTCCCCCAATTAAGGGGGGATATGCCATAATCGCCACGCTTGGCAGGCGGGTTGGCGATCGCAGTTGGTTGGAGAACGCTGCTGCCCATCCTCTGGTGAATCCCTTAGTCGCCTTTTACGACACCCATGAGAAGAGATAAGGGTGGTGCTATTCTTTAAGTCCGGCACCACACGGACAATTTAATTTAAGAAATTGTGTGAGGACAATGAAGGGCAATGCCTGGACTGGCCTTTTGAAGAAATTACCAGGTCAGTTTGTGAGGGCCTGTCCTAACTGATGTCACGCATGTATCAAGCCAACATGTAGCTCAACCATATCTTAGGGAGCTCAGTGACCCGACACAACATTGTTTCCAGCTGGGCAGCCGGGATCATTCAAGTAGGCCATGAAACAGCGTGTTCAACGATAAAGACAAAAACTATTCAATACTCGAGCAAAGGAATTTGTAGACTAATAAATAGAACGCGTTCCGCGAAGTAATGAGGTATACAATTTACCTTTGACTAACAAGTAGAAAATATATTCATAATCTTCGTAATTTGTACGAGCTCCTGACTTAATAGAAACCAAAATAAATTGCTTAAATATTAGGCAAAAACGCGAACTTGGTGTTTTTCATTGAAATTAAGTGTGCAACTTGAATGTGATAGGTTAGGTAGGTAAGTAAATATTTAATGTCTTTGGGTAGGTACCTATTGTAAAAATTTGAGTCATCGTCTAACTGTAGGTACCGGTTAAAACGGGGTGAATTGGAAGGCAGGGGTGAATAAGGACAAAACTGGTCAAGGATTTTAACATGGAAATAAGCTTGGACGAATAAGAAAAGTCGGACGGAATCTCGCTAAACAAAAAGTGAAGCACCAATAGTAAGACGGCTCGCTTAAAAGTAAGGCTGGCACGCACACATTCAAACTCATAGCACAGCGTAATTAAAACTACAAGAGCAGAGCTAGAGTTCCTTAGACTGTGCTCATAGTAAGACAAAAAGCCGTGATTACGCAACAAATCTCGTGTGACGGTAGACATTGTCATAGTGTCACAAATAAAATAACAATATATATCTGGTGTGTTAAAATTCCGTCGAAATTATAGTGGGTTTAGGAAAAAACTAAGTGCTTCGTTATTTTCTTAGCGAGATTCCGTGCGCCTTTTAATTCGTCCGAGGAAATAAGATAGTTTGTTGCCCACATCGATATATATGTACTATGCCCACAAATACTTTAAGGGTGTTTATGTGAAGATACCAAGAAAAAATTAATAAATAAATTTACCAATTATGGCACAACATTTTTGAAGTACTTGTGGGCAGCAAACTAACTTATTTCAATGACAAAATCCTTGCCAATTTTGTCCCTATTCACCCCAGCATTCTTATTCTTTTTTTTTTTTCGTTTGACCGCTACCTCACCTTCTTCTGTCGTGTCGAAATGAGCTACATAATGATAACAGCTCATGTCGTGGTGTAAAGATTAGCCAGTCAGCAGGTTGGTAGCGGGGCTGACTGCCCAGGGTGCGCCGGACGATCAATTAAATATCGTCACTCGTGGAGGCTCTTTAACCTCACCTGATGTTAAGCGATGGTGCGGTCGACGATAAAGAGTTCTCGAGGGATGCGCGATAAGCGACATTGACGCAGGCGAAACCGCGGGCATAGGCTAGTTATAAAGGCTATTACTTATAAATGTGAAAGTATCGATGTTTGTTTGCTTATTTGTTTGTCCTTTAATCATGCCGAAACGGATAAACGAAACGGATTTAGATGTTTGGCATAGATAGGCCATGGTCTGGGTTAATAGATATTATACAAGCGAAAACGCGGGCGTTAGTTGGTATTGAAATAACTTTAATAAAAATACTTTTTGTACAACCAATTAATATGAATAATGTAAATGTTTTGTACCAACTAAACAAGAATTAATTAGTTTTGATGATAAAGTACTACTTAATTATTTATTCTACAGCTGTAAAGACGTTTTCTGTATGAGTTAGGAAAATTTAATTAGAGGATATTACTGTGTAAGGCTGCAAAATAAATCAAATTACTAAAATAAATGTCAGGAGAAAAATGTGTAAATAATAAATTGTATAAGAACATCAAGTTTTACACGCGCACTACACCGTAATAGAAAATACTCATAACTATAAAGGAAAAAATAAATAATAATAATAAATCGTTTATTCCTCCTCATGTATTAATACTATTGTAGACACATATTGCATTTTTAAACATAATTTATGTGAGGAGCAGGTTTCAAATACCTGATTTCTAACCAGAAAAAAAGGTATTTTAAAACCTAAATTTTCTCCTAAAATAAGTTTTTCTAAAAAAATAACCCCATGAAAGTTTTGCAAATGCCTTCAGACTTTTGCCAATGTGATAGAATTTAAATATGGAAAAAAACTCAGTATCGCGATATATTCAGTAACTTGTAATGGATATTTCTACAGATCTTTCTATCTAATCAGTATCTAAAAGGGTGTCGTAAAAGGCGACTAAGGGATTCACCAGAGGATGGGCAGCAGCGTTCCCTGAGTATTTAAACAACCAACTGCGATCACCAACCCGCCTGCCAAGCGTGGCGATTATGGCATATCCCCCCCCCTTTGGGGAGGCCTTTGTCCAGCAGTGGACGTCTTTGGGCTGAAATGATGATGAGGATGAGTATCTAATAGAATAAAAACACCAAAAACTGACATTTCGTTGCTTTTTTTGTAAAAAAAATTAAGAGGACTCTTAAACGATTCAATTTTAAATTATTATTCAATATAGCAAAATGATAATCACTTTTGTAAACAATTTGCCGCTGAATTGTAGGATTCATTATATGCTTACAAAAGAAAAACATGGACATAATTGAGACAACACCACACACAAACAAATTAAGACAACGCCACTGAACAAGTACGTATCTAGAAGTTCAACTGATTTTTAAGATACGTTTCTATTACTGCCATACACCTAGGGCATGCATTGCGAAATTCCGGAATCTCGAAACTCCGGAATCTCGGACAGATTTTTACGATTTTTCAGTTCCGGAATTGAGGAACTCGATATCGTAATTCCGATATTCATAATTACATAACAAAGTTACTTTTCGGCTATGTGTTTATAGCACATATCCATTAAAAGGCATGCAGTTTCATATATTTTCAGTTTCGAAATTAGCTTATGTAATTAGTATCATAAGTTTCAAAATTATATGAAATCTTTAAATCAAATAAGCCTATCGAAATCTTCTGCTGGACATAGACATCTCCCAAGTTGCGCGACAAAACTTCCTCCTTCCGCATCCAGTACAACTCAGCTACTTTCTTCAGGTTATGTATTCATTTACCTAGATGGTCATACGCTGCGTTTTTCAAGGCCTCCTCTAAAGGATTCGTCTGCTCCAACGGCCATCGGTTCTTCAACAGCCATAAGTCCATGACCCAGCCCACTATCACTACAGCTTGCTGATTTAGCGAGCTATGTCAGTCACTGCGGCTATTTTCCAGAAAATCTCATTGCAGATCTTTTTATTTAAAGAATATCCAAGCATAGTTCGCTGAGTGATTTGTGGACTAGTCCAACTGACAGTGTCCATGGCTCAACATCGTAGGACACGACAGACAGGACGGTTGAAGACTTGTTTTCAGACTTTGCGGTAGAGGCGACGAGAAGATTCGACGAAGGTTGCTAAATGCAGTCGGCTCCTTTCTCGATGTTTTGTCTACCAAGCTTAATAATCTGATCTTAGTGCCCTGACATATTCCCGCACCTTTGTTGAGCGCTTTCTCTTCGACAAGCGGCTAATTCAATTTTAGCTTTAGTTATATCAAAATTAGCGTCTTCTGTACACTCTGCGTTTGAGAATGGTTGTGGTTTACAGTCCTGTAACTTTTTCGACACCTGTCTTGGTACTATGAAATTCGTCGAGTCTTCTGACGAGACAATTTGTGACGAGCTTCGAAAACAGCTTGTACACATGACTCAGGAGTGAAATGCATCTGTTTTTCTTCAGCAAGGTTATTTCACCTTTCTCGAAGAACAGAACCACCGAACTCTCGCTCCATGCCTTCGGTGTAGTGCCCTGTTGAATGGCGGAATAAAACAAACTAGCTCTTTCAAAACCAGAGTCACGCTTGCACCCCTTAAAGGAGTTCAGTGGCAATACCGTCATCATCATCACCCGAAGGTTTTTTGATCTTTATCTGTCCAAGGGCCGCACTAATAACGCACTGGTGAACCTTTCAGAGATTCTTGAAATGGCGCGTGAATGTTGCTAGAAACCGCTGGTCTTGCTGTTCTTACGGGAGGGAAACTTTGAACTTCATCAAGCATTTCAATCTTAGAAGTACCGATATTTTTATCCGCGACAATAAGTTTGATTAGATGGGTACTTTTACCAAAGACTTTATATATACTGACGTAAGTATAATACCTTTATGACTTTTACACTTGTGTAAATCTCATAGATACAAAAAAAAGTAGTTACGATTTTGTTTCTTGTTGAAAATGGGTTCTTGGTTTCGTTATATTTTCAGTATGCTGCTGCTGAGAGACAGATTCTGAGTCAGTTGCGAATGTAGCCTGCCGTTGAAAAAACTCTTTCTAGAGCTGATTTTGATTTAACATGACATGACAAGGACATGTTTCTTTAAATAAAGTCGAATTGAAAATTTGAACTTTCTAAAACAATAAAGATTCAAAATTAACTAATTGAAAAAAAAAACAATTCCGGAACCAGTTCCGGAATTCCGGAGTTCAGTACCCAATATCGGAAATCAGTTCCGGAATTGGAAACCTTCCGATATTGCATGCCCTACATACACCCAAATGTACATCGAACTTCTATTTACTCAAAATTCTAAAGTTTTGGAACCAGTTCCGGAATTCCGGAGTTCAGTACCCAATATCGGAAATCAGTTCCGGAATTGGAAACCTTCCGATATTGCATGCCCTACATACACCCAAATGTACATCGAACTTCTATTTACTCAAAATTCTAAAGTTTTGGAACGAAGTTCCTTATCGCGGTTTGCGGTAGGTGTGATTTTGGAGACAATGTAACGTCACTCAGATTTTAACTATTAAATAAAACATACAATAATACTTGTTTTACTGGAGATCGAACTTAGGCCCTGTGGTATCTCAGTCCGATACTTGATCTTCCCTGCCATCTATGCTATTAAGGTTGCAAAATTTAGTACTATAATGAATCGGTCAAAAAGTTATGAATTTTAAGGACAACTTCATTCCTGACGGGGCGGGGGTTCGAATAACCATTTACATGCATTTTTAAAATATTAATATCAATATAGTTGCACGGTTCTAAAAAGTTGGTCCTAAGAAGAAGAGCTGGCAGGAAACTCCATGGGTAATTGGATGTACTCTTTTCAAATAACTCTGGGCCGACTGCAATCGTGCAAAAATAAAAATAAAACTAAAATTTTTATAATTTAACACGTTGCACATTGTACAATGCAATGTGGATTTTCTGATACTCTATATTTTATGTGATTTCTGAAGTAGACAGATTAATTTATTTTCTTTTAGAATACTAATAAACTGTTCTAGATTACTTTATCTTAAGATAAATTCGGCTCAGACTATCTCAAAGGCCTTACAAACACAACAGTACTGCTCATTAAAATACTTGTTATAGCTATACAAGCTGAACTTTTTTATCGTTTTGTGAACGAAAAACATATACTCTATCGGCGAAAGCTCCATACATTTTGTCTAATTTTTAACTCGAGTGGGGCAATTCGTGGATATATATAGCATATTAATTTTAGCCGTAAATCTATAATAAAATTGCTTTTGTGTTAATTTGAAGAAAACAGACATTCTTAAAAAAACTATTACAATTGTTACCCATCTCTACCCTCCCATTTCCGACCTATTTCTATCCTCCCCTTCCTTTCCAAAGTTCTAGAAGCCTGTGTCCATAAGCAATTCTCCCGTTTCATTTATCTCAACAACCTCTTAAATCCTCTTCAGTCTGGTTTTAGGCCAGGACATAGCACTACCTCCGCCCTCCTCAAAGTGACAGGTGATATTAAGGCTGGTATGGAAGACACCATGGTTACTGTTTTAGTGCTGGTTGATTTTTCCAATGCTTTTAATACTGTCAGTCACAATATTCTCCTATCTATTCTCTCCCATCTTATGGTTTCACCTGAAGTGCTGGAGTGGTTTTCTACTTATCTTCGGGATCGTCAGCAGTCTGTCCATGTTGAGGAATCCTCTTCTACTTGGAGTGAACTAGAGACTGGCGTCCCACAAGGCGGCATTCTCTCTCCACTTCTATTTTCAGTTTTTATTAACTTCATTACCCAGAAGCTTCAGTGTTCTTATCACCTTTATGCCGATGACTTGCAGTTATATTCACAAGCAAGGGTGGAAAATGTATACGACGCGATAGATGCCATAAATTGTGACTTGATGGCCATAAAAAACTGGTCTGACATGTTTGGGGTTGAAGTGAACCCTAATAAATGTCAAGCCATCGTTATAAGGAGTTACTGGAGTAGTTGCAAACTGAGCTGTGCAACACTTCCTTCAATTATATTTAATGGCATGGTCATCCCACTCAGCCCTAGTGTCAAAGACCTTGGTTTGCATATTGACACCACCTTAATCTGGCAAAACCAAGTGGCGAGTGTCAACCAGAGAGTTACGGGAACATTACGGTCGCTCTATCGCCTGAAAAACTTCCTCCCACCAAATACTAAAACAAAGCTTGTACAAGCCTTGATTTTCCCAATTGTTGACTATGGTGATGTGTGCTACTTTGACCTGAATGCAGTTCTTCTCAACAAACTTGACCGGCTTCTTAACAACTGCATTCGATTCGTTTTTAATCTTCGTAAATATGACCATGTGTCTGAGTATCGTTTGCTTCTAAAATGGTTGCCTATCCGCCAACGTAGGCATATGAGGGCATTAACTACTCTATTCTCTTTACTTTTCTCTCCCAATTCTCCTTCTTACTTAACTTCTCATTTTCAGTATCTATGTACAAGTCATACTAAATATCTCCGCTCCACTAATAATCGTCTTCTCCAATGTCCTTCTCACCGCTCTGACTTCGTTCACTCTACATTCTTCGTGCAATCTATCCTATTATGGAATGCGCTTCCTCAGGAAATCAGGATGGCTAACAGTCGGCTCGCCTTTAAAATTAAGTTAAGGAAATATTTCCGTGAAAACAATTTAGCAGATTCAGCTCGACTTTGAATTATCTTGATGTTATATATTTATAGTTATATATGTAGGTATGTGTAATATATATATTTTATTATATGTATAATGTACATATGTATTTATCTATTTTTTTTTATATGTAATTATAAGTCCGTAGTACGAAACATATTTTACTACTTTACTGGTGCATCTACCCTATTCTTTGTCTCTGCATTACCCTAAGGTTGTCTGGTAGAGAACGCCTATGGCGTTAAGACCGCCTTTGTACCCTGTTGTGCATAAAGAATTAAATAAATAAATAAATTGTTCACATCTCTGAATCGAATGGTAATAATAAAAAAAAAAAATTTTTTTTGTTGAATTGACGCTTCCAATCGATGCTCGCACAAAATCAAGCACATCAAGCTTCGTTCTAGTCGATCAAAATTGCTTAACATTTTTTTAGGGACCGCATTATGCCGTCACAGAAGGGTCTTCGCCGCCGCTGTCAATTTCGATGTTTCAAATCTGCCAGGCGTCCCGAGACAACCACATTTTTTTACTTTTCTGTAGCTTTCTAAAACTAACTAATATAAATACTGCGTAAAAACAAAATCATTTTATAAAAATTGAACATTCGGTCAAGAGCTGTGTGAAGACAGAAACGTGAATTATAAATAATTGGCTCAAAAAAAGAACATAAAGATAACGTGTACCTTGCTAAGTGATTCCATCTTAACATCATGTAAAGTTATATAAAAAGATAAAAGCTTTATTATTTTTACGTCATGTTGAGAAGAGATTTTTATAAAGTTATATTTTTATTTATGAAAATAAATAAAAGTAAAATCGAGCAGTTCACGCCCTACTAATAACTACAACTGTGTACTACAAGAGGGCCTTTAATACCTATTGCAGAACAGAATTTTTATATCCTAGTTCATCATCAGGGTAGCATTTTCCAAAAAAAACATAGATTGGCCCTAATCAGATCATCATCATCATCCTCCTGCCCTTATACCAATTTATTTGGGGTCGGCGCAGCATGTTTTTTTCTTCCATACATCTCTATCAGCCGTCATCTCAGTGTTAACTTTCTATTCATATCATCTTTCACACAATCCATCCATATTTAATAATCAGATGTGTCTAAATAAAGCCGTAAATCCAAAGCAAGCCAAGCCAACCCAAGTCTTCCAAACCGGAATAAAAAAAGTCATCTCAGTTGAATCATTAGGAGATAAATAATGTCTTTGTAGAAACTAGGGTCACGTAAAGGCCCCAGACGTTGTACCCACATGTCGATGTTTTTGAGCCATTTGACTCAGCAATTAGTTTGGAAGACCCTCGCTTCTGGTCCCGACGTTTTCTCAACATCTCATTGGGTTTGTTTTTGTTACATAATAATGTTTACGTGTGATCCGTAACGCTACAGGATACCATTCTTAGTTTTTGTTTTTCCAATTCATACAAATCCGTTCAGCCATTTATACCTTCACATTTATAATATTAGTTGGATGCCAGTTGGATGCAATGGTTTCTTGCTATTTTTTTTATTTACTGTTTAATTCAGATACACAGATCCATATTTTTGTTAGTAATACTTAATAAATTATATTAGTAGGTAATCCGCTATACAATACAAGTATATTGTCTTACAGGTATAAGAACTTGTTACAACATGCCTAAGTAACACACAAGTAATTTAAAAACCGTTTAGAGGTAAAATTAAAAGCCAATATACATCTCCAAGTCTTACAAAAGATGTTTACTGGCATCCACAAAGTATTAATTATGTATTATAGACTTTTCTCAATACTTTAAGTTTTTGTCAACCTATACTGCGCCACTGCTGGGCAAAGGTATTCCCCATTTTCTTCCAAACTTCCATATCAGTAGCTTCTTCAGTCCAATTCTTGAGAACAATATCCAGATCGTCCCGCCAGCGTTTCCTTGGCCTACCCCGACGACGGATCCCTTTCTAAGGCATCCAAAGCAAAGTATTGAAGTTGTATATACAACTTTAATACTTTGCAGATGCTATTATACATCCGTTGAAAGGCTTGGATATGTATATCGGCTTTTAATTTTACCTTTAAACGGTTTTGTGTAACTTGGGATTTAAAGCTAACTTAAGACGTTTTTAAGTTAGAACAAACATTTGAAGTACAAAGGAGATTAGAGATAGGCCCTTTTTGTTCAGGATTTGCACAAAGGGAGGCTCGAGTCCTTCACTACAAAGGACGAACTGATAAGGATAAGTCAGTTCCCACACAATTTCTTACTACTTTTTGTTTTACGGAGATATCTATTGGTTTATCATGATTAGGATATAATGAAGAATATACGAAAGTACCGTTGACATAACATAATATAACATCACGCCTGTATTTCCCCGAAGGGGTAGGTCTCATTTCGCCAGTTATGTTCTAGTCCCATGTAATAGGGGGCGAGCCTATTGCCAATAACCGGGCACAAATCCAGACTCCGGGCAGTCTGGGCTGCTACTGAGAATTTCCTAATGAAAAAACACTTTGCCCGACCCGGGAATCGAACCCAGGACCCCACGCTCAGCAGTCGCGCTTGCAGTAGGTACCGTTGAGATGTGTGAAAAAGGGAACAATAGAGAAACGAGCAAAAACCGGCCAAGAGCATGTCGGGCCATGCTCAGTATTATAGGGTTCCTTAAGTAGGTGTAATTACAAACGAATCAAATCGAATATTAATCATGGCTATTTTAGTTTTTGCAATAATCGGCAGCATTCGCGACTCAGAGCGTGTTGTTAGTAGCGCTATCTAGCGATAAATTCAAGAAGCCAAATTTAATCATTGCGGTTTTATGCGGACGGAAAATGTAGCCAATGGGGTTTCAAGATTTAGCCGTGGGAAAAAAATTGCGGCTGAATTGAAAAACTCTATTGATAGTTAAAAAAAAAAATATAGTTTCAAAAACCGCAACCTAAACCGCAGTGAGTGCTGTTTTGCGATCGTAGGGCGTTTTGCGTTCATGTAGCCGAGAAAGAAGATATAAGGAAAACCTATTTAAGTATTTTGCTCTCATATCTAACTAAACATTCATCATTTCAGCCGAAAGAGGTCCACTGTTGGACATAGGCCTCCCCTAATAGGGGGGATATACCATAATCGCCACGCTTGGCAAGCGGGTTGGCGATCGCAGTTGGTTGGTCAAATACTCAGAGAACGCTGCTGCCCATCCTCTGGTGAATCCCTTAGTCGCCTTTTACGACACCCATGAGAAGAGATAAGGGTGGTGCTATTCTTTACGTCCGGCACCACACGGAACTAACATCTAACTAATGCAAGTGACATATAAGTAAGTAGGGTGCATTAAAAAAGCCTTCACGAGTGACGATATTTAATTAATCATCCTGCGCACACTGGTCCTCGCTACCAACCTGCTGACTGGCTAATCTATTTCCCACGGCATGAGCTGTTATCGTTATGTAGCTCATGTTGGCACGATAGAAGTAAAATATAAGTAAGTCTAATCAATCTATCTATAGATATAATTTGTGGAACGAAAAAAGATAAATTAATCAATCTATCATCTGAATTTATCTGAATGGTATAATTTTATTACCAAACCGTACAAAACAAAACAAGTCTAATTGTACCACAAACTTATTACGTTGAACACGCTAGTATAATAAGTATCTCAATCAAATCAGCCTATCGCAGTCCACTGCTGGACATAGGCCTCTCCCAAGTTGTGCCACAACGCTCGGTCCTCTGCCTTCCGCATCCAGTCCCCCCCAGCCACGTTCTTTAGGTCGTCGGTCCACCTGGCAGGGGGGCGCCCTACGCTGCGTTAGCCGATTCGCGGTCTCCACTCAAGGTCTCGTCTGCTCCAACGGCCATCGGTCTTTCGATAGACATGGCCAGCCCACTGCCACTTCAGCTTACTGATCCTACAAGCTATGTCGGTCACTCCGGTTCTTCTCCGGATAATCTCGTTACGGATTTTATCCTTCAAAGAAACTCCAAGCGTAGCTCGCTCCATAGCTCGCTGAGCGACTTTGAATTTGTGGACTAGCCCAACTGTCAGTGTCCACGTCTCGGCACCGTAAGTCATGACTGGCAGAACGCACTGGTTGAAGACCTTTGTCTTCAAACTTTGCGGTATTGTATTATAATAAGTATCTGAATTGAACAATTAGGTATTTTTTAGGGTTCCGTACCCGAAGGGTGCCAAACGGGACCCTATTACTCTCGCTACGCTGTCCGTCCATCCGTCCGTCTGTCTGTCACAGGGCTGTATCTTTTGAACGGTAATAGATATCCGGTTGAACTTTTCTCAGAAATTGTGTTGCTATGAGGTGTATCACGACAAATACTAAAAACAAAAAAAGTCTAAAACCAAAGGGGATCCCCATACAAGAAACCTCAAAAAACATGGATTTTTTTCAACGTTTTTGTTCCTGCTCTATCTTCAAAACGGTAATATATACCAGCGTCAATCTTGGTCATATTATAGTGCATATTATGTAGTTTAGCAACAAATACTAAAAATAAGACTGACTGACATCAAATTGTGATTATTCGTTAAACTTAGTATGTAAACTTTGAGATTGAATTTGATTTTATTTACTTTTAATTATTATTTTTTAAATTTGACATTGATTATGATTTTGTTAAAGAATAATTGTAATGCATGAGTGTAAGCCAACTGGCAGATTTTGTGAATCATAAAATATGTATGTGTACATGTACCTACATTAGAATTAAGATCTTCTGTACCAAAATCACACCAATAAAGATTCTATTCTATTCTATTCTATTCTAAGACAACCATAGACATAAATATGTGGTGGTACCTGCGTAAGAAAGACATGCAAAAATTCATATTTCGCGCACTGTCCGTTGATTCTCGTAAATTAAATCAGTTTTATGGGGTATCAGGTCGTTGAGAGGTACGGAACCCTTACTGCGCGAGTCCAACTCGCACTTGGCCCATTTTTTTATTGTTTCACTCACAATAACAATGGCAATCATTTTGCCATTACAAACATTGTAATCAACATGATTGCGATCGCGAATGAGTTACACAATTCGGCAGCTGGTCAAAGATGCTGCTAAAAAAGCATTAACATTATCTTCCTGTACTTACGCCCTTTCTCTGTGCAGTTAAACTGAAGACATTTGTGGTATTAAATGAGGGTTGAAGGGCCGGGGGGGGATAAGCTTTAGTAAATTTATCAGGGAGACGGTGCGGCTGGACTAAGCCGCGGGATTACCTTCAACAGACGCCTAGTAGGTACTGCATAAATAAGTGCAGAAGTTCAACTTCTTCTGTCCTGTGGTTCAGTTCATATCGATGTAAGTTTAAAAGATTCGCCAATCTTCAGCTTTAGTGGTTGGAATGGAAATAAATATTTTTTTAATTAAAAATTTGCTATGAAATGTAATATAATTCATAATATTATTTTTATAATATTTAATAATTTCATATTGAAATGTATAACACCTTTGTATACCATGTTTTTCGCAAATAAATAGGTATATTCTATTCTATTCTATGACCATCCACCGCTGAACATGAGACTTTCTATCTTCATGTCTCAGTTTGGCGAAAACGATTTGCAATACCATTTAGACAACAGCCTAGGTGGATCGCAGTTGCTATGGCCAAAAGTAACCGCCAAACATCGGGTAGGTTTTAGCTCGTTTTGTCATATTATACTGTGGAGGAACAGAACATGTTCCTCCAACTCAAAGGGAGGATCCTCCGACCAGGCTGGGTCTGCGCCTGGCGGGCTACTGCCCAACAGTTCATGTTGCGTGCTTGTATAATTATATGTTAACATGCGTGTAAACTCTGCTTGCGCGATACAGGATAGTTCTCATGTCACTGGATAGATGTCGCTACAATACCATAAACATGGTTCTTCCAAGGATCACTACGCTATTTAAAAAGGGCCACAAACCACAGTCTAGCCTCTTTATACAGTAGTCCGACCAACGCGGTCAAAACTGTCAACGCCAAACTCTCATTGAACTGCTGTATAGGGGTAGACAGTTACAATGTGCCCGTATCTACCTACTTAAGTTTATGGCCTGGGATTGTTCAGCAGTCTAGATCTAGTCGTCTGCTAAATACTTATATAAATTCAATTAAAAGTTTATCTTTTTAATTTAAGTATGCTTTTGAAACGTTGTGAATTTAGTTGCACGGTTTCAAAAAGGTCATGTAGAGGGGAGCCGAAAGGAAACTCAAATAATGGATATTCTTTTCAAATTATAAAATATTATGCGAGATGAATAAATAAAAAAAATTGGGTCAATTTTAAACAGCACCATCTAGCCCCAAACCAAGCAGAGCTGGTACTATGTGTATATATGACAAGGGATATGATACTTATAAATCCTTTTATTTTGTAAATACATACTTATAATACATGAGAAACACCCAGACCAACACAAATACTTATGTTCATCACACAAATATTTGTGCCCTGTGGGAGTCGAACCCACGACCTCGTGATCAGCATTCCAACACTCGAACTACTAGACCACAGACGTCGTCGTCAGATGACTTTTTATTGTCTAGAAAATAAAGTATTTGTGGGCATAGTACATATATATCGATGTGGGCAACAAACTATCTTATTTCCTCGGACGAATTAAAAGGCGCACGGAATCTCGCTAAGAAAATAACGAAGCACTTAGTTTTTTCCTAAACCCACTATAATTTCGACGCAATTTTAACACACCAGATATATATTGTTATTTTATTTGTGACACTATGACAATGTCTACCGTCACACGAGATTTGTTGCGTAATCACGGCTTTTTGTCTTACTATGAGCACAGTCTAAGGAACTCTAGCTCTGCTCTTGTAGTTTTAATTACGCTGTGCTATGAGTTTGAATGTGTGCGTGCCAGCCTTACTTTTAAGCGAGCCGTCTTACTATTGGTGCTTCACTTTTTGTTTAGCGAGATTCCGTCCGACTTTTCTTATTCGTCTAAGCTTATTTCCATGTTAAAATCCTTGACCAGTTTTGTCCTTATTCACCCCTGCCTTCCAATTCACCCCGTTTTAACCGGTACCTACAGTTAGACGATGACTCAAATTTTTACAATAGGTACCTACCCAAAGACATTAAATATTTACTTACCTACCTAACCTATCACATTCAAGTTGCACACTTAATTTCAATGAAAAACACCAAGTTCGCGTTTTTGCCTAATATTTAAGCAATTTATTTTGGTTTCTATTAAGTCAGGAGCTCGTACAAATTACGAAGATTATGAATATATTTTCTACTTGTTAGTCAAAGGTAAATTGTATACCTCATTACTTCGCGGAACGCGTTCTATTTATTAGTCTACAAATTCCTTTGCTCGAGTATTGAATAGTTTTTGTCTTTATCGTTGAACACGCTGTTTCATGGTCTACTTGAATGATCCCGGCTGCCCAGCTGGAAACAATGTTGTGTCGGGTCACTGAGCTCCCTAAGATATGGTTGAGCTACATGTTGGCTTGATACATGCGTGACATCAGTTAGGACAGGCCCTCACAAACTGACCTGGTAATTTCTTCAAAAGGCCAGTCCAGGCATTGCCCTTCATTGTCCTCACACAATTTCTTAAATCCCTAAATGTCTGGACTATAAAAGTGAGTGAAGTTTCAAAGGTAGTCAAATAGGAAATGCTGAAGTCATCTAGTTTTAAAATAAAACCGACACAGAAAAGTGATTTTATCATCCACTTTGCAGAATTAATCATTTAATTTCATGCCATTGCTGTAATGAGGTGAATTTGTACAAGATCACATCAGCTTGTATCAATAGAACATTTTTTGCCATGCCATTCTGGACATGATGGGGTAATTCTGTTAAAATGGATTTTCGTCGGATATCGTAACAATATTACGTCACGCACTAAAGACACGGAATGACCCCATGACACCATATTTCAAAGTTATTTATTCACATTTTTCATCCTTAATTATTCCCCACGCGAGTGGTAGCGATTTGTAGTACCTAAGAGTGGAAGCTTAAACTTTCGCTCTCTTTTACTAATAGTAGATAAAAGAAAGGGATAGCAACAATTTTAGAACTGTATTTTTTTTTTACGTGTTACATTTCTTTGTATTTTAGTATGATTTTAGTAGGCACGTTCCGATATCACGATTAAATTTGTATGGAAATCTAAATTCCGACTAATTTGACATGTCTAAAATTGTTATCATCCTTTTCTTGTATATACTATTAGTAAAAACCGGCCAAGAGCATGTCGGGCCATGCTCAGTATTATAGGGTTCCTTAAGTAGGTGTAATTACAAACGAATCAAATCGAATATTAATCATGGCTATTTTAGTTTTTGCAATAATGGGCAGCATTCGCGACTCAGAGCGTATTGTTAGTAGCGCCATCTAGCGATAAATTCAAGAAGCCAAATTTAAGACGTTTGTCATTTCAAAGTTACTTTTTGTGATTTTTTCAAATAGAAAGTAGCTAAAGGAGCATTATTTGCTATGATAATGTTTCTCTAAGGTCAATGACCTTTGAACTAGGACGTTTTAAGTATTTTTCAGTTTTCTCTCTATAACTCAAAAAATTATAATCACATTATACTCGAAATAATTTTAAAAGAGAGTTTTCACAAATGTCTATTAATGTGGAAGATTATAAGTTTCTACATTGCATAGTTTAGAAATGGCAGGGGGGGGGACACATTGCAAGCCACTTTGGCGGGCTATATTTCGCAGATGGTACACCTGATAAAAAAGTGGTGTATGAAACATTACCTTCATTTTAGTAGACCTATTCAATGATATCCCACACGAGGGGGTGCAGCGAAAACATTTTTTTTTTCTCCATTTCACATGTATGGACGCCACCCCTAAAATACGGAAAAACTATTCTTTTATTCTTTTAAAATTGAGATCTATATGTAGACTATTTTTTAACAAAATTTCTTTTACTTATGTTTATAATTGTAGAAGTTATTAAGCTGTAAAGGATTAGGACAGACGGACAGACGGACAGACGGACAGACGGACAGACGGACGGACATGACGAAACTATAAGGGTTCCTTGTAGGACTTCGGAACCCTAAAAACAGGAATTGATCAGTTACTGTAAATAAAGCAGATCTATGGAAATAAATAGTGAAAAAATTTCCTGTCCCATACATTTTGTCTATGGAAATTGCCTTCAATGTAGAGTAGCAGATTTTATTTGCCACTTATTTTTCTTTTTTTCATTAGTCCACTCTCACACCGTGTTTTTTTCCAGACAGTAAAAAAAGTAATCTTGTATATACTTATAATTTCTTGAAACAGGTAATTTGAGCCTTCTGTATATTATTGTTTTATGCGTTCAGCTAGAATTAGTGTTGCTTATTGATCTAATGTCCACGGGATCATGCAATTTAGTTTGTTGTTGTTACTGAAGTAAGATTGTAAGGTGAATGTTTGATAGTTATTGTAAATTAATTGCCCCTAGAATTAAAAATAGAGAATATAATAATATAAGACTATACAAGCACGGCAAATATATATAATAATATATATAATATCCTCATAGCCCGAAGATTTGCCAAAGGACATTGATAAAAATAGCCTTATACTGTACCTATACAAAGATGAACAATATACGAAAATTACATGCGAATTTTTTCGTTTCATAATATATATTGTATTTAATGCGGACAGTACAAGAACCATTTTTTATATTTTAAGGAGTATCAATACATTAATGACGTAACCGGATAAAGTCTATGATTCGATATTATATACTCCTTTTCACACAAGAAATTCCAAAAAATTGGCATCGACTGACAACTTGACGACATTGTAGGTTGTTTGACATAACAAAAAAAGCAAAACATGACATCAAAATAGCACAGATATCTGTGATTATATGTGTCAAAATAGTAAATATTTTAAAAATCTAAAATAATATTTAGTACTGTCCGTGTTTATGAATGTATTGCAATACATTGGCTTCATTGAGTTGTATATGGTGAGCATCAACTTTAATTTGGAACGCCTTAAGGCGGAGTCACTAAGGATCTTTAGCAATGTCCTTTAAGTGGCAGTGGGTGGGGCACATTGCTCGCAGAACAGATGACCGATGGGGCCGTAAAGTTCTAGAGTGGCGACCGCGTACTGGAAGGCGCAGCGTGGGTAGGCCCCCCACAAGGTGGACCGACGACCTGGTGAAGGTCGCGGGAATCCGCTAGATGCGGAAGGCGCAGGACCGGTCGCTGTGGCGATGCTTGGGGGAGGCCTATGTCCAGCAGTGGACGTCTTTCGACTGAAATAATGATGATGATGATGATGATACTAGCACGGTGAAGGACAGCATCGTGAGGAAACCTGCACACCGGAAAGTGCTCCATACAGTTCTCGATGGTGTGTGTAGTCCGCCAACCCACACTAGGCCAGCGTGGTGGACTAAAGCCTGAACTCTTCTCATTCTGAGTAACACAATATAACATAACATCAGGCCTGTATTTCCCCGAAGGGGTTGGCAGAGATGTAATAGTACACCCACATTTCGCCAGTTATGTTATAGTCCCATGTAATAGGGGGCGAGCCTATTGCCACTGACTGGACACAAATCCGGACTCCGGGCTGCTACTGATAATTTCCTAATGAAAAAACCCAATAACACTTTGCCCGACCCAGGAATCGAACCCAGGACCCCACGCTCAGCAGTCGCGCTTGCAACCACTAGACCAACGAGGCAGCCATCAGAGAACTTATTTTAAGTTAGTGGTTAGTTACTTTAACTTGAGTGGAGACCGCGAATCGCAGCGCAGCGTAAGGTGCCAGGTGGACCGACGACCTGAAGAACGTGGCTGGGGGGACTAGATGCGGAAGGCAGAGGACTGAGTGTTGTGGCGCAACTTGGGAGAGTCCTATGTCCAGCATTGGACTGCGATAGGCTGAGTTGATGTTGATGAAGTACTTCAACATTATGACAAAATAAAATGGTCAAGAATAAGCTGATCCTTACATTATTTCGATTTATGTGAGCACAAATGTAAGGATTTTTTTAGGAGAAGCTGATTTTTTTTCGTGATTTCATAGTTGGTCCCATAGTAAAAGTTGTTTATACCCATGAGTCAGTGTTGGGCAAAATTTAGTTTAACTAATGATTGATGACTAAGATTGAATTCGTCAATCATGACTAATGATTGATGATTGATTAATTCAATCATGGCGTGGTGAGTGATGATTGATTAGTTTTAATCTTAGTTAAATAATCATGACTAAATTTTCCATGACTAATATTCTTCTTATATTAACTACTATAAAACTGTAGATGTGTTTGTTTGTTTGTTCGAGCATCACGCTAAAACTACTGGACCGATTTTGATGAAACTTTTGATATAAAACTTACGCAAATTCTTTACGCACGCTTGACTTGGGGAGTAAACTGATGAATGCGTTACGAAAAGTGTGATCGGGCGAGGCGACTATTATTTTGAGATCCAAAGTGGCGGGCACGACTTTTTAAATAAAATAAATATGGGTATCGATTTCGAGGTTTCCCAGGGTGCTGATTACGAATATAACATCAATTTTGAGATCCAAGATGGCGGATGCGACTTTTTAAATTAAATCAATATGGGTATCGATTTCGAGGTTTTCGGGGTTGCTGATTACGAATATAACATCTATTTCGAGATTCAAGATGGCGGACGCGACTTTTTAAATAAAATCAATATGGGAATCGATTTCGAGGTTTCCCGGGGTGCTGATTACGAATATAACATCAATTATGAGATCCAAGATGGCGGACGCGACTTTTTAAGTTAAATCAATATGGATATCGTTTTCGAGGTTTCTCGGGGTTATGATTACTAATATAACATTTATTTTGAGATGCAAGATGGCGGACGCGACTTTTTAAATAAAATCAATATGGGTATCGTTTTCGAGGTTTCCCGGGGTGCTGATTGCGAATATAACATCTATTTTAAGATTCAAGATGGCGGACGTGATTTCTGTTTTTTTTAGTGAAGATTCACTTCAGTCGTGTGGTCTAAAGCACACTCGTTTTATTTGTATTTAAAAGCTGATGATTAGAGTAAAAAACTAGTGTTGTTTAAAAAAGAAAAAGAAATGAATAAATTCGTGGCGCGATGAGCTGTAGAGTGCGTACAGAGTTGGACAAAAACTCTGATAATGATAGGCTCGATAAGCTATATGGTTATAAAAATTCCGATTGCCATATATTCTAAACTATAGCTCTTAGACCCATCGTGTTGGTACTCAAATGAAAGGGTTCGATGAGCTCTAGACAAATAAATGTTATAAACTTCTGATGGCCATATCTCCTAAACTATAGGTCTTAGACCCATCGTGTTGGTACTCAAATGAAAGGGCTCGATGAGATCTACACAAATAGATGATCAAAACTTCTGTTGGCCATATTTCCTAAACTATAGCTCTTAGACCACAGATTTTTGAGTTTTTATATTTCTGTGTCTTGGACCCGGGGGGTTAGTACTCAAACGAAAGGGCTTTCTGTGATAAGCCGAGTTATAAGTGGGCGAAACCGCTGGCAAAGTCTTGTTTAATATACAACGTGTTATTGAAATAACTGAAAACCTCTTAAGGGGTCATTGTAGTCATCAGTATGAACAACTTTTACTATAGGACCAACACAGAAATCGCAAAAAAAAAATCTGATGTTCCCTACATTTTGTCGATTCATGTGAACACAAATATAGGGAACATCTGATTATTTTTTTCGCGATTTCAGATTTGGTCCCATAGTAAAAGTTGTTCATACTGATGAGTACAATGACCCCTTGAGAGGTTTTCAGTTATTTCAATAACACGTTGTATAAATTCTTGCCTACCGTCAATTTCAAGTTTTACATCATACATGTTGATTTGGAGTGGACTACCAACTAACACCACTCGTGCTTCTGAAGAATTTCTAGTAAATAGTAATATCCAAAATTTTACAAAAATAATGGGCTGCCTTTTTTGACTATCAAATGAAAATACAGTTTTAATACTATTCTTATTAATTTTCGCCGACTAAACAAAACAAAATAGCCGCTCAAATAGCCACTCACTGCACTGACCCACGTAGCCGGCCCGCGCGGTGCGCAGTGAGGGCAGGTGGGGCAATGCAGCGGCTCCCACCACCACCCTTCGCCACCTACTCGTGCGTTTTTAGGTTAGTCATCAATCAAAACTAACGATTGATCGAATGACTAACTGATTTAGTCATGATTATGATTGAATTTTTCAATCATGATTAAATTAGTCATGACTAAATTAGTCGTGACTAAATTAGTCATGATTGATCAATTGATTGAAAAAATTAGTTGATTGACCCAACACTGCCATGAGTACAATGAGCCCTTAAGAGGTTTTCAGTTATTTCAAAAACACGTTGTAAAAAAAAAAAAAAAAATCGTCCATATTTTGGTAAACATTCTAAATAAAGTCTTTGTGGGTGACAATCTATATTATAATAACTTCTTAGGTTTTCGCGATCACTACACATTCTAATAAAACAAAGTTTAACCGGATTAAATCGCGTATATTATTTAAATTGGTTTCCCTGACGTTTCGAAAGCTTTGCAGCATTTCGTGGTCGCAGGTAGACTAAGATGACAAAAAAATGTAAATGATGCTGCAAAGCTTTCGAAACGTCAGGGAAACCAATTTAAATAATATACGCGATTTAATCCGGTTAAACTTTGTTTTATTATAATCTATATTATTTCAACGTTAAAATCCTTGCCCACTTTTGTTCCTATTTATCCCTACATTCCTATTCACCCCGTTTTAACCGGTACCTACTTGTAGGTCGGATACAGAGCTCACTCGAAATTATTGAGCCCTTCGGAGATTTTTGCGGCTGACCCTCGTCTAACCTTCGCATTCTGGACCAATGAACAGCTCTATTGTCGATAGAGTCGTAGCCAGCATCCAGAAACCTTTTTCTTATTGCTTCGCATTATTTTGTGGTTAAACGGTATTTTGTTTTGTAAAAATCGTGCAAGTGCGAGTCGGGCACGCGCACATATGGTTCCGTATCACCACAAATGTTTTTGTTACCCTTTATTTTTATTCCTTGTCGTTAAACTATAGAGCAGCCATTCCCAAAGTGGGCGATAACGCCCCCTTGTGGTCGTTGGAGGCCTAAAGAGGGGCGGTAAGAGACCCAGAAAAAAATGGGGGCGTTGTGTAAAGGCTTGGGGGTCGATTTGTAATTTCGTCTAGCTAGGAGCACTCTTAGACACCGACTGAACTCTCGACTTTCGAGTAGATAAAATAAGTTTGGGAACCACTGCTATAGAGTATGCCCATAGAAATCTACCTAAATAATTTAGATTTCTACAATCACATCAAGTTTGACGCTTGTGTGTATTACCAAGAGTAAGATTTTTTTAAATATGAGTCAATGATGGGCATACATGCTTAGTCTCCTTAAATTAAACAGACTGGATGTTGTTAAGTTTAAAAAAATTTTAGCTCAACCTAATTTGAGGTAGCGAAGAATTTGTTTAACACACACTTCTCCGACCACAGACATGTGAAAAATAAAGTTAACCTGCAACTGACATCTGTGGTCTAGTGGTTCGAGGTTCGGACTGCTGATCACGAGGTCGTGGGTTCGATTCCCACAGGATACAAATATTTGTGTGATGAACATAAGTGTTTGTGTTGGTCTGGGTGTTTCTTATGAAATGTATTATAAGTATGTATTTACAAAAAAAAGTATATAAGTATTATATCCATTGTCTAGTACCCATAGCACAAGCTCTGCTTAGTTTGGGACTAGATGGTGCTATGTAAAAATGTCCCAAAAATATTCATTTATTTACTAACTTTTGGTTCAGAACCTATACAAGAACATTGATGTCATCAACTCAGCCTATCGCAGTCAACTGCTGGACATAGGCCTCTCCCAAAATGCGCCAAAACACTACGTCCTCCACCTTGCACATCCAGTCCACCCCAGCTACTTTCTTCAAGTCTTCAGTCCTTGTAGTAGTAGTAGAGCTCCTTCTGAAGGAGCTCATCCAGAGAACTACTACCACCGTGCCTACTTCTGCCGCCGAACAGTTATGCTTCCATTGCTGTATTTCTGTGTGAAGGGTACGGGTGACGGTGAAACTGCAATCACATGAGACTTTTCACTTTCATGTCTAAGTTTGGCGAACCGACTTGCGGTACCATTTAGGCAACAGCCTTGGTGGAATTGCAATTGTTATGGGCAAAGGTAACTGCTAAAATCAGGTGGGGATTTAGCTCTTTTTGCCATCTTATAATATAAAAAAACCTGGCTGGAACTGGACTCGCTGACTATTTCAATTCCGTCCCCAAGCATTCCAATTCCCTGGTTGTAGCGGCCACCAAATATCAGCCTTCAGCTATCAGCAAGACCCGCCGTCCCAGGCACGCGCTAATAGAACCCGATGATGACACAACACTTCAGCAGGAGCCAATAAGGACACCAGCACACTCCGATGCCGTCGTCCTAAATATCGTACCCGCCGGCGAGGACTGACGTGACGTCCACACAGATGCCGAGAGTCCGACTCTCGAGAAAATCAACACGATGCAGCAGCGGCTGCCGAGGGGACCGGCGGCGGGGTCCCCCAGCTACGCCCTGAGCCGAGGCCCAAGCTCCCCACTAGGGACGCCCTCACGGTGTCGCAACCAGAGAAAATCTCGTCACGCGAGACCGACCATATGCTCTAGAGTAGTTCTACTCCTAGGCTTAACCGCCACTGTGTAACGATTAGGTAGGTCTTCGCCCTCGCCGGCGAGGCTTGCCGTTTAGCGGCGATTCGCGAAACGAGTCACCCACCAGATATACCGAAAGTCCGCCACTTTCGAGAAAACCATTCCCAATGCAGCAACGGCTGCCAGGGGGACATAGCGGCGGGGTCTCGTTGGGAAATCCTCATGGACGCACTCCGCCCAGTGCAGGAGCCAGTGTCGGACTCTTACCGACTAAAGCCACCACGGTGTTCCTTCAACTACCGTAGCCGGGGGCGTGGGAACCCGTTAGTATTCACACAATCACCCCCGACAGGTCCTGGCCCGCCTCAAGTAGGCGAGCCCCTTCTCCCCGTGCGGCCTAACGTTGTCCTCGGTGGCGCACATGGAACACTGCACGCAGCCGCGTGCATTGCATATAGGCAATTAGGCAATACCTAGTGCCTTCCTCATTCGAATTTAATAGTGGTGTAAATTATTATACTTTTTTCAGAGTACGATGATTATTTATCTTAAAATAGACCTATTAATGCTAAATTAATCTTCATACATAAAAAAATCAATAACTTATACCACAATTAAATTCAAGTGAAGTAGGCCAATGCACGCCACTGACTGCACGCCACCTCACCTCATGGGCCTTTACCAGCTGCGCCAACTACGCCGGCTGTGCCAGCTACGCCAGCTGCTGGTCGGGCAGCAGACTACCCCGAGTCTGCTGCTCGCAGGCCCTACCTCCCGTAATTTTTATAGAGGTTTTCTTCCTCGCGGTCCGGGCGGTGAAGCCAAGACCCTCGGTCTCAAGAGGTGCGAGAACACTACTCAGCGGGCACTCCTGGGGTTACGAGATCGACGGGGGCAGGGAAAGACAGTCCCCCGCTGCCTGCCCAGTGGCAGTGTGAGTGCACACCGGGCCCGCCCCTGCTCCTCCACTGTGCCCTCTGTTGGCATCAGAGGGATATGTGGAGCAACTCCCCACTGGCCCAGAACGGGCCCCTCCCGCGCCAGAATATTCACCACAGGCAATAAAATCCCCCGAAGGTTAATCCCTCGAAAGGATTTTATTGCCCGTGCCCAGGATGCACCGGCCAAACAACTGCCGTCCCCTCCAGACGTGTCCAGAAGGACAAGCAGCCGTCAGGCACACGTGGAGGTATTCTGGCCAGCACCCCAGCGGCGGGGTCCCCTGCAATGCCCCATTAAGCCAAGGTACGAGCCCTTCCCTAGGCCCTTATGTGGTATTGCAACCGCGATTTTAGTTTATAAGTTAGGTTTAGGGAAATAAATAAAAACTGGACTCGCTGAACATTGTTGTACTGAAGTCGCAGGTTATAATCCTGGTCGTGAGCAGATTTATCTTTCCACAATTTATAGCATTTATCTAAAGGACATTCGTGAGTTGAACCCGTGATTCAGAGAACTTCGCTGTGTACTAGCCAGTCGTATTGTCCCGAATAACAATTAATTTTTCCAATTAACTTTAAGTTTACAAGAATCGAGACAAAACGAAGAACCAATCAATATTAAAATCTTCTCCAAATTGAAAGACAACTCAATTGTATTAATGTCTTTTGCAAAAAATCTTTTAATCAATCGGTGAAAGAAACCGTAATAATAGTATTATGGTACAGTCAGAAGCGATAATATCTGCCTATCGAGGGTTTTTTTTTTTTTATTTTTTTTTTTCTTTCTCTTTTTTTTTTTTAGGGACCTCCAATCATTTAATGATTATGCCAGTCCCATCGTATCATTAACTTATTACAACCTTAACTTCTTAAGACTATTTAGCATAAATTTAAACACTAACTTAGCCGCAACACCTGTAGGGTTAGCCAGTATACTTTGGAAGACACCTACATCAAACGAATTTAATTTTAATCTTTTACATAAATGGTGCCTTTCCAAAGCATTCCGAACACAATCCATTAGCATGTGTTGGACATCTTCGGGTTTATTACACACATTACAATCAGGCGAAAGAGATTTCTTCATCAAAAAGGCAAATTTGTTCAACGGCATGTGTCTTGATCTTAATCTGAAAGCTATTTTAAGTAAATGTCTACCCAATCTGACATCAGCAAACCAGGGTACGCGAGGGGGCTCACATTGCATAGTCTTGTACCATATTCCTTTTTCTCTTGATCTAGCATCAAAATGTTCCTGCCACTTTTGTTGCCAAATGTTCCTATATCGGGGAAGATATTCAGAATAATCAGGAATGATGAAAACTTCACTACCTTCGGTACAAGACTTTTTGGCCAAAATGTCAGCCTCCTCGTTACCTCTTAAACCAACATGTGAGGGGATCCACTGCAATCTCAGAGTGACATCATCTGATCGAGGGTTTTAAAATCGCAAACAATGACTAACGGCCAAAATTAATATTCAATCTATCCACGATTTGCCCTACTAGAGATAGGAATTTGACATAGCTCCATACAAAATATGTCAAATATCTATCCCTAGTAGGGTAAATCGTGGATAGATTGAATATTAATTTTGGCCGTAACTCTCTATAGATCTCAGACCAAAAGAATAAGATTCTGATTAGTGTTTTAGTTAAGTTTCCGACTTTTACTGTTAACTGCACTGGTAACTACCCTGTGTTTCTTCCAAGACATTCCAGTCTGTTGTCTGGAAGAGATCGCCGACATGGAGCGATAAGACCGCCAATTGTATTGTGTTATGGTCGATTTTCATCCGACACAGGAGATCAATGATTTTTTTATAAGTAAAATCATTGCAGGAAATGGTCTGTGCGCCTTTGCTATTGTATTGCAAAGAGCCAATGCTGTTTTTAACCGACGAAAAAAAGGAGGAGGTTCTCAATTCGCACCATAATTTTTTTAATTTTTTCTATGGCCACCCATTTCTTTTTACAGAGTAGACCGATTTTAATGATTCTTTTTTTAATGGATAGGGTATATCTTGAAATTATTCCCATTTAAATTTATACATGTTTATGTTGTATATATTATATATTAATGCAGATAGGTAGTAGTTAATTATAAGATGTGTATTTATATTGTATAAAGTAGACAATATTATTAACAAAAAATTAAAATAAGTAATTTGAAAATCAAAATCCACCCCTAAGGGTAGGAAAACACCTACCCTTACCCTTAGGGGATGACTGCTTGTCCACCCACTGAATTCTATACCTGTTAACCGATTCTGTTGAAACATGGCACACATAAATATAGTTCTAGACGACACTACAACATAATGGAAACCTACAGTTAAAAAATTAAAAATTAAACTTTTTAACAAAAAATTGAACCGAACGAAATCAGAAACTGATAAGCAAAAAATAAAATGAATATTCTCGTAATTAACAACATAACATAACATAACATCACGCCTGTATTTCCCCGAAGGGGAAGGCAGAGGTGTAATAGTACACCCACATTTCGCCAGTTATGTTATAGTCCCATGTAATAGGGGGCGAGCCTATTGCCATTGACCGGGCACAAATTCAGACTCCGGGCTGCTACTGAGAATTTCCTAATGAAAAAACCCAATAACACTTTGCCCGACCCGGGAATCGAACGCAGGACCCCACGCTTAGCAGTCGCGCTTGCAACCACTAGACCAACGAAGCAGTCTCGTAACTAAACAAATGTAAATAACTAATTATGACTCGGCGCCAAACAAACAATCAACGAAGATCATTAAATGACTTTAAATAAATAATAAAAACAAAATACCATCAAATGCAACGTGAAATTTTCAACGATAAACAATAACTTTCTAAAAATGCGTTCTCCGTTCAACCACTTGTGCAACTCGCACGCACTTTGCTTGTTTGTTTCTGCTGGGCTGTTTGGGCTGGGGGTCGCTAACACTGTAGAGGGGGGTCGCAGTCATTAAAAGTTTTATAGTTCTTAGTAATATTACCTATGTTTATTCAAAAGCCCTACCGCCACCGCCAACGCCGCGAAGGCCGTGTGGGTCGCGCGCATTTCTTTTTGAAATTGAAAAACACTGGTCTATGGAATAAATATATTACCTACATTATATTACGTTATGAATAAATATATTTTCCTTTTTGTGGATGAGCCGCAGAACTGCCTAACTTAATTACCTTCTAACCTACTCAGCCAACATTTGTACCAATAAAAAATAATAAATAACAATATAAAATATCATACCTACGCCAAAAGCATTAAAGTTTAAAAAAAATAACGATTTATTATTACAACAAGTTAATTTACATTTTGGCTTCAAAACAGTTATTTTGTACCTATTTAAATAAACTCTGCTAAATTTTTACTTTGAAATGTGTCAGCAACAATCATGCTATGAAATAATGTTCAACATAAATTCATATTAAATTAAAAATAATATATAAATAATAATATAATAATAATATATAATATATATATTCATATTTAATTTTTATTTTCATATTATTATTCCAAGTTTAACAAATAAAAATATTTGTATTTGTATTTGTATATTTACATTTTGACGAGCTCAAATAGATATGAAAATAAATTATAATCAGAATAGGTATGCCTGAATAAAAATAAATGTTTTGACGCGGCTGGTACAGTCAACACCAAAAGTCGATGAACTTTCAAACTAAATAATTTAATGGTTTTGTTAAAATATAATAACACTATTATTTAGAAATAATAGTAGTTTATGAAACTGTTGCATAACAGGGGTTATTAAAACACGAGTGTGAGTTTAAAAACCGAGCCGTAGGCGAGGTTTTTAATAGTATCACACGAGTGTTTTAATACCTAGTTATGTCAGTTTCATACACTATTTTATCTAAACTCGTACAATTTTAAATAAAATACCAAAGTCAAAATCTTGGTAACAAATCCAAACCACAGCCAAATCCAGTAGGCCATGGCGCGCGGCCGCGCACACGCCGCGCACGCGCGTCAACACAGATAATAAATATAGTCTGGCGAAAACATTATAATCGGAACTAATTTTCTATCCTTGTCAGAATTCCGTCAATCTCTGTTTTATCATACAAAAAATATGCCTGTAAACACTTAAATATAATTAAAAGCAATATGACAATCAAAGGTTCTGCCAAAAACGCGATTTTAAACGATAAAAAATTTCAATGTATGACAAGTGGCGCCACCCTGAATTTTGTGTACTTATTGGTGCCAAACTGTACGACTGCTAAAAAAAAGGTTTGAAAACTCCTTGGTTAGGTCGAAGTGGCATTAAAAACTCCTTCGAATTTTACGATACAAGTGTAGATAATAGTAGTTTATGAAACTGTTGCATAATAGGGGTTATTAAAACACGAGTGTGAGTTTAAAAACCGAGCCGTAGGCGAGGTTTTTAATAGTATCACACGAGTGTTTTAATACCTAATTATGTCAGTTTCATACACTATTTTATCTACACTCATACAATTTCAAATAAAATACCAAACTCAAAATCTTGGTAACATTGTCGTTGTTTTTCTTGATTTCTCTGGTAAAAGATTGTTCGTCATTTACGTTGCTGCATCCAGAAATTCAGGCGGAGTCATATTCTCCTCAGTTCAGTATCACTGCTGTATTCAGATATTTTTGCCCAGATTAAAACTTTCGACATACAAAACCATAATAATAACGTAAACAATAACAATAAATTTACAAGTAACGATGACCAAATCCAGTAGGCCGCGGCCGTGGCGCGCGGCCGCGCACGCGCGCTGGTGCGCGCCTACACAGATAATAAAATATAGTCTGGCGAAAATATTATAATCGGAACTAATTTTCTATCCTTGTCAGGATTCCGTCAATCTCTGTTTTATCATACAAAAAATATGCCTGTAAACACTTAAATATAATTAAAAGCAATATGACAATCAAAAGTTCTGCCAAAAACGCGATTTTAAACGATAAAAATTTTCAATGTATGACAAGTGGCGCCACCCTGAATTTTGTGTACTCATTGGTGCCAAACTGTACGACTGCTAAAAAAAAGGTTTGAAAACTTCTTGGTTAGGTCGAAGTGGCATTAAAAACTCCTTAGTTGGGCTGAAGTGTGCGGTTATGGAAAAAAAATTAATTGAATTACGATACGAGTGTAGATAAATATGTTTATCTACACTCGTATCGTAAAATTCGAATTATGAACTCGAAAGTAATGTCATAATGACATACTTTACGCACATGCACCTGTAATGAATTTAAAAAGTTTTATTACGATACAGTTTGCTGAACAAAACAATGCGGTAATTTAATTTTTTTTCCATAACCGCACACTTCAGCCCAACTAAGGAGTTTTTAATGCCACTTCGACCTAACCAAGAAGTTTTCAAACCTTTTTTTTAGCAGTCGTACAGTTTGGCACCAATGAGTACACAAAATTCAGGGTGGCGCCACTTGTCATACATTGAAAATTTTTATCGTTTAAAATCGCGTTTTTGGCAGAACTTTTGATTGTCATATTGCTTTTAATTATATTTAAGTGTTTACAGGCATATTTTTTGTATGATAAAACAGAGATTGACGGAATCCTGACAAGGATAGAAAATTAGTTCCGATTATAATGTTGTCGCCAGACTATATTTTAATATCTATGTAGGTGCGCGTGCGCGGCCGCGCGTCTGACCTACTGGATTTGGACATCGTTACTTGTAAATTTATTGTTATTGTTTACGTTATTATTATGGTTTTGTATGTCGAAAGTTTTATTCTGGGCAAAAATATCTGACTACAGCAGTGATACTGAACTGTGGAGAATATGACCCCGCCTGAATTTCTGGATGCAGCAACGTAAATGACGAACAATCTTTTACCAGAGAAATCAAGAAAAACAACGACAATGTTACCAAGATTTTGACTTTGGTATTTTATTTAAAATTGTATGAGTGTAGATAAAATAGTGTATGAAACTGACATAATTAGGTATTAAAACACTCGTGTGATACTATTAAAAACCTCGCCTACGGCTCGGTTTTTAAACTCACACTCGTGTTTTAATAACCCCTATTATGCAACAGTTTCATAAACTACTATTACCGTTATTAATTAACAATAATTCAAACAAATAATAAACTCCTGAGAAAATTGATTTTGAAAACTCAATATTTCGCTCATTTGCAAAAAACACGTGTTATTTCAAAATATCTGTTTCATTTTCACAAAAAGCTACAGAGAGTTACCTACTTGTTGAAAACCTTGCGACTATCATTATTTTATTTCGAGTTTTATATGTATACTTCATCAAAACAAGTTTATTTATTTTCATTATGAAATTACTTGTATCGGAGATAGCACGTTCTTGTCGCAAATGAGCGATTTCTTCATTGACTTTTGCCGTCGACTGTATTGTTAAATGTAAAGTCACAATTAAAATCACGTGATTGTTGACGCTGCGTGGTGACTTGGGTCATGGGGTCAATTCTACAACTTCTACATTTCGTCTTCAACGAGACGAGCATGGGAGACGAGGAAATGCGTTTCTGCCTAATTTTCTGCCTATTTTTAACGTGATGATGGGACCATCACAACACTCATGCTCACCACACACCAATCTCGCACTTACCCTCCACGAATCCAACACAACACACCTCGCACATCCACAGAAATTTACATACATCCTCCAGTCATAAAAATGTATTTTAAGACAATATTAATCACATTCATTTTTATTTTTATTTTTAATTGATAAACTTTGGCTTATTATTTTAATAGTTATTTTTTTTAATTTACTTAACGGGCTTGCGTTTGACCGCCACTTCACCTGATGTTAAGCGATGGTGCAGTCGACGATGGTTCACGCTTGCCCAGCAAAAACCTATTCACTCGGGCCTTGAAGACCACCAGATTATACTTCTCGGGAAACTGTATTTGAAAATTGTATCCTTATTCTTATTGCATAAAATCTAGGACATAAATTATTGGGAAAAGACACTGGTTCCTGTAACCTAGCGCAGGAGTCAGGGCCTCTATATATAATAATAAAGCCTCTTTATTCCTTAATTAAAAGATAACAAATAATTTTTTTTTTTTTAAATAAGTGGTTGAATTAATCAAGGACCCCTCTTTGGGTAAAGGCCTCCTCCATTACTGATTTTTCTCCTTCTTTCTGTTCTCCTCTTTCGTTACTTTTTTCCATAACAGTAGGGTCCTAGTATCTTGTATTCTCCATATTTTTCGTGTCCTATCTTGCAGTTAAAGTCGCCCATCAGAATAAGGCTTTTGGCGGTAATTTTTTGTGCTTTTCGGAGTGTTTCATAGAATTCTTCTATCTCTTGATTTGATGACTCCAGACGACGTCAGGGCCTCACATGATGTAAAACAACTTTTTTGTCAATACATTTTGACATTTGTTTGCAGCGTTATAACCTGCAAACATCTCTAGCAAAAATAGTGGTTTCCCTGTCTGAGAGAGACTCGCCAGTGGTATGTAGACTATACACTATATATTCGTATATGATGTCTTTAAAGTACCTTCTATTCCACCATATTGTATTTATGATGGCAGGAAATTGGGATTCAATCTATAGAACCCTCAATAAAAATATTGTGTGGACATATAAAATGTTGTGTTTGACCTTTTTACGTTCAATCTGGTACGGACTGTCTGTTTTGTGCGGATATAATTTATTTTTGTAGGAAACGAGACTGCATAGAATAAGTTATAATGCTTGCGGTTCTGATCACGTGGATTGGTTTACGTTTAAATTATGAACATTTAACTTATATACTTAATCAATCAATCATTATGGTAAGCTATTCATATAACTATAACTATTTATATAATAATAACAATTGTATAATTCGTTTATTATTTAGTGTAGGATAAAACAAACATAATTATAATTTAAAGAATATTAATATCTCTCTATCGCTCTAAGGTTGGCTGTTAGAAAACACATTTTTGAGTTAAGCTCGCCGACTTGAATAAACTTTCCTATTGTAACATAATTTTATATACAACGTGATATTTTAATTACTCAAAATCTCAGACACTCCAACATATTTTATTGTAATAAATCTATATGGCAAGTAATTATTTATTTTCATAAATTATTATAAAAGATATTGATAAGTTTTTGTTGTCATACTTATTCTAATCGACGCACCCTGCTTGCCCCACAATTCAATTCAATACAATTTATTTATGTATTTGTAGAATCTCTATTTGTGTTGGTAACAATGTTCTTACAAACTGTTTTAGTAGCACAGACATAGTAAAAAATATAGACGAAGTGCTGCGAACAATCATAGTGAAGTAAAAAAAAAACCTTCGTTCGTGTACACCTGAAGTATATTTATTTGCTTTTGCGATGCTTACTGGACTATGTCGACATGTATATTGAGAGCGATGAGCACGGTTTGAGGTGCATGTGTGTGAGCGCTGGTTTGTTCACAGAAGAGCACGGTTTTTTTGGCTTCACTATGATGTTCGCAGCACTTGTCTATATTTTTTACTATGTCTGGGCCTGTATTAAAATTAAGTGTAAACCATTCTACTTTCGATACTGAACAAACCAGCTTCAAGTTTTGAGTTATTCCAATAATACGTTGTATAATTATGTAAATATGTATGTATGTATATATGTACAATAAAGAACAAGAGGCCTAGGTCTCATTTCTACGAGTATTATTCTAAGCATGTAGATACGTCAAGGAATTCTTCAGCATTTAAATGTTTAATTACCCTCCGACTTTGAATATTTTAATATTCACGCAAATTGAAATACTTCAGGTAGTACTGGATGAATTCAGATCAAAGAATTTATGGAAATATGTTCGTCACATTCCTAGCCGTCTCTTCAGTACGATAGATCGGCTTCCAGACTAGATGCGGTTGATTTTCAAGACTTCCCATTAAACATTATATTTTATGTAAAATGTAGTATGTTGCTTTTTTACCCGACTGCGCCAGAAGAAGGGTTATGTTTTTCGAGTGTATGTATGTATGTATGTATGTATGTATATTTCTTTGGCACGCTCTGTGGCCTAAACGGCTTGATGAATTTGAGATTGAGAGGTGTCGTTAGATTCGTCTTAATTCTGAGAGTGACACTGGGTACATCAAAATTTAAAAAATTTAAATGGCCGCTTTTTGGTGCCATATTACCTCTTCAAAAAATTTTTTTTTCCTTCAAAAACTATCGAGTGGGGTATCAAAATAAAGGGTTTTATAAATGCTTTACAAAAATATATCCAACTTATATGTTTAAATGTAATTTGGAATGAAAAATGCTAAAAAACAACAAAATATTCAACGTTAATAATGAATTTGACTTTTCAAAAAAAACATTAATAGTATGATAAATAAAACATGACAAAACTAAAAATAATAATAATAATAATTAATTAACAAAAACAAAAACCCGACTGCGTGTAAAAATAACAGAAAAGATATAAACAAGACTTATCAACACGCAGGCGGAGGCTACCTACTAGGAGGTTTTTGGTCATGAATTACATAATAGTTCATAGGTAGCCTCCGCCTGCGTGTTGATAAGTCTTGTTTATATCTTTTCTGTTATTTTTACACGCAGTCGGGTTTTTGTTTTTGTTAATTAACTTTTTTATTTGTTTACAATAAAGAGTATTTGTGAACTAGCTTAAAAAAAATTGCGGTGTTCGAGAACATGACACCATTTAATATGTATTTTACAGGGAGCTGTAGGTTTATTTTACTTTTTTTATTTATGTTTATGGCTCCATCGTTCATCGATGATTTTGGCAACGTCAAGGTTGAAGAAGACACTGTGACGGTTCTTGACGATGAATATTATATTCTGTTACATTTAAAGGAGAGAAAGATATTGATCGGTATTTGTAGTAGTGTAATCAATTGAGCATGCTGAAAAAGGAAACAAAACAATTAGGTTGCACACAATATTATAACATAACATAACATAACATCACGCCTGTATTTCCCCGGAGGAGGAAATAGGCACAGGTGTATAGTAGGTACACCCATATTTCACCAGTCATGTTATAAGTCCCATGTAATAGGGGGCGAGCCTATTGCCATTAACCGGGCACAGTTGTGTTTTTAAGAAACCGAGGGTGGTTGAAAATTCTTTCACCTCGGTCACGGTGTCACTGCCGCATCAGTCTGCTCGGGACCACGATCAGTGAAACCTGATCGAAACGTTGGGCTTAAAATAGGTATGTGCGCGTTAATTCTCGTTTCATAATAAGTTATTATTATTATTAAGCTTTTATTGCTCATACTAAAATGTACTGTTAGTTTTAACATCATCATCGTCATCATTTTAGCCGAAAGACGTCCACTACTGGACAAAGGCCTCCCCCGAAGGAGGAGGAATATGCCATAATCGCCACGCTTGGCAGGCGGGTTGGCGATCGCAGTTGTTTGTTTAAATACTCAGAGAACGCTGCTGCCCATCCATAGTTTTAACATTAACATATTAAATTTAAATTTTTAGACATCGGGTTTCCCGTTTTAGTGGTCAGCGTATCCTGTGACACGTAGGACTCTTCCAGCTGCTTCCATATTTGTTTTTCATGACCAGATTACACCTCCGACTTTCTTTGTCATCTGTCCATCTCTCTACTTGTCTTTCTCTTTACATTTTATCATCTCGTGGTTGCCATTGTGTTATTATTTTTGTACATTTCACTTTGCTATCTCTTGTCATGTGTTCGGTCCATCGCTACTTCAGTTGCCTAACTTTCTCTATTACATCTTCCACTTTTGTTATTACTCTCATTGCCTCTGCTCTTTTTCGGTCTTTTAGCGTTATAAATGCAACGCAAAACTATAAAAGTAAATATGTTTTAAGTCTCATGTGCCTATTACATTTGCGAGCCAATTGCCATTAACCGGGCACAAATCCAGACTCCAGGCTACTACTGAGAATTTCCTAATGAAAAAACCCAATAAAAACCATTTAAACCATTTATTTTGCCACACATACACAAAATATACATATTACATGCAAAGGTATTATTATTTTATTATTTGAGGAAAGAGGTAGGGTCTTGAACGCCCCTAAGCCACTGCGACCTAAAAGATCTATTGTGACGCCTCTTGCAGCATTACAGCACTTCCCCAAGCTGCAAGTCAATCATAAAGTCGACTATGACCTTGGGGGAGGAGGATTTGATCGTCTGCATTGAGATGACGTGGCCTCCAAGATGCTGGCTTCTGATGTGGTGCACTGCATCACATTCGCATAGGATATGGATGGGCGTCTCATCCTTTTCGCGACAAAACCTGCAAACTGTGGTATCACTGAGGCCCATCCTGTGAAGGTGTTTGTTCAGCTTGCAGTGCCCAGTAAGGGTTCTTGTCAGGATTCTTATCTGATTTTTGTTCAACGAAAGCGCTTCTTTCGTGAACCTTTTTTTGAAGCCCACAAGTAGCGCTTTCGAATGTTCTTGGCCTGGGGATTTTTCCCAAAGGCTAATACTTTGGTCAGTTCCCCAGTTTTTAAGGTAGGCTGTAGTGGTGCATTTAGGAATGCCACAGATTGGCTCCGGGCCCACATTGGGGCTTTCAGCACCAGCTTTAGCCAGTTCATCAGCGGCTTCGTTGCCTCTAATGCCACAGTGTCCAGGTACCCATCCTAGTGCCACCGAGTTTGCCGCTCTTAGTGAGTTTAATAGCTGGACACACTCCTTTATAAGTTTGGAGTCAATTTCCTCTGAACTTAAGGCTTTTAAAGCAGCCTGGCTGTCAGAGAAGATGAAGATTCGCCTATTAATATAGGTCCTCTGCAGACTTAAACGGACACATCCAATAATGGCAAATAATTCCGCTTGAAACACAGTGGTGTGCTGGCCTAGGTTGGCGAATTTTTTTACCTTTGGCCGCCCACCGTGGAATCCGGCTCCTGCTAGACCCTCTTTTTTTGATCCGTCGGTGAACCAAACAACATCAGTGGACTGAGGCTGGCCTGGCGTTTCGTCCTTCCACTCAGTCCTCTGAGGTATGAATACCCTAAACAGCCTCTCAAAGCTGTATTCTTTTAACATTGCATCAGTGGGCATGGCAATGATATCTTTCTTCATAAGGTTCTCTTGCAGTGCCCTCATGGCAGTCGACTTCCATCTTGTCCTTCCCGCTATTCTGGCCCTTATCATTGCTGCTCTAGCGTCCATTTGCACCTGCACATGCAAAGGAACGAGATTAAGCAGAGCCTCAAGTGCAGCGGTCGGAGTCGATGCAATTGCTCCTGTTGTTATGAGACACGCGAGTCTCTGGAGGCTTGAGAGAGCATCCCTGCAGGTAGTCTGATGGGTTTTTCCATGCCATACGACACAGCCATAGGTTATCATGGGCCTTACTATAGCAGTGTACAGCCACAGCGTTGCCCATGGTCTAAGGCCCCATTTCGAGTTGACCAGTCGGCAGGAATTGCCCAAAGCAATTTTTGCTTTCCTTGTCACATGTTTAATGTGTGCATTCCACGTGAGTTTTTGGTCTAGGATAATGCCTAGATATTTGACCTCATCCGAAAAGTTGACCGTTTTACCGAAGAGGGTTGGTGGTTTTAAGCCATCCAACTTCCTTTTCTTTGTAAAAGGTACAATTACAGTTTTGTCTGCATTGACCGAGAGTTGGGAGTCTTTGCACCATCTTTCGATTATTCTACAGGCCGTTTGCATCAGATCGGAGATGACTGATTGGCATTTGCCAACGGTAATCACTACCACTATGCAAAGGTAACAGGACAAATTAATGAGAACACAACATGTATACAACATAATATGTGTGGCAAGGGATCCAGCTCAGTATTTGCTGTGCGTGTAGGTATGCACAGCACTGATTTACAGCATAAACACTTAACACTTTAATAACACTTTGCCTGACCCGTAAATCGAACCCAGGACTCCTACGCTTAGCAGTCGCACTTATTAAGTTACACAATTCTTTCCAATTAATCATGAAACAAATCATTGTACTATTATTATTTGAAAAGAGTATATTCATGGAGTTTCTTGTCGGCTCTTCTCCATAGGACCAACTTTTTGGAACCGTGCAACTAGATTCATAATTAATGTTTTGAAAGTGCCTGTAAATCATAAATGCTTATTCGAAATAAAAACTTTGACTTTGAAGTACCTAAATTATCATCATCCTACGCGCCTTTTCCCATCTATGTTGGGGTCGGCTTGCAGTCTAACCAGATGCGGCTGAACATCAGTATTTTACACGGAGCGACTGCCATCAGACCCTCGCAACCCAGTTACTGGGTAATACCGACATTCGGAGGTTAGACCAGTTGTCAGACTTTCTGGCTTCTGACTACCCGTAACGGCTGCCATAGATATTCGTATGACAACCGGGACCGACAGCTTAGCGTGTTCCCCGAGGCACGGAGGGGTCACGGTGTGCAACGAAATGGTCATCCATCCATGGACTGACCGCGGCAAGTGCAGCTTAACCTCGCATATCGTAAAATTCGCGTGGTTGCTAAGTCGCCACGAGCCCCTGCGATTATTTTGTGGAAATCCTTAATTTCGACCAATTTACTACAACTTTCGGCGTTCACTCACAGAGACCAAAGCTCTCGTCTCAATACAAGTATCAATTTGTTCGTTTCCACCACATTCATCACACTGCCCTAATTCTGTTGTTTCTGTACTTAACATTAATATAATATGATTCGCGCCATATTTCTGGAGGTATTTTCCTTTCTGAGATGTGATCAATCATCTTAAGTACTTAGGCTCTGAAATACTTTCAGGGCGTGGGTTTAAGGTCATACGAAAATGGGTTGTGTTTTGTAGTAATTTGTAAAGCTAGACATAAAGCAGAATAAAGCTATACTTCGTACAGAATACCTTCATTAAGGGCCTGTTTCACCACCTCCTGATAAGTGCCGGTTATATTATCTGGCAGATAATTTTATACAAATATTGTTCTATGTTCGAATGTATCTAATAGTTAGTGGTGTCAATTCTCTTGTTCACGAACTAAACTTACTTTAAACTATCACTCTCTTTATGTAATGGAAACAGGCGTTTTTGCGGAAAAAAAAATACTTTGCGGAAATCCATGTCATACAAAATATGAAGTTAAAATATTAAGTGTTGATTCCGCTATAATAAGTAGGTCGTCAAGCTTGAATGCAACATGCAGCACCGCCCTCACACAAATATATGCACAATAATGTAATAATGTTATTGTTGTGCTGTCCTGTCAGTGTTCTGTGCCAAATAAAAGTTTTTCTTTCTTTCTTTCTTTCACATGCAGAAGATGCGATTAATGTATAGTGCAATATGCAAACTCTTTGAATTTTGTCTTTTTATTTGTATGTCGTGTCGTGTTTTGTACTAAATAAACGTTTTATATCATCGACCATACACCCCAATAGACGCCTATTATTTAATATAATGCATACAATAAATTCTGTAGACTAGCTGAGGTAGGAAGAAGCGGGGCACTGCAATCCGATTGGCCCACAGAAATAGATAGAATGGCCAAGAGGGCAGGGCGCGCGTGCCAACACTCTGCACCATAGTGCAGAGCATTTCAGAGCCATGCCATTTTCTCAGTACGCCTTATGATTTGTTTCTGTAAATACTGTAACAAAAACCCGCAAAAATGCGTTATTGTGCTGATACTAACTGCAGAAATCATCATCATCATCATCATTTCAGCCGAAAGACGTCCACTGCTGGACAAAGGCCTCCCCCAAGCATCGCCACAACGACTAAAGATGTTCGTTATATTAGGTAGCAGATAACACAGCCTATTATATACAAAAAGCAGGCGCATACTATTATTTACTTAACACTACTACCTGCTATCTGCTATAAATTTTTTCGTCGGCTTGTTTACGAGATTGAGTCGAGATGTAGTTTTTTTGTTGCTAGGTTGTGCCAAACGATCAAGTATAGAATATAAAGCCATTGTAATAAGGTCTATTTTCTAACGCACGTTGCAATTAGAGACTCGGCGGCGTAACTTTTGCTGACTTGATATTCATTATCATTCCAATAACAGGCGGCTTACATTACATTATTTACATTACACTAACGCAGCCTGCTATATAGCAAGTCAAGGAGCTATATCGCTGACTGTGGTTCATGCGCTCGTGCTCGCACTCGCACATTGCTGATAATGATTATAATAACGCGCACATACTCGTAGCGTTTCGAGCGCCGCGCCGAACCCCGAAAGCGGACTGTGATTTCTAACGAGTGCTGTATGCTATATTATAGCATAAAAAATATTATGCGCTTTACATATAGCAATTCGTTACAACGCGTCTTTGATATGTAGCCGTTGTGAACACCTTTAACAACGACCGGTCCTGTGCCTTCCGCATCCAGCGGATTCCCGCGACCTTCACCAGGTCGTCGGCCCACCTTGTGGGGGGCCTACCCACAAGGCGCCGCTTTTACCCGCTGCGCCTTCCAGTACGCGGTCGCCACTCCAGAACTTTACTGCCCCATCGGCCATCCGTTCTGCGAGCAATGTGCCCCGCCCACTGCCACTTAAGTTTGGCAATTCTTCGGGCTATGTCGGTTACTTTCGTTCCTAACTGCAGAAATAAAAGCTGTAAAGTACATTTGATTAAAGTTAATTTTTAAAATTAATGACATCAATATGTAAGGCGTAGTTTGTTCGAAAGTTGCCACGCATGAATCGCAAGTAAAATTGTGATTACAACCATTCTATCTATTTCTGTGGATTGGCCTTACCAATGCGGCTATTGGCTGATCACTAATTCGGAAGCATTGATGACTCACATAAGTGGTCAAAATTGATTTGAAGTTTATAAAGTGACGAATAGTAGCAACCTACATCAGATCTATTAGGCTGATATGTTGAGAGCTAGGAGGCTTTGTTCCTTCAAGGTTGAGAGACATCGGTTGCCTGTTATAAGGTGTATATTGGGGTGTATGGTTGATGTTTTTTTTTCCGTGGGGAAAATCCTCAGGGACACACTCCACCCGGGGTAGGCGGAGCCAGTGTCGGACTCTTACCGACTAAAAACCACCACGGTGTTTCTCTAACGACCCTTGGCCGGGGGGGGGCGTGGGAAACTTTTACTCTCCCCACCATCCCCGGTAGGTCCCGGCTCGCCACTAGTAGGCAAGCCCCTTCTCCCCGTGCGGCAACCACATCGGCCGCACCCTCCTCTTGACTGGCGTGCGCGGAACACTACACGCCACCATCACGGGCCTTAACTGGTCAGGCGGCGGGCACCCCGAGTCCGCAGGCCCACATCTAGGGTGGCTGGAGGTCGGCATACACCCTCCTACGACGCCCAGGTCGTCTCCTGCGGATGGGGAGAGAGGTCAACGCCTCTCAAACCCTCTCGGCCGCTTCCTTAGCGAGCATTACATCCATGCAGAGGGAGAATTAAGTTTCTATGACTGGTCCACAGCATCCAATGGCCAAAATTAATAATCTATCTATCCACGATTTGTCCTCCTAGAGATATACAGATTAATGTTAAATTTCTGTCTCTAGTAGGGCAAATGGTGGGTAGATAGAATATAAATGTTGGTCAAGACTAAATTAACTATTTCAAACATAACCACAAAAGAGATTGGGATGGAATTCGCCTCGGGCTACACGAAAAAGGTTATAATATCAAAGAATTGTTTTACTCTGTTAAATAAGCTTGCCTTTTTCCTTAAAATAACTGAGCAGTTTCCTGATTGAGCATAATAATTGGAATTCATTGTGTTAATATTTACGTGTGCAATATCTCTGTAAACCTTTTACCCAAACTCAAAACATTTATTGAAAATTAAGAGTACAAGTTGGTTTTCATAAATATAAAGTAATGATAAGTGCCAATATTAAATTATTCACTACATGATAGAAGAGAAAAAAAAATCGTCGAGTAAAAGTACAAAAAAAATTTATTTTCGAGAAATAATATTTTTGTAATAGAGATTCCAGTGTGTTGCCAGTAATCACTTAACATAAGATAACATTACGCCTGTATTTCCCCGAAGGGGTAGGCAGAGGTGTATAGCACACCCACATTTCGCCAGTTGTGTTATAGTCCCATGTAATAGGGGGCGAGCCTATTGCCATTAACCGGGCACAAATCCAGACTATGTGCTGCTACTGAGAATATCCTAATGAAAAAAACCCAATAACACTTTGCCCAACCCGGGAATCGAACCCAGGACCCCACGCTCAGCAGTCGCGCTTGCAACCACTAGACCAACGAGGCATTCGAGTAATTACTTACTGAAACGTGGTCGCTCACAATGAGCTTGATAAGAAGGCTGATAGGGCAATGGAGAGGGCTATGCTCGGAGTGTCCCTGCGTGATCGAATCAGAAATGAGGAGATTCGCAGAAGAACGAAAGTAACCGAGATAGCTCGAAGAATTGCCAAACTTAAGTGGCTGTGGGCGGGACACATTGCTCGCAGAACGGATGGCCGATGGAGCAGTAAAGTTCTGGAGAGGCGACCGCGTACTAGGCGCAGCGTGGGTAGGCCCCCCACAAGGTGGCCCGACGACCTGGTGAAGGTCGCGGGAATCCACTGGATGCGGAAGGCGCAGGACCAGTCGTTGTGGCGATGCTTGGGGGAGGCTTATGTCCAGCAGTGGACGTCTTTCGGCTGAAATGATGATGATTATGATGATGAATAGAGATTCAAATAGTTTTATGTTATTCGTTTCCAGAACAACTAAAACTCGGCGTGTATTAAAAATAATGAGGCTGTATATAATGCGGACACATTGCGTCCTTATCTGAACACACGCTTACCGGGAGAAATATTATCATTATCAGTGCGAGTGCTCCCCCCCAAGATAGCGGGGCCTAGAGACCCAGGATATCGGCGCTCCAGGATACAAGGTCTAGGTAGGTTTTGGTTTTTGTATTGTATAGGATGGATCGCAAAAAGAGTAGTTGTAGGCTTTTTAACCGATTGGTTTTTAATCAGATGGCGTGCCCCTAGCGCCCGGCTCAAACTTGTTGCTGCTTGTCTGGGTTTATATTATCAGTATATTAACATTTCCGTTTTGTTACAGGTAAGATCACATTTCACGGTTAACGGAGAGAGAAGAAACATCATCACTACATAAACATTACGATTGGCAAAGGTATTATACTGCTTTGAAACTTATGACTTTAAAATAAGGTTAAAATTTAAATGATTCACGCTTTCTCCCAACCACCTTTCCTAAAACATTTATCTCTAAACTCATTTTTTTTTAAATATTATCGGTACCGTCCTTCATCACAGACATTTTTACGTATTTTTTTGTAAGTTCACTGACTGAAATATTTTGAAATGCTGATCTCAGGGCTTAGCCTTTGTGAATGAGTAATTGTTTTTGTACCGCTTAGCGCTCGATTTTGTACCGTTTAGCGCTAGTCGACTTTTAAACACTTTTATCTCCTTGACTCGTTTATTAAGAAAGTTACTAACATACAAAAACAAATAATTGATTGAAGATAAATGTACATGTAAATGTATGATCAGCAGTGGACTGCGATAGGCTCATCAACTCAGCCTATCGCAGTCCACTGCTGATCATAGGGTTCTCCCAAGTTGCGCCACAACACTAGGTCCTCTGCCTTCCTTTTTTTTTTTTTTTTTTTTTTTTTTTTTTTCCGCATCCAGTCCCCCCCAGCCACGTTCTTCAGGTCGTCGGTCCACTTGGCGGGGGGCGCCCTACGCTGCGTTTGCCGATTCGCGGTCTCCACTCAAGGACTCGTCTGCTCCAGTGGCCATCGGTCCTTCGACAGACAAAGTTCTATACGTACTACAATGTCTTTTCATAAATAAAAGTTCATTTATTTTGTTTATTTTATTTGTTTCAATAATAAGTCTTTTTAATGAAAAATATATTTTTAAGGACAAGCTTTTAAAGACATGGATTTGGTACTGTAAGCTGATCAAAATGAGCCCAAACACCATCTATCTACTGTTATTCCGTGATGAGTTCCATGGTCTACCTTCCGTCTCCATCATCAGATTAGCTAGCTGTCACTATAATATTGTATTATCATTGGATTTACATATGTGTACCAATCAGTCAATTCTGATATTGGAAACTGTTTCAAAAGTTACTTGCAAGATTTGTCCCAATCATACTAACAAACTAAACTAAAAAAAGCTTGTAAATATTTACTACAAAATTAAATTGAACAAAAAATTATATAGAAGTTAACATTTTTATTTTACTACAAAAAAGTATATCATGTATGCCGCGTCGTAGCCCCGTAGCAGAGCCGTAGCGATTACTCGTAGCGTGTGCCGTAGCACGTTATAGTCGTAGTCAATGACGCGTGTTTCGTAGGGAATAGGTATGTTCAAAAATTGTGTAGTATTACAATATTCAGTACGTTAACTGTTAAAACTTTATACAGAAAACAACTTCCTCATTGGTTTTGTCAGACTGATTTACAAAGTTCAAGACAGTATAAGGACCCAATAAGTGAAAAGTGAGCCCAACTATTTTTTGCACCAGTATCGCTACTGAGATTTTTTTATATAAAACACACTGTTACATAGCCGGACTTATAAATCGATCCCAAGACTCGACTCAATCATCAGAACAAAATCTTTTTTTTGATATTTCCTTTCTTTAATTCTGTTGTCAAAATAATAATGTGATCATTCTAAGTTTGCCATTGCTTACCTCGTTGCTCGTTCTATATATGATTCAAGCTTAGTAAAGTCAAGATTACTTAACTTGAATCATATTATATGAAAACTGTGTGAGTTGGGATATTTTAATGCTAAGACACACAAATGGGCATGGATGAATTTATCGGAGTTTAATTACTATTTACTACATACACTGTGGCAGCGTAGTCGCTTCCAAGAAATAGATACGTATCTTGTCTCTCGTAGCGGTTACGTCGTAGCCCGTAGCACTCGTAGCGCTATTTCGTACAAGAAATGTAGCGTGTTCAAATATAATGAGCAACATGTTACTATAAAATTTTATGTCCGATACATTGTCTATAAGGCTTTTACTGTGTTATTTGAGTCAATACATAAAACATGTACTCACATTGGATCTGTTCCACTTTAAGAAAGCTTCAACAATAAATTTTAAACTGGTATTTCCTTTTTTTTTAAACTCAGTATTACTGTACTACTGTTCCATTGAAACTTCAAGCGTATGTAAAATTTCAGTCTATAATGGAACTTGGCTCAAAATTTACTAAAGACAGACGGAGAGACTACGAAATAAGTTAATTAAAAGTTTAAAAATATTAATGGGCATAGAGAAGTTATTAGATACCTAGGTTATTTATAGTACCGAAATTATCGCAATCCTACTAATATTATAAACTAGCTAATGCCCACGACTTCGCCCGCGAATGTCTTTTATCTACACTCGTATCGTAAAATTCGAATTATGAACTCGAAAGTAATGTCATAATGACATACTTTACGCACATGCACCTGTAATGAATTTAAAAAGTTTCATTACGATACAGTTTGCTGAACAAAACAATGCAGTAATTTAAAAAAAAATTCCATAACCGCACACTTCAGCCCAACTAAGGAGTTTTTAATGCCACTTCGACCCAACCAAGGAGTTTTCAAACCTTTTTTTTAGCAGTCGTACAGTTTGGCACAAATGAGTACACAAAATTCAATCTCGACACATCTCAAACACTCGTGTGATACTATTAAAAACCTCGCCTACGGCTCGGTTTTTAAACTCACACTCGTGTTTTAATAACCCCTGTTATGCAACAGTTTCATAAACTACTATTACCGCGCGTCCCTCGGGACCTGTTCATCTTCTCGAGATAACAAGTAGCCTAAATCTTAATTCGGGTTTTATTCTATCTGTATGCAAAATTTCATTAAAATCCATATAGTATAGTTTTTGCGTGAAAGAGTAGCAACGCATAACACATCTATACATTCTCACAAACTTTCGCGTTTATAATATTAGTAGGAAAGATAGGATGTGAAGGTTTGTGAAGATGTTCATTGGATGTCTGGATGTTTGTTACTTAATCATGCTGTAAGGGCTGAATGGATTTGGATGAAATTTGGCATACAGATAAAGCATAAATAATAATATATAGGCTTCTTTTTATCCTAGAACAATGAAAAGTTCCCGAAGGTTGCGCGATAAATGACATTCACGCGGGCGAAGTCGCGGGCATACGCTAATTAATTTTTATGTTTCCCTTTGTGTATATCTTTTGATGCAAAACATTTCTCTGTTAAAAGGTAATGTTCCTACATAAAAATATGTATTTATTTATTTATTTAATTCTTTCTGCACAACTGGGTACAAAGGCGGTCTTAACGCCATAGGCGTTCTCTACCAGACAACCTTAGGGTAATGCAGAGACAAAGAATAAGGTAGATGCACCAGTAAAGTAGTAAAATATGTTTCGTACTACGGACTTATAATTACATATAATAAAAATAAATAAATACCTATATACATTATACATATAATAAAATAAACATATTATACATACCTACATATATAACTATAAATATATAACATCAAGATAAATCAAAGTCGAGCTGAATCTGCTAAATTGTTTTCACGGAAATATTTCCTTAACTTGATTTTAAAGGCGAGCCGACTGTTAGCCATCCTGATTTCATGAGGAAGCGCATTCCATAATAAGATAGATTGCACGAAGAATGTAGAGTGAACGAAGTCAGAGCGGTGAGAAGGACATTGGAGAAGACGATTATTAGTGGAGCGGAGATATTTAGTATGACTTGTACATAGATACTGAAAATGAGAAGTTAAGTAAGAATGAGAATTGGGAGAGAAAAGTAAAGAGAATAGAGTAGTTAATGCCCTCATATGCCAACGTAGGCATATGAGGGCATTAACTACTCTATTCTCTTTACTTTTCTTTTAGTTGTCATATGTTAATATATTGTCAAAACAATCCATAAAAAAAAATCGCGATTATATAGAAAATTTGGAAACCTAGGCATGTAATTTATTTAACCTCCACGCAGACGATTCTTTCTTATGTTTGTTCCACGTAACGGTACAACAAGATCACGGTACTAATCAGCAGAGCAGGTCTAATGACACCAATTACGAGCGAAGGCTGCTGTCGACTCGCCCCATTAGCTGAGAAGCCGCAGAGAGATGCGGTCATTATCGAGTTGTGTAGGGAGGATGAGATTACACGTATAATGTAGAGCTTATTAAAAATATATTAATTTTAGACTGATTGTAGTGAGTTACAATAATTATCATCATCATTATTTCAGCCAAAAAACGTCCACTGCTGGACATCGGCCTCCCCAAGTATCGCCACAACGACCGCGCTTTCCGCATCCAGTGGATTCCCGCGACCTTCACCAGGTCGTTGGTCCACCTTGTGGGGGGCCTACCCACGCTGTGCCTTCCAGTACGCGGTTGCCGCTCCAGAACTTTACGGCCCTATCTGCCATCCCTTCTGCGAGCAATGTGACCCGCCCACTGCCACATAAGTTTGGCAATTCTTCGAGCTATGTCGGTTACCTTCGTTCTCCTGCAAATCTCCTCATTTCTGATTTGATCACGCAGGGACACTCCGAGCATAGCCCTTTCCATTGACGTTTGAGTGACATGGAGCCTTCTTATCAGGCCCATTGTGAGCGACCACGTTTCAAAGCCGTAATTTTTTTTGTATTGCTAATTTTTTTGTACTAAATTGTACTTAGAGCCTTGAATCAAAACAGAATATCTAAGAATAGGATCTATTTTGCCAGACACAAGGCTGAAGGCAATCAATGGGTGACGTCAGCAGATAAACGTACTTGTAACAAAAGCACTTTCTTTAACGAAAAATATAAAACGTTTTACTTGATTTCAGTGGACTTAAAATAGTTTTTTATATTTTTATTTTCAGAAAGAAAAATATTTATTTCGAGTTTCACAGATTGTATACAATAATAATTACAACCTATACCTACCATACTACATACATACAACATATACCTATAGGAACTTATTTATAACGAAAGATACTTATTTATATCATTGTAATAGTTGTTCATAATGATAAGGACAATGACCCTTTAAGATGATGTTGCCTTATTAATGTTTTTTTAAGAGCTTGTATTTATTTAAACACAATTTTTTACCCTAGACCAATATATGTACTTACTTATGATTGTCTGTAAACACAGTTCCTGCGTCCGTGTGTCACTGCAGGGTGCCAACTGTGGTGTCCAGCAGTGGACTGCGATAGGCTGAGTTGATTGATAGATTGACATGCTTAGTTGGTGACCATTTCGGCATGAGCATGCCCGGCAACAACTTCGTGTTTTACTTATATCTAAATTTAGTAATTTTATTAATGTTATTGTTGTGCTGTCACTGTTCTGTGCCAAATAAAAGTTTTTCTTTCTTTCTACGAGGTTTAGTATAAACTAATAATCAGGTTGTATATGTAAAATGACACCTGTGTAAACTTTCATAGACTTCAGACGATTAAACTAATCGCCATTCATTAGAGAGCATTATCCTTTACTGAAAAGTTAGAGATTTCGTTAGGAAATCTCATTTTATGGGTTCTATACCCAAAGGGTGCCAAACGGGACCCTATTACTCTCGCTACGTTGTCTGTCCGTCCGTCCGTCTGTCCATCACAGGGCTGTATCTTTTGAACGGTAATAGGTAGCTGGTTGAAAAAAAATCAGAATATGTGTTGCTATTACGACAAATACTAAAAATTTAAAAGTCTAAAACCAAAGGGGTCTTCATACAAGAAACCTCGAAAAACATGAATTTTTTCAACGGTTTTGTTCCTGCTCTGTCTTCAAAACGGTAAGACATATGTGGTGGTACCTGCGTAAGAAAGTGATGCAAAAAATCATATTTTGCTGAACTCTCGTAAATTTAATCAGTTTCTATAGGGTATCAGGTCGATGGGTGACTTGCACTTGGCCGGATTTATTATGTCCGCTAACCGTAAGCGAGCATGCGTCCACAGAAATAGAGTAGAATGGTTGTAATCACAATTAATGTTGCTTGCGATTTATGCGTGGCAACTTTCGAAAAAACTATCCCTTACAACTGACACTGTGACTTCCTAACTGACACTATCACATTATGACATACGGTATGTATGTCATAATGACATACATACCTACTTCTAGAATATTATTTATTTAATTTTTATTCTGACATAAATTTCCATTTTATTATTATTTGTTTTTTTTTATTATTGATTATTTTGAAATTTATAGACATTTCGTTATTTAATTTAAATTATTTTGTTAAAATACTTAAATTTGTACGCCTTGATAGGCAAAACATGTAGGTGCTTCAATTTATTTTATATCTTGCATGCTTTAATTTGTATGTAAACGCACGTTTGACAAATAAATGATCTTTATCTTTATCTTTTATCTTTACATATTGACGTCATTATTAAAAAAAATAACTTTCATCAAATGTACTTTACAGCTTTTGTTTTTGCAGTTAGAAACAGCATAATAAGGCATTTTTTCGGGTTTTGTTACCATTAAACCATTTAAACCATTTATTTTGCCACACATACACAAAATATACATATACAGAATACAGTATTTACAGAAACAATTCGTAAGGCGTACTGAGAAAGGCTTTGAAATGCCCTGCACTATGGTGCAGAGTGCACTGCCCACTTTTCCATTCTATCTATTTCTGTGCATCAACTCAGCCTATCGCAGTCCACTGCTGGACATAGGCCTCTCCCAAGTTGCGCCACAACGCTCGGTCCTCTGCCTTCCGCATCCAGTCCCCCCCAGCCACCTTCTTTAGGTCGTCGGTCCACCTGGCAGCATTCATTCATTTTTCATTCATTCATTTTTTTTTTTTCATTCTTTTTTTTTTGTCCATTTCTGTGCATGTGTCCCATTAATTGGGACAGGCCCACTCAATTTGAATATGACAATCCCGTCGACATACACATAGAAAGGGAATACATGGCTGATTTGTTCCCTTATCTTTATCTTTAACTCAGATCACAGCGAAAGGAATGATTGGTTTGATTCGATCCCATTTCTTCCGTCGCGGAGGGCGCACGTGCGAGAAAGATCGCGTTTCTCTCATTCCCTTAGCGGCAATTGAATTGTTGTTAGCTCATTCAGGCCGCGTGCAAAGGCAATCGCAAGGTGTAGGTACTATTTATCAGGTTTCTTTTTCTATGTTCTGTTGATAGAAAGTTTTTATCATTTAAAGATATAAATTGTGAAAAAAATCACACACACCATCACACTCACTCATTGCTCATGAGAAAGATAATAGAAAAATAAATTGACTTTCCATATCATAATTTCATAGGTTTTTGCGATCACTACACGTTATAATAAAACAAGTTTAACCGGATTACATCGCGTATATTATTTAAATAAATAAATAAATAATAAATATTTCCGGACGTTTTTACACAGCACCATCTAGTCCCAAACTAAGCAGAGCTTGTACGATGGGTACTAGACAATGGATATAATACTTATATACTTTTTTTTTGTAAATACATACTTATAATACATAAGAAACAACCAGACCAACACAAACACTTATGTTCATCACATTAATATTTGTGTCCTGTGGGAATCGGACCCACGACCTCGTGATCAGCAGTCCGACACTTGACCACTGGACCACAGACGTCGTCAAATTGGGTTTCCTGACGTTACGAAAGCTTTGTTGGCACTTTTTGTATCTACAACTACAGCGAACTATAATTTACAGAGTTAATAGTTTCTAATTAAACTACAGTACCTGTAATTCAATAGTTAAAAAAGGATTACCACACACACATACACAAGATACCAATATTTTTAGCTGTTTTTTTTTTTTTGTTTTTGTTATTTATAACTCATTGACCATTAAATTAATTCTGAACCGTGTCAAGTATGTCTTCTGGACTGAAAGAGACTAGACCCCACGACACAGGGAATCCTAGTGTGAGGTCTAGGGATTCAACCAATGTTATGTATATTTTTTTTTTTTTTCTAGGTAAATTATGTTTTACTGATGGGGGCGCCACTTGGCTCCTACATTCCCCTTAACGTATTCTCCGAGGCACATTCAGAATTTGTCGACTGGATTTCATCCTGTACAAAAATTATTTAGATAGGTATGTCGGTTAAAATAGTGCAATATCTATGTTAAACATACAATGATTATAACAATAAATAAATATCTTTGGGACATTTTTACACAGCACTATCTAGTCCCAAACTAAGCAGAGCTTGTGTTATGGGTACTAGACAACGGATATAATACTTATATACTTATTTTTTTGTAAATACACTATTTTTAATACATAAGCAACACCCAGACCACTAATGTTCATCACACAAATATTTGTGTCCTGTGGGAATCGAACCCATGACCTCGTTATCAGCAGTCCGACACTCGAGCCACTAGACCACAGAGGTCGTCAAAACTATCTCCTCAATGTGACTCTACAAGCTCTACATCGGAGCAGGTGCGCTGACTAACGAGCTCTCGTGATAGTCTCTACGTAGAGCTGTAGAGCCGTAGAGCCGTAAGGCTTACAACGGTGGAGCACTCTACATGTTTGTGTTCCCGCCACTTTATGACTAAGCTCTCTCTTAGAATAGCTAAATGTTTTGACGCTTGTTCAGTCCTATGTTTTAAAAAGTGATCGTTTCGTATTTTTATGGAAGTTTTAAAAGTACTTTAGAGACTTTTTCTATTTGCTTCAATTCAATTTCAATCTCAATTTCTTTATTTGCTTCTGTAATGGCGAAAAATACAGTCAAAATCTACCTAATCTTGACTCGGCTATGTTGGGTGTGATTTCTAGTCCAACCAACCAAATGCGGTCGAAATCTGTATTAAATCCCACGTAATATCTTATCCTACTAATATTAGGTCCTTACATATGAAATTGGCGTTTTGTACGGGAGGAATATAAAGTTTTTTTTTTTTGTAAAATATATTTAATTAATCGAAGTATGCACGGTTGTTATCTATGCACTTTTGCCATCTCATAGGTAGTTAATTGATCCCTTTACTAAAAAAATCCATGGGGGGCGAGAATCAATAAACTCTTTGAAGGTGGTTTGGACTGCCGCCTCAGAGTTGAATTTTTTTCCTTGTAAGAAGATAGATAGATAGATAGAATATACTTTATTGTACACCATGAAAATAGTAGTAAACAGGAACAACGTACAAATTATGGGTACATGGGCGGTCTTATCGCTAAAAGCGATATCTTCCAGACAACCTTGAAACCAAGAAGTTGTCCAAATTCCGGAAAAAATGGTAATCTGTTGGAGCAAGGTCCGGGGAGTACCGTGGATGTCGCAGACATTCCAATTGTAGCTCCTCTAACTTAGTGGTTGTTTGTTGTGCAGTGGGTGGTCTTGCGTTGTCGTGAAGTAGCAGTGGCCTAGAGCGATTGACAAATCTCGGTTGTTTAGCAGCTAGTTCTTCCTTCATGGTTTGCAGTTGCTGACAATAGATATATGCCGTAATCGTTTGGCCAGATTTTAGAAAGCTGTAGTGAACGACACCGGCGCTAGTCCACCAAACACTCACAAGTAACTTTTTCTGAGTCAATTTTCGTTTAGGGCAGGATTTGGCTGGGTCTCCAGGGTTCAGCCATTGTGACGAGCGCTTCCGATTATCGTACAGTATCCACTTTTCATCACATATATGATTCGATTTAAAATCCCTTCATTATTGTGTCGGTTGAGCAAAGAAACACAGAAGTCGACGCGTGTTTGCAAGTTCGATTCCCTCAATTCATGAGGTACCCATCGTTCAAGTTTTTTTACTTTCCCGATTTGCTTCAAGTGGATTAATACAGTTTTATCACTTACCCCAAAGCCTACAGCTATCTCTGAAGTGCTTTGTGATGGATCCGCTTCCACAATAGCCTTTAATTCTTCATTTTCCACTTTGATCTCCGGCTGTCCACGGGGTTGGTTCTGAAGGTCGAAATTTCCAGAACGAAAACGTTGAAACCAAAAACGTACCGTGCTTTCTTTTGCGACACCAGCGCCGTACACATCATTAATCCTTCGAGCTGTTTCTGCAGCACTGGTGCCACGGTAGAACTCGCACTCGTAAATATACCGATATTTCATGTTTTCCATTGTGCGGTAATAAGCGACGCCAAAGAAAAAACTAATGAGTAAAAAACAAATGAATGACTGTTTTCAAAACTCAAATGTACCAGCTAAATTAATTTATAAATTTGAATTTGGAATTCTTAACCAAAGAGGAGATATTTCAGATCAAAGTGGTCAGTACGACAAACGCTAATTTCATATATAAGGACCTAATATTATAAATACGAAAGCATGGATGTTTATTTATTTGTTTGTCCTTTAATCACGCTGAAATGTCTGAACGGATTTAGATGAAGTTTGGCACACAGATAGACCTATACTACTTTTTCGTGAAGACACACATTTCCCGAGGGGTTTGCATAAAAATCTTTCTGTGATAAACTGGGCAAATGATACGCGGGCAAAACCGCAGGCAAAAACATGTTTACAATAATAATAAAATGCCAAATAAAAACAATGTTTTATAAATACGGAACCCTCGTCCAAAAAGAACGAAAGACACATTATATACAAGCTAATGGAGTTGAATGTAAGATGAAACACTATTTGTAACAACAATGTCGCATTGTTACATATTCCGCGACAGCCGAGCGAAATAACAAATAAACAATTTATTATAACGTCGCATTAAAAATCCATAGCCCCACTACATTACTAAACAATTTCAACCTTATCTCTGCACATTAAAGTCTAATACAGAATTACAGCCCATCCAGATTGTGTGTACCAATTTTTTGTACAGGCTTTAACTGGTCGTATTCTTTGTCATTTTGATGAAAAAAAAAGTATTTTATGATCTCAATCCAGTTTCGTTATAGCTAGCTGGAATATGAGCTCAATTTCAAAAGAATCAAAGTACATTTTTGCGTGTGTTATGGAAATTAATTTTTAAACAAATTGACATAGACGTGAATGGGCCATTTGAAAAATCGCTTTTTCCTTACAGTATGAAATTGTCTGTTCTTACGTAATTATTTTTCATTATATTTCATCATTACGAGACATTATATTTCATCATTACGAGAGTTTTTTTTTTTTTTTTTTTGGTAGATAAAGTCCGCGCGGTGGTCCCATATAAATTTTATTGACTTAGGTTCAGTAGTTTTTTAACCAGCTTCAATAAATCAGTTTATTTTAGCTTCGCCTATCTAGATGATCTGCTCATTGGTTCCTCATTCTGAGAATTCTTGGCCGATATGCGTGTTTTTTTTTTTCACGATAGTGATTGGACGTTTGGAAGAATATGAGCGGGCCTTTGCCCAGCAGTGGGATAGCAAAGGTTAATATATATTCTCAAATTGGTTATATAAACATTTATGAATCAACCCTCAACTAAAAAGTATGAAATAAAAACTTTTGAACAAAAAATAAAACCGACTTCAAAAACCTTGACTAAAAAGTAAATAATAATCATTGTATGTATTTTAAAATCTTAACATAAACAACATTTTGAAGGCGGCGCGTGATTTTCATGTACATTCACATAAACTGTTTTTACTATAGATATTGCGCTCGACTGTACATTACATGACGCAAAGGGTCAACGACGCGCCGCCTTAAAAATGTTGTTTTTGTTAAGATTTTAAAATACATACAATGTTTATTTTTTACTTTTTAGTTAAGGTTTTTGAAGTCGGTTTTATTTTTTGTTAAAAAGTTTTTGTCGATTAATGTGAATAGAAATGTAGGGAACATCTGATTTTTTTTTCGTGATTTTGTTGGTCTTATAGTAAAAGTTGTTCATACTGATGAGGACAATGACCTATTGAGATATTTTGAGTTATTTCTATAACACGTTGTATAATATATAACTTCCAACTCAACATTTGAACAGAAAAAAATACCTCCGCCCGCAAACTACATCCAACCCACCGAGAAGCTGCCTGCAGGGTATAATCTCCCCTGGTCTACATGTAAGTCCCTAAATCGATTACGAACCCAGAAAGGCAGATGCAGGCTTAATATGATCAAGTGGGGCTATATAGACCAAACGGCTACAGCCTACACGTGTGGCATTGATCCTCAATCAATGTCACACTTGCTATGCTGCTCCTTATGTCCAAGCAATTGTACATTGGAGAAAGTGTGGGCAGAGAAACTTTTGAAAATTAGGTATTTGAACTCGGACGAATAAAAAAGGCGGACGGAATCTCGCTAAACAATAAGTGAAGCATCCATCGTAAGACGGCTTACTTAAAAGTACGGGCTGGTACGCACATATTCAAATCCATAGTATGCCAAAAAGCCGCGATTACGTAAAAAATCTAGTGCGACGGTAGTAGTGTCGTGTCACAAATAAAATAACAATATTTTCTCCCACTTGCTCGGAAATTGGTTCATTATTTTAAAAAAAAGACAACATCAATCGGCTCTTTTCCGTACACGACGAAAAAACAGGCCGGTAATATCCAACACGACAATAATAGAAATTGTTGGACACTTTTTTTTTTTAATTGTGCAACCGAGGTTTTTAAGTACACACTTACATAAATTAGGTGTTATAAGTACAAAATATTAATCATTATAAAGGCTGAATGCGCATTTTTAACCGACGAAAAAAGGAGGAGGTTCTCAATTTGACGCGTATATTTTTTTTGTTTTTTTTTTTTATGTATGACCACGCATAACTTTTTACAGAGTGGTCCGATTTTGATTATTCTTTTTTTAATGGATAGGGTATATCTCGAAATTGGTCCCATTTAAATTTCAAAATCAAAATCCACCCCTAAGGAGTGGAGTTAGATTTTAACCACAAAAAATTTAAACAAAAAATTGAACCGACGAAAACAGAAACTGAAAAGCGAAAAATAACTAATTATGAGTCGGCGTCAAAAAACCAATCAACGAAGATCATTAAATTACTTTAAATAAATAATAAAAACAACGTCACATCAAATACAACGTGAAATTTTCAACGATAAACAATAACTTTCCAAAAATGCGTTCTCCGCTCGGCCACTTGCAACTTACACGTACTTTGCTTGTTAAAAGTTCGTTTAGCGCCGACTCATAATTAGTTATTTTTCGCTTTTCAGTTTCTGTTTTCGTCGGTTCAATTTTTTGTTAAAAAGTTTTTTTTTTCATATCTTTGAATAAAGAACAAAAACCGCGTGTGGACGAATTTGGCGCGAATGAAAATTAGACACTGTTGAACTAATTTGTGTATTGTTTCCTCGCAAATTAGAGAAAAGTACTATACAAGTCTCGGCCAAAATACCAATTAACAGATTCATTTAGTTAAAAAAGTCGTCGTTTTAAAATCACTTGGAAAGTACTCGGCTTCGCCTCGTTCTTCCAATATTACTCGGCCGTAAATTGCTTAATTTCAGGCCTCGACAGTAATGCTGACCTGGCAGCATGCTGGCGTAGCTGGCGCAGGTGGCGTAGCTGGCGCAGCTGGCGTAGCTGACACAGCTGGCGTAGCTGGCACAGCTGGCGTAGTTGGCGCAACTAGCATAGCTGGTGAAGGCCCTTGAGGGGAGGTGGCGTGCAGTGTTCCGTGTGTGCTGCCTAGGAGGGTGCGGCCAACGTTAGGCTGCACGGTGAGAAGGGGCTCGCCTGCTTGCAGCGGATCAGGACCTGTCGGGGGTGGTTGTGTGAATACTAACGGGTTCCCATGTCCCCGGCTAAGGTAGTTGAAGGAACACCGTGGTGGTTTTGGTCTGTAAGAGTCCGACACTGACTCCGCCTTCCCCGGGCGGAGTGCGTCCATGAAGATTTCCCCAGGAAAAAAACAAAAGGGCATTGTCCTTCGTCGAATACAATTTCAAACAAACAGTAAATTCAACTTGTCGATATATTTGATAGCTTCAATTCCTGATATTTCTAACCATTCGCTGCGCTCCGGCTCCCTCGAGACGTCTTCTATCAATTTAGATTCTCAGCGCACCACGGAATTTCTTGAAGCCAAGTAGAATATTTACTTACTAGGTGTACACATTTACTAAACACATTTAAAATTAAATTCTTACTCAAATTGTTTTTATTTCAAATATACCTATTTACAGGCACTTTGAAAACGTTTAACCCTGAAAGTTTCACGGATTCAAATTGGGAGTCCGATGGAGAAGAAACGGCAAGAAACTCCATGGATTCACAAAAACATACATTTGAGATTATTACCAAAATAATTGTTTTCCGAAAATGTAGCTGATATTTTTTCTAGTTTATGCAGGTACCTACTTCAACTTTTTAAAAGGGGCTGCTTATAGCTTGGCTTTTGGTAAAAATCGTACATTTCCTCTCTTCAAAGGGATTCTTTCAAGATATTGAATTTAACCATGGATATATATCTACTACGGATTTGACCAATTTTACTCCCCACTCACTTACAAGCAAACACAATTAAAATTATAAAAATTGACGAGCAGTGTATTATGAAGACAACAATACTTTCAATCGAAAAAAGTACTGTTACTTTAAAGAGGGTAAATGTGAATACTTTTGTAATAAACAAGTTGAAAAGTAACACAATAATTTACACGGATCAAGCGTAGCTAGATGTGACACTAGTACCTATTATGTTTGTGATGGCGAGCACAGTTGATTTTTTCCACAGTTTCAGAGTAGGTACCATAGTCAAAGTTATACAGAATAAAGAGCCTGCAGAGACTACACTTGAAGTGTTTTTGGTATTAACATTTTTCACACACGGAAGGCAGAGCACTGAGCGTTGTGGCGCAACTTGGGAGAGGCCTATGTCCAGCAGTGGACTGCGATAGGCTGAGTTGATTGATTGTTGATTGAACCAGACCAACACAAACACTCATATTCATCACACAAATATAAAAAAAATGTCCCTGGACACAACGTATGGAACAGTTGTTTACATTAAAGAATTTCAGCTCTCTGCGCCCAAAATTTGCTTTAATAGCGCCTCAGAATAGCGCCATCAAAGTTCCGATACAGAAAGTTACAAGTTCATCAGTGGAAGTAGAATGTGGCCACACTGTAGGCCATTAGTAGTCTGTGGACAAACATCAATCAAAGCGCTCTTGTTCAAACATGTCAAACTGCGAACTTGTGGTGGGGCTAATTTGTCTGTCTTACGAAAGTTACCACTCGCTTGCCAAGCTGCCGTTAGTGCTTCTTTGTGGTAAAAGTTGGTACATTTGAAGTGGCAAAGGAGATATGCTTCAATAAAATATGATATAAATTATAGGATATAGATATGGGCACATTGCTTGCAGAACAAATGGCCGATGGGGCAGTAAAGTTCTGGAGTGGCGACCGCGTACTGGAAGGCGCAGCGTGGGTAGGCCCCCCACAAAGTGGACCGACGACCTGGTGAAGGTCGCGGGAATCCGCTGGATGCGAAAAGCGCAGGACCGATCGTTGTGGCGATGCTTGGAGGAGGCCCATGTCCAGCAGTGGACGTCTTTTGACTGAAACGATGATGATGATAAGATATAAGTTTATGTTATTGTAAACGTACGTAAATGTACACATAATTTAACTAAGTTTATAACCGCAGTATAGTCGCAAGCGGGGTAAAGCAATTTTAAGTTCGCCTTAAAAGGCTACGTTCGTGTATTTTTCGCACGCCTGTGTGCGTGTCGGCAATCATTTTACGTGCCGCTTGTGGGCACACATAGATCGTTTTTGTGCTTTAAAGAGCGGAACTTCGAATGAAATTATCACTCTGTATGTTATTACTCTAAGGGTGCACAATAAAGAGTAGCTATTATATCTAGCTATCTATACGTACCGTACTGGTTTTTTATTTATTTAAGATTTCGTTAAGATTATTGTGGGTATTAAAATACTTAACATAAATCTGTAAATGTCTAATTCGTTTTTTTGTTTCTCCATCACCCTAAGGTTGTCTGGTAGAGAACACCTATAACGTTAAGACTGCCTTTAAGCCTAAACCTTATTGTTATGCATAAAGTATTAAATAAATGAGTAAATGGCTAAAGAAAATAAAATATCGCAAATAAACATTCCTTCAAAAATATACATAAAACGACTAAAGAAAAGCGGCAACAAAAGTCATACAAAACTTTTAACAACTTTTACAACAAACATCAGCCAAAACGAAATAATCGAAACAACTTTCAATACAAAATGGCGACATTTTTTCACAGTATCACATAGACCTAAAGAAAGGCCGTCTGGAAAGTTAACAGATAAAGAGAGCCCCTAGACTTGGCAAAACTAAACACTTGAGCGAAAGGGAACACTTATTGCAAACACGGGACTTGACTCGAGTGCGGGTAGTTCGAGAATATTGCATTATAGTTGAGGATCAGAGTGGTAAGTGGTCTTGGAGAAGCGGCACTGGTAAGGAAGTATTTTGTTGAATCGCAGCAGCGCTAGGTGCTTTCCGTGGAGTGTTAATTTTCGTTTTTTTACCGAAGTCAAGTAAATATGTAGTTTCTATTTTGTAGCGTTAGGTATGTGGTTTCTATTTTGTAGCGTTAGGTATGATGCTGTGGGAAAGCAATATTGTTTTCCCGGGACGTGCCAAAGGCATAGCACTAGGGGGGCACCGGAGCGGTCCAAAGGAGTTCCTGGAGCTCCTGTATTTTGTGCAGAGGATGGCCACCGTGTGGTTTTAGTCGGTATGAGTCCGACATACCCCTCCGCCGTCCCCAGAAGGAGGGTAACCATTAGGATATCCACCCTAAAAAAAAACAAGATTTATACCTAAGAAAAAGAAAATAGTAGATTGTTACACAAGGGTCGAAAGGAATCAATTCCCATTAGAGGTATTTAGACGCCCGAGCGCAGCGAGGGCGGCTATAGTCCGAGTAGGAATTGATGAGTTTCACCCGCGTTAAACACTCTACTTTTCATTTCGAATATAAGGAAAGTAATAAATAGTAGTTTTTCTAAAATACATATTTTATTGGATATTCGCCACTTCATAAAATCATTGTATGTACGAGTTAATATCCCGGCAAATTATGTAGTCTTTTTTAAATTTAAAATATGGAACACACCACGTCACCACCGGCGGCGCCAGACCGTCCCGCTTAATAGCTGGTTTTTTTTAAAATTCACACTGGCTGTTTAAACACTCACAAGACCGCAGCATTTTATTTTATCGATATTTTTCTAAATTATGTTATAAATTTCGTAGCCGACTATCTATAGTTCTGTTTTTAATAGTAGATTGTTATACAAGGGTCAAAAATCGTTATACAAGAATCAATTTCCATACGAGGTATTTAGGCTATAGTCCGAGTAAAACACTCTACTTTTCATTTCGAATATAAGGATAACGCCGTAGAGGTTGCAAAATTTTGGGCTTGCCAAGTCTGACAAAAGATCAGTCGTACCACTGACACGAAGAAGGAAAGTAATAAATAGTAGTTTTTCTAAAATACGTATTTTCTTGTATGTTAGCTACTTCATAAAATCATTGTATGTATTTAAGTATCGTTACTTTGCAATTTCTGGCAAAAGATTTTCGATTACTGTTTTTGCCTCGTCTTTAACCGAATCTGGGGTCAACATTTCAGAATCGCTTGAACTAATTTTTAATCAAATATTAGTATATAAAACTGAGATTTTGAATATCGGTACAGATAAAGTTAGTATCCCGGCAAATTGTATAGTCTTTCTTAAATTTTAATTATGGAACACCCCGCGTCACCACCGGCGCCGGGCCGTCCCGCTTATAGGTTTTTTTTTAATTCACACTGGCTGTTTATAAACTCACAAGACCGCGGCATTTTTTTTTCGATATTTTTCTTCCGACTATCTATAGTTCTATTTTTAAAATTCATTCCCGCCCTAGGGTGGAAAGCAATTACTATGAGTTTTTTCCGCCCTAGGGAGGGAATCAGCGTTTTCCACCCGCTACTTGGATCAAACAAACACTACTTTCCGAGTATGAGAAATGAAAAAGTCTTTTCCTTAGTGTCTTTTTCTTTGGTAGGAATTAGGATACAATAATTTTATTCTACACTTATTAATATAATGATTACGAAAACTTACTACTTTTCTGGTAATTTTAAAGTGGAGAACTTAAAAAAATCCTAAAACCTATCCTACTTCCTACTAATACTATAAACGGAGGATGTATGTATGGATGTTTGTTACTCTTTCACGCAATAACTACTGTATGGATTTTAATGAAATTTGGCATACAGATAGAACATAACCCAGATTAACATATAGGTTACTTTTTATCCCGGGAAGATGAACAGTTCTCGTGAATGTCGTTTATCACGCATCCCTATGCGTGATAAACATTGACCTGGTACAGCTCACTGGTGAGAAACAATATTCACGCGGGCGAAGTCGCGGGCATAGGCTAGTTTTAAAATTAAGTTTATACTTGAACACACGAATTTGTGATATATTAGTTATCTGTCAACCCGTGATGGTGACCACGTTTAAAAAGAAAGAAAGAAAATAATATTTTAGTCTCGTTACAGGCGAGAGAAGAAAAAAAATAACACAAGAACGATAACATTAAAAATAACATGCCTGTAAAAGACTAAAAAATGCGCCCATCTCAGCATTGTGCTACAATACAGAAATTTTGCAGCGCTGGTTTTCGACACAATAGAAATTTTATTGTTATTATGCGTATACCGTCCTGTAAAATATTAACATAAAGTTCAAACTCCAAAAATACTAACATTTCACAAAAAACTTAACAAGCACTGGCGTACTAAGCCAGGAGTCGCAGGTTCGAATCCTGCTCGTGTGCGATTTTTTTTTTTTTTTTTTTGTTTTTTTTTTTTTTTTTTCTACAATTTAAATCTTTAGCCTTGCCGTTTTTAAGGCACCACAACATTCGCTCATCATTTTTAGAAGATACCAAACAAACCTCGTTACAAAAAGTGGAACCTTTAACAAGAGACGGTATTCATAATTCAGAACAGCTCCATTCTCACTGGCAGCTGGTTCTCAGCGAAAGAAAATCGAGTAAAAACACTCGCCACATATTGTACTCGTAACGTATTCTCGTAACATGAAAAGTCGAGGAGCTTTCAAGGATGACGGTTTTAACTTTTAACCTCGTTGGCGTTCTATCAGGTTTTTTTATGCTATCTACAACGTACAACACTTGTTCCATGTAGTGCCGGACGTAAAGAATTGCACCACCCTATATCTTCTTATGGGTGTCGTAAAAGGCGACTAAGGGATTCACCAGAGGATGGGCAGCAGCTTTCTCGGAGTATTTAATCAACCAACTACGATCGCCAACCCGCCTGCCAAGCGTGGCGATTATGGCATATATATACATATATGGCCCCTTAGGGAAGGCCTATGTCCAGCAGTGGCCGTCTTTCGGCTGAAATGATGATGATGATGACAACTTACAACACAAAATTGTGCCTGGTAATATTATATCTTTGTTTAGGTGCGTTTTGTTCTTAACACGTACAGCGTTCGCGAAGCAGACAATAATTAAATTATCGCCGTGACCCATATGTGGGGCACTGGACAGGGAAAGGGTTAATCATCTTATCTAAGCATCATAGTGTCTTGGATTTGTCTCACGCTTGTCGGTAGGGTTGTGTTAAATAATTCTATGGTGATGAAATTGTAAAAAGTACCCATTCATTTATGTAGTTCTATTTATATTTATATTTTAACGCGGGATTAAATATTCACAAACTAACTATTTATGAACGTAGAGGAAACAAATACTTGATAGTAGTGGATAGAAATCAGTAAACTCTGCCAACACTAATGGGAAACTGGCGTGGTAGTATGTATTTGTACTTTATTTAACTATTTATTTCATACGAAAGTCAGCCGTTGCCCTTAATGCACTATGATTTTAATCAAGGCTAACGTCTTGTATGAAATGAAACGAAATGATTTTTTTTTATCTGCAAATAGGGTGACTATTTTTTTTTATTAGAATTCTTAAATCTATTCCAAAAAAGATGAGTTACAATGAAAAACAAATGAAATATTTTTAACGATTCCCAAGTTCAATGCGTTTCAAAACTATTAACAAGACAGAGACAGCACTACTACCGTGTGACGTCATAACGCATTCACACCATCGCAAAGACACCACTCGGTACATAACCGTTTCACGCGACAAGGACAGAAAAGGACCAAAAACTTAAAAAGCATGTATCTCTTCCATTTAATAATTTATTTTAAATACACGTTGTTTTTTATTCCTTTTTCAAAATTAAATTGTATTTTTTTTAAATTTTGAGTAATAGTCATAGGGTATCCTATTGGATGTTAAATTCACTTTTGCAGGTCGGTTATTTTTTAAACTAGATGGCATCGGCATTTCCTATGTGACTAAATCTGAGTAGAAATACCGAAACAAACTCAGGGATCATAGTCTCTTTTAAAGACCAGACATGTTGTATTATAAGCAGTAACTTATAAACAAATTCATATGTCTGTGTTAGAAATACGTTTCGTTTTCAATTCAAATAGATATTGGTTTTAGATTGGATTTGTTACATAAGTTTGGGTTAAAGGCAAATCATTCGTTTACAGAATTTCACAAGTTTGTCCGTCTGAGTGTTTTGGAATCCAATACTTTATTGCAGGTAGGTATTACCTATCGTTGATCGGATCTTGCATGGGTTAAAATGGGGACCTAGGGGTTTAAATAATTATCTACTTTGGAATTAAGGCACCTATCTCTTGAAAGTTTTCCTCTCGGAAGAAAAGGGTATATTTGGTCACCTGACGTGAAGACTTCTTCCAGACTTTTCATGCCTAAGAAGCTAATTTCTATAGATAATTTATTTTTACTTTGACAGGCTTTTAATGATGATGAACTAAGATTTTTTACTGCATTGATTTTTGGATTTTTTCACTTTCTACATAACATACAGTAATCAGCTCATTACTGTCCCACTGGTGGGGACAGGCCTCTTCTTAATGCAAGAAGGGTCAGGCCAGGCCTTAGTCCACCACGCTGGCCTACTGTAGGTTGGCGGATCACACACTCCAGCGAAAACTGTATGGAGTACTCTCAAGTGTGCATGTTTCCTCATGATGTTTTCCTTCACTGTTGAAGCAAGTGATAATCAAAATCTGATACGCACATAAATTCTTAGAGGCCAGAGGTGCAAGCCGGATTTGAACTCAGACCCTCCTGCATGGAAGGCGAGTGTTCAACCACTTTTTTTTTTTTTTTTTCGCCTTGGGGTAATCCTCATGGACGCACTCCGCCCGGGGTAGGCGGAGCCAGTGTCGGACTCTTACCGACTAAAACCACCACGGTTTTCCTTCAACTACCTTAGCCGGGGGTGTGGCAACCCGTGAGTATTCACACAACCACCCCCGACAGGTCCTGGCTCGCCACAAGTAGGCGAGCCCCTTCTTCCCGTGCGGCCTAACGTTGGCCGCACCCTCCTAGGTGTCGCACACGGAACACTGCACGCCACCTCACCTCATGGGCCTTTACCAGCTGCGCTAACTACGCCGGCTGTGCCAGCTACGCCAGCTGCTGGTCGGGCAGCATACTACCCCGAGACTGCTGCTCGCAGGCCCTACCTCCCGTAATTTTTTATAGAGGTTTTCTTCCTCGCGGTCCGGGCGGTGAAGCCATGACCCTCGGTCCCAAGAGGCGCGAGAACACTACTCAGCAGGCACTCCCGGGATTACGAGACCGACGGGGGCAGGGAAGGACAGTCCCCCCGCTGCCTGCCCAGTGGCAGGGTGAGTGCACACCGGCCCGCCCCTGCTCCTCCACTGTGAGGGACACGTGGAGCAACTCCTCACTGGCCCAGAACGGGCCCCTCCCGCGCCAGAATATTCGCCACAGGCAATAAAATCCTCCGAAGGTTCCCTCGAAAGGATTTTATTGCCCGTGCCCAGGATGCACCGGCCAAACAACTGCCGTTCCCTCCAGACGTGTCCAGAAGGACAAGCAGCCGTCAGGCACACGTGGAGGTTTTCTGGCCAGCCCCCGAGTGTTCAACCACTAGGCTATCATTTAAAATTTACGAATTACTTACACCTGATTTCAAAATATGATATGCTTCATTTCCATCATATTGTTTTTTTTTGCTTTAGTTTAATAATGCTACATGAAGTAGTTCTTCTACGTTGTCAAAACCACAATTCAATAACTTATATGAAATTCCTAAAACGCTGTGATACTTTTTACTAACCAGATTTTATGTACCTTGTGTACGTAATAATAGTACTTAAATAGTATAAATGTGTGTGTTTCCGTTAATTGCTCCGTCTTATAACGTTGATGTATTATGTTAATTGTAGCAGTTGTTGGCAACCCTGCACGATACCCACACCGCTCTAGGGTTGGCAAATGGTCATTTTAATTTAGTTTTAACATTTAGTTTGTTTCACGTTAATTTAAATGGCACTTGACTAGCTTATCCACTAGTGTAAGTGAAACAGCATGGTTTTTTTTCTCAGTAAGTCATGTAAATACTTAATGCATCATAAAATAATAAATACTAAAAGTAACCTGATGAATCCTAAATTGATAAGTTGTTCCAAGTTTTTGTTACTTTTATAGGTGTAGGTGGACTAATAAAGAGGATTTCATCTATGTTAATATATATTCTATGTCTATGTATCTACTAAGTATGGTTGTTCGCAGAGCCTAACAACATAACATAACATAACATCCCGCCTGTATTTCCCAGAAGGGGTAGGCAGAGGTGTAATAGTATACCCACATTTCGCCAGTTATGTTATAGTCCCATGTAATAAGGGGCGAGCCTATTGCCATTGACCGGGCACAAATCCAGACTCCGGGCTGCTACTGAGAACTTCCTAATGAAAGAACCCAATAACACTTTGCCCGACCCCGGAATCGAACCCAGGACCCCACGCTCAGCTGTTGCGCTTGCAACCACTAGACCAACGAGGCAGTTAACAGAGCTTAAAGACCTGAAAATATTATGTGATTATGATATGGTCAGACTAAAGTCGCAGGATTAAATCTCTCACCAGAAAATTGTAAACATCATTAGATTATAATAAATCTAGTGAAATAGTAAACTGTCAACAGATTGTGAACAGACGATGCAATTCACAATAAAACGTAGATGTGTTAGATATTTTATAATCTAACGATATCCGACCGTCAGTTTGCGAACGAACATGATGCTACCGGCATTGTGTAATTCTGTCATTCTATAAAATGCCTCTGCAATTGAGATAAACCGTTAGCACTTCGATGAGCGTCCCAGGTTAACGATTGTAAAGCTGTGAAAGTGGGATAGGGGGGGGGGGGGTGAATCCGAAAGGTTTGAGGTTGAAAAAATATTTAAAAGCAATCGGAAATGTGACAGGTAGGTTAGGTTAAATCTGTGACCACAACATGCCCGAGCCAAGCGAGCAAAGCCAGCAGCGCCGCGGTAGCGGCCGGCGAGTGCTATAAATGAATTGCAGCCATTAAAGTTTTATTTAATTATGTCTAATTGTATTAAATAGAGTGCCCAGGTATTCTATAGAATGTCTGAATAATGCTTCATATTACCGGTAACACAGACTAGTGAATCTTCTCATGCTTGAACTCATCAAAGCGCAACTTAGTTTCGTCACTCGCAAATTCACAATTTGACGGTTAGTCATCGTTAGACTGTTAACTATTGAAAGTATTTGCGTTTTATTGTGAACTGTATCGTCCATTCACAATCTGTCGACAGTGTATAATCTTGCTGGATTTGTTATAAACTAACTGCGTTTACAATTATACGGTAACATATCCATTTATCCAATGTAATATTACAATTTGTATCATTAAATATTATTCCAACTACATAGCTTCACAATCCTCTTACAAAACATGTTCAACATGCATACATTTCAATTAGAAAACCGGAATATTTTCTATTCAAATATTTTGTGGCAGCCCTATTAAAACCGCACATTTTGCTGCAGCGCGCCTCGGAAAATGCACTCAGTTATGTAAGCCGTAGTAAGTGGCTTTCTCTGATATCCGCTGCAAAGCGCTTTTGCTGGATATATTATCACGCTGAGTTTTTAGTCGTTCTATCAATTATACACTAAAAAAACGTAAGGGTTAAAAATAAATAAAATACAGCTAAAAATAACTAATCGTGTTTGTTAATATAGCACCTGCAAAATTAACAGTTAAAAAATAAATAAGACATATCTGTTATGCTAAGTTTCTTGGTTAAAAAATGGCGATTTAGCTTTGCTAGCTGATTATTTTTCAGTGTAAAATCGATTTTTAGTGCTAAGACAAGAAATTTTTACTTTTTTGAGTTATATGGTAAAAAATTTGGTTATATTAAATTAAAACTTAATTTTATTATATCATCATCATCATCATTTCAGCCGAAAGACGTCCACTGCTGGACATAGGCCTCCCCCAAGCATCGCCACAACGACCGGTCCTGCGCATCCAGCGGATTCCCGCGACCTTCACCAGGTCGTCGGTCCACCTTGTGGGGGGCCTACCCACGCTGCGCCTTCCAGTACGCGGTCGTAAGTCCAGAACTTTACTGCCCCATCGGCTATCTGTTCTGCAAGCAATGTGCCCCGCCCACTGCCACTTAAGTTTGGCAATTCTTCGGGCTATGTCGGTTACTTTCGTTCTCCTGCGAAATTTTATTATATATTATTGAAATTATTACATAAAATTTTTGGTTTTTTGAGAAAAATAAGTTGTTATTTTTACTTTTCACACTACCAATCAATTCTATTGATTTAAAGTTTTCGTTCCCGAACAACTAAAAACTCAGAGGGAAGACCACGTTAGTTTCTGTTCTTACACGCGCTCGGTTGGCAACAATACAAAAGATATACGGAGGATAAGCCTGGTAAGGTAGAATAAGTTTCTGGAAAGTTTTAGGGCTTTGATATCTTTTGTACGATTTAAGTTCAGTTAAAGTTAAACTTGAAGGTTATCTAATGCGGGGCGCCTTTGATGACAACTGAACCATTTTCTTAATATATATAATTCCTCTGTACGTGTGTTTGTCACCTAACTTCTCCTAAACGGCTGGACCGATTTGGATGATATTTTGTGTGTATATTTAAATGCGTTCCTGGATGGTTTGAAAATACAATTGGACCCGGTAGGTGGCACTGATGTCGGTACGTCACTGATCTCCTAAACGGCAGGGATGATTTTAATGATATTTTTTTGTGTATGTTCTAGTGGGTCCCTGCAAGGTTTGAATTTACAAATGGACCCGGTAGGTGGCGCTGCAGTCGGTGTGTCACTGATCTTCCCCAATTGTCGTTTACGACAATTGCTTTTCCGGCAGATCGACATCTGCCAGGTCCGCTAGTTTGATATAAAAATCTATTGCGAGATGGATAGATGGGTGTTGTAGGCGAGTTTTGAGAGATTAACCCAGAAAATACATCGAGTTATCAGGAAAACTGAAATCCTTTCACGCGACTGGAGGTCGGTCACAAGTACACACCGGCAACTCAATCCCACTGCCAGGGTAGGGTTTTAGTAGTAGTAGAGCTCCCTTGTGAAAGAGCTCGTCCGGGGAAGTACTACCACCGTACCTACTTCTCCGCCAAATAGTGATGCATTGCTGTGTTTCAGTCTGAAGGGTACGGGTGCCGGTGAAATTACAATCATATGAGACTTTCCATCTTCATGTCTAAGTTTGGCGAACCGACTTGCGGTACCATTTATGCAACAGCCTAGGTGGTATTGCAGTTGTGTTTCGCCATCCTATACTATAAAAAAAGGGTTGCCAGACTCGTCATAGTGAATTATCATATTGACGTTCAAAAATTATCGTATCGTAGATCTTGCGACGATTTTCCTTGGTAAACAAGATCATATATCCATCTTCCTGCCCTGGTCCCAAATTACTTGGGGTCGGCGCAATACGACTTTTTCCATTTTTAACCCCCGACGCAAACAGAGGGTTTTTATGTGTTTAACGTGTGTATCTGTGTGTCTGTCTGTGACATTGTAGCTGCCAGACGGATGAACCGATTTTGATTTAGTTTTTTTTTGTTTGGAATATGACTTGATCGAGAGTATTCTTAGCTATGATTCTAGAAAATCTGTTGTGCCGTTCAAAGGTAATCAGCTCTTTTCTAGTTGATGAAGGGATGTGAGCAAGGGATTGGTCAAAAATATGAAGTCAAATGGAGTATCATAGCCGCTCACGTTATTATTGTGTTGCCTAACTCTTTAAAATAAAAAATGTTTATTGTACTGTCCGCATTAAATACGATGTAATTACATTAAGTATAAGTAATGAAAAAATACGCGTGTAATTGTCGTTTCATTTTTGTCTTTGTACAGACTTAGGCTATACTTAGCGATGTCCTTTACAAATGTATGTTATTGTCTATCAGCCATCATCATCATCATCATCTATCCCTTTTCATCCATGAACATTCATATTCCAAAGGTTGTCTGGAAGATATCGCTTTTAGCGATAAGACCGCCCATGTACCCATAATTTATACGTTGTTCCTGTTTACTACTATTTTCATGGTGTACAATAAAGTATAATCTATCTATCTATCTAACATTCATATTCATCACTCTCTTAGTAACGTACGATGATATTTTAAAAAGTACAGATATGTTGTTGCGCGCGCAATATGAAGACTCGAAAACGTCCTATTTCGGACGTTTTGCTACTAGTCTCCGTCAAGCAAGGCGCCGAGCGTGACGTGTGACGAAAAAAATACAAAAATGCTGGCTTGCTGTGTGTACAGAAAGTGTACTAAAAGTAACTAACTTACTTACTTTGCACTTAGTTTTGTGTATTGTGCTGCCGCTGCGTACGGAACATATTTTTCGTTGGTTTTGTTAGGATATGACATATTTATACTTATAAATATCATTGGTAACGTACGTTTCATCTCTCCTCATCACATGCCCAAGTATTGTATTATCTGTACCCATACCATCCCAAACGATTTCCTTTAAACTTTTCTATTACTGGCGCCACTTTCAAACATGATTACTATTCAGTTATTATTAAGTATTTTAATGTCATTCATTAAAGTATAACACAGCATTCCAGATATTATTATTCATGAGCTCTTTTAATGTAGAAAACGGACAATTAATATTATTTATAGCAGCTAAAAAGTCGGCCATTGTTAGCTTGAAGGGGAAAAATTAAATCTATTTGTTTAGGTTATTATAACCTTCGCAAACGCGATTCATATTTTGAAATACTTCCAATTTACTTTACTAACCTGTAAAGCTACTGATTTAAAAAGGTCACAGGGATTTAATACGTTGGCCTTTATTTTAGCCAAAAGATTAGCATTGCCGTACACATACTTACATGGTCACCCACAGAAAAAAAATGTTATTTAACATGTTAAAAACGTTGAGTCTTTCATAAAGAAGGTACAGTCGCGTATCGAATTTAAATAAATAAATATTTGAGACATTTTTTACACAGCACAATGTAGTACCATACTAAGCAGAGCTTGTACTATGGGTACCTAGACAATGGATATAATACTTGTACTATGGTACCTAGACAATGGATATAATACTTGTACTATGGGTACCTAGACAATGGATATAATACTTGTACTATGGGTACCTAGACAATGGATATAATACTTGTTTTTTATTGGTGGATAGGTGGGTACATACATTATAACAAAAATACGCATAGCAGTTATTTTTGTTGGATTTCCATTCATTTACTTATTTAAATAATCCATTGAATGGAGTCCAGTCTGTGTCTACCTCATGCCTTTGTCTGGGAAACAGGCATGTTAATAATATGTATGTGTTTATACCTATGTGAATTAGAAATGATAAACTTATCAATGCAAAATGTTGACTTATCAATACACGTCACTTGGGCGAGCAGCTGGTAACCAAAAAGGTTTATCCTTTTTCACCAGTGACTTTCTTCATCACCGGTCTACGATAATAACATTGAAGATTAATTAAAATTCTAAATTACACCCAGTTTAAAAAACAAATTATGCTTCTTCTTTTCAGGCGTTACAAAACTCTATTATACAGAAAGTAATATAAATTTGAGTTATTCTGCGCCCTCCTTTGCATAATACCCATGATGAGTCCGCTCAAGTGGAAGGCAAAATGGAGGTCACACAGATAACCCGCTAGATTAATTCCACTTTTAATCTTATCCTGAGACTAACTCGAAGGAAAAAAAATACTGCACGTGGCTTTATAGTTACTGGTAAATATCTACTACCTAACTTTTAAAATAATTATCGATGTGAGCACACATTACTATTGTAAATAACTGAAAGTGTTTCTTAGTCTTAATATCTACCTCTAATCCGTCAACAGGCACAAGACTGCCGATGATGGTGGCGAAACAACTTAAGTTTTAGCGCGGGCACACACCTTCCAATCCGGTCCGGGCCGGTAGATTATACCCGGAACGTCTAAAACCCATACAAAATGTACTAGCCAGCACACACCTAACGGGCCTGGCCGGGAAGTAAGTCCAGATAGAATCTTGGTGAGCTTCGCCACAAATTCAGAATACCCGGCGCCGGTAGTGACTTCTGGGATGGTGGTGGCACGCTGTGGTCACGTGCCGCCATGTGCACTGGGAAGGACAGAAGAAGTCTAATATTCTCCGTTAAGACGTGCCTTACAGGCGTAGCATAGGGAGGGCTCCGGAGGTATATTAATTTCCCGGAGTCTCCCCTTATTATGCTGTAGACGGTCACTGAAGTGGTTTTAGTGGGTAAGAATCCCACATACCCCAGCCTCCGTCCCCCATGAGGCCGGCAGCCTTTTGAAGGTTTCCTCCTCGCAGCAAAAAGAAAAAAAAAAAAAAAGTATGTGCCGATGCTTCGTGTCTCTTTCAGAATCTACCCGACCCGGCCCGGACCGGAACGGAAGGTGCAATGTGTGCCCGCGCTTATCTATTACCATTTACCATGGATGAATAAGTTCTTGCTATTACTGGAAGCCGCAGTGTCTAAAGACGAAAGTCTTTGACCAGTGTGTGTTGCCAGTAATTACTTACGGTACTGAAACATGGTCGCTCACAATGGGCCTGATAAAAAGGCTCAAAGTCACTCAAAGGGCAATGGAGAGGGCTATGCTCCTCCTGTGTCCCTGCGTGATCGAATCAGAAATGAGGAGATTCGCAGGAGAACGAAAGTAACCGACATAGCCCGAAGAATTGCCAATTGCACATTGCTCGCAGAACGGATGGCCGATGGGGCAGTAATGTTCTGGAGTGGCGACCGCGTACTGGAAGGCGCAGCGTGGGTAGGCCCCCCCCCACAAGGTGGACCGACGACATGGTGAAGGTCGCAGAAATCTGCTTGATGTGGAAAGCACAGGACCGGTCGTTGTGGCGATGCTTGGGGGAGGCATATGTCCAGCAGTGGACGGCTTTCGGCTGAAATGATGATGATGATAATTATTTTTTCATTGGTGAATCTTTGATGAACGAATCAACGAACAGCAACAATGTTTAACTTGCATCAGACCGATCGATGTATCGAGCTTATTTAAGTAGAATGGCTGTAAAGAAATCTGAAATCTAACACGCGATAGTACGCAACAAAGTGGCGATATTGCGCGTTTGTGAATAAATCGGTTCAGTGGCGCAACTTTGATCGAGGCAAACGATGTCGTCGCAAACATCTTGTTTTAATCGCTAGGTTATTGCAACTACATTTCATCGTCTTTTTAATCAAAGCTTTTATTAAGCTTGTTCTGTTATCTACAATGTAACAATCTCGGACGAATAAAAAATGGTGGACGCAATCTCGCTAATAAAAGATTAAAGCACTTGATTTTTTCCTAAACCCACTATAATTTCGACAGAATATTAACACACCAGATGTATTATATTGTTATTTTATTTGTGACACTACGACAAAGACTATACCGTCACACGAGTTTTGTTGCCTAATCGTGGCTTTTTGTCTTACTTTTGGATGTGAATGAGTGCGTGCCAGTAGCGAGCCGTCTTACTATGGGTGGTTCACTTTTTGTTTATCGAGATTCCGTCCACCTTTTTTATTCGTCCAAGGTAAGAATATGAAAGAACGGCTAGCGAGACACAATCGATTTTTTATAGTTTAAAGTATGTGTTAATATTTGAAATTTTTCAATTAAGCATTTATTTTTAAATTATCATTTAATTATAATAAATACATCATAGGTTAAAGAATATTGAAATGAATAGAAGTAGGTATTTAGTAAGATGTTGTCATACGAAGCCACGCAGTTTTGGGAATGAAACTTAGCACATAAATAACCTGAAGCCCGGACAAGGACATAATATAACATACCCACATACTTTTTATTAGGGTTCCGTACCCAAAGGGTGCCAAACGGGACCAATTTTTATTTGAGCAGAAAAACACACTAACAAATCAAAAAAGAAAACGATGATAGCTGCAGAAGTATATACTGCAGCGCAGCTACCAACGCCCTTATCAAGATACAAGTGGTATAATATTCCGTGCATAACAACAAGTGAGTTAAATATAACAAGAAAAAAATGTACAATATATATATTCAAAACACAATTTAAAATAAAACATATAGACACTACGGTACAACTATTACTTATTACTCTCGCTACACTGTCCGTCCGTCCGTCCATCCGTCCGTCTGTCTGTCACAGGGCTGTATCTTGTGTGGTCGGACTCGCGTAGTTAAGGTTCCGTACCACCCATCAAACTGATATCCCATAGAAACTAATTTAATTTACGAGAGTTCATCAAAAGACATCAACGTACCGTGCACAAAAAATTAATATTTGCATCTCTTTCTTACGCAGGTTGCACTACGTATGTCTATGTTTGCACTATTTTTAGTATTTTTTGCTAAACTACATAGTTATGCACTATAATCAGACCAAGTTTGACGCTGGTATGTATTACCGTTTTGAAGACAGGGCAGGGACAAAAACGTTGAAAAAAATGTTTCTTGTTTGGGGACCCCCTATGGTTTGAGACTTTTTAGATTTTTAGTATTTGTCGTTATAGGGGTTATAGCAACACATATTCTAAGAAAAATTCAACTAGCTACCTATTACTGTTCAAAAGATACAGCCCTGTGACAGACAGACGGACGGACGGACGAACAGTGTACCGAGGGTAATAGGGTCCCGTTAGGCGCCCTTTTGGTACGGAACCCTAAATGTTAAAAAAGCAATAAGTTGTACCTTTGTATTCATCATCATCATCATTTCAGCCGAAAGAAGTCCACTGCTGGACAGAGGCCTCCCCAAGCAGTTTGGGGGATATGCCATAATCGCCACGCTTGGCAGGCGGGTTGGCGATCGCAGTTGGTTGGTTAAATATTCAGAGAATGCTGCTGCCCATCCTCTGGCGCATCCCTTAGTCGCCTTTTACGATACCCATGAGAAGATATAGGGTGGTACAATTCTTTACGTCCGGCACCACACGGAACAGCTTTGTAGTAAATACTTTTAATGCTGCCTCCTTTTATATATTATTGCGTGTATGTACATAAATCATAATTAAATAAATAATGTATTTTACATAGTAACGAGAATCAAATACACAACATCCTCCTTCAATAAGTCCCTCGTTGAACCAGTCACCCATAACAAGTGTCCAAGCAAGTTAGAATTTAATTAGTAGGTACGTTGTAGATATAAGTTAACTGGACCCTGCCTAAACAAGAAGTACTTACTGTTAAGAAGTCTCAGCTTCCACTTCTTGAAATCAGATGAAGAGATTAACTGTTAAGTTTATAATTTTAGTCAGTTCTTAACTTGTAATAAATAACAAGCTTGCGAAAACGTCTCGATGAATTAACTAACTTGTTTGGAAGGATCAAAGAAAGCGCCGCTTCCTTGGACGGTTCGATTAATATTCTTAAAGTTAGCATAATGCTAGTATTTCTCAAAGGGTAAGCAGTGAGTGTAAGCCCCCAATCAAATTTAAATTAATAGTACATTACTGTGATTTTAAAAGGCCGTTGATTGCTATTTCGGTCGAGACTTGTACTTGTACTTTTCTCTCATTGGCGAGGAAACACTACACAAAATAATTCAACAGTATCTAATTTTCATTCGCGCCAATTCGTCCGCGCGCGTTTCTTGTTCTATTTTCAAAGTACGTAGTACATATTACCTCAGTGGCGTATGCAGCCTTTATAATGATAAATATTTTGTAAAATTCTTTTCAACGATAGGGGTACATGCATCAGTAAAAGGAAAAACAAATATTGCCCTCTCAAATTTCATTTTTTTATAATTTTAATTATTATATTCGGATTTGGCCTAAAGTTTTACGTGTTACGTGAGATTTTGAAGTAAATAAATTGGAAGTATCGTATTTGCATTAGAAGCTATGAGATTCTGATAGACAGACAGACCGACGGACAAAATGCTGAGCGGCCTAGAGACCTCGCTTCGCTGTGTCAATTATATCTCGTAATCACATTACATTCAAAACTGATTAGCAATCAGCTTTAAATGTAACGTGATTAATCAGTGATTAACAAGTAATAAAAACAACATCAAAACAATCAATTATAAACGTTTAACGACAGCTCACAGTATAAGACATGTAGGTACGTTACCGTAGAATGCTATTATGTCACGTCACGTAAACTCGTAACAATTATACCGAGTCACGGCTACGTGTTACGTAAATAAAGCTTAACACGTTTCCTTGAGAAATAATCTAAGATCTTTGATGCGAGATCGTGATTCTAATTTATAATTGCTTTTTGAGAACTTAATACTACGTTTTAGACCTATTAAGAGTTAATCTGTGAACAAAGTCGTTCAGTAATTAACTTTCTAAATATGGATACAGAAATGAAAACTTTAAGGTGAAAAGCAATCCAATAATTACATGGTTACATGATCAAAAATATATCAATACTAGCAGTGCTCTTGCGGCTTTGCGCGCGTAAAATGTTATAACTTTTCTGTATAATATGCCCCGTCGTAGTTTTGGGAAAGATAAATACGTATTTCTTTATTATTATTTAAGTTGAAGAGTATTTGTGTCAAGTGTGACCCCAGAAAGATTTTTAATAGAAACTTTAACACCCACCTTCGTGGAGTTAAATTTTCGAAAAATTTAAAAAGACGTAATTTATTAATTGCTTTAAACATAATTTATACAGAGTTTTGACTCAATCGAGCCACGCAATAGTATTCTCCCATACAAAATTTATAACCCTATTGAACCCTCTTTTATGAATAATTTTGTTAAAATAAAACGTACGTGTTTCATTATTTACTTTAAAAATTATTTTTCCCAAGTTTTGAGTGAATCGATCCAAGAGAAAAGATTTTTCATACTAACTCCTATTTCATCCCTTTAGGGTTAAAATTTCCAAAAACCCTTTCTTAGTGGGTGCTTGCGTTAAAAATGGAACCTATTGTCCAAATATCATGTTTTTAACTTGAGTAGTTTCGGCTCTGCATTGATGAATCAGTCAGTCATGACATCTATCTTTATAAGTATCGATTTGTAATTTATCAAACATTTCTTATAACAAGGGTGGCTTTTCACCAGAGCTGCTATGTGAGGAAGCTAAGCGGTGAGCGAGGGCATGGCTAAGCTACGAAACGATATATCTATTTCTGCTAAAGCTAAGCAGTGAGCAAGGGCAAGGCTAAGCTATGAAAATGTGTGTCGATTTCCACCAAAGTTAAGTAGTGTATCTTATCTCTTATATATATATATCTATATATCTCTTATATCTTATCTCTTCTCATGGGTGTCGTAAAAGGCGACTAAGGGATTCACCAGAGGATGGGCAGCAGCGTTCTCTGAGTATTTAACCAACCAACTGCGATCGCCAACCCGCCTGCCAAGCGTGGCGATTATGGCATATCCCCCCCTTAATTGGGGGAGGCCAATGTCCAGTAGTGGACGTCTTTCGGCTGTAATGATGATCCTTAGCTCGCATCCCTAGCTCGCATTCCTAGCTCGCATCCTTAGCTCGCATCCCTAGCTCGCATTCCTAGCTCGCATCCATAGTTAGCATCCCTAGCTCGCATTCCTAGCTCGCATCCATAGTTCGTATCCCTAGCTCGCATTCCTAGCTCGCATCCTTAGCTCGCATCCCTAGCTCGCATTCTCCTAGCTCGCATCCTTAGCTCGCATCCCTAGCTCGCATTCCTAGCTCGCATTAATAGTTCGCATCCCTAGCTCGCATTCCTAGCTTGCATCCATAGTTCGCATCCCTAGCTCGCATTCCTAGCTCGCATCCATAGTTCGCATCCCTAGCTCGCATCCATAGTTCGCACCCCTAGCTCGCATTCCTAGCTCGCATCCGTCGCTTCAGCGTGTATGTAAAAAAGTTCGTATCGCTGAACCCACCAGAGCTAACTTGAGCTAAGCTATGAACATCCTATTGGTGGATTTTTTGGGTTATTCCCGTTTACACTGTGCGTTGACAATGTGAATTTTTATTCCCGTTGGCCCCCACTAAAATATTCTGATTATAGATAGGACTTTCAAATTGCAATTTCATACTGAATACAGTCAACTCTTTTGTATCACGGGAATGGGTAAAACAATAGGCAGCAGGTAGTACTTTAGGTGCAGGTACATTGAAACGAAGCATTAGATACAATGATATTTAAACGTACAGATATGTTACTTGCGCTCGCAATCTGAAGACTTGAAAACTTCCTAATTAGGACGTTTTTCTATTAATCCACGTCAAGTTAGGCGCCGAGCATGATCGATGACAAAAAAAAACTAAAATGACATCGTGTGTGTAGAGAAAAAAAACAATTATGACGCGAAAGTAACTTGAAGTAACCATTTTACTTACTTTTTACTAATTTATGTGTATTGTGCTGCCGCTGCGTACGGAAAATTTTCTTCGTGTGTTTTGTAAGGGTATGAATTATCTATACTTTAAAATATCATTGATTAGATACTTGCTTACATTAATTAAAACTAAATAAAACTGTTTGATCTCTGTGTGTCTGTCTCTATTAAATAACATAACAAGCAGTGTGATCTCATTAAATGTGTGCCTTCATAATAATATAATGTATTTCATATTAAACGTCGACATCGAACCAAATCTAATATCATTTAATAAAAAAATAAACCCTAATATCTAAGTGGGGGGGGGGGGGCTAACAGGAAATTTTAGTTAAGGTTCACCCCCAAAAAATTATATTGGGGGACAACGGGAATAACACGATTTTTTCCTCGCTCACCGCTTAGCTCCCTCGCATAGCTCTTGTGGAAATAAACCCTAATACTTTTACTTTGCTAACAACAAAATACAAAATTCACATAACTTGTACGTTTTTTCGTAAAATTTACGCCGAAGTTTACCTTACGTATATTAGCAGTTTCGTATTTAGGTACCCAAGTATTTTTTGCACTCTATTTTTTACTACTCCACGAGGGAAAACCTGGTTTCCTTAAAGGTAGCGAAGATGGCGTGTTTTGGCTAAAAGTGTCGAGACTTATATCGGCGAGTTATGAGAACAGGCAACACTATTTACTGATCCATGGGTTGAAGTTTGTGTATTATACAAATTTATAACTTCAGATAGCCATGTCTATTTAACGTTTCAAACTAATCAGAATTATCTAATCAAAAACCTATTGCCATAGGGAATATTTGGCTCGTTTAATTTAAATCCAAATTGTGTAAGTACTTACGTCTCAAAGACGTACCAACTCACCCAGGGATCGAACTGATGTTAATTGAGTTTCCAGTCTGAACTTTTAACTGCAATCAGTTATATAACCTTAGTCAAATAACCTTTTGAAGCGGGTAGTTTAATGAACTTAGACAAACTAAATGTTATACAAAAAGTAAAGAAAGATTTTTGTTGTATTAAAAGTTTGTGGTTTAATTGAAATATTAATTTCAATGTTTAATTAAAAGTAATACTTAAAACGTATCAGCTTAAGGCATTATTTAATTTCAAAGTAGTCAAGAACTTTGGATTTACATAATGATGTATATATAAGGCTTAGGTCATATAATTAGCGATGAGCGGTGATCGTGATTTAACGTCAACCGCGTTTCAATTAACGGTCAAAATTAATATCCTATTTTTCCATGATTTGCCTTACCAGAGATAGAAACAACTTATGTCAAATTTCTTTCTATTTCTAATCGTATCTTATACAAGATGTAACTAAAAGAACTGAAAACCTCTTATGGGCTCATTATCAAAAAATCATCATTATGAACAAATTGTACTATTAGGCCAATCCAGAAGTCGCGAAAAAATCAACTGTTCCCTAACATTTTGTTGAGTTATGCGAAAAAAATAGTATTTTCAGCTGAAAATCAGTATTTTTCACACGTGAACTGCTGCTTAAGTATGCCTAAAAATAATTTAGTTTCTGTAATAAACCCTACTTTAATGAAAATATGTTCTTAATTTGGCCTCCGCATCCGCTCTCCACTGCCCGCTTTCCCTATGACCTTGTACCACTGTTACTAAAGAGTTCTAATGGCCAAAGTTTCTAGAAAGTTCTCACCCAGCGGCTCTACAGTAAAATCTTAAATCAAAACGTAATTCATATTAAATTACACATTTAAATATGAATTAATGAGAGGTTTTCTTTATCTAGAACTAGTTAGTGGTTTGCTAACAGTATCATACGAAATCAGTTTTAAGAATTAAATGTATCTTTTTAAACAGAACATCAAAATATTATACTTTGCTCCAGAAGTCCAGACCTGAGAAGACGGGCCCATGACTAAGTTGTAGCCATGAATATCGCAAGATCTGCGACCTTAAGCTGCACTAGCTGCGGTCAGTCCCTGGATGGGTGACTATCTCGTTGTATATCAAAACTCCTTCGTGCCTCGGAGGGCACGTTAAGCTGTCGGTCCCGGTTGTTATACATATCTATGGCAGTCGTTACGGGTAGTCAGAAGCCTGAAAGTCTGACAACTGGTCTAGCCTTAAGATGTCAGTATTACTCAGTAACTGGGTTGCGGGGGTCTGATATCAGTCGCTCCTTGTAAAATACTGAACAGCTGCCAAGTTTAAGTGGAACTGGGCTGTTCACATCTGCCACATGGCGGAGGAGCTATGGGTGAAGCGAAAACAACCACACAGTGGGTTCCAGACAGCAGCAAACGACAACACGGCAGGCCCAGAAGGAGATGGCGGGACGAGCTTGACTCCTTTCTGATGGATTGGCCCCAGACGGCAAAAGACAGGGACACGTGGAAAAAGGGAAGGTAGGCCTTTGCCCTGCAGTGGGACACTACAGGCTGAAGATTGTTTTATGAACAAATATTTTTCTCCAACCCCACTGAAAGTAAAGTCATTACAGCAAAATTTTAACAATGACGTCAAGAGTCAATCGATGAGCATGAATAATAAAGTTGTTGACGCTAGCTTGCGTCACGCGTCAAGTGGCGAGTTAAACCAATCGAGGGCTTCAGCTAACATGTCCTCGTATGTTTAGCCGAGTTGGAGTGAATAGGGCTCTTGAGACCAGCAAACAAAACACGATGATCGTCACTCAGTGTACACACGGCTACACATCAAGCTGTACATTTCCAGTATAAGCTGACCTCGCATTGTATAGGTTTTCCTTACAACGCGAGGTCAGTCTTTACTGGTTTTGTACAGCTTGATGTGTAGCCGTGTGTACCTACATAAACTTTTCTACTGAAAAATAATTGCATACATACACCTCGGTTAAAACTATGTAAAAAAATATATATTTATTAGTTATTATCTTGGACGAATAAAAAAAGGCGAACGGAATCTCTCTAAACAAAAAGTGAAGCACCTATAGTAAGACGGCTCGCTTAAAAGTACGAACTGGCACGCACAAATTCCCATAAAATATCATACCAAAATACCAATAAAATAATGTTGGACATATTTAGAAAAAAAAAAAAAAAAAATCTTGTGTAAATTTAAATAATAATTATGTAAATAAAGTAAATTAATGTTATTCATTCGAATAATAATGTTGTATAATATGTTTAATTAATTAAGTACTAATATTTGTATGCCACCTGTGGCAGCACACAGAGAGACTACCTATAATGTACCTAACACCAAAATTACCTGTGTACACAAATTACCTGTGTACACAAATAAACATTTTGATTGATTGATTGATTTTAGGAAACTGTTTGAAAATAAACAGTTTCCGAGGTATGTTTGGAATTTTTTATGATCGAGCCAAATAAGTGCCTTCATGTTTTGGAACTTAATAATATTGTCACGTTTATCCTTGAATAACACGTATTTTAATTTCAGTACCATAGAGTGAGTAGTTTTTGAGTGGGATTCGCTTTGAGTATTATCGGGATTAGTTTGTTGAATTACGGGATTCAGCCCCATAAAAGTACGGCAATATTTCCTTAGCAAGATTCCGTCTGCCATTTTATATTCGTCCGTGGTTACTATTCTTCAAAAAAAACAAATGCCATCAGTAAATGCAGTGTAGGGCACCCCCCAGCCAGGTGCACCGACGACCTGATTAAAGTAGCTGGGCCGGGGACTGGATGCGGAAGGCAGAAGACCGAGTGTTGTGGCGCAACTTGGGAGAGACCTATGTCCAGCAGTGAACTGCGATAGTCCGAGTTGATTATATTCCAATACTCGCTTAAATACACATACTGCTAACACTTGCTGCCAAAATTGTGTTTTACGAGAGCATTTTTTTAAATCAAAATCTAATTATAAACTAAATTTTTAACATGCCGAAAACTGCGTCCCCTTAAAATTACCAAAGTACAACAACTTATAAGACATACTCTACCAAACGTAAATTAAATAAACATCGAACCGAGTGATTCAAGACTTCTTCTAATTTTATTTATCCGAGAAATTCAAGTTTCCAAGAAAACTGATGACCTAAAAAGGTCTGCGAATCAATAGATTGCGTGGCACGTGTAGGAACACTTGAATACAACGATCAAAAGGAGATTAGGTCCTATAATAATTATGTTCTTTCGGTTTAAACCCTGAATTACTTCCCCGAGCGTTATTGGTTATTATTAAGGCTCGTATTTACCAAGTACTAGTAGCCGCCGTTCCGGTATGAAGGGTAATACCGGTGAAATTACAATCAGATGAGACTTTCCATCTTCATGTCTCAGTTTGGTGAACCGACTTGCGGTATCCTTCAGGCAACTGCCTAGATGGTATTGCAGTTGTTATGGGCAAAGGTAACCGCTTAACACCAGTTGGGCCTTTAACTCGCTTCGCCATCCTATCCTATACTATATGAAAAAAAACATGAAATCTCAGCGTATATTTGAACTATCGCTAGAATTTTAGATAAATTACCAGACAAATAAATTTTAGTGAACACCAAAATAGCGCGATTAACATTAAAATTAAGTGATAAGAGCTCAGTTTCAAAACTTTTTTTATGTATGAAAACTTTCAATTTTGTTATAAAATTGGGTTAACAAACTTCTGTGATTTACAATTCGAAAATATTCTCCAAGTTTTGCTGTGGGCTGTACTCTTGTAATTTCTTTATAGACAGGCTCATCTTTACACATTGGTGTGCTTGACCCCAGGGCCCCGCGATCTAGGGCCCCAAGCCCCTGCGACAGCAAAACAATAGATAAACAGTTTTTAACCAGTAAAAAATTAAATGCCTCGACTGTTTGATGGCCTCGTTAGCCGAGACTGCTGAGTGTTCTGAGGGGTTCTGGGTTCAATTCCTGGGTCGGGCAAAGTCATATTGGGTTTTTTCATTAAAATAAATAAATAAAAAACAAAAATATTTTATTAAGAAATTCTCAGCAGCAGCCAGGAGTCTGGATTTGTGCCCAGTTAATGGCAATAGACTCGTCCCTTCTTCTTATTCGTGTCAACGGTACAAAAAATTTACTGGTAGTGGCACAGTAATCACACGCTGCTGGCCCAGAAACTTGCCACGTCTTGTGCATTGTCTGTGGCATTGATAAGGTCACTCAATGTGCAAGTGCTTGGACACAAGGAGCAGCATAGCAAATGTGACATTGATTGAGGGTCAATGCCACACATGCAGGCTGTAGCTGTTTGGTCTAAATAGCCCCGCTTGCCTGCATCTGTAGCCCCACTTGCTCATGTTAAGCCTGCATCACTTTACATGGGACTGAAATTGGCGCGTTTACTACACCTCTGGCAATCCCTTCGGGGAATAGAGGCGTGATTTTATTTGTTTATGTTGTGTAAAAGATTCAACATCAACTAGTTGATTATTTTGCTAAAAAAAATCATAAAAATTGAACCAGTTTAGATGTTATGTAAGTGTGTATGCATCACCTTACTTTCTAACTTTTTAAATATAAAAATAATAACTATAACTAAGTATACGGTTGTTATCTATTCCGGTTGATGAACCACATTTCTGTTAAAAGTCATTTATCCTAAAGCCCCCACTTGTCTAAAGACGGCCCTGCTTATAGAACGGAACCACTTCCTTGAGTACACGGCTTTAGATAACAATATTCGTAAGCCATCCACGATCCCGCGGCTTCGTTCATTTCCCGGCAATTCTTCACCAAGATTAGCGGCTTACCTGCGTCCGACGGCGCGGAACAAGCATAATCATACCATTTTTTAACACGCTTATACCTAACTATGTAAACAAATCTTGGAAAACGATTTTAAAGCACTACTAAGAGCTGAGTGTCGCCCCCATCAGTTAAATAATAATTACTCGCCGAGTCATCATTTATCGAAAATTAGTTAAAAAAAAATAAAGTACAAGTACCGTAGTTTAATCAGAAACTAAATAAAATACCGGCCAAGTGCGAGTCGGACTCGCGCAGTAAGGGTTCCGTACCTCTCAACGAACTGATGCCCCATAAAAACTGATTTAATTTACGAGAGTTTATCAAAATACATCAATGCACAGTGCGCGATATATGAATTTTTGCATGTCTTTCTTACGCAGGAACCACCACATATGGCTATATTTGTCTTACTTCGTATTTGTATCGTATTTGTTGCTAAACTACATAATATGCACTATAATCTGACCAAGCTTGACGCTGGTATATATTACACTTTTGAAGACAGAGCAGGAACAAAAACGTTGAAAAAAATGCATGTTTTTTGAGGTTTCTTGTATGGGGACCCCCTTTGATTTTTTTTTTTTTTTGTTTTTAGTATTTGTCGTGATACACCTCATAGCAACACAATTTCTGAGAAATTGTCAACCGGTTACCTATTACCGTTCAAAAGACAGACGGACAGACAGACGGACGGACGGATGGACGGACGGACGGACGGACGGACGGATGGACGGACGGACGGACAGCGTAGCGAGAGTAATAGGGTCCCGTTTGGCACCCTTCGGGCACGGAACCCTAAAAAAGTTACCCAATTTACATATAAGCTTTTCATCCCGGAAAGATAAACAGTTGCCGAGGGATACGCGACATACATCAACATCTACTTATACCAGTAATGTACCTCTTAAGGAAATGTAAAAATACAGTTATTTTTGGCAAATAAATGATTATCTTTTCTTATTATCTACATCAAACATCACATGAACAACATTTTCATTCTTAATTTTTGACAGGGTACGTCATGTTTCATCATCAACATCATCATTTTAGTCGTAAAACGTCCACTGCTGGACATATGCTTCCCCCAAGCATAGTCACAATTACCTATCCTGCGCTTCCCGCAGCCAGCGGATTCCAGCGACCGACGGTTTCGGTCCACCTTGTGAGGGCCTACCCACACTGAACCTTCCAGTACGCGGTCGCCACTCCAGCACTTTTATTTATTTATTTATTTATTTATTGTATTCTTTATTGTACATTACACCAAAAGAAAACAAACACAATAGTTTACAGAAAGATTAAAATAAGTACAATGGGCGGTCTTATCGCACAAGGCAATCTCTTCCAGACAACCTTTGGATGGACAAGAAGAATGGGAACCGATCGGCCCTCGGCCATCTGTCTGCGAGCAATGTGCCCCGGACATTTCTGCAGGCTACGTCGGATACCTTCGTTCTCCAGCGAACTTCATGTCTATGAATCGTTATTTATCGACCAAAGAGCAGTTGATATCCGATAAGATATAACATAACATCACGCCTGTATTTCCCCGAAGGGGTAGGCAGAGGTGTATAGTACACCCACATTTCGCCAGTTATGTAATAAGATAAGATATAAGTCTATAAATCAAAACTAAACTATGCCTCTAGATTGTTAAAAGCTGTATACACTTCTTTACAGCCTGCCCAGAATATAAATTACCCCACAAGACCCACAACCCAATTACACTGTTTGATATAGAACGCCACATCACAAGTGTTATTAGCCTGAAATCAGAGTTATTGCCTTTAGATTAAAACCGAAATACCCCAGTCCCCGTGCCATCCGAAATGTCTGACGCTAGAGTTATTTATTGGGCCAAATATGAAATATGCGAGCGGTGTCGTATGACGCTTCGTATGTATCGCGACCTTTCGTAAGCCTATTATGTTTTTATTACGAACATTCACCCTCGGTTTCACTGAAGGAATTGTTGCAAGAAATTGTGAGAACGCTGCCTGCCTCCTCTTTTCTTCAAGTAGGTAAGAATAAAATTGTTACTGTATTTTTTCTTAAAATACTCTCGCTTGGAACTATTTAGAATGTTTATCTACACAGTACGGGGAAGAACTGTTTGAAATATAAATGTTTATAAAAGAATTTCTTTACTTTAATATATCTTTGGGACCGTAGCTCCACCAACTTGAAAAGTTTTTAGTTTTTCGCGAAATTTACCTACATACATACATACATAAAATCACGCCTGTTTCCCATTGGGGTAGGCAGAGACTATGGATTTCCACCTGCTACGATCCTGACAGACCTCTTTCGCTTCATCTACGTTCATTAATCTCGTCATGCATGCTCGTCGGTTAAGAGTAGGTACTCTTAACCTGGTATTTTTTGAGAATGTTCGCGATTTGATCGCGGTACGTGTGCCGAGGTCATCCCCTTCCAACTCTTCCATCCACACTCGCTTCGTATACTTGTTTCGTCAATCTCCTCTCGTCCATCCTCTCTATATGTCCAAATTCTGAATCTCTGTCACTACATCTTCTTTTACTCCACAACGCTCCCTTTTCACGTTATTCCTTACTTTATCTCTCAAAGTTACACCACACATACTTCTCAAAACTCTCATTTCTACTGCATTTATTCATTTTATTAAATACTAGCTATGCCCGCGACTCTGTCCGCGTGGATGTCGGAAAATAACATCGTGTCATAATTATGAACACAATATCTTCAAATATATACATATAAGCGCCTACACAGACGATTACACTATTTACCGACCATACTATATTTTGTTTTTACAACCAACCGGCTAAGGTGATGGAATTTCATGGAATTAGCAGTGGGAAGTAATTGGGCTGATTATGTTATTCTATAACACTAACCACATCTCTTCTTATGTTGAGAAGAGGCCCATGTCCTGCAGTGGGACTGTAATGGGCTGGTAATGTTATGTTATTCTAGAATACTAATAATATCCAGTTCATTAACTCTTCTCCTTTTGAGAAGAGGGCCATACCCAGTAGTGGGACAGTAATGGGTTGACTACGTTATGTTATTCTATATATTCTAGTTTCTTAACTCTTCTCGTTCCGAGAAGAGGTCCGTGCCCAGCAGTGTATTGAACTGATTATGTTATGATAATCTATTACACTAACAATATCCAGTTCCTTAACTCTTCTCATTCCAAGAAGAGGGCCATGCCCAGCAGCGGGACAGTGATGGGCTATGTTATGTTATTCTATATTTTCTATAATACTAATAGAATCCAGTTGTATTTTTAGGAACCTGCAACCTGCATACAACCAACAATCATGACCTCTACTTTGTATGCAACTTAATACAATAGAGGGGTCAAGCTGTATCGCTGGATCTACTCAACTGATTCAGATAAAACATACCCTATATTTTAAGTTAGACTAATACCAATACAAATGCTAAGTTTCATTACAATCCGTTCAGCCGTTTTCACGTGATGAGGTAACAAACAGACAGACAGACAGACATAAATTTTTTAAACGATTGATTCGTGTTCTATAGCTTATTTCTAGACCCCCTAGCCGGTTTTCGCGAAAAAAAACTCAATGTACAGACTTTTCGACCTTTACAGTTTTATTATAGTATATAGATACCTATTTACTACATTTATTACAAAAAGTGCTGTCATTTGATTAAAGCATCAAAAATCAGTTTTGCCTATGTATCCCGTCTTTATACCGTACAGTAACACCTCTATTAGAAAAAGTTCCTTGACCAGAGTAGGTATACCTAACAGTAAAAAAAATAGTTTTCTCTCTTAAAAAAACTGACCAAGAGTTGAAATTCTGTTAGTATCTCTACTGAATTTTGTATTAAAGCTCATCATCAACCTTTGTTTAATTCTCTGTGAAATTAATATCCTGTTCTTGAAATGGGCATTTAATTTCCGTTTTTGAAGCTAAATGATGATCCTTATTCTTTATTTTTTGATGAGCTGAATTGAGTTGCGTAAATACACGCTAACTGCGGAAATGAGGTTTGAAAAATAAAACAGGTTTAATTAATTGTTTACTACTCTAATCATGTTGTAGGTATTCAATTAGAAGTTATTATTATTGCTACCTGTACTGTCCTGTACTGGAATCTAAAGCAACTGCGACAAAAGGCTTGGACCCTACAGACATCGGTTGTTTCGGCTGTTCCATGTATCCCCACTGGTAGGGATATTTGTAAAAACATTCCACTTATCCCTACTGGTAGGGATAAGTGGAATCTGAAGTTCCATCTATCCCTACTAATGTATTGCCAAGAGTAGCGTTAGATGGAATGATTTACCAAATATCCCACCAGTGAGGATACCTTGGTAGGGATAGATGGAAAAGCCAGGTTGTTCGATAAGTGATGATCGCCGTTGCGCATCGATGCCAAAAATATCCAAAAACGCCCATGTCTACTAAGAAGCAAGTTGCCTACAATGTATTGGAACTATAAATACTCAATGACTAAGAAGCAGAATGCCTAAAATGTATGGTGACTATAATTTTGTTTTACAAACGTGTAAATTGAGAATGAGTATAATGTCGCAATTAATTCTAGACTTCTTGTTACAATTCAGTATTTTCCTTAATACATTTTCTCTACTTCGACATTGATCGACCGTGAACACAAGAACAATTCTTCAGAAAAAACTTGCTGAGTTACTAACATCAATCACGAAGAAAGTAGCACAAGAATATTCAGGATTATACAACTCTCTCTAAGGCTCAATGCTTTGAGCTTCCTGGCTACAAATAAGCCATCGCCTTTCTTACCATGAGAGACATAAGAGGTGACTATAATACATAAAAGGTGACTATGATCACGGTTGGACTTACAAGGAAGCAGAAAGCCTACTTTGTTGCACCAAATAAACACAAACTCACATACAAACACACACCCCCACATACAATACTTTCAAATATATACACCCATCACTTACACCTATACACTCACATACCCCCACATACATACACCTATCACTTTAGATGCACTCACACCTACATACTCACAAACCTCCACATACAAAACTCTTACATGTATACTATACAACACCCATCACTGTACATGCACTCACACCTACACACTCACACACCACAACTGTTATTTAAATCTGCAATTTATGTATATGTATTTTTATGTACTAATTTGGTGAAACTGTTTTATAAACAATGCTGCGTGCTAGAAGAATTATAATAAAGGTACAGAGACTGGGCCACCAAAATAGGCTATATCCTATTCCTAGTTTAGGAGTATTATTTTTTATTATATTTGTTACGTGTACAAGCCGTAATGCGTAGTGCAGAAAGCCACTACATAGACCTTGTCATCAAATTGTCATCATAAACCTCGTCATCGCCAACCTGCCTGCCAAGCGTGGCGATTATGGCATAGCAACCATTGGGGGAGGCCTTCGTCCATCAGTGGACTTCTTTCTGCTGAAATTATGAAACCTCGTCATCGAATTGTCATCATAAACCTTGTCATCAAATTATTATCATAAACCTTGTCATCAAATTGTCTTCATAAACCTTATCATCAAATTGCTGCGGTCGTTTACAAAGTAAAGTCATCTCATACGGTAGTGAGAACGTACAGTCAAGCCGGTTGAGTGTAAATAGCTGCTGGTAGTGGCCGTATCCGGGCCGGATACGCACGGGAATATATACGACCGTATTCATCAGTGTAAATAACGACACCTGGCAGTCGGATACGAACCGTTTGCGAACGTAATGAAGAATAAGTAGAAATCAAGCAAGTAGGTATGACATTTACCAACAGATTGATTTATTTCCTTGCCTTGATCAAAAAAACGACTACACACTATTCTTTTTCACTGACAGTTTATCAGATTTACCAGATTGTAAAAATGAATTTCAGTACTTCATTACTTTAGTATACCTATTACTGAAGGAAAACATCGTAAGGAAACCTGCACACATGAGACTGTTCCACAGTTCTGATGGTGTGTGTAGTCTGCCAACACCAACGACTATACAGCCCAATAGACGCTTAATGTTGAATATAATGCGTACAATAAATTATGCCACTAGCTGAGGCTACTGCAATCTGATTGGCCCTACCAAGGCGGCTATTGGCTAATCACTAACGCGGCAGTTTGGACGGCTCATGTAAGTGGTCGAAACTGATTTGAAGATTTCAAGTGGCGAATAATGGCGACCTACATTAGTGAAATTTCATAGATGTGTTGCAGGCATCGGTCGCCTGTTAAGAGGCGTCTATGGGGTTTACGGTCGTTGGCCAACCCGCGGTAGGTCAGCGTGGTGGAATATATGCCTGAATCTTTCTCATTCTCAGAAGAGGCCCGTGCCCAGCAGTGGGACATTAATGGGCTGATTATTATTAGTTTTAACCATTTAGTACAACGTTCCGTGTGGTGCCGGACGTAAAGAATTGCACCTTTCTCTCTTCTCATGGGTGTCGTAAGAGGCGACTAAGGGATTCACCAGAGGATGGGCAGCAGCGTTCTCTGAGTATTTTACCAACCAACTGCGATCGCCAACCCGCTTGCTAAGCGTGGCGATTATGGCATATATATATATATTTGGGTGATTTTTTCGCTGTTTCCTTGTGGTCATACTAGTTTGTCATACCAGTATGACCACGAGGATATACATGTCCTCGTGGTCATACTGTACATAATATTTTCAGAAAAAAGATTTTGCTTCCTCCTGTATATATAAATACTTTTCCGCGTGTTGACTTAATAATGTAACAGAGTTGGCAATTAAGAAAAATATAAATAAATTGTCGCGGGAATCCGCTGGATGCGGGAAGCTGCAGGCTGGGACCTGTCGGGAGTGGTTGTGCGAATACCAACGGTTTCTCACGCCTCCGGCCAAAGGTAGTTGAAGGAACACCGTGGTGTTTTTACTCGATATGAGTCATTGACATTGGCTCCGCCGTCCCCAGGCGGAGTGCGTCTATGAGGATTTCCCCACGGCTCTGTAAAGTCTCATTAACATCCGTTCGGCCGTTTCCACCTGATGAGGTAACAAACAGACAGACACAAATTCTAAAAGCTATTCTTATTTATAGCTAGGTATACTTTGTTCACAGATTATTTTTGTTTTACTCTATTTTTATACGTGGAGACTTGTAATTGACTGTCAGTCTAGCACATTGTTCTTATTCTGTTTTCTTTAGCTGTAAGTCTTCCATACAAATTAAATAAATAAATAAATAGCTGGTTTTCGTTTTCACAAATATCATATACAGGGCGTCCCACGGATATGCCACATGGAGGGAAAGTACGTTGAATATTGTAGATGGAACATTTTACTGAAAGAAGACATTATTTGAATTAAAAAAAATTAAACTGCATTTATAGATATTTAAATAATTACATGGTTGAACCGGAAATCGAACCCGTTACATGAGAAAAATAATAACCCTGTAGCTTTATCATACCGATCGAAAGACTTCATTATAAGGATTATTTATTGCTAAATAACATAGTGTCACAAATAAAAGAAAGACCATGATTTTTAATACAAAATTAATCAATTTATCAAGTGCGTTTTTTGTTCAACTGTTGGTGTGGGATTGTAAAAAACCGGGTCCTCTTAGTACATTTTTACGAAGGGCATTTGAATACGGAAAGGTATTTAGAAATACTTGAGATTTAGAGAAATGAGATAAATAATCTTCCGGTTGCAGAACGACAAACCTTACTTTTCAGCAAGATGGGTCTCCAGCTCATAACAGTCACAGAACAAGGGACTATCTCAATGAACACATTCATCCCTGGATCGGGACAGATGGACAAATAAGATGGCCGCCGAGATCCCCAGATCTAACCCCGTTAGACTTTTTTATGGGGTTATATAAAAAAATTAGTTTACAAGAACCAGTATGAAAGTGTCCACGAGCTACAAGCAGAACTTGGACGTTTTATTCTAAATATCCACCACAACAAGATCAAAAAATCGACACGGAGCAAAATAATCAAAAGAGTGTGACTTTGTATTCAACAGGAAGGGACTCATTTTGACATTTGATAAATAGATTAATTTTGTATTAAAAATGTTTTTTTTTTTTTTTCAAATTGACTCGCAGTATTGGTAACCAAAATAGGTACCCTAACTGCTTAACCGGGTGGCGGAGAATCCCGTTAGGGACTCCATCCGCCGAAAAAAATATTTATTTATCATACATTTCATTCATTCAGTCATTTCATTCATTCATTCATTCTGTCATTTTCATTTTTTTTTCATTTCCCTAAACCTAACTTATAAACTAATATCGCGGTTGCAAAACCGCATAAGGGCGTCCCCCAAGGGGGGCTCGGACCTCGGCTTACTGGGGCATTGCGGGGGGGACCCCGCCGCTATGTCCTCCTGGCAGCCGTTGCTGCATCGGGAATCGTTTTCTCGAAAGTGGCGGACTTTCGGTATATCAGGGGGGTGGCGCGTTTCGCGAAGTAGCGGTTAAGCCTACTCCTAGGAACTACTCTAGAGCATAGGGTTGGTCTCGCGTGACGTGATTATCTCCGGTTGCGACACCGTGAGGGCGTCCCCAGGGGGGAGCTCGGGCCTCGGCTCAGGGTGCAGCTGGGGGAACCCGCCACTGGTCCCCCCGGCAGCCGCTGCTGCATCGTGTTAGGTTTCTCGAGAGACGGATTCTCTGCATCTGTGTGGATAAAAATGTTAAAATTCATGGTCTTCCTTTTATTTGTGACACTCAAAGTTATTTAGCAAAAAATAATCCTTATGATAAAGCCTTTCGATCGGTATGTTTTTTTTTTTCTATGAATGCTGTTTAAATTATAATAAAACAAAGTTTATCCGGATTTAATCGCGTATATTATTTAAATTGGTTTTCCTGACGTTTCGAAAGCTTTACAGCATTTCGTGTGTGTGTGCAGTTTAAATTGTTTTTTAAATTCAAATAATGTCTTCTTTCAGTAAAATGTTCCATCTACACTATTCAAGGTACTTTCCCTCCATGTGGCATATCCGTGGGACGCCCTGTATACCACTACGCGATTTATACAATGTGTTATTGAAATAACTGAAAATCACTTAAGAGGTTATTGTACTCATCAGTATGAACAATTTTTACCGTGGGACCAACCCTGAAATCGCGGGAAAAAAACAGCTGTCGCCCTACATTTGTGTTCACATAAATCGACAAAATGTAGGGTCAGCTGATTTTTTTTTTCCTGATTTCAGTGTTAGTCCAATAGTAAAAGTTGTTCATACTGATAAGTACAATGACCTCTTAAGAGGTTTTAGTTATTTCAATAAAACGTTGTATACACGAAAAGCCATCTATTGACCGAAAATGGTACAAACGAATACAATGATAAGTTCTTCTTGAACACTTTAAATTATTATTTCTTTTGATTGAGTGAACCGATTGTAATGAAACAAAAATTAAATGTTACTCCGACTGTACGCACAATATTTGTCTACACATGTTAACCATATTGGTTCTGCACTTTTTACGTGAAGCGTGCACAAACAAACCGACAAAACTTCCAAAATATTATAGAAATGGGTTCTATTGGATAACCAACATCAAGGATAACCTATTACTCCACGACATTTTTTTATTTTATATTTTCAATATACAGAAACTCCACGTCTACAGATTTATATGTATAGATAGAGGAAGATATGAAATGGTTAATCGAGCTTACACACAGAGAAATAAGTATTGTTTTTTTTTTAATTACGGTAATCCTAGATTTTGTGGTATTCGCCAGGTCCGTTATTGTTGAATTAAAAGTTTTTCCCAAGTTCTATCTAGTTATCTATCGCTCTATATTTTTGTTTTCTTAAGGACTGGTCATTTACCTATTTGTTTTTCTTATAGGAGGTGTCGAAATATGAGTATGACCACGAGGACATGTATATCCTCGTGGTCATACTGGTATGACAAACTAGTATGACCACAAGGAAACAGCGGATTTTTTCGGCTGAAATGATGATGATGATTTAGTACAACTACTATATAATAAATCAAATACAAAAGTTTTTATTTAGAATAAACATTTACATGCAGTTTCAAAACGTTAAGAATCTAGCTGCACGGTTCCAAAAAGTTGATCCTATAGAATAGAGCCGTCAAGGAACTCCATGGATATAGGTACTCTTTTCAAGTTTTTTTACATCAAACGGAAGAAAGCATTGAACATTGGATTAACGAGCAATACCTACCTACCTACATTTTGCGAGACGCTTATGACTAACAGTATACAATTAAATATGGGATAGACAGGTATTTACTTGATTGATTGTACTATCCTCCTTACCTGACGTACAAAGTTGTCTCTAAAAGAAGTTAAACGAAAAGGGAATCAGAAAAACGAATAGAAGCTAAATACAATAATGAAAAACAACACTTTTACTGTAGGTGAAAAACATGTAAATAAAAAAGTACTACCACGGTACTTCTACAAACAACACTGAATTATTTACATCAAATAGAAAACGTTTACATCAAAGGCAACAAGAAATAACAAAAAAGATTTCTGAGAACAAAGAATATTCATTTTTCAAACGAAGAATCTCGAGTGACGTCAGTTTTAAAAGCTAAAGATGTCAGATTCTCACGCGTATTCTTGTTTTTAAACAGGCCAAGGTATTCCTAGCGTGCGGCCTTAAAGGTGTTTTTCACTCCATCACCTACCGCGGGGAGTTCTTCCGATATAGCCAACTAATGAAATCAATCCCCCGCCGGCGATACCCAGCGTGATTGCTTTTTATGCGTATTATTCCCGCTTCGAGCTCCGTAGAGGAATTCTCTGGGTATTTCGTCGCAGCTCGTGTGTAATTTGTGATAAATGGTTATTGCGTTACACTGGATTTTTTCCTTGATGTTTGGAAGATGATGGCTTTTATGAATGTTCTTTGGTAGGTAGGTTTACTTATGACTGAAAAATAAATCATAAAAATTAAAAAAGCAGCATTACATTGTGATATTAAGAACGTGTTTCACCACCAGCAGGCGTAGCATGACCACTGCAGATAAGCGTTTTATCTACGAAATAATAGACATGCTACATGGTCATGCTACGCCTGCTGCTATCATCAGGCGTAGTACCTATAAACTATTTTTTTTATTTATTAAATGTGACACACAGAGAAATAATAATAAAATAATAGAAATGAATAGTAAAAAGGCACTGCTTATTTCTTTAAGAAATTTCTTCCAGCAGGCCTGCGAGAGGAAAATTTGAAGCAAAGAGATGTAGACACTGTGTGTCAAGTAATACTAATAAATATACCTACATATATACTCATACTTTAACTAATATATTACGTAAAATAAATATAGTATGACAATAATAAACATATTATAATAAAACAAGTTTAACCGGATTATATCGTGTATATGTATTTAAATTGCTTATAACCAAAGAAAATATTATAATAAACATAGTCTAGATATACCTACACAATATCAAACAATAAATCATAAATAACATTATTATTTATTACGTACACTATCTGCTAGATAAATTTGAAATAAGAACAATATTTATATAAAATTATCTGCCAGTAAACTGGCACTTATCAGGAGATGGTGAAACAGGCCCTAAATTATTGATATTTGTTTGGTGGATTTCGACAAATAATAGTCAGTCTCTTTTCGTGATCCCTTACTTTAAATGGTTTAACTATAAACTCCTCCTCCTTGCCTTTTCCCATCTATGTTGGGGTCGGCTTCCAGCCTAACCAGATGCGGCTGAACATCAGTATTTTACACGGAGCGACCGCCATCAGACTCCCACTACCAAGTTACTGGGTAATACCGACATTCGAAGGTTAGACCAGTTGTCAAACTTTCGGGCTTCTGGCTACCCGTAACGACTGCCATAGATATTCGTATGGAAACCAGGACCGACAGCTTAACGTGCTCTCCGAGGCACGGAGGGGTCTCGATGTCCCACCACCCACCCATCTACGGACTGACCCCGGTGAGTGTAGACCTCAGAGATCATACAATCCACGTGGTTGATGCTTAGCCATGAGCCACGGTTTAGCTTTAAACTATAATAGCAAATAATACGTTAACCTAAGCCCTTCTTCTTCTTCTTCTTCGCGCCGGGAGGCGCCTAGTGACGCAAGCAGCGCTAGCACAAGAGGCGCCTGCAGCGTCAGAAGCAGAGACGCCGGCAGGCGCTTGGAGGTGCCTGCAGCGCTAGCAGCGGAGGTGCCGGCAACGCTAGCACAGCAGAGGTGCCGCAGCGCTAGCACAACAGGGGTGCCAGCCGTGACAACGGGCTCAGGCGGCGTCAGGAGGCTCAAGCAGCGGCAGGAAGCACAGGCGGCGGCCAGCGACAGGAGGCACAGGCGGCAGCCAGCAGCAGGAGGCACAGGCGGCGGCCAGCGACAGGAGACACAGACGGCGGCCAGCGCCGGGAGGCACTGGCAGCGGCAGGAGGCACAGAGGAGGCTCAGAGGCCTTTCTTGAAGAGTCCCGGGGCAGGCGGCCCCGGGACAAGACCTTTAGTTGTAACTTGGCTGACTGTAGCCAAAAGAATCATCCAGAGACAGGCGAGCTTCCCGTTTTTATAACGGACTGACAGATTGAAATTGGAGCACAAAATAATTTTGAATATTTATAAAAGGAACAGTGCAGAGGCAGGTTGCCTGGACTTTATTTGATAGTTAGGTGAAGGTTTGATAATAAAAGAAGGGCATTGGACTGGCCGTCGAGAAAAGAATAAAATGTTGTCATAGCGACAAAGTAACAAAATATGAAAAATATGATAAAATTTACAAAAAATTGATGATAACAATATAAATACCAAACAAAATGCAGTAAACTATTTTGAAAAAATGATTAGAGGATGTCTAGAACCTATTGGAATGCACCAAGGTTTACCATAGTATCTGTAATGATAATGATAGTGTGTAAAAGATGACCAATGATGATGATGATGATGTAAAGCGATATTTAGGAGTAATAAAACGTATGTAACGCGTTAGTAGACGTATTATATTAATACTCTACACGCTACAAGGTAACCGCTTAACATCAGGTGGGCCTTTAGCTTGTTTGGCCATCCTATACTATAAAAAAAGTCATTAGGATCACCCGAACGTTTGTCCAACCAAATACCGACCCTATCGTGTCAAAAGACGGCTTCCGAAGTTTAATAAAAAATATACCTACCTTTCTTGTTTTTAACAGAAAATATATTTCTATAATTATACGGAGCTTCGTACTGTGTAAAGTATAACATTGTAATGGTCTAGTGAAGGCCGAATTAAGATTAAACCGAGACCGGCTTTGTTCCCTTGGACATCTTTACGACTGTGTTTCCCAGAAGTACAGGTATAGATAAGACGACACCTGTAATTCCTGAAGGGAGTCAAACAAGTAGCACTCTCACAATCGGTGATTAGATCCCAAGAGATACGGGTCAAACTTATCGCTATTTATTGAGTACAAATACTGATCCCGAGCTGAGAATTTGGCTAAGAGATAAACGTTATTTGACAAACGAGGTCGGAATTTAAAATTGTTATCCAGCTCTATGTATACACAGCAGTTTTTTTTTCAAGTTCCTTTTCTAGGGTTCCGTACCCAAAGGGTGACAAACAGGACCATATTACTCTCGCTACGCTGTCCGTTCGTCCGTCTGTCTGTCACAGGGGTGTATCTTTTGTACGGTAATAGATAGCCGGTTGAATGTGTTGCTATGACCCCTATATACAAATACTAAAAATCAAAATGAAGTTTAAACTCAAAGTGTTAGTACTATTAGATATTCTGTGCTCAAAGGGACCTCGAAAATTCTAATTTGTTTCAACGTTTTTGTTCCTGCTCTATCTTCAAAACGGAAATACATACCAGCGTTAAACTTGGTTTGATTATAGTGCATACTATATAGTTTAGCAACAAATACTAAAAATAGGGTAAACATACACATTTGTTGTGGTACACAAGGCTACACATCAAGCTGTACGTTCCAGTATAAGTTGACCTCGCATTGTATAGGCTTTCCATACAATGCGAGATCAACTTATACTGCAAATTTACAGCTGGATGTGTACCTGCGTAAGAAAGAAATGCAAAAATTAATATCTCGCGCACGGTGCATTGATATCTTTTATTTATTTAATTATTTAACAGCTGCCAGCTTTATTTTTGATGAACTCTCGTAAAATAAACTAGTTTCTATGGGATATCAGGTCGATGGGTGGTACGGAACTCTTACTGCGTGAGTCCGACTCGCACTTTGCCGGTTTTTTGTCTTTTTATTGTCTTTTTACTTGTATGTCCTGTGTCTTGTTTTGTACTAAATAAACGTTTTATCTATCTATCTACTTATCACCGTTTACGGCAACGCCCCTAAAAACCTAAAAAGCGTATAAATAATTGGAATTTTTGCTTGATACCCGTTCTAAATGGTCTCCTTTGTGACAAATGCCGGGAGTGGAACCCCTCTGTTTTGTACACAAAGCCTTCGTTATAGTGTCGTGCCTTTGTCGAGACACATCGATTTTGTTCAAACTCTTGCTGATCCAACACTTTTTCACCGACATATGCCATGTACGTATATGCTTTGTGTAAAAAGAACCTACAGGATTACTTACGCCACGAAAAATAAAATGATTCTATGTGTGCGAGTCCAATTTTGTTCTTTGCGCGCAAAATATAAAATGTAAGTGAATATCCAAAGGAGGACAATATTGTGTTGTATCCCCTATTTTCACATATAGGTGGTTATTTACTTTCATGATAAATTCCCTTAGTCAAACATATTTCTTCGATAGTGCAATAACTTCTCGTCTGTCTCCAAAAATACCTAATTTATATAGTCAATATATTTAATGTTTTGTTTTTTTTTTTTTTGTCAGGGTAACCCTTCCGAAAACGAAGATTGGTGATTACTGTTACGAAACCATAAAAAAATGCGATTCTTGTTTTAGATTTCTTCATATATTTTTTTTTTGCATTTTTCATACATAACCAGCTTTGGGCAGTTAAATAAAACTGATTTCCAAAAAAAAACCCATTTAATTACTTAATTTTATAAAGTTCGCAATGTAATTCAAATAAAATATCAGCTGGCGCTAGGGGTGAACGACATCCGCTCGCATACGCAGTCCGTGTCGTAGCGAGCGTATGTAGGTTAGGTACGCGCGGTCTTGATCCAGAGTTTTGTACGCTTTACATTGCGGGTTTGCAAAATACCAAATCACTAAAACAATGAGTATAAGGCTATTGGTTATTGGTATTCGATTGTTTAGGTAGTATAACATTAGCCTTTCAGTTTCGGGAGCTTTGCCCTGTCACCCAGTATTAAACTAAACGCTTGCTTAGTCTATTATGAAGTGCTCAGACGTGACGGACGAGTATGCATATATACGTACTTAGTGTTAGTTAATGTGGTGTGTTGGGACAGTTGGGAGTTGGGAGTTGGGACGTGCTTTGGCACTATTTCAATTCAATACAACGGTCGCCGAGGGTGGCTAGCTGTAGCTAGTCACCGCGCTCTGTACTGCGCAAGATTCAATTTCAATTTCAATGTTTTTTATTCCAAATAAACCTAATTACAGGCACTTTTGAAAGGTCAGGCTCTAGTTGCACGGTTCCAAATTGTGGGTCCTATGGAGAAGAACCGGCAAGAAACTCCATGGATAAACTCTTTTTAAAAAAGGTTATTGTTTATTACATCAAATTTATTCAAATAATGTGAGTATAATGTAGGTTAATGTCAAAAATAAACAAGAGTTTAAAAGTGAGAATATTGCCTTTAGAAATAAACGTAAAAAGAGTTGCCATAGTATGTAGAAGCCGACCTGTCCCGACAGACGACACCCGTTCACGAGCATGACGCGAGCATCAGCCATCGCTTAACTCAACCATATTGAAGGGAACTTAACGACCCGACACTAACGCCACCATCAGCATGACATTTAAGTGAGATTTTTAGAAACATACTAATGTGGACAAGCGTGGAGTGTGCTGACATGTCATAACTCCCACCAACTTTTTTTAGTAGTAGTAGCGAAGTCCTTGTGAAGGAGCTCGTCCGGGGAAGTACTACCACCGTACCTAGTTCTGTCGCCAAACAGTGATGCTTGCATTGCTGTGTTTCGGCGTGAAGGGTACGGGTGCCGGTGAAATCACAATCACATGAGACTTCCCATCTTCATGTCTCAGTTTGGCGAACTGACTTGCGGTACCATTTAGACAACAGCCTAGATGGCAGTTGTTATAGGCAAAGGTAAACCAGGTAGGCCTTTTGCTCGATTCGCCATTCTATAGTATAAAAAACCATAGACCTTTTTTCAATCGGAATCGATCAGCCGAAGCGATCTCCAACACGACACACGCCACGTTAGTAATGTGATTCTACATACATACATACATAACCAGCCCATTACTGTCCCACTGCCGGGCACGGGCCTCTTCTCAGTACGAGAAGGCTAAGGCCTTAATCCACCACGCTGGCCTAGTGCGGGTTGGCGGACTACACACACCATCGAGAACTGTATGGAGCACTCTCAGGTGTGCAGGTTTCCTCACGATGTGTTCCTTCATCGTTAAAGCAAGTGATAATCGAATATAAATCCGCACATGAATTCGAAAAGTCAGAGGTGTGGGCCGGAATCGAACTCACACCCTCCTGCATGGAAGGCAAGCGTTCAACCACTAGGCTATCACTGCTCAATACTTAGTGTGATTCTAATCATGTATAAATCCAATATGCTAATTATATTCCTTGACATGGGTAAATTTCGTTCATGATGCCTGCTGTGGTACCGATAGGAGCTCTCTTTCATTTTTCCACCTCGGCTCTTCATTTCTTATGCGAGCCCCGATCGTGCCGGCGCACTTATTTCCAAACGCCTCCGTTTGCTCGTAATAGCAGTGGTATACAGGGTGTCACACCTAGGGTTGCCAGATTTAAAAAAAAAACAGGATATTTTCTTTAAAAATTCTAATTTCGCGGCATGTCGATTTCTTGCGTGAAGCGATTCATTTGCGATGCGGGTCCGTGTAGCTGAAGTTGAAGTGAAGACATTCCGGACAATTTAGAATTCCCCTCGCATTCCAGACAAAGGATCAAAATTCCGGACGTATGTGAACCCTCATCCCATCGCTATGCTTCATGGAACGAAAATACTTTAAACATTAAAATAGGAAGACTTCATTTATTTTTTTAAAGCATGTAATACTGTTTTTAAGGATTTTTCAAAAGTGTCTTTGAAACAACCTGTATAGGTTATTTAGTTAATGTCAGTACGCTTTAAATATAAAAGAAAGTTATATAAATGGTAGAAGATTGCTAATCCCTATGGTTTAGGTGAGGAAAGATTAGAGATGTACTTGAACGGTGGTTAGAAGAAATAAGTGTTTAAGCGTTTGAGTGACCAAGTGTTTGTCTTCGTGGGCCTAAGCTTATTCGATTTTTTTTTAAATGGCAAAATGTCTTTCTGTGTGAGTTTTCTTCCGCAATTGTCTTATTGTATTATATAGATGATAGTTATAAATGGTGTATGATCAATTAATAAACCTAAACCACGTCAATAGATTTTCACTCTAAAATTTAGTTTAGCTCCGTCAAGTTACACTTAAAACCATTTTCTTGCAAACAAACATCTTTATCTTTAACTTAGGTACTGCAGAACAAAAATACATTTTGTAATTTGTACAAATACAAGACTTTGCTCACGGCTTTGCCTGCGTGTAATTTGGCTTATCATAGAGTTCTATCGCGCATCTCTCGGGAACTGTTTTTTTTCTTTGGTTAAAATGTTTCTATATTTTAATCCAGGTTATAGTCTATCTGTGTGCCAAATTTCATTCAAATCCGTTCAGCAGTTTCAGCGTGATTGAATAACAAACATCTTTACAAACTATCACATTTATGACATTACTAGCCTATGCCCGCGACTTCGCCCGCGTGGATGTCGTTTATCGCGCATCCCTCGGAAACTGTTCATCTTCCCGGGATAAAAAGTAGCCTATATGTTAATCTGGCTTATGTTCTATTTGTATGCTAAATTTCATTAAAATCCATACAGTAGTTTTTGCGTGAAAGAGTAACAAACATCCAATGATATTCATACATCCTCACAAACTTTCCCTTTTTTTTTTATGGTATTTGATGGCGATACGAGCTAAAGGCCCACCTGATGTTAAGTGGTTACCTTTGCCCATAACAACTGCAATACCACCTAGACTGTTGCCTAAATGGTACCGCAAGTCGGTTCGCCAAACTGAGACATGAAGGTGGAAAGTCTCATGTGATTGTAATTTCACCGGCACCCTTCAGAACGAAACACAGCAATGCAAGCATCACTATTTGGCGGAGAAGTAGGCACGGTGGTAGTACTTCCCCGGACGAGCTCTTCCACATATTAGTTAGTAGGTAGTTTATAACATTAGGAAGTAGGATAGTAGGCTTTTGTTTCAAAGCCGCGCTAAAAACCTCTGTCTAACCTAGTACATCAATGGAGTCTTCATTCGACTACAATATCATCTCCGTAACAAAACATTATCAAACCCCATTCCCCGCAAACTTCCACAATTCGGTGAAATTAAATAAAAACTTAGGACCGCGATAAGAAGTCATTTAGACGAAGAATTCTACTTTGAAAGGTAGATGTTCAGTGCGACACCGTCGTCGTACGTAATATCGGGGAGAGGCAGATTTTATCGCCTAGATCGGCAATCGTCGGAGATTGGACCGAGTAATAAAACCAGAAGAGATTTACAGTTCGTAACCGTGAGAAAATTGATCGGTTTTTACATGCTGCGACCGATGCGTTGGAATCCGATTTTTAATCGACTAATCATAACATAACATAACATAACATCATGCCTATATTTTCCGAAAAGGGTAGTCAGAGGTGTATAGTACACCCACACTTCACCAGTTATGCTATAAATCCCATGTAATATAGCAAGGCTATTGCCATTAACTGGGCACAAATCTAGACTCCGGCCTACTACTGAAAATTTCCTAATGACAAACCTAATAACACTTTTCCCGACCTGGGAATCGAACCCAGAACCCCACGCTTAGCAGTCACGCTTGCGACCACTAGACCAACGAGCCTGTCGTCATCGGCTAATCTGCTGAAAAATTGTATTTTACGCGTTTATTTCTGAACTTTTTGTCCTGTGATTGTCGTTCTGAGGTCTAAACTGTACTATAATTATTTATTTATTTAAAAAACAATAAAATAACATATAGTGATACGAATGGGTGTTCTATAAAACTCCCTTTATTTAAACATTTACACACAATTTATAGCAACAAATCTCTGGTGTCAGCAGACACACACATAAATATTTATGCAGTAAAATATAGGTACAAAGTTAACTCGGTCGTGCGTAAGCATAATAATAATAAAATGAGTGCTAACATAACATTTTGATTTTGACTCCCTATGAACTTAGAAAGCTACGGTTCAGCTAACTGATATTAAAAATTTATAACATTCTTCATACACACAGCTCTCGAAAAACGCCCGAGTGAGGTCGTTTTGAGGACTTTCCGACTTTCCGGTGGAAAGTCCTCGAAACGACCTCACTCGGTCGTGAAGTGTAAACCCGACCACAGCGGCACCTCTCTAGTATATATAGTAATCTATGGCGGCACTGCGCAAAGATTCACTACATTTTGATACCTGTCATAACTTTGCCGTTATAAGCCCGCACCGAAATGATACTGATATTACGCTGGTAAATGAACGCAATAGATGTTAAAAGGTATTTGGCAGTGAGAAAAAAATACTTTTGTTAATATTTCATGATTGTTAAATAAGAAGCTTATTTCGGAATGAAAGAAACGCGGTATTTGGTAGATTTTGAAGGCTACAAAAATGGAAGGTTTTTTACACGGGGAAATCCTCATGGACGCAAGACAGTACCGGGCTCTTACCGACTAAAACCGCCACGGCTTTCCTCTTACAACCAATGGCGGGAGGTGAACGCTTTACTTTCTGCTCCCACCCCTGGAAGATAGAAGTATTGGTGATTGAGAAAAATATACGATTGTGTCATTTATTCAGCCGGGTCTTATAAACTTTAATTCGGGCTACGCAGGCTGATGCTGCTGCACAGATCTAGACTGTCCAATCCATCGTTATCGTGCATCCCTCGAGAACTATTTATCTTCTCTGGTTAAAAAGTAGTCTATGTTAATCTTGGTTATGATATATTTGTGTGCAAAATTTCATGCCGTTTAGTCATTTCAATGCAATTGAAGGACAAACAAACAAACATCCATACTTTCATATTTATAATGTTAATAGGTTTCAATAGTTATCAACATTAACTCCAGATTAGCAGAGTAAATTAATCATCAACTCAGCCTATTGCAGTCCACTGCTGGACATAGGCCTCTCCCAAATTGCGGGATAGGCGGAACACTACTTAGCGGGCACTCCTGGGGTTACGAGATCGACGGGGGCAGGGAAAGACAGTCCCCCCGCTGCCTGCCCAGTGGCAGGGTGAGTGCACACCGGGCCCCTGCTCCTCTACTGTGCCCTCTGTTGGCAACAGAGGGACACGTGGAGCAACTCCCACTGGCCCAGAACGGGCCCCTCCCGCGCCAGAATATTCGCCACAGGCAATAAAATCCCCCGAAGGTTAATCCCTCGAAAGGATTTTATTGCCCGTGCCCAGGATGCACCAGCCAAACAACTGCCGTTCCCTCCAGACGTGTCTAGAAGGACAAGCAGCCGTCAGGCACACGTGGAGGTTTTCTGGCCAGCACCCCACAACACTCGGTCCTCTGCCATCCGCATCAAGTCCCTCCCAGCTACTTTCATCAGGTCGTCGGTCCACCTGGCTGGGGGGTGCCCTACACTAATTTAAAAAAAGCTTTTAAATATTAAAAAAAAAAATGTATATCTTCAGTTACTTACGTCAAGAAATACATACATACAAAATACTTATACCTCGTTATACCTAGCCACATAATAAAAGATATTATACCTATGCTTACCAAAGTTCGACGATATTTACAAGCTTTTGTTGTCCTACCCTCCGAAACTAATTACTGCGACGTGATTGGGCAACAAAAAGAAGCAAGGCCTATCTTATGGGCAATGGAGAATAGCCCACGTTCGGGGTCCGGACATACATGATAATATAGAAACGTTACGTGTCCCATTTTGTTATTATCATTAAATACAATAAATATAGTGCGAAATACCAATTAAACTCCTTTTTAACCGACAAAAAAAAGGAGGAGGTTCTGAATTCGACGCGTATATATATATATATATATATTTATTTATTTTATGTATGACCACGCATAACTTTTTACAGAGTGGCCCGATTTTGATGATTCTTTTTTTAATGGATAGGGTATATCTCGAAGTTGGTCCCATTTAAATTTCAAAATCAAAATCCACCCCTAAGGGTGGGAAAACAGGGGATGAGTGCTTGTTCACCCACTGAATTCTTACCTGTTAACCGATTCTGTTGAAACTTGGCACACATAAATATAGTTCTAGACACTACGACATAATGGAGACCTGGAGTTAGATTTTAACCACAAAAAAAGTTAAAATAAAACTTTTTAACAAAAAATTGAACCGACGAAAACAGAAACTGAAAAGCGAAAAATAACAAATTATGAGTCGGCGCCAAACACACAATCAACGAAGATCATTAAATTACTTTAAATAAATAATAAAAACAACGTAACATCAAATACAACGTGAAATTTTCAACGATAAACAATAACTTTCCAAAAATTCGTTCGTCGCTCGGCCACTTGCAACTTGCACGCACTTTGCTTGTTAAAAGTTTGTTTGGCGCCGACTCATAATTTGTTATTTTTCGCTTTTTAGTTTCTGTTTTCGTCGGTTCAATTTTTTGTTAAAAAGTTTTATTATTGCACACAGTGGTTTTGATTCTCTTATTCACAAACTAAACTTATTTTTAAACTATCTTTTACTAATACTACATACAAGAAAGGGACGGCAACAATTTTAGAGCTATCAGAATTATTTCCATACAAGTTTAGTCGTGATCTCGGAACGTTCCCACTTAAAAATAAGTAATCACTCACAATGTCATTATTTTTACCCGACTGCGCCAGAAGGAGGGTTATGTTTTTTTACAGTGTAGCGTGCTGTTTGGGACTTGATTATTTTTAGAACTGGGTTCTAAACAGGTGGTAGCGGTATAAATTTAATCAAATTAATACTAAATGAAAGTTTTGTTTGATAGGGACCCAACGCGGTATTTAAGGCTTATCCCATATCTAAATTAAAAAGCTTATAACTGAAAGATAAATAATAGTATACTTCAATGAAATATTAATATAAAAGGGGATTTAGAGCGATTTTGAGGGAAGACAAATTACTTAATCACAGGGTGATAATCATAAAAATCTAAATAGTAAGGTAGTAGAAATGTTATCTACTGTCTTTTACTACGGGAATGAATGTCACCGGTTTTCCGCCAACAACACATGTGTACGGTGCAACCGAACATTGCGATATTATTGTACAACCTGCGTCAGCATTATCAGCCAACATTCATAATTCATTTATTCACTACCGGTCATCGAACGCACCGCGTGTTCTCACATACCAGATCAATATCATATCAATATCATTTATTCTTTAGAACTATTTCTGTCTGAAGGTTGGTGTTAATTTAGTGCAATAAACTATTGGTCTTCAAACGACTCGTATCCTTTATATCATATCAGTATATCAGTAAAGTTGTTCGGTACAATACCCTACAACATGAATACGTAATCACATCCACCATGTTTGTAGCATTCAATTCTAAATAAAATAAGCTTAAAAAACCGCTATTAGATATGCTGCTATTTTCGAGAGTCATTACGAACCGTCTTTCGCGCAGGTTTGACGACTTCCAGCCTCCCGAACAAGCCGGTTTCCGAAAAGGCTTTAGCACCGTAGACCACATACATACGCTGCGGTAGGTTATACAGAAGACCGAAGAGTATAACTTGCCTCTTTGTTTAGCGTTTGTGGACTACGAGAAAGCCTTCGATTCGATCGAGACTTGGGCGGTACTACAGTCTCTTCAACGGTGCCAAATTGACTATCGGTACATCGAAGTGTTAAAGTCTTTGTATAAAAACGCCACTATGTCAGTCCGATTACAGGACCAAGCCTCGAAACCTATCCTTCTGCAGCGAGGTGTGAGACAGGGAGATGTGATCTCTCCGAAACTGTTCACTTCTGCATTGGAGGATGTCTTCAAGGTTCTGGACTGGAATGGGCTAGGCATTAACATAAACGGCGAGTACATCACTCATCTTCGGTTTGCCGACGACATAGCAGTCATGGTTGAGACCATGGAGGACCTCGGTACAATGCTCGATGACCTCAGTAGAGCTTCCGATAGAGTGGGTCTTAAAATGAATATGGGCAAGACAAAGGTTATGTCAAATTCCCATATAGCACCCATTCCCGTAAGCATCGGAGAATCTACACTCGAAGTTTTGAAGATTATGTATACCTAGGACAAACTGTCCAGCTAGGTAAGTCCAACTTCGAGTAAGAGGTCAATCGTCGAATCTGACTCGGTCGGGCAGCGTTCGGGAAGCTACGCAATATCTTCTCGTCCAAAATACCGCAGTGTCTCAAGACGAAAGTCTTTGACCAGTGTGTGTTGCCAGTAATTACTTGATGCGGATGCGGATGGGATGCGGAAGGCACAGGACCGGTCGTTGTGGCGATGCTTGGGGGAGGCCTATGTCCAGCAGTGGACGTCTTTCGGCTGAAATGATGAGATATGCTGCTAAATACAATTTTAATGACTCTGCGTCCAAAACAGCACTGATGATCAAGCAAACGGTTCGCGCACTGGTGTCCTACGAGACACCTGCACGCGGCGACAAGTTCACACGCCTTTGCCACTTCTATTACCTTCATTGAAATTTCTATGGTGATAATATTAGAAAGAAGAAAGAAAGAAAGAAAGAAAAATGATTTATTGCCACAACAGGTTATACATCAGGTTTAGGTAATATTTAGAGGGCTCATGAGGTTAAGCTATGCTCGTCGCGATCAGTCCTGTTAGCAATTCCTACATTTTTAACCGACGAAAAAAAAAGGAGAAGATTCTCAATTCGACGCGTATCTTTTTTTATTTTTTATTTATTTATTTATGACCACGCATAACTTTTTTACAGAGTAGTCCAATTTTGATGATTCTTTTTTTAATGGCTATCCATTAAAATCAAAATCCACCCTTAAGGGTAGGAAAACAGGGGATGAGTGCTTGTTCACCCAATGAATTCTTACCTGTTAACCGATTCTGTTGAAACTTGGCATAGATAAATATAGTTCTAGACACTACAACATAATGGAGACCTGGAGCTAGATATTAGCCACAAAAAATTTGTTAAATAAAACTTTTTAACAAAAAATTGAACCGACGAAAATAGAAACTGAAAAGCGAAAAAAATTATGAAGCTTTTAGTCTTTTCCTAACTAAACGAATTTAAATAACAATTATGAGTCGGCGCCAAACAAACAATCAACGAAGAAAATTAAATTACTTTAAATAAATAATAAAAACAACATAACATCAAATACAACGTAAAATTTTCAACGATAAACAATAACCTTCCAAAAATGCGTTATCTGCTCGAACACTTGCAACTTGCACGCACTTTGCTTGTTTTTCGCTTTTCAGTTTCTATTTTCGTCGGTTAAATTTTTTGTTAAAAAGTTTTATATTAATACATGCATGATACTGATATTTTACCTACTTAAGGGTATGATGGTAGATACAATTCAATAAAACCAATTTACAGTCGACGCGCTTTGAAAGTAGTCTGACCTATTTTAAAACTTACATAGTCGGTCCTTGAACTGTTAAAAATTCTTGATCGTCAATATTTGCGATTCAAGTTAAATTGTTATAATGTATTTTCAACGGGTAATGTGTTGGCCACTGTGTTAGGATTAGGTAGGTCTTCGCCCTCGCCGGCGAGGCTTTCCGCTTACCCGCGATTCGCGAAACGCGTCACCCACCCGATATACGGAAAGTCCGCCACTTTCGAAAACACTATTCCCGATGCAGCAACGGCTGACAGGGAGACATAGCGGCGGGGCCCCCCGCAATGCCCCAGTAAGCCGAGATCCAAGTCCTCCCTTGGGGGAAGCCCTTATGCGGTTTGCCATGGGGTTTTGCAACCGCGATTTTAGTTTATAAGTTAGATATAGGGAAATTTTTCGGCGGATGGAGTCCCTAACGGGATTCTCCGCCACCCGCCCAGTTAAGCAGTTAGAGTATCTATTTTAGGTACCAATTCTAAAAACAAAAATTTCAACGGGTAACTTACCTTAAATAAAAAGTGTTTTTAGTAGAGAGTCTATTTGTGGCTATAAAATTCAACGGGTAACTTACCTTAAATAAAAAGTGTTTTTAGTAGAGAGTCTATTTGTGGCTATAAAATTCAACGGGTAACTTACCTTAAATAAAAAGTGTTTTTAGTAGAGAGTCTATTTGTGGCTATAAAATTCAACGGGTAACTTACCTTAAATAAAAAGTGTTTTTAGTAGAGAGTCTATTTGTGGCTATAAAATTCAACGGGTAACTTACCTTAAATAAAAAGTGTTTTTAGTAGAGAGTCTATTTGTGGCTATAAAATTCGGGTTAGTTACATCATTTATAACTCAAGAACGGCTGGACCGATTCTTTATCCCGGGAAAATGAACAGTTTCCGATGGATGCGCGATAAACGACATTCACGCGGGCGAAGTTGCGGGCATAGGCTAGTTTATCATAATACACATAAAAGGTGATCGTTCACAGTCCGTAGTTGGGTTCTTACTATCAAAATTTCTTTATATACATCTTTATCATCATCTTTGTTCCCAGTTGTGCATAAAGGATAAAATAAATAAACATACCATCAGTTCAAGACTCCATTTTTCTCATTTCTATTCCCGATTATCATGCAAATACCAGTAAAAGTCGTTCTGAGTAGTCAGAAGCTTGAAGGTCTAAGCAGTCACTATATATATTGCCTTGAAACTGGGTTGCGTAGAGTCATAGAATTTAGAGTTGTTTCTGTATTCTGTTCGTAGTCATACAGCACGGAAATCGAGCCCAATAAGACATTATATAGTGGTTATTAAAATTTTCCGGTTACAAATAATAATTGGAACTGAAAATCTTAAATTTTAATGTGTTAATTTTTTTCATGTACAGTGTACTCACTGTTGAAGAGCCAAATAAATAAATAAATAATATTGAAGAAAATTTTCTACATTTTTAAGTTCAGGGTTACGGCATTGTTTTATTAATTTTTTTTCCATAAAAGCAAAGGTCACGGTAATAAATATCCTCAAAAAAATAACCCTGTAAAAGTTTCGAATTAGTAATGGATTTTTATACATAAAAATCAAAGGACTTAAGTTTATGTAACAAGATAAAGTTTTAATTACACGAAGAAAAAAATATAGCCTATTAATATTCGAGTAGGCTGGATCTGGAACCTTCTTACAAACCTACTTCTTAAGGTACCTACTAAGAAAAGGAGTCATTTTCAGAGGTTTCAGTGTAAATTTTCAGATTTTTGTAAGTTTTTCAGAAATCTATCTGGAAATACTATTTAGGTACTTATATTCCATTTATTGTAACATTAGGTAAATAACGTTATTTCTCTATTGGTATTTCGATATAAGTGTTTAGCTTCATTACTTTACGATAAATGTAAAGCATATTAAGCATATATGGAATGAAAGTATAGATATTCATTATCATCATCATCATTTCAGCCGAAAGACGTCCACTGCTGGACATAGGCCTCCCCCAAGCATCACCACAACGACCGGTCCTGCGCCTTCCGCATCCAGCGGATTCCCGCGACCTTCACCAGATCGTCGGTCCACCTTGTGGGGGGCCTACCCACGCTGCGCCTTCCAGTGCGCGGTCGCCACTCCAGAACTTTACTGCCCCATCGGCCATCCGTTCTGCGAGTAATGTGCCCCGCCCACTGCCACTTAAGCTTGGCAATTCTTCGGGCTATGTCGGTCATTTTCGTTCTCCTGTGAATCTCCTCATTTCTGATTCGATCACGCAGGGACACTCCGAGCATAGCCCTCTCCATTGACCTTTGAGTGACTTTGAGCATTCTTATCAGGGCCATTGTGAGCGACCACGTTTCAGTGCCGTAAGTAATTACTGGCAACACCACTGGTCAAAGACTTTCGTCGGTTGGCGGGAAAATTCGTAAAGATCATGTTGTGGATTTTTTATTATTTTCCAAAATTTGTGTTTCTTCGAGTGTTAATGTGTAATAATGGTGGATTATTAAATGTTAAGTGCTCGTTAACGTGTACAAGTGTGGATAAATGGTACAAAGTTGAAAAACATGACTTTCGTATTATCTCATCATCCCCTCAGAAACCTAGTAAAGTTTCCATCACTTTACTAGGATACAAGTATAATATGTTCAATGATTACGACTGAAGGACATGTATCCAAGGTCATGAATAAATTTAAAAAAAAAAAAAAAGACTTTCGTCTTGAGACACTGCGGTATTTTGGACGAGAAGACATTGCGTAGCTTCCCGAACGCTGCCCAACCGAGTCGGACTCGACGATTGACCTCTTTCTCGAAGTTGGACTTACCTAGCTGGACAGACATTACCGAGTGAAAATTAATCAGATTTTCAGTTTCTGAAGATTGATCTAGCCATACAAACATTATTTCCATGTGAGATGCGTTATATAATATGCTGATTGGGTCGACAAACTTGTCCGAACCACTCTCAATCCCTTGATTTCTCGTTCAGAGGTCCTCAACACTGGTATATGAAATTGCTTATTGCTTTTACTAACAAAAATCTCAATGTTCAAAAATAATTAATTGATCTGGCGAAGCGAGGTCTCTGAGCTACTAGGCCGCTCAGTACTTTGTCCGTCTGTCTATCAAAACCTTATAACTTCCAATTCAAATAACATAATTGCGTAAAACTTTAGGCCAAAGCCGAAAATAATACTTAAAAAATGGGGGTCTTTTTCCGTTCTACTAATGCATGTGGAGTATCATTGAAAGTAACTTTTTTAATAGAGCAATAAACAATTTTTTTAAATATTCTAGGTCATAGATTAACAATTACGTGGGCATCCAAAGTAGCTGTTTTAGACCTCTTTTTTTATTCCAGGATCTACCTGAAAAACGGTTCCTCGTCAAAAGTTGTTACTTATTTAATTAATTAATTTAATTTTAGTAATATCCTCTCCTTAAAAAAATACTAAAACTTATAAATTATCATTATGAAAAAAAGTTATAAGCATTAAAAGCAAAAACATTTACTCACGGCACTTTCTGGCCAGTCTTTGAACTCAAGTACATTTACCAAAAATAAGATTCATGTTTGGAAAAGATACGTGTAACTTCACAGTCTTCTTACGTTTTTTTTATTTAAGAAAAATGTGTCGATTTAGTTTTTTGTTTGTTTGTTTTTTTTTTTGTTTGTTTGTTTGTTGTTTGTTTTTTTTTGTTTGTTTGTTTGTGTTTGGATTTTTTGTTTGGAACAGAAACTTATCTAAAATCGACTCGCAACATTTGTAGCTGACAGACGGACAGACAATGAAGCAAGCTAAATAAAAGTTTTAAACAAAATTTCATCTCAATTGAATCTACAACGCAATATGTCCAGTCCCGAGTCGCGACACACTTTCACAATTAAACCTACACAAAAGCCTAATGAAAGCAGCCATTGCAGAATTTAGACAGGAAATTTAATTAAAACGCCACTCGTTTCCGGTCCACACCGGTTACAGGCAGTTTGGATCGGTTCAAAGCAGTTAAAACCGGTATCGATGTGGATATTTTGGCGGTAACGTGACAACATCACTGTTCTAACTTTAATTAAATGGCAACGATTCGAGAAAGGGAATTAAAAAAGCATTTTATAAGGATGCTATATTTTACTAGATAGGTAAGTACTTGAGTTATTTAATTGGTAATCATGTGGGTCGGTAATCTCCGGGCCAACACGACAATTGATGGGTGCTGGAGCGGGCGAGTCCTTGATTGGATATCGCGAATCATTGCCAGGTGGACTGACGACCTGAAGAAGATGGCTGGGGGGGTCTGGATGCGGAATTGTGGCGGAATTGGTTGAAGGCAGAGGACCGACTGTTGTGGTGCAACTTAGGAGAGGCCTATGTCCTGCACTGGACTGCGATAGGCTGAATTGAGGTTCAAAAGCTGGCGTGTACCTTTGTGACTTTACGAATGTGTTTTCTTTTTGTTTTATGTTCCTGATTTTTCTGTAATGTGTGGCGTATGGGTGACAAATCCAGGAGACGTGTTTAACGTTCAAGTCACTTTATTGTACTAACTTAACCTAAGCTTACATACTAATACAGTACATATACGGGTAAGGCTAGCTACACACTACACCTCCCCCGTTTTTAGAAAAGAAAAAAAAATACATAACTTTTTTTTTTTTCTTTAAATTACTGAACCACTGTGATTACAAAAATAATATGAAAATATTTAAAGAATAATGCATTGAAACTCATTTAGATATTCAACAAAAACGGAAAAAACAAAAACAGAATTAAAACAAAAACGGAAAAACAATTTTTTTTAACATAATGTTGATAAATGAATTTAAAGTTTTTACTTATGTTGACGAAACGATAAACTAAATATATAGAAAAAAAAAAAATTGGTCTTAAAGACTCTTTGTACCCACATCGGTAATTATACAATTTATAAATTATATGTCAAAAAAATAGCGTCGGTACGAAAATAATGTTCTAAAATATTATATCTTGTATTTATCTAACATTTTTATTTTATTTAGAAACCTTGTGTAACAAACATATCTATTTTTCTATAATCATGTATTTTATTTTATATAACACTATATACTATATCTTATATGATTAGTATTTTATATCACTAAAGTAAACAGATCTGTTTTACTCCTACCTAATAATGCACTGTTGACAATAAATTATCTAGTAGGTATCTAACAATTTCATATTCAATAAAAATAATTTTCCACATAACTCTTCTATTTAAAGGTCCTTTAAAAAAACATCATTTCATATTCGTTATGTACTCCCAAAATAAAGTTATAAACGCATTAGGTATGTTATTTTTCTTTACTTCATTAACATTTCATACTGTTATCATAAATTCACATTTCTAAAATCTTCAATAATAGGTAAGTAATCATTTAGCTATCCACATACATAACTCTTCTTACATCTCATGTAAAAAACACTCAAAACTTCAATATCCCGTTCTCAAAAATAAAACTGCTTATAGTATCATCATCCTTTAACTTATGGTAGGTAGGTACACATTTTGTCATTATGGACCGGCCGGTCATATCATCATTATTTATATATTATGAGGTACATTTTTTTTCATTTCATTTTTTATTATAAGGACCAAGATTTAAGACATCTCTCGGTCTCCAACAGTTGTCACGGAGGAAAGCTCGTTCGCACTATGATCGATCTGAAGGACCTGGCCTTATTGTACCTCTTTATTTGTGTACCATATTATATTATACTTGTCACACCAAACACAACAAATTAACATCACACAAAATGAATAATTTGGTGTACAAGTTCTCTAACGCTCTCGGGTGATCAGTCCGGTGACGTGTCAGAGCCTTATATACCAAACAATTCCCTGCTGCTATTCAAAACTAACCTTATGCAAACCATAACCTCTTTTCCAAATAACACATATTCATTATCCTAATATCTTTGTAAATAGGAAAAGTAACTAATGGCACTCCAAAGGTGACAAAAGAAATTTAATACTATTCCCATTTCATCTAATCGAAAGCCTTCAGCTTGTAACCACTTCTTTTTATTTGTAACATACCTATCATGTCATATTATAATCATCATATATAATTTCAAAGCAATACCATATTGAACAATCTTATTATAAACAACCGACACCATCCGATTCAGATTTCAACACACCGTGAGAATGCAACGCATGCATAACCGGAATATGCACACGGCACACCTGACTATTTGCTGACTTGACAATCGGAATGGAACATTACCAACATTTTATTTAAAAAATATGAAATGATATAATTCTCATGAATTTTCCTGTCTTTGATCTGATAAAACGAAAGAATTCTACTATCTACTAAATAAGATACTCTCAAATTCATTAATCAGAAATTTGTAAATTTAAAAAAAAAATTAGGTTTTTTTTTTTTTAGAATTTCTTGTAGAAAACTCTGTGAAGAGAAGATAAAATAAATTCAAAAACTACTTGTCGAGATATTGAAATACTGAAAAAAAAAATGATTTCTAGAAAACTTAAACCTTATACAAAACATAACAAATAATTGACAAGCAAATTCACGATTTAATTTAACTGAAACAAATGCACGGTTAACAATACCGCGCAGCGAAATTTGAGCTCATACGTACCTACATCAGACACAAGACACTGGAAATACAAATTGGAATGCACTAAGCATTATTTAATTTATAAAAATAATATTTAAATATGAATTCATATTTTACGCCTTTTTTAATGTGTAATACCTAGTTATCTACTGTTACTTATATTAAGCGCGCTCGCGCCACCGCGCTAATGAGCGGTTGTGTACCCGTTGCAGTCATGACGTCGCAGTCGAATACGGTAAAATGTGCGAGTTGCAATGTTGTTATTAACGAAGTGTTGGCATTTATTACGAATAAGATTCATGTGATGGATCAGGAAAGTTTGTTGCGTATATGTGTGTCGGCTTTTAGTGTGGAGGAAGTGGAGACATCAAAAAATTTGCTTTTTGACTCCATTACCACCGTAATAAAGAAAGTGAGGAGGAGAAAAAAGTGTGAAGGCAAAATACAAAGGGATTTGGAAGACATTATAACAGTGCTTAAAACTGTGGACCCGGATATTATGCCTATTTTTGTGGCTAAGGAGTTGCACATGTTACCACCCGTGACCTTTGATCACGTAGACGTCACGGCCCTACTGAAGGAAATAACTTTATTGAAATCCCAAGTAGAGAATTTTAAAAGCTCTTATGCCACTATCGAGCAGCTACACGAGGTGGAAATGAAGTATTGTTGTAGCAAACATATCTCATTATTGAATACTCCCATTCGCAATGATCCTTTTGTGAACACCAGGACACGAGGGGCATATTTTACGGATAGTGGGCCTATGGCGATCGCTACACCTGTGGCAAGTTCAATTAGTAACAATCACCAAAATAACGATATTAGTCGTACCCGCAAAAAATCAGCTGTTTATGCGCATGAGTCATCGCCATCGGAGCCACTACCGCTCGCGCTTGCCTCGCCACTGCATAGCAACGTTATGAATAAGAGTGGTGGGAAAGAGATGGCGCGTTGTGAACACAATGCAAATAAAAGTGTGACGGCGGAACCTAGCATAAACAGCGGCAGCGGCAGTGATTCTGGGCTACAGAAACTTTATGATAATAATGGGATTCACTGTGATGAACAAAAACATTTGAATGGCCAGTCGCAGAAAAACCAAAACAGTCAGTCGTATGCGGAGATAAGTGCACAAAAAGGATTGTGGCATGAACCAGACAAGGATGAGGGCTGGAAATTGGTGCAAAACAAGCGTCTTAGTAATAAATTTACGACAAATAAGGGGAAAGCTTGCTTGGAAAAGAATGGCAAGTTTAAGGCTGCTGATATTAAAATACCTCTTTTTATAACTAACGTGCATAAGGATGTTACGGAGGCAGACATTGCAGAGTATATTTGTACCAAAACAAAAGAGAGAATAATGCCTATTAGGATTAAGATGGCGAGAGAACGTAATTATAGTGCCTTTAAGTTTTATGTGAGCAAAACAAACTTGGACATGTTCCTCGACGACGGATTGTGGCCGAATGATATTTCATTCAGACGTTTTGTTAATTGGAAGAACAAAAGTACCGTAAAACATTCTGAAGAGGGTGAGAGGCAAATCAATAAACCTGATAATGGTAAGAAGGATCTATAACAAGTTAATATCATATAATTGTAAGTCGCTGAAGAGATCTATTGATGGTGTTAGAAGTCTCTGTAAATTGGCTGATGTCATCGCACTGCAGGAGACCTGGCTGTTACCACATGACTTGCCTTTTCTGAATGCTGTAGGGGATGAGTTTGGTAGTACGGGGACCTCTGCTGTGGACACATCTGCAGGCCTACTACGGGGGAGGCCTTATGGAGGTGTCGCCATATTATGGCGAAAAAGTGCCTTTCAGTCGGTTAAAGTGTTAGACTGCAATGACACTCGTCTGGCGGCTGTGAAAATTAACTATGTAAGTGATAAATCCGTGTTATTATTTAGTGTTTATATGCCTACTGACTGTTCTGAAAATTTGCCTGAGTTTACTCAATGTTTAAGTAAAATTTGTTCGATTATTGACGACAATAGAGATACAGAAGCAATATATATTTTAGGCGATTTCAATGCACATCCTAAACAACTTTTTTGTAATGAAATGTTGGCTTTTTGTAATGATCAGAACTGGACCTGCGTTGATATTGAAATCCTTGGCGCCGAATCAGACACGTTCACTTTTTTAAGTGAGGCGCATGGGTGTACCAGGTGGTTAGACCATTGCATTGTCACGGGTGCTGCTCTGTCATCCATACGGCGTGTATGGGTAGAACAGGATGTGCAGTGGTCTGACCACTTTCCACTCATTATTGAATGTGACTTGGGCCAGGTGAGCAGTAAGGAGGGGGTTATCCGTACACTTGCTTCTAATAAGATTCTGTGGGGTGAGCGAACGAAAGGGCAATTTGAAAATTTTCATGCGAGGTGTCACTCTCAACTAAGGGAAATTGATTTTCCTGGAGAGCTCTCGGATTGTTGTGATGGAATCTGTTACAAGGCGGAACACAGGGTCATACTGGGAAGCATGTATGTAAAGTTAGTTTCTATCCTGTCTGAGGCTGCAGCCAGTTCTTATGAGCAAGGGGAATCGCGGAGGAGAGGTGGCTATGTTACTGGGTGGAATAAGCATGTGGCAGGTTTTCACAGGGAGGCCAGGCTAAAGTTTTTGGTGTGGGTTCAATCTGGAAAGCCTAATAATGGCCGACTGTATTTAGAGATGTGTGAGAGTAGAAATACTTTCAAAAAACGATTAAAATGGTGTCAAGATAGACAGGACCAGATCAAAATGGATATTCTGGCATCACACCACGCTGCCAAAGACTTTAAAATGTTTTGGAAACACACAGATAAAATGAATGTAAAGTCTGGCTTTCCTGTAAGTGTAAATGGTATTAGTGATCATTCTATGATAGCTAATCTTTTTAAAGATTGTTTTAAAGTGGAGCCACAGTCTGATTCTAACACACGCCAATGCGACGGTGCTGGGGCGGTCGCTCAGGAGAGAGTTGTTAAATTTACTGCTAGAGATGTGAGAAAAGTGCTACTTTGTATGCAGAGGGGCAAATCTCCCGGGCATGATGGCCTCAGCATTGAGCATCTAAAGTTTGCTGGTGCTCATCTGCCGCGCGTGCTCTCCATGTTTTATAATTTATGTTTATGTCACGGCTACTTGCCTGAAGAGCTGACAAAAACAATAGTAGTGCCGATTGTCAAAAACAAGACTGGTGACGTGTCAGATAAGGATAACTATCGGCCAATCTCGCTGGCCACAATAATGGCTAAGGTACTTGACAGCTTGCTTAACAACATTCTCCTGCAGCACATAAAGCTGAATGATGCCCAATTTGGATTCAGAAGTGGGCTGTCAACAGAAAGCGCAATCTTGTGTCTTAAGCAAGCTGTCGGGTATTACACGGAGAGGAAGACGCCGGTATATGCGTGCTTCTTGGACCTGTCAAAAGCGTTTGATAGAGTGTTATATAATAGGCTATGGGCCAAATTGCAAGGCGCGGGTGTGCCGGCTGAAGTCATCTCCGTGTTGCGCCATTGGTACAGGTGTCAGAGAAACCAAGTGAGATGGGCTGGTACGCTGTCTGATGCATATAGCATGGAGTGTGGAGTGCGGCAGGGGGGTATAACCTCGCCTCTGTTATTCAACCTGTACGTTAACGACCTCATCGGTGAGCTCAGCAGTACTCATGTGGGGTGTTTTGTAGATGGAGTATGCGTAAATAACATCAGTTATGCAGACGACATGGTACTGCTGGGACCGTCGGTGGGGGCGGTGCGTAAACTTGTTTCAATTTGTGAGGCATACGTGGCGGAACATGGACTGAGATATAACTCAATGAAGAGTGTTGTGCTCGTTTTCAAGAGTGGAAAGCGTGGTCCAGTGCATGTTCCGCCTATTATGCTTAATGGTACGGCTCTGCAGGTGGTGAGCAGCTTCAGGTATCTGGGGCACATTGTAACGGAAGAGTGTCAAGATGATGCAGACATAGAGAGGGAGCGCAGAGCATTGGCAGTCAGGGGGAATATGGTTGCGCGCAGGTTTGCTCGCTGCTCGAGGGAAGTGAAGATCACTCTGTTTAAGGCGTACTGCCAATCTTTTTACTCGAGCAGTTTGTGGGTAAATAACACGCGTCGGGCTGCTAATGCTCTGCGAGTCCAATACAACAACATCTTCAGGATGCTGTTGCAGCTGCCTCGCTATTGTAGTGCGTCCGGAATGTTTGCAGAGGCGCGTACGGACGGCTTTCATGCCGTTATACGAAAGAAGGTAGCCTCCATAATACAGCGCGTACGAGGCAGTAGCAACGGTATTCTGCAGATGATTGTATCTCGTGCGGATTGCCCCATCCAATATAAATGGATGCGTATAGTAATAGGTATTGACTAACATAGTGTATAAGATCTTACTAACACAATTTATTGTAATTTACTTATTTATTATAATTTAATTTTTGTGATTGTTTTTAATTTATAATTGTAATTTTATGTTGTGTTATATTGTATGGATACTTATCTGAATTAAATTGATTAATAATAATAATATCCTTCAATGAAAAACAATACCTATGCTTAACTTTAAAATTACTTCAAAATTTCAAGTTTTTACTGTCAACAGGCATGTTAGTTCAATAATTATATCTAAAACCTATATAAAAAATGTCCACGGCATTTAAAAGTTCAGGTGGATCCACACTTTCATCACAAAGAACTCTGGAAGAGCGGTTCCTAACGCTGCTTCTTCGTAACGCAACTATGGTTCATCAGCCATTTTAAACGAATATTTACTGTTTTCGGTGTTACCTATTCTTGATCCTGGACAGTAGGCTGGATAACAGTGGGACGGCTATCTGGCAGGGCAGCGGAGACTTTCTCTCACGCTGTTCCCTTGACGCCAACATCTCCCGGCTGCAAATTACTCCACACATCGGGCACGTACAACACCCAGCACCCAGCAATACAGCCTCGCAGACCATCCATAGCTTCTCCGATTTCAGATGCCCAGGGCTGCCAACGCGGCAGCCCTGGCAGGGTCGCCGTGTAATGTGTGGCGTATGGGTGACAAATCCAGGAGACGTGTTTAACGTTCAAGTCACTTTATTGTACTAACTTAACCTAAGCTTACATACTAATACAGTACATATACGGGTAAGGCTAGCTACACACTACATTTCACTCGCCTGCTTGAAGCAACTACAGTTGCAAAAACTCAAATCCTTAGTTTGCTTCAAGCTTCTGTGGTAGCATAGCGACACGGTCACTTACTGTTGTGCTGTAACTGTGATGTGCCGAATAAAAGCATTTTCTTTATATTTATAAGGAGATCTACTTTCTAAGTGTGTACAAGATATTGTAACTTAGACCTATAGCCAGCGTAGCTGTGAAGAATGCGTGAATTGTCAGTGCCGGTATAAAAAACTTAATAAGAAATACAAAATCTTTCTATTTAGTTTATCCAGAAATATCTATTATCCGTTAAACCTGAAAAAAGGCCGATCCCTTTTCCCAGATGAAATTAATGAAAATACCAATATTTATTAGAGCGTGTAATTATATCCATTTGTGACTGCCGAACGAACTACCTATATTAAGCGAGATACTGAACTAAATTCACATTATTTGTCCGCCTTTATACCAATAAGGCTTCGTCGGTGTTTCCATAGCAACGAAATAACATCACCATCATTTGTTGAACCTTTCCTACATTTGGGGTCGGCTCATCTACCAGTAGGCAAAAACGAAAGCTATTGTCATTGTGAGTGCAATTACCCCGGCTCCACACGTTGGCCCGAACGTTTGCGCCAACGCTATTCGCCAACGTGTGGATCGGGAAAATAGCGTTGACCCGAACGTTGGGGCGAGCATTGGCAGTTAGCCGTCGCGTGTCGGTTTTATCAAAGAAATTATGCACCAACGTTGGAGATGCGTCCACACGTTGGCGGTTTGCTCAGTTTTGCCGCAGCACTCATGCAGTAAGGTGCATTGAATGAGCTTGTTCCTACGGTCACTGCTTCTTGAAAATGTCATCCGCGTGGATGAACGCAATAGTTACATAATTTTTATTTAAAAATCTTTATTTTTTACTAACAAATAATAATGATATTGTCTTGTTTGTCAAAACATTCTTCAAAGACGACGTCCATTGTTTAACTATTGTGTTATTTTAATTGACGGTTCAGCTCATAAGCACTCAATAATCTTAAAGTGCGCAGTGCAACATCTATTTCTGACGTCTCAACATTGGCTCTGACGGAACTAAACTAACATTATCTCCAACGTGTGGACGCTTGGCATAATTACGGGCCCACGCTCGCCCCAACGTTGGTACCAACGTGTGGAGCCCGCCTTAAGATTACAGCAATATTAATTACGTGGTGCATAGTTGCAATGAAAATTGTCATCATCATCACCATCATTTCAACCGAAAGACGTCCACTTTTGGACATAGGCCTCCCCCAAAAAGGGGGGAATGCACCTAATTGAAATGTAATTGAAATGAAAATTGTAACTGACTTGAAACCTTAAACATACCTCAGAACTAGATGACAATGCAATATTAACTCTCTTTCGTCTTAAAAATGTGGGTTTCGTTTCGTTTTAATAAGTATACACTTCTGTTGTCATACCAGTATCTGTGACAATCTAACCATAGGATTATTTTCCAATGATATTTAAAAATATAGATATGTCATACCCTAACAAAACCAACGAAACCAAGCCGAAACCAAAAATGTTCCGTACGCAGCGGCAGCACAATACACATAAACTAGTAAAAAGTAAGTAAGTTGATTACTTCAAGTTACTTTCGTGTCATAATTGGAATACTTTCTGTACACGTGACGGCATTTTTTTTTCGTGCGCCACGCTCGGCTCCTTACTTGACGCGGATTAATAGAAATGAGGACGTTTTTGAGTCTTCAGATTGCGAGCTCAGTAGCATATCTCTACTTTTAAATATCATTGGTATTTTCTCCAAAATTTTCGAAGGAGTCTGCTATCGGTCGCTTTATTTTTGTAAAATACGATTAGTTCCAGCGACATAAAGATTCAACGCGTGATCGCTATTTAACCGAAAAAGAATCCTTAGATCTCAATACATCTCAATCGCTTCATCTGCCAAACTTCACGCTTCATCACATCCCTTGTGAGGAGGGGGGACAATACCATCCCCCTACCACCCTTGGAAGCTTGCAATTCTCACGTAAAGTCATATCGCGAACAACGACCTCCTTCCTCGAAAACTCTGTTATTTGAAGGAGCCGCACAATCTTGGTTCGCCAAACTCATTATTTTACGTCACTGCTTCAACATTTTGCGGTAAGTGTTAGTAATTAATAATACGTGCTAAATGTGAAGACTTTTACTTTTTTAGAAGGAAGCATTTTGAAAGCACCACCAGATGAGAATAGAATTTTTTGGTGGTTTTTGCAAAAAAGCATGGTTTAGGTGTCTTTTTTATGCAATTCATAAATAATAATTATTTAAAGACATTATGTTAACAATTTCAGACATAATTTTTTTTTTTAACCTAATTACATGAGCAGTACTTACTAGTAATTATATTTTATCAGAATTTATTTAAATAAAGAGACGTCATGATTGTTTACTAAATAAGACAAGAGAGAAAAAAACCGGCCAAGAGCATGTCGGGCCATGCTCAGTATTATAGGGTTCCTTAAGTAGGTGTAATTACAAACGAATCAAATCGAATATTAATCATTGCTATTTTAGTTTTTGCAAACAGCGCCACCTAGCGCTAAATTTAAGAAGTGTGTCATATATTGATATGACCATAAAGGTATTGTCAGTATAGAAATGTCTTTGGATATGACACACTTCTTAAATTTAGCGCATGGTGGCGCAGTTACTTTGTGTTATCAATATAACACAAAGTTTGTTTTTGTGATTTTTTTAAATAGAAAGTAACTAAAGGAGCATTATTTGTTAAAAACATTTTTATCTAAGGTTTTACCTATGAACTAGGACATCTTAAGTATTTTTCAGTTTTCTCACTATAACTCAAAAATGTATAATCACATTATACCTACTCGAAATAATTTTAAAAGAGAGTTTTTATAAAAGCCTATCAACGTGGAAGATTACAAGTTTCTACGTTGCATAGTTTGGAAATGGCAGGGGGGGGACACATTGTAAGCCACTTTGGTAGGCTATATTTCGCAGATGGTACACCTGATAAAAAAGTGATGTATGAAACATTACCTTCATTTTAGTAGACCTATTCAATGATACCCCACAAGAGGGGGTGCAGCGAATAAAAATGTTCATCCCCATTTCACATGTATGGGCGACACCCCTAAAGTACGTTATCAAGATTTTTTTATTCTTTTAAAATTGAGATCTATATCTAAACCATTTTTTAACAAAATTTTATTTACTTATGTTTATAACTGTAGAAGTTATTAAGCTGTAAATGATTAGGACAGACGGACAGACAGACAGACGGACAGACGGATAGACGGACAGACGGACAGACGGACGGACATGACGAAACTATAAGGGTTCCTTGACTACGGAACCCTAAAAACAGTCTAGGTTCAAAAGCCAATGCCAAAATTGGTGCCTTTTTGTTGTTTTTAAGCAGACATTAATGACATTTTTACCATTACAAGTGACATCGCCAACCCAAAAAGCAAGCCAATTCTGCCAAGCGTGGCGATTATGGCATATCCCCCAACATGCTTGGGGGAGGCCTATGTCCAGCAGTGGACGTCTTTCAGCTGAAATTATGATGATGATGATGATGACGATGATGATGACAAGTGACATCAATTTTAAGGCAAAGTTTTTGAACTTTTTCATAGCGGCGTTTTTTTGTTGTTTTCGGTTGGAAATCCTCATGGATACCCTCCGTAGGGGTCCGGAGGGGTATGTACCGATTAAAGGCCAAAATTAATATCCAATCCATCCACGATTTGCCTTACTGGAGATAGAAATTTGACATAAGCTCCATACAGTCAAACTATCTCTAATAGGATAAATCGTGGATAGATTTGATATTAATTTTGGCCGTAAAACCACACGGTGGCCATCTTCTGCACAAAATAGATGTGCTCCTAGTGGCCTAGAAAAAGCAACTGCTACCTACAGGAAAAGTATTTATACTTTCATAGTTTTCGTCAACTTTCATTCATAAATCAGTAGTTCCTCCTCGTATATTCCAGGGGCGCTACTGATTTATGAATTAAAGTCATCGAATTCGATCGCAATATCGGTAAGTGACAACCCGTAACCCCAGATCGATCGATAGTTTAGACGATTGCTTTATATGTTTAAATAACCAGGTAAGTGTGAGCACACACAACAAAAATCGGTCAAAATTATTATTATTTTATTAGCGGCCCGTCCCGGCTTCGCACGGGTGGACATTAAAATATAGCCTATGTTACTCAGGGTGAATGTAGCTTTCTAATGGTAATTATTTTTTTTGAAATCGGCACAGTAGTTTTTGAGTTTATTCATTACAAACATACACACAAAAATACAAATCTTTCCTCTTTATAATATTAGTGTAGATATAGAATAGTGTTGATTATCTTGTTCACGAACTAAACTTATTTTAAACTATCGCTCTATAAGTATTATAAGTATAAGTTTATTAGCAAAAATCTAGAACAACACTTAATAAAATTACAAATCACAACAGTCCTGTGATTTGTGTACTAGATGGTAGCAGGTAGGTACTTTAACATCAATTGCTATGTTATGTGTGGGCACACATATGTTAAAGTACCTACAATAATATACCCAAGAGTATTAAGGAATTACCAATCATGTTGTTATAAAAAAAGCTAAAAATGTGGCTAATAGAGAAATCCTTCTACTCTGTTGATGACTTATTAAAAAATTAAATAATTTTATTGTATCTGACATGATAAATTCATATTCAATTAAATTAACTGACAAAAATATTGAAATCATTACTTCTTCTTGAAAAATCTTATTATGTAATTAAATCACAATAAAATAAAATTAAATAAATAAATAAATATTTTGGGACATAAACAACAAGAATAATAATGATAAGAGTAATTTTAACAAGTATACTTGTATCTCTTGGTGTTTTAAATTATAGCCATTTATACTGAAGAAGAATGGTTGCATGTCAGTGGAACTGCTTACCCTAAACTAAGATATTTGCATGTCAATAATTTGACTAAAGTTGTAAGAACTAATCCCAATTACATGTAAGACTAACTGTGTTATGTACCAACTTTTATGCGAATAAATGAATTTAATTTAATTTAATTGAAAATAATTCTTATTTATTAAATCTTTGGTGGTAGGTATTATGCGGTTGTTTGATCCTGATTCACACTGACCTCCGTACTAGTGAATACTGTTTCACGGTAGGTCAGTCCTCCTCATTTCCAAATAATCGCACGCATTCCACTATTTAACAATAAGATTGGTTGGTTGGTGTCGAACAAGAGAGTTCACGAACTAAACTCATTTTAAACTATCATTCTATTTTACTAATAGTAGACACAAGAAAGGGATGGCAACAATTTTAGAACTGTCAAATTAGTCGGAATTTAGATTTCAATACAAGTTTAGTCGGGATCTCGGGACGTGTCCACTAAAATACAAAGAAATGTAACACGTAAACTAATTTGACAGTTCTAAAATTTTTGTCATCCCTTTCTTGTATCTACTATTAGTAAAAGAGAGCGATAGTTTAAAATAAGTTTAGTTCGTGAACAAGAGAATCGACACCAATAATTTAGTCCATAGTCTGCGGTGGTCTAGTTATTACGGTGACCTACAGTCCATTTTATCAAACAAAACGGTGTATAAGGAACGGTCTATAACGTAGGGAAATGCTCATAAAAATCCCCCTGGGTAAATAATAATAATAATGTCCTCCCGGCCGAATTTCGGTCACGGCGGCCAATCTCAATGGAGACTAGCCATTTTGCGCGGGACATATTATAGTGCACAAGTGTGTGCGCAAACACAGGTGCACTCTCTATTCCCTCACTCTCATAATCCGATGGGACGGTAATTCGACACGACCGGAGAGAGATCAGGCGCAGGGCCGACGGCTTTACGTGCTCTCCGAGGCACGATGGGGTCTCGATGTGTAACGAAACGGTCACCCATCCACAGACTGACCGCGGCTAGTGCAGCTTAACCTTGCAGATCGTACAATCCACACGCTTGCTACTTAGCTACGAGCCCCTTTAAAAACCTGGGAAAAACGAAGAGTTGTATCGGACTATTACCCACTAAAACCACCACAGTTTTCCTCCTACCTTTGGCCGTTTTATCCTGTGTACCTTCTGTATTGTACCTACGTTGTCGGTGTATCGTGAGTTGATTCCGAGTTAATCAAATACCCTCAGATGCGGCGACCTCAATCAAAGGCGAACCGATTCTAAGCTGAGCCAGTGTATATTTCCACGTTGATTGCATCAGTTTATTATAGTGCCCGTTTTAACTGGGTATGTTTGTTTTAGTGCAGGTTTATCACTATTCCGTAGGCATTATAGACAATCTTGCCAGCTGAAAATCAGCGTGGATGTTTCATCAACTCAGCCTATCGCTATCAACTGCTGGACATAGGCCTCTCCCAAGTTGCGCCAAAACACTCGGTCCTCTGTATTCCGCATCCAGTCCCCCCCAGCGACTATAATCAGGTCGTCGGTCCACCTGGCGGGCGGGCGCCCTACGTTGCATTTTCGATTTGCGGTCTTCGCACTCAATGACTCATCGTTTGCTCCAACGGCCATCGGTCCTTCAACAGACATGGCTAGCACACTGCCACTTCAGCTTACTGATCCTACAAGCTATGTCGGTCACTCTGGTACTCCAGATAATCTCGTTACCTACTTACGTTTTCTGCGTGGATGTTTCATCATCTTTATCTTTTCAGCCGAAAGACGTCTACTGCTAGACATAGGTCTCCCCCAAGCATCGCCACAACAACCGCTCCTGCGCTTTCCGCATCCAGCTGATTCCCGTGAACTTCACTAGGTCGTCGGTCCACCGTGTGGGGGGCCTACTCACGCTGCGCCTTCCAGTACGCGGTCGCTACTCCAAAACTTTACCACCTCATTGGTCATCCGTTCTGCGAGCAATGCACCCCGTTCACTACCACTTAACTTACTTTTGTTCTCCTGCGAATCTCGTCATTTCTGATTCGATCACGCAGGGACACTCCGAGCTTAGCTCTCTCCATTGCGTGACTTTGAGCCTTCTTATCAGGCCCATTGTGAGCGACCACATTTCAGTGCCGTTAGTAATTAATGGCAACACACACTGGTCAAAGACTTTTGTCGTGAGACACTGCGGATGTTTACTGCTCAGTAAATGCTTAGTTGGCAACCCATTAGGTACGGGCATCCGACACCGAACCGACACTCGACACGCAAACCGAGCGGTCGTCGAGTCAACATCTCCTATCGGTTCGGTGTCGGTTTGGTTTGCATGTTGCATTATACATTAATCGCACCTTCTGCATGTGCATATATTTGTGTGGGAGGGAAGGCGGTGCTGCATATTGCATCCAAGCTAGACGAACTAGTTTCGCAATCAACACAAAATATTGGAAATTGGAACTCCAGATTTTGTATCACGCCAGCAGGCGTAGCATGGCCATGACTGTTGACAAGCGTTTTGTCTACGAAAGAATAGACAAAATGACAGATAAAGTTCTGTACAATGTAGGTTTATCTATTCTTCCGTAGACAATTATCTTGTCTACAGTGGTCATGGGGTAGGCAGAGATCTATATTACACCCAAATTTCAATAGTTATGTTATTAGTCCCATTCCTAAATCTGAGCATATTATGTTGTATGTAAATAAATAATTAACATTGTTTATTATTTGTAGCTCATATTAAACCAAAAATCCGTAACAAGAGTCATAAACTGTAAAATATTGCGGTAAAATAAGTGAATTATTTTAATCAATTTATTCACGGCAGCTGTAAAGGTTTTATTAAAAATGTTTGTAGGAAAATGGTAACGTAATATGGTGGTTCAGTAATAAACTAATTTGACAGTTCTAAAATTGTTGCCATCCCTTTCTTGTATCTACTATTAGTAAAAGAGAGCGATAGCTTAAAATAAGTATAGTTTGTGAACAAGAGAATCGACACCATTAACTTATTTGACGACGTCTGTGGTCTAGTGGTTCGAGGGTCGGACTGCTGATCACGAGGTCGTGGGTTCGATTCCCACAGGACACAAGTATTTGTGTGATGAACATAAGAGTTTGTGTTGGTCTGGGTGTTTCTTATATATTATAAGTATCTATTTACAAAAATAAAAAAGTATATAAGTATTATATGAATCCATTATCTAGTACTCATAGCACAAGCTCTGCTTAGTTTGGGACTAGATTGTGCTGTAAAAAAATGTCCCAAAAATATTGATTTATTTATTTATTCGTGCGAGCAGAACCGTAGCTAAAATGTAGTTCTTTATAAAAATTCTAAATGAGACGTTTTTATAACATCTTTACTCGGAGTCTAGCTATTCAACAGTCTCGTCTGACTTAACGCTTAGAATGTTTAAGTTTCCTATAAAAAATCATAAAGAAAAATATTTTCAAGAATTTGCGAAGGCACTTTAAAAAATTCTCGAGTTCTTTTTATTTGTTGCTGCAAAGTGGGTTAAGATATTTCTTCCAAGGCTATTAATTTATTAATGGACTTTTTGAGGTATGTACACATTTAACAGATAACATTGTTATTTTCAGGTACGTTTCAAAGGTCTCAGTATTAAGACCGAGACTCATCGATCACTCTGCAAATGGTAAGCGGAAGAAGTGAACCTTGTTTGCGAATACATTATAAGGATAAACAGATAAACATTTTATTGATAATTAGTTAAAATTATACGTCACAATTTATAGATAAGTACATTTAAATTAATTAATTAACATTTCATTAGGTAAAAATATAAAATCAATCTAAATAAAACGGTTGATAATAAAATTTAATTGTGACTAGGAGCTAGGAACTCCTCAATTGTATAAAAAGTCTCGACGAGCCAGTATTTTAATTTAATTTCAAAAGCATTGTAGCTACGTATGCTAGTGATAGACTGATAGGCGATTGTTTATTTTTTTATATTATTTACCTCTATAAAGCCGCACTGATCGACATTATTCTGTCGACGCCGGCTGTCGCTGAAAACCAGCGCTGTGGCTCTGCTCCGTACATGAGGCACAGCAATATGCTGAGCGATTGCCGTTTTGCGCGAATATGACCACACTACACACACATACACTATATCTTACCACACTTCTTGGCTCTATACCTGTAAATTGTTCTGTACTTTTCTTAAATTTTCTGTGTCACTCTTGATACAAATACACTTGTTTTCTTTCTCTTCTTTCTTTCAATAGTGAAAATCTGATGACTTTCATGAGTAATAATGTAGGTAAACGTGTCTTGAGTCTATATGAATAGATGTGACCAGAGCTCTAACTTTGTCGGCTACGGTCTGGGTACCATAGCAAGTACACACAGCTACACATCAAGCTGTAAATTTCCAGTGTAAGCTGACCTTGTATTGTATAGGCTTTCCATACAATGCGAGATCAGCATAAACTATGAAAAAAAAAAAAAAAAAAAAAAATATATGAATAGTATAAACTATGAAATGAAAATATACAGCTATGGAAATGTACAGCTTGATGTGTAGCCGTGTGTACATACGTGAATTTCGTATGTGGAAATAAATATGTAGAAACTAATTGTGACTATTTCCATCTGTCTGTACCCGTATTTTTGTGCGAAAAAAATTATTTTTATTCTTATTCGTGAAAAAGTATATCCAAAAAGTTTCTTGCCGGTTCTCCTCCATGCATTGGAGCAACTTTTTGGAACCGTGTTAATAGATTCTGAAAGTTTTGAAAGTGCATCATCAACTCAGCCTATCGCAGTCCGCACTACTGGACATAAATCTCTTACAAGTTGCGCCAAGATACTCGGTCCTCTGCCTTCCGCATCCAGTCCCCCCCCAGCTACTTTAATCAGGTCGTCGGTCCATCTGGCGGGGGGGTGCTCTGCTGTTTGTCGATTCGTGGTCTCCACTCAAGGACTCGTCTGCTCCAGCGGCCATCGGTCCTTCGTCAGACATGGCCGGCGCAGATCTATTATACTGATGTGTTGAAAGACATCGCTCGCCTGTTACAAGGCGTCTCTATCGGGTGTGTGGTCGATGTATTGATTGCAATCCAACTTAACTATCGGACGATTAAGTCTGTAGTTTGTCGGCTTAGAGATATCATTGTTTAGGTGCGAAAAAGGGATAGCGCTATTGGTCCTTTATAGCTCTGTCTTTCTCTTACAACGGAACAACGATGGATCTAATATTTCATGATACGGCCCCAAAGCAGTGATAGCCTAGTGGTTGAACGCTTGCCTTCCATGCAGGAGGGTGTAAGTTCGATCCCGGCCCGCGCCCTCTGACTTTTCGAATTCATGTGTGGATTTATATTCGATTATCATTTGCTTTAACGGTGAAGGAAAACATCGTGAGGAAACTTGCACACCTGAGAGTGATCCATACAGTTCGTTGTGTGTGTAGTCATGCACGTGAATGGGTGCCGTCTGTCGGGACAGGTCAGCTTCTACATACTATGGCAACTCTTTTTACCCGACTGCGCCAGAAGGAGGGTTATGTTTTTCGAGTGTATGTATGTATGTATGTATATTTCTTTGGCACGCTCTGTGGCCTAAACGGCTTGATGGATTTGAGATTGAGAGGTGTCGTTAGATTCGTCTTAATTCTGAGAGTGACACTGGGTACTTCAAAATTTAAAAAATTAAAAAGGCCGCTTTTTGGTGCCATATTACCTCTTCATAAATTTTTTTTTCCGTCTAAAACTATCGAGTGGGGTATCAAAATAAAGGGTTTTATAAATGATTTACAAAAATATATACAACTTATATGTTTAAATGTAATTTGGAATGAAAAATGCTAAAAAACAACAAAATATTCAACGTTAAAAATGAATTTGACTTTTCAAAAAAAACCTTAATAGTATAAATAAAACATGACAAAACTAAAAAAATTAAAATTAAAAAATTAATTAACAAAAACAAAAAACCCGACTGCGTGTAAAATTAACAGAAAAGATATAAACAAGACTAATCAACACGCAGGCGGAGGCTACCTATGAACTATTATGTAATTCATGACCAAAAACATACGTAGCCTCCGACTGCTAGTTGATAAGTCTTGTTTATATCTTTTCTGTTAATTTTACACGCAGTCGGGTTTTTTGTTTTTGTTAATTAATTTTTTTACGTTTATTTCTAAAGGCAATATTCTCACTTTGAAACTCTTGTTTATTTCTGGCATTAACGTACATTATATATACTCACATTATTTGAATAAATTTGATGTAATAAACAATAACCTATTTTAAAAAGAGTTTATCCATGGAGTTTATTGCCGGTTCTTCTCCATAGGACCCACAATTTGGAACCGTGCAACTAGAACCTGACGTTTCAAAAGTGCCTATAATTAGGTTTATTTGAAATAAAAACATTTGATTTTGATTTTGAGTCCGCCAACCCGCCCTAGGCCAGCGTGGTGGACTAAGGCCTTAGCCTTCTCGTACTGAGAAGAGGCCCGTGCCCAGCAGTGGGACAGTAATGGGCTGGTTATGTTATGCATGTTATGTTACGGCCCCAAAAAAAAGCTTCGGTGTTTTTAGACGGCACAAACCTGAAAGTCAATTAAAAATACAATGTACAAGAGCCGACCTAAATGAAGCCACGATCACCGCCATAGAAGTGGCCAAATATTATATAAAAAAAGTGTGAACCATTGACACGAAAGAAGAAGAAGAATTAAAAATATTCACAATATAGTTCTAAACTAATCGCAATACTTTAAATCTCAGTCTCCTGACAATATGTTCGTGTTTGCCATTTATTTGTGACACTCAGGCCATTAATGTCATCAATAAATTGCAATAAAAAACATCTACTTACATCTATTTTTTTTTGTGCCGCCTTAAATCACCGAAACCTTTTTATGGGGCCGTGTTATGAGATGTTAGAACCATCGTTGTTCCGTTGTAACAGAGAGACAGAGCTATAAAATACCTATGCGCTATCCCATTTACGCACCTGAACAATGCGAGAATTGGCCTTCAGTTTGAAAGCTTCAGTGCAATCTTATTAGATAGTTCTAATTTACTTCTATTTCTTTGTTATTGTACTTACAAGTAAGAGATAGCAACTTTTTGTACTGTAAAATTGGCAGCAATATACCAGCCGGCTTTCTCAATTTGCCCCGACCCTCCGCTAATCACACTTCTCCTAGAAAACTTGTCAAAGATTAACCCACAGAAACGCCAATACATTAATTCCGCACCGTTTCTCCCTAAACGCTTGAGAAACAGTCTGATTGGTCCCTACGGGCGTCAGAATGTCATTATATCTAAACTTTCCCGGAGGAAACTTTGACGCGTTCAATTTGAAGGGGCCTCTAGGGGGTATCGCATGAAATAAAATGTTACAGAAGGCTTACTCTTTTCTCTTTGTCATGCATGTTACGGGTGCCACGTAATTTTTAACGTTTTTATTTCATAGTCAACGTTTTTATTTCGTTTGTTTTTTTTTATCTTGACCACTCAAAATCACGTCACGTTACTACTCATAATGTGTTCAATTGAATGTAAACCAGCACCAGGCACTAGTTACCTGGAATTTGTTGAATTAGACCTATTTGACACAGTCGCTAGCCACATCTTTTAATAATAGGAACGAAGTTCCTTAAAACGGCTTGCAGATGTGATTTGGAAGAAAATGTCGCGTCATGTCACGCTAAGATTTGCGTTATGCCCTTTACCCATAGAGTACATTGAATATACAGACATAGAGTTGTCAGCTGACCTCACCTTTAAGCGCCACCTGGTGGATGACGTCAAAGTTACAGCTAACTATTAAATCATCATCACCATCATCATTTCAGCCGAAACACGTCCACTGTTGGACATAGACCTCCCACCAACGGGGGGATATGTCATAATCTTTGCAGGCAGGTTGGCGATCGCAGCTGGTAGATTAAATACTCAGAGCCCATCCTCTGGTGAATCCCTTAGTCGCCTTTTACGACACCCATGAGAAGAGATAGGGTGGTGCTATTCTTTATGTCCGGCACCATAGGGAACAACTATTAATTAAAACATACAAAAATACATGTTTGATTAGGGACCGAACCTGGGCCTTGTGGTATTTCAGTCTGACTCAAGATGTTTATGCTTGTAATGCGAAATTTAGCATTATAATGAACCGGTCAAAAAATATGAATTTTAGAGATAACTTCGTACCTGACCGCACACGTTTTTCATTTATTATTTCCTTTCTATAATATTGAGTCAGTGTATCTATGTTTTGTGCCTTGTTTTTTTTTAATTTGCGCTCTTACCGTCTATCATTTCGTGCGTGACCTAATATATCGGTGTTCCAAATGTGATTAAGAGGCTGACAACACCTAAAAAATCAGACCTATGCGGTCACTGACATTTCGTACAGAACTGAAAGAGAGGCAACGAGCCGAGGGACGTCGGATACTCCGCTTAACTTGAATGAAAATTAACATTTTTATTTTTTATATAAAACTAAAAGCTTATTTAAAAAACAGAAACAACAAATGTTTAGATTATTGTCTTTCTCAAATGTTTTCTTAATTTTATTTATAATATTTACTAAATAATAGAGATTGTTTGCTTTAAAGCATGTTTTAAGAGGTTAGTTTACAATTATTTTCTATAGAGAAAACTTCAAGAAAACGTGTTTTGGGCACAAATCAGTTTCAGAAAATACGATCAAGATTTACATATATTTTTTTCACTGCCACAAACTGAATAGATACAGGTAAAAATGTTTTTAAAAGAAGCCTATTTGGGATATTTGGATGTTGTCAGCGTCTTAAGGTTTGCTTTGGTCGTTTGTACGGTCTACAGCATATCAGTGGTAACTAAACCATTACAAGTTGAACTGGCTTAGTATGTATGTTTCAAGACTTTGTTATACTGGTTTCTATGACTGTCGATATAAGCTTGACTGTATGTACCTTCTGTGTCTTGTGTTCGTATTGTCAAGGCAGTCACGCCTGTTGGAATCTTCACTCCGTTGTCCAATTTATGTCTAAACTCAATTTGATAGTTGTGATGCAGCTTCTGATGAGTTTGGCAGAAGTTATGTTGTATTAATATGTGTTTAAAGACTTTGACAGTTTGTTTTCTGAGCTTTCAAGACTCAAATGTCTGCGTTTGATACGAAATTGTCTTTGAGATTCTTGATTTTGAAACAATCATCATACTCCGAGCCTTTTCCTAGCTATATTGGGGTGGGGTATAACATCCTCACGATGTTTTCCTTCACCGTTAAAGCAAGTGATCATCGCAATGGTAGAATGTAAATGGGCCATTTCAATTTAAGATCATACATGTACACCTACATTCTGGCAAATAAATGAATTGAATTGAATTGAATTAAATATTTTTGAAAGTTAAGTATTTTTTTTTTTAAGTTATGTTGTATTAATATGTGTTTAAAGACTTTGACAGTTTGTTTTCTGAGCTTTCAAGACTCAAATGTCTGCGTTTGATACGAAATTGTCTTTGAGATTCTTGATTTTGAAACAATCATCATACTCCGAGCCTTTTCCTAGCTATATTGGGGTGGGGTATAACATCCTCACGATGTTTTCCTTCACCGTTAAAGCAAGTGATCATCATCATCATCATCATTTCAGCCGAAAGACGTCCACTGCTAGACATAGGCCTCCCCCAAGTATCGCCACAACGACCGGTCCTGCGCCTTCCGCATCCAGCGGATTGCCGCGACCTTAAGTGGCAGTGGGCGGGGCACATTGCTCGCAGAAACGATGGCCGATGGGGCAGTAAAGTTCTGGAGTGGCGACCGCGTACTGGAAGGCGCAGCGTGGGTAGGCCCCCCACAAGGTGGACCGACGACCTGGTGAAGCAAGTGATAATCGAATATAAATCCGCACATGAATTCGAAAAGTCAGAGTTGCGGGCCGGGATCGAATTCACACCCTCCTGCATGGCAGGCAAGCGTTCAACCAATAGGATATCACTGCTTATGCTTACAAATAATCGTTATAAGGTAAATCAAGGGCAAGTGCATCCTCATAGGTTCATAAAAGGTCCTGCAGTCCTATCTCAAAAACTAATCCTGTATATCTATTACACCACATTGTAAGCCCATATCAAAAACGACGAAAAACGCTTAAACTCATCCCAGTAATACTGAACAGCTTCAAAACAAAATGAAGAGTGTCCGCCGGGCTATTTTGATCCGGGCAGTTTTTCACTTACACCCGTCGGGCTCCGTCGGGCGCAGAACAAAGGCCGGTAATAGAACTCCTGCCACTCACAATCGATTGTTTACAAAATATCGACTAAACGAACTCTCCTATTGTTTCCTCTGGCGATATTTGGTACTTATGAGTTGTTTTTTGTGTTCACACATAAATCACAAAATGTAAGGAACAGCTGTTTTTTTCGCGATTTCAGGGTTGTTACCATAGTAAATGTTGTTCATACTGATGAGTACAATGACTCCTTAAGAGGTTTTCAGTTTTTTTCAATAACACGTTGTATATTAAAGATAGCACATAAAGAAGACAATAAATATAGACGGTTCATAGTGGTATAAAATTGACCGTAGAGCAGAAAAAAATCTTTGTATGCGATACCGGAACAATGTTTGACTGGAGTAGCAAAATGTGCGAAGAATGGTACGATCACTCGAATATAAATAAACGTGGATAGGCCACCTGCTGGCTGGCTTCTTTAAGGTCACAGGCGTCCAAAGTGGGGGCTTTGAGCGTCCACTGGGTGACCTCAGGGATGACGGTAGCACGCTGTTGTCCCGTGTTACCTTATGCTTTCGTATCGAGAAGATGCTCAGGGAGGCAAAAGTCTCTCCTGGGACATGCCTTACAGGCATAGCACAGGTGGCGGGGCACCAACAGCATAACCCATTTCCAGAGTCCCCCCTCTGTTGTGCGGAAGATGGCCACAGGGGAGGTTTTAATGTGGTAAAAATCTCAGACACCGCAGCCTCTCCCCCAGGTGCCGCTGCCGAAGCCGTACTAAATCATATCGTATGTTCATGTTCATGTTCTATTAAAATCTATTCATCGCTTTCCAAGAAGTCTCTGAATACATGAATACTAACATATTTAAATACAACATACACAAAAATGGCCTGTAAAATCACAAAGGATATTTTCTAAACGTTACTTTTTCTTGTTGGATGTTAAATATATACCGTATGACTTTTTTACCGTCTGGAAAATACAGAGTGTGCTCAGAGTAATAGAACAGATATACCTATTTTTTTTGGTGGAAATCCTCATGGATATAGGGATATCCATGAGGACGACGACAGAGACATGACGGAGGGCCTTCTGGGGAAGGCGGAGGGATATGTCGGGCTCCTACCGAATGAAAACAAACGGTGGCTATCCTCAGCACAAAATAGAGGAACTCTGTGAACTCCATTGGCTCGCGCCGGTGCCCCTCTAGTGCTACGCCTTGAGCACGTCCCGGGAAAATAATATTGTTTCTCCCACAGCAGCACGAAACCACCACGAACTGCTGTCTTCCCTAGAGTCGCTTAACAGACGGCTCGAGTACCCTCACTCTTGCCAGATATGGTGGAAGGGGATACGGCTATTCATTCTATCTAGATCATTATCTAGATCTTACGTCTTCTTTGTCCATCCAAAGGTGTTCTGGAAGATGTCGCTTTTAGCGATAAGACCGCCCATGTACCCATAATTTATACTTTGTTCCTGTTTACTACTATTCATGGTGTACAATAAAGTATATTCTATCTATCTATATATCTGGGGCTTGCGCCATGGCGGTTCCTCCCCGGCACGCACTTCTCCGAGCGGGATCGCCCCTCTCCCGATCTCACTCCTCGGCTTCCTTCTGAGGCATAACGCTCTCGCAGAAGGAAGCCACGGCCCTCCAAGTCGTCAGATCTGCTAACATAGCTGACACTACTGCTGGCAGAGAAAGGTCCTGCCCGATCCGGCTGACCAGGCCCCGCCACTCGGAGCCCCACGCAGGGCACCCCTCCAGCGTGAGCAATGCGGTGTCCTGGTCACACCCACAATGGTGGCAACTTGCTGTCGTTTCACGTCCGATCCTATTCAGGTACTCACCGAAGCAACCGTGCCCGGTGAATACTTTTAAGCCGGTAGGTGACGCGCTCGCTTCTCTCCAGCCACGCCTCAAAGCACGGCAGGACAACTTCAACCACACGCTTGTGCGCACACTGCGGCTCTTCCAGCCACTCGCGGCACGTTTCGAGCGTGTGTCCTCGCTCCTACCGCCTCAGCATCTCAAACGCCCTCGCAGGTGCGCTCTCACCGTTCTGGCGGATGGCACGAATCTTGTCGTAGACCCTCGCGTCCATATCCGCTAAGAACAGATATACCTATGAAAAAAAAACTCGAGAAAAAAACTGCTGTGGAAAAATCTATACATTTATCTACGGAAATCGACTTCAAGGTATGGAACAGCTGGCACTTAACAGGAGGTGGTGAAGCACACTCTTAGGCTATAAATGTGTTATTAATAATTTATAACCTACAAACTAGTGTTTAAGAACCAGCCCGTAAACCTCTACACTACCACGATTTTTTATAATGATTAATAATTTTTTTATGAATACAATGTTCTTCTTTCTCAAGATCTACCTCTTTATAACTGACCTTTACAATCGCGTGGGCTCGCGATCCGATACAATTTTCTATCGAGTATTCTTAATCAACTTGAACGTAAGTGCTTATTCGGATAATTTTAAGCTCATCTGCGCATATACTGTGGCTGCTTAAACTCCCACACAAGATCTTAGATTAACGATTATTCATATATAATATTATTGTGTAACTAATGCCCTGTTTTTGAGGTATGTTAAACGTGGTTTATCTAGTCAGTTGCTGTGATTGGTCGGCCAAATTATTGACAACGAATCACATCAACCAACTAACTCGGCCTATTCACTGCTGGCCATAGGCCTCTCCCAAGTTTCGCCACAACACTCGGTCCTCTGCCTTCCGCATCCATCCACCAATCATCATCATTATTCTAGCCCGGCATCACCCACTGCTGGGTATAGGCCTCCTTTATTTTTTGCCAGCCTCTTCGATCTTGTTCGTCCCTCATCCAGGTGTTTCCTGCGGCTTTGGGGCGATATAATCAACCCAGCGCGCTTTCGGATGGCCCGGGTTTCTCCGACCTGACCTTGGCCACCACTCGGTCAACGCTTTACTCCATCGGCCATCTCTTTTTTTTCCGTGGGGAAAATCCTCATGGACGCACTCCGCCCGGGGAAGGCGGAGCCAGTGTCGGACTCTTACCGACTAAAAACCACCACGGTGTTCCTCTACCGACCCTTGGCCGGGGGCGTGGGAAATACTCCCGTATTCGCCCAACCATCCCCGGCAGGTCCCGGCTCGGCCATCTCTACGCCGAACCAGATGTCCCGCCCAACTCTACCAATAGTGCTATCGAATAGATAAACCGCGTTTATTATAGCTTAGAATTCGGGCATTATTTAGTTATAGCAGCGGGTCCAAACTTTTATGGTTTAGGAATCTCAAAAATAAAATAAAAAATTGAACCCCAACACTAACTCATCAACTCAGCCTATCGCAGTCCACTGCTGGACATAGGCCTCTCCCAAGTTGCGCCACAACGCTCGGTCCTCTGCCTTCCGCATCCAGTCCCCCCCAGCCACGTTCTTCAGGTCGTCGGTCCACCTGGCAGGGGGGCGCCCTACGCTGCGTTTGCCGATTCGCGGTCTCCACTCAAGGACTCGTCTGCTCCAACGGCCATCGGTCCTTCGACAGACATGGCCAGCCCACTGCCACTTCAGCTTACTGATCCTACAAGCTATGTCAGTCACTCCGGTTCTTCTCCGGATAATCTCGTTACGGATTTTATCCTTCAAAGAAACTCCAAGCATAGCTCGCTCCATAGCTCGCTGAGCGACTTTGAATTTGTGGACTAGCCCAACTGTCAGTGTCCACGTCTCGGCACCGTAAGTCATGACTGGCAGGACGCACTGGTTGAAGACCTTTGTCTTCAAACTTTGCGGTATAGGCGACGAGAAGACTCGGCGAAGTTTGCCAAATGCTGCCCAGCCCAGACGGATCCTTCTGTTGGCTTCTTTCTCGAAGTTGTGTCTACCAAGCTGAATTACCTGCCCTAGGTAGACGTATTCCGTTACAACTTCGAGTGCCGACCCTTCGACGAATATTGGCCTCGGCATGACATGCATATTGAACATGACTTTAGTCTTGTCCAGATTCATGCCGAGACCGACACGTCGAGAGGCTCCGTTTAAGCTGTGCAGCATTTCACCCAGTTGTTCCAGCGACTCAGCCATTACAACGATGTCATCGGCAAAACGGAGATGTGAGATGTTCTCGCCGTTAACGTTGATACCCTGTCCAGTCCAGTCCAGCGTCTTGAAGACGTCCTCCAACGCGTTAGTGAACAATTTCGGGGATATTACATCCCCTTGTCTCACCCCTCTGCGCAGTTGGATTGGCTTCGTCTTTTGGTCCTGGAGCTGAACAGTCATGGTAGCAGCGTTGTACAGGCATCTCAGCATCTCTATATACCGCTCATCAATGTGACATCGCTGAAGAGCATCCAGAACTGCCCAAGTTTCGATAGAGTCGAAGGCCTTCTCGTAGTCCACGAATGCCATACACAGCGGCTGATTGTACTCTTCAGTCTTCTGTATGATCTGCCGAACAGTATGGATGTGGTCTACGGTGCTGTAGCCTTTTCGAAACCCAGCTTGCTCTGGTGGCTGGAATTCGTCGAGTCTTCCGGCGAGACGATTCGTGATGACCCTCGAGAACAGCTTGTACACATGACTCAGGAGTGAGATGGGTCTGTAGTTCTTCAGAAGGGTTTTATCCCCTTTTTTGAAGAACAGTACCACCGCACTCCCGCTCCATGCCTCCGGTGTAGAGCCTTGTTGGATGACGGAATTAAACAGACTCTGTAGCTCCTTCAGGACTGGAGCCCCGCCTGCTTTAAGGAGTTCAGTAGTAATGCCGTCATCGCCCGGAGCTTTGTTGTTCTTAAGCTGCTCGAGGGCCGCCCTAATCTCGCCCTGGTCAACGTCCGGAAGATCCTCGGTGTAATGGCGCGTGAGCTGGGCTCTTTTGTCGTCATTGCTAGGAACCGCTGGTCTCGCCGTTTTCGTGGAATACAAATGCCCATAGAACTTTTCGACCTCATCAAGCATCTCGATCTTAGAGGTGACAATTTTGCCATCCGCGGCTTTCAGTTTCATCAGATGGGTCCTCCCTAGCTGCTGAGCGAAAACTTTCGACCCCCTATTTTGCTCAATCGCAGCCTCAACGGCGCGGGTGTTGGAGCGGCGGAGGTCACGTCGCATCAGCTTCCTAATCTGTAGGTTTAAGGACCTATTATCTGATGAAAACGAATGCGCGGCTGACATTTCCCGTCTTTTCCTCATCAGATTGAGAGTCTCAGTCGAAAGCTTGGGCATCTTGCTTCCACGCTGCGGCGGAAAGAATTTTCGAGACAGTTCCTGCAATGTTTTGACTATGGTGTTGGTTTTCTCCTCAATATTGCCAGTGGTTTCCAGCGAGTCGAATCGATTTTGAAGTTCCGCTTGGAACCTTTTGGAGCCCAAACTGGTTTGGAGCGGCGAAGGTCGGAGAGTAGACTTAATCATGCGCGTTCTTTCAGCTCTAAAATTGATATTTAGAGTGCCTCGGATAAGTCGGTGATCGCTTCCGGTGTTGAACCTATTGATCACAGAGACATCTCTAAATATGTGCTTCTTATCCGTCATGATAAAGTCTATCTCGTTCCTTGTCACCTTATCGGGGCTTTTCCAGGTCCATCTTCTTTGGGGCTTCTTCTTAAAGAAGGAGTTCATTAAGAAGAGCCCCTGGGACTCCAAGAAGTTGACCAACATTTGGCCCCTGTGGTTTCTGCGCCCCAAACCGTAAGGTCCGATTTTCGATTCGCCGCGTTCTTGTACTCCCACTTTAGCGTTGAAGTCCCCCATAACAACGTTGTAGTGAGCCTTAGCGGTACTATTCATAGCCTTAGCTATGTCTTCGTACATCGCTTCGGCTATATCGTCAGAGTGTGTCGAGGTCGGCGCATATACCTGCACTATTTTCAGCTTGTACCTATCATTTAGCTTTAGTACAAGGTACGCTACCCGTGTCGACACACTACCGATTTCCACAACGTTGTTCACGAGGGCCTTATTGACAAGAAAACCAACACCACCTTGGGAGAGCTGATCACCTTCGCGGAAGTAGAGTAAGTGTCCTGACTCCAGGGTTATCGTGTCCTCCCCCTCTCTACGGACTTCGGATAACCCCAGTATATGCCATTTTATATGACTTAACTCTACTTCAAGCTCGGCGAGGTGATGGTCCAGTCTCAACGTTTGTCCATTATACGCTGCCAGATATAGTCGTCGGTTTTGGTAGCCTGCCGTAACCCGGGGATTCTTCGCACCCCCCGTCCCACCGTTACCACGACCGCTACCGTAGTCGGGAATAGAGGGACCACCGGGAACTGGGGGCCGTTTTTTTGGTTGTGCGTTCATTGGGATGTATGCCCATAGTCACCACGCTGGGCAGGCGGGTTGGTGACCGCAGTGGGTGATGTTGCACGATGTTAATGCACAGAAGGACGCTGCTGCCCATCCTCCTGATTTCAACCCTTAGTCGCCTTTTACGACACCCATGGGTAGAGGGGGGGTGGTCTATTCTTTTTATTTGCCGGATACCACACGGCAAACAACACTAACTAAAGGAAGTCAATTTGCAGAAAATAAATGTTTTCAGCATGTTTGCGTACCTGACTTGATTCAACGGAACCCAGAGGTTCCGCGGCACCCACTTTGGGAATCGCTGGGGTAGACCGCAAATAGACATAAGATGTTATTTATCTTGAAGACATTCTGTTCAGGTAATCTGTAGTGTCTACGCGTGCTTACTATTTGTATAACTATTGAGAGAAAACACTCGACAAAATCATACTTCAATACGTAATAATATCTACTCTGAATATTATAACAGATATTCGATACTTTGAGGTACTTGTGATGAAAATAGAAACAATTTGTCTTTAGTTTCCTGCTATTCGATGGTTATTGATTTGTCAATATTGGTGAACGTTTACAAATTGCTATGATAATAGTCATGTGGAGTAACAATTTTGTTAAACAAATTGTTAACAAAACAACAACGATAACAATTGTTAACAATTGTTGTTGTTTATTGTTTCTGAATTGAACACTTTTCCCCTAAGTCTCCTGCGACAAATATCTTACAAAACAAGCTAACAAAACCAGTTGATGTTTTTTTTAGGCCAATCAAATGTGGACTGGTCGTTGTGGCGATGCTTGGGGGAGGCCTATGTCCAGCAGTGAACGTCTTTCGGCTGAAATGATGATGAATCAAATGTGGCCAAACAGCTAGGCCACTTTTATCCCGATTATCACTTGCTTTAACGGTGAAGGAAAACATCGGGAAGAAACCTGCACACCTGAGAGTGCTCCATACAGTTCTTGATGGTGTGTGTAGTCTGCCAACCCGCAGTAGGCCAGCGTGGTGGACTAAGGCCTTAACCTTCTCATTCTGAGGCCCGTGCCCAGCCGTGGGACAGTAATGGCGTGATGATGATGATGATGAATAAGCAAGCAAATATGACCCCATAATTTTTATGGTTATATTAAAACCGCTTCAGTATCATAATTGTTCACGTTTGCATTAATAGTGAACTCAACTAACTGCCAGCGATCTGTATTGATGTAATAATAAATACATCAGTTTTATCTCGTGACGAGCGGGATGCTCTAATTGGAGCGCCAAATATAGTGGGCCATTATTTATCAATTTATTGTGGCATTCTTAGCGTTGTAGCTGGAAGAATAGACTGCCCAATAATATGGCATTGTATGCAGTTACATGTTAAAAAGACAGCATAATTTTGGTTAAATTGAATAATGAGTAAAATATATAAATTAATTTGTGTAATACTAGTAATTTTTAATTAATTAAATGTAATCTTAATTTTCAATTTTTAATTTTAGATTTATAACAACAACATAACAACATAACATCACGCCTGTATTTCCCCGAAGGGGTAGGCAGAGGTGTATAGTAACACCCACATTTCGCCAGTTATGTTATAGTCCCATGTAATAGGGGGCGAGCCTATTGCTATTAACCGAGCACAAATCCATACTCCGGGCTGCTACTGAGAATTTCCTAATGAAAAAACCCAATAACACTTTGCCAGACCCGGGAATCGAACCCAGGACCCCACGCTCAGCAGTCGCGCTTGCGACCACTAGACCAACGAGGGAGTTTAGATTTATAATTTTCAATTTTAATCTAAATGACATGTGACGTAATATTTTATTGTAATTAAGTATATTTGTTTTTAGTGTGATGAATGTACTCGTATAATTGTATAATGGATTACCTACTAATATAGTAGCTGACACCCTGTGGATTCACTCCCAGACATGGTCCACCTATGTGCTAAATTTCTTTCAAATACGCTCAGTCGTACCAGTGTGGCTGAAGGAGAAACAAACAACACCCATACTTTAGTATTAACAATATTAGTAGGATTTACAGCATATTCTACCTCAAAAATGTGTTTTCTAATAAGCAGTCAATTGTCGGTTGCGGTAAATTAAAAGTAGCTAATGTTTTCAATTACCCAAAAAAGATCGCAATATTGCGAAGCTTTATACCACTCAAAAGCAGTGACGTACATAGACATAATAACCTGTCAGTAAAACCGTGTCGTTTAATATTAATATAATATTAATATGCAAATACTGGAGTGTCGGTATGTCGGTACAAAGCCATTCTCCCACATCATGTCAACAAATAATCCTTTTTTCGTACATAAAACGTCCTTAAATCGGGACGCCCATGTTGCCTTTTCAGTTCTTCGAGGTCAAATTTTCCGACCCAGTTATTAAATGTCTCCGTTCGCGCTCTTTTCCCGAATATAATGGGCAGCTTTAAGGGTACATGGCGGCATTATTCGAAGCTGTTCACCGTAAGGTGTTGAGTTTAAATATCAAATTGTAGGCTTTATTGTGATTCTTCTTTTTATACAAATATTTTGTACGAGGTACTTTTTATCAGAAGGACAAATTTTTACCGAGTTTTATTTTAATACCGTGCCTTTTTTTTTGTTTTTTTGTTTTCGGGTGGAAATCCTCATGGATACCCTCCGTCTGGGGACGGCGGAGAGGTATGTCGGACTCTTACCGACTAAAACCACACGGTGGCTATCCTCTGCACAAAATAGAGGAGCTCCGGGAACTCCAATGGACCGCGCCGGTGCCCCTCTAGTGCTATGCCTTCGGCACGTCCCGGGAAAACAATATTATTTCCCCAACAGTAGCACGTGACCACCACGTACTGCTTTCCTCCCCAGGCTCGCTTAATAGACGCCTCGAGTCCCCCCACTCTTAGCGTCCATGATCCCGGAGGTCCCCTGCCAGATGTGGCGGCAGGGGATGCGGCCCTTCGCCCTATCTGGGCCTTGCGCCAGGGTGGTTGCCTCCCCGGCGCCGCCTTCTCCAAGCGGGATCGGCCCTCTCCCGATCTCGCTCTGCGGCCTCCTTCTAAAGCATAACAGTCTCGCAGAAGGAAGCCATGGCTCTCCAAGCCGCCGGATCTGCCAGCATAGCCAACACTACTGCTGTCGGAGAAAGATCCTGCCCGATCAAGTTGACCAGGTCCCGCCGTTCGGAGCCCCATGCAGGGCACTCCTCCCGCGTGTGCTGTGCGGTGTCCTGGTCACACCCACAATGGTGGCAATTAGCCATAGCTTCGCGTCCGATCCTATTCAGGTACTCACCGAAGCAACCGTGCCCGGTGAGCACCTGTGTAAGCCGGTAGGTGACGCGCTCACTCCTACCGCATGCCACACCACCACCACAGGGGCGGACCGAGAGTTTATGGGGCCCTGGGCTTATACTACTCGATCAATCTTATACTGCCTAATTAATCAACTAATAGTCACATTGTAAAAAATATCGTTAATGATGTAATAGGTACAGCCGACTGCATGACAGTGGTAACACTTGAATTCGAAAACCGCCCTCACTGCTTACGAAATAAAGGCGTTGTCAATGTCACACTGTTACCCCTGACGTGCGGTCGACCGTACAAAGTGTAGGAAAAAAAAGTCGGAATCCACCGTTCAGATCTCAGGGTTGCCAACCTTATGATAAGAATTTTAGTAGAAATGACCAACTGCAACCGGGACGCTAAATTATTTCAGTGTGACAACACATCATGAGATACATTTATGTTAAGTCTCCTTTAGCACATAAATGTTTTTAATATTTATTATAGAATATATTTCTCAGAATATATTTTTTTTGCGTACAGAGGTGTAGGCATAAGAATAGACAATAATACTAGTATAGAAGAGAATCTCTTTTATACCGACCCCAAATGCCGCCTTATAAATACCTACTTCCCCCTTCAGCTTCTAACGTCCCTCTGTCGTCCGCGCGTGCTGCCAGGGCTGATAGCTGCTAAATATTTAAAGCGTTATCTGTCGGTTTAGTTAGAAAAAATATTTACCAGTTATACCATTTATTTGACCAGCAGTTACTAATAGCAATCTTGGTGTGGTGGTTAATTCAGGTTAAACTTCATTTAATGGGCTTGGGTTTGTCATAAAAACACTAGATTGAGACCGTGTTATAGCTATATCTCTAGTGAGATAGTTATGACGCGCTTTCGTATCTGACGGTAAATAAACTAAGTAGGTAGGTACTTATATTACTAGGGATATAAATAAACGGCTTTACTTTTCTTACCACGACATATACCCACATATCTACACAGCACACATCATTTTAATTAGATTATAGGTATAGTAGTTATCATTAATACTTTCGACTTACGAACAAGACAAATGATTTAAATGAACAGGAGAATCTAGAAAATAATATATAGGTTCCTATGTTTGAGAATGTAAAAAATAAATCACAATTGAAAATATCACTTACTTTTCCTCATTTTTGGGCAAACTAAAGAAACTAAGGTCTGGCGTGGTTTTTGAGTTAATTTTACACCCAAATACATCGCAATATTTTGGCGCCATGTCCGCAACTGACGGCACGCGCGTGCAAGCGTGAGGCGATGCAAACCCCGACTGTGCATTCCCTTTAAAGGTACGTTAGACGGTAGGCTATTATCGTGGATTTGAACGCGTCTGGGGCAGGAGTTTCGTTTCTATACTAGTATTATCATCTATTTTATGGTGTAGGTTACGGTACGACGTTTACGTTTACTTAGTTTTTTTAATAACACTGTAATGTATACCTACCGGAAAATAGAACAAAGATGATGCCACTGCGCATGTTACTGTAATGAATGATATGAAGATTAGAATCGTTTAAATCGACACAAGTTATTTGACGATAAATATAATAAGTAATATGTATGTAGAATCTTCACACACTGATTCGTGTTCAGACATACTGTATTGTGGGCTGCTATGGGGATACGGGCGATAGAGAAACTCCTTTATTGTCTATTTACAATTTTATTGGTTACACTCACAGGTCACTGTCTTAACACTAATTCATCAGTCTAGATTCTGGAATAACTAACTAGTAACTATACTATGGCACCGATCAGAGAAACAACACGAGCAGTTCCTAGGCAGTAGGTGTCGCGACGGCTTCCAAGAGGTCACTGTTGAGCTCTACACGTCACAACCACTCCCTGACTCCGCCCAACGCTGTGTCAGCGTTAGTGTTGTTCTTTGACGTTGTCCACCATAGGTACTCATGGCCGGATGCGACATGTAAATGTTTTATATCCCAATAAAGTAAACTAAATAAATAATAATTTCAACCATTTGAAACATTGTCGGTCAGTGATCTAGGGCCACAGACTGCCTTCAATACGCAATATCGAGTCACATTTATCAGGGACTAGTCCTAAATAATCCTCATGTACCTATTCACCTGGTTTGTTTGTTCGCTATCACAAAATTAATTAAACTTGGCTGGTTCATATAGTTCGGTTGGCAAATAACATGTTTCTAAATACTTGGGCGATTGCTATTATTCTGTATTTTATTCCCTACATACAAGGTTATTGTATTTTTTTTACGGTTTTGTTTATGCTTATAACGAGCCCTTATTAAATTCTTTCTTTTTTTATTACGCGTTCGGGTTTTTTTTAACAATTGTTTGTTTTCTGAGCTCTAATGATTATGGTGTATTTTTCAAGAAGGATAATTTATTTTTGAGTCTTCTTTTTAACCGACTTCAAAAAAAAGAGGAGGTTCTCAATTCGATTGTATTTTCTTCATGTTTGTTACCTCAGAACTTCGTCATTTATCAACCGATTTGGAAGTTTTTTTTTCTTTAAGGGTATAACTTCCAGATTGGTCCCATTTTTATCAAAATCTAGTTCTGATAATGGGATCCATGTGGAATTGAGGGAATTCCTCAAATATTATAGGCATACATATAGCGATTTAGGTATTTTCATCAACATTTGCATTCAGAAAGTATCATTTGGTGAAGATTTGATGAAGATTTTCGGAGATAAAGAAGGGAACTCTTCAATGAAAGAAAAGAAAGAAAAAGAAAAAAAGGAAAAAGAAGTTGTTTTTTTCTTTTTTTTCTTCTTTTTTTAACTCTTCAATGGATAACAGCAAATCAACGAGGATTGCAGCAATCAATTGTCTTTCTATTGTTAATGTCACTAACAGAAAAAAAACAGGTACAATAAACATATAATATTTCATACACAAATCCCTACAAAACATCGGGAGTGACGTTATCACTAATTACAGCAGTTTTGCTCCCAACTTTGATTGCTTTTGAACGTAAACACGTAACACATACTAGCAAACAATAATTTTCGCATACGCCCATTCATAACTTTGAAAGTTTGAATATTCAGCCGCTTTTGTTCAACATGTAATAACTGGTGTAGCTTTGGGAATATGAAACTGAAACTATGTTTATTATACAGACGAGACTACAAATAATGTAATGTTTTTTGTGAGTTGTTGTGTTCAAATATACGGAGGCTTCGTGACTAATTGGTTCGATCGAACTTTGTATCAAATGTATGTACAAATCTACGTTTCTGTTGGCGGTGTCACTTGACATCGCCAACGCGTTCAATACTCTGCCATTCAGCTGCATCGGAGAGGCGCTTCGTTTTCACGGGGTGCCCTTGTACCTGCGGCAGCTGGTGGCAGACTATTTGAGGGGGCGGTGCGTCACTTATCAGGGACGCGATGGCCAAGTCGTGTGCAGGGCCATCACATGCGGCGTTCCACAGGGGTCGGTTTTGGGACCACTTCTGTGGAACGTAGGTTATGATTGGGCCTTACGTGGTGGCCTTTCCCCCAGGCAGGGCGTCATATGTTACGCTGACGACACTCTCGTCACAGCCCGGGGGGAAAACTTTGAGGAAGCGGCACGCTTGGCCACTGAGGGTGCGTCTCTGGTAATCGGCCGTATTGGAGCGCTAGGTCTCAAGGTGGCGCTTGAGAAAACAGAGGCCCTGGTATTTCATGCGCCCCGACGCCGGCCGCCGGCTGGCGCTCACATCACTATTGGGGATGCCAGTATAGCGGTTCGGACGCGCATGAAGTATCTGGGCCTGGTCTTGGACCGAAGGCGGAACTTCGGTGAACACTTTGTGCAACTTGTCCCGAAGCTGATTGGCACAGCGTTCGCCCTTAGCCGGCTGTTGCCGAACCTAGGCGGACCAAGCGCGACGTGTCGACGGCTCTATACGGGGGTGGTGCGCTCAATGGCACTCTACGGGGCGCCGGTGTGGGCGGAGACCCTGAATGCCCAAAACAAGGCTCTGCTGCGGAGACCGCAGAGAGTCATGGCAGTCAGGGTCATACGTGGATACCGCACAATATCTGCGGAAGCGGCGTGCGCACTTGCAGGCACCCCCCCGTGGGACTTGGAGGCCCAGGTGCTTGCCGAGGTTTACCGGAACGGAGTGAACCACCAGGCCGAAAGTGGTAGACGACCGCCACCTGAAGTCGTGAAGACGTGGCGCAGGGAGGCGCAGGCTGCCGTACTAGAGCAGTGGAGGGAGAGGCTGGAGACGCCCAGTGCCGGACACTGGACCGTGGGGGCTATCCAGCCAATTCTTGAGGAGTGGCTGCAGAAGCAACATGGGACGTTGTCTTTCCGTCTGGTGCAGGTATTGTCGGGCCATGGTTGCTTCGGCAGATACCTGCACAAGGTGGCGAGACGGGAAGCTACTCCCGTGTGCCATCAGTGTGGCTGCAGTGAGGACACGGCTCTTCATACCCTGGCGCACTGCCCTGCATGGGAGGTGCAGCGCCGTGCTCTCACTGCAGTAATTGGGGGAGACCTCTCGCTGCCAACCGTGGTCAGGGCCATGGCTGACAGTGGGGGGGCCTGGGAGGCTGTCACGTCCTTCTGCGAGGATGTCATCTCGCAGAAGGAAGCGGCGGAGCGGGTCAGGGAGGAAGACTCACTCGCTGATCCGATCCGCCGCAGGAGGACGGGACGGCGTAGGCGGCTTTATGGCGACCTGATGCCGCCCTAAGAGAGGCCAGTGGGTGATAGATTGGGGATTCTATCATCCATGCTGCAAGGCCCTCGAGCTGCAGTGATGTCCCACGTGTGCCCGGACATCGCTGAAGGAGAGTTTAGGTTGTAAGTGGAAGGCCCTGAAGTGGGCCGCGCTGGATGGGTTGCGAATGCCATGCATTGCAGTTCTCGTAGCCCATCCACCCAAGGCGAGAGTAGGCACACAGCGGAGTTTTTAGTGGGTGCGAGTCCCACATACCAACACCGCCTCCCCGGGTGGTGTGACATGCGATAGGCATTTTCTCCGTCTCAAAAAAAAAAAAAAAAAAAAAAAAAAAAGGGCTGCCAACCATACTGTGATATAAAAAAACTAAACTTGGAAAAATAAAAAAAAACGACATCAAAAAGAATAGTTCAAAGTTCAAGTTCAAAGCATTTATTTGCAACTAAGTGTACAAAAAAAAAAAAAAAAATAATAATAAAATAATATAAAAAAAAAATTAAAAAAAAAAAATATTTGTGTGAAATTATTTAGGAAGTAGGTGCCTTTGATTTGGTTTGATGTAAGAAAAAATTGGCATCGACTTACTAAACAGATCACACAAGTTATTTTGTTATTTTTGAAGTTGGTTTTTACTTTTTTTTTTATTCATTCAATGCATTTTGGGTATTTTTTTAAAGTTTATTTTATTTTTCTATTTTGAGTGGCATACCAATAGAAAGACAAGAGATTGCTGCAATCCCAGATTATTAATTCTGATTAAACTAAGCACCTGTACGTGGGACACTCAGAAAGTTTTGCGAAACTAAAAAAAATTGTTCTATACGTACATATATTTTTATCAAATCTTTTCAAAGTACTTTCCACCAGCCTCTATACAAAGATTCATGCGCCTAAACCAGTTTTCAAAACACTTTTTCCAGTCCGCCGCAGACACCTCGTTTACAGCCTGCTCGAACGCAGCCAGCGCATCTTCCGGCGACGAAAATTGTATCCCTTTGAGCTGATTTTTTATTTTTGGGAATAAAAAGAAGTCACACGGTGCTAGATCAGGGCTGTAAGGAGGGTGACCCAGGAGTTTGACTGGCGTGCTGTCCAGGAAGTCCCTCGTTTTGAGTGCGGTGTGCGCAGGTGCATTGTCGTGGTGGAGCAGTAGCCCGCGGAGCCCTGTGTTTGGTCGCTTGTTGCTTATAACAGAGAAAACTTCTGGCAAACATTTGGTAGTATACCATTCGGCATTAATGCTTCTTTGATCCCGTAAGGGAATTGATACCAAGTGGCCAGTCAAATTAAAAAAGCTAGCGATCAAAATCTTACCCCCGCTTCTAGATCGCTTCACTTTGGTAGGCGTTGGCTCATTTTGAAACACCCAAACAGTCGACTGGCGCTTGGTTTCTGGGTCGTATTGATAAATCCAGGACTCATCACCTGTAACGATGTCGTAAACACGCCGAGACGAGCCTGCTTCAAATTTGTTAAGCATATCACGGCACCATTCCACCCGGGCCTGCTTTGAGCATCGGTGAGGTTGTGCGGCACCCAGCGTGATACTATCCTCCTCACGCGAAGATGGCTGTGTAGAATCTCGTGAACGCTTCCCGATCCAATCTTCAATATGTGTTGAATCTCCTGATATGTAATTCGCCTATTGTCTGGGATTAAATTTTTCACTGCTAGCACGTTTTCTTCGGTAACAGCCGTCAAAGGGCGACCGCTTCTTTCGTCATCCCCCAAAGTTGGTCGACCGCGCTTGAATTCGTTATACCAACGATACACGGTTGCCTTGGAAGGGCCTTCATCCATGAATGCCATTTGAAGTCTATCGTACGATTCATCCGGTTTCAGGCGACACTTGAAATCGTATAAAATCATAGCTCTAAAATGTTCCCGGCGCAGATCCATATTTCAGTGAGACACAATACTTTGAATTAACTCGCAAAAAATGTGGAGGGAAATTTTGAAATTGGAACTTACTTATTTTTACTTATAAATAATCATATTTTCGAAAAACATTATAACTGGCCAGTCTCCCATATATAAAAACTTTTTTTCGCAATACTTTCTGAGGGGCCTGGTACTTCAATCATTAAAAACTAATTTTCGATCAATTATGTTAATTATGTATTCAGCGAGTAATATTTTTTTTTACTGATGGGGCTGCTACATTCCCCTTAAGCTGTCGGTCCTCGTTATCATACGAATATCTACAGTCGTTACGGGTAGTCAGAAGCCTGAAAGTCTGACAACTGATCTAACCTCCGAATGTATTACCCAATAACTGGGTTGCGGGGGTCTGATGGCAGTCGCTCCGTGTAAAATACTGATGTTTAGCCGCATCTATCTGGTTACACTGGATGCTGACCCCAACATAATTGGGGAATGGCGAGGAGGATGATAAATATGTTTACAGTTCGTTAAAAATAAAAAATACAAAATAGTTTTCATTATCATTGGTATCCAAAGCCATAAATGAAACCTGGTGGAAAAAATTTACGTTTACGGTAATTAAAAAAATGTTCACTAAACTGTCACAAAATTAAATACTGTTTATTTTTCCAAAACACTGTCTTATTTTCTAAAATATTGTTTATTTTCCCTCAACGTCCTTAATATACTTTATTTCTTGTGCAAAAAGTTGGTAACCCTAGTTGTGGCCACGAGATCATTATTTACTTAATAAGCCTTAGTCAGAATATCATGAAATATATAATTATGTAAAATAAACATACTGTAGGATATTGGTTGCCATCCGACTTCAGCATTAAATAATACGAATTAATAATATAGAGTGACGATATTTCATCGTCCGGCGTACCCTGGGCAGTCAGCCCCGCTACCAACCTGCTGACTGGCTAATCTTTTCCCCACGGCATGAGCTATTAAGTATTGAGTATTGAGGTCGTGGTAACGGTGGGACGGGGGGTGCGAAGAATCCCCGGGTTACGGCAGGCTACCAAAACCGACGACTCTATCTGGCAGCGTATAATGGACAAACGTTGAGACTGGACCATCACCTCGCCGAGCTTGAAGTGGAGTTAAGTCATATAAAATGGCATATACTGGGGTTATCCGAAGTCCGTAGAGAGGGGGAGGACACGATAACCCTGGAGTCAGGACACTTACTCTACTTCCGCGAAGGTGATCAGCTCTCCCAAGGTGGTGTTGGTTTTCTTGTCAATAAGGCCCTCGTGAACAACGTTGTGGAAATCGGTAGTGTGTCGACACGGGTAGCGTACCTTGTAGTAAAGCTAAATGATAGGTACAAGCTGAAAATAGTGCAGGTATATGCGCCGACCTCGACACACTCTGACGATATAGCCAAAGCGATGTACGAAGACATAGCTAAGGCTCACTACAACGTTGTTATGGGGGACTTCAACGCTAAAGTGGGAGTACAAGAACGCGGCGAATCGAAAATCGGACCTTACGGTTTGGGGCGCAGAAACCACAGGGGCCAAATGTTGGTCAACTTCTTGGAGTCCCAGGGGCTCTTCTTAATGAACTCTTTCTTTAAGAAGAAGCCCCAAAGAAGATGGACCTGGAAAAGCCCCGATAAGGTGACAAGGAACGAGATAGACTTTATCATGACGGATAAGAAGCACATATTTAGAGATGTCTCTGTGATCAATAGGTTCAACACCGGAAGCGATCACCGACTTATCCGAGGCACTCTAAATATCAATTTTAGAGCTGAAAGAACGCGCATGGTTAAGTCTACTCTCCGACCTTCGCCGCTCCAAACCAGTTTGGGCTCCGAAAGGTTCCAAGCGGAACTTCAAAATCGATTCGACTCGCTGGAAACCACTGGCAATATTGAGGAGAAAACCAACACCATCGTCAAAACATTGCAGGAACTGTCTCGAAAATTCTTTCCGCCGCAGCGTGAAAGCAAGATGCCGAAGCTTTCGACTGAGACTCTCGATCTGATGAGGAAAAGACGGGAAATGTCAGCCACGCATTCGTTTTCATCAGATAATAGGTCCTTAAACCTACAGATTAGAAAGCTGATGCGACGTGACCTCCGCCGCTCCAACACCCGCGCCGTTGAGGCTGCGATTGAGCAAAATAGGGGTCGAAAGTTTTCGCTCAGCAGCTAGGGAGGACCCATCTGATGAAACTGAAAGCCGCGGATGGCAAAATTGTCGACATTGTCATTGTCGAGATGCTTGATGAGGTCGAAAACTTCTATGGGCATTTGTATTCCACGAAAACGGCGAGACCAGCGGTTCCTAGCAATGACGACAAAAGAGCCCAGCTCACGCGCCATTACACCGAGGATCTTCCGGACGTTGACCAGGGCGAGATTAGGGCGGCCCTCGAGCAGCTTAAGAACAACAAAGCTCCGGGCGATGACGGCATTACTACTGAACTCCTAAAAGCAGGCGGGGCTCCGGTCCTGAAGGAGCTACAGAGTCTGTTTAATTCCGTCATCCAACAAGGCTCTACACCGGAGGCATGGAGCGGGAGTGCGGTGGTACTGTTCTTCAAAAAAGGGGATAAAACTACAAACCCATCATGTTTGAAGAACTACAGACCCATCTCACTCCTGAGTCATGTGTACAAGCTGTTCTCGAGGGTCATCACGAATCGTCTCGCCGGAAGACTCGACAAATTCCAGCTACCAGAGCAAGCTGGGTTTCGATAGTTTCGAAAAGGCTACAGCACCGTAGACCACATCCATACTGTTCGGTAGATCATACAGAAGACTGAAGAGTACAATCAGCCGCTGTGTATGGCATTCGTGGACTACGAGAAGGCCTTCCAGTCTATCGAAACTTGGGCAGTTCTGGATGCTCTTCAGCGATGTCACATTGATGAGCGGTATATTGAGATGCTGAGATGCCTATACAACGCTGCTACCATGACTGTTCAGCTCCAGGACCAAAAGACGAAGCCAATCGAACTGCGCAAAGGGGTGAGACAAGGGGATGTAATATCCCCGAAATTATTCACTAACGCGTTGGAGGACGTCTTCAAGACGCTGGACTGGACTGGACAGGGTATCAACGTTAACGGCGAGAACATCTCACATCTCCGTTTTGCCGATGACATCGTTGTAATGGCTGAGTCGCTGGAACAACTGGGCGAAATGCTGCACAGCTTAAACGGAGCCTCTCGACGTGTTGGTCTCGGCATGAATCTGGACAAGACTAAAGTCATGTTCAATATGCATGTCATGCCGAGGCCAATATTCGTCGAAGGGTTGGCACTCGAAGTTGTAACGGAATACGTCTACCTAGGGCAGGCAATTCAGCTTCGAGAAAGAAGCCAACAGAAGGATCCGTCTAGGCTGGGCAGCATTTGGCAAACTTCGCCGAGTCTTCTCGTCGCCTATACCGCAAAGTTTGAAGACAAAGGTCTTTAACCAGTGCGTCCTGCCAGTCATGACTTACGGTGCCGAGACGTGGACACTGACAGTTGGGCTAGTCCACAAATTTAAAGTCGCTCAGCGAGCTATGGAGCGAGCTATGCTTGGAGTTTCTTTGAAGGATAAAATCCGTAACGAGATTATCCGGAGAAGAACCGGAGTGACCGACATAGCTTGTAGGATCAGTAAGCAGAAGTGGCAGTGGGCTGGCCATGTCTGTCGAAGGACCGATGGCCGTTGGAGCAGACGAGTCCTTGAGTGGAGACCGCGTATCGGCAAACGCAGCGTAGGGCGCCCCCCTGCCAGATGGACCGACGACCTAAAGAACGTGGCTGGGGGGGACTGGATGCGGAAGGCAGAGGACCGAGCGTTGTGGCGCAACTTGGGAGAGGCCTATGTCCAGCAGTGGACTGCGATAGGCTGAGTTGATTGATTGATTGATGAGCTATTATCATTATGTAGCTCATGTCGACAGGATAGAAGAAGATGATATCTCAGTCATATCTGATACTAATAATGATTGCAGTAATTACTGCTAGCCAAAGTTAATCCGTAACATAAACATAACATCACGCCTGTATTTCTCCGAAGAGGTAGGCAGAGGTGTACAGTACACCCCAATGATATTACATAAGTACAGATGAGTGACTAGGGCGAATATCTGAAGACTCGAAAACAAGCCAATTGTGACATCTTGCTATTAGTCCGCGTCAAGGCAAGGCGCCGAGCGTAACCGGTGACAAAAAATTACAAAAATGCCGTCGTGAATGTACAGAAAGTGTACTAATTATGACATGAAAGCAAACAAACAAAAAAGGGATCACATACCACTTGTAAGTACAAAAAATTATTTGCATTATAGGCGTATTTCTATTTAAAAACAATAAATATTTTTTGTACCGAGAGCGATAAGACAAAACATAGATTATAAAGATGCAGATGCGACTCGTAGGCAGAAAAGTGGTACGTTCAGTATTATCGTCCGACGACGCACGGAGCGTACTTTGGTCGTTCAGTTACTCAGCTCAGGTCCGTATTACAGAACATTCCTCAAGTACAGTTTGATCTATCAACAGATCGTTAAATCGTTAGATTTTGCTTCGTATGCGTAAATGCGAAATAATACAATAAATTATCGACTATCGAGATTATAGAGCTAGGTTAATCTTTTTATGAGTATTATTCAGTAGATATATTTTTATTTTTTTATTGATGTACAACGCGAAATAGAGCTACAATTTGTAAATACCCCCACAAGAAATTTTTAATTTCTCTGACTACCCGGTAGCATTCACCTTAAAAAGCATACAATTTAATGGTTGAATTCCCCGCACCAGACAGGATCATCATTATTTCAGATTTGCATCCATTTTGTTAGTAAATATTGCCCTGGGCCGCGTTTAATATTATCACCCGTCGTCGGATGACGCTCGGAGCGTTCCTTGGCGTTTGTTTGTATGATCACTCTGAGTAACTGAACGACCAAAGTACGCTGCGGGCGTCGTCGGACGATAATACTGAACGCGGCCTAATGTTAGTAAATTACGAATTTTGAATTGAGATCAATTTAATGAAAGCATAGTTTATGTAATTTATACTGTCACAGGGGTATGTATGGGGTTTAATCCAGGGTTGATAAAAATCATGACTTTTTGGTTGACAGTTTTTTTTTTAAATTTTAATCAAAAAAATCATGATTTATTCGATTTTTTTCACTTTTTATTTGACTTTTAAGATTTTTTCTTGATTTTTATTATTTAAATACTCTTAACTGATAATATTCCAAATATTGTCTCAAAACTCCCAATGGTTCCGAAGAAAAACTAGATAAGTAAAAAAACATTTTTTATCTCCAAAATTAGTTATCATTTTTAAATGGTTTTCATAAATGTTAATCTACTGACATAGAATCTTCCATATTTATGACAAAAATTACAACGTCAAAATAAAAAAAACTAAACTTGAAGAAGACCTACTCCCTATTTACTTAAAACTTTTACCTACTTCTTCACTTATTATGAATATTTTTACGAAAAGTTTTACTAGTATGCAACTTTGCAAGAATTAAAAAAACCATAAATAAATCTTAGTATGACAGTAGTAATTAAGTACAGAAATGTAGGAAACAGTTTATTCAAACTAATAAATAAGAATAAACTGATTATAGACCAGTAATAAAAATAACTGTTCTATAATCAGTTCCGAAAAGTAAATTCAACATCTAATAGAAGCAACTCCGAACTCGATTTTCTTGACTATTTGAAGTTTGAATGCCATATTTTTATTCAATATTCAGTAAAAAATAATAACTGTATAAATTTTAATATTAATTTTTCTTATCTAGTCCCATAACATTATGATTTAAATAAATCAATGAAATTTTATGGAAAAAAATAAAGTTTGTCAAAAAAATCATTTTTATAAAAAAATCACTTGATTTAAATCAATCAACCCTGGTATAATCTACGATTAAAGTTAGATCTTTAATCGTAGGGTATAATACTTGCCGCGTAAAATACTTGTACCTTCTGTATACTTACTCGTTTTCGTTAATCTATGCCAAAAGTGCTGTGATTAGCTACTCTGCATACTGCTGCGTGCTGTGATTGGCTACCCTGCGTGCTGCTGCGTGCTGTGATTGGCTGGCCTAAATGGCCACATACACTACACGTAGCTGACAAACACTAGCTGTCTTTTTTGTGCATATTGGTTTACATACACCATCTCTTTCACACGACACGGCAATGTTGTGAAATGTAAGTGATGTAAAACATTGTGTATGTGTGCGACCGCTGCGCACGGAACATGTTTTTCGTTTGATTTGTTAGGGTATATCATATCTGTACTTATGTAAAATCATTGGTACACCCACATTTCGCCAGTTATGTTATAGTCCCATGTAATAGGGGGCGAGCCTATTGCCATTGAACGGGCACAAATCCAGACTCCGGGCTGCTGCCGAGAGTTTCCTAATGAAAAAACGAATGTGCTTTAGAGCACACGACTGAAGTAAAACTTCACTAACTTTTATCTCCCTCAATACTATTTCAATGAGAACAAAGGAATGGCGGTGCGGCGCGCTTACATCTGCCGGCGCTGTGTCGTGGCCGTACCGCGCCTCGCTCCCCGCGTCCCGCACTACCCCCTCCGTTCGCCTCGCCTGATCAAACTTTTTGTAACGTTTCGTAACGCTCTCGCCAGCTTACTCCCCAAGTCAAGCGTGCGTAAAGAAGTTTTACTTCAAAAACCCAATAACACTTTGCCCGACCCGGGAATCGAACCCAGTGGGGTAATTGTGTAATGCATTCACATTGACATCAGCTTTCATTTTGAAATAACAGCCATATTCATTGCGTGGTACGTAGTTGTTAACATGACGGATTGTCAAAACACACAGAGCAATGAACATTGAAATCCAGATGATTGCGATCGCGAGTGAGTTACGCAATTCGGCAGCAGGACCATGCGCTCAGCAGTCGCTATGTTATATAATTTCTTAGGTTTTCGATCACTACACATTATAATAAAACAAAATTTAACCGGATTAAATCGCGTATATTATTACGCTTTCGAAACGTCAGGAAAACCATGGTATAATAAGATGTTTCACCAGGTATTCTCTTCCCGCAATGACAGCGCGATGCCTCCAAGCTACGTCACGATCAGTGCTACCATTGATTGATATCTTCAATATACTTAAGGAGATTTTTGTTCATAATAAATATAAAATAAATTCCTAACTAGCCTAACTATTTGTTATCTCGTGTTATCCATCTAATTAGTTAATAAAGGAAACTATAAAATGACTAGTTAAAAAGTGATTCTTTATAGAAGAAAGTAAATAAAAAATGCATTTTGCTCGGGTAATTTATTTTCACAAAGTGGCAGCACATCAAACTGACAAGTGTCACGCTAACAGCCCGCTATTGGCTCCACGGCCGATGACGTAGTACGGAGGCAGTCACGTGACCTAACTGTCACGGGAAGAGACTACCTGGTGTTATTATACCATGAGGAAAACCAATTTAAATAATATACGCGATTTAATCCGGTTAAACTTTGTTTTATTTTAAGTAAGTATATGTTAATCCTTAAGCAGAAATAAACAAAACACACAAAACCGAACCTTCTTAACTGCCCATGTAATACAATATGAACATCATAATCCAGCTAACGAGGTGTTCTTTATGTTGCCAGGTTAAAAAATACCTTTTTAGGCCTCGTTAAATTCGTTATGATATTTTTCGAACTGAAAATAAATATTTTCAGTCAATTTGTGTATGTTTTATTAGCATTATTATGCCACACTACACACACAAATCACTATCCTCGGGGATGTTATACAACGTGTTATTGAAATAACTGAAAACATCTTAAGGGGTCATTGTACTCATTAGTATGAACAACTTTTACTATGGGACCAAACCTGAAAAAGCGGAAAAAGACAGCTGATACCTATCCCATCCCATAGTAAAAGGTTTCTGGTCCCATAGTAAAAGTTGTTCATACTGATGAGTACAATGACCCCTTAAGAGATTTTCAGTTATTTCAATATCATCATATATCATCACGTTGTATATTTGGGTGGTATGCCACTGTTCAAATTTATTTGTCCTATTTATTTGACCAATCCAATTTTTTTGATGATCAGTGTTTTTTACACACAACATTTGATGAAAATTATGCAATTTCTTTGATCAATCACATTAGACAAAGAAATTTGACGAGTGGCATACCACTCTTACAGTAATTTTCAATTGCTTAGACTTGTCTTATCTTTTTAAAAATCATATTCAAAGTTTTACACATTGGGACAAGAGAAATACTTTCTTTACTTTTGTTAAAAGTTTCCGAAAAATTAATGAAAGACACCTGGCCTTTTTGAGCTACCGAAGCAGAATCTTAGGTAGAAGTTTTTGTAGAAGTTTTTAAACTTTCGCGAATTTCACTCACATTGAACTAAGTTTACGGGACTTGTCGCGCACAATTAAATCAAAATATAACAAGCATTTTGACTAACCTCGACGTTTCGGTCAAGTTGCATTGGCCGTGGTCACGAGCAGACTGAAGTATGTGGGTGTCATCGTCTTGAGCGGCGGGTGTTTTCTCGAACTACCCGCGGTTGGTTTTTCGTAACGTCGCTGTCCGTAACAAGATATGCTGAATCACGACACACAATAACACTCTCCTACATAAAGCTGTAAGTAGTGTATAATTGGGGATTCTGGATCACTTCGCTTCGCTTCGCTCGCTCCGTGATCCAGAATGCCCCAATTATACACTACTTATGCTAGATTGAAATAATTTTTGGAAATAATTGTAAAGTCGCTTATCATCTTAGTCTTCCTGCGACCACAAACGCTACATATAATTATAAGTAAAATATATATAAATTAATATGTAAAAAAAAACATAAAAAACAAAATCCAGACTAGAACAAATACCTATTTGTTCCATGCGGGAATCGAACCCGTGACACTTCGCGCATTTATAAGTAGCAGCATCAATTTAACATACTATTTACATTGTGATGTAGTAAGAAGAGCTATTAACCAATGCGCCAAACGTGTCGTCATAGATATGATAAAATATTGGATCACTTTACGAGCTTTACTCACTTTATCAGTGTATGTTCTTCTTAGTAATAATTATGAAAATAGTGATTTGGCAAGTTGAAAAAATAACATTGTTTTAGTTAAATACCTTTATTCTCAACCTTATTTTGTCATGTCTTACAATATTTCTTAACCACAAAAAAAGTCACAGCTTTTAACGTAAATGATTTTATGTATGTTGTGCATCATCCCCCCAATTATACCTACTGAATACCTAAGAAGCGGTGCAAATATTAGCAATTTCATCTTCTGGTAGAATCTGATAGCATAAAATGTCTTCTGAGTCGGGTATCACTAAATCACGCATTGTGTTCCTCGTTGTTGATGTATTGATGGCTCGAGGCTTTGATGAACATGCATTCGATTTTTCTCGATCATTCTGCATGTCGCTAACTCGAGTAAATGAAACCTCACGATTACCACTCTTGAAAATAAGCTCATGAATGTCTTCTAAATTAGATTTTAAATCATGCATTTTTTGGTCGAATAAAATTTCTGTTTTGGATATATTATTATCTCTGACCTGAGGATTTGATAGTCCTATCACAGATTTTATCCGACTAGTCACCATAACGTTATCTCGAATCAACGTAATGTCATCACTAGCTACACTTTTGAACTTCAAAATAACTTTACAAATGTCTTCTAAACTAGGATTTAATGAATCATGACTTGTAGATGATATCATAATAATTTATTAAGTTTCGTAATAAAACTTAATTAATATAAAATTTAGATCAAACCTTCACACTACAACTGTGAGAATCGAATGTTGCATACAATGACAGTGAGCAATATATATGTTACTCGGGCTCTGTTGCTAAAGAGTTAAAACTTAAATTCTATATTCTGTATCAGACATTTATCAATAAAATCTCCACCTTTTACAGCGTTCAAATAAAAACATTGAGGAAACTGTAAAGCATGCTGCATCCAAGGATCATCGTAAATCTCCCAATCTTCGATGACACCTCCACATGAAAAACATGCTGCTCGATCATTTATACTATTTCCACAATAAAAGAATCCAGCGTCAACCATTTCCATCACTAATCTTTTGTTTGAATCAACAGTTGCCCAGTAATGGTTAAATGAAAATAAACGAATTTTAGAAGTATGATACATATCATATCGAGGATTATATTTATTTTGAGACATGACCTTTGAGTATTTAGCTCTTGATGTATATATTTATAGAAGTATAATGAAGTAGCTTTGCTGTTGCCAACAATTTATAAACATATAAATGGAGGAGGGGTGAGGAGGACTATATTTATATATTTATTAAATAAAAAAGAAAAATTATTTAAAAAGTTTATTATCTAAGCACCATTTATTTAAACACATAACATTTTTTAAAGCACATATTGAGTCATGATAAATACAACAATACAAATCTTGAGAACATCTATATACATCATACAGGCTTAACAAACTAGGACAACCTTTATCTTCTAAATTATTTATATTATTATTTTCTAAAATATATTTTAACCACAATACTTTTTCTGAGCCTTTGGTGTAGACACATTTATCTCTTATAATATCTGTGATCAAATTTTGATAATCCGAATAAGATACAACTCCTTCAGACCAATATATCCTTCGATTACGTTCAATCCAATTTACTTGCCTTCTTTCTTGTTTTGTCAATTCGTAAAATGGAAATGGTGGTTTAATCAAAAGCACCTGCACTTTTTTATTACATAATATAGCTATTTCTTTAACTATGAATCCATTTGATTTTGTTTTAAAACCTTGAACATCTACAATGGCAGTCATGACAATTTTCGCACTATATTACTCCAAGGTTTATATTCCACAAGTCGATCGTTAATTATTAGGCAATATCCAGTTGTGTTATCTGGTATTTGTGCTGAACATTCAATTTCTAGCCGTACGTCTACCGGGCCTGTCTTTAAACTATCGTTTTGTCTTGAACAGTCAATAATAAAGAGCGGAGCCTTTTCCTTAAAATCCGTTAAATCAAGCAACGGGTCGACTGGGTAATTGTAATACGACTGACGAAATTTCACATACATTTCGTATAATATATTGTATTTGTTCTCGGAAAATTTTAAATTTAAAGGCTCATACGGATAATATTGTTAATTCAAAAATAGTGTTACGTTTGTAACTCCACAATGGTCAAACAGTGAACTGTCTTTGGTTTTATTATTTTTTCTATTTGTTTGTAAGCAAAAAATCACATAGGGAGGCTTCTCTAATTGTGATGCTGTTTTAACTGACCAAGAATGCTTTGTAGTTTTAGGGAGTAAAGGATACTCATATAAATCCCAATTTCTAAACGCCATCTGAATAGTTTTATCTCTTTCTAAATGTTTTAGAAGTGTCAGTCGCTCACGATCTGACACTTTTATGTGCGGTACACGCCATTGTATTCTTTGAATATCTATTTTAAAATGTGCGACATCATCAGTTACTATAACGCTGTTTACGTTAGAGTTACTTCTATTCAGTATAAGTTCATGCTTACAATTTATTACAATTTTATTATAATCCTCTGCAAATCCTAAAATTTTATTTAATGGTATAATAGCACTAAAATGACCCTCATTTTTAAATCCATCTAAGTTCCAACCCCATAAAGCAGCAACTCTACTTTCTCCTTCATTTAACGAAACGAATGACTTTACTGTTGACGTTATTCCAGAGTTTTTAATACGATCTATTTCTATACCATTCATTTCATACCTGATGTCTTGAAACAAAAACATAACAGAGTTATTAGTGAACGTAACAGTTTTCTTGATTGGATTCCCATCTTTACCGAAGAGCTTCGCTTGGCCTTCGATGTAAATGGAACTGGCTGACGGTAGCACGTATATGTCCTGTTGGTGTATGGGGATTCTGATTTCATCATTTTCCCTAAAGCTGTTATTATAGGGATTGTATGAATGGACTTCATAACTTTCAATTGAAGTATCGAAGTTTGGTGATTCAGTAATCTGTAGTATATTCATACTTTTAATCCTAGGGCTTTAAGATAATCTTTATTTGATTTAGTCAATTTCGTAACTTGTTTCTTACGTCTTTGCCCTTTAGGGGCTGTAGAGGAAATAAGACGTTTAATATTGACTACGGGGTTTTTATAATATAATATCATTTTGTTTTTCTTAAATGAAGGCGTAGTTGAATATGTTCTTCTCTGAAATTAATGCAGTAACCAAATTGATCAATAATCTTAATAGATAAAGATGAAATTACATTTTTGTTCACTGGAAAGTAAATAACGTTTTGTGGTGTTTCTATCAACTCTTGACCTATAGCAGTATTAGATACAAATTCATGAATAATATGTGTTGGTAATCCGTTGGAGTATGAACCGTGCACAAGATCACATTCTATTCTGATCACAGGCAGAATTTTATTGTTATCATGAACATTTGGTATTGAGTTTAATACTGAAAAGTATAGCAAGCCGCACTCGTATTGTCCAGACAAATTTAGAGGTGGTTGAAAGTATGAATCCAACTCTGATTTATTTCCAGAGATGGTCACCGTTATAGACATTCTTACATACTGAACACTTCTGGCAGATGCTGTTTATTTTATCCTTTGCTTACACCAAAAACTATTTAGGAATTTTAAACAAAGATGTCCACAATTGAAAGGATGATCACGTTGAATATTATCATAATTATATTGAACTTTAGAACCTAAGTATTTTATAAACTCTTTTGGGGGCTTGAGATTTCCATAACTGTCAAAATATTCAATATAATCATTGTATTTTGCATAGGCTACCCAATGAGAACCAGAATTTTTAGAACTGTCTAAATTAATAACTCCGCATTCTTTTTTAAAAGGTCGTTTAGGGAGCTCATCTCTCATAAAGACCCCTCGGAAATAGGGAAAATTATTTCCATACTTCAAAATATCTAAGTTAGTTAAAGCTCGTTTGGGTAGCCGATATTTTAGTTTTTTTCTTTCGATACAAAAATTCCAAGTCCATGTTTATGAGGTTTAAGATGTAGCCCCTTTCCGATACAAAGAGCCTCCATTTTTTCATTATGTCTCTTCATTTCTTCAAAACGCGTTTTAGCGGTCATGAATTCATTTATGGTTTTAGCTATACCAGCGGCACCACCTGCTAAGGCTCCCGCAGCTGATAATCCCGCAAAAATAGGAATCAAAGGTAACACTCCACCAGTTTTTGGTATGGGAATTACACGAGGAAGTTTGATAGATGAATCATCAGTTAATTCTCTAGCAGCAGCCATAGCTAATTCTATTGCCATTTTCTTGCACTTTGGTTTAAATTTTTGCATATGTCTTTTTGTTTTAGAAATGACATTTTTTAATTTATTTTTAAAACCATTCCCAAACTTCATTCTTCTGGAAACCTTTTTGCATACCTTTTTGTTACGATTTTTTAGGCCAGCGCCAGTTTTAATTTTCGCTAACATAGCTTTGCTTACTAGATGTGCTGCGAACTTTTCCCCTATACTCGCATCAGAAGCTAAAGTACGGTTTTTCGCCATTTTTAACAGAATTAAATCTGCCTCGTGTCTTTCCTTTAAGTTTGATGATTTGTGATAGGCAATGTCGTGTTCTTTGCAATATTCGTCTAATTTATTGATTCCTTTATCTTTGTGTGTAAGCCTCTTAATTAATTTCGTACCTGGACCACAATAATTGTATCCTGGTAAATGTAATTCAAATGGTAAATTATTTATAAGCCAATTGAGAAGACTACTCTCTCCAATACCCATTATATGACTGATCAATAATGTAACAAATACTTTATAAATATGTGATTATTATCAATTAACTAGTTTGAAATGTAAACAAAGGTTTCTTGACTATAAAATATTTGAGCTATCAATCCAGCTGTTTTCAGCAGAAGACAAACCAAGCCATTTTACTAAAACCCTGTTTCCTTTCCTTCTAAGAACTTTTTCGACTAGATATACATTGGGATGTTTCGTCTTTTGAAGCTCTTGCACATAAAATGCTCCTAAAATAGGTTGACCTCTGATTGTATCTTCAATTAAGTAGGTAATAGGAGCAGTGTTTTGTATTTTTCGAATTTTAAATATTTCTGTTGACCAGTTGGGAGTATATCCTTTTTCAAATGTTCCTTTATACTTACTGATACGTACATAATCTCCCACCTTAAACTTACTTTTTTTACTAACTTTTTTTACCGACCTTACGTATCTGTCTAGTATACGATTTTTATTAATTTTATTCACATTTGCGGGGATCTCATCAATTGTCCGATGATGGGTATAATTGTAATTATAAATAACATTATTAAGAGTGTTATCTATCCAATTATAGTTACCTTTAAAACTAAATTCTTTGTAAATTTTAGACTTTAATGTTCTGATAAATCGTTCAACTATTGAAGCCTTTTTTGTTGAGAAAGTTGAATAATGATTAATACGATAACATGTCATAAGTTTTTGAAATTTATTATTATAAAATTCTGTTCCGTTATCAGTTTGTAGATTTTGAGGGACCCGACCATTATCCAGCAAAATCTTAAAAGTGTTACATACATCGTCTTTGTTTTTACTTTTCAAAGGAAATGCCTAGGCGTATTTCGAAAATGTGTCAATAACAGCAAGAATAAACCTGAATGTTTTATTTTCTTTATAAATAGACTGCATGTCAATTAAGTCCGCTTGCCATAGATCATCTATATCTTTCATAATAACATTTCTTCGCAGAAAGTTTACTCTTGCATTTTTATGAATTTCGTTTACGACATCGGCTTTGCTCATTTTCAGATTTTTTTATTTGTTTAATTAATTGATGTCTTTGATGATTTAAATTTTTCTATAAATAAACATATAGTCATTATGAATGATACTGTAATACTGATTCAAAAGTTTATTTTTGCTAGTATTTATTCTTTAATTATGTTAGCTTCCTTTAATTCTTCGATGATAGATAAAATTTCATTATCATGATTTGTGTTGCCCGCATCTCTTGAAGCAACTAATAACTTCAATCTATCAACCAGTTCATTGGGATCATCCCAATATATCAAATCAGTGTTGGTTTTATAAGTCTTAAGCTTTGGTAAGCTACCTCCAAGTTTAGTCTGATTTTTTTCGGTTGAAATCTCTGAAAATAATGGCTTGATTATTTCTCGATATTTAATTCCCTTGTCACCTCTCATTTGACCTCTAGGGTTAAAATCTCTTTTATGGGCATTTGTATAAGACAATATATCTTTATAGACGAGTTTATCTCTGTTTGTTATTGATTTTAAATCAGGGTTCTTTCGAAGTAAAAGTTCTTTTAGCCCAGGCGTTAAATTGTAAGTTTTGTCTCCGATTTTAATCAAAAATACGAAGTATTCCCATTTGAGCACCTATTTTTAGGGCACCAATGCTTAGAGCACCAATGCTATTCCCTTTTCAGCACCAATCAGTATTTTAGCTTGGTGCTCTATTGGGAACAAAATAAATAATTCGACTTTATTCCCCATTGAGCACCTACGGTGCGGTAGCTTCTAGTGATAGGGTGTATAGTAAAACATATCGATAAAAAACAAAAGTTTTATATTACAGTATGTCAACAATTATGTGAAAATTTCTTAGGTTTCTACGATCACTATACATTGTATACATTATAAAATAAAATATAAAATCACGATATCATTAATATACGCGATGTAATCCAGTTAAACTTGTTTTATTATAATTTTATGTAAGACTTGGATAAAAAATCACAGTATTTTTATTAATCATAGGTATTAATTTTTTTATTTTACTAGGTTTAATTATAATTAATATTACAATCAGCTTTTTATTATTTTGGTACATAATCTTCTTATAAAACATAAAAATAAATCTCATTCATCGTAATAATATAAAGTCTTTATGCAATTATATCTTAGTTTAATAATATTTCTTACTTATACTTTGTATATATTTTATTTATAAGGTTAAGTTAATCCATAGTCTCTGCCTACCCCAATGGGATACAGGTGTGATAATATGTTTGTATGTAAATTAGCTGGAGAAACTTTGCTAAAACAATTTTGTAAGTGAAAATAAAATGCATAAGACATGCTATGGGCGGCTAAATCGAGCCCTCGATCTTTCAAATTATTGGCCTTGTTTTTATAAATTGTAAGAATAGGCTCATTGGTAGATTTAGCTTCCTTGTAAAGGTCCACTCACGTATTAATACATTTTTATTTTCAACACAAAATGGAACTTATTACGTGACTGCCTCGTTGGTTTAGTGGTCGCAAGCGCGACTGTTGAGCATGGGGTCCTGGGTTCGATTCCCGGGTCGGGCAGTGTTATTGGGTTTTTTTCAGTAGGAAATTCTCAGTAGCAACCCGGAGTCTGGATTTGTGCCCGGTTAATGGCAATAGGCTCGCCCCCTATTACATGGGACTTATAACATAACTGGCGAAATGTGGGTGTACTATACAGCTCTGCCTACCCCTTCGGGGAAATATAGGCGTGATGTTAAGTTATGTTATTACGTCACGTAGAAATGCACCGCAGTTAGATAATAATAGAAAATATTTGCATCACGACGAAAACAAGTTCTGGAACAGTTCGAATACATTCATACTTTTTTTTTCGTGGTGAAAATCCTCATGGACACACTCCGCCTGGGGAAAGCGGAGCCAGTGTCGGACTGTTACCGACTAAAAACCACCACGGGGTTCCTCTATTGACCCTTGGCCGGGGGCGTGGGAAAAAAACTCCCGTATTCGCCCAACCATCTTCAGCAGGTTCCAGCTCGCCACTGGCAGATGAGCCCCTTCTCCCCGTGTGGCAACCACATCGGCCGCACCCTCCTCTTGAATGGCACGCGTGGCACACTACGCGCCACCGTCACGGGCTTTGACTGGTAGGGCGGCGGGCCACCCCGAGTCCACCGCTCGCAGGCCCACACCTAGGGTGGCTGGAGATCGGGATACGCTCTCCTACGACGCCCAGGTCGTCTCCTGCGGATGGGAAGAGAAGTCGTCGACTCTCGAACCCTCTCCGCTGCCTCCTTAGCGAGCATCACCTCCTCGCAGAAGGAGACGAGAGGTCGCTGCCGCCTACTGCAGTAATAAGGTCACGGCGCTGCGCCACCCAAGCTGGGCACTCCACCCGTGTGTGCTGCGTTGTGTCCTCTGGACATCTCCCGCAGTGATGACACTCGGGCGTCGGCTCCCAGCCTATGCGACACAGATACTTCCCGAAGCAACCGTGCCCCGAAAGTATCTGCGTCAGCCGGTAGGTGAGGGCACCATGGCTCCTCTCCAGCCATGATGGGCTTTACCGCCGCTATTGCAGCATGCCCTGCGCTAGGTTGAGCAAGGGAGGAAGACTCTCTCGCTGATCCGATCCGCCGTAGACGGACAGGGTGGCGCAGACGTCTATATGGCGATCTGATGCCACCCTAAATAAAGCCAGTGGGCGATAGATTGGGGAGTCTATCGTCCGCATTGCACGGCCCTTGAGTTGTGGTGATGTCCCAGGTGTGCCCGGACATCGCCAAAAGAATGTATACAATTAAAGTATGTAGGCCCTGAAGTGGGCCGCGCTGGATAGGTTGCGAAAGTCATGCGTAGCAGTTCTCGTGGCCCATCCACCCAAGGTGAAAGTAGGCACACGGCGGAGTTTTTAGTGAGTGCAAGCCCCACATAACCGCACTGCTTCCCCGGCAGTGTGACATGAGATAGGCATTTTCTCCGCTTAAAAAAAGTCGCTCCTCCCATTCAGCCACTAGGATCTGGCGGGTCCTCACGCTGGTGGTACCTCAGCGCAAGGTCTCCAGATCCCAGGGCATTGATCTGGCTAGGAGAATCTACATCATCAGCTTGGGTGCCAATGCCAACCGCAGAAAGTGCGACATTTCTCATACTTCATGTTACTCGGGATATCCCTGGGACCAGTACAGTCGGCGCAGTTTGTGGCCCTCTCAATTTACCTACGCTCTTCCTATTAATATGAATAGAGTTAGGTAATTTATTTTATTAGTTTTGCCTAAAATTGGTTTATGTACACAAAATTTGATTTGAGGAAACATGTGATAATAACAATACATGATTAACTAAAAATAATAATATTGTGAATTTTTCGATAATTTTTACAATACACCGCATCACTAAAAGCTACCGTACCGTAGGTGCTCAAAGGGGAATAAAGTCGAATTATTTATTTTGTTCCCAATAGAGCACCAAGCAAAAATACAGATTGGTGCTGAAAAGGGAATAGCATTGGTGCTCTAAGCATTGGTGCCCTAAAAATAGGTGCTCAAATGGGAATACTTCAAAAATACACTATCATTGTTCAAACTGTCAATTTTAGAAAATGATACTACTGAGTTGCCCATCATAAAAGTTTTGTTTTCGTTCCTTATTCCAAATGGAACATTTACGCCATCATAAATACCATGGATGTCATCACTTTCTAGTGAAATTTCTAAATTATCTTCTACTTCATTTTTAGGAAATTCTTCAGAATGTAAATGAGCATCGTAAAAGTTATCGCACTTAGTAGAAGAGCTTGTGTTACTTTCATCTGATTGGATTACTTCAGAATTTGCGTATGACACATTTTTTCCTTGTTTAGAACTTTCTAGAAATATTTTTGAATTAACTAAAGTTTTAAGGGGCTCTGCAACAGGTTTTAGCATTTTGTTAAGACGCTGACAACAGCCAAATACCCCAAATAGGCTTCTTTTAAAAACATTTTTAGCTGTATCTATTCAGTTTGTGGCTGTGAAAAAAATATATGTTAATCTTGATCGTATTTTCTGAAACTGTATTGTGCCCAAAACACGTTTTCTTGAAGTTTTCTCGATAGAAAAGAATTGTAAACTAACCTCTTAAAACATGCTTTAAAGCAAACAATCTCTATTATTTACTAAATATTATAAATAAAACTAAGAAAACATTTGAGAAAGACAATAATCTAAACATTTGTTGTTTCTGTTTTTCAAATAAGCTTTTAGTTTTTTATTAAAAATAAAAATTGTTAATTTTCATTCAAGTTGAGCGGCGTATCCGACGTCCGTCGGCTCGTTGCCTCTCTTTCAGTTCTGTACGAAACGACAGTGACCGCAGAGGTCTGATTTTTTAGGTGTTGTCAGCCTCTTAAGTGATAAGTTAACTTCATGTTCTTGGTTTTTCATTTGTTTCAACTTACTTTTAATAGAGTCGGCAGACTTAATTATTTCTATTTTAATATTTTTCTCCATGTTTTTTTAACACTGCTTTCGACCAAGGAAAGAGTAACACTAAATTTATTTGTATGAAATACAGATTTTATATCTTTACTCGAGGTGAAAAAAAATGTCGAAATTTTTTCTGTACCTTCCATGGTTTAATGGTGATTCTTTGCTAATACAAACAAAGTTATGTGGCTGGCTCCAAACTGTGTTACAAATATTTTTAAATTGATTCCATGACAAATCAGAACTAACATGTTCTTCATAAATATGCTTTAGGTTCACATCATCTTGTTTAAATATTATAAGAAAGTTAGCATTATCACGTAACAATTGTTTCGGAATTTTCGAGTAGGTTTGAGATAAGTAAAAGCAATCAATTTGTTTATGTCTACCCATAGAAAAATAATTACGAATGTTTATTTGATTTTCGCAAGCAACATCATCAAAAATAAATACAGAATTGGATAAAGCTTCACTCGGAGTTATAACATCATTATCATTATTGAACTCATAAAACTTAATCTGAGGGACTCTCCTTATGACTTCTCGTAAAAAACGATATTTTGGTTGAAAATTTGTCTTAGAGTATAAATAAAGATTTTTAAATTTGAGCCCATTTGCATGCAATAACAAACTGATCACAGTATTTGTTTTACCACAATTTGAAGGACCGCATATTACACAACGAATTGTATTAGGCAATAGAACGCTATGTCTGATCTGGTTAGCAGAGTCACCAAGATTTATGTTGTTAACGTCTAGTGATATGAGCTGTTTGATCAACTTCATCTTGGCTATTAATTTAATTACTGCCTTACATTCATATATATATATATATATATTTATATATATCTATATATGTACATTATTATATGGATATCATCCCGGAACAGGTTTGGACTTGCATTGAAAACATGTCATTGACTTGTATCTTAGAGAGTACATCCAACTTCCTTTTTTTAGATTTTTGTCTCGGATATCTGAGTAAGTGCATTGTTGGCAATCGATCTGTCCAAATAGGATACATAAAGGTAGGGTCATAGTGCTGATGTTGAAGTGTCTGCAAAATAGTCTTTATTCACAGCTCATATAAAGATGAGAATTGACTGTTATACTGTACACAAAAGTAATAAATTGATACTCTTGTATTGAATTTTGTTGTTGGGACCCAACCCTATTAATTTTTACATCATAAATAGGGTTGATGTTGTTTCTGTCCTTACATTTATAAATTGTCCACTGTACGTATTTGAATAATAAAAGCTAGTTCTTCAATAACTCTCAGACAAGAAACTAGTCTTCAACTAGATCCGTTGAAATGGTAAGTGATCTTTATAAGTTTATAATTAAATGTTTTATTAATTTTGTTAACCAATTGTATTCATTTAGTTTTATGGTTGTTAAAATGACAGTGTTAAAAGTTTCTATAGAATTTATTTCTTTTTTCCAGGAGGATATTTTTAATGCAGTGAGTTTGGGAAGTTCACAACCTATTCTTGGACAGCAACTAAGAGACGAAGAAATTGAAGAGCCTTTATTTTATTCTCAGCGGGATGATCTACCTGATGCCTGCCTACTAAAATATCGACCTATCGATTATGTACATGAGGATAATATTATAGAAAAACCTGACCAAGAACTTAAAAAAAAAACTGTAAAACGAAAGAGATATAACCCCACCGATTTATTAAACTCTTCTGCTGCATCACTCACGTCTCATATTATAAAAAAAGTGAAAAATGGAAGACATTTAATTAAAATATCCATTTCCAATTGCGAAGAGAACACTTGTGTTAACGAGCCTGCTGAAGTGATGGTACAGTACGTCGTGCAAGAACACTATGATGAAGTGTTAGAAGCTGCTGAAGATTTGATTGAAAAAATAGGAAAAAAGTTGAGTTTAGACCTAAGATAAAAATGTATGTGATAGTGTTATAAATTTTATATGTGCTGGTGTTGTTTTAGTATGTCTTAATTGTTTTATGTGATTATTTGTATGTGTATTACAAGACTATTGTTAATATCTTTAATAAAAACCTAGTTAATATTTCATGTAGAAGAGTTTTATTATTCTCCCCAATTGAAGGCAGCAAAAAGAAAGAAAACAGTTTTTAATTCTTATACATATATTTCTATATTGAAATGATACAGTTACAATAAGCATAATACAATACTAAATAGTTATCTTAAATCTAAGTTACAATATTATAAACTATTACAGAAACCTAAATGTTATTATTGCTGTACTTATATATTCGTTTTATAATGACCCCAAGGCATGGAGTCAATTTTACTTTCCATGATCTGTCGTTTGTCATCGTCTCTAGAGAGAACCAACTTATTGATCTTTTGTGTATAAATTTTATGATTTTTAGATCTAATTATACACATATCATCTCTAACACATTCATTTAAAAATAATGCCTTTTTATAACTTTCAATGTCAAGTTTTTTAGTGACACATTTTTTTACACCTTTAGCTTTCTTTATTGAAGATATATGGGTATCTATGCAATACAATTTCGCTCTTAAACCAACATATTCTGAAATAATTATACCTCCCATTTCGTCTTTAAAATATCCAGGGAGTTTTGAATTTACATTTGGCATATTAAACAAGTTTCCATCTTCAAAATTATTCGTGTCAAAAAACATTAAATTTCTTTTTAAATCAGCATAAAAGTCTTTTGTGTATATGTAATACAAAAGACTATCTGTATCAGTGTAACAAAGGCGTATATTATTTTCATAGATACGTTTCATTACTCTATAATGAAATCGATAAAGATGACTTTTAGCTAGTTCCAAAATAGTAAAGCCAACATAGATTGGTCGATCAAGAGTGACTTTTGATTGATGCATTTGGATTGCTACTAAGGACTCCGATATTACTGATATATTTTTAAAATTTGGAGCACTAATGTACTTTTCAGCTCCCGAAAACTTATTAGTTTTATTTGACTCATCTTTCCATACATTTACTAACTTTACATTAACTTGTTTCCTTTTATTTTCTATTGTTTTCCCAAATATAGAATTAATTAGTTTTTTGAATAAATCTCTTTCGAATTCAGAAGTAGCGTTTTGTCTAAGAGTCGTGTTCAATAAAATATAAGGTTTTAAAAAGTTGCTTTGGTCAAATGCCAGTATTTTATGAATTTTCGATAAAACCAAACCATTTTTTAAACATTCCATCAGATGAACGTAGTGAATAACATAATTATATTTATTATTTAGATTAGCAATTAATTTAGGATTCTTACTACCTGGAGGTATTAGTTTTTCAGCAGCAAAAGGCAAGTCTGAGTGAGCATCATGTATTTCAGGAGGGTAAAGTATATCTACTTCAAGAATGTAACCGGTTTCTGATTTAGATGAAAGACACATAACATCAAAATTTGCTATTTCACTATTATTCAAATATCTAAAATTACCTGTTGGTAGTCTCTGCTTCATAGCATAGCCATATAAATTAACGCAATCTAAATAAACTAAAAAACTATCGCATTCGTTTTTATTATAATGTTCAAGGTACTTGTTATTCGCTCTGGCATATCTTAACGAACATTGAGCAAGACCTCCTCTGATGCCCTTTTCTATCATTTGATACATGTCTAGATCAGTTATAAGATCTAAATTAATTTTTGTGTACAATAACATTGCATCCCAACTTAATGATGGTGATGAAACATAATGTGCAGGATCAAGACCGTAATACTGCAAACACATGCGTCTAAACTTTTCAAAAATATCACAAATTAGTAGGACATCACATTTTAAATATAAATCTGTATATTCACCTAAGTTAGAAATATTAAATGCTTTCCAAACCTTTTTAGCGTGTTTGTAATCTTTATCGGATATAGACTCTGAAGTTAGCTTGTTAAAAAACTTAATAGGCTCTGGTAATTTGGTTTCTTCATATTTTTGCCAAGAGTCTATGTAATCATAACAATATATTCCTTTTTTGCAAACAAGGTCCAGCAAATGCTCATCATCAAAAAATGCTTTCATATTTTGAAAATCATCTCGTTTCATAGTTTTGACCAAGCTGTCTAAACTTGAACTTAAAAAGTTAAAAGAGTCAATGAATTTTAATTGAGCTATACTTTTGCCATCTAGTGGAATGAATTTTGTAAATGAAATATATTTTTCTTTCGTTTTCGGTAACAGATTAATTCTACCGCAAACAGATGATAGCTCATTAATAAACAAATGACAGTCATATCCAGTAAGGTTATGAAATATGATTGGGATAAATGGACAAACTTTTGCATTCAAATTACATTCACTATGAGCGGGCCCATTGTATTTCCCTGTAAAATGATTATGATCCTTAACTATTTTGCTACTAGGAGAAAATTCGCCTTTACAAATATGACAATGTGTACTATTTTGAAAAGACATAAGTTCTTGTTCTGTAAGCGGTATCATATCTCTGTTTACAACTAATATCTTATATAATCGTTTGATATCTTTACATAAGGTTTTAACAAACTTTTTAGAACAGTCGGGACCACGATAAGAAACTAAATTGTTCAATTCAGGATTCGTTTCACAATAAATATAATAAGCAAAACATGTAGCTTCATGTACTTGAATATTTTCTACAAAAGCAGACTTATTTTTGTCAGAATATTCACGTAATAAACTTTCAAAGTCACCATATATCACAATAGGAATTCTAATTGTCCTTTCAAAGTTTGAAAAAAATATTTTTGTGTTTACTTCTGGTAAAATAGTTTGAATTCCAGAACAATCGTGATCATTTCGTTTTTCTTTTGTGCTGAAGTATGTAAAGCATTCATCGCATAAGTATATTTTAGATTTGTGCTTTGTTAATTGCTTACGTACAAGTTTTTCAAAGTTTTTTATAAGACAGAAATGACTTTTCCCTTCTTTTGTTAAGTATAATAAATTAACATGATTTGATTTACGAGATGAAGTCTTATACAGCGGACCTGTTACACTGCCATTTTTCGTTAAACCGTAAATGTTAACGCTTATTTTAGGATTATTACTTTCAAAGCATTTTATATCCTTTAAACTGGGAGGAAATGACATATTATAAATATTTAATACTTTAGAGTAATTGGTATAGGATGAAACTCTGCTTGGATTGTTTTTTGCTGGGTATAATTTTGCTATAACAGACCAGAGAAAACAATGTTCATCCGTATTTTTTACATTTATGCAAGACTTAGTATTTCGTATATGTAAAGGTAATGGTAAATATGAACCAGCTCTTAAAGGATTGTATTTCATAATATTTAATTCCAGGTGACTGATTGCGTCAAGTGCCCAACCTGATCCTGATAGTTCATATTCGGAGCATTTAGTCTTAAGTGTTTCAACAAATTTTTTGTACAAACTGTACATATCTGTATTTTGAACTATAATCTCATACTTTGTATTAAATGACTTAACGGCTGTTTCATTGTTTTTTGCCAATATAAATGTTGCAAAGAGTTCAAAGTTTATTTTGAGTGACTTATGTTTTTTTAACGATGCTTTTATAAGATTAATAACATCATCACAAACGGTATGCAAAAATAGTTCTGGCGCAACATAAATATCTGCTGATATTATTCTAAAACTAATTATTCTTTTCTTAAAAGCAGTTGCTATAACATAAACGTTATCAAACTCAGTGCGAAGTAAGGAATTAGACTTATGAATATTTGATTTTTTATGTGACGCATAGTTTAAAACGTTAACGTTACATTTTACACAGTGCACCATGATTAATGAGTAAAATGTATGTTATAAAAATTTCTGTTTTTATAATGATTCTCACTCGAAAGTTTATAGAATAATAAACAATACAATAACTTGAATCAGTATAGTTTAAAAAATGTTTCAGACTCGAAAGTCTCTGTAAAAGAAAAACATTGAACTCGATTAATAGTATTGCGTAACTTTATTGAATAATAGAAAATTTATAATAACTTGAATGTATTAGTTATTAAATATTTCAGACTCGAAAGTCTCTGTAAAAGAAATTTCACTTGATTAGGTAATACTATTGCGTAAGTTTATTGAATAATAGACATTTTAAAATACTTTATTAGATTGGTTATTAAATATTTCAGACTCGAAAGTCTCTGTAAAAGTAAACATTAGTTACACTTGATTAGGTAAAACTTATTGCGTAAGTTTATTTAATAATAAACAATTCATAATAATTTCATCAGATTAGTTATTAAATATTTCAGACTCGAAAGTCTCTGTAAAAGTAAAACATTAGGTACACTTGATTAAATATTATTGCGTAAGTTTATTTAATAATAGACAATTTATAATAATTTCATCAGATTAGTTATTAAATATTTCAGACTCGAAAGTCTCTGTAAAAGAAAACATTAGTTACACTTGATTAGGTAAAACTTATTGCGTAAGTTTATTTAATAATAAACAATTCATAATAATTTCATCAGATTAGTTATTAAATATTTCAGACTCGAAAGTCTCTGTAAAAGTAAAACATTAGGTACACTTGATTAAATATTATTGCGTAAGTTTATTTAATAATAGACAATTTATAATAATTTCATCAGATTAGTTATTAAATATTTCAGACTCGAAAGTCTCTGTAAGAAAGAAATATTAAACTCGCTTAATAGTCTAGTGAATAATAAACAATGATAATAACATTGGTAGTGAGCACTTAAATAAAATATATTGATTATAAGAATAATGTAGTAAACTTATGATAAAATAAGAAATTAACAATAAAACAAAAGGTCTCCATAACGTGTGAGCATACAAATTTTTTTTTTGTTAAAAATAATTTGATGGATATGTAACTGGCACCACGTTACGGAGCTCCTCTTTTGCAGCCGCAACCAACTGAATGGCAGCCTTAAAAGTGGGACTGCCTGTGTTAAAAGCGCACTTAAAGGTTGTCATCGCTTGCTTCCATCGCTTGGACGGATCCAACACGGCTGGCGGCTCTATTTCATTCGTCGAATAGAGGCGGCACTCAATGTAATATTCACCACGTTTGGTGAGGTCTCTTTGCAAAATAAAGTCTCCGTCAGCCTGTCGCCTCGATAAAAAACTACGCAACGGGGCAGCACGCACGGGCTCGAGTTCACTTTCGTTTTCTTCCTGAAACAAAAAATAAACAAATTGTATTAAATATAAACTAGAATGCTAAGCCCTAAACGTCTATTCAGTTTATAAAAGATGGTCACAATAATTATGTTGGGTGGCTCATGCTTGACGTTATTACTTAGTGAACTTTTACGACACACCATGGTACGATTTGGTACAGATTAAGAAACTTACGTCGGTGTCAGGAAAGACGCGTGCACGCTTCTTTGAAGTAGGCGCCGCCGGTAGCGAAGCTCCGTCCTCGTTGTCCGAATCGCTGTCGAACAAGTCATGTGGTACAGTTTTTTTGCTGGAACTGGAGCCGCTCTTGTTCTTGCTTGACGTCTTCGCAGACGAGCTCGAAGGTGATATTTTGTTGGCGCGCGGCTTAGCGGGCAACTTCTTTTTAGAAGCTGCAGGTTCCACTGCTTCAAACGGATTTATACACGACCTGAAATGTAAGACAGTTAATTAAATTAACATGAAACAGTTATTTTAAAAAATAAAATCAATTCATTAAATTAATTAAATATATCAAATAAAATTTATACATACATACTTGAACGTAGACAGATCCCAAAAGCACTTGATGCTAATTATCAACAGATTATGAAGCGCAGGAACAACTAAAGCCCTATTTATAATATAAAATTAATAGGGTTGGGTCCCAATAGCAAAATTCATTAAAAGTTTAATCATTATTACTTTTGAGTGCATTATAACAGTCAATTTTCGTCTTTATATGATCTACTAATAAAGACTATTTTGCAGACACTTTAACATCAGCACTGCGACCCTACCTTTATGGATCATATTCTGAAACGATCGATTGCCAACAATGCATTTATTCAAGTAAACAAGTCGTAATTCTAACAAGAATTAAGTCGTATTAGATGTACTCTATAATATAATACGACGACATACGATGGACCAGCACTGACTGGTTTTTCTATAAAGATTAATGTAAATCCAATGTAAATTGAATATAACATAACATCATGCCTGTATTCCCCGAAAGGTTAGGCAGAGGTACACCCTATGGGTGTATACTACTACACTATATAACTAAGAACTATACATATAACGAACTAACTATATATATATGTAAATAATTGAATATTGGAACATTTATTAAGTGATCCGTGCGGTTCTCGACGTAGAATAGGCCACCTCATCCTCACTCCGAAATAAAAAATACTTATTACATGTATCTGTTCAAACCATACTCTATCGAGACTTAATTTTATCCAAATCCGTTCGGCCGTTTCGGTCTGATCAAGCTAAAAACCGACCTGATGTTAAGCAGTTACCTTTGCCCATAACAACTGCAATAACACCTAGACCGTTGCCTTAATTGTACTGCAAGTCTGTACGCCAAACTGAGACATGAAGATGGAAAGTCTCATGTGATTGTAATTTTACCGGCACCCGACCTCTTCGCACCAAAACACAGCAATGCAAGCACTACTGTTTGGCGGCAGAAGTAGGTACGGTGGTAGTACTTCCTTGGACGAGCTCTTTCACAAAGGAGCTCTACCAGAACAAAAAAAACAATAGCACTATGCCTGGTGAATCGAACCCAAGTCCTCGCAACAGATGCGCTTGTAGCCGCTAGACCATCCATGCAGTTCGTGATGTACGGTCACGATCCTTCCCGGTAGTACATTTTTGTCGACAAAATCCCTTGAACGAATTCTGCTACATTACACGTACAGTCAACAAATCGGAATAATGACCCACTCAACTGATAATTCGTTTGAAATCGTCAAAACAGTAAAGTTATCTTCTATGCTGCACTTAGGACATTTTGAATATTACAGAAACTGAATTAAAACGGTCAGAGATCTGTGCCGTTTTGAGCTTTGTTATCCATGCAATAGATTTATAATTGGATTGGAAATTATGTTTTTGATAAATCAGGAATAATGTTTTGAATTTCGAATAAGCTGTCGTTTCACGTGGTTTTCCTACAAACAACTATATTTTTTAAGAAACCTATACAAACTTTTTCGATTACAGAACGTTAATAAAATAAAAATGACTATTAATAAAATGTCAAGTACGAAATGGTGTCAAAACTACGAGGAAAGAACCTACATACTGTAAGTAGCTTCTTTATTCGTAGTGTCAAACAATACTTTTTTGGAGATAAACATCAAGAAAGAAAATTAGAAAAATAATTTTATTGGTAAACTAGCTGTCACTGTCAATAGCTAACAAAATTGATAACAAGTCTGTTGCCAGGGAAATATCTGTTTAAGCGAAATTCAACCTAATTGTATTAGAATGTCTGTAGGATATTAAGCTTATCGTGGGTCATGATTCCGATTTGTTGACTGTACCTACTTATACGGCGGCTGCCATCGAACATTGAGTGCAAGTGATTTTAGCTTTAGTAGTGGTTCATCGGAAAGATTTCCGACTGTACGTCTCAGTTATGTAGGCATAAAGTGTCATCGTGTCAGCACATACTGTAATTGGGATCCGATTCCACCATGATATAAGGAGCGGTATTGAATCAGTAGTGTATAATTGGGGAATTCTGAATCACGGAGCGAAGCGAAGCGAAGCGAAGTGATTCAGAATCCCCAATTATACACTACTGCTGTATTTTGCATGGCCCCAAAAATATTTGATAAACTACCCATGGCTATAAAAGAAACGAGAGACTCAAATTGCTTCAAAAAAAGGGTTCGTACATTTTTAATAGAAAAAGCATACTACACCATTACTGAATTTCTAGCTGACAATAGTTTATAATGTTCAATTTTGTTTTAAGGATGACGCTGGCCACCATATTATCTACTTAGATTAAGCTTAAACATGTTAATTATTTAAATGCATAGTGACATAAGACTAATTTGAATCGTATATTTAATTTAATTTATATTCTAGTTTGATCATGACTTGCAATGTGATTTTAAAGCTATTTTTCATTTTGTTTGTCTAATATTATTATAATTGTAATTTTGTACGCTACATTAGTGGCAGGATATAGAGGCGCTAATAATAAATACTTCTGAAATAACAACCATTGTACCTATATTCACGAAAAATAAATGAATTGAATTGAATTGAATTGAATTGAACAATGCTGACAGTTTCGGAGGACATACATGTAGACATACCACGACGCGAACACTTCTCGATTACCGGATTCCACGAGGAGGACAACCTATATCCATCTTCCCGATTGAAATTTTTATATTTCTTTATCTCAATCGCTTCTCGTACAATTCTGGGATAGTAATGACGATCAGTGGAGAGGATTTTCGGGTCGTGTAGCTCAATCCAATGGTTTGGTCCTGAATCGAGCAAATGTTCGGCTATGGCAGATTTGTCCACTTGACGGCGCCTTACCGCTGTGATGTGCTCCTTCACTCTCTTCGCGATAGTACGCTTTGTCTGTCCAATGTAGGAGCTACCACAGCTGCAGTCAACCTTATATACCCCCGGTGTTTGGAATGGTATCACATCCTTCGCTGTCCTGACCTGATGTGCTACTTTAGATAACGGAATAAATACAGTCTTAATGGAGTAGTTTCTCAGTGCTGTTTCAACTTTAAATGCTTGTTATATTTTGATTTAATTGTGCACGACAAGTCCCGTAAACTTGTTCAGAATCTTAGGTGTCTTTATTTTTCTTTCTATTACTTGCGATCGCACGAGAAGATTATATTGACACGAACACTGCTAATATCACGTAGTAAGAAAATATACTTGCTAAAGCAGGCCGCACACCTGAGCCACACACCACACGCACGCAACATCACCAGAACAACAACATCGTAACATCATCATCACGTACTTCATCCACCACTTCACCGATGGTGAAGTACTACCACCACAGTACCTATTTCCACCGCTAAACAGTAAAACGCTGTCCAACGCTGTCCACACATTTCTGGGCCTTCCGAGCTTCCAGGCCGTGTTTCTTTATTTTTTTACCGACTTCAAAAAAAGAGGACGTTCTCAATTCAATTGTAATTTTGAAAAATTTAAAAGATACATGATTTTTAGGCCTACCACAAGGTGGACCGACGACCTGGTGAAGGTCGCGGGAATCCACTGGATGCGGAAAGCGCAGGACCAGGACCGGTCGTTGTGGCAATGCTTGGGGGAGGCCTATGTCCAGCAGTGGACGTCTTTCGTACACAACTCGTAATCTATAATAATATTATAAATAAAGAGGAAAGATTTGTATGTTTGTTTGTAATCCATATACTCTGAAACTACTGAACAGATTTTAATAATTATTTCACCATTAGAAAGCTACTTTATTCAGAAATAACACAGACTATATTTTATTACATTACGCGGGCAAAAGTCGAATTACTGATAAGATCACATTAAACAGTAGTGACTCATAAATGTCTTAAGATTCCCACTATACATATACATATAATCAGTCTATGTCGGGCTTCTTCTCAGTATGATAAGACTTAGGCCTTAGTCCACCACGCTAGCCTAGTTCGGGTTGGCGGACTACACACACCATTGAGAACTGTATGGAGCACTCTCAGGTGTGCAGGTTTCCTCACGATGTTTTCCTTCACCGTAACCAAAGTGATAATCAAATTCTGATCCGCACATTAATCCAAAAAGACAGAGTTTTAAACCGGATTTGAATTTAGACCCACCTGCATGGAAGGCAAGCGTTCATCCACTAAGCTATAACTACTTTTTCAACACACTTGCTCGTATTGTGTTCCTGTTGAATTGTGTCTGTGTATTTATGTGCTTTGTGTCAAATAAATGTTTCTTTCTTTCTTTAAAGTGGCTCTTATTGCATCGCTTTTAGGTTCATAATGTGGCTTACAACGCACGCGTGCTTTTTTCATTATATTATCGCACTAGTGCTTTACAGTTTATTTTTAAATCGCAACAAAGAGTTTTTATGCCTGAACTAAATTAAAAATTTTTGGGAATAAATCAACTGTATTAATTAAAATATGCTATATAAACATTTAATTTCATCAAATTATTATTTTTTGTCAACAAATTAATATTAATTTGTGTTATAAATAAAAAAATCAATTTATAATATTTTTATATTAGGCTGTTTGGCGTTTTCCTTCGACCACCAGCGCGCGCATAGCTTTATGTCACCGCGCGATCAGCGCACCATTTTTATAATTATTCACAAATTCAATATTTGTCTAAAATGTGTAATTTATGTTTTTTTCCTCGCAAGTGTATTGAAAAACGTCGTATGACACGCGTGAGCATTGACTATTATACTCTCGGCTCCATTACGCCCTCGCCTTCGGCTCGGGCTGCAATCCAGCCTCGAGTATAATAGTCAACTTAGCTCACTTGTATCATAATGTACTATTTCCAACTTTAACAACCTCAAAATGAAATGTAATTTGTTACAGACATAAAATTGTAATCTTTAAGCCATCACGATTTTTAAATATTGCAATGAAGGCATTTATTATTAATGTTGCGGAAAAAGTGGCACTATGAATGTACACCAGTGTGTGGCCTGCCTTAATTCACCATCTTGCAATATAAAGCGTCTTGCATACAGACGGGCGTTTGCTATAAAAGGACGACTGATTAAACTATGTAGAAGCTGGGAAAATTTGGATGAGACAGAAGGGAACGTCTACATGTCTGCATATTACCTTCATCCAGACGGAGAAATGGTTCAATTACATACAGTATGACAGACCTTCTATTCCCAAGGGCTTCCCGAGAGTGTTAAGTGCTTGGATTCATTTGCAAAGCGAGGCTGTCATGCCAATGGTGTCGATTCTCTTGTTCACAAACTAAACTTATTTTAAACTATTGCTCTCTTTTACTAATAGTAGATACAAGAAAGGGATGGCAATAATTTTAGAACTGTCAAATTAGTCGGAATTTAGATTTCCATACCAGTTTAGTCGTGATCTCGGAACGTGCCCACTAAATTACAAAGACATGTAACATGTAAACTAATTTGACAGTTCTAAAATTGTTGCCATCCCTTTCTTGTATCTACTATTAGTAAAAGAGAGCGATAGTTAAAAATAAGTTTAGTTTGTGAACAAGAAAGTCGACACCAATATTTATGACCGTTTATATTGATGACCGTTTATGTTTTCTGAAATATTTTATAAACCCTATAGGTACATAGCAGTAAAGAAAGAAAGAAGAAAGAAAAGAAACCTGTTTGGTCAGGGGACCCCCGTCTGGAACAAAGACATTGTTAAAATTCATATTTTTTGACCGGTTTATTATAATGCTAAACGCAACTAAACGTAATACAAGCATAGATGGCAGGGAACATCATGCGTTGGATTGAGATACCACAGGACCCAGGTTCAATCCCCAGTAAAACATGACTTTTTGTATGTTTTATTTAATAGTTAGCTGTAACTTTGACGTTACCCTCCAGATGAAACTAACAATGACACAGATAAAAAGAACACACATACACACGAAATAAAAATAAAGACAGTAATAAATAAAGAAAGAGAGATAGATTCTCTTACATACAGCTGTCAGTGACAATCATGCAGTAGCCGTTAACGTTCTTATATGATATGGTTATTATTTATGTAACAATTTCATTACCCGAGTAACTTCCTTGTAAGTTGTCACACAAACACCCAAAGCATTAAATCATAATAGGTGATCAAACGAACTTACCTGTGATGTTCGATCATTATTATACGAAGGGCTTCGTTCGAAGATATATGTATTAACCATGCAGCTTTCTCGAGTTACTCGGCAACTGAACGCAATTTTCAGAGCTAAAACTAAACGTAATTATAAGTACATTGTCTATGTCCTTACGTCAACTGTCATTCTTTTTAGAGTCTTGTAAGGTCTTCTCAATTTTACCGGGGGTGGGACGGGTAGGGTACATATATCTTCGAACGAAGCCCTTCGTATAATAATGATCGAACATCACAGGTAAGTTCGTTTGATCACCTATTATACTACAGGCTTCGTTCTCGATATATGTATTAACCATGCAGATGTTTAGAGAGATGGTAAACTTGAGATGAACCTTAAAATCATTATGGATTCCTATTGAATAAACATTTGTTATGGAATAAACATTTGTTATGGAATCACATTGTTTATTTAGAACCACTTAGATTCTTCTCTATGATTAAACATCTATAGAAATTCCAACGTTAATAATCTTAGAAAGTAAAAATGTTAACGATCAGTCTTATTTGCTATAAGAACAGGAAAGTGTTTTCTACTCGTGGCACTTATGATGTTTGAGATCAACGGTGACTAAGATAGTACTACTAGTAAATAAAATTATTTTTATTTATTCAGCACAGCATGGGCTAAATCCCCTGAATTAAAAATGGTTGGTCATAAACATTTTTGAAAATGTTTATGAGTTATTTATCCAACCAGCACTCTTTCTGATTACATCTAATAAGTTCCTTTTGACTTAGCTTTGGACGTAGAGGCGACATATTTAGCTAATATGTCCTGAAAAGCCACTCATATAAATATACCGCACACTGAGAGTACTTTAAATCCATTTACCAATGGTAGAAGCAGAAAACAGTTTTATTTTTTATTTTTTGATAATTAGAAATGGTTGTCATGCCCTCTATAGAGATATATATTGAATCATGTAATCACACAATTTGTGACTTGGCAGGGCAAATCAATTTTTATTTAATTTTTTATACACATTGTTAATGATCATCGTAATCATACTATGTAATTAATGGCAATATTGTCTCAAACATCACTCAGTGTGAGCTATAATACTATTATATATTTTAATCTGATAATTATTGTTAGTTCTACTTATAATAACTTTGTAAAATAAATATATTTTATTTTTATAGCGTTATTTTAGATATTTTAGTAAATAATAAAGTTTGTGCTCATTCAGCTGTACTTAGTAGAAGCAAAAACCACCAGTGTTTTGACATACTACATCAAGACTTAATGCCATATTAGGAGTCCAGTTTTGTAAATACACTTAGAACTTTATTTGGATCCCATGTTGCTTGATATTTTGCCAACGCTGGTTTGGACTTATGTCCTTTAAAGGGTCTCTTTGTACAAGCATCCTCCCCAATTTTAGAGCCCTACAAAGATAGAGCTGACTTATGAGAGTTTAAGTTTGAGGTACCATAGGCAGCCCCAGAATAAAATGATTTTGTTAGAAATATGTAATAAATGGTAGAGATGGAAGTAAATGTATCTAAACTGTAATGATACCAGGGTTGTGAAGGCCAGTGGGGCCTGACCATGATACCTGTAGCCTTTTAGTATTTTATAGGCATCTGAATATATAAAACAGTCGGGTTAGTTACACCATTTATAGGTCAAGAATGGCTGAACCGATTTTGATGAAATTTGGCGTACAGATAGAACATAACCCGGATTAGTGTATAGGCTACTTTTTATCCCGGAAGATGAACAGTTCCGGAAGGGTGCACGATAAACGATATTCACGCGGGTGAAGTGGCGAGCATAGACTAGTAAATAAATAAAATATTAAATTGAATGGACAAAAGGCAAAGAAATATTCTGTCCAAGACAGAATATTTGGATTTTGTCGCCAACAGGCATAGAAAATACATTTAGAATTAGTGCGGGATGCAAATAATCTATTTTAGGTTCTCCCAGTTCAGGTACAATTGAAATGTCACAATATTTAATTCCCATTCTGTACTGATATTATTAGCCCAGCATTGCAGATCTAATTTTATTTCTGAATGTAAGTTTACTTTTACATTATTTATATTTATATTGTTCTATAGATTAAAATGTAACCATATTTTATACCACATTTTATGAAAATAAAGATATAATAACATGTATGTAAAGATATTGTTTTTGTTTTTTGTTTTTTTTTATTTTTTTATTTTTTTTTTTATTTTTTTTATTAAAATATTTCAATATGTAAATATTAATAAGAGAATGTAGCAAATAAAGGGAATAATTATGTAATTTTGTTTGTTTTTTGTTTGAACTATCATGACCTCTTGTGCAATAAAGAGGATAATAATAATTATTATTTTGACTTATGATGTTCTTAAAATTTGGTAGGTAACACCAACCATATGGTACCACAGTAGTGGCAGTGTGCCTAGGTGCCCCTGAGCAGGCTGTAATTAATATTCCAGATCTCTTATAATACAACTTTTCAGGTCTATGTACTTTTGGACAGACTTTTTAATGTTTAATACTTTGCCTGTAGGCAATATTGCAATGTCATATTTCTTGTGTCAGACACAAAACTTTGAATTTAATTATCAAGACTGATGGTACTATTATGCTTTTATCAAAATAAATAACAAATCTCAAGCACTAAGAGAACTAATATTTCTTTAATATCATCTAAACATTATTGATTACTAGATGCTTTACAAAGTAGGTCTTAGATGTGTCACCACAACTTTCATGATTATTAAGTACAGAGCCCAAGCTATAAGGGAGGGCAGTAAACTCATACAATTGAGACCTGTAACAGAGGTTCATCTAGTAAAGGCTCCAGCCTCTATAACATATGTTAAGTGAATATTGATGTTAATATCCTTAATGTGCTGGAGAAATAAATGTTTTTATTATTAGTATTAATAAATATGATTTCTTCAAATAAATTATTGCCACGTAATCTCCCGAAGACAGTGGTAATGTTGCCATCCTATAGTCCCCCATCTTGAAATGAGATGTGTCTACAAATCATTACAAATGTATTCAGAGACAAGTTTTCTCGTAAACTGCCTCGTTGGTCTAGTGGTTGCAAGCGCGACTGCTGAGCGTGGGGTCCTGGGTTCGATTCCCGGGTCGGGCAAAGTGTTATTGGGTTATTTCATTAGGAAATTCTCAGTAGCAGCCCGGAGTCAGGATTTGTGCCCGGTCAATGGCAATAGGCTCGCTCCCTATTACATGGGACTATAACATAACTGGCGAAATGTGGGTGTACTATACACCTCTGCCTTCCCCTTCGGGGAAATACAGGCGTGATGTTATGTTATGTTCTCGTAGGTACACTAAAATTATATTTTGGAATAAAAATATATGGCATGGCTTGTAAGGGGATATACACCTAATTTTATTATATTGCAGATAGCTATATATAGTATATCACGATCTTTCTCAGCTGATTTTACTGAAGCAGGTACTGGCACAAAATTCTAATGAGCCTTCTATACAATGGTAATTAGGTAACCTTTGATATAGTTAAGTATGGACTTGTCTTTGCAAATTTAATTCCAGCAAGGTAAAAAGTCTGCTAGCCTTCTGGCATGACTTACTTCAATGTTCGAGCAGAAGTTTTCTTCTGGTAGGCTTTGGTTTTCTTGACCGTGGACTGATAATGCTGGCTGTGATGTTCCCGGGCCTGCATTGAGGACTGGGTGTCCATACCTAAACCGCAGTTAAGTTTCCCTTATGATTTGTTGTAAGTTTGACTGACCGCTTTATTGACAAGTTTTCAAAACTTTGATCTTGTCACTAAGACTAGTTTCATAGATATACTACAGGGAAGTTGGTCCTTGATTTTGTTTGGACACAATTTAAATCCATAAATAAATAAATAAATATTCTTAGGACATTTTACACAGCACTATCTAAGCCCAAACTAAGCAGAGCTTGTACTGTGGGTACTAGACGATGGATATATCCATCAGGATCCTTCCAGCATCACTAAGTACCTAGTGAGATCAATTTCAATCGGTCTACTGTATCGTTACCAACAACAGTGATAATGCATTACTTACTATAGACAGTTTTTGTGTCTTTAAGACATTTTTCAAAATATAGCTCCAAATAAAAGCGAAGTCTCTATTTATAGGACCACATTTTGGCTTATCTGGCATAAGATGTGGCTTATCTGCTAACAATACCTTATAGCTTATTGTTGGTGCTGCTGAGGTACGCTCAGGATCAACCGTTAGGGTGGAGATAGTATTTTCCGCTAACAGAGGTTTGGGTTCTTTTGGAACCCGATCTGGTCATCCTGGTGGTGGTGTCCATACCACTGAAAAACTGATCGTACAAGTGATTGATAAAACTGCTTATTAAGGTCTCACGGACCTCACATAAGAGTAGAAGGATCTCGTGCGTATATCTCGTATAAGCCCCGAGACGAATGAGCACGTCAATGTATCTCGTACACCACCCGTGTCAACCGGTACAAAGGTTACGAAAAACCCTTGCGGCCTTACCTACTATAAAAGCTAGTAGCCGTACCGGTGTAATAGCAATCACAAGACAACGTATTATTACCTGGAACACTAAAAAAAGATGTCTATCACTTTTATTTTATGACGAATAATGTTCGTCTTTCCGACGACGCTTTATATTCTGGTTGAAATATAGTTTTAACACTCAATTATTTAAATAAACACAGAGAAACACAGTAACAGTTGCCGCGCAAACGAAAAGAATGACAGTTGACGTAAGGACATAGACAATGTACTTATAATTACGTTTAGTTTTAGCTCTGAAAATTGCGTTCAGTTGCCGAGTAACTCGAGAAAGCTGCATGGTTAATACATACCAGGCCCCTCAGAAAGTATTGCGAAAAAAAGTTTTTATATATGGGAGACTGGCCAGTTATAATGTTTTTCGAAAATATGATTATTTATAAGTAAAAATAAGTAAGTTCCAATTTCAAAATTTCCCTCCACATTTTTTGCGAGTTAATTCAAAGTATTGTGTCTCACTGAAATATGGATCTGCGCCGGGAACATTTTAGAGCTATGATTTTATACGATTTCAAGTGTCGCCTGAAACCGGATGAATCGTACGATATACTTCAAATGGCATTCATGGATGAAGGCCCTTCCAAGGCAACCGTGTATCGTTGGTATAACGAATTCAAGCGCGGTCGACCAACTTTGGGGGATGACGAAAGAAGCGGTCGCCCTTTGACGGCTGTTACCGAAGAAAACGTGCTAGCAGTGAAAAATTTAATCCCAGACAATAGGCGAATTACATATCAGGAGATTCAACACATATTGAAGATTGGATCGGGAAGCGTTCACGAGATTCTACACAGCCATCTTCGCGTGAGGAGGATAGTATCACGCTGGGTGCCGCACAACCTCACCGATGCTCAAAGCAGGCCCGGGTGGAATGGTGCCGTGATATGCTTAACAAATTTGAAGCAGGCTCGTCTCGGCGTGTTTACGACATCGTTACAGGTGATGAGTCCTGGATTTATCAATACGACCCAGAAACCAAGCGCCAGTCGACTGTTTGGGTGTTTCAAAATGAGCCAACGCCTACCAAAGTGAAGCGATCTAGAAGCGGGGGTAAGATTTTGATCGCTAGCTTTTTTAATTTGACTGGCCACTTGGTATCAATTCCCTTACGGGATCAAAGAAGCATTAATGCCGAATGGTATACTACCAAATGTTTGCCAGAAGTTTTCTCTGTTATAAGCAACAAGCGACCAAACACAGGGCTCCGCGGGCTACTGCTCCACCACGACAATGCACCTGCGCACACCGCACTCAAAACGAGGGACTTCCTGGACAGCACGCCAGTCAAACTCCTGGGTCACCCTCCTTACAGCCCTGATCTAGCACCGTGTGACTTCTTTTTATTCCCAAAAATAAAAAATCAGCTCAAAGGGATACAATTTTCGTCGCCGGAAGATGCGCTGGCTGCGTTCGAGCAGGCTGTAAACGAGGTGTCTGCGGCGGACTGGAAAAAGTGTTTTGAAAACTGGTTTAGGCGCATGAATCTTTGTATAGAGGCTGGTGGAAAGTACTTTGAAAAGATTTGATAAAAATATATGTACGTATAGAACAATTTTTTTTAGTTTCGCAAAACTTTCTGAGTGTCCCACGTATATCGAGAACGAAGCCTGTAGTATAATAATACGTACCTATTTTACTTGAAAGTAAAGCTTAGCAATGATTATTCTATAACAATTCTATCCCGAACATTCTTCTCAATAAGTAAACACGTTACGAGCGGATTCCTCGGCGGCGTACTTTCCGTTCGTTATTTACCTTGGGAGGGTAGGCAAACAAGACGTCTCGGTGTAATCGCCACGTGATCACAGATTACTGCCTGAGTTTGTATATGGTTGTTAGATCACAGAGAAAGAAGGATTTACGGCCGTTTTCAATAACCTATCTATCCACGATGTGCCCTACTAGAGATAGAATTTTGATAGCTCCAAACTTTTTCTTAAATCATGGATCTTCGCTCGGTCAATTATTAAATGTGATAGTTTTTGAAGATGTTTGGATGTTTGCAACTTAAGTGCTATCATCACGAAAACACCTTAATTTTTACTGGTAACGTAATAAAATCCCAAAATCATCATCATCATCATCATTTCAGCCGAAAGACGTCCACTGCTGGACATAGGCCTCCCCCAAGCATCGCCACAATGACCGGTCCTGTGCCTTCCGCATCCAGCGGATTCCTGCGACCTTCACCAGGTCGTCGGTCCACCTTGTGGGGGGCCTACCCACGCTGCGCCTTCCAGTACGCGGAAATCCCAAAATCAAGTTTAATGTAATGAAAATTCAAAGCTTGTTGTACTTGTGACGTGTATGATACATTGATACATTATAAGTATACCTAGCCAAATAATAATAATGTCCTCCCGGCCGAATTTCGGTCACTGCGGCCAATCTCAACGGAGACTAGCCATCTGCGCGGGACATATTATAGTGCACAAGTGTGTGCGCAAACACAAGTGCAGTCTCTATTCCCTCACCCTCATAATCTGATGGGACAGCAATTCGACACGACCGGAGAGATCAGGCGCAGGACTGACAGCTTTTACGTGCTCTCCGAAGCACGGGAGTGTAGCACCGCCAACTTCCTGACTCCGGGCTGCTACTGAGACATTTTCTTGACAGAAAAATCCCAATAACACTTTTTGCCCGACCCGGGAATCGAACCCAGGACCTCGAGCTTAGCAGTCGCGCTTGTGACCACTAGAACAACGAGGCAGTCAGTCAGTTTTTAGCCAAATAATAAATACAGGGCGTCGTTGGTATTTATTGAGTATAACTCTCACTTTTAATCAACTAAGTTAATTAATTAAGCCCATTTTGAATTAATCGTTAATAATCAAAAATCTTATCGCCTGGCATTAAAGTTGCTGTTATTTAATTATAGAATAATTAATGTAAATAATTAACACGTGATAATATAGTTAAATATTAACAGCCTAGTTGCTTTATTTTGTGCATCCGATGTCTGCGGTTTCGCTCCCGCGTTATATGTAAAAAGTATCTTATATTTTAATCCGGGTTATGGTCTATGTGGGTGCCAAATTTCATCCCAATCTGTTCATTGAAGGATAAACAAACATCCTTACTTTCGCATTTATAATATTAAATTAGTACGATTAGTAGGCTGATGACAGATTATCATAACTAGGATTTATACAACAACGCAGTCGCTTGAAAAGTAAACCTATTCACGTTAATTTTATTACAGGTACTCAATAATAGTATAATGTTACTATCGCGAACAATAAAATTATTGTAACTATTCTTCAATTAACTTTAGCTAATGACTAATAATTATGAAGATTGTTACTTGCTCCATTGTATGTATTGTTGTATTGCTTGTTCGTATATGTGTCACAGATAATTGAATTAATTTAGATAGGTACAATAGAACCAATTATCGAGAGATATGGTATGACAAACACCTACTAATGATATTATTATTTGTACGAATTAAAGACAATGTATTATGTGTACCACTACTACAAGTTACAATAACGTAAGCTGTATCCCCATTGACAACGGTAAATTATGATTTTTTATTACGTTAAAATCATTTTATTTACTTTTATATACATTTAAAATATTTAAAATTTATGTATTATTACTTCATTATTTACATTACATACAGTTAAGTTGCAGTTTGAAATTTATTTTATTTTATATTTTATTTTCATATAAAGGAATCACAATTATTATAATTTTTATTAATAAAATCACATCCGTCACGTTTACCATTGAAGGTTCAGTTGAAAACCAGCGTCAGGCACTTGTTGCCTGGCATTTATGCTGAACTGGACCTTTTTGGCACAGTCGCTAGACACACAGCATCGATGATCCGTTTTTTGTATATTTAATTGTGTTCCTGTTGAATTGTGTCTGTGTATCTATGTGCTTTGTGTCAAATAAATGTTTCTTTCTTTCTTTCTTTTACTATTATAATTAATTAACGTTTTACTCAATTAGATTTTTATCTTCTCTCTTAGCCTTTTCCCAACCATGTTGGGGTCGGTTTCCAGTCTAACCAGATGCGGCTGAACATCAGTATTTTACACGGAGCGACTGCCATCAGACCCTCGCAACCCAGTTGCTTTCACCGACATGTCTGGCAGTCAATTAGACATGTATATTTACATTGGACATAGGCCTCCCCTAAGCATCGCCACAATGACCGGTCCTGCGCTTTACGCATCCAGCGGATACTCGAGACCTTCACCAGGTCGTCGGTCCACCTGTGTGTGTGTGTGTGTGTGGTGGTACCTGCGTAAGAAAGAGATGTAAAAATTCACATTTTGCGCACGGTGCATTGATGTCTTTTGATGAACTCTCGTGAATTAAAACAGTTTCTATGGGGTATCAGGTCGATGATTGGTACGGAACCCTTACTGCGCGAGTCCGACTCGCACTTGGCAGTTTTTTGGGTTCCGTAGTCCTACAAGGAACCCTTATAGTTTCGTCATGTCCGTCCGTCTGTCCGTCTGTCCGCCTGTCCGTCTGTCCTAATCCTTTACAGCTTAATAACTTCTACAGTTATAAACATAAGTAAATGAAATTTTGTTTAAAAATAGTCTAGATATAGATCTCAATTTTAAAAGAATAAAAAAATCGTGATTACGTATTTTAGGGGTGGCGCCCATATATGTGAAATGGGGATGAAATTTTTTTTTTCGCTGCACCCCCTCTTGTGTGTATCATTGAATAGGTCTACTAAAATGAAGGCAATGTTTCATATATCACTTTTTTATCAGGTGTACCATCTGCGAAATATAGCCCGTCAAAGTGGCTTGCAATGTGTGTCCCCCCTGCCATTTCTAAACTATAAAACTTAGAAACTTATAATCTTCCACATTGATAGACCTTTGTAAAAACTCTCTTTTAAAATTATTTAGAGTATAATATAATTATAAATTTTTGAGTTATAGAGAGAAGACTGAAAAATACTTAAAACGTCCTAGTTTAAAGGTCTACCTTAGACAAAAATGGTCATAGCAAATAATGCTTTTTTAGCTACTTTCTATTTGAAAAAATCCCAAAAAGTAACTTTGTGTTATGTTGTTGACATGACAAACTTCTTAAATTTGGCGCCATCTAGTAATACAATCTAATACTAACAACACTATCTGAGTCGCCAATGCTGCCGTCTATTGCATTTGGCGCTGTATAGCGCGCGCCATCTAGGGGCTACTAACAACACTCTCTGAGTCGCCAATGCTGCTGTCTATTGCAAAAACTAAAATAGCCATGAATAATATTCGATTTGATTTGTTTGTAACACCTACTTAAGGAACCCTATAATACTGAGCATGGCCTCCGTGCTCTCCCCTCTCCTGTTCTCATTGTACACCAGTGACATCCCAAAGTGCGGTAAAGCTCGCCTAGCCCTTTTTGCCGACGACTCGGCAGTCTATTACACCGGGTCCACTCATACCAGCATTTCTCGTACCCTCCAATTCGCGGCCAACTCCCTCGGTGACTGGTTTCGGAGATGGAGAATCGAAGTTAATCCAGAAAAAAGTACAGCTGTTCTCTTCGATAAGAAACGTCTGACACACTACCGCTCTCAAAGTCATATACCTATTTCAATGTTTGGCAAAAAGATCCCTTGGCAACCGGAAGCCAAGTACCTTGGAGTAATCCTTGAGCGTAGATTGACCTTCAGATCTCACATTCGCAAGGTATGTAACCGTGCCAAATTCGTCCTCGGACGTTTGCATCCCCTGTTAAATGCGCGCAGTAAACTAGCCACTAACCTCAAAATAAGAATTTACACTTCTTGTGTCCGACCCATCTTCTCCTACGCTAGCGTTGTGTTCGCACACGTCAAGCCAGGACGAATTCACCCGCTACAAGTCATCCAAAATCGATTTATGAGGAAGGCCGTGGACGCCCCCTGGTATCTCCGTAACGCCCAACTCCATGTTGACCTCAAACTGCCGACCGTCAAGCAGTACTTCAAGCGTGCTTCCAAACGATATTTCGACACCGCCCCCAATCATCCTAACCCTTTGGTCGCGGCGGCCACTGTCTATAACCCACTCTCCATTAGTAAAACTCGCAGACCTAGACACGTGCTCATCGAACCCGATGACGACATTACCCTCCTACAGGAGTCAAATAAAAATACTAGCACCATCAGACGCCGTCGTCCTAAATTTCGTCCCCACCGGAGGGGACCGACACGACACCCACACAGATGCCGAGAGTCCGACTCTCGAGAAACCCAACACGATGCAGCAGCGGCTGCTGGGGGGACCAGTGGCGGGGAATCCCCAGCTGCACCGTGAGCCGAGGTCGAGCTCTCCACCTGGGGACGCCCTCACGGTGTCGCAACCGGAGATAATCTCGTCACGCGAGACCGGCATGCTTACCCTTACTCCTATTCTACTCCACGTCATGAGCAGTTTTGATCGCCGATCAGTTAGGATTAGGTAGGTCGTAGCCCTCGCCAGCGAGGCTTGCCGCTTAACGGTGATTCGCGAAACGCGCCTCCCCCCCGATATACCGAAAGTCCGCCTCTTTTGAGAAAACAATTCCCGATGCAGCAACGGCTGCCGGGGGACGTAGCGGCGGGGTCCCCCCGCAATGCCCTAAGCCGAGGTTCGAGCCCTTCCCTGGGGGACGCCCTTATGCGGCATTGCAACCGCGAAATTAGTTTGTAAGTAGTAGTTAGGAAATCTTTCGGCGGATGGAGTCCCTCACGGGACTCTCCGCCACCAAGCCCGGTTAAGCAGAAAGAGCACTCTAGTGCTTACTGTGAGTAGTCAATTCGAAAAAAACAAAAAAAACCCTGCATGGCCCGACATGCTCTTGGCCGGTTTTTTATGGTCATGTCGACCATGTAGGGGAGGGGGTGTGCTAAGCTTATTAATCCCTAAAGTACATTCCCAGTGACAGTTTACTAGACCAAATTATTATCAGCGTCCACCGGCTTTACTGTCCTCAGGGGATCACTAAAATGTTCCTTCTAATTTATTGGGACGCACGGCAGTGGGCAAGTCGTTACAAAAATACGGCCTAACATAGTTTAGTTTGCGAAACCCTCGTATCTTCACACCTAATCCCATTTCTTTGTGTAACTTAACTATTACGAGCAATGCTCGTATTTTTACGTAACAATATTGTAGAAGTATTCGACCGTATACATTTATTTATTTGTGAATATAAACAGTAGGTATTAGACTACTTCGAGAGTTTACTGCGAAAACCTGCCAACCTGCCCTTTTTGTATATATGAGCTCTACAGGATGATTTAGAATTAACAATTCTTGATGGGATGATTGTACTCATCAATTTATTTAACTTTTACTATGGGACCAACCCTAAAATCGCGAAAAAAAAATGCTTTTCCCTACATTCGTGTTCACATAAATCGAAATCGAATTCGACGTCGAATTGCTAATGAATTTAAAATCATACAGCATATACATATAAATATATGACAATATATACATGTAAATCCGGCTTAAAGTTGCGAAAAATGGTTACTTAACACGTTTTAGCAGTTAACCCTCGATTTATTCGGGACTATTTGCACACAGATATAATAAATATATGACAATCCTCGACGTGACGTTTTGGTCAAATTATAGTGACTATGAAAAAACTTGCAGTCATAAATACTCTAATATGATAAAAGTAGAAACTGTACTGTTTGATCAATTTTCACAAATAGCTATCGATTGGTCTAATGACTTTAAGGAATGGTTATGGAATTCATTCGCTTTGCCATAAACATAACCTTTATTAAGGTTGCTAGATGAAAGTATCTTTCTTTAAATACTGTTTCTAATTCTTTTATTAATCGTACTTTAACAAGGACCCAGTAATGTAGTCGAAATAGCTATAAAATAAATATAATAACGAAGCGCTTAGCATTTCCATTAGATTCTGAATGCCGTAATAAATTCATGAAAACGACTAAATAATAAGAGGGGAAAAGTATCATGAAAACATGATCAAATTAATTCTCGATAATACTCCGAATAATCGTTCTTCGCTTATATTTAGTGAAGACATTTTTAGGATTCGTCATGCCACGAGAATGTGATCTAAGATTGATCCACGAGCTATTTGCAAATAATTATAATATATTTTGGGAAAGATAATACATATTACAGTTACATATTTATAATTATTTATTCATTTGGAAAAAGAGGTAAGGTCTTTAAAAGCCCCTTATGTCACTGCGACTCAAAAGATCTATTGTAACGCCTCTAATAGTAGACTACAGCACCTCCCCAAGCCGCAGGCCAACCATTAGGTATAGTTATTAGTATACTTACTTATTAACGAATGAACAAGGAACGATGGACGCAGAGACTGCTGGAGTGCCGACCACGACAGCACACTAGGCCGCGGGGACGGCCACCCAGACGTTGAGTGGACGACATCCGACACACTTAGATGGAAAGGGTTAAAGACCGCCAGAAGTGAAAGAATTTGGAGGAGGCCTACAAATGAGTGGCTGCAATGATGATAATGACAATTTTATTATAGTTATTAAAAAGCGCATGTTTGAAATAAGTCTTTGAAAATATGTAGGTAAGTAACGTTTTATTCCTATACTAGCAAGGGACGTCAAGCAAACAAAAAATTCTCCTGTATACCATTTTCCATTATTCTACCAACCTTTTCCGTTTATCTTTTTTCGACCTAAAATGATAAAACACGTTTATGTGGCGAAAGCTAAACATGCCGCCCGCACCGGCCACCTGTAATAGGGGAGTCGGCGAAGAACGATTCCAGACGTAAAGTCTAAGGTATGGGGGGGATATTAATCTTACGTTCTGCGGGCTTCTAAGAAACTCTCAATGTAAACCAATTTGATATAAAACCCAGTTCACATCAAAGATTTATAAATATTTTTTTCAATTAAGATTTCGGCGTATCCCAAATATTATTAATTTATTTTAGTTAACTTCAAGCAATTTCCGGAAACAGACACGTTTGGAATTACATTAGGTTTTTGTTTTTATATAATTATTTTAATAATGTCATACCACAATCACACTATGACACACTCGTAAAAAAAAATCTAGATTAATTAACTCCAGCAGTCATTTTGTTAATCGAGAATCGATTCTAACATCATATTTTACCAAACCATTAAAATTTGTAACACGTATTTAAAACAATGAACCAAATACTACCAAATGTTCATTTAGTATTTGGCCTAACATACGTGCAGGTTATGGCATTCTTATCCTGCAGGGCTCAAATAATATTTGTGTATCCGATCTGAAAAGTTCTGGTCATTTGCGCATGTGAGTTTTATTTTTTGCAAACAAACCTACAAATCCTACAATATGAGCGAAACCTTGTTATTAAAAAGTTCTTTATTTATACTTTTACACCCAAAGTTTCGTCAAATTTTTGACGCTTGTAACTTTTAACTCGAGTTTTTTTTTACTATTCTGTTTTAATGTTATATATATTGTTTCAATATATATTGTTTTAATATTTTTTTTAAATAATAAAATAATAATAATAATTCTGTTTCCATACAAGCTTAGATAACGAGTGGGTCCACGAGTCATACATACATCGACGTGACAAATTAATATCATTCATTATTTTGAACGTATTACATCAAACAGCGGAGTAAACACCATACAACGTATGAATGGAAGAATGATCGACACTGTTGACAACCTTAAAGGCTCCACTTCAATCAACAACGTAACATAATATCACGCCTGTATTTCCCCGAAGGGGTAGACAGAGGTGTATAGTACACCCACATTTCGCCAGTTATTTTTTAAGTCCCATGTAATAGGGGGCGAGCCTATTGCCACTAACCGGGCACAAATCCAGACTCCGGGCTGCTACTGAGAATTTCCTACTGAAAAAACTCAACAACACTTTGCTCGACCCGGGAATCAAACCCAGGACCCCATGCTCAGCACTCACTTTAATCAAAACCCTCCTAAACTAGCCGACCTACCCCGAAAAGTCCAGATTACTTACGAAAATAAATTCTTTATGACGTAGTCAGTGTCGGATACTGCTGTCCGTTAAATATATAATGTCAGAATGCCTATTCTTGGGTAACTGGTAACAAATGTGTTACCTGTCACGTAAGTTATTTAATATTCGGAGCCCGAGGTATCCCGGTTGGGTTGGTGGTACTGGACATGACGCCTATCGAACTAAGAATTTGGGGAAACCAGTAAACTTTTGATATAGGACCGTATTAATAAATCAGTCTTGACGTGAAAGCAGCATCTCAGGTGGAGCTGTCGAAATACCTTTAAACGCCATTGTTTCGGCCGAATATAAGTAGACAGATTTAACTAGGTAAATTTTACGCGAGCCACTTAGAAAGCACAATGACAATATGATTACGTCTTCTTTTGCGCTCTCGGGCGAATTTTTAATTTTACCTCGTTCCTTCATACATTGGCTAGCCGCTCCCTCCCTGTGGGTGCTAGAATCAGTACCAAAGAGTATATAATCACTACGATCAGTACAAGAAGGACAAACGTCAAGTAAAGCCGTGTTTGTTTTCGTGAAAATCTCAAATTGACTGGTCTTAAAAGTGTTTCTCAAGCTAGCTAAGTGTTTTTGTGAAGTGGTATGATTAAGAGGCCTCCAATTACAAAAAGTACCAAGACTTCGAATCTATTGCCGCATGCCGAAGGTGAGCCATAAATTCCATAAATTTCCCTATATTCCCCTTGTCGCTGTGCTACAAAATATTAAAAGCAATTTTATTCTCGGCTAATTCCGAACCAGTGCGCATTCAGCCATTTCATCGAATTTTATAAATTTTACGACACTTTTTGAAGCGAATCTTCTATTGCGTCCTTGAGAAGAAAACGTGACCGTTAACTCACGCGCATCTTCGCAATCGCCGTGGATAAGAGAATACGGAAACCATTTTTTATAGAAACTTAATTGTAATTGCACTGCAACTGCTCTTCTATAGTTACGTGAATTGGCCTAATGAAAATACCTATTGAAGCTTATGTAGTTTAGTTTTTTATTCCGCTCAGGGATTAAACCGAGAAAACACGTCACCGTTAACTTTCCCCACATTAGCGTGCACACTACTGTCGCGAACACATATAGCTCTGCCCGTGCATGTTCTATCCGCGCTTTCAAATGCGTAGAAGCTTTGCTGCTGTCGGGCGTCCACCGAAGCTACCTTTTTAGGGTTCCGTAGTTTCATTGTATTATACGCTCAACACAAATCATTTTCCTGTATCTTGGGTACATTTACAGGCACAATTTCACACTGAGATCTGAAAAATACCTATCAACTCACAAAACAGAAAACTAATCACCCAGACAACTTCTCCGCCAAATAGTGATGCTTGCATTTGTGTGTTTCGGTCTGAAGGGTGCGGGTGCCGGTGAAATTACAATCACATGAGACTTTCCATCTTCATGTCTCAGTTTGGCGAACCGACTTGCGGTACCATTTAGGCAATAGCCTAGGTGGTATTGCAGTAGTTATGGGCAAAGGTAACCGCTTACCATCAGGTGGGCCTTTCGCTTATTTTGCCATCCTATACAATAACAAAATAAAAAAAATAAAAAAGCCACTGCGCCAATTCTGTCCTGAATTACCTTAGAAACACGATATTTATTTCAGTCGTTTAAATACAAGTGTCAAATAGCAAAATGTTTTAATTACAACTTTATGTAGAACCATTTTACGATTTCTGTATTCAGTTTAGATCCTAAAACTAATGTTTAAACTTGTTTCACATTTGTTTTGGCAACTCGCAACAACTAATTGAATTTTGACACCGTTTTCATAGTTTGAAAACTGTAAAATGTGTTAACTAAATTCAACGAAACAGCGACGAATTATATTATATAATTAGCCCATTTATACTGTTCCACTCATTGAAATCTAAGTAATAAGGCGAGGTTATCCCAGACCTGTGAGCTAAATAACGCTACCCCAGCCCCCGCCAATTCAGCGCGACGTATTTATTCTCGATGCGCTTATTGTTTCATTTATTTTGCATTTCGAACATAAGCGGGGGGAGCGCATCGTAAAAAGGCGACGCAGGTCCACCCTTGACGACGTCCGGATGGACACTAAAATGTCACTAAATGCGTTGTGCGCGAGCCATTTCACTTATTTAAATTTTAATTAAAACATAACTATTAATATCAAAAAATTAACTGTAGGAATTACTTTGTAATACCATTATCTTTTTATTGCATGTAATTTTTATAGCATTTCGTGCTGTATTTAGAACATTAAAACGAAAAATGCTTTTATAATCGCCATTGTTTCGGTTTTTTTTTCAATCGACAAAAATACAATGTATTATTATTATTATTATGATACTTTATTGTACACACAAATACACATTAATATAATTAATGTATCTTGTTTTTATCTTTTAAATTCGCTAACATAAGCATGTATCTGTAACATATATTTTTTTCGGGTTTCTTTATCACAATTTGACTATTTTAGACCGAATTTCGCAAGACGCAAATTGGGATAACAGACCGTTAAGGTAATAGAAATGTTGTCTACTATATTTTAATACCGCGGAACGCGTGTTGCTGGTTTGCCGCTACCAACACAAATAATTACGCCATTATTCCCACCATGTTTATAGCATTCAATACAAAAAAAAATTAAGCCAAAAAACAATCCGCTGTTAGATATGCTGCAAAATAAAATTGTAGTGCATCTGCGTCTAAAACAGCACTGATGATCAAGCACATGGTTCGCGCACTGGTGTCCTACGAGACACCTTTTTTTTATAACATAGGAGGGCAAACGAGCATGCGGGTCAGCAGTAGGCCAATTCACGTAACTAAAGAAGTGCAGTTGCAGTGCGGTTGCAGTTAAGTTTCGATCAAAACAATGCCTTTCGTATTCTCATAACAGTTATAACTATGGCGATCGCTGTCAGAAACAAACTGCAGCGTCACTGCAACTTGATCGGCGTGTAAGTTGATGGTAAGCAATCTGCAAGTAAGCAAAAGCAAACCGCAACACCAGGGGAGTCGCTGATGCGTCGCCGACCTTTTAAAAAGACTTATGCTCTTTAAGATCTATGCGTAGACCCGTACTCGGCAACAATTTCACGCACCTTTGCCGCTTCCATTACCTATTACTTAGATTTCTATGGTTCCACTGCTGGGTACGGGTCTCTTCTCAGTAAGAGAAGGTTAAGGCCTAAGTCCACCACGCTGGCCTACTACAGGTTGGCGGACTACACATACCAGTAAGAACTATATGGAGCTATATAACTACATCCTATACTATAAAAAAGCACTCTCTGGTGTGCAGGTTTCCTCATGATGTTTTAAAGTAAGAATGATAATTATATTCGATCCGCACATGAATCCTAAAAGTCAGAGGTGTGGGCCCCGTTCGAACTCACGCCCTCCTGCACGGAAGGCGAAGGCAAAAGATCAACCGCTAGGCTATCACTGCTTACATAATATGAATCCTACTAATATTATAAATTTGTTGGTTTGTCCTTCATTCACGCAGTGTCGGAGCAACGATACGACGCCGACGTGATTTTAGATGTGATTCATAGAGATAGTTCATGGGCCGAAAAGTAACGTAAGCTACTTTTTATCTAGGCTATCATCAGTAAGTACATAAAATAAAACTTGAATATTTAAAAAAAACCGCGACGCTACCCATTCAATCATTCATTCACTTTACCATGGAGAAAAGAAGGGAGCGGAGGTGCTGCAAGGCAATTTGGTCATGCGCCTTCAATTTGGTCATGACGTCACAGTGGGCGGAGCCGCAAAGCTTAATTTCAAGTGAATCATCACTGCGTTCGGTTCTCTTCGATTTAAATAGATTTTGAGAGGATTTTGAATATTTTTCTTGTTTTAACAATGAAGTGCGCTGTTGTTGGATGTAAAAATTGTTCAGGATCAAAACTAAAACATATTGATGGTATAACATTTTATGTGTAAGTCACATATATTTATATTTTCAATTTTAAAACATGCATTTTCTCGTTTCTTCGCCAAATTGTTGCTCGGGACATCTGTCGTCGAAAAGATGCATACTAATCACTTCTCACCGATAACATGTTTTTACATTATCAATGCATATTATGACGAAAATAATAAACACATTGTTTTAATTCATTTTAAATTCTAAAATGTTAGTTATTTCATAGATAAATTACATAATTACATGAAATAAGAGCAATTTAAAATAAGAAAAATAGGCCATCAGGCCATCTATCGGTGAGTAGTCAGTAATAGGGTCGATTTCATGTTTCGAATTAAAATGACACATTTTTGACGATTTTTGTAAACCCCCGTTTTATTGTTATCTGATGGTATTTAACGTTTGCTATAATGAAGTTATACACATACTATGTAAAAATACAGGGCGCATCTTGTTAAAAATAGAAGAAAACCAAAAAAATAGAAACACGAATGAATAAGTTTTTACACAAATGAAATTCTTTAATCGCGAATGAAATGTGTAGGACACTAATGATTTGCTAGCTGGACAACATTCATAACCATGATTTTATAAAACAAAAATACATAACAAGGTCTTGAATGAAGCGGGCGATGGTGATTCTAAGGTATCTAAGTGAGAAATAAAAACAAGGAACCTTGGATACGTTTTTTGAAGTGAAACTTCTGTATAGACGGGGGGTATTAGGAATTTTTAGTCACGAAAAAACGTTACGGCCGCATGGAGGAGGTAGACAATATATCGCTTGGCGAGAGACGGCAGCGGCGGAGGGATTGAAAGGCTGATGATGATGATGATGATGATGATGGTGAAAATTCTATATATAGAAGATAGATATATATATCTTCTTCTATATATTAGGATTTTTCTCTCACGAAAAAGCGTTACGGCCGCGTGGAGGGGGTAGACGATATATAGCGGCGGAGGGAGAGAAAGAAAAATGGATGTTTTTTTTGGTTCCGGATTTAATTCAGTTTTTTTGTTTGATAAAATAAAATATGTTTAAATAAAAAATGCATTCATTAAAATCACTTAAAATGTACCTAACCTAACCAAAACATAATTTGCAGTAAAACTGTGAAAAAAAAACGAAATGTGTGCTGGGACACATAGTAGAAGTGAAACTTCAACGGACAAGTGGAAAAACGAATCGCAACGGACAAGTGGAAAAACGAATGGCAACTGACAAATGGAAAAACGAATCACAACAAAATTTTAACTTGAAGTTTTACGGGCTGATTGTTAATGTACTTATTCAATTTGAAAACCTGCCCGTAAAACTTCAACTTGAAATTTTGTTGCGATTCGTTTTTCCACTTGTCAGTTGCCATTCGTTTTTCCACTTGTCCGTTGCGATTCGTTTTTCCACTTGTCCGTTGAAGTTTCACTTGTACTATGTGTCCCAGCACACATTTAGTTTTTTTTTATTCAATTTGTATCCAATAAGTTTTTATGACAATAGTTAACTGCAATCTTGATATATCATAATCCAAAAATTCCAAATATTACGTAGCATTATTTCAGCAAAAATGTATTGAATACTTTAATTAATAAAAAAAAAATAACATTAGGTAAAAAATTTTTATGAACAGAATGTAACATACTTTTTATTATATTTCTATATACAACCTACAACCTACAACCTAATTCTTAGCTTATACTAAACCTCTTAAGGGGTCATTGTACTCATCATAATGAACAACTTTTACTATGGGAACAACCCTGAAACCGAAAAAAATATCAGCGGTTCCCTACATTTGTGTTCACATAAATCGACATAATTATAGGGAACAGCAGATTTTTTCGAGAATTCAGGGTTGATTCCACTGTAAAATGTGTTCATAATGATGAGTACAATGATCCCAGAGATTTAGTATAAACTAAGAATAAGATTGGATATTTGTATAAGTAGGTATTTCTACTAATTTCTTATAATATATATTTTTAATGATTTAAATAGTGGAAAGAAAAAATCGCTCACGAGCAGGATTCGAACCTGAGACTCCTGGCTCAGTACGCCAGTCTTTGGGTGACGTCAGCGATATCTAATTAAGAAACAGTGATTCTTCTTTTTTTTTCCACTATTTAAATACCGATAACACGGTTTTGTGGGGCACAGTGATATTGCAAAATTTATACATGTATGAATAAATAAATAAATACTAAATAAATCGTTAGATTTCGCTTCGCATGCATAAATGCGTTAAAAATAATAAAATATATAATTTTGTCAATCAATTTTTTTTTTGTTGTATTTGCAATCAGTTTATACAATTAAAAAGATGGTTTGAGTGATTTTCAAGGTGATCTACATGAGGATACTTTATTGCGCTAGGCGCTATGTATGGCACGTTTTTAACGTACTTTTGTGTAAAGTTGTAAAACAAAAGTTGTGTAGTTAGACGTTATTTAATACTCATACTGGACTGGTAATCTGAAGGTCAAGCCGCAAGTGCCATATGGTACCCTTACATTATACCCTTTTAACCTTTTTCAACTTCGTTACTTTTTTTCAAATTCTAATCAGTCATTTTAAAGACCACGTCATTTGTGTAAAATTCAATTTCATTAGTGTTATGTTCTCACCACAAAAACGCACATAGAATGTTCTGGAATAAAATAATGTGCTTTGTACGCCACAGTGGTGAGTAGACAAACTAAAATGAAAAATTGTTAGTGCTGTTACGCTGTAATAATTCATTTCACCGCTAGATGGATTAACAAAAAATGGGCGGATTTTCCATAGTGAGGTGGAGCCATTGCTGTACCTCGTCCCCCTGTCACCCGCATTCAGGCGACGCTTCTTTCTAAAGAGATTTTGCCTTGCAACACCTCCGCTCCCTTCTTTTCTCCATGCACTTTACACATTCATGCACTAATTTGCCACAACCGATACTGATGTAGTACATCAAAATTTCAAATCGATTGAAGGAGTGAAAGTAGCTTAGAATCCCTCACTTTCTCTTTCCAGCTCCATCATCAGACCCTGATCACCATCTATCTATAACCATTGCAACCATTCCAATGAGCCCAAACACGATACCTCTGCTGTAAGTTGGTGACGAGTTGGATATCCTGCAGACTCCAGGTGATGCTGCAACATCAAGTTGAGGTTACGCATGTTCTTATTGTTGTTTATTGAAGTAGCAGGATATCAAAATAATCGATCAGACCTGTGGAAGTTCCGCACATCCCTTCATCAACTAGAAAAGAGCCGATGATTTACAAACGGCTGAACAGATTTTCTTGAATCATAGCTAAGAACACTCTCGATTAAGTCACCTTTCAAACTAAAAATCTAAATCTAAATTGGTCCATCCGTTTGGGAGATACGATACCACAGACACTTAACACCCTTCTGTTTGCGTCGGGGGTTAAAAAAAAATAATTAAAAAAAGGAATCTTGTAATGGAGCTGGCAAGGCTCGTAAACGTGTCTCGACATTTTATTTGTTCCCCACACTGCAGGGTTTAGTGTTGTAGTGCTAAATCAATTTAGTTTAGTGGCCGTTTAGTGACGTTTATGTTGCGCCAATCGAAAAGTGTACATTTAGTTTTATTGTTATTTATTAATCTTAACTATTATAAAATTGTAAACGTCTAGCGTCTGTTTGTTTGTTTGTTTGTTCCAGCATCACGCTAAAACTACTGGACCGATTTTGATGATTTTTTTTTTGTTTGAAAGCTAATGATCTGACTTAAAAACTGGTATGGGTTTTGAGAAAGAAAGAAAAAAAGAAAAAAAAATATTCGTGGGTTGCGTACTCACCCGACAGATCGAAACTTCTATGCATTTGCACGAGCGGATAGTAATGTACGATGGAGTGGAGTGGAGTGGACAGGGGATGGGACTGGGGACGGGACAGGGGACGGGACTGGGGACGGGACAGGGGACGGGACAGGGGACGGAACATGGGACGGGAAATGGGACGGGGCATGAGACGGGACATGGAACAGGACAGTGGGACGGGAAATGGGACGGGACATGAGACGGGACATGGTACAGGACAGTGGGATGGCACATGGGACTGGACATAGGATAGGACATGGGACAGGACATGGGACATGGGACGGGACGATAGTGATTAGTGATATAGTGAGATAGTGGGACAGTTGGATAGTGGGACAGTGGGACAGTAGGACAGTGGCAGTGGGACGGTGGGACGGTGGGACAGCGGGGCAGTGGGGTACTGGGGCAGCGGGGCAGCGGGGCAGTGGGCCAGTGGGGCAGTGGGATAGTGGGGCAGTGGGGTAGCGGGTTAGCGGGCAGTGGGGCAGTGGGGTTATGGGGCAGCGGGGCAGCGAGACAGCGGGACAGTGGGGCAGTGGGGTAGCGGGGCAGCGATGCAGTGGGGCCGCGGGGCAGCGTGCCATCGGGGCAGCGGGGCAGTGGGGTACCGGGGCAGTGGGGCAGTGTGATAGTGGGGCAGCGGGGCAGTGTGGCAGTGGGTAGTGCGGCAGTGGGGAAGCGGGGCAGTGGGGCAGCGGGGCACTGGGTTACCGGGGCAGTGGGGCAGTGGGGCAGTGGGATAGCGGGGCAGCGGGGCAGTGGGGCTGCGGGGCAGCGGGACAGAGGGGCAGCGGGGCAGTGGGGCAGCGGGGCAGCGGGACAGCGGGGCAGCGGGACAGTGGGGCAGCGGGGCAGTGGGGATGCGGGGCAGTGGGGCAGTGGGGCAGTGGGGCAGCTGGGCTGGCTGTGGGGCAGTGGGGCAGCGGGGCAGCGTGGCATTGGGGTAGCGGGGCAGTGGGGTAGCGGGGCAGCGGGGCAGTGGGGGCAGCGGGGCAGACAGTGGGACAGTAGGACAGTGATAGTGGGACGGTGGGACGGCGGGGCAGCGGGGCAGTGGGTTACCGGGGCAGTGGGGCAGTGGGATAGCGGGGCAGCGGGGCAGTGGGTCAGCTGGGCAGGCTGTGGGGCAGTAGTATAGTGGGATAGCGGGGCATCGGGGCAGTGGGATAGTGGGGCAGCGGGACAGTGGTGTGGCGGGGCATTGGGGCAGTGAGGTAGCGGGGCAGCGGGGCAGTGGGGTACAGTTGGGCAGACAGTGGGGCTGTGGGATAGTGGGGCAGCGGGGCAGTGGGGCAGCGGCGCAGCTGGGCAGCGGGGCAGTGGGGCAGCCGGATTAGCGGGGCAGTGGGGAGCAGTGGGGTAGTGGGGCAGCGTGGCAGTGGGTCAGTGCGGTAGCGGGGCAGTGGGGCAGCGGGGCAGTGGGGTAGTGGGGCAGCGGCGCAGCGGGGCAGCTGGGCAGCGGGGCAGTGGGGCAGCGGGGCAGTGGGGTAGCGGGGCAGCGGGGCAGTGGGGGGCATCGGTTCAGGCAGTGGGGCAGTGGAGCAGTGGGGCAGCGGAGCAGCGGGGCAGCGGGACAGCTGGGCAGCGGGGCAGTGGGGCAGCGGGGTAGCGGAGCAGTGGGGCAGAGGGTTAGCGGGGCAGCTGGGCAGCGGGGCAGTGGGGCAGCGGGGCAGTGGGTTAGCGGGGCAGTGGGGCAGTGGGGCAGCGGGGCCGCTGGGCAGCGGGGCAGTGGGTTAGCAGGAAGCGGGGCAGTGGGACAGCGGGGCAGTGGGATAGGGGCAGCAGGGCAGAGGGGCAGCGGTTAAGCGGGGCAGTGGGGTAGCGGGGCAGCGGGACAGCGGGACAGTGGGACAGTGGACTGGACTAGAATGAGTGATCAAACGAACTTACCTGTAAGTGATGTTCGATCATCATTATATAAAGACACTGTCCTTCGATGATCACCATGTAGTTTCCTAGCTTTTCATGGAACCGACGCACGTATATTCAAAGCTTGCAACAGCAAAAAAAAAAATTTTTGCTATCTATGGAACGCATCCGGACGCTACCGCTAATCTGCTGTCATCTGTGAACTCATTCTTTTAAAAGCTACACATTTATTACAGTCTTATGGGTAATTGAGAAAGAACTCTTTCGAGTGGGTTCTGGGTGGGCTCCCGTGATCATCGAAGGACAGTGTCTTTATATAATGATGATCGAACATCACTTACAGGTAAGTTCGTTTGATCACTCATTATACTGCAGACGTCCTTCGATGATCACCATGTAGATGTTTAAAGCTTTACCAAGATTGTAAGAAATGTGTTTAAATAAAGAAACATTATTATCAAATAAATCAGTCTCTCTATTTTTTATTATTAGGCACATAATTAATTTATATTTTAACAAACATAATAATCAAACCAGTCCCATGACTTCTACATAATCAACTTACTTACTGTTATGTTATTGAGTCACAACCTTACGACACACCCTTAATATTATATTATTGCGTCACAACATTATGACACACCCTTAGGCTTAAATATTAATTTTCTGTCTTGGTTGAAATCATTGAATAGCAACCACACCGGCTATATGGTCGCGCAACTTTGGAGAGGCCAGCAGTGGACTGCGAAAGGCAGAGTTGATAGAATAACAAAAATAAATCTCTTAGAATATAATGTGATATGACAACACTGTCTTATACTAGTAACAAAATAAAAGTTTTTAGTTGGCTCCATCACCTAGTAATGCTTTTGTAAATTTTTATTAAAGGATGATTATATAACTTTGCAAAAGTTTTGATTTTGAGGTCCATCCTGCAGTTCTCCTTATCTCATCAATATACCTACCCTTTCTAGCTGCGGCTGAAGTAGACGGTACCTAGTACTGTATGTAGTGAGTATATTAGTATGTATCTGACTGCACCAGAAGGAGGGTTATTTTACCACTATTCTTAAGTTTCTTTGAACCACCTATCCTACTGATTGTTGAGACTAGCCTTTTTAGGTACCTACCTATTTTATAATAAGTTATGAAGATGTTCTTGAAATTGTTTATGTGGTCCTTTGTGTTATACATATAATCTACAAATTGGCTTAGCCAGGTAATCTTAGGTTCATTTTGAAATAATGGAAGAATAAATTTAGGTTGCTACCAACCTGGAGCAGTGATTTTTATAAAATCCAATATTTTAATCTGTAACTGATTGTTATACTTAACTATTGTTGACCATTATTATGAGATAGTTTTGAATTCAATTCTACGACCAGTAGAAATTATTATTAATATTACTGCTTTTAGTCAGTTTTTCTAGTGACAAAATACTCATTGGAATCATTGTTTCTAAAATGATCAAAAAACTACAGAAACATCCCAACATGGTCATAATTTAGATATTGTTGGTCTCAATTTAAATACTCCCTTAATAAATCTTATAATTCTATAATCTTTAGATAATTTTGGACCTATTTATTAATAGCCTATTGGCTAAGGGCCGAATTTGCTGTAGGATGAACCTCTAAACTATTCATTTAAAAAGGATAATATATTATACCTATTGTATTAGGTACATAATAAATTTAAATTATTTATATTGCAGTACTCACACCAAGCATTAATCATGATTGGTATTGCTTTAGCGTTGACTCAGAGATGGAAACCAACATAACCAAGCAACCTTTGCAGAGGCCTCTTTTATTCTATGCCTCATAAATCCTTCTTGGACAACACTCCTATAGCCAGTCAGATTCTTTCTGGGAGGGTGTAGGTTGCCCGCATCTGAACATAAGGTTAAGGTAACAATAATTAATTTTGAGACAAGCAATGACTTGAATATTGGGTACCAAGGTTGAGTAGCCCATTGTGGTAGGTACTACTACAATACCCTCAGCTTCATCTATCTTGATTTTTCTGATAGTTTTAAGGATTAGAGAGAATGGTGGGAAAATATAGAGAAAAAATATATATAAAATATGAACAGTCAATTGCAAAAGCATCTATTGCTTAAGCAACGGAATCCCTATGCCATGTAACATATTTTTAACATTTATAATTAATCCTTGAAGAAAATAAATCAATAATTGGGAATTGTAATATATGTTGTATATTGTGTACATTTCTGTTTTATGTTTTCTTGACTTAAGAGTTGTTGCAATATGGTTATCCAATTTGTGTCAACTCCTTGAGTCAATACTATTAGCTAAACATTTGGTTATTTGCTTCATATATTACATGAATAAAACACTTGAGCAGATATCTCACCATTAATACATTAACCCATAGCATAATGTAGCACCAAAAATACATGTGAATACAATAAAACATTTTGATTTGATTTCTTTTTTCACATCATTTTCATATTTGTTAGGAGATTGATTGAAACTGATAGTCGTGGTATTATAAATTCTTAATAAAAAATTACAGTTCCAATATCAAGAATGTATTGATTTCTATGTATTTTATTATCACCCCTCTGCGTGTGCATAAATTTAATAAATAGATAATGTAGATTTTAGTTCTAGCACAATATTATGCATTTGTTTTTGTTCTAGTGTCCAAAAAACCATGTATTTTATTATTACAACTAGCACCCCAGCCAGATACCTTTGCATCATAGACTATCTTTATTTTATATTTATGCTGTTTTCACTTTGATGATATAAAATGAATGAATATGCTTTATGATGTTTTTCCACCATTTTAAATCTGAAATGCACCCAGTGGGTGTAGAAACCTTACTATCATATTGTTATCAATATTTAAAGAGATAAAATATATCTCTATGTTTTCCAAACTTTTTGTATTTAAACATCAATAACATATAGCAGAGCCTTAGCTGGGTATCTGATAATAAGTATAATGTTTTTTCTAAAAACAGACCATTTATTTATTTAATTGTCATATGTTTTGACTAAAATATAAATTCTAAAACACTACATTCCATACCTAAAAACCCATGTTTTGCAATAGGCTGCTTGTTTTCTTAACTTTACATTGTATTGTATGTAATATTTTTCCATACATAAGAAATGGTCTAGATAGGGCTTATTTAAATCCCAGGATCTCAAAGTAGCAACTGGTTTAAGAATTTTAATGAAAACAAATGGTGCAGTAGATAAACCGGAGGTATAATTTGTTTTGAATTAAGATCTTATTATCTTCTTAAATTGATGTTATTAAGTAGGCATCTTCTAGATCTAAGTTAGCCAGATAGCAGTTTATTGTTTGAAACTGTTCTATAGTCATCTAATTTAAAATGCTGTGTTAGATAGAATGAAGGGATTCAATTAGGTATTTCAGATTCAGAGTCAATCTATAGATGCCATTTGGTTTTCTTACTGCAAAATTTGTTGAAAAGTACTGATCTTCATTGATCTTCAGTAGTTACACATTCAGATGAAGTAACTATTATCATTATATTTATTTATTCATTTTATGAGTATAACTACCTCCACCTTCCTTGACAAGGAGTAAGTAATTGGTCAGTGAATACCATGGAATTATTAAGTATTACTTATTATTTCCATGGTGAATACAGTTTAACTGGTTGTTGACCAAAAATAATGTCATATTCTTTGATTATTACCTATAGAATCTTTAGTGATCCTTTGCCAGATGTAGTATAAAGGGTTTAACCTGCTAGTTCACATCAGTTGCTGTAATAATAATGACTGTTGTTATTGGATCTCCAATAGCCTTGTGGTACTGATGTAGCTCTCTTCGAGTTGTTGTTTATCATGGCCCACTGCTGCGGCTTTGTTGGCACAAAGCTCCAAGAACAGCTGTTTCTGTGTATGCCGAGGTGGGCCCCTCCAGGTTAAAAGCAGTGTACCTTTGAGTGTGTTCTTAAGAGGTAGTTTGGGTTGTAACCAATATCTCTCGGTCTGTTTTTCCTAGAGATTTTGAAGTTTAAATTTTTTCAAATAGGTTATCTCCAAATAAAACTGATCTGCAGAATGTATCTCCTACATCCTTTCCATTGTGGAAAATATCAGCAAGTGTTTTACCAGTGTTATTTAACATTTCCAATAAATTTAGCTGTTTTGGTTGTACCTCTATACCGCTCAATCCTTGCTGGGGCTAATTGGCTCAGCCATAATTAAATTTTAATTGTGTCTGAAATCTGGTATTCGACAGATTAATAACTTTTCAGTTATTCAAGCCAGCCCATCAATTTTATGTCTTACATTTTCTGCCTCACTTCAATTATTTATTAATAGTTGGTTAATAGATTAGAGCAAAGTACTTGTAGACAGTCCTCATTGAGGATGTTTTCCATCGCTGAAAGAAAAAACTGTAATATTATATAACTTACCTTTGGGTCTCTGATGGTCCCCCCCCCCTCTTCCTCTCCTGTTTTCATTGTTATGATTACAATAGAATTTATTGAGTATGCATTTTGTTACACTTATGAATTACCATTGAAAGGTCCCTCTGTACCAATCCTAGGCAATATCATAATAACGCCGTGAATGACCCCACAGTGACAATCCTTGGCGTGTTAATTAATGTCATTGAACAACCCCTCTGTGTTGATCCTAGACATGTAAAAAGACCATTAAACGATCCCACAGTATCGATCTTAGGCCTATTTTTATTTCGTGTATTGTATGTGTACAAAATGGCGATGTTGTCGCTTAGACAATTCACCTTATTGGGCATCTTGTAAACTATCTTGTGGGACCAGATGGTCACCAGAGGATGACGGTGAACTCCTTATCATCACTCGAGTATCAGCATCTTCAGGAGGGGGAGAAAATTGGTAAGTTCGACGACGATCTTGTCCTTCGTCGTATTTTGTTTTTTAGTTTCCGTAACTTTCTTAAGTTGTATTTATCACTATCACACTGTCTAAAACTATCACCTTTGCGTTTCAGCATGCTTATTTTATTGAAAATAACTCTATTATCGATTTTGATAAATTTTTACGTCGCGCGTCGTTGCACGAAAAAAAGGAATGAGTTCACAGATGACAGCAGATTAGCGGTAGCGTCCGGATGCGTTCCATAGATAGCAAAAATTTTTTTTTTTGCTGTTGCAAGCTTTGAATATACGTGCGTCGGTTCCATGAAAAGCTAGGAAACTACATGGTGATCATCGAAGGACGTCTGCAGTATAATGGACTGGACTGGACTGGACTGACGTGGGTTAGCATAATTTAACGCGAGCGAAGACGCGGGTAAAAGCTAGTATTTTATAACATAGGAGGGCAAGCGAGCAAGCGGGTCACCTGATGGTATGCAATCTCCGCCGCCCATGGACATCCGCATCACCAGGGCACTCGCCGATGCGTTGCCGACCTTTAAAAAAGACTAATACTTTTTTTTTAAAGACTCCCCCCATGTCTAATTTGTTCGGGAATGTTACTGACGAAAGTTGGCTCCACAGTTTTGCCATACGAGTCAAAAAATGCGTGTGAAACGTACAGTAGTAGACCGCCAACCATCAAGATGGTGAGGATGGAATTAAGATTTGCAGAAGTCGGTTAAAAATTGCTTATAGATATCCATATACGTTAGGTGTGGATATCTATAAGCAATGTTGTTGGACTTTGTTTTTCATAGAAATTGGGATCATTCTAGCCCAGTAGGTACATTGAAATTCGCAATAAACTCTTTAATATTTTTCTTTTTTTTCTTTGTTTTCGTAATTTTGATATATTTATTTTTAATATATTTTCTGCGTATTTTACATAAATTTTTAGCTAAATAGACGAAATAATGTATCTACTTTACGAATGCGATTTATAACTGGTGTTGTCGATCTTAATTTCATAAAAAAACGACATTTTACAAAGAGTTATAGTATTACTTGTTCATCAATTTTCAATGCTTACACAATATTATTTGAATGAGACTCGTTAAATAAACATCCTTTGTTAATATTCCTTATCTTTCTGGCTAACCAAAACACTCAAACGTTTTTTTATACAACACTTGAGTCATCGGTCATAAATTAGTTTTTATTGAGGGCCCGCCGCCGCGCCGCCGCGCACCATTAGCGAGGGATAGCGTCAGGAGGGTAACAATTGACCACCAGTTTCTCGGATCACTCAGCGGTTATACCAGAGTTGGCTGGTGTAGAACGCCTGACAGTATGCCTTAAACAGGGTCACTTTAGCCTGCTTCGAACAATATGCAAATCGTCTGGCGAGCATGTTACTTTTACAAGCAATGCTTCGCCTTTGTCTTTCGAGATCAAGATTATCACTAAGGTCAGCGGTTACAATGTGTCCAAGATATTTAAAGTTGTTTACAATTTTAAGGGGAGACCCACACACATTAATAGGCAATACATTTTCAGGTCCTTTATCATATTTAAAAATCAATATTTCCGACAATAATGGGTGACATTTTTCGTAGACACTTAGATTATCTGGAATTAGAAATGTATCTCTATAACGCGAGAATTGAGGCCCAGGAACGGTGCGGTAATAGTAGTTTATGAAACTGTTGCATAATAGGGGTTATTAAAACACGAGTGTGAGTTTAAAAACCGAGCCGTAGGCGAGGTTTTTAATAGTATCACACGAGTGTTTTAATACCTAATTATGTCAGTTTCATACACTATTTTATCTACACTCATACAATTTTAAATAAAATACCAAAGTCAAAATCTTAGTAACATTGTCGTTGTTTTTCTTGATTTCTCTGGTAAAAGATTGTTCGTCATTTACGTTGCTGCATCCAGAAATTCAGGCGGGGTCATATTTTCCTCAGTTCAGTATCACTGCTGTAGTCAGATATTTTTGCCCAGAATAAAACTTTCGACACACAAAACCATAATAATAACGTAAACAATAACAATAAATTTACAAGTAACGATGTCCATATCCAGTAGGCCAGGCGCGCGGCCGCGCACGCGCGCTGGTGCGCGCCTACACAGATAATAAAATATTGTCTGGCGACAACATTATAATCGGAACTAATTTTCTATCCTTGTCAGGATTCCGTCAATCTCTGTTTTATCATACAAAAAATATGCCTGTAAACACTTAAATATAATTAAAAGCAATATGACAATCAAAAGTTCTGCCAAAAACGCGATTTTAAACGATAAAAATTTTCAATGTATGACAAGTGGCGCCACCCTGAATTTTGTGTACTCATTGGTGCCAAACTGTACGACTGCTAAAAAAAAGGTTTGAAAACTCCTTGGTTAGGTCGAAGTGGCATTAAAAACTCCTTAGTTAGGCTGAAGTGTGCGGTTATGGAAAAAAAATTAAATTACCGCATTGTTTTGTTCAGCAAACTGTATCGTAATGAAACTTTTTAAATTCATAACAGGTGCATGTGCGTAAAGTATGTCATTATGACATTACTTTCGAGTTCATAATTCGAATTTTACGATACGAGTGTAGATAAACTACTATTTCAACACACTTGCTCGTAAAGTGGCTATTATTGCATCGCTTTTAGGTTCATAATGTGGCTTATAACGCACGCGTGCTTTTTTCATTATATTATCGCACTAGTGCTTTTTACTTTACAGTTTATTTTTAAATCGCAGCAAAGAGTTTTTATGCCTGAACTAAATTAAAAAATTTTGGGAATAAATCAACTGTATTAATTAAAATATGCTGTATAAACATTTCATTTCATCAAATTATTAATTTTTGTCAACAAATTACCTAATATTAATTTGTGTTATAAATAAAAAAATCAATTTATATTTTTATATTAGGCTGTACGGCGGTTTCCTTCGACCACCTGCGCGCGCATAGCTGTACGTCACCGCGCGATCCGCTCACCATTTTTATCATTTTTCACAAATTCAATATTTGTCTAAAATGTGTAATTTATGTTTTTTTTCCTCGCAAGTGTGTTGAAAAACGTCGTATGACACGCGTGAGCATTGACTATTATACTCTCGGCTCCATTACGCCCTCGCCTTCGGCTCGGGCTGCAATCCAGCCTCGAGTATAATAGTCAACTTAGCTCACTTGTATCATAATGTACTACAGTGTTGCCAGGTCCGATTTTCAAAATCCGGGAGGCTTATTATGAAAAAAACGGGAGATGTATTGAGGAAAAATGGAAAAAATCGGGAGATGATGTGTTTCAAGAAAAATCTAAGTTTTTGAAGTAATCCTGGTATTATATTTTGACACCATTCCAGCTGTAATATAAAAATCAAAGCAGTTAGATTTTGTTACATTTTACTGCCCTGTGTAATAAAAAAAAACTTTATTTTTTTCTAATAGTCTATTTTATGCTAAGTGTTTAGTAAACAAACGATACACTGACGGAAATATTCAGGGCAGCAACTTATCCGTCTGTTTCATTTTATTCAGTTTTTTTGCCAGGTTTTCATCTTATTCCTATTATTAGGCTCTAATTAGGCTTTATACAAGGATTGTAATAAATCGGGAGATTTTTGTCGAAAATCGGGAGATCGGGAGATTTTTACGAAAATCTGTGAATCTCCCGGAAAATCGGGAGACCTGGCAACAGTGATGTACTATTTCTACTGATGGGGGCGCCACTTGGCTGCTACATTCCCCTTAAGACAAGAATGATGACATGTTACGATATTCCCATATAACATTAAGTACATATTAGCAAACTAATTATTTACACCACAAATCTTTAACAAGCTCTCACACCAGAGAAACATTCAACACAATTATATCATAAAGCGAGCACCCCTATAAACACTAATTCCTTTCCTGATTACCTCACTAACGTCCAACTTAACAAGACCTTATTGGACAATAATATCCAACTCTATTGCCTCTACTTAAGACACGATATAAAGGTCGAGAGGTGTCCTGTTAAAATGGTCTTTAACGCGGAGCGGTAATGAAGTCTTCAACTATTAAGTAATTGGCAACAAGCAATTTCTAACCTTTTCTTGGTGTATTTAAGTTTCAAATTATCTTGAATGTGGTTAGATAGGATTAATTAGAACAAAATGGCTCCTACTCCTACCGCATCCTGTCTTTCTAGTAACTGGGAAGAACGAGTCCGACTAATTGGGAAAATTCAAGGTTTAAAAAAATAATTAAATAAAACATTTTAGATAAATTTTATTTTGAGTCGTTTATTTTTATAAACATAGAAAAGATTTTTTTACAATATAACTTTTTACTATTTTTATAAACATAGAAAAGATTTTTTACAATATAACTTTGTACTGGGGTTTTATCATCATCATCATTTCAGCCGAAAGACGTCCACTGCTGGACATAGGCCTCCCCCAATAAATAAATATTTAAATATGGGGGGGGATATGCCATAATCGCCACGCTTGGCAGACGTGTTGGCGATCGCAGTTGGTTGAATAAATACTCAGAGAACGCTGCTGCCTGTTTTATTAGGCATAATAAAAAATGCGACATTTTGTATTGAATAATCAGTCTTTCGAAACAAACAAACATGACCGATATTTTTCTTTTCATTAAAGTTCCGTACCCAAATTAACAGGACCTTATTACTAAACCTACGTGCGCCGTCTGTCCGTCCGTCGGTCTGTCGCAGGTCATAGGGCTGTAGCCAGTTGAAATTTACACAGAACAGAATATGTGTTATTATTATTTTATACAAAAAGTTCTCGAAGAAATTAAAATTTCAAGGTTTTTTTATTCCTGCTCTATCTTGAAAAAAATGCAAATAAATACAATAATCGAATTAAGTGTGATTGTAGTTTATACTTTCTTTAATTAAAAAATAAGTAATACTAAAAAGAAGGTGATACGGAACCCCTAATGCGATAGCCCGACTCGCATTGTTTACAAGCTTATTTAGGTACCAAAACCTTTATCCTCAGATCGATAGATAAATAGATAGAATATACTTTATTGTACACCATGAAAATAGTAGTAAACAGGAACAACGTATAAATAATATAATACCGAGCATGCATGACGAGGTTAATGGACGTAGATGAAACGAAAGAGGTGTGTCAGGATCGTAGCAGGTGGAAATCCATAGTCTCTGCCTGTCGCCAAATACCTCAATCTGTGGTACACGACGAATATCTAACTCTAAGATACCTACGTCTCAGAATTTCAAAATTAAATTTGTCCTTTCTGAAGTTTGATGTAAATTTACGCCTTTTGTTATCACTAGTCTCTTCCGACCTAACATGTAACGATCCTAATGTAAAATTGTCAGAAACGTGTTTGCCTTCGCTGGTTGTTGTATTTTGATTTTTAGTATCTTCTGAAGTTTTCTTTAATCTATTTGATGTTTCTCTAGCCGCTATGATACATTCTAAGAATTTTCTAATATTATCAACTGACTCATCTTCGTCAGTTATTTTCATCCTTAATTCGTAAATAAGGTCCCCGGGAAACTTTTCTAAAATCATCACCCTAAGATGATTGTGATTTACATCTTTACCTAAAGAACTTAATACTCTAAGATGTTTCTCAATTTCACTAAGAATGTGTATACAAACTTTAACCTGACCAGATTCCGCTGATTTAATTTTGTAAAGTGCCACATAATGAGCATCAATGATTACGCTAGGTTTGCCATATCGTTCCTTTAATGTATCGACAGCGATACGATAGTTTTTGTGTGTTGTATCCAAACCATCAATTGCCTGCTTTGCGTCACCCTCAAGAACCGATTGTAGATACAACAGCTTATCGACATCATTGATACTTCTCTTATCAACGTTTGATGAAAATTTATCCCAAAATTGGTACCACTTTAAAACGTCGCCATCAAACTTGGCTAACTCCATTTTTGGCAACCTACTAACTGTGTTAACATTATTGACATTTGTAAGAACAGACGCACAGTTTCGATTATTCTATTTAATATTTACATCTATTTCTGCTATCAATTCTTCAGCCTGAATCTGTGTGGACGTATACTCATCACTGATTTCCTCAACGTTGATTTCATTAATCGATTTACAATAATTGTGAATTTCCGAAACAAACATCTCATTTACACCTTTAAGTTTGGCACCAACCAGTTCTAATTCTTTATACTTGGGGTCATTTTCTGATAACTCCGTTAGGGCACACCGAGCAGGGCTTATTTTCGATTGGAGGGATTCAAAAATAATTTTCAAGTGAGATCGGATGGCGTCTTGCATTATTATTTATAATGCAGCTAAGTAATTGCCCCAATATCAAAGCCACAGACGGTTTTCTTAGTATATGAATATACCGAGTATCTAAAACAATGTAATGAAGTATGAGATTCTTTCTTATGAAATATAATAATTATGTCAACAAACTACATTCATCAAACACCTTTAATTGGTTCGCTCACTTGATAAAGTCTATTTATGATCAACTTATGTCTAGTTTGAATACCCCTTCGATTAATATAATTTCATAATAAACGTATAGTTTAGTAATAGCTGGTCTTATAAACTTTAAACAATAATATCATTGATCACTGTAAAACGTAAAAATTAATTAACGTTTGACTTAGTTCGTGCACTACTATGCACCCTGATTTACTAAATAAATAATAATTACATTGTGACTGAATCAATGATATTACATAAGAAAATCATTGGACTGAATACTTTACAGCGAGCGCGTATAAATATTATTTCTTGGAATCGATTTAGCGCGGGTACCTACCTACAGGCTGTGCACATTAAATGGCAACGATGAAATCAAATTTCACCCGAGTATTATAGTTACATCAAGCTTACCCTAAAACCATCGACCATATACCCCATAGACGTCTCATAATAGGCGACCGATGTCTGCAACACATCTATGAAATTTCACTAATGTAGGTCGCCACTTGAAAACTTCAAATCAGCCGAATTCATTCATTAGTTTCGAAATGAGCCGTTAAAACTGCCACGTTAGTGATTAGCTAATATTTAGCCAACTTGGTAGGGTCAATCGGGTTGCAGTACCCCGCCTAAGTTAGTGGCCGAATTTATTGTATGCATTACATTCAACATTAGGCGTCTATTGGGTTGTATGGTCATTGCCTAAAACCGAATTAAACATTACTAATGCCTTTATGAAAAAACAGTCCTATTATAGTTATGTTAGAACAAAATTACTCAACACTCGCAATAACTTAGAACTTTAAGGTACTGACTTGAACACTGGTTGACCGATTAAATAACCGTTTGTTCGAAAATTTCACCAGAATTATAAGTAAACGATCGCGAACCACCTTATCATATAATGAACTCAAACTTGATCTATTCATTTAAATACAGAAAACAATTTCGAACTACCCGCATTATTTTATTTTTAGAACTCAACCAAATTTTTTTTATTTTTAAACTAACAATGAGATCCCAGCATCTCCACCATGTCGCCAAATACCTCAATCTGTGATACACGACGAATATCTAACTCTAAGATACCTACGTCTCTGAAATAAGCCTAGGTACACACGGCTACACATCAAGCTGTACAAAACCAGTAAAGGCTGATCTCGCGTTGTAAGGAAAACCTATACAATGCGAGATTAGCTTATACTGGAAATGTAAAGCTTGATGTGTAGCCGTGTGTACAATATGATTGTTTATTTTAATGAATGCGGTATTTACGTAAAACTGATTTCCACTGAATAACATATAGGTAGCATATCTGAATCTGGTCACTGTCTCAACAGTACAGTGACCCTGAACCTCGTATCTGAATACTGGTCTGACTTGGAAACATTTCTGAATCTGGTTTGGTCACTGTCTCAACAGTACAGCGACCCTGAACCTCTTATCTGAATACTGTTCTGACTTGGTAGCATTTCTGAATCTGATCGCTGTTAAGACAATGCACACACACACACATCGATAATATTGGTAAACATTATAATGTCTAGTAAATCTGAGTACCTACACATGCACTAAGAAATAACAAGTTCGCTTATCACGGTACTGCCAGCTCCGACCGTCAGGCCCAAGTGAGTCTGCGCGTCGCTATCCCCACCGTTTTTACCTTACTTCACTTTGTAGCTATATTAATTCGCATTCGCGACACTGCCTACCCCAATGGGAAACAGGCGTGATAATATGTATGTATATAATACCGAGCTATGTGCTCATCACAGCGAGTTTGACGCTTCCTCAAACAAAAGATGGGATAACTAAGATTGACATATCGGTGTCGGAGAAGATTACAGCTTACTCCACGGTCCATCAATCACCTCGTATATCCCTTAAGATCCCGCGAAACTTACGTGTGTTTCACATCATAACACCTTTTCCCTTACATAATAATGTTTTGGTTAATTCCCTTCCTTAATGTGTTAGGTAATAATGTCATGAAGGATCTCTGGGGGTATCTGTCGATGTTTTGGTTGAGGCGATAATAATCGCGAAGCGAACATTACTCCCGTCTTATCTAAGATTAAAGGCTTAGGCACTTATTTTACTCTTTTTAAACCATCAGGGTATATTTTAAGGGACTAAAAAGATGACAAAGCAAATATGTCAAAAGCCGTCGTCTCCATCTGCGAGGAGGTGATGCTCGCTAAGGAGGCGGCGGAGAGGGTCGAGAGGCGATGACCTCTCTTCCCATCCGCAGGAGATGACCTGGGCGTCGTAGGAGGGCGTATGCCGACCTCCAGCCACCCTAGGTGTGGGCCTGCGGGTGGCGGACTCGGGGTGGCCCGCGCGTGGCAGTCAAGAGGAGGGTGCGGCCGTTGTGGTTGCAGCACGGAGAGAAGGGGCTCGCCTGCCAGTGGCGAGCCGGAACCTGCCGGTGATGGTTGGGCGAATACGAGAGTATTTCCCACGCCCCCGGCCAAGGGTCGGTAGAGGAACACTGTGGTGGTTTTTAGTCGGTAAGAGTCCGACACGGGCTCCGCCTTCCCCGGGCGGAGTGCGTCCATGAGGACTTTCCCAACGGAAAAAAAAAAAACAAATATGCCAAGAGAATGGACTTTCTTACCGGTTCTTCTCCTTAGGTCCTCGGTACCACTACCAAATTAGAAGAAATATAAAAGAAGTATACCTACTTAGCATAATGAGCTGGCACGATTCTTTGCACCGGTCAATTACCACCGCAACAGGAAGCACAAGCTTTTTGCTGTGCCTTCATGTCGCACTGTAGCGCGAGCTAAATCGCCAGTACCTCGTACTCTCACTGCACTCAACGAACTCTTGGATTGTAATCCGAATTATGATCTGTTTGCGGACGATTGGAAGAAGATTCTGTTAGTATGTCTGAAACATTGCGAGAGAGATTTATGAAAGATGTGTAATTCACTATATATTTTATGTGTCATTCCTCTATCTTTAATTACTGTAATTGGTTCAAGACCGTTGTAATTAAAGTAAAATAAATAAATAAAAGAAAGAGGGAATACATTTTCTTTAATTAAATTTGAACCAGCGCCCTTAATACAAGTTATTTTTACAACTTAGCAAGGGCTCTGGTTGCATCACCTACATGTTTTTTGTTAACTTTCAATAGTCAAGTATACCTACGGATGTTTAATGAAGAAAGAAATAAATAAATAAAAAATATTTATTTAATTAAGAATTAATTATGTGATATTTAAACATTCATTTATTAATTTATTTATTAAATTTCAAAAACTTATTCACTAAACCACATCTCTAAAAAATATTTATTATAGATACATAGATAGATAGAATATACTTCATTATACACCATGAAAATAATAGTAAACAGGAACAACGGGTATTATTTCATATTAATATTATTCATTAAATCATTTATGAATAAATTAAATAATTAGTTAATAATTAATTTTTCAAATGCCTCGTTGGTCTAGTGGTCGCAAGCGGGGTCCTGTGTTCGATTCCTGGGTAAAGTGTTATTGGGTTTTTTCATTAGGAAATTCTCAGTAGCAGCCCAGAGTCTGGATTTGTACCAGGTTGATGGCAATAGGCTCGCCCCCTATTACTGTAGTGTTGCGTCTTTTACGCCTATTTTTACTTACGGTTTATGTTTATAACATCATTTATATATTCAAATTAAGCAGTAAATTATAATTGTTACCATCATATTTATACTGACACATGACATGTGTCGTATGTCTGAATGTTCTCTTAATATATAATCACAGACTACTAGGGGATACTACGTATTATATAATAATGGCATCGGCCAGTATAGGTAGGCGGAGCTCACATTGTTCAGGGTGGAATAACTCATGTTACAGATGATCGGAGCTTGTCGCTGGCCACTAATGGAAAAATAAAACAATCAGATTCAAAAAATCTACCTTGGTGTTTGGAACAGATCGAAAAAGATGGGGCTGTCAGTGAAAGACTAGATCTGGCGCTGAGCTGATGCTTTGAGTGAAAATATTAATAGGGAAGTCTGAATTCCGAATTTGTACGGAAGGTTGGATTGTGAGGGACGCCTCCTAATTAGCCAACTCCCTAAAGCTTCCTCTTGAAAAGTTGCAGACAATCCAGTCTAAAAATCAAAGGTGCTCTCTGTCTTGCGGCCCGTCTTCTACAGCCTGCTGTTCCGTTTTGCGGAGGAACCCTCCGCTACCCGGCCCTCCGCTACTCTACTCTGCGTGCTGTGTATATAGGGACTTTAAGAGTTACGGCCAGTGTTTTTTTAGTGAATTTTATAAAGTTGTATATAATATAATATTTGCCTTTTCCACTAGGGGCAGTTTCATTGGCCTCTCCGACCTCTACACTACATTACATGGGACTTATAACATAACTAGCCTATATACAGCCTACTATAGCCTACCGGTTGAACGATTGCCTTCCACGCAGGAGGGTGTGAGTTCGATCCCGGCCCGCACCTCTGACTTTTCGAATTCATGTGCGGATTTATATTCGATTATCACTTGCTTTAACGGTGAAGGAAAACATCGTGAGGAACCTGCACACCAGAGAGTGCTCCATACAGTTCTCAATGGTGTGTGTAGTCCGCCAACCCGCACTAGGCCAGCGTGGTGGACTAAGGCCTTAGCCTTTTCATACTCAGAAGAGGCCCGTGCCCAGCAGTGGGTCAGTAGTGGGCTGGTTATGTTATGTTATAACATAACTGGCAAAATGTGGGTGTAATATACACCTCTGCCTACCCCTTCGGGGAAATACAGGCGTGATGTTATGTTATGTCACAGCCTAGGTGGTATTGCAGTTTTTATGGGCAAAGGTAACCGCTTAACATCAGGTGGGCCTTTAGCTCATTTCGCCATCCTATAATATAAAAAATATAAATATAGGTATATATATATACATATATATAAAATAATTAAATACATTTTATTTAATAATACACCACAACTCTAAGACCGTCCAATGCTATGCTACCGCTATTATTAGCAGTCTGGCAGATAGGATCATGGGAACGAAAATGTACAGACGTTGGATACAGGTCACCCACTAATGTTTTTTTTTTGTTTCTGTTAATATAATGGCTGACATTTATTATCATATCATTTTTAATCTTATTAATTTAATTGTATTAGTTTTTATTATTATTTTAGTATTGTAATGTCTTATTTTTAACTATGGTTATTATTTTTAACTGTGACTGAAATAAAGTGCAAATAAATAAATAAATGCGGACGAAGGCGGACGACTGTACGACGTAACCGCGGTTAATCGTACACACGGCTACACATCAAGCTGTACAAAACCAGTAAAGGCTGACCTCGCGTTGTCGAGGCGAGGTCAGCTTATACTGGAAATGTACAGCTTGATGTGTAGCCGTGTGTACAATCCACGCAGCTGTTATTTTGCCACGAACGAAACCAGTAAATGAATACCTGTATTAATAAGCATCAAGCAGCTCTCCGTTGATTACGCGGCCTCGGGTACTTTTCCCAGGAGCTTAAATCTCCACGTTAATTTGCTTTTTGCGCACTCAAAATGGTGAATATCGATGAACGAGCAATTAGTACGCCGCTTTACGGAATGAAAACATAGGTCTGATAGTATTTATTTTATTTTACAGAGTATTTATTCAGTGCAGTTTAGCGTAGATAAATAAATAAAATAAATATCTTTGGGACATTTTTACACAGGACCATCTAGTCCCAAACTAAGCAGAGCTTGTGGTATGAGTACTAGACAATGGATATAATACTTATATACTTTTTTTTTTTTGTAAATACATACTTATAATACATAAGCAACACACCCAGACCAACACAAACACTTATGTTCATCACACAAATATTTGTGTCCTGTGGGAATTGAACCCACGACCTCGTTATCAGCAGTCCGACACTCGAACCACTAGACCACAGATATAACATAGATAGATAAAACATGTTTTGTAATAATAACGTTATAAAAATAGTCATTATTTATCTGTCTGCCTCGTAGGTCTAATGGCCGCAAGCGACTGCTAAGCGTGGGGTCCTGGGTTCAACTCCCGGGTCGGGCAGAGTTATTGGGATTTTTCTGTCAAGAAAATTTCTCAGCAGCAGCCCGGAGCCAGGAAGTTGGCGGTGCTACATCCCTGCACCTCGGAGATCACGTCGGTCCTGCGCCTGATCTCTCTCCGGTCGTGTCGGATTGCCGTCCCATCGGATTATCGGCCGGGAGGACATTATTATGATTATTAATTACTTATCTATTTACGATTAGAGCTGATAGTGTTTTTGATGTTTATTGATTCTAGGTATGCTACTGTCCAAAATTGTCTCGGTCTGAAAGTACACGTTCTATCCACCACCCTCAATCCACCCTCGTATTTACCATACGAGGAAACCTGCACACCAGAGAGTGCTCCATATAATTCTCAATGGTGTGTGTAGTTCGCCAAACCGCACTAGGCCAGCGTGGTCGTGCCAAAGGCATAGCACTGGAGGGGCACCGGCGCGGTCCACTGCAGTTCCCGGAGCTCCTCTATTTTGTGCAGAGGATGGCCACCGTGTGGTTTTAGTCGGTAAGAGTCCGACATACCCCTCCGCCGTCCCCAGACGGAGGGTATCCATGAGGATTTCCACCCCATTAAAATATTATAATTGTATGGGTTGTTGTGAATAATATATGTAACCTTCAGACGTACCGCTCGCTGGTAAACAATATTCATTCACCAATATAAATCTCGCACAAAAACTTAGGTATCACGTTATTCATAAAATTTTACGAAAATTCTAGATATTACCTACACTACCTACATATCATGTCGAAACTAAGAATGCATATTTACAACGCTTCCGAAGAGCCACGGTAAAACAATTTACGATATGGAGGGGTTTTTTACCGGTTTCCTCTCATGTTCCTCTTTATAGTCCTTTTATATTCGCATCCCAGTGATATCCTGTATAAAACTTTCGCTACATTGTCTACAATCTCAGAATACAGAAACAACGGGGTGGGAAGTGAGGCGGGCGGGGGACGATTGTTTAGTTTTTGAGACAGCACGTGGCTTGCAATTACAGCTGAATGCAGATTCTGGTTCTTTATAAATTCTACAACGTATTGTTTTATGAAATATAGAAATAAAGACAAAACCTTAGATTAATAAATTTTATGGACAAACATTTATTTGTTACTAATTGAGACAGATAAATACGGTAATAGTATGGTTTGTAGCATTTTTTTTGTATATGACATTTTTTTTTATTGTTTTTTTTTTTTTGACGACCTCTGTGGTCTGGTGGTTCGAGTGTCGGACTGCTGATCACGAGGTCGTGGGTTTGATTCCCACAGGAAACAAATATTTGTGTAATGAACATAAGTGTTTGTGTTGGTCTGGGTGTTTCTTATGTACTATAAGTATGTATTTACAAAAAAAAAAAGTATATAAGTAAGTATTATATCCATTGTCTAGTACTCATAGTACAAGCTCTGCTTAGTTTGGGACTAGATGGTGTTGTGTATAATGTCCCAAAAAGTATGTATGAATAAAGAAACCATAAATTCCACTTGGTTCACCCAGGTGAACAAAGTGGAATAAACCGTATTTATAGTATAGGATGGCGAAACGAGCTAAAGGCCCACCTGATGTTAAACAGTTACCTTTGCCCATAACTACTGCAATACCACCTAGGCTGTTGCCCAAGTCGATTCGCAAAACCGTGCTCCTTCGTGTACAAACCAGCGCACACGCACACACATGCGACCCGGAAGATACTTATTTATTTTTGGTGATGCTTACTGGACGATGCCACGACATGTACTGAGAGCGTGAGCACGGTTTGATGTGCGTGAGCGCTGGTTTGTACCCGGGGAAGCACGGTTTTCTTGGATTCACTATGATTGTTCGCAGCACTTTGTCTATATTTTTTACTATTTCTGTGAGTATATGACGAACTGACAATCATTCGCCATGTCTGTCTTAAACCGATGTTATAGTAGACTTTTGATACAATTATGTCTCAAACGCACATCGAAGTTGCGTAGCTACATTTTATACATACCTAATTTTTAACCGACGAAAAAAAGGAGGAGGTTCTCAATTCGACGCGTATCTTTTATTTTTTTTATTTTTTATGTAAGACCACGCTTAACTTTTTACAGAGTAGTCCGATTTTTAATGGATAAATATCTCGAAGTTGGTCCCATTTAAATTTGAAAACCAAAATCCACCCCTAAGGGTAGGAAAACAGGGGATGAGTGCTTGTTCACCCACTGAATTCTTACCTGTTAACCAACTGTGTTGAAACATGGCACAAATAAATGTAGTTCTAGACACTACAACATAATGGAGACCTGGAGTTAGATTAAACCCACAAAAAAATTAAAAATCTAACTTTTTAACAAAAATTGAACCGACGAAAACAGAAACTGAAAAGCGAAAAATAAAATTAAGCTTTTAGTCTTAATAGCTATCTAAAGTAATGTAAATTAGTGATGCGACTCGAGTCCGATTTTACCACTCGAGTCATTCGAGTCATTTTACAATTTTACTCGAGTACTACTCGAGTGGTCGAGTCACTCGAGTGGTTCACGAGTCACTCGATCACTCGCCTCTATCAAGTCACTCGTCACAATCCTTGTATTTTTTTTTTTTTTTAAAAGCATGAAATTTTATTTCAAAACATTGTCAGTCTTACAAAATCAACTTTTATGTATCGAAATTAATATTAATATGCTAATAAAAATGAATGAATAAGCTTTTTTAAGAATAAAAACTCATCATTTCGCATGTCTCGGTGAGTGACTCGCATGTCTCGGTGAGTGACTCGCGAGTGACTCGAGTCCGAGTGAACTCGAGTCGATATTTTTTTCACTCGAGTGCGTTTTTTTTTCTATGTCACTCGAGTCACTCGAGTAAAAGCGACTCGAGTCGCATCACTAATGTAAATAACTAATTATGAGTCGGTGCCAAACAAACAATCAACAAAGATCATTAAATTACTTAAAAAAAAAAAACATCAAATACAACGTCAAATTTTCAAAGATAAACAATAACGTACACATATGTAAGTGATGTGTATGGCTGTCAGCGCTGGCTTGATCACTGCTTGGTCACTGCCGCTGTGAGGCCTCTTTTAATAAGCGCTTCAGTGCTGTATGATGTTTATTGGTCTGACCACATGCCCATACAGATTGAGTGCAATTTAGACCTCATACTGCGTACTATTATGACACCAAATAATGTTGTCAACAAAGTAATGTGGGGAGAACGGGATATTACTCAAATAAACATTTATCATAAATTTTGTAATTCTAAGTTAAGGGAAATTGATTTTCCAATAGAATTTTGCAAGTGTGCTAATGGTATGTGCTCTGACACTAGTCATAAACTTGTTCTAGATAAAATGTATAGAAATATTGTATCTGTGCTGTCAGAAGCCTCGCAATGTCCCGGTAATGTGAAAGGGATGACTGCTAGTGTTAAACGTGTGGTCGGGTGAAACAAGTATGTTAAGCAGGCACACAGGGAGGCTCGACTTGCTTTTCAGGCATGGATTACGCTGAGTAAACCCACATCGGGTCCATTATATAATAAAATGTACGAGACCAGAATAAACTTTAAATCTAAGTTAAAGTGGTGCCAGTCCAATCAAAGTCAGATTAAGATGGACATCATAGCGGGCCATCATTCGCGTAATGATTTTAGTAAGTTCTGGAAAAGTACAAATAAACTAAGTCCGAAGTCAAGTCTCCCAGTGAATGTGGCGGGGCAAAATGAACCCCGTGATATTGCAAATTTATTTTATGAACAACAGGAACATTTGATGGTGGCGTCCCCTCTCGGCTCAGCATCGCAGGTGGTCGATGCTGGGGGTCGCTCTGGAGAGTTAAGTGTTAGTTTCTCTGCGAAAGATGTTGACAAGGTAGTAAAAAATATGATAAGGGGTAAGTCTCCAGGGAACGACTACCTCAGCATCGAGCACCTGCAGCATGCAGGAATGCACCTGCCTAGGATTCTGGCGATGTTTTACACACTCTGTTTGAGTCACTGTCACCTGCCAGCTGACCTGATGCGAACTGTAGTTGTACCTATTGTTAAGGATAAGACAGTTGACACATCAGATCTCACGAACTATAGGCCAATATCACTTGCTACTGTCATGGCCAAGGTGCTGGATGGTCTGCTTGATAGACATATGGCGAGCCGAATTAGCCTACATGACGCACAGTTTGGTTTTAGGCCGGGTCTAACGGAAACTGCAATACTGTCTCTCAAGCATACTATCCAGTACTACACGATGAGGAAGACTCCTGTAAATGCATGTTTCTTAGACTTATCGAAAGCTTTTGATCTGGTGTCGTACGATCTGCTATGGGAAAAGCTGGCGAGTGACACTGATGTAGCAGATGAAGTTCTATCATTACTAAAGTTCTGGTACAACAATCAGACAAATCGTGTCAGGTGGGCAGGTTCAATGTCAGAGGAATATAGGTTGGAGTGCGGCGTGAGGCAGGGAGGCCTGACCTCCCCTCGACTCTTCAACTTGTACATCAACCGGTTGATCGTTGAGCTCAGCAGCACCTATCTGGGCTGTCATGTGGATGGTATATCTGTTAACAACATTAGTTATGCTGATGATATGGTGTTGTTGAGTCCATCGATTAACGGGTTGATAAAGTTAATCGAAATTTGTGAAAGGTATGCGGAAGCCCATGGGCTCAGATATAATGCTAAGAAGAGCGAATTACTTGTATTTGTGGCAGGCAATAAACATCCTGACACGCCACCAATTAAACTTTGCGGGATTCTTCTTAAGCAAGTCAATCAATTTAAATATCTGGGCCATTGGGTGACTGAAGACCTCAATGATAATGTTGACTTGGAACGTCAGCGCAGGGCGTTGGCTGTCCGATGCAATATGCTGTAGGTCTACTCGCGTTTTACGAACGACAAACGAAGTACGAACTTTCGTTCCGACTGATACTTACATAATAAAGATAGGCACATAAAAAAGGCACAATTAAGATAGACTACGGTTCATAGTCGTATATAATTTACCGGAGATGAGAAAAACAAACGTCAAAACACGATCATCGCATGCGATAAGGGAACGATGGTTGACCGGAGTGGCAAATTGTGCGATGAATCGTACGATTTATCGAATATCGTCGAACGGGAGTAGACCCCCTGGCCCGCAGATTTGCACGATGTACAAAACAAGTAAAGGTTACTCTTTTTAAGGCATACTGTCAAACCTTTTACACGTGTAGTCTGTGGGTTAGTTACACGCAGAAGGCATACAACGCTCTGCGCGTTCAATATAATAATGCATTCAGGGTGCTGGTGGGGCTGCCGAGGTACTGCAGCGCATCACAGTTGTTTGCGGACGCGCGAACTGACGACTTTTTTGCAATCATGCGCAAACGTTGCGCTTCTGTTCTGCGCAGGGTGCGCGACAGCCCCAACAGCATCTTGAATACCATAAAGGACAGGTGGGACGCCCCCATACTGCAGCATTGGTTACGCTTAAAACACGCCCCAGATAGATAAGCTACGTAGGTATTTTAATTAAATTAAATTCGAAATTTGTAATTTACTAACATTAGGTTGTAAGGGCAATGTTTACTAACAAAATGGATACAAATTTGAAATAAATGATTATAATTATAAAATAACTATCCAAAAATGCGTTCTCCGCTCGACCACTTGCAACTTGCACGCACTTTGCTTATTTGTTTGGCGCCGACTCATCATTAGTTATTTACATTAGTTTAGTTAGGAAAATAGCTATTAAGACTAAAATCTTAATTTTATTTTTCCCTTTTCAGTTTCTGTTTTCGTCGGTTCAATTTTTTGATAAAAAGTTTAATATAATGATAATTTGATAATGTGCCAAAGATAAAGTAGCGTCGCAATTGTAGTGGCGCTATATCACCAGTGTGCGGCCTACCTCTTCAAAATCAGTATTAATTTCGCTCATTATTAAACTCCAATCAACTAAGCACTTACACCACTAATGAGGGTAACTTAAACAGATTAGCATTTCATTGCTCGTTTCCAACTCGTCCTACATCAAGTTTGCCCATAAAACCGGCAATGGTTGCGGTACTTGTGGTATTTATCGTTATATTTAATTCGTCGTCTGCCGTAAACAGGGGTTTCAAACGCTTGGTGGTGGTTTTAACATAATTCGATTTAATTTATTATATGTACAGTCAACAAATCGGAATCATGACCCACTCAGCTGATAATTCGTTTGAAATCGTCAAAACAGTAAGGTTTTCTTCTATGTTGCACTTAGGACATTTTGAATATTACAGAAACTGTATTAATACGGGTCAGAGGACTGTGCCATTTTGTGCTTTGTTATCAATGCAATAGATTTATAATTGGATTGGAAATTATGTTTTTGATAAAGCAGGAATTGTTTTGAATTTCGAATTAGTTTCACGTGGTTTTCCTACAAACAACTATATTTTTTAAGAAACCTATACTAACTTTTTCGATTACAGAACATTAATAAAATAAAAATGAAATTATAATATTTGGCACGTCCCGGGAAAACAATATTGTTTCCCCCACAGCAGCACACGACCACCACGTACTGCTATCCTGCGACTCCTGGTTCGGTACACCAGTGCTTTATCCGCTAAGCTACCGCGAACTCTGTTTGTGGATATCCGTCTTTGGGTGACGTCAGCCACTTCTTATTAAGAAACAGACCGCGTTCCTTAACCGACTCGACTAACTTTGCAGTTAATTCAAAGTCGTATAGATGTGCCTACCCTTACTAATTATTTATTATTTTGGCGCATTAACGCATGCGGAGTGAAATCTAAAGATATAAATTGTGGAAATAAAAATGGTGTTGGTACCGAACCAGGATTCGCAGATCTTTATATCAATCAACTCAGCCTATCGCAGTCCACTGCTGGACATAGGCCTCTCCCAAGTTGCGCCACAACGCTCGGTCCTCTGCCTTCCGCATCCAGTCCCCCCTAGCCACGTTCTTTAGGTCGTCGGTCCACCTGGCAGGGGGCGCCCTACGCTACGTTTGCCGATTCGCGGTCTCCACTCAAGGACTCGTCTGCTCCAACGGCCATCGGTCCTTCGACAGACATGGCCAGCCCACTGCCACTTCAGCTTACTGATCCTACAAGCTATGTCGGTCGCTCCGGTTCTTCTCCGGATAATCTCGTTACGGATTTTATCCTTCAAAGAAACTCCAAGCATAGCTCGCTCCATAGCTCGCTGAGCGACTTTGAATTTGTGGACTAGCCCAACTGTCAGTGTCCACGTCTCGGCGTCTCGGACTCTCACCGTAAGTCATGACTGGCAGGACGCACTGGTTGAAGACCTTTGTCTTCAAACTTTGCGGTATAGGCGACGAGAAGACTCGGCGAAGTTTGCCAAATGCTGCCCAGCCCAAACGGATCCTTCTGTTGGCTTCTTTCTCGAAGTTGTCTCTACCAAGCTGAATTGCCTGCCCTAGGTAGACGTATTCCGTTACAACTTCGAGTGCCGACCCTTCGACGAATATTGGCCTCGGCATGACATGCATATTGAACATGACTTTAGTCTTGTCCAGATTCAAGCCGAGACCGACACGTCGAGAGGCTCCGTTTAAGCTGTGCAGCATTTCGCCCAGTTGTTCCAGCGACTCAGCCATTACAACGATGTCATCGGCAAAACGGAGATGTGAGATGTTCTCGCCGTTAACGTTGATACCCTGTCCAGTCCAGTCCAGCGTCTTGAAGACGTCCTCCAACGCGTTAGTGAACAATTTCGGGGATATTACATCCCCTTGTCTCACCCCTCTGCGCAGTTGGATTGGCTTCGTCTTTTGGTCCTGGAGCTGAACAGTCATGGTAGCAGCGTTGTATAGGCATCTCAGCATCTCTATATACCGCTCATCAATGTAACATCGCTGAAGAGCATCCAGAACTGCCCAAGTTTCGATAGAGTGGAAGGCCTTCTCGTAGTCCACGAATGCCATACACAGCGGCTGATTGTACCTACTCTTCAGTCTTCTGTATGATCTGCCGAACAGTATGGATGTGGTCTACGGTGCTGTAGCCTTTTCGAAACCCAGCTTGCTCTGGTGGCTGGAATTCGTCGAGTCTTATATACACAGTTTTAAACAAAATCAAATCAAATCAAAATATATTTTTTTTTAAACATACGTATTTGATAATTTACATAGTATAGAATATAGCATAGCATTCTTATTATTAGTTAGCATAAGTTATAATTACATTATTAAATTGTTATTAATTTATATCTTTAGAATTCGCTCCGCATGCGTTAATCATCTCAGTCGAAAGACGTCCACTGCTGGACATAGGCCTCCCCCAAGCAACGCCACAACGACCGGTCCCGCGCCTTCCGCATCCAGCGGATTCCCGCGACCTTCACCAGGTTGTCGGTCCACCTTGTGCGGGGCCTACCCACGCTGCGCCTTCCAGTACGCGGTCGCCACTCCAGAACTTTACTGCCCCATCGGCCATCCGTTCTGCGAGCAATGTGCCCCGCCCACTGCCACTTAAGTTTGGCAATTCTTCGGGCTATGTCGGTTACTTTCGTTCTCCTGGGAATCTCCTCATTTCTGATTCGATCACGCGTTAATGCATTAAAATGATAAATAATTACTATTTAAGATATTAGACTGATCTTAGGCAGCTATTGGTGTCGATTCTCTTGTTTACGAACTAAACTTATTTTAAACTTTCGCTGTCTTTTACTAATAGTAGATACAAGAAAGGAATGGCAACTATCTTATTGCTGTCAAATTTGGTTATGTGTTATATTTCTTTGTATTTTAGTGAGTACTTTCAGAGATCACAACTAAACTTGTGTGGAAATTTTAATTCCGACTAATTTGACAGCTCTAAAATTGTTGCCATCCCGTTCTTATATCTACTATTAGTAAAAGAGAGCGATAGTTTAAAATAAGTTTAGTTTGTGAACAAAAGAATCGACACCATTGTACTAGATCAAAAACGTAAATTCCGAAATTAACATAAGCTAAAAAATTGTTAATTTCACACATCGCAAAATAAAACTTCAACAAACAGTAGATAAAAGTGATACCATTTCAAGTTCAACTCGGTCGAAGAAACAAAAAGGATCGTAAACACGGCAGAAGGGCACCTCTTCTTATTACTTCGTAAAACAACAACTTTTTCTATTTGATATACGAGAAGCTTCGAAAAACTGAAGGCAAGTTTAATCAGCGCAAAGTACTCCCACCGGGGCGCTTCCGATCCGCACCGGAGCGAAACTTGCGGAAACTCAACCCTTCCGAAGCTGCCAATGGAACTCGCAAAAAGGTTTGTTTAATAACTTGTTTGCGAAATCCCTTTTTTGGAGGGTTATTCGAGATCAAATTGGATGTTTGGAGGTTAGATTAAAACAGCGGTCGTTTTTACGGGTTAAATTTGAATAGGATGGTTTTATATTTCTTTTAACTTTCCAGGAAATGTTTTTACCTGTTATGAAAATTTTATTTTTTTATTCACAGAATATTGGCGGCACGTGTATTACGTCATGGTCTGAATAACTACGTATTTTCCTACTCAACCTATTTTGTCCTCTGATTAATTTTGTTGCGGGCTTCAAGACAGTTGAATGAGTTCCCTGAGACACGCGAGCGTCTTAGGCTTATATTCATCACAGACGAATCTAATACGTGAACTCATGCTTCCAACTGCTGTTTTCTGCTAAACGAAGTCAATTTGAACTTACTCCAACTTTCTGTGATGCATCCGTGCCGATAACTGACCACCTTGAGCTTCTTGGCGTGTCACTAACATCCACCCTAAACTTCGGCTCATACATAGAGTCCAAGGCACAACTTGCTGCCAAAAAGCTGGGCATCCTCTCTAAGATGAGACGGTACTTCACACCTGAACAGCTGCTCAATTTGTACCAAGTACAAGTTCGGTCCTGTATGGAGTACTGCTCTCATCTCTGTGATGGCTCGGCTAAATATCAACTGGCGGCTCTCGAGTCGATTGAGAGGCGCGCCAAGAGGATCGTTGGCAACGATGCGCTGGTCGATGCCAAACTACAAAGTCTCGAGCATCGGCGCAGAGTTGCTAGCCTATCGGTTTTTTATCGAATGCATTTCGGCGAGTGTGCGTTGGAATTGCACAATTTAATTCCCCCAAGCCCTTTCCATTATCGGACGACCAGACGCACAGCGATGCGCCACCGTTATATGGTAGATATTCCACCCTTACGCACGAACCGGTTTGCTAATAGCTTTATCATGCGTATCGCCAAAGAGTGGAATTCCTTGCCTGCGTCAGTGTTTCCCGAGAAATATAATCTGGTGGTCTTCAAGACTCGAGTGAATAGGTTTTTGCTGGGCAAGCGTGTACCATCGTCGACCGCACCATCGCTTAACATCAGGTGAGGTGGCGGTCAAAAGCAAGCCCGTTAAGAATTTAAAAAAAAAAAAAACTGTCAAATAGCACTGCACTTTACTGCTTAGATTCGTATCTGAATATAAGTCTTAGTTTTCATTTACAAGAGTTACAGAAACAGGAGTATTCCGTATTTACAGAAACAAAGAATTAATAGAAAGAACGAAAATGTGCTACAAAGCTACAAAACGGGGATAATTACTACTATTTAGATTATTATTACTATTTAGATATTTTTTAAACTTTATTTAATAAAATAAATCGAAATCGAAATTATAATGACCACCAAAAAAATGTTTGTGACCATAACCTCTATTACCTAAAATATATACCAATCACCAAATTTTGTAAAATCATCATAATGAGCAAACTTGGGGCACCCCGACTCAGACAGATTAGGTTCGAAGGGGATGCCGCCATCACGGTCTAGTGAGCAAGCGAAGCGAGCGAACTCAGACCCTGCCATCCCCTTCATGGTCATCTTTTTTAAACCTTTAAGCCCCGCGAAGCGGGGCTCCGACTACGCCTTTTAACACATAACACATAACATAACATCACGCCTGTATTTCCCCTAAGGGGTAGGCAGAGGTGTAATAGTACACCCACATTTCGCCAGTTATGTTATAGTCCCATGTAATAGGGGGCGAGTCTATTGCCATTGACCGGGCACAAATCCAGACTCCAGGCTGCTACTGAGAATTTCCTAATGAAAAAACCCGATAACACTACGCCTTTTAAGAAACTCATAATCATAATTTGGAGTTGGTTGACTTTAAGTAGTCTCACAAGTTGTAAAAATTTTGGTTCTAATATCACGCTAAAACAGGGATTGATTTTGGTGATCATTTACTATTTTTGGCAATATAAAGTGATTTTTTGCCGTTACATTTTCCTAGATCTGGTGGTTCGTTAAACATAAGCCCTACAAAACTGTAGTAAAAGCCGGCTTCATAATTTTTTTGTTAAGTATTCTTTTCCGGGAATTTAACACAGACATCCAGACAGAAAACATTTATGTATTTGGTATCCAGATGATACCAAATACATAAATGTTTGACTGTTTCCTTAGAAGACCAAATAAAGTCAAAAGCCCCACCTTTTCACCTTTGAACAGGAAATCATTAAAGTGTTAATATGAAAACTATTTCCCATAGCATTGAGACGGTAGACCCCTTCGAAACGCTTGCAATATGTAACAATACCGCCACAAGATTTGTTTAAATAACTTGGCCTTACTGTAATAACATGGAAACTGAGGGCACAAAGCAATAGTTTGTTCGGAACTCGGACCTTTCCTCGAAATAATGAGTTTTCCTTATATTTTTATAAAAAAATCACTTGGTGGAAACAAAGGTCTTTGCAAGAAAAATATTAAGAGAATAACAAACAAAGCTCGTTTGTGGGTTCCACATTTATTATAAGTACATAAACATAGTAAAACATACTTCTTGGCTAACTATTCCTACTCGAAATGCTAGGGTGATTAAATAAAGGTAAACAATATTGACATGCCTTTTTAAATGTTTGTATAGTTTATTTATTCAAAACGTCAAATAATTTTCTTTTGAATAGATACATTTAGCAGATATTTATTGAGTTATTTCTAAATTTAATACTGACATAATTATCTATATATGGAATAATTTAAAATAATGTTAACATACTTACTTACACTTAACTTATAAATACAGCATCCGAACGAAAATAGAAATAAAGTAATAGATAGCTAAAGAAGGGCATTAAATTTTTTGTGATATATGAAATATAAATATTTTGTTATTTTGTTTGTTAAGTATGTATTTACAAAAAAAAAGTATATATGTATTATATCCATTGTCTAGTACCCATAGCACAAGCTCTGCTTGGTATGGTAATGTTTATAATTTTATCTGCTTATTAAGATAAGATAAATATTTATTTTCTCGCCACAATATTACATTTAAAATAACATTTCTTATATAAGTACATATTTAGGTCATATATTGTGGGAGACTGGTGCCTAAACTAGGCTCGAGGCCTGTATTTCAGGACACCAGGTCTCCACCATTCAAAATTTGGTACATTTTATTTCTATATAGTGTTAGTAAGATTAGTGTAATGTGTAGGTGTGGGTGAGGTGAGGGTGTGTTAGTGTGTGTAATAAGTGAGGGTACTGTTAATTAGATTCCTGAGTGTGAGTTAATAATGTTGTAAGTAATCAGGTATTTTTTCCATATCAGTAGTATAACTATACATATAAATATATAATCTATACCGGGATAAAAAGTAGCTTTTCGGTATCAAGGTAGTTTAACTATTGTCAATGGGTTGTAATTATTTGCTCCGGGGCGGGGCGTATTTATGCATATGATTTTGTGTTATAGACACAGGATATAGTCCTACGATACACGCACAATCTTAGTGTGGAGCTTAACCTTTCCTAGCTGGCAGGTATATAGCCGTTTAACGGCCAAAATTAATATCCAATCTATCCACGATTTGCCCTACTAGAGATAGGAATTTGACATAAGCTCCATACAAAATATGTCAAATTTCTATCTCTAGTAGGGTAAATCGTGGATAGATTGGATATTAATTTTGGCCGTAAATCAACGTACGATAGCTATTACGTAATGTAGTGAATATTAATAGTTTACTTTTGGCATCTAGACACTCCCGTCTTCCGACGAATCTGTTGAAGACGATACTTGTGCACATCATCATTCATCATCAACATTTCACCCGAAAAACGTCCACTGCTGGAGATAGGCCTCCCGCAAGCATCGCTACAACGACCGGTCCTGCGCTTTCCGCGACTTTTGGCATACAAAAAGTAATTTCTTGAAAATTATAACGTGGCTTTGTTCGTGTGAGACCTGTTAGTCGGGAGTAGTAGGAGAATACAGTGCCTATCACACGCCCCCACCAAAGGTAGTTGGAGGAACACCGTGGGAGTTTTCCCCACGGTGTTCCTCCAACTACCTTTGGTAAGAGTCCGACAATTGCTCCGCCTTCGCCGGGCGAAGTGCGTCCATGAGGGTTTCCCCATAGAAAAAAACCGGCCAAGAGCATGTCGGGCCATACTCAGTATTATAGGGTTCCTTAAGTAGTACTTTGTTAAAGGTGACCGACCCAGACGACGTGCCCGCTTTTTTGGCGAAGGAGCTGCACAAGCTGCCTCCTGTCACTTTTGACCATGTTGACGTCACCAGGCTGCTGAAGGACATCACTTCTCTGAAAAGAAGCCTGGCCGAGGTGCAGTCTAAATTACAGATTTCGGATCACACCATAGGTGAACTACGTGCCGAAGTAGTGTTATTACGCAACGCTGTTTCCGTAAGTAGCTCACCTGAGGCCTCTAAGGTGAACACTCGTCGCGGGGCGTCAAATGCGTCCATCAGCAGTTTTGAGTCGGCGAATTTAAATTCGTCACTGAATGTAAATATCGCATGCGATGCATTGCGTTCTACCGCCGACCGTCCTTCTACTCCGGTAGAGGCTACTTGCATCAGTACGTCGACCCCGAAACGTGATTACGCTGCTATTGCTGCCGCCAACAAGCCCGCTGCGATGCAACCTAAGCAGCAGGAAGAAGGAAAGCAGATCCATCGTGATTATAATCATAGGGATCTGCCTCAGAGGAGTCCACAGAAAAACCAGAGCGACAAGGAGGGTTTTAGCAAGGTTGAGAAGAAGAAAAGAAAGCCCACTTGTAAGAATCAGTGCGGTACCGCACCGACCGGACCAAACCATCTGTTGCGTCCTGCTGTGCCAACGACGCTGCTATACGTATCCCGGCTGCATTGCTCTACAAAGGCCGAGGAGATTGTAGAGTACATCCAGGTCAAGACCAAGTTTACTCTGAGGGTCGAGCGGTTGGAGTCTCGTCACAATGTGAATGTTAATTCATTTGTGGTGAGGGTTCCGACTGAACATCTGTCGTCGACCTTCACGAAGGAAGAATTTTGGCCGAGAGGTGTTGTGTTCCGGCGATTCCGAGGACGGATACCCGACACCGCGCGACTTACGACGGCGACGCCGCTTACCTAATGTTTAGATATAGATTATTTAATTTTTATGTTTTATATTATTGTACCTACTTTATATTATTGTATATGGTTTTATGTATTTTTTTATGGGCCTAGATGCCTGAAATAAATGAATTATTATTATTATTATTATTAAGTAGGTGTTACAAACAAATCAAATCGAATATTACTCATGGCTATTTTAGTTTTTGCAATAGATGGCAGCATTGGCGACTCAGATAGTGTTGTTAGTAGCCGCTAGATGGCGCTGTATAGCGTCAAATTTAAGAAGTGTGTCATGTCAACATACCACAAAGATACTTTTTGTGATTTTTTCAAATAGAAAGTAGCTAAAGGAGCATTATTTGCTATTATCATTTTTCTCTAAGGTCAATAACCTTTGAACTAGGATGTTTTAAGTATTTTTCAGTTTTCTCTCTTTAACTTGAAAATTTATAATCACATTATACTCTAAATAATTTTAAAAGAGAGTTTTTACAAAGTTCTATCAATGTGGAAGATTATAAGTTTCTATGTTGCATATTTTAGAATTGGCAGGGGGGGACACATTGCAAGCCACTTTGGCGGGCTATATTTCACAGATGGTACACCTGATAAAAAAGTGCTTTATAAAACATTACCTTAATTTTAGTAGACCTTTTCAATGATACCCCACACGAGGGGTTACAGCGAAATAAAAATTTTCATCCCCATTTCACATGTATGGGCGCCACCCCTAAAATACGTAAAAACGTTTTTTTTATTCTTTTAAAATTGAGATCTATATTTAGACAATTTTTTCACAAAATTTCATTTACTTATGTTTATAACTGTAGAAGTTATTAAGCTGTAAAGGATTAGGACAGACGGACAGACAGACAGACGGCCAGACGGACGGACATGACGAAACTATAAGGGTTCCTTGTAGGACTACGGAACCCTAAAAAGGCTATCTCTGTGCAAAGATTAATAAGATTGGTTTTAAACTTTTACACATTTTGTAGTAAAACGTTAAATCTAGTATCTCTGGGCTAATTTCAGGTCATTCCCTGAGGCCAAGCAGGAATTAATTTATATTGTAATAACAGAGATAAGTCGAGGAAAAACGGCCATTATAAAATAAGAGATTATGTTTACTTAATTTTAATAAGATTTTGGCTTAACAAATTGTATGGTTTTCTTAATTAGAACGTAGTTGAACGTAGTTGTGGTCTGGAATTAGAGGATGAAGGAATTATTTCCCAAGGCACACATAAATTGTTGCTATCTTGCTTTAAGAGGCTGACAACACCTAAAAAATCAGACCTCTGCGGTCACTGTCGTTTCGTACAGAACTGAAAGAGAGGCAACGAGCCGAGGGACGTCGGATACGCTGCTCAACTTGAATGAAAATTAACTTTTTTTTTTTTAAATAAAAATCTAAAAGCTTATTTGAAAAACATAAACAACAAATGTTTAGATTATTGTCTTTCTCAAATGTTTTCTTAATTTTATTTGTAATATTTAGTAAATAATAGAGATTGTTTGCTTTAAAGCATGTTTTAAGAGGTTAGTTTACAATTCTTTTCCATCGAGAAAACTTCAAGAAAACGTGTTTTGGGCACAATACATTTTCAGAAAATACGATCAAGATTAACATATATTTTTTTCACTGCCACAAACTGAATAGATACAGCTAAAAATGTTTTTAAAAGAAGCCTATTTGGGGTATTTAGCTGTTGTCAGCGTCTTAACGGTGAAGGAAAACATCGTTAGGAAACAAGCACACCTGCGAGTGTTTCATACAGTTCTCGATGTTTTTTTCCGCCAACTCACAGTAGGTCAGCGTGGCCAAATGCTTTGTGCAGTGTCTTTCTAAATGTTAACATTTAGCTTAGAGTCATCATCATCATCATCATTTCAGCCGAAAGACGTCCACTGCTGGACATAGGCCTCCCCCAAGCATCGCCACAACGACCGGTCCTGTGCCTTCCGCATAGCTTAGAGTAATTAGACTCATTCCGCTCAAAGTTGAAGCTTATAAACATTCAACGTGTGTCCGTAAGTGGCACGTAAAATTTTCGCCGACACGTACACAGGCGCATAGATAATGTACCTACGAACGTAGCCTTTTGAGGCCAACTTGAAATTACTTCACTCCGCGTTAGTTGTACTTTTTATACTATGCTCACAGACATAGTAAATAATATAGCGTTACACAGTATTATCATGTTAAAGCGGTACCTTTGTAGTTGACTCTCTAAGGGCCGTGACTTCTTAGAACTGACTTGCTTTGTATTCTCATACCACTGAGGTAACGTAAACAAGAGGAAACTTCCCTGAAACTTACACAGATGTTACATATGTATTAATAATGTTTTGTGTGTAATATGGACTGAAACGGTGGGCTAATATTTATATAATTAATTCAAAAATAATTGATTTGATTAATATTCGACGACGTCTGTGGTCTAGTGGTTCGAGGGTCGGACTGTTGATCACGAGGTCGTGGGTTCGATTCCCACAGGACACAAATATTTATGTGATGAACATAAGTGTTTGTGTTGGTCTGGGTGTTTCTTATGTATTATATGTATATATTTACAAAAAAAAAAAAGTATATAAGTATTATATCCATTGTCTAGTACCCATAGCACAAGCTCTGCTTAGTTTGGGACTAGATGGTTGTGTAAAAATGTTCCAAAAAATATGTATATGTATATTGTTTTTTTTTTAAATATTGATTTGTGCAAATTAATTATTATTAAACAATTAATTTCCACAAATCTGTAATAAGGATTATCTTTATGTTATCAAATTTGTACGCCTATCAAGGCAAAACATAGTGATACTTTTTTTTTTTTTTTTTTCGTGGGGAAATCCTCATGGACGCACTCCGCCCGGGGAAGGCGGAGCCAGTGTCGGACTCTTACCGACTAAAACCACCACGGTGTTCCTCTTCCAACCATTGGCCGGGGGCGTGGGAAACTTATAGTCGTCCAACCATCCCCGGCAGGTCCCGGCTCGCCACTAGTAGGCGAGCCCCTTCTCCCCGTGCGGCATTATCGGCCGCACCCTTCTCTTGACTGGCGCGCGCGGAACACGACGCGCCACCGTCACGGGCCTTGACTGATCGGGCGGCGGGCTACCCCGAGTCCGCCGCCCGCAGGCCCACTCCTAGGGTGGCTGGAGGTCGGCGTACGCCCTCCTGCGACGCCCGGTCCGTCTCCTGCGGGTGGGGAGGGAGGTCGTTGCCTCTCGAACCCTCTCCGCCGCCTCCTTAGCGAGCATCACCTCCTCGCAAAAGGAGACGACGCCCTCCCAAGCGTTCTCGCTCCCAACCATAGCCAAAACAACAGCCGGAAGCGAGAGATCGCTGCCGCCTACTGCAGTTATAAGGTCACGGCGCTGCGTGGCCCAAGCTGGGCATTCCGCCAGTGTGTGCTGCGCCGTGTCCTCAAGGCAGCTCCCGCAGTGATGACACTCGGGAGTCGGCTCCCGGCCTATGCGACACAGATACTTCCCGAAGCAACCGTGCCCCGAGAGTATCTGCGTCAGCCGGTAGGTGAGGGCGCCATAGCCCCTCTCCAGCCACTCCTCCATGACGGGCCTTACCGCCGCTATTGCGGCGTGCCCTAAAACATAGTGATACTGGATTATTTAAAAATTAACACCATGTCTTGTACATCATACCTATGTTTAACAAATAAATAATTTTGAATTTTGGAAAAAAAAAAAATACTAAATTCCGAAAATATTAAGGCTACTACACACTATAATGGCGGGCTTGCCGCGCATACATTGAACATTGAAGTTAATGGCCCGATAATTGCGCCATATACCTAGCAGCATTTCTATTATTTTGAAGAAAGAGTTAGAGGCCTTGAACGCCTCTAAGTCATTACGACCTGATAAGATCTATTGTGACGCCTCTTGCAGCATTACAGCACTTCCCCAAGCTGCAAGTCAATAATGAAGTCGACTATGACCTTATGACCGAGTGTTGTGGCGCAACTTGGGAGAGGCCTATGTCCAGCAGTGGACTGCGATAGGCTGAGTTGATGATGACCTTGTGTGAGTTAGATTTGATCTCCTGCGTTGAGATGTCGGTGCATGTATTTGGTGCACTGCATCATATTCGCATAGGATTTGGTTATGCGGCTCATCCTTTCGCACCAAAAGGATGAGCCGCAAACTGTTGCCCGTGACGGCAGCATACCCGCGCGGCAAAAACCTGCCGGCTATGTCGCCAGCTTCGTGTGTATGGGAAAGAGCCTTTACGCTTATATTGTATGGGAAAGAGTTTGAAGCACACCAAAAACTCTCAATACAAATGTTTGTATGTTTGTTTGTTTGTAATGTTGTTGTTCAACGGCGAAATTGTTAGGTACGCCATAAAAGGCGCTTACAAAATTCGTATCACGATACCTGATGTCCCGAGCTGCTTTCAAAATGACAATGAATCCTATGATATCGCTTTAATAATTTCTACTTATTTGTAAGTTTTGTAACGTTTTGTGCCTTTTGTTGCGTACCACACAATATACCTCTTTAATAATGCGGAATCTATTTTTTTAAAGTTTTGTCTTTTTTTTTAGTGATAGCCTAGTGGTTGAGCGCTTGCCTTCCATGCAGGAGGGTGGGAGTTCGATCCCGGCCCGCACCTCTGACTTTTCGAATTCATGTGCGGATTTATATTCGATTATCACTTGCTTTAACGGTGAAGGAAAACATCGTGAGGAAACCTGCACACCTGAGAGTGCTCCATACAGTTCTCAATGGTGTGTGTAGTCCGCCAACCCGCACTAGGCCAGCGTGGTGGACTAAGGCCTTATCCTTCTCGTACTGAGAAGAGGCCCGTGCCCAGCAGTGGGACAGTAATGGGCTGGTTATATATATATATTATATATTGTCATATAACATACCTACATAATCAGCCCATTATTATCCCACTGCTGGGCACGGGCCTCTTCTCAGAATGAGATGGTTAAGGCCTTAGTCCACCACACTGATCTTTTGCGCGTCTGCGACTACACATACACCATAGAGAACTGTATGAAGTACTCTAAGGTGTGCAGTTTCCTTATTATGTTTCCTTCATCGTTCAGTCATAATGTCCTCCCGGGGCGAAATTCAGTCATGGCAGCCAATCTCAACGGAGTCTAGCAATCTGCGCGGGACATAATATTATAGTGCTCAAGTGTGTGCGCAAACACAGGTGCACCCTCTATTCCCTCACTCTCATAATCTGATGGGACGGCAATCCGACACAACCGAAGAGAGATCAGGCGCAGGACCGACGGCTTTACGTGCTCTCCGAGGCACGGGGGTGTAGTAGCGCCACGAAATTCCTGACCCCGGGCTGCTACTGAGAAATATTTCTTAACAGAAAAGTCACAATAATATGTTTTGCCCGACCCGGGAATCGAACCCAGAACTTGCCTTGCGAGACTTGCGACAGTGTGCAAAAATGATCGAATTACATTTTCTATAAATATTTACAATATACAAAAATATTTCTTCTCGATTTCCCAGAATCTTCTTAGCTAATATATGTTCAGAATTCATCTACGATATTTTTTTAGAATCGAACAGAATAATTTTATTACACAAAACGTTTCATTATCGAATTGATTTTATAAATCGTTTAAAAAAACTGAATTCGTTACTCCAAAGTTAATAGACAATCATAGTTTTGAAACTTTCACGTATTTCAAATTAAATTCGAATGAATCTTAAATTACTCGGTCTGTTCAATTTAGATATTTATTTTGGTTTTTATTCACGTATTTTTGTGTGTTAAAATTTATCTTATTGGTCCACGATAGAGATGTATGGAAGAAAAATACATGCTGCGCCGACCCCAAATAAATTGGGATAAGGGCAGGAGGATGATGATGAATAGGACCTCGTCCTCAATCAAAATCTTTTAAGCACTATATTTTGAAAGTGTATCGTAATTATTGACACAAGCAGTTTTAGCTAGTCACGACAGTTAAAACACATATTAATATCAGCACGTATGTGTACGTGCTGAGCAACTGTAATACAGTAGGCGGTTGTTCAAATAAATAAATCCGGAAAGTAACTACGAATTATTACATAAACATAGATTGATGACCTCTGTCTGAGGACTCTGAGGTCTAGTGGTTCGAGTGTCAGACTGCTGATCACGTGGTCGTGGGTTCGATTCCCACAGGACACAAATATTTTTGATGAACATAAGTGTTTGTGTTGGCCTGGGTGTTGATGTATTCTATGAATGTATTTACAAAAAAAGTATATAAGTTTTATATCCATTGTCTAGTACCCATAGACAAACTGCTTAGTTTGCTTTGATACTAGATGGTGCTGTGTAAAATGTACCAAAAACGTTTATTTATTTAAATTGATTTAATGATAGAATATGCTTTATTGCACACCATAAAAATAGCAGAAAACAGGAGCAAATTAAATTTTAAACTTGTAAAATAAGGGTACATTGGTGGTCTTGTCGCTAAAAACTATATCTTCCAGACCACCTTTGGATGGACAGAGAAGACGTAAGATCTAGAACGTGGGGACATAACTAATAACCTTAAATATGTACTAATCTCAACCTACTTTTTTAATCCACAATGAACCTATACCAAGGCCTAAAAGTGTTGGCTTTGTACTTATGGCTAATTATCAAATCAAATCAAATCAAATCATAAATTCGCCACAAGATATCGTGTACAAAGATGTTACAATTAATTACAAGACCGTCATATCTTGTTTTGTTATCCTACTTATATCCTACTAATGTTATAAATGTGAAAGTTTGAGAAGATGTTTGGATGTTTGTTACTCAATTACGCTGTAAGGGCTGAACGAATTTGGATGAAATTTGGCGTACATATAGAACATAGTTTGTATAAGCTACTTTTCATCCCGGAAAAATGAACAGTTCCCGAGGAATGCGCGATAAACGACAGCCACGCGGGCGAAACCGCGAGCATTCAGGCTACTCTGTAATATTTTATTTATTAACACATTTCTTCCTTCAACTCCCAGCCAAGTGTCCTTGCAAATTTAATAGCCAGCTTCTTGCTCCGTCACATATTAATATTTCTCTTTGGTGCAAGAACGCGCAATATTTCCTAAGTCCGTCTCTGCGCTATGCAAATACCTTATTTCGCTGCCTTCACGTAGCAACACCTTGTCAGAATTACAAATTTCGATCCCAGTTCAAATATTAATACTGATCCCTAAATTGTAACTAAGCGGGTATGGCGAACATTTCAGGGATATTGCTAAAGTTTATTAAACTACAGGTGAGGGGAATGTTGCAGGATTTCAAAGTTTTTAATCGCACCAGCCGTGTTGTACTTGTTCTAGCGAGTTTGTTTGAGGTCGACTTAAAAACAGCTGTTCTGATCAATATGGAACTTTATACTTTACACAACTACAGGAATTCATCTTAGATCAAATACGCTTTAAAGAAGATTATTGTGTATACGTTGTGTACAAGTTTCTTCGCTGCCTATAACATACATATACAAAATGTTTATAATACTTAGTGTCCACTTAACACACTGAAGTGAGACATTGTATATTGCATGATTAATTTATTTTATTTATTTATTTATTCGAGTAACATAGACTCATTTATACACGTAACAATTATAGATCACGAAACAGGCCTTTTCTACGTGATGGCTACTAAGAAACTAATAACTTTTGTCGTCTACTGCAAAATTTTGTTGTTATTAGTGGGAAAATTATTATAACGTACTATAGAAGTAAAGTCAAGTTTTGATCATGGTTTAAAACTAGTTTTGAGTTGAACTTTAATTATAGAATATTTCTCAAGCACACATCACAGCTTAACCGAGTTCAGCTTTAGCTTTGTAGACTCGTGTTTGAGCAGAGGTTTGATCTGCAATCACGCAAATGTGGTCAAGACAGCGCTTGAGCACGGATTTCCTTGCTATTTCAGATTACTTTGTTGTTAAATTGAAGTTTATAATTACCGTTTCTAAATAAGTTTGGAATAAGGCTGATGCTCAAGTAACAATTCTATGCTTAAGTAGTGATCAGGTGATTGAAGATCAAACTATTAAGAAATATTCTGTAATACGGACCTTAGATGAGGCCATCGCTGGAAGGGAATACCTGTTGGAGTTATATTATTATACCACGGTACATTGAAGCTAAAATTAAAATTTGTGTCTGGCCAGAGACAGTAAAAAATAAAGACGAAGTGCTGCTAACAATCATAGTGAAGCCAACAAAACCATGCTCCTCCGTGTACAAACCAGCGCTCACGCACACACATGCATCTCAAACCGTGCTCACCGCTCTCAATACAAATGTCGCGGCATCGTCCAGTAAGCATCGTGAAAACCAATATCCTTCGGGTGCGTGGGTGCGTGAGCGCTGGTTTGTACACGGCGGAGCACGGTTGTGTTGGCTTCACTATGATTGTTCGCATCACTTCGTCTATATTTTTTACTATGTCTATGTGTCTGGCATACAATAAACAACAGACGTTATATTGCGTATATTAAACAAAATCTTTTCACACTTGGTACAAGTGATTGACGCTTCCGTAAATAAGACGATGATTCATCATCATCATCATCATTTCAACCGAAAGACGTCCACTGCTGGACATAGGCCTCCCCCAAGCATCGCCACAACGACCGGTCCTGTGCCTTCCGCATCCAGCGGATTCCCGCGACCTTCACCCGGTTGTCGGTCCACCTTGTGGGGGGCCTACCCACGCTGCGCCTTCCAGACGATGATTATGCATGCTGATATTATTTCGTGCTTTGGTATATATACACGCTGAAATTTGAATCGCTTATTTCCCGAAAAGAGGTCATTGTACTCATCATTATGAACAACTTTTACTATGGAACCAACCCTGAAATCGCGAAAAAAAATCAGGTGGTCCCTACATTTTATCGATTTAAGTGAACCCAAATGTAGGGACCAACTGATTTTTTTTTCGCGATTTCAGTGTTGGTCCCATAGTAAAAGTTGTTCATAATGATGAGTACAATGACCTCTTTTCGGGAAATAAGCGATTCAAATTTCAGCGTGTATATATACCAAAGCACGAAATAGGTTTCATATTAACTCAAATAATTTTCCTTCCTGAAATAAAAGCAATCTTCAAGATATTAGCCTTCAAGAGTTTGAGTAATGGCGGAATAATTAAAATTTTACTTGAACTTTTGCGAAGATAGGCAATTATCATGTCTCCGAGTTTATTGATATTCTGTTGTTACATGTTCAGACAGATTGTTAACAGTTACATGGCTTCAATGAGAACTGGAGTCGTAAGGTTTCAAGTCTAAATTGAAAAGACAACTTTGTTATAATAAATAGTGTTGTTTTATGAACACGACATCTGACTTATTGTTCGTTCTAGAATTTCAAGTTTATGATCACAGAGAAAATAATCACTACGTTACATTTATGATGACAGTTGTTACGTACGTTTTATTGTTTTTAAACTACTTTTTAGGGTTCCGAAGTCCTACAAGGAACCCTTATAGTTTCGTCATGTCCGTCCGTCTGTCCGTCTGTCCGTCTGTCCGTCTGTCCGTCTGTCCTAATCCTTTACCGCTTAATAACTTCTACAGTTATAAACATAAGTAAATGAAATTTTGACAAAAAATGGAATAGATATAGATCTCAATTTTAAAAGAATAAAAAAATCTTGATTACGCATTTTAGGGGTGGCGCCCATACATGTGAAATGGCGATGAAAATATTTTTTTCGCTGCACCCCCTCGTGTGGGGTATCGTTGAATAGGTCTACTAAAATGAAGGTAATGTTTCATACACCACTTTTTTATCAGGTATACCCTCTGCGAAATACAGTTCGCCAAAGTGGCTTGCAATGTGTCCCCCCCCCCTGCCATTTCTAAACTATGCAACGTAGAAACTTATAGTCTTCAACATTGATACACCTTTATAAAAACTCTCTTTTAAAATTATTTCGAGTATTATGTGATTATAAATTTTTGAGTTATAGTGAGAAAACTGAAAAATACTTAAGACGTCCTAGTTCATAGGTCATTGATCTTAGAGAAAAATGATCGTAGCAAATAATGCTCCTTTAGTTACTTTCTATTTAAAAAAATCACAAAAAGAAACACACTTCTTAAATTTAGCTTCATCAATTTAGCACTAGGTGGCGCTGTTTGCAAAAACTAAAATAGCAATAATTAATATTCGATTTGATTTGTTTGTAATTAGACCTACTTAAGGAACCCTATAATACTGAGCATGGCCCGACATGCTCTTGGCCGGTTTTAGTTTTTTGAGGTAAGGCAACAGTGAGACATGTAAGATATGAAATGTATGAAAATAAATATTAGTAATATACCTAGTTTTTAAGTACTGAAATGTTGAGTCCTGCTGCCGAATTTGTGTAACTCTCTCGCAATCGCAATCGTGTTGATTTCAATGTTCATTGCTACGTATGTTTTGACAATGCTTCTTATCGGCAACTATGCACCATAAGAATAAGAATAATTTATTTCGCAAATAATACGGGTTCAGTCAGAAGGATCAGTTAGTCAGTTAGTCATTATTTTTCCACATATTTTACCTTAAGTGGCATGCAAAAAGTTAATACATAACATCATATAACATAACATCACGCCTGTATTTCCCCGAAGCGGTAGGCAGAGGTGTATTAGTACACCCACATTTCGCCAGTTATGTTATTAGTCCCATGTAATAGGGGGCGAGCCTATTGCCATTGTCCGGGCAAAAATCCAGACTCCGGGCTGCTACTGAGAATTTCCTAATGAAAAAACCCAATAACACTTTGCTCGACCCGGGAATTGAACACAGGACCCCATGCTCAGCAGTCGCGCTTGCGACCAGTAGACCAACGAGGCAGAAAAAGTTAATAACATTAATAATTAAAATTAGAATACAGTTTGACATAAAAGAGTATACAAGTCACCACTAGTCATACACTATAAAACGTAAACATCTCAAATCGATTTTCAGGCAGAACTTTGGCTAGTCCTCACCATTTAAATTCAGCTGATATTATTTATATGCATATTTTTTGCGTGATAAAACACCAAGTGACACAATACTAAAAATGCAATGAACATTGCTGTAATCAACTGTAATGTTAAAATAAAAGCTCAACAATCATCATCATCATCATCATTTCAGCCTAAAGACGTCAACTGCTGGACATTGGCCTCCCCCTATTACGGGGGATATGCCATTATCACCACGCTTGGCAGGCGGGTTGGCGATAGTAGTTGGTTGGTTAAATACTCAGAGAACGCTGCTGACCATCCTCTGTTGAATCCCTTAGTCGCCTTTTACGACACCCATGAGAAGAGATAAGGGTGGTGCTATTCTTTATGTCCGGCACCACATGGAACTTGATATAATGTCACTCTGAGGGTGTGTAGGTACCCCACTACCCACTAGATCCTTGAACAAAGATTTTTTATTATTATTCTTTAATAAACACATTATTCCCTAGTGATATTTTAGTAATAGCTGGTTCAATCAAATATAAAATTCAATATGAAACAAACATCACCCCATGCAAACCTACTCGTACATTATTTTGTCCCAACCGCGAGCAATCACGCGTGATGAACGTTCAAACTAATCAAATCAAATCATTGATTCGCCACAAGACATTGTTTACAAAACGGAGCACCTATCTGTTATCTATGACTCAGCCGTTTGGGCTCGAAACGCTCGGAGCCTGGGGTCAGAGTGTGCGCTTCCTTTTCAAGGAAATCGCTCAGAGGCTGGTCGACATTTCGCGTGTGGGCTACATATTTTTTTCCAAAGATTAAGCGTTTTCATTCAACGTGGCAACGCTGCCAGTCTTCTGGGCACTATGCCAGATGACAGCAATGTGCAGGAATACTTTGACGCTTAAGTGCGCATTTTATATTGTTTTATTTTGAACTTGTATTTTTTTTTTATTAGGTTCGCAAACTGGACGTTACGATATTATGTATATTCAATAATTAACATGTACGTGTTGTATATATTGTATATTTAAGTGAGTGAGGGAATAGAGAGTGCACCTGTGTTTGCGCACACACTTGTGCACTATAATATGTCCCGCGCAGATGGCTCGTCTCCATTGAGATTGGCCGCCGTGACCGAAATTCGGCCGGGAGGACATTATTATTCTTGTATATTTATAGATTATTAGGTTTATTTTATGTACATTTTAATTGAATTGCAATATATATGTACAAAGATAATTAACAATTAATTACTTAAGTCCGTCATATCTTGCCTTTTTCTAGGCAGGCGTATTTTTTTTTTAATTTACAAAAAAAAATTTGGTTCGGTTATGAATGAGCTTCAGCAGTGGGTATGTTGAGTAAGATTTTTTTGGTGAGGTCGTTCCAACAAACACGAATTCTATAACTTTTTCTCGCAAACGAATTCTTGGCTCGCAATGAATTTTCACAACCGCCTGATCGCTTCTTATCGAATGCTCGCTAGCAAGTTCTCGCTAACGAACGCTCGCAGTGAGGCCGCAGCTGTATACGAAACAATGACATTTACGTGGCGCAGGTATATGTCAAGGATGACTGTCAAGACATAGACAGATGAGTTGTTGTCGATACAGCGACAGGCATTGTGCTGAGGGAAACGTGTAGTGGGCCTGGGCCTAATGATGCGTAGACTATTGTTACAAAATATTATATATATTAGATAAATATGTGTGCATGAAGGTTGTATATGAAAAGTTTAAAATCGCAGGCTGGCAACATAATTTGATTGTCAAATAATTATAACTAGACGACTGTCATCTGGATGCGGAAGGCAGAGGACCGAGCGTTATGGCGCAACTTGGGAGAGGCCTATGTCCAGCAGTGGACTGCGATAGGCTGAGTTGATTGATTGATCGATTGACTGTCATCTTAGTCTACCTCACAGATTAATGATATATGGTCTACCTGCGACCACGAAATGCTGCAAAGCTTTCGAAACGTCAGGAAAACCAATTTAAATAATATACGCGATTTAATCCGGTTAAACTTTGTTTTATTATAATGTGTAGAGATCGCGAAAACCTAAGAAGTTATTAATTATAACTTATTCATGTCAAATCTGTGCAATACCAGGCCACTCAGAAAGTATTGCGAAAAAAAGTTTTTATATATGGGAGACTGGCCAGTTATAATGTTTTTCGAAAATATGATTATTTATAAGTAAAAATAAGTAAGTTCCAATTTCAAAATTTCCCTCCACATTTTTTGCGAGTTAATTCAAAGTATTGTGTCTCACTGAAATATGGATCTGCGCCGGGAACATTTTAGAGCTATGATTTTATACGATTTCAAGTGTCGCCTGAAACCGGATGAATCGTACGATAGACTTCAAATGGCATTCATGGATGAAGGCCCTTCCAAGGCAACCGTGTATCGTTGGTATAACGAATTCAAGCGCGGTCGACCAACTTTGGGGGATGACGAAAGAAGCGGTCGCCCTTTGACGGCTGTTACCGAAGAAAACGTGCTAGCAGTGAAAAATTTAATCCAAGACAATAGGCGAATTACATATCAGGAGATTCAACACATATTGAAGATTGGATCGGGAAGCGTTCACGAGATTCTACACAGCCATCTTCGCGTGAGGAGGATAGTATCACGCTGGGTGCCGCACAACCTCACCGATGCTCAGAAGCAGGCCCGGGTGGAATGGTGCCGTGATATGCTTAACAAATTTGAAGCAGGCTCGTCTCGGCGTGTTTACGACATCGTTACAGGTGATGAGTCCTGGATTTATCAATACGACCCAGAAACCAAGCGCCAGTCGACTGTTTGGGTGTTTCAAAATGAGCCAACGCCTACCAAAGTGAAGCGATCTAGAAGCGGGGGTAAGATTTTGATCGCTAGCTTTTTTAATTTGACTGGCCACTTGGTATCAATTCCCTTACGGGATCAAAGAAGCATTAATGCCGAATGGTATACTACCAAATGTTTGCCAGAAGTTTTCTCTGTTATAAGCAACAAGCGACCAAACACAGGGCTCCGCGGGCTACTGCTCCACCACGACAATGCACCTGCGCACACCGCACTCAAAACGAGGGACTTCCTGGACAGCACGCCAGTCAAACTCCTGGGTCACCCTCCTTACAGCCCTGATCTAGCACCGTGTGACTTCTTTTTATTCCCAAAAATAAAAAATCAGCTCAAAGGGATACAATTTTCGTCGCCGGAAGATGCGCTGGCTGCGTTCGAGCAGGCTGTAAACGAGGTGTCTGCGGCGGACTGGAAAAAGTGTTTTGAAAACTGGTTTAGGCGCATGAATCTTTGTATAGAGGCTGGTGGAAAGTACTTTGAACAGATTTGATAAAAATATATGTAGGTATAGAACAATTTTTTTTAGTTTCGCAAAACTTTCTGAGTGTCCCACGTATACTGTTAATTGGATAATTGATAATCTGGTGGCCTTCAAGACTCGAGTGAACAGGTTTTTGCAGGGCAAACGTGTACCATCGTCGACCGCTCCATCGCTTAACATCAAGTGAGGTGGCGGTCAAACGCAAGCCCGTAAGTATGAAAAAAAAAAGTTATTAATCTGTAAATTATTAGGACAGACGGACAGACGGACGGACATGACTAAACTATAAGGGTTCCTTGTAGGAACTACGGAACCCTAAAAAGCAGTATTTGCTTTCTCTAAAATGGAGTTTACGATTCCTTTGACGACTTTTTTATGGTACCATTGGCTATTTCTCCGGTAGATCTTTCACAAGTATCTCTTCCAATAATCTTTGACTTCTCTTTATTACAGTATTGGATTTGGCCCACCAGTCCTATCTCAAAAACTATCCTTGTTTGATACAGACCCTGTTAGATCTTAATGTTCTTGATTACGTAACATGCCCTGCGTCAGTTAGAAGAGCCAGTCAATCACTGTCAGCCGCCTACGTCTTTGCAGTATTCGTATATGATTGAATCTCGTTAATCTTGTAGTATTGTTGTTAGTTGTAGCAGCCTGAAGTCTGGATTCGTGCCTGGTTAATGGTAATAAACTCGCCCCCTATTATACTCATGTAATAAACATTGACATTGCGGCGGGATCACATTTCGCCAGTTATGTTATAATAAGTCTTAACTTATTTTTATAACATAACTGGCGAAATGTGGTGTACTATACAAGTCTGCCTACCCCTTCGGGAAAATACAGGCGTGATGTTACTACGTATCTGGATCACACTGAACTGATAACATCCAATTTGTATTGTTTGTGTAACTTTATAATCAGATAGCAGTATTACTTAACCTAATTAAAATATTTGATGGCATATTTTCCTTATGTACGATAAGTGACATCGTTTTTAATATATTATTCTTATTATTTATTGTACGCCAGAAAATTCATGTAAAAAGGCGAGCTTAAGTCAAAAATGAGTTTTCTACCAGCAAACCTGTCAGCGATAGAATGAGTGTAGAAAAGAGGCTGAGGGTAAACTTAGTGCACAACTGTTTAGGTCTATATAAATTACTTAATTACTTATTTACATAAAACCTATTTGAATAAACAACATCCGTAATAACGTGTAGTAACTATATTCTTATTCTTTATTGTACACACAGATATACATTTATATTACAGTAGGAAAGTTTATGTACATCGGCGAGCTTAACTCAGAACTGAGTTTTCTAACAGCAAACCTGAGAGCGATAGAGAGATGTTGAATGTAGAGGACAGAAACAAGTGTACAACATAAATTAAACCTACTTTATTTACTTGCAGTACTAGCTAATAATAATATAAATAATATATAGATACTTAAGTATATATAATAGATACATAAGAAATATACATTCATTTATATATATATATAGATATATAATAAATAACATGTAATATAACTCATGTTGAGAGGAAATGTTCCTTAATTCTTCTCTTGAAGACATTCAGTGACGGGCTATCGCGCAAAGAGTGTGGGAGAGAATTTCACAGACGCACTACACGTATGAAAGAACCATCGTAACGGCTAGTTGTGTGATGGGGTATACGGAGGAGAAGGGAAGAAGATGAGCGGCAAGGTTTTCCCCTGGGGACAAGGTACTCAAAGCGTTCCTGAAGATATGATGGAGAACTAGGATTGTGAAGAACGGAGAAGAGAAGAGAAAGAATGTGAGTATCTCGACGACGCCGAATAGGCAGCCACTTCAACTGCATCCGAAATTCCGATACATGGTACTACGACGACGCTTGCTACGTCATGGCTACGACGTAGCACACTTTATGGCTACGACTTACCCGTCGTCATGGCTACGACGTAGCAGACGTGATGGCTACGACGTATTAGACGTCTTGGTTATGACGAAGCAAACGTCATGGCTACGACATAGCAGACGCCACGGCTATTGCGTAGGAGAGTCACGGCTACGTGGGTTACGCTACATACTCGTAGCCAATGAGCCATAACGCCACAGGACAGCTTTCATTTTAGGGCGCGATTATACGACTACGCTTTCTACCGCGCGTTTAAAAGCGTACACACCGTGACTGCAAAGACTACGTACAGCACTGCAGCAGTTACATATGGCTGCGCGGGCGCACCGTCTATATGCAGAGAGATTTCAAAATATGCTTCATTACAATCAGCGTAGAATTCAAAATTGCAAAACCTCAGCGATAATACGCGGACACGCCCATAACCCGAACCGGTACCGAGACGAAAGAAAACGCTCTTCAGTCAGTACAGTCGACCTCACGTCAGTTTCAGTTTGACCTTGACAGTGTCTTTATTTAGTAAACAGTAAGGGCGGTAGTCCGTGTGGTGCCGGACTTAAAGAATAGCACCACCATTATCTCTTCTCATGGGTGACGTAAAAGGCGACTAAGGGATTCACCAGAGCATGGGCAGCAGCGTTCTATGAGTATTTAACCAACCAACTGCGATCGCCAACCCGCCTGCCAAGCGTGGCGATTATGGCATATCCCCCCTTAATTGGGGGAGGCCTATGTCCAGTAGTGGACGTCTTTCGGCTGAAATGATGATGATGATGAAGGACGGTTTTCGTAATTCAAGTGTTACCAGTGACGTGAGTTTGACTGTATGAGCTAAGCTCTTAAGGTAAACTTTGGAGTTGAGCGGCAGGCGGCTTCCCTGGCTGCACGTGCAGCTCGATTAGCTTTCGAACCTTGCGTCTGTTGCCACGCAGAGAGAAGACAGATCTTGAGAGCATGTCACTTGCCGCACGTCGATACCCAGGCCCTGACAGTCGTTAGTTCGTTTTCCTGACATATGTCGCCACTGTAGCGGTTTCGACATTTATTATCTGTGGGATTTGTGATGCCATGACGTTTTAGTTATGATTGTCTTTGATTATTAAGTTAACAGCTGATCGAGTGCCGGTATTATCTTAATTTATCTTGCAGTATCTTCGCTGTTTCAGCTTGAGTTGTGTTCTTCGAGACTCCAAATTCGACACAGTTTAATGTTACGATAATTCGCGAGTTATCGCTTCTGTTTTCAGTGCAGTATTGTGGGCGAACTTTATGTCATAGGAAACAAGTGAAACTAATGCAAGTTAGTGTCCTCAAGAATTATGATTTATAGCTTTGTTGTTGACATTCTTCGTGCCTACAAAATATAATATAAAAATGATTATGATCCTGTTTTATTTCCCATGATCTAATCGTTAAAAGTACATATGATGTGTATGTGTGCGTGCCTGCACCCTTCTAATGAGATCATGTGTCACCTCAGTAATAAACTAGCTTCTAACAGCGACGGTGGTTTCATTTATACGCAAACAGATCATTGGCGACGAGGTACCCGCGTTTATAAAAAAAAGTTGCGCAGCTTAAAACATGTCGAATATTATAGGAAATCTTAATAATTTCGACCACGATGCCCAGGAGTGGCCTATATTTAAAGGTAGGCTACTTCAATACATCAAGCTGAACAGTGTCAAACCCGAAAATAAGAGTGCTTTGTTACTGACGCATCTATCGGATGACAGCTACCGCCTCGCACGGAACCTACTTCATCCGAAAGTACTCGAGGAAGTAAAGTTCGAAGAGCTAGTTGAACAACTGGATAAGCATTTCACGCCAAGACGTTGCACATTTGCTGACAGAGAGAAGTTTTATGAGGCGAGGCGATCTGCTGGCGAGAGCGTCGAAGAATGGGCGGCACGCGTGAGAGGCTTAGCCGTCCATTGTGAGTTCGGTGATGCATTGGATATGTTACTGCGGGACCGTTTCATACTCGGACTCGCAGCGTGTCGAGAACGCGACCGGCTATTTGAGGAAGATGCCACAAAACTCACATTTACGAAGGCGTTGGAGGTAGCACAACAGGCTGCGTATGCGCGGTTGGCTCGAGCCGGGACCGCGGCGGCCGATACTGCTGCGACCGTCAAGGCTACGCAGATCAAGGAGGAACCTGTGTATCGAATGAGTGGGCAGCGCGGGCCTACCGCAGCCGCCCGCAGCCCTAACGACAGTTCGGGGGAGATTCGTCGGTGCACAGTGTGCGGTCTCAGAAATCATGATGTTGAAAAGTGCCGTTTCAAAAATTATCGGTGCCAAGTGTGTGGTGTGAAAGGGCATTTAAAGAAAGTATGTAGTGCAAAGAAGGTTGAATCTCGGATAAATTGCCTGAACACTGAAAAAAACAATGCGGAGCAAAGTGATTGCGAGGAATGCGAGTTATTTAATTTAAGGTATGTTAGTAACTCGCCCATATTATTAAATGTGCAAATTTACAATATTCAGTTAGATATGGAATTGGATTCTGGTTCAGGGGTTAGTGTAATTACCGAAACTCTTTACAAAGAACATTTCCCAGGCCAAAAACTTATAAAAAGTAACCTAAAAATGTGTCTTTATAATGGGCATAAAATCTCGCCTTTGGGATATTTTCAAGCTAAAATAACGTATTTAAATAGTTCACAGAATTTAAATATATTTGTTTTACCGAACGGAGGCCCTCCATTACTAGGCCGAGATTTTATGTCAAAGTTTAGGATATATTTTACTTCTGATAGCAATTGTATTAAAACATTATCAATGTCCAAGCCTTGCATGACAGAAGTGCAGCAACTCTTATCTGACTACTCCGACTTGTTTACTAGTGAGCTAGGTACATTCAATAAATTTGAGATTAAACTTATACTAAAAAAAGGCACTATACCAAAATTTTTCAAGCCCCGGTCTGTGCCTTTCGCCTTAAAGAAAAAGGTAGACGAGGAAATAGACAGACTGGTAGATTTGGGGATATTGCGACCGGTAAAATTTTCTAAATACGGGACCCCTATTGTACCAGTATTAAAAGAAAACGGAAAGGTCAAGATAGCCGGTGATTTTTCAATCACGTTAAATAAAGATTTAGAAATAGATAAATATCCAATGCCTAGGATAGAGGAGGTTTTTGCCAAGTTAGGTGGAGGTGAGTGTTATAGTAAAATAGATCTCAGTAATGCTTACAATCAATTTGTCTTAGATGAATCGTCACAGGAGCTTACTACGATTAGCACTTGTAAGGGACTTTTCAAATATACGCGACTTGTTTACGGTTTGGCAAACGCCCCAGCCATTTTTCAAAGAGCGATGGAATCGCTATTAATTGGTATAGAAGGAGTTAGTATATGGCTGGATGACGTCTGTGTAACGGCGCCATCAAGCAGATTACATTTTTCCAGGTTAAATGAAGTATTGCGCAGGTTAAAAGACGCCGGTTTAAAGTTGCAGAAAGAAAAATGTTGTTTTTTTCAAGATAGTGTCACCTACCTAGGTTATATCATTGATAGACATGGATTAAGAACTTGTACAAAAAAAACTGACGCTATTTTAAATGCACCGCGTCCGAAGAGTGTTACAGAGGTTAAACGATTTTTAGGTTTAATTAATTATTACCGTAATTTCATTCCGAACGCGTCGGCTAAGTTACATCCGCTGCACGAGTTATTACGTAAAGGGGCACAGTGGGAGTGGACTGATCGTCATGAACGTGCTTTCAATAGCGTGAAGGACGAGCTATCCTCGGAGAGAGTGCTAGCTCACTTCAACCCCGCGGCGCAGTTGGTGTTGACGGTGGACGCGGGGCCGGCCGGACTCTGCGCAGTGCTAGCGCAGCGCGACGACGCCGCCGGCCGCCCGAACTTCGAGCGCCCGTTGGCGTTCGCCTCAAGGTCACTATCCACTAGTGAAAGAAACTATAGTCAGATTCAGAAAGAGGCGACGGCTATCATTTTCGGAGTTAGATATTTCCATCAATATTTATATGGACGTCAGGAGCCATTCGTTCTTAAAACAGATCACCGCCCCTTATTGTCGATATTTGGTAAAAAAACAGGCGTATCGGTTATGGCAGCTTCGCGGCTACAGCGATATGCGATCATTTTGTCAGCGTATAATTATTCCGTTCAATATATAAAAAGTGAAAATAACGTCGCAGCGGATTACTTATCGCGCTCACCTTTACCTGATTCTGACTGTAGTGCGACTGAGAGGGGCGAAGATTTATCTTTTCTTAATTTTTTAGATGCTAACGTCGCTCCGCTTACTTTTAGCGATATTAAAACAGAAAAATGCAAGGACGTCATCTTACAGACAGTAATTAAATATATGCAGAACGGCTGGCCGCGTAAAATAAATGTTAAATCGGTTTTGCCATATTTTAACTGTAAAACAGACTTAGAAGTTGAAAATGGTTGTGTTTTCCGCGGCCACAGAGTAGTGATACCAACAGTGTACCGAAATAGATTATTAAAGGAATTACATTCCGTGCATTTCGGCGTTGTTAAAACAAAGAGTGCAGCTCGTAGTAGGTTTTGGTGGCCATCTATTGATAAGGATATTGAAGAGTGGGTGGGGTCATGCCGTGTTTGCGCGGGCACACGGGCTGCCCCCCCGCGCGCGCCGCCCGCTCCCTGGCCACGTGACTCGGCTCCCTGGCGACGTCTACACATTGATTATATGACTATAAATCAGCGAGTTTACTTGGTAGTTGTAGATTCCTATAGCAAATGGTTGGAGTGTTTACATATGAGTTGCGGCACGTCTAGTCGGGCACTTATTACAAAACTAAAAGAATTGTTTTCTAGGTTTGGAATACCGAGTGTTATTGTCTCTGATAACGATGTTAAAATTAAATCAACTGAATTTAATTTTTTTTGTAAAACGAACGGTATTCGATATATAACATCCCCGATATATCATCCTTGCAGTAACGGGCAGGCTGAAAATTCTGTTAAAACATGCAAGAAAATGATAAAATGTATAATTAGTGATAATTGTCAGTTAAATGTTATTAATGAGAAGCTGTTAGGATTTTTATTTGATTATCGAAATACGCCACATTGTGCGACGGGTGAAAGCCCCGCTAAGCTAATGTTCGGCCGAAGTATAACATCTAGGTTGGATTTGTTATTAAATAGTAATCAAAAAGAATGTAATATTTCTGATGATGCTAATTATAATTGTCAACCATGCAGAAATCTTTTCGTGGGCGATGTTGTATGGTTAAAATGGTACGTAGCGAGAAAAGAAATCTGGACGTTAGGCAAGATAATAAAATTAGTGGGTAATCGGATGTTTGAAATATTTGTTCAAGACTATAATGTTAATTGTAATAGGCATGTAGATCAGATAAGAAAATACACAGGTGTGACCGTTACTGCAAGCGAGCCCGGCGCAAACGGCGCGGGGCTCCCCGGGCCCCCGGTGTTATTCCCCGCCGCCGGCGGCGGCGCAGCCACGCCAAAGTAATATTTGTGATAATGAATCGCAAGTTATTGAAGGCGAGGGAAATAATGATGAGGAGAGGGATGAGTGGGCTGAGGCTCAAAGTGTAGTGGATCCTGATGATAATAATACGGATTCGGAGGATATTCAGCAAGAAGTAGCAGAGGATCGTTATCTTTCTTTTGAGCCACAGCCTGCACGATCGATCCGTAGTTGTAGACGTAAGATTATTAATTATAAGGTTTAAACATAATCTATCTTGCCACGTATTACAAAACGATAGAAAATAAGATTCTTATGTATTTGTTCTTTTTTCAAAATAGTGTCAGAGGAGTGATGTGTATGTGTGCGTGCCTGCACCCTTCTAATGAGATCATGTGTCACCTCAGTAATAAACTAGCTTCTAACAGCGACGGTGGTTTTATTTATACGCAAACAGATCAACATACCTACCTATAACTATAGTATATGGAGCTACGACGACCCACAAATATAGCTATAGCTAGCTACCTACCTACACGCGATAGTAGCGACAAAACGCAGGGCGGCAATCTAGTGAAACTAAACTCTCAAGTCACTGTCGCATCTAAAAGGTAAATGTCATGTCTCTGCTAGTGTAACGCCGGTTGGTAGTAAGATTGCAGCACATTAGCGAATTGAAGAAAAAACTGTAGACTTCCAGTAACAAGGTTTATTGTGTTCCACCGACAACAGAAGAATGAGCCAGTTTTAACGTTACCACCTATTTTTATAAATAATCAGCGGTAGTGACGTCACAACGTTTTCGAATAACATAATTATGAAAATATTATAGTACCTAATAACTTCTTAGGTTTTCGCGATCACTACACATTATAATAAAACAAAGTTTAACCGGATTAAATCGCGTATGTTATTTAAATTGGTTCGAAACGATTTTAATTAATAATATTGTACGGTAGATTAAAATAATTATTTAGAAATATTTGTAAAGACGCTTGTCATCTTAGTCTACCTGCGACCACGAAATGCTGCAAAGCTTTCGAAACGTCAGGGAAACCAATTTAAATGATATACGCGATTTAATCCGGTTAAACTTTGTTTTATTATAATACCTACTTATTAAATGTTGATATTTAACTCAATAATTAATAACTGTGGATGAATAAATAATCTTAATCAATTATTGACTTCTAATCACAAAGTATTGTAGACATTTAAAATGTAACCTATTTGTAGGAAGTGTTGGTGGCGGGAGCCGGAAGTTGTAACACTAGCTACTTATATAGTAATCTGTGGTCCATACGGCAACTGCAGCGCTGCGTGTCGCGTGGTTCTAAAGTCATTTCATACAAAACCATAGTAACTACTAGTGCCGCCTGCCGTCGCTGCACGTGCCGCATAGTTTACCTTTATTCTGGGTAACATGAAGCCTACAAAAACATACAACATGTAACAATGACCTTGTTGTTCCTGTGAGCTACGTTATAAGAATCGATATTCATACGTATGGACAAATAAAATTATATATTAAATCATTATTAAAAGTTCTTCATCGTAATAACTTCTTAGGTTTTCGCGATCACTACACATTATAATAAAACAAAGTTTAACCCGATTAAATCGCGTATATTATTTAAATTGGTTTTCCTGACGTTTCGAAAGCTTTGCAGCATTTCGTGGTCGCAGGTAGACTAAGATGACAAGCGTCTTTACAGATATTTCTAAAAAAAAATTTTTATCTACCGTACAATATTCCACACTCACTATGCTCACATACACACACATACACAACCATCACACTCGCACTTCACACACCCTCTTTCTCATCACACTCAGGTACATAAGTATATTTAAACACAAAAATGTGGACCTTTTCACACTCTTAAAGTAATTGTTTTTGTTTGTCTAATATTGTTCTAGGTAATTAAGGCTATAACAATGTATTAATTTTCAATATATTATTATGTACTTCAATTTATAAAATAGTACAACCCATCAACTTCACATGTTGGCTAATATAATTGTGTAATTGTTCGAGGGGATTGGCGCTGATAACCGAAATACAGGCTTTGCCTAGTTCGGTTACAGATGCAGATTCACTTGTTTGCAAAATATATTACCAAACTATTATTTGTAATATAGTACTAATTTTTTTGGAATAAATAAATAAATATTATTAATTAAAATCGTTTCGATGCACGCAGTAATCACTCACAATATCATTATCTTATACAGTGTTGCGTGCTGTTTGGGACTTGATTATTTTTAGGACTGGGTTCCAAACAGGTGGTAGCTGCCAACCATCTTCTCTATTAAAATTAGGATGTTTTTTAATTTCAATAGCCTCACGGAGCATTCATTCTTCATCGTGCTGAGGACCACGTCTGTTAAGAATTCTGAAGATTGGCTCGGTACAAGAAACAGTTTCAGCATCTGGACAGTATTCAGGGATAGGGATATTTATTATTGTAACATCTCGCTAGAGAGTATTATATTCCTTCATAGAGCAACCGCAACCCATTGTAGCCATGAATGAAAGCCGGTTCTCTTCTATTTATGGTCGAGCCTGAACATGTCATTCATCATCATCATCATTTCAGCCGAAAGACGTCCACTGCTGGACATAGGCCTCCCCCAAGTATCGCCACAACGACCGGTCCTGCGCCTTCCGCATCCAGCGGATTCCCGCGACCTTCACCAGGTCGTCGGTCCACCTTGTGGGGGGCCTACCCACGCTGCGCCTTCCAGTACGTGGTTTTAACTCCAGAACTTTACTGCCCCATCGGCCATCATTTCTGCGAGCAATGTGCCCCGCCCACTGCCACTTAAGCTTGGCAATTCTTCGGGCTATGTCCGTCACTTTCGTTCATGTCATACATGTCATTGTTAATCATTAATTATTTAACTTTAGTGAATTTGTCTCTTGTGAATTAACCTACATTGTTCTCACATATAATATAACAAACCTACATTGTTCTCACATATAATATAACAAACATTAGAAATAACGGAGAGAAGAAAAATCCCAATAACACTTTTTGCCCGACCCGGGAATCGAACCCCACGCTTAGCAGTCGCGCTTGCGACCACTAGAGCAACAAGCAGTCAAAATAATAAAATACTAACGCTCAAATCGATACATTGTTAAGTACATCCATAATTAAGCAAAAAAAAAAAAAAAAGATCAAGTCAGCCAGTGACGAGAATAATTAAACAATCATAATCTAATTAACTCTAAATACAAAGAATAGTGACTCCATCAGTTGCTTCCGCTGATACGAGGTGGTCTCTGATTTGGCTGATCAACGATTTTGTAGCAATAACACAATATATAATATCATATAATTGACGACGTCTGTGGTCTGGTGGTTCGAGTGTCGGACTGCTGATCACAAGGTCGATTCCCACAGGACAGGAAAGGACAGGAGGAAATTTATATGTATAGTATAAGTGTTTGTGTTGGTCAGGGTGTTTCTCATGTATAATATGTATGTATTTACAAAAAAAGGTATATAAGTATAATATCCATTGTCTAGTACTCATAGTACAAGCTCTGCTTAGTTTGGGGCTAGATGGTGTTGTTTAAAACGTAACAAATATTTATTTATTTATATCAAAATGCTTTTTGATTCCGGCAAGTGTCTATACTACACAAATGGTTACTCTACTAACCGTCCATGACTACAACTGTACATAGATACCTGTATTAAATTCGTTTGTAATTCTGACCCTGTTCATACAAGAATCCGGATTATCCCTACAATCTCAATATACCGGGCGCTTGAGTGACGCCTTTGTGAGACGCTCGTGAATAATTTATTAACTCTTCAGCTGCCGTCACCGGCGACTGACAGGTTATGCCTCACTTGTCCATGATAAATGCTGCCGTATAGAGCCTAAATGCAGTAAGTGAATTCTTTAATTTAACCTAAAGAGTGTAACAAAAAAAATAACAATGTAACAACTTTAATCAGTGAGCAAAATCGCATTTTGCTCACTGATTTCAGGCAGCAAAACCTACATGTTTGAGCTACTGAAGTGAAAATATTATTTCTGTGTCGACAAAAACAAATTGTGCGCAGTATTAAGACCTCAATGATAATGTTGACTTGGAACGTGAGCGCAGGGCGTTGGCTGTCCGATGCAATATGCTGGCCCGCAGATTTGCACGATGTACAAAACAAGTAAAGGTTACTCTTTTTAAGGCATACTGTCAAACCTTTTACACGTGTAGTCTGGGGGTTAGTTACACGCAGAAGGCATACAACGCTCTGCGCGTTCAATATAATAATGCATTCAGGGTGCTGGTGGGGCTGCCGAGGTACTGCAGCGCATCACAGTTGTTTGCGGACGCGCGAACTGACGACTTTTTTGCAATCATGCGCAAACGCTGCGCTTCTGTTCTGCGCAGGGTACGCGACAGCCCCAACAGCATCTTGAATACCATAAAGAACAGGTGGGACGCCCCCATACTGCAGCATTAGTTACGCTTACACGCCCCAGTGGCATAGATAAGCTACGTTTACACGCCCCAGTGGCATAGATAAGCTACGTAGGTATTTTAATTAAATTAAATTCGAAATTTGTAATTTACTAACATTAGGTTGTAAGGGCAATGTTTACTAACAAAATGGATACAAATCTGAAATAAATGATTTATTATTATTAAGTAAGTCGCCTCAATTCTTATTTTTTATCTTATCCTAATTTTCTCCTCATGTAAATTTAACAGTAAATGCTGCAGAATAACCTCAATCCCTATTATATTACGTTTCCTTCAATTTCCTCAAGTAATGAAAAAAGTAGGTATTAAGTTCAAGAGAAAGATCCTTTTGATGTCGACAAAATACTAAATTAAGGCAATTTTCCTCGTGGAGCTATAGAAGCGAGTCCTCGACACAGGTGTGACTCGGGGTTAATTTGATAAAACCTCCGTGTTTGCCCTCGGCACGCCTTTTACGTGAATTATTTGTCTTTTAAAAATATATTTTGTTATCTTGTTGCCGAAGACAAAAGGTTTCGCCAGCTTGAAAATTAAGTCATAAAGAACAATAAACAATTTATAAAAATAAAATAAAAATCGAGTGTAAGAAAATGAAAATTAATAAACGTCTACCGCTGAATGTGAATTTTCTCGTGACTACTTAAGTAGTGAATTCTACAAACGATTTTCTTAGTAATCAAATAATATAAAAGACATTATAAAGTAAGCAAGCTTTTAATAAATTAATTATTTTATTATAACGCATTTACGCATGCGTAGCGAAATCTAACGATTTAAATTGTGGAAAAAAAAAAATCGCTCACGAGCAGGACTCGAACCTGCAACTCCTGGCTTAGTACGCCAGTGCTTTAGCTACTAAGCTACCGTGAACACTGCTCGTGGTATCGAAATTCTCATCCACTTGGTACATCTTTTGGTTTTAGCTTAGTGGCTAAAGCACTGGCGTACTAAGCCAGGAGTCGCAGGTTCGAATCCTGCTCGTGAGCGATTTCTTCTTTCCACAATTTAAATCGTTAGATTTCGCTACGCATGCGTAAATGCGTTAAAATAATAAAATAATTATTAAGGGTAGGCATATCTATACGACTTTGAATTAGAAACACTGGTTCTTAATAATATATCGCTGACGTCACCCAAAAGATGTACCAAGTGGATGAGAATTTCGATACCACGAGCAGTGTTCACGGTAGCTTAGTGGCTAAAGCACTGGCGTACTGAGCCAGGAGTCGCAGGTTCGAATCCTGCTCGTGAGCGATGTTTTCTTTCCACAATTTAAATCGATAAATAAATGTATTTCAATTACTTAATTTTCGCGATACATTTTAATGTGTGTTACGTAAATTAATGGAAGCAAAGATTTTAAATTCAAATTCTACCCAGCATTCTTTTATGATTATGAATTTTCCCAGACACTAGTATTCACTTTGTGATGATTATAATGTCAAAAAAAAGTTGACTCACGGCCATGTCCCAAAAAGTGTAAAAAAAAACCAAAAGCCTTATTCCCTTCGCGACCGTTTCTGCACGCGTCCACCTATCTGTATCGCACGCATCGTATGAATCACATTGTATTTAAAAACGCGGATGACGTCATCGGCATCCGAATGTCAATATTGAAAATTCCGTACGCTGCGGATAGCTGGACGCACTACGCTATACGGATTCGTTTAATTCGATCCGTACGATGCGTACGATACCAATAAGTGGATACGTGCGTTAATGAGATATCCATCATGGATGTTTACAGGCAGTTTGCAATTTTCGTCACGAAAGTGGTCGTCAACGGTGTTATAATGATAAAAGATCTTATTTGCTATGGTTAAAACTTTTTTCTAAGAATTAATTTTAATGCATTGTCATCGGAACAGACCGGAGTGGGGCCTGGGCCCTGGGCCCTGGGTTCAATTCCCGGGTCGGGCATTGTTATTGAATTTTTTCATTAGAATATTCTCAGAAGCAGCCCGGTGTCTGAATTTGTACCCGGTTAGTGGCAATAGCCTTAATAGCTCACCCTTATTACACAGGATCTATAACTTAACAGGCGAAATGTGGGTGTACTATACACCACTGCCTACCCCTTCGGGGAATAGAGGCGTGATGTTATAATTGTAGGTATGTATGTTATCGGAACTACCCAATGAAAAATTTCAGCTTCTACTGAAACAGGATCAAAACAGACTTACAAAATCTGTATCAGACTGACAGACATAAAGACAACAAAGCAAATTCAACTCTTTTAAAATCTCAATACAATTCACATCCACCGAAAACAGTGTTTTAAATCTAACATAAGTGTGACAACACGGCGGCAGCTGTTTGCCCGCGTGTTTGCCCGCCTGGGGCTCCTAACGTAATTATGTTTAGTAGGATAGGATTGCGCTGAACCTGTGTTTACAGCTCAGTTAGAATAAACATGAGATCCTGATATTTGCATGCACGTACTAGAGGTGTGAGGACAAGACGGGATTACAATGTAACGTACTAGGTACCTTTCTCACTGGTTAGTACAGTAAAGGCTACAACATACCAGTAGCAGCGCGGGTTGAAAGGCGCAAGTTGTAATCCAAGGAACTATTTGAAACACGACAGCAAATATGAGCGTGAGCCCGCCGACTCCTGCGCCACGCCTGCCTTGGTCTGGACCAGTTGTCAGACTTTCGGGCTTCTGACTACTACTATAGATATTCGTATGGCAAACGGGACCGACAGCTTAACGTGCTCTCCGAGGCACGGAGGGGTCTCGATGTGTAACGAAATGGTCACCCATCCACGGACTGACCACGGCAAGTGTAATTTAACCTCGCAGATCATACAATTCACGCGGTTGCTACTTAGCCACGAGCCCCTTTATTTTATTCAGACCATGGTATTATTTTGACGACGTCTGTGGTCTAGTGGTTCGAGTGTCGGACTGCTGATCATGAGGTCGTGGGTTCGATTCACACATGACACAAATATTTGTGTGATGAACATAAGTGTTTGTGTTGGTTTGGGTGTTTCTTGTGTATTATAAGTATGTATTTACAAAAAAATAAAAGTATATAAGTATTATATCCATTGCCGTATATTTATTGCATTGTATATTTATTAGTCCGTGTGGTGCCGGACTTAAAGAATTGCACCACCCTTATCTCTTCTCATGGGTGTCGTAAAAGGCGACCAAGGGATTCAACAGAGGTTTATTAGAGGTTTGGTTTTGGTTTATTTATGAATGAATAAATGATTTTGTTTTTTTTTTTTTTTTTTGAGGATGGGCAGCAGCATTCTCTGAGTATTTAACCAACCAACTGCGATCGCCAACCCGTCTGCCAGGCGTGGCGATTATGGCATATCCCCCCCTTTATTGGGGAGGCCTATGTCCAGTAGTGGACGTCTTTTGGCTGAAATGATATCCATTGCCTAGTACCATAGTACAAGCTCTGCTTAGTTTGGGACTAGATGTTGATGTGTAAAAATGTCCCAAAATATTTATTTATTTATTATTTATTTATTTCATACCATGGTCCATCGCTGTTTGTACAAAAAAAAAAAAAAAAAACTTCCTATGTCAGAGATGAAATTCAAAATGTAATCAATCAATCAATCAAATCATTTATTCGCCACAAGATATCGTGTACAAAGATATTACAATTAATTACAAGTCCGTCATATCTTGCCTTTTTGTAGGCATGCGAAAATTATGTTACAAATGTTAATAAAAGTAGAGATGGACGTAATCAGCATTAAATATGGCCGGCCCATTGTCACTTCAGCTTGCTTATTATCCCGTAGGCTATGTCGACAACTTTGGTTCTCTGTCGGATCACGTTATTTGTTTTGTTTTATGGCTGTTTAATTTCAATAACAATAACAATAATTTTGCCTTTGGAAGTCCTGATTTTTAATAACAGACTATCTTATTACCTAACGGTATAATTAAATTTTTCACCTTCAATGACACCTATAGCAGACAAACGATTTCGTGCCCTCAGCGCGACGCGACGTCTTTATTACTTGGTACAGTTGACTGGACGTCAAAGGAAACACTAGTATTACGAAAACCGCCCGTACTGCTTACGAAATAAAGACGCTTTCAAGTTCAAACTGTTACCACTGACGTGCGGTCGAATGTACTAATGTCCATACAATATTTGTCTTCTATAAAAGACGTGATGCTGAGGGCACGAAAACATCTACGAAGCCGTGGCGTTGAAAAGATTAAGTATTTGTTTTTATTAGTTACAGACTCTGAAAAAAACACATCAACATGGCCTAATACCACAGACCTAATACGAGGACACAAAATACATTAATAAAACACCACCTATTTCCCGAGCTCCAATATATGGTTGACCTTATTTCCGCTCGTACCTCTTAATTAGAATGGTCGCAGGATAATTAATGGAACGAATGAATAACTGCTTCTGCTTCCACTGACAACAAATGCTCAAGGCTGTCGCGGACAGAGAACTGAATTAATACTAAATTTATTTCGGAACAATAAGCCATTAAGAAATACAATGATGCAAATGCTTACGTAGGTAGCTTAGAAAATGAAATGAAATGCTTACAATTTTTTAATAGGTGATTAAAATGTAAGTACTATGTGGCCATTCATGTTTTTACAGTAATTCTATATATTCCTGCCTATTTGTTGTCTAGCAGAATGAGTCTGTCATGCTCACTTAAATGTCATGCTGATGGTGGCTTTAATCAACTCAGCCTATCGCAGTCCACTGCTGGACATAAGCCTCTCCCAAGTTGCGCCACAACGCTCGGTCCTCTGCCGTTAATGGTGGCGTTAATGTTGGGGCGTTAAGTTCCCTTCAATATGGTTGAGTTAAGCGATGGCTGATGCTCGCGTCTTGCTCGTGAACAGGTGCCGTCTGTCGGGACAGCTCCTTCATTCTACGGCAACTCTTTTTAGATTTATTTCTAAAGGCAATATTCTCACTTTTAAACTCTTGTTCATTTCCGACATTAACCTACATTATTCTCTCATTATTTGAATACATTTGATGTAATAATAAATAATGACCTATTTTAAAAAGAGTATATCCGTGGAGTTTCTTGCCCGTTCTTCTCCATAGGACCCACAATTTGGAACCGTGCAACTAGAGCCTGACGTTTCAAAAGTGCCTGTAATTAGGTTTATTTGAAATAAAAAACATTTGAATTTCTTTTATTTTTTAGGCACAATATCAAAGAGAATATTAGGAGGTGGACTATAGACCACGATTTTCCGAAATTTCTCAATAATATGTTACAAAAGATTAGACACTGGAAGGAAAAGATGGAATAAAACAAAGTTTACATTACATCAACCATTAATTTAATAGTCCTATTATGCACACTCAACAATTTAATCAGCTGCAGGAAATTACTAATATAGACAATACATTTTAAAAGACTAATTTGACAATTACTAAATACAATATCCAGCATTGATTACTTTAATTATTAATTACAAGCACTAAAACATAAATGATTAAGGATATACTTAACAGACTCAATATACAGCACAGACAGCAAGATTATTATAGCAACGCGACAGAGGTTCGTAACAAAAGAGAGACCGAATGTTTTTTTTGTTTTTTTTCGAATGGGTTCTCGCAGGTGGGACCGAAGTCCCATTTCTGCTTAACCGGGCTTAGTTGGCGGAGAGTCCCATGTGGGACTCCATTCGCCGAAAGACCGAATGAGACGCGCGATGTCTTAAATAAACTTTTTCCCCGCCGTGTCATCTCCGAGTGTCTGGAGGTGGGATGGGCGTGTCGATAATGTTGCCATGTTGTCAGTGTCTATGGGGTGGCCAGCGTTGGTGTAACAAATATTCCATATAACAACCAACTAACAGTATCAAACCAACGTTTTAAACTGTCATGAAGGTCCTCATTGAGATCTACGAAAAAATAAACAACATACCATATTTTAGGTAATTAAATTAAGTATTAAGTAAATAAGCTCGCTATCAGTAAAAGTAGAATATCTACGTAAGAATAATACATTTCTACGCTGTACGCCTACTCTCTTCTAAACCTAAAGACTTTCTTAACTTTACCATAGACCAATAAACTATTATCCATGACTTTACTTAGTGAAGCAGGTGACATCGCGCATTCTACAAGAGTCAGACGTAAATAAATAATCACTCCGCCACCCATCCCTTTAGCGCGATAATCTCCTCGTAGACGTAAATTATTAATTAGTCTGCGAAGCGCGATACTCACTCGAGTAGCTATTATAAACCGGCTCTTAGCTTAGCACTTCAAACCATCAAAGTATACTTAACACTGTACTTTAATAAATAAATATTTTTGGGACATTTTTACACATCACCATCTAGTCCCAAAATAAGCAGAGCTTGTGCTATGGGTACTAGACAATGGATATAATACTTATATACTTTTTATTTTTGTAAATACATACTTATAATACATAAGAAACACCCAGACCAACACAAACACTTATGTTCATCACACAAATATTTGTGTCCTGTGGGAATCGAACCCACGACCTCGTGATCAGCAGTCCGACCCTCGTACCACTAGACCACAGAGGTCGTCGCTAGACCACAGAGGTCGACAAAAACAAACTTAAAGTAACGCTTTATTTTAGTGGCCCAAATAGGTATCAACTTTTATCCAAGTTCTCAACTCTTTGCTGCCTGTAGGGAAGTACTGTAGTGTGCAGCTCGCCTAACCCTACAAATATAACTGCACACTCATTTTAATATGCCGACCCGATATACCGAAAGTCCGCCACTTTCGAGAAAACAACTCCCGATGCAGCAACGGCTGCCAGGGGGACATAGCGACGGTCCCCCCGCAATGCCCTGGTAAGCCGAGGTCTGAGCCCCTCCCTGGGGAACGCCCTTATGTGGTTTTGCAACCGCGATTTTAGTTTATAAGTTAGGTTTAGGGAAACTTTCGGCGGATGGAGTCCCGAACGAAATTCTCCGCCACCCGCCCGGTTAAGCAGTTAGGGCACCTATTTTGGGTGCCATCTGCGAGAGTCCAATCGAAAAAAAGAAGATATATGCATTATTACATGGATCACCCGAGCAGTTCTCTTTTATTTCACCTACGTCACTCCATCACATGGCGACCCATGGCCAGTCTTTTCTGTGAAAGTCTGTAAATTGTGTGAAGAGTGAATATGTACCAGGCCCCTCAGAAAGTATTGCGAAAAAAAGTTTTTATATATGGGAGACTGGCCAGTTATAATGTTTTTCGAAAATATGATTATTTATAAGTAAAAATAAGTAAGTTCCAATTTCAAAATTTCCCTCCACATTTTTTGCGAGTTAATTCAAAGTATTGTGTCTCACTGAAATATGGATCTGCGCCGGGAATATTTTAGAGCTATGATTTTATACGATTTCAAGTGTCGCCTGAAACCGGATGAATCGTACGATAGACTTCAAATGGCATTCATGGATGAAGGCCCTTCCAAGGCAACCGTGTATCGTTGGTATAACGAATTCAAGCGCGGTCGACCAACTTTGGGGGATGACGAAAGAAGCGGTCGCCCTTTGACGGCTGTTACCGAAGAAAACGTGCTAGCAGTGAAAAATTTAATCCTAGACAATAGGCGAATTACATATCAGGAGATTCAACACATATTGAAGATTGGATCGGGAAGCGTTCACGAGATTCTACACAGCCATCTTCGCGTGAGGAGGATAGTATCACGCTGGGTGCCGCACAACCTCACCGATGCTCAGAAGCAGGCCCGGGTGGAATGGTGCCGTGATATGCTTAACAAATTTGAAGCAGGCTCGTCTCGGCGTGTTTACGACATCGTTACAGGTGATGAGTCCTGGATTTATCAATACGACCCAGAAACCAAGCGCCAGTCGACTGTTTGGGTGTTTCAAAATGAGCCAACGCCTACCAAAGTGAAGCGATCTAGAAGCGGGGGTAAGATTTTGATCGCTAGCTTTTTTAATTTGACTGGCCACTTGGTATCAATTCCCTTACGGGATCAAAGAAGCATTAATGCCGAATGGTATACTACCAAATGTTTGCCAGAAGTTTTCTCTGTTATAAGCAACAAGCGACCAAACACAGGGCTCCGCGGGCTACTGCTCCACCACGACAATGCACCTGCGCACACCGCACTCAGAACGAGGGACTTCCTGGACAGCACGCCAGTCAAACTCCTGGGTCACCCTCCTTACAGCCCTGATCTAGCACCGTGTGACTTCTTTTTATTCCCGAAAATAAAAAATCCGCTCAAAGGGATACAATTTTCGCCGCCGGAAGATGCGCTGGCTGCGTTCGAGCAGGCTGTAAACGAGGTGTCTGCGGCGGACTGGAAAAAGTGTTTTGAAAACTGGTTTAGGCGCATGAATCTTTGTATAGAGGCTGGTGGAAAGTACTTTGAAAAGATTTGATAAAAATATATGTACGTATAGAACAATTTTTTTTAGTTTCGCAAAACTTTCTGAGTGTCCCACGTATAAGAAGAAAGAAGATGTTAAGAGAATGAAAACTAGAAGATAGAAGAATTTTTTTTTTGACGCTCAAGAAAAATTAATATAAAAAAGAAGACAGAAGACCAATCTACTAGCAGCTGTTTCTATTAATAAAATTCAATTTACAAATCACATTCAAACTACCGCTGAACCAAAGCTTTTGACAGTTTACCATGGAATTAATAATGTACTCGGAGAACATATTAAACTACCACTACTAGACATAACGCGATCCTATTGCCTCGAGCAATGCCACGCACAAGCATGGCTATGGCAAGGCCAAGCTCGCTCCTGTTGACAAGCGCGCTCCTGACGTGATGTTTATCTGTGAGAATATCTAAGGTCCTACATTATTAATCCGAAATATTGAAGTGGTGAATCTACTCATCATTATGAACAACTTTTACTATGGGACCAACCCTGAAATCGTGAAAAAAAAATCAGGAGGTCCCTACATTTTATCGATTTAAGTGAACACAAATGTAGGGACCAACTGATTATTTTTTCGCGATTTCAGGGTTGGTCCCATAGTAAATGTTATTTGTTATGATTAGTAGATTCACCACTTCAAATATTTCGGATTAATAAGAACAGTTTCTGAATTGAAACAGCCCGTAATTCATCTCTCACAACGGCAAAAATATCACCAGGCAGTGGTCGTGTGTGACTGGTCTTGCTGCAGCCGACTGAAGTTTGCACAAATTGCGAGTGATTGCATTGTGGCTCGATATCCTCGGTATTGACTACATGTTTCTGACAACTGCCGAACGAGACTCCAAATTTTCGTTCGCGTGAACGGAACTGCGTGTTTTCATAGAACTCTTTCAACAGTGTTAACTCTTTCAACAGTATAAACTCTTTCAACAGTATAAACTCTCCCAACAGTATGTTTATACTGTTGGGAGAGTTTATACTATTGTTTGTTGTTGTTGTTTTTTCTTTCAACCATATAAACTCTCTCAACAGTAGACTCCATAATGATCTCGTTCACTTTGTTGCTCTCACTCTGACTTGAGAGCTTCGAATGTTACATTATGTCTCCACTGTAAGGCCCATATGCGTATCCAGTCTAATACAGGCCTTCAAACCGATAACATCTCGATAACACAAACATTACCACATATTACACATATTAATAGACAGTCATGCTTGACAGGTTATATCACTAATTTACGCGAATGATTATTACTAACCGACGTATAATTATTAATTCACATGCCTGACTGCGGCTACGTAACTAAACGTTACAAAGAGGCCACGCGTAAGAAAATATTTAATTAGGTACTATTGTTTGATACATCAGATTAAATTAACAGTAGAGGGCGCTGTGTCATCCACCTTTGGTATTTATAGGGTTCCGTAACCAAAGGGTGCCAAACAGGACCCTATTATTCTCGCTACGCTGTCCGTCTGTCTGTCACAGGGCTGTATCTTTTGAACGGTAATAGGTAGCCAGTTGAAATTTCCTCAGAATGTGTTGCTATGACGTTAAATACTAAAAACAACAAAAAAAATCTCGAAAAACATGCATTTTTTCAACGTTTTTGTTCCTGCTCTATCTTCAAAACGGTAATACATACCAGCGTCAAACCAAGGTATGATTATAGTGCATACTATGTAGAATAGCAAAAAATAAGAAAAATGAGGCAAACATAGACATATGTGGTGGTACTGCGTAAGAAAGTGATGCAAAAATTCATATTTCGCGCATTATGCGTTGATGTCTTTTGATGAACTCTCGTAAATTAAATCAGTTTCTATGGGGTATCGGGTCGATGGGTGGTACGGAACCCTTACTGCGCAAGTCCGACTCACACTTGGCCGGTTTTATTTATTTTTAAAATAGATTGAAAATAACTACTCGATAAATTGTAGATTTCTATATTGTATGTAGTAAATGTACTATCTAGACTAGTCTTTGTTAAACTTTACTCCTTAGGTATAATATAGATAGACTTTAATTTTAATGCCAAGCTACATCTAATATCCAATTTCTCAAAAGATAATCCAGGCTTTGTGAAATTATCCTACCTTTAAAGTATTACATTTAAATACGTAATTTTAGATGGGTATCTAATATCATTCTTGTTTTATCGCAAACAAGTTAACAATAAAATAAGTCAGACGAAGAGCTTCGACCAACATCTCAAGAGGCGCTCGTTAGACGATTAAATCCGAAGATGATGCAAAAAGAAAGAGCCTACGTGCTGTGTCGAGGAGTAACTTCTTTTTGCATCGTCTTCGGATTTAATCGTCTAACGAGAGACGAGAGCCTCTCTTCTTCTCTGGACGTAACCATATTTTAGATTTTTCATAAAACTATTTTAAAATTGTACAACTTTGTTCCAGGCCCTTTGATATTTAACAAAATGAAGAAATCCCTAAGCAATGATATTTAAAAGTATAGATATGTCACACCCTAACAAAACCAACGAAAAATATATTCCGTACGCAGTGGCAGCACAATACTCAGAAACTAGTGCAAAGTAAGTTAGTTACATTTCGCGTCATAATTAGTACACTTTCTGTACACACATGACAGCATTTTTGTATTTTTTTTGTCACACGTCACGCTCGGCACCTTGCTTGACGGAGACTAGTAGCAAAACGTCCCAATTAGAACGTTTTCGAGTCTTCAGATTGCGCGCGCACAACAACATATCTGTACTTTTTAAAATATCATCGTTCCTAAGTATCTAATTATACAAACTATGCGATTTATTAAAAAATATAACTACCAAAACACCATCCAATCTTACTAAAGTTGCTCTATTTAATTGCAAAATAAATCAGTGTAGTTTCAACGAAGAAGCAGCGTAAATGAGCTAATAAAATAAGTTATTAAGTTGTCGACGATCTCGGTGAAACGTGCCGAGTTACGTCGTCGCTCGTATAAAAGGCTTGTTGCTGTCATAATTACAGCCATATAAACAAGGATGATACATACTACACACTTGTTTTGATTACACCTCATTTATTTTACGTATTATTTGCGGTGGTATTGTTTGGCGAAGTTTTTCTCGCAAAGTAGACGCCGAATTTTCTAATGGAACTAATGAATTACTAAAGCTAATTATTTAAGTATGACTATTAGTAAGCCACTTTTAAAGTTGAGAATTGCTATGGAACCATCAAGTTCAAAGATTCACAAAGGATAAGATTTAATGTCGTTTGTCATTAAAAGTATACAAAAGATTTAATTACTTTTGTCATTAAAAGAATACATAGGATTTAATGACGTTTGTCATTAAAAAAAATACATAATATTTAATAACGTTTTTCATCAAAAGAATACACAAGATTTAAGGTGCTGCACTGAATTTGCAACCGTCCCTTTCTAACAAACGGCAAGATATGCGTGTGAGAACAGAGCGGAACCGCGCTGTTTTGATGTTTTTTTACATTTTTGCAAATATCTCAGCGAACAAACATGTAAATAAAAATCTGTTTTACCAGAATCTAGATATGTACAAGATGTATCTTATTTGCAAAAAACAGTAGGAAAAACTATTGGAATTTCCAAATACAATGCGAAATAGTGAAAAAACAGACCTTTAAAATCAAAATCAAATGTTATTTATTTCAAATAAACCTAATTACAGGCACTTTTGAAACGTCAGGCTCTAGTTGCACGGTTCCAAATTGTGGGTCCTATGGAGAAGAACCGGCAAGTAACTCCATGGATAAACTCTTTTTAAAATAGGTTATTGCAATGTTTATTACATCAAATTTATTCAAATAATGTGAGTATAATGTAGGTTAATGCCAGAAATAAACAAGTGAGAATATTGCCTTTAGAAATAAACGTAAAAAGAGTTGCCATAGTATGTAGGAGCTGACCTGTCCCGACAGACGGCACCCGTTCACGAGCATGACGCGAGCATCAGCCATCACTTAACTCAACCATATTGAAGGGAAGTTAACGACCCGACACTAACGCAACCATCAGCATGACATTTAAGTGAGCATGACAGACTCATACTGCTAGACAACAAATAGGCAGGAATATATAGAATTACTGTAAAAACATTAATGCCCACATCATACTTACATTTTACATTTTAAGCACCTATTAAAAAATTGTAAGCATCTCATACACGTTGCAGTTCTATAACAGAAAAGAATGCAATATTAGAATCTAAAAGAATGCAATATTAGAACCTTACTTTGCAAACCTTACTTTGGAAAATAAATCTATCGAGCAAATTTTATTGAATCGTGTTTTCCTTACGCCAGAATCTAGTAAATATATTGAAAAATCATTTGTACAAAAATTAGTTCTACGTCGCATCCACAAATGAAAATATTTTGTTTCTAAAATCTCTATTTTTCCCAGTGCCGCCCCGCAATGACGATTGTCATTTAAAGAATAAGTGCATACGATTTAATTACGTTAGTCATTAAAAGAATACATTAGATTTAATGACGTTTGTCATTTAAAGAATATCCAGAGAAAACATTTAACTTTATTGATTGTTATGCTCAAACCTTCGATTAGAACTAGGTAATGTATACTGCGACCTAGGGGTATGGTCAATAATAGTCACAGAGACTCTCGACCACTGAGAGCATTTTGTATTTAAGGTTAGTGGTTAGTAAGTGACCTCTTATAAACAATCACAATAATCATAAGATTATTTCACAAGATTATTGAGTACAAATGAGGACTAGATACGTCAGGTAACAGATAGAGGGTGATAGGACTGACTTCTTGAAGAGCTCGAACCAAAGTTTTCCGAGAGAGGTTTATGTCCAGTGTAAGATGGTAGGTAGCCCAAGTAAGATTTAAATCAAACAACAAATATATTAGAAGTCATGTTATATTAATTCATATACTTAAAAACTTTGTCTCATGTATGTTTTAATAATTATGGTAATATAGTTATTATACGAGTGGATACCTATAGGTAATAATCTTATATACAGCGACATTAAGTTACTGTTATCTACATAGGTATTATAATATTCGATATAATAATTTCTTAGGTTTTCGCGATCACTACAAATTATAATAAAACAAGTTTAACCGGATTACATCGCGTATAGTATTTAAATTGGTCTTCCTGACGTTTCGAACCACGACCACGAACGCTGCAAAGCTTTCGAAACGTCAGGAAATCCAATTTAAATAATATACGCGATGTAATCCGATTTTTTATTTTATTATAATATTCGGTATGTTAAAATTGCGCTGTGTTTACAATTTATTTCTTACGTTGCTACGCAAAAACTTGAGACCCATGTCGACAGCATGAAGTGCGGTTCCGGGAGCGGTCATCACTCCATACCCACCATGTCCGTAGCAATGTACCACCTTCACGCCATCAATAAGTTCAGGCTCAACGCGAACAGGCACTCTATGAGGCCGCAGCCCAACCTGGGTAGCCACAACTTCACAACCCTTCAAGTTTGGAAGTATCTCGCAACAACGCTCCATTATGGCAGCAGCATCGTATTTACAATAATTCATATTATAACTGTCATATTGCCGGACTCCACCCAATGTAACTATCCCGTTTAGCCCCGGAATAATGTACGTATCATAATCTCCATAGAACGCAGTCTTTACCCACGGTGCTTTTACTTTGAGCACTTGGCCTCGAATGGGCACCAAATCGTGATCATTGCATAAATATTTTGCGCCCAAACCTGAGCAGTTAAAGACTAAATCGAATTTTGATAATGATGAGAAACTTTTGATTTTACTATTTATTAACTTGCCACCTCTTTCAACGATTGCCTTTCCAGTCCAAGGTAAATAATGCTCGCATTCCACTTTTACAGTTGAAAAAAAGGAGCCGAATCTTGTGCCTTCGGGGCCTAGTTTCAACTCAGCATCGCTGATGGGTCTATAAATTGGAACCAAGTCTTCTATAAGATGATTTCTGGTGACGTGATAGTTTTCCTTTGAAAATATGTAAGTCGATAGAGCCATAACACCGACTTGCGGTGCTTCGGGCCTCTTGAGCATTTCTTGCCAGTAATGCCACGAATCGTCAATCCATTTCTTCGAAATTGCTTCAGTTGGACCTTTGAAGCTAGTTGATGGTCGAAATATACCAGCAGCAATGTGACTAGTGGTGTCCTCTGTGTATTTATCGGCGATAACTGTAATATCTGCGTGGTTCAGCTGGTCTTGTAGTATTTTGGCCACAGTCATCCCCACCACTCCTCCTCCTAATATTGCTATATTTGGTTGATTACGCATCCTGAATGTCTAAAAAACGTTCTCTGTAAGAAATTGAGTAGATGTAACAAAGAAAGTTTGTACCTATTCATTCCTATCTTTATCAAAATAAAAATAAACATTAGCCTACATAATTAGTGCATTGATAAGAATACTTGCAACTATTAGCCTAATTTAGCACTTACATAATACTAGAAAATAATAATACCCACTGAGCGCAATTAGATCAAAGCCAAACAATTTTTTCACTAGATTGGTCACAATTTATGTTTAATCACAAAGTTAATGGATTCTGATAGCAGGAACGAAACCCAACGAAGTGTGGATTATGTTTTACGCAGCTGAATGAGTAAACATCAACTTTTGCTCTGTTGTGATAAAAATGCTAAACATAGACAGATCATTCATGAACAGGATTCACCTAGTGTTGTTAAGATAATAAAATAATTGCTTAATCGCGTAAATTAAATAAACATTTCTATACTGGTGACTAATTTAGGCAACAAGTCTGCCAGTTAAAAATGGGAGTGGGTGGGCCATATCATCACAATGCATCCAGAAAGGTGGGCAAGGATCGTTACACATTGGGTGCCTTAGAAAAAAACCGTCAACGGGGTAGGCCGAGAAAACGCTGGCGGGACGATTTGGATATTTTTCTCAAGAATTGGACAGAAGAAGCTACTGATAGGCAAGTTTGGAAAAACACGAGGGAGACTTTTGCTCAGCAGTGAGACAATATAGGATGACAAAAAAAATACTGGTGACTAAATACAGTTAATGCATTAAAAGAGCCTCCACGAGTGACGATATTTAATTGATCGTCCGGCGCACCCTGGGCCGTCAGCCCCGCTATCAACCTGCTGACTGGCTAATCTTTTCCCCACGACATGAGCTATTACCATTATGTAGCTCATGTCGACACGAAGAAGAAGAATACAGTTAAAAGTTACCTATAAGATTTCAAAGTTCGTGTGGTCTCTCGGTCTCGGCTATGGTTAAAAATTATCAAGTTCTTATGGATAACGCGGGACACAAAGATACATAGTGACTCTCTAACAAGAAATTTCAAATATTAAAATTAATATTATATGAATTATTAATATTATATTGAAATAGCCTACCTACCTCTTTTTTAAGCTGTCTAGATTGCGGTCAAGAGCAGATCATTATCTCAAGAAAAAAATATCGCCCTTATGCTAGCAACATAATATTACTTCTCAAAAATAATAGCTAACAAGTAACTTACCGGATGAATAATATTCCTTTTCCTGATTGTTCACAGAGTCAAGACCTCCTCGGAAAGATTACAATCAGTTATCATCGAATGAAAAGCTTGATAACAGACAGACAGATGATATACATATTGAGGAAGCGGAAGTAGAGTCGGACGCAAGCAGCACCGATATAGACGAACGCGACACGCGCGGTGTCTGCCCACCTTGTGCGCATGACCGATATAATAACAACGTGCGTCGACATGCCCATGACGACTTCAGCGACGATACAGATTACGGTAAGTTTATGTACCTATCAAATTAAATATAGACCTTGAAAAAGTTAAATTATTTTACGAAAACCAGGTTCAAATCGATACCTAATTAGAGCATGCGCATCACTAGCCAGAACAGGCAAAGAAAAAAAATGTCTGTGGTTTTTTCAGTTGTCAGTTGCCAAACTTGACAACTTAACTTTATACTTGTCAATTTGACGTTTGTTGCTCATCATCATCACACAAAGTGGACCGTGGATTCTCGCCACAGGGTGTCTTTGGTTAGCACGTGTGTCTAGAACCATTCTCTGTTTTTTGAGTAATTTTGAGTGATATTGTGACTTTTGTGACTTGTTTTTGTGTTTGTCTTGTGTCTTGTCCAACTACCTGTTAGCAGGTTTGTATCGTTTGTTTTATAAATCCTGTTTTAAGCAAGAATCATGGATAAAAACAAACCTCCCGACCCTCCGGATATTCCTTCTACACCCACTTCCATGTTCACCCCTATAGATGTAAGCCCCAGCTCCCCAAATCCTTTAAGCCAATTTGCTGATGTGGTATGCTCTTATAGCGAGCCCATGAGTCCCTTATCCCAAACCAATTCCCGTAAACGCCCTGGTAATGAAGATTCCACTTCAAATCGTCCTCCCAAGCTAGCCAGAAGCCAAATAGGTAGGTCAAAATACTCTGTTTTGGATAAAGCGCCATATATGGTCCATGTTTCTCGCAAAGAAACCCAAATTAATTCCGGCACTGCTCTCCACCCTGTTACATTTGGCCTGTTTCTCCTTAAAAATAACATCAGTAACATAATCCGTGATGGCGTAAAGAGAGTTGGAAGAAACCGAATATCTGTCGAGTTTGCATCCCCTCAGGATGCCAACTCATTTCTAGCAAACAGCCTTCTTGACAAATGTAATTACGAGGCGAGTATCCCAACTTTTAATATAACCCGTATGGGTGTCGTTAATGGGGTTCCCACAGACTTGTCAGAAGAGGAGGCTAAAGCTTACTTAGCAGTGCCTTCCGGCTGTGGGCACATTTTGAAAGTTCGTCGCATAAACAAAAGAGTTGTAAAAGATGATATGACTGAATGGAAGCCAACAGAAACTTGCGTCATCACATTTGATGGCCAAGTTTTGCCTAAGAGGATATTCTGCTGCTACACTGCCTTACCTGTGGAACAATATATATTCCCGACAATTCAATGCCGCAAGTGTTGCAGATTTGGACACGTTGAGTCACTGTGCAGGTCAAAACCACGCTGCAGTAAATGCGGCCATGATCACCCCGGTGATGGTTGCAGCATTGCTGAAGGCGAAGCTTTTTGTGTGCTGTGCTCTGGGAGCCACTTTGCCAATAGCAAGGCGTGCCCGGAGTATGGTAGACAGAGAGCCATAAAAACAACTATGGCTGAGAAGTCAATCTCATACGCTGAAGCCAGCAAAACTGTCCCTATATCTTCTCGCAGCTATGCTGACATTGCTAAATCTGGATCTTCTCAGTCTTATCGAAAAACTATTTTCATGAAGCCTAAGACCCATGCCCCTCTTTCCCCCTCTTATGACAAAGTTGCTCATCAGCTATTAACTAGCACTCCCCGATCTTCACAGTCAAATGGCTGCGCTATAAATAACAATAATATCGATGCAGTACAGACTTCAGACAATTTGTCTACCATCATTCAACTACTAGTGAAACTTCTGACAACTTTGTCTAATTCAAATATATCCAACTCACCGTCCAACGTTGCCAACGACTTACTTTCTCTTCTCTCAAACTTTACCAATGGCGGCCCGCCTGGTTTTCCTACAATGGAACGTGAGGAGCGTGTGGCATAAGAAACACGACCTCATATTCCTTTTAAATAAATACAAGCCGTTAGCTTGTTCTATTGCTGAGACTTGGCTTAATCCTAGTCTTAGCTTTCGTATACCACACTACAACATTCTCAGATGCGATCGATCTGATGGCTATGGAGGGTCTGCTCTCTGCATAAACAACCGCGTTCCACTTCTCTCCTTGTCTATGCCTCCCCTTGGAGGAGATATGACTATTGTGGCAGGTAGGGTAGAGGGCATAACCCTTTTATCCATTTATGTAGCGCACCCTAACCAAACTTTTCTTCCAATTTTAAGGAGAACGTTTGAAAGTATTGATGGGCCCTTGCTTGTCATGGGAGATTTCAATGGTCATCACTTCAGATGGGGATCTGAAAGGTGTGACCCCTTTGGGGAAGGTTTGGTGGAAATCCTAGATGACCTTAACCTTTGCGTTTTGAATGACGGCTGTTCAACTCGGAGAACCCCACCTGGGCAACAAAAAAGCTGTGTAGACCTAACATTCTGTTCACTGGACATAGCAGCATCAGCTCACTGGCAATGCACAAGTCTTACTCATGGTAGTGACCATTACCCTATTGTAATTTCTTTCGCTGATAGAACATTTTTAGAAAAAACATCTCCTCCCCTTTTGAGGTATAATTTGTCCAATCCTGATTGGTCAGAGTATAGTTCATCATTGGAGGACAAAATTGACATACTTCCAAATTTAGATTCCCATTTTTTAGATTCTTCTGGTCCCTACCATGTGGAAAACTGCTGTGCGAACTTTGTTTCGGCCATAACTTCCAGTGCTGATTCCTGTTTCCCAATTAAAAACTCTGCCCTCAATAAGATCCCATCACCTCCGTGGTGGGATCAAGAATGCACAATGGCAATAAGAGAACGGAATGACGCGGAACGTACTTATAACTCCGAGATGATCGTCGACAATCTAATCGCTTATAATAGGTCTCTAGCCAAATCAAAAAGACTGCTCCGGAAAAAGAAACGTGCAGGATGGGTTAGCTTTTGCAGTTCCTTATCTCCTTCTACTCCAGTGTCAGCAGTGTGGAAAAGGATCAACAGATTCAGACGTGGCTGCTCTCCTTCAATTTCTTCCCCTATCACTCGTCAGACTGCAGAGCTCTTTTTTGACAAAATAGCCCCATCATATGTGCCATTGGAGGAAGAGAGTAATTTTTCGTCTATGAACTCTTCGGAAGATCCCTTTGATGCGCCATTTTCGCTGCAGGAGCTAGATACAGTGTTAAAGCATGTTCATGACTCCGCTCCTGGTATTGATGGACTCGTCTATTCATTTATCAAACATGCAGGTCTCAAGGCCAAAAACTATTTTTTAAATATTTTAAACTTTTGTTTAACAAACGGCATGGTTCCAGATCAGTGGAAAACTCAAATAATAATTCCCATTTTAAAACCTGGTAAACATGCAGATGATCCGAATGGTCTTAGACCGATTGCTTTATCTTCAGTTTTGGTAAAGTTACTGGAACACCTGATCAAGAATCGTTTGGAGTGGATCGTCGAATCGAGAGACTTACTGCCGAAGTCACAATTCGGTTTCAGGAAGGGGTTCAGTACCATGGATAGCGTGGGAATTTTGGTATCAGATATTCACATATCACTCTCTAAGAACCAATCTGTTGTCGCCGCTTTCCTCGACATAGCCTCTGCGTTCGACAATGTTCTTCTTCCCCTCCTCAGGCAAAAATTGCAACAGCTGAGGCTTCCGGTGAAGTTGGTGCAGTGTATATGTAGACTGCTTGTTTCGCGGTCTTTGGTTTTGAGAGTCCAGGGTGAGGAGTTTGAGCATAGGCAGACATGGAAGGGCTTACCACAAGGCTCAGTTCTTAGTCCCTTGCTATACAATTTATACACAGCCGATATTAGCTCATGTCTGAATAGCAATTGTCACATTCTGCAATACGCTGATGACCTGGCTCTCTATGTCTCAGATTCCTCTATTAGTGATGCAGCTTCTTCCCTCTCTGTCTCTCTGGACTCTTTAAACCAATGGCTTAAGGACCATGGTCTGAGCTTGTCTGCTCCCAAGAGCTCGATAGTAGTCTTTTCCCGTAAAAGGCTGATTCCACAAATTTCATTATGTATCCAAGGGCATTGTATTCCAGTTGTCAAAATAGTAAAATTTTTAGGCGTCTTTTTGGATCAAAAATTGACTGGCTTACATCATTTAAATTATCTGGTGCAAAGATGCGAAAGAATTATTCCTATTCTTAAAGTTCTTGCCGGTGTCTGGTGGGGTGCTCACCCTTACACCATGAAATTGGTATACAATGCCTTAATCCGCAGTGTTCTTGATTATGGTTCATTCCTTTTAATTCCGTGCAACAACGGTGCTTTATCAAGACTGGATAGGGTTCAGGCTAAGTGCCTTCGGATCATCTTAGGTTGTATGAAATCCTCTCCGATTAATGCGTTGCAGGTTGAATGCTCAGAACCACCCTTAGCTCTAAGGAGACAATATTTGGCAACTCGATTTTGGGCCAGAATTGTTACCAATTCCTTACATCCGCTTCTACAAAAAGTTAGTGAACTAGATGAGCAATGCAGATCATCAAGCTATTGGAGAAATAAAGAAATTCCCCTACTTGTACAATCATTTCGGCAAATTCAAAATTTAAAAGGCTGCATCATTCAATTCCCTAAACTTCCCATTTATAATTTTAGTTATGAAATCTTATGCTATAGTCCAGAAATATTCTTCGACATTGGTATTTCCAAACGGTCTCTTTCAGCGGATTCAACTTTCAACGCGGCGGTTGGAGAGCGTTGGAACGAATTTGATAGATTTTTTACTGATGCTTCAAAATTGGCAAATACTAGTTGTACTGGGGCTGCGGTTTATTACCAAAACTCCAAGATTATTTTTAAATTCAAGTGTCCTCAGGAAGCTTCTGTGTTCACCGGCGAGTGTGTGGCTATATTGGAAGCATGCCTTTTTATAGAGTCTCACAACATAAATTTTGGAGTAATATTTACAGACTCTTTAAGTTGTTTACAAGCTTTAAAACAAAACCCTTTCAAGAGCAAATTACATAGCCCACTTCTTTTGGAAATTAAAAAAACACTATATTCTTGTAGCAAAAAACTAAAAGTTGTTCACCTGGTTTGGATTCCAAGTCACTGTGGCATCAGGGGAAATGAATGTGTAGACTTACTTGCCAAAGATGCAGTTACGTCTCAATCTGCAGATCTTAAGCATTTTAGTTATCAGGGGTACGATTTGCTGGGCCTTCCAAAAAGGGACTTACAATCCTCATGGCAAGTACAGTGGAATAACACTAGTAAAAAGAAAGGTGGTTATTATTACGCGATACAACCCAGCGTAGATCCTAAGCCTTGGTTTGCCCAGTATAAAAAGACATCAAAGAAGGTTATATCAGTTTTTTGCAGGCTTCGTATTGGCCACTGTTGTTCCCCCGTTTTCCTACATAAAATTCGTGTACGGGATTCGTCTCTCTGTGAGTGTGGGATGGACGAAGGTACTTTGGATCACATCTTCTTTAACTGTTCCAATAATAATCCTTTACTGGATTTATATAGTTTTCTTCCAAAACTTAAAATTCCTATGCCAATAAACTTCCCTTCTCTTCTAACTTATTCCTCTCCAAGGCTCTTTAGAGCTTTGATGTTTTTTATCCGTAGCAATGACATCAGATTGTGACACTTTTTGTTTATGGGGTTGTGGTATATGTGTATTTTAAATGTTTTTAATACTATTTATTTTATTGTATGTATGTATATTTATGTTTTGTGTTTGTTTCAGTGTTCTAACAATGGTAGCAAGTTCTACATCGAGTTCAATTGTCAATCAAAAGATACATAAATTTTCCCATTTTTTTATTTTTTATTCTTGTAACACACGCTTCTCCAAAACTCTTGACATTGGCAGAATTGTCGACAACGGCATTGCTTGCCATACGAAAAAATAGAATAGAATAGAAAGTGGACCGTGTTTAATCGTGTTTTTCTTTTTGAGAATACATTATTTTGATATCCTGTTACTTTAAGTGCTAAAAAATATAAAACTAGATACTAGTTACAAGTGACCTAACAGAAAATGGCGAACCTGAAGACAGATTTAGATCAATATTTACTGAAGAATGAAAGTCGTCGTAGTTACAATTTCAGTTTACCATCATTTTCTACTCCGAGTTTTATGACACGGACTACGGAAGAAAGCCCTAGCGCTAGCAGTGCCGCATCCTGGTTTGAAAATGTACAGAAGGAGTACTTCACCTTGGTGAGTTTCGAAATGAACTTATTAATTGGCGCATGAATCATTCACAAACCACTTGGTTTGCGATGCGAAGCACACAACATTACAATAATATTGCTATCAATTACATCACTGACTAACTAGTCTGAGTGAAATTAAATATGCTTATTTATCCCTGTGGAGATATGCATACACAAACTAAATTATTCCAATTATGATAGCTTGTTCTTTGTTATTGATACCCATTTTACTGTTTTAAGATCAATGTTTTTATTAGGGTCAGTACTATGCCTTAAATGCCAACATAGCCACCCTATCACGCTATTATCTCTGAATCTTATCTTGTAGTTTGGATTTGTAGCACAAAATTAACATTAAATATTCTTCATTTCAGAGCAGGACACAGCGCTTCATGGGCTTTGGCATATGTTTGTTCTTTGGAGTGCTATGTTTCATACTGTCGTTCCTGTACATACCTATATTACTGCTGCAGGCTAGGAAGTTTGCGCTACTCTTCACTTTAGGCAGTATGTTCTTTTTAACCAGGTAAGATTCAAGTCAAGCCGGAATTTAACTGTTTTAGGCCCATATTACAGAACCTTCCTCAAGCATTGATCACTGTTTAAAACTAGTTTTGAGTTGGGATTTAATTCTAACATGCCTCAAGCAGAGATTTCTTGATCACAGTTCAACTGAGTTTAGCTTTATTTTATACTGTCACCTGTTTCGGTATTTGAGCAGAGATTTGATCTGTGATCACTCTAGTGTAGTCCAGACTATGCTTGAGTAGAGATTTATATTCTATTTCAGGTCAAATTCATGTGTTATGTTGTTGAATTAAACTTTATAATTACCATATTGGAATAAGACCGATACTCAAGTAACAATTCTATCCTTAAGTAGTGATCAGGTGATTGAAGTTTAAACTGTACTTTAGGAACATTCTGTAATACGGGCCTTAGACCTTTTAAAATTATATGTGAACTCAAAGCAGTAAACTGTGCGAATTTTCAGCACTGTACAGTGTGTTATAGACATATTCAGCAATATTGCAGCTCATCTACACTCAACAAAATGAATAAATAAATATTATTGACTTTAAGTTTAGACTTAAAATCACTCAAACAATCTGCTTATAGTACGAACTGATTGCAGATTAAAAAACAAAAAAAAAAAACAAAAAAAAAAAAGTTTTGACTTACTGTTGATTATAAATATAAAGAAACAAAAATGAACTTGTGCCAATCTTGCAACTGTTTATAGTATAAATACCTAAAAATAGTGGTTTTAACTTGTTTTAATCTCGAGACTGCATATTTATTTATTTATTTATAAAAAGTACAGCCTTGATATAACATGATGTATTTACTTGAATTGTATAATAGTTTCTCAAACCAAGATCCTAGATTCTAACAATATTTTACTACAGTTTCAGCTTCCTGTACGGCCCATGGAGTCACCTAAAGTCAATGTTCAGCAAAGAAAGGGCTCTCACAACCTCCCTATACCTGCTGACACTCATAGCAACATTATACTGTGCGCTACACTTACAAAGCACTCCGTGGACGATTGTGTGTGCTGTCCTGCAGGTCGTCGCCTTGCTCTGGATGATGATGGGGTCAATCCCTGGAGGCTCGACAGGAGCAAGGTTCTTCGGCAGCATGTTCAAGTCATCCGTATCTAATACTTTGCCGATATAACATTATATATGTCTCTGGACTGAAACGGTTTACTATTCTTATATAAATATACTTTAGTGTAAGTTTTGATATGTCTAATTAAGATTGTTATTTTTATATTGGTAGGTGATAAAATTGGGGGAGGCCTATGTCCAGCAGTGGAGGTCTTTCGGCTGAAATGATGATGATGAGGTGATAAAATGGTGATGAAGTTTGAATGTTTTATAGAATACTCTATTGTAGAGTTAACGGGATCTGGATATTATACAATAATTACTGATAAGGGTCAACACACACTAACAGATTAGTGGCAGAGAGCAGTTCTCTGGTTGCATGGCAAACAGACTTATTGATCGGTTCTCATAGACGCTTGTGTCCGCTTGACATCTCTTCGCGCCACTTTAAGCCTTCTTGAGTGATTTTATTTCGCAGTTCAAACTTTAGTCGTATACAGAAGCAATAAAAAAAAGCCGCTTCGCCGCCACTCCTTCAGTGTGCCCTGACCCTTACATTGCTTCCAGCTACTTAAAATAAAGAAACAAGGACTGATCTTGAAAGAATTTATGGAAATTATAAAATTTCTAGGCCATCAGTTCATTAGGTCAATGTACTCTTTTGCCCTATTAGCACCAACATGGAATTATTAGATAAATTACCACTATAATTAGCAGCTAAGATCCATATGTTTGAATTTCTCAACACAATTGTAAACACTTGCACCTAAATATTTCCTGTATTTACTTATGTTACGTTCCTAATATAAATATGTAGAATTAATATTTGATTTGGCAAGAAATTTCCATATTTATGTTAGTTAATTCTTAGTTTTAATTTATTTTAGGTGATAACTTGCCTTAGGGATTCGGTTAATATACGACTTTTTTCTTTTTTAATCAATAAAATACAAATGTTAATGTTATCTTAATTATGTTCATTTCTATTGCATTTATACGGTGAAAAACATATCTTAAATGCACAATATAAAATTAACGATAAAGCAAATTGTTCAGTTATTCTCAGATATCCCTCCTAACTGAGCAATGTCTAAAACATCAAGTTAATTTGTATTTTTAACAAAAATCCTTATGAATTTTGATTCCAATATACATTAGAAATACTGCCTTGCGAATAAATAGCTTTTTATAATTAAATTATTATAATGCTCAAACTTATTGAAACCTACAACAAAATATTTTTTGTAAAAGGATTTATTCAAATAAACTTGAACTTTTCAATCATTGTTTTAATTTCAACTACTTTTACGATAATAATATAAGTTTCTTTCAGTTGCTCGCAAATTGCTTACTTAATTATTAAAAAAAAAAAACAATCGGCTCTTTTCCGTACGCAACGAAATAACACGCCAGCAATTTCCAGCACGACACGACAAGAAATTGCTGGACAGTTTTTTTTTTTTTTTTGCTTGAGAGGTTTTTTAAGTGCACACTTATAAACGTGTTTTTAGGTAAACGATATTTATTATTTTAAAGGCTGAATGCGCATTATTTTCTCAAAAGTTCGAAAATAGAACAAGAACCCCGCGATTGTTTCCACGCAAATGAGAGAAAAGTTCGATACAAGTCTCGGCCGAAATAGTAATTAACGACCTCGTTTAAGTAGTTACAAAGTTTTAAAATCACTTCGGAAGTACTCCGGTACTCCACTTCGCCTCATACTTCCAATATTACTCGGCCGTCAATTGCTTCATTTCAGGCCTCGACAGTAACTCTAAAACAAAAGACTGGCGCCCCCTGGTTCACGGGAACATTTTTGTTGCAAAGGGGCTCTAGTATAACCCCTTTCATGGAATAGGTCGAATTACAAATCACCCTGTATTACCGCACTAGTGCTTTTTACTTTACAGTAAAAAAATCACAGCAGTTTTTGTTTAATCAAAAATAAACGTAATACGTATTTGTCTAGTAATCATTTTAATAAATTAATAAACTGGGTTAGGTACCTAGTGAAAATAAGATTAATAGGTAGTTAGACATTTCATTTCATAAAATTATTTTTTTATTAATTATATGTTGTTTGGCGGCATAATTCCTTTCACCTGCCTTTTTTTGCCGGGGAAATCCTCATACACGCTATCCGCTTGGGAACGGCGTCGGCGAAGCCAGTGTCGGACTCTTACCGACTAACGGCCAAAATTAATGCGCCACCTCACGGGCCCCGCCATGACGCAACTGACACGCTGATGTCGCGGCCACGCCAGCCACGAGGGGACGCCTACCCTCTTGAGTATAATGTTCTGTGCGCCTACCTCAGCCACGCCAGGCGGCAGACTACCGCGAGTCTGCCGCCCGCAGGCCAAGGGCGGATTAAGGGGGTGGGGGGGTCATGATATTATTCGTTTAAAGTTTTTTTTTTCATATTTCATAATTTTATTGTTTTAAAGATTTTTCCTAGAAGGCGGCAAATCGGATTCTGCACCCTCATTTTGAAAATATACATTCGGGGCTGGATATAAGTACGCGACCCCCCCCCCCCCTGTCGTTTGCGTTTGCGTTTGGCTGGATCCGCCCTTGCCGCAGGCAATATATTCCTCCCGTATTTTTTTATAGAGGTTTCTTCCGTGTACCTGCTCCTGCTAACTTCAGAGGGACACGCGGAGCAACGTCCCAGTGGCCCAGGTCGGGCCCCTCCTGTGCCAGAATATGAGCCACGAGAAATGAGGTCCTACTCCGCTCCAAAGAAGAGTTATTGCCCGTGCCTAGGGTGCACCGGCGCAACAACTGCTACGCGCGCTATACGTAACTCAGCCCACTCGAACACAGGCACGGCGCGTGTATAAAGAAATCCTCGCACCATTTACTCCTGTTTATTGTCTGTATTGCCCTGGGTGCGTTCGATCCCTATTTCCTTTTTTCCTAACTACGACAAGTACCTATCTACAATGACCGACTGGCTACTCACGTTAGATTGGCAAGACGCAGTTGTATATTTGCTCTACAGTAGTCTGCAGTCAGGCTACCTAACTAATAGCTAGGTATCCGAGTAGTGCCTCAAGGTCCCGCACTAGTAGCTATCAAACAGCCCTTTGAATGTGCCCCGGCGCGTCCCAGTCTTTGGCAACACCAGCCCTTCGTTTACAAAAATCGAGTGCGTACTATGACTAGGTGGTATCGAATTGTCTATCCTTTTTGCTTAGGTAGGTATCTACTCCCACGGGCGTATATAAGGGGGTCTGGACCCCCCCTTAGTCTACGTAAAAACTAATATTCGCCGTATATCCACCGTTTGTATCCGTGCCACAAAATAGTATAGTGGGTTGGCCATATCTGTCGAAGGACCGATGGCCGTTGGCACAGAAGAGTTCTTGAGAAGGTAAAGACCGCGAATCGGCAAACGCAGCATAGGGCGCCTCCTAGCTAGGTGAACTAACGACCTGAAGAAAATGACTGGGAGGGGGGATTGGATGTGGAAGACAGAAGACCGAGTGTTGTGGTCCAATATAGAAGAGATGTCCAGAAGTGGACTGCGACAGGCTGAGTCGAAGTCACGGGCAAAAACTAGCTTACATAATATGTGCATTGTTGGACCCCCCCCCCCCCCCCCACCCTAATGAAAAGAAAGAAAGCTATAGCTACGCCCGTGCCTAATTAGGTACACTTACTTACCTGCAAATAATAAAAATTAAAATCTTTAATTTCAGACGAAGCTCTTACCTGCAACGTGTGCGACCGGTCGTTTCCAACGCGTCGCCAACTCGGAGATCATCAACAGAAGAAACGGCATTTTGGGTAAGTGAAGCTGTGTACCTACCTTGTTCATCAAATGTACTCGAAGACAGGTGTAGATATTTTTATTATTTTAACGCTTTTTTTTTTATCCTGCTCGTGAGCGATTTTTTCTTTCCACAATTTAAATCGTTAGGTGTAGATATTCTTCAATTCAATTCAATTCAAATATTTATTTGCTTTTAAATATGGTTACAGTAGGTGTTACAAATATATTTAGTAGGTAGTTCAGCATATTGAAATTGCTATTTCATAGCTTGTTTCACAAACTAAATTTATTTTAAACTATCGGTCTCTTTATTAATAGTAGATGCAAGAAAGGGATGGCCACAATTTAAGAACTGTCAAATTAGTGTCCCTACGTCTTCCACTACTTCCACTTCGTATTTTTTAATTTAACGGCCAAAATTAATATCCGATCTATCAACGATTTGCCCTACTAGAGATAGTAATTTGTTTTTTGAGCTTTATTAAGCTCCATACAAAATATGTCAAATTTCTATCTCCAGTAGGGTAAATCGTGGATAGATTGGATATTAATTCTGGCCGTTAGTCGGCACGTTCCGTGTCCCGAGATCACGACTAAACTTGTATGGAAATATAAATTCAGACTAATTTGACAGAACTAAAATTGTTACCATCCCTTTCTTGTGTCTGTTATTAGTAAAAGAAAGCGCGGTTGATAAAATAAGTTTAGATTGTGAACAAGGGAATCAAAACCATTATTCGCTACGTTTTACGCGTAGGTATGTACCTACCTACGTATAAAAATCTATTTGTCCATTTTTTATCGCAGTGCTACCTCATAAACCACGAGCAGACTAGTAAGCCTCTAGACGCCTACTATCCGGATACCCCCAGTCACCAAGCATATGCAGTAGCATTGCATATCTTACGCCCCGCCGCCAATCGGGACGTCACTGCGTCAGCGAGTGGAACCAATCATACAACTGAACTTTTGAGCCGACCAATCATAACGCGCCTTTCGCCCCCTGTACCCCGCCAACATTTTACGACTGTGTTCTCATGCAAAACTTTGTTTATGCGGCGTCTCGAGGCTTACTAGTCTGTGACCACGAGTAAATTTAAACTACAAAGGTATCGCACTGAAATAACAGTGAAGCGTTACTATATCTTCATTGCTAAAATACATAGTAGGTATCGGTCGAGGCTCAAAAAAGCCGCGCGGCACAGCTGCTATCTCGGTGTGAATTAAACCTAATATATTAATCTGTGAATTGAGCTTTATGTTAAGGCGCTACTAAGAGCTAAGTGGCGCCCCCATCAGTATAAAAATAATTACTCGCCGAGTTAACAAAAAAACTACTACTCAAAACTACTAACTACTACTAAACTTATTTATCAAAAATAACTACTACTCTGTAAATTATAGTTACCTGTAGTTGTTGCCAGAGGCCGTTTTTCGCATTTTTTCTATCTACAACTATAGCGAACTAGTTAAAATTTAAAAAAAGCGCTAGCAAAGCAACAGCGAGTTTCTTTCAAATATACGTACATCTCTGCCCGCATTTCGTCTTAACGACAGCAGTGCATAGCTTGAGTTACGAGTTTTAGTAAATCCCTGTACCTTGGCCGCGTTCAGTTATATCGCCTGGCGTCGTCGGACGACGCTCGGAGCGTTCCTTGGACGTTCGTTATCGCTCGGAGTACCTGGGTGAATTATCAAAAAATCTTACCAACAATTTAGAAACTCTTCTTTTAAGTTTTTTTTAATGGCTTTGCACGGTTTGTGCATTTCGCCTATGACGGTTTTTCTCTTGAGTTGTTTAACACGACAATAGTTCCAATTGTTTTTATTCTTGTGATCTTGTCTCCAAGACATTCACCATTAGACAAGATCACAAGAATAAAAACAATTTGAACTTTTATCGTGTTAAACAACTCAAGGGTTTAATGACTTTCTAAATTGTTGGTAAGATTTTTTGAAAATTCACCCACCTAAGGGTGGTATGCCACTGGTCAAATTTGTTTGTCCAATCCGATTTATTAGATGATGACAGGTCTTTTACGTACATTTGATGAAAAGCATCCAATTTATTTGATCAAACTCACATTGGACAAAGAAATTTGACGAGTGGCATACCACCCTAAACGACCAAAGTACGCTCCGGGCGTCGTCGGACGATAATACTGAACGCGGCCCTAACTTTCAATCAGCTAGCGTCCACTTTCGTAACTCTACTTACTTTGACCCTGAGCTTTGTTCAATATTTAAATCCTTATTAATATTTTTATTAAAATGGAATTGTTCTCGTTTTCCAGATGCAGCGCGTGCGACAGCCTGTTTCCCTCGCTGATGGCTCTGGAGCACCACAAGGAGGAGTTCCAGCACTGGAGCGACTCCTCGTACTGCTCGCACTCAGACTCCGAGGACAGCGACCTCGACACGTGCCACGAGGACAAGCATCGACTACTCTAATGCCACCACCTCATTATTGCCGGGGAAAAGCCCACTAAATTGGGCACTTTTGTGTGAAAAGCTCTGTACAATTCTTGATCAGTCAAGCGTGTAGCTATCTAATAATTTACCTTTTTAACGTTATGAAAAAAAAACATAAGATTGGACATTTTTCTGGGAATGATGAATTTTATAATGGAGGGGGTCACATGATGGCATCGACCATACATCCCGCAGACGCCTCATAACAGGCGACCGATGTCTGTCAACATATCTATGAAATTTCATTAATGTATGTCGCCACTATTCGCCACTTGACATCTTCAAATCAGTTTCGACCAATTATATGAGCCCTCAAAACTGCCGCGTTAGTTATTAGCCAATAGCCGCTTTGGTAGAGCCAATCGGATTGCAGTACCCCGCCTGAGCTAGTGGCAGAATTAATTGTACGCATTATATTCAACATTAGGCGTCTAATGGGCTGTATGGTCGATGATTATACACACTAGTATAGTATTATACTATCTGTGACTTTATAGAGACATAATCACACCTGCCCCCCGATTCAGAACCATACGATAACCAGTTGTCGATCGATTCGGTTTGTTATATCTTTTTCTCTCGTTGCTTGAATCATAAGACGAAACGAGATAACAAACCGAATCGGTCGACAACTGGTTATCGTGTGGTTCTGAATCGCATAGCTGCTCCCGGATACACACTACACACGGATTACACTTTCGATAAGCAGGTTGATTCAGTTTTTATCTCGTTTGGTCTACGATTCGCGTAACGAGAGAAGAAGAGATAACAAACCGATTCGGTCGACAACTGCTTCGAAAATGTGAATCTGGGAACTGAAATTACCCTAATTTTTGAGTGGATATACCAAAGTAACACAAAACCGTTTAAGAGGAATGTAGCAGCCAAATGGCGCCCCCATCAGTAAAAAAAATGTTACTCGCTGAATACATCATTTATCGAAAATTAAGTACAGGTACTGGGGGTCTACTCCGAAGTGATAAATCCGAAAGTATCGGCCGAATGTTCGGACGTTTCCTACTACGAACTTCATTGAACTCGGTCGGTCGTTTCGGATCCCGACCGAACTTCCATTTGACGTTTGTTGTATCGTAAACCCTACTCTAAACGAAAAAAGTCCGGCCGATAATTTGAGTTTGACAAGAGTTTCATCGTGGATTTATGTCAAAATTCACGACAGCAAAATAGCTCTCTTTTGGATATCGTAAAAATAGAATTGAATGTAATAATACAACTATCTTGAGTTTTATGTTTATCAAATGTGGTAAAGTGAATGTGCCATACTCAAAATTGTATCGAAATGGCAGTACGTATGCTTTTGGTGGAATGGGCCCTCGAGGAAGAGCGTTTGGAGCGCAGAAGGAATCGCAGACGCCTTCGCGACTCCTTCAATGCCAATTTAGTGCCCGACCTTGAGTTTGTAGCTAATTATAGAATCAGTCGGTCGCTTTATGAAGAACTCTGCCAGGAGATAGTACCCTTGTTACCGCGGAAGCGTAATCGCCGTGCAATTGACCCTGCTACAAAGGTATGTTTGACTCACTTCTGTCTTGTAAACTATACATAAATATTAAAAATATATATTTTAACTTTTGATGTATAAAAAGTAAACCACGTTTATGGACTATAACAATTTATCATTACAATTATCAGAATAAAAATGTATGCATTCAATTTTAGATACTTGTTGCCTTGAACTTTTACGCTCGGGGCAGCTATCAAGGCTCTGTAGGGCAGAATGATGATGCCCCAATGGCCCAGCAAACTGTCTCCCGGTGTATACGAGAGGTCTCATTGGCAATTAATACACCCGAAATACTCCGAAAGTACATACAATTTCCACAAAATGGTACTGAAAGAAGTATCATCAAGACGAAGTGAGTTTAAAAGTTTAGTAAAGGAACATACTGAAAGGAAAAGGATTTTTATCTAATAGGATATAGTGATCTCTTTCGGTTGCCTTTAATGATTATGTTGTTTCTTTTCAGATTTTATGCAAAATGTAATATACCGGGTGTGGTTGGGTGTATTGATTGCACTCACATTGCTATTGTGAGGCCCAGTCAACATGAAGAGCGTTTTTTCAACAGAAAACATTTTCACTCTATTAACACCCAAGTGGTAAGACTATTCTGTGAAAATAATTACTAGATTTTGAAAAAAAAACATGGTGTTTAAAGACTCACAAGTATAATCTGATCTGATTGTTTTTCAGATATGTGACTCTGACTGTGTTATCCTAAATGTGGATGCTTCTTACGGTGGAGCAACGCATGATGCATTTATTTGGTCTCAATGTGAGATCAAGGGCCATCTGGAGAGTCTCACCGAGACAACATATCTATTAGGCAAGTATAAATTAGATGTTAATTCTTAAAGAAAATAGTAATTATATAATACACAATATTATTTACTCTGACTTTGACTTTGACAATATTAAACCAATAATATTTTACTTTTACAGGTGATTCTGGATACCCCTTAAGGGAATATCTGTTGACACCTATAGGAAGTGTTGTAGAAGACAGTCCAGAAGGCCGTTTTAATGCTGTGCACAAGCGTACACGCTCCACTATTGAACGCACATTTGGGATACTCAAGGGTCGATGGAGGTGTCTCTTGGCAGCAAGGGAGCTTCATTACCATCCAGAAACAGCGGGCAGAATAATCTTAGCCTGCTGTGTTTTGCATAATATGTGCATAAAGGCTGGAGTGAGTGCTCCGGAGTTAACCCAAGATGATTTTCAAGCAGAGAACTCCCGGCAGGTTATATATCAGCCTGCTACATCTGCCACAGATGCTTTGAGGAGGGGACAAAGACAGAGGGAACGAGTAATACAATTATTAGAAAGAAACTTTTAGTAAACTTTAACATTTAATGTATTACATGTAATTACTAAATTTATACGTTGTTCCTGTTTACTACTATATTCATGGTGTACAATAAAGTATATTCTATCTATCTATCTACATTAATTTTTACTTATTTCTATTAAATTTTAAATCATATAAATGATGTAAATTTTTAAACTTATGTTAACTATGCCAAAGACTACAACTAGATACATACAATTAATATTTACACGATAAAATATAAAGTGTAATAAAACAATAAGTAATATAGCAACTATTAAAGTTGCTTTGTTACTTATTATTGTATTCTTGATGGCAATTGCTCTATGAGCTGCTGCATATGCCTGCACAATTCTACAACAGCCATCTTTATGCCAGCTAATTCTAGGTTTCGCTGTTCCTCACATACCACACGGCGTTCCTCTAATCGGAATAGTCTGTCCCGCACAGAACTATCAGTCCGAAGAGACGCAGAATGCCGCCGAAATGCACTTCGCTGACGTGTAGCTGTAAAATAACAAAACATTAAAATGCATACACAACAAAAAAAAAACTACAGAATTCTGTAGAAATAGACAACAAACAGGCTTATATTTTAAGGTCAGAGTGTCGTTTAGGGGTAATTAATTCACTTAAAATCTAAATCTAGTTTAGACAATTCTATGAAAAATGTATATTATAAAATATTAGTATTGTTTTATGCTTTACATTAAAATTAAACAGTGACACTTACAAGTTATTTGGTTGCGCGTTATTGAGGCATCTCTGGCTGGTGTGGCTGAAGCTTGTTGGCTTGTACTTGGCTGAATGTGGGTGTCCAGCTCCGTGTATTGTGTTTCTACTGGCAAAACATCTGCAAAAAATAAACAGAAATAATAAATTAGATATACAGAGAAGTAAATCTAAATAAAATTAATTAAGTAGGTACTTAGTAATTTTGAGTTCATAATTTTTTTTTCAAAATCAAAATCAAAATAATTTATTTGTAAAACATAGGTATAAAAGTAAATTGAATTCATAAAAACGAAAAATTCTTGTACCGTAGTTTAAAGGCAACAATTTAGTTGAATATAAAAATAGCTTAGCACACCACATTTAGCTTAAGGTAATATGATAGTTATTTCATAATTAAATATTATACTTTATAACTACAAATTTTAACAAAAATATAATATGCATGTTACTTTTAATGCTACACCCTACAACACAACATAACAAATAATTTAAAAATAAAAAATAATGGTGTGTACTATATGTAATAGTTAACACTATTAGTTATCTGTTCAGAATATTATTTCATTGTACTACATACCATTTAGTTGCAAAAGGTCTCCATCTTGGTAGGATTGTGTTGAGGCAGCAGTGGTTGTCTCTTGAGTTGCCTGAAAAACAAAATATGTGGGTTGAGATAAAGCCGCATTATTTTATATTTCAATACAAAGTGTCACTATGGCTGACGACCAGCCACAGGGATACTTTTCTATCGAAAAATATTTTTTTTTTTTTAACACATAGAAATACAAACATAAATTAATACATACATGCTCAACAAAAGCTGGTACCCTTGCCGAAGTCTGCGGTTCACCGAATCCATCTCCCATTATAGAAATAACTTTAAGCTCCCATTGGGAGAGTGAAGGAGCCGTAGATGGTCCACCTCCTGTAGCAGACGCAGACCTCCGTGCAGCCACTGCTGCCTTCTTTGCCAGATATTTTTTATCCGTCCACACCTAAAATAAATGAATAATTCAATTGTTAATTAGATTGTTTTTATCAATTTGCATCAAATGCATACATGTGTATGAACATACACATATAATTATGTCATTTAAAATGACAAAATTAAGCATATTATGATAACAGACAGGTAATGCAATTAATATATGAGTAAAATTATTTAGATTTTTTTTTTATCCACCTACAATGTTTCAATAATGAGTATTAGTGACAGAACACATTGGGCTTTACTTAATTTAATTGTAACTGAGTATGTATGCTGTTTGTGTGAATTTTAATACCTACTTAATAAATCAAAGTAAACTTACTTTTTGCCACTGTTTCGTCGTTTTAGTGCACCCGCCCAACGCATTCAGCGTTGTGCAAATTTCTTCCCACAGCCGATGAGACAGCGTGCGACCTTCGATGCTCCTCAAGTTTCCTCGAGCCAAATCTCGGTGCTCCTCAAGGAAATTGAGGAGAGCATCAATTTGTGCCGCTGTCGGTGTAGACATGACGTCCTTCGGTGTAGAATGATTTCTCTATAATAAGTTTCACTTCCAAACTTCCAAAACACGAACATGAGAAAACGATAAACCCAATGGGCACTTGTTCACGGGTGAAGTGAATAATAATTTATGTAGTGTGAAGTTTATTTAGTTTATTTTTTGTTTACATCTCACAACTTAACTTGAACACTCAACACTTCAGTCAGCACTTAATATTAAACGATCGGAATACGGTTATCGCTTATTGCTATGACGACAGATGAGTTTTTGTGTGAATAATGTATTTTTTTTGAAGGATTTTGCAATAAAAAAACTCAAACACTGCTTGTTTATTTACATTTCCTTTGACTTTACTGTGCTTTGGCTTTTCTTATTTCGACAATCGGCAAAGGCAGTCATTATGTCAGCCACAATTTTGTTGAATTTTTGGAAATATTACAGTTTTCGTAGTTAAAAATAATGAATTAAAAGCAAAGTTCAATTTTCTTTATAAAAATATTAGTATAACTCTCTAATGCAACAGTTAAATTACATCAAAATGAGTATATAAAGAGTAATTACAACATATCGATGAAAAGTTCAACTCTAGTACTTCATTTAGTTCGATCCGATACTCTTCCGAAGATTGTCTATGGCGCCGACCGAACTGAGATAATCCGAACTTTGTTCGTAGTAGGACAACAATGCAAACATCGGTCGTGTTTCGGTCGGGCCCGAACATTCGATAGTGTCATTTCGGAGTAGATCTCCTGTAGTTTAATCAGAAACTATAAACTCTGTAAATCATACTTCGCTGTAGTTGTAGATAGAAAAAGTGCGAAAAACTGTCACTTTTGTCCACTGTATTAATGTTATTAGACGTTAATAGCTACACGCTTTTCTTGAATAATTTTCTATGCGATGTCTAAAATGGTCTAATAATTCCGTTATAAGGAATTAGCGTCATTAGACATCGACTTCATTATAATTTAGGCTATAAAGGTATTAAAAACAAACAGATCAGTAAAAAACGCATATATTTTTATGCCATGAATCAAAATTAAATCTGGGTCTTAAAGACTTCAGTGTTTACTTAAAAAGTATACAATGTTAATGAATTTACAAAAACATATTGATTTTGTCATAATACTAGTCACCATTGTGACTTTTAAAAAGAAACTTTATAATAGGAAAAAATTACAGTATTCCTAAGTATATAATACTATATATACTGAAAGCCTAATTATTGTACAGTGTAGACACATATCATTTTGTACAAGCAAACGTATACCTACTTCGTAAAGGAGACGAACCATGTGAAGTGAATAGAAATAAATATCCAATTTAATGAATTGTCTAATAACTACATAGGTACATACTTATAAGTACTTAAAACAAAGACAACCATTATAAAAACTGGTTTTTAATTTATTATTGTTTCAAAAAGCAACTTACAAACTGTATTAATGTTTTCTACACTGTTAACTCTTACACAAGGGTATTTGACTATTTTTTTTAATTAGTAATCTTGAAAAAAGATAAGCAACAACTTGGAGGAAGCACCTAGTCTGTAGTACTAATAAGTTGAACTGTCCCCGCATTGGCGGGACTCCTTTATTGCATTAACGTCACAATGTGTAGGCAAGAGAAAGATATGTTGTCACTCATTACGTGCAAAAAAATCGGAAAGAAGCTATATTTTTTTCTAGACTCCCGCCATTTTGTATGGATCTCATTTTGTATGATGTCTCCAGTTGTAAAAGTACAAAAATGGAAGTAAAAACGATTACATGTACATTTGAAGGCCATACATACTGTAGATATCTCACTCTTTCTGTCACGTTGCCTGTGTATCTTTTAAGATAGCAGCTATATGAAAAGTCTTCATTTCATTACTATGACTCCAAGCTAGGTACTTCCTCCAAGAGCAACAGTGATAAACAAATAAAATATTTTTAATAATGCCCAAAAGTTATACAAGCGTTTAAAAATTGTTTACTAGACAAAAGACAGTACTCTTAACCAACTGACGTCATTGTAACTCGACCATAGAGAAACTATCACTCACTACAATGTCGGTTTCGCATAACAAGGACAGAAAATGCCCCCTTCAAAGTTTTTCCATAAATCGTGTTATTTCTTCTATTCTTTCTTTCCAAATATGTTAATTTTGAATAATAGTCAAATACCCATTATATTCTGGGTGAGATGAAACCAGTACAGCTGAGCAACAACAAAGATAGATTTTTGACCCAGTTATTTTTTTTGTATCCGTCAATGTCTTCTATATTGACTAATTCTAAGTAATTATTCAATTCATAGTTCAGTATGTATTTTTTTTATCCTTTTTTAATTTTTCTTTGCAAGATATCGATTGCTAGACATAGCATAGACAATCATTATATTACTAGCTCGAAAATCAAGTATTAAAACATATTTTAGGGGTAAACTAGTTTAAGTATATAGTTTTTCTTTTTACATTCAAATATAATTATTCAATGTGACATTATTAATTTTACTTTAAATTTAAAATGAATCTTGATTTTTGATGTCTAGCATTTTTTGGAAGTTCACGTGTTTTATATTCGTGTTCAATAATATGGTTAGTATAAATACCAACACTAGTCAAGTCATAATTAGATGTTATATTTTATGAGACTAGTATAAAGGCTTGTTCACAAAAGTAGTTCTTGAAACTAACAATTCTAAAAGTAGTTCACGTAATTTTGTCTTCAAATAGTGTTTTGTCTCCTTTCTACTCCGCTTTTGTGAACATGCCATTTCTTTTCGCTTCACGTTCGTTACGTACTCCTGTCTGTTATCCGACGTCATATCTATGTAAATACTTCCTAGTGATATCCCGGCAATAATGCATATCACGGTACTGTTATATGACTGATATTTTAGTCTAGATCTGTAAATACTTGTTAATATAGGTCTGTCATCAGAATCACATTTAGAATTTTTAAATTCTTAGTGTCACACCAAACTAAATGTATGTATCCCGCCCCCTTCCCAACCGAGGTACCTTTCGAGTTTATAGTATTAATAATTAAGTATTAATTGTAACATTCCAACTAGTCATGATACTATTTTTATAAAGTATTAATTGTATTTCGACATTGTAATGTGTATATTGTAAAATTTGTAAGGTCGCTACACTCTGTAATTTAGACAGGGAGGACGACGGAACGAACTATTCGTACAAATAAAAATACGATTGAAAATATGTACAGAAATGTTTATTTTATAGGAAATCACATAACCACAGAGTACAGGCTACGAACACGTATGTACTGCGCTATGTCCGATCTCCCATAAAGGTACCGAAAGGCCGCGATCGGCGCGTATCGTCCGGGGAGCGACGTACACATCTTTAATTTTTCATATCGAGTAATCAGGAATACAAATCACGAATCTCTTACAAAAGCATAATACGAGTAAGTCTAGTGACGGCGGCCCCCGGCGGCGGCGGGGGGCGCCGTGCCAGTTACGTTAGGTTACATGTGCGCCGCGCGCGCAGTCACGTCAGGGAGCCGGAGGCCGGCGGGCGGGGCCCGGGGGGCTGCACAACCGCTCTACGCGGTGCCGTTCAGCAGCGGCTCGGCCTTCGCCTTGGCCAGCGGGGAGCGCCGCTTGGACGCGCCGGCGCCCGCGCCCGCGCCCCGCGCGCCCTCGCCCCGCGCGCCCTCGCCCGCGGCGCCCGCCGCCGGCACCCCGGCGCCCGGCGCGGCGCCCGCCGGCCCGCCGCTCGGCCCGTTCTTCCACCCACCTCCTGCAACACCACGTGTCATGCAACCGGCGCCCGGGAGCGACACCACGCGATGCGACACAATAAACGCGACCAGGAGCCGTATTATGAGTTGTTAAAACCATCATTGTTCTGGTGCAAAGAAGTATAGCGCTATACGTCCTGTATACAGAACGTGGCTGGGGGGGACTGGATGCGGAAGGCAGAGGACCGAGCGTTGTGGCGCAACTTGGGAGAGGCCTATGTCCAGCAGTGGACTGCGATAGGCTGAGTTGATTGATTGATACTTCCTGTATAGCTTTCTCTCTTTAGCAACGGAACAATGATGTTTCTAACACTTGATAATACGGCCCTAGTGCCCGTCAACTTACAACTTGACAACTATTCAAATTTATAACACACATTATTGTACACTTACAACAACGGACATAATTATATTATTGTTGCCTCTTGTCGAACAAAGAACATTTGGTTGTCTTTTCGCGTAACAATCATAGCAACACAGGGTTAGCTGTCGCTAGTCGCTAGATATTGTCGTATTGTGTCGCATCGCAATGCGCTGTCGCTCATTTAGCATGATGTGCGACTGTCGTCACGATTGGTCGCGAACACTTCGGGACATAAATCTGAAAATCTTACATCATGTCGGCGAGCGGTTCTAAGTCATGCACCGATCTCTAGCGCGTCTACTACATTGAGAAATAATGATAAAGCTGTTAACTAGAAGACTAGAAACTTTTAGTGCAAAACACACAAAATCAAACCATGCATTATACTTATAATTTATAATTAAGTTATACATATCGCTGTGCACACGTGTAAAGAAAAGGTGTCTCAATAATTAAACTGGTAAAAAAATCTAGTGAGTGGAGAGCATTGGATTGCATTATTAAATACAACGTGGGTAAAATTATGATGTTGTTTTATTGAATCGAATTCGAAGCACCATTTTATGAACGATATTTTCAAAGGGGCAGTCTGTATTAACCCATTCCCTGATCAATGAGCCATATATGGTATATTGTTTAATTATTTTGTGTCTGCTATCTGGACAGTGAACTTGTTAAAAGGAGGGATGTAAGTACTCAATTAAATAGATTGTAAGTGGCAATTGCGCAAATCGCAACTAGCCAAGATTTAAAAAAAAGGGCAGTGATGCATCAGTGGGAGTGTATGGAGGTGTAGTTGTGAGTTCTCATCCGGTATATCTGTGGAGCTCTGTAGGGCTACTCTTGAAAATAATTCCAATCGATCGGCATTGAACTAAACTAATGTCAGTCCGTAATTTTGAATCTAAATTGTTTTAATAATTAGTGTTCTTCATTAGAATTGAAATAATGTCGTTTTCAATCAAAAATAGCCCCATGCTGAAGATATAACAAGCGCCCGGGCGCGGCGCCTCATACCCGCGTTTCGAACGCTCTATGACGGATGGCGAACCAATGGAACGCGACAACAAATTGTGGACACAGCATTCATCGACAAACCTAAAACATGTGTTATAACTCATTTCATTATGTTTTTCATAGTTTTCGCCATTTAGCTACGATTATTTGTTGGCATGATTTATCCACATTAAAGCCATAGGAGTCTGTGATAATGGTGTCGATTCTCTTGTTCACGAACTAAACTTATTTTAAACTATCGCTCTCTTTTACTAATAGTAGATACAAGAAAGGGATGGCAACCATTTTAGAGCTGTCAAATTAGACGGAATTAAAATTTCCATACAAGTTTAGTCGTGATCTCGGAACGTGCCCACTAAAATACAAAGAAATGTAACTCGTAAACTAATTTGACAGTTCTAAAATGGTTGCCATCCCTTTCTTGTATCTACTTTTAGTAAAACAGAGCGATAGTTTAAAATAAGTTTAGTTTGTGAACAAGAGAATCGACACCATTGTATGCAACGGATTATATCAAGCGCTGTAGTATGTCAAACAAAGTTTGCGGCCGGTGAGTGCGCGCCGGACGCTTGTTATAACTTCAGGCTTATTGTTGTCACTTTGACATTGGTTTTAGATTTGAAGAATTTTCAAGAGTGTGGGCAGCGTGGTGATCGCGGGGTGTGTGTGTTGTGTGTGGGGGGTGTGTGTTGTGTGTGGGGGGTGTGTGTTGTGTGTGGGGGGTGTATGTTGTGTGTGTGTGGGGGGTGTGTGTTGTGTGTGTGTAAGGTTGGTGTGTGTCGGGGGTTATGTGTGTGGGGGGGTTGTGTGTGTGGGGGGTTGTGTGTGGGGGGGTTGTGTGTGTGTGGGGGGGGTTGTGTGTGTGTGGGGGGGTTGTGTGTGTGGGGGGGTTGTGTGTGTGGGGGGGGTGTTGTGTGTGTGTGTGGGGGGTGTTGTGTGTGTGGGGGGTGTTGTGTGTGTGTGGTGTGTGTGTACCTGTCCTCCTCCGGCGGCGGCGCGCGGCGGCGGGCGGGCCGGCCTCGCCGCGCCCCTCCTCAGACGTCGCCGACTCTGAACAACACATGCACAGTGCCTACAGCGCGCCCCGCCCGCCGCGCCTAGCTAGGGGGGACTAGTCGTTTGCTATGCCGGGGAGCCACCTCCTCACCACGCGAACAGAGCTATTCTACTGATCAATATATTCACAATTTATACGACGCCTTACGTACACACGATATATTTATCTTCTAAATAGATACCATATTAAAATAGCCAACAAAACTATAACAAAGAAACTACTTATATGATATTACTAATCGCAACTGTTTGGTTAGCCCTCACCATCAACCATTAAACTTTATAGAGACGTAATCACATAAATCGCTACTTTAGCAAGTACTGTGCTGATAAATAGACCAGTTTCGGAATTTTTATTTTTTTATTCCTTTATTTTTATTGTAACATACATTAGGTACATGACACAGGCAAACCAAAAACCACGGAGTGTTGGTTTTTGCACAGCCCGTAGCATCTCTACAGGGTTTATTGCTTGATGGCCCTCACCGAAGTATTAGTAACCATACGAGACCAAACCGTAAGATAAAAAGCGAGAAAAGGAAACACATCGTCCATAAATAGCAAACAACTATTCACCCCGCGCGTCTAACAGATAATAAAATATAACTAAAACTTCCCATTCATCCTTCTACAGTTTATGTACTAATTAAAATGTAAAACGGGGTGCACAGAAAAAATAAACATATAAACAGTATAATGCATAAATACACTTACGAGATATAAAACACTACAACTACATTTTAACTAGCACATTCAGTAATATTTTCAGATTTTTCGTATTGGCATAGCTATTTGATGCATGAGCAAACGTGGTTTATTATTAGGAATAAATAGCTCGGTATAATGTTACAGGCGATCGACAAACTTCATAGGATTTGCAGGATCTGTACCTTTTTAACAGTAATTGACAAAGTCGCAAAGTTTCATGGCAAGCGAAAAGTGAGATTATTAGTTTTTATATCAAAAAAGTGTTTGTATGAATCAATTAACGAATTCTTATAAAAAGCATCATTTTTTACTAGATTGCTGTGTAAATAGTACCAGTAAGTAAACTACCATTTAAAATAACGTTAATTCTGTCTTGACAACAGCGGTTGTTCGCTATTCACATATAAGCAAGAGCATATGCCCAAGATGACTGTTACACAAACTCGTCAACTGCATTTTATTGTTATTATATCTTCAAATCTACATTCAACAACAATAAAATTCAAACGCACATAATCTGATAATATTTTTATTTCAACATAAAAAGACTATCCACCTTGTATCTTATGTATTCCTAAAAACAACAGTACGCTACAGTGAGGGAGTGCTTTCAAAGATTTCAGTAAGAAAAACCTTTAGAATAAAAACACAAATTATATCTAATCACCTCTACATTAAGTGCCAAATTCCGGAGAGAAAACCAGCTTACTGCATACAAATGGCGCTACAAGAACCGAATTCACGCACACACTTCTAATAGTCTTTATTTAAATTAACGCACACTTTCTCGTACAATGAACAACAATACTCGTTGCAACAGGGAGTCTACTTGCATTTGACGATATTCCATTAATCGTAACATTTATCGCACAATTTGCTACTCCAATCAAACATCGTTCCGATATTGCCAGCAATGATCGTGTTTTGACGTTTGTCTTGTACTCTGTAATGACTACGAACCATAAACTATGTACCTCGTGTTCGTTCAGTTCGTAACAAAAGTTCGTACTTAGATCGCTTCTTTCGACGCCCGAGTAGACCCCCCTCCCCCCCATAATGAGTTGGAAATCAGTATAACGCGTGCCAACATAGAATAGAATCATAAATCACGGAAAGTAGCATAAAAATAATTTTATTTATTTCTGAAATTTCTACTTGCAAAAAATATATTTAGAATTAATAAATTACATAATATTAATTATGTAATGAGAGTAATTTGTGCTTGTTTTGATGTTGTTCAATCAATCAACTCAGCCTATCGCAGTCCACTGCTGGACATAGGCCTCTCCCAAGTTGCGCCACAACGCTCGATCCTCTTGTTTTGATGTTGTTAAATTAGGTTAATTAGGAAAGTAATTTAATTTATCTTTCGTTATTAGGTTATTACCCAAAACTTTGCCCTTCTTTTCTTTTCAAAATCATTTTCACTAATACAATAAAAACAACAAACTATAAAAATTTAACAAAACAAACTGAACTACAAATTCCAAATTAAAAGTTCTCGAACCATTTTTTCTCATCGTACCTGGTGAAACGATTCGAATACTGTGAAAGCGAGATAGTAAGAGATCAGCCGCCTTTTATGATTGTATTCCGTATTGGCACGAGTTACATGGCCCCGTAGCTCCAGTAGGCCGTGTTCTCTCCGGCGAGCTGGCCGCGTACCGTTTGGCAGTTTGTCGAGCGCCCACGTGACAATACAAAGCGCAGTCTATGTCGTACCTCTGTCCGCACTGGACACATCCTGGCTGTCTAGCACACTGCTCTCGTCATCAGTTTGCCTTCGTCTGTCATCGCGTCGTCTGCCACTCTGTAAAGCGTATGGCACTACAGTTAGATTTATTTTTATGTATGGGTTGCGAGGTGGGAGATGGAAGAAAGTTTAAATTAGCTAGGTAAGGAGGATTAGGATGAAAAACTAATATAGTGGTGTCACGAACTAAACTTATTTTAAACTATCACTCTCTTTTACTAATAGTAGATACAAGATAGGGATGGCAACAATTTTAAAGCTGTGAAATTAATATTTCCATTCCCTATTTCTTCTCATGGGTGTCGTAAAAGGCGACTATGGGATTCACCAGAGGATGGGCAGCAGCGTTCTGAGTATTTAACCAACCAACTGCGATAGCAAACTCGCCTGCCAAGCGTGTCGATTATGGCATATACCCCCAAACTGCTTGAGGAGGCCTATGTCCAGCAGTGGACGTCTTTCGGCTGAAATGATGATGGTGATGAATATTTCTATACAAGTTTAGTTTAGTTATTTGTAAAAAGTGTTTACGTACAACTTTTTTGGAAAATAAATTTATTTATTATTTTACATCCCCGCGGGCGAGCTGTAGTACTAGTACCGGGCCATTTATTTATTACGTAAGACGATTTAGGGGATTTAGGGGTCGACCATGTCTTATTTTTTCTTACAAGGGGGTAGTTTCGATAGTTGTTAAGTAAGATCACAAAAATGCTCTGCTCAAAGTAAAAATTATACGTTGAAATATACAACGTGTATCAGAAATGCGTGGTCATATTTGAAGAGCTTATTCAGGGGATGCTATCGAACAAATTTTACTATGGGACCAACCCTGAAATCGCGAAAAAAAAACAGCTGAACCTTACATTTTGTCGAGCGACATCGATGTTGTAATAGGGAAAAGCTAATATATTTTTTGCGTTTTCAGGGTTGGTCCCATAGTAACAGTTGTTCTATGCTATGCCCTGAATGAGCTCTTAAAATATGACCACGCATTTCTGATACACGTTGTATAAAAATAAACATTTACATAAACTTTGAAATATACAAAATAAAATACAAATAAACATTTCTAAAAATTTTTACTTTGATAATGAACATTAAAACAAACCAAACGTGTATTCATTTTTTTCCGTTAGATTTTTATGTAATAAACATTAAACAGGGGGGAGGGGGTCGGCCTATTCTTATAATAGGGGGGAGGGGGTCAAAAACTAGCGAAAATAGTCATACGTAATAAATGAATGGCCCTAAGTGCAAGGAGTACGTACGGGTGCTCGCGCGTCGCTGGGGCGGGGCTGGCGCGGCGCGGGGGGCTGCGCGCGCCCGTTCTCCAGCGGCACGCGCCGCTCGCCGCGCTCCTCGCCGCCGCGCCGCTCGCCGCGCTCGCTAGATCTACACACACCACACACACCACTTCAAAAAAAGTTCATGTAACGCTATAAATACAACACAATTTTTAAGCTATTGCATAGCTTCTATCGCGGGCCTTGAGCGTGAAGACCGAATCCAGAAATTCCGTAACGAAAATAACCTAACACCCCCCACTCCGACCGGCACAGCGGTGATACTTTTTAGTTTTACCACCTATAGCAGAACTTTTAATGACTTTTACGCTTGTCTCTTTAGTTCTGCAAATCGCCTCTAGGTGGCATTGGTTGTATCGGCGTTACTGCGCATGCGTAATCCCCCTCTTCGCCCCGCAATCTGGTGACTCATGCCTGCTTAGAGTTTCGGCGTTAGGGCACCTCCTCTTTGTATTTACATAAAAAATGCTATGCTAATAGCTTTACCGCGGCACTCTCCGAGTGCCTCACGTCTTTTTTTTATTATTTAAGAGTAAGCTTTGTCCATTATCCTGCACAACTTTTACTATGAGACCAACCCTGAAAACTTGACAAAAATAGTACATTACATTACTATCCAGGCTTGAAATATAGCAATAGACTGCCGACTAATATTGGAAGTACGAGGCGAAGCAGACTACTCCGAAGCGATTTTAACGACGGACGAGGCAGCAGCCGAATCCTTTTTAATTAAACTAGGCCGTTAATTGCTATTTCGGCCAAGACTTGTTTAGTACTATTCTCTCTTTTGAGAGGAAACAATACACAAAATCATTCAACAGTGGTGTCGAGTCTCTTGTCCACGAACTAAACTTATTTTAAACTAGCTGTGCCCGCGACTCCGTCCGCGTGGATGTCGGAAAATAACATCGTGTCATAATTATGAACATAACATCTTCAAATATATACATATAAGCGCCTACACAGACAATTACACTGTTTACCGACCATACTTTATTTTGTTTTTACAACCAACCAGCTAAGGTGATGGAATTTCATGGAATTAGCCCTAAACTCCCTTACTGTGAGAAGACGCTCGTGCCCAGCAGTGGGAAGTAATTGGGCTGATTATGTTAAGTTATTCTATAACACTAACCACATCTCTTGTTATTCTAAGAGGCCCGTGCCCAGCAGTGGGACAGTAATGGGCTGTTTATGTATGTATGTAGTATCGCCCAGTAGTGCGGACGTACCTGTTGGTGCGCGGCGCGCGGCCCCCGCGCCCGCGGTAGCCGGCGCTGGCGCTGTCGCTGCGCTCCTCGCCCAGCTCCGGCGTCATGCGCCGCCCGCCCGCTGCACCACAACATAATACTACATTATGATACAAGTGAGCTAAGTTGACTATTATACTCGAGGCTGGATAGCAGCCCAAGCCGAAGGCGACGGCGTAATGGAGCCGAGACTATAATAGTCAATGCTCACGCGTGTCATACGACGTTTTTCAACACACTTGCGAGGAAATAAACATACACACATTTTAGACAAATATTGAATTTATGAAAAATGGCGCGCGGGTTACTGCAAACGCATGGTGACATACAGCTATGCACGCGAAGGTGGTCGAAGGAAACCGTCAAACAGCCTAATAAATAGTTTTTTTATTTATAACACAAATTAATGTTAATTTGTTGACAAAAATAAATAATTTGATGAAATGAAATGTGAATTCATCATATTTTAATTAATACAGTTGATTTATTTCCAAAAATGTTTAATTTGGTTTAGGCATAAAAACTCTTTGCTGCGATTTAAAAATAAACTGTAAAGTAAAAAGCACTAGTGCAATAATATAATGAAAAAAGCACGCGTGCGTTATAAGCTACATTATGAACCTAAAATCAGTGCAATAAGAGCCACTTTACGAGCAAGTGTGTTGAAAAATAAATAATAGTAGATTATACAACAAGTGAAAAAAAGGGAATTTAATTCGAGGGACTAAGTTGGATCCCGAGCAGCGAAGGATGCGAGTGGGTCAAAAATAGAATCCTGAGCGGATCGAGGGATACAAGGACCGAGATACAAAAAAAACATGAGTTGTTGTACTCTACTTTTTACCATTGACTGCGAGAAAATAAATAGTGGTATATAGCATGACAGGGTGAATGAGAGACATATTCAAGAATATGGTAGAATGTGCGTACATATAGTAAAAAGATGAAAAAAAAAATCTACGACGACAAATCACGCGTAAGTATAGTAGTCAAAATGCTCGCGCAAGCTCCGACTGTTTAGGGGTCTGCTGTCTTGTAAAAGGCGAAGAGGGTGAAAACAGTCACCGATGGACACTACCGTGCTAGGTGCACACCTCACTGCATACAACTTTGATTTGTAAGCGCGGAAGTGTCCACAGAAATTGATGAAATCTTTCAAATTTTAAGATACGTCAAAATTATTCGTGCTAAGGCTACTCATGGTATATTAACATGTTTTAACAGGTACTCACTTCCCGTGATAGCTAGGTCACGTGATTGCCTCCGTACTACGACATCGGCTGTGGAGCCAATAGCGGGCTGTTATCGTGACACTTGTCAGTTTGATGTGCTGCCACTTTGTGTAAATAAATTACCTAAGCAAAATGCATTTTTTTATTTACTCGCTTCTATAAAGAATCACTTTTGTACTAGTAATTTTATACAGATTCTTTTAATAACTAATTAGATGAATAATACGATATAACAAATAGTTAAGCTAGTTAGGAATTGATTATGAACAAAAATCCCAAATATATTGAAGATATCAATCAATGGCGAATGAATGAATGAATGGGAATCCGCTGGATGCGGAAGGCGCAGTACCGGTCGTTGTGGCGATGCTTGGGGGAGGCCTATGTCCAGCAGTGGACGTCTTTTGGCTGAAATGATGATGATGATCAATCAATGGCAACACTGATCGTGACGTAGCTTGGAGGCATCGCGGGAAGAGAATATCTGGTGAAACATATTATACCATGGGGCTACTGTAGTATCACGTACCGGTGGGGTAGCGGTGGTGCGGCGGGCGCGTGCGGCGCGCGCGGGAGGGGGGCTGTCCGCGCGGCGGCGGGTAGGACATGCTGCCGCCGCCCATCACCACGCGCAGCTGCTGGTCGATCTCCAGCTTCTCCGCGCGCAGCTGCTCCACCTCCTGCGGACGGCAGTCACATCATGACGCCGCGACATGAGGTCGCTCCACACAAACCATAAAAAAAAGGGGAAAACTTTCTCACCCAATTTTGAACAATGTATGCACTAATTTACACCTAAGACCTAAAGTTGAGTATACACTAGTTGCTTTTACTTGTAACAGAACATCGAGCTGCCCTACTGTTTTACCGTTGATCGTTTATCCACGAACCTTGATTGTCAAATCTAATGTCAGCTCCTGTGATTGGCCGGCAAAAATGTTATTAACCAATTACATCGCTTGACCTGAGATTTGACAGCTCATTAGTTAATTTTTGCGTTGATCAGCCTATCGGAAACTAGGGGTTAGTGTGTGAAATTGTTAACACGATGTTTTTTTTAATATAATTATTATTGACGAATTGCATTAAAAAGACATGCCAAGATAAATAAAACAAAAGAAATAAAACAAGTAATAATAAAATAATAGTAAATAAAACAAGTAATAATAAAATAATAGTAAATAAGACAAGTAATGATAAAATAATAGTTAATAAGACAAGTAATAATAAAATAATAGTACTAATATTAATACTTGTCTTATTACAAGTAAGAAAAAACAGAATATACCCCCTCAGTTTATGAAAGGCTGGTCAACGCAAAAATTAACTAATCGACTGTCAAAATCTCAGGTCAAGCGATGTGATTGGTTGTTACATTTTCGCCGGCCAATCACAGAAGCTGACATTAGATTTGACAATAGATCAAATTGATCAGCCTTCCAGAAACTGGGGGAAAGTGTGGAAAAAACAGAATATAGTGTAGTCGAGTCCACAATATGAACAAGCAGCGAGTGTGCTGGTTACCTTGAGGTGCGCGACGTGGTACTCCACCAGCACCTTGGCGTTGGCGATGTTCTCGCGCGTGCCCACGAACACGAAGGGCACCATGCCCTCCTCGCGCGGCGCCGACGGCTGCGGCTCGTTGTCGCCCTCCACCTTCACCTGCGCCGCAACCAACTGGGTCGATACACTTAACTACTGCGGCAGCCACTAATGCAGCGGGACACTCACCACCCGCCCTACGTCAGCGATACGCGCGAATGCGAACGCGGAGCGCCGCGAATACAAAACAGTCGCAGCTGCTTCAACTGACTTAGGCTTAGGCATTCAGAGACAAATCTAAGGCCCGTATTACAGAAGGTTCCTCAAGTACAGTTTAAACTTCAATCACCTGATCACTACTTAAGAATAGAATCGTTACTTGAGTATCAGTCTTATTCCAATACAGTAATTATAAACTTTAATTCAACAACATATTACACGAATTTGACCTGAAATAAAATAGAAATCTCTACTCAAGCGTAGTCTGGACAAGTGAGTAATACGGGCCTAAGTGTGAACTAATACTTCCAACTGTCAAAATGTTTAGATTCGTCTCTGAATATAAGCCTTAGAGCGAATTTAAAAGTTGGTTTGATATTTTCGCGCAAACTAGACGCGGTAAAAACGCGGTTGCGGTTTGGTTGGCAGCCAAAGCCCTGGGCACGCAGGACAGTGTAACTTCATTGCACCGCTTCGCGTCGCACCATTTCGCGTTGAATAGCGTTGTATCTTCGCGCCGCAACGCGTTCGCATTTTTTCGCGCGAATTCGCTCACGTAGGACGACCCATAATACTACTAATTTGATGGTCACTCTTAACTTTATACCCAATTAAATTTTTGCTGAAAATTATTATAAGCATTAGGCAATTAAAAGGGCACATTCTCTTATATCTTAATTGTTAACTTCATTATTGGGCAACAAAAAATCTTATAAGATTCACAAGTTCTAGAATTATTAGTACTATAAAGAATAAACTATTATGAGTAAAGCAAAAACAAGATATGACAAAGGCGGCAAGTCCCATCTGATCTAACTAACGTCATGGGACTTTACCGCCTTTATTAGTTTGTTGTGTGTGTTTTGAAATGATCTTATCACAAAGTGGATACTGCAATAATGGTCTGAAAATAGAAATTATACCCCACATTCTGCTGCATCAAAGAGGTTTTGAATGTATGGGCATTTAGTTCTCTTTAATATTTGGCAAAAATTAACTGAATAGCACAGATAGTCCAGTGTTTTAAAATAAGGTGCCAGCTCTTAGTATTGATCTGAGGGCTTTATATGACCTTTATTTGTCAAGTATTTTAAATGCCGGTTTTTCAATCATCCGCAATACACAACTTTTAGTTGAATGAATAAATGTGATGCTTTGACAGGTTTTCTATCCAATAACTTTACCGTCAAAATGTCCAAACTTATTTCTAACAGTAGAGACCGACCGAAAATGGATTTTTTTTTCAGCGGAAAACGAAATTCGGCATAAACTGTATTTTCGGCCTAAAACCGAAAACGAAAAAGTCCATAAAAATAAAAACGTATTGCTTCTGTTATATTGATTATTTGGTAAAAGTACTATAAAAAAAGCACATTTTTTAATGATCATTTATGTTAAAACTTGAAACTTACGAAATTTTTTTTTTCTCAAAAACCGATTGATATGAAAGGAAAAGCAGTATTCTTCCATTCAAAAATCTAGTAAAAACGAAAATTGCCGAATATAATTATTTTGGCAGAAAACGAAATTCGGTCGGACTCTAATTAACTGGCGATTGAAAAACCAACCCTAATACCATTTTGAAGTGATAATGACACGTTGCTGGCCTAAACTGCGTAGGTAGAAAATAAAGGTGATTTGAAGCCCCATGATATAGTAAAAAGAGTAAACTCACGCGCACAACGCCGCTCTTGTCGACGATCTCCTGTATGACCTTGCCGTTCTTGCCGATGACCTTGCCGACCAGCGCGCGCGGCACCTTGATGGACTCCTCCGCGTACTCCAGCAGCGAGCGCGCCTGCCGCACCGCCTCCACCGACTGCCGGGAAACTACTCTCACTACACAGCACACAGAACACATCCTCCTAGGAGTCGGCTCCCACTCTCAGATGCGGCTGTATATCACTATTTTATGTTCATTAGGATGCAAGAGGGTCTGAGTTCGAACCCAGCCTGCACCTCTAACTTTGCTAATACATGTGTGGATTACAATTTGATTGTCATTTACTTTAACGGTAAAGGAAAACATTGTGAGGAAACCTGCACACCTGAGGGTGCTCCATACAGTTCTCTATGGTATGTGTAGTTCACCAACTCACATAATATAACATGACATAACATAACATAACATCACGCCTGTATTTCCCCGAAGGGGTAGGCAGAGGTGTATAGTACACCCACATTTCGCCAGTTATGTTATAGTCCCATGTAATAGGGGGCGAGCCTATTGCCATCGACTGGGCACAAATCCAGACTCCAGGCTGCTACTGAGAATTTCCTAATGAAAAAACCCAATAACAAAAGTGTTAAAAGTGGCAAAGGCCCGACCCGGGAATCGAACCCAGGACCCCACGCTCAGCAGTCGCGCTTGCAACCACTAGACCAACGAGGCAGTCATGAACATGACATAATCAGTCCATTACTGTCCCACTGCTGGGCACGGACCTCTTCTCAGTATGAGAAGGTTAAGGCCTTAGTCCACCACCCTGGCCTAGTGCGGGTTGGTGGACTACACACACCATCGAGAACTGTATGGAGCACTCTCAGGTGTGCAGGTTTCCTCACCAACCCACGCTAGGCCTTAGGGCCCATGCCCAAAAGTGGGATATTAATGGGCTGATTATGTGTTGTGTGTGTACTGTAGTGAGCTATAGCACTCACACAAATAAAGAGATATGGATAAGTAAGCTCTTTTGAGAAGTAGGTAAATAAATCTTTTCGCTAGTATGGAGGGTCGTATGTATGCCTTGGGATAATCTTTCTAGATGGCCGGTGTATATGTCCAAGCAAAGTAGTGAGCAGTAAAATAGTGGTCTCACCTCTCCGCAAATCTTGAAGGTGCAGGAGACCTCCTCCAGCTCGATGTTGGTGACGCCGGTGACCTTGCGCGCCTGCTGTATGTTGGCTCCATGCGTGCCGATAGCTAGCCCCATCAGATCTTCACGCACTGAGAACTCGTCTGTGTAGCTGGAATGCAAACAAAATATTTAATACCAGCCTCAGTTTCTAGAGATAATGTCAAGGAATGAAAAAATAGGGCAGTCGGCATATTAACAGACATTCGATTCTTCTTAGAAGTTGAAAATGAAAACAGTTTCCCCTAAAACTTCGAAAAACTAATTGATAAATTCAAATATATTTTTAGGGTCAAATAGCACTTAAAAACTGATGACTTACGCCCATATTAACACGCTTTTATTAGGTCGACCTGTATGTAACTAACTATGTAATGGAATCTAAGGTAATTAATTTAACCATCTTCCAAGGGTCATAGCGTAATGAAAATTGGCAGCTGTATGTAGTTCTGATGACAATACAATAATATGGTACTGTCGAAATGATCTGACAATGAAGCCGGAAGATAGGCACTGGCATTCCATGATGGAATATCGTATCATAGTCGTGTTTGCACTTGTGAGAAAGGCCACGTAATGGACTTTGAACATAATCAGGTTTCAAGGTTATAACAAACCTATTATATATTGAATAGTGTAAATATTGACATAGGTGCCTGTATAAAATGTATAAAGACTTGTACAGTCAACCAAACGGAATCATGACCCACCATAAGCTTAATTTTCTACAACATTCTAATACAATTAGGTCGAGTTTCGCTCAAAGATATTTCCGTGGCAACAAACTAGTTATCAATTTTATTGTACAGTGACAGTTAGTTTCTTCTAATTTGATTGATATTCTTCTGGAATTAAAAGAGTTCGTATAGGTTTTTGAATAATAAAAAAAAAAAGTTCTTTTTTATAGGTAAACTATGCGGAACGACAGTTAATTCTAAATTCAAAACATTATTCTAGCTTTATCAAAAACGTAACTTTTTATCCAATTATTAATCTATTGCATTTAATAACAAAGCTCAAAATTGCATAGACCTCTGACCCGTATTAACGCAGTTTCCTTAATATTCAAAATAGGACATTTTGCAAGTGCAGCATGATGCTAATAAGAAGAAAATTTTACTGTTTTGACAATATCATACGAATTCTCGGCTGAGTGGGTCATGATTCCGATTTGTTGACTGTACATGGAGAGTGTAAACAGAATAATATTGATATATCTATATACGATGTATATTGACGTGTAAATAGGGTAGTAGGTTGTTAAAGATCCCACATAAGGAAAGGTGAGAAACGTGCCGAGGACTGAATGGCATGAGTTTTTACGTGCATTTATAAAAGCGTGTTTTTCTAGTGCTTTTTAAACTATTTATCTCTGAACAATTTTGATTTACGAAATCTACGAAGTTTTTGATTCGGGCTCTATCTTTTCCTAATGATCACCAGTTCAATTTCCACAGTTATGGTATAATGACTTCTGTTTTATGTTTACCGCGAAGCAAAAGTTATCTAGCTAACTTTTTTTTTAGAAAACGCCGTTTTTAGGGTTCCGTACCCGAAGGGTGACAAACGGGAACCTATTACTCTCGCTACGCTGTCCGTCCGTCCGTCCATCTGTCTGTCACAGGGCTGTATCTTTTGAACGGTAATAGGTATCCGGTTGAAATTTTCTCAGAATATGTGTTGCTATGAGGTGTATCACGACAAATACTAAAAACAAAGGGAGTCCCCATACAAGAAACCTCAAAAAACATGAATTTTTTTCAACGTTTTTGTTTTTGCTCTATCTTCAAAACCGTAATATATACCAGCGTCAAACTTGGTCAGATTATACTGCATATTATGTAGTTTAGCAACAAATACTAAAAATAAGACAAACATAGACATATGTGGTGGTACCTGCGTAAGAAAGCATGCAAAAATTCATATTTCGCACACTGTGCGTTGATATCTTTTGATAAACTCTCGTAAATTAAATCAGTTTTTATGGGGTATCAGGTCGTTGAGAGGTACGGAACCCTTACTGCGCGAGTCCGACTCGCACTTGGCCGGTTATTTTTCTCATTTATCATGCTACATACGGATTCTATACCGACAACTAGAATTAAGTGATTTCCGAGTCACCTGTTAATACATCCATAATGAGAAACGAGGTCATTAATGTCAATTGGATTAATGTTTGGGACTAGATGGTGCTGTGTAAAAATGTCCCAAAAATTCTTATACTTATTCTTTATTGCACACAAAAAAATATCACAACAATACATAATAGTTAAAAATATTTATTTAATAAATAAAAGATCATTGAACCGAAGTACTACACACTTCGGTCTTGTGATTTAGGTAATTTTAGACCATATCTATTAAGAAATTAGAAGCACGTCCGTTGTCTGCCCACAGCAAAAATCTAGATTAACATGTATTCGCTGACAAGCAGCCGACATAACGTTTTTCTTTAACACATTAATCATTATACTAAAAGTATCCAACGCGATCGCATCAAACTAATTAGGGTACGCTCCACTCGAGAATGTGTTCACGAAGCTTTACTTTGTTGCATGTGCGCTACATATCGTGTGTCGCTATGGCATGCGGAAACCGTGTTCACGAAAATAGCGTTAAAAACCGGCCATGTGTGAGTCGGACTCACGCAGTAAGGGTTCCGTACCACCTATCGACCTGATACTCCATAGAAATGTATTTAACTAACGAGAGTTCATCAAAACACATCAACGCACCGTGCGTGAAATATAAATTTTTGCAACTCTTTCTTACGCAGGACCACCACATATGTCTATGTTTGCCTTATTTTTAGTATTTGTTACTAAATAACATAGTATGCACTATAATCAGACTAGCCTGACCTGACCTGCTGACTGGCTAATTTGTTCCCCACGGCATGAGCTGTTATCATTATGTAGCTCATGTCGACACGATAGAAGAAGAAGAAGAATCAGACTAAATTTGAGTCTGGTATGTATTACCGTTTTGAAGATAGAGCAGGAACAAAAACGTTAAAAAAATGCATGTTTTTCGAGGTATCTTGTATGGGGACACCCCCTTTGGTTTTAGACTTTATTTTATTTTTAACCGACTTCAAAAAAAGGAGGAGGTTATGTATTCGGCGGGTTATGTACACCGATTACTCCGAGATTTGTGGGCCGATTTACGTGGTTGTTTTTTTATTTGGTAGAGGAAGTCCGCGCGGTGGTTTCATATAAATTTTATTGACTTAGGTCGAGTAGTTTTTTAACCAGCTTCAATAAATCAGTTTAATTTAGCTTCGCTTACCTAGATGATCTACTAATAGTTTAGTTTTTCTGTGAATTATCAACTAAAAAGTATGAAATCAAAACTTTTTAACAAAAAATAAAACCGACTTCAAAAACCTTAACTAAAAAGTAAAAAATAATCCTTGTATGTATTTGAAATTCTTAACATAAACCAAAATTTTGAAGGCGGTGCGTGTTTTTCATGCATGTTCGCATAAACTGTTTTTTACTATAGATAAGCGCTCGACAGTACATTATATTTACATTACGCAAAGGGACAGTCACGCGCCACCTTCAAAATTTTGGTTTATGTTAAGATTTTGAAATACATACAAGGATTATTTTTTACTTTTTAGTTAAGGTTTTTGAAGTCGGTTTTATTTTTTGTTAAAAAGTTCTTATTAGTATTTGTCGTGATAGTAGTCATAGCATTAGCAGCACATATTCTCAGAAAATTTCAATCAGTTACCTATTACCGTTCAAAAGATACGGACGGACAGCGTAGCGAGAGTTATTACTCTCCGAATCATTCGTATCGTATTGGATCCCGTTTGGCATCCTTCGGGTACGGAACCCTAAAAAGTATGTCCTGACATATTACTGCTAATTTTGACGGTAAAAAAGTATGTGTGGATTTCAGAGAATTCTACATGAAATCAGAATCGTTGACGGATGTCAATTGACCTGGAAACCGGAACTGATAAATGGTGTTTGAATGTTATCTTAAGTAACAGAACAGGCGATCTAAAAGTATGGGGAAATCCCCTTTAAAATGTAATTGAATAACGTATGAATAGTTCTTTGTTCCTACATTTATATACCGTCACACACATGTATACAACTTGTTGATCTGCAACCGTGCCATATTTCTAGAGCAAATGTTAAATAATGTGCTAAGTCATCTAAAAATACTTGAAAAATTCTACGATTACTTAATATAACGGTTTTACATAAAAATAAAACCGATATTATGTGCCGAGAGGGAAAACATACAGCATTGTATATGAAGAAGCAGTGTATACTCAACCATAAATGCGCGGTACATATCATAGATAAAGTAGTTTAACTAACGAACACCAGATGGCGCTACTATCGCAACCAGCTAGTACGCGGGAACCGCGGTCCCATCTAAGTTTCATAGTCTTCACCAGGAAGAACTTCCTGCAATGCTGTATGTTTTCCCTCTCGGCACATAATATCGGTTTTATTTTTATGTAAAACCGTTATATTGATGTGCCTTCCGGAAAACATACAGCATTGTATATGAAGACGTGTTTGTTATCTGCTGGTGAAATAGGTAGGTAAATTAAACACAACGCTATGATGATTATATTAAAGTATTATTCTGAAATCGAATTTTAACAAGTAGTTTGTTACGACTTATTTATTATTAAATATTAACAGACAAAACAAAAATTTACTTTAACAAATATATGAGAAAATAATTCCATAACTTTAAAAAAAGTCAATGGTAATTAATTAATTGTAGGTAGAATACTTATAAATCAGTAAGAGTTTCACTAGGAATATATTTCAGATGTTTGTTTGAGACAGCAATAATATTATGTCATTTGTGATGGAGTAAATGTGTTTAACAATGAGTTACGATTATCTCTAGGAAGATCTATTTCGCGACAATAGTGCTTAAAGAATGTATTGGATGATTTCCAATTACCACGTGATAATATATCGTCTATTGATTGATTATCTAACCACCCTAAGGAAGCTACTGCTGATCTACAGCTTCCTGGAGATGCCTGAATTCCACTATCTCTGAGAACCGTGCGCACCCAGTTTCCAATTACGGTGCGTGAGGCAGCTTTTGTTTTACTACATACGGTAATAAAAAGATTGTTCAAATCCTTAACTTCAGATCTCCTTGTACTATTTTTTTCTATTAAAAGCCTAACTAAAGTGACTGGACATATGTTTTTATCACAATGTGTAGAAAGCTTCCATGCGGATTGACGATAATTGTGTGTATCAGTCTTAGATCCGAACGCCGGTATTAAATAAATATTTTTGCCGTCATCAATGCAGCTGTCATTTGAGATTTTAAGCAAAGTTAGGTCATGAACCCTTCGGCCCGAGGCTAATAACAATACTGTTGCTGTTCTACGCGCTAATTCAAATAGTGTGTCTTTAGGTGGGTTGGATGAAAGCCAATCCAGTACGATTCGGGGGTCCCATGTGAATGATAGCCTTACTACTTTTGGTTTAGCTACTCCTATTGCCTTAAGGGTATGTTTAATAATAAAATTTGAAAATGTTTGTTGTTCTACGTGAGGACCACAAAAAGTTAAAACTGCCGATTTATGTACAAGAATAGTGTTATAAGACAACTTTTCTTCTAGAAAGAGATACATTAAGAATTTTGCGATGTCAGCAGGTAGAGGAGATTTTGGATTTACTTGAAAATTGGAGCACCATGCCAACCATCTTCTGAGTGCTGGTAAATAAGTAGCTAAGGTGGAATGTCTCCAACTATTTTTCAGTAGTTCTTTCTCCTGTGTGGACCACTCTTTTATTTGGGCGCCCCACCCCCAATTTTCCAGACTTTCAGGATTAATGTCTGTACTTGTGGAGGAGGCTGTAATGTTGTGACATCTATCATGGTCTCCGACAGGTTTTGAAGTTCGTGTGGGTGATCCAGTGCTCTGGATTTCAGGTCTTGAAGCCAGAAAACTCGAGGCCAATCTGGAGCTACTACTAAATAAGTTCCCGTTGCACTGTTCAGGTGCGCAAGAACTCTGGGCAGCAGGCTGGGAGGAGGGAACACCCATGCCAGCTGATGTTTCCATGGTCTGCTGAAGGCATCTATATAGTTTGCTGATCGATCTCTGCAGTCTATCGATACGTAGTTTTCCACTACAGCAGTCTCTTGTGACGCAAACAGATCTATTTCCGGGCGACCCCATTTTCGAAATACTTCCGCAGTCGCTCGAGGTAGAAGATGCCATTCCGCAGGCTGTTTTCCCCGTGATAACTTGTCCGCTATTATGTTGTATCTCCCCGGTAGATAGTGAGCTGATAGGGTTATCTTGAACTTGTCCGTTAAGTGTAACAGTTTGAAGGTTAGTGCTAGTAGCCCCAACGATCTGGTTCCTCCCTCCTTCCGAATATATGCAATCAGGGTTCGATTGTCTGATTGAACCAGCACATGTGTTTTCTGTAAAGCCTTTGCATTCATCTTGATTGCTGCTATTACTGCATAGAGCTCTTTTTTGTTGCTGTGCCATCTTCTTTGGAGAGTCGACCATGCACCTGACATTACGGTCCCGTCGAGGTGGGCACCCCACCCCCAATCCGAAGCGTCCGTCGCTAGGAAATGGGTAGCAGGCTTTTTGTGTATGGGCAGTGTGTGACATGTGGCTCCGCGCCACCACATCATCTCTTGATACACGACTTGAGGCAGCGGCTGTCTTTGTCGTGGTCGTTTCTTGTCGAACTGTCGCAGAAAGATTTGCATTTTGCGACAATGCAGTCTGCCTCGAGGTACGACGAAGTTCGCAAAGTTTAACTGTCCCAGTAGACTTTGTAATTCTCGGAGGTTGATGTAACTTTTTGGCAACGACCGGTCTAACGAGTAGTTGAGCCCCTGTCTCCTCTTTATCGGCAGTGACATAAGGTTCTCTGCCGTTTGCCAGCGAATACCAAGGTATTCCAAGTCTTGAGTTGGTGTTAAGACCGACTTCTGATAGTTGATTTGCCAGCCCAGGTGTTCCAAGTGCCTCACGGCTTCCGCAGCCTGAAGACATAACTTGGATTGGTCTTGGTTGACCAGAAGGAAGTCGTCTAGGTAGACTAGCACTCGACATCCCATCCCACGCAAGGTCTCCGCGACCCAGCATGTTACAGAAGAAAAAAGGTGCGGCGCTGACGCCAGGCCGAAAGGTAGGCATGTCATCTCGTATAGTTGATCGTTGTAACTGATTCTTAAGAAAGGTCGGTGTGATTTTGATGCCGGTAAATGAAAATATGCCTGGGAAATGTCTATTTTTATCATCCAGTCTCCCGGTTGGAGGAAATCTGGTATCGAGGTGTGAGAAATCAGACGAAAATGTCTTGTCTTCACGAATTTGTTCAATTCTCGAAGATCGAAAATTGGGCGCATCGATCCGTCGTTTTTCTTCCGCAGAAAAAGTTTGGAGATGAAACTGGGCGTTTTCCTGGAAACTGGTTCTAAAACACTTTGATCCAATAGATCTTCTATTATCTGTGACATTGCAGGGGATGGTTTGGTTGCGTATTGCGTCATTACGCGTCTTGTTGGCATTAGCAGAGGAGGTTTCCTGTATAGGGGTATTCGAAACCCAGTGATTGCTGATATTATGAATTCGTTGGCACCAAGAGCCTGCCAACGGTGTTTGAACGTATTCAAACAACCTCCCCTGAAATGTGTCGGGTAGTCACTTTTTTCCGTCTTTGTTTCGAAATGAAGAACTTTTAGTTTGTTTGTAACCGTCACTTTTCCCTTTGTACGTTTTATTCGTTTGTATTTTTTTGTAGGTATCTCGAAAATTATTTTTATTTTGTGTCTGAGTTTGAGGTCTGTATTTGGAAGTAGATGGTGCCGGTTCCTTGTGTTTGTTTTTCAGATGCTCTTTAGTTTTAGGAGCTAGTGGTGGTGAAATCCAAAAATGAGGCCCTCCGAGGGATTGGATAAGCGACATAAGTTTTGATTTGTCAAATAAAAATTCTTCACTTGGGGGTATATTACTAAGAGCAGCTTGAATACTTTTATCCGGAATTTCGTATATCAATCTTTTACGCCTAGTTTCTATGCATTCGGCCCTTTTACCACAAATAACTTGTAAAGTTTGTTCGGACAGTTTATAAGATGGAGACGTATTACCGAATGTTTCAGAAATTTTATTAAAAAGATTTTCGGATTTTAGCTCTGTTGGGTTATTGTGAGCCCAATCGATAATTCCTTGTAAACCGGATTGTAATAATTCCCTTTGTTGTAACAAGGCGTTGGTAGTGGCAGCCATGATTTCTTCTGTTGAAGCCAAGAAATCTTTTCCTTTGCTCAAACAACACATTTCATCGTTAATTTTTAAATTACAAAATCCTGGATATGCTAGCATATCTGCCAAAGCCTTCTTATAACGGATATGTTGCCAAGTAGGGGTGTTAAAATGTTGAAGACTTATTAATTGGCGTAACCGTTTTTCATCAGCCGGTTTAATTACTTTTTTCTCATCAAAATTGGTCTTACAAAAACCTAAATCTAACGATTTTGGTGCTTCTGCCGATGGATTAATAAAAAAATTACTTTTGACATTATCTGGTTGTTCAATTACGTCACGTATGTTCAAAATCGTTTTCGGTACAACTTCTCGTCTCATAATATAGTTTGTAAGAAAACTGACCTGCTCGTATAACGCGTCGATCCGAGGATCGACCGTTACCTGTGAATCTCGCTTTTGTTTCTTGCGTGGAGGTTCCTCGTGTTCCACTTCGCTGTCCGATGAACTGCTAGAGGACGAGGAGTCTCCATTTTCTTGTCCTTGATCCCTCTCGGACGTCGGCGAATTAAAAACGATCGATCGATTGGCCATCGGGGCCCCATCGACGTCGTCATTCGGCGCGGGATTCATTACGAAAATAAAAATAAAAAACCGTTATTTTTTATTTGCACTTTGAAATTGAGAATTAATACAATAATTATGCAATCTAACACTTTGATAATTAATTTTTAAATGGATAACCGATCTATTTAAAGATTTCGACCGAGCGCGGCGAGAGTACACAACGCTATGAAACTTAGATGGGACCGCGGTTCCCGCGTACTAGCTGGTTGCGATAGTAGCGCCATCTGGTGTTCGTTAGTTAAACTACTTTATCTATGATATGTACCGCGCATTTATGGTTGAGTATACACTGCTTCTTCATATACAATGCTGTATGTTTTCCGGAAGGCACATCAATACCCAAATTTTTAATATGGCACGAACACAGATCAACACGTTGTATAGCCATTAATGGCATATTGTCAGATCGATGGGTTCCCTCCCGTTATGGTTGTGCCTAAACATAATATCATTATTGATAAGATTACTTCTGCGAATTTGTCTCCCTACCTACCGGTCTCATTACCTTACATTGTTCTCACACAAAACTTTTCAAATCATCTAACAAACCATTGTAAAATGTATTACTTTAAAAGAGTATTATTATTTGGAAAAAGAGGTAAGGTCGTTGCAAGGCCCCTCTGTCACTGCGACCTAAAAGATCTATTGTAACGCCTCTAATAGTAAACTACAGCACCTCTCCAAGCCGCAGGCTAACCATAAAGTCGACTATTGCCAAGGCAAGGGGTTAAGAGGACGCTCCCAAAACTTAATTCCCACCCTCGCACTCCCCTTACACACCGCAACTGCGGGCCGCTCTCGTCAATTTTATGCGAGTTGCAATAGAACTCATTTTCGAGAAAATCATTCTCGAAAAATCATTAATCATTTTCGCGTGCCTTACCACGGAAGTAAATGTCGTAAATCTCAAAACAGTTTTCTTTTTATTACAAGAATACTAAACAATCTATACAAATTTCCTCTAGCTAGTATTTAATAAACTTTATCATCTTCCTATTTGCATATATTTTATATAGTTAATTTAAATAATAAAGGATAAATCGGAAAGAAACCGAACAATTTGCTCAAGAAGCACTAAATATGGTCATGGATTGGCTTACTAAAAGTTTACTAACCCTAAATGCAGAGAAAACTAAAATAGTGCAGTTTTCAATTAGTATCCGTACCCAGCCAAAAATACCATTACTTATCAAGGCTCACACCTGTCCTGGGCGCTCAAACCATCTCTCTTGTACATGTCCTCCACTGGCACTTGCACCTAATGTAAAGTACCTAGGCGTGTTGATTGACCAAAATCTTAATTGGTATACTCATATTGACAACTTAGTGGCAAGGACGCGAAAACTTATCTACATATTTAAAAAATTACGCGATTCAGCAGGCTCAAATACTCTCATGTTAGTATACTACTCGCTCTGTCAATCAATACTTGCTTATTGTGTGTCAGCATGGGGTGGCGCTTGCAAGACCCACTTTCTTAAATTAGAAAGAGCGCAAAGGGCCGTTCTCAAAGTTATGTTCTGCAAGCCCTACAGATACCCTACGACGGCGCTTTACATGGACTGCAAAGTTTTGTCAGTTAGAAAACTGTTTGTGCTCCAATGTATACTGAGAAAACATCGTGTGCCAATGGAAATCACCACAAAACGTCGAGCTGATATTGTTTTCCCAGCTATAAGACATTTTACCACCTTCGCAGAACACCAGTTCTACTATCTCAGTCAAAAACTCTACAACACAATAAATAAATTACTCTCAATACACAAGCTTAACTTACATCGATGTAAAACCACAGTGAAAACTCGGTTGATGGAACAAAACTACGATGAAATAGAAGATTTACTTCTCTCTCCAACTTAAAAATACTACACAAACACTCACACTCGCATATACATACGCACTCCCACAACCACATTCAACCCCCTTCCCCACACTTTCATACACTAACTCATCCCACTCTCACACAACTTATACTTCAGATGATTGTAAATCTAGTTTGAATCAAAAAACTTAATTTGAAAAATCTAGTTTGAAGTAAATCAATATTGTATAATTGCCTACCTACTAGGATTTTTCATTTCATTTTCCTATTTTTTTTTTTCTACCGACATTTGTTTACTACGTACATACATATGTAAAAAATAATTTTTGGAGGAACACTGACTCCCAAGTCACAGGTAATAACCTAGTTTGGGAGCCAGGGAACCTTTTTATTGTTTGTGAAAAAATTTGTATGATGAATAAATAATTTAATTATATTAAAAAAAAATATCCGAAAAATCTATAAAAACGCATGATTTTCAAAAAATAAAAGTATCGAACAAAAATCAACTAATTATGTAACTGTCAAGTCAAACGATGGACAAAGGTTCAAAAAAACATGTATCTAAATTTGACATTCATGAAGCATGTGTTCAACTCAGCATATGTTTTCAAAGTCACCTCATTTTGGGAGTCTAGCTAAAAACCCCTTGGGGTTAAGACCCCAAGGGGTTTGAGGATCTGATCTCATCAGCTGAGATTTTGTGGCCTCCAAGATGCTGACTTCTAATGTGGTGCACTGCACCACATTCGCATAGGATATGAATGGGCGTTTCGTCCTTTTCGCGACAAAATCTGCAAACTGTGATATCTGTGAGGCCCATCCTGTGTAGATGTTTGTTCAGTTTACAGTGCCCTGTAAGGGTTCTAATCAGGATCCTTATATGGTTCCTGCTAAGCGAAAGCGCTACTTTTGTAAATCTCTTCCTGAAGCCTACTAGAAGCCCTTTCGAGTGCTATTGGCTTGGGGTTTTTTCCCAAAGTCTAATGCTTTGATGAGTTAAAAGAATATATCCATGGAGGTTCTTGCCGGCTCTTCTCCATAGGACCAAATTTTTGGAACCATTGCATGTAAACGCTTATTCAAAATGAAAACTTTTGAATTGAATTTCATTGAATTGAATACATACATTACAACAGTATTTATTAAGTAGCTGTGACCGCGGTTAAATATAGCCTATGTTACTTCTGAATAAAGTAGCTTTCTAATAGTGAAAGAATTATTAAAATCGGTTCAGTAGTTTCAGAGTTTATCGATTACAAACAAACAAATCTTTCCTCTTTATAATATTATTATTAAATTAAATAAGTATAGATACCAATGAATAAAATACTTTTGTTAACATAATGCATACAATATAGTATAGTAGTTCTATTGTTTTCGTGTTACATAGGTATTTACATAGATATCGCTATTAGCGATAAGAACGCCAATGTACCCTTAATTTACATGTTAGTCCTAAGTTTTAATAATGTTATTGGTGTACACATAGACGAATAAAAAAACAATAATACAATAAGTGAAGCACCCATAGTAAGTCGGCTCGCTTGAAAATACGGGCTGGCATGCACACATTTGCAACTGCGATCGCCAACCCGCCTGCCAAGCGTGGTGATTATGGTATATCCCCCCAACATACAATTGCTTGGGGGAGACCTATGTCCAGCAGTGGATATCTTTCGGCTGAAATGATGATGATGAGGCACACATTCACACCCATTGTAAGTCTAACAGCCACCATTACGCAACAAATCTCGTGTGATGGAAGTCGTTGTCGTAGTGTCACAAATACAGTATAAATATGCCGTCTGGTGTGTTCAAATGCTGTAGAAATTTTAGTGGTTTTAAGATAAAATAAAGTGCTTTAATCTTTTCTCAGCGAGATTCCGTCCGCCTTTTTTATTCGTCCGTGGGTGTACAATAAAGAATATTCTACCTATAAAATCTCATCCGCACATTGTCGACAAAGAAAGCGTCACGTCACATTCATACGACGCATCACAATCTATGAATAACGAAAGCGACAATAATTTTTCGCTGATGACGTCACTTGCACATTAATTAGCCTGCTTGTAATAACTTTTACTTGCGATTGTATTATCGAGTCATTTAATAAAGCGTAAACTCTCGTTATCTGATTAGTTTAGTGCGCATACTGGGTATTTGTATAACGTACCCCCTAAAACAAATTGAATGTTTTTGATGTAAAACTTCTTTGCGAACGCTTCACTTGGGGAGTGAGCTGGTGAATGAAGTGTTCTCGTGTTACGAAAAATCTGATCGGGCGAGGCGAACGGAAGTTGAGAGGGAGATATAAGTTAGTGAAGATAGAAAGAGAGAGACTTACGTTTCGTATATTACTGTAGGGGCAAAAGAGAGAGGTGGGAGCACATTTTTTTTTTAGTGTTCTTTTATTTTAGTCGTGCGGTCTAAAGCACACTCTTTTTTTTTCAACCGACGAAAAAAAGGAGGAGCTTCTCAATTCGACGCGTATTTTTTTTTTTTCTTTAATTTTTTTTTTTAATGTATGACCACGCATAACTTTTTACAGAGTGGTCCGATTTTGATGATTCTTTTTTTAATAGATAGGGTATATCTCGAAGTTGGTACCATTTAAATTTCAAAATCAAAATCCACTCCTAAGGGTAGTAAAACAGGGGATGAGTGTATGTTCACCCACTGAATTCTTACCTGTTAACCGATTCTGTTGAAACTTGATACACATAAATATAGTTGTAGACACTACGACATAATGGAGACCTGGAGTTAGATTTTAACCACAAAAAAATGAAAAATAAAACTTTTTAACGTCACTGCGACTTGATCGACGCGTCATGAAATTACGTGAATTAGGGCCCTGTAATATAGTGAATCGTTCCGTGTGGTGCTGGACGTAAAGGATTGCACCACCCTATATCTTCTCATGGGTGTCGTAAAAGGCGACTAAGGGATTCAGGGATGGGCAGCAGCGTTCTCTGAGTATTTAACCAACCAACTGCGATCGCCAACCCGCATGTCAAGCGTGGCGATTATGGCATATCCCCCAAACTGCTTAGGGGAGGCCTATGTCCAGCAGTGGACGTCTTTCGGCTGAAATGATGATGATGATGATGAATAAAGTGAATAATAAATGTACTCACCCGCCCTGATTATGTATTTTGGTAGATTCCAACTGCCTAGCCGCCTCCTCAGTCTTTTTCATCAATAACAGCTTTTGAGTTAGATTCCTGAAAACAACACGACACAGTCAGAACGAATTGTACTGAACAAATCTAAAATGACGAACGTCTGACGCGGTTTAATTCCTGTATCATGAAAAGCCATTTTTGAAGTCAAACTTGGCACTATATTTTTTCCTGGAAAAAATAACAATGAAATGACAATTTTTATGGTTATATGGTTTATGGTCTGACTGCCTCATTGGTCTAGTGGTCGCAAGCGCGTCTCCTGAGCATGGGGTCCTGGGTTCGATTCCCGGGTCGGGCAAAATGTTATTGGGTTTTTTCATTAGGAAATTCTCAGTAGCACCCCGGAGTCTGGATTTGTGCCCGGTTAATGGCAATAGGCTCGCCCCCTATTACATGGTACTTATAACATAACTGGTGAAATGTGGGTGTACTATACACCTCTGTCTACCCCTTCGGGGAAATACAGGCGTGATGTTATATCAAACTATTAATTTACAAGTCACACGCATATTTTTTTTACACCAGCCTGAAAGAATATTTGCAGGTCATAACATCTAAAATGTTCCAATGCAAACAGACAGACAATGTTCTCATTGACTGGTAGTGAATGCCCATGGCATTGATGCCCGGTTTCTGAGGTAAACGAGGTTTATCTATTAATAAAAAAAAAACATTTTTAGCATTAAAAAAAACATGCTGTATTTTTGTAAGCAATTTGCTATTGAGAAGTAATATAAATTAGTTGAGGGTATTTGGGAATTTTTGCATGGAGCGAGCGAGCGCGATGCGTCGTGTTCACCCACCCACATCTTGTTGTAATGAATGTCGACGGACCAAGCGGTGTACAGAAAAACCTAAACTGGTTTATGTTCTACACTGTATCTGCCAAATGTATGTTTTTTTTTTTGTGGAAATAAATAAATATATAAATAACAAAGCTATTTATTATGAGATTGCTTGGCCAAAAAGTTGACGACCAATCACTTCAATCAACTATGGAATAGACAAAACATGTTTAACATCCCTCAGAAACCGCCATAGGGTATTTGGGGTGCATTAAAAGAGCCTCCACGAGTGACGATATTTAATTGATCGTCCGGCTCACCCTGGGCAGTCAGTCCCGCTACCAACCTGCTGACTGACTAATCTTTTGCCCACGGCATGAGCTATTACCATTACGTAGCTCATGTCGACACGATAGAAGAAGGGTATTTGACTATTATTTTTGATTAGAAATCTAGAAACTATTAGGAAAAATAATTAGCGACAATGAAAAAACTATTGAAATATTTTTAACAGTGCCCAAGTTACAAGCGTTTAAAAATTGCTCACTAGACAGAGACAGCACTACTACCGTCTGACGTCATAAAGCAGTAACGCCATCGCAAAGACACCACTCAGTACAATGTCCGTTTCGCGCGACAAGGACAGAAAATGCCCTCTCCAAAAACTTAAATAGCGTGTAGCTCTTCCCATTTTCTAATTTATCTTATAATTTTATTAACAAATCCTGTTATTATTATTCTTTCTTCTTAATAAAATTGATAGGGTGCATTAAAAGAGCCTCCACGAGTGACGATATTTAATTGATCGTCCGGCGCACCCTGGGCAGTCAGCCCCGCTATCAACCTGCTGACTGGCTAATCTTTTCCCCACGACATGAGCTATTATTATTATGTAGCTCATGTCGACACGAAGAAGAATAAAATTGATAATTTAGAGTAATCGCCAAATACCCTATTGTTCATTTACATAAAGATAAAATAAATAAATACAGGAATCAACCCTCCGCCAGCCGTCAGTCACTACTTAGATACATGAAAATATAATAAAACATGAATGTCGTAAGCCTAATACTACCAATCCGGCGAAAATCTTAGTACCGTCGGCCCTGTGGCTTATCTGTTAATGTTAGCACGGTTTTGTTCCGACAGTGAGTCGCCGCCTGAACAAACAGGACCTCAAATGATACTCCACATATGAGATCCTGGGTAAGTGCTGATGGAAGTGGTAAAAATTATGTCTAGACTCAAAACAATATGAACTAATTTCCTCTGCTTTTTAAAAGAAATTTGTCCCGTTTTGTATGTTACAATAATTAAGAGGAAAATAATACAAGCATTTTTAAATTAATTTAATTTAAATGTACCAAAATTAAATGTGTAAAGAGGTGTCAAAGAACATCAATATAACGAGATCCTAGGGAATCCTTACGTTTTTTCCGGATCTGTCTAAGTAAAAAAAAAAAAATTTTTTCATAAATTAGCATCTATCTGGCTTGCAATATCGTACAGTCCAACAAACTTATCTGACCAAGTGGAGGCGCGCCGCGATCTATGACGACAAGATGCACTTTCACTAGGAGAGACAAGGAAAGAACGAGAAAGAATGACAGTTTGACAAATTATTTTATTATTATTTAAACATTAGTAGTTCAGTAGTTTGATAAATGTTTCAATTAGGTAGTACAGTTTTTGCTCGCTGGGTCAGATAAGTTTCATCAACCCAGCCTATGCTAGACATAGGCCTCTCCCAAGTTGTGCCACAACACTTGGTCCTCTGCCGTCCGCATCCAGTCTCTCCCAGCCACTCTCTTTAGGTCGTCGGTCCACCTGGCGGGGGGACGGCCTATACTGCGTTTGCCGATTCCCGATTTCCACATAGGACTCGTCTGCTCCAGCGGCCATCGGTCCTTCGACAGACATGGCCAGCCCACTGCCACTTCAGCTTACTGATCCTACAAGCTATGTCGGTCACTCCGGTTCTTCTCCGGATAATCTCGTTACGGATTTTACCCTTCATAGAAACTCCCAAGCATAGCTCGTTCAATAGTTCGCTGAGCGAATTTGAATTTATGGACTAGCCTAACTGTCAGTGTCCACGTCTCGGCGCCGTAAGTTATGATAGACAGGACGCACTGGTTGAAGACCTTCGTCTTCAAACTTTGCGGTATAGGCGACAGATAAGTTTGTCAGACTAATCATCATCATCATCATTTCAGCCGAAAGACGTCCACTGCTGGACATAGGCCTCCCCCAAGCATCGCCACAACGACCGGTTCCTGTGCCTTCCGCATCCAGCGGATTCCCGCGACGTTTATCTGGACGTCGGTCCACCTTGTGGGGGGCCTACCCACGCTGCGCCTTCCAGTACGCGGTCGCCACTCCAGAACTTTACTGCCCCATCGGCCATCCGTTCTGCGAGCAATGTGCCCCGCCCACTGCCACTTAACTTTGGCAATTCTTCGGGCTATGTCGGTTACTTTCGTTCTCCTGCGAATCTCCTCATTTCTGATTCGATCACGCAGGGACACTCGGAGCATAGCCCTCTCCATTGCCCTTTGAGTGACTTTGAGCCTTCTTATCAGACAACTACTTCACGATACGTTCTTGTCAGACTAATACTTACAATAAATCTCGTTTTATTTCTTATACTACTATGGAATAGTTAGAGACAGTTGCATAACGCGTAGTTATCTCAACACTGAACAGGGCCAATACTACCATCTCCCCCGCAGATTGTAGCAGCCAATATAATAGTTTAGTTGTAAGGTTAAAACAGTAAGAAATGAGCTGACATTAGCTTGAGATGCCAAATGTCATTCCCATACATTTTTTCCTTTCCGCAGGTGTGAACTGTTACGGAAATAGATCTTGTCATAGAAATATAACACATAGAAACCCAGTAGACGCACGCAGAGCGACGCAAATCCAGGTTAGCCTTAAAAGGCTAACCAAGCCTATCAGTACGTCAGTGCTCAAGGTCAAGTCTTAGTGCGAACCGCTCCCGCAATTTATTAAAAAAATGACTCACTGTGCAGTGAAAGGGGGTCACAACTCGTCACATAATAACAAAAAACATTTATAGATCTCATTTCACGGGTAAGTACAACCTGGCATGATATAATCTTGAGTCAAAACACAAAAATAATTCATAAACTTGACAGACGCCATAACAATGAAAATGTTGCTAGGTATGGGAAAAATATTTTACCCCATATTTGTTTTTTCGTTGTACAGTTTGACAAAAACTTCTAAAATCAGAACTAATTTTCCATGTAATAATATAATTTTTGTATATTTTCTAAGGCCCGTATTACAGAAGCTTACTCAAGTACAGTTTAAACTCCAATCACCTGATCACTACTTGAGGATAGAATCGTTACTTGAGTATCGGTCTTATTCCAGAACGGTAATTATAAACTTTAATTCAACAACAAAACACACGAATTTGACCTGAAATATAATAGAAATCTCTACTCAAGCGTAGTCTGGACCACGCTTGAGTGATTACAGATCAAATATCTGCCCAAATACCGAAACAGGTGACAATATAAAACGAAACTAAACTCAGCTGAACTGTGATCAACAAATCTCTGCTTGAAGGACGTTCTAAAATCAAAGCTCAACTTAAAACTAGTTTTAAACAGAGATCAACGCTTGAGTATCCTTCTGGAATACGGGCCTAAGAGTATTGAGTTAATCTGAGTTTTATCTTGCAAGAGATGTGTCTGTAAACACTTAAATTGAATTTATATGATTATGGCTTAGCAAAATTCTGCAAAAAACGCGATTTTAAAAGTTGCAAATTTATCAATGTATGACTAGTGGCGGCCCCCCCCCCCCTTTGGGGGAGGCCTTTGTCCAGTGGTGGACATTTTTCGGCTGAGATGATGATGACTAGTGGCGCCCCCATTTTATGTACTCTTATGCCAAGCTATACTTTTTAACCGACTTCAAAAAAAGGAGGAGGTTATATTAGTAGTGTTTTAGGATAAATAAAATGGGTACCCTTTTCTTTTTTATGCTAAATAATTTTGAATCACGTATTTTGCATTTGCCAAATAATTATTATTTAAGGGTTGCCATTAGCTAAATCGTGTTTTATTTTATTATTTTTAACGATTCACATGCGTAAATATGCGAAGTGAAATCTAAAGACATGAATTGTGGAAAGAAAAAATCGCTAACGAGCAGGATTCGAACCTGCCGCATTGGCATCAAGTCTACGATCAATTACCTGGGACTCGTCCTCGATAGCCGGTGGGACTTTGGGCCGCACTTTAAGCGGTTGGTGCCAAACCAACCATTTCGTCGTAACGCAAAAACCCGTTCTTAATGGTTTAACCATTCAGTTGACGTTTATTGAACTTAGCCTTAATAAATAAATAAATGAATAGGTAGGTATCTAATAAAAAATATCTGACAGCTAAATGATTATCTTACCATTCACTGGCTGCAAAATTCTGAACGCAACGTATTTTTCCCTACTTTTTCGGGAAATGTAATTTACTTGCAACATTATTTGTGCGCTTGTGTGCCTGTTGGTGAGCTCGCTTACACAAACATAGATCTTTATTGTGCGTCACTATAAGCTGATCTGTTAAAGGGAACTATCAGTCTATGTGTTATATGTCTATGGATCTTGTCTCGTGCCACAGGCCAGTTAAGTGCTAGTCTGTTGTTACCTAAAGTGCATCTCCTGTAACATTTGCGCGGGTTTTGCGAGGACTCGCAGCGCGACACGAGCGAACAGGCTATGTACAGTAAGGGCAATAATGTTGTTAGTCTGTTGTTACCTAAACTGCATCTTCTGCAGCATTTGAGCTTGTTTGTGCGGGGTCTCGCAGCGCTCACGACGACGAACAGGCTATGTACAGTAAGGGCAATAGTGTTGTTAGTCTGTTGTTACCTAAAGTGCATGTCCTGCAGTATTTGAGCTTGCTTGTGCAGGGTCTCGCAGCGCTCACGACGGCGAGCAGGCTGTGTATAGTATGGGCAATAGTGTTGTTAATCTGTTGTTACCTAAAGTGCATCTCCTGCAGCATTTGAGCTTGCTTGTGCGGGGTCTTGCAGCGCGACACGAGCGAACAGGCTATGTACAGTAAGGGCAGTAGTGTTGTTAGTCTTTTCTTACCTAAAGTGCATCTCCTGCAGCATTTGTGCGCGCTTGTGCGAGGTCTCGCAGCGCGACACGACGGCGAGCAGGCCGCGCTCCGGCACGTACCACACCAGCGCTGCACCTATCGCCTTCTGGAACTCCTTGTGTGCGTTCTCCACCTTCGCGCTGCAAAGTCATACCACACCTTTACCATGTACTATGTAGCCTAGTCTTACAATTAAGGCAAGGCACGCACGGGCTGTTGCCGGTGGTCAAATGCCAGCCTGAATAAAATGTCGCGCATGGGCGAATTGCGTTTATCATAGATATGAATGGCAATCGACTGCCCAGTCACTAAACCGCTCGTGCGCGTCTAGCTTAAGGAACTAGTTATAACTAGTTTTTAAACCAAAACACATTTTGATTTTTACACTAAGCGACGTGAAAATAAATTGTTTTTACACATAAATCTTGGAATATAATGTTAGTCGAAAATAAAGACTAGCCGCAAGTTTCAATAAACCAAACAACATCGCGAAACCCAAATTGTGTTTTCTTATTTAATGTTTTAAACACTTAACGAGTTTTAAGTCATCAAAAGATACCACAACTTTTATGTTGCATCCTACGCAGTCACTACACAGTCGTAAGCGTGGATTTATATTTAAGGTGAATGCTACAGGGTAGCCCGCGAAATTCAAAATTTCTTGCGTTTTTTGCAAATTATATTTGTATTTCACGTTGTGTATAATTCGAAATATGATTCGCGGTAATAACAACAATATATCTACTGAATAATACTCATAAAAATTATTAACTTAGCTCTATATGCTGTAAAAGCTCGATTATATTAATTTACGATCAAATTTATATTATCGAGCTTCTAGAGCTTATAAAGCTAAGTTTATATTTTTCATAAGTATTATTCAGTAGATATATTGTTATTACTACCGCAAATCGTATTTTGATTGATATACAACTCAAAACAGAGCTACAATTAGCAAAAAAACGCAAGAAATTTTGTATTTCGCGGGCTACCCTGTAGCATTCACCTTAACATGATATAGAAATATATATAAAAAAAAAGTTTGAAAATAAAATTTAGAATATTTAGAAAAGCGTTTTCAATTGGCAGTTTTCAATATGATACAATAAACACTACAGATTCGTTTTCGTCACTCATTTGCATAAAATAACTTTCACGAGTGGCGAATTGGCGATACTAAACGTACGCCCAGCTCACCCTGAGCAATCAGCCCCGCTTCCATCTTGCTAATTGGCTAATAATCATTTGGTGATTTATCTAAGTGTCGTAATACTCACTAGTCCTTGAGATCATCAGGTACGGGGATTTCGAACTTGTGGAAGGTGTTCTTGTCAATGGGTGTTTTGGGGGTCTTCACTCGGAGGCGGTCTTTTGGCACAATTTCTGTGTAGCAGTTGTCCCACTCCAGATATTCTATCACCAGAAAGTCGCCCCTCATCATCTGGAAAAAATGACAATGTTCAAGTAATAGATTGATGTGATCGATGACGTGAGAAGAGACCGAACGAAAATGGATTTTTATTTTCGTCCGAATACCGAAACAGAAAATGTCCAACAAAATATAAAAACATATCTACTTCTTTTACATTGATTTGTTTGGTAAAAGTACTATAAAAATAAAATATATCAATCTTTAAAACATTCATCCTCCAAGCCTTTTCCCAATTATATTGGGGTCAGCTTCCAGTATAGCCAGATGCGGCTGAACATCAGTATTTTACACGGAGCGAGTTATTTTTTGTTTTGTCTACTTATTTATGTTTTACATAAATTAATTAAATACATTCCTGAAGATATTTATCTTTACTTGTGTTAAATTGATGAGTTTTTTTTTTTTTGTTTTCACAGGGTTACGGTAAACATGTTATTTTTTTGTTTTATTTTATTTAATTTTTTTATTATTCATTTATTAAAGACAACAGAGGGTCCAGTGTGTTAGTAACAAATTAACTTAACCTATGTTAGTACCTAATAACTAGAAAAGATTTGGTCCGATCGACCAGTGCCCACTCGAGCCGGCTATCGGTCCGTGCTGCAATCGCACGCAGGATGGTGTTGGGGCTGCCGCGCACCCTGCGCAGTAGTGAGGCGGACTTTTTGCGCCAGACGGCGTTAAACCCGTCGGCATGCGCTTCGGCGAACATCGCCGACGCACTACAAAAGCGCGGCAGCCTCAACAGCGCCCTGAACGCATTATTATACGCAGAGCATTGTAAGCCCTTTGGGTATATCCAAACCACAGGGCCCCCGAGTACAGCGATGTGCAGTATGCCTTAAAAAGGGCTATTTTAACTGCGACTGTACATCGAGAGAACCTGCGGGCCAGCATGTTCGCCCGAACTGACAATGCCCTGCGCTCCCTTTCCAAATCTATATTTGTCTTTCAGGTCATCCGTAACCAGGTGGCCCAAGTATTTAAATTTATAAACCCTGTTTATCGGGAGACCTTTTAAGAAGAGAGGAGGGACCGTAGTAGGACACCTGGCACCAGACCTGAAGACAATATACTCGGTCTTCTTGCTGTTGTAAATTAAGCCGTGTGTCACAGCATACGACTCGCACACCTCCAGTAACTTACGGACAGCACCCACCGAGGGAGCCAGCAGCACCATGTCGTCTGCGTAGCTTAGGTTGTTAAAACAAACTCCATCTACATAGCAGCCAACATGCATGCTGCCGAGTCGCTCGATCAGTGCATTCACATATAGACCGAAAAGCAAGGGCGAGGACAATCCCCCCTGTCTTACCCCGCATTCCGGCCTACACGGTTCCGAAAGCTCTCCTGCCCATCGCACTCGTGATTCTTGGTTTAAGTACCAGTGCTTGAATGCTTATTGTGGCGAGAAATAAACATTATCTTATCTTGTCTTGAGAAGTGATGTGAACTCTGGTGGCAGCGCTGTATCTTCTAGCTTTTGCCAAAGTACATCGTATGAGACAAGGTCAAAAGCCTTGGATATATATATATATGTATTAACGTAGTTACTAGACGTTGATTTTATTACTATGACATAATAAAATATTGTTATTAATTATGAATTGTGATGATGTATATTTGGTGGTTATATTATTGTGTATTTTTTTAAATTAATGTATTTACCTAATAATTTTGATTTATTGAATTGTAACTAAAGTGATTATGTTCAAACACAATGTAAAAATTGTTTCTGAATAAATAAATTGAATTGAATTGAATTGATAAGTCCAGGAACACCGCGTATACGGGTGTTTTTCTATCCGTGTAATACTTTATTAGCGTGCTTATAGTATATAGTATAGTAGTATAGTATATAGTATAGTAGTATAGTATATAGTATAGTAGTAGCTCGTCGTAATACTCGTAATAGATATTTAGGAAATGTTTAAAAAATCTTTCAAAGGTTTCACTGCTTTTTTGTTTTTTTTTGATTTAGTCTGATTTTGATATTTTGATTTAGCCCGAATACTCGGGCTGAATCAAAATATCAAAACCAGTTTGTATTTGTTTTAGTTTTAATGTATGCACTTGCCTATATTATGTAATTGTGTAACATGTAATTCAAATTTTTACTTCTCTTTGGCGAATTATGTAGCCTATAGCCAAATAATTATAAGTGTTATGTACGCCGTTATTGTCATGTACATCAGACCAGTTACAGATTAGTTAAGAGTATAGTGATTATTTTAATGTACGTGATGTGGCTGTACTTCTATAAATAAATAAATAAAAAAGTATAGTATAACGGGCTGATTTCCGCAACTCCACGATCAAGCGTGTATTAGCGTGCTTTAAACTGATAATGGCCGTCTCCGTTGACAGCCCAGGTCGAAATCCGAACTGGGAATCGCGGAGCTCAACATGCTTATTTAGATGAAAGTTAAGCACGCTATCAAGCATCTTGGCTATGACGGTAGCGAGTGAGATTGGCCTGTAGTTTGACCTGTCTGACACGTCTCCGGTCTTACTTTTAACTACTGGCACCACCAGGGTCCGCATCAGGTCCGGGGGCAAGTATGAATGACACAGACACAAGTTGAATAGTAGTGCGAGTACTCGGGGCAGGTGCGAACCAGCATACATTAGGTGCTCGATGCTGAGCCCATCGTGCCCAGGGGATTTCCCTCTTTTCATATTATTAATTTTTGTCCTGACATCTCTTGCAAGTATAACAGTATGTACGTCCGCATCTTTGAGTACAGCATCGAGCTCCCTGCATGGTAGTCCCAGAGGTGACTGTGTGGCAAACTGGGTTTTGAACATTTCGGCAATATCTTTTGGGTTGGCAACCCCGTCGATACCCACAGGTATGCCAGGCCTAGGATTCAGCTTATTCGTACTCTTCCAGAAACTTTTAAAGTCCGAATTAGCATAGTTTTGCCTACTTATTTATGTTTTACATAAATTAATTAAATTAATTTTATTTACTACATGTGTTTTAAACTAGTCTGCATCCGTCACATTACTACTTATAACTCAAAAAAAATTATTTCAAAAAATACTGACAACAAGAGAATAAAAAAAAACTTCTTCCTAAAGAGGAAGGCAGAGAAGTATTGTCATTCCCCTTTGTTATTGATGATAATAAAATTGAATATTAATTTAATAAAAAACTAATGTTCAGCCCCTTTTCAAGACTTTTTTTTCATTTACTATTAACTGGTTGCTCAGCAACAGCCTGCAGATGTTTTAAGTCAATATGATTCAACAACGGTGTTTACTTTTAACTAAATTTTGTGCAGCCTCCCCCATTAGATGGATCGACCGAGGCAGATGGATGCAGAAGGCAGAGGACTAAGTATTATAGCACAATTTGACTAAGACCCAAGTTTATAGTAGAATGTAAAGCTGCAGGCTGAGTTGAAAATATTTATGAAATTAAGATTTTCTATGCAGGGTTGATAAAAATCATGTTTTTTTTTGTTTATGGCAGATTTTTTTAATAAAAAAAATCTTTAAAAATCATGATTTATTTGATTTTTTTTTCACTTTTTATTGGACTTCGAAAGATTTTGTTGATTTTTATTATTTACATACTTATAACTGATAAAAGTCCAAATATTTTCTCAAAAATCCCAATGGTTCCGAAGAAAAACTAGATAATTAAAAAATATTTTTTTCTCTCTCATTAATTAGTTATCATTTTTTAAACGGTTTTCATAAATGTTAATCTGACATAGAATCTTCCATATTTATGACAAAAATTGCTATGTCAAGATAAAAAAAACAAAACTTGAAGAAGACCTACCTACTACTCTTTATTTACTTAAAACTCTTACCTACTTGTTCACTTATTATTAATTTTTTACCCGACTGCGCCAGAAGGAGGGTTATGTTTTTCGAGTGTATGTATGTATGTATGTATATTTCTTTGGCACGCTCTGTGGCCTAAACGGCTTGATGGATTTTAGCTTGAGAGGTGTCGTTAGATTCGTCTTAATTCTGAGAGTGACACTGGGTATATCAAAATTATAAAAATCAAAATGGCCGCTTTTTGGAGCCATATTAAGTCATCAAAAAAATTTTTTTTTCATCAAATCCTGTCGAGTGGGGTATCAAAATAAAGGGTTTTATAAATGCTTTACAAAAACATATACAACTTATATGTTTAAATGTAATTTGGAATGAGAAATGCTAAAAAACAACAAAATATTCAACGTTAAAAATGAATTGGGTACCCTATATATTTATGTGTGACTTTAAAAAAATTACATTAATAGCGCGATAAAACATGACAGAACTAAAAATTTTGAAATAAAAAAGTTAATTGAAACCGACTGCGTGTAAATATAACTGAAAAGATATAAACAAGACTTGTGTAGGTATATCTGAAAGTATCAAATCAACACGCAGGCGGAGGCTACCTATGAACTACATATGTAATTAATGACCAAAAACATACGTATGCTCCGCCTGCGTGTTGATTTGATACTTTCAGATATACCTACACAAGTCTTGTTTATATCTTTTCAGTTATATTTACACGCAGTCGGGTTTTTTGGTTTTGTTAATTAACTTTTTTTTTACGAAGTTTTACTAGTATGCAACTTTGTAAGAATTAAAAAATCCATAAGTAAATCTTAGTATGACAGTAGGAAACAGTTCATTCAAACTTATAAGGATTTTTACTAGTCAGTTCCGAAAAGTAAATTCAACATCTAATTGAAGTATATCCTAACTCGATTTTCTTGACAATTTGTAGTTTGTTATTACCATATTTTTATTTAATATTCAGAAAAGATAAAAACTGTATAATTTTTAATATGAATTTTTCTTTTCTAATCCCATGACATTCTGATTTAACTAAATCAATGAAATTTAATGGGAAAAAATCAAGTTTGATTTGAATCAATCAACCCTGGTTCTATGTGAACAGAATGTAAAGCTGCAGGCTCAGTTGAAAATCTTGTATTTATGAAATTAAGATGTCAAAAAGATTTACATGGTATGGTATGGTAGGTATACCGTGACATGCAATAATTTAAGTGTTAGTGACTATATTAGTTTAAAAAACAACTATGAAGTCGTTTTGTATGTGAAAAAAAATTAAAATTGTAGGCAGAATTGAAAATATTTATGAAATTAAGATGTCCTTCCTATGTGAACAAAATGTATTGTAAGCACTCGCAAAAATTGATTGCTTTTACTATCACATTTTATAGCTCAGTTCAAGTAATGCAACTCAAGAATAGATAAAGGCGTTAATACCCGGAAGTATATTGACGGCATTGAAGCATTATAATATGCACAATTGATCCTATTTCCTTTCTCTAAGAAATGCGCAATGCGACATAAAACGACATTATATGGAATTTTCTAATTTAATATAAACATTCCTCATGTGAATATAATTTCAGTATTTTTTTTTATGTATACATACAGGAAGCCATTTGGGTCGAATTATTAGCTAATAGATACTGATGGTACTGTAGTTCAACTATTAAATGTTATAGTCTGATAAATGGTGTGTCATATAACCAGTAAATTAAGAAAAAAAATGCAATTTTCAAAATGATCCATCCAAGTACTTAATAAACATTCAGCACTTCTTAGAGCATACAATATTATGAATAATAATTAATCATTGGTAGTAATTGGTACCTACTAGAGATAATTCCACTCTTGGCTTCTGGTTTTTAAGTATTCTGTGATAGTGAAATTACAGAAGGTACAAGACAATGGTGTTGATTCTCTTGTTCACAAACTAAACTTATTTTAAACTATCTCTATCTTTTACTGATAGTAGATACAAGAAAGGGATGGCAACAATTTTTGAACTGTCAAATTAGTTAATGTGTTACATTTCTTTGTATTTTAGTGGGCATGTTGCGAGATCACAACTAAACTTGTATGGAAATTTTTAATCCAACTAATTTGACAGCTCTAAAATTGTTGCCATGCCTTTCTTGTTTCTACTATTAGTAAAAAGAGTGATAGTTTAAATAAAAAAAATATTTCTGTGATGAACAGAAGTGTTTGTGTTGGTATGAGTGTTTCTTATGTATTATAAGTATGTATTTACAAAAAAAAAGTATATAAGTATTTTATCCATTGTTTAGTACCCATAGTACAAGCTCTGCTTGGTTTGGGACTAGATAGTGCTGTGTAAAAATGTCCCAAAAAGTATTTATCTATTAAGTATTATGAATTCAAGCATGATTATTTTTCACTGTACAATTACAATACAACACTGCATGCTGGTATGCTGATTATACCCAAGTGAACAAAAGTGAAGTAAAAGTGCACCTTTAAACTAGGGTACACAGTTAAAAGTTGCATGTATTACACCCCAATGATTATTAATGCCTTGTTAATTTCCATAATGAAATTAATTTCTTTACACATATCCCTGCAGTACTGTTGGTATGTATGTACTCAGGGATAAAGGATTTCTTCATATTTTAAAAGATACCTTCATGAAACATCTATACATTTGTTTTTGTTTATCATAAACGTGAAAAGGGGTCATTCATTGTACTCATCATTATGAACAACTTTAATTATGGGGCCAACACTGAAATTGCAAGAAAAAATCTGCTGTTCCATACATTTTGTTGATTTATATGAACACAAACAATGTTAATGGTTGTTTAACCAGATAATTATCAGCACATTTTAACATGTTATAGCAGTGCAGGTAATTGTTAAACAATTTTGTCTGCTTCATGGATGGCTAGTGTTAACCCTTTAATTGGCACAATGATCTGACATCGGAAAAATAAAACTAATTTTGGTTTTACCCATGGTATAATAACACCAGGTAGTCTCTTCCCGTGACAGCTAGGTCACGTGATTGCCTCCGTACTACGTCATCGGCCGTGGAGCCAATAGCGGGCTGTTAGATTGACACTTGTCAGTTTGATGTGCTGCCACTTTGTGAAAATAAATTACCCGAGCAAAATGCATTTTTTCATTTACTTTCTTCTATAAAGAATCACTTTTTAACTAGTAATTTAATATAGTTTCCTTTATTAACTAATTAGATGAATAACACGAGATAACAAATAGTTAGGCTAGTTAGGAATTTATTTTATATTCATTTTGAACAAAAATCTCCTTGAGTATATTGAAGATATCAATCAATGGCAGCACTGATCGTGACGTTGCTTGGAGGCATCGCGCTGTCATTGCGGGAAGAGAATACCTGGTGAAACATCTTATTATACCATGGTTTTACCTAGCTTAGGGCCGGTATTTCAATAGTCTCATTACTTTTAACTGGGAATAAATGTGACATCTTGACAGATTTTCTATACTAAAACTGTCAAAATGACAAACTTATTCCTCAGTTAAAAGTTAACTAGCTATTGAAAGACCGACCCTTAATAAGGTAAAAACCAAAATGCATTTTTTTTATATGGTGCTAAATTTATGCCCTTTACCTTCAGAAGGGTTAAAATACAAATTCAACCGCATCAGGCATACTGGAAGCTGACCACCATATTTGAGAAATAGCCAGGCTAATGATGACTCATTGATAAGTTTCTGCTACAATTGTTCAAATTCAAATCAGCATAGGTACTGCAGATATTGATATTCAGTTTTTTATTAATTGCTTATAAGATATGGTAATGGTATATGAAACATAAGACTTGATAACCCTTACATTTATTTTTATGTAAGAGAAGATACATATTAATGCATAATCAATAAAATAATCAAATGGCAATCTTGTATAAGATGTCAAGTAAACAAACATTCCCGCACGCGTAGCATGACCACTGTAGACAATAGCTATGTCTACGAAAGGGTAGACAAAATGACAGTTAAAGTACTATACAATGTCGTTTAGTCTATTCTTCCGTAGACATATCTCTTGTCTAAAGTGTTCATGCTATGTTCCTGATAATTATCTCTTAAACTAAAAATTAATCTTAAGTTAAGTTAGTCTTTTAGTCTACATCACCAAGCTAGAATAAAATGAGGGGACAAAAATTCAGGTCTAAACACAAAGAACTGTCAGTATGCATATTTTACCAATTAAATGAGGGTACAACTTAGTGACAAAGAGCAGGTTTTATGTAATTCTTATTATTTTGCAATGAATACAATTTATTTATGGCCCAGGTGAATATGCCGACTTGTTTATCATCATTGTAGAATATCTGTACCAACTGATGTTTATCTAATAAGTGTCCTGACATACCTATGTAATAATAAAACACACTGAGGGTAGAATAAAATAAAAACATTCTAGAAAATATAGCTGAGATAGGGTGCATTATATTATTTGTTATATATGTAATTCAATACCTTGATGTTGGCTGTCCACCACCCACATGCTTCCTTCTCATTGGACCTCGCGTATACCTCCACCTCTTGGTTTTCCACGAACTCTGTGTGTTTGCCGGTGTCTTTCGGTGGTAGGAACACTTGGGAGAAAGGGAATTTCGACTCCGGCTGCCAGCTACAATACAAAATAAATATGTAAATAAAAATACCCGCACTATTTTAGTCCAAAAATATTTATATCAATAATTATAACACTTACTCATTTTCAAAGGCTACGAGAACCTCGTTGTCGAGCACGTCGGTGACAATGGCCTAAAAATAAAGAGATTTTTAGAACATTCCAACGATATACCAACTTCGTGATGCGCTAGAAATAAGATATCTAGGTCATTTAAGTGTATATGCGCAAATATAAAAATGTGTTGCATGTCGTTCCAATTTCATAACACCTAAATCGCAGCTAAAAATACAGAAAGCAGCATAATTATTACAACACATGGAAAAATCACGCCCTGACAGGCGGACATGGCGTCCATTCCAGCCGTGATGATCTTCCCGGAAAAATATTTTAGTAAGTATAAGAATTACCCAGGTATTGATCGTTGGAAATAATTGAATAAACATTACACTAATCAAAATAATACTTGTTGTGTGGAATTTTAACGTACTTCACAATTTACAAACCTTATAATAAGCACCATTATCACCGTACACCTCGACCGACAAATCCTCCATTTTGGTTTGAAAGCGTATTTGGCGTTTTCGGAGCGAGAACGAATGTTCGTAGAGAATTGACTGGCCAATCGTTAACCAGTATTCCAGCATAGACAAGAACGATTAGTTTTTTTTAAAGTGCTACTATGCTATGGTTGCTTTTATGAGTCAACGAAATTTTTGAATTTGGAATCCCCTGAAAAGACGTTTTAGTAATAGTAATACCAAAAAAAAAACCCGAAAAGATGTAAGACAAGACTTGTGTAGGTAAGTATAAGGGGAAAGTATCAAATCAACACGCAATCAATAAAGCGAGTAAGAATTTTTAGTTTTCATATCATGTTTTTTGCGCTTTCCGGTTGATGGCAATAGGCTCGCCTCCTATTACATGGGACTTTTAACTTAACTAGCGACATTTGGGTGTACTAGACATACTATACTATACACCTCTGCCTACCCCTTCAGGTAATACAGGCGTGATGTTGTGTTTTTTTTAACGCGCTTCGCGCTATTTTTATTTAAAAAGACACATACATTTAATTATAATATGTAGTGATCGCAACGACAATACAGACTAATAGACGCCCAATGTTGAATATAATGCGTACAATAAATTCTACCATTAGCTGAGGCTACTGCAATCGGATTGGTCCTACCAAGGCGGCTATTGGCTAATCACTAACGCGGCTATTTTGACGGTTCATTAAATGATCGAAACTGATTTGAAGATTTGTGGAAGATTTAAACCGGCGAATAGTGGCAACCTACATTAGTGAAATTTCATAGATGTGTTGCAGACATCGGTTGCCTGTTATCATTGACTTATACCGTAGACGGATACCTACCTATGGACTCGAAATGCCTACGAAATACGAGTGGCATATTTACAACATCCGGGCCACAGTAATGGCGGCCATAGCTCCCGGAAGTAAGTAATCAAACCTAAGAAGTTATTAAGTAATCAAAACTAAAAAGTATCGATATCGATACTCGTGTTTCTTACCAGAGATGTGTGCTGATGAAAATAATTTTCAAGTAGTAATAAATAATGCAATTATATCAAATATTAAGTTCGGCTGTCCCTAGGACATAAAAAAATCAAGCTTCTAAGGCCCGTATTCCAGAAGGATACTCAAGCGTTGATCTCTGTTTAAAACTAGTTTTGAGTTGAGCTTTGATTTTAGAACGTTCCTCAAGCAGAGATTTGTTGATCACAGTTCAGCTGAGTTTAGTTTCGTTTTATATTGTCACCTGTTTCGGTATTTGGGCAGATATTTGATCTGTAATCACTCAAGCGTGGTCTAGACTACGCTTGAGTAGAGATTACTATTATATTTCAGGTCAAATTCGTGTGTTTTGTTGTTGAATTAAAGTTTATAAATACCGTTCTGGAATAAGACCGATACTCAAGTAACGATTCTATCCTTAAGTAGTGATCAGGTGATTGGAGTTTAAACTGTACTTGAGGAAGCTTCTGTAATACGGGCCTAAGTCAAGTCAAGTCCCCTTCGAGGAAATACAGGCGTGATGTTATGTTATGTTGTCTAAGTCAAGGCAATCATACGGCTATATCACATATTTTGATACTCGCAAACTCACATAACAAAACTTATAGGGTACTTCGCGTTGACCTAGAATCATGAAATTTGCCCAATTTACCGAAATATCGATATTTTTTCTATATATCGAACTCCGATCGCGCATGGTAACAGGTGTGCAACTTGGGCAAGCAAGAATTGGTTGTGAACATATTTAATAGTTTTGTTATCCAACATCGTCAACGAGACATCAGCTCTAGATTAGTATTAGTTTTCACATGTATAGTGTAAAATATGAACTGGCCGGACTTGTGGAGTTTTTAATACGTCCATATCCCAGTGTATTGGTACACGCAATAAGAGCCCACTACGTCCAGTGTACAATGCGGTACACAATCAGTTATTTTCTTTAGTTCTAGTCTCATTATATCAAATTCATTATTAGCAGTTTGCATTTCAGGATGTGTAATCCAGATATCAGCGATAAAAAGTTAAGAAAAAATGAATGATAGTAGTAATAAATAAATAGGAAAACCTTCTCATTCTGAGAAGCCCGTGCCCAGCAGTGAGTCAATAATAGGCTACTTATAGCAGTGAGACAATAATGGGATGCATAAGTTATGTAGTTAAGGCGACAGTCTGACCAAAGTAGCACTTGTGAATAGCACAATAGAAGGAAATAGTACTTCTGGAGTTGGACACGGGGACTGTGAACACAACCTGGAACTCTTTCATGATAAATATTCTACTCACCTATTCACTTACTTGATAATATTAGTAATCCTGGATTACGATTAAGAAACCTATGATAGGTCACCGTCATATCTTCAGTGCGTGTTCTACGACACATAACACCTTTTCGATAGTTATTAGCTGCTAATAACTACTTAACATACATTTTACACGTAATTGACTACAAAATCAAATGTAATTGTACTAAAACAATATAGTGTTATGAATATCCTTTCGTTAGTCATTTGAAGATTGTGTACACTTGTCTTATGAAACACTCAAAAACGTTGCTGGAGTTGGAACTTGAGATAAATTGAACTAAAAGTGGCTATTGAAGATAAAAATGATAAAACAATTTGCTGTTATAAATAATAATAACAATTTACTTATCTCGTAACAAGTAATATTTCACGAACAACATACAAGATAGTAGTAACAAGTAATTTGCACGATCGTTGCTCGAAAAAGAACACTATCAAAACTGTGCAATAATCTGTATTTATTTATTCTCACTGTTTGAATGTCACATAATTATTACAAACAAATTATAGAATACTGAGTTTTACAATGTTCAATAAATTTACCACAATAATAAAAAACCGGCCAAGTGCGAGTCGGACTCGCGCAGTAAGGGTCCCGTACCTCTCAACGACCTGATACCCCATAAAACTGATTTAATTTACGAGAGTTTATCAAAAGACATCAACGTACAGTGCGAGAAATATGAATTTTTGCATGACTTTCTTACGCAGGTACCACCACATATGTCTATGTTTGTCTTATTTTTAGTATTTATTGCTAAACTACATAGTATGCACTATAATCTGACCAAGTTTGACGCTGGTATATATTACCGTTTCGAAGATAGAGCAGGAACAAAAACGTTGAAAAAATGCATGTTTTTTGAGGTTTCTTGTATGGTTTTAGACTTTTTTTTGTTTTTAGTATTTGTCGTGATACACCCTCATAGCAACACATATTCTGAGAAAATTTCAACCGGTTACCAATTACCGTTCAAAAGATACAGCCCTGTGACAGACAGACGGACGGACGGACGGTCAGCGTAGCGATAGTAATAGGGTCCCGTTTGGCCTTCGGGTACGGAACCCTGAAAATGATAGAGAAATATAATGTCAAATGATTTAGAATTATTATTGTAATTAAATATTAATATGTCAAATTGTAAATTTTAAACTTAATTGAATTTTAAACTGTATCGATCATAAATTATTACTTGTAGGTATCATATTACTATTTATTATCATTTGACATAAAATCGGACACTGAATACATACATTTTTCTAATAGGAAGGCTTTTAGTTGTGCATTGAATAAGTTTCTGTTATAAATCAATGTGTTTAGGTTAGTAGGTAATTTATTAAACAGTTCTACTGCTTGGTACTCTAAGCAATGCTTAGATATGTTAAATTTGGGAATCAGTAGCGTGCAGTTTCGCTCTCAACGCTTCATGACTGACGACTGTGTTAGCGGGGGACGTTTCACGATAATAAAATGAAAATATAAATACTATACTCCAAATGTGGAAACAAAATATGGACTGTCGTTGACTGTCGTACTTATGGCCCATAGAACATAAGCTGTCAAGTAAACAAACTAGGGCTGTTGAATTTTTTTCAAGTATCAAATTTTCGATATATCGATATTTTTGAATATACAATTGGAGTTCGATATATTGAAAAAAAATATCGATATTTCGATATATCGGCCAAATTTCATGATTCTAGGTCAACACGAAGTATATAGGTTTTTTTATGAGTTTGCGAGTATCAAAATATGAAAGAAAAGAAAGAAAAATAGTTTACTGTCACAGTTAACGACGCGCAACATTTAAACAACAGTGATAAACACAAGCAGGTAACTAATAGGTGGGGTTACATAGAAAGTAAAACAAAAAAACACATAGGTAAAAAATTAAAAAGGACAGTCGATATAAAATGTAAGAAAAGTATAGTTGACCGCATGACAGTGGCAACACCTGAGTCTGAAAACCGCCCTTACTGCTTACGAAATAAAGGCGCCGCCAGAGCCAAACTGTTACCACTGACATACGGTAAACCGCACCTAAAATTACATAATAAAAATTAAATATCTTCGTTAGTTCTCAAGACATTGTAGATTATTCTCATTGAAATAGTATTGAGGGAGATCTATGTTAGTGAAGTTTTATTTCAGTCGTGTGGTCTAAAGCACACTCGTTTTTTTATGTCCTAGGGACACCCGACCTTAGTATTTGATATAATTGCATTATTTATTACTTCTTTAAAATGATTTTATTCAGCACACATCTCTGGTAAGAAACACGAGTATCGATATCGATACTTTTTAGTTTTGATAACGTACTTCCCTAGCTATGGCCGCCATTACAGTGGCCCGGGTATTGTAGGTATGCCCAAAGACATTTCTATACTGACGTAATAGACCACTACAGTGTGCGACTGAGATACCGATCTTTACGAAAAAACCTATATGCTAGAAAGAGACATAATAAAATGTCAGTAGAACCGATTTTGACAATTGTAATCTCCCATAGCGTCCCATCAAAATATAATCTCGTATTATTTTATGATTTATTTCACAATCGTTCTGTATTTTATCCAATTAATATCAATAATCGTATTCGTGTAGTATTCTGTGTTATACTGCTGTGTAATTTACATTATTAACCTAAAGAAAGAGATGTTTCACAGGTAAGTATCTGCAGGACAATACTACTTTCATAATGCTTATTTTCATAGAAGTTATTCTTAAAATTATTTAGTAATACATTAATAACATGCAGTAAATACCCTATTTTCTACATAATATGTTATTTTAAATAATTATGTGTTAGATAAAAAAATATTGTGTACGTGAAAATGAAACCGTTTCGCATATGGATTGCTCAAAATATATCGATATGTCGATAGTTTCAATTATATATTTTTTGTACTACCTAGCACCATACATGTCACAAGTTAGTGTCCGTTACTGCTTTAAAAAAATACAATCGAATTGAGAACCTCCTCCTTTTTTTGAAGTCGGTTGAAAGTATTGAAAGGTTGATTTAGTCCGGCCGCACATTGGAAGGAAATCATAATGATTCATTCATTGATCACAGAAAAAATCTGACGCGCCGGAACCTATACCATGGTTGTACTTTTACGATGTTATAATAGTATGTTGTACGTCTATGGCAAAGAGACGTTTCACAGGTAAGTATCTGCAGGACAATACTACTTTCATAATGCTTATTTTACATTTATACAGTTAATTTAGCGACCGCGTACTGGAAGGCGCAGCGTGGGTAGGCCCCCCACAAGGTGGACCGACGACCTGGTGAAGGTCGCGGGAATCCGCTGGATGCGGAAGGCACAGGACCGGTCGTTGTGGCGATGTTTGGGGGAGGCCTATGTCCAGCAGTGGACGTCTTTCGGCTGAAATGATGATGATGATGATGACAGTTAATTTTAGTACCAGCCCCGCAGACTGACAGAATTTTCCGGATCGTATGTCTGCTTTTGACATATTAAAATGTAAATACGGTGCTATTTTATGACAATGTGCGGCCGGGCTAAAAATGCTGTAAAATATTGACCGGCTAACTTCATAACTTCCAGATTTCCTGTCAATCAACTCAGCCTATCGCAGTCCACTGCTGGACATAGGCCTCTCCCAAGTTGCGCCACAACGCTCGGTCCTCTGCCTTCCGCATCCAGTCCCCCCCAGCCACGTTCTTTAGGTCGTCGGTCCACCTGGCAGGGGGGCACCCTACGCTGCGTTTGCCGATTCGCGGTCTCCACTCAAGGACTCGTCTGCTCCAGCGGCCATCGGTCCTTCGACAGACATGGCCAGCCCATTGCCACTTCAGCTTACTGATTCTACAAGCTATGTCGGTCACTCCGGTTCTTCTCCGGATAATCTCGTTTCGGATTTTATCCTTCAAAGAAACTCCAAGCATAGCTCGCTCCATAGCTCGCTGAGCGACTTTAAACTTGTGGACTAGCCCAACTGTCAGTGTCCACGTCTCGGCACCGTAAGTCATGACAGGCAGGACGCACTGGTTGAAGACTTTTGTCTTCAAACTTTGCGGTATAGGCGACGAGAAGACTCGGCGAAGTTTGCCAAATGCTGCCCAGCCCAGACGGATCCTTCTGTTGGCTTCTTTCTGATTTCCTATTTCCTGTAAATGCTGTTATTAAAGAAAAATGGATGGGCACAAATGTTAAAACGAATAAGCACCAAATCTACTATTCTCCGCCAAATAGTGATGCTTGCATTGCTGTGTGGTGCCGGTGTAATTACAATCACATGAGACTTTCCATTTTCATGTCACAGTTTGGCGAACCGACTTGCGGTACCATTTAGGTAACAGCCTAGATGGTATTGCAGTTGTTATTGGCAAAGGTAACCGCTTAACATATGGTGGGCTTTTAGATCGTTTCGCCATCCTATACAATAAAAAAAAAAAAAAAAAAAACTGAAAGCCTCGAAAAAACTACAGGGTTTGCAGTAGATATTTTAAGGATAACTGTATCTTTTAGTGAAATCACCAACGATCCATACCTACGGAATTTGTTCGGGTCGGTGTTTGTTTCTTATAAAGATCTTTACTTTAATAATGGTAAATATTCAAAGTGGTAAGTCTACGAAGTGACGAGTATAAAGTAAAAGTTAAAAATAAATATAATACAAGAAGAGTTAGAGATAAAAAACTAGTTCAACCGAAGATGACAAATTATTATGGAGACAGAAAGTCAAAATTAGTTCCAAAAATCCTATCCTATCCTACTTCCTACTAATATTATAAACGTGAAAGTTTGTAAGTATGGATGGATGGATGGATGGATGGATAGATGGATAGATGGATGAATGAAAGTGGAGTCGAAGTGGAGGTGGAAGTGGAGGTGGAGTGAAGTGGAGTGCAACCAACCAACTGCGATCGCCAACCCGCCTGCCAAGCGTGGTGATTATGGCATATATGGCCAATATATGCTTGGGGGAGGCCTGTGTCCAGCGGGGTGCTGGCCAGGAAACCTCCACGTGTGTCTGACAGCTGCTTGTCCTTCTGGACACGTCTAGAGGGAACGGCAGTTGTTGGGCCGGTGCACCCTGGGCACGGGCAATAAGTCTCCTTTTGACCGGGGGACCTTATTTCCTGTGGCGAATATTCTGGCACGGGAGGGGCCCGATGTGGGCCAATGGGAAGTTGCTCCTCGTGTCCCTCTGAGAAAGCAGAGGGCACTGCGGAGGAGCAGTGGCGGGCCCGGTGAGCACTCACCCTGCCACTGGGCAGGCAGCGGGGGGACTGTCCTTCCCTGCCCCCGTCGGTCTCGTAATCCCAGGAGTGCCTGCTGAGTAGTGTTCTTGCGCCTCTTGGGACCGAGGGTCTTGGCTTCACCGCCCGGACCGCGAGGAAGAAAACCTCTATAAAAAATACGGGAGGTAGGGCCTGTGAGCAGCAGACTCGGGGTAGTCTGCTGCCCGACCAGCAGCTGGCGTAGCTGGCACAGCCGGCGTAGTTGGCGCAGCTGGTAAAGGCCCATGAGGTGAGGTGGCGTGCAGTGTTCCGTGTGCGCCACTGAGAAGGGTGCGGCCAACGTTAGGCCGCACGGTGAGAAGGGGCTCGCCTGCTTGTGGCGGGCCGGGACCTGTCGGGGGTGGTTGTGTGGATACTCACGGGTTCCCACGCCCCCGGCTAAGGTAGTTGAAGGAACACCGTGGTGGTTTTAGTCGGTAAGAGTCCAACACTGGCTTCGCCTACCCCGGGCGGAGTGCGTCCATGAGGATTTCCCCACGGAAAAAAAAAAAAAAAAAGGTCTGTGTCCAGCAGTGGACGTCTTACGGCTGAAATGATGATTAATTGATTTTTTTATTTTTTACTTATGTATTCCTTACCTTCGTGACATTAATAATGTAATTATAATATAGCCCATAATTGCGTAACTCAATCTTTTAAAACAAATAAAATTATGTTTCAAATATCTGTAATTTTAAAACAATAGTTACTTAATAGCTTAGCAGTTTTAAAATACCACCACTCCTTAAAAGTAAGGCCGGTTGAACTATATCGATAATGCGGAAACGTCCATGTCACATCACTAAAAATCACTCCTACACGTGTCAATTTCGCACATATACTCATTTTGCTTTCGGTGACGTGATAATGAGGTGACAGTGCCTCTATTACGTCAGTATAATACCTTTATGGGTATGCCACGCTTATTTCGTAGGTATGACAAGTCCATAGATGTAAGTAAGTCAATGGCCACATGTTTTCTTTTAAATTATTTTAGCCTGGTTGCTAAGACCTTTAAGCCAAGTCATTTATTTGTTATGTGAGTAGTTTTATGGCCTGGTTGCTTAGACCCTCCAGCCAAGTCTTTAGTTTACTCACCCTAGTAAAATGATGGAAACTTTACCAGGTTTTTGAGCGGATAATGAGAAAATACGAAAGTAACGTTTTTCAACATTGTACCATTTACCCACACTTGTACACGTTAACGAGCACTTAACATTTAATAATCCACCATTATTACACATTAACACTCGAAGAAACACAAATTTAGGAAAATAATACAAAATCCACAACACGATCTTTCCGAATTTTCCCGCCAACCTTGGCGAAATCAATGGCCACATTGCGGGGTAAGCGGGGTTGCCACGCGGAGTAGTTATTTTGATATCCCGTAAAGATGTTGCCAAGCAGAGAATATACAAATAGCACGCGATCTCTTTCACCAGACGACATTACACGTTGGTTAACAAGAGACAAAGAATAGAATAGAATAGAATAGATTTTTATTGTTTGTCACAGGTAATTGAAAATACAGATGTTAAAACATAAAACAGTTTCACTGTAACTGTAACTGTAATAGATTCATAATTCAATAACGATTTAATAGATATATTTGTATAAACTAGGTGGATATAGAAGAATCACCGCCTCCATAGGTACAACTCACTGATAATCACTAACAAGTACAGTTTAAACTCCAATCACCTGATCACTACTTAACCGGCGAAGCACCTTATACTCTCACGGATAGAATCGTTACTTGAGTATCGGTCTTATTCCAGAACGGTTATTATAAACTTTAATTCAACAACATAACTCACGAATTTGACCTGATATAGAATAGAAATCTCACTCAAGCGTAATCTGGACCACACTAGAGTGATTACAGATCAAATCTCAGCTGAAATTCCGAAACAGGTGACAGTATAAAATAAAACTAAACTCAGCTGAACTGTGATCAATAAATCTCTGCTTGAGGAACGTTCTAAAATCAAAGCTCAACTCAAAACTAGTTTAAAACAGAGATCAACGCTTGAGTATCCTTCTGGAATACGGGCCTTAGGCCCGTGGCGTGGTCCAGACTACGCTTGAGTAGAGATTTCTATTATGTTTCAGGTCAAATTCGTGTGTTTTGTTGTTGAATTAAAGTTTATAATTACCGTTCTGGAATAAGATTGATACTCAAGTAACGATTCTATACTTAAGTAGTGATCAGGTGATTGGAGTTTAAACTGTACTTGAGGAAGCTACTGTAATACGGGCCTAAGTTCTAGCACAGATTAATGATATATGTACGAGTTCTAGCCTAGACTTGGCAACACTGATGTCAATGTCAAAGTCAAATAATAATGTCAATTTAAGTTTTCAATTATTTGTATAATATGTTTAAAATTGTGTACATAATTGAATACAAAATTAAAGCTAACATACAGTCAATAAATATTTTCAATTTTAATTTGCAAATAATTTATTAAATATTAGGATTTTAAAACACCACATATTACTTTAACAGTAACTCGGAACCCAAAGTATTACTTTGAAAGTAAGTTTAATAAATATTACTTGAAACTACGTTGATATAACTAATTAATTAATTCCATTCAATTCAAATCATATCGTATCTAGGGTCATACTGAATGATCAAGTTTTTAGTAATTTTTCAAAACATTTCAGATGAGTGAGGAAAAGAGTTTGATATTAGTAACCGGAGGATCCGGCCTTGTTGGTCAGGCGATAAAAACAATAATCGATGAAGAAAATCTACAGAAAAATGATAGTTCTAAAAATGAAACTTGGATTTTCTGTGGATCTAAAGATGGAGACCTCAGGTAAAAGGGTCAGAGGATACGAAACGGGGCACTATGAAAAGAACCCTGAAAACATTACACTCCTTTTTTTGGGCAGTCGTGTAAAAAAAAGCGACTGACCAAAATTTTTGCGAAAAAACTCGCCTAATCAAACCTTCGGGACCCAGTGAGATGTATTAGGGTGGGGGAACACCATGGGGCCATTGACCCTGACCAAAGTCAAGGTCATTTATATTAATAACACTGCGGTCAATAACTTGGGGTCAAGGTCAGGTTTCTGACCTTTGACCTTGAGGTCAAGGTCAGGTTTTTGACACTTTGCCACAATATTAAAGGTCAGGTTCTATCAAAATCAAAATGTTTATTTCAGTAACATACATATTAAATATTTTACTTTACAGTGTTAGGAGTCTGCTTTTAAGCAACCTTCTTTGCCTTTGACCTTAAGGTCAAGCTCAGATATTTGACCTTAGAAAAGATTGACCCCCACAAACTTCGCACCCCCTTGATGTACCCATCCAATAAGATCATAAAATAAAACGTGTGGCAAAAATAAATATTTGACAAAAAAAACCTGTTGATTACTCAGTGCCCCATTACGTACACTCTAACCGGTAAAAGTCTGAACTTTGAAATGAGAGGGGTGTATTAAAAGAGCCTCAACAAGTAACAATATTTAATTGATCGACCGGTGCACCTTGGGCAGTCAGCCCCGCTGCCAACCTGCTGACTGGCTAATATTTTCCCCACAGCATGAGCTATTATCATTATGTAGCTCATGTTGACAAAGTAGAAGAAGAAGAATTAGACATATTCTAAGGAAACGAAGGTTAAGGTGAATTACATTACAACACAATAATTACTCTAGACGGCCTAGACCTGTAACTGTGGGTTTGCACCAAAAAACATTTAACATGTAATGTCTCGAAACTTGTCATATGAAACTAATGTCACAACTTGTTTTGTTGATTGTTATGTTCGCACTGCAGAAAACTGGGTAAATTCTTTGACAGATTTCAAAATTTGCTGTTAGCTGTGTTTGCACTGACTAAAAACTTATACATTGACATGTTTGTCTATAGATTTGTCACGGCTGACGTTCGCACTGATGCTTAATCATGTCGCACAACTTGTATAAATCTCGTTTTTTGTGTTTTCCAATGAGGTTGGTAAACATGTATGGCCGAAAGCAGATACTTTGAAGTGTATCGAAATTTATTGTGAAACATGTCAATAGACTATGAAATGTCAAACAAGTTTCGTTTCAACAAGTTGCATAATAATGCGAAAGTGATTCGATACATGGACAGAAAACTGACTTTTCAACATGTTTTTATGTGAATGTTTCGTCAGTGCAAACTCACAGTAATAACACATAGGCAACCTGTACACAGTCAATCTGGATCACAATTTGTGATCAAAATAAATGATTGTGATCCAGATTGATTGCGTACAGAGTGGATTGACAGATTGATGCATCTGATCACAGAATATCTAGATATTTTAAAACCAGGATTGTGATCAAGACTTAATGTGTCAACGCAAGATTGCATCAGTCCACGCTGTATTCTCTTTGATGATGGACATCGATGATACACACAGCAGGGCAACATTATAAATGAAAATTTTAGATCTTCAATATTTCTGCCAGTAGCAAGGTGACATAATGTTACTGCAAATTTTTCTTATTAGTAATTTGTTTGGTTATACCTACACGATGATATGTAATTCGACCTATTCCTTGAAAGGGGTTATACTAGAGCTTATTTGCTACTAAAATGATCCCGTGAACCAGGGGGCGCCAGTTATTTGTTTTTGAGTTATAGCACTTTTAAGATTTTTTTTATACCATCCATCTTCGGGTGGATAACTGCTAATTATAATATATTTATTTTTATAATAACATAACAACACGCCTGTATTTCCCCGAAGGCAGAGGTGTAATAGTACACCCACATTTCGCCAGTTATGTTATAGTCCCATGTAATAGGGGGCGAGCCTATTACCATCAACCGGGCACAAATCCAGACTTCGGGCTGCTACTGAGAATTTTCTAATGAAAAAACCCAATAACACTTTGCCCGACCCGGGAATCGAACCCAGGACCCCACGCTCAGCAGTCGCGCTTGCAACAACTAGACCAACGAGGCAGTACAAAAAAAAAAAAAAAAAAATATAATATATTTATTTATTTCTCCTCACAATACAGAATACATGATAAAAATATTTCATACAAATTACATGATTTAATACAGTCTGGTATAATGTGAGGAGCTGGTGTCTGACGTAGGGCAGTGGCGTGCATTGGCCTACTTCACTTGAATTTAATTGTGGTGTAAGTTCTAGATTTTTTGATGTAGGAAGATTAATTTAGCATTTAAGGTCTATTTTAAGATAAATAATCATCGTACTCCGAAAAAAAGATAATAACTTACACCAATATTGAATTTGAATGAGGAAGGCAGTAGGGATTGCCTAATTGCCTATATGCAATGCACGCCACTGACGTAGGGATAAACCTGTATCACAGTTCACCAGGACCTCACCCCACGGAACCACATATTATCTACATGGAATTACATTTTTGAAAATTACTATAAGTTTCCGTGTTCTAGCAGAAAGCATATCAATATGGCTCTGAAAGTTCAATTTATTGTCAATCATGACGCCCAAATACCTAATTGAGGTTGTATTCAGGAGCCTGGGACATGTGCAGGTCGAATCATTAAAATTGGAGCAGGAATGAGATATTAAACCATGAGAGGAAACCACTGTATCTATTATTTTCAATGAAAAAGTGACGTATTTGGTTTTAACTACGTTGGGGGTCAAGATATTGTCTTGTAACCACCTAGTTACTACGTTAAAGCCACTTTGGGCATTAGAGAATGCTTCATCCCATGTGTTTCCACTAAAAAGCAGAGCTGTGTCATCTGCAAAGGTTATAATTTTGGCATTGGGAAGTTTCAATATGTGTCAGGCTGGCCCGGCCCCGTGGCTTTAGGTCACGAGATATGCGTTATCAGAATGTACTTCTCTTCAGAAGCATTTATACTTACTAAATTTTCAATGCACCACTCTAATAAAAAAAATAGTAGCATTTGAAGGGGGCCGGGCCAGCCTGACGTTTTCAGCCCGGCCCCATCTGTACCACGACAACTACCAAACTTGCTAAGAAAGTACATAGTGCTTAATTTAATCTTAAAACCTAATATTTTCCGAGATATTAAGGTGTAAAAGGGGCCGGGCTGAAAACTATATCGACAGCTTTAACTGGATAACCACGAAAGATATCAATACCTATCCTATCAACTCAGCCTATCGCAGTCCACTGCTGGACATAGGCCTCTCCCAAGTTGCGCCACAACGCTCGATCCTCTGCCTTCCGCATCCAGTCCCCCCCGGCCACGCTCTTTAGGTCGTCCGTCCACCTGGCAGGGGGGCGCCCTACGCTGCGTTTGCCGATTCGCGGTCTCCACTCAAGGACTCGTCTGCTCCAGCGGCCATCGGTCCTTCGACAGACATGGCCAGCCCACTGCCACTTCAGCTTACTGATTCTACAAGCTATGTCGGTCACTCCGGTTCTTCTCCGGATAATCTCGTTTCGGATTTTATCCTTCAAAGAAACTCCAAGCATAGCTCGCTCCATAGCTCGCTGAGCGACTTTAAACTTGTGGACTAGCCCAACTGTCAGTGTCCACGTCTCGGCACCGTAAGTCATGACAGGCAGGACGCACTGGTTGAAGACTTTTGTCTTCAAACTTTGCGGTATAGGCGACGAGAAGACTCGGCGAAGTTTGCCAAACGCTGCCCAGCCCAGACGGATCCTTCTGTTGGCTTCTTTCTCAAAGTTGTGTCTACCAAGCTGAATTGCCTGCCCTAGGTAGACGTATTCCGTTACAACTTCGAGTGTCGACCCTTCGACCTATCCTAGGTACGAAATAATCTCTGATGTATGTCTCGACCACACTTGAGTGATTACAGAACAAATCTCTACTCAAACAGGTGACAGCTTAAAATAGGGCGAAACTCAGCTGAACTGTGATCAATGAATCTATGCTTGAGGAATATTCTAAAATTTAAGCTCAACTCAAAACTAGTTTTAAACAGTGATCAAAGATTGAGTTTCATTTTGAAATACGGGTATAAGTGAGTGGTGCGCAGACTACTTGAATTGGGTGAAGTTTAGTTGGTGACACTAATCGGACGAACTTGGTGTATCTATTATTTTCTGTGATCGAAGGGAGCAACAAATATGTGGAGCTGTGGGTAAAAGTTAATGATGAATGGCATTATAAGTATTATAATAAAAAATAAAAACATTTATTGCAGGCATTCACCCATAGCATAGAATCACATACAATTTTATTTAACAAAATAATTACAGTGATTAAAAATTTATTGTGATTTAATTTAAATAATTTAATTCAATTCAATAATAACATTTATTAAAAAAAATAACACAATTAGTTCAATTAAAATGCAATTAACATTAATGATTAATTATTGGAATTGAATTAAAATATACATACAATTATTAGCTGGAATATTGACAGCCATATACAAAGAAAAGGTTAGCTTCATATATGGCTCTCAATATTCCATTGTCAGATTCATGTACCTACACACAAAATGTTCATAAAGGATAGTTATTGTTTGTTTCCAGAGATAAGGCCCAAACAGATGCGTTGTTCGAGAGGCACCGGCCCACACATGTGGTACACCTGGCTGCTATGGTCGGAGGACTGTTCCATAACATGGCTCATAACTTAGATTTCTTTGTAAGTAAACATCATAATGTGTAGTCAGTCCATTGCTGTCCCACTGCTGAGCATGGGCCTCTTCTCAGAATGAGAAGGGCTTAGACCTCAGTCCACCACACTTGCCAGGTGCAAGTTGGCTATCTGCAAACACCCCTGATACATGAAACATTTTCATTTTTTTATCATTAGAAACCTTAATGTTTCTACTAATTATCCTATTATTTTAACATACAAGCAGGGCAAAATCTAAAGATATAAATTGTGGAATGAAAAATTCACTCACAAGCAAGATTCAAACCTGCGACTTTAGATTTCGCCCCACTTGCGTTGAAATAATAGGATAACTACTAGTTTTCCTTCGCCAGGACTTGTGGTTTATCAAATCCAAGAAAATGGTTGGGTTTGTCTAGGGCATATTCACACACTGCAATCTATGTGGAGCCGCGCCGTTGAGGCTGCGATTGAGCAAAATAGGGGGTCGAAAGTTTTCGCTCAGCAGCTAGGGAGGACCCATCTGATGAAACTGAAAGCCGCGGATGGCAAAATTGTCACCTCTAAGATCGAGATGCTTGATGAGGTCGAAAACTTCTATGGGCATTTGTATTCCACGAAAACGGCGAGACCAGCGGTTCCTAGCAATGACGACAAAAGAGCCCAGCTCACGCGCCATTACACCGAGGATCTTCCGGACGTTGACCAGGGCGAGATTAGGGCGGCCCTCGAGCAGCTCAAGAACAACAAAGCTCCGGGCGATGACGGCATTACTACTGAACTCCTAAAAGCAGGCGGGGCTCCGGTCCTGAAGGAGCTACAGAGTCTGTTTAATTCCGTCATCCAACAAGGCTCTACACCGGAGGCATGGAGCGGGAGTGCGGTGGTACTGTTCTTCAAAAAAGGGGATAAAACCCTTCTGAAGAACTACAGACCCATCTCACTCCTGAGTCATGTGTACAAGCTGTTCTCGAGGGTCATCACGAATCGTCTCGCCGGAAGACTCGACGAATTCCAGCCACCAGAGCAAGCTGGGTTTCGAAAAGGCTATAGCACCGTAGACCACATCCATACTGTTCGGCAGATCATACAGAAGTCTGAAGAGTACAATCAGCCGCTGTGTATGGCATTCGTGGACTACGAGAAGGCCTTCGACTCTATCGAAACTTGGGCAGTTCTGGATGCTCTTCAGCGATGTCACATTGATGAGCGGTATATAGAGATGCTGAGATGCCTGTACAACGCTGCTACCATGACTGTTCAGCTTCAGGACCAAAAGACGAAGCCAATCCAACTGCGCAGAGGGGTGAGACAAGGGGATGTAATATCCCCGAAATTGTTCACTAACGCGTTGGAGGACGTCTTCAAGACGCTGGACTGGACTGGACAGGGTATCAACGTTAACGGCGAGAACATCTCACATCTCCGTTTTGCCGATGACATCGTTGTAATGGCTGAGTCGCTGGAACAACTGGGCGAAATGCTGCACAGCTTAAACGGAGCCTCTCGACGTGTCGGTCTCGGCATGAATCTGGACAAGACTAAAGTCATGTTCAATATGCATGTCATGCCGAGGCCAATATTCGTCGAAGGGTCGGCACTCGAAGTTGTAACGGAATACGTCTACCTAGGGCAGGCAATTCAGCTTGGTAGACACAACTTCGAGAAAGAAGCCAACAGAAGGATCCGTCTGGGCTGGGCAGCATTTGGCAAACTTCGCCGAGTCTTCTCGTCGCCTATACCGCAAAGTTTGAAGACAAAGGTCTTCAACCAGTGCGTCCTGCCAGTCATGACTTACGGTGCCGAGACGTGGACACTGACAGTTGGGCTAGTCCACAAATTTAAAGTCGCTCAGCGAGCTATGGAGCGAGCTATGCTTGGAGTTTCTTTGAAGGATAAAATCCGTAACGAGATTATCCGGAGAAGAACCGGAGTGACCGACATAGCTTGTAGGATCAGTAAGCTGAAGTGGCAGTGGGCTGGCCATGTCTGTCGAAGGACCGATGGCCGTTGGAGCAGACGAGTCCTTGAGTGGAGACCGCGTATCGGCAAACGCAGCGTAGGGCGCCCCCCTGCCAGGTGGACCGACGACCTAAAGAACGTGGCTGGGGGGGACTGGATGCGGAAGGCAGAGGACCGAGCGTTGTGGCGCAATTTGGGAGAGGCCTATGTTCAGCAGTGGACTGCGATAGGCTGAGTTGATTGATTGAATCTATGTGGAGCGTCTTTTCTTGACGTCTACTTATACCTTTACTCCAATTAGTAAAACCGAATTTTCGATGAATTATGTACACACGGCTACACATCAACCTGTACACAACCAGTATAGGCTGACCTCGCGTTGTAAGGAAAACCTATACAATGCGAGGTCAGCTTATACTGGATATGTACAGCTTGATGTGTAGCCGTGTGTACTCAGCAAGTAATTATTTTGTAACTGATGAGGGCGCCACATAACTGCTAGTAGCGCCTAAGTATCTTTTAATACTGATGTCTTACCAATCCTACATAAACATCTCATTTTTGTTCCAGAGAGAAAACATGGCTATAAACGACAATGTATTGAATGCCAGTTATAAGAACAATGTAAAGAAAGTAGTGTCCTGCCTATCAACTTGTATATTCCCTGACAAGACTACATATCCAATCGATGAAAATATGGTAAGTTCACGGTTTTCATTTTACAGTTACTGAAAGGCTGATCAAGACTAATCTCATGTCAAGAGATGTGATTGGTTGTTGTACTCAACGCCAACGCTCGTGGCAGTCGCGATTATAAAACGTGGCGTAGGAATAGATGATATTGCGCTCTCGCTCGCACTTAACAATCCTTAGGGCCAGCACTAAGAAACCGACCACGGTGTCTCGCAGCGCCTAGGTCGGTCTTCGAAATTGAAATGTGTACCTTATTTTGATTGAATAAGTATAAAATATCCTATCCTACTAATATTATAAATGTGAAAGTTTGTGAAGATGTTTGCATGAAATTTGGCATACAGATAGGACATAATTCGGATTAACATATAGGCTTTTTATCCCGGGAAGATGAACACGAACAGTTCCCGAGAAATGCGCGATAAACGACATCCACGCAGGCGATGCTGCGGGCATAGGCTAGTATATTGATAAATTTTAAATCCTCTGACGTCCTTTCCACCGATTTGTACTGGCCCATAAAGGAAGGCAATTTGATGCGCCAGGTGACTATCGATTACGTTCATTACAAGTAGGAAAACGATTCAATCTACGAAAGATAATCTTAATGTTAATTATTATTATACAACGTCTTATTGAAATAACTGAAAACCTATTAAGGGGTCATTGTACTCATCAGTATGAACAACTTTTACTCTAGGATCAACCCTGAAATCGCGAAAAAAAATCTGCTGTTCCTTACATTTTCGCGTTTTCAGGGTTGGTCCCATAGTAAAAGTTGGTCATACTGATATTCAATGTTATGTTTTTTATGGTGTACAATAAAGCATATATAAATAAATAAATAAAAGTTGTTCATACTGATGAGTACAATGACCCCTTAAGTTATTGTTTTTGTTCGTTTGTTTGTTTTATAGTATAGGATGGCAAAACGAGCTAAAGGCCCACCTGATGTTAAGTGGTTACTTTTGCCCATAGCAACTTCAATACCACCTAGGCTGTTGCCTAAATGGTACCGCAAGTTGGTTCGCCAAACTGAGACATGAAGATGAAAAGTGTCATGTGTTACAATTACATGTTGTATGGAAACCCCACTAGCAGCTTAGTAAACTGATGCGTGTGTCTTGTGATTTGGAGATTTTGTCAAGTCTGTTATTGAAGCAGTTTATTGTAGGTTCCGTAATCTATGAGAATCTGTAATATACATACATACATATTATTACGCCAGTTTCTCATTGGGGTAGGCAGAGACTATGGATTTCCACCTGCTACGATCCTGACACACCTCTTTCGCTTCATCTACGTCCATTAATCTGTAATATAATTAATGTAATCTGTGCAAATTATTTCAGGTCCACAATGGCCCTCCACATACTTCGAATTACGGTTACAGCTATGCAAAAAGAATGATTGATATATTGAACAGGTATATTGACAGCTTATTTTAATTGTTTAAACAATATGATCAAAGTAGGGAACCCATGTAAAGAAACAAAAACAAAAAAAAAAAACAAAAAAAAAACTGATTCTGATTCATGATACATTGTTAAGTCAGGCCTACACTTTGAAAGAGGGCAAGGGAGAAAGTTTTAAAAGTAAAGCTATTCATTATTACGGATATAACAATGAGGTCAAGACAAACACAGTATAATAAACCAAAGTTTGATAATGTATCTGGTAATGACAATAGGCTGATTATGATTATATGAATGGATTTGATGACAATGTATTGAACAATTACCTATTTCAAAAAGAGTATATCCATGGTTCCGTGTGGGGCCGGACGTAAAGAATAGCACCACCCTATATCTTCTCATGGGTGTCGTAAAAGGGGACTAAGGGATTCACCAGAGGATGGGCAGCAGCGTTCTCTGAGTATTTAACCAACCTACTACGATCACCAATCCGCCTGCCAAGCGTGGCGTTTATGGCAATCCCACCAAATTTGGGGAAGGCCTATGTTCAGCAGTGGACGTCTTTCGGCTGGAATGATGATGATGATATCCATGGAATTTCTTGCCGGTGCTTCTCCATAGGACCCACACTTTGGAAACGTACAACTAGAGCCTGACGTTTTAAAACTAGGTAATAAGGTTTATTTGAAATGTAAAAATATTTGAATTTGCTTGCCTGCTATTATTTATGGGACTTAATTCCATATAAGTAAAATAACGCTTTTAAGGTGTACAGGAGTGAACATTGAGCATTAAACCATGTATAGATGAAATATGGCCTGTCCAATTTAGAAACTGTTCTTTTTATTCGCACAGATGAATGTCAGGATACGAGCGCGCATGCCAATAAGAGTGAGCTAAGGCGTGCTAGCCAATAGGAGTGAGATAGGGTGCGCTTGCCAATAGGAGTGAGCTAGAGCGTGCTCCTATTGGCTTCGGCAATACCACACCCGCGCGTGACATTGCCCGAGACAATAGGAGCGCGTTATGTTTCGTCGAAAATTGGCGGAATTGGTCTCTATACAACGTGTATCAGAATTGCGTGGTCATATTTGAAGAGCTCATTCAGGGCATTGCATAGAACAACTTTGACTATGGGACCAACCCTGAAATCGCGAAAAAAATATCAGCTGTTCCCTACTAAATCATCGATGTCGCTCGACAGAATGTAAGGATCAGCTGATATTTTTTTCGCGATTTCAAGGTTGATCCCATAGTAAAACTTGTTCGATAGCATCCCCTGAATAAGCTCCTCAAATATGACCACGCATTTCTGATACACGTTGTAGAGTTAAATGCTCGATGGGAGTGGCGTATGAATCTACACTACCTACATACTCTAAATAGGTGTACTTTTCAGAGGCTACCACGAGATGCACGGTTGCACGTTCACGTCGGTAATTCCTTGCAACGTGTTCGGTCCCCACGACAACTTCAACCTGGAGTCCAGCCACGTCATACCGGCGCTTGTCAGGCGGATGGACGATGCTATGCAGAAAGGTTTCATTTTATTTTATTAAATTATTCTTATTCCGACGGATTTTTGTAGTTTATTTACGTGTTTTTTTTTTCCAAACATCGTGTTATGAAATAACTGAAAACCTCTTAAGGGGTCATTGCACTCATCAGTATGAATAACTTTTACCATGGTACCAACCATGGTAACCGTGGAATTGTGAAAAAAAGTAGCTGTTCAGTGTTCACATAAATTGTCAAAATGTACGGAAACGGCTGGTTTTTTTTCGCGATTTCATGGATGGTTCTATAACAAAATTTGTTCATACTGATGAGTACAAGGTTTCCAGTTATTTCATTAATACATTGTTCAGATTTATGAACCAATTTCAATTTTTTGTTACTTTGTCACTATCGCCAAGTGCGGTCCACGATGCTCAATGGTTTTCAATGTCTTGTCAAAAAATAGTAGAAAGCGGATCTCCAAGCTATAGGTGATTTTTGCATCGTATGTTGTAAGTAAACCGTCTAAATATATCATTTAAAATATTTAACGGCTACTATCGAGGAGAATTTTCTTTTTTGACGGAATTTTGACTTTCCGTCACACAACAAATTCAACAGAATTTCAATATTATTGTTGGCAACACTGAATTATACAGGTCACACGCTAGTTTAATCCGCGAAGATCCGCGTCTTTGCTACAGTTATAAGCTGTTGATGTCAATGAAAACTTAATAATTTCAGGTGAACAAACTTTCACGGTCATGGGCAGCGGGAAGCCACTGCGTCAGTTCATCTACTCGCTAGACTTGGCCAGGCTATTCATTTGGGTGCTGAGGAACTATGAGAGCGTTGAGCCTATTATATTATCAGGTATTAACCCAAACCCATAGTACTTTCAACTATAATTGAGGAATCTTATTTCCCTTAGAGTAATAAGAGATAGAGTGATAGTTTCATTCACGCAGCGTGCAAGCGGCATGTAAAATGTTCGCACACACATAGGCTTGCGTAAACTTTACTGAACGGAGCCATTTCTGGTTCTAATTTACTTGGCGGACTTGGTTTCTATGTTTAATTATTCTAAGCTTAATTCCATTGCAAATACATAGCTCTGCTTCGCAAGTAAATTATATGTGATTCATACATTATTTGTCATTCAAAAATAACATAATTAGCTTGATAAAGTTATGTGTACTTACATAATATTTATACACAACCCGGTCACCAAGTATATGCAGTAGCACTGCATATCTTACGCCCCGCCGCCAATCGCGACGCCACTGCATCAGCGAGCGGCACCAATTATATAACCGACCTTTTGAGCCGACCAATCATAACGCGCCATCCGCCCCGTGTACCCCCCGCCAACATTTTACGACTGTGTATGCAAAACTTTGTGTTTTTTATTTTTTTATAGTATAGGATGGCGAAACGAGCTAAAGGCCTTCCTGATGTTAAGCGGTTACCTTTGCCCATAACAACTGCAATACCACCTAGGCTGTTGCCTAAATGGTACCGCAAGTCGGTTCGCCAAACTGAGACATGAAGATGGAAAGTCTCATGTGATTGATTGTTTATGCGGCGTCTTGAGGCTTACTGGTCTGTGATTCATCCTTAGTATTTCAGTTAACCTCTGTAAGTGAGCTAAATGTGCTTGTGCTAAAACTCGACTGGATCGAGCGCTGTATCGATTAAATTTGAATTCGAGTTAGTGTCAAATCGTACTGCATTTTTCTAGGAATTGACGTTAGCTCGATTTGGTTCAGAGCTCGAACCAGTCGGGAGTAAGGCCTCAGATACACTTTTCGACTCTAAGTTTAATCTCCTTCTTATTTTAGTGGACGAAGAAGACGAGGTAACAATTAGTACAGTAGCGGAAATGATAAAGAAAGCGCACAGTTTCCCCGGTCAGATCGTGTACGACACCAGCAAGGCTGACGGCCAACACAAGAAGACCGCCTCCAACACGAAACTGAGGGCGCTGTACAAAGACTTCAAGTTCACGCCCTTCGAGACCGCGATCCACGAGACCGTCGCGTGGTTCAAGCAGAACCGGGAACACGCTAGGACTTAAATGTTGATGTATGTTGAACATTAAACTTAATTAATTAACGCAAAATCTTTTTGAAGTAAAACTTTTTTTCCGCCACTTGCTCGGAAATTGGTTCATTATTAAAAAAAAAGAATACAACAATCGGCTCTTTTCCGTACGCAACGAAATAATAGGCCGGTAATATCCAATAGGACAATAATAGAAATTGCTGGACACTTTTTATTTTTTAAATTATGCTACCGAGGTTTTTAAGTACACACTTACATAAATTAGGTGTTTTTAGGTACAAAATATTTATCATTATACAGGTTGAATGCGCATATTTTTTTTTTCAAAACTTTGAAAATAGAACAAGAACCGCGCGCGGGCGAATTGGTGTGAATGAAAATGAGATACCGTTGAATTAATTTGTGTTGTGTTTCCTCGCAAATGAGAGAAAAGTACTATACAAGTCTCGGCCGAAATAGCAATTAACGGCCTCGTTTAGTTAAAAAGGCCTGGCCTTGCGCTTCGTCCTTTCAAAATCACTTGGGAAGTACTCGGCTTCGCCTCGTACTTTCAATATTACTCGGCTTCGCTTCGTACTTCCAATATTACTCGGCCGTAAATTGCTTCATTTCAGGCCTCGACAGTAATGTACTATTACGCACGCTTGACTTGGGGAGTAAGCTGGTGAATTCGTTACGAAAAGTGTTTTCGCGTTACGAAAAACCTGATCGGGCGAGGCGAACGGAAGTTGAAAGGCTCCATTGCTTGCTGGCAAACCTCAAGCGTGGACCTCTGGTGAACTGTCAAAGACCAGGTTTGGGCACCGTATGTGAGGACGGGAAGAATGCACATGTCCATTAGTTTGCGTTTATGGCACATTGGAAGGTCGCCCCTTCATTGGACGTCGTATAAAAATAAATAAATCTAAATAACTTCTCGTTATCACTCGAAAGGTAAATTTTATTATACAAATAATAATTTAATTTTATAATACCTACTAGTGATCTAACAATTGTTTATTATCTGGATCCATACTCCAGCGACTCGCCAACACTGAAGCTAGATCTAGCATCTGACATGCCTTTTAATCTAATTATGCTTCAATGAAATATCAACAAATGTAACTTTAAATTTACAAAACGTTTACATTACATTTCATTGGTAAGTTTACAGATTTTTAAATGACATGTCAAGATAGCTTACCTTTAGTTAGGTACCTAAACATTTCAGGTATAGTGCCAGAACTTAATAAATACTGGAAATAAGAAAGAGCTGAATGTTGTCGTACGGCCCACCTCCTGTGTGTCAATATAACGTATATAACTCAAAAGTAGTTTTAAACAGAGATCAACGCTTCAGTCTCTGTAATACGGGCCTTAGTACACACGGCTACACATCAAGCTGTACATTTCCAGTATAAGCTGATCTCGCATTGTACGGAAAGCCTATGCAATGCGAGGTCAGCATAAACTGGAAATATACAGCATGATGTGTAGCCGTGTGTACTAAGGCCCGTATTACAGAGACTGAAGCGTTGATCTCTGTTTAAAACTACTTTTGAGTTGAGCTTTGATTTTAGAACGTTCCTCAAGCAGAGATTTATTGATCACAGTTCAGCTGAGTTTAGTTTTATTTTATACTGTCACCTGTTTCGGTATTTGAGCAGAGATTTGATCTGTTATCACTCTAGTGTGGTTCAGACTACGCTTGAGTAGAGATTTCTATTACATTTCAGGTCAAATTCGTGTGTTATTTTATTGAATTAAAGTTTATAATTACCGTTCTGGAATAAGACTGATACTCAAGTAACGATTCTATCCTTAAGTAGTGATCAGGTGATTGGGAGTTTAAACTGTACTTGAGGAAGCTTCTGTAATACGGGCCTAAGACCACCGATTCGTTCCTAAGCAAGTACCTTATGCCTCAGAAATGTGCTCACCGCTTACGAACACAAACAACAAAACCTCAACATAAACAAGACAAGGACTAGAATCACCGCAGAGGCAGTCCAAAGAAACGCAAGAGTGGTCACAGAAACCACAGGTCGCACATAGGGAGGCAGCTGTAACAATTTGGACATTGACATCTCTCGATAACAATTATCAAAAAGTGCTCAGCTGTCGCAGTTCTTAGTGCCTTGCACGACAAAGATAGCACTATACAACCGCCATCATCGATCGGCTCTTTCTTTTGGGTGATATTTCTTAACAATTCCCGATTAACCCCTAACTTTAGTGGTCGTCACTAGCCGTAGCCTGCATTGTAATGTTGCATAAAAATCGACTATCGATAGTCCCCCCCTCTAATCAGTCATACTATCGATAGTATCGATTGGCAGGTATCCAACAATACTATCTGTAGTATCGAACTATTGTTACGTACGATACTATCGATTCATCATGCAATACTATCGATAATATCGAGCTGTCGTTCAGATAGTATTGATGTTAATGATGATTAAAAAAATGGTTAACTAGGTACACCCTGTGGTGTGTACCAATACAGAAGCTAGGAAAATGAACTTTCTAAAAAGATAAATTCAATGTAAAAATGACGTTAATTAACACCGATAGTTATATTGCAATATACTATCTAAACGATAGGACGATAGTATCGATAGTATTACATGATTTCGAACAATCGTTTGATACTATCGTTAGTATTGTTGGATACCTTCCAATCGATACTATCGATAGTATGAATGATTTGGGGTTTTTCGATACTATCGATAGACAATCGATTGTTAGGCAACACTATTGCATTGCATATAGGCAATTAGGCAGTACCCAGTGCCTTCCTCATTCAAATTAAATATTGGTGTAAGTTATCTTTTTTCAAAGTACAATGATTATTTATCTTTTAATAGACTTATTAATGCTAAATTAATCTTCCTACATAAAAGAAAACAATAACTAACACCACAATTAAATTCAAATGAAGTAGGCCAATGCACGCCACTGTCACTAGCATAAATTTGGTCCTTGTTAGTTTCACAATCGTGGCCTAAATCTGAAGCAGGTTAGAAAGCTAAGCCGTGCTCATCGTATGTCACGAATATCTTCTCAATGGATGTAATATACGCAGCTGTTCTCATGTCGATGCCCAGGTTGTGGGTCTTGGCTGCAGCCGATACGTTCTGTAACAACACAATAAAGTGTTATCGATGCAACTATAGTTTGTAAAATATTGCTAGTCCTGTAACAATGTCAAATACTGTACTCGTAATTTTTTTAAATACGTAAAAAATAAAAGACGTGTGGCACTGGGAGACTGCCGCGGTAAAGCTATTGCATAACATTTTTTATGTAAATACAAAGAAGAGGTGCCCTAACGCCGAAACTCTAAGCAGGCATGAGTCACCAGATTGCGGGGCGAAGAGGGGGATTACGCATGCGCAGTAACGCCGATACAACCAATGCCACCTAGAGGCGATTTTCAGAACTAAAGAGACAAGCGTGATATTTCAAAAAGTCATTAAAAGTTCTGCTATTCATCGATAGATGGCAAAACTAAAAAGTATCACCGCTGTGCCGGTCGGAGTGGGGGGTGTTAGGTTATTTTCGTTACGGAATTTCTGGATTCGGTCTCCACGCTCAAGGCGCGCGATAGAAGCTATGCAATAGCTTAAAAACGTATTTGACATCTGTCACAAGACTCCCATCGAACATTAACGAACGACTGAGACAGCTAGAACATGCGGTCCCCCGCCCTCTTGCCAATCAGATGAACAACCTATCAGAGCCTTGAAATTTTTTTGCTTGCTTTTGACCGCCACCTCACCGTCTCACCTGCCAAGTAGCAAAACGGTACGCGGGAGTTGAAGTGCTATTGGAGCCAGAATGATGGATCGGATAGTCAAATACAACATTGAACTGACTACATACTCATCATCCTAGTTCTAGTGATAAATAGCATTATTTCCACCGAATGACTCGCATCACGCTCGCCCGCGGACAAGCTTCTGTGCGCGGCTTGCTAATATAGACTTTAAATACTGTGTACATGATTTAATATCGTTTGAGATTATAAAATCCGTTCCGATCCGATGCGATGCGAGCAGTTTGGTGGAAATCATCCTTTACTCGAGTGAAGCGTCTGATTGCCGATTGGATGCCGACGGAGCAGGTACGCGATTCAGAACCACACGATAGCCAGTTGTCGACCGGTTCGGTTTGTTATCTCGTTTCGTCTTATGATCCACGCAACGAGAGAAAAAGAGATAACATACCGAATCGGTCGACAGCTGGTTATCGTGTGGTTCTGAATCGGGGGGCAGGATAGGTACGAACCATGCAGGCGTTGGTCATGGAGAACTCGAGGCCGGTGCCCACGATGTGTTTCTCGCTGGCTCCCGACATCATGGACGCAAACTCTGGCGTCGGCGTCACCTTTGCGTCAACTTTAGAATTCTTTAGAGACTTCTCGACGGAGTCTGAAAAACGACAAGTTCTTGATTAGCGTCATAAAAACCTACTTCAATCAATTTATGTAAAACCAATTGCAATTTATCGGGCGTCAATATGCGGTATTATTTATATATTATTTATTTATTATTATTATTTTATTATTATTATACAAGTAAATGAGACCACAACTGGGAATATTTTAAGTCCTGATGTTGGATTCAAATACTTGCACTTTTTTGATTTGCTACATAATAATTTCTTTCCAGGATTTGTTCCATATCAATTAGTGTAATAATAATAGGTGATATTTGTGAGCAAAACAAAAAAGGTAGGGTTCGATTCCTGTCCGAATCAGTTGCTTAAAGATCTAAAAATTCCTTTTTTTTTCCAAAATCTAGCTCATGACTACTTTGACTTTTCTCTCTATACCTTAACAGTTTCGGATACGGCTCTCCAGCACTATTTTCAAAACTCACTCTGTCGCAGGGATATGATGAAAACGGGGATTTGCTGCAGATTTTAATGATACCTCGATATTGCAATTTCCCAAAGAAATTCAGTGATTTAATCAAATCCCAAAACTGGTTTAGTTAAAGATTAAATAAACAGATTAATTGCAATTTTTTGCAAAATAAAAAACATCGTCTAATCAAGCCTTCTGGAGCTGGTTGGATGTGTGTTTTAAGATAAAGGTTTCACTATAGGCTCTAAATGGTACAGTACGCGTAAAATAACTGTGCCGCTCTGATACCAGGCTTTGCGAGGGGCCGCGCAGGTACGGTAGCGTAATTATTATTATTCATTTATTTAATAAGTAATAAGATCCGACTCACTGTGTTAATAACAATATTACTTAATAACTATGTTAGTATGCCTATCCTACGCACTTAACCTAAACCGCACTGTATGGTATGCAAATCCCTGCTACAAGCTCGGAACCGATGTTGAGAGCTTGCAGCAGCGATTTACACACGCGCAGTCAAGCCTGCTGGCTATACAGCGCAGTATAACGTTGGGGCTGGCACCCGGCGCACCAGGGACGCGTATCTTTTTCGCATCGTAGCGAAGAAACAATCGACGCGGGCTTCAGCAAACATCCCTGATGCGTTACAGAAACGGGACAGTTTCTTTTTTCCCGTTAGGGACTCCATCCGCCGAAAATTTTCCCTAAACCTAACTTATAAACTAAAATCGCGGTTGCAAAACCGCATAAGGGCGTCCCCCAGGGAGGGCTCGAACCTCGGCTTACTGGGGCATTGCGGGGGTACCCCGCCGCTATGTCCCCCTGGCAGCCGTTGCTGCATCGTGAATAGTTTTCTCGAAAGTGACGGACTTTCGGTATATCGAGTGGGTAGGCCCATTAACACCCGGAAAGCGTTGTTATTTTGTATACGAAGGGCGCTATACGATTTTTGAGTATAACTAACCCACAGGCTGCACGTGTAAAAGGAGGTGCAATATGCACGAAACAGAGTTTTTTTTCACCTCTCTAGAACAACGTGCAAACCTGCGAGCCACCATATTATCTCTAACCGATAGCACCCTTCGTTCCCTTTCTAAATCTTCATCATCCTTGAGGTCGGCGGTCAAGAGATGTCCTAGGTATTTAATAAGTGTGAGCAGGACATAAGGATGCATCGAACATTAACGAACGACTGAGACAGTGAGAACATGCGGTCCCCCGCCATCTTTCCACGCATATGAACAACCTATCAGAGACTGCGCAGCCTCTTGTTTCTCACTTAACTGCGGCACAGTTATATTACGCGTACTGTACCTAATTAAGGTTTCCTTTAGTCGATTGTACAAGAAATAAATCGTGCAAATAAGTTTAATAAAGTACCTAAAAGTGCTGTGTTAGAATCTCTCCAGAACTTGATGCTCAACTTTCCGAAGCTGACATGGTTGAGATTCTTGAGGTACTCGAAGTAAGAGACGGTAACACCACCCGCGTTCGTCAGCAGGTCGGGTAACACCAGAATTTTCTTCTGCTGCAGTATATCATCGGCAGACGGCGTAGTCGGCCCATTTGCCCCTTCAGCTATTACCTTCAGAAACACATAAATGCCACAATCAGTCAGACGCCCGAAGCCATTGAGCTTGGTGTAAAATAAGTACCTACATTTGGCCGCACATAGACATTAGTAGAGCTCCTTTTATTAAATTATTGATTATTTTGAAATTTATAGACATTTCATTATTTAATTTAAATTATTTTGTTAAAATACTTAAATTTGTACGCCTTGATAGGCAAAACATGTAGGTGCTTCAATTTATTTTATATCTTGCATGCTTTAATTTGTATGTAAACGCATGTTTGACAAATAAATTATCTTTATCTTTGTGGAAGAGCTCTTCCGGGGAAGTCCTACCACCGTACCTACTTCTCCACCAAATAGTAGTGCTTGCATTGCTGCGTTTCGGTCTGAAGGGTACGGGTGCCGGTGAAATTGCAATCACACGACACTTTCCATCTTCAAGTCTCAGTTTGGCGAACCTCCTTCAAGTACCATTAAGGCAACAGCCTAGGTGGTATTGAAGTTGTAATGGGCAAAGGTAAGGTGGGCCATTTGCTCGTTTCGCCATCCTATACTATAAAATAAAAATGAAAGTCCAGTAACACAGATTCCTAACACTTCTTTAATCTGTGACACGGACCCAAAAATACCTTCATAGGTATAGTTCGTTTCTTTAGAATTGTCATATTTGGTAAACAATCTCGGCATGTCTTTAAAATGCAAATCGTAATTCACCATCATTATCATTTCAGCCGAAAGACGTCCACTGCTGGACATAGGCCTCCCCCAAGCATCGCCACAACGACCGGTCCTGCGCCTTCCGCATCCAGCGGATTTCTGCGACCTTCGTAATTAATAATTATTAAAAGATAACATTTTAACGAGTCCGAGGCGTCAAGTAGTGCAATGTGCAACCTTGCTTCTAAAATAACTTACTTTGGCATTAATTTTGTCTGCATTCTCCGCAGTCAGGGTTTTCTCCATAGCAGCTACCACAAGAATGTCGCATTTCTCGTACAGAAGTTCGGGTCCATGAGTTTTGGCGTTCGGGAAACCTTTGGCGCTCCTTTTATTCTTGCTCATGTACTTCATTAATTCCTGATAGGCAAATGTGGTTAAGTTTAACGATAATTATCTCTAAGACCCGTATTACAAAAAGTTCCTCAAGCGTTGATCACTGTTTAAAACTAGTTTTGAGTTGGGATTTAATTTGAGAACATGCCTCAAGTAGAGATTTATTGATCACAGTTCAGCTGAGTTTAGCTTTATTTTATACTGTCACCTGTTTCGGTGTTTGAGCAGAGATTTGATCTGTGATCTCTTTTGTGTGTTCCAGACTACGCTCGAGGAGAGATTGCTATTACATTCAGGTAAAATTCGTGTGTTATGTTGTTGATTTAAAGTTTATAATTACCGTATTGGAATAAGACCAATAGTCATGTAACGATTCTATACTTTTAAGTAGTGATCAAGGATTGAAGTTTAAACTGTACTTGAGGAAGCATCTGTAATACGGGCCTTACAGTGGTACAAATGAGACTTGTTGAGAACATTGCATTACTTATACAAGATGTACATATTTTTTCAGGTAAATTAGGTAACTTCAACCTTTATTTTATTTTTGCTGTGAGGAGGAAACCTTCAAAAGGCTGCCGGCTTCGTGGGGGATGGAGGCCGGGGTGTGTGGGATACTTACCCACTAAAACTCCCCCAGTGGCCGTCTACAGCACAATAAGGGGGACTCCGGGGTTGTAATATGCCTCCGGAGCCCTCCCTATGCTACGCCTGTAAGGCACGTCTCAAGAGAGATTTATCTCCCGGTACAACTGCCCGGTTCACATGGCGGCACGTGACCACAGCATGCCGCCGCCTTCCCAGAAGTCACTCGGTAGACAATCAGAGCCCCCACTCTGAATGCCCGTGACTTCGAAGGCCCCCCAGGTAACTTCAACCCAGTGGCGTGCAGTGGCCTACTTCACTTGAATTTATTTTTGGTGTAAGTTATTGTATTTTTTATGTAGGAAGATTTATTCAGCATTAATATGTTTAATAAAGGATAAAGAATCATCGTACTTTGAAAACAATATAATAACTTACACCACTGTTGAGTTTGAATGAGGAAGGCACTGGGTATTGCCTAATTGCCTATATGCAATGCACGCCACTGCTTCAACCTAACATCATCAGCACGCGTAGCATGACCACTGTAGACAAGACATTTGTCTACGGAAGAATAGACAAAACTGCATTGTACCAGGCCCCTCAGAAAGTATTGCGAAAAAAAGTTTTTATATATGGGAGACTGGCCAGTTATAATGTTTTTCGAAAATATGATTATTTATAAGTAAAAATAAGTAAGTTCCAATTTCAAAATTTCCCTCCACATTTTTTGCGAGTTAATTCAAAGTATTGTGTCTCACTGAAATATGGATCTGCGCCGGGAACATTTTAGAGCTATGATTTTATACGATTTCAAGTGTCGCCTGAAACCGGATGAATCGTACGATAGACTTCAAATGGCATTCATGGATGAAGGCCCTTCCAAGGCAACCGTGTATCGTTGGTATAACGAATTCAAGCGCGGTCGACCAACTTTGGGGGATGACGAAAGAAGCGGTCGCCCTTTGACGGCTGTTACCGAAGAAAACGTGCTAGCAGTGAAAAATTTAATCCAAGACAATAGGCGAATTACATATCAGGAGATTCAACACATATTGAAGATTGGATCGGGAAGCGTTCACGAGATTCTACACAGCCATCTTCGCGTGAGGAGGATAGTATCACGCTGGGTGCCGCACAACCTCACCGATGCTCAGAAGCAGGCCCGGGTGGAATGGTGCCGTGATATGCTTAACAAATTTGAAGCAGGCTCGTCTCGGCGTGTTTACGACATCGTTACAGGTGATGAGTCTTGGATTTATCAATACGACCCAGAAACCGAGCGCCAGTCGACTGTTTGGGTGTTTCAAAATGAGCCAACGCCTACCAAAGTGAAGCGATCTAGAAGCGGGGGTAAGATTTTGATCGCTAGCTTTTTTAATTTGACTGGCCACTTGGTATCAATTCCCTTACGGGATCAAAGAAACATTAATGCCGAATGGTATACTACCAAATGTTTGCCAGAAGTTTTCTCTGTTATAAGCAACAAGCGACCAAACACAGGGCTCCGCGGGCTACTGCTCCACCACGACAATGCACCTGCGCACACCGCACTCAAAACGAGGGACTTCCTGGACAGCACGCCAGTCAAACTCCTGGGTCACCCTCCTTACAGCCCTGATCTAGCACCGTGTGACTTCTTTTTATTCCCAAAAATAAAAAATCAGCTCAAAGGGATACAATTTTCGTCGCCGGAAGATGCGCTGGCTGCGTTCGAGCAGGCTGTAAACGAGGTGTCTGCGGCGGACTGGAAAAAGTGTTTTGAAAACTGGTTTAGGCGCATGAATCTTTGTATAGAGGCTGGTGGAAAGTACTTTGAAAAGATTTGATAAAAATATATGTACGTATAGAACAATTTTTTTTAGTTTCGCAAAACTTTCTGAGTGTCCCACGTATAGTACTTTATCTGTCATTTTGTTTCTTCTTTCGTAGACAAAACCCTTATCTACAGTGGTCATGCTACGCCTGCAGGTCGTCGGTCCACCTGGCGGTTGGGAGGCTACGCTGCGTTTGTCGATTTGCGGTCTCCACTCAAAGACAGTTCAAACTTCGCCAAGTCTTCTCGTCGCCTATACCGCAAAGTTTGAAGACAAAGGTCTTCAACCAGTGCGTCCTGCCTGTCATGACTTACGGTGCCGAGACGTGGACACTGACAGTTGGACTAATCCAGAAATTCAAAGTCGCCCAGCGATCTATGGAGCGAGCTTATGCTTGGAGTTTCTTTGAAGGATAAAATCCGTAACGAGATTATCCGGAGAAGAACGGAGTGACCGACATAGCTTGTAGGATCAGTAAGCTGAAGTGGCAGTGGGCTGGCCATGTCTGTCGAAGGACCGATGGCCGCTGGAGCAGACGAGTCCTTGAGTGAAGACCGCGAATCGGCAAAGCAGCGCAGGGCGCCCCCTCGCCAGGTGGATTGAAGAAGGTCAGACAGGCTGAAGAAGGTGGCTGAAGGGGACTGGATGCGGAAGGTAGAAGACCGAGTGTTGTGGCGCAACTTGGGAGAGGCCTACTATAATAGATCAGGTGTCAACAAACGACATTGGGCTCACAGTCGGTAAGATATTAGGATATCTATTTATTTTATTTGACAACAATAGTCAATAGGCAACAACTTACCTATTGACACGCCCATTGGTCCCTACCGATCGTGAGCCGAATTGTGCCGTTCATTGACTCCAGAAGATGGAGACTCACCACTGGGTTAATACCCTCTGGATTAAACAAGTTCACGTCGAATTCGCACACTCCTATAATCTTCACTCCATGATTGGCAAGGTATACAGCAGCCCAACTGCCTACGTTGCCGAATCCTTGAATAATTGCAGTTTTGCCCTGGGGAATACAATGTTTTAGTAATTAAATAAGTCAGTGAACCCTAGCAAATGGTTAAATTAAAAAATCATCACGGGTACGACTCGTGGTGTGGGCATCTCTTTTTAACAAAAGGAAATGACGACGTCTGTGGTCTGGTGGTTCGAGTGTCGGACTGCTGATCACGAGGTCGTGGGTTCGATGGACACAAATATTTGTATGATGAACATAAGGTTCGTGTTGGTATGGGTGTTTCTTATGTATTATAAGTATGTATTTACAAAAAAAATAAGTATTATATCCATTCTCTAGTACCCATAGCACAAGCTTTGCTTAGTTTGGGACTAGATGGTGCTGTGTAAAATGTCCCAAAAATATTTATTATTTTATTTATTATTTATTAAATAATTTTTTAAATGCAAGCAAAGATTGACGGTATAGTAGACGATGGAGGCTCTGGGTACTTTAGGATAATGGGGGTCCCTATGACTATGATATGACAGAGGACAATTTTATTAACAACATGCAAAATCAGTTATACAACTTTATTTTTAGTTTATACTTTATACTAATCCTCTTCAGGGGTTATTGTACTCATCATTATGAACAACTTTTACTATGGGACCACCAATCATGAAATCAGGAAAGAAAATCTGCTGATCCCTACGTTTGTGTACACATTAATCGATAAAACATAGGAAACAGCTATTTTTTTCCCGATTTCATGGTTGGTGGTCCCATAGTAAAAGTTGTTCGTAATGATGAGTACAGTGACCCCTTAAGAGGTTTATTATAAACTAAGAATAAGGTTGTTTTATTATAACTAATAATCAGTAATAATCGGTTGATTTTCTGAAAAAATATTTTTTCCGGCAATATCTGTTATCGGTTGGTGATCTGGCAGTAACTAGGGGGCCCATGGATCGCGGAGCCCTGGGCACTCGCCCAGTGTGCCCAATGGAAAAGAGGGGGCTGCGGGTACCTTAAGGCCAGGTTGCAAGTCGATTTGCTTCATCCAGTGAGGGTCGTTCATGTAATGGTTGATAGTCATAAAGACGCCGCGGCCCGTCGCTTCCACGCGCCCGTTGATGCCTCCACCGTTGATCGGCTTGCCCGTAACACACGCGGCGGCGTTCAGATCTTGGTAGCCTGTAAAATACCACATGACAAATAAATAAATAAAAATAATAAATATTTTTAGGATATTTTACACATCACCATCTAGTCCCAAACTAAGCAGAGCTTGTGCTATGGGTACTAGACAATGGATATAATACTTATATACTTTTTTTGTAAATAAATACTTATAATACATAATAAACAATCAGACCAACACAAACACTCATGTTCATCACACAAATATTTGTGTCCTGTGGGAATAGAACCCACGACCTCGTGATCAGCAGTCCGAAACTCGAACCACTAGACCACAGAGGTCGTCAAATGGAGCAGTTTTCTATGGACGAATTACCTAAGGCAGACCATGAATGAAACAGGTGACTAGAATAATCATAAAAGGACTCGTTACATTGGTTTGATATTAATTTTGGCCGTTAGTCGTCAAAATGCGATGCAGCATCGATGCAGTCGCGAAACTGCGCTAATTTTATATCGCGTTCGTACTTCGAACGCAGCAAGTCGCCAAAACGCGAGACAGCGTCGATGCAGTCGCAAAATCGTCGATCGCAGAAGCTGAAAGTATCGCGTGTGTTTTGGCCCTTATCCACCACTCACGATTTGCCCTACTAGAGATAGAAATTTGACAGAATGGGTGCGGAAGGCAGAGGACCAAGTATTGTGGCGCAACTTGGGAGAGGCCTATGTCCAGCAGTGGACTGCGATAGGCCGAGTTGATGATGGTGATATGGAATTTGATACTTATTAATGTTGGCTTATTTTTAAACTATCGCTCTCTTTTACCAAAAGTAGATAAAAGAAAGGGATGGCAACAATTTTAGTACCGTCAAATTTGTCTGAATTAAAAATTACATACAAGGTTAGACGTGATCTCTGAACGCGCCGACTAAAAATACGAAGAAGTGTTTGTAACACGTAATCTAATTAGACAGCACTAAAATTGTTGCCATCCCTTTCTTGTATCTACTATTAGTAAAAGAGAGCTATAGTTTAAAATAAGTTTAGATCGTGAACAAGAGAATCGACACCAATATCAGACTGACAGTGCAAAAGTACCATTTATTCTACAAAACCGAAACGACCCGATCATAACCGAAATTTCACATAAGCTCTACTTTTATGACACCACGTTTTCTTACCCAGGGTTTTGATGTAGGTGTCCACGATCCAAGACATTTCTCTACCCGACGTGTTCACATCAGGAGCAGGTACGTCAACGCCGGCGCCTTGAGAAGAAAAATATTCATAATAAAAGCTTATAAAGCTCTATTGTTTGAAGTGTGGTGACCACATAATTTATTAGGGATATCTGTCGAATAATCTACATCCATGAATTCATGCGCGGATTAGAATTTGATTATCATTTACGTGAGGAAACCACTAGCACCTGAAAGTACTTCATACAGTTCTCGATGTTCCTAGTCTGCCAACCCGCACTAGGCCAGCGTGGTGGACTAAGGCCTTAACCTTCTCATTCGAAGAAGGGGCCCGTGCTCAGTAGTGGGACAATAATAGGCTGCTTATGTATGTATAGGTGAACATCGGGCATATTTTTCGTTGCACACGGATTTGCAACGGTTTTTTCAAACGTAGCAGAGATTGCCATGTGCCGCGCAAGAAAGGAGATGGCGGAATAAGCTCATGGAGCCCTTGCGCACATCCTCCAAAGTACAGTCTGTAGAACACCGACAAACAAGCAACTGCACGTCTATGGGCTAAGCTTTGTAGCTCAGATTTTTACTAGCAGTTCATCACCAATTAGCCTCTCAGCTCTGCGTTGTATCGAGCCAACAGCGGCAAGCTGGTATTTGGCGGAGCCATCCCATAAGTGACTGCAGGTCCGCTCCCATAGTTGACCGGAGTAGCAGATTGTGCGATGAACGGTACGATTAATCGAATATCGTCAAACGCGATTAGACCCCAGTATAGTGTATTTAGAAGGAGTGTGTGTAATTTATATTTTAAATTGCAATAAAAAAGTTCCGGAAACGTGGTCGCTCACAATGGGCCCGAGAGGGCTATGCTCAGAGTGTTCCTGCGTGATCGAATCAGAAATGAGGAGATTCGCAGGAGAACGAAAGTAACCGACATAGCCCGAAGAATTGCCAAACTTAAGTGGCAGTGGGCAGGGCACATTGCTCGCAGAACGGATGGCCGATGGGGCCGTAAAGTTCTGGAGTGGCGACCGCGTACTTAAAAGTCATCAAGGAAGCAAAGCCTTCACCTCGTCCAAGTTCACCTCATCGGAGAATCTGATACCTGAACGAATTTAAATTATTGAAGTACTAATACCGAAGTGATAGGCAGACAACACAACATGAAAGTGTTAAAACGACACTTAAATCGTGTGGAGGGGGTTTATTCTTTCTCTTTGTGTTGATGATTCTTTTGTAGTGATGCGTGTGTAGCCCCCCCCCCCACAAGGTGGACCAACGACCGGGTGAAGGGGGAATCCGCTGGATGCGAAAGGCGCAGGACTGGTCGTTGTGGCGATACTTGGGGAAGACCTATGTCCAGCAGTGGACGTCTTTCGGCTGAAATGATGATGATGATGATGATGATGATGATGAAAAAAGTTCAAATTCTGTGCTGTGGAAAAATTCACACCGCAAGTCACCGCAGTGTGTGCGCTATCAGTGTTGCTAAGCAAGGTGAAGTTTCGGCTTTTATGTAGGTCATACCAAACCAAAGTATGAATATTGAACCATCTTACCAATGTAGTTTTTCTTTGCAAGTTCCAACGTGTAACGCCTGGTTATTCTTTGGAGTTCCGCCACCGTGTACTTCTTGGGGTTTATGGCTACGCCTGAAAGAAGGACAATGGTGTCGATTCTCTTGTTCACGAACTAAACTTATTTTAAACTATCGCTCTCTTTTACTAATAGTAGATACAAGAAAGGGATGGCAACCATTTAAGAGCTGTCAAATTAGACAAAATTAAAATTTCCATACAAGTTTAGACGTGATCTCGGAACATGCCCACTAAAATACAAAGAAATGTAACACGTAAACTAATTTGACAGTTCTAAAATGGTTGCCATCCCTTTCTTGTATGTACTGTTAGTAAAAGAGAGCGATAGTTTAAAATAAGTTTAGTTCGTGAACAAGAGAATCGACACCAATAAATTATATTTCATAGTCTTGATTAGGTACAGTCAAGAGTAAAAGTCGATGAATAATTATAAAACATATTGCAGTTGAATTGTTTGTCAAAATTCATTATTAATTTTATTTTTTAAATTATCATTCTTCTCTATTCTTAATAATTCTATTATTGCAATTCTGTTCTTAATAATCATTCTTTTCTATTCTTTAAATAATTCACTTTTCCCATGGCACAGACCAGTAAGCCTCTAGACGCCGAATAGCCGGACACCCCCGGTCACCACACATATGCATTAGCACTGCATATCATACGCCCCGCCGCCAATCAGGACCTCAGTCCGTCAGCGAGCGGCACCAATCATACGGAATCATACGACCGAACTTTTGAGCCGACCAATCATAACGCGCCATCCGCCCCCCGGTCCCCGCCAAAATTTTACAACTGCGTTCTCATGCAAAACTGTTTATGCGGCGTCTTGAAGCTTACTGGTCTGTGTCCCATGGTCATTCATTAGGTACATTAATCCTGAATGTTTGAGCAATCGGCATTTACTTTTGATGTTATTTCCTTTGTAGGTACGTTTTCTTATTCAAGTAGCACACTAGCAGTGCCTGCGCTGTGCTGTGCTGTGAGGCTACGCGCACCTAACAGTTGTAACGTGGTTGTAACACGCCCCCGTGTCCCTATTTTTCAATTCACTGGTGTCGATTCTCTTGTTCACGAACTAAACTTATTTTAAACTATCGCTCTCTTTTACTAATAGTAGATACAAGAAAGGGATGGCAACAATTTTAGTACTGTCAAATTAGTTTACGTGTTACATTTTGTACTTTAGTGGGCTCGTTCCTAGATCACGTTCAAAAAAATCAAAAACACGTAACTTATTAACTTTTTTAAAGATTATTTATTTCAAATTTCGACTCGATCAAGCGACGCATATTATATTGTAGGTAAATCTAAATTATTCACTTACCTCCTTTGGAGCCTCCAAATGGAATGTTCGAGCAGGCACACTTAAAAGTCATCAAGGAAGCTAGAGCCTTCACCTCGTCCAAGTTCACTTCATCGGAGAATCTGATACCTGAACGAATTTAAATTATTGAAGTACTAATACCGAAGTGATAGGCAGACAACACAACATGAAAGTGTTAAAACGACACTTAAATCGTGTGGAGGGGGTTTATTCTTTCTCTTTGTGTTGATGATTCTTTTGTAGTGATGCGTGTGTAGCCCCCCCCCCACAAGGTGGACCGACGACCTGGTGAAGTGGGAATCCGCTGGATGCGGAAAGCGCAGGACCGGTCGTTGTGGCGATGCTTGGGGGGGGGCCTATGTCCAGCAGTGGACGTCTTTCGGCTGAAATGATGATGATGATTATGATATTATTGTGTACCAGAACATAGCCAACAACAGCGTTTTCAGTAACCACACATCTTTGATTGTGCAGTTGGTATTGCACCAGTTGCACAGAGAGTAGGACAGGAGGTGAGGCATCGTCTGTGTAGTGACTACACAGAGTACACAGTCACATTTTGCCTCTTCTATAGTATATTCGAAGTCTGTGGTCTAGTGGTTCGAGGGTTGGACTGCTGATCGATTTCGGGATTTGAGGGTTCGATTCCCACAGGACACAAATATTTGTGTGATGAACATAAGTGTTTGTGTTGGTCTGGGTGTTTCTTATGGATATAAGTTTTAGTTTGATTTACAAAAAAAAAAGTAAATGTTTTTTTATCCATTGTCTAGTACCCATAGCACAAGCTCTGCTTAGTTTGGGACTAGATGGTGCTGTGTGAAAATGTCCCAAAAATATTTATCTATTTATTTATATCCTGATCTGACTAAATATGACATGCAGCGACCAACTGGCTTCGGAGGCGATTCAGAGCTGTCCAGATGGGCCATGGTAGTTGGTGGCCTGCTGGGAGCTCACCAACTACCATGACCTACCTGGAAATCGTCCCGCTCATCTGGATCTGGGGGTTTATTAAGAGGACCTACTGCTTAATTCATTAAGGCTCAAACACACAGCGGGCGGGACGGAACGGAGGCGGAACGTCGACCGAGTGGACGCGGCGTGCATGCCACACTGCGGGCGTCTCAGAGCGCGGGACTGAACGGCCTCTCGCCTACGCTGCACCCGGCGTTATCTTTCCTCGCGTCAAGGTGGCAGCGGATCGGTCGCGCCGTTAAAACGCTCGGCAGGACGTCGCTATGTGCATTATCTAATACAGTTCAGTACATTGCAACACGACGAGGCCCGCCGGCCAAACGCTTCCGTTATATTCCGCCCGCTGTGTGTTTGCAGCTTTAGAGAATGAATTTCCTGGGTGTACTATGGGAAGTATGTTGTGTACTGAAAGTTTGTACCTCCTTTACACGGCAGGCGATGGACGCTGTGCTGACAACGGTAGCCAAGAACTATCTCATAGTCGCCGTTCTTCCGTTGCAGAGGGAACTCCATCTGAAGACAACTGTTGGTGGAGCCCATCACCTGAAATAGGTATTAACTTCTATCTTAGGAAATAGGTACATCGATCTAGTGCAAGCTGTACTTTTTTTATAGTAAGTATGGGATGGCGAAACGAGCCTAAGGCCCACCTGATATTAAGCGGTTACCTTTGTCCATAACAACTTCAATACCACCTAGGCTGTTGGTACCAGGCGCGGTTCCAGCCCAAGATTTTGGGGGGGTCAACTTGGCTTACGTACAGTTTCAAGGTCCAAATTTACCAATTTTTTATTTATTTATTCAAAGACAAGTTAAGTTTGGAGTTCGTTTATTATGTAACAGAATAGTTACTTACAAAATGTGATATTATTTGTCATTAAACTGGAAGTATCATTCATACTTTATTTTGAGCAAAATAATACCTATGCTGTAAATTGACCTTCAGTACATAAACAAAACTCTAAAATAATGTTAGGTATTTTTTGACGTAAATACGAGTAGATGTCGTGTTTGAGTGAGTAGGTAGTACTTACTTAGTTTTGATTTCATGGTTTACTTTTGGACGTTTAAGCAGGAAGTTAATAATTTATTTAATTTATTTTTGTAAATTGTCTATTTTTAGGAGATTTGTCAATATGACGTGTACGATTTCGGGGGAGGTCATGACCCCTACGACCCCCCCCCTAGAACCGCCACTGGTTGGTACCTTAATGGTACCGCAAGTCGGTTCGCCAAACTGAGACATGAAGATGGAAAGTCTCATGTGATTGTAATTTCACTGGCACCCATACCCTTCAGACCGAAACACAGAGAGATAAAGATATTTATTCGCCAGGATATTGTACAGATGTTAAATATAAATGTTTTTACACATTAGGTGCAATGCAAGCATCACTGTTTGGCGGAGAACTAGGTACGGTGGTAGAACTTCCCCGGACGAGCTCTTTCACAAAGGAGCTCTACTACTACTAAAAACAACACACACACACACACACCCACACATACAACACACACACACTACACACACACACACATACAACACACACACGCACCCACACATACAACACACACGACACACTTGCACAAGTGTGTCGTGTACGGCGCCGTCACGACCTTTTGACATGATTGAAATAAAACGGTCAGGGAAACATCCAAGAAAAAAAATAAGTCCTTCATTTTGCCATCAATATGACAGTGATTCTACTATGCCCTTTTCAATATTCTTACCTTCAAAATACCAGCTACCCTCTGTTTTCTCTTCTTTTCTGACATATGAGTGTGTTTGCTCAAATAGTCGACCAGCGACGGCTCACACACGCGGACAGCGTTGTGGTAGAAGTATTCCACCATCCTGAAGAAACTGGGGTTGGGCTCGCAGGCGACATCCTGCAAATGCTCCGGAATGTCGTAATTTCTAATAGAAATTGCTAAAGGAGACGTATGCTTTAACAAAATTGAGGATGTCGCTAAAATTCTTTCTAATGTTATGATCATATTAAACACAAATTTCAAAAATAAATACACAAAAATGTAAAAATGTTAATTAAATCAATGATTAAAAAAACTTTGTCACAAGAATGACAAGTGTGATTATGTTTTGTTTATTGTTATTTTATTCTAAAAAAAAAGTAGTTTTTTTCTGGCTATTTTTAGAAGAGGTTACATATTTTTTGTGAAATGCCGAAAAGACTGCTAGAGTAGCTGGGAAAGAATAAAAATCTAGGAACAATAATTTTATTCACTTTCAAAAAAGCTTTCAAACGAGGGAAAGTACCACAGAGTACATTTGTATATGGAAAGTCACAGATCTATTTTAGTACTTAATTTGTGTGGAAAGTACTACGGAAAACGGAAAATCAACATAAAATATATTAATAGACCAATCTCAACAAATTAAAAACCGGTCAGTGCCGAGATGCACGCCGCGGTTTCCGTACCTTACTCGGATGTATGAAAACTAGTAACTAATTGGGATTTCCTTAGTTTGGGCTCATCAAGCATTAAAACCTATAGAGATGGCTGTTCTATTGATTTGGCATGACGTTGGGGCGAGCGTTGGCTGTTGTGTGTCGGTTTTATCAAAGGGATTATGCACCAACGTTGGCGATGCGTCCATACGTTGGCGGTTTGCGCAGTCTTGCCGCAGTATTCATGCAGTAAGGTGCATTGAATGAGCTTGTTCCTACTGTCTAGAATTTATATAAAAAAATCTTTGTTTATTAACAAATAATAATGAAATTCTCTTATTTTTCAAGAGAAAATCAAAGACGACGTCCATTGTTTAACTATTGTGTTATTTTAATTGACAGTTCAGCTCTTAAGTACTCAATAATCTTAAAGTTCCCAGCTTCTATTTCAGACGTCTTTACATTGGCTCTGATGGGAATAAACTAACATTATCTGCAACGTGGTCGCTAGGACGCTAGTTAGTGACCACAGAAATAGATAGAATGGAAAAGTGAGCAGGGCGCGCGTGCCAACACTCTGCATCATAGTGCAGGGCATTTCAAAGCCTTTCTCAGTACGCCTTATGACTTGTTTCTGTAAATACTGTAACAAAAACCCGCAAAACGGCCTCATCATGCTGTTCCTAACTGCAGAAACAAAAGCTGTAAAGTACATTTGATTAAAGTTAATTTTTAAAAATTAATGACGTCAATATGTAAGGCGTAGTTTGTTCGAAAGTTGCCACGCATGAATCGCAAGTAAAATTGTGATTACAACCATTCTATCTCTATCCATTTCTGTGTTAGTTTCAATTTGTACTAACATTTTTTAGGAATTAACATCAGGTCGATTTGGTTAAGAGCTCGAATCAGTCGGGAGTATGGCCCCTGTACGTTTAATCGCGGGCTCGTACGAACAAAACTCGCGCGAACTTGCGTTGGTCGCGTAATGAGTTATATCAGGACAACGCCTAATAATGCCAACACCGCATGGCCTGGCATGCTCTTGGCCGTTTTTAACACGCTTTTATTAGGTCGACCTGTATGTAACTAACTATGTAATGGAATCCAAGGTAACTAATTTAACCATCTTCCAAGGGTCGTAGCGTAATGAAAATTGGCAGCTGTATGTAGTTCTGATGACAATACAATAATATGGTACTGTCGAACTGATCTGATGATGGAGCCGGAAGATATGAACTGGAACTTCATGATGGAAAATCGTATCATAGCTGTTTTGGATTTCATAGAAAAGTCTTGTAATTAACTTTGACCTAGATTAGGTTTCAAGGTCTGATGATGAAGATGAAGAATAGTTGGACCATGCTACCACCACCCTCCTTTTGAATAAAACGACTACAATGTTTTCCAAAAGTATATTAAATCAAATAAATATTTACTTATCAAGCCTACATATAGGATTGTTTTGTACCATCTGCAGGTCAACTTTGGGGCCAACTAAGTCCCTAATATTGTTTAGTCCGTATTTGATCATAGTGGGTCGCTCCAGGGAGAGGCCCCACGCAATAACGTTTACGTCTTCAGGAAGACCCATCGGTAATAACATTTCTGGTCGGAACACGCCGGAATTTCCGATTTCAATCCATTTTCCGAGACCTGAAATAATGAAAATATTATGTTAAAACCTTCATTAATGAGAATGTTCGTTCTCTGGGTGTCTACTCGCGATTGACGATAGGTATTCGATTTATTGTACAATTAATCGCACAATTTGCTACTCCGGTCAACCATCGTTTCCATATACATACATACATACATATTATCACGCCTGTTTCCCATTGGGATAGGCAGAGACTATGGATTTCCACCTGCTACGATCGTGACACATCTCTTTCGCTTTATCTACGTCCATTAACCTCGTCATGCATGCTCGTCAGTTTAGAGTACTCTTAACCTGGCATTTTTTGAGAACGTCCGCGATTTGATCGCGATACGTTCGCCGAGGTCGTCCCCTTCCAACTCTTCCATCCACACTCGCTTCGTATACTTGTTTCGTCAATCTCCTTTCCTCCATCCTCTCTATATGTCCAAACCATCTTAACATACCTTTCTCAATCTTTGTCACTACCTCTTCTTTCACTCCACAACGCTCCCTTTCCTCCTTTCCATATCGCATGCGATTATCGTGTTTTGACGTTTGTTTCTATCTCTGATCTCCGGTCAATTTCATACAATTATGAGCCGTAGTATATATTTATTGTGACTTTTTATGTGTCTATCTTTACTGTGTAGGTGTCAATCGGAAGGAAAGTTCGTACTTCGTTACTCGTTTGTCAAACGAAAATAGACTCCGGAGGCTTTCATGGCGGATTCGTTTCGTGTAGTTTCTGTGGCATGCTATTCTGTACCTACATGAACGACATTAAAGTTGAAGTACGGTTTTATAATACTGACGTATAAATTACTCGTTTCGTTGCCAGTCTATTGGTGGGTGCTGCGCTGACTAAATAAATCAAGAGCATCTTGCTACTTTACAGGAGCTAATGTCAGGACTTGATCTACAGTGGCCGGTGTGGAAGTCGTTACATCATCTTCGAACTCAAGTTGGTCACTGTGGACTAAACATGTGCAAATGGGGGTTCATTCCACAGAGCCTGAAGACTAAGGTCTTCAATCAATGTCCTGCCTATCATGAGTTACGGAGTCGAGACGTGGTCACACACGGTACGGCTGGTTCACATATTTAAGGTAACTCAGCGGGCTATGGAAAGGGCTATGCTCGGAGTATCTCTGAAGGATCGAATCTGAAGCGAGGTGATCCGATAGAGAACCAAAGTTGTCAACATAGCCCACAGGATCATTAAGCTGAAGTGGCAGTGGGCCGGTCATATTAGCTGAAGAACCGATAACCGTTGGGGTATGAGTTCTTGAGTTAGGCGCTTGTATGTATTACAATTTTTAAAGAAAATTTTTAAAGATAAAAAAATGCATTTTTTTCGAGGTTTTTTTTTTTTGCCGTGGCCTTTGGGTTTAAACTTTTTTTAATAGTATTTGCTATTAGAGACCATAGCAACACATCTTCTGTGAAACTGGCTGCCTATTACAGTTCAAACGATATACAACCCTGATACCTACACAACAAGGATAGGCACATGAAAAAAACGTGTGCGGTCAGGGGACCCCTGTCTGGAACAAAGTTATCCTTAAAATTCATATTTTTTTACCGGTTCATTATAATGATAATGCTAAATTTCGCAACTATAATACAAGCATAGGTGGCAGGAAACATCATGCGCCAGACTGAGATACCACAAGGCCCAGGTTCGATCCCCAGTAAAACGTGTATTTTTGTATGTTTTATTTAATAGTTAGCTGTAACTTTGACGTTAACCACCAGATGGCGCTTAAAGGTAAGGTCAGCTGACAACTCTATCCGACTCCGTATATTCAATGTACTCTATGGGTAGAACGCAAATCTTAGCGTAACGTGACGCTACGTTTTCTCCCGAATCACAACTACCAAGCAAGGAACTTCGTTCCAATAAGAAAAATAACTCACCAGTGTGATAAGCGAAGATCTCCATACTGGGTTCGGTGTATGGGTTGTAAGCTGGTTTGAACTGCAGCCTGTCGAAGCCGAGGCGTTTGAAGAAGGCATCCAACACGCTGATGAGGTCCGCCAGGCCCAGCCCGCGGTCCGCAACCACGCCTTCCACCTGATGGAACTCTGCCAGGTGCGTCGCGTCCAGAGTCTCGTTACGGAATACCTGGGGAATGAAATGGCGGATCATTATGAAATTATGAGGAGTTTTTGTCGACGAAAAATTATGATGTCTTCAACGGGCGTAAGTCCATTGGCGGCGGCGAAACAACAGATTATCTATAAATAAATAGGTAAAGACAAAACAGTTCAGAACCTTTTTCTCATCTGTTTGTCCACCGATTAACTTTCTTTTTTGTTTAGCAGCTATGGACGAGCTTTAGTTTTATCAATAAAAAAAAAACTGTTTTTGCTCCATAGCTTCGATAAAAGAACCTCGATAACCTTCAAACTTAGAAATTTATAAATTACGGTCGAATTTCAATCACTTTTTGTCTCATAAGAAGACCAATGATGGATTAATAAAAAGACAAAGAGATTAAATATTATAAGTCTTTGTAAAAAATAAGTGTACTGAAAAAAAAAAGTATAAATGAGTATCTTTTATGAAACTAGGAGTACATCAGAAGGCCAATTCTCGTAATTACAACTTTCAAAATATAGTTCCAAAATCTCAATGCTTTAAATCTCAATCTCCTGACAGTAATGTTCTGTTTGCCGTTTATTTGTAACACTTAGGTCATTAATGTTACCATTAACGGCAAACAGGAACATCTACTGTCAGGAGGATTGAGATTAGTGTACGGCTCTTCAGCCGATCAGAAAATTGGCAAACCGTTTTTTCCGACCGGCCTTAGCCGATTCCACGCCGAAGTGTGAGGAGACCCTCAGGCTGAGCCATTTTCACGTGAGTAAAAGTAATTTACACAAAAATCTTGTAATGTAATGTAAAGCTACCTTATCAATGCTGAAGTACTTCTGTGGAGTGAACTCGTCTTGTTGCGCCAACTGGTAGAGCATGCGGGCGCTGACCGCGGTCGTGTGGGTACGGAGAAGGTTCTTCTGAGCTTCCTCTATCTTCCATTCATATCTGTAGCCCTGATCAGAATACTTTTGTTAAAGAGGTAATGAATTTGACGGCACGTTTGGTGCAGTGACTGCTTAGGTTCGATTCGCGTATGTAGGAAATATTCAAAGCAAAGACATTTCTATACTGACTCAAAGATATTTATTTGTATGTCTACAGAAATAGGGTAAAAATCAGGTTAGAGAAGGAAGGTAAAGAAATAAAAACTTTTTAACAAATAATTGAACCGACGAAAACAGAAACTGAAAAGCGAAAAATAAAATGAAATTTTTTAGTCTTAATAACTATTCTCCTGACTAAACTAATGTAAATAACTTATTATGAGTCGGCGCCAAACCAACAAGCAAAGTGCGTGCGAGTTGCAAGTGGTCGAGCAGAGAACGCATTTTTGGAAAGTTATTGTTTATCGTTGAAAATTTCACGTTGTATTTGATGTTATTTTGTTTTTATTATTTATTTAAAGTAATTTAATGATCTTCGTTGATTGTTTGTTTGGCACCGACTCATAATAAGTTATTTAATAGTTATTAAGACTAAAAAGTTTCATTTTATTTTTAGCTTTTCAGTTTCTGTTTTCGTCGGTTCAATTTTTTGTTAAAAAGTTTTATTTTAAATTTTTTTGTGGTTTATTCTAACTCCAGGTCTCCATAATGTTGTAGTGTCTAGAACTACATTTATGTGTGCCAGGTTTCAACAGAATCGGTTAACAGGTAAGAATTCAGGGGGTGAACAAGGACTCATCCCCGGTTTTCCTACCCTTAGGGGTGGATTTTGATTTTCAAATTTAAATGGGACCAACTTCGAGATTATACACTATCCAATAAAAAACAATCATCAAAATCGGACTACTCTGTAAAAAGTTATGCGTGGGCATACATAAAAAAAAAAAATACGCGTCGAATTGAGAACCTCCTCCTTTTTTTCGTCGGTTAAAAATAGAAAGACACGTACGCCCAGGGCGACGCTGTGGCACCCAAGCTTTTCACAGCTGTCCTGGAGGCGTATTCAGAAACCATTGTATTACCAAAAATTAGAACCCAACTATGGCAAAAAAACTATAACTACTCTATAATGACTAAACGACTCTACTCTATAACGACTGCCTCGTTGGTCTAGTGGTTGCAAGCGCGACTGCTAAGCGTGAGGTCCTGGGTTCGATTCCCGGGTCGGGCAAAGTGTTATTGGGTTTTTTCATTAGGAAATTCTCAGTAGCAGCCCGGAGTCTGGATTTGTGCCCGGTTAATGGCAATAGGCTCGCCCCCTATTACATGGGACTTACAACATAACTGGCGAAATGTGGGTGTACTATACACCTCTGCCTACCCCTTCGGGGAAATACAGGCGTGATGTTATGTTATGTTACTCTATAATAAAATACCCTCACGTATTAAAAATCTAAGCTCATTTAATGCATTCAAAACTGAGCTAGCACTACATGTAATTTCAGACAACTCTTTTGTAAAATAATGAATACACTGGATTTTCGGTTTACGGACACCAATTTTTTTTCATGTTTTTCATTTTTAAATTCGACCTACTAAACCATCATAGCTTAAGTTAATATTATTATTGTTCTCAAGTAAGTGACTTTGTGTTTTTATTGAGGATAAATTTAATTAAACCTAAACCTACCCAGAACCGGGGTGATCTGTACCACGCAATGCTATATAATTTAATTTATCCCGAAACCATTGCGTAATACAGAGCCCCGGCAGTTGTATATTATTGCACAATGGTTTTGAACGAAAATCTACACACTCTGTATAGCGCCGAGTTTTATGTTTCTAAATACATTGAGTGAGCTTTACAGATCGGCAAACGCACCCACCGCGACGTGAATGAGATAGAAGATACACTAGTGGGTGGCACCCTGGGCAGTCAGCCCCGCTACCAACCTGCTGACTGGCTAATCTTTTCCCCACGGCATGAGCTGTTATCATTATGTAGCTCATGTCGACACGATAGAAGAAGTGGGTGAATTAGAGAAATAGAAACATGATTATACATGCTACGGCAAACCATCACACGCATGTTGTTTGTTTTTATTCACTTAGTTTGAATCACAGAGTAACTTTTTTGTTTGAATCAGGTGTCGTTACAAATTCATTCAAGCAGAAAAAAAAAAAGTGTTATTTTTGTAAAATATGTGAAACTGCATATAGGAGTATACAATTACTAATCAAATTTGTGAATTTCGTGATGATGATACAAAATCGATGCGATGCAGCCGTACATTCTCTTAGGCCAGCGTTTTTACGTGACTCGACTCATGAATTTCTTAGACCAGTTCACGACGAGCGATCAAGTAAGCCGCGCGTTCTCACATTTTACGTGACTAACAAGTGTCGCGTATTAGCAATATCATTTCCACTCACATACCTACAGTTCATTCAGTTCATTAACTTTCATAAATATTCGGACAATATAACATTTTCTTTACCTGAGCTATCATATTTTATTTCTACTAGCATCATCAACAAAGGAAGTGCAGTTGTGTGTGTACAAGAAACTGTACAAGATAGATGATAGATTCAAACAAACCTGTGACTAAACCTAGTATAATTTCGACAGCATTTTGATATTATATTGTTATTTTATTTGTGACACTACGACAATGACTACCGTTACACGAGTTTTTTTGCGTAATCGCGGCTTTTTGCCTTACTATGGGTGTCTTTTTTTTAGCGAGATTCCGTCCGACTTTTTTATTCGTTCAAGCCTGTGACTAGAAAATGTAGCACACTCAAAGAAGAATATTTATTTTTTATTTTCTGTAATTTTATAAAGCAATTTCTCAATTATGGGACAGCCACGACTACAGCATACATACACATACATAGGCACCTATTTTTGACTACTAAACAATCATATCCACATAAATATGTATGGATGGGTTGTGATCATACCTCTCCATTACAAAATTTAAACATGTAGGTACTGAATTGTAGGCTATATAATCACATAATGGTTCATAGGTACCGACCTACTATAATTTGATAGCGTCGAGCTGTACCTACTCCACGATGGTTTTATGGCAAAATAATCGGATTTCAGCCCAAAACCGGAGCTCTGTAGCACGCTATGGTTTTGGAATAAGTTCTAGGTAATAAAATGGTTTCTGAATACGCATCCTGGAGGGAGTTTTTCACAACATGAATTGGGAGAAATGTTGATTATTTATTAATGGCGAGTATCTGTCGCACTTGGGATTGGCTGACACCCTAATAATACTTTCGCCTTCGAAAGACGGACTGCAGGAAATGCTAAATTACCTAGATAGTAGATAAAGTCAAAGTAGTCATAAATACGAAAAACAAAGAAATAAACTATTTGCATCAATAACAACTCAATTGACTATGTAAATGAATACGTTTATCTGGGTCAAGTAATCTCGCCAACAGACCCAACTTCAAAAGAAATTGATAGACGCATTGGGAATGCATGGAAAAAACATTGGAGTTTAAAAAAGATCATGAAAAATAGAGAAAATGAGTATGTCCAACAAGCGGAAACTGTTTAGTACTTGCATATTGCCTGTACTCACTTGTTAGCCAAACCTGGGCAAACATTACAGTAAAAAAAACAGGAAAAATGTGGAAATCTCAGTTAAAGTAAAGTTAGACACTAACTGACTCACCTGTGACCCATAGCCACCTTCACTATGAACCTTTTTCACCCTTTCCAAGTATTCCATAGGGAAGTCCGTAGTAGTAGAGGGTGTGGACATAAAGAATGTGTCATGAGCATCTCTCGCCGGATGCTGTTGAGGTTGGAAGAGGGCATCAAAGTTCCAGAAAGAGCTCTCAATGTACTGGTTGGTCGGCATCTCAGTGAAACCCATTTCTAAGAATATCTCCCGGAATTCGGAGCGAACTTTGAGAAGTGGGTGGAGATGACCACATTCTGGTGGTTGACCTGTTTAATAATATTTCATAAATATTATTTATTATACAGTGTGTAACAAAAACCCTGTTGTTCCTGTGAGCTACATTATCAGAATCAATATTCATACATAAGGACACAACTCATTTTGAAAAACTCTTCAATAAAAATAATCAAATTAAATATTAAATCATTATTAATTGCAGGGTTGATTGATTTAAATCATTTGATTTAAATCATGATTTAAATCAAGTGATTTAAAAAAAAAAACGGTGATTTTAATCAAACTTGATTTTTTTCCATAAAATTTCATTGATTTATTTAAATCATAATGTTATGGGACTAGAAAAGAAAAAATCATATTAAAAATGATAAAGTTTTTATTTTATACTGAATATTGAATAAAATTAGTGATGCAACGAATAGTACTTTTACGAATACGAATACGAATATCAGTTCTCCTATTCGGCGAATACGAATACGAATAGCTGACTCTACTACAATAATATATAATAAAGCCTCTTTATTCCTTAATTAAACAATAACAAAGTAATTATTTTATAATTTTTAACGCATTTACGCATGAGAAGCGAAATCTAACGATTTAAATTGTGGAAAGAAAAAATCGCTCACGAGCAGGATTCGAACACTTGAGTGTTCACGGTAGCTTAGTGGCTAAAACATTGGCGTACTGTCGCAGTTTCGAATCCTGCTCGTGAGCGATTTTTTCTTTCCACAATTTAAATCGTTAATAACAAAGTACATAAGATTTTTATAATTAGTAGGTGAATTAATCCCTCCTTTTTTGCCACTCTTTCCAGTCTTGTGTTGTTGTAGGACTTGTAAGCCAGTTTTGGCCCGCCAACAAAAAAAAAGAAACAAAATACAAACATGCTAGCGCGCAATGGAAAGAAGCATACTGAATATAAAACTTATAGACAAACAAAAAACACCACCATTCGCAAGAAGACAAAAGTGATAGACGCTTTAAAACACTCTCAGAAGTTGAAGTGGAAATGGGCAGGGCACGTAGCACGTTCTATTGACACAAAACGGGATAAAAGAGCAACCACGTGGACAGGCCCAAAAAGCAAAAGAAGGCAATGACGGCTCTGCTCAATTTTAGTTACACAAGTTGATGAAATACAGCAGTGAACTTACGTTTTCTTATAAATCATTGAAATACAGTTAACACACAGAAAATTGCTTTGTGGTGACTGATCCTTGTAACTATTACATGCTCACTCCTACCTACCAATTTTAGTCTCTACAAACAAAAACTAAAAAAAGGTCGCCACAATTGCTGACCATCTGTAGATGTAAACAAAAGATGAGAAAGTTTAATGATTTTATCAATGAATCCTTGTGTCTTTGCCGTCACGGTCGCAATAGATGCAAGTCGCAACGCAATATCTGCATGGAATTTCTAGGAATTTATTTATTTACGAATGTCATGAAAGTATTCGGCGAATACGAATATTCGTTAATTTGATGGTATTCGGCGAATACGAATATTCGTATTCGTATTCGTTGCATCACTAAATAAAATGGCAATAACAAATTACAAATAGTCTCGAAAATAGAATGATGTTTCCTACTTTTCTGTACTGAATTAATACTGTCATACTAAGATTTACTAGATTTTTTTAAAATTCTTACAAAGTTGCATACTAATAAAACTTTTCGTAAAAATATTCATAATAAGTAAATAAGTAAAAGTTAAGTACATAAGTAGTACATAGGTCTTCTTCAAGTTTAGTTTTTTTATTTTGACATGGTAATTTTTGTCATAAATATGGAAGATTCTATGTACCTATGTGAACTTGGCACCCGACTTCGGAAAAATTGTTTTTTATTTAGATTTATGAAAGACTTTGGTAAGTAATGGATAGTAGTGAAACTCACTTCGTAAGTAGTAGCGCCAAAAAAAAAATTTATGACCTCAAAAAAAATGACATCCCCCGAAATGGCAAAAAGTGATTTTTTCCGGCTGCATCTTATAGGAAAACGTTTGTAGTGGATTGTAGTGCAATTTTTTTTGTTTGTAGTAAAATAGAAAAATTAGAAAAAAAAAAAAAAAATTTCAGCACAAGAAAAAAAAAAATTATCGGCTGTTTCTTACAGGTAAACGTTAGTAGTTGATTGTAGTGCAATTTAATTCGTTTGTAGTAGAATAGAAAAATTATAAAAAAAGAAATGAAACGCGAGTAAATTATTTAGACAATATTTTTAACTTAATTCAATTTGAAAGCTTATATGACTACTACAAACGCTGAAAATGAATGAGACACCTTCGTAGAGGTCAGTAGTTGATTGTAGTGTAATTAAATTCGTTTGTAGTAAAATAGAAAAATTAGAAAAAAATAAATGAAACGAGGGCAAATATTTTAGATGATATTTTCAATATAAATTCAATTTGCAAGCTTATACGATTACTACAGACGCTGAAAATGACTGGGACACCTTGGTAGAGGTCAGTTCTTGATTGTAGTGCAATTTAATTCGTTTGTAGTAAAATAGAAAAATTAGAAAAAAAGAAATGAAACGCGAGTACATTATTTGGACGATATTTTCAATGTAAATTCAATTTGCAAGCTTATATGATTACTAAAAACGCTGAAAATGAATGGGACACCTTCGTAGAGGTCAGTAGTTGATTTTAGTGCAATTAAATTCGTTTGTAGTAGAATAGAAAAATTATAAAAAATGAAATGAAACGCGAGTAAATTATTTAGACGATATTTTTAACTTAATTCAAATTCTATGTCAGTAGATTAACATTAATGAAAACCATTTAACAAATGATAACTAGTTTTGGAGAAAAAAAATGTTTCTTTTACTTATTTCGTTTTTTCTTCGGAACCATTGGGATTTTCTAGACAATATTTGGAATACTGTCAGTTATGAGTATGTAAATAATAAAAATCAAGTTTAAATCCTTCAAAGTCAAATAAAAAGTGAAAAAAAAAAAGACTATATGCAAAAAAAACATGATTTTTGTCAACCCTGATTAATTGTAAATTGAAAGTGTTTATAACACTCAAAAAGCACTCACTCAGTGATTATGTAAATAAAAATAATCAAATTAAATATAATCATTATTAATTGTAAATTAAAAGTGATATAATCACTTTTAATAATGATCTAATATTTAACTTGATTATTTTTAATGAAGAATTTTTCCAAATGAGTGGTGTCATTAATGTCATTATGTATGAAAATCGATTCAGATAACGTAGCTCAAAGGAGCAACAGGGTTTTTGTTACAAATAATTCACGAAGCTTGCATGATGTGCTAGCTCTTATGAAGCTAGCAAGCGAAAAGGATTTTTGTCTCCCAGCATACCTCACTAAATACATCACTATACATACCCAAAGCATCAAAGTTGTATGGTTTGAACTGCAAGCTTTTCCAAGCACCTGTGAGCAGCATTTCACTTGTCAAATCAGTTTCTAACTTTTTAATAGTTGTCGCAAACTGTGGTCCTTTTGATACTAGGAAACTCTTTATAGTAACTTCTTGAAGCAGCTTCCGTTTTTTATAATCATTCCTGACATTATCTGGTATAGTGTCAATGCCCTTTCTGATTTCAATCAAGTGTTCTTGTACAGTGTCTGTGATGCTATCTACTTTACGTCTGACTAGTGGTGCTCCTCCAGATTTGTCTATTATTATCCAGCCTGCCGACATTGCTTTGCTGAATCCAACTTTTGCATTTGGGACATTCTGTAATAAACATATATTAATCTGTAGGCTTTTATTTACCAGACCTTAAATATTATTGATTCATGGGTCAGGCAAAGTGTTATTGGGTTTTTTTCAATAGAAAATTCTCAGTAGCTGCCCAGAGTCTGGATTTGTGCCTGGTTAATGGCAATAGGCTCGCCCCCTATTACACAGGACTAACATAACTGGCGAAATGTGGGTGTACTATACACCTCTGCCTACCCCTTCAGGGCAATACAGGTGTGATGTTATGTTATGTTATTTTAAGTATTGTATAAGTATCTAACTCACAAATAGACTATTGCTATTATTAATATTACTAGATTAATTAAAGAAGCATTTTAGCATCTATTATAACCAAAAATTCTCACAATAACACAGACATAGTAAAAATATAGACTAAGTGCTGCGAACAACCATAGTGAAGCCAACAAAAACCGTGCTCCTTCATGTATAACCAGTGCTAACGCACACACCTTAAACCGTGCTCACCCCTCTCAGTTCACATGTCGCGGCATCTTCCAGTAAGCATTGCGAAAACAAAAATCCTTCAGGGGCATGGTGCGTACGTGAGCACTGGTTGTACATGAAGGAGCACGGTTTTTGTTGGCTTCACTATGGTTGTTCACAGCACTTAGTCTATATTTTTTACTGTCTGTGCAGAATAATTAAAAATGATAAATAAAATGATACATATTTTAGATATATTTATATATTATTTTTTATTTATTACCTGTGATTTTAAGTTAAGTAACTTTTTTAAATGACTTTAAACATCAAAAATAATCAAAATTAGTGACTGACTGATAATGCACTCTGAATTTCATCATTTACTTCAATTTGTACCTTCATAACTTCAGCTTGGGGCATGCCCGTTTCCGGAATACTGTTGTACAAGACAGCTTCATGACTACCCTTATCAGCAACTAGCTGACCCTCTCCAGTCAACTCCCATCTTGTACTCTTCGCAGCCTCAGTAAGCACCATTTCTAGAGTTTCGAGACTTTTCACCGCACCCACAACTTTTTGGTGGTCCTCGTTGAATTCACTAGCTAATTGAAAAGTGTCCACTTTATCACTTTTCTCAAGGTAATGAAGAATCCTTTCATTTAATTCCATTTTGTTTATTTAATTTTGAATTTAATGGTATGTTAGGTTATTAGAGCCACGAACCGATTTTCAGCTTTGTTAGGAAGATGAACTGTCACTGTCAGTGTCAATGTCAGTGATTGAAAAGCATTGACCTATACCTAGGGTGCGTTCACTATTATCGTCCGACGACGGCGGACGACGCCCGGAGCGTTGTTTGGTCGTTCAGTTACTCGGAGTGATCGTCCGGGCGTTCACACCAAACCGTTCAGTATTGTGAGCGGGCGTCGTCGAGCGTACGCACCGGTCACCCCGTGAAATAGTAGGGTAAAAGACGCTCTGCTGTCATGTTGACAGATAAAAGTATGAAATGACAGATAATTTGAGGTTTCGATTGTCATAATTGTCAGTGCTTCATTGTTCTAGTGTCAGTTTCATAAAGTCGCCCGAAGTCGTTCAGTAACTCTGAGAAAATCGTCAATGATCGAGCGATATTCGCACCGGGTGACTTTCACACTGAGTGCGTAATAAGTGAACGTAGCCCTAGGGTGCGTTCACTATTATCGTCCGACGACGGCGGACGACGCCCGGAGCGTTGTTTGGTCGTTCAGTTACTCGGAGTGATCGTCCAGGCGTTCAAACCAAACCGTTCAGTATTGTGAGCAGGCGTCGTCGAGCGTACGCACCGGTCACCCCGTGAAATAGTAGGGTAAAAGACGCTCTGCTGTCATGTTGACAGATAATAGTATGAAATGACAGATAATTTGAGGTTTCGATTGTCATAATTGTCAGTGCTTCAGTGTTCTAGTGTCAGTTTCATAAAGTCGCCCTAAGTCGTTCAGTAACTCTGACAAAATCGCAAATGATCGAGCGATATTCGCACCGCACTTTCACACTGAGTGTGTAATAAGTGAACGTAGCCCTAGGGTTATACCTATGGACTTCAAATACCTACGAAATACGTGTGGGCGTGGCATAAAACACACGTCTATTTGCTATACTTACACTATCCGGGCCCGTAAAATGGCGGCCATTACAAGGGATGTGATGTAAGTAATCAAAACTTATTATAATCCACATTACATTTGTATTACTTGCTGTCCACAGCACAAACAATAAATTTGGGACCGTTTTTAAAGCCAAAAATCGCAATCCAAATCCAAATACATAAAAATATCTTAAATTACAATAAAAGAAGTGATGGTGGTTTTAGACTAATAAAAACTAGTACAAAGTCGTTTGTGGGAAAGAGTATTAGGTTCTCTAATAAACTTCCAACTTGTATTACTGAACTACCATTAATAAAATTCAAGTTAGTAATAAAACGTGTGTTAATGTCAAGAGCTTATTATGATATAAAACAATACATTGCTGATAAAAATGTCTGGAGTACGATTCCCACCTGCACACTGCGACCCACTGGTTCTCCTCAATTAGGTATTTAACATCTCTTGGCATTTGCCATGTAATTATTTCCTATTGGATCATTTGTAATTATTAATTGTATTCCTATTGGACCATTAGTATTTTTTTTCCCCTATTGGATCATGTGTAATTATTTTTCTATTTTTAGGGTTCCGTAGTCCTACTAGGAACTCTTATAGTTTCGTCATGTCCGTCCGTCTGTCCGTCTGTCCTAATCCTTTACAGCTTAATAACTTCTACAGTTATAAACATAAGTAAATGAAATTTTGTTAAAAAATAGTATAGATATAGATCTCAATTTAAAAAAAATAAAAACATCTCGATTACGTATTTTTTGGGGTGGCACCCATACATGTGAAATGGGGATGAAAATTTTTTTTTTGCTGCACTCCCTTGTGTGGGGTATCATTGAATAGGTCTACTAAAATGATGGTAATGTTTCATACACCACTTTTTCATCAGGTGTACCATCTGCTTTCACACTTTCTATTTGAAAAAATCACAAAAAGTAACTTTGTGTTATTATGACATGACAAAATTCTTAAATTTGGCGCCATCTAGCGGCGTCTAACAACACTCTCTAAGTCGCCAATGGTGCCGTCAAGTGCCGTCTATTGCATTTGCCACTGTATAGCGCCATTTGGCGGCTATTGACAACACTCTTTGAGTCGCCAATGCTGCTGTCTATTGCAAAAACTAAAATAGCCATGATTAATATTCGATTTGATTTGTTTGTAACACCTACTTAAGGAACCCTATAATACTGAGCATGGCCCGACATGCTCTTGGCCGGTTTTTTTACTTTTGACTTTATTTTTATTATTGCCTTTGACATTGTGTAACTTTATGACACATTTTGTTTTGTATCATCTGTTGGTAATTTTTCCACCAACTCGTATTATTTTGACATTGTTTTCAGTTATTATTAACTGTTTCTGTGAGTAGAGGTGACAACACTAAAATGGGGAGGACGTTTTATCTGTGGTTGCGGATATGATGATTTGTAAAAGCTTGTGAGTTGAATAAATTATTTTAAACCAGTATTAATAAACGTATTTATTAATTACCTAAGACACCAACATGACATGGCGCTGAGGACAGGATGTATACATACATGATAGGAATAGTAATAAGAAAATAAAAGGGAAAATTGTTGAAGAGTGTAATAATAGATCTTATAAAGTTTTATTAGATAATGGGGAGACAGTTGTAAGAAATAAATACCATATTTTTAAAGGATCTACATTAAGAAAATTTGAACCAGTGAATAGTTATGAGGATGATTATGTTTACTTACCTCCTGAAAATTATTGTGTTAATGTACCTTCTGAAAATAATTTAAGTAGACCTTCTCATGGTTCTTCCACAAGTAAAAAAGTAACTTTTAATGATAATATTGAACAAATACCTAGTAATGAAAATAAATCCAGTTTTGGAAGAACTTTGAGAAAGCCGCAGTATTTGCATATGTATGATTGTTAAATAAATAAAACAAGATTGTTGATTTATAACATTTATTAAATAAGCATTCTAATGTAAGAAAGGGGGATGTGAGTAGAGGTGACAACACTAAAATGGGGAGGACGTTTTATCTGTGGTTGCGGACATGATGATTTGTAAAAGCTTGTGAGTTGAATAAATGATTTTAAACCAGTATTAATAAACGTATTTATTAATTACCTAAGACACCAACATGACAGTTTCTTATTTCGGCACTATACAATACATATTTATACTTTTACTATTTCGGAATTATACAATATTTATTTACACTTTTTTTTCTAATATTGCATTATTTTCTGTCTTATATTTGCAACGTGTATGAGATGCTTATATTTTTTTTATAGGTGATTAAAATGTAAAATGTAAGTATGATGTGGCCATTTTACATAATTCTATATATCCTGCCTATTTGTTGTCTAGCAGTATGAGTCTGTCATGCTCACTTAAATGTCATGCTGATGGTGGCGTTAGTGTCGGGTCGTTAAGTTCCCTTCAATATGGTTGAGTTAAGTGATGGCTGATGCTCGCGTCATGCTCGTGAACGGGTGCCGTCTGTCGGACCAGGTCAGCTCCTACATACTATGGCAACTCTTTTTTACGTTTATTTCTAAAGGCATTATTCTAACTTTTAAACTCTTTTTTATTTTAGACATTAACTTACATTATGCTCACATTATTTGAATTTTGATGTAATAAACAATAACCTATTTAAAAAGAGTACATCCATGGAGTTTCTTGGCGGTTCTTCTCCATAGGACCCATAATTTAGAACCGTGCAACTAGAGCCTGACCTTTCAAAAGTGCCTGTAATTAGGTTTGAAATAAAAAACATTTGATTTAGATTTTTAATGTCTGTGGGAAAATAATTGAGGGTTCGAATGAAGACGAAGTATCTAAAGTCCTAAAAAACATCCACAAAACACTATAAAATATTCTTATAGCATTTTTTTGAATAACCTTAGTCAAAAAGTCAAAAACAAATGGGGAAAAAAGTAACAAAACAAATCATTTTGGGGGAAAAAATATATAAATATGGGGCAAATTCAGAAACTCGATCTGTAACCCTGTTTGACATTGACATTTGGATTCTAATAAAGCGGAAAGCGGACGAGTCGTTATCGTTAGCTGTGTTGCGCGCCGGTTTGAGAATTTAATTTTGATTGAAACGCGTTATCAGTGCAAGCAAGATATATACTCCGGTGCTTTTAACTTTTCGTTTAAGGTAAAGTATTTTTGCTGTTCATCCCATTATGTTGTGTCATTGTCGCTTTGTTTTATTAGGCATGCGTTTCAAATGTCGTATTTAGGTAGGTACATAAAAATTTCATGATTATAAAACGCTGAATCGCTCTTAATACCGGTCGATTATCAGCGCCCGATATAGATTAATATAATACGAACCGTATTGTAAAATAGTCACAGTAAATTGAATGAATTTCACAAATTAACTACTTATATTCAAGGCTCTCTGAAAATATCTACCCTCATTTTATTATGGACCTACTTTTAGTGCTGTTCATCGGCCAAAGTGTGTCCAATGCAATGAATCAATAAATTTATCATAGATTAAGTAATTCTATGAAAGATATATAGATCACTCATTCTCCAATTGAAAAAGGAGTAACAAGATTTGGTCAGATTTTGAGTATAGAATTGTCAAAGAGAGGTTTTGGGAACATATTTATTTTCAATATTAAATAATCATTTTTAGTATCTAATTCAAATTCAAATCTTTTTTATTTCAAATAAACCTAATTACAGGCTCTAGTTGCTTAATACAACAGCTGTCCTAACATTCTCAACCACTGTCAAAAAAAAAAAGATTTAATTTTTTTTTTATTCATGAACGAGAGGGGCTCATAGCGTTGCAACGACTGCGCGGATTGTACGATCTGCAAGGTTAAGCTGCACTTGCCGCGGTCAGTCTGTGGATGGGTGACCGTTTCGTTACACATCGAGACCCCTCCGTGCCTCAGAGAGCACGTTAAGCTGTCGGTCCCGGTTGTCTTACGAATATCTATGGCAGTCGTTACGGGTAGTCAGAAGCCTGAAAGTCTGACAACTGGTCTAACCTCCGAATGTCAGTATTACCCAGTAACTGGGTTGCGGGGGTCTGATGGCAGTCGCTCCGTGTAAAATACTGGTGTTCAGCCGCATCTGGCTAGACTGGAAGCCGACCCCAATATAATTGGGAAAAGGCTCGGAGGATGATGAATTGTCAAAGAGAAAACAAATTAGATTTTTTTTTAAATTACCCTCCACCTGAAAAAGATACTCATATATTTTCTTACTTTCTACTATTATTATAAACAAGCTTATGCCTGCGGCTTTGCGCATGTGTTATTCGCTTTATCACAGAAAGAAATTCATCACACATCCCTCAGGTACAGTTTATCTTCCAGGGATAAAAAGTAACATACATGTTAAAGTGAAAGGCACAAATTTACCGATGTAAACATCAAGAAATTAACAAACGCATGTTAACCCTTAAATGCGTATTGTTTACCAATGCCAATTGTCTACTATTCAAAAACCTGAGTCTCCGCGTCAATTGTGTTCAATTTTATTAATTCAAAACAAAAATAATAATAATCATGCGTTTAAGTGTTAGTCATATAAAGTTACAGCTCCTGTAGCTTAATTTTTACAGAAAGTATCATATGAATGTCGGTATTAGCAAAATTATCCAGTAACTGGGTTGCGGGGGTCTGATGGCAGTCGCTTCATGTAAAATACTGATGTTCAGCCGCATGGTTAGACGGGAAGCCGACCCCAACATAGTTGGGAAAAGGCGAGGAGGATGTTGACTTAGCAACATTGATTGCATGCTCTATACATATTTACATTGATTGATGTTTTTTAAGTAAACAAAACATTTAGATAATAATAGGTCACAGTAATTTTGATGCAGTTATATCTTGCACAAACAAATGTATGTGCACACAAATAAATATGTGCTTAAAAAATGTTGGTATTTTTTAAATCTTGATTGGTATTGCAATTGTTATTGGTAAGATCACGCTTACGCACGATTTACGATCATGCATACATACATTGATATTATTACTTCTCTCTCCCATTAGGGTAGGCAGAGACTATGGACTTCCACCTGCTAAGATCCTGACACACCTTCGCTTCATCTACGTTCATTACCCTCCTCACTTGATCGAAAATAAGTGATCATGGGGCCTTCAGCGCATTTCGCCATGCAATAACATAAAAAACTGAAAATTCTAATGTTATAATGTATCCTTATAACATTATTCTTGTTGGACAGATGTCTCGACTAGACCTGGTGATATTCGGCGCCACCGGCTTCACGGGCAAGCAGGCCGTGATCCATATGGTGAAGTTCGCCAAGAAGTATGACTTCGCCTCCTGGGGAATTGCTGGGCGCTCGCAGCAGAAGCTCGACACTTTGATGCAGGAGGTTTCCAAAAAGACTGGTAAATATATTTGTATTCTAAGAGGCCCCAGAACTCCATCCTGTTAAAAGTATTGTGATGTTAGTTAGGGCTGCCTCTCCACAAGTGATGTGCGACGATGCTTACGATGAAACTCGTTTAGCTCTCAGTCAATAACTAGCTCAATCACAAGATGAGCAAAGCTATGAAAATGAAGTGATCCTAATGGTCACCTATAAGATTCATCCATTAACTGGTGGGTTTCACACACATCCCTGGTGGAAAGCCAACCTTAAATTTTATGCTAAGTTTAGTATACAACATGTTGATCTGTATCCGTGCCATATTTAAGGAGGTTATTATACCACTGATACTGAACAGGAAGCAATAAAAAAATCAACAACAATATATTTTTAAATACCTATTTGTAAACAAACAAATTCCCCCGTGTGTTGCGCGCGAAACTAAAACTATGCAGACAAAACCATCAAAAAAATAAACAGATTTTTTCGCCTTTTTACCTATGCTTCTTACAATGCCGCCGGTGACTTATTCTCAGAGTTATTCGGGATTTATCTAAAACTCTCGCTAATCTAATGTTTCTAAGTGAAAATTTGGTTATTAAATAACCATAGAATTGATTAAGTATTTTTCTATGATCAAGCACATTTTATATCATTTGCTCTATAAATATGGCTCAGTTACAGATCAACAGCTTGTACTTTAGTAATTTCTTAGGTTTTCACGATCACTACACATTATAATAAAACAAGTTTAACCGGATTCCGGATTACATCGCGTATATTATTTAAATTGGTTTTCCTGACGTTTCGAAAGCTTTGCAGCGTTCGTGATCGCAGGAAAGTCTAACGGCCAAAATTCATATCCAATCTATCCACGATTTGCCCTACTAGAGATAGAAATTTGACATAAGCTCCATACAAAATATCTTCTTTACAGATATTTGTAAAAAAAAAAAATGTACCGTACAATGTTAGTTTATTTTTAAATTAATTATTTCTGGTTAAACTTGTTTTATTATAATGTTTAGCATATATTTTTAGGCAGGTGTCCACCAAAGCTTTTAAGAATACACAAAAACTTTTGTAGCTCCAACACTTCGGTATCAAATTGTACATCTACCGAGTCAAACAATTTGTCAAACTAACCTCAACAGCAACAGATTCTAATGTTGTTTAAATGAATGCTGAACTTTTTTGTGTCCCGACATCGTTATTTGTGTAGAGGTCATGGGTGGATCTTTCTTTTGTGATGAAAAGGCCTCCATTATTAGTATTATTACTGAGACGATATTATTTTATTATCAGGTGCAGAGAGCTCCGCATTTTATTATTAAACAAAAGGACCTCATTTATTTTGTAAATGCAATCATTCCTACCGTAGTAGGTACATTAACAATGTCGTCGTTTCTGTACCTTCTTTTAAATAATATAAGATTTTTGGTATTTTTCAACAGTAGTCAACTACCGGATTATTACAGATGATTGCATGAGACTTTATCTTACCTTTATCTTTGTTTCTTACCTAGGTTTCATTACGGAATAATGTTGTCTACTTCCGTCATTAGCACTCAAATTACACTAGGTTTAAAGTCTCAAGAAGTCAAGACATATTTCTTGTCGTATATTTTTTTATTCCTAATGATGATGGTGCGTTCGACGATGGTACACGCTTGCCCAGCAAAAACGTAATTATTTAGTCGGACCTTGAAGACTACGATTATACCTACTTATCGGGAAACGGCAAGGAATTCCACTACTTAGCGGTCAACTATCTGTATCGGATCTGTCTGTCGGCCAAAATTAATATCCTATCTATCCGCGATTTGCCCTGCTACAGATAGCAATTTTGGCCGTTAGTAACATAACATAACATCACGCCTGTATTTCCCCGAAGGGGTAAGCAGAGGTGTAATAGTACACCCACATTTCGCAAACGGCATTTGGCCGTTAGTAAACAAGTCATTAATTTTACATTATGGATTAAAAAAAAAATTGTGATAGAATGTCATTGCAGAGCCTTACTGGTCTGCGTTGCAGCCATAGAAATCTTAATAATAAGGTAATAGAAATGTAATCTATGTCTTTTAATACCGGAACGCGTTTCGCCGGTTTGCCGCTACCAAAAAACATAAATACGCAATTACGCTTACCATGTTTCTAGCATGCAATGAAATATAAATTAAGCCTGAAAAGAAATCCGTTGTTAGTTATGCTACAAAATACAATTTTAGTGACTTTGCGTCCCAAGCAGCACTGATGATCAAGCAAACGGTTCGCGCACTGGTGTCTTACGAGACATCTGATATGTACGCGGTGACACTTACAAGCGCCTTTGCCACTTCTATTACCTTATATTATTTAGATTTCTATGGTAATAGATAGAATGGAAAAGCGGGCAGGGCGTGCGTGACAACACTCTCCACCATAGTGCAGGGCATTTCAATGCCTTTCTCAGTACGCCTTATGACTTGTTTCTGTCAATACTGTAACTGTGGGTTTGCACCAAAAAACATTTAACATGTAATGTCTCGAAACTTGTCATATGAAACTAATGTCACAACTTGTTTTGTTGATTGTTACGTTCGCACTGCAGAAAACTGGGTAAATTCTTTGACAGAATTCAAGATTTGTTGTTGGCTGTGTTTGCACTGACTAAAAACTTATACATTGACATGTTTGTCTATAGATTTGTCACGGCTGACGTTCGCACTGATGCTTAATCATGTGTCAAAACTTGTATAAATCTCGTTTTTTGTGTTATCCAATGAGGTCGGTAAATGTATGGCCGAAAGCAGATACTTTGAAGTGTATCGAAATTAATTGTGAAACATGTCAATAGACTATGAAATGTCAAACAAGTTTCGTTTCAACAAGTTGTGTGATAATGCGAACGCGATTCGATACATTGACAGAAAACTGACTTTTCAACATGTTTTTATGTGAATGTTTCGTCAGTCCAAACTCACAGTAACAAAAACTCGAAAAATGCCTTATTGTGCTGTTTCTAACTGCAGAAACAAAAGCTGTACATTTGTATATGTAAGGCGTAGTTCGTTCAAAAGTTGCCACGCATGAATCGCAAGTAAAATTGTGATTACAACCATTCTACTCTATCTATTTCTGTGGTCTGTATCGATTGCAATCGTCACAGCTAAAAGAAAACCATGGTAATAATCTTCTTCTTCTTCGTCGTTCCCTCACAGCTGAGGATCGCGACCACACCCGACGCATTTCCAAGCTATGCGGTCTTCCGCTGTGTGGACCGCTCGGTACATGCTGCCTCCGACAGCCCCCTTTAATCGCCGCTGACCATCTTGCCGGTGATCTACCTTGAGCGCGCTTTCCTTCTTTCCGGCCCAGTATCACGAGCCTTTCCAGACAATGCCTAGGTGATCGCATAATATGCCCGAAAAGGCTGAGGGCACTCCTGGCATATTGTAGATAGTCGTTTGGTGATGTTGAGCTCCTCCAGTATAGACACATTAGTTCTCATGGCAGTCCATGGTATACGAAGTAGTCTTCGCCAACACCACATCTCGAAGGCATCAATCTTGCTGCTATCGCGACTTAAAAAGATTGAGAACACCAGTGCTCGGATCACAGAAATAGATAGAATGGTTGTAATCACAATTTTACTTGAGATTCATGCTGGCAACTTTCCGAACAAGCTACGCCTTACATTTTTTTTTTAAATTTATTGTAATTAAATGTACTTTTTTATAGCTTTTGTTTCTGCAGTTAGAAACAGCCCAATAAGGTATTTTTGATGGTTTTTGTTACAGTATTTATAGAAACAAGTCAGAAGGCGTGCTGAGAAAGGCTTTGAAATATCCTGCACAATGGTGCATGGTGCTGCCACGCGCGCCCTGCCCACATGGCCATTCTATCTATTTCTCTGGCTCGGACCAATCGTATTTTGGTTTTCCGTCGGATGCCACGATTCTTCCAATTTTTTTCCAGATTGGTCATTGCACTTTTAGCCATACCTACACCACAGATAATATAATACTATACTAGCCTGTACGACGGCGGATTTCCTCAGAGCAGCTAGTGATCAAGGAACCAAGATAAATGAACTTGCTGACTTTCTCATACCCAATATGGTAATAATAAGAGTACCTATATCATAGAATATATGCCTATATATGCTCGTGAGGGGCTCGTAGCGAAGCAACGACTGCGCGGATTGTACGATCTGCAAGGTTAAGCTGCACTTGCCGCGGTTAGTCTGTGGATGGGTGACCGTTTCGTTACACATCGAGACCCCTCCGTGCCTCGGAGAGCACGTTAAGCTGTCGGTCCCGGTTGTCATACGAATACCTATGGCAGTCGTTACGGGTAGTCAGAAGCCTGAAAGTCTGACAACTGGTCTAACCTCATAATGTCAGTATTACCCAATAACTGGGTTGCGGGAGTCTGACGGCAGTCGCTCCGTGTAAAATACTGATGTTCAGCCGCATCTGGCTAGACTGGAAGCCGACCCCAATATAATTGGGAAAAGGCTCGGAGGAGGATGATGTGCACTAGAAACATGAAATAATAATATCAATTGTATTCCAAGGGATTTTTCTATGTGAAGTTACAGGTATTTTAGGAAACTTATTTATCTTTAACAAAATGCTACATTTTATGCTTAAAGTCCGTGTGGTACCGGACTTAAAGAATAGCACCACCCTTATCTATTCTCATGGGTGTCGTAAAAGGCGACTAAGGGATTCACCAGAGGATGGGCAGCAGCGTTCTCTGAGTATTTAACCAACCAACTGCGATCGCCAACCCGCCTGCCAAGCGTGGCGATTATGGCATATCCCCCCCTTAATTGGGGGAGGCCTATGTCCAGTAGTGGACGTCTTTCGGCTGAATTGATTTATCTTTAACAAAGGCTGCTCCAAAGGGCAAAGTTGGGCGATGGTATCTGTTTCATTGATCCTGTGGCGCTTTGTGGTGTGTTAAGCCTCCGTTTTTTGTTTGAACCAAAAAAACTTAATTATTAGAAGATTCTTATGAGTACTGGTTGGATAGGAATTACTTAAAAATATTCTTGACTATTCTAGAAGGTTCAAAGACCGGTTACATAGCAAGGTCGAGTTGCGCATTATAATATGATAATTAATACAGAATGCTGTCTGTTAAATATGGCTATGAAAAATGATGTCATTAAAGATAATCTTCCGATAGACTAGCTGTTTTTTGTGCATTTCTCAGAACAAGTATTTACTTGGTCTGAGGTGCATTTATTATGAGTTATGACCTTCGCTCTTTTAATTGTCTTTGTAGATTACAGTGAACTCAAGTATGACTACTTATTATTGCACGTTTGAGCATATTTGGATTAAGATGACACTCTTACGGCCAAAATTAATATCCAATCTATCCACGTTTTACCCTACTGGAGATAGAAATTTGACATATTTTGTATGAGCTTATGTCAAATTCCTATCTCTAGTAGGGCAAATCGTGGATAGATTGGATATTAATTTTGTCCGTTAGAGTCTATAATTACCACTTTATCTATGTACGTATTCCGGAGATAAATGAAAACACTAATGACGGAATCATTGTCATATTATCATAATCAGCATTGTTCTTAATATGGGAAATTAATTTGTGGGTATTCTGCAGCAAAAATAATTATTGTTCAGAGGGGTCAAAGAATTTAGAGATTCAAAGTACTCAGTACGAAATTGCAATAAGTTATATTTTATTTCTTGAAAAAAACGCACTAGGATTTCTCCTGTATCGTGAGTTGTATGTGGGGGTTTCAAATCTTACATGCACAAACACCCGGAATAACAAATTTTTGTTCCGTTGTTGTTTTTGTTTAAAAATCTTAATGGTGTTGGTGCGGGTACGCCAACATTAAAAAAAACCGGCCAAGAGCATGTCGGGCCATGCTCAGTATTATAGGGTTCCTTAAGTAGGTGTAATTACAAACGAATCAAATCGAATATTAATCATGGCTATTTTAGTTTTTGCAATAATCGGCAGCATTCGCGACTCAGAGCGTGTTGTTAGTAGCGCCATCTAGCGATAAATTCAAGAAGCCAAATTTAAGACGTTTGTCATTTCAAAGTTACTTTTTGTGATTTTTTCAAATAGAAAGTAGCTAAAGGAGCATTATTTGCTATGATAATTTTTCTCTAAGGTCAATGACCTTTGAACTAGGACGTTTTAAGTATTTTTCAGTTTTCTCTCTATAACTCAAAAAATTATAATCACATTATACTCGAAATAATTTTAAAAGAGAGTTTTCACAAAGGTCTATCAATGTGGAAGATTATAAGTTTCTACATTGCATAGTTTAGAAATGGCAGGGGGGGGGACACATTGCAAGCCACTTTGGCGGGCTATATTTCGCAGATGGTACACCTGATAAAAAAGTGGTGTATCAAACATTACCTTCATTTTAGTAGACCTATTCAATGATATCCCACACGAGGGGGTGCAGTGAAAAAAAATTTTTTTTCTCCATTTCACATGTATGGACGCCACCCCTAAAATACGGAAAAACGATTCTTTTATTCTTTTAAAATTGAGATCTATATGTAGACAATTTTTTAACAAAATTTCATTTACTTATGTTTATAACTGTAGAAGTTATTAAGCTGTAAAGGATTAGGACAGACGGACAGACGGACAGACGGACGGACATGACGAAACTATAAGGGTTCCTTGTAGGACTTCGGAACCCTAAAAATCGGTTACTTTCTTTCACGATCTTAACTTTTCAATACTAAGTAGGTATTTGGTCTCCTGACTTATGGAATCAAAAATTCTCAATTAAAATTATTTATTTGCTAGAATCACAGACTAACAGAAAGAGGCTAGAATATGGTATTCTTACAGGTGTAGGTGACTCACATGGTTAGTTTCAGCATATTCCGGCTGTCGTCATCGGGGCGTGCAAATTGGATTTATACATAACAAAAATATTAATTATGAGCATGCATATTAATTATTATGTGTACTTATGTTATTATTATTAACCTAGGTATCGTATCTTCTAAATATTCTAGTTCTTGCTCAATAGGAAATCGTTTTTAGGGTTCCGAAGTCCTACAAGGAACCCTTATAGTTTCGTCATGTCCGTCCGTGTGTCCGTCTGTCCGTCTGTCCTAATCCTTTACAGCTTAATAACTTCTACAGTTATAAACATAAGTAAATGTTTTTTTTTTTTTTATAGTCTACATATAGATCTCAATTTTAAAAGAATAAAAAAATAGTTTTTACGTATTTTAGGGGTGGCGTCCATTCCATACATGTGAAATGGGGATGAAAATTTTTTTTTCGCTGCACCCCCTCTTGTGGGGTATCATTGAATAGGTCTACTAAAATGAAGGTAATGTTTCATACACTACTTTTTTATCAGGTGTACCATCTGCGAAATATAGCCCACCAAAGTGGCTTGCAATGTGTCCCCCGCCCAGCCATTTCGAAACTATGCAACGTAGAAAGTTTAATCTTCCACATTGATAGACCTTTGTAAAAACTCTCTTTTAAAATTATTTCGAGAATAATGTGATTATAATTTTTTGAGTTATAGAGAAAAAACTGAAAAATACTTAAAACGTCCTAGTTCAAAGGTCATTGACCTTAGAGAAAAATGATCGTAGCAAATAATGCTCTTTTAGCTACTTTCTATTTGAAAAAATCACAAAAAGTAACTTTGACATGACACACTTCTTAAATTTGGCTTCTTGAATTTATCGCTAGATGGCGCTACTAACAACACGCTCTGAGTCGCTAATGCTGCTGTTTATTGCAAAAACTAAAATAGTCATGATTAATATTCGATTTGATTCGTTTTTTAATTACACCTACTTAAGGAACCCTATAATACTGAGCATGGCCCGACATACTCTTGGCCGGTTTTTTTTCTTCTAAATCGGCATAATGGTAATTCTGAGCCAGGCTGTACTGTTCAGCCAACGGCTTGGATGGCCGTGGCTTCCTTCTGTGAGACTGTCATGCTCCAGGAGGCCGCACAGCGGGATCGGGAGAAGGCCAATCCCGCTCGGAGACGGAGGCGCCGGGGAGGCAACCGTCCTGGCGCACAGCCCAGATAGGGCTACACGCCGCATCCCCTGTCGTCATGGTGGTGCCAGTAACCCTGGGGACCCGTGATGATCGTGGGCGTTAAGAGTGGGGGTCTCAAGACGCCCATTACACGACCTGTGGAGAACAGTAGTACGTGGTGGTCTGCTGTGGTGTGGAAAGTACCGCTTTCCCGGGACGTGCCAAATGGCATAGCACCAGAGGGGCACCGGCTCGGTCCACAGGAGTTCCCGGAGCTCCTCTATTTTGTGCTGAGGTCGGCCACCGTGTGGTTTTAGTCGGTAGGAATTCGACATACTCCTTCACCTTCCCCAGACAAAGGACAAAAAAAGGCTGTACTGTTCAGTCCACAGGGACTCATGGTTACGCACGAATACATTTACTTTAAAACATTACTTTTAATTATTCATTATTATGTGCATAAAATGGCGATGCTTGGGGGAGGCCTATGTCCAGCAATGGACGTCTTTCGGCTGAAATGATGATGATGATGATGTGCATAAAATTACACACCAAAATCATCAACTCAGCCTATCGCAGTCCACAATAAAATTACACAGTAATGTGTAATTAATATAACACAATTGTTTATTAAGTACCTGTAGTTTCGGTAGACGGATTATTACTGCAAAGTTCAGACTTTGTACACACGGCTACACATCAAGCTGTACATTTCCAGTATAAGCTGACCTCGCATTGTGTAGGCTTTCCGTACAATGCGAGATCAGCTTATACTGGAAATATACAGCTTGATGTGTAGCCGTGCGTACTTATAAACAATAATTAATTAGGCGTATGTTTATTTACCGTTTCCGTGTTTATTGTTAGTTGCCAATGCTCACTTCTAATAATAGTTTTTACCGGTGGGTTTAGCTGTACATTTTGTAGTTACAGTCTAACAAAGCAATTAGTATACAGGGTCGCCAGATATAGATGTGGATTTCTCAGAAAACTATTATAGTATGGTTTGATTAGGTTTTTGTATAAATACAGTCTAACTTTGTCCGTTATTAAAATGATATTTCACTCGAAAACATCCATAATCTTCTAAGAAAACTTCATTTATATCTCTCTACCCTGTATACTAATTGCTTTGTTAGACTGTACTATACTTAACTCTCAATAAAATTGATGTTGATATTTTGCTAGATAAATAGACTTTGAACTTGGCTCAGCTTCAACTGCACCCTCTTCTGCTTATTCCCCCATACTCACAACATAATAACCGACCGCTATCTTCCAGCAAGAGTGGTGGTAATGGCAGTTTTTTTCTCACAACTCCCCACGTATTTGAACCAAACATTGTGGGTATTAAGAGGTTCTTTTGGGGGCTAATCGCACCTCAGCCAGCCCACAGAATATCTAGAACGGCTACTAACCGCCCCCCACCAATTAAAGATTCCTCACCCGCGCGCGCCCCACACGCACCCGCAGTCTGACGGCAATTGGACTGCAATATTGCAATGGATGTCAATCGCCTGTCGCTATACAAGCACGTCATCTTAGACTAATTTATAGTAGTACTCGGTAGTTTCGGAAGCGTTTCCCTGACACCCAGTTTGTTATGGAAGAGCGGAGTCTCCTAACACAGGCATTAATTGCTTAAAAGGAGACTCCAAGCACTAACTTGTAAAATTATTTGTTTAAGCACAATAAACTATTTTGTATTTGTATTTGTATTTTGTATCTCTGAGAACTACTGAGAAGCGCTTAGAACCCAGTCGGCATTTCGAGCGGAGAGCATCCCTAACCTACACGTGTGTGTGCGTTCGTATACAAACGTAATCTTGTGTATGTATGTGGTGCTAGCATTAATATTGCATTGAGTGGCCGAAGTGTGGCCTGGCTGTGGCCATCATAACAGTTTTATCTTTTTCCAGGTGAAGATCTCTCCAACGTCAAAGTCATAGTAGCAGATATAGGCGATGAAGAGTCCCTTAAGAACATGTGCGCTCAATGCAAAGTGGTAGTCAACTGCTGCGGCCCATACCGCATGTATGGAGAGCCTGTAGTCAAAGCAGCCGTGGAGAACAAGACTAACTACGTGGATGTTAGCGGAGAACCTCAGGTAAAGACTTCTTCTTATCGTATCAATTAGTGATGTGCCGGATATCCGAGGTAAAATTAATACCTGTATCCGTTTCCGTATCCGGCGTATTTTTGGCGGATCTTCAACGGATCTTTTATATTAATAAATTTCATTACGTATATGAAATTGTAAAGAAAGTTAGCAATGAAATACTACTAACTTCAATTCAAATTACTTTTTATTTCTTAAAATCACATATTATTATTTTTATTTAACTTATAACGTCTCCAAAGCGTCAACTGTCGGTCCAAGGTCAAACGCACCGGCGCCGACAGAGTACGAAATACTACTAAAGTTGCGGTCCGTATCTGTATCCGCGAATTTTGACACTAATTATCCGTATCCGTGGATATACATTTTGGACGATTCGGCACATCACTAGTATCAATGGCTTTAACTAAGATGGACTTTGACCAGAAAGTGGCACTCTCTATTCCCCTGTTCGTAGCCTGTATCATGTCCTCTCGGGAGCAGGATAGCCACAGCGGGCATTCAAACAGGTGAGACGGTACATGCTTTACGTGACAGCTCCGCAATCGTACCCGGTGTTATTTGCATCAATGAAAACCTTGGCTAGATTATCCTTGCTATGATAAACTTGTTCTGTCGATGGTTAAGTAACTTCTAAATTGGCCACTGCAACTTACCCCGGGAGGCAAATGTAATGCCGGGTGTAGCGGCCAGGTACAGTCTAACAAAGCAATTGGTATACAGGGTAGAGAGATATAAATGAAGTTTTCTCAGAAGAATATTAATGTTTTCGATTGAAATATCATTTTAATAACGGACAAAATTAAACTGTATTGATACAAAACCCTAATCAAATCATGCTATAATAACTTCCTGAGAAATCTTCATCTATATCTGGCGACCCTGTATACTAATTGCTTTGTTAGACTGTAGTATAGTATAGTATAACGGGCTGGTTTCCGCAACTCCACGATCAAGCGTGTATTTTGCGTACGGATGTTAGATGTTTGTTAGACTGTACAGTCGACTGCATGGCAGTGGTAACACGTCAATTCGAAAACCGCCCTTACTGCTTACGAAATAAAGATACTGCTAATGTCAAAGTGTTACCACCGACGTGCGGTCGACCGTACTTGCTTGAAGGATGCAGAAAAAGAAAAGACTTCATTTGACAAAACTTTTAATTTTGTTGCTGATGGCAAAGAAAACCAAGGATTTCTCCACAAATAATTTTTAGGTTACAACACATAAATTTTTTTACAATGTTTTTACACATAACATAGCTACTAAGGAACAGGAAGTATCCAAAATTTCATTATTTTTTCAGTAATGTTGCTAGTTGCAAATTAATTATTTATGATTTAAGGTTCGGATACATAAAATACAATATGCGTCGCTAATACCGGGAGTTAAAGACTAAAATATGATGTAACGGCTGTAATAGACCCATCTCCAAACGTTCTGTTGCTCAATAAGATGTTTCTGTGGTCACCCTAAGAAGTATTCAAAGTGGAAATGAAATTCGAAACTACGAGCAGAGTTCATGGTAGCTTAGCCGTTTAAGCGGCTGATGTATGAATAATAATCCATCTTATGTATTTTACCCAAAATCATATGCAAATAAATGATTTATCTATTCTATCGAACCAGAGGCCGCAGCTCCGAATCCTGCTCTTGAGCGATTTTTCTTTCAAATTTAAATTCCATTTCATTTATTTGCCAGAATGTAGGTGTACATAGTATGATCTTAAATTTTAATGGCCCATTTACATTCTACCATTACATAATTATGGCGTGCAAATATCTATTGTGTATCTTGTTGTTAACTTTATAAAAAAACTTTGTCACCGACGCCGTTGTTACCGAAACATGTGGTGTTTTCGTTAGTAATTGGAACAAATTTGATTTAGAAACATTTTGGTACAGTATGATGAATAGCTGACACAAAATCTGCAATTTTCGCCTGAACATTTCCAATATCCGGCAGCCTAGCAGTACCAGATGGCTTTTAAAAATAGCTGGAATACACAAGTTGTTATCGAGTTCAAAAATAACCGCGTGCTCTCTTGACCTCTACGTTATTATACACGGTCGAATTTGCCGTCTGTTTTTTTACTTCTTCGCGATAGAACTACTAAACCAACTTTCAGGAAAATAAAAAAAGTTGCGCCACAACACTCGGTCCTTCACTTTTCGAATCCCAGTCCATTCATTCCTGTCATCTTATCGACCTACTTAAAATAAAATAAGTCTTTCTTTATTTCCTTAATTAATACTTATGCAATTAACAAAGGAGTCATCCGTATTTGGATAAAGGCGCCCATCGGCCCCATATGTCGCTATACAATATATAACGAAAACCCTGCTGGTCCTGTGAGGTACGTTATCAACTCATTTGAAAAAACTTTTCAATAAAAATAATCAAATTAAATATTAAATCATAACCACATTTAATAATGATTTAATATTTAATTTGATTATTATATATCGCGACAAAACCTGCAAACTGTGGTATCACTGAGGCCCATCCTGTGAAGGTGTTTGTTCAGCTTGCAATGCCCAGTAAGGGTTCTTGTCCTGTCTTGCAGACTGTCACTGTTAGTTATTTAAATTGTGGAATTTTATTGTAATGGTTCCAGTTCATGGAGCTTATGCAGCTCCGCTACGACGCGCAGGCTCGCGACGCGGGTGTGTTCGTAGTGAGCTCGTGCGGATGGGACAGCATCCCCGCCGATATGGGCGTCACCTTCCTGAAGCAGCACTTCCCAGGTCACTTGTACATCATGTTACACTTTAGCTGTAGTACTCAGCACGCGGCGTGTTCGTGTGAGCTCGTGCGGATGGGACAGCATCCCCGCCGATATGGGCGTCAGCTTCCTGAAGCAGCGCTTCCCATAAATACGATAAGAAGTTATTATTGTTGAACTGAGTGAAAAGTGAGGGCAAATCATGGATAGATAAGATGTTAATTTTGGTCGTAAGCGGACGTGACTGGGCTCGATCCTCGGTCGCGTAACAATCAACAAAACAAGTTGTGAGATTAGTTTCATATGACAAGTTTCGAGACATTACATGTTAAATGTTTTTGGTGCAAACCCACAGTAAAAGTAACTCATTGTATAAACTGCCGGGGTCAGTTACCTCAAAGTAGCAGTAGTATTTGAATTTTTTGGTAATTTTGTGCGTCACTTTTGAAGCAAATAAATATTTTTTCTTTCTTTCTTTCTTTCTTTCTTCTAGTAGTAGTTTTTGGGGTCGAGTCACCCACGTCCGTAGGAGAGTACCCCTTTTCCGAATCCCTACACGTGATCCCTGGGTCATTATTTTGGTCGACTGAAGGAAGTTCACTCGACCAAAATAATGACAAAGAGAAGCAAGAGAAAAATGGTTTCACAGCGGCTGCACTCCCTCTCTCTCAAAGTGCACCTCCAAAACGTCCGAGGTCTGCACTCAAATCTCGTTGCAGTCCACCACCACCTCGAGACTGATAAACCATCACTCCTGTTTCTCTTGGAGACGCAGATCGGATGTCCGTCTGACGTGTCGTACCTTTCCTACCCAGGGTTTACCCTGGAGCACAACTTCAAACCACGTGCGGGCGTATGCCTGTACGCCCGGGACGACATCTGCTATCGGCGTCTCCGAAACCTTGAAGATCCCAGTTTCTCCATACTTTGGGTTTTGGTTGACACAGGCATGGAGAAAATTCTGTATGCCTGCGTCTACCGTTCACATAGCGGAGATCAGGAGACAACCAGGCTCACACAGTACCTTAGTGAGGCGGTGGATGCGGCCCAGCAACGGTACCCTTCAGCCCAGTTAGTGATTCTGGGGGATTTAAGTGCCCACCACCAGGAGTGGCTTTTCCCATACCAGATCACTGACCACGCAGGGAGAGAGACGCGAAAGCTGGCTCTAGCGTTAAATCTCACCCAGCTGGTCCAAGGGGCAACAAGGGTGCCTGATGTTGAGTCGCACACAGCAAACTGCTTGGACCTTCTGCTGACAACTGATCCAGACCGGCATTCCTTGTCGGTATCATCACCCTTAGGTAGTTCTGACCACTGTCTGGTGAAATCTGTATCCGTCTACTCTCCGCCCGATCCCAGCCCTAGAGGCAACCGGCGAGTGTGGCGGTACAAAGCAGCAGATTCGGATTGAGATGCGGTCGTTTTTTGCATCTTATCCTTGGCAGCCGACTTGCTTCTCTTCTGATGATCCTTCAGTTTGTGCAAGCGCCGTGATGGACGTGTTGCGTCAGGCGATGGAGTATTACATTCCATTTTCTGATGTAACAATGTCTGGCGAAGCTCGTCCATGGTTTGGGGCCGAGTGTAGAAGCGCTGAGGCGCTGAAACACACGGCGTACCTGGAGTGGGTCGACGCTCGAAACCGCAAACTAAGGACTTAAGCGAGAAGAAGAGAGCTTTCAACAAGGCTGCTAAGTCCTGTAAGAAGGCTTTGCGCAGAGCTCGATTTGACCACATAGGCCGAATAGGTAACAAACTTGCTTCTTACCCATCGGGTAGTAAGGCGTTTTGGTCCCTGGCGAAGTCGGTCGAATCGAACTTCTGTCGCCCCTTACTACCTCCACTGCTGAAGCCTGATGGGTCATTGGCCCACACTGCTGAGGAGAAGGCAAACTTGTTTGCCTCTCTCTTCGTGGATTCTTCGTGTCTCGATGCTGGTGGCGCTACACCTCCTTCTCCACATAATGGATGTGAGACTGGTATGTCGGACATTCGCATCCACCAGAAGGAAGTCCGTAAAACGCTACGCAATCTTGACGTGAACAAAGCCAGTGGCCCCGACGGTATACCAGCCATAGTCCTTAAAACCTGTGCGCCTGAATTGTCTCCGATCTTGACACGCCTATTTCGTCTCTCGATGGTGACTGGTAAAGTGCCGAAATCCTGGAAGCAGGCTAATGTGCAACCAACCCAAAAAGGGCAGTCGTGCTGACCCTGCTAATTACAGGCCCATCTCAGTAACGTCCATACTCTGTAAGAGTATGGAACGAGTACTTAATAATAAGCTCCTAGGATACCTTGAAGCTAATGACCTGAGTGACCGACAATACGGTTTCCGCCGAAACCGGTCTACTGGATATCTTCTTGCGTATGCCTCCCACATTTGGAGCGAGGCTATCGAGAAACACGGAGAAGCGATTGCCGTTCTCTTGACATCTCGAAGGCCTTCGACAGGGTCTAGCACGATAGCCTTATAAACAAGTTCCTTCGTTTGGCCTGCCTACTGATCTGTGTAATTGGATCTCAGACTTCCTGAGGGATCGGTCGTTTCGAATTGTCATTGACGGCTGCACGTGCGATCAATTGGCTATAAATACCGGGGTCCCTCAGGGCTCAGTACTCTCCGCAACTTTGTTTTTGCTCCACATAAATGATCTGCTAAGACCCGGCTCTTTTGGGTACGCAGATGACAGCACCGTTGTTGAGAGTTACACATCCAATGCACGAGCGAGTCGGCCGCAAATCCAGTCTCTTAGAGAGGCCATGGTTGAACGCATGAACTTGACCCTGAAAGCTGTCTCCGAATGGGGTGATGCTAACTTGGTCAAGTTCAATGCTGCTAAGTCCCAGGCGTGCCTTTTTTCTGCTAAACGGAGTCAATTTGAACTTACTCCAACATTCTGTGATGCATCCGTGCCGATAAATGACCACCTTGAGCTTCTTGGCGTGTCACTAACATCCACCCTCAACTTCGGCTCATACATAGAGTCCAAGGCTCAACTTGCTGCCAAAAAGCTGGGCATCCTCTCTAAGGTGAGACGGTACTTCACACCTGAACAGCTGCTCAATTTGTACCAAGCACAAGTTCGGTCCTGTATGGAGTACTGCTCTCATACCAGGCCCCTCAGAAAGTATTGCGAAAAAAAGTTTTTATATATGGGAGACTGGCCAGTTATAATGTTTTTCGAAAATATGATTATTTATAAGTAAAAATAAGTAAGTTCCAATTTCAAAATTTCCCTCCACATTTTTTGCGAGTTAATTCAAAGTATTGTGTCTCACTGAAATATGGATCTGCGCCGGGAACATTTTAGAGCTATGATTTTATACGATTTCAAGTGTCGCCTGAAACCGGATTAATCGTACGATAGACTTCAAATGGCATTCATGGATGAAGGCCCTTCCAAGGCAACCGTGTATCGTTGGTATAACGAATTCAAGCGCGCTCGACCAACTTTGGGGGATGACGAAAGAAGCGGTCGCCCTTTGACGGCTGTTACCGAAGAAAACGTGCTAGCAGTGAAAAATTTAATCCAAGACAATAGGCGAATTACATATCAGGAGATTCAACACATATTGAAGATTGGATCGGGAAGCGTTCACGAGATTCTACACAGCCATCTTCGCGTGAGGAGGATAGTATCACGCTGGGTGCCGCACAACCTCACCGATGCTCAGAAGCAGGCCCGGGTGGAATGGTGCCGTGATATGCTTAACAAATTTGAAGCAGGCTCGTCTCGGCGTGTTTACGACATCGTTACAGGTGATGAGTCCTGGATTTATCAATACGACCCAGAAACCAAGCGCCAGTCGACTGTTTGGGTGTTTCAAAATGAGCCAACGCCTACCAAAGTGAAGCGATCTAGAAGCGGGGGTAAGATTTTGATCGCTAGCTTTTTTAATTTGACTGGCCACTTGGTATCAATTCCCTTACGGGATCAAAGAAGCATTAATGCCGAATGGTATACTACCAAATGTTTGCCAGAAGTTTTCTCTGTTATAAGCAACAAGCGACCAAACACAGGGCTCCGCGGGCTACTGCTCCACCACGACAATGCACCTGCGCACACCGCACTCAAAACGAGGGACTTCCTGGACAGCACGCCAGTCAAACTCCTGGGTCACCCTCCTTACAGCCCTGATCTAGCACCGTGTGACTTCTTTTTATTCCCAAAAATAAAAAATCTGCTCAAAGGGATACAATTTTCGTCGCCGGAAGATGCGCTGGCTACGTTCGAGCAGGCTGTAAACGAGGTGTCTGCGGCGGACTGGAAAAAGTGTTTTGAAAACTGGTTTAGGCGCATGAATCTTTGTATAGAGGCTGGTGGAAAGTACTTTGAAAAGATTTGATAAAAATATATGTACGTATAGAACAATTTTTTTTAGTTTCGCAAAACTTTCTGAGTGTCCCACGTATCTGTGATGGTTCGGCTAAATATCAACTGGCGGCTCTCGAGTCGATTGAGAGGCGCGCCAAGAGGCTCGTTGGCAACGATGCTCTACGATGGTCGATGCCAAACTACAAAGTCCTGAGCATCGGCGCAGAGTTGCTAGCCTATCGGTTTTTTATCGAATGCATTTCGGCGAGTGTGCATTAGAATTGCACAATTTAATTCCCCCAAGCCCTTTCCATCATCGGACGACCAGACGCACGGCGATGCGCCACCGTTATATGGTAGATGTTCCACCCTTACGCACGAACCGGTTTGCTAATAGCTTTATCATGCGTACCGCCAAAGAGTGGAATTCCTTGCCGGCGTCAGTGTTTCCCGAGAAGTATAATCTGGTGGTCTTCAAGACTCGAGTGAATAGGTTTTTGCTGGGCAAGCGTGTACCATCGTCGACCGCACCATCGCTTAACATCAGGTGAGGTGGCGGTCAAACGCATGCCAGTTAAATGGCGTTGTAAGCATCGATATAGTTAGATATATTACAATTTATGAAACTTACAGGGGAACAATAAATATTGAATTGCTATAATTAAACAATAATTGGTCTGAGTCCAAGTATAAATTAATATTTTAAGCTTTCCATAGATTATAAGCTATGGAAAGCTATGTTACTCTCAAATTACACTAGACGGCGCTATGTTCAACCAACGCCAGGAAGAAACATTCAATACTGACTATTAATAAATATTATTATATAAGTCCTGTCAAAAAGGTGAAATTGATGGCAGCAGTAGCGCGCCCATATATACGTATGTCTTCGTTTGCAGGCACACTTAACTCGGTGGAGTCGTACCTCAAAATGTACATCTCGCCAGAGATCCGGGAGGAGTCGCGCGAGCGAGGCCTCATCAACTACGGCACCTGGGAGTCGCTTGTCTATGGGTAATGTTCTGTTATACCCCCTGTATGAGTAAACAGGGCCTATACGATTTTGATACTTACCGATACTTCCATCGAATTCGATGATTCATTCATAAATCAGTACAGACGACCTCGTGTAGGTCGCGGGAATCCGCTGAATGCGGAAGGCGCAGGGCCAGTCGTTGTGGAGATGCTTGGGGAAGGCCTATGTCCAGCAGTGGATGTCTTTCGGCTGAAATAATGATGATGATGATGAATCGCAAATGACACTTCCAGTCTTGAGGAAGCCTTAAGGTTGGTTGCGATGTAACTTAAGTTCTTCCTCACCTTGAGTAAGGAAAACTATCAAGTGACGGAGATTTTTGCAACTGTGAATACCACGGAGGGAATATTGTATTGAGTGAGGTTGAGTGGATTCTAGAAACGTTTGAGGAAACAACTTAGAATATGGGTGTAAGTAATAGTAAAAAATAACGATTATTAAAAATATCGATTTTTTATTTTAAGAATCGTTTTAGATTTTTTTCTACTGTCTTCGTCAAGGTCAAGTTGCAAGTCATTGTTTTATTGACCGATTTTGTGATTGGACGCTTCTTTTTGTGCACAGAATGTCTCGTCATCATCATCATTTCAGCCGAAAGACGTCCACTGCTGGACATAGGCCTCCCCCAATGGGGGATATGCCATAATCGCCACGCTTGGCAGGCGGGTTGGCGATTGCAGTTGGTTGTTTAAATACTCAGAGAACGTTGCTGCCCGTCCTCTGGTGAATCCCTTAGTCGCCTTTTACGACACCCATGAGAGGGTGGTGCAATTCTTTACGTCTGGCACCACACGGAACTAGCACAGAATGTCTAGGACAACCAGATAGGTTGATGAAGCTTTTGTTTCTTATTTTCTTACCAAGCAATATGTGGTAAAAATTTAGAAAAGACACTAGTTTCAGTTTTGGCCCTAAAGTAATAATTAATGATGTAAAGTTGATTTAATCTGATCGATATTTTTCATTTATTTAACCAAAAATAAAGGTTTTTTTGGAAAAATCGGTTATTATTTTCAAATAAATCTATTTTTTACTAATAGATTTTAATGAAACAATAGATTATAGAGAAATCATTTTTTTACAGCTAAGTCACATCCCTAGGTGTAAGTGTCAACCTCGTACTAGGCCCCCAGCTCACCAGTAAACACTTGTTAGTATCTGTGAAAATTATGTCCTTTTAAACGGCATCTGATTTGAATTTCTTATAATTCATTCCTGGAATTTTAAAACCGTTGCCTAAAACCCGTTATGCCCACGACAACATACGATTATTAACGATTATTTTGATTAGATGACATTGATCGATATCGCGATCGATGGTAGAATGAGATCAGTTGACAACGATCGACAGTTCTTCCATAAATCGACCGTTGATCAACCATCGATCAACCGTCGATCAACGACCGATTGACTGATATAACACCCGCAAGAGCGCACACTGTCCAAAATATTTGAAAGACATTTTTATCTTTGTGTATTTCTTAAAATTGCATACATACATACATACATAAATAATCACGCCTGTATCCCATTGGGTTAGGTAGATACTGGATTTCCACCTGCTAAGATCCTGACACATTTCTTTCGTTTCATCTACGTTCATTAACCTCGTCATGCATGCTCGTCGGTTTAGAGTCCTCTTAACCTGGCATTTTTTGAGAACGTCCGCGATTTGATTGCGACACGTTGGCCGAGGTCGTCCCCTTCCAACTCTTCCATCCACACTCGCTTCGTATACTTGTTTTGTCAATCTCCTCTAGTCTATCATCTCTATATGTCCAAACCATATTAGCATACCTTTCTCAATCCTTGTCACTACATTTTCTTTCACTCCACAACGCTCCCTTATCACGTTATTCCTTACTTTATATTATAAAGTTACCCCACGCATACTTTTCTCAAAGCTCACATTTCTACTGCATTTATTCTGCTTTCATGTTTCTTCTGCTATACATAACTTTCACTACTTAGGATTGCGATATTTACTACCCTCGATTATTCTTAAAACGCTTGTTTACTTGTTAGGGAAACTAAATAAGAAATATAAGTTTATAATTATATTATATTACAGCATCGCCCATCACAACGAGCTGCCGGCGTTGCGGAAGCAGCTGTATCCGGATCCCTTGCCGAGCTTGAAGCCCAAGCTGCAGCGACAGTAAGTTTATTCAAAGCACAACTCAGGGGGCAACTCTGGGGCTCAGCCTGTGCCTCCAATATAACGATAGTACAAAGGGTGCAAAACTACATCCTCAAAGAAATATCGAACGCGTCGTGGTTTATCAAAACAAAGGAGGTACATGAAATCCTGAACCTGCCTATGGTTAAAGAAGTGATCAACTGCCATGGAGCCAACTTTAAGTCACGCCTACAAAATCACCCAAACCAGCTTGCTAGCTTACCATCCCTGAAAGCATACGTCGACTGAGGAAGCAGCGTGATATCTTCGACTAGAATAATAATAATAATAAATATAAATATCTTTGTGACATTTTTACACAGCACCATCTAGTCCCAAACTAAGCAGAGCTTGTGCTATGGGTACTAGACAATGGATATAATACTTATATACTTTTTTTTTGTAAATACATACTTATAATACATAAGCAACACCCAGACCAACACAAACACTTATGTCCATCACACAAATATTTGTGTCCTGTGGGAATCGAACCCACGACCTCGTGATCAGCAGTCCGACCCTCGAACCACTAGAACACAGACGTCGTCATATTATTCTGGGCTTGAATTTTGTTTGTGAGATTTATTTGTATCTGAACGGATGAACAATATAGGGGAAATCATACTGAGTTTTTAACCGACTTTAAAAAAACCGGCCAAGAGCATGTCGGGCCATGCTCAGTATTATAGGGTTCCTTAAGTAGGTGTTACAAACAAATCAAATCGAATATTAATCACGGCTATTTTAGTTTTTGCAATAGACGGCAGCATTGGCGACTCAGAGAGTGATGTCAGTAGCCGCTAGATGGCGCTATACAGTGCCAAATGGTATTACATTTGGCACTGTATAGCGGCACTTGACGCCAGCATTGGCGACCCAGAGAGTGTTGTACGACGCCGCTAGATGGCGCCAAATTTAAGAAGTGTGTCGTCAACATAACACAAAGTTACTTTTTGTGATTTTTTCAAATAGAAAGTAGCTAAAGGAGCATTATTTGCTATGATCATTTTTCTCTAAGGTCAATGACCTTTGAACTAGGACGTTTTAAGTATTTTTCAGTTTTCTGTCTATAACTCAAAAAATTATAATCACATTATACTCAAAATAATTTTAAAAGAGAGTTTACACAAAGGTCTATCAATGTGGAAGATTATAAGTTTCTACGTTGCATAGTTTAAAAATGGCAGGGGGGGGGGGGACATATTGCAAGCCACTTTGGCGGGCTATATTTCGCAGTTGGTACACCTGATAAAAAAGTGGTGTATGAAACATTACCTTCATTTTAGTAGACCTATTCAATGATACCCCACACGAGGGGGTGCAGCGAAAAAATTTTTTTTTCCCCATTTCACATGTATGGGTGCCACCCCTAAAGAACGTAAAAACTATTTTTTTATTCTTTTAAAATTGAGATCTATATGCAGACTATTTTTTAACAAAATTTCATTTACTTATGTTTATAACTGTAGAAGTTATTAAGCTGTAAAGGATTAGGACAGACGGACAGACGGACAGACGGACAGACGGATAGACGGACAGACGGACAGACGGACAGACGGACAGACGGACGGACATGACGAAACTATAAGGGTTCCTTGTAGGACTTCGGAACCCTAAAAAGGAGGAGGTTCTCAATTCGATTTCGATGTTTGTTACTCTCAGTATATACAAATGTACTCTGTGTTTGTTACCTCAGAACTCCGTCATTTATCAACCGATTTGGAAAATTATTTCTTTATTTGAAAGGGTATACTTCCAGATTGGTCCCATTTTTATTAAAATCTAGTTCTGATAATGGAATCCACGTGGAATTGAGGGAACTCCTCAAATATTATGGGCATACATATAGTGATTTTGGTATTTTCATCCACAAATCAAGCATTTCAGAAAGTAACTTTTGGTGAAGATCTGGTTAAGATCTTCGGAGATATAGAAAGAAACTCTTCAATGGATGACAGCAAATCATTGGGGATTGCGCTTGTCTGTCTATTGTTAATGCCACTAAAAATAGAATAATAAAACAATACTTAAAAAAAAAGTAAAAACCGACTTCAAAAATAATTTGTGTGAAACAGTTTAAAAAGTGCCAATTTTTTCTTAAATCAAACCTAATCAAAGGCACCTACTTCCTAAAAAATTACAAATGTCATAAAATAAAATTACAAATTACAATTAAAAAATATTATTGTTTGTTATATTTTGATTTAATATTATTATTTTTGTTATTTTTTGACGGACCAAGCGGTGTACAGAAAAGCCTAAACTGGTTTATGTTCTACACTGTATCTGCCGAATGTATGTATTTTTTTTGTGGAAATAAATAAATAAATAATTATAATAAAACAAAGTTTAACCGGATTAAATCGCGTATATTATTTAAATTGGTTTCCCTGACGTTTCGAAAGCTTACTACGCTTCTTAAGCTTACTTTTCGTTTTTTTGCTTAGCTTGATTACTGCGTGCATCGAAACGATTTTAATTAATAATATTGTACGGTAGATTAAAATATTTTTTTAGAAATATTTGTAAAGACGCTTGTCATCTTAGTCTACCTGCGACCACGAAATGCTGCAAAGCTTTCGAAACGTCAGGGAAACCAATTTAAATAATATACGCGATTTAATCCGGTTAAACTTTGTTTTATTATAATGTGTAGTGATCGCGAAAACCTAAGAAGTTAAATAAATAATTGTGCGCGACAAGTCCCGTAAACAGTTCAATATGAGTGAAATTCGCGAAAGTTTAAAAATCTTCTAACATACTTATTTATTTGATCAAGATCAGTCAGCATGGCTTCGTCGATGAAACTCAAATGTGAGCTCACACCATTACACTTACAGGAAGTTACAACAGAAAGGCAGCATATGGTACCTCCCGTTCCTGGGCGCCGACGAATCCGTGGTCTACCGCACCCAGCGCTACCTACACGAACACGAGAAGCAGCGCCCCATACAGTTCAAGGCTTACTTCAAGTGCGGGACGCTCTTCCAATCCATCCTGACCATCTTCGGAGCAGTCTTACTCTTCCTCATGTCCAAGACCTCGTTTACAAGGAATATTCTGCTCAATTATCCAAAATTTTGCTCCTTTGGTATGGTGACGAAGCAAGGGCCCACGGATAACGTGATGAATAATACGCTTTTCACGTTTGAGCTCGTTGGTAAAGGATGGGAGAATGGAGCTGATATTGAGAAGACTGAGCCTAATAAGACTGTTGTCGCTAAGGTTTGTCGTTTTTGTTGTAAGAATTGTTATTGTATTGTAATAGAGGGTATGTTCCGTGTGGTGCCGGACGTAAAGAATTTCGCCACCCTATATCCTCTCATGGGTGTCGTAAAAGGCGACTAAGGGATTCACCAGAAGATTGGCAGCAGCGTTCTCTGAGTATTTAACCAACCAACTGCAATCGCCAACCCGCCTGCCAAGCGTGGCGATTATGGCATATCCCATTGGGGGAGGCCTATGTCCAGCAGTGGACGTCTTTCGGCTGAAATGATGATGATGACGAGACATTCTGTGCACAAAAAGAAGCGTCCAATCACAAAATCAGTCAATAAAACAATGACTTGCAACTTGACCTTGACGAAGACAGTAGAAAAAAATCTTAAACGACGCTTAAAATAAAAAAGCGATATTTTTAATTATCGGTTTTTTTTACTATTACTTACACCCATATTCTAAGTTGTTTCCTCAAACGTTTCTAGAATCCACTCAACCTCACTCAATACAATATTCCCTCCGTGGTATTCACAGTTGCAAAAATCTCCGTCACTTGATAGTTTTCCTTACTCAAGGTGAGGAAGAACTTAAGTTACATCGCAACCAACCTTGGCTTCCTCAAGAATGGACACCATCCTATATCTTCTCATGGGTGTCGTAAAAGGCGACTAAGGGATTCACCAGAGGATGGGCAGCAGCGTTCTCTGAGTATTTAACCAACTAACTGCGATCGGCAACCCGCCTGCCAAGCGTGGCGATTATGGCATATCCCCAATAGGGGAATATGCCATAATTGCCACGCCGATCATATCCATATTATGGCATATCCCCCCATTGGGGGAGGTCTATGTCCAGCAGTGGACGTCTTTCGGCTGAAATGATGATGATGAATGATGAGAGGGTATGAAGATGTATGTGGTCCATTTAAGTGATTTTCAACGTCTTCAACAGTGCGATCCCTTTGGTAAAAAAAAACATGTGCAGTCAAGCGATCCCGTTAGGATAAAAGTTCCTCACGCTCGATTTATTAAATCGATAATTTGATCGTAAATCAATTAATCGAGCTGGTACAGCTTAGAGTTAGGTTAATCAACTCAGCCTATCGCAGTCCACTGCTGGACATAGGCCTCTCCCAAGTTGCGCCACAACACTCGGTCCTCTGCCTTCCGCATCCAGTCCCCCCCAGCCACGTTTTGCAGGTCGTCGGTCCACCTGGCGGGGGGGCGCCCTACGCTGCGTTTGCCGATTCGCGGTCTCCACTCAAGGACTTGTGTTCTTCTCCGAATAACCTCGTTTCGGATTTTATCCTTCAAAGAAACTCCAAGCATAGCTCGCTCCATAGCTCGCTGAGCGACTTTAAATTTGTGGACTAGCCCAACTATCAGTGTCCACGTTAGGTTAATATTTCATGATTATTATTCAGTATATATATTGCTATTACCACCGACCGCGAATCATATTTCGATTGATATACAACGCGAAATGAGTTACAATTTGTAAAAAACGCAAGAGATTTTGAATTTCTCGGGTTATTTGTAGCATTCGCCTTAAACTTGTGTTATTATAATATTATATTTGTTCGTGCAGGTGTCGGGCAGCAACCCCGGCTACGGGGCCACGGTGGCCGCACTGCTCATGGCGGCGCACACTCTGCTCACGGAGCGGGAGAAGATGCCTTCCCCGTCAGTATCCCTACAACTATTTTTTGCGATTTTACTACAGAAAAACATATTTTTATTTTATGGAACCCCAACACTACTCAAGTGGTTAAATAAAAAAATATTAGCTTGTTTGCGGAACCTTGGCTTTCCTTCATTGGAACCCATAGGTTCCGCGGATCCCACTTTGGGAATCGCTGGTCTAGAGGTCTGCTGGCTAGTACAAAAGGCGCAGAGGGTGGAAATAGCGAGCGATGGACACCGTGCTAGGTGCCGTGCCGACCTCACCGCAAGCAACTTGGATTTGTTAGCGCGGCGCGGAACAGTAATGAAATTGATTGGAAACTTCTTATACAAAATCCTTGACGATAAACAAGGTTTTTTTGGTATTGGTATTGGTATAACGGGCCATTTTCCACAACTCCACGCTCGGCGTGTATTTTGCGTGTGGGTGGGAATAACTTGTTTACTCGAGCCACCCCAGCTCCTCGAGGAAGGCCAGCAGACGCTTGATGTTGCTGACTGTCTCTCGGAGAGTACCCGGATCTCCGAAGTACTTAGCCCTGTATGAGGCGACCTCCGGGCAGTTGAGAAGCACGTGGGCCGCTGTTTCCTGTCTCCATGCAGGCTCTGCACAGAGGCCTGTCAGTCACACCTATGACAAAGAGGTGTTTGTTAAATGAACCGTGTGATAAACAAGGTTTATACAACATGTTATTAAAATAACTGAAAACCTCTTAAGGGGTCATTGTACTCCATTAGTCATTGTAGTATGAATAACTTTTACTATTCAACCAACCCAGAAATCGCGGAAAAAAGTCTTGTGATCCCTACATTTTGTCGATTTATGTGAACTCAAATGTAAGGAACAGCTGTTTTATTTTTCGCGATTTCAGGGTTGGTCCCACAGATATAGATAGAATGGTTATAATCACAATTTTACTTGCGATTCATGCGTGGCAACTTTCCGAACAAACTACGCCTCATATTTTGACGTCATTATTTAAAAAAAAAAAATATCTAATGTACTTTTACAGCTTTTGTTTCTGCAGTTAGAAACAGCACAATAAGAAATTCTTGCGGGTTTTTGTTACAGTATTTATAGAAACAAGTCATAAGGCGTGCTGAGAAAGGCTTTGAAATATCCTGCACTATGGTGCATGGTGCTGTCACGCGCGCCCTGCTCACATGGCCATTCTATCTATTTCTGTGGTTGTTCCTATAGTAAATGTTGTTCACACTGATGAGTACAATGACCCCTTAAGAGGTTTTCAGTTATTTAAATAACACATAGAATCCACCTTTAAAATGTGTCGACGTATTTGATTTCATTCTGTATTGTCAGTACACAGTCGATCAAAGGGTAAAAAGAAAACCGCCCTTACTGATTACGAAATAAAGACGCTGTCAAGGTCAAACTCTTACCATTGACATTGTCAGCCAGTTTGGTTGAAGGCCTCGACCCTTCTCATTATAAAAAGAGGGATTTGCCCAGCAAAGAAAGGAGTGAGGGATAGATAGATACTTTTGAAGCAAATAAATATTTTTTCTTTCTTCTTCTTTCTTCTTTCTTTCATAGAAATACGCTGATGATTACTATGCTTTTACACTAATATTATAAAGAGGAAACTTTTCTATTTTTGTGTGTATGTTTGTAATGAATAAACTCAAAAACTACTGTGCCGATTTAAAAAAAAACACTCTTAGAAAGCTACATTCACCCTGAGTAACATAGGCTATATTTTCATGTCCACCCGTGCGAAGCCGGGACGGGCCGCTACTATTAAATAAAGTCTACAACAAATATTTTCTTTTTCTCATTTTAGCGGCGGAGTTGCAACACCTGGCGCAGTTTTCAAGAACACCAATCTGATTCAGAAGCTGATCGAAAACGACCTGAAGTACGAAATTGTCGAGAGCAAGTAGCTTTATTAACTCCATTGTTATTATCAAGGGCATTAAACAGCGGAGAAGATACATTTTCAATTATTATACCTACTCCAAATGTTTTGATAAAAATTAACGAAAGGTAAAAACAAAAAAACAAAAAAACTTAAATAAAATCAAGGTCAAATCTTGACACGCCTTTTTATCCAAATATGCATTTAAAAAAGCAAATTCAAATGTCTAAATGAATTTATAAACTTTTTGTGATTTTTTTGTAGTATTTGTATTTTACGTATTTTATCATAAAATATTAATACTTCATACAAACAAATTTGCATTAAATGACACGTCAATATTCTTTACCTTTCCTTTCGTTAATTACATAAACATTTCGAGTATAATTTTAGATTATAATTATGTGACTTTTAAGCTAAGATTAAATTCCAAATAAATCGAAATAGCTGTGGTATCTTAAACAAAAAGGGTATTTAAAGTTAACTTAAGTCACTGTCCTACATGTCAAATCAAAACCAGCATCTCAAACACGATCTCAAGTGTCACGTCAAGTCACGTTTTTGTAATTAAAGCACAATTTTCAATAATTTTAAAAACCATATTACCCCTATTACCTGGGACTAACATAACTGGCGAAATGTGGGTGTACTATACACCTCTGCTGTTATGTTATGTTTAATAGTACATTATGATACAAGTGAGCTAAGTTGACTATAATACTCGAGGCTCGATTGCAGCCCGACCCGAAGCCGAGGGCGTAATGGAGCCGAGAGTATAATAGTCAATGCTCACGCGTGTCATACGACCTTTTTCAACACACTTGCGAGGAAAAAAACTTACACACATTTTAGATAAGTAAGTAAGTAAACTTTATTGTTACTTACTTTGTTACTTTGTTATTTTATAAATATTGAATTTGTGAAAAATGGCACACGGATTACTATAATCGCACCACAGACTACTTAGAGATACTCGGTGACATACAGCTATGCGCGCGCAAGTGGTCGAAGGAAACCGCCAAACAGCCTATTATTAAAAATAAAATAAATTGATATTTTTATTTATAACACAAATTAATGTTAATTTGTTGACAAAAATAAATAATTTGATGAAATTAAATGTTTATTTATCATATTTTAATTGAAACAGTTAATTTATTCCCAAAAATGTTTAATTTTGTTCAGGCATAAAAACTCTGCTGCGATTTAAAAATAAACTGTAAAGTAAAAAGCACTAGTGCGATAATATGATGTAAAAAACACGCGTGCGTTATAAGCTAAATTATGAACTTAAAAGCGGTGCAATAAGAGCCACATTACGAGCAAGTGTGTTGAAAAAAACATTAATACCTCTATCTTAATACTGTAATGTTATTATAATATTAACGTTGTTAAGTATAACTGTTGCCATATTGTAGCATTGTATAACATAGCCATTCCAAAGCATTTACCAAAACATGTGCCTACTAATTTTTAAAGCCATAGCCATAATTTTTATATATAAGTGTCGCCATCTACAACAGACCTCGGAACTATTAAGTTCAAGCTAGTCTTCAACGTAGCCATTGTTTATTTATTGCGATGATAGATGGCTTTACCTAACCTTTAAATGTTTAAAACTTTTATATTGTTTTTTTATTACATATGCTCGCTTCGATAAATGGGGAAAGTACCTATATATTTAATGTGATAGTTGGTGTCTATATAAGTACTAATCTGCCTTGAAAAGAAGTACAGAAAAATTAATATATTTTATTGTGCGAGTTTTAAAATAATAAAAAGTTTAACCTATTTATTGTTTTATTTTCGATAACCTGTCTACCACAATTTAGAAAAAAAAAAACGAATTTTCGAACACGGTTGGTAGAATTTCCGAGTTCCAGATGTTAAACTTTTAGGTACTTATTTTTGTTATTCCGTATCATTTTGTAAATAAACTTAAAAAAAAGTAAAAACCGACTTCAAAAAGAATACAATAGATTGTGTGGATGCGGAAGGCAGAGGACCGAGCGTTGTGGCGCAACTTGGGAGAGGCCTATGTCCAGCAGTGGACTGCGATAGGCTGAGTTGATGATTGATGAGATTGTGTGAAACAGTTTAGGACGTAGGTGCCATTGATTCAAAAAATTGGCACCGACTAATCTAAACTGTTTCACAAAAATTATTTTAGTCTGCTTTTACTTTCTTTAAAGTATTTTATTTTTCAATTCAATTCAATTTTTTGTGGCATTAACAATAGAAAGTCAAGCGATTGCTGCAATCCCCGATGATTTGCTGTCATCCATTGAAGAGCTCCCTTCTTTATCTCCGAAGATCTTCATCAGATTTTTACCAAATGATACTTTCTGAATGCATTTGCTTGATTTGTTGATGAAAATACCAAAATCGCTATATTTATGCCTATAATATTTGAGGAGTTCCCACAATTCCACATAGATCCCATTATCAAAACTGGATTTTGAAGTCGGTTAAAAAAACGGTTGTCAGATTATCAGTACCTACTATTTTTATTAATTTTAAGGTAGCACAGCCAGGTAGTCTCTTCCCGTGACATCTAGGTCACGTGATTGCCTCCGTACTACGTCATCGGCCGTGGAGCCAATAGCGGGCTGTTAGCGTGACACTTGTCAGTTTGATGTGCTGCCACTTTGTGAAAATAAATTACCCGAGCAAAATGCATTTTTTCATTTACTTTCTTCTATAAAGAAGTCACTTTTTAACTAGTAATTTAATATAGTGTCCTTTATAAACTAATTAGATGAATAACACGAGATAACAAATAGTTAGGCTAGTTAGGAATTTATTTTATATTCATTATGAACAAAAATCTCCTTAAGTATATTGAAGATATCAATCAATGGCAGTACTGATCGTGACGTACCTTGGAGGCATCGAGCTGTCATTGCGGGAAGAGAATACCTGGTGTAACATCTTATTATACCATGGGTACTACCATATTCCGTGGGTACTACAATATGTTTTCGGTTTTTACTTTTTTAAGTTACAGACACTAATAGGGATATTAACCTGATTGATGCTTGTTTGCATGGCTATCACCATTCAATCTTCTAAGGTGGGTCAGACATCAGTCTTAAAACCTATCAAGGTTTTAAGTTGGTAGCTCTTTTTAAACCCTTCAATGAATTCAGTCTTCTAAGGCGGATCCGACTCGGGTAGGTTGGATAGGTATTAACCTTCGGGGGATCTTATTGCCTGTGGCGAATATGGTACGGGAGGGGCCTCAAGTGGGTCAACGGGGAGTTGCTCCACGTGTCCCTCTGATGTCAGCAGAGGGCACAGTGGAGAAGTAGGGGCGGGCCAGGTGTGCACTCACCCTGCCACTGGGCAGGCAGCGGGGGGATTGTCCTTCCCTGCCCCTTGCCTGCCCCCGTCGATCTCGTAACCCCAGCAGTGCCAGCTGAGTAGTGTTCTCGCGCCTCTTAGGACCGAGAGTCATGACTTCACCGCCCGGACCGCGAGGAAGAAAACCTCTGTATAAAATTACGGGAGGATGGGGCCTGCGAGCAGCAGATTCGGGGTAGTCTGCTACCCGACCAGCAGCTGGCGTAGCTAGTGTAGTTGGCGCAGCTGGCGTAGCTGGTAAAGGCACTTGAGAGGTGAGGTGGCGGGCAGTGTTCCGTGTGCGCCGCCTAGGCGGGTGCGGTCGTTGTGGAATCCACTGCCGGCATCTGTATTTTCGGGCACTTACAACCCTCACGCCTTTAAAGCTGGGGTGAATCTGCACCTAATAGGTTTGCTAGCTCCATCGTTGACAACGTCTTGACAAATCTGTCTAGATTACGGTCAACAGCAGATCTATACCTCATAAAAAAAAAACTGTGGCTATCGCCATTCAACTACGTTAGTACCTACTACATATTCTGTCTACTACTTATTCGAGTTGGATCCACCTTAGAACATTCAATGGTGATATTCAATCTTCTAAGGCGGATCCAACTCGAATGGGTTAAGGCTGGTAAGTTTTTAACTCTTAAACCACTTGCATGCTTGCTTGCTGCTTGTATGCCTGTAAGCTTGATTGCTTGCATACTGGCTATCACCATTCAATCTTCTATGGATCCGACTTGGATAGGTTAGGATAGTACCTAGGTTTTTTAACCCTTTGTAACCTGCATGCTTGCTTGCTGCTTGCAGGCTTGTTCGCATGCTCGTTTGCACGGACAGACGGCGTATACAGGGTGGAAAAAACGAATGGGACATGGAGGAAAAGTAGGCATATTAAATATTAAAGATAAAAAATTTAACTCACAGGAAATTTAAAAAAAAAAAAAAAAACTCGCCACTAAAGATTACAATTTAATGTCTGATACACATTACATTACAATTAATTTTGTGGTGGTTAAATTGGGATGCACAAGATTTTGACCCTATCCCCTGAACTAGCCGTAAACCTGTATCTCAGGAGATAGTGTTTCTTTCTTTTGTTTGTTTTAGCTTGCCTGTGCTGGGAATCGAACCAACTAAAAATGCAAAAAAATTGACACTCACTAGGTATTTAATTGTACCAATCTAAGGGGTTTATGATAAGGATAAAATCTCTCGAATGAACATTGAAAGAATATCGAAAGAAAACCATGAAATCGGTACCATTCGTCATTCGTATCGTACCTACATAATCGAATCGAACCCACCAACATGAAGGACATGTCTACATTAATATGCAAATTATTACGAAAGTAGTTAGACTATTGTACCTACATTGATATTTTCATACACTTGTAATTCTATGTTCATACAGATTTTTTTATAAATATTCTCTTTGGTCTAAGTTAGGTAATGTTAGTTATGAGTACATACATACCAAATGTTACGATTTCATGGTTCTTTTTAATTGTAAGATACCTACAATGTTTATTCGAGAGATTTCATCCTTATCATAAACTCTCAATTGGTTTAATATAATAGTGAGTTTCTATTTTTTGCCTTTTTAGTTGATTCGATTCCCGGCTTAGGTACATAAACATCACGCCTGTATTCCCCGAAGGGGTAGGCAGAGGTGTAAAGTACAGTACACCTACATTTCGCCAGTTATGTTATAAGTCCCATGTAATAGGGGGCGAGCCTATTGCCACTAATCGGGCACAAATCCAGACTCCGGGCTGCTACTGAGAATTTCCTAATGAAAAAACCCAATAACACTTTGCCCGACCCGGGAATCGAACCCAGGACCCCACGCTCAGCAGTTGCACTTGCGAACACTAGACCAATGAGGCAGTCGGCTTAGGTAAGCTTTTAAAAAAACCTGTGAATGCAGTCGATTCTTATTTTTAAAAGCAAAAGAATGTTTTGTTTCAGTAAAATTTGCTATCTTCAATATTTAATGTAGGTACTTTTCCTCCATGTCCCGTTCGTTTTTCCCCCCTGTATATAGGCTTAGTACTAGGGTCCCGTTGGTACCCTTTGGGTACGGAATCTTAAAAAGGGTAGGTAGGTAGCGAATGAAACTTCAATAAATGAAAATAGGTACAATTAATTTAATGATACAGTAGTAGTCGCTATCTTAATACATAATTTACACACGTACGGACCTAACACACGACTGTTATATACATTATACGATTTTTACACATTATAATTACAAAATTAAGACTAGTATCGTAGTATCGTCAACGTACTAAGGAAAAATTTACTTAATACGTATAAACAGACAGAATAACCCATTAGTTGTATAGTTAGAGAATGTCCAATTGCAGTTTAATCTCCTTAGGCAGATGTTCACCAATATTAATTATTTTTTAAACAACGGTTTAATAATAAAGATATCGTACCTACCTAAATGTTTAATTAGGTAACTACTTGGTTCATGTTCACATGATGACTTGATTATCATCAGAGTTGGAGTTACTTCCATTTTATAGCAATTTGGATCCATTTAATAGCATTTCCATTTAATGGCAAGGGATTCACCAGAGGATGGGCAGCAGCGTTCTCTGAGTATTTAACCAACCATCTGCGATCGCCAACCCGCCTGCCAAGCGTGGCGATTATGGCATATCCCCCCCTCTCGGAGGAGGCCTATGTCCAGCAGTGGACGTCTATCGGCTGAAATGATGATGATGAATAGCAATTTGCACGCTTTTCTAATTTCATCAATTTAGTTTTTAATTTTTTGACCTCCATAAATCAGGAACAAGTCATTATTACCTATGCTCTAAACATTGTTTCTAATAGTGAAGAAAGTGTTGACATGACATAAAAACATGACAAATAAAGATGGCTACAGCCATGATATAATAACACCAGGTAGTCTCTTCCCGTGACAGCTAGGTCACGTGATTGCCTCCGTACTACGTCATCGGCCGTGGAGCCAATAGCGGGCTGTTAGCGTGATACTTGTCAGTTTGATGTGCTGCCACTTTGTGAAAATAAATTACCCGAGCAAAATGCATTTTTTCATTTACTTTCTTCTATAAAGAATCACTTTTTAACTAGTAATTTAATATAGTTTCCTTTATTAACTAATTAGATGAATAACACGAGATAACAAATAGTTAGGCTAGTTAGGAATTTATTTTATATTCGATATGAACAAAAATCTCCTTAAGTGTATTGAAGATATCAATCAATGGCAGCACTGATCGTGACGTAGCTTGGAGGCATCGCGCTGTCATTGCGGGAAGAGAATACCTGGTGAAACATCTTATTATACCATGGCTACAGCAATTGAACATCTCTTCAATTCTGAAAGGTCTAGAAATCACAGTCAATTACATTACCAATGAATGTTTAAAAAAATATACATAAACAGGTATGATGGCTATGAGAAAATATTTAGTAGGTACAAAATAGAAGTTCAGAGGAAGTACAAGAAGGCCACGCAATAAAGGAGCTACAAAACATTCATCCGATAATGTCACTGACTATCTAGGTATTTAATAAATTAAACGAAAAAAAAACAAGCTTTGGTTTAATAATAAGGATCTTTAAAAAATAAATAAAAAAATACAAATCCTATTGATATCGATCTTAAACATTTCCTAAGGGAAGTACGGGATTTAGTAAAACAGCATTTGATCTTAGCAGTAACACCTAACTTACGATTTGAAATTTACATTTTAAATTCATAACGTTGACACATTCTTGTTTTACACTAATCAGGTTAATTGAGCCTTTACGTTTTTTGTAACATTTTTACAATCATTTTCTTTTGATAGTTAGGCAATGATATTTAAAAGTATGTCATACCCTAACAAAACCAACGAAAAATATGTTCCGTACGCAGCGGCAGCACAATACACATAAACTACTACAAATATGACGGCATTTTTGTATTTTTTTCGTGTCACACACGTCATGCTCGGCGCCTTGCTTGACGGAGAATAGTAGCAAAACTTCCCAATTAGGACGTTATCGAGTCTTCAGTTTGCGCGCGCAACATCATATCTGTACTTTTTAAAATATCATCGTAGGTAGGTATATGTTTTATTTTCAAAATTAATTTTGAAATAAAAACAACCGACGATCTATCTACTGTAGAGATGGAGAAATTATTTGTGATATTTCATAGTTCTCTTATTAGTAAGACTGTTTCATCTGGGTTTATCCTGGTTCAAGATAAGCAGATATACTTAACCGAGTCTAGAGTTTTTACACTTTCTCATAAATACTCATTATGAACAATTTTATAATGTTGCACATCTGCAGAATCTATAAAAAAATATTTTACTATTGCACAACTGCAGAGCTTCTTTATTTTAATAATGTAACACTCAGGTATTTTTTAACCGACTTCAAAAAAAGGAGGAGGTTATGTAGTCGGCGGGTTTTTTTTGTTTTTTTTTTTTTCATGTATGTACACCGATTACTCCGAGATTTATGGGCCGATTTGCGTGGTTGTTATTTTATTTGGTAGAGGAAGTCCGCGCGGTGGTCCCATATAAATTTTATTGACTTAGGTCGAGTAGTTTTTGAACCAGCTTCAATAAATCAGTTTAATTTAACTTCGCTTACCTAGATGATCTACTAATAGTTTAGTTTTTCTGTGAATTCTCAACTAAAAAGTATGAAATAAAAACTTTTTAACAAAAAATAAAACCGACTTCAAAAACCTTAACTAAAAAGTAAAAAATAATCCTTGTATGTATTTCAAAATCTTAACATAAACCAAAATTTTGAAGGCGGCGCGTGTTTTTCATGTATGTTCGCATAAACTGTTTTTTATTACTATAGATAAGCGCTCGACAGTACATTATATTTACATGACGCAAAGGGACAGTCACGCGCCACCTTCAAAATTTTGGTTTATGTTAAGATTTTGAAATACATACAAGGATTATTTTTTACTTTTTAGTTAAGGTTTTTGAAGTCGGTTTTATTTTTTGTTAAAAAGTTTTTATGTAGCATTTGTAAACTTTCGGTCAGTGATAGGAAGCACCAATATAAAATGTAAAACTCGCCTTATGCCTCAGGAATATAAAAAAAAACATATCCGATTGACTACTGCAACGTACAAAAACATCGGTTCACAAATAAACACAATGCCAATATAGATATTAGATACTAAAACACACGAAACAGCAAATAAAAGCTGCTCTGAAACTCTGAAATGACAGTCAATCAAAATACTTTGCTAAAAGGAAACTGTAGAAACTCTTGATGATTTTGTAAATCGAGAAAAATAACACTTCGCTCGATGAATGTCTTTAAAAATAATCCATTTAACTAGATTCGCGGCTGTTCTCACTGGAACCAACGACGCTGGCTTGGGAGGTCGACGTCGGTGTCACTTCGGGGGCGACAATGAGGCCTTCTTTGATCCGTTTCTTTTGCTTCATCCGCCTGTTCTGGAACCATATCTTGACCTGCGTCTCATTGAGCTGCAAGGCTGATGCTATTTCTATTCTTCTCGCCCTTGTTAAATACTTGTTGAAATGAAACTCTTTCTCGAGTTCTGTGAGTTGTTTGTTGGTGAAGTTGGTTCGGCCGGTGTTGTTCAGGTTGAGGAGGGGGTTGGCGAGCATCTGGCCTCCTGTGGGTGTTCGGAGGCCTTCCTGCGGGCTGCCGATGCCGCCTTGACTGACGAACTCAGTTGGAGGAATCATCAGTTTTGGAGCTGAAACAAGAGAGAAAAGGTTTGTTAGAAGATGTTTTAATTTCGTTTGATGTGTCACATAACCAGCCCATTACTGTCCCACTGCTGGGCACGGGCCTCTTCTGAGTATGAGAGGCTAAGGCCTTAGTCTACCACGCTGGCCTAGTGTGGGTTGGCGGACTACACACATCATTGAGAACTTATGGAGCACTCTCTGGTGTGCAGGTTCAATTCAGACCCGCACATGAATTAGAAAAATCAGAGGTGTGGGTCGGGATCGAACTCACACCCTCGTGCATGGAAGGCAAGCGATCAACCACTAGGCTATCACTGCTTGTTAGATGTGTAAGTAGTAATTCTATTAACAATCCCAGAATCCCCAAATGGTTTATTTTCAATGGTTTTCACTCTCTTTCCCGTTTTTGAACCCTTAAGTAAAGGTTATGGAGATGTATGAAACTTTGAATTTGCAAATTGCAATGATTTGCAAAAAAATTAAACTCATTATTCGGAACAAGTATTTTTAGTAAACATTGCCATTCTTCCTTTTCCGGGCCATTCAAATCATACACTTTTTGTTATTTGCTGAAGTAACACAGGTTTGTTTACCAAAACGTCTCATTGCCACGGATAATCTTTTTGAAACGGACCAAAGAAAGTTCGTGGGAGCCTCTCAGGTCCATTTATGACAGGTGTCACTTTTTTCTAATAAGTCCGAAGAAAAAAGACGTGAGATAAAAGATATTTCAATATTAGCCTAAAGACGACGCCCCGCTGCGCAAGAGTGGCCCATACTCGTTTCACGGTAAACCTCGGATTTGACGTACAGTCGACAGCATGACAGTGGTAACACTTCAATTCAAAAATCGCCCTTACTGCTTACGAAATAAAGATGCTGCTAATGTCAAAGTGTTACCACTGACGTGCGGTTGACCGTACATTGTTCTTGAGTAAACATATTCGGTACGGTTATTATATTATACTTGTCTTATAATACCTTTATTTGTAGTACAAGCTTGTTTTTAGACGCAGACCACGCGTGGTCAGAAGTCTGTATCTACCTAACATGAGGTAAATCGTAATCGCCACGTACGGATTGTATGTTTGAATTAAAAAACTAAACAAATATTGGCATTGATATTTCTTTGGTTTGTTTTGAATGTTTTGATTCCGTAGAACTGACCTCGTGTCGTACGCCCGTTGAATTCCTTGAAGCTAATTAATTGGGATTTGTTTGTGGTCTAATTATAATCAATGATGTGTAAGGTTTTTTGGAATATTACTGAGTAGATAACTTTATTCAAAGAACCAACCTAATAAGCAAAAAGTTTTGAAGATAGAGCAGGAACAAAAACGTTGAAAAAAAATCATGTTTTTCGAGGTTTCTTGTATGGGGACCCCCTTTAATTTTATACTTTTTCATTTTTAGTATTTGTCGTCATAGTAACACATATTCTGAAAAAAATTCAACCGACTACCTATTACCGTTCAAAAGATACAGCCCTGTGACAGACAGACGGACGGACGGACGGACAGCGTAGCGAGAATAATAGGGTCCCGTTTGGCACCCGTTTTAACAGAACAAATACAGGTACAGAGTCAAGAATTGTGGTAAGATTTAGGTAGCCAGTATCAAAGTGTTCTGTGCCAGTATGAAGATAACAAATAAAAGCTTCATCCACAGTCGGCGTCTAACTAATGACCCGATATCTACTAATACCCTTTCTGTCCATCCGTCCGTTCGTCCGTCCTCCTGTCCATTTGTCCAGATAATCCTTTCGACACTTGTTACTTTATTAACATCGTTAGAAGGGGAGAAATTAATATATTTGCTGTCAATAATACGTTTGAAGTTGTCGTGAAGGAAGAAATTAAAAGTAGGAAAAGGGTTAAGGAATAATGAATCTTCAGAGTCGAAGGGTCGGCACTCGAAGTTGTAACGGAATACGTCTACCTACGGCAGGTAGTCGCGTGCTACTGTGGGGAAAAATATTGTTTTTCCCGGGACGTGCCAAAGGCATAGCACTAGAGGGGCACCGGCGCGGTCCAATGGAGTTCCCGGAGCTCCTCTATTTTGTGCAGAGGATGGCCACCGTGTGGTTTTAGTCGGTAAGAGTCCGACATACCCCTTCGCCATCCCCAGACGGAGGGTATCCATGAGGATTTCCGCCCGAAAAAAAAAAAAGGTAATTCAGCTTGGTAGGCACAACTTCGAGAAAGAAGCCGACAGAAGGATCCGTTTGGGCTGGGCAGCATTTGGCAAACTTCGCCGAGTCTTCTCGTCGCCTATATCGCAAAGTTTGAAGACAAAGGTCTACAACTAGTGCGTTCTGCCTGTCATGACTTACGAGACGTGGACACTGACAGTTGGGCTAGTCCACAAATTCAAAGTCGCTCAACGAGCTATGGAGCGAGCTATGCTTGGAGTTTCTTTGAAGGATAAAATCTGAAACGAGATTATCCGGAGAAGAACAGGAGTGACCGACATAGCTTGTAGGATCAGTAAGCTGAAGTGGCAGTGGGCTGGCCATATATTTCGAAGGACCGATAACCGCTGACTGCCTCGTTGGTCTAGTGGTCGCAAGCGCGACTGCTGATCGTGGGGTCCTAGGTTCGATTCCCGGGTCGGGCAAAGTGTTATTGGGTTTTTTCTTTAGGAAATTCTTAGTAGCAGCCCGGAGTCTGGATTTGTGCCCGGTCAATGGCAATAGGCTCGCCCCCTATTACATGGGACTATAACATAACTGGCGAAATGTGGGTGTACTATACACCTCTGCCTACCACTTCGGGGAAATACAGGCGTGATGTTATGTTATGTTGATGGCTGCTGGAGCAGACGAGTCCTTGAGTGGAGACCGCGAATTGGCAATCGCAGCGTCCTTCAGGTCCGACGACCTGAAGAACGTGGCTGGGGGGGACTGGATGCGGAAGGCAGAGGACCGAGTGTTGTAGCGCAACTTGGGAGAGGCCTATGTCCAGCAGTGGACTGCAATAGGCTGAGTTGATGATTGATGAATCATCAGAGATTTTTAAGATGAAAATATTGCACAATTGCACAAATTGTTAATTGAAAGGGAACCTAATTCGAAGGGAATCAGGAAAAGAATCTAGTTTCCAGTGTGCTTCAAACAATCAACATCGTTAGAAAATATTGTAGTTAGTAGAACAGCCGACTGCGTGACAGTGGTAACACTTGAATTAGGAAACCGCCCTTACTGCTTACGAAATAAAGGCGTTGTCAATGTCAAACTGTTACCACTGACGTGCGGTCGACCGTACATTGCTTTTTGGGATCGAAAAATAGGAAGGTTTTATAGAAGACTAGCGACCCGCCCCGGGTGCAATGCTGTAATGTATTATACATGTAAACCTTCCTCTTGAATTACTCTATTAAAGAAAACCGCATCAAAATCCGTTGCGTAGTTTTAAAGATCTAAGCATACGTAGGGACAGACAGCGGGAAGCGACTTTGTTTTATACTGTGTAGTGATATAGTGAAGGTTATTTACTTTGGGGGCGTTCATAAAATACGTGATATGTTTAAGGGGGGGAGGGGGTCGAGTCAAATCTCACCTAATCTTACGTTGGAGAGAGGGGGGGTCTCGGCAAATATCACGTAATTTTTGTTTAGAGTAGATGTTCTTTTTTTAATCACAGTAGTTACGATTTAAGTATTCTATTGTTAATTTTTTATTACGCTTATAATTAAACTCATGCATTACACTTACTTTTCATGTACAGTGTACTCATTGTTGAAGAGCCAAATAAAAAAATAAACTCTCAGCAATATTGATAACTAGTCTTATTAACTAGTCGTAAATAAAAGCACGAAGCAAATTTTTTCTTTCTTTTTACACTAACAATCCAACGCGTTTACGTAAGAAACCCACATTTTGAAAAATCTCACGTGAGATCGGGGGATGGGGGAGGGGGTTGAATAAAATCTCACGACATCTCACCAGGAGGGGAGGGAGGGACAGAAAATTAAAAAAAACACCTCACGTAATTTATGGATGCCCCCTTTGGTTCTGGCAGAAAGTACTAGTATGTAAGTTATATTCCTCTACTAGCTGATGCCCGCGACTTCCCGTGGTATTATGTCATAAAGAGTATCCTATCTAACTAGGTCTATCTATGTGCCGAATTTCATCTAAATTCGTTCAGCCGTTTCAGCGTGATTGAAGGACAAACAAACAAACATCCACACATTCGCATTTATAATTAGTAGGAGTAGTATTTGGCTCTTTAGCACTGGCATGGAAGTTGTGACAAGAGCTGTCTCTTCAACACAACTAAGTACAAGGCACAGACAGTAAAAAATATAGCCGAAGTGCTGCGAACAATCATCGTGAAGCCAAAAAAACTATGCTCTTTATGCTCGTGTTCAAGCAGCGCTCACGCACGCACCTGAAGGATATTTGCTTTCGCGATGCTTACTGGACGAAGCCACGACATGTGTACTGAGAGGCGTGAGCACGGTTTGAGGTTCATGTGTGTGTGTTAGAACTAGTTGTACACGAAGGAGCATAGTTTTTTTTTTGGCTTCACTATGATTGTTCGCAGCACTTTGTCCAATGATATTATAATAGTACATTATGATACAAGTGAGCTAAGTTGACTATTATACTCGAGGCTGGATTGCAGCCCGAGCCGAAGGCGAGGGCGTAATGGAGCCGAGAGTATAATAGTCAATGCTCACGCGTGTCATACGACGTTTTTCAACACACTTGTGAGGAAAAGATCATAAATTACACATTTTAGACAAATATTGAATTTGTGAAAAATGATAAATATGGCGCGTGGACCGCGCGGTGACATACAGCTATGCGCGCGCAGGTGGTCGAAGGAAACCGCCATACAGCCTAATATAAAAATATTATAAATTTATTTTTTTATTTATAACAAAATTAATATTAATTTGTTGACAAAAATTAATAATTTGATGAAATTAAATGTTTATATAGCATATTTTAATTAATGCAGTTGATTTATTCCCAAAAATGTTTAATTTAGTTCAAGCATAAAAACTCTGCTGCGATTTAAAAATAAACTGTAAAGTAAAAAGTACTAGTGCAATAATATAATGAAAAAAGCACGCGTGCGTTATAAGCCACATTATGAACCTAAAAGCGATGCAATAATAGCCACTTTACGAGCAAGTGTGTTGAAAAAGTATAATATCATTGACTTTGTCTATATTTTTACACAGGTGAGTAGTAAGTAGTTTGCTTGCAAATAAAAAGCTTTGCATAAAGCAGTAACTCATACTTCTTTTCCATTGATTCAAAGATATTGATCTCCAAACATAGCTGCACCTACCGCTGAGGTAGCTACTCCTCGGTCCCAGCCTACCCGGCGCGGCAACCCGTTGGCAGATCAAACAGAGCCCGGTGTTTGTCTGTCTGCGTGTTTGCGCAACGCTCGCTGGACCGCTAGCAAACTGGACAGATGCGCTTGTTTCCGTTGTGCTACGATATGGGTGTAATTAACTACAGTTTGCGTTGGAACTCCATGAGTGTCCAGTGTCAAGTAGTTGATGTGGATTGTGAATAGTTTTTGCAGTGTCATAAAAAAAACACATGTTACATCATCATCTCATCTCTATACTACGCTGACATTTTGCCTATTTCCGTGGCAATTGGCAACGATATAAGTAGGTTTAAAGAATTTTACTTCTTATAAGAACTTACAAAACAGTTCGCTTATAATGAGATACAAAAGTACTTACAACTAAATTATATAATTTTAGCCTCTAGAGCGTTGGAAAAGTTACAGTGTAGTCAGTGTACCTACATAGGTACATAATTCTTTAGCTTAGTTAGATATTAGGGTGGTACCTCTCGTCAAATTTCTTTGTCCAATCTCTTTGTCTAGTCCAATTTATTTGATGGTCAATGTAATACATACATTTGATGAAAATTATCCAATTTCTTAGTAGAAAGTCACATTGGACTAAGAAATTTGACCAGTTGCATACCACCTTAGTGTTGTGGCGCAACTTGGGGGAGGCCTATGTCCAGCAGTGGACTGTGATAGGCTGATTTGATGAAGATGATGATACCACCTTTAGCTATGCCAATAGGCAATGCTATAGGTATTGTAATTAATGGACCATTGCTGTTGTTATTGCCTTGCGTGGACAATTATAAGAGTAATCACATTACATGGTCAGCCCATCGCTGTTTCCCTGCTGGGCACAGGGCTCTTCTCAGAATGAGAAGGGATCGGGCCTTAGTCCACCACGCTACCCTACTGTCTGGAGCACTATCAGGTGTGCAGGTTTCTTCAGGATTTTTTCCTTCACAATTAACTTGAAAACCAATTTCTGATGCGTACATGACTCCTAAAGTCAGGGTTATTTTACTGCTTTTTTTGGCACATGCCATTGCTCACGCACAACCAACAAACTGACATAGTCAGAAATCTTTTTGGAAATAGTAGGGCGATATGAGAAAAATGGCAATGGCTAGGGTTGCATATTAATCTCAAATAAAAACCTTCCTATCCTATGCATAGCATGTGCCGGATTATTTCAAGCGCGAGGGAGAGATAATTAAGTATTTATCTATTTTTGACGCGGAAGCGTAGAAGCAGTTTGATAAAGATACTCTATAGATGGATGTGTCTACACATAGAATTGAAAATGCCTTTATGCCAAAATGTCGATTACGCCCTTTGAGCCTATAGAGGTATCGAGTTGTTGACTACAATACAGTGCGGGGGATTCCGATGCTGAACATGAATACAAATACAATAATGCAATGAAGTTGGCGAAAGGATTTTTGGCTGATTGCATTTAACCATTGAATCCATCTAAAATCTAGTCTAGATTCTAGATACTGAATAGTATAAATATGTCGTATCGTATATCCTAATGTGTACTATTATACACATGAAATGCGCGCACGCAGCGCATGACAATATTGACAGTGAGACAAACTTCATCGAGATGGAAATTGACGGCTTATGTTATTCATATTTCTTCACTTCATTGCACGAGAGGAAATAAAATGGTAGATATTGGTTCTTGCTAAAGGTCTAGCGATTGAAATCAAAGAAAGTTTGATGTTTTTCCTTCTGCGCAAGTAATCAAGACAATTATAATTAGGTAGTTCTAGCAGACCTTTAATGAGCCTTTTACCTACATAAGTTTGACAAATAAACTACATTTGATATGATTAAGTTAAGCAAATGTCAAGACGTCTAAGATGTCCAAGTCCAAATAGGCCGAACTGATTCGAGAAGGAAAATAACCAAGATGAAGATTTTTCTATGAGAATCCCTAATAGCCAAAATATATAGCAGGAATCCTGAAATCGTTTCCGGGGACGCTAACTTGACGCATAACCCTCGATTTATCTTCTGTAAGTTCACTTAGCAATTAATTTTAACAACTCCCTAGAAGCACTTTCTCAACTTTCCTTCTAAATTTAAAAAAAAGAACGCAACCTAAAGCCGCCTACTCGTCCACGTAAAGCGGGCCACAAAGGCACCGACACTACCGACGACAGTGGTTGTTTGTCCAGCGGCCGCTGTGCCCGCTGTAATAGTATACCGAGTGATGCGACAGCGCTAATCCATTACTGGATCGCAAGCAAATGTTTGCTCGGTCGTGCTTGCGTACGACTATGCCGTGTTTGCGTTTTTTTGTCCAATGAGAATCGGGTTAGCGCAATGGGGTAGTGTTTAGATTTGAAATAATAGAATGATTTGAATTAGTTGTTGGTGAGCTAATCTTTGATGATTGATTGGAGTTGCGCAATATGACGCAAAACAGACCTTGGGAGATACTAGGCTAGAATAATATTTAGAAGTAGTACAGCTTCTTGAGAAAGAGCGGTGAAGTTTTACCACCGTACCGATTTTTGCAGTGATGCTTGCATTGCTGTGTTTTGATGTGAAGGGCACGGGGGTGATTTCTTGCGTGTAACGCTTTGAGTGGGAATAAGAGAAGCAATTTACTACATGAAATATCAATAAGTGGAATTCATTTCCGGGTCTGTAGTTCCCGATAAGTATAATCTGGTGGTCTTCAAGGCTTGAGTGAATAGATTTTTGCTGGGTAAGCGTGTATTCTCGTCGACAACATCATCGCTTAACATAAAACCACTTAACATCAGGTGAGGTGGCGGTCAAAGGCAAGCCAATTAAGAAAAAAAAGTGATTATATTGGAAAGTCTGAAATTTCCTGAAATAGGAAGTCCATCTTTCAAGTAAATTTCCCTTCCTCGTAAATTATCTTGTCGAGTTATGATTATGTCCAGCATATTCAGATTGAATGTGGTCGGAATTTGGATCTAAGAATGTTGCTTTTTGGCCAAAATAAGATTCTTTGATGTAGATTTTTGTAATAGGTAGTACCTGTTGTGTTTTGTCAGACTTCTGATTAAACCTAGCGTTTGTATTTTTTTATTCATAAAATGGGCATTGCGTTTGACCGCCTCCTTACCTGATGTTAAGCGATGGTGCGGTGCATAAGTCTTTTCTAAATAAATAAAAGTATTTTTCTCAGCAAAAGTACCAATGGTAATGACATAACGTACGTAATATACCCTTTATTTACCGGACACAATGCGGGTGGCAATCCATTATGATACGCCACTGCCCAAATTAACCGTAATTCAATCAATTCAATTGTACTACACGACTGGCTGTGTACCGCCGCGTCAACGCCCTACCACGAGAAAAAAATAACATTCGAATTTCAAACAATTGACAGTCAACTGACAGCTAGGGGAGCGGGAGACGACGCGATTGGTCGAAAATTGGACAATGCGGCAGATGCGTTCCAGAATAAACTTTTTTTTCAACTTTTACACGGCCATGTTTGCTTAAATTCTTTACCGAAAAATGGGTGTGTATTACAGAGAAAAAAATACGCAGCTGACGTTTCAATTCGTCGTGGAGAGTTGACAGGAGATGCGAGTGGTTAATTAAATCATACATATTATAGTAGGTGAGGGAATATAAATAAGGCTATAACGAAGGATTCGTTGGAATTATTATGATCACACGATGTGATACGTCTGGTGGATGGCATGATGTATTGCACTTCCGTTTCAGTGGTTAGATTGTGGGTGAGTTTGATAAGTTTCACGTCAGTTAAAACTAATGAAGTGGGCTTTAGTTGATACCTAGATACTTACATTTGTTTCAAGAAAAGTAGCAGGTACCTATACAAAGCTACCGTTTATACTACTGAACGATTACATAGAAATATACAAATAGAGGGCGAAGGTAGCCACATAAAAGAACGTTAATTAATTATATTTTACAACTGCCTTGAGGAGACTAATAGATATTAGGCGCATACTGATACCAAAAAGTTTAATAAGTAATTTTCAGATTAATTTATTTACGATTTTCAGATAAGCTTATTTACGGTTTAATTTGAGACTCTAGCAGGCGTAGCATGACCACTGTAGACAAGAGTCAAGAGTTGTCTACGGAAGAATAATCAAAACGACATTATTTGTCCTCCCTTTGTGTTGGAGAAATTTCCCTCGTTCCTTCATTGAAATATAACTGTCATTTTGAAAATAAAACCTCGATCCTCCGCATAACTATAACTGTCAATTTGAATATAATACCCAACATAGAAATATAACACATAGAAACACAGTAGACGCACTCAGAGCGACGCAAATCCAGGTTAGCCTTAAAAGGCTAACCAAGCCTATCAGTACGTTAGTGCTCAGCTATATAATGTACTCTGTGGTGCTCAAGGTCAAGTCTTAGTGCGAACCGCTCCCGCAATTTATTAAAAAAATTACTCAATGTGCAGTGAAAGGGTGTCACAACTCGTCACATAATAACAAAAAACATTTATAGATCTCATTTCACGGGTAAGTACAACCTGGCATGTTATAAATCTTGAGTCAAAACACAAAAATAATTCATAAACTTGACAGACGCCATACCAATGAAAATGTTGCCAGGAATGGGAAAAATATTTTACCCCATATTTGTTTTTTCGTAAACACAGTTTGACAAAAATAATATAATTTAATTTTTGTGTAATGTAATAATATAATTTTTGTATATTTTCTAAGAGTATTTTGTCAATCTGTGTTTTATTTTGCAAGAGATGGGTCTGTAAACACTTAAATTGAATTTATATGATTATGGCTTTACAAAATTCAGCCAAAATCGCGATTTTAAAAGTTATAAATTTATCAATGTATGACCACAGACATGGTAAAAAATATAAATATATTTTTTACTATGTCTGTGTGTATGACTAGTGGCGCCCCCATTTTATGCACTCTTATACCAAGCTATACTTATATTAGTAGTGTTTTAAGATAAATAAAATGGGTACCCTTTTCTTTTTTATGCTAAATAATTTTAAATCACGTATTTTGCATTTGCCAAATAATAATTATATAAGGGTTGCCATTAGCTAAATCTTGTTTTATTTTATTATTTTTAAAGATTCACATGCGTAAATATGCGAAGCGAAATCTAAAGACATGAATTGTGGAAAGGAAAAATCGCTAACGGGCAGGATTCGAACCTGCTGCATCGGCATCAAGTCTACGATGAAGTACCTGGGACTCGTCCTCGACAGCCGGCGGGACTTTGGGCCGCACTTTAAGCGGTTGGTTCCCAAGGTGGGACCGCGGCTGCTGCCAAACCACCCATTTCGTCGTAATGCAAAAACCCGTTCTTAATGGTTTAATCATTCAGTTGACGTTTTCTGAACATAGCCTTAATAAATAAATAAATGAATAGGTAGATATCTAATAAAAAGTATCTGACAGCTAAATGATTATCTTACTATTCACTGGCTGCAAAATTCTGAACGCAACCTATTTTTCCCTACTTTTTCGGGAAAATGTAATTTACTTGCAACATTATTTGTGCGCTTGTGTGCCTGTTGGTGAGCTCGCTTACATACACATAGATATTTGTAGTGCGTCACTATAAGCTGATCTGTTAAAGGGAACTATCAGTCTATGTGTTATATGTCTATGATACCCAAATAATACCCTACGAATAAAGAAGCTACTTTGTAGGAAGTAGGTTCTTTCATCGTAGATAATATCTCGTTCCTCCACAAAGCTATAAGTGTCATTTTGTAGTTTTTTTTTCGTAAACATAACCCTTTTCTACTGTGATCTTAGTTCGCCTGCTGCACTGTTTACTACATACATTATCTTAGAGCATGGTGTTTATTGACAGACTCAATCTTCTTCATAACAAGTCGACGATAATTTTGTTTGCAGATTTTGTTGGCCCAGTGTTCCGCAACGAGCACTTCATTTTGGTTGGCGGTCCATAGACTCAATAGACTTAGGTAATAAAAATTTAAAGGTAAAAGAACTTTCATAAAAATAATATTGGGACGAGCTGATACGAAGTTCCAAAAACAAAATAAACACGATAAAAATGCTCCCTTTTTGGCGTATTTTATTAAAAAAATACGTCACCAAATACTTATGTAAATACATAGATAAGACAACATTACGGGAGCCAAAGGATTACAGGATCAAGTGTATTGGCGTTACAATGTTTGTCGAGTCCTTCAGTTATGGGAGAACCTTATCTTGTTTTAGTTATGGTTTTATTAAAAATGTAATCGTTGTCTGTGGTGGCTTTATGGCACACTCCTTTGGCAATCGGGTGTCGGCTGTCGTGTTGATGACGGAAAGGTGTTTTAATTAAGAGTTGCGGGTTCGGTTTTCAGGCAATGGATAGCTATGTATGGCTTATGTTATCTATGAATGAAATACGTTTCTTTAACTGTGTTACTTAACTTAACTTACGTTTTCTTATTATTATTTTTGCAAAAACATTGTATTTGTAACGTAGAAAGGCCAGTTAGATTTAAAAACTGTAGGTACTGATTGTAAAGAAAGTATTTTTAGAAAACTTATTGAGAATTCACAAGCACTAATCTTAATAATTTAGTTACAGTCGACCGCATATCAATGGTAAATAAACCATTATAAGCGGAACTAGCGTAGTAAATAAGTTTTACACAAGACAGGCTCTATTTGTACTGGTTTTTTTACCATCGATATGTAGTTAACTGTATATAAAAAGAGGGATCAGTTTAAAAGCATGTAGGTCCTGTGCAAATAGCACAGACCAGCCTCTAGACGCCTATTAGCCGGATACCTCCGGTCACAAAACATGCAGTAGCACTGCATATCTTACGCCCAGCCACCAATCGGGACGTCTCTCCGTCAGCGAGCGGCACCAATCATATCACCGAACATTTGAGCCGACCAATCATAACGCGCCGTCCGCCCCCCGGTCCCTGCCAACATTTTACGACTGTGTTCTCTTGCAAAACTTTGTTTATGTGTCTTGAGGCTTACTGGTCTGTGGCAAATAGTCAAATATCTATATCCTACTTCCTATCCTATCCCACTTACTACTCCAACTAATATTAAAAACGTGAAAGATTGTGAGGATGTATATTTGTTACTCTTTCACGCAAAAAGTACTGTATGGAAATGTTAAAGTCCTGCTTTTCTCCAAAGAATTGATTCAGAAATATTTTACCGGTTCTAGAGTTCTAAAGTTTTCATTTTTCCCTAAAAAATATATGAGTTTTTGTTTTATGAGTTATATTTCCACTGCACTACAAAATGATTTGCTTGGTAAGTACTGTTTCTCCGTAACCATGGTACCTACTTGTCTTGAAGAATTGCCAAACTTAAGTGGCAGTGGGCGGGGCACATTGCTCGCAGAACGGATGGCCGATGGGGCAGTAAAGTTCTGGAGTGGCGACCGCGTACTGGAAGGCGCAGCGTGGGTAGGCCCCTACAAGGTGGACCGACAACCTGGTGCAGGTCGCGGGAATCCGCTGGATGCGGAAAGCGCAGGACCGGTCGTTGTGGTGATGCTTGGGGGAGGCCTATGTCCAGCAGTGGACGTCTTTCGGCTGAAATGATGATGATGATGATGATGGTACTACTACCAGTGCCGAAATATCGGGAACTCGAACAAAATTATTTACATGGTAAAAATCCCGTGTTAAGTAACAAAAAAAATATATATTGGAAATTATACGCCATATTGCTTGCTACTTTTTTAATATTGACGCAATACCCTCCACCACACCCTCCAAAAAATCCAGATTATTACCTGCTAAAAGATATTAAAATTACCTCTTCCGCCATTTTATTCCGAAAAGCCGTCATCCAAAAATTCTGGCAATTCTCCTACGTATATTACGGGTTTTTTTTGCCGCCGGTAGCTGGGCTCAGGGTTGTCGGTGATCGGTCATAGGGCTGTCGCTCGACATAATGCAAGTTGCTAGTACGGAATTATTAACGTACCATGAGGGGCTGAGAACGAATAATTGTTTGGCTTAGCTGGGAGAGTTCGGTAAAATATGTAGGTTCGTGTGATTATTAGAATATTTTTACGCATCTGTGGTTACTGCAATCTGGACGCCGATTATGGCGTAGTTAGGAAAATACGTCGACGATGATGATATCCATGCGAAGCGAAATCTCAAGATATAAATTTTCGAAAGAAAAAACACGGGTCGGTTGTGGAACATGGTCTGTTTCTCAATGGAATGGTGCTGACGTCACCGAAATACGTCAGAGTAGCAGGTTCGAATCCTGCTCGTGAGCGGATTTTTTCTTTCCACAATTTATATATTTAGATGATGATAACTGAAAAAGAAGTGTGAGAGAAGTGTGAGAATTCTGTAAATTAACTAAATACTAAATTGCATCTTCGTTAAAGTTGGTGACAATTGCCCTTTTAAAACGAGTTTTCCAAATAAATTGACTATTCGTAAAATGACGACAGAGTTATACAGGCGCAGTTGTTATCCAATGTGCATTAAAATATAAGTATAATAAGCTTCCAGCCCAGATCAGAGAGTTACGAATGACCGCTTCAAGCGAATTTTGCGTAAACTGCTCATTGAAAAAGCCTTTTACTCAGTCAATGAATATTTCGAAGATAAATATTTAATAGGCTAGAACAAATTCTACAATTAATGCATGAATAGTTTTATTGCCATTGTATTGTGAACTCAAATAACTGCATGTCATGACAAAATATGCAGAACTACTGTTATTAATACATATATGTAACACCAACTGTAACCATATTAAAAAACAAATCAATATCTGATTTTGAATATTACTTAATAAGCAAGCAAGCATTTGCTTAAAAGGTGGTTTCCGATGATGTAATGAAATAGTTTTAAAAGTTAATGAGACAAACATTTTATTTATTTATTTATTTAATAAGAGCCTAGAAGTACCGACATTTTGTGCCTGGTTCTTAAAATGGGACTTAATACAACAGCTGATGTGTGGCTTTCATTTCATATTTACCCGACTGACCCAGAAGGAGGGTGTAATGTTTATTCTTGTATTTTATTTATTTATTGTTTTTTTTATATTTAAAAATACATAGGAATGAATAGTACCTACAAAGGCACTGCTTATTTCTTTGATAAAATAAATATTAGTTACAGAAATCGCAAAATAAAGTTTAAAGTGTAGTATTTAACGACCAATGCCAATGCGGCCTTTCTAACCATTTTAAATCAAGATCTCAATGCCAATACATTATAAATTATTGCATCACTACATCCACCATTTCAAAACATCCACTCAAACGCATTGCTGATAAATCCAGGGGTATCACTCCCCAATCCGAAGGGCGCCGTCTAAAATCCCTAATAATGTTTGTTCGGCAAATTTGCTTAAGGACGCCGCAATTTTAGACATCAACGCGCTCGGAAAGGTACCTTCGCATTTTTTAGGGATGACAAGCTTTGGATACTGTCGACATTTTAATGAATTAGGGTTCCATTAATAAAGAAATCCCTTTTATATTAATAAAATAATGGTTCAGTTAAAAACAGTCGATACTTACCTACTTGATAATATTTGAAAAATAGTATGGTACAGTTAATCTGTTTTATTTTATTGATGTTTGACATGAAAAGCCGTTGTGAAAAGTAGGTAATTTTAGTATCAAGCACTCAATCCTGCTATGATATATTTTAAATTAAATTTAAGTGCAGATGATAACAGTGGTCAATTTTGTTGCGTTTACAAAATTGACCACTGGTATCAGCTGCACTTTCTCGTTACATGCACTGTTGAACAATTGAGAGCATTTTATTAATGGAGTGATAATAGCCAAGCATCACAATTTACAAAGACTTGTTTCATGGCATAGCATTTCGTTTATTGAGAATAAGTATCTATACTTTTTAATTCTGGTACAAATAAAAACACAATGGTGTCGATTCTCTTGTTCACGAACTAAACTTATTTTAAACTATCGCTCTCTTTTACTAATAGTAGATACAAGAAAGGGATGGCAACCATTTAAGAGCTGTCAAATTAGACAAAATTAAAATTTCCATACAAGTTTAGACGTGATCTCGGAACGTGCCCACTAAAATACAAAGAAATGTAACACGTAAACTAATTTGACAGTTCTAAAATGGTTGCCATCCCTTTCTTGTATGTACTGTTAGTAAAAGAGAGCGATAGTTTAAAATAAGTTTAGTTCGTGAACAAGAGAATCGACACCATTGTCAATTCTAAAATATGTTTTAGAATTTAATTTGCGCTTGTTATTTTTATAATTAGTTCACTTTAAGGGGAATGTGCCAAGTGGCGCCCCCTTAAGTAAAAAAAAATATTACTCGCTGAATACATCATTTATTGAAAATGCTTTAAAAAAAAATTGAAGTACAGGTACTGTAGCTTAATCAGAAACTAAAATTTTAGTTCGCTATAGTTGTAGATACAAATTATGCGAAAAACTGCTACTTTTGGCACTTTTTGTATCTGCAAGTTCTACAACTACAGCGAACTATAATTTACAGACAATAACCTACAGTACCTGTACTTTAATCGTTAAACAAAGATTTTCAATAAATTATGTATTCAGCGAGTAATATTTTTTTCAACACACTTGCTCGTAAAGTGGCTCTTATTGCATCGCTTTTAGGTTCATAATGTGGCTTATAACGCACGCGTGCTTTTTTCATTATATTATTGCACTAGTGCTTTTTACTTTACAGTTTATTTTTAAATCGCAGCAAAGAGTTTTTATGCCTGAACTAAATTAAACATTTTTGGAAATAAATCAACTGTATTAATTAAAATATGCTATATAAACATTTCATTTCATCAAATTATTAATTTTTGTCAAATAATTAATATTAATTTGTGTTATAAATAAAAATATAATATTTTTATATTAGGCTGTCTGGCGGTTTCCTTCGACCACCTGCGCGCGCATAGCTGTATGTCACCGCACGGTCCACGCGGCATTTTTATCATTTTTCACAAATTCAATATTTGTCTAAAATGTGTAATTCATGTTTTTTTCCTCGCAAGTATGTTGAAAAACGTCGTATGACACGCGTGAGCATTGACTATTATACTCTCGGCTCCATTACGCCCTCGCCTTCGGCTCGGGCTGCAATCCAGCCTCGAGTATAATAGTCAACTTAGCTCACTTGTATCATAATGTACTATTTTACTGATGGCGGCGCTACTTGTCTACTACATTCCCCTTAAGGAGTAAGAGAAGAAATTCACATTATTTCATGGGTTTAGGCACCACAGAAATCAAACTCAAATTAATTTAGTTTCAACCAACTGACTCTTACCTACCAAGTTTACACACACACACAAACTCTCTCATATAACGAACTTCCGGATGTCCTTTCGGGAAAAAAAGAAGAAAAAATACAAAAAAAAAACTGGTGACGGTACAAGCTACACGTCCCGGGGGAGGCGATCAATCGTGTGGAGTGACGCCAGTCCTCCCGGGGAGGAGGGCTTATCTACTATACGTAGTATTTATTTAGTTATTTAGCAAATAAATAACAAACTTGTACTGTGTAGGTTAGTTCGTGAGGACTTTTTCGCTTATGAAAGAAATAAACATATATTTGCGTAGAATACAGATGGTACATATAAAATTGGTGGTTTTAGAACAATGATATATACTGCATGTATTAAGATTGTGAAGATATTTAATCTCGATTAAGAGATTTGCGGGTCCAGCAGTGGGACATTACTGTAATGGGCTGGTTATGTTATGGAAGAGCTTTGACAAAATAATTCCTCTGAAATTAAGATAGACTAATAAAGAACTATTTATTGCATAAACAAACAGACGGACGGACCGACGGACTGATTAGATAAAGTAATAGGGTCCCGTTTGGCACACTACGTACGGAACCTTAAAAAAATACCTAAGTAAGACACAAATCGTACAATCGATTATGACATTGAATCGTCTACGTTGCGGACACGTATTTCCTATATTTTCTATGACAATTCACTGATATGTGTTAGATAAATACGATCGTCTCAGCTACGTATCTCCGACCCTCACGTAAGATTACCGTACCTATCACAAATCTGCGCTATCGCCTGATAAGGGCATTAGAACTGTCTTCAGCAGCCTTGCGCTAGCATTGACAATGATAAAGCATTGATTGTAAACAATAACTGCGTTTTGTTTTAGATGTTTTGTTACTAACATGCACAGACGAAGTGCAACAATCTAGTGATAAAGCACAAGTTCTGTCGAAGGAAAACCGATATGTACCTAGAATGCTCCGTGAGGCTATTGAAATTAAAAAAACATCCTAATTTTAATAGAGAAGATGGTTGGCAGCTACCACCTGTTTGGAACCCAGTCCTAAAAATAATCAAGTCCCAAACAGCACGCAACACTGTAAAAGATAATGATACCGTAAAATGCCTTAACTTTGCCAACAAGCGGTACTTTGCCTAAGCCTGCCTAAGGCATTAACTTAATTTTTACACGTACTGACACTTTATAACTGAACCAAATGTTAGCGTTGTCATAGTTTTCAAAGCTCCCCAAGTACGGAAATCATAGCTATTATAGTTTACTCAAAAAATAACTAGGCAAAGTAGGACTTGTGGGCCAAGTTAGGGCAGTTTACGGTATTGTGAGTGATTACTGCGTGCATCGAAACGATTTTAATTAATAAAAAATTTACGGTAGATTAAAATATTTTTTATAAATATCTGTAAAGACCTTGTAAAGACGCTTGTCATCTTAGTTTACCTGCGACCACGAAACGCTGCAAAGCTTTCGAAACGTCAGGAAAACCAATTTAAATAATATACGCTTGATAATCCGGTTAAACTTTGTTTTATTCTAATGTAGTGAAGCAACCAGCGCTCACGCACACACATGCACCTAAAACCGTGCTCACCCTCTCAGTACACATGTCGCGGCATCGTCCAGTAAACAATGCGAAAGCAAATTTCCTTCAGGTGCATAGTGTTTGCATGAGCGCTGGTTGTACACGAAAGAAGAAAGTTTTTTTTTGGATTCACTGGCACTTGGCATGATTGTTCGCAGCTCTTCGTCTATATTTTTTACTATATCTAAAATCTTAGAATTCACTAGAGTATCTTAAAATACTCTAGTGAATTCTAAGATTTTATAAGTGGTGATAATCAGCTCGCAACATGGGCGTCGGTGCGGCGCGTGAAGAGAACTATGTAGTCCGAAATACCATAATCGAATTCGGTTTATTTATCCGAAAATGTTTTTTTTTCGATCATCTACCCGAAAATACTTTTGGTTTCTCGAAAATTTTAAACTAAAACATGTTATTTGGCAATAACTTATATTTGGTTATTGCATTCATGTGTATAAGTGTATACATAGGTGTTAAAAAGCTGGTTTAGTCCTGAAAACGGAGCAAATCGACATATATAGACAGAAAGATTCATTTTTACAATATTTTAATGTCTTTGCATTTTTACAACCTTTTATTTAATTCGTTTTAAATACCCACTATCAGTGCAAGTAAATTTTTTCGCGACATCACAGCATAGAATCTATTTGAAAATTTACTTTACTTAGGCATACAATGTGTAATTGAAATAACTGAAAACCTCTAAGGGGTCATTGTACTCATCATTATGAACAACTTTTACTATGGGAACAACACTGAGACGCTAAAAAAAACAGCTGAACATTTGTGTTTACATGAATCAACAAAATATAGGGATCAGTTGATTCTCCAATATCCAATGTCCATAAATATCCCTTGTAAAGTCGGTGTACGTGTAAAATCATATGTAATACTGATATCGGTATCGGTGTAGAACTGTGAATTTATCGATAGGCAACATTTATACACCGTTATCGCGTTCAAATGATTTGATTTCTAGATTTTGAGTAAATCCGTTTAAAACATATTTTGTTAGTAGATCGCTATCTGGCCTTCGCACTTGTACTAGACGTTATCTTTGATCATCTGTTGTGTGATATGCTATAGAAGTAAGTACTTTGATTGTATCTTTGTTTCTTTGATTCAGAAAAATATATTTATCTTTTTATTGAATTTTACTCAATGGGTATTTTTAACGAATCTAAATATGGTGTATCTTGATGATTTTCACGATACAATTGTTTCTTAGAACTTTGAAAAGTATGTGAATTATTTGATTGATAGGATCCTACAGTGTTCGTTATGGTTTGAAATTATATTTAGTCTTGCTAGACTAAATACAACTTCAATACTTTGGGGGTTTAAGAGCAGGCACAGGATGCGGTAGGAGTGGTATGTGATCTTTCCAAGGCATTTGACTAAGTGGATCACGGCACGCTCATCCTGAAATTAAAACACTACGGAATCAGAGGTAGATCTATTATCTCGTAAGTTTATATCTGTTGAATCGGGAGGCTATAGGTAATGCTACTTTTGTAGGCTCACTAGTTTAAATGGGAGTACCTAAAGGATCTATTTTAGGCCTATTTTTATTCCTTGGATGGGGATGTTGTGGAATCCAATAATACAATTGATATATTTCTAATTGGTTTTCTGCCAACAATCCCCTTCTTAATGCAGGAAAAACTAAATGTATACAATTTTCGACACCTAATATTCCCCATATTGATAGTAATGTAAAACTAGACTAAAAAGTTTTAGATTTGGTTCCGTCAGCCGTCTTCCTGGGTAACAGTGGTCTCCAAACTGCAATTGATCTATGAAACGAAAACAATTGAACATCATTGAATCCTGAAAATATTTTGTGCTTTTTATCCGTAGTTTAAAAGTTGAACTAACTTAGTTTTACCATGACTGTTTCCAAAAAAAAGCATTAAAAAGGAAACAATAGTTTTAGTCCTGTTAAATTAGTCCTCTTGTTGGTTTTCTAAGTGAATTTAGTCGCCATCGCCATAAGTCATGACCATTTTCCCGTAAATTACAAGGGGTATACACTAATTTGACAGTTCTTAATATTTTCTGTTCTTTTTAATGTTTTTTTTTTATAGTATATGATAGCGAAACGAGCTAAAGGCCCACCTGATACTAAGCGGTTACTTTTGCCCATAACAACTGCAATACTACCTAGGCTGTTGCCTAAATGGTACCGCAAGTCGGTTCGCCAAACTGAGACATGAAGATGGAAAGCCTCATGTGATTTTAATTTCACCGGCACCCGTACCCTTCAGACCGAAACACAGCAATGCAAGCATCACTATTTGGCGGAGAAGTAGGTACGGTGGTAGTACTTCCCCGGACGAATGTTCATAATGTTTGTTTTTGTTTGTTTTTGTTTGTTTTTAACACGCTTTTATTAGGTCGACCTGTATGTAACTATGTAGTGGAATCTAAGGTAACTAATTTAACCATCTTCCAAGGGTCGTAGTGTAATGAAAATTGGCAGCTGTATGTAGTTCTGATGACAATACAATAATATGGTACTGTCGAACTGATCTGATGATGGAGCCGGAAGATATGAACTGGAACTTCATGATGGAAAATCGTATCATAGCTGTTTTGGAATTTTTTGTTTTTACGTGCATTTATAAAAGCGTGTTTTTCTAGTGTTTTTTAAACTATTAATTTATTTGATGTTTATAAGAAGTGTGATTACAATTTTTGATGACGTCTGTGGTCTAGTGGTTCGAGTGTCCGACTGCTGATCACACGAGGTCGTGAATTCGATTCCCACAGGACACAAATATTTGTGTGATGAACATAACAATTTGTGTTGGTCTGGGTGTTTCTTATAAGTACGTATTTACAAAAAAAGTATATAAGTATTATATCTATTGTCTAGTAGCCATAGTACAAGTTCTGCTTAGTTTGGCAGATTTATATTTTCTGTGGTTTGGGGCTGATGGTGCTGTGTAAAATTTCCCAAATATTTATTAATTTAAAATTCAATAAGTTTAAAATCGGCACTTATGATTGATTATTATGAAAATGGCTGTTTCATTTTGTCTCTCTCTCTCTGACACTGTTCTTTAAAGTAAAGGTAGATAACTGGTTTTAATAACTGCAAGATTTCTATCTGCAATTTTGGAGTGGACAATCGATTATCAAAACTCTACTTTTAACTTAACATTTCGAGAAATATGAGCAATTAACGAATGTTCTCTACTTTTTTCTTGAAAACTTGTTTTTTTTGTCTTCGCAAATATATGAAAGCGGAGCCAAAGCAAGTTGCTAGATAATATAAACACACATGTTTTTGTCAAAAAATCAGTGTTTATCATTGATCGTCGGTGACGTCACGGCAATGTGATGTGATCGCCTTATATAAGCGCGTTCTAAGATAATATACCAGACTATCTTAACTGATAACAATGCATTTTAGTATTTTTACTGTCATACGTCACTTGTTTGTTACGGAAGCTTTGATAGTTTTCCAGTAGGAAGTATGAGATTTTGATAAATGCTGGAAAACCTGTAAAAATAAATAAATATTTTTGAGACATTTTACACATCACCATCTAGTCCCAAACTAAGCAGAGCTTGTACTGCTTGTGGTGCTGGACAATGGATATCATACTTAGATACTTTTTTTTGTAAATACATACTTATAATATATAAGTAACACCCAGACCAACACAAACACTCATGCCCCCCTAGCCAAGTTGACAATCTACAATCTTCAAAGCTTAGAAAACCATCAAAATGTATGGGAATGACATATCTCAACGAATGAATTTTTCGTTGAGAGATGTCATTCCCATACATTTTAATTGTTTTATATTAGCGTTGACGATTGTAGATTGTAACTTGGCTAGGGGGGATGTTCATTACACAAATATTTGTGTCCTGTGGGAATCGAACCCATGACCTCGTGATCAGCAGTCCGACACTCGAACCACTAGACCACAGACGTTAAAAAAAGTAAAAGTTTAGGGTAATTTACAAGAGACTGAAATATTAGCTGTTAAACTACAAGTTTATTTTTATTTAATGGAAACTTTGCCCATAACAACTGCAATACCACCTAGGCTGTTACCTAAATGATATGGCAAATCGCATTCGCCAAACTGAGACATGAAGATGGAAAGTCTCATGTGATTGTAATGTCACCGGCACCCGTACCCTTCACACCGGAATACAGCAATGCAAGGATCACTGTTTGGTGGCAGAAGTAGGTACGGTGCATGCTCGGAAGAGCTCTCTCAAGGAGCACTCCACTAAAGTTCTAGTTTTTCCAGTTTTAGCAGACAATTTAATTTTTTTTTTCTGCCAAATGATTTCTATTTATCATGAAAATTTTGGTCAAAAGCAAATGAGGTCAGCTTCGCTCGCGTGTATCATGTCGTTTAATACGCATTCCTCAGGAATTTTGAATTTTCTAGGCGTTAAAAGTATGGTTTTGGATGAAATTTGGCACACAGATAGACCATACACCATGCACATGACCATGCACTTCCCGGTATGCTCCAAATAATAATGCTGTTTCATTGCTCAACGCTCTGATTGCTCAACAACCAGAAGTTGATATTTTTTACACCAAAATAAACCAATTTTTCAGCTTTTGTCATAAATTTTTCAGTGATTATAATTAGACTTATAAGAATTATATATGTACCTATACCTACATTATAACATGGCCTACTGTACGTGTTGGACAACTAAGTACAGTAGGCAGCTGTTAAATAAATAAATAACCTGGATTAAAATATAGGCTATAAAATATAGTCTAGATAAAATATATATTAGGTATAAGGAATTGCAAAAGGAAATTTTATTTAAATTTTTGATGTAAGAATTTGCAATCTTGCAGATTTAGGATTCTGTAGCGGAATCAAAAGCGTCATTATGCTTGTATACTTAACTATATGTATACAACGTGTATCAGAAATGCGTGCTCATGTTTTAAGAGCTCATTCAGGGAATAGCATGTGACAACTTTTACTAAGGAACTAACCCTGAAATGACAAAGAAAATACTTTTTCCTAGAAAATCATCGATGTCGCTCGACAAAATGTATGGAACATTTTTAATTACGAGAATTGTTCTACAGCTGATTTTTTTGAAAAACAAAAAACGCATGAACATAATATCCATACCAACGAAATGAACATGCTGAGATGGGCGGGAGGTGTGACCTGGCTGGATAGAGTTCGTAATGAATATATTAATAATGTAGGTCCTGTGCACTTTGATCCAAGCGGCGCGGCAGTGTCCAAATCTTACGTACGAAAAGCGGATAATTAAATCAGCTGTTTATGAAAAAACTGTTAATAGTAAGCCAATTTTTTTTTCACCCATAATTTTTTGAATATTTTTACTAATTGGGGTGTATAGGGATGTTGGTAAAGAAAGAATAACGTTGTATACAAGGTAGCTTTAAAGTCGCACCTATCACAGATAAAATCACCGAAAACCGCCTCAGATGGTATGGACATGTTAAAAGACGCAGCGAGGATCATGTGGTACAGATCGCTTTAAAACTACCGGAACAGAAGAGAGGTAGAGGCCGCCCGCCAATGACCTGGTGGTCAAACATAGAAAGAAACCTCAAGCAAGCCCAATTGTCAGAACCGACAACCCAAGACAGAGTAACTTGGTGCAGAAATGTGAGGAGACCCGACGCCAAATAATGGGACCAGGGAAGGAAGAAGAAGGTCTACAGCTGATTTTTTGTCGTTTCAGGGTTGACCCTTTAGTAAAAGTTGTTTGATAGTATTCCCTGAATGAGCTCTTAAAATATGAGCACGCATTTCTGATACACGTGTTTATAAACGTTTTGATATACTGTGTGTATTGTAGGAGCCGCACACGCATCTGACTAATTGTGTGTGCTCCATCCATCACTGCGTTATCTTACAGTCATTTGTTGATAGGCATCTCGTCTACGTGATAATATACGTCAGTTCCTGTGTACCACACCGTACAGATTCATACCACGGTCACAGGCATAGTAAAGTGCTGCGAACAATCATAGTGAAGCCAACAAAATCGTGCTCCTCCATGTACATGCTCACGCACACACACGAACACAAAAATGCATGTTTGTCTTGACAACCTCTGTGGTCTAGTGGTTCGAGTGTCGAACTGTTGATAACGAGGTCGTGGGTTCGATTCCCACAGAACACAAATATTTGTGTGATGAACATAAGTGTTTGTGTTGGTTTGGGTGTTGCTTATGTATTATAAGTACTTACGTATTTACAAAAAAAAAAAGTATTTAAGTATTATATCCATTGTCCAGTACTCATAACACAAGCTTTGCTTAGTTTGGGACTAGATGGTGCTGTGTAAAAATGTCCCAAAGATATTTATTATATTTATTTATTATTTTTCGAGGTTTCTTGGCACCCCCTTTGGTTTAACAACATAACATCACATCTGTATTTCCCCGAAGGGGTAGGCAGAGGTGTAATAGTACACCCACATTTCGCCAGTTATGTTAGAGTCCCATGTAATAGGTGGCGAGCCTATTGCCATTGACCGGGCACAAATCCAGACTCCGGACTGCTACTGAGAATTTCCTAATGAAAAAACCCAATAACAGTTTGCCCGACCCGGGAATCGAACCCAGGACCCCACGCTCAGCAGTCGCCTTTGGTTTAAGACTTTTTTTATTTGCAGTATATGTCATAGCAACACCTATTCTGAGAAAATTTCAACCGGCTACCTATTACCGTTCAAAAGATACAGCCCTGTGACAGACCTACGGACGTACGGACGGACGGACAGGCTAGCGAGAGTAATAGGGTTCTGTTTGGTATCCTTTGGGTACGGAACCCTAAAAAACAAATAATACGATTCCCTGTTGAACAATATCGCGTATCTACTCGTGTAGATTATCTTACAACAAGGTCAACTTAGATCTAAGTGTAACGAGGAAAATGATTACTTAAATTCATTGGCAAAATAATCATACGTTTCTTCAACTTTCTCCTAAAAGCTTTCTTTTTAGCGTTCATTTACGGCCAAAATTAATATCCAATCTATCCACGATTTGCCCTACTAGAGATAGGAATTTGACATAAGCTCCATACAAAATATGTAATTTTTTTATCTCCAGTAGGGTAAATCGTGGATAGACTGGATATTAATTTTGACCGTTGGAGTCTCGTGTTCAATCTTATGTTTTTAGAAGCTTCTGGCATTTGGTAGAAAAACCTTTTTTTAAATATTTTTTGTACAATCTTCCAAGATTACCCTGTCTATAACAATAAGAATTAAAAACCTTTTCCAATTTTCTTTTCTTGATTGAGGAGCGTGTCTTTCTACTATTAACTCACGCATTATCTAAACTCTAAATAAAAGAAGAAAACAAAATTTGCGCCAAGGAGGTGACGCATTTTGTGCGTCATCTTGTGGGTAGGTACCGCCAAAATGATCAAAAGTTATAAGTACATATAAAAAAAGTAAGAGAAACAAAAATAAAGAACAAAAAGTAAATATTTTAAATTGTGAAAAGAAAAAATCGCTCACGAGCAGGATTCGAACCTGCGACTCCTGGCTCAGTATGCCAGTGCTTTAGCCACTAAGCTACCGTGAAAGCTACCGTGAACACTGCTCGTGAAATCGAAATTATCCTTCACTATGGTACGTCTTTGGGTGATGTCAGCAATATCTTATTAAGAAACAGAGTTTCTTAACCGACTCGACCAACTTTGCAGTTAATTCAAAGTCGTATAGATATGCCTACCCTTATTAATTATTTTATTATTTTTAACGCATTTACGCATGCGAAGCGAAATCTAAAGATTTAAATTGTGAAAAGAAAAAAACGCAAAAAGAAACTCTGTTTCTTAATAAGATATTGCTGACGTCACCCAAAGACGTACCATAGTGAAGGATAATTTCGATATAACGAGCAGTGTCCACGGTAGCTTAGTGGCTAAAGCACTGGCGTACTGAGCCAAGAGTCGCAGGTTCGAATCCTGCTCGTGAGCGATTTTTTCTTTTCACAATTTAAAATCTTTAGATTTCGCTTCGCATGCGTAAAAATAATAAAATAACAAAAAGTAAATTATCTTTTTCCAAATAACTAAAATCACAGTTTTATATAAAGTTGCATATTTGCATATCTCATACTTTTCTCATGCAATATTACAAATATCTTACAAATATTGTTCGGTACAAATCTGTTCAGTTGTTTGCGTTGCGAATCTTGACTGATAAGGGATCAAGCCCTCGCATATTTATATAGATTAGATTATTTATTACAAGTTCGTGAACCTATCTACTGAAGATTTGGAATTTTTGAAATTTCTGAATTGAAAGTTTACTAAAAATTGTACAGTATACCTCAATTCTATGCATTGAAAGTATTCTAATTGAGAATAATTATTCTAATAGGGAAGGTTTTTTAAGGATTTTTTTTAAATTAGTTTTTATTAGAAATCTCAAATATTTTTCAAGAAAAATAAGCAACAGTGAAAAAACAAATAAAATATTTAATAAAATGTCCAAGTTATAAGTGATTTAAATTTGTTCACTAGACAGAGAAAGCACTATTGAAGAATGACGTCATTGTTCAAAACCTTCATAACGTAACTTGACATCTCTCTGAACAATGTCTGTTTCGCAGGACAAGGACAGAAAATGCCCCTTCCAAAAACTTAAAAAGCGTGTATCTCTCCTATTTTTTTGTCGGTTTTGTTTATTCTTGCTATAATGTTGTCCTTTCTGTATCTTCTTTTAAATAATATAAAATTTTTGGTAATTTTTGACTGTAGTCAACTACCGGATTAAAATATATTTTACTTTATTTGGGAAACAACCTGTAAAAAAACATAAGTATACAGGTAAATCAATGTCCAGAAACAGTTTCGTCAGATTATCTATCAGACAAATAATAAATAGCACAATAATAATAACGGAAATGAATGTCGAATCAAATCAAATCAAAATTGTTTATTTGTCAAACATGGTTTAGATTATTTAAGGTCTTAATTAGATTTAGTCGAAGAATATGGATTATTCTGGAGAGTACTTAAAGTTTTTATTATGAGCTGCCAGGAAGGTTGAGGGCGAGTCTTAGGTAGGTACTATTACTACGTACCAATCATTGGTCTAAATTTATATATATGCTATAACAAAAATAAAAAGAGAAAACTACAGAAAAGCGGTCTCCTGCATGTTCTCATGAACAACAGAACATTTTCTATGAAGTAAATGATTTTGACTCAACGATTTAAGAAGGTAAGCTATTTTGACTGCAGTAAGCCGTCAAAAAAAAGTCTTGGTAGACGAAATTGAGGCAGACACTCATGTAGGTAGATCTCATTCTTATTCCTAACTGTACCCACACACATATATTATCTTTATATATATAATTCTTCTGCGCGTGTGTATGTGACTGAACTCCTGCTAAACGGCTGGACCGATTTGGATGAAATTTTGTGTGTGTTCCAGTGGATTCTAGAATGGTTTAGAATCACAATTGGACCCGGTAGGTGACACTGCTTTTCCGAGCAGGACGTTTTTCTGTCGGGTCCGCTAATATAACATGTTATGTTGCAGTGAGAAAGTTTATGTAAATAGGCGAGCTTAACTCAAAAATGAGTTTTTTAACAGCAAACTATGAGAGCAATAATTAATAGAGAGAATATGTCAAAATAATAATTTATTTGTTTCCATATCATCAAAAAAACGAATTTACAAGTTAAATATACGAGCCTTAAGAACAGCTTTACATTATGCAATTTTGTTACTGATTTAACTTAATGAGACCACTAAGGTGTCCAAAATGTCAGACTTTACATGCAGCGCACACTGAAGTATAGTAACAGTAAAAACATTGCCCGCTATCATTACATTGAAGGCTACGAACTAGAACTCCACACTTAAATCTCCCCCTTTTATTGTAGTCCCCTCGGGATTACGTTCCGGGATGTTTATATTCTACCGATACATAAGATAGACGCTACAATCTTAGAGGATACGTAATAATTTTGAGTAGATCTATGTCAGAGCGTCAACGCGGCAGTCTCAGACGGAGATGGCGGGATGAGCTCGACTCCTCACAAAAAGACTGGTCTCTTTTAGCAACAGATAGGGAAAAGTGGGAGAGTGGGAAGGCTTTTGCCCTGCAGTAAGACACTTTAGTTTCTGGGTCGTAAAAGCCTTGCTCCAGACCCTCTTGTAAAACTTTTATAATCTAGCTGTTTTTACAGTTGTTATGAGCAAAGGAAAAGGTGGCATAGCCCGAAGAATTGCCAAACTTATGTGGCCGTGGGCGGGGCACATTGCTCGCCAAACGGATGGCCGATGGGGCCGTAAAGTTCTGGAGTGGCGACCGCGTACTGGAAGACGCAGCTTGAGTAGGCCCCCAAAAGGTGGACCGACGGCGACGACTTGGTGAAGGTCCCGGAAACCACTGGATGCGTGAAGCGCAGGACCGGTAGTTGTAGCGATGCTTGGCGAAGGCCCATGTCCAGCAGTGGACGTCTTTCGGGTGAAATGATGATGATGATGAAGCTTCAGCTCTTCTAATGGGTGCATTAAAAGAGCCTCCACGAGTGACGATATTTAATTGATCGTCCGGCGCACTCTGGGCAGTCAGCCCCGCTATCAACCTGCTGACTGGCTAATCTTTTCCCCACGACATGTGCTATTATTATTATGTAGCTCATGTCGACACGAAGAAGAAGAAGCTCTTCTAATTTCTTAGGTTTTCGCGATCACTACGCATTATAATAAAAAAAGTTTAACCGGATTACATCGCGTATATTATTTAAATTGGTTTTCCTGACGTTTCGAAAGCTTGCAGCGTTCCGTTTGTTGCGTATCCGGTTAAACTTGTTTTATTATAATTTTCAGCTCTTGGTCTACTGTTCGTATGAAAACAAGTAGAAAATTCTCCAAGAAATTCACTTCAATAACATCATAAACACCATATCATCCCTAAAGCTATCTGTTTATCGAGACACGCATCTCCTAACACCAAACACCGGTACCCAAATAAGATGTTACCTTTATTTAATTGATTTATTGAGTGTTGACACTGTAAGATGTCTCGCTCCGGAAGCTCACTCCAAATATAATAAATTACTGAATAACAACACGTGATAGTCGACGCCATGATCGATTGAGGCGAAGCTTTATCGACCGACGCGGTGCATCAACATGGCCGCCGGCTGATGACTTCATTGTTCGGTAGCATTGTTAGAGAAATCAGTTTACCGTTATTCTGTTTGGTAATCTTCTGTAGAATGTGTTTATTAAGTTGGGGATTAAAGAAGAATTTGGGCAGTTAACGATTGACCCAGTGAGAATGTCAGTGGAGATAGTGTGAAGAAAATAATAAAAGACTTAAACCTATTATTATGTAATGACGATTGAACTAGTGATGGTCATTGAGGATTTTCGTGTCAATGTAATGTAACCATTTTTTTCGAATAAATAACAGGTTGAAAAAGCGTTTCTTTTCATCAGCTTTGAAGACAGGTGATTTTATAATTTTATCCAAATTTAACGTTCTTGCGTTTAAAACAGTTTCATTTAAATTCCAACGTCATATTGAAATAAAATTGAGTTGGTTTTTTCAAACAATTAGTTTGTCAATGCCTGAGTTTTTTGTAATCTATTCGTTTGTCAAAAGGCATACTTTTTTTTCAACCTGTTTTTTGAGCAATGGAAAATAGTTTTTCGATTCTGATAAAAAAATGTATTTTAAAAAGCCGTTCGTTGATTCAATGCCCACCGCTAGATTGAACACTAGCGTCGAAGTACAAACTGTACAAATACCAAATATTCGATTGGACTTTGAAAATGTAGTAGACATGAGCTCTTGAGCTATTAAGAACTATTCCACATTTTTGGAGCTACAAGAAATGCAACCGTTGTGAAACGATCACCTGTTATAACCCACGGTGTAGTGTTGGGCCATGATCGATTGTGGACGCTGCTTAATCGATGGGTGCAGTTGCTTCCGAGATGGACGATATAAAATAAATGTTGTATTCATTGTTATTCCATAATTATATCAACGATATCATACATAATATATTTGAATAACGGTCTTAAACTTGTGGCTCCTTCTGGTAGTGGCGAAGTTTCAATCAGTATGGACATAAACAAAGATTGTTTGTTGCAACTAGGTTCGTAATTAACGTTTCGAAAGTGCATGCAAATGTTTATTTGAAATAAAAACTATTGAATTTTAATTGAAAAACACAGAATTTGGAAGACGCTGTCTAATGCGTTTATAGTTGTACTGAGAGCACAGGGCAAGGTAGTTACATCGTTTTCTTTACACTGTGAATGTAAAATGGCAATAGAAAAATAATTGAAAGTTCGAGCAACAGCGGAAAATGAAATAGCTCTACAATAACAGAATAAACGCAAGACCTCAGACAACCCAATAACAATGTTATGAATTAGAGATGGGCGTTATGTTTGCTTTTACGAAATGATGCGTTACAATTTTTTATGAAACCTGTTGCGATAATAGGTTTCTTCTGCAACAGGTTTCTAATATCATTATGAGGTATATAAGCACTCGGCATTCGGCAGATGTCACTAATACGTACCCGCAACATATTGTATTATTTTTAGTTCTTAGAGGTTACTGAAACAACCTAATGCACGATTGGTCGTAACAGGTTACATTTATATTTTCGAAGCAACCTGTTGCTGAAACTGGTTTCGAAAAAAACTACTCATCTTTATTATGAATACTATCTGGTAATATGTAACTTTCTTTTTCAAAATCACAATCGTACAAGGTTTTTAGGAATCAGTTGTCCCGAGTTGTTGATTGCTCGATATCTGCCTGATGCCGTTTAGGGTTGCGGGTATCTGACACACGGAAACCCATTTTGATGGTCTGCCTGGACGTCAAAGACCTGCTCGGTATCCACTGATATACTTATTTATCCTTAGTATCCAAAATGAGTAAAAAAATATCGGTTATAATGTAACATGATATAAAAACCATTCCAAACGATTCTCCTAGCAATTTTGAACAAACTAGTTTAGGATTAGCGTTTATTCTGTTACACGTAAATGACACGTTGTGTATTTATTACTTATCTACCAATAAGCATGACTAGAACATTCTGCATTTCACTCGATTTCAAACAACAATGATGACATGTGCTGACTGTATGAGTCAACAAGTCGATGACGTCATAAATCTTAGCAGATAATCTAAACATGTAAATATTGAAGTGGACAGAGATTAGAAAACATAGCTTACTTATTACCTATTGATTTTGTTGCTACTTGGAGATATGATATACCTAGCTTATCTATGTTTCGTTTGAAATAATTAGGAGGAAAAAAACAATGATTTCAAGCATTGTTTAAGGAATACCAAGAAATTAATAATAATACCTATATTAGTAGAGTTTTTAGATTACTCATCAATGAAGGAGATCGGCAATGTAGCTGCAAAATAGCTGAAATTAATCAAAGTAAAGGAAAATGATATTTTTTTAAAGCAAATAAAATATACATAATTAATTACTATAATAACGAGAGGTCGCTCAATGATCGAAATTCATAAAATTTTTGAGATTAAAATTTGATTGGTGTTCTTCCTTTTAGCATTTTAAAATCATTGGTGTTCTTGTTTTTAGCATTTTAAAATCATCGGTGTTCTTCCTTTTAGCATTTTAAAATAACTTTTAATAGTATGAAAATAGCCATGATTTATTGCTGAAAAACAGTTTATAATAAAACAAAGTTTAACCGGATTAAATCGCGTATATTATTTAAATTAGCTTAACTCAGTTCTGAGTTAAGCTCGCCGATGTACATAAACTTTCCTACTGTAATATAAATGTATATCTGTGTGTACAATAAAGAATAAGAATAAGAATAAATTGGTTTTGGTTTGGTTTGATTTAATCCAGTTAAACTTTGTTTTATTATAATGTGTAGTGATCGCGAAAACCTAAGAAGTTATTATGTGAAACAGTTATGTTTAGTTTATTAAGTATCAAAAAATCAACTCAGCCTATCGCAGTCCACTGCTGGACATAGGCCTCTCCCAAGTTGCGCCACAACGCTCGGTCCTCTGCCTTCCGCATCCAGTCCCCCCCAGCCACGTTCTTTAGGTCGTCGGTCCACCTGGCAGGGGGGCGCCCCACGTTGCGTTTGCCGATTCGCGGTCTCCACTCAAGGACTCGTCTGCTCCAACGGCCATCGGTCCTTCGACAGACATGGCCAGCCCACTGCCACTTCAGCTTACTGATCCTACAAGCTATGTCGGTCACTCCGGTTCTTCTCCGGATAATCTCGTTACGGATTTTATCCTTCAAAGAAACTCCAAGCATAGCTCGCTCCATAGCTCGCTGAGCGACTTTGAATTTATGGACTAGCCCAACTGTCAGTGTCCACGTCTCGGCACCGTAAGTCATGACTGGCAGGACGCACTGGTTGAAGACCTTTGTCTTCAAACTTTGCTGTATAGACGACAAGAAGACTCGGCGAAGTTTGCCAAATGCTGCCCTACCCAGACGGATCCTTCTGTTGGCTTCTTTCTCGAAGTTGTGTCTATCAAGCTGAATTGCCTGCCCTAGGTAGACGTATTCCGTTACAACTTCGAGTGCCGACCCTTCGACGAATATTGCCCTCGGCATGACATGCATATTGAACATGACTTTAGTCTTGTCCAGATTCATGCCGTGACCGACACGTCGAGAGGCTCCGTTTAAGCTGTGCAGCATTTCGCCCAGTTGTTCCAGCGACTCAGCCATTACAACGATGTCATCGGCAAAACGGAGATGTGAGATGTTCTCGCCGTTAACGTTGATACCCTGTCCAGTCCAGTCCAGCGTCTTGAAGACGTCCTCCATCGCGTTAGTGAACAATTTCGGGGATATTACATCCCCTTGTCTCACCCCCCTGCGCAGTTGGAAGTTTAGTTTGTTTAGTCGTGCAGTTGTTGTTATTAAGTATTAAGTATAATGTGTGTATTTACCCGACAGCGCCAGAAGGAGGGTTATGTTTTGTAGTGTTTTTTTCTGTAAGTTTTTTCAATTACATGTTTGAATGTTATTTCAATTTTAAATAAATTTATTGATAGATATGTAATATGGAAATAATATTTAATAATGAATAATAGTAGTTTAATAATAATTCATAATTTTAAATTTAATAAGAGTTAAGTTAATAATACATAGTTAATTAGCATAGTTTATCATTTGTCCGCCGTAAACAGTGTTGCCAGGTCCGATTTTCAAAATGCGGGAGGCTTATTATGAAAAAAGCGGGAGATGTATTGAGGAAAAATGGAAAAAATCGGGAGATGATGTTTTTTAACAAAAATCTAAGTTTTTGAAGTAATCACGGTATTATATTTTGTCACCATTCCAGCTGTAATATTAAAATCAAAGCAATTTTTTACAGTTTACTGGCCTGTGTAATGAAAAAAATTGAATGTGTTTAGTGAACATACGACACACTGGGAGTGACGGAAATATTCAGGGCAGCAACTTATCCGTCTGTCTCATTTTATGTAGTTTTTTTGCCAGGTTTTGATCTTATTCCAATTATTAGGCTTTATACAGGGATTGTAAAAAATAGGGAGATTTTTGTCGAAAATCGGGAGACCGGGAGATTTTTAGAAAAATCTGTGAATCTCCCGGAAATCGGGAGACCTGGCAACAGTGGCTGTAAAGGCAAAACATGACTGATATCTATAATGAATTTTTCAACACACTTGCTCGTAAAGTGGCTCTTATTGCATCGGTTTTAGGTTCATAACGTGGCTTATAACGCACGCGTGCTTTTTTCATTATATTATCGCACTAGTGCTTTTTACTTTACAGTTTATTTTTAAATCGCAGCAAAGAGTTTTTATGCCTGAACTAAATTAAACATTTTTGGGAATAAATCAACTGTATTAATTATAATATGCTATACAAACATTTAATTTCATCAAATTATTAATTTTTGTCAACAAATTAATATTAATTTGTGTTATAAATAAAAAAATCTATTTATAATATTTTTATATTAGGCTGTATGGCGGTTTCCTTCGACAACCTGCGCGCGCATAGATGTATGTCACCGCGCGGTCCGCGCGCCATTTTTATCATTTTTCACAAATTCAATATTTGTCTAAAATGTGTAATTTATGTTTTTTTCCTCACAAGTGTGTTGAAAAACGTCGTATGACACGCGTGAGCATTGACTATTATACTAATACTAACTACTAATAATAATCAACTTAGCTCACTTGTATCATAATGTACTATTACCATCTTGCATGCCCTGTGCGTGTATAGTCATGTTTTGAACAAATAAATAATCTTGTATCTTGTATCAGCTTTCCGGTAACCGCAATCTATGCACTTATAACTATTGCTGTATTTCATTTTTATAACGAGATGTCAGGATGTCACACAGTAAAAACAGTAAATAAGAAATCAAATGCCCTTTCCTTATGATAAGATAACGCTTGCTGGAGTGACCGAGCAATCAGAGCATAGCTGTCTAATTTGTGGTATCAGCACATCTGGACTGATACCGATATCGATACCAAGAGTTAATCCTTGTGACGCAAATCGTGGCTAGATTATATTGATTTTAATTTTTCATGCTGATTGCGGTGTATAGGTAACAAAAATTGTTTGTTTATTGGTGTAATTAATCTTGTATTTTTTCATGCCTTTTATTGTAATTTGTTTGTGTTTGTATTGCTGTACAAAAGTCCAACGATCTAGACGAGTTCATATGCGAATTTTGCTCAGTGTATGGGATATATAGATAGATAGATAGAATATGCTTTATTGTACCTACACCATGAATAAAACCGACTTCAAAAACCTAAACTAAAAAGTAAAAAATAATCATTGTGTGTATTTTAAAATCTTAACATAAACCAAAATTTTGAAGGCGGCGCGTGTTTTTGACCCTTTGCGTCATGTAAATATAATGTAGGTACAGTCGAGCGCATATCTATAGTAAAAACAGTTTATGTGAACGTACAAGAAAATCACGCGCCGCCTTCAAAATCTTGGTTTATGTTAAGATTTTAAAATACATACAATGATTATTTTTTACTTTTTAGTTAAGGTTTTTGAAGTCAGTTTTATTTTTAGTTAAAAAGTTTTTATTTCATACTTTTTAGTTGATAATTGCGAGGGTTGATTCATGAATTTTTATATAACCAATATGAGTTTTTTTTTAATAACCTTTGTTACCACTGCTGGGCAAAGTCTCGCTCATGTTCTTCCAAACATCCAATCACTATCGTGAAAAAAAAAAACACGCATATCGGCCATGAATTCTTAGAAAAACGAACCAATGAGCAGATCATCTAGATACGCGAAGCTAAAATAAACTGATTTATTGAAGCTGGTTAAAAAACTGCTCAACATAAGTCAATAAAATTTATATGGGACCAACGCGCGGGCTTCCTCTACCAAATAAAAAAACAACCACGTAAATCGGCACACAAATCTCGGAGTAATCAGTGTATATACATGAAAAAAAAAAAACTGCCGACTACATAACCACCTCCTTTTTTTAAGTCGGTTAAAAATAGTAGTAAACAGGAACATTTATGGGATTCTCGATTTAACTGTTTAGGTACCTACTTGATTGTTTTAATTGTCCTATATACACAAACATAGAAAAAAATATAGACGAAGTGCTGCGAACAATCATAGTGAAGCCAATAAAACCGTGCTCCTCCGTGTACAAACCAGCGCTCACGCACACACATACATCTTAAACCGTGCTCACCTCTCTCAGTTCACATGTCGCGGCATCGTCCAGTAAGCATTGTGAAAACAAATATCCTTCAGGTGCACCATGCACCTGAAGGATATTTGTGTACGTGAGCACTGGTTGTACATGAAGGAGCACGGTTTTTGTTGGCTTCACTATGGTTGTTCGCAGCACTTAGTCTATATTTTTTACTATGTCTGTGCCTATATACGATAATTTTGAAAGTTCAATACGAAAGTAGTCGGTATATCAATGGTAGCTATACTCCATTCATTATACTATTTTCATGGTGTACAATTAAGCATATTCTATCTATCTATCTATCTATATATGTCTTTTAATACCGGAACACGTGTGGCTGGTTTGCCGCTACCAACATATAAATACACGCAATTACGCCCATGTTTCTAGCATTCAATGCAAAATAATAAACAAACCGCTATTAGATATACTGCAACATTCAATTGTAGTGACTCTGCGACCAAAACAGCATTGATGATCAAGCAAACGGTTCGCGCACTGGTGTCCTACGAGACACCAGTGCGCGAACAGAGATTACGCGCCCTTGATCATCATCATCATCATCATTTCAGCCGAAAGACGTCCACTGCTGGACATAGGCCTCCCCCAAACATCGCCACAACGACCGGTCCTGTGCCTTCCGCATCCAGCGGCTTCCCGCGACCTTCACCAGGTCGTCGGTCCACCTTGTGGGGGGCCTACCCACGCTGCGCCTTCCAGTACGCGGTCGCCACTCCAGAACTTTACTGCCCCATCGGCCATCCGTTCTGCGAGCAATGTGCCCTGCCCACTGCCACTTAAGTTTGGCAATTCTTCGGGCTATGTCGGTTACTTTCGTTCTCCTGCGAATCTCCTCATTTCTGATTCGATCACGCAGCGACACTCCGAGCATAGCCCTCTCCATTGCCCTTTGAGTGACTTTGAGCCTTCTTATCAGGCCCATTGTGAGCGACCACGTTTCACCACGTTTCATCGTCGAATCCGACTCGGTTGGGCAGCGTTCGGGAAGCTACGCAATATCTTCTCGTCCAAAATACCGCAGTGTCTCAAGACGAAAGTCTTTGACCAGTGTGTGTTGCCAGTAATTACTTACGGTACTGAAACGCGCCCTTGATACTTCTATTAAATAAATAAAATGAAAAATTTTGGACATTTTACACAACACCATCTAGTCCCAAACTAAGCAGAGCTTGTACTGTGGGTACTAGACAATGGATATAATATATACATGCTGAAATTTGAGTCGCTTAAATCCCGAAAAGGGGTCATTGTACTCATCATTATGAACAACTTTTACTATGGGACCAACCCTGAAATCGCGAAAAAAAAATCTGTTGGTCCCTACATTTGTGTTCACTTAAATCAATAAAATGTAGGGACTACCTGATTTTTTTTCGCGATTTCATGGTTGGTCCCATAGTAAAAGTTATTCATAATGATGAGTACAATGACCCCTTTTCGGGATTTAAGCGACTCAAATTTAAGCGTGTATACATAAGAAACACCCAGACCAACACAAACACTTATTTATCACACAAATATTTGTGTCTTGTGTGTTACCTTACACTATTTAGATTTCTATGCCATAGGCTTACTTAATATTCTAATTAAAGAATGCTGTGAGGTCAACGTAAGATCACTACAGCGCCCCTAATAACGATTAGTGTACATTATTATTTAATAAATAATCCTCCTATTATAGACTGATCCGATAAAGTAGCTGACTGAACTACGGCCGCCTACAAACTGTGATATTAAACAACGCAACTTTTTTGGGTTTGTGGGTTCCGCATCAAAACTTTTAATAAGTCTGTTCTTCAACGTCCAACTGCTGGGTACAGGCCTTCCCATGAGTAGGGTTTAGTTCCAAAACCAGAAGGGTTTCTGAACTAAAACCTACTCTTTACTCTTTCTTAGTCAAGGTATAATTATTTTTTTAACAAAAGTTTGCTATAAATTAAAACATTAGTGTTTGTTTACCCTAAACCTCAAAAGGGTCATTCTATTGATCAGTATGAACAATTTCTACTATGGGACCAAACCTGAAATGGCGAAAAAAACCGTTGTTCCATACGTTTGTAGTCACATAAATCGACAAAATCTTCATCAAAATTCAATAAAAATCGGTATTTTTTGCTGGAAACATGCTAACACCCTGTTTGGAACTCAGTTATCAAATAATTAAATCCCAAACAGCACGCAACACTGTAAAACATGACTGCGTTTACCGAAACGTTTTTAATTAATCAAAAAATTTTACGGTAGATTTAAAGAATTTTTTGAAATATTTGTAAAGAAAAGACGTTTGTCATTTAGTCTTCCTGCGATCACGAACGCTGCAAAGCTTCCCTTGAAAACCAATTTAAATAATATACGAGATGTAATCCGGTTAAACTTGTTTAATTAAAACATGCTCTAACAAATACATATATTGAACTTAATTACGCCTCAATTCATTATAGGTATGTTAAAATGGATTTTATTAGTATTTTTATACTTAACTTTACTTCTTTTTTCGAGGAACCCTGAACGGTCACCAATAATGTATTCAAAAAAATATTAATATAGCTACGTTCGTCCCACGCGCGCTAATCTGTCCGTCCGTCCGCTCTATCTCAGAAACTGGGCAAAGACAATGGGGTCCATATCTTGTAGGAATGCGCCCATATCTGTATCTATTCGTTAAACATGTGGGTTAAAATGTTTTGAAAATTCATTAATATTTAGAAAGTAGGCTTTTGTTGTTTTTTACCGTTAGTTTGTTGTATAAATTGGGGTTATTTAATAATATTCTATGGCTTACTTAGGCCGGTGCTCATCAATATTAATTTTATGATTAAACAGACGATTACTAAAAAAAAACTGGAATTGTAGGTGGTAGGTGGTGGTGGTAGGTGTAGGTAGGTTGTTGTATAACCAGGGGATTTTTTTATCTAACTAGCTTTATTTTCCTTTACAAGTAGGTACATTACTTATTCTTATGTTGTTGGTTTGTAATTATACCCCCAGTTTCCGAAAGGCTGATCAACAGAAAACTTAACTAATCGACTGTCAAATCTCCGGTCAAGCTATGTGATTGGTTGTTAGTATTTTTGCGGACCAATCACAGGAGCTGACATTAGATTTGACAATAGATCAAATTGATCAGCCTTCCAGAAACTGGGGGTTAGTATGTCATAATAGATATGTTAGTATTGTGTTAGTTGTAAGGGCCGCCTTTTGCGGTGAAAGCCTCCTCCAAATTACTCCAAACTATCTATATATATAACGTGTATCAGAAATGCGTGGTCATATTTTAAGAGCTCATTCAGAGCATAGCATAGAACAACTTTTACTATGGGGACAACCCTGAAATCGCGAAAAAAATATCAACTGTTCCCTACTAAATCATCGATGTCGCTCGACAAAATGTAAGGATCAGCTGATATTTTTTTCGCGATTTCAGGGTTGGTCCCATAGTGAAAGTTGTTCGATAGCATTCCCTGAATAAGCTCTTCAAATATGACCACGCATTTCTGATACACGTTGTGTATGTCTATCTTGTGCCAGTCTTGGCCATATTGTACCAGCTACTTCGACAATGTCGTCGCTCCACCTCTTGTATGACCTACCTCGTCTTCTTTTCTTATATAGTGGGTAGGGACCAGTTTGTTACCGTTTGTTACCACCACTGTCTGTTACTCTCTGTGAATGGCCAGCCCACTTCCATTTTTTCAAATTTTCCAATTTCATGATTTGTTTGATTATGTCTCTTGCCTTTGTTCGTTTCCTGATGAGTGCACTTTGGATTCGATCCTGTAATCTTACATTTATGTAACATCTTTCTATCCCTCTTTGGCTTGGCAACCAGAGTATTATCGTTGTGAAATCAAGCCTTAATGTAGTATAGAAAAGATCAGAAAATCATAACGCTCAGTGTATAATATTCTTATTTTATTATTTTAACGCATTTTACCAATCCTGCTCGTGAGCGATTTTTTCTTTCCACAATTTAAATCTTTATAATATTCTTCATTTTCTTGATGCCTTTTCCCAATCATGTTGGGGTCGGCTCACAGTCTAACCAGATGCAACTGAACATCAGTATTTTACATGGAGCGACTGCCATCAGATCCCCGCAACCCAGTTACTGGGTAATACCAACATCCTAAGGTCAGACTTTCGGGCTTCTGACTACCCGTATCGACTGCCATAGGTATTCGTTCGTATAGTCAAAGTATCAGAGTCAAATAGATAGAATAGATAGATAAATATTTGAGACATTTTACACAGCACCATCTAGTCCCAAACTAAGCAGAGCTTGTAATATGGGTACTAGATAATGGATGTAATAATTATATTTTTTTTTTTGTAAATACATACCTATAATACATACGAAACACCCAAACCAACACAAACACTTATGTTCATCACATAAATATTTGTGTCCTGTGGGAATCGAACCCACGACCTCGTGATCAGCAGTCCGACACTTGAACCACTAGACCACAGACGTCAAAATGCTTATTAAATTAAATGCTTATTGCTTAATATATGAATTACCTATATGATGAATGACGAAAGAAAAAAGTAAAAATGTAAAAGTGTATTTTGTATGGCCCCTCGAGTTTATAACCATTTACCTAGAATGATACATGATATTGAAAGTACGAATATGTTTAAAAATAAAATTAAAAACATTCTTTTAATGAAGGGGTACTACAGCGTCACTGAATATGTAAATGACAAATTATGATATGAAATTCAGACATTGTATAATTGACATTTTTTGGTACTGAACTTGGACATAGTAATGTGATATTGTATAATTGACATTTTTTTCTTCTAATTTTGACTTTTATAATGTATGTGTAAATTTGCATGCCGTAAGGTTGAATATGGTGATACTAAATGTAATTTTTATTTTTAACATCAAATGTAATTTTACCCATATTTCGCAAATAAATTGATTTGATTTGATTTGAAAATTAAATGCTTTGAAGAAATTAATTGTTAATGAGAGCATGGTCATTATTATCACGGTTTTGATCATGGCTAATTAAAGATCATGCAATTCAAGCATCTACAAGCACCAACCATGAAAAAAATATTTTGCTATTTAATATCAACAGCTGATCGTTTCTATTCGCTTCTCACCATTTGTGTGGTCAGACGAACTCACCACTTACAGATCACGGAAACCACACAAAAGCATGCCCCTATCTAACCACAATCTTAACCAGTACTGCTTACCAAAATACTTTTATTGATATTAAACAAGTCACGGGGTCATTACCAGGACAAAGGTATTGGAAAGTGCGTCACGTGACCGGGGTGAAGGGTGAGGGGGTGCCGGGGTGCGGGGGTCGGCGGTAGGTCGCGTGTAAGATTGTGCGATAGTCTCCCTCGCAGTGGACGCCGGTCTAATCGGTTTACTGGGCCTAGCGACTATGGTGGCTGGTGTAAGGTATAAGAGATAGCGAGCATCGTATGGTGAATATATTTTTCTAATGACAGGTCTAAGAATGGTTATAGGATAGTTTGTGTGAAAGATGTTAAGCTTCGAACACAGAGATGACGGATTAGGGAGTTGTACAGTCGACATTACGTCAGAGCTAACAGATTGAACTTTACAGCGTCTTTATTTCGTAAGGATGGTTTTCGTAATTCAAGGGTTACCACTTACATGACGTCGTCTTCTCTCTTTCTTTTCTTTCTTACTATGGAAGAAAAATACTCCAAATAAATTAGAATAAAGGCATAGGCAATCATTTAAAGCTTCATACGATAACCCTGTCTTTGTTGTCGCGCAGTCGGGTAAAAATTGTACGTTACTTTGAGTTTACTTCGACATCCCTAAAATGACGTCATTCAGTAATAATAATGTGGTGAACCAATTCGTATTGCATGATGGTGATTACTTCGAGTAATTGAACTTCTCAACTCCTTGGCGGAGATCAGTTCCAAGTTCAGTAGTTTCAGGTTGAAATTATGTGGCCAAATCAGTAAAAAAATATGAAAGGCGTACAACTACGGTCTGTTGGTGATTGCAAATGGAAGAAATCTGTAAATTGATTGTCAAATATTATACCATTTCATCCGACACCGGTAACTTAAGGGCTGATAAAATCAATGGTATCTGATTGGTGACTGCTACTTCTTGTTAAACTTATAGTTGGTGCTGTATACTGCATGCAAGCTTGAAGAATTACTTTGTCGGAATCAACACTAGATATTGTAACTAAATATTTTCCGTGTCAAAGATTTCCGCAAAGTAACTCCTGATTCCATTCTTTATTACATTCTTTACTTATGGTTACATCAACCAGATATTTGCAGATTTCTCTGTCTGTCAAAATATTGCTTAAATACATAATCAGTCCATTAATGTCCCACTGCGGAGCACTGGCCTAAAATATTGCTTCAATCAACTCAGCCTATCGCAGCCCACTGCTGGACATAGGCCTCTCCCAAGTTGCGCCACAACGCTCGGTCCTCTGCCTTCCGCATCCAGTCCCCCCAGCCACGTTCTTTAGGTCGTCGGTCCACCTGGCAGGGGGGCGCCCTACGCTGCGTTTGCCGATTCGCGGTCGCGCAAAGTTTGAAGACAAAAGTCTTCAACCAGTGCGTCCTGCCTGTCATGACTTACGGGGCCGAGACTTGGACACTGACAGTTGGGCTAGTCCACAAGTTCAAAGTCGCTCAGCGAGCTATGGAGCGAGCTATGCTTGGAGTTTCTTTGAAGGATAAAATCCGAAATGAGATTATCCGGAGAAGAACCGGAGTCACCGACATAGCTTGTAGGATCAGTAAGCTGAAGTGGCAGTGGGCTGGCCATATCTGTCGAAGGACCGATGGCCGCTGGAGCAGACGAGTCCTTGAGTGGAAAATATTGCTTGCTGCTTTCAAAATAAAATCGCTTTTCACATGTAAATTGCGCCACCGGTGAATGTGTCGCCTAATGCAGGTGACTTGCAAGCCGCGTTTAATATGCCACTTCGAGCCACTTCCAGTCCAGTCCACTCCTAATAACCCCTTCAGAGGCGTTCCTCCACCAATCTGATGGTTCAGACAACTTGAAAGCCATGGAATTGTGTGTTTATGGCTAACTTACTCAAATTCATTGGGTTCACGTAAAACCATTTTAATGTTAGTTTTCCGAGTGGCTAATATTTTTTTTTATATTAGTCCATTTTCCATAACCACTATGTTTTAGTCAATGTTTTTAATTTGTCAAAGAGTTTTAGCTTTAGAGGAACGCTAAAGGTCTCAAGGTTTCTAAGAACATCAGATTATTGGCGTGAAATGAACGGCATGACCATTTGCAGTTCAAATGATGCTATTGCCCGTTTGTATTATGAATTCTGATGTGGGTATAAAAATATAAACATTGGAATATTTTTGGGATACCCAGATGTTATCTGAGTCGCTACGAATCTTAAGACCAATTCTGTTACGTCATCGTCCTAAAGACGTCCGACTTGAACTAACATCAATGATTTTGCCAATCACAACAAAGTTGCTTTACGCATTCCTCAAAAATGCAAATAAAAACCTTAACCACAACGTCCACAATCTAAACAAACAAAATCAACCATATAACTTTAAAGATAGAGTATAAAATTGGCTGTCAATAACCAATATCTTAGAAGACCCAAACGTCATTCGACAGTCGACTTGCAAGCGGAAAATGACAATGTGAGATACCTATCCTTTCTTTAACAAACTTAAAATTTGCAGTCCTACCAAACCTCTTGAAAGAAATTTATCTATAGCTGCTTTAGTTTAGAATTCATATTCGTTTGGCATTGCTTCAGGAATGGTAAAGTAAAGTTGTGTGAAGTAATCCCGCGAGGTTTGATATCTGGACACAGGGCTGGCATTGTGCCGCGAGGAATAGATAAGATCTAACTCCGGCCTTTGACAGACTTCACGTGTGGTCTAATTTTGGCGTGTTTTAGTCATAAAGGTATTATACTGACGTAATAGAGACACTGTCACCTCATTATCACGTCACCGAAAGCAAAATGAGTTTATGTGCGAAATTGACACGTGTAGGGGTGATTTTTAGTGATGTGACATGGACGTTTCCGCATTATCGATATAGTTCAACCGGCCTTACTTTTAAGGAGTGGTAGTATTTTAAAACTACTAAGCTATTAAGTAACTATTGTTTTAAAATTACAGATATTCGAGACATAATTTTATTTGTTTTAAAAGATTGAGTTACGCAATTAAGGGCTATATTATAATTACATTATTAATGTCACGAAGGTAAGGAATACATAAGTAAGAAATAAAAAAATCAATTAATCATCATTTCAGCCGTAAGACGTCCACTGCTGGACACAGGCCTCCCCCAAGCATATATTGGGGGGATATGCCATAATCGCCACGCTTGGCAGGCGGGTTGGCGATCGCAGTTGGTTGGTTAAATACTCAGAGAACGCTGCTGCCCATCCTCTGGTGAATCCCTTAGTCGCCTTTTACGACACCCATGAGAAGATATAGGCTGGTGCAATTCTTTACGTCCGGCACCACACGGAACATTTTACAATTAATCATATTAGTTTTAATTAGGTGTATAGAAAGGTCTTCAATCCCAGAACTAAGTTCCTATACACGATTCCAAATCCACCAATTCCAATTCCACGAGTCAAATTATTGAATTATGATGAAAAATTACAATATCTATGAACTTGACAAGTTTTCTTGTCTAGTCAACTTAAGTTACACATCAGACTTATACATTATAATTTTATCGACTTAGATTTAGAAACATCAGTGTTTCGATAATTTCTAGTTATTAGTTAGTTTTTATTTCAAATAGGCAAAGAATTAAATGTCGAGAATTTAGTTGCACGATTACAAAAACAAAGATATAGGATCTTTGTTTTTGGAATCGTGCAACTAAATTCTGAGGATGATATTGGAGGTGCAATTGCAGCAAGAACCTGGCCATGATTTTCGATTCGATACAGACGACCGAATCATATAAAATCAAGTCCGCGTCAGCTCAAGAAAGAGTTTTCTCAGCGGCAGGCTAAATTTGCAACCGGCTAAAAATCTATCTCTTAGCATTCGCATACTTGACAATCTAGCATTTGCAAGAACCCATTTTCTAAATATGGTATATTTTTACAAATTGAATGATCACATGAGACTTTCCGTCTTCATGTCTCAGTTTGGCGAACCGACTTGCAGTACCATTCAGGTAACAGACTAGTTGGTATTGCAGTAGTTATGGGCAAAGGTAACCGCTTAACATTAGGTGGGTCTTTAGCTCGTTTCGCCATCATATAACATGAAAAATAAGTGTATAAAACATTTTTGTTGTATTTTTTGTATCTATGAGATTTGTTTTAGTAAAAAGGACCTATCTGATCAAACTTAAAGCCGCGGATAGCAACCTAGTCCCTTCCATGATTAAGATGCTCTATGAAGTTTCATGGGAATTTATATTCCATGAGAACAGCAAGACCAGTGGTTTCTAGCAATGATGACCAAAGAGCCCAGTTCGCGCGCCGTTAATACTGATGATCTCCCGATATACGTGTGTGGTCATATTTGAAGAGCTTATTTATTGAGTGCTATCGAACAACTTTTACTACGAGGTCAACCCTGAAATCTAATAAAAAACAGCTATTCCCTACATTTGTGTTCACACGAATCGACAAAATGTAGTAAACAGCAGATTTTTTTCGCGATTTCAGGGTTGCTCCAGTTATAATAATGTACTCTGTGGTTGCTCCCATAGTAAATGTTGTTCGTTATGATGAGTTTTTATTTATTTTATTTATTCAATCACAGGTACAATTTCTTTAGCTTTAATTTACTAGAAAACTCACCAAACTATCAAGTTTAACGGCGAGATGCGCTCATACATATGTATATTATCTTACCCTTACGTAAACATGCAACATGAAAACAAACTTAATTAGCAACAAATCAAACCGTAGGTATGGATCGTTGGTGATTTCATTAAACGATACAGTTATCCTTAAAATATCTACTGCAAACCCTGTAATTTTTTCGAGGCTTTCAGCTTTTTTTATATTTTATTTTATTGTATAGGATGGCGAAACGAACTAAAGGCCCACCATATGTTAAGCGGTTACCTTTGCCAATAACAACTGCAATACCATCTAGGCTGTTACCTAAATGGTACCGCATGTCGGTTCGCCAAACAACATGAAGATGGAAAGTCTCATGTGATTGTAATTACACCGGCACCCGTACCATTCTGACCGAAACACAGCAATGCAAGCATCACTATTTGGCGGAGAATAATAGTAGATACGGTGCTTATTCGTTTTAACATTTGTGCCCATCCATTTTTCTTTAATAACAGCATTTACAGGAAATCTGGAAGTTATGAAGTTAGCCGGTCAATATTTTACAGCATTTTTAGCCCGGCCGCACATTGTCATAAAATAGCACCGTATTTACATTTTAATATGTCAAAAGCAGACTTACGATTCGGAAAATTCTGTCAGTCTGCGGGGCTGGTACTAAAATTAACTGTATAAATGTAAAATAAGCATTATGAAAGTAGTATTGTCCTGCAGATACTTACCTGTGAAACGTCTCTTTGCCATAGACGTACAACATACTATTATAACATCGTAAAAGTACAACCATGGTATAGGTTAAGGTGCGTCAGATTTTTTCTGTGATCAATAGTAATAGTAATAGTAATAGTAATAAAATTTTTATTTCTCTCTTCACAAAGGTGGGCTTAATAATATAATAGGTACCTTAGAATTATGTAACAAATAAGTGCGTATAAGCTCCTTTGCGAGAGACTGGAGTCCGTACTAGGGAAAACCCTGTGTTACGGATCACCAGGCCCTCACCCTAGTTTTAAGTATATACATGTACATTATTTTGTCACTATTACAGGTAATAAAAAAGTACTTAAGCATAAATATGACTTGATGGAAGAGAAAGAGCATTATAATATAAGTACATGCAGGTTGACAAACAAGTGGGATGTGTGGATGTTTATATGTATAATTATGTGTGAGTTTGTATGAGAGTTGTTAAAGTTCCATATTGTGTGAGGAGTGTATATTGGAGTGTGAGTGATATGAGGTGCAATGTGTGTAAGTGAGTGTGTGGTTGGTCAAGATTAATGTTATGTAAGTATTCGTTTGTGCATGTGTCGTGCGCGGATGTGATTATGCAGGGGTGGCACTATGTGCGTGAGATGCGTGAGTATGTTTTTGTGTGAGTCCCGTCTTGATTTGAGTTTAGGAGGGTATAAGAAGTAGTTGTTCGGTGGCATCGTAATCTAATTTTTGTAGCCACTTGAATAGCTTTTCTTTACAGCGCTGCTTGGGGAGGGGGTACAAAGACAAAAATTCATTTAACTTGTTATACAAATAGCTACCCAAAAACTTAAAGTGCCTGTGTGCGAAACTAGTATGAAAGAGTATTGTCGGACACACTGAGTGCTTTCGTCGCTTATTTTCAAAAGCTGTAGGGTTGTAATGGAGCTGCGAGTGTTTACGAAGGATTGTGTTATGGATGAATAATTGTCGCACGGTTAAGACACCAGTAAGTTCATAAAGGTCTTTAGTTGGATGTAAAAATGGTAAAAAATTTGCCACCTTTAAAACCACCCTCTGGGCACGCTCGAGTTTCAGCATAGATGTTTTGGTTGATCCACCCCAGATGGTTATGCAATAGGAAATAAGTGATTGACATAGTGCAAGATATACCATTTTTATGATATTAGGATCTGCGACATGTCGAAGGTTCTTAAAAATATAAATCATTTTTCGGGTTCTTGAGACGAGAAGAGCAACGTGCGGGTGAAAGCTGAGCGTATTGTCTAGTAGGACACCTAGATACCTAATTGTATCTGTTTTTTGCAAGATGGGGCACGAGCACACAGCAGTATGGGAAGAAGAACATTTGTAGGTGTGCGCAGTTATCATTTCGTGACATGGCTGAGTGGAGTTTATAATGGAGAACGTGATATATTTTGTTTTCCCTACATTAAGTGTGAGTTTATTGTAAGTTAACCATGACAGAACCAAGTCAAAGCCCTGCTGAGCAAAACTATAAGCCTGTTGCCATGTGTCACCCTCAAACAAGAGCGCCGTATCATCGGCGAAGGTAATGACCTTCCCATTGGGCATTTTTAGTTCGCAGAGGTCATCAATGAATGAATCATTGTGATTTCCTTCCAATGTGCGGCCGGACTAAATCAACCTTATTGAACTAAGTTTACGGGACTTGTCGCGCACAATTAAATCAAAATATAACAAGCATTTTGACTAACCTCGACGTTTCGGTCAAGTTGCATTGGCCGTGGTCACGAGCAGACCACGCTGGTCTGTATTTTTTTTAAAGCAGTAAGGGACACTAACTTGTTACATGTATGGTGCTAGGTAGTACAAAAAATATATAATTGAAACTATCGACATATCGATATATTTTGAGCAATCCATATGCGAAACGGTTTCATTTTCACGTACACAATATTTTTTTATCTAACACATAATTATTTAAAATAACATATTATATAGAAAATACGGTATTTACTGCATGTTATTAATGCATTACTAAATGATTTAAAGAATAACTTCTATGAAAATAAGCATTATGAAAGTTGTATTGTCCTGCAGATACTTACCTGTGAAACATCTCTTTCTTTAGGTTAATAATGTAAATTACACAGCAGTATAACACAGAACACTACACCAATACGATTATTGATATTAATTGGATAAAATACAGAACGATTGTGAAATAAATCATAAAATAATACGAGATTATATTTTGATGGGACGCTATGGGAGATTACAATTTTCAAAATCGGTTCTACTGACATTTTATTATGTCTCTTTCTAGCATATAGGTTTTTTCGTAAAGATCGGTATCTCAGTCGCACACTGTAGTGGTCTATTACGTTAGTATAGAAATGTCTTTGGTTTTAGTAATTGTTTGTTTTGTTATGTGTGTACGATTTTTAAGGAGTACTGGGGTTTGATTTAGTGAGAATGGAGAATGAAGAAATTAGTCTAAATTCTGGAGTTAAAACAAACCCGAACTGCTTTGAAATTATGAAATATGTACTGATTTGGGTTCGTGAAATAATATTTTTTTATGGTTTGTTTTCATTACAGTGCTGTTTATAAACAATGGCTATAATCATGTCATCTATTGCATGTGTCGACTTTTCTAAGACTGGATTACAACGGAGGATACTCGGATATATAATGCAGATTAGTAATGACAATTCAGGAGTTAATGGGTTTCAATTAAACTGATAATTTTAAAACCTACTATTATTTACAATATTTTATTTATTTTATTATTTTTAGGAAAACTTACAGCTAATACAGAGTCGTAATTGAGCAAAATACAGTAGAAAAACCGGCCAAGAGCATGTCGGGCCATGCTCAGTATTATAGGGTTCCTTAAGTAGGTGTAATTACAAACGAATCAAATCGAATATTGATCATGGCTATTTTAGTTTTTGCAATAATCGGCAGCATTCGCGACTCAGAGCGTGTTGTTAGTAGCGCCATCTAGGGTTAAATTCAAGAAGCCAAATTTAAGACGTTTGTCATTTCAAAGTTACTTTTTGTGATTTTTTCAAATAGAAAGTAGCTAAAGGAGCATTATTTGCTATGATAATTTTTCTCTAAGGTCAATGACCTTTGAACTAGGACGGTTTAAGTATTTTTCAGTTTTCTCTCTATAACTCAAAAAATTATAATCACATTATACTCGAAATAATTTTAAAAGAGAGTTTTCACAAAGGTCTATCAATGTGGAAGATTATAAATTTCTACATTGCATAGTTTAGAAATGGCAGGGGGGGGGACACATTGCAAGCCACTTTGGCGGGCTATATTTCGCAGATGGTACACCTGATAAAAAAGTGGTGTATGAAACATTACCTTCATTTTAGTAGACCTATTCAATGATATCCCACACGAGGGGGTGCAGCGAAAAAAATATTTTTTTCTCCATTTCACATGTATGGACGCCACCCCTAAAATACGGAAAAACGATTCTTTTATTCTTTTAAAATTGAGATCTATATGTAGACTATTTTTTAACAAAATTTCATTTACTTATGTTTATAACTGTAGAAGTTATTAAGCTGTAAAGGATTAGGACAGACGGACAGACGGACAGACGGACAGACGGACAGACGGACGGACATGACGAAACTATAAGGGTTCCTTGTAGAACTTCGGAACCCTAAAAAGGCCAATTACAAGTTTCCACATATAGAATTTTTGTATAAAATTTTGAATAACACAGACAGCAGAGAAAAGATAGAAAAGAAAATGGATACGAACAACAGATGAACATTAAGAAGGATGGATCTAACAAATAAATATAAAATAAGTTAATACATTGACCGTACAAGGGATTGACCGAAAAAGTTATAAATTAATAATTTTTTCAATTTAGGGATACTAGTAACAAATAAGTCAAGCTCAACTTCCCAACACTCTGCGTTAAAAGTACGACATGCCCTGACCAGGAACGAGTTCTGTCTATAGGTACTCCTAACGGCAGGTACATCATCATAAGCTTTCCTATTGTAATATTAATGTGTATTTGTGTGTACAATAAAGTATCATAATAATAATAATAATACATCAAGGAGATTTGGTCTCCGTAGAAATGCCGATGGCACACGGAGTCCAATCTTGCTTACCAGCTCAGGGACGTCAAGTAGTATACAGTAGTATACATGTGAGAAAGTACAATATGGATGTTTGTTCATTTATCCTACAATCACGCTGAAACGATAGACCCTTTTCTTTCAGTCGTTAGGGGTAGAATGAAGTCCGAAAGTCTGAAAATTGTTCTAACCTTAGGACGTCGGTAGATATTCCCTAGTAACTGGGTTGCGGGGGTTTGATAGCAGTTGCTCAATGTAAAATACAGATATTCAGCCGCATCTGGTTAGATGTTAGATTGGACACAGACCTCAACGTAGTTGCCAAAAAGATGAGGAGGAAAAGGAAATAGTCCATGTTCTAGATTCGCACATAGGAGACTTTTATCTGGAACGGCGACGTGCGTCAGCCACAGTTGCCCGTATTTGTAACAATTCCAAATAACATTCCAACATCGACACGCTATCTGACGGTAGTTCAGAGGATGTATCATATCCTACAAAACAGACAGTCATGTTCGTCACAGCAGCAGCTAATAAAATCACCACAATACAATGTAATGCGCACGGTAATTCATCAGCATGTTTGTGACGTCGCGACAATGTTAATTGTACTTTATTGGGCACCGCGCATCGTTGCTTACTTGCTTACTCATCGTGACGAGGTTGTTCGTAACTTTGGGATGCTTGGATCCAATGCTGCAGTTAAAATATTTTTGTACATCGTATAAAAAGTTTTACAACAAAGTAGGCCACATAGGTATATGATATGATTTGATAAGATAATTGGTATGGTTATAAAATAATCGTGCTTGTTTTAATGAAACAGAGCTTCTAAACGAGAAGTTGATTGAGTTCATTTTGCGATAACTTGTTTTATCAGTCTCCTTTAAGTCTTAGATCAAATTAATTCATGTCTTTGAAATACAGACATGTGACGACGACACCTTTATTTATTAATTTTAACAGCTGCCTACTGTACTATGAGTATCTTATCGTATTCTGCAGATATCTAAATATTGGAGGCACCTAGCAAGAGTTTTATCTGAAAAATCATCTCATTCAGAGTTCATAAAAACGATTTTAGGACCGAGAGCGTTTTCGTGAGTATATAGCTCCGCTAATTTTTTATGTAAATAAAAAAATCGGTGTTCAAAGCAGGGCGATTCGGACAAGTTCTAGGAAGATTTATTATCTTTCTCACTTTTGGTCCTACCTGGGGGTACGGTGGACCAAGGGCCAAGGGACTCGAACCTAGCTTTCTGATCTGAGCTTGATTTTCTCTCTGAGAAGAGGCCCGTGCCCAGCAGTGGTAAGCTCCGAATGGAATATACGCACAACAAACGTGCTGAGTACAAAAAAAATTGTTTGGAAATTTTAATGCCAAATGTACTAAATGAGCCACTTGGAATTAAAATATCCAATTTTTTTTTTTGTACGGGTAAAATATCCATTATAACCGGAACTCGCTTAGAATGTAAGTTTCATACTAGAAATAGGCTCCACTTATACTGGTTTGTCACCAACGTTATGCGGTTAGCTGCTCTTAGCAGGTTTGTCTTCTAGACTTTAGCTAGACCATCGATATAAGATCCGGAAAGTATTTCCTTCGGGTTGTATCGTGTTCGTAACATTTGAAGTCATTCATGGTATCATTTCGATGTTTGAGTCGAACCAACAACGCAGTACATAATCAGCTGTGTACGAACGACAATTTATTGCAATTGTCGCGAGCAATTTGGCGGTACTGACTCGTCATCGGCGTTTATTCACTTGTTACCTTCATGAGTTCTTTAAAGTGTATGTTTCTTAATCAAATCCATAAATAATTCTAAGAGATTCAAGGTAACGACAGTTTCTGAATGGGCACTCATTGAAAGCATAGCTCTATACGGATGCAAAACGTGAACCATGGCAGAAAAAGATAGAGCAGAAGAAAGAAAGAAAGAAAGAAGAAAGAAAAATAAACAAAGCGCAATAACATTTTGAAACATTATGGTTAAGAAAAATTACTTAAAAAAATAAACAAGCTGAATGGAAACGTTTTTCTTTCGAAATGTAGTGCTGGAGAAGGATAGAAAGGATTAGTTAGATGGAAAAGAAAACGAATGAAGAGGTTTTAAATAAAGTTAGAGAAAGAAGGTTGCTTTGTATAAATTAAATTTAGTAAAATGTAGTTAACTATTAAATTGTTGAAAAGTTTGCATGCCGTAAGGTAGAATGTACTGGGACTTGTCGTGTTTCCAACTTATGTACATATATATCTACATTGAACGTAAATAGATGATTTGAAAAAAGAAACATCATTTAAAGTTATTGAAAACAGGAGATGGAAAACGTTGGGACTCTTGATAAGACATGAACAATTAACAAAGACTCTTAGAAGGAAAGATAGATGGAAAGAGGATGAACTTTTATGTAAAATATTTTTTCGTTCTTGATTATATTTTTAGAAAAAAAAATGGAACCGTAACAAAATTATACTTATTGTAAGCCGCAAAGCAGAAAATAATCTGAATCAGGTTATAATTAACATAGCTTCCTATTTTACATACTTATCTCGGTAAAAATTTTCGCTAAATTCATTAATGAATATTTTTATGTAAGTACTTTGAACTGAATTCTGGAAGCGGAAAGCGCAGGACCGGTCGTTGTGGCGATCCTTGGGGGAGGCTTATGTGCAGCAGTGGACGTCTTTCAGCTGAAATTATGAAGAATGATGATGACTTTGAACTTTCGTTCCGTGTTGTGCCGAACATAAAGAATTGCACCACCCTCCCTCTTCTCATGGGTGTCGTAAAAGGCGACTAAGGGATTCACCAGAGCATGGGCAGCAACGTTCTCTGAGTATTTAAACAACTAACTGCGATCGCAAACCCGCCTGCCAAGCGTGGCGATTATGGCATATCCTCCCATTTGGGGGAGGCCTTTGTACAGCAGTAGACGTTTTTGGGCTGAAATGATGAGGTAAAATAAAAACGAAAACGAGATGATACGAGAAAGACAGAGAGAACTAGAGCTCCTTATAACATTTAGATTAGGTACAAGGCGCCGAGTTAACGAAGTTCTTTTTGAGCTATAGAAAAAGTCGTTGATTTGACAGGTGTGGAATTTCTTGCCGACGTCTGTGTTTCCCGATAAGTATAGATAAACTGGTGGTCTTCAAGGCTCGAGTGAATTGGTTATTGATGGGCAAGTGTACACCATCATCGACCGCACCATCGCTTAACTTCAGGTACAGGTGGCGGTCAAACATAAGCCCATTAAGAATATAACTGTATACTTAATAAAATAGACGTTTTCGATCGCTCAAAAAGAACGTCGTCTGCTCTGAACCCAAATCTCACTTTTCTTTAGCATGGTTAATGGCAATTGTAGAACAGTATCCCCAAATCATAAGCCAGCCCCGTGCGTGTTGCGTGTCCACACAAACAAACACAGATAGCCGGCACGAGGATTAGGTGAAATGTAAACGAACTCGCGTGTGCTGCCGAAAGTACACGTGCTTTATACCCGGCTTGTACACTCTTGTTACTTGTCAATTGTTACGTGCGATTGAAACACATCCGAATATGTTTTCAAACACACAAACACATGTATTCATATAAAACAGCATAAGACTGCACTATATGCGAAAAGTTGTATGGGAATGGCTCCTAGGATCTATAATAAACTTCCTAAAAGTATAAGAACGTTAGATGTACTTAAATTAAAAAAAAAGCTTACAGACTTTTTGGTAGATAAGGCATATTACTCCATAAATGACTTCTTAACGGATATTAAAATAAACGACAAAATAAAATAAAATTCTAAATAATGTGTTATGTCCAATTTCTTTGTTGTGCTGTTATGAATTTTGACATCAATAATGTTTTTTCAAATTGTAATTTGTGTATTGTAATTTGTTATTTTATTTTATGACATTTGTAATTTTGTATGCCATGAGGCTGATCACAGATGGTACTAAGTATATTGTATTTTATTAAAACCTATTTATTACCTGTGTATCACAAAATAAATGATTTGAATTTGAATTTGAATGTAAAATAGTGAATGATAACATTTTTGGAGAATTTGACTATTTAGTTTGATGATGTTGTTCCAAGATCTAATACAGAAATCTGAGAGTTCGATATCTTTTCTAGGTATTATAGGACATCAGAAAAAATTGGAATGATGTCTCAACACGTGCGATCAACAAAATATAGAAGAGGACAGTCAAAAATTTCTACAGTTCTTATAGAGTAGCGATGATTATGTTTTCTGTTTCTTGTTTTCTTTCCACAATTTAAATCGTTAGATTTCGCTTCGCATACGTAAATGCGTTGGGAATAATAAAATAATTTTCTGTTCAAATTATTTTTCTCTCTCTGTGTAATCTTTATTTATTACTTGTAGTCTTTAATTCTATTTCGTATCTATTGTATGTTTTTTTTATCAATGTGTCTGATTATCATTTGTGTTAAATTAATGTTTTTTCTTTCTTTCTTTTCTTTGTAATCTGTCTCAGACTACAAATAATATTTCTTTCATTAGTTAGATTGAGGAGAGAGATCAAGCTGAAAGCCATAAAACGTATTAAGTAAACTGTTCTCACATAATGGCGCTAAGCAGTTTGGCATCAAATGAATCATTATTTTGTTCTTATTCATTTTCCGTCTACTTCTTCCATAAATGTGTTTCTAAACATGGCAGTCATTACTATCTACGAACACCCCATCACTACCCCTCAAAGGAATCTCATGCATCTTTCATTAGATTAAAAGTAAAGTAACTACGCTATAATAATGTTTGTTTTCCGTTTTGGTGGTATAGAATGGTGAAACGAGCTTAAGGCCCACCTGATGTAAGCTATTACCTTCGCCCATAATAACTATAATATTATATAGGCTGCTGCTTACATGGTATTGAAAGCGGTCGCCAAACTGTGGCATGAAGATGAAAGCTGAAGCTGGATCCCTTGCTACACATATTATGTAGTAGGTATACATGTTGTGTTATCTGTAATTTGCCCTGTTACCTTTTTATAATTGTATTATATGTGTGTGTGTCAAAATAAATGGTTTAAAAGTCTCATGTGATTGTAATTTCACAGGCACTCTTAAAAGTACAAAATTGTTGTACATTCGGGTCTCCAAGAAATGTAAACAATTATCTCTGATTTTCGCGACATATGTCCTTAATTAAAACTAGAAAGTTCTTTGATAATAGCAACAAAGCGGGGCGCGTGCACGCACCACTTTACTGGCTATAATCAGTGCGTACCATCTAATATAGGTACAATAGGTACCTAGCTACTTAATGTGTTACAGCCTTTGATAATGGTTGTTATGGAATAATAATTATCATCCTATTTATAACCGAGCAAATTTAAACTTTATTGTCATGCCGTTTCCATGCTAGTACTTTTTTGTGAAGGACGAATTAAGTATATAGCATGACTGGATCTTCTTCTATCGTGTCGATATGAGCTACATAATGATAGTAGCTCATGTCGTGGGGAAAAGCCCATCAGCAGGTTGGTAGCGGGGCTGACTGCCCAGGGTGCGCCAGACGATGAATTAAATATAGTAAAAACTGAAAAGTTAGTCGAACACTGTTTCTTAATAAGATATCGCTGACGTCACCCAAAGACGTACCATAGTGCAGGATAATTTCGATACCACGAGCAGTGTTCACGGTAGCTAGTGTCTACAGCACTGGTGTACTGAGCCAGAAGTCGCAGGTTCGAATCCTGCTCGTGAGCGGGCGATTTTTTCTTTCCACAATTTAAATCTTTAGATTTCGCTTTGCATGCGTAAATGCGTCAAAAATAATAAAATAATAAACATAGTCACTTGTGGAGCAGTTGAGGGACCCCTTTTCAGGTTTAGAATAAACAAAAACTGATGTATAAAATGTACTGTGCGGAACGAGTGGATGCTGGGGTCTAATGGATTTTACTGCTTTAAGTTTCAAATAAGTTTTACGAAGGGGAAAAGAGGAGGGATGAAACGCATGTATGGCGGATATTAAAGATGAAAACGGATGCAGAGGGAGAGAGAGACTAAAGAAAAGATGGATGGATTGCGTGAAGAATATTATGATATGGATTCACCATCATCATCATCATTTCAGCCGAAAGACGTCCACTGCTGGACATAGGCCTCCCCCAAACATCGCCACAACGACCGGTCCTGTGCCTTCCGCATCCAGCGGATTCCCGCGACCTTCACCAGGTCGTCGGTCCACCTTGTGGGGGGCCTACCCACGCTGCGCCTTCCAGTACGCGGTCGCCACTCCAGAACTTTACTGCCCCATCGGCCATCCGTTCTGCGATATGGATTAAAAGGGAGTAAATGATGAGATGACGGCTGATAGACAAAAATGGCAAAAGAAGACGTATTGCGCCAACTCCAAGTAATATGAGACCAGGGCAGGAAGATGATGAATATTTACGAATGATGATGATTCTTTGGAAGGGAATATCGACACAATCAACATCATCTGAAATATTAAATTAATTGTTCAAACACTTTTCAACGAGGTTTCTTTATTTAACAAAGTATGAAAATAAATAGGCAATTTCTGAAGGCAGGAAGTTAGTTTACCTTTGAAAACTGTTACTGGTTCGACTATTAATGAACTAAAGTTGTTGCGAGAAGGCACTGCGCTCGCGCATGGCGCTATCAGTACGCACCATCTGAAGCCTGTCCGTGTTGCGCATGCGCAGGCGACTGTGATGTTACTAGACTGTACTGAGTTGTGTTTCCGTTTTAATTGAAAGGTAGAAAGGGTGTAACAAGTTGATAATTTTAGTGATTATTATAAAATCTTGCGAAATAACCAACTAGATCTATTTAATAGACTAGACTTCGTTGGGATTGCTTATTAATATATTCACAATATGTGTTATTATAATAATATTAATGAATTAAACGGTGCTTGAAGTGATGATAAACCAGTTAGGTATATTCAATAAGCAAATATTATAAAACCAGAAAGATACAATATTTCTTTAGCGTATCACGGAAATTAACGCCACAAGAGCATTTGGTTTGGTTTTAAAAATATGCATGTGTATTTATTAGATAAATTACTTAATTGGAAATTCATTGCTTGTTATGAAGTAAAAATGAAGCAATAAGGGAAGTCAACACCTTACTACCTAGAGTTAGTTGTTAGTAGTAGTTAGTTAGACAAAAAGAAAAAAAAAATGAAAAACTTGGCACAGGACAGTGACAGCACAACAATAAAATAATAGTCAATAGTAGTAGAATTGTAGTAGTAGTAAAGTTGTTAGCTGATCTTGAATAAGAAGATAAAGGCGCTCCGCTTGTGAGTAACTATATTCTGATTCATGAAATAGGTAGTACTCATGAAGTTCTTTGATTAAACTGCATTCCCAAGCAATACTAAGAACTATAAAACCAACATCCATTTTGAATCTATATCGAAAACAGAAAAGAAAGACTGATGGATTTAAAAATGAACGAACCCGATAAACCGCCGCATTATTTTCATTACAGAGTTAGACTATCAACATAATGGAGTAAGCAATCTTGGTATAACATAACAGAAATCTAAGGCACATTATACGAGTCAATCTTAAGTCCATAGTGTTTCTCCATGACAACTGACAAGCGATGAACGTCAAATTATTTGCTCTGAGCGTCAGTCCGACGCAGGTCGAGTCGCAACCCTTGAACTGGGCTCAGACTACGCCTGACTGACATCATACGTCACAATACTGACGGAGTGAGCGTTGTCGTAACCTAGAAGCGTTTGTATGAAGTTGATTTGAAGGCTTGAAGTATTTAGCATCGCGTGATTGAATATTTTTTTGGGAGGAAAAAGGTTGAGATGATGTTTTTACGGTTTGGTAAAAAACAAAGATTTTTAAACCGTTTGATTCATCTTAATCCTCATTGATTTTATAAACTATCTTCTGAAATTGAACCACTAATTAATAATAATGAATGCTTCATATTCACACTGAGATAATTTTTAATTTCTTATGTAAAGTGCACACAAAATGGAATACAAAAATTACATTTAAGAAAATTAAGATTCGGAAATAAAAAAATTTAACCGCACAAATTGGACCATTATGTAAAGTTAACCTTTTAAAACCCTTTTTTATGTGTTAAACATTCAAAAGAGTAAACTTAATTCAGTTTTGATGTTCAAAGTTAAACTTAACTTTAACTTTTCGTATATCTTGGGTTACATCTCAGTTATATAAGAGTTAGGCAGAGATGCGCCATCGGTTGTCAATTATAGTGATAAATGATTGACGCTTAATGTTCTCATTGTGACGGCAGTTCACATTTAACATGGCAGGTGGAGCCTCTTATTATAACTGTTATTAACTTTATTACTGTTGTATAATTGATCATCTTTTTGTTATCAGGGTCTATTACTAGTGTCTAAATTTATTTAAAAGGACCACGTTAATTGTGTGAAAGCTTAAACAAAGTTTTTGGTAGAATGAGAAACACCTTAACTTTAGTACCTCTTTAAGGGCCCAGCAGCATGTTGTTGCAGCAAGACACACGGATTCAAGTTACCTTACAGTACAGTAACTACAAGTACAGCACATATCTACCAATAGTTAGGTAATAATTATTCAGTCTCAATTTCGTCAAAGTTATCGTAAGCATGTACTTATATGATGTTTGATTATATTTAGTACCTATGTGTTAATGTCACACACTGTCTACTTTTTTTGACCTTCTTTTCATTCGCAGGTCTGCTGGAAGAAATTTATTTCACAGATAAGCAGAGATCTTTGTTCTCAAGTGTCCCTCTTTTATGTTTTCTATTGTTAAATGTTTTGTGTGTACCTACATAAATAAATAAATCAAGGTCATTAAATATTTGAACGGATACCTTAGACATTTATCCAGCATTAGATAGCGTCAAAATAAAGATGTAGGTAAGAAGAAGTAAAATAATACGAATATTTAGATACGTCACCTACGCTATGTCATTTGATTCGATTAAAGGTTATAGCTACCACATAATAATAATTATGAAATAACTTTGAATTAAGTAGTAGCAGAACATTGACATTGCTTTGAAACCACTTAATTATGTAGTGACAGTGATATTGCAGTCAATTTGTCGTTTTATAATTACATCACTAATTTGAATAGCTAATTAATTACATCACTTAGATTCAAGGGCAAGATAAACTATTTGCTATTTCGAGACAGAGTAAATCAGTTTTGATCAAAAGTAAATAATGGAGATTAAAACATCATCTAAATAAAGACAGATTTTAAGGAAAATGCTAGTAACAAGTATTCAGGTTGTCTTTGGCTATAAGACTTATGATAATAGTAATGAAAGTGAAGAAAAATTACATTTTATAGCGTTTGTTTAAAATCCGTTACAGTTATAGTAAAAAACCGTATAATGGGAGAAAGAACTGGTTATATGCTTGCTGATGAGCTGCGTATTGAACTTTTCAAAGAAAGTGAAAATTCTTTTGTTGGATTTTCTGAATTTACAAACGTCTGTACCCGATGTGTAACATTATTGTTTTAATTTTAGTTGTACAACTTACCGGTAGGTTTGGGAACATTCCTCTTCACTTGCATCCACTTGTAGGTGGGGACGGCCGTGTGGGACGCGTGCGCCTGATGTCCCTGAAGGTGACTATGTGACGTCATGCACTCCTCTCTTGGAAACCCATCCCTTAATCCTCCGAACTCATCTTTTGGCTGATAGTGCTCAAAGTCTGGGCACGGGAGCGGTGAACCTGCGTGGTTGTACTGCATCGACGTTTCATCAACAAAGTGCATGTTGTATTTCGTCTCCAGGTAGTGATTGTCTAGCTTATGCTCATGCATTACCATTTCCTCGTGCCGAGGCACCTCGTCTCTGTGCTTAAACGGCTCTGGATGAGGAGGTAAGGTATGAATAGGATAATTCGGTTGCAAATCTCCATAGTCTAGATTGGTGTAACATAAACCAGTATCTGTGCTTATAACTGGTGGAGGAGGATGCTCGTGTGTCTGTCCGTGGAGTAAAGGTTCGTAGTAGTGTCCAGGAGTTTCATAATATCCCTCATGGTAGCCCTCATATGGTGGTTGATATGCTGCACCCTGCTGGTAATACTCGGCGCCTCCGTACCCGTTCTGCTGGTTGTTGTACATCCCGACGTCCATAGTCATCATGTTTATCACGATCACCGTGTCTTTGTCTATCGACTACAATATCTTACATCACACACATCACTATTGCGCTGCGATCAAACAGTTCGCGCGACGGCTATTGGCCTCCCGGAATTCGGACAGTTCGAATTTAAAACGGGCTAGTGCCGCACCGTGCCCTATCGATCGCACGCCCGCACGTCAGGTGAACCGACGAACACTGATCGCAGCACGCACGACGGCATAATTTTTCTTAACCGCACCTAAAACTTCGATTCACCGTCCCTCTCTATCAAGTCCAAAATCTCGGCGCCCGACAAAGACGGCGCTATCTCAGACAGTTTTGATCGTATCACGATTTGATAAGAGTAAAAATTTTGATTTAATGTAAAGTATTGGTGGTCACGGCAGATGATTACGTTAATGAATGCTTTCAACGTCAGTTGTAGACTGAGCGTTACGTAGGCAGGTAGACTTAGACTTGATTCTGGAAACTTTTTGTTCGATGGGAGGAGCCTTTATGAAGGGTGGAGCTTGTTACTACGAGGAGCCAATGAGATTGTTGTATACTGTTCTCCATTTTGGATTGGTTGTGTAGAGATAATAGTGCGAATCTGGGAGGCTGGATGCGAGCGCCGGACGGTTTTTTTATTTACTTTGTGTCGTTGTGAATGGTCCTCGACGTTTATACTCGGAATGCTTTAATTTATCCTGGTGACGTAAATCGATTTCAAGGTGGGAAATGTTGCGTATTGTTCGTTTTTTCTGTCGCTATGTTCTGTGGCAGCTGTCCTTATGTATCGCCTTCTGGTTTTAAATACGCGTGAAATGTTATTTTAATTGTTTTTGGAAAATTTATTTTTTAGTTCGACCTTGTTCTTAGTTTTTGAAGTTTCTGAACACCACTAATGAATTCCTCTGGTCCTTAGTTTTATGTTTCATGTAAAACTGGTTTACTTTCCTTTTGTATCCAGTTGAAGACTCAAGTATTAAAATCTTCTCACTTTATTTTTTTTATTGTGACCATGAAACTACACCTACTCCACCTAATTGGAGTGAACAGCTTCCCCCACAGAAATAGATAGAGTAGAATGGTTGTAATCACAATTTTACTTGCGATTCATGCGTGGCAACTTTTGAACAAACTACGCCTTACATATTGACGTCATTAATTTTTTAAAATTAACTTTACTCTAATGTATTTTACAGCCTTTGTTTCTGCAGTTAGAAACGGCACAAAAAGGCATTTCTGCTGGTTTTTGTTACAGTATTTACAGAAAAAAGTCATAAGGCGTACTGAGAAAGGCTTTGAAATAGCACGCGCGCCCTGCTCACTTTTCCATTCTATCTATTTCTCTGAACTTCCCCTATGAGCCGATAGAAGTAGTACATTCCTTATTTAATATGATTATTACAAATCACTGAAATCCCTCCAATAAAGCTATATGCTTGTAGTTGAGGGTTCACAGCAGGTTCAGTGGGGTTGGATTTTAACTCCCTCGGGCGCTGGAGTCCAATATGGGGCATTGTACATTTTCCTATACCTAGAAGCCGTAATAAAACTACTCTGTTATATCGAGTTGGACTGCGTTCTCTTAGCCAGCGGCAAGTTTAGGTGGTTTTTAGTTTCTTACTGGAGGCCCATGATTTACGTAAATTAAATTGTACGGAATTAAAACGAAACCGAAACGGAAAGTTTAAGCCAAATCTGCATTCTCACGTATCTGAAAAGATATCTACCATAACGTCCATAACCATCCACTTGTAAACTTATACGTAGGTATTAGTCTGATTAAATTATTTTCTTAAAGGATAAAACCCTATCTACCTATCTTATAGAAATAATAAGGTGGGTATGTAGGTAAGAACTAAATATATTGAGGTAGGTAACTGTTCAGTTAGGTAGAGATTCACCAGAGGATGGGCAGCGTACTCCCAACCAACTGCGATCGCCAACCCGCCTGCAAAGAGTGGCGATTATGGCATATCCCACCAAACTGCTTGAGGGGAGGCCTATATCAAGCAGTGGACGTCTTTCAGCTGAAATTATGTTGATGATGATGATGATGATGAGGTAACTGTTACGAATTACTAGCCGGTGAAATTAAAATCACATGAGACTTTCCATCTTCATGACTCAATTTGGCGAACCGACTTGCGGTACCATTTAGAAAACAGCCTAGGTAGTATTGCGGTTATGGGCAAAGGTAGCCGCTTAATATCAGGTAGGCCTTTTGCTTGTTTCGCCATTCTAAAATATATAAAAAAAACTTATAAAACAAAAAAATTAAGCTATCATAGGTAGGTAAGTTGTAAGAATGTTCGCAAATCTTACTTTTAAAGCCTGTGAGAGAATCAAATAAGTACAACAGCTCAATCTTTGGTTTCAACGAGGACGTCCAGTGTCCATTACCTTATTATTACTGCAGCTCAATTTTTGTTAACATCTCCAGTAATCTTCACCCCTCCGTTGACAGCTGTCATTGGGTAATCGATTACTTGAACGCATGAGAACACTCGAATGTATTTTCAAAACTACGATTTGTGACAAAATTTGCGAATTTCTGTTTTCTAGTGGTGAGTTTTTGTTTGACATTTATTTATTTGTTATTGGTACCTTCACAGCTTACAATATTATAATCAATTCATTAATCTAGACATTACGCCAATTACGAAGCACACAACTAATTAAAATCACAAACCTATGCAGAGAGCCTCTTGGGCACGTAATCTGCACTGTATCAAATTCTGTAGGTTTAAATTTATTGAATCACTTAACAAAATCAAGTTTACTTTGCATTATAAGAAACAAAATCATAGACAAAATAAATATTAACAAAAAGAGTGTAATTTTTTGTTTCTGATATTCTCAGATCGATAATAATTGATTAATCAGAAATTTGCTTGACATCTTATCTATTTCACTCCCAGATCTGCAACCAAATGATAATGCTATAAAAACAGGCACCTGATTCAGGTAGTAAAACATATATTACTGTCTAAACATAGCATGATTTATTACTAAGAAAAGTCGCTGACAAGTCGCCTACACTTGTGATCCGACGTTGTTTTCTTATTGTATTTGTAGGTCTCAATCCAGTGCACCGAACATAAAATATTTAAAGTGGATACTTACCTATTGCATAAAGAGGTTCGAATTAAGTAGAATAGGAAGTGTTAATTTGTTTATCTTTGGAGATTTTTTTAATCAATGACTTAATTTAAACATAGGTAATCTGTTATGCACCTACTTACTTTCTTATCATTACTGTTTGGCATACTGAACGATTTAAGCATATTTTAGTTTCTTAACTTTAACTGTTACGTTACGTCAGTATCATCATCATCATCATTTCAGCCGAAAGACGTCCACTGCTGGACATAGGCCTCCCCCAAGCATCGCCACAACGTCCGGTCCTGTGCCTTCCGCATCCAGCGGATTCCCGCGACCTTCACCAGGTCGTCGGTCCACCTTGTGGGGGGCCTACCCACGCTGCGCCTTCCAGTACGCGGCCGCCACTCCAGAACTTTACTGCCCCATCGGCCATCCGTTCTGCGAGCAATGTGCCCCGCCCACTGCCACTTAAGTTTGGCAATTCTTCGGGCTATGTCGATTACTTTCGATCTCCTGCGAATCTCCTCATTTCTGATTCGATCACGCAGGGACACTCCGAGCATAGCCCTCTCCATTGCCCTTTGAGAGCCTTTGAGCCTTTGACGTCAGTATAATTATGCTAAAAACGCTATTTTGTGCAAAAGAACAAAATGCGGACCACAACCACAGACAATCTAATAGTACTTGCCACAACACTACTGTATATTTTAAAGTAAGTACCTAACTTAAGTTTTTGATAAAAGTGAATGAGCGGCACTATCTCACATTTCCAAGATATTCTGGAAACCATTAACCAAGCAAGCAGGTAGCAACAAGGCATGTTGAGTACGACAGAAGTTTAAACACCTACTAATAAAAGCCAAAGTTGGAGGACCTCAAGGGAGTGTCTTAGGTCCGGTCCTGTACTTTTACATAATATTCAAGAAATAACAAATGATTTCATTGCAGTCATTGCTGATGATACGGCGACTATGGTTTAAAATAATAGATAGATAGAGTATACTTTATTGTTTGCACACCATAAAAATAAAACTAAAGTTGTAACAAACATGAGCACAGTACTAACAATTGGCGATCTTATCTCTAAAAGCAATTTCTGATTTCAATGATCATGGGGAATGAGTGAAAAAGATACAAAAAGCTTTATTGATAGCTTCTTGAATATTGATTTAATGAACTTAAAAACTAAAAACAGTCCATTATGCTAATTATACAGATTAATTATTTGAGTATTTTGGGTGACTCAAATAACTGTTATCATGATTTTAGTTTCCAGTCGGTTAATTGGTATCTACAGTATGGAATACTAATACCGAATCAGTTCATAATCGCATAAATCTGAAATTGGAAAACACGGTCAATCTCAAAGCGGTCAAAGCCATAGCAATAGACATTGCTTTCAATACTTTAAAAGACAACAGGCTGGCGACAGTTGCGCGAAGACGGTCCATTTACAAACATTACTATGTATTTAAATTTTAACCCTTATGTTTAAGACATAAAGGTGGTATTTGAATGTATTAAGTCTAGGTAAATTTGTGAATATTATAATGAGGTTGGACGTGTTAATGCACAAGACGAGACAGATAACACATTATGGGTGTAACGGGGAAATAAGGGTGGGGAATGTCGATAGAATTTCTGTCAAAATGCAGTGCTATTTAACAGTTGGAAGCATGAGTTCACGCTTAGATTCGTTTCTGAATATAAACCTAACTCTCTCAAAGGTCTGAATATTTTTTGTTCGCTCATTTACAAATAAATATAAATCAACATTCGTCTCTGAATGTAAGCCTTATAGTGGTATAATAGAAAATGTGAAGTTTTCAACGAAATCCTTTGGAAAGTTGATATGAAACTTAATTGACTGCTTTCTAAAGCCTAGCTAATACTTAGGAAAATGAAGCCTTCGTTTCATAATCATAAAGTCATTTATGTATTATGCATGCCTATTCATCTGGTTCTGTAACCTCAGTTAAAACAGAAACGTATTAAAATAGTTAGTTAATGTTATAATGAAGTATTACTTTAATGTGCTTTATTTTGTCGAAAATTTGAAATTCATAATAAAAAAGAAACGATTGAAACATTGAAATTTTATATCGACTTTACCCATCCCTATCCCTCACTGTTTTCAATTAAGTTATCGAGTATTCTTCTCTCACTTTAACTTGAAGTCCTACCATATATCCGTCACTTTCTTGCGCAGTAACGGAAGCAGTGGAGTTGATCTGATGATTAATGGTGCGAAGGGTTTATTCGCCGCTATTGTAGCTGTTGGACATTGTGGTCACTGACCATTAGCCAAGCTGGATAAAGATTATGTTGTTATTGAGATTGCTTAAGAAAGTAATGGTAATTTGTCTTTGTCTTGTTTGTAAATATGGTTGGTACTTTCTTGGTTATCAAATTAGTACATTCTAACGAAAACGTATCTTTGTGTTTTTGTTGGAAATATTAGCTTCACAGATACAGAATATAACTAGATATCTTGCTTTGATTTGTACTGGGACTGAGACTTTTCATTAGATGCCTTTCGTCATGATGTTGACTATCATATATCGTTGTTTAAATTTTTGTTGAGATTTCAGACACCTCTATATTTAAACCAACTATTAAATGACTTCCGTTCCGTTCCGTGTGGTGACGGACACAAAGGATATAGCACCACCCCACCTCTTTTCGTGGGTGTCGTAAAAGGCTACTAAAGGCTACTTTTTCACCAGAGGATGGGCAGCAGCGTTCTCTGAGTATTTATTCAACCAATTGTGATCGCCAACCCGCCTGCCAAGGGTTTATGGCACTTTCCTTTTGGGGAGGCCTATGTCCAGCAGTGGACGTCTTTTAGCTGAAATGATGATGATAATTAAATGAGTAAAATAATGTAAATTAGCTTTTAATGCACCATTTAAACCGTCGAAAGTAACGATAAATACAAAATTGTTTGTCTGTATAAAACAAAAGTTCACAAGCTTATGTTAAAAGCATAACATGTTCCCTGCATCAACATTATAATAATAAAAATAATAAAAACTCACCGAAGTGGACAAGTCACCTCCATTATTAATCAAAAGACACGTCAAAACACTATGATATCGTTATTCAATTAAAACCCTTTATTTTCATTAGACTAACCTTTGACAATGAACCATAAAGTTGGAACTGCAAAGTTCATTTTCGTTTGGAGGGTAGTTGACTTTTGAGACCCTTTAGTGATGGGGCGCAGTCAATAGTGTGAACGAAAATGTACCTTGTTTTGATGTACCAAAAGTTCAGTGTTGCATTTAAGTAAATTGGTGTATTTTAATAGCATGTCAAGCGATAGGGCATTGTTTTTGTGTTGTTAATATGAAGACATCGACTGTCAGGCGAGCCTCATTGTCTGGAACTTGATAAAGATTAGGTACTTTAATGTGCTCTCGCTGAGTTTTATACGATAAAGTCTGTCATTATGAAGTAGGTAGGTAGCTGTCTAGATTGTGGTCAAGAGCAGATCTATAAATCATAAAAAAAAAAAAAAAAAAAAAAAAAAAAGGTACTTATAAATTATCAAATTTTAGAGCTGAATTTGGAGTGCCTTTAATTCAATGATTAAAGTGATTAAAAAACCCGACTGCGTGTAGGTACCGTACTTAAATATAATTACTCAGCGACGTTGTCGCTGTAATTACTATACTCGATGTCGCATATCGGGTCGAGCACAAATACGGACTTCTTTACATCATCTTACACTTGAGTATAATGCAAACTAAGGGCCGTTTTTAATGACCTATCTAAAAAGTGTTATTGAAATAACTGAAAACCTACTAAGGGGTCCTTGTACTCATCAGCATGAACAACTTTTACTATGGGACCAACCCTGAAATCGCAGAAAAAAATACCAGCTGATTAGGGTTGCCAACTTTTATTAGAAGAAATAGAGTAGCTATATATGATTTCAAAGGTGATAAATAAAGAGTACGGACTTCCAAAAAAGAGTAACATTTATTTTATATTTTTAAAAAGGTAAAGTAACTAACATACTAACAGTAAATAGTCGACTTTTTTGGTTATGATAATGGGTTTGCATATTTTTATATGTTTGTTTTTATATTACATGACTGGCACTAGTATAGTAAACATAATGTGTATGTGTAAAAAACCGCCCAAGAGCATGTCGGGCCATGCTCAGTATTATAGGGTTCCTTAAGTAGGTCTAATTACAAACGAATCAAATCGAATATTAATCATTGCTATTTTAATGTTACTTTGTGTTATCAATATAACATAAAGTTTCTTTTTGTGATTTTTTTAAATAGAAAGTAACTAAAGTAGCATTATTTGCTCAGATAATTTTTCTCTAAGGTCAATGACCTATGAAGTAGGACGTCTTAAGTATTTTTCAGTTTTCTCACTATAACTCAAAAATTTATAATCACATTATACTCGAAATAATTTTAAAAGAGAATTTTTATAAAAGTCTATCAACGTGGAAGATTACAAGTTTCTACGTTGCATAGTTTGGAAATGGCAGAGGGGGGGGGGACACATTGTAAGGCACTTTGGTGGGCTATATTTCGCAGATGGTACACCTGATAAAAAAGTGATGTATGAAGCATTACCTTCATTTTAGTAGACCTAACGAGTGACAAGGCTAATGGACGTAGATGAAGCGAAAGAGGTGTGTCAGGATCGTAGCAGGTGGAAATCCATAGTCTCTGCCTACCCCAATGGGAAACAGGCGTGATAATATGTATGTATGTATGTAGTAGACCTATTCAATGATTCCCCACACGAGGGGGTGCAGCGAAAAAAAAAATTTCATCCCCATTTCACATGTATGGGCGCCACCCCTAAAATACGTTACCAAGATTTTTTTATTCTTTTAAGATTGAGATCTATATCTAAACCATTTTTTAACAAAATTTCATTTACTTATGTTTATAACTGTAGAAGTTATTAAGCTGTAAAGGATTAGGACAGACGGATAGACGGACAGACGGACAGACGGACAGACGGACAGACGGACAGATGGACGGACATGACGAAACTGTAAGGGTTCCTTGTAGGACTACGGAACCCTAAAAAGAGTATTTTAGCATACTCTATAGTGTTATAGATTATAGAGTAGGTACGCCTACATGATATAGAGTACAATACTCAATTTTAGAGTACGGTTGGCAACCCTACAGCTGATCCCAACATTTTCCGACGGCGTCTGAGGTCTAGTGGTTCGAGTGTCGAGCGTCGTGGGTTCGATTCCCACGGGACAGAAATATTTGTGTGATGAACATAAGTGTTTGTGTTGGTTTGGGTGTGTATTTACAAAAAAAAAGTATATAAATATTTATTTATTTATTTTGCTCGTCAACAATGAGTACACTGTACATGAAAAAAAAAACAATATATATATATTATATCCATTGTCTAGTACTTATCCATAGTACAAACTCTGCTTAGTTTGGAACTAGATGTGAATAAATAAATTATTATTAAAAAAAAAAAAAAAAGATGATGCTGTGTAAAATGTCCCAAAAATATTTATTATTTTATTTGTGTTCACATAAAACGACAAAATGCAGGAATCAGCTGATATTTTTTTCGAGATTTTAGGTTTGGTCCCATAGTAAAAGTTGTTCATACTGATCAGTTCAATGACCCCTTGAGAGGTTTTCAGTTATTTTAATAACACGCTGTATACACGATTTGCCCTACTAGAAAATTGACATAATTTGAATGTAATTTGGATGGAGTTTATGTCAAATTTCTATAGTATTTCTTTAGTTTTCTATTTCTCTAGTAGGGCAAATAAATCGTGGATAGATAGGATATTGAAAATGGCCGTCACCACGGAATACTTGAATCATTTCCTCTATGGCCGTCACTAACCAAACGGTAATATAACTATATCGACCGACAGTTGAATGTAGGGAAGTATGGGCACAGATTACCTAATAGTTCTGTATGGGGGCCTAAAACGAAACACTTGTAATAGTAGTTTATGAAACTGTTGCATAACAGGGGTTATTAAAACACGAGTGTGAGTTTAAAAACCGAGCCGAAGGCGAGGTTTTTAATATTAACACACGAGTGTTTTAATACCTAGTTATGTCAGTTTCATACACTATTTTTCTAAACTCATACAATTTTAAATAAAATACCAAAGTCAAAATCTTTGTAACATTGTCGTAGTTTTTCTTGATTTTTCTGGTAAAAGATTGTTCGTCATTTACGTTGCTGCATCCAGAAATTCAGGCGGGGTCATATTCTCCTCAGTTCAGTATCACTGCTGTCGTCAGATATTTTTGCCCAGAGTAAAACTTAAGACATACAAAACCATAATAATAACGTAAACAATTACAATAAATTTACAAGTTATGATGACCAAATCCAGTAGGTCATGGCGCGCGGCCGCGCACGCTCCCTAGCGCTCGCCAACACAGATAATAAAATATAGTCTGGCGAAAACATTATAATCGTAACTAATTTTCTATCCTTGTCAGGATTCCGTCATCTTTGTTTTATCGTACAAAAAATATGCCTGTAAACACTTAAATATAATTAAAAGCAATATGACAATCCAAAGTTCTGCCAAAAACGCGATTTAAACGATAAAAATTATCAATGTATGACTAGTAGCGCCACCCTGAATTTTGTGTACTCTTTGGTGCAAAACTGTACGACTGCTAAAAAAAGGATTGAAAACTCCTTGGTTGGGTCGAAGTTTCATTAAAAACTCCTTAGTTGGGCTGAAGTGTGCGTTTATGGAAAAAAAAATTAATTACCGCATTGTTTTGTTCAGCAAACTGTATCGTAATTGAACTTTTTAAATTCATTACAGGTGCATGTGCGTAAAGTATGTCATTATGACATTACTTTCGAGTTCATAATTCGAATTTTACGATACGAGTGTAGATAAAATGTTTTTTGATTTCACTCGCGATTTTGTTTTTAGTCAATGACTCACTGGAGCGATATTAAAATAGACGGTAACATTAATTTCAATACTAAATTGAAATTATCAATTACTTTCACGTAGCAGTCGTGGCCGAGCGGTTAAGGCGTCTGACTAGAAATCAGATTCCCTCTGGGAGCGTAGGTTCGAATCCTACCGACTGCGGATTCTTTTTGCATTTTTCTGTATTTTGATTTAGGCCCAGATTTGACATTTACTGCCGTTATATGTAGATTTGGGTAATATTTGATTAAAATTTTAACGCTTTGTTGCAGGTATAATATTCTTAAACTTTATTGTTTCTGATTGAGTGGTTACAGTTGTTATACCAGGCCCCTCAGAAAGTATTGCGAAAAAAAGTTTTTATATATGGGAGACTGGCCAGTTATAATGTTTTTCGAAAATATGATTATTTATAAGTAAAAATAAGTAAGTTCCAATTTCAAAATTTCCCTCCACATTTTTTGCGAGTTAATTCAAAGTATTGTGTCTCACTGAAATATGGATCTGCGCCGGGAACATTTTAGAGCTATGATTTTATACGATTTCAAGTGTCGCCTGAAACCGGATGAATCGTACGATAGACTTCAAATGGCATTCATGGATGAAGGCCCTTCCAAGGCAACCGTGTATCGTTGGTATAACGAATTCAAGCGCGGTCGACCAACTTTGGGGGATGACGAAAGAAGCGGTCGCCCTTTGACGGCTGTTACCGAAGAAAACGTGCTAGCAGTGAAAAATTTAATCCAAGACAATAGGCGAATTACATATCAGGAGATTCAACACATATTGAAGATTGGATCGGGAAGCGTTCACGAGATTCTACACAGCCATCTTCGCGTGAGGAGGATAGTATCACGCTGGGTGCCGCACAACCTCACCGATGCTCAGAAGCAGGCCCGGGTGGAATGGTGCCGTGATATGCTTAACAAATTTGAAGCAGGCTCGTCTCGGCGTGTTTACGACATCGTTACAGGTGATGAGTCCTGGATTTATCAATACGACCCAGAAACCAAGCGCCAGTCGACTGTTTGGGTGTTTCAAAATGAGCCAACGCCTACCAAAGTGAAGCGATCTAGAAGCGGGGGTAAGATTTTGATCGCTAGCTTTTTTAATTTGACTGGCCACTTGGTATCAATTCCCTTACGGGATCAAAGAAGCATTAATGCCGAATGGTATACTACCAAATGTTTGCCAGAAGTTTTCTCTGTTATAAGCAACAAGCGACCAAACACAGGGCTCCGCGGGCTACTGCTCCACCACGACAATGCACCTGCGCACACCGCACTCAAAACGAGGGACTTCCTGGACAGCACGCCAGTCAAACTCCTGGGTCACCCTCCTTACAGCCCTGATCTAGCACCGTGTGACTTCTTTTTATTCCCAAAAATAAAAAATCAGCTCAAAGGGATACAATTTTCGTCGCCGGAAGATGCGCTGGCTGCGTTCGAGCAGGCTGTAAACGAGGTGTCTGCGGCGGACTGGAAAAAGTGTTTTGAAAACTGGTTTAGGCGCATGAATCTTTGTATAGAGGCTGGTGGAAAGTACTTTGAAAAGATTTGATAAAAATATATGTACGTATAGAACAATTTTTTTTAGTTTCGCAAAACTTTCTGAGTGTCCCACGTACATATATGATAGTGTTAGATACATCAATCAGTCTATTTTGGGCATACAATATTTTTTAGGATAGGTAATATTATTAGCCATGTCAAATCTAAGAATACATTACAATAACAATCAAACTAAATTATTTTTACGTTTAAAAAATCCTTAAAATAGAAACATTTTTCAGTTAGCCATTTATTTAATAGTACCTACATGAAATAATTTTACGAGTCTGGGGTATTTTGTTATAAACTTTAATACACATAAACATACTATTTCTGTGGTAAAGGGTAGTTCTACAGTTTGGCACAACTATGTTTGTAGGATCTCTTTGGCTGTACAGACTAACGGCCAAAATTAATATCCAATCTATCCACGATTTGCCCTACTAGAGATAGAAATTTGACATATTTTGTAAGGAGCTTATGTCAAATTCCTATCTCTAGTAGGGCAAATCGTGGATAGATAGGATACTAATTTTGGCCGTAAGATGTCATAGGGCTTCTGAAGGTGATCGTAACAAGCAGGAATAGGCAGGATGATAAAGAAATACATTCAAGATCGTTTTGAAAGCTGTATTCATTGACACATACCTAATTACACAGATAACATAACATAACATCACGCCTGTATTTCCCCGAAGGGGTAGGCAGAGGTGTAACAGTATACCCACATTTCGCCAGTTATGTTATCAGTCCCATGTAATAGGGGGCGAGCCTATTGCCAATTACACAGATGTAATAATTAAATTAAGATAAGCATTACAATATATTGGGTACATCATCATCATCAACTCAGTCTATCGCAGTCCACTGCTGGACATAGATATACCTCTCCCAAGTTGCGCCACAACACTCGGATATTGGGTACACTAACATAAATTATCGCGTTAGGTAGGTAACTAAAATTATGTAACCTGTGTAATGAATTGGACACAATTATGTTATTACCACAGACATAGTAAAAATATTTTTACTATGTCTGTGGTTATTACATACTGTTTGCATACTGTCAGTTCTGTTGATAGTCAAAGTTGTATGCATAATATTTTTCTGTTTGTTTTTATATAAACAGGTTGAATTAAAAGTTTCATAGAATGAAATATTATTTATTTATTTATTTATATATGCTATATTGTACACCATGAAAAACATTACATTGAATATGCATTATTATTTATTTAATATTGTCGAGGAACACAATCGTTCTGTTTTTTTAATTTTTCCGATTGTGGGTTGTGTTGTTTGTTATTGTTGTTATGCTACCGTATTTCTTATTTCTAGAGCTAAACTCCAATTCGCAAACAAAACACAAAACCACAAACCACTCAAAAATCTACGTTTTCCCTCAAACTCGTACCTATTTGAGCATTTTTGCGGGCTCTCAAGTAAGTAAAAAAAGAAACTGATGAGAATCAGCATCTCCTTAGTATACTTGACCGCAATAAACCTGAATGTGGTAATATGACCACCACAGTCCGACAAGATACAAAACCAACTCAGTGTCACTGCAACCGTCATCAGGCATATCAGGTCTAAATCTTATAAAGTGTCAATTACTGTTCGCGTATAACCAGCCTAATGCTAAACCACTGTCAAATCAATTAGCCGCTAATTAATCACGCGCGGCTCCGTCACGCCGCGATGACAACGCCTGTCAGTTTGACAACTCGCGTTTTGACAGCTGTCACATTGACATTTCAAGGCCTAGCTGTGGTTCAAGGGTGAATTGTTGGCAATGGAATTTAATTGACTTCCTAGTTGAGTTTTTTTTGTACAGCGGTTTTTTTATGCAACTGTATGTACCTGCCTACAAAGCCAGTATCATCGCATTTTTTTCATAATTGAGGGGCCAAACTGAAAGTGGGTCACCTGATAGTAAGCGATCACCGCCAACCATGGACATCCGGGACATCACGGGAGTCGTCGATGGGTTGCCGATCTTTAAAAATGATTTATGCTCTTGTTATGAAGGCTTTCATGTCGAATTTGTTGGAGAAAACTGTCGATGGAAGCTGGTTCCATAGTTTTTTATCGAGCCATAGGCATTATCTACCAGATAATTCACGGTGAGGCAATTACTTATTAAAACCATCGTAGTTTCCCAGTGGGGCAATTGTGTAATGCATTCACTTTGACATTAGCTTTCATTTTGAACAAAAGCAACATTCATTGCGTGGTACGTACTTGCCGATAACACGGCTTGTCAAAACATGGAGCAATGAACATTGAAATCCAGATGATTGCGATCGCGAGTGAGTTACGCAATTCGGCAGCAGGACCTATCTATGCAAAGACATAATTTTGTTGGACTTTGATTGTGACAGCTAGGTCACGTGATTGCCTTCGTACTACGTCATCGGCTGTGGAGCCAATAGCGGGCTGTTACAGTTTGATATGCTGCCACTTTGTGTAAATAAACTACCCGAGCAAAATGCATTTTTTTTACACCTACTTGCTTCTGTAAAGAAGCACTTTTGAACTAGTAATTTTATACAGTTTCCTTTAATAACTCATTAGATGAATTACACGAGATAATAAATAGTTAGGTCGTTAGGAATTTATTTTAATATATTCATTATGAACAAAGGTCTCCTTAAATATATTGAAGATATCAATCAATGGCAACACTGATCGTGACGTAGCTTTGAGGCATTGCGGGAAGAGAATGGTAAAACATCATATTATACCATGAGATTAGTACTATGCCCTCTGCAACTGAGATGACTTTATTGTTAACATTCGACTGAGGTGGAGTATATCAGACGTCATTTAAAATGGCGTGAATATCGTATGTTTAGAAGTTTAATTATACATAAGCATTATTCATTACTTTAAATGGTTCATATACTATCAAATTACATAAATAGGATTTATAAAAAAACAATATGTTATTAGTTACAGAATCACATTTATTGAGATCAAAATCTTACACATTTGGTAATTTACCTTACTTATTATTACAAAAAACCTTTCACAAAAATGAAATTTAAAAACTTCACTAATGTTAATTTTAAACATAATAATGACAATCCTTAGTAAAAAAATCAACAAAATCGTATAATAGGTTTAGGCACAAATCAGTCTTAAAGTTGACCTTAATTTTTCAAGTTAGTACTTGTACTTACAGTCTTCGCAAATTTGGGCTGAACACTGCAGGAAAATAGCTTTCTTACAAGCACAGCAGGCGAATCTTATCCGCCTTTTCAGTCTCCTGCATAATCTTCTTCCTGGTGATCCTGGTTGAGGAAGAGGTATAGGAAAGAGGGGGGGGGGGGGGGAGAATCTTTACCTAAAACACTTTTGATGATCAATTGAGGTTCTCTAGGCAGTCTTTTGTTATAAACGGGTTGTTTCAAACTAGGAAAAACTAAATCTCTTGCTAAAGATAGCAATAAGTTCCCTCTTCTCAATTTGGCACCTGGATAACCTTGAAACAAGACAGAAGCATTTACACCAGCTAGATCAAATATCCTGTAAAATATTGCCATGTGCCAGCGACGTGTCTTTCGACTGCATGAATAATAGATCGAACATTTTGGGATCCATGTTTCCTGGATTCGACATCTAAAAAGAAAAACTAATCAATTTGAAGGAAGACGAAAAAAACATTTTGATAAACTGAGGATATGTCCAAGAGATACTAAGGTAGTATTAATTTTTTACTGAAGTTATGACTGAGAGACACTATGGAGGTACAGATGGTCTTTGTGAGGTGACGTCTAACAGAATCAGATGTTATTGCTGTACTTACGTCTGACGGACACCAGCAGCTTGTAGCACGAGACGTGTAGATCACGAGGCCACTTGCTCTTTACTATGCGCTGTGAAGAACCATTTTAGGAAGGTACTGAGCGAGACAAAACCATATCACATGATACTGCGATTTGGCAACGCCGAATTTGTTTGACGGTGTCTGACAGACTACCACCTCAGTCGCAGAGTTTAAAATATGAAGTATCTACCTGAACGGGTCCATAACTTTCACGTTCAATGTCATGTTACATTATCCCATAAGGTGGTACAATAAAAGCACCTTCCCACGGTCATGCGTTAATTTTATGGTGTCATTATGGTTTAATTACACGAAGCCGCCGCGATAAAAGATAAGAGATAGCGTAGAACAATATTTGTATATTGATCGCTAGGAAACAATCGAGCCTTTGTATTGGCGGTAAAAGTAGCTAGCATGGGCCATCGTGTGGATCGGTAACCAGTTGCGTTGTCAATTAAGAGGTAAGGTTTAATATTCATACGGTGATTCGCAGCTAACCGGACGATGGAACAAGTAATGAAATATGGGCTGTAATTTTCTATTAAAATAAAATACATTAAATCATACGTATTTTTTGGTTTGTAACCGACTTCAAAAAAAGGAGGAGGTTTTATCTACGAAGTTTAGTTTTTCTGGGAATTCTTGGACGATTTGTGTGGTTTTTTTATGATTGTGATTGGACGTTTGAAAGAACATGAGCGAGACCTTTGCCCAGCAGTAGGACAGCATAGGGTGATAAAAATATATTCTCAAATTGGTTTTATAGACATTTATGAATCAACCCTCGCAATTATCGACTAAAAACTATGAAATAAAAACTTTTTAACAAAAAATTAAACCGACTTCAAAAACCTTAACTAAAAAGTAAAAATAATCCTTATATTTCATATTTTTTTCATAAACCAACATTTTGAAGGCGGCGCGTGATTTTTTTTTTTTTTTTGCGCATGTTTTTTTGTATGTACGTTCACATAAACTGTTTTTAACCGACTTAAAAAAAAGGAGGAGGTTATGTATTCGGCGGGTTTTTTTTTTTTTCATTTACTATAGATATGCGCTCGACTGTACATTATATTTACATGACGCAAACGGTCAATCACGCGCCGCCTTCAAAATGTTGGTTTATGAAAAGATTTTGAAATACATACAAGGATTATTTTTTACTTTTTAGTTAAGGTTTTTGAAGTCGGTTTTATTTTTTGTTAAAAAGTTTTTAAAATCGGTAACAAACAAAACATGTGTATGATTTAATATATTCTACTTTACATATGGTGGTTTTATGCGAAATTAAGGAAATAATACTTTAAAATAACTCCATGATGGATAGATAGAAAAAAAAAATGTAATTGTAGGTACCTACGTGTTGTGCCATTTCAATTGTCCCATTTTCATGGATAACCTGTGTAGCCAATATTTTATGGGAAGCGATACAAGTGGAATAAGCTTCCTAACCTTAGAGCAACTTCTTAACGCAGTATTTTGATGCTAACTAAATAAAATCGCGATTTCTTCGAGCTTTTTAATTTCTTTGTAGTCGAGATAGATAACATCTGAGGTTGATTGGAATGAGTTAGTAACTACTCGTAACTATTTCAATATTTGAAATACTTATTTACATATAATTTCTACCCATTTATAGCCAAATTCCATTTCAAAGTCCAACAACATACAAGTTCCGTATGAAATAATTCCGGGACACAAGTGTGCAGCAAGTTGGTTCGGGGCCCGGAGTCCGGGCAAGATGGATGGTCCCGCCGCGGTGGAATCCCCGGGGATGGTGCGGAAGTTGCAACATTTTAGAAGAAGTGTTGTGGGGACGGTGGGAAGCATTTGTGTTGTGTAGTTTGATAAGTATGGTTGTGGTTGGTTTCTTTATAGGATAGAAATGGTATGATATCAGCTCCCCGATTCAGATTTTCTATAAGCAGTCGTCGGCCGATTCGGTTTGGTATCTCGTTTCGTCTACGATTCACGTAATGAGAGAAAAAGAGATAACGAAGCGAATCGCTCGACTACTGCTTATTGAGAATGTTTTGAATCGGGGAGCTGTTTGGGTTTTGATACCTATGTCGGTCAATGTTTTTGACTTTTTTGTCTTAGATAATCAGCACATTACTGTCCCACTGCTGGGCCTCTTCTTGGTATGAGAAGCCCTTGTCCACCACGCTGGCCTACTGCGGGTTGGCGGACTACACACACTATCGAGAACTGTATGAAGCGCTCTCAGGCGTACAGGTTTCCTCAAGATGTTTTCTTTTACCGTAAAGCAAGTGATAATCAAATTCTGATCATCATCATCATCATCATTTCAGCCAAAAGGCGTCCACTGCTGGACATAGGCCTCCCCCAAGCATCGCCACAACGACCGGTCCTGTGCCTTCCGCATCCAGCGGATTCCCGCGACCTTCACCAGGTCGTCGGTCCACCTTGTGGGGGGCCTACCCACGCTGCGCCTTCCAGTACGCGGTCGCCACTCCAAATTCTGATCCGTACATGAATTTGAAAAGTCAGAGATTTGGGCCGGGTCTGAACTCAGACCGTCCTGCATGGAAGGCAAGCGTTCAACCACTAGGCTGTCACTGCTTTTTTTTCGTCAATTTTTTTTTTCATTTAATATATTTTCTCCCACTTGCCCGGAAATTGGTTCATTATTCAAAAAAAAAGAATAAATCAATCGGCTCTTTTCCGTACGCAACGAAATAACATGCCAGTAATGTCCGACACGACAATAATGGAAATTGCTGGACAGTTTTTATTTGTTTTATCTGTACGCACTTACATAAATTAGATGTTTTTACGTACAAAATATTTATCAATATAAAAGCTGAATACATTTTTTTTTTCAAAACTTTGAAAATATAACAAGAACGCGCGAATAAAAATTAGATACTGTTGAATTAATTTGTGTATTGTTTCCTCGCAAATAAGAGAAAAGTACTATACAAGTCTCGGTCGAAATCGTTTAGTTAAAAAAGACTCGGCTGGCGTCGTTTTGAAGTCAAATCAAAATATTACTCGGCTGTCAATTGCTTCATTTCAGAACTCGACAGTAATGTACAGTCGACTGCATGACAGTGGTAATACATCAATTCGAAAACCGCCTTTACTACTTACGAAATAAAGATGCTGCTAATATCAAAGTGTTACCACCGACGTGCGCTCGACCGTACTATTACTATAGCTAATGGCGGACAAAATGACCGCCCACCATGTCGTCCTCTGCATGTCGACCTCAATGAGGACTCCTCATAATAATCATCTATGACGAGCATTGGTGATGACTAGTCGGTCAGCTGCTTAAGCGTCAGAGCCTAGATGTTTATGAGAAAACCTTGGACGAATAAAAAAAGGCGGACGGAATCTCGTTAAACAAAAAGTGAGGCATGCACGTGGCACACACACATGCACTCCCATAGTAAGACAAAAAGCCGCGATTACACAACAAATCTCGTGTGTCATTGTTGTAGTGTCATAAATAAAATAACACTATACAACGTGTATTAGAAATGCGGGGTCATATTTTAAGAGCTCATTCAGGGCATAGCATAGAACAACTTTTACTATGGGACCAACCCTGAAATCGTGAAAAAAAAAACTGTTGTTCCTTACTAAATCATCGATGTCGCTCAACAAAATGTAAGGATCACCTGATTATTTTTTCTCGATTTCAGGGTTGGTCCCATAGTAAAAGTTGTTCGATAGCATCCCCTGAATAAGCACTTCAAATATGACCACGCATTTCTGATACACGTTGTACCTATATCTGGTGTGTTAACATTATGTCGAAATTATAGTGGGTTTAGAAAAAAACGAAGTGCTTCAATCTTTTCTTAGCGAGATTGCGTCCGCCATTTTTATTCGTCCGAGGAGAAAACATAGTGTATGCGTAATCTATTATGAATTTCAGTCAGTTTTTTATGACGCCAGATAACTTCAATATCAGATAGATTATTATAACATTTGTTTTGACGTAAAACCAGACCATAGAATAATTTTATTAAGTTTTAAAGTAAAGTAAGGCTAAAATCTTGTTTTTGATTGGCTGAAACGGTTGCAGCATTCTCTACATCCTCAGAGCAATTTTTCCTTATAACCTTGACCTTTTTGTTTGGAGGAATGAGGTGTTATGTCCCTCTAACACAAAGAGAGGATCTTCCAAACAGTTCAGTTTCAACTGAAACCGAAACATATTTTGATATGTTAATGAAGGTTAACTGGCGAAGCTTTATACGCCTACGCAATACATGAGTTTCTGCAGGGCCAAAGTTTCGGCTGCTTTTTGGCTGAAACCGAAACTGCGGCCGAACTTAGATTTTTTAGCCAAAAGGAAATTTAGGAACTTCGGTCGGTCACAACTTAAATTATCTAAGAGGTCCTATATAGGTCGTCTAATTATAGGTGTAGGTGTATAATAATTGCTGATATTACGAAGATGAGATAAGGGGCAAGCTAGGTATTTATCGGCCGCAACTGGAAAGTCTGGGCGATTACCGACCAGATTTTTGGATCGGAGCATGTGGAAAATTAATTGCAAGTTTGGCTATGATCTGTTCTATGTTCTATGATACCATCATCGATCTTCTTCAACATCACATGCAAATCATTGTTCCTCCAGTAAAGCAACAATGTAGCTACCGCGCAAACAGTCAAACGGAAGTACGTCAGCCGATAGCGTGATAGTGGCTGATAAGGTGTCTGTTCTAACTTGTTATAAGTAGATAGGTTCGATGATCTTAGCTTTCATCATGTACCTATTCGTAATGGAATAGACTCTGCTAGTAAGGCTTTTTTTAACGTGGGGAAATGGACGCACCCCATCGGGGTGACGGAGCCAAGTGTCGGACTCCTACCGACCAAAAACCACGGTGTTCCAAAGCCGGGCGTGGAATTCGATCTGCAGTCTCCATCCACCCCCATCAGGTCCCGGCTCACCATCTACCAGTATGCCTACCGCCTCTTTTTTGTGGTTGCTGACCAGCTCTCTTTGTGGATGCCTACCGCCTCTTCTTTGTGCATGCCTAGTGATTGCCTACCACATCTTTTTTGTTGTTGCCTACCGATTCTTCTTTGTGGTTGCCTATACCGTCTCTTCTTTGTGAATATGGGAACAAAAATTATAATGGCTTTGGACCGAAACGGCGTTTGTTTCTCAGCTTTAAAATACATGCTGAAATTTGTATGGTTTTTTTCCTTCCCGAAAAGGGGTCACTGTACTCATCATTATGAACAACATTTACTATGTGACCAACCCTGAAATCGCTAAAAAAATAGCAGCTGCTGGTCCTTACATTTTATCGATATCAGTGATTTTTGCGATTTCAGGTTTAGTCACATAGTAAAAGTTGTTCATAATGATGAGTACAATGACCCCTTTCCGGGAAAAAAGCCATTAAAATTTCACCATGTATATGACAGAAAGAAAGGAAAGAAAATGTGTTTACTGGCACAAACAATCAAATTTACAAAAATAAAAGAACATAAAAAATAAAACATATGTAAGTGCCAAAGGGCCACCAGCTCAGCATAATGTTAGGTAGCAGTACAGGTACTGACTACCCAACGCTGATTTTCAGCTGCGAGTTGCGACCCACGAGTGCCATACGCTCGAAACAAAATGGAGACATAGTGCAATTACAATTATAATGAAGGTTAAAAATATATATACGTACAGTCGCCTGCATGACAGGTGGTAACACGTCAATTCGAAAACCGCCCTTACTGCTTACGAAATAAAGATGCTGCTAATGTCAAAGTGTTACCACCGACTTGCGGTCGACCGTACATAAAAATAAGCATATAAATATAAATATAAATAAATAAATATCTTTGTGACATTTTTACACAGCACCTTCTAGTCCCAAACTAAGCAGAGCTTGTGGTATGGGTACTAGACAATGGATATAATACTTATATACTTTTTTTTTTTTTGTAAATACGTACTTATAATACATAAGCAACACACCCAGACCAACACAAACACTTATGTTCATCACACAAATATTTGTGTCCTGTGGGAATCGAACCCACGACCTCGTTATCAGCAGTCCGACACTCGAACCACTAGACCACAGAAGTCGTCTATATATACCAGGCCCCTCAGAAAGTATTGCGAAAAAAAGTTTTTATATATGGGAGACTGGCCAGTTATAATGTTTTTCGAAAATATGATTATTTATAAGTAAAAATAAGTAAGTTCCAATTTCAAAATTTCCCTCCACATTTTTTGCGAGTTAATTCAAAGTATTGTGTCTCACTGAAATATGGATCTGCGCCGGGAACATTTTAGAGCTATGGTTTTATACGATTTCAAGTGTCGCCTGAAACCGGATGAATCGTACGATAGACTTCAAATGGCATTCATGGATGAAGGCCCTTCCAAGGCAACCGTGTATCGTTGGTATAACGAATTCAAGCGCGGTCGACCAACTTTGGGGGATGACGAAAGAAGCGGTCGCCCTTTGACGGCTGTTACCGAAGAAAACGTGCTAGCAGTGAAAAATTTAATCCAAGACAATAGGCGAATTACATATCAGGAGATTCAACACATATTGAAGATTGGATCGGGAAGCGTTCACGAGATTCTACACAGCCATCTTCGCGTGAGGAGGATAGTATCACGCTGGGTGCCGCACAACCTCACCGATGCTCAGAAGCAGGCCCGGGTGGAATGGTGCCGTGATATGCTTAACAAATTTGAAGCAGGCTCGTCTCGGCGTGTTTACGACATCGTTACAGGTGATGAGTCCTGGATTTATCAATACGACCCAGAAACCAAGCGCCAGTCGACTGTTTGGGTGTTTCAAAATGAGCCAACGCCTACCAAAGTGAAGCGATCTAGAAGCGGGGGTAAGATTTTGATCGCTAGCTTTTTTAATTTGACTGGCCACTTGGTATCAATTCCCTTACGGGATCAAAGAAGCATTAATGCCGAATGGTATACTACCAAATGTTTGCCAGAAGTTTTCTCTGTTATAAGCAACAAGCGACCAAACACAGGGCTCCGCGGGCTACTGCTCCACCACGACAATGCACCTGCGCACACCGCACTCAAAACGAGGGACTTCCTGGACAGCACGCCAGTCAAACTCCTGGGTCACCCTCCTTACAGCCCTGATCTAGCACCGTGTGACTTCTTTTTATTCCCAAAAATAAAAAATCAGCTCAAAGGGATACAATTTTCGTCGCCGGAAGATGCGCTGGCTGCGTTCGAGCAGGCTGTAAACGAGGTGTCTGCGGCGGACTGGAAAAAGTGTTTTGAAAACTGGTTTAGGCGCATGAATCTTTGTATAGAGGCTGGTGGAAAGTACTTTGAAAAGATTTGATAAAAATATATGTACGTATAGAACAATTTTTTTTAGTTTCGCAAAACTTTCTGAGTGTCCCACGTATATGAAAGTATACTGCCCATGGAGGACACTTTTCTTCGTGATACTGCCTGTCTAATATGGCAGTTATGTCTCATTATTAACACCATATTTCCTGTTATTTAACCATAGCGCCACCATCATACCCGATGTATATCGCTATCAAGAACTTGATAGTTGGAACAACACATAGGTAATACTATACTTAAAGATAATTATTGTGATTTTTATAACACGTTCCTAGCCGATCCTTATCGAGTGTATCTTAATCTTTCAAGTTCGGTGTTGGTAGTCGATATATAGATTTTGATCATTATTTTAGTGAGTGTTTATCATTACATTCATATCACGCGCGTGGTCCCTGATACGTTAAAAAACAAAAAAAAAACGTGCTGACATTTAAATAGCCTGGGGGTAATTTCGGACATGGGGTAATTCCATTAAAATGGATTTGATTTATAATAAAACAAGTTTCACCGGATTATATCGCGTCATCATCATCATCATTTCAGCCGAAAGATATCCACTGCTGGACATAGGCCTCCCCCAAGCATATGTATGTTGGGGGGATATGCCATAATCGCCACGCTTGGCAGGCGGGATGGCAATCGCAGTTGGTTGGTCAAATACTCAGAGAACGCTGCTGCCCATCCTCTGGTGAATCCCTTAGTCGCCTTTTACGACACCCATGAGAAGAGATAAGGATTATATCGCGTATATTATTTAAATTGGTTTTCCTGACGTTTCAAAAGCTTTGCAGCATTAGTGGTCGCAGGAAGACTAGATGACAAGCGTCTTTACAGATATTTCTAAAAAAATATTTTAATCTACCGGACAATTTAATCGTTTCGATGCACGCAGTAATCACTCACAATGTCATTATCTTTTATAGAGTTGCGTGCTGTTTGGGACTTGATTATTTTTAGAACTGGGTTCCAAAAAGGTGGTAGCTGCCAACCACATTCTCTATTAAAATTAGGATGTTTTTAATTTCGATAGCCTCACGGAGCATTCTAGGTACATATCGGTTTTCCTTCGCCAGGACTTGTGGTTTATCAAATCGAAGAAAATGGTTGGATTTGTCTAGGGCATGTTCACACACTGCAGACTTTGTGGAGCGTCTGTTCAAACGCTGCAAAGCTTTCGAAACGTCAGGAAAACCAAACCAATTTAAATAATATACGCGACATACCTAATCCGGTTAGACTTGTTTTATTATAATGTTTAGTGATCGCGAAAACCTGAGAAATTATTATGGATTTGATTTGATTTCGGGCGATCCATAAATAACGTCCCCCCGTCCTTGTCATTGGTGGTCACATTTGTGTGAACCCTGATATGACATCACATACAACGTGTTATTGAATAACTGAAAACCTCTTAAGGGGTCATTGTACTCATCAGTATGAACAACTTTTACTATGGGACCAACCCTGAAATAGCGAAAAAAAAACAGCTGTTCCCCTACACATTTGTTCAAATGAATCGACGATTTTCCAAAAGCGGCCATGGCTGCTCCCAGCCTGCTATTGATCTCGGAATCAAGGTCACCATTGGCTGTCATGCTACTTCCCAGATATTTAAACTTATTGACATGCTTCAAAGCTTTTCCGTTGAGTTGTAACTTCAACAAACTCTGAGCAGATGCATCCGTAGCCAAGACATAAAAATATCTCTCTTTGATATATAATTTTTTAAGCTGAATTTGTAACATGCTGCATCAAGCTTGGTCATTAAGTTCCTAAAATCCTGCCGGGGTTTCAGATACGAAACACAAGCCGTCAGCATACATGAGCTCTGTGATCAAATTATATGGCTAGGTTGGAAATACTCCCGTCCGTGCGAAAACGCACACGAATGCCCTCGTCATTATTCTCCAGAGCTTCCTTTACGACAGCAGAAAAGTATTGAGCAAACAGTGTAGGTGCAAGTACACAACCCTGCGTGACGCCACAGATGACAGGAAAGCACTCAGATTGATCACCATTCACAGTGATGCAGCATGATATGTCATCATGAAGGAACTTGATTCATCATCATCATCATTTCAGCCCCTAATCATCGCCACAACGACTGATCTTGCGCTTTCCGGATCCAGTGGATATCCGCCTCCTTCGCCAGGTCGTCGGTCCACCTAGTGCCTACCCACACTGCGCCTTCCAGTACGTGGTTGCCATTCCAGAACTTTACTGCCCCATCGGCCATCCGTTCTGCGAGTAATGTGCTCCACCCACTGCCACAGGAGCCTGATTAGTCGTATAAAATTATTAGTGCACCCTAGTTAGCCTAAAATTATCCATAAAGCATCGCGGGGCACGCTATCATACGCCTTTTCTAAGCCAACAAAGCAGAGAAGCAGGGGTCTTGTCTGCTCTCTGCTTTTTTCTTGCGTTTTAGACGAAATTTCGCCCCGCATGTTCCCGCATTTGGACAAAACCCAAACATCCACCTAGACTCAAACTGAGTTTCAGGTAGTATATTCTCTGATAACGACGTCTGTGGTCTAGTGGTTTGAGTGTCGGACTATTGATCACGAGGTCGTTGGTTCGATTCCCACAGGACACGAATATTTGTGTGATGAACATAAGTGTTTGTGTTGGTCTAGGTGTTTCTTATGTATTATAAGTATTTATATACAAAAAAAAAGTATATAAACAAGCTCTGCTTAGTTTGGGACTAGATGGTGCTGTATAAAATGTCCCAAAATATTTATTATTCATTATTAACTCTGAAAGGCCGTTGAGGTAGTCCTTAGGTAGGTTTGCCCTTGCAAGAATCTTAACAGGGACCGATTGTAAAGAGATGCCCCTGAACGAGTGATGGTACAATCATATTATTATCTAAATCATAGATACCTTAAAACTGTGTACTTAAACGACACAATAAAAAGTTAAATAACAATACATCATTTTAGAATCACGACCGAGATTTAAACTTTATCGAGAATTTATTTGTATCAACACTATAAATTAGAACGATATGCCGAGTGTTACTTACTGTAAAAAATTCAATTTAATAACAAAAATAAATATTTGTGACGTCAGCAACCGATAAAGTGATAACCTGATAACATTGGGTATTTCTTAAGTTGAAAATGTTATTTTATCAGTATGAAAACAGAGCTTATCATATCAGGTTCGCTTCGTGTACTAAAACTGTACCTACCTTTAAATAAATCCTCAAGTATTTTACTTGCCTCAAGTACTGAAATTCCTTTCTTTTTCTTCTGACCCAAAATAACACGTTTTGTTATATGTTAGTTATTTCTTGCATTAAAGAATTACAAGCACCTAAATAACATCGATTGAAATATGATAAATAATTATGTTTGCTTTAAACATAATTGTTATTATTGTTGCTATTTAGACTAACATAGCACAGCCTAGTAAATAAAGAAACTTTGAAAATTTTAAAGTTATATTATCTCTGAATTCATTCTTTGAATCGAATAATAAAATAATCTACAGCTTTGCTAGGAAACTTGGTTCTTTTTTGCGTAATTTTTACATGTATTGTCAGTAGTTACTATTTTGCGCCATTTTTTACAATAAAGCCACCTGGTAGTGCAGCATCGAAGTGCTGATCTCCTTAAAATGATCTCCTACATTCTTAACCTACTAACATTTGGTTCACCTGCCCAGTATCTACTTTCAACAGGTCTCAACAAAAATTGATGATAGCACGCTCCTAATATAATTGACAACCACATATCAAGTCTTGCAATTACAATACCGTGTCGAAATAATTACTGTCGTGTGTCCACATCTCTATCGCCTGAACGCTATTTACCAACTTTTTACTACTATCACTTTACGCAAAATTAAACTTTAAATCCACTAGCATTAGACGTGGGGTGTGGTTTTCCGTGTGAGAAGATAATGTGGTATAGATATGGGACTGTGTTCACATAATATATCATGTTTATCTATGAACAAACTCGGTAGCTGGCAATTATTTTAGATTTCGTCGCCTCCATGGATTTTGGGCGGAGCGTTATCAGACTTATCAGTTTTGTTTGGTACCTATTTTGTTTTAAAGTGGAAAGTGGAATTAGTGCATTAAATAAACAATAGATTATATAGATTTTCAACATTGAAGATCGTTTTAAAGCCTTTGAACCCATCTCTTTCAGAGATATCGTAGATTTAGGGGTTATCTCTAGCAGAATCAATAGGAGCAAAATAGTCCATGTTTTGACTTAATATTGCAGACTTTGGATTGGTTCAAAGCACTGGGTGGGTCTTTAAAGGTTGCAACACACAAAAGGGAAATCTAGAAGCTTTCCAAGTGATAGATAAAGATCCTATTATACATTTCCTAAAAAACGTATCGTAGGCTTATGACGGCTTATTCAATAAGGACCAATTCCTATAATAATACTCTAGAAAATAACCCAGCGAACTAATTCTCTTTATTACAATGATAACACGAATACAAATAGAACAACTATATTTACCCAAGGGCGTCACGTGTGAAAAGCAATATACGGCCATCTATCTATCCGTTCGCATTAAAGGATTAGGAGAATTAGCTACCGGGCAACTCTTTGATAAGATAGCCGACGGATTTGCGCCAAGTCCATTTGGACTATTGTTTATTAGCTTCTGTAGATGAACAGGCTAATATTTAGAATGACATTTAATTATAATAGAACAAAGTTTAACCGGATTAGCTGATGTCAAGAACAGCCGCTCCACAAAGTCTGCAGTGTGTGAACATGCCCTAGACAAACCCAACCATTTTCTTCGATTTGATAAACCACAAGTTCTGGTGAAGGAAAACCGATATGTAGGTACCTAGAATGCTCCGTGAGGCTATTGAAATTAAAAAACATACTAATTTTAATAGAGAAGATGGTTGGCAGCTACCACCTGTTTGGAACCCAGTCCTAAAAATAATCAAGTCCCAAACAGCTGAGCACGCAACACTGTAAAAGATAATGATATTGTGTAATATTGTACGGTAGATTAAAATATATTTTTTTAGAAATATCTGTAAAGTCGCTTGTCATCTTAGTCTACCTGTCTACCTGCTACCACAAAATGCTGCAAATCTTTCAAAACGTCAGGAAAACCAATTTAAATAATATACGCGATTTAATCCGGTTAAACTTTGTTTTATTATTATAATGTGTAGTGATCGCGAAAACCTAAGAAATTTTCATGATGTTTTAGATGTCATGAATACATGATTACCTTTTATTAGGATTTATTATTACACTAGAAACGTAGCGTGGGTAGGCAAGGTGGACCGAAGACCTGCTAAAGGTCGCGGGAATCCGCTGGTTGCGGTCTTTCGGCTGAAATGATGATGATGATGATAACACTAGAAACACATTCACACATTAAATCATAGCATGAGATGGAGGAAAATGATGTAAAAATCAAAAGGCCTAATCCAGTAGAGAATAGTGAATTGGTGATAGATAATAGGCTTAAGAAGATACCCAGATCTACTACAGTCTTTTTTCCATAAACCCTTGAATGAATGTTAAAAAAAAACAGAACGGAACATGGATCTTTCATATACCTCTAGGCTGAAAGGGCGTAAACGACATTTTGGCGTAAAGGCATTTTCTACTCTACAAGTTAAGGCAAAAAGAATAAAATGTCTTTAAGCCAAAATGTCGTTTACGCCCTTTGAGCCTAGAGGTATCGAATGCATATTATAGAATATACGACATAACAAAGAAGAAGGTTATAGCACTACACACACAACATTTTATATACCTATCATTTAATCCACCTAGAAACAAAATGGAAATGGCAAATGAATTGTCAGTTATTATCTCAGATTAAAGTGGTTATTATCATTTTTGGATTCCTAGATTGCCAGCCTAATGCTTAAGCTACACCTGTCAGGATGATACCTACATAAAACTCGAGATAATAAGAGATACACGCATAAATTGTCTGATCAGGCTGTGCTGTGTCATAATTATTTCGATAATAATATATTTGTGACGACTGAAAACTGGATTTTTATGAGTGTACAAGTTTTTTTTAGTGTAAGATTATTTCAAGAACTGACAAAGAAATGAGTGGGACAGATGCTATGTCTACCAAGCTAGGAAAAAACTAATGAGTGAGGAGTACTTTGTTGTATGATTTTTTGAGCCTAGCATTGATCAATGCAGCACGTTATACCATAATTATGTTTCAAGTGTAAAGTTGTATAGGATCCCTGTACCTGAAATTTCAGATTTACTTATACATATAAGAATGCCAAATGGTGGTGCCTACATTATTATGATAAGAATCATCCATTTTGATTTCCACAAGAAATCATTAGTCTTTCAAAGCAACTTCAACTAAAAAGGCCCAAACAAAACAAAAGTGTAACACACTTAATAAAAATGGCAGTGTCGACCAAAAACAATATTTCAACAAAAAAGTCTACACTGTCAACCATTGCTCACAATGTTGCTACATAAATTTAGACCTTGCCATACTTAAACTAAGCTTGAATTTTCTTTACGACAAATTGTCTGTCCTGTCAATTATGTATGATGAAAAAAAGCTACCTTGTCTTTCTAATTACGTGGCGATGGGCTGTCAACAAGCTCTGGAGATAAACAAATAAGATGATACTTTCCGGTCTGAAGGTAAAAAATGGAGGAACAAGACTGAACATCAGATTATCGTTCATTTGAAAAGTGTCAAACGATTCCATCGCTAAGTGCTATGAGGAGTTTGGCATGTTCACATATTTTAAAAAACAAAGTTGGTCATGATGATATTTATATTAGTAGATATAGCAAATAAAGGTATTTTCTCCCACTTTCACGGAAATTGGTTCATTATAAAAAAAGTATACATCAATCAGTCTTTTCCGTACGCAACGAAATAACAGGCCAGTAATATCCAACACGACAATAATATAAATTGCTGGACAGTTTTTATTTTTTAAATTATGCTACCGAGGTTTTTAAGTACACACTTACATGAATTAGGTGTCTTTAGGTACAAAAAAAAAAAAAAATTGTCATTATAAAGGCTGAATGCGCATTTTCAAAACTTTGAAAATAGAACAACAACCTCGCGCGGACGAATTGGCACGAATAAAAATTAGAAAATTAGATACTGTTGAATTAATTTGTGTATTGTTTCCTCGCAAATGAGAGAAAAATACTATACAAATCTCTGCCGAAATAGCAATTAACGGCCTCGTTTAGTTAAAAAGGACTCGGCTGGCGTCTCGTCCTTTAAAAATCATTTTGGAAGTTCCAATATTACTCGGGCATCAATTGCTTCATTTCAGGCCTCGACAGTAATGTACTATTTCGCAGCGTTACAAATACCTACTTGAGATATTTTTATTATTTAAAGACTACTGTCCCTTGGTTTCACAGCAGGGATATAAGGCCTATCTATTTTACTTCCATTTCTATTTTATGCAGAAACAAAATTTCTGTAGGTTTCAGCATGAAATGGAAAATCCCAAAATCCAGAGTTTTGTTTCTATTCTACCATAATGAAGGCATTTCAAACAAGTCAAGTGTTGCACATAAGCTTCTCTCAAGTTGTACTGTTCCACTTTCAAATCTTTGTGAACCTTCTTTAGTTGATGTAGGATATCATTTCAGCCGAAAAACGTCCACTACTGGACATGGGCCTCCCCCAAAAGGGGGGGATATGCCATAATCGCCACGCTTGGCAGGCGGGTTGGCGATCGCAGTTGGTTGGTTAAATACTCAGAGGACGCTGCTGCCCATCCTCTGGTGAATCCCTTAGTCGCCTTTTACAACACCCATGAGAAGATTAGGGTGGTGAAATTCTTTGCGTCCGGCACCACACGGACGTAGGATACTTATCTTCTACTCGTTCAGACTTAGCGACGTCTGTTCCAACGTTCCCAGGGCTAGACATGACAAATTGTTTAGTCATAGATATAAGACTATCGAGATCGTCTTCAGCCCATTACTGTCCCACTGCCGGGCACGGACCTGTTCTCAGTTTAGCCTAAGTCCACCATGCTGGCCTATACCTACCCTGTGGGTCGGTGAACTACGCACACAATTAATACATTTATGGAGCACTCTCCGGTGTGCATGTTTCACGATGTAAATGATAATCACATTCTAATCTATACATGAATTCGAAAAGTCTGAGATACGGGCCAGGTTGGAACTCTGAGCCACCAGATCACTGTTTTTTGCAGTACAGAAGTTATATTATAAACAAATATTAATACTAAAATGCCTCCTAAATACTTAGCTTCAGATATATTTTCATTTTATTTATTTTGGAAAAAGAGGTAAGGTCTTTGCAAGCACCTTATGTCACTGCGACCTAAAATATCTATTGTAACGCTTCTAATAGTAGACTACAGCACCTCCCCAAGCCGCAGGCCAACCATAAAGTCGACTATTGCCTTGGGGTTTGAGGATCTGATCTCATCAGCTGAGATTGTGTGGCGTCCAAGATGCTGACATCTAATGTGGTTCACTGCATCACATTCGCATAGGATATGAATGGGCGTTTCATCCTTTTCGCGACAAAATCTGCAAACTGTGGTATCTGTCAGGCCCATCCTGTGTAGATGTTTGTTCAGTTTACAGTGCAAGGGATCTAGTCAGGATCCTTATGAAGTTCCTGTTAAGCGAAAGCGCTTCTTTTGTAAATCTCTTCTTGAAGCCTACTAGAAGCGCTTTCGAGTGCTTTTGGCCTGGGGATTTTTCCCAAAGTCTAATGCTTTGATGAGTACCCCAGTCCTTAATATTAGCTGAGGTGATGCATTTTGGAACCCCTCAGATTGGCTCCGGCAAGCTTCAGATATAACAACTGATTGCAACTGATTTCACTTGAGATTTGAGATGGTATCACAAATAATCGTACGAAAAGAACCAGATCGAATTTATTTTTGTAAGCATTCCTGTTGTCTCCAACGTCAAATATTATTATCTTACATCTCTTTAGTAGCTGATAATAACGATTGTATTATTTTGTTGTGATTTTCTTGTGTGCAATAAAGAATAAGATTTTATTTTTGCTTAGTCGTAAATTTCAATACTGCTTGGAAAATGGCGCAAAGTTAGTGAAATCATCGAAAATATCAACGATAAAACTTTGAGGGGACAAAAATAGGATGTAAAGCAGAAAGTGATGATGTCAATGATGATTAAGACTTCAACTGATTAAAAAATAGTTGGTCGAAAAGTTCGCGTGATTGTATCGACTGCCGATTTACTATATGCTGAGTAAGTAGTTTCTTTGGAATATCATTAATTAACCGTTTGCGTTAATATATTTAAGCAGAAGACTTTGATCCTAAAACAAGTTATCAACTTATCATGTAGAAGTATAAGTTTTAGTCTATCCGAGATTCTACGGCCCCCTTGTTGACTTCTGCAAGTTGTCGCATTTTTATTTATTTAAGTACACAAAACATATCTGCCATTTATCCTAAGTAAGTTTAAGTAGTAGTTTAAGAAGAAGTAGTAGTAGAGCTCCTTTGTGAAAGAGCTCGTCCGGGGAAGTACTACCACTGCATTCAACTTGCATTGCTGCGTTTCATGTCTCAGTTTAGCGAACCGACTGCGGTACCATCTAGTTGTTATAGGCAAAGGTAACCGCTTAACATCAGGTGGACCTTTAGGTCGTTTCGCCATCCTAATACTATAAAAAAACCTTTTCAACCAATTCATTTGGGGCAGAAAAATGAAAAATTGAAGAAGTGGGTGAGTGTGTGTTTGATTGAAGTGAGCGGTGTAAGTGTATTGTTTCTCAGGTGCAGGAACTTTGTTACAATGATTCAGTCATTAAAATATTGTTTTAAAAAAACTTACGGATTCACATCCAGCCGCGTCATTCTTGATTATTTTTAACAACATGTTTTCATAGTAACAGTTCGTAACTCTATACCTGTGTGGTTAACAAGTTTTTGTGTACACGTATATTATCTGTGGTACACGTTACAAGTATTGTGGTGAACCACGACACGCGTCTGTATTGAGTTCACTTTTTATTTTAATTAATGAATGTTCGTCAATAATTTCATGCTTCAACAAGTTCAGCTGGGGTCTGCGGCAGATTGGATGCAGAGGGATGAGAGCCGGCTGTAGAGGGTAATCTTGAGGGACCTGTTTGATTTCTAGGGTCTTTCAAATTATGATCTAAGTAGCTATTTAATCGATAGATCACAACAATTTGACGACGACTGTGGTCTAGTGATTCGATGTCGGACTACTGATGACGCGGTCGTGGGTTCGATTCCCACAGGACACAAATATTTGTGTGATGAACATATAAGTATTTGAGTTGTTCTGGGTGTTTCTTATGTATTATAAGTATGTATTTACGAAAAAAAATATGTATAAGTATTATATCCATTGTCGAGTACCCATAGTACAGTTAGTACTATTAGATATTCTGTGGTACAGTCTAACAAAGCAATTAGTCAGAAGATTATGGATGTTTTCGAGTGAAATATCATTTTAATAAGGGACAAAGTTAAACTGTATTTATTTATACAAAACCCGAAACAAGCAGTTCTATAATAATTTCCTGAGAAATCTCCATCGCGACCCTGTACACTAATTGCTTTGTTAGATTTACCAGCTCTGCTTAGTTTGGGACTAGATGGTGCTGTGTATAATGTCCCAAAATTTTTCATATATTCGCTTATGTAGATGTGACGGGAGTTTTTATCGAATTTTAATTTCACCAACTGTTATGAGTTAAGCAGATTTTAAAATAAAAAAGGCTCGTTTTTCTAATTCAACATAAAAGTATTTGCTTGCATTCCTTAATTTTATCTTGGAGAGATCCAATGCGAAACAAATCTATCACTCTTCAATACTTTATTACCAACTTATCATCAAATAATTTGACTACAAAATTCCCTTCTTTATCTTGACACAGTAAAAGCAAAACCTCAGGCAACTCCACGGGACCACATCAGCTTTTTATACACGAAATACGAGGAACAACTCAATTCCCATAGGAAAAGTGAATTCCTTCAAGAATTAGTCAAACTCCTGTACAGAATATAGACAGGTAAAATACCAATTAAATTGCAATTACAAAACTCAAAAGTTCTAAGATTTTAAACCTTAGAGCTTCACCCAGAAGAGTTACGTCTCAGTTTTGCAAGTGTAGAAGAAAGTGGGTGTTTTAATAGTGATGGGGTTTTGTATGGAACACGCGTCTCTCAGTAGGTGGTCATAAAATATTTATAGGTAATATTTGTTGAAGTAACTGTAAAGGTTTTAAAGGCTTAAAGTCAAGATATCTCTCCATATAAAGCCAAAATTAATAATTTAATTCCATATCTCTAGACTTAAGCTTGAAAATCTCAACTGTTTTTGTTTGAATCAAGCTTGGATAAGTAAGTAATCCTATAAAACTGTAATTCTCTGTTTGTTTGTTCGTTCGAGCATCTCGGAAAAACTACTGGTGCTTCTAAACTTAAATCTGAAGATTTTAGATTAGTTTGATTATATTAATTTCAATAAGCAAGTGATAACCTAGTGGTTGAACGCTTGCCTTCCATGCAGGAGGGTGTGAGTTCGATCCCGGCCCGCACCTTTGACTTTTCGAATGTTATATTCGATTATCTCTTACTTTAACGGTGAAGGAAAACATCGTGAGGAAACCTGTACACCAGAGTGTGCTTCATAAAGTTCTCAATGGTGTGTGTAGTCCGCCTACCGCACTAGGCCAGCGTGGTGGACTAAGGCCTTTTCGTACTGAGAAGAGGCCCGTGCAAAGCAGTGGGACAGTAATGGGCTGGTTATGTTATATTAATTTCATTCGTCGTTAGGATTTTTTTTATTAATCAGAAATGGGTTTTCGTTTGACTCGTGCGGTTGGCGATGCACGCTGCCCCAGCAAAAACCTATTTTTATGCATTTTTATGATGTTTGGTTTTTATCGTTGCTGATAATAAAGGATTAGAAAGATTATCGTATACGTGCAGTTCAGTGGAGATAAGATGCCTTCATTCTTGAAAACATTTATCAATAATGCATGCATTACGCTACTTGTACTGCAGATAATTGTTGATAACCTAATGCTTTCCAAGCTTATTGTTTACTTGAAGAATTTGATAGCGCAATAACTTTATCAATTTAATAATTACTACAACCTTTTTCATAAAACATGGGTACAATTTATCTGATTTCGAATATATTCGAATTTCCGACAGATTTTTTATTCGAATTCTTGTAATTGCGTTATTTGAATATTCGAATTATCACGTAATTGTTATTATAACACATTCTGTAAAGACTGTTGAGTGTTTTGATCGTTTGAAATTATTAGACACACTATTTTCTTTGATATTAGCCAAAATACTTCAATAAACAGTCATACATAATTTTCATTTTTTGTTTTAAGTACCTAAACCATTTTTTAAGCATCCGATTTATTTTCATTATCAAATTCACCAAGATTTTGATAATTAAGGTTCACCATAAAGCCTTATAGGAGTACCTTTTTTTTTTTGTTTTCGGGTGGAAATCCTCATGGATACCCTCCGTCTGGGGATGGCGGAGGGGTATGTCGGACTCTTACCGACTAAAACCACACGGTGGCCATCCTCTGCACAAAATAGAGGAGCTCCGGGAACTCCATTGGACCGCGCCGGTGCCCCTCTAGTGCCTTTGGCACATCCCGGGAAAAAAAATATTTTTCCCCCACAGTAGCACGCGACCACCACGTACTGCTGTCCTCCCCAGGGTCGCTTAACAGACGCCTCGAGTCCCCCAACTCTAAGCGTCCACGATCCCGAAGGTCCCCTGCCAAATGTGGTAGCAGGGGATGCGGCCCTTCGCCCTATCTGGGCCTTGCACCAGGGCGTCTTACGTCTTCTTTGTCCATCCAAAGGTTGTCTGGAAGATATCGCTTTTAGCGATAAGACCGCCCATGTACCCATAATTTATACTTTGTTCCTGTTTACTACTATTCATAGTGTACAATAAAGTATATTCTATCTATCTATCTGGGCCTTGCGCCAGGGCGGTTCCTCCCCGGCGCCTCCTTCTCCGAGCGGGATCGGCCCTCTCCCGATCTCGCTCTGCGGCCTCCTTCTGAAGCATAACGTTCTCGCAGAAGGAAGCCATGGCTCTCCAAGCCGTCGGCAGCTGCGGTGCTGGCAGAGAAAGATCCTGCCCGATCCAGCTGACCAGGTCCCGCCGTTTGGAGCCCCACGCAGGGCACTCCTCCAGCGTATGCTGTGCGGTGTCTTGGTCAAACCCACAATGTTGGCAATTTGCCGTGGCTTCGCGTCCGATCCTATTCAGGTACTCACCGAAGCAACCGTGCCCGGTGAGCACCTGAGTAAGCCGGTAGGTGACGCGCTCACTCCTGTCCAGCCAGGCCTCAAAGCACGGCAGGACAGCTTCGACCACTCGCTTGTGCGCATACTGCGGCCCTTCCAGGCGCTCGCGCCACGTCTCGAGCGCGTGTCGTCGCTCCTGCCGCCTCAGCATCTCAAACGCCCTCGCTGGCGCGTTCCCACCGTTCTGGCGGATGGTACGAATCCGGTCGTAGACTAACGGCGGAAAGCGTGCCAGGACAGTTGCCGCCTCAAAGGATACCGTTCGGTATCCTCGTGCGATCCGTATGGCCACTTTACGCTGCAGGCTGTTGAATTTTGCCTTTGAGCGCTGGACGCCTGACAGTTGGTGTGACCATACAGGCGCCCCATAAAGGGCCATAGATCGCACGACTCCCGCGTAGAGGCGGCGAACTTCCTCCCAAGGTCCTCCAAGATTGGGCAGTAGTCTGTGCAGTGCACCAGCTACCCTCTCGATCCGGGGGACCAGGCGATTGAAATGCTCCCCAAAGGCCCAGCGACTGTCCAGGAAGAGGCCAAGGTACTTCATACATCGGCCCACCTGGACTTGCGCATCACCAACGCGAACCGTCGAGCAGGGTGGTTCCCTACCCCGTCGTAGGTTGTGAAACCATAGCGCCTCGGTTTTCTGGGGCGCTATTTGTAGCCCTAGCTCACGGATTTTGTCCACGACTTTTGCCACCCCGAGCTCAGCAAGCCGGATGGTCCCATCAAAAGTGTCCCCACCGGCCAGCACCAAAGTGTCGTCAGCGTAACAAACGACACTGACGCCAGCGGGGAGGTCGACACGCAGGACCGCGTCGTATGCAAGGTTGCACAAGAGCGGGCCGAGAACTGACCCCCGTGGAACCCCACAACTTATCCCTCTGCGATGAACACAACCGTCCCTACCCACATAGCGAACATGCCTGTCGCGAATATAGGCCCCAACAATGCTTTGCAGGTATGGGGGCACACAATGGTGTACAAGTGCCCCCCTAATAGCGCCCCAGGGCAAGGAGTTGAAGGCGTTGACGATGTCAAGACTTGTCGCCAACGCCACTCCACCCCGGGATACTGCCTGCTCCGACAGCGAGCGAACACGTAAGATCGCGTCCACTGTTGATCGCCGCTGCCGGAAGCCATACTGACTTTCGGCAAGGTTGGGACCGACCTGCGACAGGTGCTCAACGAGGCGTTCGGCAACTATTCTCTCGAATATCTTGGATGCCTCATCGAGCAGGCATATGGGACGGTATGCAGAAGGCGAATCTGCGGCTCTGCCTTCCTTCTTTATGAGGACCAATCCGGCCTCCTTCCAACCGGAGGGGCACACGCTGTGACGGAGACAGCTTGTTAACAACCGCCTCAGCCTGTCCCCCAGAGCAGCCATAGCCAGCACCCAGGCTCGACCCGGAATACCGTCAGGTCCAGGTGCCGTGTTACGAGCCCTCAGGCGACTAACGGCCCGGTCCAGCTCCCCTTCTGTCACCTCCAAGTCCTCGGACCAATCCGGTGATGCAGACCTTTGTTGGCAAGCAGGCCAACAAAGGTCTGCAAAATGGAAGGTGACGTCACCATGGATATCTGCAACACCGGTGACGCATTGCTGACCTTAGAATATAAATAAATAGGTATGGTGGTGGTAGGTATAGTAATTTACCTTCCCGGAAGATCTCATTCACAAGAAGTTCTCTCGTACACCATCTTGTCTATCGATTTAATAAACTTTGTCTATTGCTCTAAGATCGAAATACTTTAATTTCTCAATTTGCATTCAAGCTTTCAGTAACACACTTCGAAAGCCTATTTTAGTTACAGTAAACCTTTGCAAGTGCGGAGCCTAGATAGAAAGCTGTTGCCACAGATAATATAATACTATACTAGGTGTTGTGATGCCCAGATAACACGCTGTAGCCGACGTGCAAGGAAATTGCAGTCAGCGGCGCACGCACACACGCTTGCATAAGTACACACGTCTGCAGGTGCCCCACATACGCAACTGTGTTTGTGGGACTCGGAATTGGGGTATGTACCTACATTGCACGTTACATGTGTTGTTCTGTTCGTGATTTTTATAATGAACGTCATTGTGAGGTTAACTCTGTACTTGTAACTGCAATGGGAGGGATCATCATCATTTCAGCCGAAAGACGTCCATTGCTGGACATACGCGATAAGGCCGCCATTTGTACAATAGTTTAAATGCATATTCAATGTAATGTTTTTTTATGGTGTACAATAAAGCATATATAAATAAATAAATAATAATAGGCCTCCCCAAAACAGGGGGGATATGCCATAATCGCCACGCTTGGCAGGCGGGTTGGCGATCGCAGTTGGTTGGTTCAATAGGTACTCAGAGAACGCTGTTACCCATCCTCTAGTGAATCCCTTAGTCGCCTTTTAAGACACCCATGAGAAGAAATAGGATGGTGCTATTCTTTACGTCCGGCACCACACGGAACGGAATGTATACTAAATCCCAGTCCCCAGCTGATATACAAAATTAGTTTTTCTACAACATAAACCAGAAAAGGGGTCACTGTACTCATCAATCACCAACCCTGCATTTGCGAAAAAAAAAACAGCTTTTTCATACATTTTGTCGATGTATGTAGGGAACAGCTGTTTTTTTTTTGCTATTTCAGTATTGGTTTCATAGTAAAAGTTGTTCATGATGATGTGTACAATGACCTCTTTTCAGGTTTATTGTAGAGAAAAACTAATGTTGTTTAAATTTTAATCGATGGGTGATTGAGCGCAATGGCTAAACTGCTGCAGTGTATAGGTACGTTAGTACTATTAGATATTCTGTGGTATAGGTACAAAATGTCGAAAGCTCGATTTCTACATGGAACAATAAAATTATTTGCATGAACTAAAGATATTTAATTTTCACGTCTAATAAGATTAATTTTGTCTGTAAATAAATACACCTGCAGGAGTAATCCTGGCATTGGGAAACGATATAGCAATTTCGGCCTTGCTGAACGAAACTAGTTCTCCACAGATTTTAGAGCTGGTCCATTGCACTTTGCAAAGCCGAAAGAAATCAGGACTTTGCTATTATGATGTTCTAAATATCAGCTCAATGCTGATACTTATTCACCAGGTATACCAACTAATACACACATAGGTCCGAAAGCGTGTCAAACCTACAGGTTGATGTGGATATGTTATCGTGGTCGTCTGAGTTTCTACCTGCCGTGAGTCCGTGACACCGACCCAACTCCGAAAAAAACAAGATGCCGTTCCGAATCATTGAACGATTGACGGTAAGCGCATAGGTGCTCAAAGTTTCCTGTAAAGACAATGATAAAGTACAGATTGTTACTTGCACTCGCAACTGAAGACTCGAAAAAGTCCTAATTAGGACGTTTTTTCTATTAATCCGCGACAAGTAAGGCGCCGAGCGTGACCGGTGACAAAAAAAAACAAAAAATGCCGCCGTGTGTGTAGTTTTCCAATTAGGACGCGAAAGTATTTATTTATAATTAGGAAAACCAACAGCTATATAAAAATTAATAAACAGCTAGCATAGGTTACATTAAGCCAATTACAGGTTTCCACGGATAGTAATAGGATAAATTAACACTGATTTTAACGATCACTAGCAAGCACAAAAACTACAATTGATTAGAGTTGAAAAATATTACATAAAATACTTGAATATTACTTATTCAGTCATTCTAAAGAAGTCAAGGTTTAGCATATTGCGTACCGTAGAGCTTTTTGAAGTAAATGGGTCAAATGAGAACTCTTAACAAAGTTCATTAAAGTCTTTGCTCGCCCGCACGATATATGAATTTTGCCTATAGTTCGTGGAACAAAAGGGGATGGAGATAGGTGGATTGAACCTAATCATTTTTCGGGGAACATTAAATCGTAGCTTTTCGTCGCTTCTTCTTCTTCTTTCGTGTCAATGGTTCACACTTTTTTTATATAATATTTGGCCACTTTCGTCGCTGCGTATGGAACATTTTTTTCGTTAGTTTTGTTAGGGTATGGCACATAGAGGAAATTAATAATTCAGTGGTATGGCATATCTACAAATTTTAAATTCTATAAAGGACTTGTGTAAAATATGCTGGTCCAACCAGTGGGGTAATTGTGTAATGCATTCACATTGACATCAGCTTTCATTTTGAAATTACAGCAATATTCATTGCGTGGTACGTAGTTGTCAATATGACGGATTGTCAAAACACACAGAGCAATGAACATTGAAATCCAAATGAATGCGATCCCGAGTGAGTTACGCAATTAGGCAGCTAGTCGACTGAAGCTTAGCAAAGTAGGTAGGTATAGCTACGTAACTGAAAGCTATATTTTAAGGAATACCATGAACTCTATGATTTTCTCAGGATTTGTAATATGCCGCCAAAAATCAGACATTTTAATTTTATATACCCGGTGTCACTCTGACAATTAGGACGAATCTAACGACACCTCTCAAGGTAACATCCATCAAGTCGTTTAGGCTACAGAGCGTGCCAAAGAAAGCATGGCAATGCCATAGCATTACATACATATCCAGCAGTGGACGTCTTTTGGCTGAAATGATGATGATGAAGTGGTAGAGGATCTTCTGACTATTTGTTTGTGGCCATTCATAGAATTATATCTTATTTCCTCTTCGCCCATCTCCTTGCAGATCTTTGAGCATCACTCCACATCCGCTGACGCGTGACAGCCCGTGTTGTTGTGACAGCTCGCCGGGACGCCTCCAACAACGTCGAACAACAGTATTATGTTGTGCACCTTTTGTCAGGTCCTCTGGTCCACAGTCCACTGGACGATGGACGTATGGACCTCGGGGGATAGGACGTACGTTATGGAATTAAGAGATTTGCAAGTGAAAACGCCATTCTTGAAACTGCTAGACCACGGAATCTGATTGGAAATAAATGGGGTAATTTATTTCAGTAAGGTATCGTTAGAAGTATAATAGGGTTGAACTATATGAGTGTGTTTAAAAAAATCTACTGATATGCAGATAGCAACGCGCTCTAGTTTGACCTCTGTAAGCTGCAAATTTGAATTCAAATATTTATTTGAATTTAAAATTTTAATTAATTTAATTACCATAACAACATAACATTACGCCTGTATTTCCCCGAAGGGGTAGGCAGAGGTGCATAGTACACCCACATTTCGCCAGTTATGTTATAGTCCCATGTAATAGGGGGCGAGCCTATTGCCATTGACCGGACACAAATCCAGACTCCGGGCTGCTACTGAGAATTTCCTAATGAAAAAACCCAATAACACTTTGCCCGACCCGGGAATCGAACCCAGGACCTCACGCTCAGCAGTCGCGCTTGCAACCACTAGACCAACGAGGCAGTAATAATAAAAATAATAATTAATTTAATAATTTAAAAAAATAAAAAAATAATTTGCTTAAAATTGGGTACAGAGGATGGTACATTCTAATTATAGGTGCAAAGACACATTTTGTCATATAATACACAGCTTGCAAATTGTTACACAATACATAAATTAATTTAACTAAAGTAAGTAGTGATAGTATAGAACAATAATAAAAATAAGTAATAATGTAGTAATATGTAATGTGCATATCTAAGAACAAAATTGGATGACACTTTTTAAGGCTACACTATATTAGCAAAAACAGTGGCTACTAAATACAGGACACACAGAGTATAATATAACATACTGAAAACAGAACAAGATTAAGTAGCAACTTATGCTTGTGTAGTGTAGCTAAAAATAAGAAAAACAACTAAAAATATCAAAACAAGATCAATTTCTGCAGTCGCTATAGTCAGTGGGAGTTATATTAGTTCAATCTGTTATTGTATGCCACTGACTGCACTAATCTTGTTTTAATGGTTTTGTTGTTTTTCGCAGTCGAGGTTTTCGATTTTACCAATTATTTTTTTGTTTTCTTCCTTTTAGTGAATTACATTGACTCTCGTTTTGATACCCATAATGAATATCTGACAAAAATACGTCGATTATTATCGATTATTATTATAAATACTTGGCCATCTAGTGTCACTTGCGATGTAATGAAGAATACCACATCTATTTACATTGGATTAGGCGTTTATAAAAAAAAAACTCACATAGGTACACATAAATGCATCCTATCCAATATACATTCATGAACCCTGAAAACATTACACTCCTTTTTTTCTGGCAGTTGTGTAAAAAGCGATTGCGTCTGATGAATTATTCGGGTACACTATTGAAAGATCAAGATTTTTGTTCGCTCCTTCATAATGTAGCTAATTATTATTTGGTATCTACCCTCATTGTACTTATTTAATATCCTACCTTGTTAACTATATTTTTGTTTACCTGTTTGTAAAGTCGATGATACTGATGTACGGTAAAACTCTAATGAGTTTATGTTTACATCTTTAGAATGTTTTTGTTATGTATAACTACCACTGAACAAATAAATAAATAAAGATCGAAGCTCGTGTCATTTGCAGTTTCTAGGTACCTACATTTATTGAATGGTTGGATTTTTTCAATGAATTTCCTTATATAAAAAAAAATACATTAGCCTGTCTTGCGTAACCATGACATGGTTAATCAGAAATCATTGCAGTTATCGCGACAAATATAACTCGGTCGTTGTAAGCCGTTTATCAATTATCTGCGATACCAACTGCCAACACTATCATAATTTATTAGCAATTAATCAATTTTACGTTGGTTTTGTTTTAGAATTCCTCGAAAATTCTTCAGCCTTCATGGCGTGTTGAGCATTGAATGAGAATTATTGAGAATTCAAGTAATCCCAAAAATTATGTCTGGCTATGCTCACACCTCGGCCACTCAATACAATATAAATGCTAGCACCACCTACATGCTATACAAGATTACGTCTGTATACGAACGCGCACACATGTTTAGGTTAGGGATGCTCGCCGCTTGTAATGACGACTGGGTTCCAAGCGCTTCCCAGTAGTTTGCAGAGATGGCGTGCTTGTATAGCGACTGGCGATTGACATCCATTGCAATATTGCAGTCCAATTGCCGGCAAACCGTAGGTGGGTGCGGGTTGCGGGTGAGGAATCTTAAATTGGCGGGGGGCGGTGAGTGGCCGTTATGTACGATAGTAGGTACTATTAGATATTCTGTGCTATGGTGTAGGATGGCAAAAGATCCACTCGACATTAACTTTATCCACAACAGTTACTGCAACTCTCATATTGCCTAGAATTTGATTTTCATTTACGTCAACGGTGAAGGAAAACTTCGCGAGGCAATTTGCAGACCTCGTAGAGGAGCTTCGAAATGGTCACGATGACTCCATCGAGAGCATATTGGAGCCCTTTTAGGTGTACTTAAAACATAAATATTTTTGCTTCTGGGAAGAGGCTCGACCTCAGCAGTGGGGTAGTAAAATATATGTAATGGACGAATATGCATGTCCAAAAGCGCGTTAGGTTGATGATATCGCCAAAGCCGCAGGAAGCATCTGGATGAGGGACGCACAAGATCGAAGAGGCTGGCAAATACGAAAGGAGGCCTATATCCAGCAGTGGGTGATACCAGGCTAGGATGATGATTTATTTATTTATAATTAGGAAAACCAACAGCTATATAAAAATTAATAAGCAGCTAGCATAGGTTACATTAAGCCAATTACAGGTTTCCACGGATAGTAATAGGATAAATTAACACTGATTTTAACGATCACTAGCAAGCACAAAAACTACAATTGATTAGAGTAGAAAAAGATTACATAAAATACTTGAATATTATTTATTCAGTCATTCTAAAGAAGTCAAGGTTTAGCATATTGCGTACCGTAGAGCTTTTTGAAGTAAATGGGTCAAATGAGAACTCTTTACAAAGTTCATTAAAGTCTTTGCTCGCCCGCACGATATATGAATTTTGCCTATAGTTCGTGGAACAAAAGGGGATGGAGATAGGTGGATTGAACCTAATCATTTTTCGGGGAACATTATATCGTAGCTTTTGTAGAAGATCTGGGCAATCAATTTCATTACGTAGTATTTTTAATAGAAATGTGCAATCAGCTACGACGACGATTTACAAGTGTCTGTAAGTGAAACTTCCTGCAGAGATTTATGTAATTTTCAGAACGATATGGTATTCGTAGACGAAAACACTAAAAACGAAAAAAGGAAAAACGATGAATGATGATGAATATGCATGTTGCAGTCTACTACCGGATATAATAGGTTTCTCAAGTTGTGCCCAATGTACGGAATCTCCATTCTTAAAAACGTTTTGTTTTCAATTAAAGTTATCAGCACTGCGTATCATGGTAGCATTGATGATATTTGATTTTAACAATAGATATCGCGTTGTTATGTTTTTGACTAAAATCTTGCCGCCGGCGTCTGCGTAATTCCTTCTTCTTATCAAACTGTTATCGTGCACGTATTACCTACTCTACGGAGTGTGGTCTTGAAGTAAGAACTTCCCTATATTTTTTTACCTTTGATAAAATACTAGGGTACCTATTGAATCTGTATGAAAATATCAGCATATACTAACCTAAAGCCTCCCAACAGACTACGTTCCTTTTGCGCGATTGAGAACGAAGCTTTTACTTGAAATTCTTTTGCCGCCGTGTTGTCCGCGTTCTTTTGGCAGACTCAACGCAGCGATCGTTCAAAATGACAATCACAGATTAAAAGAGCGCCGTCTCGTCTGCGTTAGCAGGTGGGTTTCGGTACATTCTATTTTTCCGTGTACTTTTTAAACGACGTGGATTGGCGCGGAGTGAGGCGGCGGCGAGAAACCAACGTTCATTTTGCACGTCGTTCTTTTTACGTGCCGTATTGTAATACTTCATACAATTTAGTGTTGCCTATTTTCACTTGCAAAAAGAATGCTGTTAAATTGCGTGTCATCTGTTAGAGACCTAATAGTTCATTACAATATATTTATATTTCCCAAAAACTAGTTCTACAGATTACAAAAATCAATGCTTCAGTGATACAGTGTTTGTACACAAAAGTTTTAGCATATGAAGCCGAACTAGGAAGAACCTGTATTTCGGCTTTCAGTGCCAATCCTCTTGAGTTACAATAAATGTTATAAATTCTTAAGTGCTAGCATTTTATAATTTATAGGTACATGGTATTGGTACTATTGCAATGTTTATTATATCATTATGTAGTGAGTTTAATCAGTCTACCATAAAAGGAACATCAAAAAAATGAAACAAACATTAAGCAGTAAGGGGGTTATTCTTTATGTATGTATGTTTGAGTATATCCTTATGGGTCCATGGCAGGGTCTAGTAGACTTTGTAATATAGGAGGTAGACCCGGTCTACCTCCTATATCACAACGTCTGGTTGTATAGGACAACCAGTAAAACAAACAATTTGTTGAAAGGCACTTGCCGTATTTATTTAATAAAATCGCACTCTCATTCTACCGTAGCACTGTACTAAGCGACTATTACGTTTTTCTTCTTTCTTCAGCTTCAGGGTTCAGCTCTTAATTGTATTCACAGCTGGGAACAGGCTTGTCCTAAGTCAGACCATAACGCTTGTAAACACATTATCTCTTTAGTCTACCTCAGTTCTGTTCTCCAGAAGCTGATCAGTCTGACCATCCGAAAGTTTATAAATTAGCCTGTCAAGAGCAATGCAGTGATTACGATATTCCCTTTGATAAGACTATGATTACGGGACTTATATACGGAGAAAAATCACGGACGAATAAAAAAAGGCCTCTCATTTCTAATTTTGGTGCGTGAAAAGTCATAGTCTAATATGCCAGACACGGAATACTTGAATGTTGCTATGCCCTTTTTTTTTTTTTTTTTTTTTTTTTTTTTTTTTTTTCCGTGGGGAAAATCCTCATGGACGCACTCCGCCCGGGGAAGGCGGAGCCAGTGTCGGACTCTTACCGACTAAAAACCACCACGGTGTTCCTCTACAGGGTTCATGTTTAATACTAATATTCTACTGTAACACCTTTTGAACACCATGAAAGCAATAAATGATTATGATTATGAGTGAAATTGGCGGAAGTTTAAAAACTTCTATAACCTTGGATTCCTAATAAGGTTTTGCATTTCATTAGGAAAAAGTCTACCTACTTTACTAAAGCCCTAAACATAATACCTACTAATAATCTGCTCAACCCGAAAACGAAACGCAGGTAAGAAATCGACACAAAATAAAACTAAAATTTTTTTTTACCAAACTTGTCAAGTGTCACCCGGTTCAAAAGATGTGTATCTGTGACAGACATGTTATGGGGCCCACAAAAAGAGTATCAATGGCAAATAAGTTGGAGCTTAAGCTAACAATATTAGCCGCAACAATAGCTTAATCTTTGAATCGGTAGCCGTAATGCGTTTAAACGTCCTTTAAACTTTTTTTAAATGTGACAGGTAGTTTTAATATTTAAGGTATGTGTAGTGGAGGGTCCATTGATCCGAGTGTTAGGTTCTGGTTGATCAGCGGTGCTATTCACAAACCTTCGAAAATATTCCGTTTCCGATGTGAAATTTGATCAGCAAACGAAACAAAACGACCACTTCCTGCGACCACGAACGCTGCAAAGCATCCGAAACGTCACCAAATTAATTATAATAATAATACGCGGTGTAATCCGGTTAAACTTGTTTTATTATGACGCTCTGTAGCCTAAACGGCTTGATGGATCTTAGCTTGAGAGATGTCGTTGGATTCGTCTTAATTGTGAGAGTGACACTGGGTATATCAAAATTATAAATATCAAAATGGCCGCTTTTTGTGTAATTTTATGTGACATCAAAAAATTATTTTTGCTCAAATCCTATCGAGTAGGGTATCAAAATAAAGGGTTTTATAAATGGTTTACGAAAATATATACAACTTATATGTTTAAATGTAATTTGGAATGAGAAATGCTAAAAAACAACAAAATATTGAACGTTAAAAATGAATTTGACTTTAAAAAAAAACATTAATAGTATGATAAATAAAACATGACAAAACTAAAAAATTTCAAATAAAAAAATTAATAAACAAAAACAAAAAACCCGACTGCGTGTAAAAATTACAGAAAAGATATAAACAAGACTTATCAACACGCAGGCGGAGGCTACCTATGAACTATTATGTAATTCATGACCAAAAACATACGTAGCCTCCGACTGCGTGTTAATAAGTCTTGTTTATATCTTTTCTGTTATTTTTACACGCAGTCGGGTTTTTTGTTTTTGTTAATTAATTTTTTTATACATCGAGTGCTTTCCTATAACAAATGGCTCTCGGAAGAGTTAGTTCCGTAAATTTCGCGTTGCGTTTCCGAATCTGTTCTATTCTCAAATCGTTTTGTTTCATAATAAAACAAGTTTAACCGGATTACACCGCGTATATTATTTAAATTGGTTTTCCTGACCTTTCGAATGCTTTGCAGCGTTCGTGGTCGCAGGAAGTGGTCATTTTGTTTCATTTGCCGGTCAAATTTCACTTCGGAAATAGAAACTTTTCCAATGATTGTGAATAATACCGAAAATCGGATAAAATCTATCTCTGTTGACAGATTAACCTACGGAATGAAGGGCATCAGGAAATAGCCAAATTGTTACCACATGAGTTCAAACTTTGGCTATTTCTATTCAGGGAACGGCCTAGGTGGTATTGCAGTTCTAAGGCTTCTAATCGATTGACATAATTTGGCTCTTTGGTTCGTTTCACCATTGTATACAACAAAGAAGGGTCAAAGTTTTCTGGCCTCGTGACATAGCCCCCGGGCTAGAAACAGCACCACCTCCTGGTCTATGGATTGTTGACGTCGCGTCCCGGGCTTTTTGGAAGGATTCATAAGGGATCCATTAAGGGATTTAATTTTATACGATATAGTAAGACGGGGATTTCTACACACATATTTGAAGATTCGAAGATTCGATTCTGGGCTCGTGGCAAAGTAGCAAACGCAAGGATTGTACAATCTGCGAGGTCGTGGTCAGTCCGTGGATGGGTGACCATTTTGTTACACACCGGGACCCCTCCGTGCCTCGGAGAGCACGTTAAGCTGTCGGTTCTGGATGTTATACGAATGTTTGTGGCAGTCGTTACGGGTAGACAGAAGCCTGAAAGTCTCACAACTTGTCTAACCTCCAAATGTTGTTTTTTTTGTAACATAGGAGGGCAAACGAGCAAGCGGGTCACCTGGTGGTATTACCCCAGTAACTGGGGTTACGGGGTCTGATGGCAGTCGCTCCGTGTAAAATACTGATGTTCAGCCGCATCTGTTTAGACTGGAAGTCGACCCCAATATAATTGGGAAAGGCGAGGAGGATCATAGTTGAAGATTCTAGTATTCTGGTACTCTGAACCGGAGAACTTTTTTCCTTCCTTTTTCAGGAGTCGCAGACCTTTTACAGGTTTCCCTTAAAACAATAAAATAAAGGTGGCAGTTAAAAGTCAAGGAAATGCACTAATTTCTGTTGGTTCCCAGTCAGACATAATTTTACTTTATTTTACTTAACCGGATAGTGCTTACGATACAGCACAGTGGGTAAAATGGAATAAGTCAGGCAAGCCTTATCTGAAAACCATGTTGCAGTAATACTTTGAATAGGCGCTATCGTCAAAATATTGTTGTTGAGTGCTGTTTTTAGGGTTCCGAAGTCCTACAAGGAACCCTTATAGTTTCGTCATGTCCGTCCGTCTGTCCGTCTGTCCGTCTGTCCGTATGTCCGTCTGTCCGTCTGTCCTAATCCTTTACAGCTTAATAACTTCTACAGTTATAAACATAAGTAAATGAAATTTTGTTAAAAAATAGGACAGATATAGATCTCAATTTTAAAAGGATAAAAAAATAGTTTTTACGTTCTTTAGGGGTGGCGCCCATACATGTGAAATGGGGAAAAAATAATTTTTTTCACTGCACCCCATCGTGTGGGGTATCATTGAATAGGTCCACTAAAATGAAGGTAATGTTTCATACACCACTTTTTTATTAGGTGTACCATCTGCGAAATATAGCCCGCCAAAGTGGCTTGCAATGTGTCCCCCCCCCTGCCATTTCTAAACTATGCAATGTAGAAACTTATAATCTTCCACATTGATAGACCTTTGTGAAAACTCTCTTTTAAAATTATTTCGAGTATAATGTGATTATAATTTTTTGAGTTATAGACAGAAAACCGAAAAATACTTAAAACGTCCTAGTTCAAAGGTCATTGACCTTAGAGAAAAATTATCATGGCAAATAATGCTCCTTTAGCTACTTTCTATTTGAAAAAATCACAAAAAGTAACTTTGACATCAATCAGACTTCTTAAATTTGGCTTCTTGAATTTATCGCTAGATGGCGCTACTAACAACACGCTCTGAGTCGCGAATGCTGCCGATTATTGCAAAAACTAAAATAGCCATGATTAATATTCGATTTGATTCGTTTGTACACCTACTTAAGGAACCCTATAATACTGAGCATGGCCCGACATGCTCTTGGCCTGTTTTTACGTAGAGCTCATTGCTCATGGCTTTTTATTAGGAGATTAACTACGCCCATAGAGGAAATGAATTTATTCAAATATTCCGTGACTACGCCCGTCTTATTTGTTTTATCTGATTTTAATTATTATTGTTATAATTTTTTTGCGTGCCACTTATGGCAAAATATGTGGAAACTAACTGTGACTCTTTATCCTTCTGTCTGGATCCGTATTTTTTGCGAAATAAATTATTCTTATTCTTATTCTTATCGTTAGATGCTTTAGATATGTGTGTAATATAGTGTGATAAGCGTTAGATCTATCATCTTCCTGCGTTGGTCCCAAATTACTTGGGGTGGGCGAAATACGTCTTCTTCTTCCATTTTCCTATGTTCTGCTTTAGATTGTTACCACTTAAATTTTCAAAGACATTCTTCAAAGTTGAAGTTTTTAAACTTTCGCGAATTTCACTCATATTGAACTATGTTTACGGCACCTGTCGCGCATAAGACGTTTCGGTCAAGTTGCATTGGCCGTGGTTACGAGCAGATTCAAAGTCAAAGTTTCTACAAAGTTGTTCTGTCGATACAAAATTTATTATACTGTATATACAATATTATTATATATATTTATTAACCTGTCTGTCCAAGATTTTCCCTACTAGATATAGAAATTTGACATAAACTGTATGGAGCTTATGTCAAATTCCTATCTCTAGTAGGGAAAATAGATAGGATATTAATTTTTGCCGTTACTATAAGATCAGCTCCATTGCCATCTTTAGTAAGTAGTATCACAGTCTAGCCACTCCTCCAAACAGTCGTCCAACGTAAGAGTTAATTGTCCCAAGCTGCCTTCAAAACTGTCCAACAATGACACAAGTTGCCTTTAAAAACTCTCAATGTCAATTTTCGTTGAACCACTGTATGGAAAAGTTATTTACACTGTGGAAGTATAGTTGTAAGTTTATGTCATTTTTACATCTTAGTCTAATCTGACTTCACTGCTAGCTGGACATAGACTACTCTCTGGAAATCCAGGGTTTTATAACTTAGGGGCTGGATATTTGTTTAAACATTTTTTATGTACTTGGCCTACAGTAGAATTGTACATTTATCGTAGGTCTGTGTGTTTATAAGCAAAAATCTTCACAGGCACAAACACCTAGCACAACACCCAGACACAGAACAATTATCACTAGGATTCGATCCATGCGGGAATCGAACTCGGAAGGGCTCAGCTACTGCGCTAATCGTGTCGTCTGTTGAGCATTAAAGAAAGTGTTTGGAAGGAAAAAGGAAATGCAAAATAAAAAAAATACTATTGTTTAAAGTTAGTTTATTTAAATTAAATCGATTTGCGTAAAAAAAATGAGGTATACACATTAAAATAAAATATATTTACACACGAAGGAGCATGGATAGACTGCTGTGCTACGGCAACAATTTTGAACAGATGTCTGTGACAGCAGACAACGTATGAAGCATTCAGACTGTTTAGTGGTGGTATAATTCATGTTATTCAAACAAACAACTGTGGGGTTACTCTTGAACATAATTCCAATTTCAATCCAATACCAATCGTTGCCTCAGTGCTTGAATGTCCAACCGACCATTGACCAAATTTTACCGGATACGATTTTTTTTGTTTATTATTGATTAAGGAGAAATATTTTTTAATAATATTATGTAATAATACTATACATTATTCTTAAATCATCAAAGTTTCAAAAATATTTCTCCATAACCAATAATAAACTAAAAAAAACGTCTCCGGTAAAATTTGGTCAATGGTCGGTTGGACATTCAAGCACTGAGGCGACGCAATGTCAAAAAGTTACAAGAATTAATGGGTATTTTTGATTAAAAATGTACACAATACACAATTTTCATTCTAATAAGGTTTAATTAATTCTATAAACACTCAATTTCAAATCAGTTTATTTCAAATTTTGCATTTAAAAGTACGAATTGGCATTAGCCCAATGCCGATCGCTCGGGATTTTTTTTTTAAGAGTATGGCCGCTGTTCTATCTCATTTTGAAATGAGCAAAAATGCCTTTCCACACTGGTCATTGTTATTTTATTTACACTCCTTGTACAAATAACAAGTAGATACTAGTCACCATTATCATTACTACTGCTGTTATTAATACATATCGCTTCCGAATTTTATACAATCGATTTTGCATCAAAATATAGATTACTAAAGCAAGTCTTACACATTCCAGTGTTATGATATCAATAACGTAACAATTTCTCTCTTGTGATATTTAGAAAATGTAGATGCAGTTTACTCTGCGATATCCCTTTTCTATCTTGTTATTGTGCCCTGCTACTAGCAGCCCTAATTCACGTAATTTCATGACGCGCCGATCAAGTTGCAGTGACGCTGCAGTTCGTTTCTGACAGCGATCGCCGAAGGTATGAGAATACGAAAAGCATTTTTTTGATCGAAATTCAACAGCAACTGCGCTGCAAGTCACTTCTTTAGTTACCTACGTGAATTGACCTAAGCACTTAAACTTGAAATTAACTGCAGCGTCACTGCAACTTGATCGGTACGTGAATTAGGGCCCAGCTTGCACAAGAAACAATTTGAACGAAGCCACAAACAACGCCATAGAGTACAGGTGTCCAAAAAATACACACATCACATGATTGTAGTGGGAACTGAATCAGAACCATTGATATGCAAGAAATAGAAGAAGAATCTGCGATATCTACGTGTATTAGAAATGCGTGGTCATATTAGCTCATTAAGGGCATCATCAACCCATTACTGTCCCACTGCAGGGCGTGGGTCTCTTCTCAGAATGAGAAGAATTCAGGCCTTAGTCCACCACGCTGGCCTAGTGCGGGTTGGCGGAACACCCCCATCGAGAACAGTATGGAGCACTCTCAGGTGTGTAGGTTTCCTCACGATGTTTTCCTTCAAGCATGTGATAATAAAATTCATCCGCACATGAATTTGAAAAGACTGAGGTGCGGGCCGGGTTCGTATGTATGTATGGGAATGACATATTATTATCTCAACGAAAAAGTTATTTGTTGAGATATGGCATTCCAATACAGAATGATTGTTTTTGTTGTTTTTTTATATAGTATATAACATAACATCACGCCTGTATTTCCCCGAAGGGGTAGGCAGACGTGTAATAGTTCACCCACATTTCACCACTTATGTTATAGTCCCATGTAATAGGGGGCGAGCCTATTGCCATTGACGGGGCACAAATCCAGACTCCGGGCTACTACTAAGAATTTCCTAGTGAAAAAACCCAATAACACTTTGCCCGACCCGGGAATCGAACGCAGGACCCCACGCTTAGCAGTCGCGCTTGCGACCACTAGACCAACGAGGCTGTCAGTATAGTATATAGGATGGTGAAACGAGCTAAAAGCCCAACCTTTGCGGCTTTGCCCATAACAACTTCAATACCACCTAGGCTGTTGCCTAAACGGTACCGCAAGTCGGTTCGCCAAGCAGAGACATGAAGATGGAAAGTATTGTCGCCATATTGAAAGTTGTTCTATACTATGCCCTGAACGAGCCCTCTAAATGTGACGACGCATTTTCGGTATACGTTGTATATAAATACAGTCGACTGCATGAGAATGGTAACACTTCAATTCGATAATCGCCCTTACTGCTTATGAAATTAAGATGCTGCTAATGTCAAAGTGTTACCACCGACGTGCGGTCGACTGTACTATAAGGTACTATCTACATACTGCGAAGAATAGGTAGACAGAGAAGATGCGTAACAAAAATCCCATATTAATCATGAAAGTGTCATATTGTGTCCTAAGATTAACAGAATTTGAAGGCATGTCGAGTTTGAAACTTTGAATCATGCAGTCTATCCAAAATATTTTATGCCACGTTTACATTCAGCCCCTGCCGCTGCTGCTCGCGCTGCCGGCAATATTTCCCGAAATACTTCTGTGGCAGCCTCGACGGCAGTGAGCGTTTACATACTGCTTCATTATTAATTAATTAATTAATAATGAAGCAGTAGTAGTACTGTAGTACTTAATTTATTTGACATTTCTTTATTGACAATTTTAAATTTATTTCATTGATATTATTATAATTTTGTAATTAAAATTTTGACATGATTACTGTGTTGACATCTAATAATGTTTTCTTAAATTGTGACAGTGTATTGATACCTAAATGTTTTGTATGCCTTCTGGCGGGACATAGCAAGGATCTTAATTTTTTTGTAAATAACATCTATATACCCCAAAGACATTTCTATACTAACGTAATAGACCACTACAGTGTGCGACTGAGATACCGATCTTTACGAAAAAACCTATATGCTAGAAAGAGACATAATAAAATGTCAGTAGAACCGATTTTGAAAATTGTAATCTCCCATAGCGTCCCATCAAAATATAATCTCGTATTATTTTATGATTTATTTCACAATCGTTCTGTATTTTATCCAATTAATATCAATAATCGTATTGGTGTAGTGTTCTGTGTTATACTGCTGTGTAATTTACATTATTAACCTAAAGAAAGAGATGTTTCACAGGTAAGTATCTGCAGGACAATACAACTTTCATAATGCTTATTTTCATAGAAGTTATTCTTTAAATCATTTAGTAATGCATTAATAACATGCAGTAAATACCGTATTTTCTATATAATATGTTATTTTAAATAATTATGTGTTAGATAAAAAAATATTGTGTACGTGAAAATGAAACCGTTTCGCATATGGATTGCTCAAAATATATCGATATGTCGATAGTTTCAATTATATATTTTTTGTACTACCTAGCACCATACATGTAACAAGTTAGTGTCCCTTACTGCTTTAAAAAAAATACAGACCAGCGTGGTCTGCTCGTGACCACGGCCAATGCAACTTGACCGAAACGTCGAGGTTAGTCAAAATGCTTGTTATATTTTGATTTAATTGTGCGCGACAAGTCCCGTAAACTTAGTTCAATAAGGTTGATTTAGTCCGGCCGCACATTGGAAGGAAATCACAATGATTCATTCATTGATGACCTCTGCGAACTAAAAATGCCCAATGGGAAGGTCATTACCTTCGCCGATGATACGGCGCTCTTGTTTGAGGGTGACACATGGCAACAGGCTTATAGTTTTGCTCAGCAGGGCTTTGACTTGGTTCTGTCATGGTTAACTTACAATAAACTCACACTTAATGTAGGGAAAACAAAATATATCACGTTCTCCATTATAAACTCCACTCAGCCATGTCACGAAATGATAACTGCGCACACCTACAAATGTTCTTCTTCCCATACTGCTGTGTGCTCGTGCCCCATCTTGCAAAAAACAGATACAATTAGGTATCTAGGTGTCCTACTAGACAATACGCTCAGCTTTCACCCGCACGTTGCTCTTCTCGTCTCAAGAACCCGAAAAATGATTTATATTTTTAAGAACCTTCGACATGTCGCAGATCCTAATATCATAAAAATGGTATATCTTGCACTATGTCAATCACTTATTTCCTATTGCATAACCATCTGGGGTGGATCAACCAAAACATCTATGCTGAAACTCGAGCGTGCCCAGAGGGTGGTTTTAAAGGTGGCAAATTTTTTACCATTTTTACATCCAACTAAAGACCTTTATGAACTTACTGGTGTCTTAACCGTGCGACAATTATTCATCCATAACACAATCCTTCGTAAACACTCGCAGCTCCATTACAACCCTACAGCTTTTGAAAATAAGCGACGAAAGCACTCAGTGTGTCCGACAATACTCTTTCATACTAGTTTCGCACACAGGCACTTTAAGTTTTTGGGTAGCTATTTGTATAACAAGTTAAATGAATTTTTGTCTTTGTACCCCCTCCCCAAGCAGCGCTGTAAAGAAAAGCTATTCAAGTGGCTACAAAAATTAGATTACGATGCCACCGAACAACTACTTCTTATACCCTCCTAAACTCAAATCAAGACGGGACTCACACAAAAACATACTCACGCATCTCACGCACATAGTGCCACCCCTGCATAATCACATCCGCGCACGACACATGCACAAACGAATACTTACATAACATTAATCTTGACCAACCACACACTCACTTACACACATTGCACCTCATATCACTCACACTCCAATATACACTCCTCACACAATATGGAACTTTAACAACTCTCATACAAACTCACACATAATTATACATATAAACATCCACACATCCCACTTGTTTGTCAACCTGCATGTACTTATATTATAATGCTCTTTCTCTTCCATCAAGTCATATTTATGCTTAAGTACTTTTTTATTACCTGTAATAGTGACAAAATAATGTACATGTATATACTTAAAACTAGGGTGAGGGCCTGGTGATCCGTAACACAGGGTTTTCCCTAGTACGGACTCCAGTCTCTCGCAAAGGAGCTTATACGCACTTATTTGTTACATAATTCTAAGGTACCTATTATATTATTAAGCCCACCTTTGTGAAGAGAGAAATAAAAATTTTATTACTATTACTATTACTATTACTATTGATCACAGAAAAAATCTGACGCACCTTAACCTATACCATGGTTGTACTTTTACGATGTTATAATAGTATGTTGTACGTCTATGGCAAAGAGACGTTTCACAGGTAAGTATCTGCAGGACAATACTACTTTCATAATGCTTATTTTACATTTATACAGTTAATTTTAGTACCAGCCCCGCAGACTGACAGAATTTTCCGAATCGTAAGTCTGCTTTTGACATATTAAAATGTAAATACGGTGCTATTTTATGACAATGTGCGGCCGGGCTAAAAATGCTGTAAAATATTGACCGGCTAACTTCATAACTTCCAGATTTCCTGTAAATGCTGTTATTAAAGAAAAATGGATGGGCACAAATGTTAAAACGAATAAGCACCGTATCTACTATTATTCTCCGCCAAATAGTGATGCTTGCATTGCTGTGTTTCGGTCAGAATGGTACGGGTGCCGGTGTAATTACAATCACATGAGACTTTCCATCTTCATGTTGTTTGGCGAACCGACATGCGGTACCATTTAGGTAACAGCCTAGATGGTATTGCAGTTGTTATTGGCAAAGGTAACCGCTTAACATATGGTGGGCCTTTAGTTCGTTTCGCCATCCTATACAATAAAATAAAATATAAAAAAAGCTGAAAGCCTCGAAAAAATTACAGGGTTTGCAGTAGATATTTTAAGGATAACTGTATCGTTTAATGAAATCACCAACGATCCATACCTACGGTTTGATTTGTTGCTAATTAAGTTTGTTTTCATGTTGCATGTTTACGTAAGGGTAAGATAATATACATATGTATGAGCGCATCTCGCCGTTAAACTTGATAGTTTGGTGAGTTTTCTAGTAAATTAAAGCTAAAGAAATTGTACCTGTGATTGAATAAATAAAATAAATAAAAACTCATCATAACGAACAACATTTACTATGGGAGCAACCACAGAGTACATTATTATAACTGGAGCAACCCTGAAATCGCGAAAAAAATCTGCTGTTTACTACATTTTGTCGATTCGTGTGAACACAAATGTAGGGAATAGCTGTTTTTTATTAGATTTCAGGGTTGACCTCGTAGTAAAAGTTGTTCGATAGCACTCAATAAATAAGCTCTTCAAATATGACCACACACGTATATCGGGAGATCATCAGTATTAACGGCGCGCGAACTGGGCTCTTTGGTCATCATTGCTAGAAACCACTGGTCTTGCTGTTCTCATGGAATATAAATTCCCATGAAACTTCATAGAGCATCTTAATCATGGAAGGGACTAGGTTGCTATCCGCGGCTTTAAGTTTGATCAGATAGGTCCTTTTTACTAAAACAAATCTCATAGATACAAAAAATACAACAAAAATGTTTTATACACTTATTTTTCATGTTATATGATGGCGAAACGAGCTAAAGACCCACCTAATGTTAAGCGGTTACCTTTGCCCATAACTACTGCAATACCAACTAGTCTGTTACCTGAATGGTACTGCAAGTCGGTTCGCCAAACTGAGACATGAAGACGGAAAGTCTCATGTGATCATTCAATTTGTAAAAATATACCATATTTAGAAAATGGGTTCTTGCAAATGCTAGATTGTCAAGTATGCGAATGCTAAGAGATAGATTTTTAGCCGGTTGCAAATTTAGCCTGCCGCTGAGAAAACTCTTTCTTGAGCTGACGCGGACTTGATTTTATATGATTCGGTCGTCTGTATCGAATCGAAAATCATGGCCAGGTTCTTGCTGCAATTGCACCTCCAATATCATCCTCAGAATTTAGTTGCACGATTCCAAAAACAAAGATCCTATATCTTTGTTTTTGTAATCGTGCAACTAAATTCTCGACATTTAATTCTTTGCCTATTTGAAATAAAAACTAACTAATAACTAGAAATTATCGAAACACTGATGTTTCTAAATCTAAGTCGATAAAATTATAATGTATAAGTCTGATGTGTAACTTAAGTTGACTAGACAAGAAAACTTGTCAAGTTCATAGATATTGTAATTTTTCATCATAATTCAATAATTTGACTCGTGGAATTGGAATTGGTGGATTTGGAATCGTGTATAGGAACTTAGTTCTGGGATTGAAGACCTTTCTATACACCTAATTAAAACTAATATGATTAATTGTAAAATGTTCCGTGTGGTGCCGGACGTAAAGAATTGCACCAGCCTATATCTTCTCATGGGTGTCGTAAAAGGCGACTAAGGGATTCACCAGAGGATGGGCAGCAGCGTTCTCTGAGTATTTAACCAACCAACTGCGATCGCCAACCCGCCTGCCAAGCGTGGCGATTATGGCATATCCCCCCAATATATGCTTGGGGGAGGCCTGTGTCCAGCAGTGGACGTCTTACGGCTGAAATGATGATTAATTGATTTTTTTATTTCTTACTTATGTATTCCTTACCTTCGTGACATTAATAATGTAATTATAATATAGCCCTTAATTGCGTAACTCAATCTTTTAAAACAAATAAAATTATGTCTCGAATATCTGTAATTTTAAAACAATAGTTACTTAATAGCTTAGTAGTTTTAAAATACTACCACTCCTTAAAAGTAAGGCCGGTTGAACTATATCGATAATGCGGAAACGTCCATGTCACATCACTAAAAATCACCCCTACACGTGTCAATTTCGCACATAAACTCATTTTGCTTTCGGTGACGTGATAATGAGGTGACAGTGTCTCTATTACGTCAGTATAATACCTTTATGATATACCCTGTGTTCACAAAACGAAATAAATGAATTGAATTGAATTGAATTTCATTACTCACTTTGCATTCGACTACGGGCAATGGCGGACGTTAAAATAGCTCCGGCTTCGGCGCTCTGCCGCCTAAGTTTAAATAATTATGTCCATGTTTCAATAGATTTATGATACAAAAAGAGAAACCGTTGCCAGAGAAGATGGTAGATGATATGAATACATCGTAATATAACGCTTTTAGTACCCGCATATTTACTTATAAGGTTTTATTCAAAACATCACACACGTGCTTCCACTTCCCTTGCTCGGCGGCAACTGAGCAGCTATATAATGTACTCTGTGCAACTGAGCAAGAGAGCAGTATGTAAACACTCACTCGCGCTCGCGCTGCCCTTTACTTTGACTTCCGCACGAAAAACCGCTAATTTGGGGAGCGCCGGCAGCGCGAGTAGCAGCGGCAGGAGCAGGACAAGGGACCCGTTTCCATACTCGCGCTACCCACTTCCATGCCCACTTCCCTGCTCAATTGGGCTGAATGTAAATGTGCCATTAAACGATGGAACTATAACAATGTGTTGTATTAATTAAATGCTACTGTATGCGAGATGGAGGATGCAGTTATCCTCATCACTCACATATTGGCGCTTTTATCATAGATGACGCTATCTCTATGTGACAGGGTCGGGGTGAATATTCAAAAAATCTTAACTAAAATTTAGAAAGTCGTTAATCTCTTGAGTTTTTTAACACGATAATAGTTCCAATTGATTTTTTCTTGTGATTTTGTCTCATAAGACATTCATCATTAGACAAGATCACAAGAATAAAAACAATTGGAACTATTATCGTGTTAAAAAAACTCAAGAGATTAATAACTTTCTAAATTTTAGTTAAGATTTTTTGAATATTTACCCGTCTACTCGCGTTTGACGATATTCGATTAAGTAATCATAACATTAATTGTACAATTTGCTACTACGATTCTGATTTGTTTGAAATAAATTCCGCAAATTTTTGACTAGACATGACGCGCTCTTATTGTCTTATTTCTTATTTATCTGTGTAAATCAATAGCCGCCGGATTAACCATTAGGCAGAGTAGGCAACTGCCTAGGGGCCCCGCATCGGCTAGGGCCCCGCGCGCCCACAAAAGTAATAGGAAATGTTTCGTACAGTGAAAATTTAATTCGAAGATTTTGCTTTTTTTCGACGCATGCTGTGAGTTGACGAAACACTTCATACTTAAAGAACAGAACCATCTAATATCGAGTAGAAGAACTAATAATATGGATGCATTACATAGCGTATTGTATGATAAACAAAAGTTTTGAAATCTTGATCTGTAATAGCGATTTGTGAGTTTTGCGACCGTGATCCCTTCATCAACTTGAAAAGAGCTGATGATCTTCAAACGGCTGAAAAGGGGCCCTGAGAATTGCATTGCCTAAGGGCCCCGACATGGGAATAGAACAGTTTCAAAATTGGATAGCAAATTGTAAATGTATTGGATCTCTGTAAGGTTTAGCTCGATAATACGCTGATACGGTAATTTCTCATTTAACCAACACATTATTAAAATACCATCACTGGTCACTGAGGTATCATTAATTATATAAACTAAACTTATTTTAACTATCGCTTCCTTTTACTAATAGTAGATATAAGAAAGGGATGGCAACAATTTTAGAACTGTCAAATTAGTCGGCATTTTTTACATACTAGTTGTGATCTCGGAACGTGTCCACTAAACTACAAAGAAATGTAACACGTAAACTAATTTGACAGTTCTAAAATTGTTGCCATCCCTTTCTTGTATCTACTATTAGTAGAAGAGAGCGATAGTTTAAAATTAGTTTAGTCCGTGAACAAGAGAATCGGCACCATTAACCCTAACTAATTCTAATTTGTGTTCTGGACATTCGCCCTGAACCCTTGCCGATCGTCGGCGGTGTAGTGCACGGTGCGAGTCTTGCCGTCCGCGTCGATGTAGCTGTAGAACCCGTGGACGTTGCCGCCGTCGCGGCTCTCTTGCGCAGATTTAATATCGCCTGTGCTCTTGTCCTGGAAAAAGAGAGAAGAGAGGTTCAGATATTGCGTTTGGGGAAAGAGTAGAGATAGTGACGTAACAATTTAAATTCAATTACGTTTTTAAATTTATTTACGTTTTAATTGAATTTTACGTCTATGGGCTAGTTGTTCGAGTGTCAAACTGCTGATCACGAGGTCGTGGGTTCGATTCCCACAGGACACAAATATTTGTGGGATGAACATACTATGAACATATATCTACATATTTAGCTTACTTATATATAACTAGATCTTAAATCAATTGTGTAATAAATTATTTAAACGTAGCACATGGCAGGGTTTCCATAGTACGGGCTCTAGTACTAGTACTATTAGATATTCTGTGCTCCAGTCTCTCAAAGGAGCTTCTACGCACCCATATTTTTCGTCACGTATTTCTAAGGTATTTGTAGTAAGCTAGCCTTTGTGAAAAGAGAAATACATTTTTATGATTATAATCAATAGGGATTTCTTATATAAATTTGAAAATAAAACAAACCGGTCCTTTCTAGTTCATGGTTTGGATTTAAGTAAGAAAATGATAAATAAATACAACTTTTGATTACTATGAACATCGAATTTTCATAGTAAGAATGTCTCAAATACCACAAAATGTTATTTATTACGCCTGACATTCAGCTTCAACTTCAACCAAATCGGTGGTTAACAACCATTCCCTTTGTTTTACACATCAATTGTTTTAAGTTCATCCAGATATGATTAAGTTCAAAATCGTGCAAGTATTAAGAGCTTATTTGGCTACAAACACGGATAAATTGGCACTTCATTCTAGGTATGTAATTGTATTTAAAAATCAGTAATAATAGAGTGCTAAAGCACTCTATTATTACTGATTTTTATAGCTTTAATACATGATAAGAAACAGTATAACGTTACATTTTTACTGATTTATTAATGAAAATAATCGAACTCGATTATTATTTTTATTCATAAACATAACACTCGTTCTATTTAAGATCTAAAACCCGAAATCCGTGATCCAGCACTGAGGTAATATGTACTACGTACCAGAGAAGACACCTCGAAAAAAATGTTTGTAGCACGTTTTAGAGCTCCTACACTCTCACTCGCTTAGCCACGCTCGCGCCGCGCGTGCTCCGCGGCCAGCAAGTTGTGCTAAATTTTTTGTTCCTGATGTCTGCTCCAGTACGTAGTACATATTACCTCAATGTGATCCAGGAACTTTGTCCACGTTTCCGGAAGTAAGTCGAAAACAGGATTTTGGTAATAGGCATTTAGGTATTGTCTTTTCAGCATATAAAGTTGTTTAAACACAGTTTCATCATCATCATCAGCCCATTATTGTCCCACTGCTGGGGGAACTCGGACACGGGCCTCTTCTCAGAACCAACGACAAGTATTAGGCCTTAGTAAACATCGTGAGGAAACCTGCACACCTGAGAGTGCTCCATACAGTTCTCAATGGTGTGTGTAGTCCGCCAACCCGCACTAGGCCAGCGTGGGGGACTAAGGCCTTAGCCTTCTCGTACTGAGAAGAGGCCCGTGCCCAGCAGTGGGACAGTAATGGGCTGGCTATGTTATGTTGTAAACCACACTGGATTGCGGTCGACGATGGTTCACGCTTGCACAACAAAAACCTATTCACTCGAGCCTTGAAGACCACCAGATTATACATAATATCGGGAAACACAGACGGCAAAGCATTCCACTCCTTAGCGGTACGCATAATAAAAGTGTTAGAAAAACGTTTCGTGCGTAAGAGTGGAATAACAACCGTGTAAGGGTGGTGTATGTACAAAAAGTAGAGCATAGAACGAAAAATATATTAACGAAAATGGTGATTGGTTACGCCCGCTATAACATAACATAACCAGCCCATTACTGTCCCACTGCTGGGCACGGGCCTCTTCTCACTACGAGAAGGCTAAGGCCTTAGTCCCCCACGCTGGCCTAGTGCGGGTTGGCGGACTACACACACCATTGAGAACTGAGCACTCTCAGGTGTGCAGGTTTCCTCACGATGTTTTCCTTCACCGTTAAAGCAAGTGATAATCGAATATAAATCCGCACAAGAATTCTAAAAGTCAGAGGTGCGGGCCGGGATCGAACTCACACCCTCCTGCATGGAAGACAAGCGTTCAACCGCTAGACTATCACTGCTAGTATACGCCCGCTATACAGGAAACTATTGAACTAATTAAATTCGTGTAACCTTGTAACAATAATAAAATTATGCAAATTAACTTCCTAGGTTATATTTCTAAATCTATTTTGAGCCTAGACATTAGGTACAAAAGATAAGAATCCTGCCTAGGCGTCGATCATTCGTGAGCTAGAGTTGTTAAGTTAGCCTTCCTGTGTTTTAGACAAAGGCTTGTTAAATGTCTAAGTTATAATTAATGTCAGTTCAGCTTTTGACAGACACTGGGTGTGGCAATTTCAAGGCCATGTGTTTTTTAATAAAAGGCTTAGTATGTTCTAGATAAATCCTTGCCTCATTTAAGATTAGGATAAAGTTGAATACATTTTAATTCTCTCGTCACAACCTCTTGACAGGTTTAAAAGAGGTCGGTTTAGCCATAGAAATATGGGTTTAGCAATATTTGGTTTTGAATTAAACCTAGATTAAATTGTACTTTGGATAGAGGATTTGATCCTGAAAAAAGTAGTTTTTAAGGTACCTCAAAAGGAAAATACGGAACCCTTATAGGATCGCTCACGTGTCTGTCTGTCTGTCCGTCTGTCACAGCTTATTTTCGTTGAATACCAGAAGTTTTTTCCGCGATATCTTTGTCGCTCCTTGCAAAGCATGAATAGATAATAAAGAAAATATACGAAAATCGAGCATGGCCCTAAAATAAAATAAAAAATTGCCTACCGATCGAAGATCGTAAGTTTTAAAGTTCTCACAAAAAAAGGGAATAGTTTGGAACCCTTTTTTTTCCATTGGGGAAATCCTCATGGACGCACTCCGCCCGGGGTAGGCGGAGCCAGTGTCGGACTCTTACCGACTAAAACCACCACGGTGTTCCTTCAACTACCTTAGCCGGGGGCGTGGGAACCCGTGAGTATTTACACAACCACCCCCGACAGGTCCTGGCCCGCCACAAGCAGGCGAGCCCCTTCTCCCCGTGCGGCTTAACGACGGCCGCACCCTCCTCTGTGGCGCACACGGAACACTACACGCCACCTCACCTCATGGGCCTTTACCAGCTACGCCAGCTGCGCCAACTACGCCAGCTACGTCAACTGCTGGTCGGGCAGCAGACTACCCCGAGTCTGCTGCTCGCAGGCCCATCCTCCTGTAATGTTTATAGAGGTTTTCTTCCTCGCGGTCCGGGCGGTAAAGCGAAGACCCTCGGTCCTAAGAGGCGCGAGAACACTACTCAGCAGGCACTCCTGGGATTACGAGACCGACGGGGGCAGGGAAGGACAGTCCCCCCGTTGCCTGCCCAGTGGCAGGGTGAGTGCACACCGGGCCCGCCCCTGCTCCTCCACAGTGCCCTCTGCTTTCTCAGAAGGACACGCAGAGCAACTTCCCATTGGCCCACATCGGGCCCCTCCCGTGCCAGAATATTCGCCACAGGCAATAAGGTCCCCCGGTCCAAAGGAGACTTATTGCCCGTACCCAGGGTGCACCGGCCCAACAGCTGCCGATCCCTCTAGACGTGTCCAGAAGGACAAGCAGCCGTCAGACACACGTGGAGGTTTTCTGGCCAGCACCCCAATAGTTTGGAACCCTCTCCGCACGAGTTCGACTACACTTGACCGAGTAAAAATGAATAAATTATCTTTGAAATGCCACCATAAAGCCTGGTTAATAAGTTGAGAATAGATCATATTACCGCTGGGTGTGCAGCACATATGTAGGTATATACCTCCTTTTAAAAGCGAGTTTGCACTGACGAAACATTCACATAAAAACATGTTGAAAAGTCAGTTTTCTGTCAATGTATCGAATCGCGTTCGCATTATCACACAACTTGTTAAAACGAAACTTGTTTGACATTTCATATGTCTATTGACATGTTTCACAATTAATTTCGATACACTTCAAAGTATCTGCTTTCGGCCATACATGTTTACTGACCTCAGTGGATAACACAAAAAACGAGATTTATACAAGTTTTGACACATGATTAAGCATCAGTGCGAACGTCAGCCGTGACAAATCTATAGACAAACATGTCAATGTATAAGTTTTTAGTCAGTGCAAACACAGCCAACAACAAATCTTGAAATCTGTCAAAGAATTTACCCAGTTTTCTGCAGTGCGAACGTAACAATCAACAAAACAAGTTGTGACATTAGTTTCATATGACAAGTTTCGAGACATTACATGTTAAATGTTTTTTGGTGCAAACCCACAGTAAGAGATCCTAATATGTGGTTGTCGGTTGTAGGGTACCTATGTCGTGCATTTAGGTTTTACTAAACCAAATTAGTTTAATGTGTTATTGGGTTTTTTCATTAGGAAATTCTCAGTAGCAGCCCGGAGTCTGGATTTGTGCCCGGTTAATGGCAATAGGCTCGCCCCCTATTACATGGGACTTATAACATAACTGGCGAAATGTGGGTTTAATATACACCTCTGCCTACCCCTTCGGGGAAATACAGGCGTGATGTTATGTTATGTTGTTGTTGTTTGTAACCGGACTACATCACGTATATTATTTATATTGGTTTTCCTGACGTTTCGTGTGAGTGATTACTGCGTGCATCGAAACGATTTAAATAATAAAAATTGATTTTTTAGAAATATCTGTAAAGACGCTAGTCATCTTACGGCCAAAATTAATATCCAATCTATCCACGATTTGCGCTACTAGAGGTAGAAATTTGACATAAGCTCCATACAAAATATGTCAAATTCAAATTTCTATCTCTAGTAGGGTAAATCGTGGATAGATAGCAGGTCTGCTGGAAGAAATTTCTTATAGAAATAAGCAGTGCCTTTGTACTATTGATTTCTATGTACTTTATTATTACTTTAAATTAGTTAAAGTTCGGCTTATTCTTTAAAAATAAATACGATTTTGACAACTTCAAGTCATCAATGCCACTTAGAATTTCGTTCGGAATCGTGTTCACGAAATTCAAGAGAGCACAGAGGGTCGCACGTGGATCTATATAGGTACAGTACGCGCAATTTAACTTGACCGGAGTGAAGTTGACACAAAACCGTTGCAGTAATCATTTTATGGGTGTCAGTTGGAGGCGGGAGGTGGGGAAACATGCACAGAACCTAACTTCACACCGGCCAAGTTATTTTGCGCGTACCGTTTGTACCGTCGAAAGACAATCCGGCTCGAAGGACCATGTTGTTGATTGGGGTGTTAATTAAGTAGTGGACTGTATATAGATAATAAGCGTGGTTTATTGCTTCTTAAATTACAAAACGAACGCGAGAGCCCACCACCGACAACGATTTATGATTCTCACTATTTTAATTTAATTATTGTTTGCCCGGGAAAGCTAGTTAGTACATATTTAACAACTCAACGAATCGTAAAATGTGTTTAAATAAATGCTTATTAATTTAAATAAATTCTACGATTCTTTTGGGAAATAATTGGAATTTTAAAACTTGTGGTTGTTTCTAATTTAAATAATTTCAACACAAATCCCAATGACATAAACATAATTATTCAAAACCATTACAAATTGCTCTAATTATAGTATAGGTTCAAAAAATCGCTATCAAATTTCCTTTCTGAAGGCTTCGCATAAACCTTATAGCAATGAAGCAAAACTAAACTTTATCTAATTAAAATAAGCTTTATTTTAGAACAGTAACAAGTTTCAGTTAATTGTAGACCCAAAATAAAATAAAATACACTTTGGGTAGTTAATATAAGGTCGTTTTTCGAATAAGATATTTGCGTAGGTGTGACGGACAAGTACAAGGTTGTAAGTTAAAAGTAAAGTTTGAATGCGTATACGCATTCATGCGTGTGTACACTCTACTGAGTAAGGTCAAGAACGTGCGTTTGTTACGGAATTCATATAATTGTTTAGATTTCCTTATTGTTGATATGTGATTGGATATGTTCGCGTTATCTTTTTTGTGAACTTGAAAAAGTAGTCATTATCCTTGAACGGTTCAGCACAAAATTAATTAAACATTATATAAGTAATTAAACTGTGTTAATACAATAAACTGATTGTATGTAGGTACTAGTACTAGGTACCTTCTTTGTTTTTTTATTGTCTTGTTTCCAGTTTTAAACTTAAGTTTAAACCAGCAGGTTGGTTTTTACGACCTCCGTTCTTTCGAGGAATTTTAATGTACTTCTTAGGTACTTACCTACTTTATTTTAATGCGTTTAAGTATAGTAGGTATAAACCTCTAGTAATTGTAAAACAATTAGCAGTTCTTTTGTGATGGGTTTTCCTCTTAAAAGGGTTTAAAGTGTGTTTTGACGACGACTGTGGGCTGGTGGTTCGAGTGTCGGACTGCTGATCACGACGTCGTGGGTTCGATTCCCACAGGACACAAATATTTGTGTGATGAACATAAGTGTTTGTGTTAGTCTGGGTGTTTCTTATGTATTATACGTATGTATTTAAATAAATAAATAAAAAGTATATAAGTATTATATCCATTGTCTAGTACCCATAGCACAAGCTCTGCTCAGTTTGCCCAAACCATCCTAAAGTTACATAATTAGAACTTTCTCTCGAAAGACTTCAAGATTTTAGATAACTCTAACATTGGTAGAAGGAATTAATAACTTATCTATCCAGGATATGCCCTACTAGCGATAGAAATTTGACATAAGTTGTAACGAGCTTATGTTAAATTTCTATCTCCAGTAGGGCAAATCGTGAATACATAGGATGTTATTAATCTAGGCGTAATTCAGTAAACTTTAGGATATTTCCCAATTGTACATAATTCGGTTCACTTTTTTAAAATATAAGTAAAACTTGTTGGCTACATTCACATGTGAATATAGACTGGAGTATCTATCAATTTCCTATTCAATAAAATAGATAAGTATTTATGACGACGTCTGTGGTCTAGTGGTTCGAGTGTCGGACTGCTGATCACGAGGTCGTGGGTTCGATTCCCACAGTTCACAAATATTTTTGTGATTAACATAAGTGTTTGTGTTGGTCTGGGTGTTTCTTATGTATTATGAGTATGTATTTACAAAGAAAAAAGTATATAAGTATTATATCCATTTTCTAGTACCCATAGCACAAGTTCTGCTTAGTTTGGGACTAGATGGTGTTGTGTAAAAATGTCACAAACATATTTATTTTATTTATTTATATTTATATTTCAGCAGAAAATATAGAAATACATATAACGTTTTTCTTTTTTTTATCGAAGAATTAATTCTGTTATTATTAGGTCTCTCAGTCACTGTCACGATCGTTAATCATTTATAATAGGTTACATTTATGATACTAAAACAATATGGTAACTTTGATCCGAAATAAATGTTACATTATATAATAATTTCTTAGGTTTTCGCGATCTCTACACATTATAATAAAATAAGTTTACGTTTAGTTACGTTTCGAAAGCTTTGCAGCGTTCGTGGTCGCAGGAAGACTAACGGCCAAAATTAATATCCCATCTATCCACGATTTACCCTACTAGAGATAGAAATTTGACATATTTTGTATGGAGCTTATGTCAAATTTCTATCTCTAGTAGCGCAAATCGTGGATAGATGGATATTAATTTTGGCCGTAAGATGACTAGCGTCTTTACAGATATTTCTAAAAAAACAATTTTTATTATTTAAATCGTTTCGATGCACGCAGTAATCACTCACACGAAACGTCAGGAAAACCAATTTAAATAATATACGTGATGTAATCCGGTTAAACTTGTTTAATTGTTATCATCATCATCATCATCATCATTTCAGCCGAAAGACGTCCACTGCTCCGTATACTGCTCTGTATAGGCCTCCCCCAAGCATCGCCACAACAACCGGTCCTGCGCTTTCCGCATCCAGCGGATTTCCGCGACCTTCACCAGGTCGTCGGTCCACCTTGTGGGGGACCCACACTGCACCTTCCAGTACGCGGTCGCCACTACACTTTATTGTTATATTAAATTATTATTATATCGAGAAAATTAAACCCAGCTAACATTCATCATCATCTGTTACCTTTGCCAACCATTTCTGTACCATGTGCTTTGTTGAATATTTAATAGTTATAAAATGTTTAGCAAAATGCAAATAATTTTTTTTTTTTTTTAAAAACGCAATTAGCGAAACACCAAAACCACGTCCTTGATTCATTGTTACGCACAATCTTACGAAAGTTGGGTACCTATATCTCATTACCATTACGTAATACACACACACACACACATACACATTTCGTCCACACCTGTGGACCACACCTTCGCCTCACTTCCTACATGGCAATGAATTCCGACCGCATTCTTATTGTACGAGATACAATGACGGTGACATACACAGAGTAATAATATTGTTCAGTGTAGAAGGGGCCATGGATATTGTGAGATTTTTAGCAAACGTGTTTGGAATTAGGTCCGATGAATGAAGCCTACTCTCTCTAGTTTGTATTTGTTATTGTTCTTACGTCAGCTTCATGCATAATGAATTCGATGTTTTGAATAGAAAAAGCTAACAAGGGTAACAGAACTAAGTAGAAATAATTACATAATGACTAGGCGTAAGGATCTGCATAATGTTCTGTGTGTGTAGATGAGATCTCAATTATTATACTAACACTTACCGCAAATAAACGAATTCAATTCATAACTTTTCTTAACCATTTTTTGGGTGTTAAGTTGGAAAAAAATTAACCAGAAATCAAGACTGCATTAAAAAGTGGAGGCTGTTCTCCAAAAATTTCAGACAGTCATGAATTCATGATTTAGTTGACATTATATTGCTGAGCTGGACACCCATTTGGTACAACACTAACCCCCAATTTCTGGAAGGCTGATCAATTTGATTTATTGTCAAATCTAATGTCAGCGTCTGTGATTGGCCGGCGAAAATGTTAACAACCAATCACATCGCTTGACCTAAGATTTGACAGTCGAATAGTTAATTTTTACGTTGACCAGCCTTCCAGAAACTGGGGGTGAGACACATATCACACTTTTATTGTCTTTTTACTTGTATGTCCTGTGTCTTGTTTTTGTACTAAACAAACGTTTAATAAACAATCGTCAATCACCGCGGTACCGAGAAGCTACTGAAAAAATTGGAAAAAAATCGAGAATCATTAACCGACCTGAAAGTCTTACCTAGAATCACTACACACTAACTCAGCAACCTACTAGATCTCGAAACCGGATTTAAAAAAAAGCTCAAAGCTTTGGCTCAATTGCTTCCACAAATAGATAGTTAATAATAGTTAATAGTTATTTATTTTGTTAAACTTGGACTAGATTACATGGAAGGATTTAGCACAGGCTTACTTTTAAGTACTTATTTAATCTAGTTAAAGGGTAGAGTACTGTTCTCCTAGATAGGCAACAAAGTAACCTGTGTTTAGGAGAGACAGTTCCGATCCCCTATCGATATGGAAGGAAAAAAAAACCACAAATAGATAATTTATCTTCCGTGACTGACTGACAGACTGACTGACTAACGGCCAAAATTAATGTCCAATCCATCCACGATTTAGCTTACTGGAAATGGAAATTTGACATATTATGTATGGAACTTATGTCAAATTCCAATCTCTAGTAGGGCAAATTGTGGATAGATTGGATATTAATTTTGGCCGTAACTGAAATCGCATAGCCTAAATTAGTAGACCTAGAGATTTGGAATTTGGAGAATATATTCCTTGAGTTCTCTAGAGGTGCATTAAGGAGGGATTTGTTGGGAATTCCGTCTCTAAACTGGTGACAAGGGGTGGCAATGTTCGTATGAAGAAACATTTTTTTTATCGACGCACGGGTTTGCTTTGAGGCTGCGGGCGTTGGTTACAGTCATATAAAATGCAAGTAATGTTTCTCAAATGAATAAGTTAGCTTAAGCAAGTTGTCAAACGGACACCAATAAACTAATTTATTTATTACCATGTCACATGACGTTCTACTAATATTAATTAGTTTTTTTAAACGGAAAGTCCTTGCTATTTGACAAATAACTAATGAGATTGCACCAGAAGATACATGTAGTACTATTAATAATAGTGCGCAAGGCCTATTAATACTCATAGCTATTAGCCTCATTTTATAATCAGAAGTGTATAAAATTGACGACTAATGTAATTTACTGTCCTGGCCATGCTTGCCCTGGGTTCTATTCTTCGGTCAGGCAAATTGTTATTAAATTCTTAGTATTTTGAAAATGAGGAATCGCTTGCTATGTGGATCAACGAGTGCATGTATGTGGATATAAATTCAGTCAGTCAAGTAAATAATCTAATTATGACACAAACATACAAATCATACAGACCGGTGAATAAATCTGTAGGCCTATTAGTACAGTCGGCAGTCGACTGCGCGTCAATGGTAACGATTGAATTAGTAAACCACTCTTACTGCTTACGAAATAAAGACGCTGTCAATGTTAAATTGTTACCAATGCCACTGACGTGCGGTCGACCGTACTATGATAAAATTGTTTTGTACGAAAATCGTACCGCCATGATTAGCGCAGCAAGTTAATCGCTCAACCACTGCGCTAAACAGGCGTATTGATAAAAACGTTTATTTATAAAACAAATAATCGAAAACCTCTTAAGGAGTCATTGTACTCGTCAGTATTAACAACTTTTATTATGGGACCAACTCAAAAATCGTGAAAAAAAAATCTGCTGTTCCCCACATTTTATTGATTTATGAACACAAATGTAGCGAACAGCTGAGTTTTTTCCCCAATTTCAGGTTTGGACCCAATACACAAATGTAGCGAACAGCTGAGTTTTTTCCCCAATTTCAGGTTTGGTCCCATAATAAAAGTTGTTCATACTGATGAGTACAATGAAACAAGTTATTTCAATAATACGTTGTATAGTGCAACAAAACATGATTTTATAATAAGAGTAACCATGGAGCTTCTTCTGCCTATTCTTTTCCTTAGGATGGGCATTTCACTTTTCATACTATTTTTCATTTATAACTTTTAAAAGCGCCGGTTAATGGTCTAATTGAAATAAATTATTTGACTTTGGCTTATTAAATATTATCATTTATTTATTTATTTATACTTAAAATTTGGTATTCAGCGAAAATCCTCAAAGTAGAAAAAAATTGCTTTGAAAATTTGTACTATTGTATGAAAGAAAAAGTAAATAAACTTAAGCACCTACAAATGAACTTAAAACTTCCTGTAACCTTTGCATGTAATATGTATATTTTGTGTATGTGTGGCAAAATAAATGGTTTAACTAGGACAGAAGTCTGGAGGGAATTGTGTTTGCGGAGCGAAAATATTTAATCAAATTTCAAAACAATATTACAATAATTATTATAACATTTAACACAATTTCTAAATGTTTCATGCTGTTATTTATCTCTGTTTATTTTAAATAGATATTTGCTTAATATATAGTAACACCGTGCTTAATATAGTCTGCCTAGCAATTTTCGTCAATTATATTCACAACAGCTATCAGAGTATCAGAGAAAGTGTTTTATCTAGAATGCGTAGCTTGTCGCGTGAAAGTATAATAGCTAAAGTGACGCTAAAGCGAACAAAACGACTGTTTTAACTACTGAAGTTAACGAGCTCATTGTATGGTAAATTTGGTGAGTTAAGTATTATGTAAGAACCGAAATAAGCATTCCGTTCTGTCACATGCGGGCTGCGGTATTAGCAGAAAAGAGCCGACGAAAAAAGAAGGCTTTTGCAATCGTGTAAGAATGTTTAATGAACTTATAATAGACTTTATATATTCTAACCACAGATAATATAATACAATACTAGTTCTAACAGAAGAACATTTGATCAGAGTGTACTTATAATAAATAAATAAGAGGAGGGATAAAACGCATGTAACTATTAGGGTGATGAATATGAATGTTCGTGGATGGAGAGGGAGAGGGAGATTAAAGAAAAGATGGATAGTTTTCGTTAGTAATAATATTAATGAAAAGAGAGTAAAAGAGATGGCTGATAGAGGAAAATGGAAGATGAAGATAAAAAAAAGCTCCAATCCCAAGTAAATTGGTCCAGGGTAGAAAAATGATGATGATGATGACGAGTATGCTTGCAGAAGTCGGATTGATTACAGAAATATTAGATACGAAAATTGTCGAAAGCCGTGGTTTGGACGTGCTACTTCGATTGCGATTTATCAAAAAATTTGTTAATCAAATCAGCCCTCTGGCCTTTCCCAAGATTAGTTATTCGTGAAGCTAGTTTGGAACGGAGTTAACTCACCGCCTAATTCTCCGCACGACAGACCTCGACTGGTTCACGACATGGTATAGGTATGTGTCAAAATATTCCATGGTTTGTACCATAAAGGTATTATACTGACGTAAGAAATGTCTTTGGTTTGTACAATGTCTGTTGTCAAAATGACGGGAGCTCTTGAAATCCAATGCAAGTTTTTTAATTTTGAACGGAGGAAATAAATGAAACAGCTTTTCTAGCGTGGGTGTAAAACAACGATTTTTAGGTCAAGAGAAACGGTCGGACAAAGTTTCATGAAACTGAACTGAAACTGAACTAAAGTTTCACTGGTCCACCAGTGAAATGCGATAGTGATGTCGATGAAAACTGAAATATGGTTGAACTGAACTCAGCTTCTTTAAGAAAAATCAAAATCAAGAATTATCCAATGTATTAATCCATAATATGATTTATCTGTGTACCAAGTTCCATCGAAATCCGGTCAGCCGTTTCAGCGTGATTAAAGGACAAAGAAAGAAAGAAATAAACAAACAAATATCTATACTTTCACATTTATATTATTAGGATGAGTCTCTTGGTAGCCAAGAGTCATCTATTCATTATTATTTCACCCGTTTTCCGCTCACTACGACTGGTTTTGAGTTGTTTTCATCCATTGACCTGATAGTCCATAGATGCCTCATAACAGGCGAACGATGTCTATCAATACATCAGACTATTAGATCTGATATAGTTCGTCACTATTCGCCAATTCAAAACTTCATATCAGTTGCGACCACTTATGTGAGCCGTAAATATTTCCGCGTTAGTGAATAGCCAATAGCCGCCTTGGTAGGGCCAATCGGATTGCAGTACCCTGCTTCCACGTACCTAAGCTAGTTGATAGAATTAATTGTAAGCATTCAACGGGCCATGGAGGGTGCTATGCTCGGCATAAACCTTCTCGACCGAGTCCGAAACACCGAGATCCGTCGTCGGACGAAAGTCTTCGACGTCCAGCGACCACACAGGGCTGTGTGGTCGCTGTCGACGTCGGTGATAGGGCGATTAATCTAAATTGGAGTTGGGACATCTGGCTCGGCGTAGAGATGGCCGATGGAGTAAAGCGTTGACCGAGTCGTGGCCAAGGTCAGGTCGGAGAAATCCGGGCCTTCCGAAAGCGCGCTGGGTTGATGATATCGCCAAAGCCGTAGGAAACATCTGGATGAGGGATGCACAAGATCGAAGAGGCTAGCAAAAACGAAAGGAGGCCTATAGGCCTCCTTTCGTTTTTGCTAGCCTCTTTGGGCATTTTTTTGGGTATACCCAGCAGTGGGAGATACCGGGTTAGGATGATGGATGATGATACCTATTCAACAATAGGCGTCTATTGAGCTGTATGTATACTCGATGTTTCTTCCATCCAACAGCCCCTTGCAACCCTCATTATGTCGTCTGTCCATTTGGTGGTCTTTCTAGGCTCCATTCCCGGTTCGTGTTTGTGTTGGGATACTTCTACCTACACAAAGACTCAGTACTTTCAAGCCAGTTCGTCGGTTAAATAAAAAAAATTGACGACTTTAACCTTGAACTTAACACGATCACGACTTATTCTAATATAGTTGTCAAAACGTTTACTAGATTATTATTGTAACAATGTTGGTGCTCTAATGTCTTTTAATGACAAGTTGTGCTTGAACTTGACACTTGTTATGTAAGTAATGTTTTTTTCTAAGTATTCTGTTTTGTTAGTTTTAAAGAATTAAATGTGTACCAACATACGTATGAAAACGCTCAAAAAAAGGCTCATAAAATAGGTCGAGAAAATTATTTGAACATTACGATCAGAAATAGTTCGAAAGACTATGTTGTTGGGAAGGTACCCCGTAAGTTGACCAATCTGCTCAATGCCACAGGGTGTTATTGGGAAGGTACCCCGTAAGTTGACCAATCTGCTCAGTGCCAGAGGGTGTTGTTTGGATGGTATTCCGTAAATCTGCTCAATGACAAAGGGCGTTGGTGGGAAGGTACTCCGCATGCTGAACAATCTGGTCAGTTCCACAAGGTGTTGTTGATAAGATATCCCTTAAGTTGATCAATCTCCTCAATTCCAGAGGGAAAGTACCCCTTAAGTTGACCAAATTACTCAGTGCCAGAGGGTGTTGTTGGGAAGGTATCCCGTAAGTTCACAAACACTTATGTTCATCACAGAAATATTTGTGTCCCGTGGAAATCGAACCCACGACCTGGTGATTAGCAGGCCGACACTCGAACCACTAGACCACAGACGTCGTCGTTGTTGTTGGGAAGGTATCTCGTTACTTGACCAATCTGCTCAGCGCCACAGGGCAGTGTCAAAATGCCCATGGTGTCCGTTAAACCAGTTCAGATTTGAATGAAATCAATCTTAAACAAGTTTCAGAACTTCCAAATATTTGGCAACGCCTAACTCAGTATTGCTAAATGTACCGTACTTCCCGGAAGCATGTCAAAACCCCTGACACCAAGGTTTTGGCTGGACTGAGCAGCAAATGAAAGCTACCGTCACGCCCCAATACGCGTTGCATTGTTCACACTACATTTATTATGCATTTCTTAGTACTGATCGTTGCATAAAATGCCGGCGTTGGTGTTGCCAAATTTTAACAGTCAGTATAAAAGTACTTGATAAAAATCACTCTGACATTTCTGAAGGGATAGACAGAAGCGTAGGGTAGGGTGCCCCCCAGCCAGGTGGACCAACGACCTGATGAATGGAGCTGGGGGGGACTGGATGCGGAAGGCAGAGGACCGAGTGTTTTGAGTGTTGTGGAGCAATTTGGGAGATGCCTATATGTCCGTCAGTGGACTGCGATAGGCTGAGTTGATGAGGCTGAAGCGGATAAGTGAAGTCATGGTGAATTGTACGCTCGCAGTTTACGGTGATGACCTACATGCATTGGGTCACTTTCAATAGGAAGTGAAGTCTCGCTTAAAAAAATCACGGGGCACGCGCGATGTTCCTCAGCAGAAGTCTTAGAACAAGAAAGAAAGTCCTACGCCATATCAAATTGCAAAACATCGAATGCTTAATACATCGAGTGTTCAAAATATCAAATACCGTACCGCTAAAGAGTGGAATTCCTTGCCGGCAGTGTTTCATGAGAAGTATAATCTGGTGGTCTTCAAGGATCGAGTGAATAGGTTTTTGCAGGGCAAGCGTGAACCATCGTCGACCGCACCATCGCTTAACATCATGTGAGATGGCGGTCAAACGTAAGCCCGTTAATAATAAAATAAAAAAAACATTTTGTACATTCGATATACAACATTAGTTTTAGTATACTAAACCGGAAAAGGGGTCATTATGCACAACTTTTACTATAACGTACCAACCACAGAAATATAAAGAATGGTTGTAATCACAATTTTACTTGGGTTGCGATTCATGCGTGGCAACTTTCCGAACAAACTACGCCTTACATTTTGACGTCATTATTTAAAAAAAAATTACTTTACTCAAATGTACTTTACAGCTTTTGTTTCTGCAGTTAGAAACAGCACAATAAGGCATTTTTGCGGGTTTTTGTTACAGTATCTAAAGAAACAAGTCATAAGGCGTGCTGAGAAAGGCTTTGAAATATCCTGCACTATGGTGAATAGTGTTGCCACGCGCGCCCTGCCCACATGGCCATTCTATCTATTTCTGTGGTACACACGGCTACACATCAAGCTGTACAAATCCAGTATAGGCTGACCTCGCGTTCTAAGGAAAACATATACAATGCGAGGTCAGCTTATACTGGAAATGTACAGCTTGATGTGTAGCCGTGTGTACCAACCCTGAAATCGTAAAAAAAAACAGCTGTTCCATTAATGTCGATTTATGTGTAAGGCCTGAATCCTTCTCATTGTGAGAAGAGGATGATGGTGATGATGATGATGATGATGATGATGATGTGAATACACTGCAGGCAAGTTTTTGGAGTGACTACACAGAATCAGTAGACAACCAGGACGCGATGACAATTTTAGGCCAATATAGCGTATCAAATCAGATAAAAAGAGGCTAAAAATAAACGAATCTTAGTTCCGGGCGGCTTGCAATGAATTTTGATCGCTTTTTTGTCCCGAGAAATTATTTTTATGAGTTTTTGCGTTTGTTGTTGAATAATATAATCACTCTTATAATTCAATAGGTATGTAATTAAAAAAATTATATCTACTTGATGTCATTGGTGTAGAAGGTAAAGTGGAACCTACTCATATCCGGCTATCTTACACAAAGTTCAAAAGATGACTCTTTGAGAGAACACCAGAGTTACATGAAGGAAGATCTCACTTGGGGGGCTGGGCTAGAAAACCTCCTCGTGTGTCCGATAGCTGCTGGTACGTATCGAGAAATACGTCTGGGAGAACCAGCAGTTTGTTGGGCCAGTGCACCCTGGGCACGGGCAATAACTCTTCTTCGGAAGACCTTATTGTCCGTGGTAAATATTCTGGCAAGGAGCCCGATCTGGGCCAATGGGCCGTTGTTCCGTGTGTCCCTCTGATGTTAGCAGACGGCCCGAACCCGGGCCCCGGCCCGGGCGGGTGCTGCTGCCAATTGCTCCGTCATTGCGCAAATCGTCTCATTAACTTATATAAGTATTATTATAGGTACTTCTTTTTCAGAACTCAGCTAATAGACATACACAATTTTATTACACAAATATTAAAACTTAACCCTACTTCAAAAAGCCTAACAAAATTATTTACATACATTTTACACGTACCAATCAAGTTCGTAGTAAATAAGGCCATAGTCACACAGTCAGTGTCGTAAGTGTCGCTACCCACGTGGAGCGGACCGGTTCCAACAACTTTCTTATTCCCAATGAAGATTACGCTGATTTTTACGAGAATGTGTGAGATTTACATTATTAATATAAGCCTACATTACAAGCTTTATTTTGCCACATTTTGCGGGTGATGGTTATTGTGGTTTTTCGGTCGAGCCTTTTGTCATTATGACCTTGTTTTTGAGGAGGAATTAATTAAGAGGTCTCCGATTCTTCTGGCGGTCGGATATGGGAATTTATCCGGGACGAACGAACATAATTCTGAGCTCTTTACTAAACCTGGGAATTTAATTCAGAACCTCACGTTAGATGACCGCGTTGACGGTTTTCCTATGATGATGCAAGTCGGAGCGAACCGCCTAAACTAACGAGACGGTGAAATAAAACATACAATAATAATACAATAAGTAGGTATCCGACATTATTCATCATCATTGTCATCAGCCTATATTAGTCCACTGCTGGACATAGGCCTCTCTAATGGCACGCCACTGACATCGATCTTCGGCCACTCGAATCCAGTTGCTACCAGCAACCTTGCCAATATCATCGCTAAACCGAGCCTGAGGGCGTAGTCCTACCCTACGTTTACTGATTCGCGGTCTCCACTCAAGAATGCTTCTACCCCAACGACCATCGGTTCTTCGGCTAATGTGGCCGGCCCACTGCCTACTTCAGCTTGCTAATCCTGTAGGCTATGCCGACAACTTTGGTTCTCTGTCGGATCACCTAGTTTCGGATTCGATCCTTCAGATAAACTCCGAGCATAGCCCTTTCCATAGCACGCTGAGCTACTTTAAGCGACATTATTATGAAATACTATTTCCTCAAAATAACGTACAAAAAATCACACTTCACGCACGGATGTTTACTCTAATATTTTTTTGTTATGAAAACAGACCAACACGAGTGCAACACAATAAAAAACAATAGATTCAATTAGTAAATATTGTCGAGAAGACAAAGCTAATGTCATCAACTCGTGAATCGAACGCATTCTGAGCGCGTTTTCTACGTCTTGTAATCAAAAGAAACAAAGATTTATATGCAGGTAGACGAAATCGAGATAATCTTTTCGTATCTAATTACAAACACCGGCTACCCCACTCAAGGAGACCAGAAGTCTTTTGAAGGTTTCCTCCTCGAAGACAAAAAAGTCAGTTTGCGTTACCTACTATATACTTCTGGGTTTTTTTATGACATATGTGGGCAAACGATCTTGCTCGAGCAAGCGGATCACCTGATGCTCAGCAATCTCCGGCACCCATGGACATTTGCAACACCAGGGGAGTCGCCGATGCGTTGCCGATATTTTAAAATGACGTATGCTCTTTTCTTGAAGGCTCCCATGTCGAGAAAAAATTGTGGAAACTTAATAAAAAGTTCTTTTTGCTTTGTAACTACTGTTAGTTGTGATGTATTGTATCTATTTAGATTATGGCAATATTCTATAAAGGCCAGTCGTTTGCCAAGTAGTAACGGCTAATATCAACAAGCTGCGAGCTTTCTACCTCTGTGCATAGCTTGCAGCAGAGTACCACCTATATACAGTGTACTATGGGCGTATGAAAAGGGGAGGGGGGTGTTACGGGGACCGGACGATGACGGATCCTTTTTGACAATGATACTTCAAGAAAGAAGAAGGATGGCAGGCTTCTCAATTTTAGGATAAACTTTATGACAACTTTATAAATAACGGCAAAAAAATCTCACGAACAGTTTTTCTCGTAAAGCGAATCTTAGCAAGTGTATCTAAGGTTTTAAACATAAAATATTAAAATAAAATATCAAGCTACTTACATGGACTCCATACGAGAAAGTGTACTTAGGATGAGGGTCAAAATGATCATGTTCTAGCTGCTGTTCACGGTCCCTGGTGTAGTGCGCCAGGCTCAAGGGACTGCCCTTCACAGTCCGTAGTCTCTGGAACTTATACGGCTCCAACTTCTTATCACTTTGGAAATGTATTGACACGTCGTTTCCATCTAAGACTTTGGGTCCTGTCAGACTTTTTCCATCTTCGTAGAATATTTTTCCTATATTAAAGTTGTACGCTTCAGCCTCATGGTTTAACGGTCGGAACTGAGGTTTCTCGAAAAGTTTGAAGTTTCCATTTCTAAGGAAGAGTCTTCCAGCATCAGGTGTTGTGTGGTACTGTGATCGAGTTAATTTCTTGATGGCTTTAGTTCGTTCATGTTCTGGGAGCTTTGTGTCTGGGTCATCCAGAAACGCTATTACAGCGTCTTCGAGGTTCTTGTATGTTTGGTAAGCGAATTCTGGCTGTTTAGCTCCGGGCCCTGTGTCGTCGTATTTGTTCTCTAAGGCGAATTTGACTTGTGATTCTGATGCTACTTGCACTGTTGGATGCGCTCGGTGACGCTGTTGAAATCTCTGCCGCAGTGAAGTTGCTGATGACAGGACTAATAATAGAGGAACCTGTGGACAATAGGGTTTGGTCAGTGATTTTAATTTAGACAAACACTCTGAACAACAAAAAAATCATCAATATATTATATAACAATTTATTAGTTGGTCTGAGGACAAACAATAATAGGATTGTGTGATTGATAAAAGATCGAGACTAGTGCTGTTGTTTCTTATATTTAATGGTGTATTTTCTGCAATCTTGCGAATCTTCGGGTGCCAAACGAGACTCTATTACTCTCTTTACGCTGTGCGTCCGTCCGTCTGTCTGACACATCATCATTTCAGCCTTAAGACGTCCACCGCTGGACATAGGCCTCCCCCAAGCAAATGTTGGGGGGATATGCCATAATCGCCACGCTTGGCAGGCGGGTTGGCGATCGCAGTTGGTTGGTTAAATACTCAGAGAACGCTGCTGCTCATCCTCTGGTGAATCCCTTAGTCGCCTTTTACGACACCCATGAGAAGAGATAAGGGTGGTGCAATTCTTTGCGTCCGGCACCACACGGACGACACAGTCACTGTCTGTCACAGGGCTGTATCTTTTGAACGGTAATAGGTAGACGGTTGAAATTTTCTCAGAATATGTGTTGCTATGACCCCTATTACGATAAATACTGTCAATAAAAGTCTAAAACCAAAGGGGGTCCCCATACAAGAAACCTCGCAAAACTTTTTTTTTTCAACCATTTTGTTACTGCTCTTTCTTCAAAACGGTAATACATGTCAGCGTCAAACTTGGTCTGATTATAGTGGATACTATGTAGTATGTGGTTTACAAATACTAAAAATAGGGCAAACATACATAAACAAACATACATGTGGTGGTACCTGCGTAAGAAAGGAATGCAAAAATTCATATTTCGCGCACGGTGCGCTGATGTCTTTTGATGAAGTCTCGTAAATTAAATCAGTTTCTGTGGGGTATCAGGTCGATGGGTGGTACGGAACCCTTACTGCGCGAGTCCGACTCGCACTTGGTTAGTTTTACGCATTTGATTTGAAATTTTGAAACAGAATCTCAGTTAAAGATTTACACCATTGTTCCTTGATCAAGGTTGCTCCTTATCTCGCAGATGTCCTCAAAATTATCATAATAATTTTGTCAATCCGGCTCACATGGTCATGCATCGACCGACTTCAGTTAAAATGTTTCCGCTTATTGAACGAAAGAACGCGTAACCGTGTTGTTTTCGAAACCAGTGTAGGTATAGGTATATATATATAAATTCTTTGCTATATGGAGCAGTTAGCATTGCGTGGTTAAGTTAGGTAACCAAGCATGAGTGTTTATGGCCAATTATCTTAATTTTTGTCTTCACTAGTTTTTCATCCGGTTGTTGGGTGACCAAGTCAGATTTTTCGTTTTGGACTCGAAATTGAGATTAGGTAAGGAACAGTCTTCGCTTAGAATCATCAGAATCGAACTGAAAAATTACTTAACTTTTTTCTATCACAAACTTTAAAAGTGAGCATTTGGAAAACAAAACCCTCCTGTATGACAACAGCTATTTACTCTTGAAGCGCATCATATGAAAGACAAGGTAATGTGCGAAAATATTCAAATTCCCAAAAAAAATATGCGTCTGGGCATCTTAGTGTCCTCATCAGGAAGTAACACAATTTTAACCGAGCGTACCTAGTGTTCTTGTTGTGATGAGCGAGAAAACAACAGTGATGATAAAGATGGAAGTATAATCTCATATAGTAAACGTCAGACGTAGACGTAATAAATTAACATAGGTACTTATTACTTAAGTACCTATGTTAATTGGCGAAATTTGTGAGTCGTTGGTCATTTCGTCCAAAGATTTAACGTCCCAGTTGGACGAAACGGTGAATTAAAATATAATGTTATTTTGTGTTCTGCATTTCGTCCAATTACTTTTATTCCTTAAAATCTCTTCCTTAAAATTAAAATGTTGTCGTAATTAAGTACAGTCAGATGCAAAATTGTTAACTTAATAAATAAACTTAACGGGATTCGCAAAAATTTAAGACAACGCTTAATGTAAAATGTACTTTAATCTTTGTCAATCATATAATCTAAATGTAAAATCAGTCTTAACTTGTAATAAATGTTTTTACTATCACAAACAGTTAAAATAAATCAACAGGAAATAATGTAAACAGTTTTGACAAATTTAAGGGATTGTGGGAATCAGATAACAGCACTGAGGTAATATGTACTAACAGTACGTAAATAATTTTACAAAAATCAACAAAAACAGGTTAATATAAAAATAACACAATTAAACCAATATGATTTTTAAAATTAGTCCCTATCTAAAATAAAATATAAAAACAAAAGGATTGAGAATCAGTCTTTTAACTTAGGAAATAATTTTAAAGAATCAACAAAAACAGGTTAAAATTGAAAAAGCACACTTAGGTAAATCAATATGATGTTAAAAATCAGTCATATCTAAAATAGAATATAAAAGACAATATAAAACAACAAAAAAATTAGAATCAGTCTTAATATTTTAAACAATCTACAAAAACATGTTGAAATATTTTTAATACCACTTTCTTTTATGTACCTACGTAACACGGTGAATTGTTACTCCTCAAATACAAAATGTCATTATAAATTTAATAAAATCTACTTATCACTTTTCTTGCTAACCTTACTTTGATGAATTAAACTGATTATAAAGGGATTTGGACGAAACGCAGAACACAATACAACATTATTTTTTAATTCACCGTTCCGTCCATTTGGGACGTTAAATCCTTGGACGAAACGACCAACGACTCAAATTTGTGTGTACTATATACCCAAACATAGTAGCAGAGGGGGACTGGCTGGGGAGTGTTTTAGTGCAATTTTGGAGGGGCCTATGTCCAGCAGTGGACTGTGACAGGCTGAGTTGACGATACACCGCTGCCTACCCCTTTGTAGACCTACAGGAGTGATGTTATGTATGTGGAATAATGTAAACAGAAAAAAATTGTTGCTGGTTAGTCATATGTGAGGAAGGAATTCGAGATTTATTTCCGTGTTTCAGGATCTGAGAACTGAAATACAGAGCAAAGAACACTCAAGCAAAGAAGTTTTGTAACCAAATTATTAAAGAAAACATTATATCCAGGTCTATTCCGAAATACTTCTTCTTTATGGTTTTAAGCAATTTGTGAATTGATTTGTGATGAAATTTTCATAGATTACTTGTGAAACGAGGTAGGTATAGTGAGATATGTCTTTATTTGCCTTAAACATGGTAATGGTAATTTATAACTTTTTGTTGATTCACAATATCTGACGTATAATATTTCATCATCATCATAAAGTCACCCTATCGCAGTCCACTGCTGGATATAGGCCTCTCCCAAATTGCGCCACAACACTCGGTCCTCTGCCTTCCACATCCTGTCCCCTCCAGCTAATTTCATAATCATCATTTCAGCCGAAAGACTTCCACCGCTGGATATAGACCTCTCCCTAAAGGGGGGATAAACCATAATCGCCACGCTTGGCAGGTGGATTGGTGATAGCAGTTGGTTGCTTAAATACTCAGAGAACGCTGCTGCCCATCCTCTGGTGAACCCCATAGTAGCCTTTTATGAGACCCACGAGAAGAGATGGTGATATTCTTTATGTCCAGCACCACAGAAACAGATAGAATGGTTGTAATCAGAATTTTACTTTCGATTCATGCGTGGCAACTTTCCGAACAAACTACGCCTCCCATATTGACGTCATTAATTTTTTTAAATAAACTTTAATTAAATGTACTTTACAGCTTTTGTTTCTGCAGTTAGAAACAGCACAATAAGACATTATTGCGGGTTTTTGTTACAGTATTTATATAAACAAGTCGTAAGGCGTACTGAGAAAGGCTTTGAAATGCCCTGCACTATGGTGCAGAGTGCTGGCACGCGCGCCCTGCCCACTTGGCCATTCTATCTATTTTTGTGTCCGGCACCATACGGCACATCATATCATATCATAATAACCACAATATTTTTGAAAGAAATTGCTGCCTTCTATAGTAGAGTAATAATCTTCTGGCATTAACGATACATTGTTTAAAGTTGAATAGCACATTGTTGAGTAACTCCTGAGGTTTCTTCACAAACAATTTGTAGAAGGCGTCAACTGGCCGTAACAAGGGATATAGGTGGAATTTTTAATAAGTTAAGGAAGGTGAAAAGCATAAAACCTAATTGGTTTATGTTCTACACTGTATCTGCCAAATGTACATGTATTTTTTTTTTGTGAAACTAAATAAAATAAATAAATGTAGATTTGCTAAAACCGTTCATACTAGGTAAAGCAGTTTCTGTTATTGGTAATGACCTACTTGATCTGGATTTACTAATAAAACCCCCCATAGTCTCCCTACGTACGTACTTTCCACCCCTAACTCATCTCTTCTCGCACCTATGATATGTTGTGGTGAGAATTCATATGTTGTTTGTTGTTCGACCTATGGGTCAATACAAAACTTCGAATCGGCACGATGCGAATTTGCAATGCAGAAAATTGTGACGCGAATTGCTGCGATGCCATTTCTTGCGGAAAATTGCGACGCGAATTGCTGCGATGCCATTTCTTGCGGAAAATTGCGACGCGAATTGCTGCGATGCCATTTCTTGCGGAAAATTGCGACGCGAATTGCTACGATGCCATTTCTTGCGGAAAATTGCGACGCGAATTGCTACGATGCCATTTCTTGCGGAAAATTGCGACGCGAATTGCTGCGATGCCATTTCTTGCGGAAAATTGCGACGCGAATTGCTGCAATGCCATTTCTTGCGGAAAGGCGTCTTGCTGGCCATAGTTCAGGTAACCATGGTAAACATTCATATTTCCCGTAACATCGCAGGAACGCGCGACGCGAATCATGTCGCAAGTTTTTGCGAAGCATCATGCAAGCTCGTAGATTTCTGCGTATCGCGTACCACAGATATGGATATCAATCAATCAACTCAGCCTATCGCAGTCCACTGCTGGACATAGGCCTCTCCCAAGTTGTGCCACAACGCTCGGTCCTCTGCCTTCCGCATCCAGTCCCCCCCAGCCACGTTCTTTAGGTCGTCGGTCCACCTGGCAGGGGGGCGCCCTACGCTGCGTCTGCTCCAACGGCCATCGGTCCTTCGACAGACATGGCCAGCCCACTGCCACTTCAGCTTACTGATCCTACAAGCTATGTCGGTCACTCCGGTTCTTCTCCGGATAATCTCGTTACGGATTTTATCCTTCAAAGAAACTCCAAGCATAGCTCGCTCCATAGCTCGCTGAGCGACTTTAAATTTGTGGACTAGCCCAACTGTCAGTGTCCACATCTCGGCACCGTAAGTCATGACTGGCAGGACGCACTGGTTGAAGACCTTTGTCTTCAAACTTTGCGGTATAGGCGACGAGAAGACTCGGCGAAGTTTGCCAAATGCTGCGCAGCCCAGACGGATCCTTCTGTTGGCTTCTTTCTCGAAGTTGTGTCTACCAAGCTGAATTGCCTGCCCAAATATGGATAGAATTGTTGTAATCATAATTTTACTTGCGATTCATGCGTGGCAACTTTCGAACAAACTACGCCACCACTAAATTAACTTTAATCAAAATGTACTGTACAGCTTTTGTTTCTGCAGTTAGAAACAGCACAATAAGGCATTTTTGCTGAAATGATGAAGGCATTTTTGCGGGTTTTGTTACAGTATTTACAGAAACAAGTCATAAGGCGTACTGAGAAAGGCTTTGAAATGTCTACTGTCTACTTGGCCATTCTATCTATTTCTGTGGTTTCGACCCTATAGGTTATTTACGGATCAAAACAACAACTAAGTGGTTTGCCTTTACGTGGATCTCGGAACGCATGCGCAGGTAAATGGTCATTCTTTTATTACTCTATGGGGGACGACAGGCTTATGTAACGGTCGAGAATCCGATCAAATGTGGATCAAGGTTTAAGATGCCTAGTAATTGGTCCAGTTTAAAATTTTATGATTTAAATAGTTTTTATATGCTAATGTTGGTATTGAACTTTTCAAATCATTAATACTAGTTATCGAGAAGTTACCTAACCTCCGAAAAAATACTTACTTTATCATCATCATCATCATCATTTCAGCCGAAAGACGACCACTGCTGGACATAGGCCTCCCCCAAGCATCGCCACAACGACCAGTCCTGTGCCTTCCACATCCAGCAGATTCCCGCGACCTTCACCAGGTCGTCAGTCTACCTTGTGGGGGGCCTACCCACGCTGCGCCTTCCAGTACGCGGTCGCCACTCCAGAACTTTACTGCCCCATCGGCCATCCGTTCTGCGAGCAATGTGCCCCGCCCACTGCCACTTAAGTTTGGCAATTCTTCGGGCTATGTCGGTTACTTTCGTTCTCCTGTGAATCTCCTCATTTCTGATTCGATCACGCAGGGACACTCCGAGCATAGCCCTCTCCATTGCCCTTTGAGTGACTTTGAGCCTTCTTATCAGGCCCATTGTGAGCGACCACGTTTCAGTCCCGTAAGTAATTACTGGCAACACACACTGGTCAAAGACTTTCGTCTTGAGACACTGCGGTATTTTGGACGAGAAGATATTGCGTAGCTTCCCGAACGCTACCCAACCGAGTCGGATTCGACGATTGACCTCTTTCTCGAAGTTGGACTTACCTAGTTGGACTTACTTTATAAATAGGTTTATTAATGTATTGTTTATGAAGAAAGTGTTTTTAGATGTTATATTCTACTCTGTAATTGTTATCTATATCTGTATTATAAACACAAAAACCTGTCATTAAAATGAAATTTGGCTGAAAGGTAACTGAAAACCCAGGAAAGAACTTAACATGCCTGAAAACAAAAACAAAAAATATTATAATTGTCCGAACCGCGGACAAAGCTGCTTTTTAGGGTTCCGTACCCAAAGGGTGCCAAACGGGACCCTATTAATCTCGCTACGCTGTCTGTCCGTTCGTCCGTCCGTCTATCCGACTGTCTATCACAGGGCTGAATCTTTTGAACGGTAATAGGTAGCCAGTTGAAATTTTCTCAAAATATGTATTGCTATGACTATGTCTACAACTTCAGGAGGTCCCCATACAATAAACCTCGAAAAACTTGCATTTTTTCAACATTTTTGTTCCTGTTCTATCTTCAAAACGGTAATACATAATAATACCAGGTCTGATTATAGTGCATACTATGTAATTTAGCAACAAATAATAGGGCAAACATAATCATACATAATCATAACATAATCATATGTGGTGTAACCTGCGTAAGAAAAAGACGAAAAAAGTCATATTTCGCGCACGGTACGTTGATGTCTTTTGATGAACTCTCGTAAATTAAATCAGTTTCTATGGGGTTTCAGGTCGATGGGTGGTATGGAACCCTTACTGCGTGAGTCCAACTCGCACTTGGCCGGTATTTTATTATGACGTAAACATAAAATTCACAACGGTTAAGAATGCAGTACTTAATCTGGATCAAGGTTTGAGATGCCTTGCGGTCACCCTACCTCGGAAGTGTGCGCCGAAAATTTCATGATGTCATTGAATTTGAATTATATGTTGGCTACTTACCTTGTTGTATTAAAAGTTGTACGCATAAGTTTTTAATTTTTATCAACAATCCAAAAATAATACACAAAGAAAATGTATGTCCAACGGTTGACTCATCATCCTCCGAACCTTTTCTCAATTATGTCGGGGTCGACTTCCAGTCTAACCAGATGCGGCTGAACATCAGTATTTTACACGGAGCGACTGCCATCAGACCCCCACAACCCAGTTACTGGGTAATACCGAAATTCGGAGGTTAGACCAGTTGTCAGACTTTCGGGCTTCTGATTACCCGTAACGATTGCCATAGATATTCGTATGGCAACCGGGACTGACAGCTTAACGTGCTCTCAGAGGCACGGATGGGTCGGATGGATGGATGGATGTGCGATGAAATGGTCACCCATCCCCGGACTGACCGTGGTAAGTGTAGCTTAACCTCGCAGATCATACAATCCGCGCGTCCCTCTCGCCTCTATGTCCAACGATTAATTATTGTTAAAAAATAAATATCGAAATTCAACCCTTAAAACGGGGTATCAATCTGTTAAATATCTGTTAACTATCTAAAACATACATACATACATATTATCACGCCTGTTTCCCATTGGGGTAGGCAGAGACTATGGATTTCCACCTGCTACGATCCTGACACACCTCTTTCGCTTCATCTACGTCCATTAACCTCGTCATGCATATCTAAAATCCCTGCCGTTTATCAAGATAGGTTACCGTAAAATAATTAAATATTTTTCGCTCATTTATTTTGAAGAAGAAACTTTACACGCATGACACGGCGCAGTAAGCTTATACCAATTAGTATCACTTTAATAATTACGTATTCGACGTCGAGTTACGAAAACACACGATACAGCTAAGATGGGTATTATTCACGAAAGCGGGTCCCATTACCGGTTTTTAAAAGTAAAACTCTTATGATGTCACAGCTCATTAAGGGTTACATATCGTCGCCTCAGTGCTTGAATGTCCAATCGACCATTGAACAAATTTTACCGGAGACTTTTTTTTAGTCTATTATTGATTTAAGAGTAACATTTTAAAAACTTTGATGATTTAGGAATAATGTATAGCATATATTACATTATTCTTAAATCTTAAAAGTTTAAAAAATATTTCTCTTAAATCAATAATAAACGAAAAAAACGTCTCCGGTAAAATTTGTTCAATGGTCGATTGGACATTCAAGCACTGAGGCGACGATATTATTACCTACTTAATTATAAGGTACACGCAGAAGGCTTACAATGTTCTGCGCCTACGCCTGCGCAATTGCGCATACAGTAAAATTGAGTCGATTGCGTTGAGGGTATTGTTGGGGCTGCCTTGGTTTTGCAGCGCATCGGGTATGTTTGCTGAAGCGAGTCTGGATGACTTCTACGCCATTATGCGCAAGCGATGTCTTTAAAAATAATAATTATAGTATAGGATGGCGAAACCTGATGTTAAGCGGTTACCTTTGCCCATAACAACTGCAATACCACCTAGGCTGTTGCCTAAATGGTACCGCAAGTCAGTTCACCAAACTGAGACATGAAGATGGAAAGTCTCATGTGATTGTAACTTCACCGGCACCCGTACCCTTCAGACCGAAACACAGCAATGCAAGCATCACTATTTGACGGAGAAGTGGGTACGGTGGTAGAACTTCCCCGGACGAGCTCTTTCTCAAAGGAGCTCAATTCAATTCAATTCATTTATTTGTCAGAATATTGTATCAATGGTGTGTAAATATAATATGTGCATAATATTCTGGTTTATATTGGTGATTTCTATTGAAGACGTACTGCGCCGATCCCAAGTAATTTGGGACCAGTGCAGGTAGGTGATACCTACCTATTAAACGGTGGTGTTATGAAATTAATTAAGGACTTTATACCGGTGATGAAGTTAAGCTATAAATGTTATAATAATTTTACTGCACCTACTAGTTACGATCAGCTATCTGCATTGCATCTAGGAAAACTGTTGAGTTCGTTGAACTTTAGAGTCAACTTTTCACTCTTAGTATTTTTAAATATTTACCTACTGTTTAGGAAGTCATCATCAACTCATCAACTCAGCATATCGCAGTCCACTGCTGGACATAGGCCTCTCCCAAGGAAGTACCTGGGTATATTAGCTATTTTCATAAATGATAAAAAATATTTATTGCAAACATGCTTAGTTTTATAAAGTCCAGAACTGTGTTATTTATAATATTACCTAAATGACTGATACTTTTTTTTCGTAAAAAAAAATCAAATATTATAGTTACATTTTGTTAAAAAAATTGCATTTTTTATCTTTAAAATAAATAATTAACAAAAGCTTTTCAAAAGAAAGTTCAATAATCACAAAAACTCACCAAAAATCGTAACATGTTTACTCCTTATGTTTATAAAAAAATAAAAAACACTAATTCACAACCACTGAAAAGTTAGAAACATCCACTTATTATAATTTATCGATATAAGATACGATCGATTGTTCTAAATTTGAATTTTAAAATACGCGAGTGTTGTGCGCAGGCGCGGCCTACGGAGTGACGCAGTCATCGACTCACGCGCATAATCATTCCGATGATTTTGACTGTCAGTGCTACAAATCTAGTTTTAAATTAAAATAGAGCTTACTATACCTAATTTATTTAAGCTTTGTTGAAAATGTAAACAACTCTAGGATAAGAAGATTACAGAATTCTTTAGAATAAGTACTTTTATTTTCGGAAACCGGATCCGGTTTCCGAAAAGGCTTTAGCACCGTAGACCACATACATACGCTGCGGCAGGTTATACAGAAGACCGAAGAGTATAACTTGCCTCTTTGTTTAGCGTTTGTGGACTACGAGAAAGCCTTCGATTCGATCGAGACTTGGGCGGTACTACAGTCTCTTCAACGGTGCCAGATTGACTATCGGTACATCGAAGTGTTAAAGTCTTTGTATGAAAACGCCACTATGTCAGTCCGATTACAGGACCAAGCCTCGAAACCTATCCTTCTGCAGCGAGGTGTGAGACAGGGAGATGTGATCTCTCCGAAACTGTTCACTGCTGCATTGGAGGATGTCTTCAAGGTTCTGGACTGGAAGGGGCTAGGCATTAACATAAACGGCGAGTACATCACTCACCTTCGGTTTGCCGACGACATAGTAGTCATGGCTGAGACCATGGAGGACCTCGGTACAATGCTCGATGACCTCAGTAGAGCTTCTGATAGAGTGGGTCTTAAAATGAATATGGACAAGACAAAGGTTATGTTGAATTCCCATATAGCACCCATTCCCGTAAACATCGGAAAATCTACACTCGAAGTTGTTGACGATTATGTATACCTAGGACAAACTGTCCAGCTAGGTAAGTCCAACTTCGAGAAAGAGGTCAATCGTCGAATCCGACTCGGTTGGGCAGCGTTCGGGAAGCTACGCAATATCTTCTCGTCCAAAATACCGCAGTGTCTCAAGACGAAAGTCTTTGACCAGTGTGTGTTGCCAGTAATTACTTACGGTACTGAAACGTGGTCGCTCACAATGGGCCTGATAAGAAGGCTCAAAGTCACTCAAAGGGCAATGGAGAGGGCTATGCTCGGAGTGTCCCTGCGTGATCGAATCAGAAATAAGGAGATTCGCAGGAGAACGAAAGTAACCGACATAGCCCGAAGAATTGCCAAACTTAAGTGGCAGTGGGCGGGGCACATTGCTCGCAGAACGGATGGCCGATGGGGCAGTAAAGTTCTGGAGTGGCGACCGCGTACTGGAAGGCGCAGCGTGGGTAGGCCCCCCACAAGGTGGACCGACGACCTGGTGAAGGTCGCGGGAATCCGCTGGATGCGGAAGGCACAGGACCGGTCGTTGTGGCGATGTTTGGGGGAGGCCTATGTCCAGCAGTGGACGTCTTTCGGCTGAAATGATGAATGATGAAGTACTTTTATTAAATTAGGGCATAACATTATTATTTTAATAATAATGCCTCGTTGGTCTAGTGGTTGCAAGCGCGACTGCTGAGCGTGGGGTCCTGGGTTCGATTCCCGGGTCGGGCAAAGTGTTATTGGGCTTTTTCATTAGGAAATTCTCAGTAGCAGCCTGGAGTCTGGATTTGTGCCCGGTCAATTGCAATAGGCTCGCACCCTATTACATGGGACTATAACATAACTGGCGAAATGTGGGTGTACTATTACACCTCTGCCAAACCCTTCGGGGAAATACAGGCGTGATGTTTTTTTTTTTTATGTTTCTGATTCTGATTCTGAACGCATCTACGTATGCGGAGCGAAATCTAAAGATATAAATCGTGGAAAAAAATAATCGATCTCGAGCAGGCTTTGAACCTGCGACTCCTGGGTCAGTTCACCATTGCTTTTAGCCACAAAGCGAAAAATGTTCACGGTAGCTTAAAGCTTTTAGCCCATAGACGCACAGTTGATTGTTTGTCGGTGTTCTACAGGCTGTACTCTGGAGAGTATGTGCAAGAGCTCCATGAGCTTATTCCGCCATCTCCTTTCTTTCATCGGACTACACGACGCGCTGCAGGATATCATCCACATTTGGTAGAAATCCCTACTATCAGGACCAAGCGCTTTGGAACTCTTTCATAATGCGCACAGCCAAGTCGTGGAATTCATTGCCAGTGGCACTTATGGGCACATGGGCACTTAAAACCCTAACGCTTTTAAAGCTGGAGTCAATCGGCACCTAATAGGTTTGCTCGCTCCATCGTCGACCACATCTTGACAAAGTTGTCTAGATTGCGGTCAAGAGCAGATCTATATTTCATTAAAAAAATATTACATAACATTATTTTTAGCAGACACCTTGTCCAGCAGTTGATGGTAAGCAATGCAGGCTTTGTGTTGATTTTTTGTCGTTTTTAATCAATTGTTTATCACTTGTTATAACTGTGACGGAAAACATCATGAGGAAACCTGCACACCTGGGAGTGCTCCATACAGTTCTCGATGGTGTGCAAAGTCCGTCAACCCGCACTGCAGTGTTTTCCCTAGACGTACCAATGGCATAGCCCCAGAGGGGCACTGGTGAGTTCCCGGAGCTCCTTTATTTTGTGCTGAGGTCGGCCACATACATACCCTTCTGCCTTCCCCAGACAAGAATATCCATGAATATGTCGGCTCGTAGAAAAAGGCTAGTGTGGTGGACTTAGAATGAGGGACTCGTGCCCAGCAGTGGGCAGCAATTATTTAATTATTTAAAGACGGGTTGGTTGTTGTTATTTATAATTATACTTGAAAAGTTATATACGCAGGAGATAATGTAGGTACCCACTTAACCTGTTGCTAAGAAAAGAAAAAAAACCGGCCAAGTGCGAGTCGGACTCGCGCAGTAAGGGTTCCGTACCTCTCAACGACCTGATACCCCATAAAAACTGATTTAATTTACGAGAGTTTATCAAAAGACATCAACGCACTGTGCGCGAAATATGAATTTTTGCATGTCTTTCTTACGCAGGTACCACTACATATGTCTATGTTTGTCTTATTTTTAGTATTTGTTGCTAAACTACATAATATGCACTATAATATGACCTAGTTTGACGCTAGTATATGTTACCGTTTTGAAGATAGAGCAGAAACAAAAACGTTGAAAAAAAATTTTGAGGTTTCTTGTATGGGGGTCCCCATTTGGTTTTAGACTTTTTTTGTTTTTAGTATTTGTCGTGATACACCTCATAGCAACACAATTTCTGAGAAAATTTTAACCAGTTACCTTTTACCGTTCAAAAGATACAGCCCTGTGACAGACAGACGGACGGACAGCGTAGCGAGAGTAATAGGGTCCCGTTTGGCACCCTTCGGGTACGGAACCCTAATAACGTATCGAATGCATAAAGTCGGTTAAAAACATCTGGGGTCTACTCTTGTTTAATAATTTCATCCCACAATTTGCCACTCTAATCAACTATTGTTCCGGTATCGCATGTGATGATCGTGTTTGACGTTTGACTTTCTTTGCTCCGGTCTCTCGTATACGACTATGAACTGTACTCTACCTTTAGTATGTCTTTTTTTTCTAAGTAAAAGTAAAAGTAGTAAAAGTAAGTAAAAGTTTCATTTTTTATAAGTAAAAATTGATGAGGCGCTGTCAATGTCAAACTGTTACCACTGACGTGCGATCGACCGTACATCGTTTATTGTTTGTTGAACGGGAGTAGACCTCCTGGTCTATAGCTCGAGGAAAGGTCAACGACTAAAGATATTGACTAATTATTTTTGTTTACATTTCTGCCTAAATATTAAGTTAAATACTATACCAGTACACATTTTTTTCTACCATGTTAGCATAGTAGAAAAAATATACTTTCCTAGGAAGGGTGTGGCGTCTAACTTTGACATTCAAGGTCAAGACAAGGTCTTTCCTAGTTAAGGAACTTGAAAGTCATTAGACAAATTGAGTTGTATTTGAATTAGGTTAAGCAATTAATAAAATAATATTTATTGATCTAGGTATTGCGTCAGTAAATTAATTTTGATCTAGTTTTAGATTAAGAAAAAATATTGAACAATCATGGTAGCATTTTAGCAATAGATAATGTATTAATTTATATATTCATTTGGCAGATACAGTGTAGAACATAAACCAGTTAACATTATTTTGTAACACTGCCTAATTTAATAAATAGATAAACATTTTATTGATAATTAGTTAATATTATACGTCACAATAATAATTCGCTTTTCTAATAGGGGAAACGGTAAAAATCACGTCTAGTGTAAATAATAATTATAATTTGTTCTGTCTGTTGTTGGGTACAAACCCGTTTACCTGTTTCCATACCTTTTCCTCTGCAAAATTCTCTCGCAAATATTTTGTATGGAATGCAAATCCTAAACAAAAAACGTGTTGTAAATTTTCTTCTTACGTATGACTACATCATCCTATATTAGTCCACTGCTGGACATAGGCTCTCCAATGGCACGCAACTGATATCGATCCTTGGCCAGTCACATCCAGTTGCTAGCAGCTACCTTGCCAATACCATCGCTCCACCGAGCCTTTTTTTTTTTTTTTTTTGAGACGGAGAAAATTCCTATCGCATGTCACACCACCCGGGGAGGCGGTGTGGGTATGTTGGACTCGCACCCACTTAAAACTCCGCCGTGTGCCTACTCTCGCCTTGGGTGGATGGGCTACGAGAACTGCAATGCATGGCATTCGCAACCCATCCAGCGCGGCCCACTTCAGGGCCTTCCACTTCCAACCTAAACTCTCCTTCAGCGATGTCCGGGCCCACGTGGGACATCACTGCAGCTCGAGGGCCTTGCAGCATGGATGATAGAATCCCCAATCTATCACCCACTGGCCTCTCTGAGGGCGGCATCAGGTCGCCATAAAGCCGCCTGCACCGTCCCGTCCTCCTGCGGCGGATCGGATCAGCGAGGGAGTCTTCCTCCCTGACCCGCTCCGCCGCTTCCTTCTGCGAGATGACATCCTCGCAGAAGGACGTGACAGCCTCCCAGGCCCCCCCACTGTCAGCCATGGCCCTGACCACGGTTGGCAGCGAGAGGTCTCCCCTTACTGCAGTGAGAGCACGGCGCTGCACCTCCCATGCAGGACAGTGCGCCAGGGTATGAAGAGCCGTGTCCTCACTGCAGCCACACTGATGGCACACGGGACGCTCCACCAAGCCTGAACCAACCAACCCAACCCAACCCAACCCAACGACCAACCCTTTTTTGTTGTGAGGATGAAACTTTCAAAGGAAACCAGCTTCCTGGGGTCGGGATGTGTGGAAGTTTTACCGGTCTTAAACCTCTCGGTGGCCATTTTCAATACAATAAGGGGGACTCCGGGAATTTATTATGCCTCCGGAGCCCTATGTTTGCACACGTCTATCTCAATTGCCATCGGTTCTTCGGCTAATATGACCAGCCCACTGCAACTTCAGCTTTCTGGCTCCAGCCTACGCTCTACACAAGGACTTGACATGATTGGTGCGGTGGCTGAGCGATCAGACCATACAAATACCTAGAGCAGTAAGCCAATCTCTTAGTCATAGCTACAGGGCTAGTAGCGACATATATCGCGAACTGCTACTGACGTATTGAACATCAGGGCGATATGAATGGTTGATAGGAATGATCAGGAATCCTGAACCACGCAAGCAAGATTTTCCGCGCAAATAGCACAAATACAAACGCCCGACATCCACTGGTTGGACGATCCTCTCTTTGTGTTGCAGGAACATAATAATATATTAAATAATAAACGTAAATATAGGTAACAGCCGCTGACTTCCACCATCGTACCACCCGCCATAAATCTAAATCCATCCTCACCATCTTGATGGTAGGTGGTCAACAACAGTAAGTTTCACCCGCCATTTTTTTCCTCGTACAGCAAAACTGAGGAACCAACTTCCGTCAGTGGTTTTCCCGAGCAAATTCGACACGGGATCCTTCAAGAAAATAGCATAGTCTTTTTTAAAAGTCGGCAACGCATCTGCAACTCCCCTGGTGTTGCGGATATCCATGGGTGGCGGAGATTGCTTACCATCAGGTGACCCGCATGCTCGTTTGCCCTCCTATGTTATAAAAAAAATGTTATACGTCGTTGCTCCACACGCCAAATGTAGCGTCTAAATCGATATCTTACTAAACATTTCATTTATTTCATTTCATTTATTTCATTTCATTTATTTCATTTCATTTATTTATTCATTAACGATTTCAATTGTGTCTGAATATTTTAGCAAAAAACAAACAACAATACAATACAATACAAATACAACACAATTTAAACAGCCAAATATATTAGTATTCCTTCCATAGTTACGTAGTACTGTTATGTTTTCTGTGCCATCGTTTTTCCTTACCAAAGTAGATTAAAAGCAATTCCTAGGTAGATAATATTTATGTATGGTAATTTATTTTACAAGTGTTTTTATTGGCTAAGGTGGTTGATGAAATGAATTAGATAATTTCGAAACCTGCAAATGACTTGACTATTGACATTTGCAGAATTTAAATAGCTTTTTAATCAAGAGCAACTTCTTGGGCATATTTCAAAAGGACGCTGAATCAGAATTATAATTATTTGTTGTAAGAATGATGTACAAAAAAATGGTAATAACAGAAGTAGATCATATATGGTGCGTTATTCTTCAAAATCGAAATGTGTTTTGCCAGGGGAAAGGAACAACAGTGTCACAGTAAATACCGATCAAATTTTTTGTTTGGTTTGAAATTTAGTGTAAAGATCAATAGGTGTATTTGTGCTTTAGTGCATTTATAAAGCATGACATATAAAATTTTATTTGATATCTTAATTATAATACACATTTAAAAACCCGTCTGAATTGCCTCCAAAATAAATTAAATATCCATATATTTTTGTGGCCCTCCAGAAAAAGAGTAAAAATTTGTTGCATGGTGTTTAACTAAGCGACGAAATGGAAGGCTAATAGTACATTATTTAACGAGGATTTAATTTTTAAATAATACGATTTTATAATCGCCTCGTAATCTGACCGTGAGCTGACCTCAAAGAAGCTCTCCAGAAAGGCTAGATGTCAATTTAAGATCACAGTGAATTTAAAATGGCCTAAAACTAGCCTTGCCACAGTTTAATTTCTCTTTGGCCTCTACCTCTTCCAAGTTCGTAAATTGGGTATGTATGTTAAAGAAGCGAGTTCTTATCTAAACTTACTCTTGCCCTCCTTTGTCGTGCCACATACACGTAACATGAATCTCTTCCATCCATGTTTGAATTTGTTTTTATCAACGGTAATTCTTAGGTGTCTTCTTAGGTGTCCCATTATTTGGTTGACTTCGGTGCTAACAGGAAATATCAAATCTAGATATTAATTAGAAAATATTCTATTTCTATTTTAAAATTTGATATTTCCTGTATGCAAAGTCTTAATAAAAAAAATGTGCTACCCAAATCAATCATATGGAACACCTAAGAATGACCGAAAAACGTTGCCCCCACTTTCGAAGACGCAGACACCAATCTTAACACTCGAGTTCATTACAAGTTCAGTCACGTTGTTTTTTTTTACACACATGAAAAGTTCCTGTGCAGTTATTATGTTTTTTTAACTTTTTTTGGAAATTATAATATCTTTAAATTGTCTCTTTTTACTTATCTCTATCTAATCAAAACTACTAGTTCCGCGTGGCTGATCTCCCATCCGATCATTGTCCTCAATGAAATTGCCTCACATTTTAGCCAAAGAAATCAATCTTGTGAAAAAGTCTGTTGTCTCCATCAACTTGCTTGTGGAGAATGGACTATATCGGTGGAACTGTAGGGTGGAATATTGAATGTCAAGGTATTTGGTACATGACTTTGGTTTGACCGTAACCTTGGATTATTAGGTGATTGATTTCTATATCCGTTTATTTTGTCTGACTGTTTGCGTTCCGTAAGCCTTCTTGATTTGTTTCGTGGTCAATTTTCGTAACGTCCAATTTATGTTTAATTTAGTACTTTTTGTAAAAAAAACCATGTAATTTAAATAATTATCATATTTATACTTAAATTAAAATTTAATGATGTTATAACTTAATGTAATGCTCTTTTTGTGGATAATGTAGTGGGTCTTTTTCTATATACCAACATACGTATTGTAGCTGTTTATTGTCCCTGAATAAAATAAAATAGAACAGCCTCCCCTAGCCAAGTTAACAATCTACAATCACCAACGCTATATAAAACAATCAAAATGTATGTGAATGGCAAACAACTTTTTGCTCAACGAATGACTTTTTCGTTGAGATATGTCATTCCCATACATTTTGATTGTTTTCTATTAGTGTTGACGATTGTAGATTGTCAACTTGGCTTGGGCAGATGTTTTATGCTGCAGAAATATACCCTACTGATTCTTCTTAATCTACTAATATGTACTATAAATGCGAAAGTATGGATGTTTTGTTTGTTTGTCCTTCAATTACGCTGTAGTAGCTGACGGGATTTGGATGTAATTTAGCACACAGATAGACCATAGCACGGATTAACATTTAGGCTACTTTTTATTTCAGGAAAATAAACAGTTCCCATAGATGCGCAGGCATAGGTTAGTTATCCTGCTAATAGGGGTGCCAGCCAGAAAACCTCCACGTGTGCCTGATGGCTGCTAGTCCTTCTGGTCACGTCTGAAAGGAACAGCAGTTATTAAGCCGGTGCATCCTGGGTAGGGGCAATAAATATCCTTTCGAGGGACATTATTATCCTTCGGGGGATCTTATTGCCTGTGGTGAATATTCTGGCGTGGTAAGGGCTCGATCTGGGCCAATGGGGCGTGTCTCCGCGTGTCCCTCTGAAGTTAGCAGAGCGCACAGTGGGGGATGAGGGATGAAAGAAAAAAAAGAAAGAAAGAAAAATATTTATTTGACACAACTGAGACACATACAAAAGAAATATACATGAACAAGAAATAGATATAGTGAAGAAGTAACAAAGCGAGGAAAAAAGTCATTGACAGTCATGCGCCATGTGTGTCTCAAAATTGTGACAAATGCGTGTCCAGCTCAGCATATTGCCAGGATATTAAACCTGACGCTGGTATTCTGCTGGATCCCTGTTGTGACGTATGATGTCGAGCAAACTACACATTAGTAAACGTTAGTGAGTGTGTGTGTGTATTAAGAGTGTGATTATGAATAGAAATATATATATATTAAGTATACGATAAATATATGTGAGTGACTAAAATATAATTAAATAATTTGTAAACAACGGGATGAGGAAGAGAACCTCGATAAAAATTACGAGAATAGTGGATGATTGTGATTTCACCGGCATCCGTACCTTTTTCACCGGAACACAGCAATGCAAGCATCACTGTTTGGCAGCAGAAGTAGGTAGCGGTGGTAGTACTTCCTTGGACGATCTCCATCACAAGGATCTCTACTAATACTACTAATCATCAATCTACCATCAGAAGATGTGGGTAGGATATGACAACAAACATACGCTTGCAATACCTACTAAAGGAACAGTTTTAGTACGGAAGTTAAAATAATCGAATCAATCATGTATGTACAGTCAACCGCATATCGATGGTTAAGAACCATTATAAGCGGAACTGACTTAGTATTTTTAGTAGTAGTAGAGCTCCTTTGTGAAAGAGCTCGTCCGGTGAAGTACTACCACCGTGCCTACTTCTCCGCCAAATAGTGATGCTTGCATTGCTGTGTTTCGGTCTGAAGGGTACGGGTGCCGGTGAAATTACAATTACATGAGACTTTCCATCTTCATGTCTCAGTTTGGTGAACTGACTTGCGGTACCATTTAGGCTACAGCCTAGGTGCTATTGCAGTTGCTATGGGCAAAGGCAACCGCTTAACATCAGGTGGGCCTTTTGCTCATTTTACCGTCCTATATACTATATAAAAAAAAAGTATGTAAGTTTTATACAATTCAGGCTCTGCTTACACTGTGGTTTTTCACCATCTATCATAAATGCGCTTGACTGTATCTACAAGATTGTTTCTCCCATTGTTACCACACTGGCACAGATAATATAATACACTGGTAAGACAAGCTATGCTAATTCTGAGTCACGCTTGACCTTCCACAGGTCCATGGCCAATGGTTAGGTAATTAATCAAATTAACCAATTGGTAAGACATAACGAAAGTTTAAATACTTGCTACGGTCGTTTTGTTATTATGAAGCCTTGTGTATGTACACTCGAGCAAACGGAATCATGACCCACCATAAGCTTAATTTTCTACAAACATTCTAATACAATTAGGTCAAATTTCGCTGGCAACAAACTTGTTATCAATAAAATTTTATTATTTTACAGTTAGTTTACCAATTTCTTTTAATTTGATTAATATTATTCTGGAATTGAAAGTGGTAGTATTGCTTTTGAAAAAAAAAATGTTTACTTCTTTTTTATAGGTAAACTATGCGGAACGACAGTTAATTCGAATTTCAAAACATAATTCTAGCTTTATCAAAAACTTAACTTTTTAGCCAATTATTAATCTATTGCATTTAATAACAAAGCTCAAAATTGCATAGACCTCTGACACGTATTAACGCAGTTTCCTTAATATTCAAAATGTCCTAAGTGCAGCACGATGCTAATAAGAAGAAAATTTTACTGTTTTGACAATTTCATACGCATTATCGGCTGAGTGGGTTATGATTCCGATTTGTTGACTGTACTTACAGACATACAGAATAATCATACAATATGCAGGTTTCAAGTTTCAACCAACTTACATAAGCAGTTCATTATTGTCCCATTGCTGGGCACGCGCCTCTTCTCCGAATGGGAAGGTTAAGGCCTTAGTCCACCACGATGGCTTAGTGCGGGTTTGAAGACTGCACACAGGACCATTGAGAACTGTATGGAGCACTCTCAGGTGTGCAGGTTTCCTCACGATGTTTTCCTTCACCGTTAAAGCAAGTGGTATTCAAATTTTGAAAAGTCAGAGGTGCGGGCCGGGATCGAACTCAGACCCTCCTGTATGGAAGGCAAGCATTCAACCACTAGGCTATCACTGCTTTTAACCTATTTGTTAGGAGCTAGTCTGTCCATCATAGTCGGTTTATAGTTATCGGCAGTGCAAGCCTGGACGCTGTGTTCAGCAACTGGCTATACCGCAACACAAAACTGCTGCCTTTCGAGGATGCTTCCGGTATGCGGCGTCAAAGTGTTGGAACAACATTTCTCCACCAATTAGGGACCTGACAAGTAAAAATACTTTTAGAATTAGGCTAAAATCTTTTATTCTTACCTCTCAAATCGAATACAATGCAATTAATGTTGACAAATCTTTTATCTAATTAATTTTACTATTTATAAATAAAACATCGAAATAATACAATTACGATTACCAAAATAATATATAATAATAATAATAATCATCATCATCATTTCAGCCGAAAGACGTCCACTGCTGGACATAGGCCTCCCCCAAGCATCGATGACCGGTCCTGCGCTTTCCGCATCCAGCGCATTTTCCTTCTTATTCTTATGCCTTATTTTAATATACATTTTCAATATTTTTTTAAAGAACTTTTATTTATTTAAACACATTTTTTTACTCTAGACCGATACATGTACTTAGTTATTATTATCTATAAACACAGTTCCTTCGTCCGTGTGTCACTGCTGGGTGCCAACTGAAAATCAGCGCTGGATGTTGCACGCCAGCACATGCTGAGTTGGTGACCCTTTTGGCATGGGTATGTCCGGCAGCAACTTTATATTTTACTTACCTATAATTATAATTAACTTTAGTATTTTTATTAATGTTATTTTTGTGCTGTCCTGTCACTGTTCTGTGCCAAATAAAAGTTTTTCTTTCTTTCTTTCATCAGTAGACCGTGAAAGACTGTAACTGTAGATCAGGATTTCTCAAAGTGGGGTCCCTACGTGAGCCTCTAGGCCCTACTAGTCTAGGGGTTCGCTAGTTAATCTTGGTGGGTTCAGGACACGGTTTAAGTTATGGCGGCTGACTGAGGAAATACAGGAATTGATTTGATTCTCAGTTTGAAAATTGACCAAAAATAAGCCCATCCGTCACATTAATGCGTTCCCCTGCCCAAAAGACCTTGAGTGCGCAGATTTGTGAATGATTAAATGACCCAGAAAAGTAATTAAAAACAGTATTTTCAAAGAAATAAAACGTGTAATGTTTAGATTATTCAAATGTTAGTTTTTAAACTAATTTAGGACTTACATGTGCCGTATGGTGCCGGACATAAAGAATAGCACCACCCTATATCTTCTCATGTGTGTCGTAAAAGGCGACTAAAGGATTCACCAAAGGCTGCGCAGCAGCGTTCTCTGAGTATTTAACCAACCAACTGCGATCGCCAACCCGCCTGTCAAGCGTGGCAATCATGGCATATTCCCCCTTTGGGGGAAGCCTATGTCCAGCAGTGGACATCTTTCTGGTGAAATGATGATGATGATGATGAAACTAATTTAGGATTAATATAATCAAATGTTTACATACATACATACATATTATCACGCCTGTTTCCCATTGGGGTAGGCAGAGACTACGGATTTCCACCTGCTACGATCCTGACACACCTCTTTCGCTTCATCTATGTCCATTAACCTCGTCATGCATGCTCGTCGGTTTAGAGAACTCTTAACCTGGAATTGTTTTAGAACGTCTGCGAGTTGATCGCGATACGTTCGCCGAGGTCGTCCCCTTTCAACTTATAGTAATGTTTACCCATTACTACAAGCCTTAGCAGTGGATGTCTTTCGGCTGAAATGGCGATGATGCTGATGATAAGCCAGCTATTTCTAACTTTGGGAATTGATAAAAGAAACGGCTAAAACTTTACGTCATTTTTGATTTCATCACAGAATAAAGACTTCATGTATTGTATTGTATTTGTATTGTATTTATTGATAACAATTGTTACAAGTCATTTTTTTTTAAATTAACATAATTCTTAACTTACTCAGACCTAACTTTATCAGAAGTTAACATAACATTTTCGTTCATTATAATATTTTATATAATAGTTACTAAATAACACTTAATTTCGTATTTAATATAAAATTAACATTGCATTGAAAAAAATAAAATTGTAATAGAATTTAAAATTACATTTGCGTTTATTGTCATCAGCTGATTATAATACATCATTATTAAAAATGATGATCTAAAAAATTCAGATAAGTATAAAAATCAATAATTAACAGTACCTGTGCATCAAAAAGTCGAAAATAAACACTAACTAAAACAAGGGTAGTTTCATAAACTCTTCGTCAAAATCATAAAATTCACGGTCAATTAGCCATGACTTGAGCCTGTTTTTAAAGATAACGGTAGAAGCTGCATTCCTCACGGTCTCAGGTAACCGATTGAACACCTCTGGCCCCATCACACGGGCGGTTTTGCTAGACTTGGTTAATTTATGTGCTACGTTACGTAAACGGTTTTTATGCCTGGTGTTGTAGTGATGAGCACTACCTAACGTTTCGAAACAATCTCTATTCTGGACGACATACACAGCGACCTGATATATGTGGATTGATGGGAGCGTCATTATGTTGAGAGATTTAAAGTGTCCTCTAGTTGACTCGCCGTCGTCATGGATGCCAACAATCGCGCGCACGGCTCGCTTCTGCATACGAAACGCACGTATGTATCTATTCCTAAACATTATTTTAAGGGCTAGTTTTTCAATAGTCTGATAACTTTTAACTGAGGAATAAATGTGACGTTTTGACAGATTTTCTATACTACAACCGTTGACTAATCTAAGCATTACATTTTTTTTAATTACCCTTTTTAGGGTTTACTACCTAAAGAGTGCCAACGGGACCCAATTACATTTTACCTATTTACGCTGTTTCTCCGCCCGTCTGTCTGTCTGTCAGTCACAGGAAAGCAGTTGAAATTTTCACAGAATATGTATTTTTGCTATGGCCTCTATTATTGCAAATAATAAATATATTCAAAGTCTAAAACAATCAATTGTTTTTGGGGAACCATACAAGAAACCTCGATAAAAATTAATTTAATCAACCTTTTTTTGCATGGAAACACTCTTACAAGGCTTTTTCGAAAAAAAAAATATATGTATGAGGTAATTGTATACTGTGTTCTTACACGAATAAATATTATTCAATTCAATTCAATTTATTGTGTTTTGTGATACATAGGTAGTTTTACAGTTGTTATAACAAAAAAAAAAGTGCTGCTATGACCTGCCATATTGGCGTACTACAATACATTTAAGTTTACATAAAAAACACAGATATTGATTTTAAAAGATTCAATCATTATAATTTGTCAGTGAGGTATAAAAACAAATATAGATTTTAAAGACACAGATATAGATTTTAGAATTTAGATTCGATAATTATAATTTGTCAGAGAGGTAATCATTAGTAGTATAATAGCATTTCGTTAAAAGTATTTTTTTCACATTATATTTGAAAATATTAAAATTTGTTATTTCGAGAACTGAGTTTGGCAGATGGTTGTATAGACGGGGAGCCATACAAAATATACTGTTATTAAGTAATGCTGTTTTGTTTCTTGGAAAATGTATTCTCAAATTGTGCCTTTTACTGCTTAATGTATCAAATAAATCAATGTTTTTTCTGGTAAATAAGACAACTTCATAAATATAAATACATGGAAGAGTAAGCAATTTAAATTCTGTAAAGTACGGTTCGCAACTGTCGGTTTGTTTTAGTTTAAAGATGGATCTAATACATTTCTTTTGCGCTTTGAATACAGATTCCTTGTCTGTAGAGTTGCCCCAAAACATGACCCCATACCTCAAGAGGGGTGTGACATGACCGTGATATGCCATTAGAACAGCTGGTATATATATTATTATTATTATTATATTAAATTTGAGTCGCTTAAATCCCGGAAAGAGGTCATTGTACTCATCATTATGAACAACTTTTACTATGGGACCAATCCTGAAATCGCGAAAAAATAATCAGTTGGTCCCTACATTTGTGTTCACTTAAATCAATTAAATGTACCACCTGATTTTTTTTCGCAATTTCAGGGTTGGTCCCATAGTAAAAGTTGTTCATAATGATGAGTACAATGACAAGGGGTCAAGGGGGGGTTCGGGAAATAAGCGATTCAAATTTCAGCGTGTATAATATATAAATTATTGTGGAAAGAAAAAATCTTTTACAAGCAGGTTTCGAACCTGTGATTATTAGTACGCTAGTATAATAAGTTTATGTGACTAGTACACTAGTCGCTTTACGAACATTATATATGTATATGTATGTGTTACATACTACATATGACCGTGACTGACATTGACTATCTTGCCTCTGGCATGGTCTACGACAACGCGTTTTTATTAAGGTTCTATACGAACTTATCACGGAGGTCCGTTCATAGAGGGAATGTGTATCATGCCTTTAAACATTAATTCATGGGTATCTTTTATCATTAATGTTTTTCCGTTGTGGTTAGCCTTCATATAGTTCACCTTTGTTATTTTGTTAGGAGTAATCGTTTTTATATACCTGTGTAGGTACCTTATTTCATTACTATGTTACAATATGTTTTTGTTTCTGAATAAAAATTAATTAGTGACAAACAGCGCGTGTAAAATTAAGGAAAATTAAAATGAGTGTCTTCACACTTTTTGGGAAATTACTCTTGAGAATTTTGTGCAAATTTTGTGGCAAAAGCCGGATTGAAGATTGCTTGCGACGTTGGCACACCTAGATGCAAGCTTAATATCGGCTTTAAAAACTAGTTAAGTACTCGGTTACTCATATTTCCACACAAGATAAGAACTAGAGACAGATAATAATATGAAAAGTACTACAATTATGCAAATTAGAGTTATAAGGTAGTTAGTCTTTGGATAATCTACACTGGACACTCGCGAATGCCTGTATAATTGGCTTCGTAATGAAATACTAACAGATTGATTTCTACCTGACTACCAGCCGTTTCCCTAAACTAATGGTAATTAATACCAGAATAATATAAGCCTACGTTCACGTTATTACATAATTTAATTATACGAGTGTAAAATAGGTCCAGTGTTTTGTATAATCATGGCAGCCATACAAAAATATAACGCTTGCTTTCTGAGTCCGGTAGCCGCCCGCAGCTTTGGCTTATCGCACTGACGAAGCGCAAGAGTTGCCTGTCATTTATAGATATAATTGCAAACCATTTTGTGTTTGGAAATGATAGGTCACTTTTGCAACATGTCGTAGAAATCAGGATTTTGGTCATCACTTACGTTAACCTTTATAAGGCACAAATCCGGCCGCACATGGAATATTGCTCTCACCTCTGGGCTGGAGCACCCGAGTACCTACTCCTTCCACTTGACCGCATTCAGCGTAGAGCGGCTCGAATCGTCGGCGACTATGCTATTCCCAATCGGCTGGACCCTCTAGCTTTGCGAAGAGACGTTGCATCTCTGTGTGTCTTATATCGCATGTACAATGGGGAGTGCTCTGAGGAATTGTTCGACCTTATACCAGCCGCTGACTTCCACCATCGTACCACCCGCTATAAATCTAAATTCCATCCTCACCATCTTGATGATTGGTGGTCAATACAGTACGTTTCACACGCCACTTTTTGCCTCGTACAGTAAAACTGTGGAACCAACTTCCGTCAGCGGTTTTCCCGAACAAATTCGACATGGGAGCCTTCAAGAAAAGAGCATACGTCTTTTTAAAAGGTCGGTGACGCATCGGCGACTCCCCTGGTGTTGCGGATGTCCATGGGCTGCGGAGATTGCTTACCATCAGGTGACCCGCATGCTCGTTTGCCCTCCTATGTTATATAAAAAAAAAAAAAACCGTGAAAAAAAAAACCATTGTGAGGAAGTCTGCACACCCAGCAGGCTAACTACTGCAGACAAGATATTTGCCTAAAAAGTGAACAAAATTACAAGTAAAGAGCACAATAATAAAAAAACTGGTCGAAAAAACCGGTCGAATACATCATCATAATCTTCATTTCAGCTGAAAGACATCTACTGCTGCACATAGACCTCCCCCAAAACGCGGGGATATGCCATATATAATAGCCACACTTGGCAGGCAGGTTGACGACACACTTGGAGAACGCTGCTGCCCATACTCTGGTGAACCCTTTAGTCGCCTTTTACGACACCCACGAGAAGACAGACTGCAGTGCAGTGCTATTCTTTGTGTCCGGCACCACACGGAAAATTCTATCAGTCCATTCACCCGCACCAGGCCAGTGTCCAGCAGTAAGGCAGTAATGTGATGATTATGCTATAGGTACAACAAAGAACAAAAACATTCTAGAAAAACCTTGTACACAACTTGGAGTGTATTACAAAAATATCTCGCAAAAGAATGTCTCATTTGGGGAAAAAATCGTCTAATTTTATCGGTAGCTGTACAGGGGGCTGAGGGGGCGTCCGATCCATCACGGCCCCTGTCACATGCCATTAGCCAGGCCTATGGGGCATGGTTGCGGGAAAGTACGAGTTATGGTATGATCGAGCTTGCTGTGATGTTGGATATGGGTAGAGTGTCTATTTTAGAATGAAAGAAAATTACATTTATTTAGCACTTTAGGGCTATGAGTCATCAAAATAATAACAATAAAATAACATAATAAAAATAAATTAAAAAAAACATGAAGTTAATTACTGTGACATTGCTAAAAGGGTCACCAACTCAGCATATGTTACGCGTGGAACACCCAGCGCTGGTTTTTAGTTGGCACTTGTGCAGTTACACTTGGTACCTGGACGAAGGAGAAAGTTAGAGAGTGAAATACGCTGTGGCATTCTATTTTAGAGAGACATGAAGGACCCTAAGTATATCAATGGACTGCGACCGGCACAGAACACTTTACAGAAGGGGTTGTGTATCGGCAGTTAATGCACCTACACTGAAACTGATGGACGGTTTTCAGAAATGATTGAGGAGTGTTTTTTTCAAAAGTAGCTGTTTCCTAAAGATCACCAAGGTGGAAATTTACTATTTCTGAATAACTTAACTTGCTAATTTCCTCCTTATCATTTGTACCTACATAGTCAATTTTGAAAAGACACACACATTTATTGATTATTTTATTCGTAAGCAAGCATCATTATTTCCAATGCAGACTTTTACTTTATAATGTAGGCATATAATCCTCCTTCCACAAGATAAAAAGAGGCATTTCCCTTCAGGTTGGCCCTGTCTAGCCTTAAAATACGCATCATGATAAAATACTGACACAAATACTTCTTTATTGCATCATTTTCTATAAAATAAATACAGTTCTCTATCCGTTATTACAATTTCCTGAACCTGTTTGTTATAAAACTATAATTAGTATAATCTAGGAAAGAACAACAAATATCATATTTATTTAAGAAGTTACTTTCACAATTTGTAATATTTAAATATAAACTGTCAACGTTAAATGTTCCTTGACCATTTTCATAAAAATTGTAATTGTGAAATTTTAATTGCGAAGCATAAATTTAATTTATGTTAACTTATTTCATAAATGAACTTACCATAATAATTTCTTAGGTTTTCGCGATCACTACACATTATAATAAAACAAAGTTTAACCGGATTAAATCGCGTATATTATTTAAATTGGTTTTTCTGACGTTTCGAAAGATTTGCAGCATTTACGCGATTTAATCCGGTTAAACTTTGTTTTATTATAATGAACTTACCATATTTTGCACGGTTACCTATACTTTCATTTTAATTTATGATTCTTGTCTTCGGTAGAATTGTGGGTACAAAAATACCTACCTAATTCTACATACGTGCTCTGCAATGTCAAAAGTCTAAATGAGATTATCTAAAACAGGAAAATTACCAGGTGGGCTCGTTTCGCCATACTACCTATATCAAAAAAATACTACTATCTTGGTAGGTACTACCTACAGTGCTGTACATACCTACATGCACAGCAAATACTGAGCTGGATTCCTTGCTACACATATGTATACATGTTGTGTTCTTTGTAATTTGTCCTGTTACCTTTTCATGTAATATGTATATTTTATGTGTGTGTGGCAAAGTAAATGGTTTAAATGGCTACATACTTTTATGATTTACTTTTCCCCATTTTCATATTGATGTAGATCTTAGAACATCTTTACGATGTGGCTTCCTTAAAGTATCATGGCGGTAACAAGAACCATGCGTAATTTTTTCCTCTCTCACAGACATGAAAAACATTTAAATTTATTAAACATTTTGGTACGTATCGTCATGCTTGTTATTTATTACATTATTATTATTATTTATGAATACAGAATAATAAAAAAACCTCGTTTCGGATTTCGGTACTTTCTTTCGTCCGCGCATGCACGATTTTCTCGCAAATATACGCGTAAACACGAATATCTCCATCCGACTCGGTCTTAGCTATAGACGCACACGTATATAATATATTTATATATCGTTTTATTTATATTACGCTGATATTTAATGAAAGAAAACAACGTTTTTATCATCTCAACACGGCCCTCAATTCAGTTTCTTAACTTTTTGCCTCGTGTTCCGTGTGGTGCCGGACATATAGAATTGCAACACCCTTATCTCTTCTCATGGGTGTCGTAAAAGGCGCCTAAGGGAATCACCAGAGGATGGGCAGCAGCGTTCTCCGAGTATATAACCAACCAACTGCGATCGCAAACTTGGTGGAGGCCCTTGTCCAGCAGTGGACCTCTTTCGGCTGAAATGATGATGATGATGATGACTGTGTGCCTCAATGTGACACTGAAGCTTAAATAAGGTATGTTTTAGATGAGAAACTCAAAAGAAAAGAGTGAAAATATTCGAGTTTTTTTTATAGTATAGGATAGCGAAACGTGCTAAAAGGCCCACCTGATGTTAAGCGGTTACCTTTGCCTATAAATATCATCATCATCATTTCAGCCGAAAGATATCCACTGCTTGACATAGACCTCCCCCAAGCATATGTATGTTGGGGGGATATGCCATAATCGCCACGCTTGGCAGGCGGGTTGGCGATCGCAGTTGGTTGGTTAAATACTCAGAGAACGCTGCTGCCCATCCTCTGGTGAATCCCTTAGTCGCCTTTTACGACACCCATGAGAAGAGATAAGGGTGGTGCAATTCATTATGTCCGGTACCACACGGACGGCCCATAAATATATTATTATTATTATTTATTAAGAGCCTGTACAGTCCCACTGCAGGGCAAAGGCCTCCCTACTCTCCTTCAAATAAATAAATATTTTTGTGACTTTTTACACAGGACCATCTAGTCCCAAATTAAGCAGTGCTTGTACTATGGGTACTAGACAATGGATATAATACATATATACATTTTTTTGTAAATACATACTTATAATACATAAGAAACACCCAGACCAACACACACACTTTTGTTTATCTCACAAATATTTGTGTCCTGTGGGAATCGAACCCACGACCTCGTGATCAGCAGTCCGACCCTCTAACCACTAAACCACAGACGTCGTCAAGTAACAACTGCAATACCACCTAGGCTGTTGCCTTAATGGTACCGCAAGTCGGTTCGCCAAACTGAGCCATGAAGGTGGAAAGTCTCATGTCTTAAACTTAACCGCCGTTAAATATCTGTCACACCAACCCCTGTTTAAAATCACTGACCCTCTTTATGAGCACTCTATTGAATTAAACCACCCTTTCAAGTTCAATGGGGCGGCTAATATATTTTAAAACAAGTAACCTCATCTTGTTAGGATTTTGAATTTATTGTAGCTGGAATGAGAACCGAGGGCGCATTATGTTTCAAGTTTTTCTATCGTGTCGACATCCTACTAATATTATAAAAGCAGGAGTATGGGTGTTTGTTTGTTTGTCCTTCAATCACGCTGAAACGGCTGGACGGACTTGGATGATATTTGGCATTCAGATAAACATGTATTGTTCTGGATTAACAAAGAATACGTACTTACTATTATCGACGCTCCACCGGAGCGAAGCTTTCTTGGCTTTAAGCCCGATTAACACGTATCTACACTCATGAGGTTAATAAGCTTGCCTTCCATGCAGGACGGTGTGAGTTCGATCCCAGCCCGCACCACAGACTTTTCGAATTCATGTGTGGATCGGAATTTGATTATTGCTTGCACTTGCTTTAACGGGGAAGGAAAACATTGTGAGGAAACTTGCACACCTGAGAGTGCTCCATACAGTTCTCAATGGTGTGTGCAGTCTGCTAACCCGCACTAGGCCAGCGTGGTGGACTAAGGCCTTAACCTTCTCATACTGAGATGAGGCTCGCGCCCAGTAGTGGGACAGTAATGGGCAGATGACGATGATGAGGTTAATAAGTAGCAAGCTATAGGTAATATTAATATAATATGTAAGTATAATGTAGGTATCTTATTACTACTTAGATCGGATTATTTATGATCGAAAAGACTGACTTTCGATCTTTTAACTATCGGAAAAGTTCCGTCGTAAATTAATAATGCTGTTCTGTTTAAAAACCGGAGTCTAGTTAGGTATTCATTGCCTATTAAGTGGGCACGACCTCTCAGGTCGTTTTCGCTCTAGAAAATCTAGGAAAATTACGTAATAGTGTTATTTAAAATTGTACGTTATTTAAAAATTTGTCACATTAAAAATTAGTTTGCGGAGGTCTGATGGTAGTGGCTCCGTGTAAAATACTGATGTTCAGCCGCATCTGGCTAGACTGGAAGCCAAACCCAACATAGTTGGGAAAAGGCGCGGAGGATGATGATGTCATGTCCTTTTTTAAAGCACATTTGCATGCATATTTTCCCATTTTATTTGTGCATATAATCCGATGTCTACTTATTACTAAGTATTAGCTATTTCTCGTCAGTTCCACAAAATCCTCCCCGCGCTAAACACTCGGACGTGTTCGTTGTCACTGGAACACGGCGGCGTCAAAACTTAGTTCACGTGATGGATCACCGCAACTTTGTAACTGTTTGTTGTTGAAGTCTCATTTACACGAAATCGTTGAATTTTTACACTGGTGTCGATTCTCTTGTTCACGAACTAAACTTATTTTAAACTATCGCTCTCTTCTACTAATAGTAGATACAAGAAAGGGATGGCAACAATTTTAGAACTGTCAAATTAGTTTACGTGTTACTTTTCTTTGTATTTTAGTGGGCACGTTCCGACATCAGGACTAAACTTGTATGGGAATTATTTTATTATTTTAACGCATTTACGCATGCGAAGCGAAAAGAAAAATCGCTCACGAGCATGATTCGAACCTGCGACTCCTGGCTCAGTACGCCAGTGCTTTAGCCACTAAGCTACCGTGAACACTGCTGCATCTTTGGGTGACGTCACCCAAAGATGTACCAAGTGGATGAGAATTTCGTAACCACGAGCAGTGTTCACGGTAGCTTAGTGGCTAAAGCACTGGCGTACTGAGCCAGGAGTCGCAGGTTCGAATCCTGCTCGTGAGCGATTTTTCTTTCCACAATTTAAATCGTTGTATGGGAATCTAAATTCCGACTAGTTTGACAGCTCTAAAATTGTTGCCATCCCTTTCTTATATCTACTACATATTAGTAAAAGAGAGCGATAGTTTAAAATAAGTTTAGTTCATGTACAAGAGAATCGATACCTTGTCACCTGTTTATCTCCACGAAGGGCAAACATATTATTGAATACAACAGTCAGAAACAAATTAATTGATCAGTTTTCCCGAACAAATTCGACATGGAGGCCTACAAGAAAAGCCCGGTCTTCAGCCCGGACAAATGGAAGAGTGGAACTCCCAATCTCCCTTTCTCTTACCTACTCGTGCATACTTAATGCATTTTTTCATTCCATTATTCGGACCTTTAAGATCAACCGAGGAAATTTCTCTGACACTTAAAACTTAAGTACCGATGGTATGGCCAAAAAAGATGATTTTGAAGTTGTGTTTAAACAAATCCAAATACGTAGCTAGCATTTTTTTTTTACAAAAAGGAATGGTGGGCTCTGTCCGTGCGATGATGGCCCACAGGTTTACACTTTGTACTTCCTAACTAAAGGTGACGCTCTTTAGAGCATTCTGTACACCCTTCTAAATGTGTAGCTTGTGGGAGATGTATTCGCAAGCATCGTATGGGGTCCTTCGAGTCCAATTTAATAACGCGTTCAGAAAACTGATGGGGCTGCCTTGGCGTTGCAGTGCGTCAGGGACGTTTGCAGCGGCACACCTAGACTGCTTCTACACCTTTTCTTCGTGTTCTACACTATTATGCGCAAGCGTGCAGCATCACTGGTGGCAGAGTCATGGCCAGTTCCAACAGGGTTCTGAACATGATAGCTGACAGAGTGGATTGTCAATTACCATGTCTCAAAATATGTAACTGTTTACTAACACCTAGGTTTAAGATAATATAATTGTTACTAACTGCTAACCCTATATGAGTTGTTTTGCTCGAAATAAAGTTATTCTATTCTATTCTAACACCTACAGAACAAATTCTAAAGACTCAAAAATTTTACAATTTTTACTTCACCCACTCGTGGTTTATTCACAAAAATCTGTCCGTCGCCGTCACACTTGATGGATCACTGGCACACATTGTGCGCAGAAATTATACGTAAAATATACAAATATACTTATACTTTTATGCGTAGATTGACGTGTTCGTTAGTGCTTTTTTGCTTTGGCCAATATTTATTAACACTGAGATTAAGTCGTTGGCATTGTGTGGATGGATTACCGCTATGATGTTAGCGGGGACTTAGTTTTTCTGGGTGTGCAAAAGCTGATTTGATCGACTTCTTTCTTTATCCGAGACACTGACAGTTGGGCTAGTCCACAAATACAAAGTCGCTCAGCGAGCTAAGCTTGGAGTTTCTTTGAAGGATAAAATCCGTAAGGAGATTATTGACTGACATAGCTTGTAGGATCAGTAAGCTGAAGTGGCAGTGGGCTGGCCATGTCTGTCGAAGGACCGATGGCCGCTGGATCAGACGAGTCCTTGAGTGAAGACCGCGAATCGGCAAACGCAGCGTAGCCCCCCCTCCCCCCGCCAGGTGGACCGACGTCCTGAAGAACGTGGCTGGGGGGGACTGAATGCGGAAAGGCGGAGACCCGCAGAGGACCGAGTGTTGTGGCGGAACTTGGGAGAGGCCTATGTCCAGCAGTGGACTGCGATAGGCTGAGTTGATGTTTCTTTATCCTGGCATTCTCTCAACTATCTTCGAGTCGGCTTTGAGTTTATCAACTGGTTTGACCTTTTACATATTTACTCTTCTGGCCCTGCGACCCAAAGTAATGGCCTCTCCACTTCGCACGATATCTCGCGAGTTGGTAGCTTGAAGCTCCGCAGAACCTCCCCAGAGATACCTGGGGCGACCCACCGGTCTAGGTCAGGTTGGTTGGCCCAGATAAGCTCTCTTGGCTCCTCGATCATCCTCCATGCGTTCAAGGATAAGGAAACTTTCAGCTGTAGACGATACGATTGGCACAGTGGTTGAGCGATCGTCTTTTGCGCTAGAGGACGCGGGTTCGATTCCTGCACGGATCTTAAATATTTGTGTGATCCACAGATAGTTGTTCCGGGTGAGTGTTTGTGCATGCAAGATTTGTGTTGCATCATCAAAGCCAACGTTTTTTCTTAAAAAAAAAAACTGTTACTGAAACTTACCTTTGTCAGTACTTATAAAGGTTATTCAAAAGATTCGAACCAAACGCTATAGCATCTTCTAATAAAGAATAAATTCGTTTTTTTATGGTATATGATGGCGAAACGAGCTAAAGGCCCACCTGATGTTAAGCGGTTACCTTTGCCCATAACAACTGCAATACAACCTATAGGCTGCTGCCTTAATGGTACCGCAAGTCGGCACGCCGAACTGAGACATGAAGGTGGAAAGTCTCGTGTGATTGTAATTTCACCGGCACCCGTACCCTTCAGACCGAAACACAGCAATGCAAGCATCACTATTTGGCGGAGAAGTAGGTACGGTGGTAGTACTTCCCCGGACGAGCTCTTTCACAAAGGAGCTCTACTACTACTAAAATCTATTAACTTGTCTCAATGAAAGAAGGTACAAAATACGTGATTAAGTTTTCCAATAGGTGAATACTACATCATACTACAGAAGCTGCCGGTTGAGATAAGAGAAACTGTTTGAATGTAATCTGTAAACTCATTACACAAATCTTTTTGTCCAACAAGTAGATTAAGTGCCTACATCATTGTGTTTTATCATGGTTCTTCGATGTTGAAGCAAGGTGTTCTGATTCTTCGATACTTGAACTGGGGGTTTAGATGTACAGAGTTTAGCTTCTTTCAAACATCTCAGCTGAAATATAAATCTTCCAGGCTTTTGAGATACCGTTACGGCGTCACTGAATAAGTATATTTCTTTCACTTCATCAGCAATACGTATTACATAAGGAATTATCCCTGTACAATTGAAGCTCACATACCCTGTATGTACTGCGAGCATATAACATTGTAGGAGCGTCGTCCGATCCATCATTCTGTCATCAAGCGTCCCCCGGCGCGGACGTCTGTCGTACAAAAGCAACATTTCGCTAAAATCGCACGAATCCGCTTTTGTATGGATTTATCGTTCAGGATTCGTGACGGATTTACTGTATTGATTATATTGTTATTTTAATTTAGATGTTCTTTTATGTGGACATCTGTGTCGGTTGTTGTAAATTCTATACATTTTACGAGTGGAAGCGGTTATAGTGGTACCGGAAGGCGTCGAATATATTTATAAAGTAGGTAACAAAATATAACTGCTATAGGTAGGTACCTATGCATTTTATGTGTATCTGTGAGGTCTTACTATTATTATTCTGTGGTGTCGGTAGGTACCTATCGTATAAAGCCCCGCGAGGCGAAATAAAAAATAATTCAGAATGCCTTAACTAGAAAGCCTATTCACACTTTTTAAGAAATGAGAATTAACCCATACGCAACCCCGGATGAGCCAGATCCACATTTTGTAAAACGGGGGTGCAGAGTGCCAATTAGCCGTCCTCTAGGCTAAATATTTTCAGAAACCGGGTCCAGCATAGTACAGACAGCGAAACTGGCTGGTGGCTGCCCGCCCCCCAGTCTTGGCCGCCCGGGGGACCTGCCTGCCCATACGAAGTCATACTCGAAAGGTGCGCTTGTGAACATTAGGTACCCATGATCAAACCAACGGCAACTTCTGAAAGTCACATTTCAAAATAATGTTTGTCCAGATTAGGGAATAGAATCCATTTTAATTTGTATGATTTATTTAGGTAGAAGGAGTAGGTATGCCTTAAGATTTTGATTATCACTTGCTTTAACGGTGAACAAAAATATTGTGAGGAACCCTGCACACCTGAGTGCTCCATGCAGTTTTCGATGGTGTGTAGTCCGACGCGCAGAAGGCCAGCGTGGGGGACTAAGGCCTGAACACTAAACTGAAAAACTACTGTCCAGCGTGACAGCAGTTTTTCGGACTTTGGGTGTAGTTTGATAAGTCGACTATTGGTTACGACATGACAAGGGGATAGGTAGCAAAGTACCTTTCCCCTATTGGTAACAAAAATTAATAACAAGAGAAACAGCGACAAGATTTTCCACTGTCAGCGCCATCTATAATCTTTGTTCTGAACTAGTTTGAGGGTACCCCTTCTTTACAACTTCAGATGCTTTATGTCAATTTGTCCGAAGACCATTATAAGGAAGAAGCATTTTTAGTTACTCGACTAGTTTTCAGAGTTTGGCATGGTGGAACCCTTGAACAGTCAACCGAAGATGGGTTAAGTCCTGTCGGTGGTGGTTAGAAAATGCATAGCGTATCCCACGCCCGCGGCCAAAGTACAGAGCAGCCAAAGGTAGTTAGAGGAACACCGTGGTGGTTTTATACGGTAAGAGTCCAAAATTGGCTCCGCCTTGCCCGGGCGGAGTGCGTCCATGAAGATTTTACCATGTATAAAAATATGGGTATAACGGCTTTTTATAAATCTGTGTCCATGGAAAAACAAAAAAAAAAAATACCATTTGATTTTTTTGATTTTCACCGATTTCCGATTTTATATTTCACACACCATTATAATATTTGTATGTATGCATGGATAGCCGAGTCTTAACACTTCTCCTGTCCGCGAAATAAAACAATCGAATCATTATGTAATCACAAGACATGGAAAGGGTTAACATGAATAAAACACAGAAATTTCAATAACATTATTTAATACCAGGTTCTCTTTCCATTTCGCTATAAACATGGTCATCTTGTTTGTTAAACGTTATCAGAACGCCATCTATCGCACTAATTTGAAACTGACATCTATCATATGAAACATTTAGAAAAACAAAATGCAATAATAATATTTGAGGAATTATTTTAAATGTAAATATCTCCTATATACATTACTCTCTCTAGCCGCGCAATATTTAACATTTCGTTATTTAAAATTTGTGCAGACTAAATAGTACAAAAAGAGATTAAGAGATGGCGCTTATTTTAATATCCAGAACAAATTAACATAACTAAAATATAAATTGATAGAATTATTTAATCTCCGTACAATAAACATAACATCACAATAGCAGCGAAGCTCTTATCCTCGACGCAACGATTCTTGTATAAAATAAATAATAATATTTACACTTGGATGAAAGCCTCTGATTTCAGTGTGACTTTCCTCGAGAGATTCCCTATTATTGGCTACTTGCTGCACTTATCCTGGAAGAGAAGAAAATAGTTCGTATTAGTAACTAAATAGTGTTATTGATGGTATGGGTAGTGCATCCACCACCAGCGGGGTTACCAGTGGCGGATTTGCCCTAAGGCCCGGTGGGTCCGGGCCTAGGGCGGCCAATCATGACAAAAATACACTGATAATAACAAGAAACGACCCAAGTAAATATTAAGGTGAATGCTACAGGGTAGCCCGCGAAATTCAAAATTTCTTGCGTTTTTTGCTAATTGTAGCTCTGTTTTAAGTTCTATATCAATCAAAATATGATTGGCGGTAGTAATAACAATATATCTACTGAATAATACTTAAAAAAATATAAATATAGCTTTATAAGCTCTAGAAGCTCAATAATCGATAATTTGATCATAAATTAATATAATCGAGCTTGTACAGCGTATAGGGTTAGTTTATTATTATTTACGAGTATTATTCAGTAGATATATGATTATTACTACCGCGAATCATATTTCGATTTAGACACAACGCGAAATACAACTACAATTTGCAAAAACGCAAGAAATTTTGAATTTCGCGGGCCACCCTGTAGCATTCACCTTAAAATAACATTACAATGTATGGTAAAAACGCTCGCTAGCTCGTGGGAGTACGCGGGGAAGGCGTCTTCGTAGGTATGTATGTATTTATTTGAATTAACAGACAGATGTCAACGTCTATTGACTGTTGTACACCGCCAATTGTTAGCAATAAGCATTATATACAGTATGTAACAAAAACCCTGTTGTTCCTGTGAGGTACGTTATCAGAATCGATATTCATACGTAAGGACAACTCACTTGGAAAAACTCTTCAATAAAAATAGTCAAATTTAAAAATAAATATAATAATAAATTTAATAATATTAAATCATTATTAATTGTAAACGGAAAGAGATTATATCACTCAAAACTCACTCACTCGGTGATTATATCAATAAAAATAATCAAATTAAATATTAAATCATTATTAATAATTGTAAATTGAAAGTGATATAATCACTTTTATTTACATTGACGTTGATCCAATGTCATCATCATCATCATCAACTCGGCCTAGCGCAGTCCACTGCCGGACATAGGCCCCTCCCAAGTTGCGCCACAACACTCGGTCCCCTGCCTTCCGCATCCAGTCCCCCCCAGCCACATTCTTCAGGTGGTCGATACACCTGGGCGGGGGCGCCCTACGCTGCGTTTGCCGATCCAATGTCGACCAATCGGATTTATTTTCAAAGACAGATCGGCGTGGTTGACTCAGGTCTAAACCCTTTTCAATTCAAGAATAGCCTCATGCCCAGCAGTGAACACAAATGTGCAAATACGCTATGCTTATGACTACATTTAGGAGAATATCCATAAATGTTATAAATTGTGTAAAGAAAAATTCGCTCATGGGCAGGATATAGATGTCGCTTCGCGTCTGTAAATAATTGCTTTAAAATAATTTGCCATAAAGATTATTACGTATAAGTATTTTATAATAGGTACTCATAATTTCCGTCATGTTTAAAACATAACGAATCATTTGTTTTGGTACCATCTAAAGTATTTCTGGATGTTTGTAATAAAAATTCTGTGTGATAATGATAAAATTGCAGTTTGTTGGTCCATCTGTCGATGTATATTATGACAGGACCTTATCGCGTTTTTTTTTTATCAGTTATCGGTCAGACATGGGTCTAGCATGCTAAAGGGAGGGGGCAACAGCGGGGTACATTATACAACGAGTTATTGATATAACTGAAAATCTCTTAAGTGGTCATTGTACTATTTTTTTTGCATGCCAACTGGTAAAATATGGTTGAACTTTATTATTTTGACTACCACGTAATGTACCATGTACCCATATTTGCAAAATAAAATATATTTATCTTTATGGGATAAAACCTGAAATCGTTAAAAAAACAGCAGATCGTAACATTTTTTAGATTCATGTGAACACAAATTTTAATGTAGGGATCAACAGATTTTTTTCGCGATTTCAGGTTTGGTCCAGTAGCAAAAGTTCTTCATATTGATGAGTACAATGACCCCTTAAGAGGTTTTCAGTTATTTCAATAACACGTTGTATACATAAGCTCTACGAGCGACGGTGATGTATATAGCCACTACCACAGAAAAAATAACTTAAGGTTAGAACAGCTAAGTGGGCGGGGCGGGCGCACCGCTACTTTGAACATGACGCTCATACCTACGCTCATAACTAATATGATCAAACGACGCATTTAGATGCTCGCGGAACATATCGCTGTGCAAAGCCGAGGCTATTATTAGTTTAAAATGCCGTCATGTGCTGTTATAAGTTGCAAAGCAAGAATCCAAGTACTCAATAAATAAATAAATATTTTTGGGACATCAAAAAGAAAGATTTATTTTCACCAACGGGTATTAAATAACTTAATAATTAAGAAATCATACAAAACTATGAAAACATTTGTAATTGTCATTGAAAACGATTCCTTAGCAAAATACAATTTATAAAATACTCATTACGTACAATGTTCCTTGCGGTCGAAGCTGCTATACTTTTAAGAAAGCAATGTAAGGTTACGCGAATGACTAGTCGTTGGTTCGCTGAATGATATTTCCGTAGCATACAGGCTGCTTAGCATGCATGTGAATAAAACATCTATTTCTAATGTCATTGAGTGCAAATAGCGTAAGCGCCCTATTACGTCGAGTAGTTGAACTCGTTGATTATTATCAGAAATAGTTATTTGCTATGTTACCAAGTAAACATGCGAATAAAATATCTATTTCTGATGTCATTGTGGCCAAAATAGCGTCATTTAAATGTAGCGCCCCCTGGCTTCCTGTAGTTGTTGCTTACGATTTGATTAGAATGGAAGAACGTCTTAAGTGATTTTGACATGTTCGTTCATTAAAAACTCGTATTAAGATTTAAATAAAAACTGTATGAGTTGAGGCCAAATTTGAATTCTAAATTGGGACCCAATTATGTCATGGTTTTTTGTGTATTGTAGTCTACAATTTTTGTTGTAAATGTGTGAGTTTGGCGACACTGGTTCTCGTACTAAGTAATCGTAATAGCCATTCCCTCTTATTTTTTATTCCGTGGCCACTACTCACTTGTTGCCCAGCACGCCGGCGTGTCCAGCTCGAAGAGCGACGGTGATGTATGTAGCCACTACTCACTTGTTGCCCAGCACAGTGGTGACGGCAGCGACGACATCAGTGCTGCGCGGGATGGCGAGCCCCTCGAGCGAGCGCGTGTAGGGCATGGGCACGTCGGCGCCCGTGACCCGCCACGCCGGCGCGTCCAGCTCGAAGAGCGACGGTGATGTATGTAGCCACTACTCACTTGTTGCCCAGCACAGTGGTGACGGCAGCGACGACATCAGTGCTGCGCGGGATGGCGAGCCCCTCGAGCGAGCGCGTGTAGGGCATGGGCACGTCGGCGCCCGTGACCCGCCACGCCGGCGCGTCCAGCTCGAAGAACGACGGCGACTCCATGACTCGAGCACAGATTTCCGCGCCGATACCTGGGAGAAATATACAGTGGTACAGAACCGATACAGCGTCACTAAATGAATGCTGCAGTATGCAGCAGCACCTCAGGACACAACTTTAGGGTACCACTTGCCAACTTCTGGTAACCAACTTCTTTTTATAGAGTCAAACATCCCCAAGCATCGCTACAACGACCGGACCGGTCGTTGTAGCTTGTGCTTCCCGCATCCATTGGATTCCCGCGACCTTCACCTTCACCCAGACTGCGCTTTCCAGTACGTGGTCACCACTCCAAAACTTTAAGCCACCGTCGACCATCCGTTCTGCGAGCAATGTTCCCCGCCCACTGCCACTTAAGTTAGGCAATTTTCGGGCTATGTCGGTTACCTTCGTTCTCCTGCGAATCTCCTCATTTCTGATTCGATCACGCAGGCACACTCCGAGCATAGCTTTCTCTATTACCCTTTGAGTGACTATGAGCATTTTTATCAAGCCCGTTGTGAGCGAGAACGTTTCAGTGCCGTAAGTAATTATTGGCAACACACACTGGTCAAAGACTTTCGTCTTGAGACTGAAATAAATATGGGGTGTTTTGGACTTAAATATGCTTTAAATAAAATGTGGCCATTTCAATGGAGTAATTAGGGGGGCGTACGAGCAAGCGTTCGAAGCACGTGGGGCATACCAGCAAGTGTGACATGGTTTGCTCTGGGTCATCGCAGTCAGAATGTGCAAGATTAGGATCCCTAAACGCTCTATTTGCAGTCTGTAGCGACAATACTGATTGGGAAGACGATTTAAAGACATCAACACCGGCTACTGTAGATCGTGTCCTGGCGGTAGCTTCTCTTGGGCGTAATAGAATCAAGAGGTGAAGGGCACTTTTTGAACTGTAAACACAAAACCGTTTAAAGGCAAAAGTAAATATACATCTCGAAGTCTTACAAAAGATATTTAATGGCATCCGCAAAGTATTAAAGTTGAGTTGTATATATAATTTCAAGTATTGAGAAAATCTATTGTACAGAATTAATACTTTTGCGGATGCCGTTAACCATATTTTGTAATACTTGGAGATGTATATTGGCTTTTACTTTTACCTTTAAACGGTTTTTGTGTTGCTTGGGTTGCATCTGGCAGCAGCGGGGTGTTCTTTGGTAGCTTGTGCGCTGCATTTAAAAACTTTTGCAACTTTTGAGATGAACTGGAGACATTTAGTGATTGTATAGTGGATGTCGTATTGTAGTGTGTTTGTGATGGTTTGGATTGTGTGTGGATGTGTTCCGTGTGGTGCCGGACGTAAAGAATTGCACCACCCTATGTCTTCTCCTGGGTGTCGTAAAAGGCGACCAAGGGATGTACCAGAGGATGGGCAGCAGCTTTCTCTGAGTAGTTAACCAACCAACTTCGATCGCCAACCCGCCTGCCAAGCGTGGCGATTATGGCATATCCCCCAAAACTGCTTGGGGGAGGCTTATGTCCAGCAGTGGACGTGTTTCGGCTGAAATGATGATGATAGTGGATGTCAACAACAAAAGAAAGACTCCGGCATATCTTTTCAATGGAGCTGGCTACATCTCGACGAACTTCAGGTGGTGATATCCCAGCTGACGTGTAAACCATTTTCTTAAGGCTTGTTTAAGCAGTAAATTATAATGCAGCAGGTGTCCTTCAGCGTAACATTCGCAAGGTTTGTGTGAGCAGGCCGATGCCACACTGGACATGGGTATCCTCTAGCGGAAAAGCATGATGCTATTCCTGCTTTCCGTAGAACATTTGACGTAACTCCCCATTGTGTGAATGTCAGGCGGCGGAGTAGGTAATTGCGTTTCCCCACTTTAATTTTAGTTTTTTGGCAATGCGATTTAAAAGCAACTGACTGATTTGGTGTTACTCCAAGGTGTTATTTTGGTTAGGAACAATGCTTGATGATGACTCCTTGCCATTTGATGTTAAGAACCCGACTGCCCGCAGATGAAAGGCACTAGACTGAGTTTTAGGATTATTTATTATTATTATATTATGCGCGGGCGCATATGATTGTAGTATCTACTCTCTTTTTATTGATACGGGTCTGACACATGTCGCAGCGCTGCCCCACCGCGCGCGGGGAGTTTTTCCTCAGAGAGCGTCACATTGCCACGCTGATCGGACGCGTTATTTACGTTCATATTGAAAACTGTACAAGATGACGAACCGCGCAATACAAACTTGTTAAAGCGCGTTTCCTGCGCGTGCTTTTCAAAACATTACACAAAAACTTTCATTTTCATAAACAAGCTGTCTCCGGTCTCCGGGAAATGTTTCTGGTTAAAATTATGTGCGATACAGACCATGTATTTGTGGATGTGTGTTTTTTTTCCGCCTCTTTGAAGGCAAATAAGCCATATAATTAAGTTATTTTTTATGTGTACCTACCGCATGTCGTCTTGTTGTGGCAATAAATCATTTTTCTTTCTTTTTTCTTTCTTTCAAATATCTGGGTAGTAAAGTGCTGGGTCGTCCACGTAGAGAAATCGTGTTGTAGACCGAGGGTATTCTGTCGACTTACTTAAGGTCAGAATTGTACCATCTTCTTCCTCTTCGAGTCAGTTGTACAACTAATCTTTTGTCAGACTTGGCAAGTCCAAAACTTTGCAACCTCTACGGCCTTATCAGTGGCGGCGCAGAGGTCGCAGGGGTAGGGGAGCAAAGGACAGGTACTCACCTGTGAGGCATAGTTATAGTATGCATAGGCATAGGCATAGTTTGAGGGTCATACCCGCAACCACACCCGGTCGCCGTTTTGTTGATGTAACCCCACGTCCCAAAATTATATTTACAACTTCCCACTTGGGTTCGAAGTCGGTTGAGTGACTTCCAAGACTACCATAAGACACACGCAAAACTTTAAAAATAAGTAGCATATAATTTCCATGTGGTTCTCGGTAAGGAATGAAGAGGGAACAAAGCCAACTTCTCACAAACAGTGGGAGTCAAATAAAGAATTGTTTCGAGACGGTTGGCCGATGCTTACATGTTCAATACAAAGCATTCGGGAACTCCCCGCAGGCGGGATAACGATTAGTGAAATAAGCAGGTCGATAACCTGATCGATACACAATATGCGGGATAGTTTTTTTTCCCGAAAGCGGGCCTTATGGCACGCGTTTTAGAAATCTCCCGCACCTCGAATGGGTTACCTATCAACTAAAGAAAATAGTTTCCCGAATGCGGGCAGTATGGCATGCGTTTTAGAAATCTCCCGCACCTCGAATGGGTTACCTATCAACTAAAGAAAATAGTTTCCCGAATGCGGGCAGTATGGCATGCGTTTTAGAAATCTCCCGCACCTCGAATGGGTTACCTATCAACTAAAGAAAATAGTTTCCCGAATGCGGGCAGTATGGCATGCGTTTTATAAATCTCCCGCACCTCGAATGGGTTACCTATCAACTAAAGAAAATAGTTTCCCGAATGCGGGCAGTATGGCACGCGTTTTAGAAATCTCCCGCACCTCGAATGGGTTACCTATCAACTAAAGAAAATAGTTTCCCGAATGCGGGCAGTATGGCATGCGTTTTAGAAATCTCCCGCACCTCGAATGGGTTACCTATCAACTAAAGAAAATAGTTTCCCGAATGCGGGCAGTATGGCACGCGTTTTAGAAATCTCCCGCACCTCGAATGGGTTACCTATCAACTAAAGAAAATAGTTTCCCGAATGCGGGCAGTATGGCATGCGTTTTATAAATCTCCCGCACCTCGAATGGGTTACCTATCAACTAAAGAAAATAGTTTCCCGAATGCGGGCAGTATGGCACGCGTTTTAGAAATCTCCCGCACCTCGAATGGGTTACCTATCAACTAAAGAAAATAGTTTCCCGAATGCGGGCAGTATGGCATGCGTTTTAGAAATCTCCCGCACCTCGAATGGGTTACCTATCAACTAAAGAAAATAGTTTCCCGAATGCGGGCAGTATGGCATGCGTTTTAGAAATCTCCCACATCCCGAATGCGTTCCCTATCAACGAATGAAAATAGTTTTCCGAATGCGGGCAGTATGGCATGCGTTTTAGAAATGTCTCGCACCCCGTTTGCGTTCCCTATCGACCAATGAAAATGAGACTTAAATTGTCACTGTCTAACGCATAGTCCACCAGGAGGTAGATAGACTTTTTTCAGGTTGTTGGTCCATTTAGCTAGGGAAGTCCCACGCTACAGTGATATCATCATCATCATTATTTCAGCCGAAAGACGTCGAAAGACGACTGCTGGACACAGGCCTCCCCCAAGCATCATGTTTGGGGGAATATGCCATAATCGCCACGCTTGGCGCGGGTTGGCGATCGTAGTTGGTTGGTTAAATACTCAGAGAACGCTGCTGCCCATCCTCTGGTGAATCCCTTAGTCGCCTTTTACGACACCCATGAGAAGATATAGGGTGGTACAATTCTTTGCGTCCGGCACCACACGGAACAGTGAAAAGTACAGTGATATAGTAGACTGAGATAGGCTGATTTGATTGATAAATATAATCACCTGACTGCGGCCAGCCCTGCTCAATAGTGACGAGATGGTGTGTCTTAGCGACGGAGCGCGCGATCGCCTCGAAGTCCAGTGGCCTGATGGACCTCAGGTTAATGACCTCACATTCAATTCCTAAAAAAAAAACAGTTTTATTATAGGCCTTTTTCGATAGCCTATCTATCAACGATTTGCTCTACTAAATTTGATATAAGCTCCAAACATTATTATGTCAAATTACTATCTCTAGTAGTTGATGAAAACGGTCGTATTATTGCCAAACTGTATACAAAGGACATCACTTAGAATAGCCTGACCCCCAGTTTCTGGAAGGCTAATCAATTTGATTTATTGTCAAATCTAATGTCGGCTTCTGTGATTGGCCGGCAAAAATGTTAACCAATCACATCGCTTGACCTGAGATTTGACAGCTGATTAGTTAATTTTTGCGTTGATCAGCCTTACGGAAACGGGGTGAGTCTGTTACAAAGATAAAATATATACGACAATTACATGCGTATTTTTTCATTATATTCATCGTATTTAATGCGGACAGTACACTAAACATTTTTTATTTTAAAGAGTTAATCAACATAATAATAAGATGAGCGGTAATGATACTCCATTTGACTTCATATTTTTGACCAATCCCTTGTGGGTACTCTATGGTTTTGTGAAAAAATATGTTGGCACTACTGTTAAAGATAGCCAATCTCTTTTTAGCACCTTCACATCTATAGGAATAGAAAAGTAACAGTTTTACACTTAGTTGCTCGGCAACCACTTGTTTGACATAAGTTTTTTAGGCAAGAAAAATAACCTCAAAATAGTTAATATTTGAATGAATTAAACATCTGTGGAGTACTGTCCGTTTATTAAAATAGATTGCAACACATTGCCCTCATCGAATTGTATATGGTGAGCATCATCTTTTATTAATAACTTACATAGGCTGGGCTTTAATGGATCTTTAGCAATGTCCTTTCAGCTATATTAGCAACTAAAGAGAGTAAGACAGTAGTAAACATACAAAGCTATGAGCTCTTAGCTTTACTATACTAAAGCTTACATCGTATAACTTTTATTTATCTTCGATTTGTTGACAGGTATTGTAGCGAGCAGGCAACTAACTCGCCCGTTTACAACGCAGCACAGGATCACACGATGCTACGTCATATGAGGTGATGTTGCGTGACGTAGGCGCTAAGTGTCCGCCCGCTTCAATATGGCCGCAAGATAACGTAGCCATTAAGCTACGCCCCCTCATTAGGACGCGTGCGCATCCATTGTCTACGCGCAGAGCGGCAACATGGCCGCCCGCAGAACTTGCGCTCAATGGTCGGTAGCCATATTGGGTTAACGCCTACTCGCGCGGAAACGGTCAAGTGCGAATCGTTATTATTATTAATTAAGTTTGTACATAAATATCGTAGCTTGCTTTGTGTTAATTCATTCATTCTGCTTCGCCCGCTTGATAGCTACGCATTGTAATTTAGATTAGTCTTGTAAATAACTACGACAGTATTCAAAGTTTGCTTGCATTTATTATTTATAAATAATTATTAAGTATTCCCAAAAGTCAGTAAATTAAATTCAAGATACATTTACTTAGACCAAGCAATTGTAAGTGGTATAAGGAACCCTTACCACTTCAGTATTATATGCAAAGTTGCCTCCAAAAGGGGTTATAAATTAATGAATGAATTAATGGTTTACCAGCATTTCCAGCGAGTTCATTAGCGGCCTGCAGCGCGGTGTCCGTAGCTTTTCCGGCGCACACCAGCGTGATGTGTTTGCCTTCCCGCTCGACCTTAGCCTTACCTGTAAGACACACAATATATGATAAAACATACATACAACAATAGAGAATGTAATGTCTAAGAACTAAATATTAAATATAAGTTTATTAAAAACTATAATAAAATCTGTAGAAAAAAAATCGTAAGTAATCTGTGTAAATCTGGCATCTTCTGGTCTTTTCGCGCGAAACTGATATTGAACAGAGTGATGTCAAGTTACTTCGAATTTAAGAAGTTTTTGAGGCAGAACGTCATTTTTAGAATTCTGTACCTAAAGTATGCGAACGAAACCCTATTACCAAGTCTACGCCGTCTGTCCGTCCGTCTGTCATAGGGCTGTATCTTTTTTACCGTAATAGGTAGCCAATTCAAAATTTTTAAGCATCAAACTTGAAAACTAGGAACTATTTTTGTATTCTGTATGCATTTAAAGACAAAATTTTCACACTCGTATACACCCAGACTCAGAACTAAACATTCATATTTGTAGAATGTAGATCATATAACAATGTTTTCTGACAAACCTCTCAGGCGCGCTGGGACGTTTTTCACCCAGAAAATCGTTAATACCCTTAAGAACGGCTGGGACGTTTTAGTCCATCAGTAGCCCTAGCACGAACTATTTTGACGTATCGAAACGCCTAGCACGAACTATTTTGACGTATCGAAACGCCTAGCACGAACTATTTTGACGTAACGAAACGTTAATGTAAGTGAACTTTGTAACTGAAATACTCGTTTGAGACATAATATTTATTAACTTGAAGATTTTAGCCATATATCTGTATGATACAAAGTGCGCATATTATGCATAAAATTAAATCAAATGGTAATAAACTGTTGTTTTTTTTTATTAAAAAACGCTTGCATTAACATTATGATATGTAAAAATTGTTCGTGCTAGGGCAGAAATTTTGTTGGCAAATACCATCATCATCATTTCAGCCGAAAGACGTCCACTGCTGGATATAGGCCTCCCCCAAGTGGGGGGAGGATATGCCATAATTGCCACGCTTGGCAGGCGGGTTGGCGATCGCAGTTGGTTGGTAAAATACTCAGAGAATGCTGCTGCCCATCTTCTGGTGAATACCTTAGTCGCCTTTTACGACACACATGAGAAGATATAGGGTGGTGCAATTCTTTACGTCCGGCACCACATGGAACCAAATACTATTAGTACTTAAATGCACCATTTTAAGCAATAGTTACATAATTCTTCATTTTTCAATAAGAATAAGTGCATGACACTTACATTTTTCTAGAATATAACAATTAACTAATGATATACATACCAAAAGGAATTACAAAGTCCGAGGAAAGTGCTTCATCAGACATGGGGAATGGAATACCGTAGAGAAGCTCATCTTCTAATACTACTACTGGGTCAGGATCCCTGATGGCAGATTTTAGAAGACCTGGAAAGAAAAAAATGTTAATTTAAAGAAAAACCTGAGATATTTTAAGTTTAAAGGATTCAAATTGTGGAAAGAAAAACCGCTCACGAGCAGGATTCAAACCTGCGACTCCTGGCTCAGTACGCCAGTGCTTTAGCCACTCAACTACCGTGAACACTGCTCGTGGTAAATTAACCTCCACTTGGTAACATCTTTGGGTGATGTCAGCGATATATTTCAAGGGATTCTCTGTATCACAAACACGATTATACTGATTACCATATTCAGAAGTATTTACCAAGCTTAGTGCATTTTTTTTAACACGGTTTTATTAACTCCTAACGTCCTGTCTGTCTGTTCGGTACAAATTTTAGAATAGATATTGAACTAACTTCAGATAATTTAAACTTTAAACATGGCTCAAAACTGGATGACGAAGCAATATTAACTCGCTTTCTTTTAAAAAACCTTTTTCATCAAATTATTCAAATCTTGGCTCAGAAATGTCACTGTGCCAAGATTCAATTTGTAATAATAATATACATGTTTGGAATTTAAAATCAGAATTATTAATTGATATTAGTATTGAATAAAGACTTGTCTTCTTTTGAATTTTTTTGGAACATTGTTTTAGTGGCAATTTACTTTTTTAAATAGTATAGTGTTAACAAATCATACCTTTAGCATCTTCAGAGGAGTACGGCATCACGACTTTCAGTCCAGGACAGTGGCTGTACCAGGCACCGAAGCACTGTGAATGCTGTGCTGCCACTCCCGAGGCCGCTCCATTCGGGCCACGGAATACTATGGGTACGGGTACCTGACCCGCTGACATGTAGAAGGTTTTGGCTGCTGAGTTTATTATCTGTAAGGAGACGGTTTGTGTTACATAAATAAATAAAACGTGTGCAGTCAGGGAACCCCCATCAGGTTCGAACCTGTTAACTGAGGAACTTCGAAGTTCCTCACTCACACAAACACACAGACACACTAGAAAGAGAGAGAGAGCGGTGTGCGTATATGACTGTTCATAACGCAAAAATCTGACGTCACGTTACATTTTCTCCCAAATTACACCTTTTTAGGGTTCCGTAGTCCTACAAAGAACCCTTATAGTTTCGTCATGTCCGTCCATCTGTCCGTCTGTCCTAATACTTTACAGCTTAATAACTTTTACAGTTATAAACATAAGTAAATGAAATTTTGTTAAAAAATGGTTTAGATATAGATCTCTATTTTAAAAGAATAAAAAAATCTTGATAACGTATTTTAGGGGTGGCGTCCATACATGTGAAATGTGGATGACATATTTTTTTCGCTGTACCCCCTCGTGTGTGGTATCATTGAATAGGTATACTAAAATGAAGGTAATGTTTCGTACATAACTTTTTTATTAGGTATACCATCTGCGAAATACAGTTCGCCAAAGTGACTTGCAATGTGTCCCCCCCTGCCATTTCTAAACTATGCAACTTAGAAACTTATAGTCTTCCACATTGATAGACCTTTATAAAAACTCTCTTTTAAAATAATTTCGAGTATAATGTGATTATAAATTTTTGAGATATAGTGAGAAAACTGAAAAATACTCAAGACGTCCTAGTTCATAGGTCATTGACCTTAGAGAAAAATGATCGTAGCAAATAATGCTCCTTAAGTTACTTTCTATTTAAAAAAATCACAAAAAGAAACTTTGTGTTATATTGATATGACACACTTCTTAAATTTAGCGCTAGGTGGCGCTGTTTGCAAAAACTAAAATAGCAATGATTAACATTCGATTTAATTCGTTTGTACGTAATTAGACCTACTTAAGGAACCCTATAATACTGAGATTGGCCCGACATGCTCTAGGCCGGTTTTTTTTTTTTGAGGCGGAAAAATGCCTATCGCATGTCATTCCACCCGGGGAGGTAGTGTGGTTATGTGGGGCTCGCAGCCACTAAAAACTCCGCCGTGTACCTACTCTCGCCTTGGTGGATGAGCCGCGAGAACTGGAATGCATGGCATTCGCGACCCATCCAGCGTAGCCCATTTTCGGGTTCCTCTTCCTATAATGACGTTCTTTAGGCGATGTCCGGGCATACTTGGGACATCACCACAACTCAAAGGCCGTGCAATGTAGACGACTGACTCCCCAGTCTATCGTCCGCTGGCCTCTGTTAGGGCGGTAAAGCCGCCTGCGCCGACGGTCCTCTTGCGGCGGATTGGATCAGCGAAGGAGTCTTCTTCCCTGACCCGCTCCGCCGCTTCCTTCTGTAAGATAACCTCCTCACAGAAGGATGCGACCGCCTCCCACGCCTCCACACTGTCAGCCATGGCCTTGACTAAACCAATATGAGAGGAGATCCACTGAAGGATGACATTTTTCGAGTTGGCCCTTAATCTATTTATGGAGTCATTATATGGAAAGCAATTGGTGTACTTCTGATACCAGAGGCGCAGCGAGCTAAATGTTGAAGTGAACTAGTCTGTTAAAATTATAAAATTACTAAATCTGATCGATTCTATGTACGACAGTGCTTCATAAATTGCTAAAAGTTCTAAATACATAATTGAAATATTATTAAAAATCTTAAATCTCATAAAAATTTCGGATTCTTCTTCTATCGTGTCGACATGAGCTACATAATAGCTCATGCCGTGGGCAAAAGATTAGTCAGTCAGCAGGTTGGTAGCGGGGCTGACTGCCCAGGGTGCGCCGGACGATCAATTAAATATCGTCACTCATGGAGGCTTTTTTAATTTTTTTTTCGGATTGAGGGTCATAGATTGCTGCTACCATGTGATAATTGTTTTCTTTGGATCCATCAATATAAACTTTAAAAAACCCGTATACTGTCTTTATTTATTTAAACTTCATGCAACATGTGTACATAGGCGGACTTAATGCCTTAGGCATTCTCTCCCAGTCAACCTTAGGGTGATACAGAGATGACAAGGCAGGTGCAATATTGATTCACGACACAAAACAAGATGAGAAATAAATTACCACAGTAATAAACAATAACCTATTATAAAAAGAGTATATCCTTGCGGGTTCTTCTCCATAGGACCCACAATTTGGAACCGTGCAACTAGAGCCTGACGTTTCAAAAGTGCCTGTAATTAGGTTTATTAGAAATAAAAATACATTTAATTTTGAACAAATTATTAAGCGTTTTAGCAATAAATCTGTCTAACAAGTGTTCATGCAACTATTTTCCTCTGTTATGAAGATATGAATATAAATAAAAAACAATCCAAATGTGATAAGATAACAGGTAGACTACATTTTCATGATTAAATAAATAAATCAAGCAGACATATGATGGACGATAGTTTATCTAATCTGCTTGATTATCTAGCTAATGTCAAGTCAAGTGCAAGTAGCATGAATTATTGTTTTTCTGCATATAGCTAAGTGTGAATTATCCGGAGATATACAACGTGTTATTGCAATAACTGAAAACCTTTTAAGGGGTCATTGTACTCATCAATACTTTTACTTTTGACATGAATCTTTATTTTTATTATTGCCTTTGACATTGTGTAACTTTACGACACATTATGTTTTTAACCGACTTCAAAAAAAGGAGGAGGTTATGTATTCGGCGGGTTTTTTTTTTTTTCATGTATGTACACCGATTACTCCGAGATTTGTGGGCCGATTTACGTGGTTGTTTTTTTATATGGTAGAGGAAGCCCGCACGCGCCGCCTTCAAAATGATGGTTTATGTTAAGATTTTAAAATACATAAAATGATTATTTTTTACTTTTTAGTTAAGGTTTTTGAAGTCGGTTTTTGTATCAATCTGTATCAACTGTTGGTAATTTTTCTACCAACTCATGTTATTTTGACATTGTTTTCAGTTATTATTAACTGTTTATTATTTCGAAATTATACAATTATTTACACTTATATATTTTTTTCTAATATTGCATTATTTTCTGTTATAGAACTGCAACGTGTATGAGATGCTTACAATTTTTTAATAGGTGATTAAAATGTAAAATGTATATGATGTGGCCATTAATGTTTTTACAGTAATTCTATATATTCCTGCCTATCTGTTGTCTAGCAGTATGAGTCTGTCATGCTCACTTAAATGTCATGCTGATGGTGGCGTTAGTGTCGGGTCGTTAAGTTCCCTACAATATGGTTGAGTTAGGCGATGGCTGATGCTCGCGTCATGTTCGTGAACGGGTGCCGTCTGTCGGGACAGGTCAACTCCTACATACTATGGCAATACTTTTTACGTTTATTTCTAAAGGCAATATTCTCACTTTTAAACTCTTGTTTATTTCTGGCATTAACCTAAATTACAATAACATTATTTGAGAATAAATTTGATGTATTGAATAAAGATGATTGTAATAAACAATAACCTATTTTAAAAAGAGTATATCCATGGAGTTTCTTGCCGGTTCTTCTCCATAGGATCCACAATTGGAACCTGACGTTTCAAAAGTGCCTGTAATTAGGTTTATTTGAAATAAAAAAACATTTGATTTTGATTTTTTGATTTTCAGTTATTTCAATAACACATTGTATTTAACGTAGCTGGCTATTAAAATTTATGAGATGCTAATGTCCTTATATTGAAAATAAATTTTTATTAAACCAAGCTGACTTAGTTCAAACAAATTAATTTATTTTGTTGATTAAAGACTAGCAGCAATATTGCTGATATGTCTAATGACTTGAAAATCAGATTCACAAACTTTCAACATATTTCTACACAGATTATTGATAAATACAAATAAAGATTTCTTACATGATCAATAGCCTGCATTGAGAAGTTATACGTCATGAACTCGCAGATTGGACGCAGGCCGGCGAAAGCAGCACCAACAGCAATACCGGCAAAACCAATCTCTGTGATAGGTGTGTCTATGACTCTCTTGTCCCCATATTTCTTCCAGAGACCCCTGGAATTACAGAAAAAATATAAAGACTAAATTATAATTACAAGAGGTCACCCAATGGTCGAAATTCAACCTTAATTAATTAATTTTTATGATAGACTTATGCCGAAAACAATTTTTTTATGGATGAATTTTTTATTGATAAGACTAAATTACTACTATCAGTCTGTAGTGTCCCACTACAGGGCAAAGGCCTCCCTTCCCTTTTTCCACTTGCCCCTGTCTTTTGCCTTCTGGGGCCAATCCTTCAGATAGGAGTCAAGTTCGTCCCGCCATCTATTTCTGGGCCTGCCGCGTCGTCCTTTGCTGCTGTCTGGAACCCACTGTGTGGTTGTTTTCGCCCATAGCTCCTCCGGTATGGGGCAGATGTGACCAGCCCAGTTCCACTTAAGCTTGGCAGCTGTTTGGCCTACATCAGCAATTTGTGTTTTGGAATGCAGTATAGAGTTTCTTACACAATCAGTAAGTCTAACTCCTAGGACGCTTTCTCAGTGACCATGTTTGCTCTACATAGGTGAGGGTGGGGAAGATGCACATGTTCATAGCTTTCGCTTTAGTGAGAGAGGGAGGGGTCCTTTCATCAGTTTTTTCATCGACCAATAGCTCTTCCAGGTGTTCTCGGTTCGTCTAGCTACTTCTTTATAACTAAAGCTTGACAATAATAGCTACCTTCTAAACAAAAACGGTTCACAAACAGAAGGGAAAAACTGAACCGATTTTTCTTTGCCCATTTATACATAGATAATAAAGCATTTTAGGACAGTAAGTTACTATCAAAATATTCTAATGGCAAGAAATTATGTGTATTAAATTACACATGTTGACATCCAGAAACTTAAATAAATAAAGCAGGTAACTACTTCATTTTCCTTGTTTTAAATTCCTATAGTACACACATACAAACATATTATCAAGCCTGGTTCCAAATGGGGTAGGCACAGACTATAGATTTCCATTTGGTACAATCCTGACACACCTTCACATTCATTTGACGACATCTGTGGTCTAGTGGTTTGATTGTTGGACTGCTGATCACAAGGTTGTGGGTTTGGTTTTTGTTTTTCACAGACTTTTTGGTAAATAAGGCATATTACTCCATAAATGACTTCTTAACGGATATTAAAATAAACGACAAAATAAAATGAAAATTTTAATAATGTGTTATGTCCGATTTCTTTGTTGTGCTGTTATGAATTTTGACATCAATAATGTTTTTTAAATGTAATTTTTATTGTATTGTAATTTGTGATTTTATTTTATGACATTTGTAATTTTTTATGCCATGAGGCTGATCACATATGGTACTGTATTGTATTTTATTAAAACCTATTTTATTACTGTGTAAAATAAATTATTTGAATTTGAATTTTAGATTCCTACAGGACACAAATATTTCTGTGATGAACATGTTGTGTTTGTTGTTTGTGTTGGTCTGGGTATTTCCAATGTATTATAAATATGTATTTACAAAAAGTACATAAGTATCATATCCATTGTCTAGTACCCATAGTACAAGCTCTGTTTTGTTTGGTGCTATGTAAAAATGTCCCAAAAATATTTATTTATTATTAACAACAACAACATAACATAACATCACGCCTGTATTTCCCCGAAGGGGTAGGCAGAGGTGTATAGTACACCCACATTTCGCCAGTTATGTTATAAGTCCCATGTAATAGGGGGCGAGCCTATTGCCATTAACCGGGCACAAATCCAGACTTCGGGCTGCTACTGAGAATTTCCTAATGAAAAAACCCAATAATACTTTGCCTGACCCGGGAATCGAACCCAGGACCCCATGCTCAGCAGTCGCGCTTGTGACCACTAGACCAATGAGGCAGTCAGTATTTATTATTAGATTTATATTATTAGCCTCAAGTTCATGCTTCTATAATACTTGAATGAAACAAACTAACTTCATCATCCTCCGAGCCTTTTCCCAATTACATCGGGGTTGGCTTCCAGTCTAACCAGATGCGGCTGAACATCAGTATTTTACACGGAGCGACTGCCATCAGACCCCCGCAACACAGTTACATACAAACTAACTTATGATACAGAAATTAAATAGGTAGAAAATGTGTAAAAATTGTGAAATAAAATTAATGGATAACTTTATCTTCAAGACATGACATGGAACAATGGGCTTCATTTGCAGAGGTTGCATTTAATGGGCTTTCTTAAGTTTACGTTAGATATTTCACAATGTTTCACGAAGATAACATTCTATTTGAAATCTGTCAACAAACATCTTGGTTATGTAACATTGAAAACTTTTTTAGAAATGAAAATTTCACCAAATTTCTTATTTTTTGAAGAATATTTTCTTAAATTATTACAAAGTAATCCATGGATATAGTTTTTTAACACAAAACACGAACAAACGCGCCGTAGAAAGGTTATGAAGAGCGTTTTTCCCTCACCTGGTCACTTTGTAGGCACCGTCATATTGAGCCACTTCTTCACCCAATACGAAAACCTTCTCATCTCTTTCCATCTCCTCATCGATCGCCTGGTTCAAGGCATCACGCACAGTCACAGGTTTCGTGGCTAAAGCGCTAGAAGTTGAGAAATTACGACTAGACAGCCGCGAGAGCCAACCGAACAGAACCGGCGACGATTTCAACGCCATTTTCACTTCCAATCTATATTTTTTCACTTATAAACTAAATAATTAGCACTTATGGGCCTATGGAGAGGATTTTTCAAGTGGTTTTCGTTGAAAATGGTTTTAAAATCGTTATTTTGATGAGACGAAGGATGAATGGAGGTCGAAATTTGCCAAGGTGAAGTTCGTCCGCACGGTACGTGTCAAACAAATGTCAAATGAGATTGATTCAGGGGTGCGTTCAGTTATATTGCCCGACGACGCATGGAGCGTACTTTGGTCGTACGTACAAGAAACCATTGAAATTAACCTATGGAGGCGGCCAATTGTTCTATATCCACCTAATTTATACAAATAAATTTCTATTAAATCGTTATTTAATTATGAATCTATTTTTTGTCTCTTGTTAACCAACGTGTTATGTCATCTGGTGAAAGAGATCGCATGCTAGGTATTTGTATATTCTCTGCTTGGCAACATCTTTACGGGACATTACGGGACGTCAGAATACCTACTCCGCATGGCAACCCGCAGTCACCGCCATTGCCGCCATTCGTGTGGACCATACCATAGTACATGAGCTATCAAGTAAACAAACGGCAAATGCAGTGTAGGACGCATTTGATTGATTGTTTACTTAGAAGCTTGATTTTTTATGTCCTAGGGACAGCCACACTTAGTATTTGATATAATTGCATTATTTATTACTACTTTATAATGATTTTAATCAGCACACATCTCTGGTAAGAAAGACGAGTATCGATATCGATACTTTTTAGTTTTGATTACTAACTTCCCTAGCTATGGCCGCCATTACAGTGGCCTGGATATTGTCAATATGCCACGCGTATTTCGTAGGTATTTCGAGTCCAGGAGTCCATAGATATTTTAAGTCAATGACAGAAACGCCCATGTTACGCCCCAAACAACTCTCCGTGCGTCGTCTGCCATCATCGGGCGACACAACTGAACGTAGCCCAGGGTTGCCAGATACTACGAATAGAATATGTATAATATATAGATAATAGATTTTTATTGGCCATCACAGTTGCGGGGTCTAAAGACTTTATTATATTATTTTGGTCACCTCTAAACTTAGATTTTCAGTGAGACAGACCTTGATTTTCACTATTTCGATCAAAAATAGAAGAATCAATATCTGCCTAAACAGAGTCCGACGAAACTTTTAGAATATTTAATTGTTTGTGGCAATTCGATAGCCATATCTATTTCGAAGCAATGCCAATGACAGTATTGCTGTATTTATTAAGTCTCTAACACAGACCAGTAAGGCTTACTGGTCTGTGTAGGCCATATACCACATACGGCCAGAAGAGTACAGGTGGATTAACGTACTGATTATCTGATGTTTGAAAATTATGAATTCGAAATTTAAAATTTACAAGCAAAGATGAACACGCACTAGATGTATTTGGATACATGGAGTGATATATTTACCAATCGGAAACATAATTACCGTCATAGGAGAAAATTCCGCGTTCATACATTTTTGGGCCTTTTCTCAAAGTCGGCCAGAAAAAAATAACGTTATAAATTGTTAGAACTAGTCATTTTGTGCAATTGTTATTATGGCACCACAGCTGTAGGGTCATTCTGTGACATGCGATACGGGTTCGAAAAATAGAGATTTTCATAAGAGATTTCGTCATTTTGAGCAACAATTGATAATTTTGAGCAATTGTTATTATGGAAGAAAAGCTGTGGGGTCATTCTGTAACATTTTCTACAAGAGCTTGTCATATAGAGCAATTGTTACTATGACACAAACAACGCATAAACGCTAGCTCAAGTGCACAGTAAGCTACCTGTAGACTATATTATATCGGTTTCTCGGATTGCTCCACCCCAGTGTGAGAGTGAGTGGAACAGAGACATTAAAAAATATCACTGGATGTGAGTTTAGATTTCTTTTATTAGTTATCCATGCGAGTTTAGTTTCATCGGACGGCTACCTGCTTGCCTTTCATTGACATCTATCTGGCGAAGTCCGATCAAAGAATATGGCATATCATGATGTGCCTGGGCGTTTCATAAAACGAGGTAATTTCATAAATTGACAAACTAATACCCACGATAACTTAAAATCGCGGACGTTCTTAAAAAAATGCCAGGTTAAGAGTATTCTAAGCAGACAAGCATGCATGACGAGGTTAATGAACGTAGATAAAGCGAAAGAGGTGTGTCAAGATCGTAGCAGGTGTAAATCCATTGTCTCTGCCTACCCCAATAGCAAACAGGCGTCATAATATGTATGTATGTATAATTTAAAATGCAAAACGTTTGAAAATTTGCCCAGCCATGTTTGGGTATCAGCTATAATAAAGAAAAACTCAGGGAATCTAGGATGCTAGAGTGAACGAAGAAAACTCGAAAATTGTGGCACCCTGGCTCAGATAGGTTAGGTTTTGGTTGCTGCGCTCGCTCGCTAGACCCCGTAATTCCCTTCGGTTTTATGTACTTTGGATACATGATTACAATCACATTTCCACTTTCCATCTTTGTCTTAGTTTGGCGAACGTGACTTTCAATACCGTTTAGGCAACAGTCGAGGTGGTATTGTAGTTATTATGGGCAAAGGTTGTTCATCAGGTGGGCCTATAGCTCGTTTAATCTACCATAAATAATACCCTACCACTACAGGATCGATGTGCCCAAACATGGCTGAACAAATCGTCAACCATTTTGAATTTTACGTAATGGTGTGTATTAGCTGGTTAATTCATCAAATAGCTTCGTTTCATAAAGACACAAATAGGCACATCATGATCTGCCCACTTCTACGATCGGAATGGGATAGAAAATAATACGGAATAGGTAAACTTCCGTTATTCAATTTATCTGTCTCGCTCAGTCTCACAATGGGGTGGAACGAGCGGAGAAACCGGTAGATGTAATCTACATGTAGCTTATTGTGCACTTGAGCTTGTGTTTATGCGTTGTGTTTATGACAAGCTCTTGTATGAAAATGTCACAGAATGACCCACAGCTCATGTGCCGTAGTAAAAATTGCTCCAAATGATTGTTGCTCAAAACGATGAGCTCTCGAATGAAAATCTCTATTTATCAATAGGTACCTTTAAACAGAACATTATCAATAGGTACCTTTAAACAGAACATTATCAATAGGTACCTTTAAACAGAACAGAGAATCACCACACAGCTTTTTGAATGTATTTGTCTCCCTCACTCCCACTCGGGGTGGAGTTAGCAGAGAAACCAGTGTCATCCACCGGTTCCCTGAACCACCTGAGCTTGCGTATATGCGTTATTTGCGTCCTGCTCTAAATGAGAAGCTTTGGTAAGAAATGAAAATTTTTCAAAGCTTTATAACATGTTACAGAATGACTTACTCCACAGCTTTTCTGCCATCATAAAAATCGCTCAAAATGACCTACTATTGTTGCTCAAATTTACAAGCATTCGTATGAAATTATCTGTTTTTCGAACCCTTATAGCAGGTTACAGAATGACCCTACAGCTTTGGTCTATAATAACTATTGCTCCAACTGATCAGTTCTAACGATTTATAGCTTTTTTTTTCTGGCCGGACTTTCAGAAAAGGCCCAATTTGAATTATGTCCTTTGCTGAAAGCTTTAGATTTTGCTACGGCCATGGGGTTACAGCCGTAGGCCGTGGACGGACAAGGAACATAAATTAGGTACTCTATATTGCAGTTTTTTGGCATGAAAACTATAGAGCACGGTAATTGCCGTAGCATTGGCAACACTGCTTCCGCCGCTTCCTTCCTTTCTTCGTTTGAAGTGGTTTGAAGACTTTGAAGAATGGGTACAGTGCGGATCACAGATATTAATGATATATGTACTAGTAGTTGGGATGTGCATTTAAATCATTGAGATAATAAACCTAAAGTCAATGATTTAAATGTACCTATAATAACTTATAATATTAGATTAAAATTGTGGAAAGAAAAATTCGCTCAAGAGCAGGATTCGAACCTGCGACTCCTGGCTCAGTACGCCAGTGCTTTAGCCACTAAGCTACCGTGAACACTGCTCGTGGTAACGAAATTCTGATCCACTTGGTACATCTTTGGGTGACGTCAGCGATATCTTATTAAGAAACGGTGTTTCCGTGGCTAAAGCACTGGCGTACTGAGCCAGGAGTCGCAGGTTCGAATCCTGCTCGTGAGCGAATTTTTCTTTCCACAATTTAAATCGTTAGATTTATTTATTGTTGCACAAACAGGTTACAGGCATGATAATTACAAATTTATATACATAAATTAACAAATATTGTACTGTTGGTACTTAAAAAAGGAAACTAAAGATAACTTAGATATCGTTTCGCATGCGTAAAATGCGTTAAAATAATAAATAATTATAATATTAGGTAAATTTTTCTATCATTTCCGAGTAGGTATATACAACATTCTACGACATAATCCAACGCAACGATGTTATTTTTCTGAAACCAAGTCAAGGCCGTCGTCAGTCCAGCCTGGTCCTTCCCAGGCCCAGCATAATTACGCCTCCAATTTTATTGTACAGGACGTTTATTATCCCTTGGCTTTACGATTATGCTCAGAGCCGTTATGTACCTATCTGCTTTATGGCATCCTCAACTATAAAGGTCGTATAGCATAGCCAATCGGTTTTAACCTTTGATAATGGATAGTTTCATAGGTCAATGGTTTTAACGCACTTTTTATTGTAATTTCCTATGTGAAAGGGCTGAATGAGGCTTGCAGAAAGAAATCTAAGTACCTACCTACCTACTTTCTTAATAAAGTAAGTAAGTAAGTAAGTCCTTAGACTTCTTGGGTTTTCTGGTGGGCAAAGAAAGAGTTGGCCATATTGTCTCCACCCGTCATATCGTAAAAGGTGAATAAGTAAGTGCCAAGTAGCTAAGTTAAGCAACAACCTGGTCTAAGATTATTCATCCGTCTGTCAAGCTTGGTGATTATGGCAAATGGCAATATTCCGTATAATTATGGCTACGGGACTTAAATTTGATTTTCAAGGTAAACGCCTCGTAGAAGGGTAGTGCTCTAGGGCTATTACTGTTTTTAATCCTTTAATTTTCCTTCCATGCCCTTTCGAATTTTCCATTTTGTTGGTACCTATGGACCAATTACCTATGAAAAAATCGAAACTTACTCCATAAAATGATGTTTAGTTTTAATTTTATTGTAATATTTTTGCCATAGCCTTTGCGCGCTGGGCTGCCCAGGCCCCAGGGCCTGGCACTCTCCAGAGAGTAAACCGAGAAATAACGTCACCGTTAACTTCCCACTCGATTAGCGCGCGGCCACACTGTTGTCTCGAACACACATATACACTCAGCTCTCACGCTCTAGCCGCGCTTGCTTATAAGCTTCGCTTCTGTAAGGCGTCCCCCAACATAACCTGTTTTCTAGGTACATTTACTTTTTTCCTTCAACGAACTGGGTTTAAGCTATACCTACCTAAGGGTTCGTTTTTCAAGTGTCGGTCGTCTTAGTTTTTCGTTTCGCAGTTTCAATTTCAGAATTTTAATTTTTCTTCGCTGACTGTCTCCAACTAGAAATTTAGTTCCTTGACTTTTGCCACAATAGTTTTCATAAATATTATATTTAATTTAGTTCCACTGCCTATTAAAATTAACGCAGTAAGTGCTAAACTAAATTAAAGTTAATGCAGGTAACTTCAAGTTTGTCTGCACATGATGAGCATGAGACCTGTCACTATCACTAATTACTCTTAAAATCACTGCATTAATTGTCCAAAATTAATTTAAACCTGTATGCTTGGCACGACACACAATATGATTAGCTTAATTGACTCCAAGCACCTACAATACATTGCTCCCTTCTCAAGGGCACTTCAGAAAGGAAAGCATATACTTGAGATAAGTATGTACCCAACGCTTTTCTCCCATTATAACCTCGCCGTAATAAAAGCCAGTTTACTAATTACCTTTTAGTATACGGGACCTGGGTAACCACCTTTTCACCCCACCGTTATTCCCTTATACCTTTTCCACACGCCATTAATTATCCCAGTAGGATTCTAAAACAGGGCTCTCGTAAATAAACTAATATGTTTGCAAACTTGGGAGGACCGCTCTGGGCAAGGGACGGAAGAGACGGATTCGACTGTGCGCGATAAGCGAGACTTAGTAGGCCTATCTGTACGTTGATTGAACTTTAGGCTATTTGGGTAGTTAAAAGTATGTATTATACTGCTATTCGAGTCGCATCATCATCATAATTTCAGCTGAAACACGTCCACTGCTGGACATATGCCTCCCCCAAGCATCGCCACAACGACCGGTCCTGAGCTTTCCGCATCCCGTGGAGTCGCATAGTTGTATCATACGTACCTTTTTCTTGTAAAGGAGTGTGTCCAGCTATTAAACTCACTAGGAGCGGCAAACTCGGTGGCTCTAGGATGGGTACCTGGACACTGTGGCATTAGGGGCAACGAAACCGCTGATGAACTGGCTAGAGCTGGTGCTGAAAGCTCCAATGTGGGCCCGGAGCCAATCTGTGGCATTCCTAAATACACCACTACAGCCTATCTTAAAAACTGGGGAACTGACCAAAGTATTAGCCTTTGAGAAAAATCCCCAGGCCAAGAACACTCGAAAGCGCTACTTGTGGGCTTCAAAAAAAGGTTTACGAAAGAAGCGCTTTCGTTGAACAAGAATCAGATAAGAATCCTGACAAGAACCCTTACTGGGCACTGTAAGCTGAACAAACACCTTCACAGGATGGGCCTCAGTGATACCACAGTTTGCAGGTTTTGTCGCGAAAAGGATGAGACGCCCATCCATATCCTATGCGAATGTGATGCAGTGCACCACATCAGAAGCCAGCATCTTGGAGGCCACGTCATCTCATATGCACTGTATAAGTTATCAAAAGTAGTAGACCAGGCAGCCGTATTAACTGCATAATACGGTATAATATTCTGGGGAAATGCCAAAAATAAAGAATACGTTTTTAAAGCTCAGAAAAAATGTGTACGGGCGATTACTAATATATTCATTCCAGAATCATGCCAACCACATTTTAAATCACTAAAGATTCTCACGTTTACTTCAATTTATATTTATGAGGTTGCGGTGTTTGTCAAAACGAATAGACAACTCTTTGGTGAGCTAAAGTCGAAGAGAAATAAACAAAAAATTACAATTTTACCCCACACAACTGCTCTCTTCGACAACAGTTTCTTCGGTATGGCCTCAAAAATTTATGACATAACCTCCTCCTTTTTTTGAAGTCGGTTAAAAATACCACTGCACATCCTACGCACTCAGGAACATAAGTCATTTAAAAATAACCTTCGAGACTTCTGCATTGAAAAGGTGTATTACACGATCCAAGATTTCCTCAATTCATACTAACATAAATTTTGGTAATAATAATAATATAGTATTAATTAATCTGATTTATTGTATTAACATTTATTTAATTAATTAATCGAATGTAATGCTTATAAAAAATGACATGTAACTTATTAATTTGATTTATGATTTATAATGATAATATTGTATGCCGAAAAGGCAGGACATAGTGGAACTGAAATTTTAATACTATCATCTGTACTTTGACCTATGCTTACAATAAACAGATTTGATTGATTGATTGATTGATCTCAATGCAGGAGATCAAATCCTCCTCCCCCAAGGTCATAGTAGACTTTATGATTGCCTTGCAGCTTGGGGAAGTGCTGTAATGCTGCAAGAGGCGTCACAATAGATCTTATTAGGTCGCAGTGGCTTAGGGGCGTTCAAGATCAAGACCCCTACCTCTTTCCTCAAAATAAATAAACCTTTTTCTTTGTTTTCGGGTGGAAATCCTCATGGATAGGGTATCCTTATCCGTCTGGGGACGGCGGAGGGGTATGTTACCGACTAAAACCAGACGGTGGCCATCCTCTGCACAAAATAGAGGAGCTCCGGGAACTCCATTGGACCGCGCCGGTGCCCCTCTAGTGCTATTCTTTGGCACGTCCCGGGAAAACAATATTGTTTCCCCCACAGTAGCACGCGACCACCACGTACTGCTGACTTCCCCAGGGTCGCTTAATAGACGCTTCGTGTCCCCCCTTTTAGCGTCTACGATCCCGAAGGTCCCCTGCCAGATGTGGTAGCAGAGGATGCAGCCCTTCGCCCTATCGCCCTCCCGGCGCCGCCTACTTGCGGCCTCCTTAAAGGTCCCAGAAGGACTAGTGTTTGGATAGATTAGATGATTTTATTTGAAAACAGCCCAAATTAATATTTATGTAAAGTTCTTTGTTAAACAATCTGGGAATCTTTACTGTTGATTTTTTAAATAACTAACATAACATAACAGCTTGTGCTATGGGTACTAGACAATTGATATGATACTTATATACTTTTTTTTTTGTAAATACATTCTTATAATACATAAGAAACACCCAGACCAACACAAACACTTATGTTCATCACACAAATATTTGTGTCCTGTGGGAATCGAACCCACGACCTCGTGATCAGCAGTCCGACCCCCGAACCACTAGACCACAGACATTGAACTAACATAACATAACATCACGCCTGTATTTCTCCGAAGGGGTAGGCAGAGGTGTAATAGTACACCCACATTTCGCCAGTTATGTTATAGTCCCATGTAATAGGGGGCGAGCCTATTGCCATTGAGCGGGCACAAATCCAGACTCCGGGCTGCTACTGAGAATTTGCTAATGAAAAAACCCAATAACACTTTGCCCGACCCGGGAATCAAACCCAGGATACCACGCTCAGCAGTCGCGCTTTCAACCACTAGACCAACGAGGCAGTCAAGTTTAAATAACTACTGAGAATATATAATAAATTAGGTAAAAAAAAATTAAGTATGTAAAATTGTTAATATGTTATCTTTTAATCATTATTAACAAATACGATTTGCGTTAAAAATACATGCCAAGATTGTTTACCAAATATGAAAATTCTAAATAAACGGACTGCAGGTATTAGAGGTGCAGTCACAATTAAAAGCGTCTAGTAAGTAATTTGTTCTCCGCCATGATCAACAATGATCTTTACTCAGGAATAAACAGTGATCTAACTAACAAAATTATCAGCATCCAGACCCAAGAAACTTTAAATAAGTTTATGTGCCACAAAACCCGGTTTTCAGCTTTCCACCGCAGTAAACTGCTGCGATATATCAAGATGATTTCATAAATGGGTCATCCGCTTCCCGCTTTCCGCCATCTTAGAGACGGTTCTCAAAATGCGGCCTAAAACAGACTGCCATTAAATCTTTACAGTTGCAAGCGGCCTTGGCCCACTTCCCCCCGGCCTGGTAACTCTTTACCGGAAAACCGTATCTTACACGTAACGTAACGTTTTATGTCCACAGTCAAGGCATCCTTGTAAAAATTGCAAGATATCTGAGGATTTAGCACTTGCGTTGAAAAGGTAATAGTCGTTTTATTAATATCGATAAAAGCTTGACCATTTTTTTTAAGTGTGGAGATCAAATCTGAAATTAGTTCTACTTCTTTAAAATTAGATAAAAACTGCTGAAATTAACACAAATGCTTTCTGTGCTTTTAACCGCTCTTTTGATACCCAAATCGGACCTAAATAAATATTTGTATGATGTGCAGATAAAATCTCGATTATCGTTCCGTCGTTCGTCTGTAGCTGCATTGATATCACGATATAACAGAAAAATGCTCAGATATGGGCCATTTTTGGGCTTGCACAGATATTTCAATTTCCCTCTTTTCTTTTAGGTATGGCTCGGAGTAGAGATGGCCGAAGGAGTAAAGCGTTGACCGAGTGGTGGCCAAGGTCAGGTCGGAGAAACCCGGGTCGTCCGAAGCGCGCTGGGTTGATGATATCGCCAAAGCCGCAGGGAACACCTGGATGAGGGACGCACAAGATCGCAGAGGCTGGCAAAAAAGAAAGGAGGCCTATACCCAGCAGTGGGTGATACCGGGCTAGGATGATGATGATGATGATGGTCTGTGCAAGATCAAAATAAATCATTTTCTTTCTTTCTTTTTCTCTCAAAGTAAAGCTGAAAAAGCTGCAAGAAGTGCTTTCTTTACAAGAAGATTTTTTGTATGATGTACCTCATAAAATAAAATGAGCATATAATAGCTTAATGATCTTCTACCTTGGAAATAACCACAAAAAAGCGAATGCTCGTAACTCACCTCTCGAAAGGGTCCAAACTCCCATTGAAACAAACTTCTAAGTCCTTGACCAACCTTGAAACTTTAAGTCTTTGTAACCAGGTCAACTGCTGTCTAAAAAGTAAAATGTCCTGAATCCGTGACATACATACATCCATATTCATCATCCTCAGAGCCTTTTCCCAATTATATTGGGGTCGGCTTCCAGTCTAGCCAGTTGCGGCTGAACATCAGTATTTTACACGGAGCGACTGCCATCAGACCCCCGCAACCCAGTTACTGGGTAATACTGACATTCGGAGGTCAGACTTTCTCAGGCTTCTGACTACCCGTAACGACTGCCATAGATATTCGTATGACAACCGGGACCGACAGCTTAACGTGCTCTCCGAGGCACGGAGGGGTCTCGATGTGTAACGAAACGGTCACCCATCCACAGACTGACCGCGGCAAGTGCAGCTTAACCTTGCAGATCGTACAATCCGCGCAGTCATTGCTTCGCTACGAGCCATACATACATGTACATACATCCATATTATCAAGACTGTTTCCCATTGGGGTAGGCATTGACTATGGATTTCCACCTGCTACGATTCTGACACACCTCTTTCGCTTCATCTGCGTCCATTAGCCTCGTCATGCATGCTCGTCGGTTTGACAACGTCCGCAATTTGAATGTTCTTACACATACTCACCACACTCACTAAAACCACTTCACACACATACACTTTCACACACAAAACTAAATACTTACCTAACTAATTCTACCTAATTTAATTTTTTTCTTATATTCTACTCTCGAGTCACTATTCCAATTAAGGAAGCTATATTTTGTTTAAGGCTGTCAGTGTACAAGTACATAGCAAAATAAAAATGTAATCTTTATTTAAAGGGTGGAGACCTGGTGTCCTGAAATACAGGCCTAGAGCTTAGTTTAGGCACCAGTCTCCCACAGTATTTTTAACTTTTATGACTTACTCTGATACCATGTAAAACTAATGTAATAACTAATATTGTGGCGAGAAATAAATCATTCATTCATTCATTCATTCATTCATTCTTGTATTTGCATAAAATCGTTTATAGGCGTGTCCCGTTAGTGGGGAAATGATTCGAAGGGAGCTAAATTGAAATCTAGGGTGCTAAAAAATTGTATGGTAGAAAAAGATCTAGCTTTACTTAGCTACATTGTTGATTTCTTTGATCAGATTTGAGTACAGTACAGAATAAAAATATACAAACAAAGCCAAAGCTGTAGGCTTGCTTTTGTTCAAGGAAAACATTTTTACTGGACTGGTTAGCTTAGGTAAGGTAATTGTAGATTTGTAAATAGCCGAATAGTTTTGGAAATTGACGATGAATTAGGTAGGTGTATAAAATGTCCGTTTCTAGTTCGTAAGAGTTCTTCCAGTACAATATTATGAGTGTAAATATTCGCAAACTTTTACAGCTCCTTGTACCTGATTTTATACTTACTAACACTAGATATTAAATTAATTGTTACTAATACTACTATGGACTCTGTCTGTTTTTAAAAAAAATTAATTTAATAATGTAGCCGTATGTACTCATACATCTCAGCGGCAGGTTGGACAGCGTGTAGATAAGGTTGACGTGCTTATGTTCAGAGAATAAATAAATAAATAAATATTTTTGGGTAATTTTATACATCACCAAGCCCAACCTAAGCAGAGCTTGTACTATGGGTACTAGACAATGGATATAATACTTAGATACTTTTTTTTTGTAAATAAATATTTATAATACATAAGAAACACCCAGCCCAACACAAACACTCATGTTCATCACACAAATATTTATGTCCTGTGGGAAACGAACCCACGACCACGATCAGCAGTCCGAAACTCGAACCACTAGACCACAGACGTCGTCAAAGCTTGAAGAGAAAGTTTCCCTTTACACAGATGAAATTATGCTTACTTATATGCCTTTTTCTATTGGTCTGTGCTTATATGTAGTCTCATAAAACAACTCCCACATTCCTACTATACAAGCTACATTACGACGGATATTTCCGAATGATTTATTGAAGAAACGATCTGATATGCAAATTTTTTGGGTAAACGCGATGTTCCTGCGGGAAATATGCGTAGCGATCAGTGTGTCTGTCGGCTTTATGGAGCTTTGAACTATGAAATAACTTCAATTACATAACATAACATCACGCCTGCATTCCTGGAAGGAGTTAAAAAGTCCAATGTAATGGAGGCAAGCCTATTGCCATTAACCGAGCACAAATCCAGACCACGGCCTGCTTCTGAGAATTACTCCGATCCGGGAATCGAACCCAAGGCCACAGATTCATTATCATCACCATTCCAGCCGAAAGATGTCCACTGCTGGACATAGGAATCCCCCAAGCATCGCCACAACGACCGGTCCTGCGCTTTCTGCATCCAGCGGATTCCCGCGAGTTTGCATTTTAGCTGGCTTGCGACCACTAGACCAATGCCAACGAGACAGTCCAACAGGCAGACAGGCAGACAGGTCGAGGCAGACTTCAACTACGGTTGAAATCATCATGCAGGCTGTCACAATTGTTGATTAAGGTTATCTATGGTTCAAAGGCATTCACCACTTTCTTTTTAAATAATTTTGTTGACACGATTGACGCAATGATTTTTATGGCCTACAGATAGTTGTTTCGGGTCTAGGGTGTTTCTGCATGGGAGCCGTGGGGACATGCCCACTAAAATGACCTCAGGGATGACGTTAGCACGAAGTGGTCACGTGCCACCATGTGCATGGATGATGAGCAGCAGGGAGACAAAAGTCATGTCAAGTCAAACATGCCTTACAGGCATAGGACTAAAGACATCAGACAGGGTCCTCCTTGTTACGCTGTAGATGGACAACGGGGATTTTTAGTGGGTAAAAATCCCACACATCCCGGCCTCCGTACCCCATGAGGCCGGTACCGATTTGAAGGTTTCCTCCTCGCAAAAAAAGGTGTTTTCAACCCAACTGCTCGAAAAACGACGTTTTGTTCCTTAAAAAGTGCGAGCTAAGTAGGTGTTTTCTCTATGAGAGCTTTATAGCGGGCAGTAATGAGTTTTGAATTTAGAACGCGAATATTGTTCCTTTTCATTAGTGTTCCGCAACCAAAGAGATCGAATTGTGGATCGAATGCAAATATTGTACTTATGAATAAAGTTCCTGGCCGGTAAGATGGATAGTGCACCCAGAGACATCGATAAATGTCATGTCTCTGGGTGCACCGGCTGAATTAAACAATTAGAACACAGAGAAAATAATCACTACGTTACAAATTAGAAAACAAATGGAAACGGTCCGGGAACTACGTCCCGTCCTCTACTATCATTTTCACGGGTGCGAATAATATCGAAAAATGAGTTCATCGAGTAGTGAAAGTACAATATTAACACCTGAAAATGTTAGAACAGACACAAGAAATGTGATACACAATCAAACGCTAAATCCCGGGAAAAATATTTTTCTCTGGGGGAGATGAAAAGCAGAATGTTATCACTCGGCCGCAAAATTATTTTTTCCTGTGTCGACTTACTTTGAATCCAGAGTGGAGCGAAGGATTCTATAGTAGAATCCTGAGCGTAGCGAGGGATACAAAATAGCGCCCTCGGCATAAAAATATTATTTTGCTCCCTTGTGATACAATACGATACTATATTGCATGTGAATATTTGTGTCTGTCAAAGCCCTTACAACACATGAGAAATGCCAGTGTGGAACAACGCCTGTTTATAAGAAAAATCGATTTCCGTATTCAGGATCAATAAATAAATCTTCCAAGTAATATTACCTTCCAATTTAAATTACTTTGCCATTAACAGGATCTTACTGATCTTAGTTACAATTCACCAAGGAAAGGGCTGCCCAAAGGGTCGTTTATCTTACAAATAGATCTGTCCTATTAATGTACTAGGACTACACAAAAGCCTGTCTTATTGGCATATTCTCTAGGCATTAATTACTGGGCCTTAAGCTGATGGTTTCTAAATTAACTGGGTGATAGTCTAACAGTAGTATTCCGAAATGGTGTTTTAGCTGGAGAGAGCTTTAACTGTTGTCCAAAAAAGCACAAGATATTATCAATTAATTCGAGATAACCCAATTTTTTACAACGAGAACATAAACGACTACTACTATGCAATTATTATTACGCAAAACCCGGCTCGCACCAACGGTATTTTGAAAGTCCTTTTTTTACCACATGATGGCCATCCTCTGCACAGAATAGAGGAGCTCCGGTAACTCCATTGGACCGCGCCGGTGCCCCTCTAGTACCTTATAACAATATTGTTTCGGTCACGGTAGCACGCAACCACCACGTACTGCTGTCCTTGGTGCGCAGGGTGCGGGCCAGCTCCAATACTGTCCGGGTCTAATACTTTACTTCGAATGACGTTTCCTCGACGATCAATACCTCGATGTCGTTTCTTCGAAGGTTTACTTCGTCGATGGGTCGTTACCTCGAATGGCAACACTTCGAACACTTATAACCGCGATGGGTTTTTACTTCGATGGTACGTTACATCGATGGTTTTCTACCTCGACAATACTTTACCTCGATAGTTCGTTTCCTCAAGATCAATAACAGAATTAAAAGCTACGTCTGTGAAACCATAAAATAAAAAATGCTTTATTTAGATTTCTATGGGCATTACGACATATTTTACGACATAAGATGTCTAGATTTTTTCTTCGGACGTCATTTTATCGGCCACCCTGTATAGGTACCTACGCTACGTTCCATTTAACAAATAATAAATAGCCTAATAGGTTCGTTTTATTTAACAAATAATTTATTTATGAATGTATAATATTAGTACATTGTAGTAGTAGTAAATCGGCAAACGCAGCGTAGGGCGCCCCCCTGCCAGGTGGACCGACGACCTAAAGAACGTGACTGGGGGGGACTGGATGCGGAAGGCAGAGGACCGAGCGTTGTGGCGCAACTTGGGAGAGGCCTATGTCCAGCAGTGGACTGCGATAGGCTGAGTTGAATATTAGTACCTATTATAATAAAACAAAGTTTAACCGGATTAAATCGCGTACATTATTTAAATTGGTTTCCCTGAATTTGATTGTTATTTGATTGGTTGTGTTGGTTGTATTATTACCTAATTAATTTTAAATATCTAAAGATTTTTGTAATTTAATAATGTTTATAACATTGGCTTAGCATTTTTTATTTTATGGTTTCACAGACGTAGCTTTTAATTTTGTTATTGATCTCGAGGAAACGAACTATCGAGGTAAAGTATTGTCGAGGTAGAAAACCATCGATGTAACGTACCATCGAAGTAAAAACCCATCGCGGTTATAAGCGTTCGAAGTGTTGGCCATTCGAGGTAACGACCCATCGACGAAGTAAACCTTCGAAGAAACGACATCGAGGTATTGATCGTTGAGGAAACGTCGAAGTAAAGTATTAGACCCTACTGTCCTGGCGATGATTGCTTGGCGACTGGACTGCCCTTACATCCGGCAGTGCTGTAACAGACATGTTACTGGGTGTGCCTAAATTTCATAATAATTATTATGTATAAATTATGTATATCTTTTATGTGGGCTTGTTTGTATCTTCTTCGTCTTATGGGTGCCAGTTACCTGAAATAAATGCATTTTTTAATTTTATTTTATTTTAAAGTTCTAGCCGAAAAATACGATGCACCAATATTATGGCACTTTGTTCAGTTGCTTGTACAAATAAATGAATTACAAATGAATGAATGAATTACGTTTAACACTTTTAAGGGTAGGTAGTTTTCTGAATCATAGCGCTACCGATAACATTTACTTATCTAAAAAAGAAGTAGGTAGGTGACAATATAAGCTAAAAAATCTGAGTCCTTCAAAAGGATCGCCACAAGCTAGACATCAAACTATATGACTGATGCGTTCCACAGAGGTTTTCCGGTCAACAGCTCTCTGGTCCGAGAGAGAACCTATTTACGTATGTACATATTACAGTAGGGTAGTCCAGATAATTACGACTTGTATTAATAGATTCCGTGGAAATAAGGTTACTTCATAATTTTGGGAGCATGTGGAATCTGTAGTTTTTAGGGTTCCGTACCCACAGGGTGCCAAACGGAACCCTATTACTCTCGCTACGCTGCTCGTCCGTCCGTCCGTCTGTCTGTCTGTCTGTCACAGGACTGTATCTTTTGAACGGTAGTAGGTAGCTGGTTGAAATTTTCTCAGAATATATGTTATTATGACCCCTATCACGACAAATACTAAAAATAAAAAAGTCTAAAACCAAAGGCCCATACAAGAAACCTCGAAAAATATGTTTTTTTTCAATGTTTTTGTTCCTACCCTATCTTCAAAACTGAAATAAAAACCAGCGTCAAACTTGATTTGATTATAGTGCATAATATGTTGTTTAGCAATAAATAATAAGAATAGGGTAAACATAGACATACGTGGTGGTATACCTGCGTAAGAAAGAGATGCAAAAAATCATATTTGGCACACGGCATGTGTCAATCGTTGATGTCTTTTGATTAACTCTCTTAAATTAAATAATTTTTTATGGGGTATCAGATCGATGGGTAGTACGGAACCCTTATTGTGTGAGTCCGACTTGCACTTGGCTGGTTTTTCTAATTTGAGCCACTTATGCCACTCGAAAGGGTTAGAGAATTCTAAGGCAGTATTTTAAGGAGATATAATGGTTGGGTTTGTCTAGGGCATGTTCACACACTGCAGACTTTGTGGAGAGTCTGTTCTTGACATCAGCTATATGTTCTTTAATTTTAGTGGCTATACTACACTTTGTTATACCTATGTATGATAACATAACCCACAATCACAATCAATCTTGTAGACCCCTGCATCTTGTAAGGGAATGTGATACTTCACTGGTCTAAGGAGTTGGTTGATCTTATCTGGTTGATGTTCTTTTTATATCTGTTGGTTAAACTTGTTTTATCGCGAAAACCTAAGAAATTATCGTTCTTTGATGAACTAAAATAACCTAAGGTTTATTAATAGAAAGGACATAATTGCTGAATGAGAAAAGAATGGGGGAAAAAATGGAAGAGATATACGCTTTTTTGTTTTCTACCACACATCTCAGCCAGCCGCCATCTCAGTAGATATATTACAGTCGACCGCACGTCAGTAACACTTGACTTACGAAATCGCCCTTACTGCTTACGAAATAAAGACGCTGTCAAGGTCAAATTGTTCCCACTGACGTGCGGTCAAGTACAAGTTTCTGAAAGCATCAATTTTGTGAACTAAAATAAGTTTGTCGATCAAACCGTCGGGGGTCTAACCTAACAATTTTGCTTCCAGAAATATTTTCCTAACCGCTTTGCCGTCAGTTCAAAACAGTTTCTAGTTTGCACAATAGCTGTCCTTGGAGTGATCTGTTTGATCAGCCACGGCTGGACGCTATCGCTACCCAATTAATATTATCAGGCCTAGGAACTAGCAATTGAGGTCTGTGGACCTTGATGATAGTTTGTGTTATTATTGAGGGTTTGAATAATAATGAATTGTGTTTGTTGAAGAATAACTGAAACTTTTGAAAGTCTAGGAAGCATCAACGTTTTCTTAGGACTGGTCATGGATGAACTACCCATGGAAACTCTACTATTCTTACTGTTTTGTAAAGTAGTCATGTAACATCACTGATGCGTCTTATGATTCCACTTTTCATCAAATCTTAAAAATCAAATACAAATATATAGTTCTTTAGTTACATAACAATTCAATAGCAACATAACCAAATCTCTTATAATTTTAATAACGCAGTTACTCAATATACTAAAGTACAACAAGGAATACAAATAATAAAATAAAACAAAAGTCCAGTATATCACCTAAAAATGTAAAGTTTAGGCATAGAATATATACTAAAGTTTAGGTACTTTTAATAATAAAAATGTTAAGGTGAATGCTACAGGGTAAACCGCGAAATTCAAAAATTTTGGCGTTTTTTGCAAATTGTAGCTTTATTTCGCGTTGTATATCGGTCAAAATATGATTGGCGGTAATAATAACAATATATCTATTAAATAATACTCATAACAAATATTAATATAGCTCTATTAGCTGTACTAGCTCGATAATATTAATTTACGATCAAATTATCGATTTTCGAGCTTGTAGAGCTTATAGAACTAGGTTAATATTTTTTATGAGTATTATTCCTTAGATATATCGTTACTTTTTCCGCCAATCCTATTTTGACCGATATACAACGCGAAATAAAGCTACAATTTGCAAAAAACGCCCAAAAATTTGAATTTCGCGGGCTACCCTGTAGCATTCACCTTAAGTCTAGAATGGAAGACAATAAGATTACGGGTGACAAAACGTGATCCCATGAACGACATTTGTAAAGAAGTCTTTGATTATTACGTATTTAAATAATGGATCCTACAAATTGTTATGAAGCCAATTACAAAATAAATAAATAGTGTGTTTTCAAACACGTCGTAAAATAAAATAATTGGCTATAAATGCCGGGGTCCTTCAAGGATCAGTACTCTCCGCAAAGTTGTTCTGGCTCCATATATATAAATGATCTGCTAAAGCCGAAGACATGGAGTACGCAGACGACAGCACCATTTTTGAGAGTTACACATCCAATGCACGAGGTAGTGATCCGCAAATCCGGTCTCAAAAAACGGCCATGATTGAGCGCTTGAACTTTTCCCTGAAAGCTGTCTCCGAGTGGGGTGACGCTAACTTGGTCAAGTTCAATGCTGCTAAAATCAAGGTGAGTCTTTTTACTGCTAAACGGAGTCAATTCGAACTGACTCTAACTTTTCGTGATGCATCTATGCCGACAACAAAACCCTTTGAGCTTCTTGAAACTAGTGTCAAGAAGCACTTATGAGCTCTTCACTAGGTTCATCCACCTTCAACTTCGGCTCCCTCATCGAGTCCAAGGCTCCATTTGCTGCCAAAAAGCTAGGCATCCTCTCTAAAGTGAGGCCGTACTTAACAATGGAACAGCTGCTCAAATTGTACCAAGCACAAGTTCGGTCATGTATGGAGTATTGCGCTCATATTTGGGATTTAAAAAAGTGCAGTGCACTGTGCAGTGGCTGTTGAGCTATGGTACAGCTCGATTTATAAATAAATTGCGTGTTTGTGCGTGTCAAAGTGTTTGTACACGCACCAAAGATACATTTAGACACTTGAATATTAGTCTAGGTAAATTATGAACATATGAATAAGCTCTACTCTCAATAAATCATCCATAGGAAGAGAAGTCTCCCACTCCACCGAACTCCAGTGTTTTAGTCGCGTCTATGAACTGCGTCACAGGCCAACGACCCTGTCGTTACACATCACACCCTTTCATTGCTCCGTGTAAACACATGATAAGAAGTCACAGAAAGTCAAGTCTTCGATAATTCCATCATCAATTCAGCCTATCGCAGTCCAATGCTGGACATAGGCCTCTCCCAAGTTGCGCCAGAACACTCGGTCCTCTGGCTTCCGCATCCAGTCCCCCCCAGCCACGTTCTTCAGGTCATTGGCCCTACGTTGCGTTTGCCGATTCGCAGTCTCCACTCAAGGACTCATCTGCTCCAGCGGCCATCGGTCCATCGACAGACATCCTTTAAAGGAACTCCAAGCAAAAAAGCAAGCCAAGCAAGCGGTGTCGGAATAGTATCTTAACTTTTATCGAGAAATATATGTATGGTATGGTACACACACACAGTTCTCGATGGTGTGTAGTCAAGCAACCTGCACAAGGCGAGCGTGGTCGACTAAAACATTCGAATTTTAAAAAGGGACCCATATTACGGATATTGTTTGTTGTGGAATGAGCGGTCCTTCTGTACTTATTCATGATATGGTCCAGTGTCAAGCCGCTTTAGTGACGGCTACGACTCCATCCGTTTACCGAGTTAATTTGTTTGTTTGACTCTTGAAGTAGGGGGCGATTTGTCAATGAAGAGTTTTTAGTTTTAATTACTTACTTCGACTGTAGACAATAGTCTGATTTGATTGATTTTGTCTATATCCATCACGCAAGGAACAAGTTACAAGGGAGTTTGTGTGTCAGTGTTAACGTTATACCATTGTGCATTGGTGAAATTATAAACGTCATTCTAGAAAAATCCTACTGATTTCCATTAAGACCAGTTTCAGGCCAGCAATAACAATAATTTCGTTATGGGATCGACTTTTCTTGCTTTAGGACTAAAAGTCTTGTGGACTTTAGAAGCGAGTTCTATTTTGCCAGAAGTACAAGTATATTGTTCATATTAAAGTATTTAAAAAATAACAAACATTGGTAAAACGAGCAATGCAAGCCTTGAGGTTGGACTTAAGATGAATATGTCAAAGACTAAAGTCATGACCAACAGCTCACCACGGAACATCCAAGTGGATGGGGAGGAAATGCAGTATGTCCAAGACTACATCTACTTGGGCCAAGTAATCTCCTTCCAGGCAAGACAAGATAAAGCAAGACGTACTGAAAACGCCTGGAAGAGCTACTGGTCCATGAAAGAGCAATTCAAGGGCAATTTGCCCTTGTCACTAAAACGTAAGCTCATGGACATGTGCATTCTCCCCATCTTAACATATGGTGCCCAGACATGGTCTTTGACCAACACCCAGAAGTCCAAACTCAAGGTTTGCCAAAGGGCCATGGAGCGCAGTATACTTGGTGTTAAATTAACAGACCGTGTTCGAAACACAATACTGCGCTCCAAAACGCAAATTGTTGACGTGGGTCAGAAGGTCACCCAAGTGAAGTGGGACTGGGCAGGACACGTTTGCCGTATGCCAAATGAGCTGTGGGCTCGTATAGTACAGGACTGGAGCTCTGAGACGAAGCGGGGTCGCGGCAGACAACGCAGGAGATGGAGAGACGAGCTCGATGCCTTTAACGATGACAGCTGGCAGGAGGCGGCACAGAACCGCGATAGATGGAAGGAATTGAGGGAGGCTTTTGCCCAGCAGTGGGACAGTACAGGCTACCAAAAAAAAATTAAAAAAAAATTGGTAAAACAATAATTGTTGTTTCATTCAGCTATCCTAATGCTGGGCAACGGATAGCACATAAACCCAGCATTCTGCCCTGCCCTGCCCTTCACATGATTAAGTTTGTCAGTATCTTTAGTTAAACCTAGAAATCTAAATATTATAAGGTAATCACAGATCAGTAAGCTACAAGACTCCGCATAAACAAAGTTTTGTATTCGAACGCAGTCGTAAAACGTTGGTGGGGCAGGGGGGCGGACGGCGCGTTATGATTGGCCGGCTCAAAAGTTCGGTGGTATGATTCCTTATGGTTGGTGCCGCTCGCTGACTGAGTGACGTTCCGATTGGCGGAGGGACGTATGATTTGCAGTGGTAGAGCATATGCGTTGTGACCGGGGGTGTCCAGCTAACCGGCGTCTAGAGGCTTACTGGTCTATGAAGGTAATAGAACTGGCAAAGGTACGTGAAAGTGTCGCCGCGTGCAGGTGTCTCGTAGGACACCAGTACGCGAACCGTTTGCTTGATCATCACTGCTGTTTTGGATTCATTAAAATTGTATTTTGCACCATATCTAACAACGGATTTATTTTTAGGCTTACATTATTTTGCATTAAATACTAGAAACATGGCGGGCGTAATTGCGTATTTATGTGTTTGTATATAGTGGCAAACCGGCGACACGCGTTACAGTATTAAAAGACAGATGCCATTTCTATCACGTTGTTATTAAGATTTCTATGAGTTAACAACACATAACATAACATCACGCCTGTATTTCCCCGAAGGGGTAGGCAGAGGTGTACAGTACACCCACATTTCGCCAGTTATGTTGTAAGTCCCATGTAATGTAATAGGGGGCGAGCCTATTGCCATTAACCGGGCACAAATCAAGAATCCGGGCTGCTACTGAGAATTTCCTAAGAAAACCCCAATAACACTGCCCGACCCGAGAATCGAACCCAGGACCTCACGCTCAGCAGTCGCGCTTGCTTCTATGATTCTATTGTACTGCTATGTACAGGGTTATTTTTAATTAATTAACAATTCTTTAAGGCATGGTTGTAGGGAACAACTTTTGTTATGAAACCAATGGAATTAGCAAAAAAGAAACAACTTTACCATACATTTTGGTCAAGTAAACGAAACATTTTCTATAAAACAGATTTTTTTATTGGCTGAATCAAAGTTGGTACCCTAAAAAAATTGTTTAAAGTAATGACCACAATCCAATCCTCCCTTAAAGGGTTGTGGAATGAATTAAAAATAACACTGTATACTACATACTTTTAGTAAACATGCCTGATAATTTTCACGTCTTTAAATAGAGTGCTTCGACCGGAAATCTTCGGAAGTGTTTGCAGAAAGACAACGCCCTGCTTTTGGCGGCGCAACATGGTGAATATTGTGTTTGTTCTGTGTGTGAATGACCACATGATGATTACGGTATATGGAATATACAGTATGTAACACACACCTTATTGTTTCTGTGAGCTACGTTATCAGAATCGATATTCATACGTAAGGACACAACGGACACAACTCATTTGGAAAAACTCTTCAATAAAATAATAAAATAAAATATTAAATCATTATTAAAAGTGATTTATAATCACTATATTATGACACACTGAAAATTAATAAAAATAAATGTGATCGTTCTGGATATTTTTAAGCCATTCCATCAATGGCTTATTTAACTTAAGATAAATCAGAGTTTTTGCGACGAAGACGTCACATTCACAAGCAAGTGATTACGACTTAAAACTCATGACGTTGCTACAGACGTAAATAAATGTCACAGTGTCACCCTCCAAGGAGAAAATTGGGCACTTCTAGTTATGTGCGTCTGTATAGTGTAGCGATTTGAATTGAGTGAGAATGACTGTTGTTGTGTAAGCGTAAGTATGTGTAAGTACCTATTCTGCATATGTTTTATTTTTATTAGCAGGTGCTGTTACTGTGCTGGCCAAAGATCTTCATTCCTTTCATCTACCGCTTCCTGCTAAACTCGGTTATTTTGGTTGTAAAGCATGTGCTATACGGTGAGCAACCAGCCTCCCCACCAAGGTGATCTTGGTGGGAGGTTGGTCGCTGACAGCCGTCATCAAATTAAATTTGGTGACAAACCACTGTCTACATGGTTGGCAACCAGCAAGGTCGCCTTGGTGGGGAAGCTGGTTTGTCACCGTGTACCAGACGCTTAAAAAAATTCTGACATATTTCAATAAATTAATAGTTTAAAAAACACTATAAAAACACGCTATTATAAATGCACGTAAAAACAAAAAATCTGTACGTTTTCAAAGTCTATTACGTGGCCTTTCTCACAAGTGCAAACACGACTATGATATGATATTCCATCATGGAATGCCAGTGCCTATCTTCCGGCTTTATCATCAGACCTTGAAACCTAATCGTGGTCAAAGTTCTTTACAAGACTTTTCTAAGAAATCCAAAACAGCTATGATACGATTTTCCATCATGAAGATCCAGTTCATATCTTCCGGCTCCATCATCAGATCAGTTTGACAGTACCATATTATTGTATTGTCATCAGAACTACATACAGCTGCCAATTTTCATCACGCTACGACCCTTGGAAGATGGTTAAATTAGTTACCTTAGATTCCATTACATAGTTACATACAGGTCGACCTAATAAAAGCGTGTTAAAAATGAACTAGCCGGTCACTTCTCCATACAAACGTCGAATGGTGATCGTTGCTTTATTTGATATTGTAGGTCCATAAAACTAAGCATGATATTGGTTTGACGATGACAGTGGTCTAGTGGTTCGAGGGTCGGACTGCTGATCACGAGGTCGTGGGTTCGATTCCCACAGGACACAAATATTTGTGTGATGAAGATAAGTGTTTGTGATAAGTGATAAGTGTTGTCTGGGTGTTTCTAATGTATTATAAGTATGTATTTACAAAAAAAAGTATATATGTATTACATCCATTGTCTAGTACCCATAGCACAAGCTCTGCTTAGTTTGGGACTAGATGCACTACACAGCATGTAAAAATGTCCCAAAAAAATAAAATAAATATCCATTTGTCTCTTCTTTTTCTAGGTTCATACTCAGATAATTTTTCTCTGAGGGTTCATATTATAACAAAACAGCAAAAAGATAAATTATTTATTATTTTAACGCATGTGGAGCGAAATCTACAGGTGTAAATTGTGTAAAGAAAAATTCGCTGGATAAACCACTGATGTAACGAACCGGGAGTCGTGGGTTCGAATCCTGCTCGTCAGCTTATTTTTTTCCGCAATTTACGTCCTTAGTACAAAGATAATTGACTTAAAAGTTATGAGCCTCGGAACATCCGTATTTTAGCACAAATTTTTACGCTCTTTGGATGTAAATAAATTATGTTAAGAAGCATGAAATCTCCAAAACAATTTACATAGAAACTAGAAAATACCTTTTAGTCAACATTTTGAATATTTTATTTATTTATTTATTTATTTTTTTTATTTATTTATTTATTTAAAGTTTGGAAGATTTACAGTCAAACAGAATCTATATAATACTGAAAATGGGTAATCCTGTGCCATTTACAAATCTTCACAGGTAGATTATATAGGTAGTACAATCAAAAGGGTAGTAAGTAGTTTAAACGTACAAATTACAAAGTGTGCATTAATTAAAATCAGGCAATACCAGTAGTGGTGTCAAAGAAGTTATTGGCTATAAGTTTCTTTACTGAAGAAGTGCTTGAGCAAAATAGGTCTATATCCAGTGGCAATTGGTTAAAAGATCTACAAGCGCGCAAAACAAACGTGTTGGCTCTGTATCCTGTTCTTGCAAGCGGGACAGACAAAAGTGGGCGTTTTCTCAGACGAAGGGTGTTTGTTCTCAAATAAATTTTAGATAACAGTTCAGGGCTGTCTACTTTCCCATTAGCAATATTCATGAGATAACAGATGTCATTCACATTTCGTCTGATTTCAAGAGGCAAGAAGTGGTACTTTCTACATCTATGGTAGTAGTCTCTAGATTGCTGACAAGATTTAAAGTCGAGGTATTTCAGGAATTTTCTTTGTATACGCTCAATGCGTGTCTTATAAACCTTATACTGAGGATTCCAGATCTGAGATGCGTATTCAAGATGGCTTCGAACATAGGCGCAGTATAAGATTTTAATTGTTTTAATATTCCGAAAATTTGATGACATACGTAAAATAAATCCTAATGATTTGGAAGCCTTCTTTACGATACTATCAATATGCTTGTCAAATAGAAGTTTAGTGTCATGAATAACGCCAAGGTCCCTAATATCCTGAATCTTGGACAACCTCTGGTTCCGCAAAATATAACTGGATTCTAGAGTATTTAGGCAGCGCGTAAACGACATGAAGAAACATTTGGATACATTTAGATCTAGTTTGTTGACAGAGCAATATATTTCAAATCTGTGTAGATCGGCCTGTAAGTCCACAATATCATCAGTGTTACGAATTACTTTCAGTACCTTCATGTCATCAGCGAACAGTAAGATTTTAGAGTTGTGAAAACAGTGTCTTATGTCGGTTACAAAAATTATGAACAGCAGAGGACCCAACAAGGATCCCTGGGGAACGCCCGATGGAACTGGAGACCAGGTCGAAGTGTAGCCACTTAGTACTACTGCCTGGCTACGGTTATCTATGTACGACACAAACCATCTGAAAAGATCGCCGTGGATCCCAGCTGAGGCCAATTTGTTCAGGAGTGTAAAATGATCGATGCGGTCAAAACATTTGCTATAGTCGGTGTATACTATGTCAACCTGAGCACGCTCCTCCATGCCTGCTGTTATAAAATCGTTAGCGAGTGCGAGGTTAGAAGCTGTCGAACGACCCTTGAGAAAACCATGTTGGTCGTCGCTAAAAGTGCATTTAAGCGTACTGTATACCTGATCGTAGACTATTCTTTCCAGTACTTTGGCGAACAAGCATAGCTTCGAGATGGGTCTGTAGTTCTCTACATTGGTAATGTCACCCTTTTTAAAAACTGGTGTGATGAACGCGGATTTCCAGATTGATGGGACCAAGCCTTCAGAAAGCGACCTATTATAAATGATACATATGGGTTCCAAAAGACTGTCAGCACAATTCGTAATAAACATTGGAGGTATGTGATCTGGGCCACCCGACTTACATAAATCCAAGTGTTTCAGAATCTTTAGTACAGACTCAGGGTCCACTGTAACTGACGCAATGTTGGCAGCTGAATGCGGGGGGATGCTAAGATCCACGATGCCCGTGTTTGTAACGCTCGCACTAGGGTCGTTGAAGGTTGAGAGAAAGTAAGTACTAAATAGATCGCTTATACCCTGTCCAGTGCTTGATGAAATATCTCTATAAAACATTCTATTGGGGCAAGACCCTGACTTATTTTTACTTTTTACGTACGACCAAAAACTCTTAGGGTCTTTGGTTATTTGTTCTTCTATTTTGGCGATATACGAATCAAAACATTGTTTCTCTAGTTGGTCGGCACGCCTACGAAGAAGAGAAAATGAGTGATAATCACTGAGATTACCATAGGTTCGATACTTCGAGTGAAATTTGTACTTTTCTTTAAGAACTCTAATGAGAGCGGTATCATACCACGGTGGGTAGGACTTGGATGCAATAGTTTTCCGGGGTATACGTTTATCACGGAGTTCATAAAGACGTTCGTAAAAAGAGTTAACGGCTTGTTCTAGTGGGACTCCAGTAAGTAGGTGATTCCAGTCAGTCTCATCAAGTTCCTTTGAAATTGCTTGATAGTTAGCTTGGTAATACATATATTTAACTCTGCGTTCGAGGGGAAGAGTGTGAAGTTGAACAAAGTCCGCTTGAATACACAGCGACTTGTGTTTAGGGTCTTCTTTTATAAGCGGAGAGTCACATGCGTTGACTGAAATCACGTCATTTGATAGCACTAGGTCAAGTATCCGCTGGTCACAATTGCACTCCTTGCTATATTGACTGAGGTTACAGGTATTAAGTGTATCAATAAAGTCAAGAATGTAATCCTTATTAGAGGTTACTACTGGTTTTAGTTCAGCTACATTAGGTTCTTTAACCCAGTCAATAAGATTACGTAGGTTAAAATCACCCAGAACAATAAACTTATCACGAGGGTGTGATAATATTAATTGAGTTAGCTTTTCTAAAAAGCTTAAAAGTTGCAACTTGTGACTGGGACCCCCCTTCTCATCTACCAGATAAACGGTACAGATATGAATGTTGTAGGATACAGGCGGTCGCTTGTTATGCATTGATATTGAGATCCAAATATCTTCTGCCGAGCTAGCCCAGTCCTTCCTTTCAATTACAGTCAGATTGCGCCTAACCGCTAATAGGACCCCCCCACCTAAAATTTGACCCACGCGCTCGTAGTCTCTGTCACGTCTCCAGACCAGATATCGGTCGTCAAATAGTTCACTGTTAGATATACCGTCTAATAACCAAGTTTCAGTAAGAGAAATGACGTCGTAGGCGTTAAGACCAACCGTTCTAAATAACGTGTTAGTTTTAGTACGCAGACCGCGAACGTTCTGGTAGTACAAATTAAGAGTCGACATTTTTATTTATTATCCAACATTACATATAACTGCCATTTGCTATAACTCAAGCAGAGCCAACCAGCGTAAAGATAAAAATAAAGACAGCAAAAAGCTTTAAAGCCAATAGATTGTATCACCAGTAGATGAGCCGAGTTTGCCCAGCACATGGTATAACAACATTCAAGATAGCCAAGTACTAATATATAACAAAGTACACATATTTTTGCCAACTTACTACTATGAGGTTTTAAGACCTTTAAGCACTCAATGCGAAATAACAAATGAACATATAGTACAGTATTAAAAGCAATCATAAAATACTCGCTTAAAATTGTATTATTTTTGTGATTGCGTTTTATGCGACATGGTTTGATAGACACTCTGTATTTTCCTACATGTATTAGCAAAAAATAAAAGAAGGGAAATGAAAAATTTACGCGTAATATGAATAAAAAGAAGCAAAAGAGAGAGCAAAATCGAGGCTTATTGACATGCACAATTATCATTTTAATTTTGCCAGGTCTTTTTCCGCTGATATGTGAAGTACCGGGGATCCTGGGAATTTGCGCACGTGTATTTTGCAGTGCTTCACCCACACAAATTGGAACCCCTTCTCGCTAGCCACCTTTTTAGTTGCTGACAGCAGTATTTTATTCTGTGTTGTTAGGTGATCATTGACGAAAATTCTGTTAGTCCCTTGAATACCTAAGGCTGACGGCACTAAGGGAGTGGATTTAAGCGTTGATCTTGCTGCAGCGATAAAATCCTCCTTAACATATTTGTTGTTGAAACAGACTATAATTGGTTTAGGTTGACTGTTTTCTTTGGTCTGTACCCTTGTCACAAAATCGATTTGGCTTCTAGAAATGGGATAATTCACCTTCTCCCCAATCTTGCAGACAATGTCTAACAAATTTTCATCTTTGGTTTGAGGAATAGCCTTAAGCTCAACATTCTTAGATCTAGCCCATTGCTCCTTTAAGTTGACTTCGCTTTGTATGTCATCGATTTTTTGCTGCAAGTTGTTACACTGTTTTTCGAGACTCTTAATAACTGAACTGTCGTCCTTCCTCTGCTGCTCGTATTCAATTAATTTGGAGTCAATATCATCATATTTATTCGACAAAAACTCAATTGATTTCTTTATCTCTTTGTGTGACTCTTGTATTATGGTGTTTTGCGATTTTACCTCAGCTATGTCATCAGATAGTTTATTTAAAATACGTTCTTGATCAGTTTTCCAACTAGTCAGCATTTCCAGAATCGATTCCTGAAAGCTATTGGTCAGACTACTTTGTTCATCATCAATTCTTAGGCGTTTATTTCTTTGAACGTTTTTAAAATCCGGATTGTAGTCCTTAATGAGCTCAGAATCAGACATATCATTAATGTTCGGGACAGAAGAACTAAGCAAGGGAGCACTGGACGATGAAGATGGAGGCGTTCTTGTCATATTCATTGTTCGATGTTGTTTACTTTTGCAACTTGTCGATTTTAGTGCCCTCTAGCGCCAGACGGACGAAGTACCAACACAAGCTATTAGGCACACGTCCACGAGTATGATAATTCGGTATCGATCGATATGTGTTCTTCGTTATGTCTGTTCTCATTAGATGGCGCCACTTGCAGCGTCCAAAAGCAAAACGGAAAATGCTGTGTAATACTTATATTTGAGGTTATAAATTATCAATAATATTGCATCGCACGATTTGAATACAAGTTTATAGTACGTACTTGATGTTTCAAGAATTGTTGAGTATGTATTCACAACAGTTGAGATGCACTCATAACAGTAGGTAAAAAACAAAATCGTCTTGATGTTGTCACCGCAATTCACTGTTTAAGGAGGCTTTGTGTTGTTATCCAGGTAAAACTTTATGTTTTTACTGCTAACCATCAAAAGCTTCAACTTTATAGACACCGCACAACTTTGAAATGCTAATATTGTATTTTTAATTTCAATTAATACACAGCAACGTACTTCACTAAGTGGACGTCACGCCCCACGCAATAACATTCGTTTTCATAAATACATAAACTAGTTTATTCATAAACATCCTAGAACCAATGGCCGAATCATAATTTTTGCGCGATCATTTTCGGTAAAAATTATAAACGTCTCACTTTACGCGTCTACTGCGGGTAAGCTGCGGGCGAAATAGCATGCTTTTTTGCCACGCCCACCAATGAGTTCGAACCGTCGAGTTTAACCTTAAAACACAATGTGCAACAAACATCTTTAGGTAATTCACCAGAAAAGCGGAAGAACTTTTAAAATATTTTCCTACGATTTGCAAATCAAGCAATTTCATCTAGTCACTCACTGTAAAACTGATTTTCGTCCGTGACACTTTCAAACAAGGTCCAGTTGAAAACCAGCGCCAGACACTAGTTGTCTGGCATTTTTGCAGAACTGAGCCTATTTGGTGCAGCCGCGGGGCACACAATTATACTTTTAGGAGTCTGTGTTGTTTAAAATTGTATATTATTGTTATTGTGTGCCTCTGGCTGTAGTAAATAAACCATTTTTCTTTCTTTCTTTCTTTAGTCATGGGCACAGATATAGTAAAAAATATAGACCAAGTGCTGCGAACAATCATAGTGAAGCCACCAAAACCGTGCTCCTCCGGGTACAAACCAGCGCTCACGCCCACACATGCACATCAAACCATGCTCACCGCTCTCAGTACACATGTCGCGGCATCGTCTAGTAAGCATGGCCAAAAAAATATATCATTCAAGAGCATGTGTGGGTTTGTTCACGGAGGAGCATGGTTTTGTTGGCTTCATTATGATTGTTCGCAGCACTTACTACCAAAATTAATATCCAATCTATCCACGACTAACCCTACTAGCGATTAGGAGTGGGTCGTTGTCGATTTTACGGTAAACGGAACGCAGCCGTTTTCACGATGACGAAAACAAGTCTTCGAAACGGTCCTCGTTCGCAACTGGTCTGAATACTGCCTGAAAATGATACTTTATGATCATAGCAATAATGATCATTTTTCTTTGCTCTGAACGTCGCGGACGAAGACTGGTTTTGTGAGACATTGCATGTTCGGCTGTATGTTCAGAGCCATTAGGTATAAATTCGCATGACACATTCGAAGACTGGTTTGTGCAACGACGACTGTTTTATGAACGAAACGACGAGATAATAGACTTTTGCTTGAAGTTATACTTTATGTCTATAATAGTAAAGATAATTACATAGATCGGACTAACTTACCAAGTGACGTCCGATCCTCGATTATGTGAAGCAGTCTCGTTTCCATATGTACTAGTAGTAGGCACTAATTTGCTTACGATGCACACTTTTTAAAGATGAAAAATTGGATTACAATTTTATAATCTGAAATGAAACCGAACGTAACCTGACGCGCTCTGTGGAGCTGTCACCCAGAACTGTCATTTACTTCAAAGTCACACAGGTAGACACAACTTTCATAAGGGATATTGAATCTAGGATACACTGGGTCGGGTCGGGAATTGGATGGAAACGAGACTGCTTCACATAATCGAGGATCGGACGTCACTTGGTAAGTTAGTCCGATCTATGTAATTATGTGAAGCAGTCTCGTTTCCATATGTACTAGTAGATGTTTAAAGAAGAAAGTTGTGTAGTATTAGTTTAGATTAGATACCTAATCCAAACTAACCAATCACGCAATTGGTATCAAAAAGGAAATCAGAATAATCACATACAACATGATACGATGGTAACAATGTCGGTCTTATTTTCTATACTTAGTTACTTGGGTAATAAAAGTAGATGTAGCTATCTTTATATAAAGCAAAATCATAAGTTCACAAGTCAAGTAAAGTCCTTGTGTATGTGTGTTTAATAACAATTACCTTAGACACAATAAACAATTAAAGGAATAGTAGGTTTGTTGAGGCATGCAGGTCTGTAGAGATGTATGGCTATGATTCGTACAAATATCTTTTATTTTAACTATCTCTGTCTGTATTAAAACTATGAAATCTTGCTATTCAAATTGATCGAAGATTCAAAAGAATAGAATAAGAGCATGAGATTAGGTAGGTACACATATGTATAGACAATGTGGATTTTTATTATTGATTTACTTATCATTACATTATTATTATATAACATTATTTGCCTCAAATAGGTGCTTATATTATGTAGGTATAAGGATTTTTATATTGATTGAGTAAAACAAAAGTCAAGAAGTCCATTTCCTTCTTAGTTTCTATAAGAATTCTGACTGCAAAAATATCACAGTTAAATTAAGTATTCGTTTTTACTGTAAAACACCTTTAACTGAGGAGTATCATTATTTGACCCAATTGTGTAAACAAAATAATTGGTTTAAATAATTCATCCAATAAATAATTTCCTACTCTATCTCATTCAACTGAGCCACTTGTTAATTAAAATCTTCAAAGGAAGATTTATTTTACCAATTTCGATTTTTTATACACAATTATTCTGCACATCCCTAATGAGCAGTCACTTTTACAACCTAGTAACAGTAGGTGCCTAGTGGTGTCAACTATTTAGTATATCATAATGGTGTACCTACTTCAACGAAGATTTTTATTTTTATTTTGTGTTATAATCTTATAATGTAGGTATTGCGTTAACCGCATTCTACAGTTTATACTAAGGATTATAATTAGAGAGCATAACGAAAGCAAACAATTTTGCTGCTCCCTAATTTGTATAATATAATAATTTTGAGTGATGAAAATGTAACTTAATATGTAAAGTTGAGGTCGCATTGATGGAAATCTATCCAAAAAACATCATCAATATTATTAAGGATTGATCCTCTAACTAAAATATCTTTAGTAAATAATTAAATATTGATTCAGATAGGCCATTTTTAAAGATAAAATTAAATATTACTGGTCCTATTATTATTACTATAGGTACACACTGACTCCGATTATGGATCTGAGCAGGCAGCATTTTTATAACAGCACCTTAGTTCTGTTTGATAAGTAAGCTAGCATGCGACCATTGCTGCTTAAGTAAAGGTCTTGTACAAGGGAAGTTGAGTCCTGATGGGGGATAAAACCAATTTGTGGAGTCAAAACTAGTTCTATCAAACTTATTCGTGTACTATCCTGTATTCAAAAACCATGGTACCATCCATGGTTTAGCGGCCACCAAAATACCCCAACAATGCCCCCCCCCACCTTTTTTGATCCTACTTAGAAGGCCAAATGGAGGAAAGAATGTCTCATCCTATTTTAAAGGGGAGGCACCTATGTATTTCAGGATATCAAAACATATGATCTACCTATTACCTACAATGTATTACTTATCATTAGGAACTTAGAACAGCTATATACAGAAACCATGTCCATGCGCACAATTTGATGCATGGGCAGGCACAAATGGCTCCATTCCGTACAGCTTAAGCACGCCCATGTGCGTGTCGGTGAACATTTGACGTGCCGCTTGCGAGCACTTATCGATTGTTTTTGTGCTTCAACTTTGAGCGGAAATTTGGATGAAACTATCACTCTGTGTCTTATTACTCTAAGATTAGGAATAATTTTATCAGCTTTTCCAAATTTGTCATAAATTTCGCATAACACCTGCAGCGAATTATTTAGCATGGGTAGGTAGGTAGTTTAATTTAACAGTACCATCTGTAAATTTTCTGTATAATACAACAAAATTTTGTGTAATAGTTGTGTTTTTTCCCGTGATTCAGGAACCTTCCATAATTGAAGCAACACTATGTAGGTAGTGGTAAACGTTGAACTAAAACAAACAACTAAGGATTATTGCATTTCCACGCGATTCAGGAACCCTCCGTGATTGAAGCAACACCATCTAGTGATAACCGCTGAACTAAAACAACCAACAAATTGACTCGATTGGTGAAAAAACCACCAAGCTGTGTTCATTGGTTCTTCTTTTATGTGAAATGTGAAAGACTGGATTCTCTACTGCCTGTTATCAAGAGAATCTCACATTATAATTTGCTAGGTACCTACTAAGTTGGATGCAAAAATAATAATAATTAAATCCAGTAATACAATCATTAGGTAGTTGAATAGCTTTTCATGTATTTCTAGATTCATGAAACTGATATTTTATCTTTTCTTAGATCTTTAAGACACTATAAGGTATGCTTAGCTTTCAGTGGTGTAGTACACAATATCTTTCAGTATAAAATGCACAATAAGTAGGTATGAATACCTGCATTTACTTGATGTCCTTTATGATTTCATCCACTTTAGATGGACGGAAACACTAGATAATGGACTAGTGTTCCACAGGTCAACATGTTTCTAAGTTTAGAACAGGAATATATTATTAATATCCTATCATATTTAGGATTAGTAATAATACAATACCTACTAATTGGGAAGATATTCTAATCATCCGGTTTGTACCTGTAACATAGGTGGCCCGTAGCGGCCAATTGGATTTGTTTGTAATATTTCTTCCATTTAAATAAAGGATGTCTCATGAAGGATTTCTCCATTTGTATGTAACAATATGCTATTGTTATCCAAGATCTTATTAGTATCTTCAGGTATTGCCTCAACCTCAAGTGAACTAATTCAGATATGTCTTCCACTGAAAGTGATAGATGTTCAGATGTTTCATGAATATGGACTGGCTCATTGCCCAATAGGCTCGCCCCCTATTACATGGGACTACAACATAACTAGCGAAATGTGGGTGTACTATACACCTCTGCCTACCCCTTCGGGGAAATACAGGCGTGATGTTATGTTTGTATGTCATTGGCCATGTTCAACACTACACTTATGTAAAGTGAAATCCTCTACATGTAAAAGGTGTTTTGCTGTAAAGTAATATTCATTAACTTATTACAACAGACTATCATTTGTGTCTTACTCACCTGAGGAAAACGGCCTGAGTTAGGCTTGATTTTATTACAAATTAATGTGTAGGTATCACTGCTCTTAGACTGTGACATATGGCCAAAGTTGAACTTTTGCTGGAGCTCCCGCTGTGCTGAGAATATAAATGTTATGAAGGCTGCAGCTGACATTTCATGAAAGCTCGAGGACCCATAAAGCAGTCTTTTCCGCCCCTCCTATTAACATCCTGTTCAAGGAACATGGGGAACATGCACATGTTATGGCCATGGCTAACCTCTCGTGAAAGCTCAAGGATGCATGGAATCTATTCTCTCCATTGGCTGACCTCCCGTGAAAGCTCTTGGAGTAATGGTAACATGTATGTATCATCGCCACGGCTAACCTCTCGTGATAGCTCAAGGGCGCATAGTGAATCTCTATTCTCTCCTTTGGCTGACCTCTCGTGGAAGCTCTTGGAGTATAGGGGAAATGTATGTATCATGGCCACGGCTAACCTCTCGTGATAGCTCAAGGGCGCATAGTGAATCTCTATTCTCTCCTTTGGCTGACCTCTCGTGGAAGCTCTTGGAGTAAAGGGAAAATGTATGTATCATGGCCACGGCTAACCTCTCGTGATAGCTCAAGGGCGCATAGTGAATCTCTATTCACTCCTTTGGCTGTCCTCTCGTGGAAGCTCTCGGAGTAAAGAGAACATGTAGGATGTATCACAGCCACGGCTAACCTCTCGTGAGAGCTCAAGGGCGCATAGTTAATCTGTATTGTCTCACTCAAATAAAGTCACGAGAATCACTCAAATAACTGCTACTTAATTTACCAACAAGTTCGAACTTGCTTGATTAATTTACCAATTTCTTGATTAATCGCTACTAGCTGAGCTTAAGACATAAGCGCACAGTATTATTTTGTTACGTATTAACGTATTCACTACCACTACACAGGTAATCATGTTTGAAATTGTTATCACTCACTCCCAAGCATCCCTGACGCCGGCGCCTCCGCGCCGGTCTCTTCTCTCAGTTTTTTAATACTGTGTTTTGTATCGATTTTGATTTTCCTTACACATATCACTACGAGTATGTGATTATATATAATATTTACACCTAATAAGTACACTTAAACACTATTATGTTAGTATTTAGAAAATAACGTGCATGCGCATCGCGCACAAAAAAGTACAATGACAGTTCTGGGTGACAGCTCCACAGAGCGCGTCAGGTTACGTTCGGTTTCATTTCAGATTATAAAATTGTAATCCAATTTTTCATCTTTAAAAAGTGTGCATCGTAAGCAAATTAGTGCCTACTACTAGTACATATGGAAACGAGACTGCTTCACATAATTTCTCTTTGCTCTGATCGTCGCAGACGAAGACTGGTTTTGTAAGACATTGCATGTTCGGCTGTATTTTCAGAGGCATTAAGTATAATTTCGCATCACATATTCGACGACTGGTTTGTGCAACGACCACTGTTTTATGAACGAAACGAAGAGTTATTAGACTTTTCCTTGAAGTTATACTTTATGTCCATAACAGTAAAGATCATTTTTCTTTGCTCTCTGATTGTCGCGGACGAAGACTGGTTTTGTGAGACATTGCATGTTCGGCTGTATTTTCAGAGGCATTAAGTATAAATTCGCATCAAACATTCGAAGACTAGATTTTGGAACGACGACTGTTTTAATCAGAATATGAAAACGGTTCCTTCGTCGTAGATCAGAAAACGGTCGTTAAAAACGGTCCGTCTTTAGACCGCTCACTCCTACTAGCGATAGAAATTTGACATATTTTGTATGGAGCTTATGTCAAATTCCTATCTCTAGTAGGGCAAATCGTGGATAGATTGGATATTAATTTTGGCCGTTAGTCGTCATGGGCAATAAAATGTCGCATGTCAAAGAACTTTCCTTCAGTGTTTCAAAGTACCTAAAGAATTTTTTAATAATAGTTTATTATATCCTTCCTAGAAACAAATAAAAGGTATATTAGGGAGTAAAACTTGATAGACGCTTTTTAGGGTTCCGTAGTCCTACAAGGAACCCTTATAGTTTCGTCATGTCCGTCCGTCTGTCCGTCTGTCCGTCTGTCCTAATCCTTTACCGCTCAATAACTTCTACAGTTATAAACATAAGTAAATGAAATTTTGACAAAAAATGGACTATATATAGATCTCAATTTTAAAAGAATAAAAAAATCTTGATTACGTATTTTAGGGGTGGCACCCATACATGTGAAATGGGGATGTAAATATTTTTTTCGCTGCACCCCCTCGTGTGGGATATCGTTGAATAGGTCTACTAAAATGAAGGTAATGTTTGATACACAACTTTTTTATCAGGTATACCATCTGCGAAATACAGTTCGCCAAAGTGGCTTGCAGTGTGTCTCCCCCCTGCCATTTCTAAACTATGCAACGTAGAAACTTATAGTCTTCAACATTGATAGAACTTTATAAAAACTCTCTTTTAAAATTATTTCGAGTATAATGTGATTATAAATTTTTGAGTTATAGTGAGAAAACTGAAAAATACTTAAGACGTCCTAGTTCATAGGTCATTGACCTTAGAGAAAAATGATCGTAGCAAATAATGCTCCTTTAGTTACTTTCTATTTTAAAAAAATCACAAAAATAAACGCACTTCTTAAATTTAGCTTCATAAATTTAGCGCTAGGTGGCGCTGTTTGCAATAACTAAAATAGCCGTGATTAATATTCGATTTGATTTGTTTGTAACACCTACTTAAGGAACCCTATAATACTGAGCATGGCCCGACATGCTCTTGGCCGGTTTTTTATTGTTATTTATGTCAATATTAAAAAGATAGTCAGCCCGTTTCTGTTCTATTGCTGGGCACGGGCCTCTTCTCATTATAAGAAGTGTTGGGTAGCTTAGTGCGGGTTGGCGGACTACACACAACATTAATTCAATTCAAATTCAAATATTTTTTTATTTCAAATAAAAACACAGGCACTTTCGAAACGTCAGGCTCTAGTTGCACGGTTCCAAATTGTGGGTCCTATGGAGAAAAACCGGCAAGAAACTCCATGGATATACTCTTTTTAAAATAGGTTATTGTTTATTACAACAAATTAGTTCAAATAATGTGAGTATAATGTAGATTAATGTCAGAAATAAACAAGAGTTTTAAAGTGAGAATATTTTTTTTTTTTTTTTTTTCAAATCTAATCACATAAATCCATGTGTTAGTATAAATCGCTTATAGACTATGTTAGTAACATTCTATCCATTACATACAAAATATACCTAGTTAGTTACAATTATAATAATAAATTAATTCATGTACCTCTGTCCATTACCAGCTGTACTCGACCCGCAGTTGTGCATACGGGTCCAGTACTCCAGGAATGGACAGTCTGGCTTGTCTACAATAACTTTTAGAATACTGTTGTAGAATATTGCCTTTAGAAATATACGTAAAAAGAGTTACCATAGTATGTAGGAGCTGACCTGTCCCGACAGACGGCACCCGTTCACGAGCATGACGTGAGCATCAGAAACTGTATGGAGCACTCTCAGGTGTGCAGGTTTCCTCACGATGTTTTCCTTCACCGTTAAAGCAAGTGATAATCAATTTCTGATCTGCACATGAATTCGAAAAGTCATTGGTATGGGCTGGAGTTGAACTCAGACCCTCCTGCATGGAAGACAAGCGCTTAACTATTAGGCAACCACTATTTAAAATAAGCCAGCCAAGTGCGAGTAGGACTCACGCAGTAAGGGTTCCGTACCACCCATCAACCTGATACCCCATAGAAATTGATTTAATTTACGAGTGTTCATCAAAAGACATCAACGCACCGTGAGTGAAATATAAAGTTTTGCATCTCTTCCTTACGCAGGTACCACCACATATGTCGATGGTTGCCCTATTTTTGTATTTGCTGCTAAATTAAATAGTATGCACTATAATCAGACCAAGTTTGACGCTGGTATGTATTACCGTTTTGAAGATAGAGCAGGAACAAAAATATTGAAAAAAATTCATGTTTTCGAGGTTTCTTTATGGTCAAGGTCAATCTGTTACCACTGACACGCGGTCGATTGTACGTTCGACCGCACGTCGGTGGTAACACTTTGACATTAGCAGCATCTTTACTTCGTAAGCAGTAAGGGCGGTTTTCGAATTGACGTGTTACCACTGTCATGTAGTCGACTGTACGTACACACGGCTACACATCAAGCTGTACAGTTCCAGTATAAGCTGACCTCGCATTGTATATATAGGTTTTCCTTACAACGCGAGGTCAGCCTTTACTGGTTTTGTACAGCTTGATGTGTAGCCGTGTGTACATCGTTTTTATTGTATAGGGTGGTTTAACGAGCTACAGGCCCACCTGGTGCTAAGCGGTTACCTTTGCCCATAACTGCAATACCACCTAGATTGTTGCCTAAATGATACCGCAAGTCGGTTCGCCAAACTGAGACATGAAGATGAAAAGTCTCATGTGATAATTTCATGGGGTAATTTCATATATATACATAATCGTCAACAACTATAAGATATATTTTGAATCGTAAAATAATAAGATTAAAGACCCTAAATAATTTCGGCAACAGATAATTTAATATCCTCAATTTAAGTAATCACAATGTAGTTAAAGCTAAATTGTTCTAGAAGTCCCATTTAGCGAATTATGTTTACAATTTACTAAGAGGTAACTGACTTCTGTTGTTTTACATTGATATAATTAATTTAAACTTGCTTTTCACTAACCAGGAACTTTGTAATGAGAAGTCTAGTCTGTCTGGGATTTACAAAGGAAGGATAAGTACGAGGTAAATTGAGTTCTTTTTTCGTCTAATTATTTATTTTAGAATTTTGAATGTTGTTTTCCAAGATAGAGAAACCATTTAGAGCTTTTATGTTCAAACTGAGGTTATAAAATACCTATGGTAAAATATCAATGATGTCTGTTTTACAGAAAATGTTAAAATAATTAAAATAATTTTACATTACATGGTGACCCTGCCAGTGCTGCCTTGTGGGCCTTGTGGGCAGCGCTGCAAATATTTTATATTATAATAAATAATAGTTTGTGCTTGGACTTATTGGGGCAAAAATCCATGGGAGTATAGTATTTTGGGAGGAGATTGTTCCGTGAGTTTTAAGTGAAGGTCCGATGTGGTAGGATTGGGTTGGATGGAGCTGGGAGTCGTTGGCGTCCAGAGAGTAGCGTCGAGGAGTCTCCACACCCTGGAACTACGACTCCAAATGCGAAACGTGAAGTAAAAATCCTAAAACGCGAAAACGTGCAAAACATAAAAAACAAAACAAATGTATTACAACTATTACTTCTTCACAAAACAGTATTTAAGCGTTAAAAACATGCTCGTAAATGAAGGACGAATTTTACCCCATTTTAAGGTCACATGCCGCAATGAAATATTATAATAAAACGAATTTAACGTGAACAGAGACATTGCACTGTGGTTTATGGTTTACGATGTCGAGACATGTCGTATTCATTAAATTACATGGAATATTACTGCCTGAGTTCGTTCATGGGTTTCAAAAGATCGGGTAACCACGGCTCGTGGGTGTCGTAAAAAGTAACAAAGGAATAAAGGGTTATCCAAAGGAAGGGTAGCATATCCCCCTACGCATTAATTATAATATATCTTTTAGGATCACTTTTTTCGTTTCCTTGGGGAAATCCTCATGGATGCACTTCGCCTGGAGAAGGTGGAGCCAGTCTCATTCGTAGTTCACACGTCATTTACACCGCACGTTTTTTGATGGATAAATCTTACCGAATAAATGGTGGCACATACATTGGTATAGAACCGTTCACACATTGTTTGTACTGCAAAAAAACGTATACGTTTATAGAATATTCAACTACTCAACGGACTTGTCAAGCAAACCGAATTAAATTTTAATGAATTCGGTTTGCAGTAGCGCATATAGTATCACGATCTCTTTCACTATTCATCTTTTACACGAATAGTAATGTATCGTGTGAAAATCCTGCTGTTTATCCGTTAAAATCGAGGACCGCAAAAAAACGTGCAGTACAGTATTGTGAACCTAAGATAACCTGTAAAAAACCACGGTGTTCGTCCTACTACCTTTGACTATGGGATAGACTCTGCACTCGCCAACTATCCCCGACAGCTCCCGGCTCGCCACTAGTAGGCGAGTACCTTTTAACTTCGGCGGCCGATAGTGTGGCTGAAGTTCTGCCACACTATCCTCGGTGGCACACACGGAACACCACCCACAATCGTTTGCCGGGACTGGGGGTCTTTACGGAGATGTAATGATAAAAAAATATAATTAAAAATATACATAGGTCATCATCATCATTTCAGCCGAAAGACGTCCACTGCTGCACATAAGCCTCCCCCAACCATCGCCACAACGACTGGTCCTGCGCTTCCCGCATCCAGCGGATTCCCGCGACCTTCACTTGGTCGTTGGTCCACCTTGTGGGGGGCCTATCCACGCCGTGCCTTCCAGTACGCAGTCACCACTCCAGAATTTTTCAGCCCCATTGGCCATAAGTTCTGCGAGAAATGTGCCATATTATAGGACTACAAAAAAAATTATTACACAACATGGCAACATTGCATCAAGTCGCCAAACGTGAGCGACTTGCGCAGCAGTCACGCGTGGGCTATGGTTATTGGCACATATTTGTGTTCAAATCTGTGGTTATTGGTTTTTGACTGGGGATTTTAACATAACATTAAAACAATTAATTCACAGGCTCCTTTAGAAGAGTTGTCGGAGGCTGTTAAAATGGTGAACACCGATCTAGCACGAATATCTGAGTGGAGTATTGCTCATGGACTAAAGGTGAACCCTACCAAGACCCAAGTCATTGTTGTTGGCAGCCCTGGGATGACTTCCAGAAGTATATCATCATATCATCAGAAGTCTTCCAGAAGTGATTGGTCACAATTTCCTCCAAATGTATTTGATGGTACCACAATACCTTTAAGTGATTCAGTCAAGAAACTTGGAATTTATATTGACAAAAATCATTAATTAAGTCTATTGTCTTACAATCAGTACCATGAAACCGAGAGGCCTGGCCCCTGTCATACAGGTTGTCCTAGTTCAGAGTCCAGAGCTACACTGCTGTTATGTTCTTTTGAAGTCGCAATAAACATTATATTAAATTATATTTCATTACACGTTAGAAAAAGTTACGGTTACAAAAAAGCCTTCGTATGGTGTTAGATTGGTTGGTGAATCAACACATTTTAATTCAGAACTAGAAATACCTACAGCTGGGGACGGAAACTATTTACTGACACCGGTACAGGGAAACTAGTTTTGTACCCAACCTACTTCCTTATCATGGTGGAACAGACATTTCCTTCCTCCGCTTTTGGCAGAGGCCTCTGACCTGCAGTAAACTGCGATACGGGGAGTAGATATTCTAATTAAGTAACTAATATTGTAGGTTGTACAGGAGTTTGTAAACTTATTACCTTTCAAAACTGGTCTGTCCAAAATTCGGGTAAAGCTGGGTTCATATTACCCTGTCGGGTGTGTTGTGGTGCGCTAGAACATTTCATACATTTGTGGCCAAAACCGTGTTCTGAGTGATCCGCACACAAAGAATCTATCTCTTCTCGTGGGTGTCGTAAAAGGCTACTTATGTTACAATAAAAACAAGTTTAACAGGATTACATCGCGTATAATTATTATTTAAATTGGTTTTCCTGACGTTTCGAAAGCTTTGCAGCGTTTGTGGTCGATAATCGATTATACGCGATGTCAAAATTCATTTGAGCCAAAAGACGTCCACTGCTGAAACAGGCCTCCGCATAGGCATACGCAATGTAATACGGTTAAATTTGTTTTATTATAATGTGTAGTGATGGCGAAAACCTAAGAAATTATTAGGCAACTTATGTGTTTACCAGAGGATGGGCAGCAGCGTTCTTTGAGTATTTATTCAACCAACTACGATCGCCTACCTACTTGTCAAGCGTGGCGATTAAGGCATATGGGGATGGCCCTTTTGAGGGAGGCCTATTGTCCAGCAGTCGACGTCTTTTGGCTGAAATAATGATGATGATGACGACTGAAACTGCCCCCCTAGCCGAGTTGACAATCTACAATCGTCAACGCTAAGAAAACCATCAAAATGTATGGGAATGACATATCTCAACGACGATCGGCATAATGGCCTATCAGACATAAATTTGACGTAAAATGTTTGGAGCTTGTGAGTGCGAGTGAGTAATAGCCTAGTGGTTCAACGCTTGCCTTCCATGCAGGGTGGTCTGAGTCTGGACTCGGCCCGCACAGAGGAGTTTTTAAACTTATGTGTGGATCTGAATTTGATTATCACTTGCTTTAACGGTGTAGGAAAACGTCGTGATGAAACCTGCACACCTGAGAGTGCTCCATACAGTTCTCGATGGTGTGGAGCACACCTGAGAGTGCTCCATACAGTTCTCGATGGTGTGGACTAAGGCCTTATCCTTCTTATTCGGAAAAGAGGCCTGGACCCAGTAGTGGGACTAATGGGCTGCTTATGTTTATGTATGATAAATGTTTATCATCATCATCATCATCATCATTTCAGCCGAAAGACGTCCACTGCTGGACATAGGCCTCCCTCAAGCATCGCCACAACGACCGGTCCTGTGCCTTCCGCATCCAGCGGATTCCCGCTACCTTCACCAGGTCGTCGGTCCACCTTGTGGGGGGCCTACCCACGCTGCGCCATCCAGTACGCGGTCGCGACTCCAGAACTTTACTGCCCCATCGGCCATCCGTTCTGCGAGCAATGTGCCCCGCCCACTGCCACTTAAGTTTGGCAATTCTTCGGGCTATGTCGGTTACTTTCGTTCTCCTGGGAATCTCCTCATTTCTGATTCGATCACGTAGGGATGTTTATCACTAGTAGGGTAAACCGTAAGGAGGTAATTACTTTCAGCCATATGTATGGGTAGATTCATAGTAATGTATTACATTGTGTCGCCTAAATGCATGAAACTGGCGCGCCATGACACATTCCTAGACAATAATAAGAACCCAGCTTTAAACTTTCAATATTATTAAGGGAATATATTATTTAAATTTTAAAAGTCAGATGCTTCCCATCTGAGGTTAATAAAATTAGATCCTACTAATAATACAAATGCAAAAGTATGGAAGTTTGTTTGTGCTTCAATCGCGGTAAAACGGCTGAACGGATTTAAATAAAAATTTGCATACAGATAGAAGAAAGGAATAGAGGCCTTTGCCCTGCAGTGGGATAAAACGGGCTCGTAAAAAAATACAGAAAGACCATCATTGGCTTCCGAGCGATGCGCAATAACATCTTTCCGTAACTTTTAGTAGTCGAGCTCCTTTGTGAAAGAGCTCGTCCGGGGAATTACTACCACCGTACCTACTTCTCCGCCAAACAGTGATGTTTGTCTTGCTGTGTTTCGGTCTGAAGGGTACGGGTGCCGGTGAAATTACAATCACATGAGACTTTCCATCTTCATGTCTCAGTTGGGGGAAACGACTTGCGGTACCATTTATGCAACAGCCTAGGTGGTATTGCAGTTGTTATGGGCAAATATAACCGCTTAACATCAGATGGGCCTTTAGCTCGTTTCGCCATACTATACTATAAAAATATATAAAAAACATTCTGTGAGAAACCGCGGGCAAACAATGTACCTACTTAATTATTTTTAAATCCTGATTCTACCATAAATCTAATCTGCTATTAGCTAAGTTCAATGTCTTCCCAAAAGGGCAACTCGGTCACTTATTTCTATCAAAAATGTATTTCAGTAGATAAATAAAAACTTGATTACGAAAGGTGTTATCTATGAAATTCCAATAAAAGCGTTGATAGCGGAAGCCTTGGTATATAAAATGCTTCGTTCACATTTTCGTTTGCGGGCAGGGGTGTAGCAATAAATGGTGACTTGAAATACAGCCTTAATGTCCTATTGTTCGAAGTACACCGACCTGTCTTTTTGGGTTCCGTAGCCCAATGGCACAACCAGAACTTTTATTTACAGTTCAAGTCAGTCTGTTTATACAACGTGTATCAGAAATGGGTGGTCATATTTTAAGAGCTCATTCAGGGCATAGCATAGAACAAATTTTACTATGGGACCAACCCTGGAATCGCGAAAAAAAAATCAGCTGTTCCCTACTAAATCATCGATGTCGCGCGACGAAATGTAAGGATCAGCTGATCTTTTTTTCGTGAAATTAGGGTTGGTCCCATAGTAAAAGTTGTTCTATGTGATTCCCTGAACGAGCTCCTTACAATATGACCACGCATTTCTGATACACGTTGTATGCTTGGCCGTCAACAGCGTGTCACAGTGCAGCGAATGTATATCAACTGCCTGCAAAGGATGAGGTGCCAGCCGAGTCCTTTTTAACTAAACGAGGCCGTTAAGGTGAATGCTACAGGGTAGCCCGCGAAATTCAAATTATTTTGCGTTTTTTGCAAATTGTAGTTTTATTTCACGTTGTATATCGGTCAAAATATGATTAGCGGAAATAATAACAATATCATCATCATCATCATCATCATCATTGGAGCCTGTCACTTATCCATTCTTGGATGTAGGCCTCTTCCCTCCTCCTCTTCTCTTTTTATTTTAGAGTGGAGACCCAGAGCCAATACTCGAGGAAGAGGCCGACCACCGCAGCGATGGGTCGACGACATTAGACGGCACGGAGGTCATGACTGGATGAGTCGGGCACAAGACCGCCAGGAATAACAATATATCTACTGAATAATACTCATAAAAAATATTAACCTAGCTCCATAAGCTGTTCAAGCTCGATAATATTAATTTACGATCAAATTATCGATTTTCGAGCTTGTACAGTTTATAGAGCTAGGTTAATATTTTTTATGAGTATTATTCAGTAGATATATTGTTATGATTTCCGCTAATCACATTTAGACCGATATACAACGCGAAATAAAGCTACAATTTGCAAAAAACGCCAAATTTTTTGAATTTCGCGGGCTACCCTGTAGCATTCACCTTAATAGCTATTTCGGCCGAGACTTGTATAGTACTTTTCTCTCATGTGCGAGGAGACAATACACAAATTAATTCAACGGTATCTAATTTTCGTTCGCGCCAATCCGTCCGAGCGCGGTTCTTGTTCTATTTTCAAAGTTTGAAAAAATGCGCATTCAGCCTTTATAATGATAAATACTTTGTACCTAAAAACAATTTATGGAAGTGTGTACTTAAAAATTATGCTACAATTTAAAAAATAAAAACTGTCCAGCAATGTCTATTAATTCAATACCAGCTTCAGGTATAATATCTGGCACCTGCTGAGCTGGACACCCATTTGGTACAATATTGAGACACATATCACACTTTCTTATTGTATTTTTACTTGTATGTCCTGTGTCTTGTTTTTTGTACTAAATAAACGTTTTATCTATCTATCTATTATTGTTGTGTTGGATATTACTGGCGTATTATTTCGTTGCGTACGGAAAAGAGCAGATTGATGTATTTTTTTTTAACTAATGAACTAATTTCCGAGCAAGTGGGAGAAAACACATTTATTATTTATTAAATAATTACCAACATTAACCGACATAGCCCGAAGAATTGCAGTTTTTGCAGTGGGCGGGGCATATTGCTCGCAGAACGAATGGCCGATGGGGCAGCCTGTAAGGTTCTGGAGTGGCAACCGCGTACTGGAAGGCGTAGCGTGGGTAGGCCCCCACAAGGTACACTGACGACGTCGTTGTGGCGATACTTGGGGGAGGCCTATTTCAAGCTGTGGACGTTTTGCGGCTGTAATGATGATGAAATAATTAATTTGCATATTGGTTCAGTATGTATCTGTTCCTTATTGCTAAGTTTTTTTTAAATTTAAATGGACTTGTGTTTGGCCGCCACACGATGGTACACGTTTGCCCAGCAGAAACCTATTCACTCGCGCCTTGAAGACCACCAGATTATACTAATTGGGAAACAGAGATGCTGCCTCGTTGGTCTAGTGGTTGCAAGCGCGACTGCTAAGCGTGAGGTCCTGGGTTCGATTCCCGGGTCGGACAAAGTGTTATTGGGTTTTTTCATTAGGAAATTCTCAGTAGCAGCCCGGAGTCTGGATTTGTGCCCGGTTAGTGGCAATAGGCTCGCCCCCTATTACATGGGACTTAAACATAACTGGCGAAATGTGGGTGTACTATACACCTCTGCCTACCCCTTCGGGGAAATACAGGCGTGATGTTATGTTATGTTATGAGATGCTGGCAAGGAATTCCATTCTGAATACGAATAATAAATCTATTAGCAAATCGGCTATTAAAACAAAATAAAATGTGCCTTTGTATCGTACGCCAATGTGTTTCTCACGTATAAAACCCAAATGCATCATTAATTAAAAACGCGGCCATTACTCACAAAGTTACGCTAGTTTGGTTTCACCATTATGATTGACAAATATTTTCACCACGGCCTGAGTAATTTTCATGTTTTCATTCTATGACATCGACAGAAGACGTAGTATTATTATTGGAGACGGCCACATTTAATGAATTAAATTAGATAGAAGTGGTCAGGATCATAGCAGGTGGAAATCCATAGTCTCTGCCTACCCCAATGGGAAACAGGCATGATAATGTATGTATGGCCATAGTTTTACAGTTAGAACTAATGTCTGCTTATCAGGAGTCAAATAGGTATATTAAATGAATTAAAGCCACATTAAGACTCTCAAAACCAACCGAGAGCACTATTAAACCATTTATAACAATTTTTTTTTTATTTTTTTTTATTTTTTACTATATCATTATGTTAATGGTTAATATGTTATTTCAACAACAAAGAGACAAATTAAGTTAGGTTATAGGACGTCCAACTGCTTCAGTGTCTGGCCGCAAATATATAATGTACTCTGTGCCGCGAAGTGAGGTGTGCGCGCCAACAACTCCCACCGCCGACGATAAAGATGGCCGACATTGGTGAGGAGGCCCAGTGTTGCCATTTTTCTCGACTGACTCCTTACATTGTTATTATATTCTTACTCCGGCTACGGAATCCACTGTTCATATGCCACACGCACTTGCTCAGTTTTTATTACTACAAAAATTACCTACGTTTCATTCAAAATCGTTCGGCCCGTTCATTGGATAAGATTTATTATGGCTGACAAAATGATAAAAATATCTTTATTTTACGACTTGTTTTAATTTTTTGGCCTGTCAACATTCACATAATAGTCTGGGGTAAGTCTTTATCTTTTCATTTAATTTGTTCAGTTCAATGGATAGTAAATTTAATCTTTTTCAGTTGGTAGGGGTCAGTGGATTCAAATCAAACACGAATTTCCGGGAAATATTTCGGGATCTAATGGATTTATCTCTGAATCTTTCTTCAAAGATTTTGGACTTGTACCTACCATCTTTATTATAATCATCGTTTACACCCACAAATTTCTCATTCAGTACGGCTTTCTAGGTTTTAACGTCTACATAACATGTTATCAATCTTGGCAAAATGTCTGTGTTTCCCGATAAGTATAATCTGGTGGCCTTCAAGACTCGAGCGAATAGGTTTTTGCTGGGCAAGCGTGTATCATCGTCGACCGCACCATCGCTTAACATCAGGTGAGGTGGTGGTCAAACGCAAGCCCATTTGATATAAAAAAAAAGTTCTTTCTCTTATGACCATTATTATATGAGCCTTTCTGGCCTGCCGCGGATTCGTGTTACTGTCACGGAACACTAGTTCTGTGCAATTTGGGTCTACACGACGACCATAGTGACCATTAAAGAAATTTAAAACGAGGATTGAATTCTGTGCAGAAAATATCAAATGAATTTCTACAAACTAAGCTGTGTCGAAGTATCAATTCTCTCCAAAACCAAGACATTTGGGCTCTAAAATGGATTTAAAAATAACTAAACAAAACGAGTTTGCACTAAGCTGTCCATTATCCCTAGAAAACTAAACAAAAATGCCGTGATTACTTGCAAAAAACTACGTCAGTTCGTTGACCTCTCGATTTCCCGATAACGGCCCGCAAGACGGACTGACAATCTAAACTGGTTGTAACGGGTGCTATCTCGAACTACACCCACTGAACATTTAGCGTGTACCGGCTAACTTATGCGATAGTATGATAGTGCACTAAAGAAATAAGACAGAAGCTCCACTTACCTTTTATGAGTGAGGAAATCCTCATAGATACCCTCAACACGGTTAAGATAAAGGGTTTCTATCGGTCTCTTAGGCAGCGTTCAGATATAAAGACGGCTGCCGACACCGGTCCATCGGCGCTTATTGGCACCGAGCCGCATCGAGAGTCAGCGTAGTTTCTATACTAGGTACGGGCCGAAAAAGCGCCTATCAGCGTCCATAAGCGCCAATAAGTGCCTCAAGCTCCGATCGGCTCCAATGGGCTCCGATGCACTTTACGGTCGGTAGTTAGCTCAGAGTATAAATTAATTATTTTCCCTACCTCTACCAGTTTCTATTATGTAGATCCAATAGGCGGCGGTGGATCGACAACGGTTGTGTCTTTCTACCTGAAAGTGGCCTTACCGGATAAAACTACTTCGGTCAAATCCAAACTCCATGGTCATCCCATGGAGTTTCTCCTGCTACTATTGTCCGGGAGAGCGGGCTACGCTTAGCGTTCTCCGTTCTCCTGCACATCATCCTTCTAATCACCGTAGCGTACTGTCGCGTGGAAGTTTCTTAAAAAAAAAGATAAAATCTTTTCCCCATAGTAGGATTTATATCATGTGTGAGTTTACAGAGACAAATCTTTACATGCACAAACGGGACAACAAGTCTGGGAACTGGAATTGAACCCGTTACTTTTAACCAGAGACGTACTAGCAGTTTGCTGTCGGCTGTCCAAGGCTGGTAGTAGGTGTCCCTTTCTGCTGATTTTGCAGCGCATAAATGTACGGGGAGTGCAGGTTGGCCACTCCTATCTGGCCGTTTTAGGCACATGCCTAGTCGGCCTTACAGAAAGGCTGCTGGTAATGCAGTAGTCAATTGCTGAACCATTGTGAAATTTTTTTTGGATCAGATTTATTTTCGATCTAGTTACTGCATTAACTGTTAATGTTTAAACTGTAAAAACTATAGTCCATTGCAGAATATAAGGCGCAACACTTCACGATTATGCGACTTGCAGATCGAAATGTTTTAGTTGATATTCTGTATTTACTTGTTAAGTGTAGTTAGTGTCTGATCAGGGTGGCTTGACCTTTCTTTCTCAGGCACAATTTATATAGAGGCACAGTGCCACGAGCAGGCTACACTTTGATGTTCTAATTCAATGCCTACTCCTAATTCGTTGGGCTGATCTTGTAGGGTCCCTAAAATTGAGACATCGTAGAGAACTTGTCTATTGATGTATTACTCTAGATTCTTTTAAGCTGTATCTTGGCGACAGCTGGTTAGGTTAGTTCATGCATGTGCACCCATAACTGATTAAGTTTAAAATTATGCATTTTAGAAAGAAAAAAAAATGCTCATGAGCAGGATTCCAATTTCCAATTCTAAGACCTCTGGATCAGTGAACTCGGTAAGTCACATTTTACAAACGCTCTAGCAGAAGTGAAGTTCATTTTCCGAAATCTACGGATCAAACTTCTTATTTAACTAATTCATTATTATCATCATCGTCAGCCCATTAATGTCCCACTGCTGGGCACGGACCTCTTCACAGAATGAGAAGGTTAAGGCCTTAGTCCACCACGCTGGCCTAATGTGGGTTGGCAGACTATAAAATAATTAAATTATAATCACCAAACATATACAAATATAAAATGACCTTAACAAGATTACATCACAAAATCTGGAAAAAAACCGCTGCAAAGTATTCGAAACTCGAATATTCGTAATTCGAATTATGGACCTATTTTCTACTTTGAGTTTAAAATTTTAAGTTTGAGGTGAAAAATATTTGGAATGCCCTTCCTAATAGGGGGAAAAAATAATAATAATATATATATATATATAAAATAGGGAAAGTGACAATTTTATTTATTTATTATTATTTGAAATCTCGATGACCTTTTTAAGAAAAATAAGCGACGGTGAAAAAAAAAGTCCAAGTTATAAGCGATTTAAATTCATCACACAGCACAGCACTATCAAAGTATGACGTCATTGTTCAAAACCTTCATAGAAACTTGACATCTCTCTATACAATGTCCGTTTCACACGACAAGGACAGTAAATGCCCCCTCAAAAAACTTAAAAAGAGTGTATCTCTTAAATTTTTTCATGGTTATTTTTTTTCCAACAATGTTGTCGTTTCTGTACCTCATTTTGAATAATATATGATTTTTGTTACTTTTTAACAGTAGTCAACTACCGGATTAAAGGTTCTATTAAAGATGGTTTATTACAATGTGTAGTAATCGCGAATTCCTAAGACATAAACTAAATACAAATAAATGTCTCGGCAAATACAACACAGTGTAATTATTATCTAAATCTATTAAACATCTTTACTTACTCGCCCACATTACTCCAGCTAAATGGCAAATAACCTTTGTAAGTTAGTCAAACATTAGTCTAACGCTTAAGATATGATGTTTGAACACAAACATAATAAGAAATGAGCTCATTTTTGTTAACTTGCAATGAAATTGAAGATTAACTTTATTTATGCGTTTATTGTTTAACTAGCTTATCGAAAATGGGTGAATTGGGAGTCGAGTTATGTCAATGATATTGGGTGATGTAAGGATCCATAGTAATCAGTCTATTACTGCCATGGACAAATAATAAATGGCGGACGGAATCTCTTTCGTAGTAAAGGTGGTTTCAAACCGGCGTGGCGAGGATTGGATGGGATAGGCGTGAATTGAAATCTCGCTGACCCTTTCACACCGAAAGATGTACATCGCGGGCTCGCTCGCGCCGTCTCGCACCAATTAGCGCCAGCACGCGCCCTCTCGCGCTGGCCGGCGCCGGTTCGCGATGTACAGTCAGCTGCATTAATTGGCTACCCCACTTACGAATAAACAGTCGGCGCGAGATCTCGCGAGGTAGACCGTGGCAGAGCGCGGCAGAGTGTAACCGAGCGTGGCCGAGCGTGGCAGAGCGAGACTGCGCGGGACCTCGATGGCCTGTGCGAGATTTGTGCAACAAGGTCCAGTTGAAAACCAGCGCCAGACACTAGTTGTCTGGCATTTTTGCTGAACTGAGCTTATTTGGTGCAGCCGCGGGGCACACAATTATACTTTTAGGAGTCTATGATGATTAAAATTGTATATTATTGTTATTGTGTGCCTCTGGCTGTAGTAAATAATAGTACATTACTGGCGAGGCCTGAAATGAAGCAATTTACGGCCGAGTACTATTGGAAGTACGAGGCGAAGCCAAGTACTTCCCAAGTGATTTTGAAAGGACGAGGCGTAAGCCGAGTCCTTTTTAACTAAACGAGACCGTTAATTGCTATTTCGGCCAAGATTTGTATAGTACTTTTCTCTCATTTGCGAGGAAACACAGCACAATTTAATTCAACAGTATATTTCATTTTCATTCACACCAATTCGCCCGCGCGCGGGTCTTGTTCTATTTTCAAAGTTTTGAAAAAAAAATGCGCATTCAGCCTGTATATTATTATTATTGTATATTTTGTACCTAAAAACACCTAATTTATGTGTGTATGTGTGTACTTAAAAACCTTGGTAGCATAATTTAAAAAATAAAAAGTGTCCAGCAATTTCTTTTATTATCCTGTTGGATATTACCGGCCTGTTATTTCGTTGCGTACGGAAAAGAGCCGATTGTTGTATTCTTTCTTTTGAATAATGAACCAATTTCCGAGCAAGTGGGAGAAAACCATTTTTTTTTCTTTCTTTTTGCAATGTAATAAACACTATAACTGTAATAATAACTTTGCAGATAATTCTAAGTCGTATAGATGTGCCTACCCTTACTAATTATTTATAATTTTAACGCATTGACGCATGCGGAGCGAAATCTAAAGTATTAAATTGTGGAAAAAAAACGCTCACGAGCAGGATTCGAACCTGCGACTCTTACGACTCAGATTCCTTTCTGTGAATGCGACGATTAACTTAAAAGTAACGTAACTTATCTACTCGAAAATCTTTCAATTTGCATGAAATAAATTGTCATTATTAGCTTATGTAGATTTAGATATATTCCCAAATATTTAACGACAGTTCAATCTCCTATCATTTTGGCTTAGGTATTGTACTTTACAGAGTCTGCGTTAAACGCTTAACTTGAACTTTGGGTGTATGATTGCTTAACCTTTTGTACCCGATAAGTAAATCTATAAGTGACTTACGACTAAACTTTGTTAGCTATAGATTTAGATAGTTATGATAACGTCAGCGAGACCATCAGTCCGATGGACGGAAGATATCATAAACCGGAAAAATTGGCACGAGGAGATAACAGAATAGAATATAACTTTTATTTGCAGGAACACTTGTTTTACTAGGTCTTGGTCAGCCGGATCGGGCAGAATATTTCTCTGTCAGCAGTAGTGTCGGCTATGCTAGCAGATCCAACGGCTTGGAGGGCCATGGCTCCCTTCTGCGAGACCGTTATGCTTCAGAAGGAAGCCGCAGAACGAGATCGGGAGAGGGCCGATCCCGCTTGGAGAACGAGGCGCCGGGGAGGCAACCACCCTGTCGCAAGGCCCAGATAGGGCTAAGGCCGCATCCCCTGCCGCCACATCTGGCAGAGGACCTTCAGGATCGTGGACGTTAAGAGTCGGGGGACTCGAGGTGCCTATTAAGCAACCCTGGGGAGGACAGCAGTACGCGATGGTCACGTGCTACTGTGGGGGAAACAATATTGTTTTCCCGGGACGTGCCAAAAGCATAGCACTAGAGGGGCACCGGCGCGGTCCAATGGAGTTTCCGGAGCTCCTCTATTTTGTGCAGAGGATGGCCACCATGTGGTTTTAGTCGGTAAGAGTCCGACATACCCCTGTGCCATCCCCAGACGGAGGGTATCCATGAGGATTTCTACCGGAAAAAAAAAATGTTTTTAAGGTCTTAGGTCTTAGGTTTTGATGCTCGCAACAGAGACGGTAGAGAGGGAGCGAGAGGCAACATCCTTCTCCCTTCCCGCAGAAGATGGATCGGGTACGGTAGGAGGATATTAAATAACGAGGTGTAATAAAAAAAACACCTCGTTAATTAATATCCTCCTGCCGTACCCGATCCATCTTCTGCGGGAAGGGAGAAGGGTGTTGCTGTTGTTGTTGTTGGTGGTGTTTCTCAGTAGCAGCCCGGAGTCTGGATTTGTGCCCGGTCAATGGAAATAGGCTCGCCCCCTATTACATGGGACTATAACATAACTGGCGAAATGTGGGTGTACTATACACCTCTGCCTACCCCTTCGGGGAAATACAGGCGTGATGTTATGTTATAACATATAACATTTTGTTATTGTAACATGTTGTAGTTTACATATTGTTATGTTAATAAAAATAAAAAAAACAGCGCCATCTCTGAATCACCTTCGGAGTAAATATAAAGGTCATCCCAAATCGAATCACTCGTGTCGATTGTTTCTATTTTAATGGAATTTTGTCATAAAAGCGGTCTCAAGCTAGTTTTATTACAATTACATTCATTTCTTTAACGAGGCCGTTTCTAATAAAATATCGGAAAATATTGATATTTCAGTTATTCATAACGCCTACGTAATGACGAAAAAGTAATAATACGACTGTTTTCTATGTTAATATAATGTTTTGATGCAACAGGTGTCGGTTTAATAAAGAATTCTTTGAATTTTTACTATGATTTCGGATTTTTCGCGCACAGATATTAATCAAAACATCAATAACAACCACAGACGAAGAACGACTTATTTTATTGAGAAGCGATTTGTCAACATATGTTTCCACCGAAACTGTTAGTATTTATTATAATAAAACAAAGTTTAACCGGATTAAATCGCGTATATTATTTAAATTGGTATTCCTGACGTTTCGAAAGCTTTGCAGCATTTCGTGGTCGCAGCTACCACCTGTTTGGAACCCAGTCCTAAAAATAATCAAGTCCCAAACAGCACGCAACACTGTAAAAGATAATGATATTGTGAGTGATTACTGCGTGCATCTAAACGATTTTGATTAGTAATATTGTACGGTAGATTAAAATATTTTTTTAGAAATATTTGTAAAGACGCTTGTCATCTTAGTCTACCTACGACCACGAAATGCTGCAAAGCTTTCGAAACGTCAGGAATACCAATTTAAATAATATACGCGATTTAATCCGGTTAAACTTTGTTTTATTATAATGTGTAGTGATCGCGAAAACTTTAGAAATTATTATGTTAGTATTTATGCAATAAAGAATATTGTATTGTATATTGTATTGTATTATGTCATCAACTCAGTCTCTATCGCAACTGGATATAGGCGTCTCTCAAGTTGCGCCACAACACTAGGTCCTCTGCCTTCCCCATCCAGTCCTCCCCAGCCACGTTCTTCAGGTCGTCGGTCCACCTGGCAGGGGGGCGCCCTCCGCTGCGTTTGCCGACATCGGTCCTTCGACAGACATGGCCAGCCCACTGCCACTTCGGCTTACTGATCCTACAAGCTATGTCGGTCACTCCGGTTCTTTTCCGGATAATCTCGTTACGGATTTTATCCTACAAAGAAACTCCAAGCATAGCTCATATTATATATATAGCTCATATATTATTGTAGCGCATATTTATGTCATGATTCAGCATAACTATCGTGTTTCGGACAGTTATGTTATGTAAGATCAACTGCGGGTAGATCGAGAAAACACCCGGCGCTCTAGATGATGACATCCGCACACTTTCAGTCTTCTTGTGACCATGGTCAATGCAACTTGGCTAAAACATCGAGGTTAGTTGACATGTTTTGATTTTATCTATGCGCAAAAAGTTCGAAATTATGTTTATTATGTATATCTTTTTGGCACAATAAAGAAATTTTCATTTTATTTATGTATTTATTGAGGCCCATGCCCAACTGTGGGACAGTAATGGGCTGATTGTGTTATGTTTTTAAAAGCTTTTCTTATATTACCTCGTTGTCTGTTCGTCTGGTCCTATAAAATTAATCTTGCATGTAATTTTTCTAGTCCGTGTGGTGCCGGACTTAAAGAATAGCACCACCCTTATCTCTTCTCATGGGTGTCTTAAAGGCGACTAAGGGTCTCACCAGAGGATGGGCAGCAGCGTTCTCTGAGTATTTAACCAACCAACTGCGATCGCCAACCCGCCTGCCAAGCGTGGCGAATATGGCATATCCCCCCCTTAATTGGGGGAGGCCTATGTCCAGTAGTGGACGTCTTTCGGCTGAAATGATGATGTAATTTTAAGCCATTTCACGTAATCAATTCAGGCTGAAATTTAGCACACACATGTTGTTCTGAAAATATAACATTATAAGTTTTTAGAAAAAAAAGTTCGTTTTATTATCTATAACGGATTATTTTACATTAATATTCGTCATATTGTATGTACGATAAATATTATAATAACTACTAAAAAATCGTATACATTCAACACACCTGGATCCTTGCTCATAGAATAATTAAAATCTTGCTTATTATTGCTTTTATTTCTGAGGTAGGGTAGTTCTAGGAGTTTTTAAAATATAATTTATATTGAACTGTTTATTCTTTCGTAAGGGCTCGGCAGAGCGTGTTATGACGCGTGAACCTGCACTTAGGGTGCGATGTGTATTTTCATCATAAATATTGTGGGATTTTCTTATGTAACTGTACATACAATAGTTAAAAATGATTTCTATTTGAGTCAAAGTTTCGTATTTGGAAAATTATGGTGTATGGTGGATTACTTTACCTTATTTTTTATTCCTAATGGGCTTCTCACCTGATGGTCGATGGTGCGATCGATCTTCTTCTTCTATCGTGTAGAGCTGGTTAATGATAATAGCTCATGTCGTGGGGAAAAGATTAGCCAGTCAACAGGTTGGTAGCGGGGCTGACTGCCCAGGGTGCGCCGGACGATCAATTAAATATCGTCACTCGAAGAGGCTCTTTTAATACGAGGTGTATTACGAGGTGTACCGATATAAAAACACTATTATGACATAATAACTTCTTAGGTTTTCGCGATCACTACACATTATAATAAAACAAAGTTTAACCGGAATAAATCGTGTATATTATTTAAATTGGTTTTCCTGACGTTCCGAAAGCTTTGCAGCATTTCGTGGTCGCAAAATATATTTTTTTAGAAATATCTGTAAAGACGCTTGTCATCTTACGGCCAAAATTAATATCCAATCTATCCACGATTTACCCTACTAGAGATAAGAATTTGACATAAGCTCCATACACAATATGTCAAATTTCTATTTCTAGTAGGGTAAATCGTGGATAGATTGGATATTAATTTTGGCCGTTAGTCTACCTGCGACCACGAAATGCTGCAAAGCTTTCGAAACGTCAGGAAAACTAATTTAAATAATATACGCGATTTAATCCGGTTAAATTTTGTTTTATTACTATTATGACACTTTAACAATTTAGTATCTCATTAAAAGCCTACTTGTGAATATTTTATCGTAATATGTACCGCTTGTGTAAAAAAAAATCGATTTTCAGATGAGCTACGGCGTAGCAGATGCGATTTTGTAACGCCTACGCTGGCTACGCGGTCGTAGCAAAGTGCTACGAACCTACTCATAATTTATTTGAAGTGTATTTTGTTGAGATTGTGTTCGAGTTAGGTATTCACTATGTGTAAGATCTGATTTTTTTCACGATTTCAGAGTTGGTCCCATAGCAAAAGTTGTGTAGAATTGTGAGCAGAGACTGCCCTTAGAATGTTTTGGTATATAAATAATAATTTGTTCTGTACCAGAAGGGTACCAACGTAACCCTATTACTCTCGCTACGCTGTCCGTTCGTCTCTATTTCTATCTGTTACAGGAACCTTTTGAACGGTACTTATTAGTAGCCAGTTGAAATGTTCTCAGAATATGTTTTGCTATGACCCCTATAACGACAAATACTAAAAATAAAAAACTCTAAAATCATACGGGGCCCCATAAAAGAAACCTAAAAAAAAAGCATTTTTTCAACGTTTCTTCTTCATGCTCTATCTTCAAAACTGTAATATATACTAGCGTCAAACTTGGTCCGATTATAGTGCATACTATATTTGTGAATAAAAGTTTATTTATTATTATTATTTAATATACCCTATAGAAACTGATTTAATTTAAGAGAGTTCATCAAAAGACCGTACATCAACGTACCGTGGGCAAAATATGAATTTTTGCATCTCTTTCTTACGCAGGTACCACCATATATGTACACGATTGCCCTATTTTTAGTATTTGTTGCTAAACTACATAATGATGCACCACAATCAGAATAAGTTAGACGCTGGTATGTATTACCGTTTTGAAGATAGAGCAGGAGCGAAAACATTGAAATGCATGTTTTTCGAGGTGTCTTGTATGGGGACCGCCTATGGTTCTTTTTTATTTTTAGTATTTGTAGTGATAGGGGGTCTAAGCAACACATATTCTGTGAAAATTTTAACTCGTTATCTATTACCGTTACAAAGATACAGCCCTGTGACAGACAGACGGACGGACGGACGGACAGCGTAGCGAGAGTAATAGGGTCCCGTTTGCCACCTTTTGGGTACGGAACCCTAAAACCTATTGCAAAATTTGTACTGAACATACAAACATGAAGGAAAGCTTGTTAATAAAAACGTGATAAAACAGTCCTAACTAATGATGTTATCATTTCCCTTTCCATTCGGCCATTCTTCTTTTTTAATTCTTTTTCTTTCTAACGAGGTGAGTTTATTTGGTTTATGTGCAAAACGTCCGATTTGCAAAAGGTCTGGTGAGAAAAAAAGGCCCGAATAGCAAAATGTATGTATGACGACCTCTGTGGTCTAGTGGTTCGAGTGTCGGACTGCTGATAACGGGTTCGATTCCCACAGGACACAAATATTTGTGTGATAAACATAAGTGTTTGTGTTGGTCTGGGTGTGTTGCTTATGTATTTACAAAAAAAAAAGTATATACGTATTATATCCATTGTCTAGTACCCATACCACAAGCTCTGCTTAGTTTGGGACTAGATGGTGATGTGTAAAAATGTCCCAAAGATATTAATTTATTTATTTAATGTCCGATTCGCAGACTGTCCTATTCTCAAGATGTCCGATTCGAGAAATTTCAGATTCTTAAAATTAATGATTAACAAATGATTGATTAATGTTATTAACATAACAACATAATGTTCATAATGTTATTAATGTTAATAATTAACATTAATTAACATCAATAAAAATTTTTTTTTAAAATTAATATATTATTTTTAATGTTTCATCTGACATATAATTCGAATTAAGAGGTACTCTCTAAAAAAAAAAATTTGTACGCCGTAACTTACTTTCCGGCCGCGTGGTTCGATCGGACAGTTCGATTAATCGAACGACGAGGAATTTAAAATCCTTTTGGTGCGATCCTACAGTCGAACCACCAGGACATACATTTTACAAGTATGTGTGGTTCGATTGATCGAACGACGAGGATTTTCATACATACAGCAAAACATGCAGGTCATAACTATTTTATTTATCACCTTACATTACAAGTTATACTTTGTGCTGTATACTCATGTTTTACAAATAAATTACCTTTATCTTTATCCGAATCTCAGAATGTCCCTTTTGTACTATGTTTAGTAGAAAAATTTGGACAAAGAATATACGATCTCCATTAAGTTCCAAAAGTTTCCTAGTGTTTTTTTTTCACAATTGAACTGTGACTGAATTAAACAACTGCTCCCGGGATTATTACTAAAGTTTAGAACATGTTTTGAGACGTGTCAAAACGTCAAACTCCATACATAAAAAGGCGTTTAACCGCTTCAAGAAAAGAAGAATATTAAAAAGTACTAAAAAAATGAAACGCTTCTTACTAGAGGACAATGAACTCTGTAGTTTTGTGAAGTTAAGATTATGCAAATCGTGTGTTATGTGACTTCTAAATATGAACGATGCGTAATACATATTTGACACTTAATCACGACGTGTTTCGCGGGTAATAATAGGGTATTTTGATGCCGTGGCTTTCGTAAGAGACGCCTCGTTTTAAGTGGTTGATGGGGTCAGTGACCTATGACAATAGAAGTAAAGGATGTTGACATATTTTAGGCAATTTTGATGTAATAGATCTCCGAATAAGGAATAGAAAATAAATAAAAATAAACAAATACCAAAAATATCTCTGTGGTCTAGTGGTTCGAGTGTCTAACTGCTGATGACGAGGTCGTGGGTTCGATTCCCACAGGACACGAATATTTGTGTGATGAACATAAGTGTTTGTGTTGGTCTGGGTGTTTCTTATGTATAATAATTTAAGTATGTATTTACAAAAAAAAAGTGTTTAAGTATTATATCTGATGCCTAGTTTTTTTTTTTTTTTCCGTGGGGAAATCCTCATGGACGCACTCCGCCCGGGGTAGGCGGAGCTAGTTTCGGACTCTTACCGAATAAAACCACCACGGTGTTCCTTCAACTACCTTAGCCGGGGGCGTGGGAACCCTTGAGTATTCACACAACCACCCCCGACAGGTCCTGGCCCGCCACAAGCAGGCGAGCCCCTTCTCCCCGTGCGGCCTAACGTTGGCCGCACCCTCCTAGGTGGCGCACACTGAACACTGCACGCCACCTCACCTCATGGGCCTTTACCAGCTGCGCCAACTACGCCGGCTGTGCCAGCTGCGCCAGCTGCTGGTCGGGCAGCAGACTACCCCGGATGCCTAGTACCCACAGCACAAGTTCTGTTTAGTTTGGGACTAGATGGTGATGTGTAAAAATGTCCCAAAATATTTATATAAAAAAAAAAAAAAAATTAGAGTGGGTTTTCTCAGATTTTCTATTTACGTGAAGTAAGCAAGTACAGCTAGCTGCACAATGATAAGTATACACTGTTAGAAATTAAAACACAAATTTAAGAAAAATTTGTTGATCAAATCTTTATACTTCTCAAACCAGATATTCGGACGGATTAGCAAATGAAAACAATATTAAAAGATTTCAACCATTACTTTTTCTTAAATTAACGTTTAATTTCGCCAATCTTTGTGCAACTGACTGCATTACTCCTTTCATAAAACAAGCGTACATAACCTCAGACAGGTCACTTTTGCCAGTAACATAATGTAACCGGACTTCGTAAATATTTACCGTATATATCTACTTATATGGTATATAGGAGCATTGACCTTTGCAGAACATTGACATTCGCGTTATCAATCTCGCGTCAGAAGCCTTCGTGGTATGATAGATGTTTTAATACATGTCTGGTAACATGCCTTTTACGTTAAAAGTTCCATAAGGTGTTTGCGGATTGGGAAGATATTGCTACAATCACTTTTCGTTAAGTTTTACGTCTAAGTTTGATTTTAATTGCTTCCAAGAAAATTGTATTTGTTTATTTTTTATTTTTTCAGGACAACAAACCTATCATGTGGGGAAACCAACATGAACCATCGAAAAAAAAACGTTGTGAGGAAACCAATCTTTACTGATTTATTTTGTTTAATAATTTATGTAATCAAAAACTTATACAATTTGCCTCGTTAGTCTAGTGGTCGCAAGCGCGACTGCTGAGCGTGGGGTCCTGGGTTCGATTCCCGGGTCGGGCAATGTGTTATTGGGTTTTTTTATTAGAAAATTCTCAGTAGCAGCCCGGAGTATGGATTTGTGCCCGGTTAATGGCAATAGGCTCGCCCCCTATTACATGGGACTATAACATAACTGGCGAAATGTGGGTGTACTATACACCTCTGCCTACCCCTTCGGGGAAATACAGGCGTGATGTTATGTTATACAATTTACCTAAGTAAAATTAGGACTATAAGGAACTAAGGTACTGCATAAATCATAAAAAAAAAAGAATGAAGAAGAAAGAAAATATTTATTTGACACAACTGAGACACATACAAAAGAAAGGATATACATGAACAAGAAATAGATTTATAGACGAAGAAGTACATGAGTAACAAAGCTAGGAAATAACTTTTTAACAAAAAAAAAACCGACTTCAAAAACCTTAACTAAAAAGTAAAAAATAATCATTGTATGTATTTTAAAATCTTAACATAAACCCAAAATTTTGAAGACGGCGCGTGATTGACCCTTTGCGTCATGTAATTTACAGTCGAGCGCAATATCTATAGTAAATACAGTTTATGTGAACGTACATGAAAATCACGCGCCGCCTTCAAAATTTTGGTTTTATGTTAAGATTTTAAAATACATACAATGATTATTTTTTACTTTTTAGTTAAGGTTTTTGAAGTCGGGTTTTTTTTTTGTTAAAAAGATTTTATTTTATACTTTTTAGTTGAAAATTGCGAGGGTTGATTCATAAATGTTTATATAACCAATTTGAGATTTTTTTTTTATTAACCTTTGTTATCCCACTGCTGGGCAAAGGTCTCGCTCATGTTCTTCCAAACGTCCAATCACTATCGTGAAAAAAAAACACGCATATCGGCCAAGAATTCTCAGAAAAACGAACCAATGAGCAGATCATCAAGATATGCGAAGCTAAATAAACTGATCTATTGAAGCTGGTTAAAAAACTACTCAACCCAAGTCAATAAAATTTATATGGGACCACCGCGCGGATTTTCTCTACCAAATAAAAAAACAACCACGTAAATCGGCCCACAAATCTACAGCAGTCATTGACAGTCTTGCGCCATGTGTGTCTCAAGATTGTGACAAATGGGTGTCCAGCTCAGCATATTGCATATTTTGTGTTATGGATGTTGTTATTTTTTAAATTACCACGAATCAATCACAGTCAGACTCATCGAAGCTCCCAATTAACCAGTTTACGTGTTAAAATCACAGTTATGTCGACCCTTCCGCCCGACACAGCGGTTTGTGGTGCTATTTTATAGGGTCATTTAATCTGACATAGATGTAGAAACACACGTTACGATCTATTGTCGCTGTTTTCGCGATTTCAGGTCGGTCCCATAGTAAAAGTTGTTCATAATGAACAATGATGTACAATGACCCCGCTTCAGGTATATGGTAAAAAAAACGAATGTTGTTTATAAGTAGGAAATAGGATAGGATGGACAGGTTCTGATTCTGTGTATTATGCGTGTACATTTTATGGGTTGTGAACACGTCTATAATATAGATGAAATTCTGGTATAGACAACCAAACATCACAGGAACCATAACTCACAACGAAAACACTTCACCCTGTAGGTGAACGACCGAATCAGGGTATTTGAAGTACTCTGACGTAATGACTTCTCAATTACCTAACAAGCCAGTGCGAGCTAGGTTACGAGGGGTTCAAAATAACTTCGTTTATCATATAATTCAGGTTTTATATCTCCGGGACATTTTTACACAGCACCATCTAGTCCCAAACTAAGCAGAGCTTGTGATATGGGTACTAGACAATGGATATAATACTTATGTACTCTTTTTTTGTAAATACATACTTATAATACATAAGAAACACCCAGACCAACACAAACACTTGTGTTCATCACACAAATATTTGTGTCTTGTGGGAATCGAACCCACGACCTCGTGATCAACAGTCCGACCCTCGAACCACTAGTCAGATGTTGTCGTCGTCGTTATACGTGCATAATGTAACCTAGATGAGCAGTGGGCAGATTAGTGTCTTAGTTTGGGCTTATAATGGTATACCAACGAGCTACCCCATCTCTTCCTGTAAGTGTCATAGAAAGATTAGGGTACCGGTAGGAGCCGGTGAAATTACAATCACATGAGACTTTCCATCTTCATGTCTCAGTTTGGCGAACCGACTCACAATAACATTAAAACCTAGGTGGTATTGCAGTTGTTATGGGCAAAGGTAGCCGCTTAACATTAGTTGGTTTTTTAGCTCGTTTCGCCATCCTATTATGATCATCATCATTTCAGCCAATAGACGGCCACTGCTGGACATAGGCCTTCCCAAAGCTACGCCATTCTACAACATAAAAAGAGCAATAAAGTGTAGATATAGGAACATAATCGACGATGTTTTAGGTTGATCCCACGTTTACATTCGGTGTCACGTTCTACGGTGACAGCGACAGAAAGAATAGCAAACAGTTTTTAAACGTATCGTAATATTTTTTTAGAAAGAGTGGTAGCTATCCTCAAATCAATCAACCGTAGATTCATAAAATTGAATTCATCATCATCATCATCATTTCAGCCGAAAGACGTCCACTGCTGGACATAGGCCTCCCCCAAGCATCGCCACAACGACCGGTCCTGTGCCTTCCGCATCCAGCGGATTCCCGAGACCTTCACCAGGTCGTCAGTCCACCTTGTGGGGGGCCTACCCACGCTGCGCTAAAAATTGAATTAATCGAATTTTATTTGGCACATTTGAATTCAGGATGACTTGATAATCAGGTAAATCTTTTCAAATTATGTAACACTAGCCTATGCCCGTGACTTCACCCAGCGTGAATGTCGTTTATCGCGCATTCCTAGGGAACTGTTCATTTTCCCAGGATAAAAAGTAGATTATATGTTAATCCGAGTTAAGTTCTATCAGTATGCCAAATTACATTAAAATCCATACAGTAGTTTTTGCGTGAAAGAGTAACAAACATCCACACATCCTCACAAACTTTCACGTCTATTATTATAGACGTGAAAGTCCCGTAAACATAGTTCAATAAATAATTTTTCTTTCTTTCTTTCTTTAATTACAGGCACTTTTAAAACGTCAGGCTCTAGTGGCACGATTCCAAATCGGGGTCCTATGAAGAAGAACCGGCAAGAAACTCCACTCTTTTCAAGTAATAAATGGTATACAAAATATTGTACCCCATAGGACCCCGATTTGGAATCGTGCCACTAGAGCCTGACGTTTCAAAAGTGCCTGTAATTAAGGAAAGAAAGAAAGAAAAATAAAACCGGCCAAGTGCGAGTCGGACTCGCGCAGTAAGGGTTCAGTTTTTATGGGGTATCAGGTCGTTGAGAGGTACGGAACCCTTCCCTACCTCTCAACGACCTGATACCCCATAAAAACTGATTTAATTTACGAGAGTTTATCAAAAGACATCAACGTACAGTGCGCGAAATATGAATTTTTGCATGTCTTTCTTACGCAGGTACCGCCACATATGTCTATGTTTGTCTTATTTTTAGTATTTGTTGCTAAACTACATAATATGCACTATAATCTGACCAAGTTTGACGCTGGCGGTTTTGAAGATAGAGCAAAAACAAAAACGTTGAAAAAAATGCATGTTTTTTGAGGTTTCTTGTATGGGGACCCCCTTTGTTTTTAGACTTTTTTTGTTTTTAGTATTTGTCGTGATACACCTCATAGCAATACCTATTCTGAGAAAATTTCAACCGGTTACCTATTACTGTTCAAAAGATACAGCCCTGTGACAGACAGACGGATGGACGGACGGACGGACGGACGGACAACGTAGCGAGAGTAATAGGGTCCCGTCTGTCACCGTTCGGGTACGGAACCCTAAAAATGATTTATTGAACTATGTTTACGAGACTTGTCATGCACAATTAAATCAAAATATAACAAACATTTTGACTAACCTCGACGTTTCGGTCAAGTTGCATTGGCCGTGGTCACGAACAGACTGAAGTATGTGGGTGTCATCGTCTTGAGCGGCGATGAAATGATTTATTGCCACAATACGACACGCGGTAGCCAAACATAAAAATTAATTAATTAATTAGGTTTGTTTGAAATAAAACACATTTGAATTTGAATTCAAGTCCATAAACTTGTAACGCGATGTATTTTAAGGAATCTGCACGTGGGGATTCCCAAGCCGACATGCAGGTAGTTGTTCGGTTCAGGTCTTTCACCTATTGTTTGGTTCCCGTGCATTGTACGTCGGCTGGGACAGGTAGTAACTTGTCCAGCCCACGTCAGCGCTACACTCCCTCCCTCGGTGCCAGCGTTGCCAGACGTACGATAATTATCGTAAATATACGATAATTTTGGCTCTGGTACGATACAAAATTGATTGAAATACGCAGAAATACGATAATTTTGATTCTGAAAATCATTGGTTTTGTTCGTAGCTCAGCACTGTTTACGACAATATTTCACCAAATTCCTTGATATACGATAATTTTAGAACATCAGTACGATAATCCACTTGTACTCATCTGGCAACTCTGCTCGGTGCACAACCCGGCGCAGACGCGCCAGTATCGTTCGGGTTCCCGTTGCGCGCGTTCACGTTTCTTGTATTGGTACCGGAGCCCTAGATTATTGTGTTTTCTCTCTATGTATTTAATTGTTTTAGTTGTAAGATATACGCTAGCCGGTGTTCTTAACTAATAAAGTACATACATAACACCATAAACTACTATTAAACCAATAAGACAAACCTCAGTACATATCAACAGTAAACCCAACAATAATGTACAACACCCAATGTTGAAGTTTATAAACTAATTACTCAGTAGATTACTCCAAGTTTGCGGCCTACGACCTTGATTGTGGCAAATGGTCCCTATAACTGTTATGTAACGGGCTCACAATGACGCTCTTGACCTTCAAACCATTAGAACAGCCATCAGGAGTTTCCAGTGTTGGTTTAAGCTGCGTTTACACTTAACCACTATCGTTTTATCTCGTCAAGTCTACAGAGTAGGCTCCCAAAATGAGGTGACTTTTTGAAAACATATGCTGAGTCGAACACATACTTTATGAATATGTAATTTAGATATATGTTTTTTTGTACCTTTATCTATCGTTTGACTAGAAGATACATAATAGGTTGATTTTTGTTCGATGCTTTTATTTTTTCAAAATCATGCGTTTTTAGAGATTTATCGAATATTTCTTCATTATTATTCAAGTTAGCTATTTAAAATGTATGCAGATAGGAAGATAATAAAGTTTATTAAATACTGGTTGGAGGAAATTTGTATAGATTATTTATTATTCTTGTAATAAAACGTAAACTGTTTTGCGACTTACGTCATTTACTTCAGTGGTAAAACGCGCGAGCACGATTTTCTCGAAAATGAGTTCTATTGCAACTCGCATAAAATTGAGGATAGCGGCCCGCAGTTGCGGAGTGTAAGGGGAGTGCGAGGGTGGGAATTACGTTTTGGGAGCGTCCTCTGATTTCCGCTTAAATCTGCAAGAGGTATGGCCTAATGGCCCTGTTACACAGAGAGGCCATTACGGTGCAACCATGACGCACTGTTGGCGAAATGTATACAGCTCTAGGGAGGGTACCACACTTATCATTCGCTTGGTTGCGCAACCAGCACCGGCGCGTGCACAGAAAAACCAGCACTGGCAGCTGCATAGATCGCGCAACCAGTCAAATCCATAGCGATGTATGGCATCTAACACACTCAGCCGCCAGTCAATGAAAACATAGTTGCGCAACCAATTACGCCGCTATGGCACTTCGGTGTAAAAGGGCCATAGTAAATAATATAAAAAAAAAAATTTTTTGGACATTTTTACACAGCACCATCTAGTCCCAAACTAAACAGAGTTTGCGCTATGGGTATAATATTTATATACTTTTTTTTTGTAAATACAATTTTTGTATATAATAAAGCAGGTATAAGTTATATTAAGTTGATCGCATAACCCGGCCAGAGTGACTTTATTAAAATACGACTGACGCATTTTGATTATCGTCTACGCATCTATTTGGACCAAATTGGCATAGTTCAGCTTGATCGAATTGGTCTTCCTATGTATTTTTGGTTGAATATAGAAAGGCTACACTTGTAAACTGTATTGCACGGTGATGATCTTCCAGGTGGTAAATTTTGTCGACAAAATCCCTTGAACGAATCCTGCTACATTACACGTACCTACGGCTGCTATCAAACATTGAGTGCAAGCGATTTTAGCCTTAGTGGTGGTTCACCGAAAAGATTTCTGACTGTACTTTAACGGCTAAAATTAATATCCTATCTATCTACGATTTGCCATACTAGAGATAGTTGACATAAGCTCCATAAATTTTATATCAAACTATCTGTAGGACAAATCGTAGATAAATATAAATATAAATATCTTTGGGACATTTTTACACAGCACCATCTAGTCCCAAACTAAGCAGACCTTGTGCTATGGGTACTAGACAATGGATATAATTCTTATATACTTTTTTTTTTGTAAATTAATACTTATAATACATAAGCAACACACCCAGACCAACACAAACACTTATGTTCATCACACAAATATTTGTGTCCTGTGGGAATCGAACCCACGATCTCGTTATCAGCAGTCCGACACTCGAACCACTAGACCACAGAGGTCGTCAAATAGATAGATAGGTTGTTACTTTTTGCCGTAAATGATGTAAGCAAATCTACATTTTGCGACTTATCAGGTCACAGGACAGGCGGTGTTTCGCTGTCCGCAGAACAAACATAATAATTAACAATCGTTCATTAAAAGAACCTTGCACGAGTGACGATGTTTAATTGATCGTCCGGTGCACCCTGGACAGTCTACCAACCTGCTAACTAGCTAATATTTTCCTTACGGCATGAGCTATTTTCATTATACAACTCATGTCGACACAATAGAAGAAGACTATCGCTCAACCATCCCAATGTTCAACTGATCTACATACCTCTTAAACCAAGAGCTCTGCTCACCTTTAGGGACTTCAGTCGTTAAAATAATTGTGACGTCTGATAGCAATGGCTGGGCCCGACAAATGGCTCAATCAAAGCTCTCACAGGTAACACCCGTCTTATTAACATAGTCTTGTTGACAATTCGCCTGTTGGTCGAGAATTACTGTTAAATTTAGTTAAATGGTGTTATTTTCAAGTTTGTAGTAAGTTATGTGGTTAATTTGACCAAGGTTAAGCTACAATACATAAAATAAATGATTATATGTTTGTGTGAAATGATAGTCACAGTAGGTCACTAAGATTTAGGTCAAACAAGTTTTCAAGTGCCTTGTTATAATTTAAGACCTAAAATTTCTTATCATCATCAACTCAGCTTATCGCAGTCCACTGCTGGACATTGGCCTCTCCCAAGTTTCACCACAACACTCGGTCCTCTGCCTTCCGCATCCAGTCCCCCCTAGCTACGTTTTTCAGGTCGTCGGTCCACCTGGCGGGGAGGCGCCCTACGCTGCGTTTGCCGATTCCCGATGTCCACTCAAGGACTCGTCTGCTCCAGCCACTTGCTACTTTTTACACTTTATTTGAAAATAATGTTTTGAGCCTTGAATGCAGAATGCAACATAACAAGATCAAACTCTGCACATTTCATGATTTTTCTGTTTTTCAATGACGTTTGTAAGAAAGAGATACAAGGGAATCGGTTCCATTACTGTCAACCGGGGTAACTTTAAACATTGAGGGTAACTTTGAACTTTTAATGTAACTTTAAACATTGAGAGTAGGTAACTATGAACTTTTGGGGTATCTTTGAACTTGTAGGGCAACTTTGAACATTTTTGATAACTTTGAACTTTTAGGGCAACTTTGAACTTTTTGGATAAAATTGAACTTTTAGGGTAACATTGAACTTTTAAAGTAACTTTAAACTTTTAGAGTAGGTAACTATGAACTTTTAGGGCAACTTTGAACTTTAAGGGTAACTTGAACTTATTGGATTACTTCGAACTTTTAGGGTAACTTTGAACTGTTAGGGTAACTTTTAACTTATTGGATAACATTGAACTTTTAGGGTAACTTTAAACTTACTGGATAACATTGAACTTATAGGGTAACTTTGAACAATCTTCAAAAGTATGATTTTGGCCAATGTATGGATATCATTACATTATGTATCTTTGGATTCTAAACTGCGTGGTGGCTACGTCTTGAAAAAAATGTATTTGAATCAATCCTTACTATTTTTGATTGAGATGTACAATGTAACTCTGAAATTTCTACTTGTTTGTCAGTCTTGTTTGACTGCATCAACAATAGATTATTCCAATTGCCGACTAAAATACACCACTTTATATCCGAGGCTACATTTACTTGGGTGGCTGTAAGTGGACGCTTAGGGCCGTTTGCGTTATTAAATATGGACCTAGTTTGAAGTCTGGACGTCTGCCATCGATCGGTGAATGTGTGTCAGTTGCATAATCACCCTTGTAATTAGTTTGGCTGTGATGTAGCTGTTTATATTTACTTTAAAGTTGGTTTGTTTACCGATAAATGAATTTGCGTGAAAATGAAATGAAATTAAAATCCGTGTGGTGCCGGACGTAAAGAATTGTACCACCCTATTCCTTCTCATGTAAATGTCGTAAAAAGTGACTAAGGGATTCACCAGAGGATGGGCAGCAGCGTTCTCTAACGGCCAGGATTGATATCCAGTCTATACGTGGTTGCCCTGCTAGAGATAGGAATTTGACATAAGCTCCATACAAAATAAGTCAAATTTCTATCTCTAGTAGGGTAAATCGTGGATGGATTGGATATAAATTTTGGCAGTGTTTAACCAACCAACTGCTAGTTAAACACTAACTGCCAACCCGCCTGCCAAGCGTGGCGATTATGGCATATCCCCCCTTGGGGGAGGCCTATGTCCACCAGTGGACGTCTTTCGGCTGAAATGATGAATGATGATGAAATGAATTAGCCAACCCGCAGTAGGCCAACGGTAAACTTTGCCTGAACTCTTTTTAGCCCGAGAAGTGGCCCATATTCAGCAGTGGGACAGTAACGTGCTGATTACGTTACGTTAAAATAATGATGGTTTGCATATTGATTCTGCTGAAAATTGGGCTTTTTTAACGCTAGATGGTAATCAAATCTTGATGATTTTGTGGTAATTTCTGTTGTTTTTATGATATTTTATCTTTTTTGTTTGTGCAGCGGTCAGCGGTCTATTGAGTCCACAGATAAAAGAATATAAAGAGATCGGGCAAACCGACTAGTTTGCATAGAGTTCGAGTCTTGCAAACTGAACTTACGCACACAACGCATAAACGCATAAATAAATTACAACAAAAAGCACGCACACACATAAAACAAATAAATATGAATATTTTTGGTACATTTTTACACAGCACCATCTAGTCTCAAACTATACTTATATACTTTTTTTTTGTCTTAAATACATACTTATAATACATAAGAAACACCCAGACCAACAAAAACACTTATGTTCATCACACAAATATTTGTGTCCTGTGGGAATCGAATCCACGAGCTCGTGTTCATCAGTCCGACCCTCGAACCACTAGACCACAGACGTCTACAACGATTTGAATATTTTGTGCCCAGGGATAAACCCTGTCGCACGGCTACTTCTCTCCTACTCCATACTCTGCGTCACGCTTCCAGCTGTTACGATATTTCTTTTACTATCCGTGCAGTGTGACTATGGAACTTCCTCCCACACTCACTACGTGACAGCCCCTCTCTGAACGTGTTTAAGAAAAGAATTAAGCAGCATTTTATTTATCTATAATTGATAATACATATTTATTTATTATAATTAAAAATTATTATAGAAAATATTTACAAACTACAAAATAAAATGATACAAAAAGGCGCGCCTAGGCGTCAAAATATTCCTCCACACCGCTGTCTTCTGGCATAGCGCCCAGAAGACTGGCAGCGTTACCACGTTGAATGGCAACGCTTATTCTTTGACCAAATAACGAGCCAGCCCTCTGGTCACGCGAAGTGTCGACCAGCCTCTTAGAGATTTTCTTAAAAAGGGATCGCGCACTCGGACCCCATGACCCGAGAGTTTCGACCCCAAACGGCACAATATTTGCGCCGCTTGAGGGCCTCCGCAGATGCAGCGGCAGCGCCAGCACAACCAGCCGAGCTAGAAAGATGTGAAGGAGCAAGGGTGTCGACGCACGTTGCGTCCCACACCAGAGGCCTATAGTCTTCCATGGCAATAACGACATGCCATCTGGTCTCTTCCCATCGTCTCGCACCAAGCCGTTGGGTTCTAAAAGAGCTGGTACGCCAGCGGTGGCAAAAGCACGACGAATAATGTCATTAATGCTAGCGTGTCGTGCTAAGCGCCCCGCGCTCCTGCAACAGGACAGGCCATGGTGTCCTAGGCTGTCAACAAGTTCACCGCAATGGCACCGGTGTGGAGCAACACAAGTTGCGCCAGTTTATTATATATGTAGGTATATTAAAGGTTTATATAAGTAGGTATAATTAAGTAATGTGTATGTATATATAGTTTTCGGTCCGTGTGGTGCCGGACGTAAATAATTGCACCACCCTTTCTCTTCTCATGGGTGTCGTAAAAGGCGACTAAGGGATTCACCAGAGGATGGGCAGCAGCGTTCTCTGAGTATTTAAATAACCAACTGCGATCGCCAACCCGCCTGCCAAGCGTGGCGATTATGGCATATCCCCCCCCCCTTTGGGGGAGGCCTTTGTCCAGCAGTGGACGTTTTTTTTCGGCTGAAATGATGATATATAGTTTTATATTTATTTGTATAAAGGTATATGTTGTTGACATGTTATTTTATAATTTTAAATGAACATTAGTTATGTACACTGAAAGTTTTCCCTCAGTTTTACATTTTATTTTTTATTTCTATCACTCAAAGGTTAAGTTAAGCTCGCCTTTGTACATGTAATTTCAAAACTATTATGTATTGTTTTGATTTTCTTGTATGCAACAAAGAATAAGAATAATAAATCAAACAACACATGCTGAAAAAGTTAAATCGAATAAAAGCTTCTAAAAATAGCATACAGAAAACGCATGTGTTGTCTTTCGATAGAAATACAATAAAAATAATTTTAAAGCCAACTTTAATATCGTAACCTTGAACAACGCTACGTACTCGTTAAGACAGATCAAAAGAGCCCAAACACGATGGAGTTAAGATGAGTATACACTAGAGCGTTTACTTGTAACAGAACATCGAGTCGCTCTACTGTTTTACTGTTCACAGTTATTTCACGAACCGAACATAGAGCACTACACTTGACCCTTTGTTACAAACCAACGAGCGAATTTCTTCTATTTCTCTTTTTAACCGACGAAAAAAAAGGAGGAGGTTCTCAATTCGACGCGTATTTTTTTTTTTATATATATGACCACGCATAACTTTTTACGGAGTAGTCCGATTTTGACGACCTCTGTGGTCTAGTGGTTCAAGTATCGGACTGCTGATCACGAGGTTGTGGGTTCGATTCCCACAGGACACAAATATTTGTGTGATGAAAATGAGTGTTTGTGTTGGTCTGGTTGTATCTTATGTATTTTAAGTATGTATTTACAAAAAAAAAAAGTATATAAGTATTATATCCATTGTCTAGTACCCATACCACAAGCTCTGCTTAGTTTGGGACTAGATGGTGATGTGTAAAAATGTCCCAAAAATATTTATTATTTATTATTATTATTTTGATGATTCTTCTTTTAATGGATAGGGAACCATTAAAAGAAGAAGTTGGTCCCATTTAAATTGAAGCTTGGCACACATAAATGTAGTTCGTAGTTAGTAGATTTTAGCCACAAAAAAGTTAACTTTTTAACAAAAAATTGAACTGACAAAAAAATAAACTGAAAAGCGAAAAATAAAATGAAGCTTTTTAGTCTTAAAAACTGTTCTTTTAACTAATGTAAATAACTAATTTTGAGTCGGCGCCAACAAACAATTTTTAGCGAATTTTTCTTTCCACAATTTATATCTGAAGACTAATAAAAGCTTTTAAAAAGTCATAAAAGTCAACTTCGACTCATTTTAGTTTTAGCACCCTCAATACATCATTTTTGATATCACAGTATTGCAGGGCTGTAAGGACGATAAAATGTCCAGTTTATTCTTAAATTATAATTTTAGTAAGTATATAAAATATGACTGTGAGCTTTGCTTTTACTGAAACTAATCTAGGTCCCACAGATAGTTATTTCGATCGGGAGCTTATCCTACTAATGTTACAAATGCGAAAGTATGGATGTTTGTTCGTATTATCTTATTAATTAAATTCAATTCTGGTTATTTTATAGCTTTAAGATTAAAATATGAATATACAAAGCATTTCAAATAATCCTCCCCCTACTACATTACCCCCCCCCCCCCCTATTACACATAACTGGCGAAATGTGGGTGTACTATTACACCTCTGCCTACCCCTTCGGGGAAATACAGACGTGATGTTATGTTATGTTATGTTGTTAAAATAATCGTTATTCATAATTAATAATTTTATCTTTATAATGAATTATGTATATTTTTTATCTTGCCACTCGAAAAAGGGCATTTGATTCATCGATAACGTGAATAAAATTACTCACAAGTGCATAAAACATTTTGAATTTGGAACAAGCATGAATTATGTACAAAAAAAAAAAAACCTGCTGAACATACCTACTGATTAGTTGAATGGAGTTATTCCACTGAGCTATACAATTTAAATGAAATTTTTTTAATACTATACTACTATTTATTTTCTCGCAGTCAATGGTAAAAAGTAGAGTACATAACTTGGGAAAAAAAATCATCTCCGTCCTTGTATCCTTTGTATTAAATTCCGTTTTTCACTTGTTGTTTTACTCTACTATTTTTTTGTATAAAAGTTGTGTATATATATATATATATATATATACACAACCACCACCGCTACCACCTGTTTGGAACCCAGTCCTAAAAATAATCAAGTCCCAAACAGCACGCAACACTGTAAAAGATAATGATATTGTGAGTGATTACTGCGTGCATCGAAACGATTTTAATTAATAATATTGTACGGTAGATTAAAATAAAAATTTTTTTTAGAAATATTTGTAAAGACGCTTGTCATCTTAGTCTACCTGCGACCACGAAATGCTGCAAAGCTTTCGAAACGTCAGGGAAACCAATTTAAATAATATACGCGATTTAATCCGGTTAAACTTTGTTTTATTAAAAGTTGTGTTTTATTTTTAGTGAAATAATTTTTTATTTTAAAATCTACCTTTTGAATCAACTTCATTTATTAATATTGTAAAGTGCTGAAAATTATCTTGTTAAGTTTGTTCGCAATAAAAACGCTTTGTCTTGAAATACCTATAATATTATAATTATAAAACTTATCCAGCATTTAAAGAGTGCAAAGTTCAAGGCCTTTACTCATTACTTTACAAATAAGTATTATATTCAAAAATTCAAATGTACTCCCACTATTGAACGTTAACCATTTTATTTGAAATGCATTTTCAATAGCCTTCTAATACCAAATACTATTTCACATCATAAATGCTCAACACAGAAATTTATATCTTATTCCAATAGCAATAAAGTTTATCGGAAATGCATTTATATTGTGTGTCTTCACGCTCAACAAAATGCACATGCGTAGCGCGAGCCTACGCGGCTCGTAGCTCGTAGCGCTGCTACGGGCAGACGGCGCGCGAACGCCGACCCAACCGCGCGTAGACCTGCTACGTACCGGCGCGCCGAACCTTCGGAACTTTTCATACTTTTCTAATGGAACATTAGAGTTTACGTTTTCTTGTGCTGTGAATCAAATTTATTTATTTAATTTGCTAACTTTTGATGTGTGAAACGAATAATAAGTAATAAAAAAAAAACTTAGTGATGTGTGATTATTATTTTTAGTATTTTTCAAATAGTTGTTGACAGTTCAGTGTTATTATTTTGCGGAAATGTCATATTGAGAGATGGCACCTTTAAGGATTCCGTCGAGTGATTTCTTCAGTGAGGATGCTAATTATAATTTATCGACGCACGCTAATCATGAGCAGCGTCATCACTGGCGTCACCACAACCACTCTCACATGAGGGAGGCTCACAAGCACAACATGGTGGATATATTGTCGAACTCGATCATGGAAGTGATGAACAGTAAATTTGTGCCTGACAATAGTGTGTTACCGGACCTGGAGCCTCTGTCGACCCACATGGACGGAGCCATGGACCGCCACCATCCGCTGCGGATGAACCTCACCATGAACAGGTCGGACTTTGAAGTGATGGACGAGGTGATGTACCGGCACGGGGGTGCGATGACCGCAGTGTACTGCGCCGCGTATCTGCTCGTGTTTCTGGTGGGACTTGTGGGGAACTGTTTCGTGATCGCGGTGGTGTACCGCTCGCCCAGAATGAGGACTGTAACCAACTTCTTTATCGTCAACCTGGCGGTGGCAGACATTCTCGTGATCGTATTCTGTTTGCCGGCGACCCTGATGTCCAACATTTTTGTCCGTAAGTACTTTAGCATTAATATTGCTTTGCAGAATTGGTTGATTTGGCAAGACTTCAAGAGATAAAACGACAATTGAATGGGAAAACTAAATGAGAAAACTATTTACAGTGTGTTGTGTCTACTTTCAGGAATCGGTATTTAATATTGATGGAGATAGTTTTCTTTTAAATTAATTCTTATAAGAATTAATAAATATGAAATGAAATTAATACAATTTAAATGTATCGAGAGATGTTTTAACAGAATAGGCACATCATTTTTGTTGGTGTTTGAGTTTGTTTTAAAATGTAAATTTTAAAAACCTCTACGCAGACTAATAAAAGGTTTTTTTAATAACATTTCGAAGCCACAAAATCACCCATTTATTCAGACCTGCTATTTGCAAAAAACATAGGTAATAAAAAAGGTTTGTGATTAGCAAAAGCAATTAAAACAAATCAACTGGAATATAACTGGTCATAAATCAACCATAGTCCTTTGTAGGGGAACAAAAAGTTTTTGTATGTAATTAATTAATGTTCGCGAATATATGTTGAAGGGCGTGAAAATGCCTAATTGGCTGTGTGAAACAATGTTCATACTGTTTGTTTGATTTGTACAAAGTTTTTTTGGTTTTATTTCCAGAACATTTTAGCGTTTAATCACTGTAAAAGTGATTTTTGGTGACTTCTTCTTAGTGTGTTCTCGTTAGTGTGTAAAAAGTAAAAAGCTGATGTGGTTTAACTTAGTGTGATTAAAAAAATACGGAAGACTTTACTGCTGAGTTAGAAATAAACTATGTTTAAAGATATTTTAGCAAATATAAAAAAAATACAATCGATTTTCCGCCAAGAGCGAGGTGGTAAGATCTATTTATTTAATCATTTATTTTATGTACTCACAAAAAGTTATACATTGTAACTTAAAAAAGGTACAAAGGCACTGCTTATCTCATAAAGAAATCTCTTCCAGCAGAACAGCGAGATGAGAATTTAGTACAAGGAATCTATTTTAGTACCTATTTTGAAACATAACTAGATAAAGGCACATAATAATATTTTGAGATTATATACATTATGGTAATTCGAAATCAAGGTCTACTTTTCAGTGTAGGTGTGTGTCAGGCGTACCATTTGTGACGTCACAACATATTTCGGTTTAAATTGTGAATATCTGAAGCCACTTAAGACTTCACTTTGATTATTTCCTGCCCATTGTTTGACAGAAAAACAGGTATTTAATGTAACTCAAAACAACATTGTTTTACCTTTTATTGGATTGTGTTGTTCGTGTATTGTATTACGCGGACAAATTCAATCTGCGGTGATTCGATTTTGTGTTCGACGTTTTGCGTTATAAACATTTGTTTAGGAATCATTTGAAGTGTTATGTTACTTAAAAACAGTAATGTTTTTAATGATAAGTGCGTGGCATATTTATTACGTAATTTTATTTTGGTAGGAAAGGCCTTTTGTTTTTTTATCAAATTATAATAATTTTGACTGCCTCGTTGGTCTAGTGGTCGCAAGCGCGACTGCTGAGCGTGGGTTCCTGGGTTCGATTCCCGGGTCGGGCAAAGTGTTATTGGGTTTTTTCATTAGGAAATTCTCAGTAGCAGCCCGGAGTATGGATTTGTGCCCGGTTAATGGCAATAGGCTCGCCCCCTATTACATGGGACTATAACATAACTGGCGAAATGTGGGTGTACTATACACCTCTGCCTACCCCTTCGGGGAAATACAGGCATGATGTTATGTTATGTTAAAATCATTTTAAGACTTTGAATTTTAAATAAAAGGATTTTGGGAAGTACACAAAATTACAAATTACTTAAATAAATACTGGAAGACTATTTAATTCAGTTTAATATACCAGGTTTAATCAAAATATCTGGCGAAACTTTACAGATGTGATAGGTATCGATATCTCATGATAATAAAACAAGAAAATATATGATTTTCGGAAATCATAATTTCAACTACAGCTGATTACGGGGTCAACGGTCGTGCGATGTGCGAAATGTATATTTTACGTATTTAAAACAATTGTAGTGTTATGGTTTCTTATATTTCTTAAGAAAATAGTGAATAACCTACAAGGTCACGCGTCCTGTCACTGTTGATTCCGTGATCAGCTGACTTGAACGAAATCTTATTATTTTTTGTTTTATTATTATCATTAGTTATCGATACCCATCACGTCTGTGAAGTTTAGCCAACTAATTTGATTTAACCTTATACAACCTTATTCTTAGTTTATACTAAACATCTGAAGGGGTCATTGTACTCATCACTATGAACAACTTTTTCTATGGGACCAACCCTGAAATCTAGGAAAAAATATCAGCTGATCCATATATTTTGTCGATTTATGTGAACACAAATGTGACAAGCAGTTTTTTTTTCGCGATTTCAGGGTTGGTCCTATATAAAAGTGTTTCATAATAATGAGTATAATGACCTATTAACTAAGAATAAGGTTGTATAAAGTGTAACACTATTAGCTTAAGCCCTTTTAAGGTACTCATCATAACTAAAAACTTTGACTATAGGAGCAACCCTGAAATCGTAGAATTTGGGATTTTGGGACTGCATCGACGCTGTATCGCGTTTGGGCGACTAGCTACGTTAGATTGCGATGGCAAAATTGCTCGTTTAAGCGACTGCATCGATGCTGTGTCGTGTTTTGACGTCTTAATTGCGGTATCAAAATCGCGCGTTTCAGCAACTGCAGCCGTGTTCCGCAGATGTTAAAGCCTCACTAAGTTGCTCAGACTGGAATGTGTGCCGAATGCGTTCAGTCGCTGCATCAAGAGTTAAAAAAAATAACTTGAACGCCGCCACTAGCGACTGGAGTTGGTATGTGTGTGTATTGAAGCGTTCAGACGCGGCATCGAGCTTCCGAAAAGCTACAAAATTTTGATATCGCAATAAAACGCAGCAAGTCACCAAAACGCGATACATCAACGGTCTTTACTAAAAGTAGCAAGGACTGAATTTATAAAATGATATACTGTAGGACACAGATAGATATTTTAAACACGTTTTCATTATTACCCAGTTTAAGAGATCTTGTGATAACTTTTTATTAATTAACTTTTGTGGTTAATCTTCTTTACTTTATTTAAGTGGATTAAATTAAAAACCGATTTATGGCACAAAACTTTTTTGTAATAAGTATAAATTTTTGTAATATTACTTTTTTAATGAGAAAGTATTTACGATTGAATTATGATTTTAATATTTTGTTCTGGTATAAAGATTGCTTTTGTGAGTCTTTACAGAACAGATAGGGACGTGATACTTTTATATATTTTATTTTTACCAGTGATAGTGATTGAATATTTGCGTTTCATGCAGGAGGATCTGAGTTCGATCCCGGCCCGCACCTCTGACTTTTTGAATTCATGTGCGGATCAGAAAATTGTCACTTGCTTTAACGGCGAAGGAAAACATCGTGAGGAAACCTGCACACCTGAGAGTGCTCCATACAGTTCCCGATGGTGTGTGTAGTCCACCAACCAGCACTAGGCCTACGTGGTGCACTAAGGCCTGAATCCTTCTCATTCTTAGAAGAGGCCCGTGCCCAGCAGTAAGACAGTAATTAACTGGTTATGTTTTTTAGACTCATATTATGAGGCTTAATAATATGCGTCGCCCTTCTCTTGGGTGACGTAAGGAGCACTTAAGGGATTATTGCGAAAAGATGACCCTTATATTGCCTTTAATGAGTAGAACTTCAAGAGCTCTCAAAGGTAAAGGTAAAGAAGTAATTTCTTTAAACAAAAGATGAAAATTCATTACTTGACATTAATTAAACGCTTTTAAAGTAAATGTCCCATTAGGGTACCAGTGTTCCAAGCTTTAGCTATACTCATTATAACTTTGTCACACAAGCATAGTAAGACAGACCACACATGCTTAATTATACTATAATACTAATGTATTTGTAACATTTTTTTTTTTCTAAAAGTAGGTAGGCTATTGTGGAACTTAATTTAATTTCGGACCCCATCTTATACACGGTTTTTTTTAGTACATTAATAAAACTTGAAGGGATGATTGTACAAATAAAGTGGAATAACTTTAACTATGGGACCAACTTCAGAAATCGTGGAAAAAAAAACAACCGTTCTATAGAAAATGTTTCGTGTGTTTGACCAAAATGCAGGAAACGCAGTTTTTTTCACCATTGTCGCGGCCCACACTATGTTGTCACATGGCAAAGAATGATAATTTACCACCACTGGAATGTATCCAAACGACGTCAAGGCGGCTTAGGTTTGACATCTGGCGAACAATATATTTACGTCACTTCCTTACCAGCCAATCCGTGACCTTGTCGCGTGTGATCTCAAAACTTTTGCAACATTCTTGAAAGGTCAAAATAAACATCTAAAATAGAATAAATAAAACATCTTAATTTTATTACATTTAAAAGATCATAAAAAAATCATAATAATATGATAAATAGTATATTTTAAATACTACCTTTTTTTTTAAAGAAGCAAGTTAGTATTTTATTGTAATCCAGCCCAGAGCTATATTTAAGGTTTCAAGTCTCTTCTAGCTTATCAGGAAGTTAGTTTAAAATCGATTGCAAAATTTGCACAGAACAGACGGACATAAATAAAATCGTGGTAAAATAAAATTATACGTAAAAATAGAAGCTCAAATGTAACAATAGACATCACAAATTAATATAATTATTCGTAAAGCATAAGCCTCAGAAGGAAACGTACCCATCAGGCTGGCTGCGTTGCCCCGCGATATCACGAGTGATATACGTCAATAGTATTTGCCACCACCTAGCTCCACGTGTCAAGCGAAGACAACGATTTCAAAGTTAGTCCCATAGCATAAGTTGTTCAAATTGATGAATAGAATAATCCTTACATAACATAACATAACCAGCCCATTACTGTCCCACTACTGGGCACAGGCCTCTTCTCAGTATGAGAAGGCTAAGACCTTAGTCCACCACGCTGGCCTAGTGCGGGTTGGCGGACTACACACACCATTGAGAACTGTATGGAGCACTCTCAGGTGTGCAGGTTTCCTCACTATGTTTTCCTTCATCGTTAAAGCAAGTGATAATCGAATATGAATAATCCCTTAAAGGGTTATTAATTACTTAAAAACAACCCAGTATAGAATTGCAACATAAATTGATTCAAGTGTCAAGATTAATCTTTTCGGTACAGTTCTGTTCCAATCTCTTTTAGTTTTTTTTTCGTTTTAAGGAGATATATAGAAATTTATTTCAAATGATTTAATGTTATGTCTTTTGAACATATTGACTTGGTGGGTAAAAAAATGGGACTCCTTTGTTATAAAAAGTTGAAGTTTGACGTTATGATCTAATAAAAGATTATTTATTTGACTTATTATTGCCATAATCATTGCGCTATTTAGATGAATTGGTGATCGTGGGTTGAATTCAGCTCCCAACTGTTGCAACTCATTCACATGAAAAATCTCATCATCTGATGATCCTCAGCCTATCGCAGTCCACTGCTGGACATAGGCCTCTCCCAAGTTGCGCCACAACACTCGAACCCCTGCCTTCCGTATCCAGTCCCCCAGGAAACCCCCATGAATGGCATGAAAAGGATCATTTTTGGATAACATATTTTTTTCATTTTGACTTTTGTCTATTTTAATTTTACTACTTTTTCTTGCATATTAACATTTTGGATTTTGCTCAAACTGTACCTAAATAACCTTTCAATATTTTAAAGGAACACTATTCAATACTTTAAAGGAACAGATTGCGGACAATGCACCCAAAATAATATTTACAATACACATACCCAAGCAGTTACGAAACTGGGAAGTGTTGGAAAGTTCTGGAATATTCTAGAACGTTCAATAAGCCATAAAATGTATTACTACGTACTTAAGATTAGTTGATCATTGGTGTCGATTCTCTTGTTCACGAACTAAACTTATTTTAAACTATCGCTCTCTTTTACTAATAGTAGATACAAGAAAGGGATGGCAACCATTTAAGAGCTGTCAAATTAGACGAAATTAAAATTTCCATACAAGTTTAGTCGTGATCTCGGAACGTGCCCACTAAAATACAAAGAAATGTAACACGTAAACTAATTTGACAGTTCTAAAATGGTTGCCATCCCTTTCTTGTATCTACTTTTAGTAAAAGAGAGCGATAGTTTAAAATAAGTTTAGTTCGTGAACAAGAGAATCGACACCATTATCTCGTGAAACTGGTTTAGTGTGTGAAGTTAGAGATAAATTCTGTGAGTAATAATTCCATCTACTAATACTTAAATGTATTATTAGGATAACCATTTGTATGGAGAGCGTGGTGATCATTGAAATTTTAGCTTTAACTTTCATTTTAAACTATCATTTAGTAATGTTTACAGCACGACTGAATAAAAAACCGGGGACATACTTATTCGAGAATATGGTAGAATGTTTGTGCAAAATTAAATTTAATAAAAAGTCATTCGTTGACATATGTCATTCCCATACATTTTTATTGTTTTCTATAGCGTTGACGATTGTAGATTGTAAACTTGGCTAGGCAGGCAGGTCTATATGAAATAATAATTTTTGACTTTGACTTTAGATTTGTGCTAAGTAGGGACAGTTGTTCCGTGTGGTGCTGGACATAAAGAATAGCACCACCCTATCTTTTCTCATGGGTGTTGTAAAAGGCAACCGAGGGATTCACCAGAGGATGGGCAGCAGCGTTCTTTGAGTATTTAACCAACCAACTGCGATCGCCAACCCGCCTGCAAAGCGTGGCGATCATGGCATATCCCCCCCTTTTAGAGGAGGCCTTTGTCCAGTAGTGGACGTCTTTCGGCTGAAATGGTGATGAATGATGAGAGACAGGAATACGTCTGACCATGCATACAAACATTGTTATTATTATAGATAAAGCTCTTATAGAGTGGCGTCACTTTTATTCGGATTTTTATAGTTTATGCGTTGACTTGATTCACGTGTTGAACGCAATCCAAGTTGGAAACAATAAAGTTGTTAACTTTAAATTGAACCGTAACTTACATAATAGTAACAGCTGGTGCTATTTTTATACTTTTGTTTTTTTTGTTGAAGTTTAAAGTCGTATACATGGACTGAATTCACAACAAGTTTTGATACTTTGACGTCAATTTTTAACCTTCGTTTAGATTTCAGAATACATACCTCACATAATACGTTCACATAATTATTCTATGCTTGTTTTCGAGTTTAATTTATCTAAGATGACAAAGTCCTGTTTTTTAATAAGAGTGAGGCAAACTAGCAAGTGAGTCACGTGATAGTAAGCAATCACCGCCCACCCATGGACATCCGCAAAACCAGGGGAGTCACCGATGCGTTGCCGACCTTTTAAAAAAACATAATGCTTTTTTCTAGATGTCTAATTTGTTCGGTAAAAACCGCTGATGGATGTGTTTTCCAATTTCTTTGAATTCATTTGTTTTTATTTTCAGATTTTAAAACTGTTACAACTACAGACTGATAAAAGTGAATTAAAAACTGATTATTTTAATAATGTTGATTCAAAGGATTGTTCAAAAAAAAATCATGTATTATTTAATACTATTATTAACATTGAATCAGTTTACTGTAACCCAACAGAAAAAGTATGGTAATGGCATGTATTGATTCACTGTACCCCACTACGACCTACACCTACAGTACCCCACGTGGAGATATGAACCAAATATATCCCAAATGTGGCGTACAGTGGATCATTTCCCATTAAAAAAAACCTTTGCTACCAGAAAACTGTTGATTATTTCAAAGTTTTAAGTTCAAATTGATTTCGATAGGTAACATTCAGTTCTATTAACCAAGCTGTAAAAAAATTGTTAACTGTTTATTCATTTAGTTGAGCCGCTTATAAGAAAAAGTGATCCACTCTGCTACCCCTTCCCCAATTCTATACATGTTGGTTTACACATTATTATTTATTAAGACATTGCCTATGTATCCAATCTCTATTCCATATATATATATTTATGATACCTATATGTGTAATATATTTTGTGCTATTTATTTATTCTAGTTTATTAACATGCAGTAGTACGCCACGGACTGCCCCCATTATCTATATCTTTCGTCTTCTTTGTCCATCCAAAGGTTGTCTGGAAGATATCGCTTCTAGCAATTAGACCGCCCATGTACCCATAATTTATACGTTGCCCCTGTTTACTACTATTTTCATGGTGTACAATAAAGTATATTCTATCTATCTATCTATCTACACAAAAGTGAGAAAAGATATTTCCAAGGCATTTCTTTCCAAAACCTATTTCTATTTACGAAACCAATCCTTTTTCTAGTTTGTTTACAATCCTTTAGACCATAAAATCAATACTGAATATCGCTTCAAGTCCAATACTGGGAGAGCGATATAAAAAAATAAAGAAGCAATCTTTAAAAGGAAAACATGCAAGAATGAGCACTCTGTTAGAATTCCCATTAGGATATGTTCAATAGACTTCACTGGAGTATTGTCTCTGCCAGGCATCATAAGAGGCAATACTGAAAAGAGACGTATCAATCTGAATCAACTGTTGGTATATTTTCTACCAACTCATGTTATTTTGACATTGTTTTCAGTTATTATTAACTGTTTATTATTTTGGCGCTATACAATTTATTAACACTTTTACTATTTCGGAATTATACAATCTATTTACTCTTTTTTTCTAATATTGCATTCTTTTCTGTCATAGAACTGCAACGTGTATGACATGCTTACAATTTTTTAATACGTGATTAAAATGTTAAATGTAAGTATCATGTGGGCATTAATGTTTTTACAGTAATTCTATATATTCCTGCCTATCCGTTGTCTAGCAGTATGAGTCTGTCATGCTCACCGATGGTGGCGTTAGTGTCGGGTCGTTAAGTTCCCTTCAATATGGTTGAGTTAAGCGATGGCTGATGCTCGCGTCATGTTCGTGAACGGGTACCGTCTATCGGGACAGGTCAGCTCCTACATACTATGGCAACTCTTTTTACCCGACTGCGCCAGAAGGAGGGTTATGTTTTTCGAGTGTATGTATGTATGTATGTATATTTCTTTGGCACGCTCTGTAGCCTAAACGGCTTGATGGATCTTAGCTTGAGAGGTGTCGTTGGATTCGGCTTAATTGTGAGAGTGACACTGGGTATATCAAAATTGTAAAAATCAAAATGGCCGCTTTTTGGAGCCATTTTATGTGACTTCAAATATTTTTTTTGCTCAAAATCTATCGAGTGGGATATCAAAATAAAGGGTTTTATAAATGGTTTACGAAAATATATACAACTTATATGTTTAAATGTAATTAGGAATGAGAAATGCTAAAAAACAACAAAATATTCAACGTTAAAAATTAATTTGACTTTTCAAAAAAAACCTTAATAGTATGATAAATAAAACATGACAAAACTAAAAAAAAACAAATATAAAAATTAATTAACAAAAACAAAAAACCCGACTGCGTCTAAAAATAACAGAAAAGATATAAACAAGACTTATCAACACGCAGGCGGAGGCTACCTATGAACTATTATGTAATTCATGACCAAAAACATACGTAGCCTCCGACTGCGTGTTGATAAGTCTTGTTTATATCTTTTCTGTTATTTTTAGGCGCAGTCGGGTTTTTTGTTTTTGTTAATTGATTTTTTTATTACGTTTATTTCTAAAGCCAATATTCTCACTTTTAAACTCTTGTTTATTTCTGACATTAACCTACATTATACTCACATTATTTGAATACATTTGATGTAATAAACAATAACCTATTTTAAAAAGAGTATATCCGTGGAGTTTCTTGCCGGTTCTTCTCCGTAGGACCCACAATTTGGAACCGTGCAACAAGAGTCTGACGTTTCAAAAGTTCCTGTAATTTGGTTTATTTGAATTAAAAAACATTTGAATTTTAATTTGAAGACAACTAAGATTTAAGGGATTTAAGGGCGTACTCAGACTGCAAACGATGCGGACGTCCGCACCACATCAGGCGTACCTACTCGCGTTCCTCAATATTCAATTAATCATGACATTTTCTCGTGATTATTCATCGTAAAAGTAGTGATAGCTGTAATGTTGAACGCTTGCCTTCCTAACAGGAGGGTCTGAGTTCAAACCCGGCCCGCACCTCTGACTTTTCAAATTCATGTTTGGATCAGAATTTGATTATCACTTGCTTTAACGATGAAGGAAAACATCGTGAGGAAACCTGCACACCTGAGAGTGCTCCATACAGTTCTCGATGGTGTGTGTAGTCCACCAACCCACACTAGGTCAGCCAGGACCTAGGCCTTAACCTTGAAGTTTTTGGCCGTGCAGTTGGACAATAATCGGCTGTTAACGTTACTTTATTATTTATCGCATAAATTGCTACTGCGATCAATCGTCGTTCTGATATTGCGTGCCAAGATCCTGTTTTGACGTTTGTCTCTCTATAGGCCCTCCGGTCAAACTCATACGAATTTGTGTACCGCTATAAGACATTGTCTACTGGCCGTCGCTAGGATGACGTTGTTAGCTCTTGCTCCCTTGACATAAGGATTTTTTGTCGGTTCTGTTTTTTTTCGTCGATCAGTGTGGACATAACGTAACATCCCCAATTATCGACACTTCACAAGTATTTTTTTAAATACAATGGTTTCATGATGATTTTTTACGTACTTGTGGTGCACTATATAACAGTTCAATGTTTATTAGATATATTTAACCGTATACCAAATTATAATTTTGCTCTCATTTTCTGAAGTTGTTTTTTTTTTTGTCGAACAATGGGGCACTGTTGGTAACCGAGTCTTTTACTGTACCCTAGAAATGCATTGTATGCAGATATTAATTAAAAAAAATGTTGCTGTAAAATTGATCCTGAATTCATGAAGACTTATCTTAATATATATATAATTCTTCTGTACGTGTGTTTGTCACCTAACTCCTCCTAAACGGCTGGACCGATTTGGATGAAAATTTTCATGTATATTTCAATGGGTTCCTGGATGGTTTGAAAATACAATTGGAACCGGTAGGTGGCGCTGCTTTTCCAGGCAGGATGACGGGTACGTCTACCGGGTCCGTTAGTATATTTATATAATATCTAGTGTTGCGCCTTGGAAGTGATCGAGTGACTTTTATCTCTAGGCAATTATTTAGTATTATTGGTCAGCTTGTTGCTGTACTTTAAGAAAACATAGGCTAATAACCACGGTAGTTGATAGTTGGTAAATAAAAAACAGTTTATTATTTATTGATTTAATTCTTCATGCACAACTGGGTACAAAGGCGGTCTTAACGCCATAGGCGTTCTCTATCAGACAACCTTAGGGTAATGCAGAGACAAAGAATAAGGTAGATGCACCAGTAAATTAGTAAAATAGGGTTAGAACTACGGACTTATAATTAACATATAATAAAAATAAATAAATATACACGTAAATATAATAAAATATACATATTATACATATATATTTAACTATAAATTATAAATATCGAGATAAATCAAAGTCGAGCTTAATTTGCTAAATTGTTTTCGCGCAAATATTTCCTTAACATAATTTTAAAGGCGTGCCGACTGTTAGCCATCCTGATTTCAGGAGGAAGCGCATTCCATAATAGCATATATTGCACGAAGAATGTAGAGTGAACGAAGTCAGAGCGGTGAGAAGAACATTGGAGAAGACGATTATTAGTGGAGCGAAGATATTTAGTGTGATTTGTATATAAAGTAAGTAAAAGTAGTAGTTCAGTTCTTAAAATATTTTTATTAAAAACAATAATTTGTGTACTTAGTGTTTACACTAATCTCAGAAGTTTCAAAACGACAGCTTTCAAATGGATTTATGAAAATTAATTCAATGAAAATAAACATCAAAATAAACAGCAAACTGCGAGAGATGCAAAACAATATGATTTCTAACACCTATTGGTTTATTTTGAAAATGAAATAAAAACAAAATATATCAGCCGTTTGTTTTTTCAGTCATAAAGTCTAGTGAAAGAAGTTTTAAGTTTAGTTGATAAAAGATCAACACTTACCACGCTCGATACTAACTGAGTACACTTTATAATATACATGCTAGGTACTTTAACTGTTGTTTGATTTTAATTCATTCATAATGGACCTAAAGAAATGTTTTTGTTACCGAGTCCACGATAAGCCTTAAAAAGCCAAGCATTTATGGAAAAGCGCAAATCCAAACAGACTTGGGCACTACATAAGCATAAACAGCCTGTATTTTCCGAAGGGGTCGGCAGAAGTGTATACACTTACACCCACATTTCACATTCTTTCATATTTTTTTTTGTTTCATTTCATTTGAGTACTGTTATTTATTTATTTTGACGACGTCTGTGGTCTATTTGTTCGAGGATCGGACTGCTGATCACGAGGTCGTGGGTTCGATTCCCACAGGACACAAACATTTGTGTGATGAACATAAGTGTTTGTGTTTGTCTGGGCGTTTCTTATGTATTATAAGTATGTATTTGCAAAAAAATAAAATATAAGTATTATATCCATTGTCTAGTACCCATAGCACAAGCTCTGCTTAGTTTGGGACTAGATGGTGCTGTGTAAAATGTAAAAAAAAAACAACCTGTATTTTCCGAAGGGGTCAGCAGAAGTGTGTAAACTTACACCCACATTCTTTAATTTTTTTTTTGTTTAATTTCATTTGAGCACTGTTATTTATTTATTTAAATCAGAAGATAATACCATAGTCTAGCCACTCCAAACAGTCGTCCAACGCGAGAGTTAATTGTCCCAAGCTGCCTTCAGAACTGTCAAACCATGTCCCGAGGTGCCATGTCAATTTTCGTTGAACCACTATTTGGAACACTGACCATACTAGTTGAACGAGCTTTAAAGGATACGCAGAGAGAAGGTAATTACGCGTTCTAGCGTTCCATTTTCGCGTTCTGCGTTCTTTGTTCTGTATTACGTCACATACACATACCCACCCCACACAGAGGCATTCCGACTGCGTCGGTCAACTAGAACGTGAGCAACTGCACGCTTGAACGCAGAACTGTTCTGTCTGCAAAATCCCTCAAGGTGGGCACTGACGATGCATCCATTCGGACGCCGTTTTAATGACTAATTCAATTCAATTCAATCGTTTATTGCGAATATAGGTAAGGTAGGTGTTACATGAATATTGTCATAAAAACAATCTTTGTGCAGCTATATTTTGCCATTTAGCATGCAACAGGAAATACAGAGTTCTACGCCAAGCTATTAACTGAAGCGTCTAAAGCAATAAAACATAATATATTACATACGTCAAGAATAATACAATATCTTTATGTCAAAGTGAATATGGAAGCATGTCAAATGTAAATAATTGAAAGTGCATTATCGTGATGTCAAAACCTATTATACAATGTCAACGTAGATTTAATTTTTCATTAAGATACTCAACCACACTATAATATGCCTTGATAAAAAGAAATTGTTTCAATTTAAATTTAAATGTGTCTACGTTCGAACAATTCAATATATCTGTAGGAAGATGATTATAAATGCGAGGCGCCATACAAAATATGCTTTTACTAAATTGTGCAGTTTTGTTTGATGGAAAACAGATCCTTTGATTGTTTCATTTACTACAATTATTAAATATAATAAAGTAATATAAATTACTACTACTGACTTGTTCTAAAAATAACATACATTTTCAACATTCACGGACAGATTTTGGAATGCGGCCACGCCATTCGGACTGTTGAATGCATCGTCAATGGCATCCTTTAGGCTTACATTTAGAGACGAATTTAAGCGTGAATTCATGCTTCCAACTGTCAAAATGCAGTGTTTACGCAAATATTTGTATTCAGAGAGGTTAGGAACTCCGCTAAGACACTTCTCAAACTAAGATGAGCGTAGATTGTGAATATCGGCTACTTTAACTCGCTAAGCAGCTGATGTGGCGCCGCCAAGCGGGAAAAGGTGTAATGATATTAAAATCAAGTATAGACCTTCCTTTGTATTAGAATAATTCAAAATAATAATTGCTGATGGGTATTGTGTGTATTAGCACAGCTATTTCACCTTGTATATTAATCCCGACAATAATCACAATATATCTATTGAATAACACTCATAAAAAACATTAACCTGGAAGGTAGGTTAGTTAGTAGTTAGGTAGGTAGCGAAATTCCGTCCGCATTTTTTATTCGTCCAAGTTAGACTCATGCAACGTATGCTAACTAAATACATATAAATAACACATTCAAAGGACACAGGGTCAATAAACATGTTCATAATTAAATATAATTCAGTTTACAACTGGCTAACTACTCAAATTAACAAGCACTTACATTTAAACATTCTAGTAAAATTGCAAGTTCATGTTTAAAGTCTCGTTGAAAGGACCAAACTTTATTTTGATTAGGCGAAGTTCTGTTTGATGCACAATTGCGTCTCATTGGTTGAAAAACCACCGCTTTGTTTTTCCACCAATGAAATAGACAGAGCGCTGTTATCGATTCGTGGTTAAAGTTTCAGGTTCACAGGTTACTGATGATCGTTATTGTCTGTGAATAATGTGGGTTTTCTGCATCAGTTTTTTAAATTAATGAAGGTTCATATTATTATCTTCATATGGGAGCACTACGTTTCACCGAAATACGATCCACCGAAACACGTTTTACCGACAACTATTCGTCGAACGTATCATTCCCCGATGCAACACTTGGTCGAAAGTATTTCTTCTGTGCATGTGTATGTGACTGAACTCCTCCTAAACGGCTGGACCGATTTTGATGAAATTATTTGTGTGTATTCCAGTGGATTCAAGAATGGTTTAGATTCAAACCTGGACCCGGTAGGTGGCGCTGCAGTCGGTGTGTCACTGTGTCTGGGCAGGACGAGGTCTGCCGGGTCCGCTAGTAATTAATAGGAATGTAATCGTAAAGCTTTGCTTACCTGCTTAAAAAAATCGTCCAAGTGCAAGTCGGACTCATCCACTCAGGGTTCTGTATTACCTTATTTTTCACGTTTTTGATTTACTATATTTTTTTGTATTTCTATACATTATGCACTATAACCGAACCAAGTTTGACGCTTGTATGTATTATCGTTTTTAAGATAGAGTAGGAACAAAAAACGTTATTAAATTGCATGCCTTAACATCTTCTGGGCTTAGACTTTTTATTATTTTTAGTATTTGCCATGATAGACGCCATAGTAAAACATATTCTGTGAAAATTTCAACTGGCTTCTATTACGGTTAAAAAGATACAGCTCTGTGACGTCATAAAAATGTTTTCCTAATCATAAATTATTATTTTTACCTACATACATAATTATTCCAGTATTTTATCAAAAAGTCGTCTACCTTTGAACCCAGTTTCCTTAATTATAACTCTTGTACCTACGTATAATTCCAACCTCGTATAACATCAAAGTATGTTGCCTGTGGGCCGGAAACTTTCAGCGCAGATGGAATGAGCTCAGTACAAAACGAGCAGCTATGCCGTTTGCATGTTCACTCGAGGAAAATGCTGTTAATTCAGTTATGTTTGCAAAACATCTGAGAGAGGATAAAAATCTGTTGACTATTTGCAATCTGCAGAAATCCTAATTATATTATAGGTAGATAGATCATCATCATTTCAGCCGAAAGACGTCACTGCTGGACATAGGCCACCCCCAATTAAGGGGGTATATGCCATAATCGCCACGCTTGGCAGGCGGGTTGGCAATCGCAGTTAGTTGGTTAAATACTCAGAGAACGCTGCTGCCAATCCTATGGTGAATCCCTTAGTCGCCTTTTACGACACCCATGAGAAGAGATAGGGTGGTGCAATTCTTTATGTCCGGCACCATACGAAACATCATCAAGATAGATACCAGGCCCCTCAGAAAGTATTGCGAAAAAAAGTTTTTATATATGGGAGACTGGCCAGTTATAATGTTTTTCGAAAATATGATTATTTATAAGTAAAAATAAGTAAGTTCCAATTTCAAAATTTCCCTCCACATTTTTTGCGAGTTAATTCAAAGTATTGTGTCTCACTGAAATATGGATCTGCGCCGGGAACATTTTAGAGCTATGATTTTATACGATTTCAAGTGTCGCCTGAAACCGGATGAATCGTACGATAGACTTCAAATGGCATTCATGGATGAAGGCCCTTCCAAGGCAACCGTGTATCGTTGGTATAACGAATTCAAGCGCGGTCGACCAACTTTGGGGGATGACGAAAGAAGCGGTCGCCCTTTGACGGCTGTTACCGAAGAAAACGTGCTAGCAGTGAAAAATTTAATCCAAGACAATAGGCGAATTACATATCAGGAGATTCAACACATATTGAAGATTGGATCGGGAAGCGTTCACGAGATTCTACACAGCCATCTTCGCGTGAGGAGGATAGTATCACGCTGGGTGCCGCACAACCTCACCGATGCTCAGAAGCAGGCCCGGGTGGAATGGTGCCGTGATATGCTTAACAAATTTGAAGCAGGCTCGTCTCGGCGTGTTTACGACATCGTTACAGGTGATGAGTCCTGGATTTATCAATACGACCCAGAAACCAAGCGCCAGTCGACTGTTTGGGTGTTTCAAAATGAGCCAACGCCTACCAAAGTGAAGCGATCTAGAAGCGGGGGTAAGATTTTGATCGCTAGCTTTTTTAATTTGACTGGCCACTTGGTATCAATTCCCTTACGGGATCAAAGAAGCATTAATGCCGAATGGTATACTACCAAATGTTTGCCAGAAGTTTTCTCTGTTATAAGCAACAAGCGACCAAACACAGGGCTCCGCGGGCTACTGCTCCACCACGACAATGCACCTGCGCCCACCGCACTCAAAACGAGGGACTTCCTGGACAGCACGCCAGTCAAACTCCTGGGTCACCCTCCTTACAGCCCTGATCTAGCACCGTGTGACTTCTTTTTATTCCCAAAAATAAAAAATCAGCTCAAAGGGATACAATTTTCGTCGCCGGAAGATGCGCTGGCTGCGTTCGAGCAGGCTGTAAACGAGGTGTCTGCGGCGGACTGGAAAAAGTGTTTTGAAAACTGGTTTAGGCGCATGAATCTTTGTATAGAGGCTGGTGGAAAGTACTTTGAAAAGATTTGATAAAAATATATGTACGTATAGAACAATTTTTTTTAGTTTCGCAAAACTTTCTGAGTGTCCCACGTAGATAGAATATGCTTCATTGTACACCATGAAAATAGTGGTAAACAAGAACAACGTATAAATTATGGGTAAACGTTCCACGGATTTGGATGAAATTTTGCACACAGATAGACCATAACCGGGATTAACATATAGGCGCCTTTTTATCCCGGAGAAATAAACAGTTTCCGAAGGATGCACGATAACACATTTCTGTGGTAAGAAAATTAGACGCAGGCTAAGCCGCGGGCATAGGTTAGTGGATACTGACTGTTTTATTTCCATGGTCTAAAATTGTTGTTCAATAGATTGCTGATCGTATATCAACTACTATACTACTACCGATACTAACCAACGCCTCTATTGATATACGATCATCAGTGTATTGACCAACAATTTTAGACCATGGGAACGAAACGGTCAGTATTATTATCCACTAGCCTATGCCCACGGCTTAGCCCACGTGTAATTCGACTTATCACAGAAAAAAATTATCGTGCATCCCTCGGGAACTGTTTATTTTCCCGGGATAAACGGTAGCCTATATGCTAATACCGGTAATGGTCTAACCGTGTGCCATATTTTATCCAAATCCGTTCAACGGTTAACGCGTGTTTGAGTAACAAACATCCAAACATTTTCACAACCTTTTACATTTATAATACTAGCCTATGTCCGCGGCTTCGCCCGCGTGGATGTCATTTATCGCGCATCCTTCGGGAACTGTTCATCTTCCCGGGATAAAAAGTAGCCTATACTGGGTGTAAGGGGAACGCTTCCGAAAACGAAGATAGGTGCTGGTGATTACTGATACGAAACCACGAAAAAAAAATGCGATTCTTTTTTTGATTTTTTCATATAATTTTTTTTGCATTTTTCATACATAACCAGATTTGGGCAGTTAAATAAAACTCATACATAATGAAAAATGCATTAAAAAAATATGAAAAAATCTAAAAAAGAATCGCATTTTTTTTTCGTGGTTTCGTATCAGTAATCACCAGCACTATCACCTATCTTCGTTTTCGGAAGCGTTTCCCTGACACCCTGCATATTTATTCCGGTTATGGTTATCTGTATGGCAAATTTCATTAAAATCCATACAGTAGTTTTTGCGTGAAAGAGTAATAAACATCAACACATCCATATATCCTCACAAGCTTTCATGTTTATAATATTATAGTAGGAAGTAGGAAGTAGGATATTAAAGTAGATTTCTCCTTACAGTATTAAATATTTTGTTAGATACTTGAAAAACATAATTGTTAAAGATACGCCTACACTCTCAACACTGCAACAAAACTTTGTCAAATAAATTCCATCTCCATTCTCCAATCTTTACACTTCCAAACAAACTTTCTCGTTTCTTAACATTACATTTGTGTAACGACAGACTTATTTTCGACAGCAACTGCCGAGCTCCGAACTCGTTATACCGTGAATTACAAGCCTGACTGTTCACGCGAAGTTTTACAAGTCTTTGTTCGGAGTATCGAAGATGTTCTGCTGGATAATTGTTTCAATTTATGTGACCTCCCGATCTTGCATCGGTTTGTGAGCTGTTTAGCTGTAGAAGTCTTAATATTTAGAGATGAATCTAAGCGTTAACTCATGCTTTCAGTGTCAAATAGTACTGTACTTTGACAGTTGGAAGCATGAAGCATGAGTTCATGCTAAGATTCGTTTCTGAATACAACGTGTTATTGAAATAACTGAAAACCACTTAAGGGGTCATTGTACTTATCAGTATGAACAACTTTTACTATGGGACCAAGCCAGAAATCGCGAAAAATAAATCAGCTGTTCCTTTTTGTTGATTTATTTGATAACAAATGTAGGGAACAGCAAATATTTTTTTTGCGATTTCATGGTTGGTCCCATAGTAAAAGTTGTTCATACTGATGAGTACAATGACCCCTTAAGTGGTTTTCAGTTATTTCAATAACACGTTGTATATTATAAGCCTTACTATCTTGTTGGCCTAGTGGTCGCAAGTACGACTGCGAAGCGTGGGTATTTGGGTTCGTTTCCTGGGTCGGGCAAATGTTATTGGGTTTTTTCATCAGGAAATTCTCAGCAGCAGCCCAGAGTCTGGGTTAGTTACCTGCTAATGGCTTTAGCCTATTACATGGTACTTATAACATCTGGCGAAATGTGTGTGTACTATACACCTCTGCCTACGCCTTTGCGGAAAACAAGCGTGATGTTATGTGTTATGTAGAAGTTTACGAGATAGTATGATGACAGTGATATTTTATGTTTAATTCTTGTTATTTTGAAAGGGATAAGCAGTGGTGTCGTTCCAGAAAATTCCAAAGTTTAACGACTCAAAGTGTAGCCTCATTGATAATTTTTATTAGTGTAGATCACTTAGTATCGTAAAAAATTGCACTTACAGATAAATAAATAAATAAATTTTATTTTATTCAAAAACACTGGTACAAATGTTACAGTTTAACAGCGGTTTTCAAACTAGGCAAGCCTGTATCTTGAGAACCTGGGTTGAGTATCACTTACATGAAAAAAACATCATTATAAATAAAAGAGGACAAACATAAAAGCCTTGAGATAATTAATTAAACTTAAACTTCGAAACTAAAATCGTATCTATAAAACACAAAAAAAGGAAATTAACATAGCTATCCACTAAATAATTAAAGAAAATAAAATCAAATGGAAATCAATCAAATCAAACATTCAAAGTAAAAACAAAACAATAAAATTAAAAGGAATCAGCATACTTACAGAGATAAACATCTATTATCATAATAACTTCTTAAGTTTTCGCGATCACTACACATTATAATAAAACAAAGTTTAACCGGATTAAATCAATTAATTAATAATATTGTACGGTAGATTAAAATATTTTTTTAGAAATATTTGTAAAGACGCTTGTCATCTTAGTCTACCTGCGACCACGAAATGCTGCAAAGCTTTCGAAACGTCAGGGAAACCAATTTAAATAATATACGCGATTTAATCCGGTTAAACTTTGTTTTATTATAATCTATTATCATGCTAATTCATGCACCATAAAATATGCCAGCATACCAGCATCTTAGAGGCTATAATAGTATTAATTATCTGAAGTCATGAGATTAAATACTCAGCTATCAAGGCCATAGTTGATAATGATTGGCTTTGTTGGATGAGGTGCTGTAATTTATTTGTACTATAATAAAACAAAGTTTAACCGGATTAAATCGCGTATATTATTTAAATTGGTTTCCCTGACGTTTCGAAAGCTTTGCAGCATTTCGTCAACGTCAGGGAAACCAATTTAAATAATATACGCGATTTAATCCGGTTAAACTTTATTTTATTATAATGTGTAGTGATCGCGAAAACCTAACAAGTTATTATTTGTACTACTTTTGTCTTTTTCTCTGTGGATTTCTTTAAACTAGACGCTGGCAGTTATGTTTGAACGAGTTGACATTAAGAATAAAAAAACTTCCAAGAGTCGTCACAATAGATTTCTGCAGGTTGCAATGACTAAGGTGAGCTTCTAAGGAACCTGCCTTTTAGCTCAAATGTTAGTTCTGTGTTTAAAAAGGTCTGAAAGTTTCTATAGCTAGAGAAATCATCACTAAACATGTACCTAGATCGAAATCGCGGTCCTTCAAATGAGTGAAGATAGAAATATAGTAACCCCAAGCGTTTCTATAAATATATATAACAACGAACTCCACAACCATATCATTAACTTGGCGGAAATATGAGCGATGATACTTCCGCTCTAAAATATTGCCTAAAATGCTTCCTTCCTTTTGTCAATTATTTCCAATTACATTTAGCCTTTTCTCCCCGACTGTACCTTGTTACATTTCTACGAGGGAACTGTTTTTAGCAATACCAACAAATGAAATTAATGAATGCAAACAACTTTCGAACCATGTATTCAGATTGGACTTTTGTATATAATTAGTGGGATATTAGCAAAGTTTGGAAATATAGATGGTTTTGAATGGAGCTTACTCCGTAGTACAATATATACAGTTGTGTAGGCAGTTGTAAGGTTGGTATTTTTATTTTTATATCAAAAATGGAGATTCTTGAAAATCACATCTGCGCTCCACTTCTAAGATATACTAGAAAATGGAAAATCGTGGACTTTATACTCAAAAGAAAGAAAACTGAAAAAAATATTGCACAGCTAACGCCTAATAGTTTAAAAAATATTAAATAATTCAATGTCAGGATCATATACGTGTTATTGAAATAATTGAAAACCTATTAAGGGGTCATTGTACTCGTAAGTAAGAACAACTTAAACTATGAGACCAAACCTAAAATCGCCAAGAAAAAATCTGCTCTTTCCTACATTTTGTCGATTTATGTGAACACAAACGTAGGGAACAGCTTTTTTTTTTGCGATTTCAGGGTTGGTCCTATAGTAAAAGTTGTTCTTAATAATGAGTACAATGAGTTTTGATGACGTCTGCGTTCTAGTGGATCGAGTGTCGGACTGCTGATCACGAGGTCGTGGGTTCGATTTCCACAAGACACAAATATTTATGTGATGAACGTAAGTGTTTGTGTTGGTCTGTGTGTTTCTTATGTATTATAAATATATTTACAATATACAAGCTCTGCTTAGCTTTTGAATAGATGGTTCCGTCTAAAAATATTTTTTAATATTTATTGAAATGACCCCTTAAGAGGTTTTTAGTTATTTCAATAACATTTTGTATATTCAACAATAATGTATGAATGAAATATAATGTATGAAACTAAATGTCGAAAGTAGGCCAAAAAAGCATGAACCTTGCAATTTCCAAAATTAAATGTAAAAACCTTGTTCGTCAGAATTCAGTCCTTACAGGGCCTCTCGTCTTTGAAAATTAACTCAATTTATATTTAGCATTTTCTCCCTGAGTGTACCTCATTAGAGCTTGCTTTGAGCAGTCGGCATACTTCGGTAAACTTCGACGGTGTTCGTGAATCGCCTTCGTTAAGCGATTCTCTCACAATTACGAAGATAAGCGAAAAAGTTGTTTCTGTCGATGGCAAGTTACTTAGTTTGTTGAAGTATTAATTTGTTGCATTTGGCCAGCATTAATTATTAAGATCTGATTCACTAGGATCTTGATAGCAATCAGTAGCAGCAAGATAGGACTTTCTTCCTCCAACACAGTATAGCTATAAAGAGCAGATCTATATGCCATCACCGTCATCATCATCGTTTCAGCCGAAAGACGTCCACTGCTGGACATAGGTCTCCCCCAAGCATCTCCACAGCGACCAGTCCTGCGCTTTTCGCATCCAGCGGATACCTACGACCAGTCGTCGGCGTCGGTCCACCTTGTGGGGGGCCTATCCGTGCTGCTCTTTCCAGTACGCGGTCGCCACTCCAGAACTTTACTGCCCCATCGGCCGTCCGTTCTGCGAGCAATGTGCCCTGCACACTGCCACTTAAGTTAGGCAATTCTTCGGGCTATGTCGGTCACTTTTGTACTCTTGCAAATCTTCTAATTTCTGATTCGATCACGCAGGGACACTCCGAGCATAGCCCTTTCCATTGCCCTTTGAGTGACTTTGAGTTTTCTTATCAGGCCCATTGTAAGCGAACACGTTACAGTGCCGTAAGTCATTACTGGCAACACACACTGGTCAAAGACTTTTGTCTGGAGACAGTGCGGTATTTTGGACGAGAAGATATAGCGTAGCTTCCTGAACGCTGCCCAAACTGACAACCTATATGCCATAAAAAATAAAAAAAGTAGAGAAACAAGATCTTAATTAATCAAAAGAAAATTAATTGCTAAATTACGACCATATCGTGTGGTACAATTGCTTAATACAATACAATACAAATCCTCTTTATTGCACAACAAGATTACACCACCAATTTTATTAATCCACCTACAGATCTAATCTTCCTACTATTTATTGCTTTAAAAGCCAATAATAGATCTTTTTTATAATATTGATCTCCCGTCGTCTCATTAAGACCTCCACAGACTACCTAATGAGGCCTTCAAAGACAACGGACTAAATTGTCAACCCGTGGGTCATGGCTGATGCGACAGACGCTCAAAACCGAAGCGCTGCGGCCGATGCGACACTACAACGGTATGAAAATGTGTGACATCAGTCGCATGTATCTGTTGCGGGTCTCGGAAGCGACATTTCATAGTGTTGTATGTGGTAGTAGTTGCATCAGCCGCGTCCATAGACATCTAAATAATAAGTTAATAGAAGTGGTAAAGGCACGTGAACTTGTCCGCGTGCAGGTGTCTCGTAGGACACCAGTGCTATTTTGGATGCGGAGTCACTAAAATGGTATTTTGTAGCATGTAGGTATATCTGACAGCGGTTTGTTTCGGCTTAATTTTTTTTTTTTTTTTTATGGTATAGGATGGCGAAACGAGCTAAAGGCCCACCTGATGTTAAGTGGTTACCTTTGTCCATAACAACTGAAATACCACCTAGGCTGTTGCCTAAATGATACCGCAAGTCGGTTCGCCAAACGGAGACATGAAGATGGAAAGTCTCATGTGATTGTAATTTCACCGGCACCCGTACCCTTCTGACCGAAACACAGCAATGCGTTCAATCACTATTTGGCGGAGAAGTAGCCACGGTGGCAGTACTTCCCCGGACGAGCTCTTTCACAAAGGAGCTCTACTACTACTAAAATTTCGCATTGAATGCTAGAAACATGGTCGGAATAATTGCGTATTTATTTGTTGGTAGCGGCAAACTGGGGACCCGCGTTACGTTATTAGAAGACAGTAGATAACATTTCTATTACCTTATTATTTAGATTTCTATGGCCGCGCAAGAAAATGTACCGACTGTAAAAATGTGATGACTATGCAAGAAAATGTATAAGAAAAAACCTAAGGCAAGCAACCAGCCTATCTGCTGATCAAAACTATGTAGTTTGCGGGGTCTAAAGACTTTACTTAATTATTCTGGCATTATTTTGGTCACTTCTAAAGTTAGACCTCTAGGTTTTCAGTGAGACAGACCTTGGTCTTTATTATTTAGATCAAAAATAGAAGAATCAATATGTGACTAAACAGAGTCTGACGAAACTTTTAGAACATTTAATTGTTTGTGTCAATTCGAAGGCAATATCTATTTTGAAGCAATGCTAATGACAGTATTGCTGTATTTGTTATGTCTATAGGCACCTGTTGAAATCTACAAAAGAACTACAAAAGACTTGTAAGTACCATAACATTTTTGATTCTTATCTACCTATAGCACTTTTGGAACTACATTAAAAAAAACTATTTTATGGTCCGTACCCAGGGTGTCAACGGGACCCTATTATTACTCTACCTACGCCACCGTACGTCTGTCCTATTGTATGTCTGTCACTGTCCCCCAGTTTTCAAAAGGCTGATCAACGAAAAAAATATTACTAATCAGCTGTCAAATCTCAGGTCAAGCGATGTGATTGGTTATTGACATTTTGGCCGGCCAATCACAGAAGCTAACATTAGATTTGACAATAGATCAAATTGATCAGCCTTCAATTGGCCTATTGCCAATTGAATTAGGAAATTTCGTTCATTCCATTAGGAAATTCTCAGTAGCAGCCCGGAGTATGGATTTGTGCCCGGTTAATGGCTCACGCCCTATTTCTTGGGTCTATAACATAACTGGCGAAATGTGGGTGTACTATACACCCCTGCCTACCCCTTCGGGGAAATACAGGCGTGATGTTATGATGTGGTGTGTGATCAGCCTTCCAGAAACTGGGGGCGTATCTTTTTAATCATGTAGGATAAATCAGTTGACATTTTCACAGGTCGATGGGTGGTTCGGAACCCCTACTGCGCACTTGACCGGTTTTTATGCATCGTTGTTAGTAAATACTAATTTGCAGGGTGTTTGAGTTAGTTATCTCAACACGCAGAGCTGAGAGGCTAAATGGTGATGAACTGCTAGTAAAATCTAAGCCACAAAGCTTAGCCCATATAGACGCACAGTTGCTTGTATGTCGGTGTTCTACAAGCTGTATTTTGGAGAGTGTGCGCTCCATGAGCTTATACCGCCATTTCCTTTCTTTCATCGGACTACACGAACTCTTTCATAATGCGTACAGCCAGGTTGTGGAAACCCTAACGCTTTTAAAGCTGGAGTGAATCCGCACCTAATAGGTTTGTTCGCTCCATCGTCGACCACATCTTGACAAAGCTGTCTAGATTGCGGCCAAGAGCAGATCTATATCCCATAAAAAGAAAATGAGAATAATTTCAACAAGAAAATTAGCGCTGCAAATAAATCATTGTTGTGTAAGACTTTAGTTACATATTCACATTATGTAACATCGTTTAGATATTTTAATCCTTCTTAATGGTTTTCTTTGATTATCTCACGCCTTCGTCTCGTTCTAGATAGTAATACAATCTTAATGAGCCAGTTAAAAGGTAATCTTATCTTAATGGTCCGTGTGGTACCGGACTTAAAGAATAGCACCACCCTTATCTCTTCTCATGGGTGTCGTAAAAGGCGACTAAGGGATTCACCAGAGGATGGGCAGCAGCGTTCTCTGAGTATTTAACCAACCAACTGCGATCGCCAACCCGCCTGCCAAGCGTGGCGATTATGGCATATCCGCCCCTTAATTGGGGGAGGCCTATGTCCAGTAGTGGACGTCTTTCGGCTGAAATGATGATGAATGATGAGCCAGTTAAAAGGATTACGATATAATATTTCAAAGACATTTAGAATCAAAACTGTTTTATTGAATTACGCTAGTAGTTGAAGACTTGATGGATTTATAATTCAGTTTGCATTTTGTGTAATAGTTAAATATTAAAGATAAATGGTTGGAGATAAGCTACTGACATGAAAATAAGAAATGAATTTTAAAAGGAGGTTTTTAAGTATGAATTTGGATAAGTGTAAGAAAAAAGGCAGTCTAAAGAAAAGATGGATTTGTTATGTGAAAGATGATTTGGCTTGTTATTGAATTTAACATAGTTCAATGACTAATAATGGGCTATGCTCGGAGTGTCCCTGTGTGATCGAATCAGAAATGAGGAGATTTGCAGGAGAACGAAATTAACAGACATAGCCCCAAGAATTGCCAAACTTAAGTGGCAGTGGGCGGGGCACATTGCTTACAGAAGGGATGGCCGATGGGGCAGTAAAGTTCAGGAATGGCGACCGCGTACTGGAAGGCGCAGCTTTGGTAAGCCCCCCACAAGGTGGGCTGGCGACCTGGTGAAGGTCACGGAAATCCACTGGATGCGTAAAGCGCAGGACCAGTCGTCTTTCGGCTGAAATAATGATGAGGATGACTACTAGAGAAGATGGGCGCTGTGCACATGGCGGATAGTATTTAGTTCAGCACAGCATCAAATTCCGTGTTTCTACTGTAAATTTCCGCCCATAAAAATCGAAAACCACACTAGAGTAGCAGTTTTTACAAAGTTTTTACTCGCTTTAAGTCCTGTCCGTGTGTTCGCTACAAATTTTGCAATTGATTTTAAACTAACTTCATCATGAGTTAGAGACTTGGAACTTTAATCATAGCTTAGAACTGGATGACAATGCAATATTAACGCGCTTTCTTTTTATTAAAGACGTGGTTTAAAAATAAAAAAAACGTTAAATTACTTACTTACTCTGCCCGCGTCTTCAACCGCGTGGATGTCGTTTATCGCGCATATCTTGGAAACTGTTCATCTTCCCGGGATAAAAGTAGATATTATATTAATCCGGGTTATGTTCTGTGTGTATACCAAATTTCATTAAAATCCATATAGTAGTTTTTGCGTGAAACAGTAACAAACATCCATACATTCTTATATCCTCACAAACTGTTACGTTTATAACATTAAGTAGGATTGGGGTAAAAACTACTCTAATGAGAACAAAGTCGGTACAATATACAGGATGTATTTGTAAAAATAAAATAAAGTTTCCTTTCATCATCTGTCGCAGTCCACTGCTAGTCGTATGCCTCTCCCAAGTTGCGTCACAAAGTCACAACACTCGGTACTCTGTCTTCCGCATTCGGTCCCCACCAGTTACTTTCATCAGGTCGTCGGTCCACCTGGCTGGGAGGTGCCCTGCGCTGCGTTTGCCGATTAGCAGTCTCCACTCAAGGACTCGTTTACTCCAACGTCACCGTCATCTCTCCTTTAATGATTTCACTTCTTCAATATTAACTTTCCCTCCATAATCGAAATACTCTATGTGTCTTGAACTTCCTCTTTCCATAAACTGTGCATGTGTGTACGTGAGCGCTGGTTTGTACACGGTTTTGTTGACTTCACTATGATTGTTCGCAATACTTCGTCTATATTTTTTACTACGTCTGTGATCCTGACTATTATAAGTTTATAACTGAACTGCCATCTAGCGTAGTATTAAAACTGAAAGTCGCATTAAAGCATTTCGTGGAGTCTAGACGACATAATAGTAACACCTAGGACCTTATAAATATTAAGTGTCTCCCCTTCTACCCTGCTTTCTATAGCATGAAAGGCTTTGGAAGGTAGTTGTATGAAAGGAATGTACTTCTATGTTATTTTGCTTCAAAATTAAATAGCCCAGACGCAAAAGCTCCATAAAAGGTGAATTCCACTTAGAAATAAGTAAATATGTATTTTAAAACAACCTTTTTCCTAACATTTAGTGACAACTTTAAGCTCTTTCTCACTATTTTTAACGTGGTTCTCAATTCGATTGTATTTTTAAAGTAAAGTACTACAGCAAAAAAATAACAACCCTTCGAAAGATGTACCAAGGGACGCGTGATTGGTACAACACGGAATCATTTTCACAATTTCTCTATACGTAGAGATCTTTATTTAGACTGCGAAAAACTTATTGCTAGTACCTCGTGATTGGCTTATCCGTTCCCGAAGATCGTACCAAACATGCTTATAAATGTTTTCTTTAAAAACTGGTAAAAGATCATTACCTATCATCACTGTAATTTCCGGCAGGTACATTAGATTATATTTAGACATATTGTATTGTATTTACTATGTTTATTGTATCTTATATTTATTATGTTTATTGTATCTTATATTTATGTAGTTTTGTCATAGATATATGTATAGTATTTATGTTATGTAGTATATGTATTCTATTATACACTATCATTATTTCATTATTTTATCTATTATTTTTATTTTACACTGCGTACTACCCCTCTCTTTACTTGCCCATATTGTCCATCCTAAGGTTGTCTGGAAGAAATCGCCTTGAGCGATAAGACCGCCCATTGTACATGTGTTCTATATAAGTCATATATGTTGCTATCTTCTTTTGTGTACAATAAAGAGTATTTGTATTGTATTGTATTGTAAAAGGTTTTTACGATAGTCGCTGTACAAGTCAAATAGGACTGGCCTAACCTTGCCTTTATGAAAATCTTTGACAACGACTTGATCTCTTTATTTATAGTCTTTTGGTGTTAGCATTTTCAAAACATGATCGATAGAATCTAGAATTTTTTTAATATTTTTTTTTATTACAATTCCTAATACCTAAACATTATGGGTAATTGAAATTGTTAAAACGGCGAGTTAAAATTGGCTCACAGTAGTCTGTGCAAGACCGTAATCAGTGGAGGAAAATGAGGCCTTTACTCAAACACCTGTAATTATTTATTTATTATTATGAAACAGACAACAATTGGGTCTAGTGTGTTAGTAACAAACTGCCTTATTCTATGTTAGTACTTAATAACTAATAGTGCTTTGGTCCGGTTGACCAGCGCTCACACAAGCGGGCTGTCCGCCCGGGCGGCTATCATGCGCAGGACGGAGGTGGGGCTGACGCGTAGCCTGCGAACTAGTGACGCGGACTTTTTACGCCAGACGGCGTTGAATTCGTCAATACGCGCTTCGGCAAACATAGCCGATGCACTACCAAAGCGCGGCAGCCGCAACAGTGCCCTGAACGCATTATTGTATTGGATTCGCAGAGCATTGTATGCCTTTTGGGTACATCTAAACCACAGGGTCCCCGAGTACAGCGATGTGCAGTATGCCTTGAATAGGATTATTTTAACTGAGGCTGTACATCGGGAAAACCTGCGGGCCAGCATGTTCACCCGGACTGACAACGCTCTGCGTTCCCTCTCCATGTCTACATCGTCTTTCAGATCGTTGAAGGAGGTCGAGAAGTTCTATGGACAGTTATACACGTCCACCCGGAAACCAGCTGTAAATCGGGCTAATGACCCAAGAGCTCGATTTACCCGACACTATACCGAAAATATCCCGGACGTCAGCCTGTACGAGATTAGGATGGCTCTGAAGCAGCTCAAAAACAACAAGGCACCGGGTGATGACGGAATTAGGGCCGAACTCCTGAAGGCGGGTGGAAAACCGATCCTTAAGGCCCTTCAGAAGTTATTTGATTCCGTCATTCTCGAGGGGAGAACGCCACAGGCATGGAGCAGAGGTGTGGTGGTACTCTTCTTCAAAAAGGGCGATAATGCTCTACTGAAGAATTATAGGCCCATCTCACTTCTGAGCCATGTCTACAAGCTGTTTTCGAGAGTCATTACGAACCGTCTTTCGCGCAGGTTTGACGACTTCCAGCCTCCCGAACAAGCCGGTTTCCGAAAAGGCTTTAGCACCGTAGACCACATACATACGCTGCGTCAGGTTATACAGAAGACCGAAGAGTATAACTTGCCTCTTTGTTTAGCGTTTGTGAACTACGAGAAAGCCTTCGATTCGATCGAGACTTGGGCGGTACTACAGTCTCTTCAACGGTGCCAGATTGACTATCGGTACATCGAAGTGTTAAAGTCTTTATATGAAAACGCCACTATGTCAGTCCGATTACAGGACCAAGCCTCGAAACCTATCCTTCTGCAGCGAGGTGTGAGACAGGGAGATGTGATCTCTCCGAAACTGTTCACTGCTGCATTGGAGGATGTCTTCAAGGTTCTGGACTGGAATGGGCTAGGCATTAACATAAACGGCGAGTACATCACTCACCTTCGGTTTGCTGACGACATAGTAGTCATGGCTGAGACCATGGAGGACCTCGGTACAATGCTCGATGACCTCAGTAGAGCTTCCGATAGAGTGGGTCTTAAAATGAATATGGGCAAGACAAAGGTTATGTCGAATTCCCATATAGCACCCATTCCCGTAAGCATCGGAGAATCTACACTCGAAGTTGTTGACGATTATGTATACCTAGGACAAACTGTCCAGCTAGGTAAGTCCAACTTCGAGAAAGAGGTCAATCGTCGAATCCGACTCGGTTGGGCAGCGTTCGGGAAGCTACGCAATATCTTCTCGTCCAAAATACCGCAGTGTCTCAAGACGAAAGTCTTTGACCAGTGTGTGTTGCCAGTAATTACTTACGGTACTGAAACGTGGTCGCTCACAATGGGCCTAATAAGAAGGCTCGAAGTCACTCAAAGGGCAATGGAGAGGGCTATGCTCGGAGTGTCCCTGCGTGATCGAATCAGAAATGAGGAGATTCGCAGGAGAACGAAAGTAACCGACATAGCCCGAAGAATTGCCAAACTTAAGTGGCAGTGGGCGGGGCACATTGCTCGCAGAACGGATGGCCGATGGGGCAGTAAAGTTCTGGAGTGGCGACCGCGCACTGGAAGGCGCAGCGTGGGTAGGCCCCCCACAAGGTGGACCGACGACCTGGTGAAGGTCGCGGGAATCCGCTGGATGCGGAAGGCACAGGACCGGTCGTTGTGGCGATGCTTGGGGGAGGCTTATGTCCAGCAGTGGACGTCTTTCGACTGAAATGATGATGATGATGATGATTTGACAGAATTATATTTCCACAACGTCATAAACTAATTGACTTCTCGTAAAAAGGGAAAAAATCGTAGGTAATCAACGCACTAGACATGTAAGATAGGTAATGTTCTAAACCTAGTAGTAGTAGTTTACTTACTTACTTACTTATCCAATGCATCTCACACAGATGACCGTCAACGTCAATTTATCTGGTAAGTAAACCCGTAAAAGAAAATCTTGCATAAGCATAATCATCCCAATACTAACCCAACTAATTGGAAAATACAAAAAAAATTGTTAGCATATATTACGCTTGTTTGCTCGAATGAAAATAGCAAACAGTTATGGATGAAACAGAATGGTTTGAACCAATGCCCTCTAGGTTGACAGGTCAAGTGACAAATTGCGTCATACAACAACCAATGAAGAGACACGCCTTCGTTACGATTTTAATGTGTATACTCTGTACGCGAATAGGGCTGACACTAACTTATAGCAAACAATTATGTAAACTGAGACACGTTTACAAAGTATATAATAACGACGCAACGAAGCTGAAACTCATTAATGCTCTTTTTAAAACTAGGTAAGTATATAAAAAGATTAATTTAAAAAGGTTTTCAAAATGGCTTTTATGTACAAAATGCACTGAAATAAAATGCAAGACTAAGAGCCAACAAACAAACAACGAAGTTAATGAAATAGAACCTTTTAACATTAAAAAAATAACATAATTAAAAGGCAATTATGAAAACTTACAAGAACTTTAAGAGTTTGGTAAAAATAAATATTGATAATGATTAATGTTGAGAACCGTCAACGATCTCATGGCCACGGCCTCAGACTAAGTTGGTCTAACGGCTAGAAATCTCAACCTAGCTTTAATACTAGCCCATGTAATATTGTTATGATTTCCATTAGTAACTTAGCACTAATTTTATCATAAATGGACCAAGGGGACTCCCTGGTCCCTTTATCCCTTAAAGGGACTAAACGTGAGCAGTAAATGTATATGTGAGTATTTTCATAATGTCTTGAATTTCACCTCCAAACATTTGAGCCTACATTTTATCACGTTCTAAGACTTAGACTCTTATTCCACATTATTTGTCAAACGCACAATAAGATAAGTCACCCAATAATAAATTAAGCAAACATTTTTCTATAAATAAAAAGCAACGTAAGCAACTATTACGAAGATAAATGTTAGTAAGCCAAAAATGTGCAAGTGAGGCACGCTTCAAACGTCGTAATAAATCTCAAAAAAACGTCTTGTAGGTATAATACTACAGATACGTGATATTTCGTGGTTCTACAGTCAAGTTATTAAAGTTAAAGATTTAAATTGTGGAAAGAAAAAATCGCTCACGATCAGGATTCGAACCTGGGGGTCTACTCCCGTTCGACGATATTCGATAAATCGTACGATTCATCGCACAATTTGCTACTCCGGTCAACCATCGTTCCCTTATCGCATGCGATGATCGTGTTTTGACGTTTGTTTTTCTCATCTCCGGTAAATTGTATACGACTATGAACCCTAGTCTATCTTAATTGTGCCTTTTTTATGTGCCTATCTTTATTATGTAAGTATAAGTCGGAACGAAAGTTCGTACTTCGTTTGTCGTTCGTAAAACGCGAGTAGACCTACTGCGACTCCTGGCTCCGTACGCCAGTGCTTTAGCAACTTCTTTTTTTTCTTTCCACCATTTAAATCTTTAGATTTCGCTTCGCAAGCGTAAATGCGTTAAAAATAATTAGTAAGGGCAGCCTATATCTATACGACTTTGGATTAACTGAAAAGTTAATCGAGTCGGTTAAGAAACACTGTTTCTTAATAAGATATCGCTGACGTCACCCAAACACGTATCATAGTGGAGGATAATTTCGATATAACGAGCAGTGTTCACGGTAGCTTAGTGGCTAAAGCACTGTCGCAGGTTCGAATCCTGCTCGTGAGCGATTTTTTCTTCCACAATTTAAATCTTTAGATTTCACTTCGTATGCGTAAATGCGTTAAAAATAATGAAATAATTACTAAAGTTAGTAAAATTTTCTAGGGAAGAATTTGTTTAGAGCCACAGCCAACAGATTTACTTACAAATTGCTACAACATAAATACCTACCGCTACTGAAAAACTCTGTGGACACAATTTTCAATTTGAAGTTCCGTGTCTTAATTTAAAATTTGGACGTTTCCTAGTTTTACTATGGAACCCTGAAAAAGGGTTCGTAAAGTAGGCTTCTATCATTTTCGCAACATTCATTTACTTGAAAATTCAAAGGAAGATAAATGTCATGCCGACCGAAGTTTTCAAATTGGTCTTGATGTCCATTGCCCCGCTGTTCTAAATAGCATTGTTTTTATACAAAACTTTTTTATTGACATTTAAATTACGCCAAATGGTGCATTAGGGTAGACATAGTAGTGAAAACATTTTTGCAAGATTGAGAGTGTATTTGCTGACCAAGGCTCATATTTTCTTTAATAATGGGGTGAAAATTGCAATCATTTTTTAAAGCGTATCAAAGATAAATCGACCGATCGAGTTGAAGTTAGGTCGAGCCTGTCAAAATATGCATTTTTTACTACATCTGTACTTCAGCAAAATTTACCATTTTTCTGGGGCAGTCAGGTAAAAATCATTTGAAATGGCGCAATGACTCGGGTAGTAAATAAAATAATTGTTTAGGTGCAACAAAATACTAAAATACTCATAATAATTTCTTAGGTTTTCGCGATCACTACACATATAATAAAATAAAGTTTAACCGGATTATATACGCGATTATATATATTATCTTAGATCATAGATTAGATATAATATACGCGATTTAACTTTGTTTTATTATACTAAAATACTCTTTTAGATATACTGAAAAAAACTTGACTTTATTTTAAATCTAGTTCTTATTTACACTTCAGTATTGTGTAAGGGCCCTTGGAGCTGCTTGCACATCAAATCCTACTAATATTATAAATGTGAAAGTTTGTAAAGATGTCTGGATGTTTGTTACTCAATTACGCTGAAACGGCTATACCACGAAGAAAAGAAAGGAGCGGAGGTGCTGCAAGGCAATTAGGTCATGCGCCTTCAATTCGGTCATGACGTCACAGTGGGCGGAGCCGCAAAGCTTCTTTCTGTCCTCCATAGGCTATACGGATTTGGATGAAATTCAGCACATAGATAGATCATAACCCGGATTAACATGTAAGCAATTATTTTGGGATAATAACGGTTTATTAATTTATTTATTTATTTAAACTTCATGCGACATGTGTACATAGGCGTACTTAATGCCTTAGGCATTCTCTCCCAGTCAACCTTACCAGAGGGAACCGCGATAACTTTTTCTGTGATAAGCTGAATTATATGCGGGCGAAACGCGGGCAAGGTCTAGCGCTAAATACTTTTAAACTTTACTTCGTAATTAAACGTTTTTAGAATTAATAAATATCGGAGCATTGCATAACTGACTACCAAACTGAAATTTCGACAAACCATGATACGGCAAGATTTTATTTCGACAATATGGAATTCCGATACGTCTTAATTTCGACAATACTTTTGTTCGAAATACCTTAAGTCTGACACTACTGCCCCGTGCCGACGAAAAAGTCATTCGTTGAGATATGTCATTCCCATACATTTTGATTGTTTTCTATAGCGTTGACGATTGTAGATTGTAAACTTGGCTAGGGGGGCTGTGCTCCGACAAAGCGTTTCTTCGACATGACTTAACTAGGAAACGATGCGAGTTCGACAACATACAGTCCGCGCTCGAGCTCCGAGGAATCTGGGTCTGGGGAAGTGGGCGAGATTGCGCCCGCACCCTCCCGGTACGATTATTAGCCAAGGCCAATAATCTGTCTGTGAATACAGTCAATATAAATATAGTTTTTTTTTATTAAGTCACTGCCCTAGGTCAACAACAACAACGTCAACATTCCTTCAAGTCAAGATTCCTCGGAGCTCGCGCGCAGACTGTACTTCTTCGACAACAATGCTACTCCGAACATGGGTCAATTTCGACGTACTCTACTCCGGCATGCTGTACTTCGAAAATATCTCAAATCGACGTAAAAAATCCAAGACACGATGCTACTTCGAAATTATTCTGCTCCAACATTGGGAAACAACAGCAGCAGCACTTGTGTATAATTTTTTCGTTTATTTTTCTGTGTTCGCCTGAAACAAGACTAAAATAAATTATTTCTTTCTTTAACTTTTCTTCGAAAGCAATTGATGACATTAAATAGAGATAGAATTTCATTGTCCGTAGATATCAAATTAGACTAGATATCTGCTTATAACTCGAGAATAAATTCATTATTATTATGTGAAGATGCTACTCACTCAAATGTCTATGGCAGACATTTGCATAAAAAATATTATTTTGTCTTTAGCTTGCACGCAACCTTATTAATATTCAGAAAATAATACTAATGACCTAGATCATATTTGTAGCTTCGTATTTAATAAATAGCACATTTGAGTAACACTCTGGTTACTTTTTATATGAATGCTCTATTTATGCTATCAAAATTACCCACTTCGAGTAATGCGCATTACAACGAGTTTCTAAACGATGCTATTTATAAATAGCAGGCTGAAGTTGTTTTTTTGTGATTTATGTATGGTTGTTAGCATGTCAAATGATATCAAGTATGCCAGCATCATTCTAAGTGCATATAAATAAAATATATCATAAGTTAAGTATAATAATTTCTTAGGATTTCACGATCACTACACATTACGTGGGACACTCAGAAAGTTTTGCGAAACTAAAAAAAATTGTTCTATATGTACATATATTTTTATCAAATCTTTTCAAAGTACTTTCCACCAGCCTCTATACAAAGATTCATGCGCCTAAACCAGTTTTCAAAACACTTTTTCCAGTCCGCCGCAGACACCTCGTTTACAGCCTGCTCGAACGCAGCCAGCGCATCTTCCGGCGACGAAAATTGTATCCCTTTGAGCTGATTTTTTATTTTTGGGAATAAAAAGAAGTCACACGGTGCTAGATCAGGGCTGTAAGGAGGGTGACCCAGGAGTTTGACTGGCGTGCTGTCCAGGAAGTCCCTCGTTTTGAGTGCGGTGTGCGCAGGTGCATTGTCGTGGTGGAGCAGTAGCCCGCGGAGCCCTGTGTTTGGTCGCTTGTTGCTTATAACAGAGAAAACTTCTGGCAAACATTTGGTAGTATACCATTCGGCATTAATGCTTCTTTGATCCCGTAAGGGAATTGATACCAAGTGGCCAGTCAAATTAAAAAAGCTAGCGATCAAAATCTTACCCCCGCTTCTAGATCGCTTCACTTTGGTAGGCGTTGGCTCATTTTGAAACACCCAAACAGTCGACTGGCGCTTGGTTTCTGGGTCGTATTGATAAATCCAGGACTCATCACCTGTAACGATGTCGTAAACACGCCGAGACGAGCCTGCTTCAAATTTGTTAAGCATATCACGGCACCATTCCACCCGGGCCTGCTTCTGAGCATCGGTGAGGTTGTGCGGCACCCAGCGTGATACTATCCTCCTCACGCGAAGATGGCTGTGTAGAATCTCGTGAACGCTTCCCGATCCAATCTTCAATATGTGTTGAATCTCCTGATATGTAATTCGCCTATTGTCTTGGATTAAATTTTTCACTGCTAGCACGTTTTCTTCGGTAACAGCCGTCAAAGGGCGACCGCTTCTTTCGTCATCCCCCAAAGTTGGTCGACCGCGCTTGAATTCGTTATACCAACGATACACGGTTGCCTTGGAAGGGCCTTCATCCATGAATGACATTTGAAGTCTATCGTACGATTCATCCGGTTTCAGGCGACACTTGAAATCGTATAAAATCATAGCTCTAAAATGTTCCCGGCGCAGATCCATATTTCAGTGAGACACAATACTTTGAATTAACTCGCAAAAAATGTGGAGGGAAATTTTGAAATTGGAACTTACTTATTTTTACTTATAAATAATCATATTTTCGAAAAACATTATAACTGGCCAGTCTCCCATATATAAAAACTTTTTTTCGCAATACTTTCTGAGGGGCCTGGTATAATAAAACAAAGTTTAACCGGATTATATCGCGTATATTATTAGTAGGGTCTCTGCTTTCTTAGAACATCTAATTTCTATACTCAGTAAAATTCAATTTACTATGGAATTGGAGGCAAACAAATCCTTAGCTTTTCTTGATATACAACTTATTCATAATCCTGATCATTCTGTTAGTCATACAGTGTATAGAAAGCCTACCCATACAGACAGGTACTTGAACGGTGAATCTCACCACCATCCTTGTCAGTTAGCTACCGTGGCCAAATCTTTGTTACAGAGAGCACACCGCATCTGCGATGCCGACCACCTGGCAGGGGAACTTTACCATGTGAAGCATGTTCTCAAGCATAATAACTTGCAAGCTTCACATCCCCAACGCAAACGCCGCCCGAAACCCAGAACAGTTGATCGTCGACCTGCTGTTCTACCATTCATCAAAGGGATCACCGACAGAATTGGTCATATCTTGAAGCGTGCTTCTATCAAAACCTATTTAAAGCCCCAAAGAAAGATCAGCCAACTCCTCAGACCGGTGAAGTGTCACATTCCCTTACAAGATGCATGGGTCTACAAGATTGATTATGATTGTGGGTTATCAATAAAAACCCATTGATTATGATTTTATTTTGGTTATACATATTTTGGTTATCAATAAAAACCCATTGATTATGATTTTATTTTTTATGATTGTGTTTTGGTTATACATAGGGCAAAAAAAGCGTAGTATAGCCACTAGAATTAAAGAACATATAGCTGAAATCAAGAACAGACGCTCCACAAAGTCTGCAGTGTGTGAACATGCCCTAGACAAACCCAACCATTTTCTTCGATTTGATAAACCACAAGTTCTGGCGAAGGAAAACCGATATGTACCTAGAATGCTCCGTGAGGCTATTGAAATTAAAAAACATCCTAATTTTAATAGAGTTGATGGTTGGCAGCTACCACCTGTTTGGAACCCAGTCCTAAAAATAATCAAGTCCCAAACAGCACGCAACAGTGTAAAAGATAATGATATTATGAGTGATTACTGCGTGCATCGAAACGATTTTAATTAATAATATTGTACGGTAGATTACTTTTTTTTTTGGAAATATCTGTAAAGACGCTTGTCATCTTAGTCTACCTGTGACCACGAAATGCTGCAAAGCTTTCGAAACGTCAGGAAAACAAATTTAAATAATATACGCGATATAATCCGGTTAAACTTTGTTTTATTATAATAAGTTAAGTTAAGTTACATTTAATGACCTAAGTGTTACAAATAAACGACAAACAGGAACATCTACTGTCAGAAGATTGAGATTTAAAGCATTGAGATTATTTTGGAACTATATTTTGAAAGTTTTTAATCACGAGAATTGGCCTCCAGAAATTAAGCTAAACAAAACAAAATCAAGAATAGAAAATAAACTAAATATTTCTGCCAACGGTAAATTCTCCTATTCACTTACCATCATCATCATCATTCATTTCAGCCGAAAGACGTCCACTGCTGGACATAGGCCTCCCCCAAGCATCGCCACAACGACCGGTCCTGTGCCTTCCGCATCCAGCGGATTCCCGCGACCTTCACCAGGTCGTCGGTCCACCTTGTGGGGGGCCTACCCACGCTGCGCCTTCCAGTACGCGGTCGCCACTCCAGAACTTTACTGCCCCATCGGCCATCCGTTCTGCGAGCAATGTGCCCCGCCCACTGCCACTTAAGTTTGGCAATTCTTCGGGCTATGTCGGTTACTTTCGTTCTCCTGCGAATCTCCTCATTTCTGATTCGATCACGCAGGGACACTCCGAGCATAGCCCTCTCCATTGCCCTTTGAGTGACTTTGAGCCTTCTTATCAGGCCCATTGTGAGCGACCACGTTTCAGTACCGTAAGTAATTACTGGCAACACACACTGGTCAAAGACTTTCGTCTTGAGACACTGCGGTATTTTGGACGAGAAGATATTGCGTAGCTTCCCGAACGCTGCCCAACCGAGTCGGATTCGACGATTGACCTCTTTCTCGAAGTTGGACTTACCTAGCTGGACAGTTTGTCCTAGGTATACATAATCGTCAACAACTTCGAGTGTAGATTCTCCGATGTTTACGGGAATGGGTGCTATATGGGAATTCAACATAACCTTTGTCTTGTCCATATTCATTTTAAGACCCACTCTATCAGAAGCCTTCTTCTATCACTTACCATACGAAAGGATTATGTCAGAGACTGCGTTTTATCACCGACAAGCATTCTTATACCGCCACGATTCATGCTCTTATGAGCATGGGGAGTTTTTAGTAATAATAAAACACTTAATGCTTTCTCTCCACTAACTTATTGTCCAACACAAGCGAGCAACGCTTTATTGTCCGTGAGACACGAGACGTACCTATAAAACTTAAAATATTTGAGATACGTCGCATCTTGTCGCTATTGTGACAGCACCCACCTAGGTCCAGTCGACCGCACGTCAGTGGCAACAACATTCTAAGTTTTTTCAGTATACTGTCACCCACTCTCACACTTTCCCTGCATATGTGTTCCAGTATTATCAAGGTTCTCCACCTTAATATGCGGGTCGTATAACATAGCACTATCATCCCATTACTCTCCCACTGTTGGGTATGTGCCTATTCTCAGAATAAAAAATCTTAGGCCTTCAGTCATCTCTTAAAATTGCTGGCTCTAGAGTTGCTGACCTCTTTGGACGGCTGTTGACTCGAAAACACTATAACTATAATTTTAACAACAAACCCTTTCAACAACTAAAATTTTACAACAAAAACAGGGCTATGCACTCAAAATTAATAGGCCTGATTCAAAACGAGCACACACTAACTTTTAATGGCCATAGGCTCGCCATATGTTACCGTACCAGTTAGGGCCCAAATAACGACCTATAAACGGTTAATGGACCTTGTAATAACAACTTCAGAATATGAGACATATTTCTTTTTAGATCAACGAGATTTTTTTGGTTTACAGGTGAACTGGTTGAAAACAATGAACCTATTTATTTGGACGAAAAAAATGACCGTAAAACGACCATTTGTTCGTAATATATGCCACGATGCCACAGATCGAAATATCAAGAGGAAAGGTTAAATATTTGACTACCTCATTGGTCTAGTGGTTGCAAGCGCGACTGCAGAGCGTGAGGTCCTGAGTTTGATTCCCGGGTCGGGCAAAGTGTTATTGGGTTTTTTCATTAGGAAATTCGCAGTAGCATCCCGGAGTCTGGATTTGTACCCGGTTAATGGCAATAGGCTCGCCCCCTATTACATGGGACTTACAACATAACTGGCGAAATGTTGGTGTACTATACATCTCTGCCTACCCCTTCGGGAAAATACAGGCGTGATGTTATTAAATTAAAAAAATTAAAAATCTTTTATTTCAGACTATAAGTCCATTTGGTTAGTATACAAACAACTTAGAAACTAATGTTAGTACTTACATCTACCAGTGAATAAAATAAAATATTACAATTACGCCACAGGGGCATGTAGGCGTATCCAATGTTCCAGTATCGGGCTGTCCCACCTATCTGCTATAGTTTTCAGGATGCTGTTGGGGCTGGCGCGTACCCTGCGCATGATGGAAGCGCATCGCTTGCGCATGATAGCGTGGAAACCATCTATTCCCGCCTCTGCGAACATGCCGGAAGCACTGCAGTAACGCGGCAGCCCCATCAACACCCTAAATGCATTATTATATTGTACGCGCAGGGTGTTGTATGTCCTCTGCGTGTAGTTAACCCACAGACTGCATGTATAGAACGACCGACAGTATGCTGTAAACAGCGTAGCCTTTACTTCGGTCGTGCATGTTGCAAATCTGCGAGCCAACATATTGCAGCGGACAGCCAACGCCCTGCGCTCACGCTCAATGTCCAGGCTGTCCTTTAGGTCTTCGGAAACCCAGTGACCCAGATACTTGAAGTTAGTGACTTGCTTTAAAGCACTTCCGCAAAGATTCAACTGTGGCACAATCGGGTAGAATTTAGTGCCTGCCTTAAAGACCAGTACCTCACTTTTCTTAACGTTGTATCTGAGCCCATGGGCTTCCGCGTACCTTTCACATATAGTAAGCAGACTCATCATTGCGTTAATCGAGGGGCTCAACAACACCATATCATCAGCATAACTAATGTTATTGACGCATACTCCGTCGACGTGACAACCCTGATAAGTGTTGCTGAGCTCAACGATCAACCGGTTTATGTACAGACTGAAGAGCCGAGGTGAGGACAGGCCACCCTGCCTCACTCCGCACTCCAGCCCATACACATCCGACAACGAGCCTGCCCACCTTACACAATTGGTCTGATTGTTATACCAAAACCGAAGTATTGATATAACTTCCCTATCCACTGAATTATCCTTCAATAGCTTCTGCCACAGCAAGTCGTACGACACCAGATCAAACGCTTTGGAAAGGTCTAGGAAACACGCGTTAACAGGCGTTTTCCTAGACGTGTAGTACTGGACAGTGTGCTTGAGAGACAGTATGGTACTTTCGGTAGACAGACCTGGTCTGAACCCAAACTGCGCATCATGCAATTCAATGCGGGTCGCCATATGCCTATCAAGCAAACCGTCCAGCACCTTGGCCATTATAGTAGCAAGCGATATAGGCCTATAGTTTGAGAGATCTGATGTGTCCCCGGTTTTGTCCTTCACAATCGGCACAACTACAGTTTTGATTAGATCGCTGGGCAGATGGGAGTGGCTTAGACACAGTGAGAAGAACATCGCCATTACCCTTGACAGGTGAACTCCTGCATACTGCAGGTGCTCGATGCTGAGGAAGTCATGCCCCGGAGACTTGCCCCTCACCATACTTTTAATAACAGTAGCGACATCTTTTGCTGAGAATCTGACATTTAACTCCGTCAGACAATCTTCAGCATCGGCCTCCTGCGATGCCGGACCAAGAGGAGATTCAACTTTAAAATGTTTTACAAACAAGTTTGCTATAGCAGTAGGCTCATGTTGCCCCGCCACACTCACGGGGACGCCCGGCCTCGGATTCAACCGGTTTGTATTTTTCCAAAACCTTGAAAAATCTTTAGATTTATGTAGCTTTAGATTTATGTATGTGTTATGATGATGTTAAATATTTGACTGTTATTTTTAGCACTGTGATTAAATGAGAGACCGTTTCTAATTTGCGCTGTATTTTTTCATCCTAGGTTGGTTAGTGTTCGCTATTAGTTTTTCAATTTGAAGAGGTAAAAGCTTCTAAGGGGCAGTTTGTACGGCGAGGACAAGACGTTTTCAAAACTTAAATCAGACGTTTTTTAACTTTAGAAACCCTGCTAACTTATTTCATGGTATTCAATACAGATTAGTACTGCTAGAAGCCGTGATAGCCTAGTGATTGAACACTTGCCTTCCATGCTGGGGTCTGAGTTAGAACCCGGCCCATACCTCTAACTTTTGCCAATCAGACTATAAATAAATAAATATTTTGGGACATTTTTACACAGCACCATCTAGTCCCAAACTAAGCAGAGCTTGTACTATGGGTACCTACTAGACATTAAACAATGGATATAATACTTATATACTTTTTTTTTTGTAAATACGTACTTATAAGACATAAGAAACACCCGGAGCAACACACACTCATGTTCATCACACAAATATTTGTGTCCTGTGGGAATCAAACCCACGACCTCGTGATCAGCAGTCCGAAACTTGAACCACTAGACCACAGACCTCAACGTCAGACGTCACAGTCGTCTTTATAATCACATTATGACACTTACCTTTCTTTAACAGAAAGGAAAACATATATAGTGTGGAGCCTGCAAACCTGAGAGTGTTCTATAAAGTTCGTAATGGTGTGTAGTCCAACTACCTGCAGTAGGCCAGCGTGTTGATTGTGGTAAAGTTTGAACCCTTCTCATTCTGAGAAGAGTCCCGTATCCAGTAGAGGGACAGTAATACTTCTTCTTTTTCCTGTGCCATATCCTCATCGGGTGTCAGCGAGCACCGCACGGAATTCGTTCCTATCTTGTGCCAGTCTGCATAGACTGGCAGCGTTACTGATGTTGGTTCAGCACTTGATGTTGTAAATCCAGGCTAATTTCCTTCTTACCCTGCTCCTTTTGTCCTCTATCTTGCCCACCAGTATTTTCCTCAAAATATTATATTTTTAGTTTCTGTATATGTGCCTAGATATGAGATTTTCCTTCTTTGATATGCATCATATGTGCACTGTTAGGAAGCAGACGTGATTGACATCAGATTTCATCATAATTATCTATGTCACATCCAATCCAAAAGCCACGTCCAATCAATGAAAATTATGCCTACAGAACTTAGTTATTCTCCAAATTCAGAATAGGAAACTTAACACAACACATTCCGCTAATGTGCCGAAATCCCTCGTAAATCCGTGAACAGGAAATTCCGAGGCTTTTTATCTTTTTGTTGAATAATATTTCATAGACTCCCAACGTCTGGCGTGATTGGATGCGGAATCCAATAAAATAGAAACGTGATTGTTATGAGCTGTGAAATTTTCACCCTGAGGTATCTGTCAGGCCTTTGACAGCACACGTACAATCATGCTGGGTAAATTGAATAAAAACATGGGAAGTTATTTGAATTGTGGCAAATATGTTTCTTGTCCCGTTGAAAATATGTTCCCCAATCTCTTCTTCTATCTTGTGGACATGAGACAGAAATATATATAATGGTTGTAATCACAATTTTACTAGCGATTCATGCGTGGCAACTTTCCGAACAAACTACGCCTTACATTTTAACGTCATTTTATTTTTTTAAATTAACTTTAATCAAATGTACTTTACAGCTTTTTTTTATGCAGAAACGGCACAATAAGGCATTTTTGCGGGTTTTTGTTACAGTATTTATAGAAACAAGTCATAAGGCGTGCTGAGAAAGGCTTTGAAATATCTTGCGCTATGGTGCAGAGTGCTGCCACGTGCGCCCTGCCCACATGACCTTTCTATCTATTTCTGTGGGATATGAGCATATGCTGTGGAAAAAAGATGTTCCAGTCTACAGGATGGTAGCGTAGCTATCTAGCTACATAGATGCCCAGGATGTGACGGATGATCAATTGAATATCGTCATTCTTGGAAGTACCAATGTCTTTATACTCCAAGAAATCAGCATCAATTAGCATCTTCGACTTTGGTGCGATCCCGCATCCGTCAATTCTTAGGGCATGTTTCGTGGTGTAGCTACAACTCCATAGAGTGCCTTGTGCAGGGCAGAGTGGAGGGCTTAAGAGTGCGCGGAAGGCCAACCATGCGATGGACAGACTTGGTCAAGTCTGCCGTGGGCCAGCCATTATGTAAATGCACCAGACTGATGGAAAGCAGAGAAGAGTGGTGAAGCATCGTGAGGTGAGCTACAGAAGCTCCCGGCAACAAGACATGACGACCACTACCGTTCTGTAAAGAGAGTACGAAAAAAAAGAGGAAGTACCACTATGTGCTGTAAATGGGACTCATATGAGATGGTGGTATCCTTTTGTCTGCTAATGTTAAAACGCTGCAATCACTTATCCATCTGCCAAGTAATTACTTTAAAGCAAGCGGTGCGAAATCTAAAGATATAAATTGTGGGAAAAAACCGCTCACAATCAGGATTAAAACCTGCCTCTTCTGGTTCAGTATCTACATCAGTTCTATTGTGAACTGTACCCATCATCTCCATCTGTTAATATCTGCCAAGCTTTACACAGGATATAAGCGTTCACATACGTATCTACATACCTTCTTTGGAAGATCCAAGGTTTGTTTACGGGCAGGTGAGATGAAGAGTCAGTTACATCGCTACAAAAATAAGACATTTTTAAAGTTTATTAGTAGAGTTAGCTTAAGAAAAGCAATGACACGATTAGGTTAGCGTGTCAAAATGTCACAACCTATAAAAATATATAAAAATTAGGCATTTGTACTTAAGGTTTTGCATTAATCTTCCACGACAAGGCTCATGTTCAGCAATATATATTAAATTCAACTCTTCTCGGTACTCGTTTGGATATGTTCCAGAAAATCCAGTCATTTATTTTAATATGTTCAACATATATTTTATTCGGTTTCACTTACACACTACATATTTTCTTTGACTTACAAAGTATATCTCTCTTTCGTCGTACTATTTTTTCCTTAGGAAAATGTATGAAGGTTCAATGGCCCAAACTATGAAACTATTGTTTTATAAAACTGCGAAGTTATTAATTAATGATGTAGCGGAAACAATGGGGATAATCAATCAAACGGAAGGGGGAAAATTTCGAAGGTTGTATAAGTTCAATAACTTCGAAGAAAGTTTATTGAATGGAAATAACTTCGGTTTGACATTTCCATAAAAGAATGCGTGGCAATTTTGTATCACATTGATACATGGTTATCAGCCCTTACAGAGATTTGTGGTAAGCCTTACAAATGTTTGATTGCTTACACAACGAAATTTGCAAACCTCAAACACCCAAAAAAAATCATTAGAAGTATCTGGGAATATATTTATTTTCGTCTAAATCACAAAATTACAAGCTTTTAACTTACTGTAACTTCTCCAGTGGGTAGCGAAGAATGTGAAAAATGTCGGGCTACCTGATACACGAAAACTTATCGTACTGGGCCTTAAGTACCTATTTACAACCCGCTCATGTACCTAGTGAATTTAACCATCATAATGAAATAAAATTGTAAATTAGAGAATATTATTAGGAATCGGCGGAATAAAATGGCAACACTGCGCTATGACAGATTGACACCCCACCAAAGTCGGCCATATTGATTGTCGGCGGTTGGAGCGGGGCGCGCACTTTGCTACGAGTCGTAGAACAAGACGGACGTTCTATAGCCCGACACGACTTGTCCTTTTATTTCGTAATATTGAATATTGATGTAATTACTTACTAATACCTAACCTAAAAATACAGTGCTCTCATGGTTGGCTTTGAGAGTCTTAATGTGACTATTATTGAACATACCCGCCTAGCCCCTGATAAGCAGACATTACTTTTAACTGTAAAAGTATGGTCACACCTATACATTTTTATCCACTATACGTGCTTGTTGTTAATAATATAATTAAGATATACAACATCCAGAAGTCCAAACTCAAGGTCTGCCAACGAGCTATGGCGCGCAGTATACTAGGTGTTAAATTAACAGATCGTGTTCGAAACACTGTACTGCGCTTTAAAACACAAACAGCAAACGCGGCTCAAAAGGCTGCCAAGCTGAAATGGGACTGGGCAGGACATATCTGCCGCATGCCCGACGTACTGTGGGCCCAAATGGCTCAAAACTGGAACCCTGAGGCAGTTACACGAGGTCGCGGCAGGCGATGGCGGGACGAAATGGATGCATTCTTAAAAACTGGAATGAAGAGGCACGGGATCGGAAAAAGTGGAAGAAATGGAGGGAGGCCTTTGCCCAGGAGTAGGACAGCACAGGCTCATAATAAATACAATATAATTAAGACCTCTATCCAAATATATTTAACGTATCCTAGGGCTGGAATTTTGGATAATTAAAAAAAAAGTTTCTGAAAATCTCCTTTAATCTATAATAAAAAAAATCTTTACGAATCGAAGATACACTTTCATAACCTGGTAATCTAGTCGAAAACTTCACAGCCGAGCTTTCGATAAAGACAAATAAAACGATTTTATGATCTTATTTATGGTTCTTGTAATATTATCATAAATCTCAGAATAATTTACCATACACTATTGTTCTGATGCTTACGGTCTATATTTGTTTGTGACAGACATTTTGTCTAGCAAATGACACATTTTTAAGATGTTTACTCAAGATTTCAGATCATTTATCTCTTCATAATATCTATTCATGGGATTTAATGAAGGCGTGTTCAAAAATAGCACATTATACGCAATAAATATTATCATATATCGTATCTCATTAATTTTCTTTACAAGATTATCTTAGAGTGGGAATTTTACGTTAACTTTAAGTGTTTGAACTAATCTACGTTTTATGACAAAAATGGTTGTTGTTTTCAAGGTAAAGAATACATAATTAAACTTAATCAAGGAATACTGGTTACGTTAAATAACACAAAGTAATGTCCTCCCGGCCGAATTTCGGTCACGGGGGCCAATCTCAACAGAGAGTAGCCATCTGCGCGGGACATATTATAGTGCACAAGTGTGCGCAAACACAGGTGCACTCTCTATTCCCTCACTCACATAATCCGATGGGACGGCAATTCGACACGACCGGAGAGACAGGACCGACGGCTTTACGTGTTCTCCGAGGCACGAAGGGATCTCGATGTGTAACGAAACGGTCACCCATTCACAGACTGACCGCGGCTAGTGCAGCTTAACCTCGCAGATCGTATAATCCACACGGTTCTTGCTTAGCCACGAGCCCCTTAACTGAGCCACGAGCCCTTTAGCTTAAAATTGAATGCCTGAATGAAGCACAAAATTTATTGTATTTAACATAATTTCAACACAACGACAAAGAATTACAGAATATCTCATTACAATCTCTCCGTGTTTGATATTCAAATCAATGTTTGCAATTGGTACGAGAGTGTGAATGGAGGATTATTCTGAAATTATTATGTTTACCACAATACAGCCCTTTGTTGAAAGTTCTCATTAAAATTAATATAATATACGACCTAATTGGATTGGAGTCAACGTAGCAATTATGCGCTATTTTTAACTCAGGCACGTATTATACAATGCCCTATTGAAGTCTTTGCTATGCTATAACAATTGTTTTGTAAGTGAATGCTTATTAACGTCGCAATAGAATTGCTTTCTGCTGTACTCAACGTCACAATTAGGGTTCGTGACAATTGCTTGAAGTAACACATTGGTATGAGTAACAGCTAATAAAAATTGTTTATCTGTCTTATGAGCATGAAATATGTGATTTTACTTTTAGGTTTCAATTATTATTAATATAAGGGTGCTTATTTTATCAACACTAAAGTATAAAAAAAAAAAATATTCTCTGTGTGGTTTTACTTAAGGGGAATGTAACAGCCAACTGGCACCCACATCAGTAAAAAAAATATTACTCGCTGAATACACCATTAATCGAAAATTTGTTTTTGAAGATTGAAGTACAGGTACTGTAGTTTAATCAGAAACTATTAACTCTGTAAAATATAGTTAGCTGTAGTTGTAGATAAAAAAATGCCAAAAGTGGCCGTTTTTCGCACTTTTTCTATCTACAACTACAGCAAAGTATAATTTACAGAGTAAATAGTTTCTGATTAAACTTTTCTTTAATCAGAAACTTTCTTTTTTTTATTTGCGTAGAATACAGGTGGTCAATCAACTCAGCCTATCGCAGTCCACTGCTGGACATAGGCCTCTCCCAAGTTGCGCCACAACGCTCGGTCCTCTGCCTTCCGCATCCAGTCCCCACCAGCCACGTTCTTTAGGTCGTCGGTCCACCTGGCAGGGGGGCGCCCTACGCTGCGTTTGCCGATTCGCGGTCTCCACTTAAGGACTTGTCTGCTCCAACGGCCATCGGTCCTTCGACAGACATGGCCAGCCCACTGCCACTTCAGCTTACAGATCCTACGAGCTATGTCGGTCACTCCGGATAATCTCGTTACGGATTTTATCCTTCAAAGAAACTCCAAGCATAGCTCGCTCCATAGCTCGCTGAGCGACTTTGAATTTGTGGACTAGCCCAACTGTCAGTGTCCACGTCTCGGCACCGTAAGTCATGACTGGCAGGACGCACTGGTTGAAGACCTTTGTCATCAAACTTTGCGGTATAGGCGACGAGAAGACTCGGCGAAGTGCTGCCCAGCCCAGACGGATCCTTCTGTTGGCTTGTTTCAGGATACAGGTGGTACCAGATATAAAATATATTTATATATTTACTGATGGAGGCGCCAATTGGCCGCTACATTCCGCTTAAATAAAATTTGAATGAAATGATAAATATTAAAAAACAGCCTGTTCGGATAATTGGAACTGGCTTTAAATTGACTTGTAAGGTTACAGCCAGACAAACCGACCGACAGCGAACCGAATTAAAAGTTAAAAAAATCACAGAGCTGTTAGAAAAATATTTTGACTCAATATCAATCAACTCAGCCTATCGCAGTCCACTGCTGGACATAGGCCTCTCCCAAGTTGCGCCACAACGCTCGGTCCTCTGCCTTCCGCATCCAGTCCCCCCCAGCCACGTTACCGTAGTCGGGAATAGAGGGACCACCGGGAACTGGGGGCCGTTTTTTGACTCAATATACTCTTGTAGAATATATTATATATTATATTCTTGTATTGTTATATTTGAATAACTGTAATACATGTAAGCCAACTGGCAGATTTTGTGAATCATAAAATATGTATGTGTACCTACCTACATTAGAAGTAAGATCTTCTGTACCAAAATCACACCAATAAAGATTCTATTCTAGAAGTATCTTTATTTATACATAGAAAATATTTGGTAATAAATAAAATAATTGACTCCTAAAAGCTCTATGTTATCAAAACATCACATTAATGAAGTTATTTTGATCACGATATATTATAACTTTCAACACATAATGGGGCATGAAATATTTCAAGTTAGAAATATTAAGTACTAATGATTTACTATGTCTTAAAAGTTAGGACTTAGCTAATAGACTATTAACTTGGCTAACTTTGCAGCAGATTCAAGGACTGACTTAGGACGACTCATGGCTCTGCGTACCGTTTGTACCGAACTGTCAGTTGTTTAAGCTGATTCAGATAAGTTACCTGCGTAATGGATTGTGTCGCCGGCTTACAATTTTTTTTTACTATGCGTGTCCATTATCCATTTAAAAATTACCCATTACTTGATAAAATTTTCTCTTGCAGGCATATATTTCTAGTTTTATATTGGTTGTGGTTTCACGATTATATTTTACAAGCGATTTTTTTTAAGCTATTGCATAGCTTCCATCGCGGGCCTTGAGCGTGGAGACCAAATCCAGAAATTCCGTAACGAAAATAACCTAACACCCCCCACTCCGACCGGCACAGCGGTGATACTTTTTAGTTTTGTCATCTATCGATGAATAGCAGAACTTTTAATGACTTTTTGAAATATCACGCTTGTCTCTTTAGTTCTGCAAATCGCCTCTAGGAGGCATTGGTTGTATCGGCGTTACTGCGCATGCGTAATCGCCCTCTTCTCATGACTCTCGTGACTCATGCCTGCTTAGAGTTTCGGCGTTAGGGCACCTCCTCTTTGTATTTTCATAAAAAATGCTATGCAATAGCTTTACCGCGGCAGTCTCCGAGTGCCACACGTCTTTTTTTTAATTAGAACAAAATAACCCAAATCTAAAAATATATACCTTAAAGTAACAATGAAATACTAATTACAACACAAGTGACTATTATTACAATCTAATATTTTCTTTTATACATAAAGTAGAAACATAATAAAAAGCCAATGTCTTTGATTGCCATTGAATTAGTTTTATGTAGTTTCTATGGGTTTTCTTAGTTAAGGTTTCCCATCAAAGGAATCGAGTAATAAAGCGGAAAATTAAAATTGACTAAATTACGTCGAAACTCTTCTTTCATGGTATTTGTAACGTACTTGAGGTCTATGATTGGCTTTATTATATTGTTGTGATTTCTCAATAAAACTTTTTATGCGTAATAGTCTGATGTAAGAATCGGATCTTGTTTTTAAGTTTTCAGTTGTGTTTTTGCAGTCAAGTTTTTCGATTTTATAATTTATTTATTTTACTCTGAACGAAAGTAACCGAAATAGCCCAAAGAATTGCCAAACATAAGTGGCATTGGGTGGGGCACATTGCTCGCAGAACGGATGGCCGAAGGGGCAGTAAAGTTCTGGAGTCGCGACCGCGTACTGGAAGGCGTAGCGTGGGTAGGTCCCCCACAAGGTGGATCGACGACCTGGTGAAGGTCGCGGGAATCCGCTGGATGCGGAAGGCACAGGACCGGTCGTTGTGGCGATGCTTGGGGGAGGCCTATGTCCAGCAGTGGACGTCTTTCGGCTGAAATAATGACTCTGTCATAGATAAGAAAGTCAATTAAACTAATCTCAATGCTTCAAATCTCAACCTCCTCCTCCTTCTCCCCATGTTTCTGCTGATTGCAGTTTATTGGTGGCATAAATTACCTGAGTGTCATGAATAAATCGCAAACTGGAACATCAACTGTCATGAGACTGAGATTTAAAGCATTGAGGTTAGTTTGGAAATATACGACGACGACGACGTCTGTGGTCCAGTGGTTCGAGGGTCGGACTGCTGATCACGAGGTCGTGGGTTCGATTCCCACAGGACACATATATTTGTGTGATGAACATATGTGTTTGTGTTGGTCTGGGTGTTTCTTACGTATTATAAGTATGTATTTACAAAAAAAAAGTGTATAAGTATTATATCCATTCTCTAGTACCCATATCACAAGCTGTGCTTAGTTTGGGACTAGATGGTGCTGTGTAACAATGTCCCGAACATATTTTATTTTTTATATTTTAAACGTTTTCAATTACTAGAATTTAAATTAAATTAGCGTTTATTTGGAACAATAACAATATAAAACAATTTTACAATAGAAACGAAGATAGCTACAAAAGTATAAACTGTGGCGCAGCCATCAACGCCCGACTCATAATAATATAATACATTATGTTCCAGATTAAATCTAATAAGTAAAACATATACTTATTAACAATTTAGAAAAACAATAAAAAATTTGAAAAAATAAGTAAATAAAACAAAAAATAAAATAAAACTGCGTTTGAAATAAAATTTAAGAATTCTACATAAGCAATGAAGTGTACAAGTAGGCAAGTATAACGGGTGATATGTGTGTGTTGGGATGTATGGGGGTGTGGATGTGTGTGTATAGAAATGTTTGAATGTGTGTAATATGTAAATAAAGAATTGGTCTTTTTATAATACTGTAAGAAAGTGATGTCTTAACTTTAGACTTAAAGTAAAATAACCGTGTAATGCCACCGTGATTAACAAAAACGTGGGGCACACTGCACATTTGCTTAAATAATCAATTTAACTAACTTTAATAGATTGATTACACGTCAAAGCAAACTACCAACTTTTCATCTTTAGGTTCAACTTACGAAATTATATTTAAACTTAACTTAATACGTTACTAGTTTCTAATTACTTAGCTGTCGATTTGTTTTGCAATGCAGTTGTTTGTTAGTTTCGTTTAAAAAACATCTGCGTTAAGGAAGAAAAGTTGAATGCTACGAATGCATTCAAAATTATTACATTGTTCATTTTTGTCATGGAATCACCCAATTATAATTTTGTCTTGCGTAAGGCTTGGAATCAGGACTTTGATGCTGAGATAAATAAACACTCAATGCAATGTGCTTTGTCTACGAAATTTTCCTAGTTCTGTCTTGAACTTTTTACTACTTTACTGGTGTATCTACCTTATTCTTTGTCTTTGCATTACCCTAAGGTTGTCTGGTAGAGAACGCCTTTGGCGTTAAGACCACCTTTGTACCCTGTTGTGCATAAAGAATTAAATAAATAAATGAACTTTTCGCTTGACTACTCGATATGATTTTTTATTTATTTGAATACTCCAAACTTAATAGTAGTTTGACAGTCGCGCGGCAGTGATAGAGATATGAAATAGAATAAAATTAAATGAAAAGATTTATTCAGAAAATTGGATGTTAAAATCTGTTTTACATGTACACTATTCAAAAAACTAGATGGCATTGGCATTAAAAAATTTCTCTGAAAAGAAATGCCGAAACAAACTCGGGGATCATAATTATAATATAGTCTCTTTTAAAGTCCAGACATTTAACTTGTATTAATAATTTGTGTTAGTGTGAGGACAATGCAGGGCAACGCCGGGACTGGCATTTTGAAGCAAGTGCCAGGACGTTTTTTTTTTTTTCAACTAATTGCACGTACTCTTCAGTCATCTTGTGGTTCAACCTTATTTTAGTTAGATACTATTTTGCCAAACCAAGTAACCAAACCAAAAAAGAAAAGATGACGATGATGATGATGAAGAGCTAGACCAAAGAAAAGATGGATGGATTGTGTGAAAGATGATATGGATAAAAAGAAAGTGAACACGGCGACGACGGCTGATAGAGATGTGTGGAAGAAAAAGACATGCTGCGCCGACCCCAAATAATTTGGGATAAGGGCAGGAGGATGATGACTACGTAGCCAAACAATAGCGACTATTTATTTTGACCTAAGAGCAATAGTATGACTGGTTAACATGATAATGTAAGTATTGTTTAGTAATTACACTCTGTCTACCAGGTTATTTAGTTTTTGATAGATTATTTATTACTTACCACACCCCTAAAATTGCTTCCAAGTTGTAAAGAGTTAAAGCTAAATAGAAGTATTTTTTTGTATGGGATATAATTGATATAGGAACATCGTATGTTCGATGTGGGTATACCTACAATGATATATTATACTTAATTGATAATATATGAGCTGTCAAAAAGCGAATAACCTAGTGGACAGAGTATACTGCTGTGTTGCCTCAAAAGTTTTCAATATTATTATAGTTAGAATATTTTTAGTGCTGGAAAAGACTAAGATTGTTAGTAACTAGTCTTTAGAAAGTTTTTGATGTTGCCTTTTGTGGTTATCGCTGAACTAATAACAATATTGCAACTTCATTCGAGTTGAAATAATAGTTAAGATCGTCTATTGTTTGCGTATCCAGCCTAAGCCCAGTAGACAATTTAGTTAGGTAAACAGGATGCTGATACGATCTTGTTTACTTAAATTATATGTATAGCCTTTGGGCTAGGTTTAGCTATAATCCGTACGTTGATTCTATGTGGAATTCGTGTCAAGGTGACCTTCATTTTATTTCAGTGTCTTATGATCTATGAACCTGAGTTGGAAAGGATGCATTTAAGGGTGTTACCATATCAATCGATCGATGGCATCGATGGACGATGAATCGACAGTTGATTGACGATTGATCGACGATATGAATCGACCGTCAATCGTCGATCTATATTGATCGGTTGATGTGGAAAAAACATCCTAAACAGTGAGCTATCTATTACTACATAACATATTCTGTCACCGATCCATCATCGATTGGTGCTTGATGGATTCTCGATCGATTATAAAACAAAACAAAAAAAAAGTATATAAGTATTATATCCATTGTCTAGTACCCATAGCACAAGCTCTGCTTAGTTTGGGACTAGATGGTGCTCTGTAAAATGTACCAAATATTTATTTATTTAATATAACTCGACTGATCGAGCACAGCAGTTTGGTGTAGTAGGAAAAGTTGATCGATATCGACTGATCGATTCTGCCATCGGTCGATGTCATCGATCGACGATTGATCGATTGATGTGGTAATTTTAACCTCTCAACGGGCGCAAGATTGCCGGCAGCGAAACAATAGATTATATTTATTGTGATGAATGCATTGGAAAAGTATAGACTGTCATACATCAGCAGTTTTCTATACCCCATAAAATACAAAACAAGTAGCTTTTTGCACTATTATAAAGGGACGCAAAAAAAAAAAAGTGCTTAAAAAAATATTAAAGGACAGCCTGGACATTGAGCGTGAGCGCAGGGCGTTGGCTATCCGCTGCAATATGTTGGCTCGCAGATTTGCAACATGCACGACCGAAGTAAAAGCTACGCTGTTTACAGCATACTGTCGGTCGTTCTATACATGCAGTCTGTGGGTTAACTACACGCAGAGGACATACAACACCCTGCGCGTACAATATAATAATGCATTTAGGGTGTTGATGGGGCTGCCGCGCTACTGCAGTGCTTCCGGCATGTTCGCAGAGGCGGGAATAGATGGTTTCCACGCTATCATGCGCAAGCGATGCGCTTCCATCATGCGCAGGGTACGCGCCAGCCCCAACAGCATCCTGAAAACTATAGCAGACAGGTGGGACAGCCCCATACTGGGACATTGGATATGCCTACATGCCCCTGTGGCGTAATTCTTAAATATTTTGTTCACTGGTAGATGTAAGTACTAACATTAGTTTCTAAGTTTGTATACTAACCAAATGGACTTACAGTCTGAAATAAAAGATTTTTAATTTAAATTTTTTTTTACTACCTGTAAAAGGATCTATCTATTGTGTTTGATTAAATTATAAGAATAATGTTGTATTTGTGTGTTCATAAAAACACTCAGTTTCACTCTATAAATAGAATTGACATAAATGAAACGACTCATGAAATTACAAGATTTACCTACACAAAAGAAAAACATTATCTTTATAATTTCTATGCGAGACATAATAGATTGTACATAATGGTTATAATTCGAGAGGTTATCTATAATATTTGTCTAGCTGTAAGTTTTCCGAAAAATAAAAAATAAAATAAATAAATAAAAGAAAACACAATAGACCCTTTAATGGGTAAGGCATTCAATTAATTAATAGATAGTTCTAAAGTTTTTCTTACTCGGCAAAAAAATACCTTATATTATAATTTTATTATGTAATCATTGGTGTATCTGTTAGTAATCGTGTACTTGCCCGAAGAAGGTTATATTCACATAATAATTATATTTGTTTGATTAAAACAATGGTTCATAGCTATGCTAAGATTCGGTAGGCGGCACTCAGTAGTCAAGTTATCAACAAATTCTAAATTTATGGACTAAAATGACTCGTATATTCACAATGTATGTTGGTTTAGTGCCACAAAATCTGCCCCCCTAGCCAAGTTGACAATCTACAATAGTCAACGCGTTGCGTTGACGTTGTTTTCTATAGAAAACAATCAAAATGTATGGGAATGACATATCTCAATGAATGACTTATTCGTTGAGATGTCATTCCCATACATTTTGATTGTTTTCTATTAGCGTTGACGATTGTAGATTGTCAAATTGGCTAGGGGGGCAGGACCCGTAGGTAGCGCTATGATCGAAGCCGAGGCATCAGTTTGTATAATTATATTCTTTTACTCAAATACAAGCAAGAATTTACATTTAAAACAGAATCTCGCGGTCTCTAAGACCAAAGATAAGCTTAGAAAGACTTAACCATGCCTCGGTTCCCAGGAATTAAATAGTACGCAAGACGTTGACAGTTCAGCGTACTTTAAAGAAAAAAAGCTTAAGGTCGGAACTTAAATTAATTTGGTGGGAAGCGGAAGGAAAATATATCGACATTTATATTTTTGGGTTAAGACGCATATAACAGCCAAGTGGCGCCCCCATCAGTAAAATAATTATAACATAACATAACATCACGCCTGTATTTCCCCGAAGGGGTAGGCAGAGGTGTAATAGTACACCCACATTTCGCCAGTTATGTTATAGTCCCATGTAATAGGGGGCGAGCCTATTGCCATTGACCGGGCACAAATCCAGACTCCGGGCTGCTACTGAGAATAAAATAATTATTAATAAATAAATAAATATTTTTGGGATATTTTTACACATCACCATCTAGTCCCAAACTAAGCAGAGCTTGTGGTATGGGTACTAGACAATGGATATAATACTTATATACTTTTTTTTGTAAATACATACTTATAATACATAAGAAACAACCAGACCAACACAAACACTCATGTTCATCACACAAATATTTGTGTCCTGTGGGAATCGAACCCACGACCTCGTGATCAGCAGTCCGACACTCGAACCACCGGCCACAGAGATCGTCGTAATAGTTATTAATGATGTATTCACATCATTTATCTAAAATTCGTTTTTAACAATGGAAGTACAGGTACTGTAGTTTAATCAGAAACTATTAAATCTGTAAATAATAGTTCGCTGTAGTTGTAGATACACAGATACACAAAATGCGAATAACAGCCACTTTTGGCATTTTTTCTATCTTTAACTACAGCGAACTATAATTTACAGAGTTCACAGTTTCTGATTAAACTACAGTACCTGTACTTCAATTGTTAAAAACTAATTTTCGGTAAATTATGTATAGAGCGAGTAACAATTTTTAAGCTTTGGGCCAAGTTTGCATAATAAATGTATGTATTGTATTTCCAAGGTCTTTATTATAAATTAAAGTGCTCTTAAAGTAGCAAGATGGATTAAAAAGAACAATTTAAGGCTACTGTTACTGTGACGAATTTTGTTAAATCAGATAAGTACGACAAAAACCGCGACACCATGACAAGTAAAAATTCACTGTAAATACAGAAATACATATTATCACGCCTGTTTCCCATTGGGGCAGGTCAGGCAGACACTGAATTCTTCTTCTATATAATAAATTTTGGGGGGCCTACCCACGCTGCGACTTCCAGTACGCGGTCGTCTGAAGTGGACTTTACTGGCCCATCGGTTCCTATACTATACTATACCCACTGCCACTTAAGTTTGGACCGACGACCTGGCAAAGGTCGCGGGAATCCGCTGGATGCAGGAAGCTCAGGACCGGTCGTTGTGGCGATGCTTATTTATTTATTTATTTGTTCAGTGGTACACATAACAAAAACATTCTAAAGATGTAAACATAAACTCATTAGAGTTTTACCGTACATCAGTATCATCGACTATGCAAACAGGTAAACAAAAATATAGTTAACAAGGTAGGATATTAAATAAGTACAATGTGGGTAGATACCAGATTGGGGGAGGCCTATGCAGTGGACGTCTTTCAGCTGAAATGATGATGATGATGATAATTATATTATCCTGACACACCTCTTTTGCTTCATCTATGTTCATTATCCTTGTCATGCATGCTAGTCGGTTTAGAATACTCAAGTTACTGTAGTGCTAACTTGAAATTTTCTTGCTACTTTTAATCTTCCATATTTTTTTGTAAATTAAACTTTATTTTTAAGAACATTAATACACTTTTGATAAAGATACAACAAAGCTTACATGGCGATAAATTTATCCGGCTCGACAGAACATGGCCCGGCCTTTACATGGTCCCTCCCTAAGCTTCTTAACACGAATTAGTACAGAATTTTATTACAGTTTATCTCAAAAATACTGTCCAAATCATGGGCAAGTTCACTGAGTTTTATAATACTTGTGACGAGTCAGAGTTGAAGAAACTTTGCTTTGGATGGCAATGACCCATTAATTACTTAAGTTTTTGTGTAAAATATTCTTCCCTATACAGGATGTTTTTTCAATTAATTAGCAACCCTTTAATGGATGATTGTACTGATCAGTTTGAACAATTTTTATAAAGGCATCAACACTGAATTAGCAAAAAAAAAACATCCGTTCCATAGAAAATTTATGGAAACAGTCGTTTTTTTTACCTAATTCAACAACATATATTTTTTACATGTACACACATATTGTAGCTGTTTATTGTCCCTTAATAAATAAAATAAAATAAAACATAACATAACACACACACACTACACACTTACACTTATGTACCTTACTCAAAATGCAAATAAATGATTTCTATTCTATTTTATTCATAAAATCACGCCTGTATTTCCCCGAAGTGATAGGCAGAGGTGTAATAGTGTACACACACATTACACACATTTCATTCATTTTTTTTGTGTTACACACATTTCGACAGTTATGTCATAGTCCCACTCAATAGGGGGCGAGCCTATTGCCACTGACTGGGCACAAATCCAGACTCCGGGCTGCTACTGAGAATTTCCTAATGAAAAAACCCAATAACACTTTGCCCAACCCGGAAATCGAACCCAGGACCACACGCTCAGCAGTCGTGCTAATTCAAAGTTGGTGCAATAATAAAACTTGTTCAAATTGATGAGTACAGTCATCCCTTAAAGGGTTGCTAAAGAATAATAAAAAACAACCTGTATTGTAATTATTTCTACAATAAAGGAAAAAAACCGTGAGTAAACGTAACAGAGCTGGAAGTAAGTGTTCCATCTGACAGGTTGTTCAAAAAACATTATCTTTAGACGCTTTTAGACCCAGTCTGAAATTAAAAGGAAGAACATAATTTAAGTCATTGTACGCACAGAATCCAATATCAATTTGTATATTCGCGAAAAAGTCGTAAAAGAAAACTTGTCCCATAAAAACTCGACCAAAACACAGTTCAAACTGACATAGGTACTAATTAATGTAAGTTTAACGCTTCTGCCTACCTTCAATGATGTTGTAAAGATAATGAAGGTCGTTGACATCTCTTAATTGGGATTTATGAGGTACCTTGCTGTATTCACGTGGATTTCGGCAAAAAGGCGGCGTTAATTATTTTTGGCGTATTTTCTTCAAACGTTTCAAACTACCTAATGATATTGGTTTTCTTCGTGGTTTTATGTTATAAACACGGTATAATAAGATGTTTCACCAGGTATTCTCTTCCCGCGATGCTTCGAAGCTATGTCACGATCAGTGCTGCCATTGATTGATATCTTCAATATTTTCAAGGAGATTGTTATTCATAATGAATAATGAATATAAAATAAATGCCTAAGTAGCCTATTTGTTATCTCGTGTTATTCGTCTAATTAGTTACTAAAAGTACTTCAAAAGTGTTCTTTATAGAAGCAAGTTAATGAAAATATGCATTTTGCTCGGGTAATTTATTTACACAAAGTAGCAGTACATCAAACTGACAAGTGTCACGCCAAAAGCCCGCTATTGGCTCCACAGCCGATGACGTAGTACGGAGGCAATCACGTGATCATGTCACGGGAATAGAGTACCTGGTTAAACATCTTATTATACCATGGTTATAAGTATAACTATATTTTACCCGCGGCTTCATATAACTTATAGCGCATCCCTCGGGAACTGTTTTATTTTCTTGAGATAAAAAGTAGCCTATATTTTAATGAATAAGAAGGTTAAATTCCTTAGTCCACAATGCTGTCCATATGCGGGTTGGCGCACTACACAGACCATCGAGAAACATGTGAAGAATTTTCAGAAGTGCAGGTTTCCTCACGATGTTTTTCTTCACAATAAAAGCAAGTGATAATCACTGATCCGCACATGAATTTGAAAAGCCGGGTTCGAACACAGACCGTTTTGCATGGAAGGCAAGCGTTCAACCACTAGGTTATCACTGTTCTGCTAGTAGATAATTGCCATTTATTGGACAATCGTTTTTATTACTAAGACCATTTCAATTAGTCTTATGTTTTAGTTTCTCGCCTTCCTCACCTGTTTATCCGAACGTGATAGAATTAATTAGAATTGATTTATTTAATAATCATAATTACTTTTTTGTTATTATGTAGGTACTTGTACATACTACATTTTCTGTTATATTTCCAGATACGTGTATTTACGTTGAAATAAATTTCAAATTCAGTTTTAAGTATTACAAACTTTACTTAAATTTAAAAATAATTTTATTAATAGTAAAGTAGTACAATAAATTATACTATGTTTGAATGTGTAGTTTTACACTTAAAATAAAATAAAATTTTAGTTGTGTATATTACGACTGCCTCGTTGGTCGATTCCCGGGTCGGGCAAAGTGTTATTGGGTTTTTTCATTAGGAAATTCTCAGTAGCAGCTCGGAGTCTGGATTTGTGCCCGGTAAATGGCAATAGGCTCGCCCCCTATTACATGGGACTATAACATAACTGGCGAAATGTGGGTGTACTATTACACCTCTGCCTACCCCTTCGAGGAAATACAGGCGTGATGTTATGTTATGTTATGTATATTACAAACTTTATTTTCAAAATAATTTTATTTTATAGTATAGCAGCAAAATAAATGATAATATGTTTCAGGGTTTAATTCTAAAGTACTTATTAAACCAAACGCTAAAGGTAATTATAATTGCTCAACCATATAAAATTCTACATTTAATAGTGCTTATTTATTATTATTTGACATTCAGACTGTCCTTTTCGGTTTTATACTTACAAAAGGCTCAAAAAAGAACGTGATTTACAAAGGATTTGTGTCTATTTCTGTCTCAAAATTAGAAATTATCTGCAGAAGAATGTGAGGGTAGATACACATTACACAATTGGGTAGCGTTTGTCACAATCACAAGTAATTTGACCGTTCCATTTATAGCTATTTGGCAATGAAAGCGATTATTTAATTTTATACATACTACGGAGATTTTTTATACGTTTAACTTTGCCTTTGACTGTTAACATATCTATGGCAGTCGTTACGGGAACTCAGAAGCCTGAAAGTCTGACAACTGGTCTAAGCTTCTTTTTTTTTTTTTATAGTATAGGGTGGTGAAACGAGCTAAAGGCCCACCTGATGTTTAGCGGTTACCTTTGCTCATAACAACTTCAATACCACCTAGGCTGTTGCCTAAATGGTACCGCAAGTTGGTTCGCCAAACTGAGACATGAAGATGGAAAGTCTCATGTGATTGTAATTTCACCGGCACCCGCACCCTTCAGACCGAAACACAGCAATGCAAGCATCACTATTTGGCGGAGAAGTAGGCACGGTGGTAGTACTACCCCGGACGAGCTCTTTCACAAAGGAGCTCTACTACTACTAAAACTTCATCATCATTATTTCAGCCAAAAGTCGTCCACTGCTGGACATACGCCTCCAAGCATCGCCAAAACGACTGGTCCTGCGCTTTCCGCATCCAGCGGATTCCCGCGACCTTCACCAGGTCGTCGGCCCACCTTGTGGGGGGCCTACCCACGCTGCGCTTTCCAGTACGCGGTCGTCACTTCGGAACTTTACGGCCTCATCGGCCATCCGCTCTGCGAGCAATATGCCCCACCCACTGCCACTTAAGTTTGGAAATTCTTCGGACTACGTCGGTTACCATCGTTCTCCTGGGAATCTCCTCATTTTTGATTAGATCACGCAGGGACACTCCGAGCAAAGCCCTCTCCATTGCCCAATGGTCTAGCCTTAGGATGTCAGTATTACTTAGTGACTGGGTTATGCATGGCAGTGATGGCAGTCGCTCCGTGTAAAATACTGATGCTCAGCCGCATCTGGTTAGACTGGAGGCCGACCCCAACGTAATTGGGAAAAAGCTCCAAGAAAGAGTACTTTTCCCACAATATTATTGATATTTATTTTATTACTAGCCTATATCCGCGACTTCTCCCTCGTGAATGTTGTTTATCACGCATCCCTCGGGAACTGTTCATCTTCTCGGGATAAAAAGTAGCCTATATGTTAATCCGGGTTTTGTTGTATCTGTATGCCGAATTTCATTAAAATCGTTCCAGCCGTTCACGAGTTATAAATGATGTAACTAACCCAACTTTGGTTTATATATTAAGATTCTCTCCCAAAATACACCTAAATATTTCCAATGTATAATAAATACTTATTAGTATTTACAATTTTACACTTTTATAATGAAAATTGTTTTGTTGCTGACATCTTCAAACTATAATTAAAAAAGTAGTAGACTTGAATTTAGATTCAAAAAACGCTATAATGAAAATAAAATTAATGCAGTATCGTGTTGAAATAGTGCTAAATTAAAAAACTTATTTGCAAAAATAGCAGCGAAAACAAACACAACTCCCGGGGGTCACATTGTCCAGGTTTGACGTGAGCGGCGCCGGAGGGCGTCATAACTAGGCTCTATTTGTTTCCATTGGTTAGTTAGGTTCATTCATGTTTGACTAAACAACTCCTGACTCTCGGAAGATTAACAATCACGTACGTGTGTTTACTATAAGTATAGTAAAGGTAGTTTAATTCGATGTCAGTGTTCATCATCATCATCATCATCATCATTTCAGCCGAAAGACGTCCACTGCTGGACATAGGCCTCCCCCAAGCATCGCCACAATGACCGGTCCTGTGCCTTCCGCATCCAGCGGATTCCCGCGACTTTCACCAGGTCGTCGGTCCACCTTGTGGGGGGCCTTCCCACGCTGCGCCTTCCAGTACGCGGTCGCCACTCAAGAACTTTACTGCCCCATCGGCCATCCGTTCTGCGAGCAATGTGCCCCGCCCACTGCCGCTTAAGTTTGGCGATTCTTCAGTGTCAGTTCAGTTCAGATTTGTCAGTGTTACCAGAGCCAAATTTTCAACTGCTGTGTTTGGAGAAGGAAATTGCCATGTTTGTACGGAACTTAGGCCTTTCGACTGCCATAGCATGAAAATAAAAGTAAACGAGACAAAGATCGTATTTAAAAGTAAAATCACATTGATGACGTCTGTGGTCTAGCGGTTTGTTTGTGGGACTGCTAATCACATGGTCGTTCGATTCCCACAGGACACAAATATTTGTGTGATGATCGTAAGTATTTGTGTTGGTCTGGGTGTTTCTTATGTATTTACAAAAAAAAGTATATAAGTATTATATCCGTTGTCTAGTACCCATAGTACAAGCTCTGCTTAGTTTGGGACTAGATGGTGCTGTGTAAAAATGTCCCAAAAATATTAATTTATTATTTACAACACGTACGACTGTTTTGTTTAGCAGAAGCAAAGTTCGCTATTGCTTGATAAAATCGAAGAAGAAATGGCAATGGAGTGCACAAAATTGAGAACACAATGTTTGCAAGCCGCGGTTGGTAGCGTCAATCCAATGTTTTTGGTTTGAGGATTAGACGAACGCTCCAGACTGCAAATTCAAATACGAAAACACGAACACTTTGGGCGGAATAGTTGGTACTCCTTTGCCATTTTGTATTCCTTTTCTGGCTTCATTCGCTAGTTCTACGCGCTCCGTCTATCTTATTATTTTGGTCTGAGCAAGATACATAATTTATACTGGGTGTCAGGAAACGCTTCTGAAAATGAAGATAGTTGATAGTGCTGGTGGTTACTGATTGATACGAAACCACAAAAAAAAATGCGTTTCTTTATTTAGATTTTTTTGCATTTTTCATATATAAGCTTTGGGCAGTTAAATAAAACTGATTTGCTAAAAAATAACACTTATTTACATACATATTTTTAAATGTTCGCAATGTAATTCAAATAAAATATCAGCTGGCGCTAGGGGTGATAGATATCCGCTCGCATACGCAGTCCGTGTCTTAGCGAGCGTGGGTAGGTTAGGTACGCGCGGCATTGATCCCGAGTTTTGTACGCTTTACATTGCGGGTTTGCAAAATACGAAATGAACAACTAAAAACTAAAAAAATGAGTATAAGGCTAATGGTTATTGGTATTCGATTGTGTTTATTAGTATAATAATAGCCTTTCAGTTTCGGGAGCGTTTCCCTGACACTCAGTATAAAAGCTAATTTGCTATATCTATCAACTTTATTATCATGAGAATTGTACGCAGTTCTGTCCATTCCCTCTATGCATAAATCATTATGATACTAAGAACGACTTTCAAGTGTACTATTATATGTGTTCTGTGCTCATACGTAACGTCTATATAACATTAAATGCTAAAGTAATATCGTCGTAAGCACACGTAACATTAAAGTTAATTATCCTGAAGTTATTATGTACCTGTGTGTTAATACAGGTAACTGTCTAGGTAGGGGACTCGTTGAGGACATTTTCAATGATAATATATCTATATATCTTCTGTATGGTGATTTATTAATCTGGTATTATCTGTTACTTTTGCTTTGGAGATGAGATATTGGCAAGCTAAAGCACCGCTTATTATGTACTGTCTGGATCTCACTTTTCATTTTAATAATCACTGTAGATATTCTATTCATATTCATTTATTTGTAAAGTAAATTTACACGTCAATAGTTTTATAGATCAATAATTCATTACACATCATAGAATAGAATCTTATTAAGTAGGTTTTAACAATAGAAAATTGTACAAAATAAAAATAAAAGTCGCAGTAGGAAATGAATGTCAAAATAGTCAAATTCAAATGTCACACAATAATAGAAAGTCAAAGCATGTACTAACCATAAAGGTATGTCTTTGGTACTAACCTAGGGTCATTCAAATGTGACCACAGTGTCTGTCACATACTCGTCATCACCTCAACTTAACATAGGCCTCTCCAAAGTTACGTCACAATACTCGGTTCTTCGCCTTCCACATCCAGTCCCTTCCAGCTATCTTCTTCAGGTCGTCGGTCCACCTGGCTTGGGGGCGCCTTACACTGCGTTTGCCGATTCGCGATTCAAGGACTTGTCTGCTCCAACGACCATGGGTCCTTCGACAGACATGGCCAGCCCATTGCCACGTCAGCTTACTGATCAAATAACTAGCTATATCGATGTTGGTCACTCTGTTATCATACTCACAAGACATACATACACATACATTTTTTACATACATACTCGTAAGTAGATGAATTTAGTATCCTACATATCCTATCATACTTCCTACTAATTTTATAAACGTGAAAGTTTGTGAGGATGTATACGCAAAAACTACTGTATAGATTTTAATGAAATTTGCCATACAGATAGAACATAACCTGGATTAACACATAAGCTACTTTTTATCCCGAAAAAATGAACAGTTCTCGAAGGATGCGAGATAAACGACATTCACGCGGACGAAGTCGCGGGCATAAGCTAGTCTTTTATCTACTACTATTATAAAATTGTTAAATGTCAGTTGTCTGTTTGTTTGTTTGTTTGTTTGTTTGTTTGTTCCAGCATCACTATAAAACTACTAGACCGATTTTGTTGAAAGGGTTTGTGACTAAAAACTTATGATTTGACTTAAAAACTGGTATGTATTTTACCTCGCTGCGATGACGGGAACCGATGATTTTTAATTATATTTTTCTACAACATTTTGCATACATTAAGGTGAATAAGGCGCTCATATCCAGCTGTCATTCGCACGCATGCGCTCAAGCGCGCGCCTCCATAGAGAAAATACGGCTGCTAAAGATATTGCATTAAAAACTTTTTGGTCGGGCCGAATTGTACAGAGTAGAAAAAAAAATCCTGTCGTATGTGGGTGGTGCCATCTTGGAAATGCAGTCTTTTGAGCCAACCGAAAATCAGAATCTTTCGACTTACCGGAAGGACCGGAAGCTACCTCTAAATTGCGATTTCTCTAATTTTTTGTATGAAAAGCAATAAAATTTAGAAGTACCTAAACGTTGTTATATTGTATCCATCTTAATATACGAATAAGCATAAAGTTATCTTGGTGTAACTAAAAAAATACTATTTTCAGTCTACAATTTTTAATTACCTTCTTCTTCAAGTATATTATCTTATCTTCTTAACTATTATAATCTTAACTATTATAAAATTGTTAACGTCTGTTTGTTTGTTTGTTTGTTCCAGCATCACGCTAAAACTACTGGACCGATTTTGATGTTTTTTTTTTGTTTGAAAGCTGATGATCTGACTTAAAAACTGGTATGGGTTTTGAGAAAGAAAGAAAAAAAGAAAAAAATTAATTCGTGGGTTGCGTACTCACCCGACAGATCGAAGCTTCTATGCATTTGCACGAGCGGATAGTAATGTACGATGGAGTGGAGTGGAGTGGAGTGGACAGGGGATGGGACTGGGGATGGGACTGGGGACGGGACAGGGGACGGGACTGGGGACGGGACAGTGGACGGGACGGGGACGGGACAGTGGACGGGACAGGGAACGGAACATGGGACGGGAAATGGGACGGGACATGAGACGGGACATGGGACAGGACAGTGGGACGGCACATGGGACTGGACATAGGATGGGACATGCGACGGGACGATAGTGATAGAGTGAGATAGTGGGACAGTGGGACAGTGGGACAGTGGGACAGCGGGACACTGGGACAGTGGGACAGTGGGACAGTGGGACAGTGGAACAGTAGGACAGTGGCAGTGGGACGGTGGGACAGTGGGGCAGTGGGGTAGTGGGGCAGCGGGGCAGCGGGACAGCGGGGCAGTGCGCCAGTGGGGCAGTGGGATAGTGGGGCAGTGGAGCAGCGGGGCAGTGGGGCAGTGTGGTAGCGGGGCAGCAGGGCATCGGGGCAGTGGGGCAGCGGGGCAGTGGGTTACCGTGGCAGCGGGGCAGTGGGTTACCGGGGCAGCGGGGCGGCGGGGCAGCGGGGCAGTGGGTTAGCGGGGCAGTGGGGCCGTGGGATATTGTGGCAGTGGGGCAGCGGGGCAGTGGGGCAGTGGGGTATCGGGCAGTGGGGTAGCGGGGCAGCGGGATAGTGGGGCAGTCGGGCAGTGGGGTAGCGGAGCAGCGGGGCAGCGGAGCAGCGTGGCAGTGGGGCAGCGGGGTAGCGGGGCAGTGGGGCAGCGGGACAGCGGGGCAGTGCGCCAGTGGGGCAGTGGGATAGTGGGGCAGTGGAGCAGCGGGGCAGTGGGGCAGTGTGGTAGCGGGGAAGCAGGGCAGCGGGGTAGCGGGGCAGTGGGGCTGTGGGGTAGCGGGGCAGCGGGGCAGTGGGGTAGCGGGGCATAGGGGCAGTGGTATAGTGGGGCAGTGGGGTAGCGGGGCAGTGGGGCAGCGGGGCCGTGGGGCAGCGGGGTAGCGGGGTAGCGGGGCAGCGGGGCAGTGGGGTAGCGGGGCATAGGGGCAGTGGGGCAGTGGTATAGTGGGGCAGTGGGATAGTGGGGCAGCGGTGCAGTGGGGCAGCAGGGCAGCAGGGCAGCGGGGCAGCGGGACAGCGGGACAGTGGGACAGTGGACTGGACTGGAATGGACTGGACTGGACTGGACTGACGTGGGTTAGCAGAATTTAACGCGAGCGGAGCCGCGGGTAAAAGCTAGTATATTATATAGGTGCAAAACTAAAATAGAATATTCTTTCATAAGGTCCTGAATTTGAACAACCTAATTTAAGAATTCTACTAATATTATAGATGTGAAAGTTTGTGAAGATGTTTGGATGTTTGTTACTCAAACACGCTGTAAGGGCTGAATGGATTTGGATGAGACTTGGCATGCAGATAGAACATAATATGCAAGCTACTTTTTATCCCGGGAAGATGAACAGTTCCCGAGGGATTCGTGATAAACGACATCAATGCAATATAGCTGCGGGCATAGGCTAGTACGCAATAAAAAAATGCATGAAAAAGTATGGACATGCTTTTTGGATTGATAATTATTTCCCGTACTTTCCCTTCTACCTACCCATATTGCTTGTGTCCCCTAAAACATTTATATTTTATAATAAAACCAAGGAACTTATATATCAAGCTGGAAAGCGGACGGCTGACTAAAATTCGGTCCGATTGGGGAGCCGTTTGTCTCTTTCTATAGGGTGTATACATGCAGGAAAGGGACAGCGGGCTCTCGGTAATACTATCTCAGAAGACCGGGCTCGACCGGTATTTTCTCCCTGATTTTGATTAAAGATTTTGGACCTTATATGAACGGGATATTATTCATTTTTGAAGTTCTTAAATTTCTCCGTTCGCATTCTATCTTGGGTAAAAATTCTTTGAATAAAACAAGTTTAACTGGATTACATTGCGTATATTATTTAAATTGTTTTTCGATTTGATAAACCACAAGTTCTGGTGAAGGAAAACCGATATGTACCTAGAATGGCTAGAATGCTCCGTGAGGCTATTGAAATTAAAAAAACATCCTAATTTTAATAGAGAAGATGGTTGGCAGCTACCACCTGTTTGAACCCAGTTCTAAAAATAATCAAGTCCCAAATAGCACGCATCACTATAAAAGATAATGATATTGTGAGTGATTACACTGCGTGCATCGAAACCATTTTAATTAATAATCATTGTACGGTAGATTAAAATGTATTTTTTTTAGAAATATCTGTAAAGACGCTTGTCATCTTAGTCTACCTGCGACCACGAACGCTGCAAAGCTTTCGAAACGTCAGGAAAACCAATTTAAATAATATATGCGATGTAATTCGGTTAAATTTGTTTTATTATAATGTGTAGGGATCGTGACTGCCTCGTTGGTCTAGTGGTTGCAAGCGCGACTGCTGAGCGTGGGGTCCTGGGTTCGATTCCCGGGTCGGGCAAAGTGTTATTGGGTTTTTTCATTAGGAAATTCTCAGTAGCAGCCCGGAGTCTAGATTTGTACTCGGTCAATGGCAATAGGCTCGCCCCCTATTACATAGGACTATAACATAACTGGCGAAATGTGGGTGTACTATATATTACACCTCTGCCTACCCTTTCGAGGAAATATAGGCATGATGTTATGTTATGTTATGTTAGTGATCGCGAAAACCTAAGAAATTATTACATTTATTTTTCTTTCATTGCCATTGTACGGCATTTCAATTCGAAAAAAATACAGTTGTACAGTAAAACCGTAATCAATGGAAGTAATACCAGGTACGCAGCACCACAGCCCCATGACCTACTTAGTAGGGTGAGCGACCCCATTGCTGACCTGCGATGCTCAACCCTAATTTGCAATTCTCGGCGCATGGCTGCAATGCTTGTTCGAATTTGTTTTGAATTTTAATGAGCATACAATTGTGCTGCTGAGTTTTGGATGAATTATGTATTTTGTTTGGTTGTAAAGTTATTCAAATATTGAAAATTTTGGTTACATTTGTTTCCATAAAGGTGAGTATACACTAGAACATTTACTTCTAACAGAACATCGAACCACTATACTGTTTTATCGTTTATCGTTGTTTCACAATCTGCCCCCACACCTGTGGGTGCAGATTGGGTCTTATTAACCTCAGTTTCTTGATTGTAAGTCTGATGAATAGTTCATTATGTTATGCGGGTTTGATTTTACATGAGAAACTATTAATAAACATCAACACGTTTCATTTTCAGGAGGTTAACTCATGTGATATTTTGTGGATTCGTCGAAGTTGAGATTCATGAACACCACATGCAATGATTTCACGTTGATTGCTTACTTACTGTATAATTAACTTGTCATAACACGAAACACGAAACAATATAAAATCTAAACTTAAAAAACACCTTTAAGAGGAATTAAAACCTAATAATGACTTATAATTTTATAGCATTAAGAAAAAGAAAACATGCTGTATTTTTGTAAGCAATTTAATATTGAGAAGTTATATAAATTAGTTGAGGGTATTTGGGAATTTTGCATGGAGCGAGCGAGCGCGATGCGTCGTGTTCACCCACCCACATCTTGGTGTAATGGATGTCGACGGACCAAGCGGTGTACAGAAAAACCTAAACTGGTTTATGTTCTACACTTCTACACTGTATCTGCCAAATTTATGTATTTTTTTTGCGGAAATTAATAAATAAATAAATGTATCAGTATATGGAAATATAGGTTTTGTTTGGCGGCTGTGTTGCTTGAATCAAAACCTGATAAAGTTAACAGTATTTTACGTCATAGAAACTTTTTTTATTATTTGGAACCCGTACGTAATTTATTCAACAAACTAAATAGATAAAGCAACTAAGCAAAGCCTTTTTGCTAACTTTAGATCCGTGAAAGCGTTTTCTCATATTTTCCGGTGTCAGTTCGTTGCCGCGAGCATTGCCCTGAAACTAATATCGTGGCCACGTGTAGCCAAAACATGCTTCGACGTATAAATATAACCGTACGTCGTTACCTTCATATGAGTAAACATACGTAGTTCTTCTCCAAATATCGTTTTTTCTAGCTAAGTGGTACCTGTGGGAAAAATGTTTGGACTTTGTAGTAAATGTTGTGATCGAGTGTTATGGGGACTAAATTATGTGTGACAGAATCGTGATCTGACAAAACTTCAATGTTGTTTTCATTACGTTTTCTGCTTTTTCAACAATCGTATGAAATTTTAATCTCATGAATGCCATGTGGAATTAAGGTTGTCACTTACTTATTAACCTGGCACCCAACCAGCACTGCCTCGCTTCGCATAACAGGTTCAGTTGAAAACCAGTGTCAGGCACTAGTTTCCTGGTATTTATGATGAACTGGACCTATTTGGCACAGTCGCTAGACACATAGCATCTATGAACCTTTTTGTATTTTTCCTTGTTGAATTGTGTTTGGCATATATTCAGAGATGAATCTAAGCGAGACAGTTGGAAGCATTTCACCGTAATACGTGGGACACTCAGAAAGTTTTGCGAAACTAAAAAAAATTGTTCTATACGTACATATATTTTTATCAAATCTTTTCAAAGTACTTTCCACCAGCCTCTATACAAAGATTCATGCGCCTAAACCAGTTTTCAAAACACTTTTTCCAGTCCGCCGCAGACACCTCGTTTACAGCCTGCTCGAACGCAGCCAGCGCATCTTCCGGCGACGAAAATTGTATCCCTTTGAGCTGATTTTTTATTTTTGGGAATAAAAAGAAGTCACACGGTGCTAGATCAGGGCTGTAAGGAGGGTGACCCAGGAGTTTGACTGGCGTGCTGTCCAGGAAGTCCCTCGTTTTGAGTGCGGTGTGCGCAGGTGCATTGTCGTGGTGGAGCAGTAGCCCGCGGAGCCCTGTGTTTGGTCGCTTGTTGCTTATAACAGAGAAAACTTCTGGCAAACATTTGGTAGTATACCATTCGGCATTAATGCTTCTTTGATCCCGTAAGGGAATTGATACCAAGTGGCCAGTCAAATTAAAAAAGCTAGCGATCAAAATCTTACCCCCGCTTCTAGATCGCTTCACTTTGGTAGGCGTTGGCTCATTTTGAAACACCCAAACAGTCGACTGGCGCTTGGTTTCTGGGTCGTATTGATAAATCCAGGACTCATCACCTGTAACGATGTCGTAAACACGCCGAGACGAGCCTGCTTCAAATTTGTTAAGCATATCACGGCACCATTCCACCCGGGCCTGCTTCTGAGCATCGGTGAGGTTGTGCGGCACCCAGCGTGATACTATCCTCCTCAGCGAAGATGGCTGTGTAGAATCTCGTGAACGCTTCCCGATCCAATCTTCAATATGTGTTGAATCTCCTGATATGTAATTCGCCTATTGTCTTGGATTAAATTTTTCACTGCTAGCACGTTTTCTTCGGTAACAGCCGTCAAAGGGCGACCGCTTCTTTCGTCATCCCCCAAAGTTGGTCGACCGCGCTTGAATTCGTTATACCAACGATACACGGTTGCCTTGGAAGGGCCTTCATCCATGAATGCCATTTGAAGTCTATCGTACGATTCATCCGGTTTCAGGCGACACTTGAAATCGTATAAAATCATAGCTCTAAAATGTTCCCGGCGCAGATCCATATTTCAGTGAGACACAATACTTTGAATTAACTCGCAAAAAATGTGGAGGGAAATTTTGAAATTGGAACTTACTTATTTTTACTTATAAATAATCATATTTTCGAAAAACATTATAACTGGCCAGTCTCCCATATATAAAAACTTTTTTTCGCAATACTTTCTGAGGGGCCTGGTATAAACCAGTTCAGAGTTCACCTGTTAAAAAATAGTTTTTGCTCAATTCATAAGTTTCAATTGACATTAATATTCTGGTAACTTTGTAAATCATTTTTATTTATAAAAACTTTTTGTTCTTGCTGTAGTAAGTCTCAATCATTCCCAAGTTATACCAGACGTCTAACTTAAACCCTAAAGTCAGTGCAACAGTCTCTAAGGATCGGATTTCAAAACTTTCTCAATTGATTTAAGGTAGTATTGAACTTGTGTTTTGATCCCACTTGACTTGAGTTTGATGTGAAACTGTAATTGGTCGTCGTAAAAGCGGTGATTATTTGTAAATCTTGTTTTATTTGATTGCAAAAAGCAATTGAAGGGCGATGGACAAATAAAATAACTCGAAATGATGCTTAATCATCGTTTCTTTTATGTCCACTAAGTACTAACCACTAACCATTGACGATCTAACTTTTAACCATTCACTAACTACTAACCTTTCACTAAATACTAACCATTAACTAACTAACTTCTAACCATTCACTAACTACTAACCATTAACTAACTTCTCCCCATTCACTAACTACTAACCATTAACTAACTAACTTCTAGTCATTCACTAACTACTAACCATGAACTAACTAACTTCTAACCATTCAATAACTACTAACCATTAACTAACTAACTTCTAACCATTCACTAGCTACTAACCATTAACTAACTAGTTAGTTAGTTAGTTAGAAGTTTCTAACGATTCACTAACTACTAACCATTAACCAACTAACAACTGTTTGAGCAGGATGTCAAAATTATTAAGGAAATAGAAAACGGCTGTATGATTTTATTCACTTGTGTGTGGTCTTTTCTCCATACAATCGCTCTCGACGGTTTTCTTTCTGGTTTATAATCCCAGAGCAATGATTTTTTAGCATAATATAAATAAAAGCTTTTTCTATACGAAACATAGGGGATGTTTCGTTTTTGTTGATAAATTATTTCTAGAAGCCCTAAAAAATCTCAAAATCACCTATTTAGGTCGCTGTCTACAGAGGCCTAGTGTATAAATTTGACAACTATTAATAAAAAAGGAAAAACACAGGGACACAGTACATATTCTTCTTATTCAGTTAATGAAATTTCTCTTAAATTGGTCCAGTTTCGGAGGAGCAAATATTCGAGGGCCGAACCTCGAATTACGACTTTACTGAAGCTATTCAGTTGGAGCTACAGTTGTCCTTATCGCACTTATTAGAAGCCAATCGCTCGCAAGGCGACAGCGATAGTTTCTCATAACATAATCAGCCCATTACTGTCCCACTGCTGGGCACGGGCCTCTTCACAGTATGAGAAGGTTAAGGCCTTAGTCCACCACGCTGGCCTAGTGCGGGTTGGTGGACTACACACACCATGGAGAACTGTATGGAGCACTCTCTGGTTTGCAGGTTTCCTCAAAATGTTTTCCTTCACCATTAAAGCAAGTGATAATCAAATTCTGATCTGCACATGAATCTGAAAAGTCAGAGGTGCGGGCCGGGATCGAACTCGCACCCTCTTGCATGGAAGGCAAGCGTTCAACCACTAGGCTTAGACTGCTGCTGATAGTTTCTCAAATACCTAAATTTCAAAAGTCTCTCTGCCCTCATTTCCTCTCAAACTCTAAAACAACTCCTATTATCTATTTTCATACGACTAATAATACGTATTGTTAGACATGAATAAATCGGGTTGTTCCGTATTCATCCTATGACGTCTCATCCCAAGAGATTAATATTCTTTACTCATCCCAAACTGTATTCCTAACTCACCCCACGACTTTATTTTATTATCTCATCCCAAATGAGTTCCATACTCATCACAAAGCAAAAATTACCAAAAAACAAGCATATCGTATCATTAAATATTGTCCGTCCGTTATTCAGGTTATCAAGCACCTACTTGGTAATTAATAAAGCGCTTACGTACAATATATCGTGATTGTTCCACTGTCCCACAATTGGTGTATTCACCTCACAAAATGGATTTACGAGTGCCTATGTCCCTTTTTGGGTTAGGTTAGTCCGTCAGTATATTTGTGGACTATAAATTTTATCCATCTTGCTTAGTGATTTTTATATGAATTGGATTGATTGATTGATATGAAAAAAGGTACCCGAGAGCCTTTTACTTATAATAATAATAATAATAATAAAATGTTTATTTTCATAAAATATCTTTACAGAAAAAAAAGGTAACGTTGGTTGGTTGGTTGGTTGGTGGTTGGTTGGTGGTAGGTGGTTATCCCACGTAAAACAGTATAGTGCGATTATTGAGGAGCTGTGGTGTTGAAATTTACGATAGCACGCCTTTGTTTTGCCATGGGGATCCTCTTCAGGGGGCCTCTTCATGAACGCACTCCGCCCGTGGACGATGGAGCCAGTGTTGGTCTCTTTCTCTTACCGACTAAAACCACCACGGTGTTCCTTCAACTACCTTTGGCCGGGGCGTGGGAACCCTTTGTATTCGCATAACCACCCCCACCAGGTCCCGGCTCACCACAAGCAGACGAGCCCTTTCTCTCCGTACAGCCTAGCGTTGGCCAAACCGTCCCCGGTGGCGCACACGGAACGCTGAGCGCCACCTCACGGGCCACGTCATGACGCAGCTAACACGCCCATGTCACGGTCACGCCAGCCTCGCCAGCCTCGCAAGCCTCGCCAGCGACGCTAACAACGCCAGCAACACACGCCATATTGGCCCAGATCGAGCCCCTCCCGTGCTCGAATATTCGCCACGGGCAGTAAGATCCCTCGGTTCGAAGAAGAGTTATTGCCCGTGCCCAGGGTGCACCGGCCCAACAACTGCTGACAAGACGTATCAAGAAGGACCAGCAGCCGTCAGGCACACGAGGAGGTTTTCTGGCCCAGCACCCCACATTCTCCATATAATATTATGTAAAACACTGGTAGCATAAGCAAACATAACACTCATCTATGTTTCTGATAGATACTTCTTACATAATATTATGTTTAAATATACGATCCAGGGACTGTATTCACATAACACTCGTATCTATGTTACTGCCAGTAGCACACTTTTAGCTCCAATATAAGCGGTGATTTGCGTTTTTATTCAGCGCGCGATTTTTCAGGTTTTAGGTTTGGCGGTCACCCGGTTCGGTTATTGAATTTACAATGTATTGGGGCCGGTTGGGCCGGATGATTCGCAAACTAATATACGATACCGAATTTGTTACATTGAGTGTTTTTGGTAAAAAAAAAATCGTCACCGTATGTAAAGTACATACAATGTACGGTCTGTTTTTTCTCTCTTGTCGCATACAATCTTGGCACGTCTCTTTAATCAAATAACTACTGACTGATAAAATATAATTACTAGTTTTGCATATATAATCAGGTTAAAAATGTTGTTTAGTGTGTGAAATTGTTAACATAATGTCTTTTAATAATTAGTATTAACGAATTACATTAAAAAAGCCTCCACGAGTGACGATATTTGAATTGATCGTCCGTGGCACCCTGAGCTGTCAGCCCTGCTACCAACCTGCTGACTGGCTAATCTTTTGCCCACGGCATGAGCTATTATCATTATGTAGCTCATGTCGACACGATAGAAGAAGAAGATTAAAAATACATGCCCAGATTGTTTATATTAAATAGGACAAGTAAGAAAAAACGTAATTTACACAGGTTAGGTTGTATATTTTTGTGGAAGGTAGTTTGTTTTCAAAGTTCGAAGTTTTGAAGTTCTTATTCAATTTTAAAACGTTATAAATCTATTTACACCCGTCCTAAATATAAATAGTCCATCGTTTCTTAATTAGGGGGTTGTACCACGGGGGGAGGGGGGAAATTTCGCGTCTGGCTAAATTTCTTGTAACTCTTCTTCTTCCGGGCACTTATAACCCTAACACCTTTAAAGCTGGAGTGAATCGGCACCTAATAGGTTTGCTCGCTCCATCGTCGACCACATCCTGACAAAGCTGTCTAGATTGTGGTCAAGAGCAGATAAAAAAAAGGAAAAAAAAAAGGAAAAAAAAAAAAGGAAAAAGGTGTTATTTACATTCTTTGTCGCGTTAGTAACATAAAACTTTGATATCGATTAAGATATAATGTGGAGGTTGCAAGATATTTACTATTTTTTTAGTTTTGCAGGGGGTCACTACAAAAACGGTTGAGAAACGTTGGATAGATGGTCCATAGTTGGTCCTATGGAGAAGAGTCAGCAAGAAACTCCATGAATACACTTTTAAAATTATAAATAACACTATGTTTTGTTACAATGTTGTAGAAAAATGTGTGTATTAATGAGATAAATTCACCAAAGTCAAATAAATGATTAATGAAAATGGTTATGGTCCATTAGCAAGCTCTGTCAGTGTTTGTTTCGTTTGTGTACTTGATGAAGATAACTTTCAATTGCTCCACACACAGACATAATAAAAAATACTATGTCTGTGGCCCCATATTAAATCATCGTGGAATTAAGTTAAATGTAAATGTAGCAGCCCCAACAATAATGCCAATTATTCAGAACACATTTTAATAGAAAAAACAAATAATTTAATTCGACCTTACTTTATACATTTGTTAATCAAGTAACTAATTATGAAATATCTTGCTATTAAAAATGTTTAACAGAGAAAAACCTAATACAGATATTTGCAAGTCAAGCTGAAGAAAAAAGGACCGCATTGAGTTTTTGCGTATTCTGACTAAATCCTCAAAGACAAATCGTTCTTAGGCGTAAAGGGATTGTATGTACATGAAGAACATACAAAAACGGTCTTTAAATATCGCAATAATATGTTACTGGATCAACTTGACCTAAATAAACAAAACCTTTATTACTGTATGTTAAATCATAAAAAAATCATCTAAAAAAAGATACTGCAATAAAATGTACTAGCATAAAACCGACAGTAAAAATATTAAATATATGATTTCAAAAAAAAAAAAAAAAAACTTTTTGAAAAAGAATTTCATTTGATTGTATACCTATTAAAAGTCATGACACTAAGTGTACTGTGACACATCTCTGCCAACCACTTCACATATACCTACCTAATTTATTACTTCATTAAGCGTCCGATCGACTCCTGGGAGTCTAAGGCGGATGGAGTCCCTAACGGGATTCTCTGCCACCCGCCCGGTTAAGCAGTTAGGGTACCTATTTTTGGGTAAAATTCAGTGAGAGTCCATTCGAAAAAAAAAAATCCTGGTTGTCTAAATTATATATTTTCTACTGTATGAAATTAACCCCACCGCCGCCGCGCCGCTTGAAAAGGTTAAAACTTCTCATTTCACGCATGAATTCAAAGAAAAAGTCGCACATGGTCCTCGCAAATGAACGGTCAAATACCGCCAGTCCGCCACCCCAGACAAACAACCATTCACTCGATTTGACAGGCATTAACTTTTCAATCTCACTACACAATACTTGGGGACAGACGTTCTTACAAACACACTGAAAGCAAAGATAAAGACACATCTAGACAAAAAACTTTCATAAAAAATCCCAGTTTAAAGTGATCATAAATTGAATGTTCGTTCAAGAGTGAACTGAAGTTTAGTTCAACTAATCATGGAGTATCGCTCAAGTATTTGGGCACGCTGAGTGAATATATTAGTATTATTAGTCCTTGTCTGGCAGGGGTTCCAAACCCCTCTTAGGGGATCAATCAAAGTGTCTCCAGGTGTTGATTTTGTGAAGGATGCTAAGTGATTTTAAAAGGGAACGTATTTTTTTTTGTATTGGTAGTGAAAAGTGTTTTGTTTTGATTTGCAGCTGTACGGAGTGTGAAAATTAAATGCGATCGCATTAAACGGAAAATGCATTCGCATAAAAATCGCGCTAAGTCCTTTTCTGGCAGGGGTTCCAAACCCCTCTTAGGCGAGCGATCAAAGTGTCTCCAGGTGTTGATTTTGTAGTTATTTCGCCTAAATTTTGTGAAGGATGCTAAGTGATACAATACAAATACTCTTTATTGCACAACATAAAAACCATGATAAATATAAACTAGGTATAAGTGTACAATTGGCGGTCTTATCGCTCCACGGCGATCTCTTCTAGACAACCATTGAATGGACTGGAATGTCATGGAACAAACACACAGTAAAAGTGATCTTAAAAGTGAACGAAAATATTGTGTATCGGTAGTGGACTGTGTTTGGTTTTTATTTATGATTACAGCACTTAAACCATGGAGCGAGAAATTGTATGCAATCGCATAAAACGGAAAATGCATTCGCATAAAAATCACGCTAACGCTCTGTCATCATCATCATCATTACAGCCGAAAGTCGTCCACTACTGGACATAGGCCTCCCCCAATTAAGGGGGGGGTATGCCATAATCGCCACGCATGGCAGGCGGGTTAGCGATCGCAGTTGGTTGGTTAAATACTCTGTATCCTCCTCTAATTTGCACTTTAGTACTGCAAGTACTTTGCAGTTACAGGCTTAGAAATATGTTAAATTTAAAACAGGTCAGCCACTTTTTTCGGATGAATGCTTCATAAATTTCAATGTTAAGCCAGTCCCCTTCCTTAACCTTTGATGGCGTTCGTTATCTCGTTAATCCAACCTTTTTTTATCTTGATGAATGGGGTAACAAATCACTTGTTACAAATGAACGAGTATCACTGCCGATAACATTTTATTAAAAAAGTTTATCAACTGAAACTGCCTGAAGATTGTCGTTCTACATAATCATGAAAATAATGAAAATATTTTTAAAAGCTAATCTGAAATAGCCTGCAAGGACAGAGTTTGTAAATGTGTAATTTCATTCGTCAATTTAGGCAACAAAAAGCAATTCGGCTTACCCAATTTAGGCGACATACTATCTCTATTACGACACGTCGATCAAATATCGACAGGCAATCGATCATATCGCATCAAAAGGGTTAGGCTCGCCTATGTGTGCATACAGGCATCGTAAAACGTATGCAAGTGTGTGTGCATTGGAACGCAACACTAGACTGCGTCGTATCGAGCGGCTTGCGGTCAACGACCCCACTGCACTGTGCTTTCAGGCGAAAACGTGCTCTAATTTATGCTGACTGTGGAAAATATGGATTTATGGCGCGAAAAAAATCGTGTGGAAGCGATAAAACTGAGTCAGCTAGCGAATTTGGTATTCAATGTTAATATAGTTTTAAGAGATTGTATTTGATGTGAATACTTTATCTCGCATCGCATTTTGAAACTGTTATATTCTTGTATGAGTATGCTTGTTGCTGGGTTTCAATTATTTAATACGACTAGTATTTCAGTATGGCATCCAGTACCAAATGAAATAAGTAAGCTTTACGGATAGTTTGCTGGCAGTTCATTTGTGTTCATGTTTTTACTAAGAAAAAATCTTGTCAGGACAAAAAGGAAAATATTGCGTTACATGGAATGCTTGTCCATTTATTTAGTCAATTATTTCCTCGCAGTGTTGAGGAGAGAATCCTTGAATTAGATTCATTAGCTGTAAACACAGACCAGTAAGCTTCAAGACGCTGCATTAACAAAGTTTTGCATGAGAACACAGTCGTAAAATGTTGGCGGGGAAAAGGGGGCGGATGTCGCGTTATGATTGGTCGGCTCAAACGTCGGTAGTATGATTGGTGCCACTCACTGACGGACTGACATTGGTGGCGGGGCGTATGATATATTTATTTTACTTATAATATATACATGCTGAAATTTTCATCGCTTAATTCCCGATAAGAAAAACAAGAAAATAATAATAATTAAATTAATTAATATTATTTAAATTGAATTGAATTGAAAGTGGTCATTGTACTCATCATTATAAACAACTTTTACTATGGGACCAACCCCGAAATCGCGAAAATAAAATCTGTTGGTTCATTTGTGTTCACTTAAATCGATAAAATGTAGGGACCACCTGTTTTTTTTTTTTCATGGTTGGTCCTATAGTAAAAGTTGTTTTTAATGATTAGTACAATGACCCCTTTTCGGGAATTAAGCGATTAAAATTTCAGCATGGATATATATTTACTCAACTGCACTTACCTGTAACCATCTCCAGATGTAATCAATGTAACTCCCTGTGGATTCAATTAATGAGAGCGCTGGTACCCATAACACAAGTTAAGTCTTACATTGGGTACCAAAGTTCAAACAAACACTTCGTACCGAGAAATTGTATAACTACTTATAGTGCTATTTAACACACTGGACCTTTTGTTGTCTTTAATAAATGAATAATAATAATAATTTGTAAGTGTTTACTGTACACCATTTATGTGAAATAAAAAAATATTTATTTATTTTATTTTTCTATATTGATATTTTACAAAAAGGAGTAATGCAGAAAATGGCACCATTTCTGCTTTATAAACAACAAAAAAGCAAAACTGTTCATTTCTACCAAATCCCCCAGATGCTTACAACAGCTAAAAAGTCTCATAGTTTAGTATCGGTTTATATTAAATGAACTCCACAGGTCAGGAACCTCTGGTTTTCAAACTACCGCACTAAAGGTAGCATTATTTAAAACTTGTGCTTTTCACTTCTGTCTCCGATTGTACAAACTTCGGTTCCGCTTAGTTAAGTTAAGCAGTTAGCTCGTTAATTGAGTCTTAGGGTGTGAACAGCCAAGAGATGGAAGAAAACCACACGAACCAATGTGAACCTTAGGAGTTTAATGTAAGGTTCAATTTGCAACAAGTTCGCCTCAAAAGGTTAACAACAACTTTTTCTATTTATTATTTCCAACTGTTCCCTTATTGTTGGCAGATATAAATCTGTAACTTTATTCTGAAGAATAAAAACGCTGTGTTAGTGTAAGTTCAAAATTGAGACTTTTATAATAAAAAGTCAGTACAAAAGGCAATTCTTTTAAGGATGGATAGTTGAAAAGATTTTATCTAAACATAAAAGAAAAGTGCATGTGGTGTCTTTTATTTACGTCGCCATTGTTTCTTAATTTCTATAAAAGTGTTTGATACACAATACCTCAGTAACGTACTGCATTCGTTTTAACACTGAACTTCACAGTCTCGGTGGTGACTTTTTATTTGTTTGTTCAGAGCATTTCTTCTGACATCCATATTTTCAAAACATTAATAAGTTTTGTTTCTTGATTATTACTTGCTTTAACGGTGAAGGAAAACGTAAAGAAACCTGCACACCTGAGAGTGCTCCATACAATTCTCAATGGTGTGTGAAGTCCGCCAACCCGCACTAGGCCAGCGTGGTAGACTAAGACCTACACCTTCTCATACTAAGAAGAGGCCCGTGCCCAGCAGTGGGACAGTAATAAAAAAAAAATCTTTATAATAAAACAAAGTTTAACCGGATTAAATCGCGTATATTATTTAAATTGGTTTTCCTGACGTTTCGAAAGCTTTGCAGCATTTCGTGGTCGCAAGTAGACTAATATGGCGTCTTTACAGATATTTCTAAAAAAATATTTTTCAATACAATTGCTCGTAAAGTGGCTCTTATTGCACCGCTTTTAGGTTCATAATGTAGCTTATAACGCACGCGTGCTTTTTACATTATATTATTGCACTAGTGCTTTTTACTTTACAGTTTATTTTTAAATCGTAGCAAAGAGTTTTTATGCCTGAACTAAATAAAAATTTTTTGGGAATAAATCAACTGTATTAATTAAAATATGATAAATAAAATTTCATTTCATCAAAATTTTTTTTTTTGTCAACAAATTTGCATTAATTTGTGTTATCAATAAAAAATATCTATTTATTATAATTTTAATATTAGGTTGTTTGGCGGTTTCCTTCGACCACCTGCGCGTGCATAGCTGTCACCGTGCGATTACAGTAATGTAATCCGCGCGCCATTTTTCACAAATTCAATGTTTGTCTAAAATATGTATTTATATGTTTTTTCCTCGCAAGTGTGTTGAAAAACGTCGTATGACACGCGTGAGCATTGACTATTATACTCTCGGCTCCATTACGCCCTCGCCTTCGGCTCGGGCTGCAATCCAGCCTCGAGTATAATAGTCAACTTAGCTCACTTGTATCATAATGTACTATTAATCTACCGTACAATATTATTAATTAAAATCATTTCGATGCACGCAGTAATCACTCACAATATCATTATCTTTTACAGTGTTGCGTGCTGTTTGGGACTTGATTATTTTTTGGTAGCCCACCTGTTTGGAACCCAGTCCTAAAAATAATCAAGTAAACATCCTAATTTTAATTCCAATAGCCTCACGGAGCATTTTTTTATTAAATTATCACTATGATAAATAATTAAAATTAGTACAAAAGTACCACTTAAACCTCCTGGGTTTGACTGTGGCACTTACAATTCATCCTCATTCTAGGTACATATCGGTTTTCTTCGCCAGAACCTAAGAAATTATTAATGAAATCTTTATTTCAGATCGCAAGTAGTTCACAAGTAGTTAATATAGTGTTAGTAGAAACAAAACCTAAAACCTAATGTTATTATGTTAGCCTGAAGTGCCCCACTGCAGGGCAAAGGCTCCCATACTCTCCTTCCAATTCTCCCTGGTTGTTGCTGCAAGAGTCCAGTCCTTTTGGAAGGAGTCCAGCTCATCTCGCCATCTCCGTCTGGGTCTGCCGCGTTGACGTCTGCTATGTAAAGGGATCCATTGAGTTGTCAGTTTGGCCCAGTGGTCGTCTGACATGCGGCAGATATGTCCAGCCCAGTTCCACTTTAGAGTGGCAGCCTTCCGGGTGACGTCAGCTATTTTTGTTCTGGAACTGATCGTTGTGTTCCTTATCCGGTCTATAAGTTTTATGCCCAAAACACTCCATTTCATAGCTCTTTGACAAACCTCGAGCGTGGACCTCAGTTGATTTGTCAAAGACCATATTTGGGATCCATATGTGAGGATGGGAAGAATGCACACGTCCATGAGTAATGGTTAGTAACTTAAAATTAATAAATGTTGCCGAAGATAAAACTGGATATAGTTCGCACTAGACGTGTAAAGCCCTAACTAGTGTCGCAACATTGGACAATCCCACTTGTCGCACAATGCGCTTAGGATGTTGTGGGAACTGGAACGCATTCTGGGGACAATAATGGACTGGTTATGTTTTGTGATGTTCGTCTTGCATCATGTTTTTTAATATCAGAAACAGTTAAAGATTTCGAATTAAAAAACGAGTGTGCTTTAGAGCACACGACTGAAGTAAAACTTCACTAACTTATATCTCCCTCAATACTATTTCAATTAGAACAAAGGAATGGCGGCGCGGCGCGCGTACATCTGCCGCCGCTGTGTCGTGGCAGTACCACGCCTCGCTCCCCGCATCCTGCACTACCCCCTCCGTTCGCCTCACTTTTCGTAACGCATTCACCAGCTTACCCCAAGTCAAGCGTGCATAAAGAAGTTTTACTTCAAAAACTTTATAGTAGTCGTTCCAGAATTTATTTCTGCTGATCATTACATTTTTCGGTGGCGAGGTTACCTAAAGTCAACAAAATCGCAAATCTTTAAAAAAAGAGATCCCTTAACTTTCTTCTTCTTACAACACAAGGTGGTTTCATCCCTTCCTGATGAACCAAAAAGTTGTCAATAAAATCTCATGTTCAACAAAACCTGATCAATTTTATTACGAGTTCGAAGCGCCACAAAATAAAAAGGTTCTGGTAAATGCCAAAAAGTTTTTGGCGTGGCTTAAATACTTTCAAAGTGAAATTGAATGCGTAACTCCTGAACTGTTTCATGGATATAAGGTTTTTACACTCACAGGCTTTTAAAGCCGAAGTTTTAATAAAATCCAAGTGCATTGTATTTTTTGAGATAAAGTCAACGGACAACGTTGTGACCTCAGACTAAAAGAATAATTTAATTGACGGAGCGTGTAGCGCTTCGTCTATTAAATATTCCACACGCAGTGTTCGCGAGCCGCGATTGAGAGCGTGCGTCTAATCCTCAGAGTGGTGATTCAGAGATTGAAACTTACGCATATGCTACAGAAAACGCTATCGAATGCGTCGATTTTCATTCATAAATCGGTAGTTCTGGCTCGTTTCCGCCAGGGGCGCTACTGATTTGTGATTAAAAGTCAATGCAATCGAACCAAAACAATAAGATTGACGCTCCTAATCGCGACACAAACATGAACACTGTAGGCGGAATCGTAGGTTGTCCTTTGCTATTTAGTATTCCTTCTTCTGGCTTCAGACGCTAGTTTTGCGCGCTCCGTCTATTATTTTGGTCTAAGGTCGCGACCTTCAAGTTTCCTAGGACGAAAAAAGTAAAAGCTTTTTTGTCCAAGCAATGGACGGTTTTATACGTTTTTAAGAAACTTAATGACCTTTTATTCTAGGTTTATGAAGTGAAAATAAACAAGAAACTGCGTACGGAACACGCGTCTACCTTGCTTGATTTTTGGTATAGTCGACCGCACGTTATTGGTAACAGTTTGACCTTGACAGCGTCTTTATTTGGAAGCAGTAAGAACGTTTTCATAATTTAAATGTACGATAAAAAAGTATAAAGTATAAAAAAAATATTTGAGCAGAAAGACACACTAACAAAACAAAAAAACCGGCCAAGAGCATGTCGGGCCATGCTCAGTATTATAGGGTTCCTTAAGTAGGTGTACAAACGAATCAAATCGAATATTAATCATGGCTATTTTAGTTTTTGCAATAATCGGCAGCATTCGCGACTCAGAGCGTGTTGTTAGTAGCGCCATCTAGCGATGAATTCAAGAAGCCAAATTTAAGAAGTCTGATTGATGTCAAAGTTACTTTTTGTGATTTTTTCAAATAGAAAGTAGCTAAAGGAGCATTATTTGCCATGATAATTTTTCTCTAAGGCCAATGACCTTTGAACTAGGACGTTTTAAGTATTTTTCGGTTTTCTGTCTATAACTCAAAAAATTATAATCACATTATACTCGAAATAATTTTAAAAGAGAGTTTTCACAAAGGTCTATCAATGTGGAAGATTATAAGTTTCTACGTTGCATAGTTTAGAAATGGCAGGGGGGGGGACACATTGCAAGCCACTTTGGCGGGCTATATTTCGCAGATGGTACACCTGATAAAAAAGTGGTGTATGAAACATTACCTTCATTTTAGTAGACCTATTCAATGATATCCCACACGATGGGGTGCAGTGAAAAAAATTATTTTTTCCCCATTTCACATGTATGGGCGCCACCCCTAAAGAACGTAAAAACTATTTTTTTATTCTTTTAAAATTGAGATCTATATGCAGACTATTTTTTAACAAAATTTCATTTACTTATGTTTATAATTGTAGAAGTTATTAAGCTGTAAAGGATTAGGACAGACGGACAGACGGACAGACGGACAGACGGACAGACGGACAGACGGACAGACGGACAGACGGACGGACATGACGAAACTATAAGGGTTCCTTGTAGGACTTCGGAACCCTAAAAAGAAAACGATGGTAGCTGCAGAAGTATAAACTGCAGCGCAGCTACCAACGCCCTTATCAAGATACAAGTGGTATAATATTCCGTGCATAACAACAAGTGAGTTAAATATAAAAAGTAAAAATTTACAATATATATATACAAAACACAAACTACTGACGTACGGTCGACTGTATATACATTTTAAATAAAAACTTTTTAACAAAAAATAAAACCGACTTCAAAAACCTTAACTAAAAAGTAAAAAATAATCATTGTATGTATTTTAATATCTTAACATAAACCAACATTTTAAAGGCGGCGCGTGATTGACCCTTTGCGTCATGTAAATTTAATGTACAGTTGAGCGCATATCTATAGTAAAAAACAGTCTATGTGAACGTACATGAAAATCACGCGCCGCCTTCAAAATGTTGGTTTATGTTAAGATTTTAAAATTCATACAATGATTATTTTTTACTTTTTAGTTAAGGTTTTTGAAGTCGGTTTTATTGTTTGTTAAAAAGTTTTTATTTCATACTTTTTAGTTGATAATTGCGAGAGTTGATTCATAAATGTTTATATAACCAGTTATATATTTTTATTAACCTTTGCTATCCCACTGCTGGGCAAAGTCTCGCTCATGTTCTTCCAAACCTCCAATCACTATCGTGAAAAAAAAACACGCATATCGACCAAGAATTCTCAGAAAAACGTACCAATGAGCAGATCATCTAGATAAGCGAAGCTAAAATAAACCGATTTATTGAAGCTGGTTAGAAAACTGCAGTCAATAAAATTTATATGGGACCACCGCGCGGGCTTCCTCTACCAAATAAAAAAACAACCACGTAAATCGGCCCATAAATCTCGGAGTAAACCCGCGGAATACATAACCTCCTCCTTTTTTGAAGTCGGTTAAAAAACTACCGAATTTTATGTAGTCTTGGTTTTACAGACAATCTCCTTCAATTCTTTTTTTCTTTGTTATGCAAACATGAAGTGTAAACACCCTATAATCGCAGCGCTTGCTTTTTCTTCGGAAAGATTTTATCAATTTTCAGCCAGCAAAATATGCACATAGCCCTGAGATGCAACCTCTGTCATTACTCACAGGGGATCAAAATATTTGAGAGCAAAATAAAATGCATTTATATACCTATCATTATTTGTAAAGATTGGTATATAAAGATTGTAAGAGGGCACATGGCCAAGTAACAACCGCGTGGATTGTACGGTCTGCAAGGTTAAGCTGCACTGGCCGCGGTCAGTCTGTGGATGTCTGTCCATTGTCCTGTTTATGTAACATTACCTTGTTTGTTTATTATGTCTATGTCGTAATGGACATTGTTCTGTGTCGCCGAAACTAACGAAAGTAGTTTATCTTTACCGTGATAAATCTTTGTCGGAACGATGTAGGCAGTCTTTGTAACTGGGAGCAAAAAGTAGATAGATAATGGTCTCGTTATGGACGTAAAAATGTAGGAAAGAATAATTAGATTTGCAAATATTGTAGGTTATTTTGTTATTCTCATCCCTCGTCTCGTTCTACCGTGAAACTTAAATTCTGATGTTGGGCCTCTTAAGATTACCTTATACCTTATTTCGCGATCACTAAACGTTATAATAAAACAAGTCACGCTTTCGAAACGTCAGGAAAACCAATTTAAATAATATATGCTATGTAATCCAGTTAAACTTGTTTTATTGTAATGTCTTGTAAGAATTCGGTAAAGTCTGTACTGACTTCGAAACCCTACCCTGAGCGTAGTCAGATACACACTTGGCCGGTTTCATTAACTATATTTTAAACCTCCTCGTTCGGTTCCTGGTTATATTCTCTTTGGTTTCTTGTTCCATTCGACTAAATCGCACCGAAAAAATAAAGTTTTGTTATGAGTAGCAGAAATTATAGCTGCTAGAAACATAAAATAGGCGACTAATAAAATGACTGGTCCATGTGGTGCCGGACGTAAAGAATTGCACCACCCTCTTTCTTCTCATGGGTGTCGTAAAAGGCGACTAAGGGGTTCACAAGAGGATGGGCAGCAGCGTTCTCTGAGTATTTAAACAACCAACTAAGATCGCCAACCCGCCTGCCAAGCGTGGCGATTATGGCATATCCCCTCCCTTTGGGGGAGGCCTTTGTCCAGCAGTGGACGTCTTTCGGCTGAACTGATGATGATGATGAATAAACTGACGCTACTAGTAGCTAACTAGTTTGAGATGTGGCAGTAAATCAGTTTAGCTATTTAATAAAAAAAAATGGTTTTTCTATTAATTAAAATTTGGCAATCTTTTAAGTAGCTAAACTAGTACAGCTATTTTTTACAGTGCGGTCTGAGTAATGTATGAAAAAGTTTTATAAAATTAATAATTTTCTTAGCATCCTTGCAACCTATAAAAACCTCTTTAAATATATCGGATTAATAATGTGTGTGTAGAACCTTAAATATTAAATATTAATAAACATCGTTACTTTTGGAGGCCCTTTTAATGCACTCCATTTTGTTGAATGACAGTGTATCATAAAAACAGACCAGGTTCGTTCAAAAATACATGGACTAATTTATGAACTGAATTTATAATTTCACTTTCTGTCTCTCTAGTTTATTAACTTTTATTATGAAAGTATGATTCATGGAACAAAGATATAACTTTACGAAGTAGGTTAATAAGTCCCACATAACATTGTTTTACGTAGGTGTAAAAAAACAGTTTGAAATTTCAATTCTGAGTCTTGTTATTTAAAGCTAAAGTTTGGTACTGTAATTTACTTAACAATTTACAATAAATATTTTGCAGAAAATTATTTTGATGTTGGTTAAAACATAGCAACTTAACATCATGTCTGTATTTCCACGAAGTGGTAGGCAGGGGTGGTATAGTACTCCCTTATTTTGCTAGTTATGTTATAAGTGCTATGTAATAATGTCCTCCCGGCCGAATTTCGGTCACGGCGGCCAATCTCAACGGAGATTAGCCATCTGCGCGGGACATATTATAGTGCACAAGTGTGTGCGCAAACACAGGTGCACTCTCTATTCCCTCACTCTCATAATCCGATGGGATGGCAATTCGGCACGACCGGAGAGAGATCAGGCGCAGGACCGACGGATTTACGTGCTCTCCGAGGCACGAAGGGGTATGTAGTAGGAGGCGGGCCTGCCTGCTATCATTAACCAGGCTCAAATTATAAGTAAGTATTTACAAGAAACCAAAGGTGAGTATATCACTCACCCTCAATTTGCCGGCGACATAGTAGTCAAGGCTGAGACCATGGAGGACCTCAGTACAATGCTCGATGACCTCAGTAGAGCTTCCGATAGAGTGGGTCTTAAAATGAATATGGACAAGGCAAAGGTTATGTCAAATTCCCATATAGCACCCATTCCCGTAAACATCGGAGAATCTAAACTCGAAGTTGTTGACGATTATGTATACCTAGAACAAACTGTCCAGCTAGGTAAGTCCAACTTCGAGAAAGAGGTCAATCGTCGAATCCGACTCGGTTGGGCAGAGTTCGGGAAGCTATGCAGTATCTTCTTTTCCAAAATACCGCACATGTCCTGCACTCATGGCTAGTCTCCGTTGAGATTGGCCGCCGTGACCGAATATTGGCCGAGATATGATATTACAGGTTTTTTTAAAATTAATATTTTGAATGAGTGAGTATTTAAATAATTGTGTATCAAAATGCTAAAATGTTCGTTTGAATTACCTAGCTTTCCATTTAATTTAATAAGACGTACTGTTTACTTAATTCCGCATTATAATTTGAGCTTCAATTTTCGTATACCCGAAAATTAATTATCTACCGCAGTTTCAGTTGTAATTGTTGTGCTTCAAAATAGCCATTTATAGCGAAGTTTGAACTTCGCTATAAATGGCTATTTTGATTATTATTTTTGAGTTTTTGATAAGGCTCTAGGCTCTAACATCAATACTCAGCTGGCGAGACAACCACCTACCTCAGATAGCTATGTCTGGTCACTGGTCAACCTACATACTCCTGACGGGTGATTGGCAGGAGTCACCGGTGCAAGACAAATGGTTCTGCGGTCAACGACCCGCTTGCTTGTACTGTGGAGACTTGAGGCTTTACTTACCTTTATAGGAGCTTGCTACTATATGCTGTGTGAAATCTCGTATCAAAAAGGAAATGCCCTTTTTTAGGGGACCAAACTTCTGACTTAGACTTTCGGGATTCTAAGACCGACAACATAACGTGCTCTCCAAGCCACGGAGGGGTCTTGATGTGTAATGAAACCCATCAAAGGAATGTCCGTGGCTAGCGTAGCTTAACTTCATAGATCTTGCAAGCTATGCTATTATTACTTAACCACTAGCCCTTTGGGTCTTAAGTGAACTATGCTAAGAATATACTTTTAGACAGCAGCATCCTTTTTTTGCTCTTGTACCATTTTATATTATAATTACAATCACATGTGACTTTCCATCTTCATGTCTCAGTTTGGCGAACCGACTTGCGGTACCATTTAGGCAACAGCCTAGGTAGTATTGCAGTTGTTATGGGCAAAGGTAACCACTTAACATCAGGTGGGCCTTTCGCTCGTTTCGCCACCCTATACTATAAAAAATAAAACTGTTGCTTTTGCACCCGTGAAATTCAGAAATAAACATCACTAGCCTATACCCATGACTTCGCCCGCGTGTATGTCGTTTATCGCGCATCCCTCGGGAACTGTTCATGTGTCCGGGATAAAAAGTAGTCTATATGTTAATCCGGGTTATGTTCTATGTCTATGCTAAATTTCATTAAAATTTATACAGTAGTTTTTGCGTGAAAGAGTAACAAACATTCATACATCCTCACAAACTTTCACGTTTATAATATTAGTAGGAAGTAGGATAGTAGGATATATACAACATGTATCAGAAATGCGTGGTCATATTTAAAGAGCTTAGTCAGGGGATGCTATCGAACAACTTTCATTATGGGACAAACCTTGAAATCGCGAAAAAAAACAGCTGATCCTTCCATTTTGTCGAGCGACATCGATGATTTAGGAGGGAACAGCTGATAGTTATTTCGCGATTTCTGGCTTGGTCCCAAAGTAAAAGTTGTTCTATGCTATGCCCTGAATGAGCTCTTGAAATATGACCACGCATTTCTGATACACGTTGTATAATATATGTATACAACGAGTATCAGAAATGCGTGGTCATATTTGAAGAGCTTATTCAGGGGATTTCCACGGAACGCTGCTGCCCATCCTCTGGTGAATCCCTTAGTCGCCTTTTAGGAAACCCATGAGAAGATATAGGGTGGTGCAATTCTTTACGTCTGGCATCACACAGAACACCTGGAAACTACCTAGTAACATTTAGTTATTGTGACTTATCTACCACATCCTTAGCTCTATTTACACTTTTCAGTTGTTAAATCAATTATACTTTCGAAAGCCTTAAACTTTACAAAGAAATACCTCAAAGGAGTGCTGATTGACGATTAAACTAGTTTAAAGTTAAATTTTATTGTGCCGAGTGTTTCTAACGGAAAGGTTTCGTGATGAAACTATTTGGTTTCAACAATTAATTTATGTTTGTTTTTGACTAAGTAAATAAATTGTTTCTATTATTTACGTTTATTAAATTAAGGTTAAGTTATTGGTGTTTTTTTAACTGGTACTGTTACTATTAGAAAAATAATTCTGACCCAAACTATTATGTTTGAGTCAAATTGAAAAATCGTTTTCATCTCGTTTTCGTTTTACTCTTTTACCTGTGTTTACAAATAAATACATTCTGTTCTATTCTCATTTCATTTATTTAATCAGAAACAATTTAAATTGTGTTTGGAATTATACAAATTAAAGATTAGATAAAAAGAACAAAAATCTAATTAATAATAATAATAAACACTTCACATTATCCATTTCATTATATACAATTAACATACCTAATTATCTCAAAAAAAATTACATTCTATACGTTTAATTTCATTATTACAATTCATCATTTGAATAAAAAGTTTTCTCCAATAGGAAAGCCTTAAGCTGTTTTTTAAACGTGCTTGAGTAAACCATACTTTTTAACTCTTTTGGCAGTCTGTTAAATATCTGCACAGCTTGATACTGCGGACTATGTTTTATTATTTCTAACTTGGTTTGAGGGTATGTATCGCTTTTCATACACATCTTTATCTCTCCTCTTTTTAAAACGTACTCAACTGTAAAATAATTTCACAACTATTTCGTCAAAATTTCTTTTTGGTAAAGAGTGGCCAAAGCTTGTAGCTTTGAAAGGTAAACTTTTTTCATTTCGAAACCAAACACAATCCACTTAGTGCCCAAAAGTCTTTCACCTACACAAGTAAAACTTAACAAAGTCTTGCAAAAATCGATGCTAAAAATCAAAACAAAAACATGTTAACGGATTTTATCTCTTCATAACATTACATAACACCCTTTGTAAAAAAGAAAAAGAAATATAAATATAAATCTAGAAGTTTGTTTTAGTCAGAAAAATAAAGAAGATGAAAATGAAGAATGCAAGATGAAGCAACGGGGATGCCTACAAAAATATACGACAGAGCTAGTCTCTAGTAGAAAGAACAAAATATTATTTGTCAATGCTCCAAAATGATTAAAATGGTTCACTTATGGAATTAGGTATGTCAGTCAAGAGTCTGTCTGTCAATATGCCACTTTCTTTTATTTCGCAGATAAGGTGGAAAAATTAGGGGCACTTATTTATTTTATTTGATTGTCTAGAGTCTAGACTGTCGTGTCGGTCTATAGACTGTTTAGTAATTCATTTTATTATTATTGATTTGTCTTAACTACTCCCGACACTTTTTTTATTCTAGAAATTAGATTTTGAATTTACTTGGTTAACATATCAGTACCATTGCAAGAAAATGTATATAGAAATTATCTTGATATTCCACAAGCTAAAAACTAGTTTTAAATACTATTGACGTTAATTAACAGAGATAACTTGTCTAACACGTACATTACACTCGTAAAAAGCAATAAATTAAATAACTTTATTTACTTTCAAGCAGAAAACTATTAAAGAAAGACGTTTGACCTTTATAAACTTCAGTTTGTTTTCACAAACTGTACCTTCTATCCACATCGTAGGTCTACAGAGACTCAACCATTTTACACCACATCTCCAACGTTTTTTCACCTTTAGAAAGCCGAGCTTTGACTTGGCAAGCACTGTCAAACACTCGGAATGCTCTGAATGAGGTCGTGAGTTTAAGGTCGCTATGAGTACGGCTTTCGACGTGCATATTTTAGGGTTAATGTGACGGGTTATTGAGTGTGTGACTGTTATTTTGATTAAAAAATTTCATAGTCAACTAAAACAGACATAGTCTATTGCTGAAACTTTCAAGTTCTATTTTAGTACTATTATTATTTATCTCTATGTAATTTTTTTACGCGAGAGCTATATCTATACTATAATAATACAATCATCATCATCATTTCAGCTGACAGACGTCCAACGCTGGACATAGGCGTTCCCCAAGGGGAGATATGCCATAATCGCCACGCTCGGTAGCAGGAGAAGAGATAAGGGTGGACTATTCTTTATGTCTGGCACCACACGGAACAATAATAATAAAATTAAGAGGATTTTTTGTTTGTTTGTTTGTAGTCGATAAACTCTGAAACTAATAAACCGATTTTAATAATTCTGTCACCGTTAGAAAGCTACTTTATCCAGAAGTAACATAGGCTATATTTTATTTCAGTACGCGAGCGAAGCTGCGGTCATAGTCTAGTAATTTATAATTTACCCTAGTTACATCGTTATTTTTGTAAGCGATATATTCATGTAATACCACAGTGTAATACATTTATAATTATCCGTCTTAAAATCCTCTTCGTATTTCGAAATGCCAATTCTACGAATTACTTTTAGTTCAAAAGGTAAAATTATGTTTTCCCAACTAATGCATAATAATATTAATTAAACATTCACTGAAATAACTAACTAAAAGTTTTTAGTTTAAGACCTATGTAAGACTTATGTTAAAGATAAAGATAAAGATAAAGATCATTTATTTGTCAAACATGCTTTTACATACAAATTAAAGCATGCAAGATATAAAATAAATTGAAGCACCTACATGTTTTGCCTATCAAGGCGTACAAATTTAAGTATTTTAACAAAGTAATTTAAATTAAATAATGAATCTCTATAAATTTCAAAATAATCAATTATTTAATAATTCAAAAAATCAAAACAAATAATAATAAAATAGAAATAAGATAAGACTTATAAGACTTATGTTTAGAATTAGTTGGTACTTAGCTCCGCCAAGTAGTTTTCATCAATTATCCGTTTAGTTTCAGTTTGTAATATTTAATATGCGTTTGCTAAGTTTTAAGCTTGTATTCAAAATTAAATTCAGAAATCAGAAATCAAATTTATCAATAATTTTCATTTCAAGTCCAAAGGAAAACATTATTAATAATTGTTCGCGATGGGAACAAAAGAAAACTTGGTTTTTGATATTGACTAGGATGAAACTTTTAATTCGTATGATTTTGTTCTACATTGAATGAATAATATGGAAGTCGTTAGTTAGCCGTCGCGTCGCGTAATATTCCCGCTCTGTCATTGGCTGGCTGCGCGTCGCCTGATATTCCCGTTCCATCATTGGCTGGTGGTGTGTGGCGATACTTGGGGAGCCTTGATTGGTCAAGCGTTCGCGTAGACAATAATAACATTAGGTACATTTAATAATTTCTTACGTTTTCGCGATCACTACACATTAAAATAAAACAAGTTTAACCGTATTACATCGCGTATATTATTTAAATTGGTTTTAACCAATGAGGAAAACCAATTCAAATAAATACATTTAGTTATTACAACTTGATAAAATCACACAAACATTAAAAAAACTCTAGCTTTTAACTTTTCCGTGATCCTGAAAATCTTTTTTGGACCAGATTAAGTAGTTTTCGGATTCCTCCTTTCGGATCTAAAAAATGGAAAAAAGAAAACAAGAAACATAATGGTTCTTTCTTCTAAAGAAACTTTTCGTCATAAATCATTGGTCTGCCACTTGATAGCAGGTGCATTGAACTTTCACAGGAACTGCGTCCTTTCTTTACAAACGAAGTTAAAAAGACACTGTATTGTACGGCCAGAGAACGTGATACTCTGAACGTGGTTTTATTTAATGTCGTATTTTCATCTCCACTTTGTATTTTTAAAAAAACAATGAAATATAAATATTCTTTCTCCTCCTCCTTCTAAGCATCAAATCAAGACGAAAATATATTTCAAGTACTCTTAGGTGTATTAAATAAATATTTCAATAGCGCCCAAAATATCTTCAAATCTATAAAAAAGGCCTAAAATTAAAGCGAGACGTCTGTGAAACTAGACAGGCCTCTTAAGGTCGTTTGAAGTAACACTTCTTCATTGGTAAAATGTTAACGCCAGGACTAATTCCTAGAAGCAACATGTAATATATTTTCTACGAAAGACTTTGTGAATTAGGTTTTCTCAGAAAATAAAAGGTAAAAATAAACCTATTAGATATTATTTATTGAGTAATACCCTTAATATATAGTTGCCAGGTTTGATATGAGACTTCATTATATTCTGCACAGGAGGACCAATTATTAGAATAACTTTAAAAAAAGTGAAAACTGACTTCAAAAATACTAAAATAATTTGTGTGTAACAGTTTACGAAGTAGGGGCCTTTGATTCGGTTTGATTTAAGTAAAATTGGCACCGACTTCCTAAACGGTTTCACACAATTTATTTTATTCTTTTTGAAGTCGGTTTTTACTTTTTTTCAATGTTCATTTTAAGCTTCTATTTATAGTGTCATTAACAATAAAAATACAAGCGATTACTGCAAGCCCCGATGATTTGCTGTCCGACAATCTTCATCAGATCTTTAGCAAATGATACTTTCTGAATGCAAATGCTTGATTTGTTGATGAATATACCAAAATCGCTATATGTATGCCTATAATATTTAAGGTGTTCCCTCAATTTTCACATGGGTACAATTATTAAAAAATGGTTTTGATAAAAGTGGGACCAATCTAAAAGTATATCCTAACAAATAAAAAATAAAATTTCGAAATCGATTTATAAATGACGGAGTTCTGAGGTAACAAATATATAACAAAACACTTGAATTAAGAACCTCCTCCTTTTTTGAAGTCGGTTAAAAAATCATTTTGTAGTGTAGCTAATGAATAAATGTAATTATCGGGCAGCTTCTGAACCTTTCTTACTACCTCAATAACACTGGCCGACTCAGTAATCAAAAGTGATGGTGCTTACTCTACGTTTTCAATATTGCGTTTATATTAGATATTAATATTAGGTTGTCTGGAAGAAATTGCCTTGAGCGATAAGACCGCCAATGTACAATATATCTTTGATGTAAATAAAGTATGTTGCTTGTTTTGTGTACAATAAAGAGTGTTTGTATTTATTACACACAACATTAATTGTTTTACTGTTAGTGATACATATTGTTGATTAAAGTTTAGGGAATCATTAATATAACCCTCTCTTGGTGCCAATACTGAGCACGTCCTGTACATTATTCATCATATATAAGCAGTATAGTTCTCATACATTTTTTAAAGGCACGTAAAAATTAATGCATCAAAGCGTGCCGCAAAAAAGTGCTAACCAAAAACCACTCTAAAATTCAGCGGTGGACTTAAAAATTCACTCTGTAGTGAGGGTGAAGTTTCAATCGGTTTCAAGTTGAATATTTAGTAATATTTTTAATCCAACTGCAGTAGATATAAACATAAATATAATAGTCCCAATAATTTAAGTATTAAAGTTATTCCCACCTGCAGTTAAGCGGTTACATTTGCCCATAAAAATTGGACACAAACAGCCTCAAGACGCCGCATAAACAAAGTTTTGCATGAGAACACAGTCGTAAAATGTTGGCGGGGTACAGGGGGTGAATAGCGCGTTATCAAAGTCAAAGTCAAAAGTTTTTATTTTGAATAACCATTTATTTACATACGTCTACCTAGGGCAGGTAATTCAGCTTGGTAGACACAACTTCGAGAAAGAAGCCGACAAAAGGATCCGTTTGGGCTGGGCAGCATTTGGCAAACTTCGCCAAGTCTTCTCGTAGCTTATACCGCAAATTTTGAAGACAAAGGTCTTCAAAAAGTGCGTCTTGCCTGTCATGACTTACGGTGTCAAGACGTGGACATTGACATTTGGGCTAGTCCACTAATTCAAAGTCGCTCAGCGAGCTATGGGGCGAGCTATTCTTGGAGTTTCTTTGAAGGATAAAATCCGTAACGAGATTATCCGGAAACGAACCGGAGTGACCGACATAGCTTGTAGGATCAGTAAGCTGAAGTGGCAGTGGGCTGGCCATGTCTGTCGAAGGACCGATGGCCGCTGGAGCAGACTAGTCCTTGAGTGGAGACCGCAAATCGGCAAACGCAGCGTAGGGCGCCCCCCCGCCAGGTGGACCGATGACCTGAAGAATGTGGCTGGGGGGGACTGGATGCGGAAGGCAGAGGACCGTGTGTTGTGGCGCAACTTAGGAGAGGCCTATGTCCAGGAGTGGCCTGCGATAGGCTGAGTTGATGATGATGATTTATTTACATGCACTTTCAAAACATTAATTATGAATTTAGTTGCACCATTCCAAAAAATTGGTACTATGGAGATTGGAGAAGAGCCGGCAAGAAACTCCATGGATATGATTGGTCGGCTCCAAAGTTCGGTGGTATGATTGGTTCCGCTCGCTGACGCAGTGACATCCCGAAGGGCGGTGGGGTGGGTAGCACTGCTACTGCATATGCTTTATGACGGAGGGTATCCGGCCAATCAGCGTCTAGAGGCTTACTGGTCCGGGCAATTGCAATAGCACCTAGGTATAAATATCCTAGCATGGTAACTCTGGTAATTCTGCAAGCCATTTTCAAGTTGCTAGCATGTCTGTTCTTATAAACACGACAGTAAAGTTGAGTCAACATTTACGAGTACTTGCGGGCAAGTAAAGTTCGTTCTTAATTGCAATTATTTTAGTTAACTTGTTTATTGTTAACGTAAGCGTACTGTTTTGTAGGGTGACAAGATTTATTCTTAAAATTCAAATCTTACCTGCAATGATAAAGTCTGATTATTTCTTATACTTAGGTATTTAAGAAGTAGACATGACAATACGGGGATCCCTCAGGAAGAAAAATTGCTCAACTATTTTATTTATATGGGTTCTTATCTTCGTGGTTTTTCTACAATTCTCCTTATTAACCTTTTAATGTTGGTTAACTCTGTAGACAGTGTTCTAAATAGGCGATTTTGAGAAATTTTGAGGGCTTCTAGAAATAATACACGAAAACATAGGGACATAGAAAAGTTAATGATTGCTCTAGGGTTATAAACCAGAATGAAAACAGTCGAGAGCGTTTGTATGGAGAAAATATCACTCGCATTTCTTCTTAAGGAGAGCGAATAATTTGCATAGAGGCATAAGAAAAGATAAGAAAAGAGAAGACTAGAAGCGAAACTCACGCCCCAGATGCGTTCAAATCCACGATAATAGCCTACCGTCTAGCGTACCTTTAAAGGGATCGGACAGTTTCAAAGATTCAAAGATTCAAAGATTTATTGCATACTAAGTGGTGTACATTATTGATGTTACATTTTGTTTTGGTGCTTAAAACTTAGTGGCCTTTTTCAAGCATTGCAATATTGAGGGCTACTACATACTATTATTATTTTATTATTATTGTTTTAAATATAATTATATCGTATGTCATTAAGAATATTATTATATAAAGTAATAAATTAAAACTATATATAATATAATATGTCAATTTTATATATTATAGAGGTAGATCGCTAATAACTGTTGCATACACATTATAATCAGAAGTAGCTTAACGCAGCCATAAATCTGTTTAGGTTCCTAAGTATTCTGCGACTGAATAGAAACATTTTAGTAGTAAGAACTGTTTTAGCATTTTATTAAATAGTGTGGGTTTTTTCTCGTTTTTAATACTTTTCGGTAACTTGTTAAATATTTTTACTGCCATGTAATGTGGGCTTTCATTTAACAGTTTGATTCTGGAGGGTGGTAAATAAAGATTTTTTTTGTGACGGGTGTTAATGTCATGGGTGTCTTCTACTTTAGTAAAGGTGTTCATATTTTTGAATACAAATGTGCATATGTCATGGATATATATTGATGGGAGGGTTAAAAGCTTTAGTTCTATAAAATGAGGTTTACAACTTTCTGTGTTATCTATTTGTACTAGGATTCGAATACATTTTTTTTGCATTATAAACAATTCACTTATATTAACACTATTGCCCCACAGCATAACACCGTATCTTAACCAAGAGTATGCGTATGCATAGTAGGCCGACAGGGCTGTTTTTATGTTTGTACTTTGTTTTAATTGAAAGAGAGCGTACGTGAATTTTGATAATTTGGCTTTTGTATATTCTATGTGTGTTTTCCAATTTATATGAGTGTCTATGTTAATACCGAGAAGGTTAAATGTATTTACTTCTTCTATTTGTGTATGTTCAAAGTTTAAGTTTAAGTCTAAAGGTGGTTTTTTATATGATCTGAATTGCATAATTTTTGTTTTATTTGGATTTATGCTAAGGTTATGATCATTAAGCCAATGCGTTACAGTCCGCATGGTATTCTGCAGCAGGTGATTGGAGTCACTTGAATTTTCACACTTTATTAATATTGATACGTCGTCGGCGAACAAAACTGGTAACATTTGGTCTTTGTCTAATGATTTCGGTAAGTCGTTGATGTAGATAAGGAACAGTACACAGCCCAACACACTCCCTTGAGGGATAGAACATTTCAGTTTTTTCTCGTGAGATCGCACTGATTTGATTTCATTTGCTTTTTTATTAAAATGTTCAATTTGGACCATCTGTGTCCTATTATTCAAGTACGATTTAAACCACAGATAGGCCGGTCCCCGGATGCCCGAGCCGTATAATTTCTCAAGTAGCAAGTTATATAAGACTTTATCATACGCTTTTGTCATATCTAAGAGAAGTCCTAGTGCATGTTTTTTATCGTTTATGCACTGTATAGCCGTTTGAATGTACTTGTATACCGCCAAGGTCGTTGATCTTGATTTACGGAATCCGTTTTGGCAGTCGTCTAGAATATTATATTTTTCTAGGAATGTATATAAGCGATTGCACATGGCTTTTTCGAATACTTTTGAAAAGGTCGGTAGTAATGCTATAGGTCTATAATTGTTGGGGGTGTCAGTGTCCCCTTTCTTGTGGATAGGTTTGACTAAAGCTATTTTTAGTGGGTCTGGAAATTGGCCGTCTTGGAAGCTCTGATTAATAAGAGATGTTAGCGGGATCGAGAGTTCATCCGCACATTGCTTAAGAAGAATCGGTGGTATATCGTCTATTCCACAACTGTGCTTATTTTTAATCAGCCTGATTATATTCATTATTTCCTTTCGATCCACAGGGAGTAAGTACATAGAATTATTTGGCGAGTTTATAACAGGTCGTCCAGTTGCATTGATGTTTTTTGTGTTGATTGGGTTTTCACCTACCGTCGCAAAGTATTCGTTAAATATATTAGAAATAGTTTCCGGACATTTAATAGTATTATTATTTATTTTTAACGTTATATTATTTTGTTGTGTTCTTTTTGTTTTGCGTGTTTTTGTATTTATAATGTTCCACATTGTTTTTACTTTATTGTCAGAGTTTTTCATTTGTCTGATATAATCAAGTTTTTTTGAAATTTTTACACTATTTTTCAAAGTTTGGCTAAACATTTTGTAGTATTTTTTTATAATATCACTGTTACTTTCATTTAATATGATTTTTAATGCTCTTTTATGTTTACATGATTTTTTGAGACCTGTTGTAAGCCAACCTTTTTTTTGTTTATTTGTTATTTTTATTCTTTTTACTGGAATATATTTATTTAAAAGTTGTGTTATCATTTCTATGAATGAATTATAATTACTGTGAATATTTTTATTTTTATCAATTATGGCATCCCATTTTATTTCTTGTAATGCAATTTTTAAATATTTTATTTTAATGTCTGTAAATATTCTTTTCTCTGTGTACCATATGTTGTTTTCATTTGTAGATATGTTTTCGAGGTTTAGTGTAATGTTTATAGCTTTGTGGTCGGAAAAGCCGTAATCTTGAACATATGATTTGGATATGAGGGGTTTGTAGTTTGTGAAGAACAAGTCAATACACGTCGACGTTGTTTTTGTCACCCGAGTTACGTCGCGTATTAATTGTTGTAGGTTGTATGCTCTCATTAGATTTAAAAAGTCTTTCGTTTGTTTGTCTTTATGTAGCACGTTTATATTGAAGTCACCTCCGATCATAATGTACTTATTTGAGTCCTTTATATTAAGTTTATTTAAAACTTTCTCCATTTGTTCATAAAAAATATTAATATTGCGATCCGCTCTATATAGTCCAACAAGAATACAATTTAATTTGGGAATCTCTATTGCGCTAAATTCTATTATAAATTCTTTTGAGAAATTAACAATATCTATTCTTTCTTTATATTCTAAAGTATCAGTCGGGGCTTGCGTCGCCTCACGCTTGCACGCGCGTGCCGTCAGACTGATGCGGTCATGGCGCCAAAATATTGCGATGTATTTGGGTGTAAAAGTAATTCAAAAACAACGCCAGACCTAAGTTTCTTTAGTTTGCCCAAAAATTAGTAAAAGTAAGTGATATTTTCATAAATATCATTTATTCTCCTGTTCATAACTAATGTTTCATATTCCTAAGTCAAAAGTAAAAATTATAACTACTGTTTATTCTCTTTCTCGCTGTACATGGGTCATTTATAGGTACTGAAATCATTTCATTTAGTGCAAATTGTCTAAATATGTAAAGTAGGTAAATATTAAATAAAATAATATAAGTAAGTAAACATCCATCTTATGTATGTACCTACATTGAACGCAAAATAAAGATGATTATGATTATGATTATTATAAATTGTTTATTACGTAAAACTAGGATAAAATAATGATTTCATAGTAAAGAACAGTCTAAAATATTTTTTCTAACTAAACCAACACATAACGCATTTAATATTTAGCAGCTAACAGCCCTGGCAGCACGTTCGGACAACAGAGGGACGTTAGGAGCTGAAGAGGGAAGTAGGTATATTTATAAGGCGGCATTTGGGGTCCGTGTAAAAGAGATTCGTTTCTATACTAGTATTATTATCTATTCTATGATAGAGGTTCGGTATCTGTTCCTTATCCCAATCAAATTATTAAGATGCACTTTAAAATAAAATAGAAATTTGCCTTTGTCGCCAAACGCTACAACAAACTTCCCTGAGTTAAGAAAGTCGATTATTAATTTTGTTTAAAAATGAATTTTAATAATGTCGTTGCGATAAGGGATAGATCCTGAACCACTGTGCAAATTATCCGCACACCTTGAAAATATATAGGTACTGGGTATTATGCTGTCTGAATTTTAACAAGCCATTGACCCCTTAATACTTCAAACCATATATACAGTACCGTGAAATAATGCAGCTCTTTTCTTCCCAACAACAACATTTCTGTTCTAAAACATCTGAGAGATCAGAGATTCATCTCACAATCCTACACAACACTACGATTATTACACAACAGCGTCACCACTAATTGAATCTATTACTGAGAAGATTGAAAAAGTGAAAAAAGACGTTTATTTTTTGCTTCTATACACCCTGTATATTACAATATTAAAGCAGAAGGCCCACTAAATACAGCGCGAACATTCTCTCAAGTCAATTCGTAAAACTTGACATAGTACTTTAGTTAAATGGAAAAGTATTGAGTTTTCCATTTTGTTAATACTGGTATCCATCTATCGATTAACACTAGTTGACAGCAAGTTAGTATGGTATTGATGATTGTATGGAGTTGTCCTTCTATCTATTACGGTTTTGTGTTGTATATCAAGTATCATTGCCCGGAGCAGGATTAAGATTCTTGTGAAGTGGAAAATTGGGCCACATCTGTTGTTTATAATAGCCTCGGACTTTTGACGTAACAAACTGAAAACGAATTTACTATTGATTTATTCAATTTAATTCTCGTTCTTCGTTTCATTCTCGTATAAAAAAATAGTATATTTTTTGTCGGTAAAAAGAGCAATCACTTTCATAAATAAAAGATAAATGGCCATCTTTTCGAAATACAATACAATAACACCTACCAACCACCAATATCACCCACAATATTACCTATGTGATTAGAAAGCAAATTCATCATCATCATTTCAGCCGAAAGACGTCCACTGCTGGAAGTAGGCCTCCCCCAAGCATTACAGCCAATTAAATAAATTAAAATCTGATTTATTTAAGTAAGGAAACTCGATTATCGTTAGAATAAAAAAAGAAAAATGTGTCAAAAGAAATAAGTATGTAGGTCTCCTCTCCTTTATCAGAATTAAAAAGAAACTGTCACTTTAAGTACAGCATGATCTTTTTGTTGTAGGCGGCTGTCAATACGCACCATTAGGTAACAGCAATTTCCTTCAGTACACAGTTGACGCGACCTATATTTTATCCCCGATACACAACTGTTAGAGTAAAGGTAATACAATCTTTGATTAAGAACAGTATGCGATTAAGATAAAATTATAAAATATACATGAAGGTATTTATTGTAACAAAGCTCAAACAAAAAGTTTTCAAGAATTTAAGTATTTTAAGAGAGAAAGTTCAAAGGATTCCTGAAGTTTTATTAACTGTGGCAAGATGAAATCATTGTCAGACTTTGTCAAGTCTAGTCAAAAAGTCAACTTTTTACTGCTATAACATAACATAACATAACCCCTCAAGCGTTTGATAAAAAAAAAACAAAATGGCGTTCGCGTCCTTGAACTTGACTTGGCCCCGCCCATTTTGTACCTACTTGCATTTCTTATAAGATATTTCAATATTTTAATAAAAAATCCATACAAAAAAATATTGTTTCGTAATCTCGATAATATTTCCTACCTATTTTTACAATTTTCATGTAATTTGCATGAAAATAAAAAAATTACAAAGAAGGTAGAAAAATATTTTTGCAAATGGCGGCAATTTTGAATTTCGTCAACTTTAAACCCTAATTTAGACGTGAAAATTGTATGAAGATGTCAAAAACTGTACAAAAATAGAATAATAATTTATTCTACTTGCATATTGATGGTTATCCAAAAAAATTATTGTTATCATAACATAACATCACGCCTGTATTTCCCTGAAGGGGTGTAATAGTACACCCACATTTCGCCAGTTATGTTATAGTCCCATGTAATAGGGGCGAGCCTATTGCCATTGACCGGGCACAAATCCAGACTCCGGGCTGCTACTGAGAATGCACCACTGCAACTACTACTACTGCTACTGCTGTTACTACTATATGATGCAATAAATGCAACAATTTATTCAGTTGCCATCCAAAATATTAGTCATATTATTAGTCATATTAATTTTATTATCATATTATTATTATTAGTCATATTAGTCACTCGGACGAATAAAAAATGGCGGACGGAATCTCGCTTAAAAAAGATTGAAGCATATTATTTTTTCCTAAACCCACTATAATTTCGACGTAATTTTAACACACCAGATATAATATTGTTATTTTATTTGAGGCACTACGATAATGACTACGGTCACAAGAGATTTGTTGCGTAATCGCGGCTTTTTGCCTCACTATGGGTGTGAATGTGTGCGTGCCAGCGCGTACTTTTAAGCGAGCTGTCTTAAGATGGGTGCTTCACTATTTGTTTAGCGAGATTCCGTCCGCCTTTTTTTATTCGTCCAAGATTAGTCATGTTAATAATTCTCATGAAAATATATTCATTTATTTATTTATCATACTCTTTATTGTACATTACACCAAACGATAACAAAGACAATAGTTTACAGAAAGATTAAGTAAGTACAATGGGCGGTCTTATCGCACAAGGCAATCTCTTCCTGACAACCTTACTATACTTAATATAATTACCTACCTTGACATAAAACCTACTTTTAGCGCTAAGGGCTAGACCAATCACAGTGCATAAGAAATGATGGGTTGCTATCTCAACTTGGTCACAACAATAATCATGTTACTTTCATTTTTACAATTTCCATGAAAAGTAACGTAACTGACACACTGACACTGATAAAGGAAATCAGGTTAAATCACAATTGAAAATGAAAATTTAAAACGAAATGCCATCTATAATTTCTTTATGGACATAATTCAAGCGACCTCGCAGTGAATGGAATAGTACTAATTTATGTTGTTTCATTTCCTTGAATGCAAACCAGTGTTGGTGCAGTGTTGGGGACAGAACACACGACTTTTTGTTGCGATTTGTCGCAAGAATCGGCGACAGAACACACGACTTTTTGTTGCGATTTGTTGCAAGAATCGGCGACAGATTGCCTTTTAGAAAATCTTCATTGTGGCGATCTTTTTTTTGTTTTGACTTTTAAATGAATGATTTTGTAATAAATCAGAAGATAATTTTATTATTGTAAATTTATTGCTTTTCTTCTTCTTCTTCTTCGTGTCGACATGAGCTACATAATAATAATAGCTCATGTCGTGGGGAAAAGATTAGCCAGTCAGCAGGTTGTAGCGGGGCTGACTGCCCAGAGTGCGCCGGACGATCAATTAAATATCGTCACTCGAGGAGGCTCTTTTAATGCACCCCAATGCAATGCAATGTTTTTTTTTTGTTTTTTTTGTTTTGGTTTGCTTTTAATGAAGTACGATTCTAACTCAATACATACTTAAAATATGAATCACTTTTGGTTAAAAAGTGGCACCGTATTTATTGAGAAAAATAAAGTGTAACTATAAGACTTTACTCATGACGCGACGCGATGCGAGCGACATCGCATCGATTCTCGACTCGAGTTGTACGTACGTTCTAATTGATACCAAATGTATTTCCAACAGATTACTAGGTGCGCAACAGATTCTGTTCTTCTGACTTCTGAAGTCGCTCATCGATATCCCGAACAGAGAATCGCGTGCAAGTCGAAACAAGTGCCAGCACTCGCACGCTCCGTACTATCGACAAAGCGAACGCCTTTCCATCTTAAGGTTGCTTTTCGTCTGGCACTGATTCACTGAAGAAACCCTGCCCCCATGGTCCTTTGTTTTCGACTACCAATAGAATGTCGGGACGGCACAATATTTATTGCTCTTGAGATATACAAAGCAACATTATTACTTGTTGTGAAAATGAAACAAAATTATTATCAGTTAACCATTACTCAGACACAAACAATGTCACAGTAGAGTGTAAAAAATACTATTGATAAGTGCCAGTTGAACTGTGCAACTTTAGTGGAAGTTCTAGAAACATGTGGCTGAGTTGGGTATTTGTTATGCAGCTAAATTACTGACTCATATTTTTAACACACTTATCAGGGTACATTTATTTGAAATAGGATCTCAGGTCATTAGAACGTACATGCAATTCGATATCGATCAGATCTGTGAGCGACATCGTCAATCCATGCGATCTTGTCTGAAGACATTTGCGATTTTCATTACATTTTCTTCGAACACATGTTGTTGCGATATCTGACCGATATCGGCAATCGATGCAATTCAGCGTCGCGTCGCGCTATGAGTAAAGTCCCTAAGATGCCAGTTTTTAACCACAAAAATCGATAAAATGTAGGGAATAGCTGATTTTTATTTTTGCGTTTTCAGCGTTGGTTCCATAGTAAAAGTTATTCATAGATGATGAGTACAATGACCCCTTAAGAGGTTTTCAGTTACTTCAATAACATATTGTATATCTGAATTTAAGGTATTATCTTGTTAAAACTATGGGAGAATTCACTGACGTTAATATAAGAATAAGGGAACTTTACAATAAGTTTGTAATGGAATAAATTCTTGAATATTTTAGTATTAATTTATTTGCTTTTCAATTTGGACAAAGAGAACTTTCCAAGGTACACTTGCGTAGAGTTCTGAATTAGTTTAAAATGGTGAACAAGTTAGATAAAAGATTAACATTCCAAATTGCTAGCTAATCTAGCGTCGAATCATCAAATAGGCATCTCAGGTTAGACTTCAACAAATTTATTGGAGAAATTATCTTGAAGGTTTAAAAATTGGTTTCGTACGTATTCTGAAATTTAAAGAGAAAAGGTACGTTGTTTAAGTACCTTACTGAATGAATATATATTTATTTGCGTTAAAAGTTTTTTTTACTTTTTACGTGGTAACGTTTATCAATCTGACGTGACAAGAGGTAATAATTTTATATTGATTTCAATTACTCCGGCTTTTTCTTTCAGGCTTTTATCAATGGCTGCTCGAAGTTTAGAATCATGTCTCATATTATATAAATGGCAATACGTTTGCTTCTATTACGTAGGAATGAATATAATCTTTGGCGAAATGTGGATGTACAGTCAATCGCATATTGGATAAAACTACTCACATATGAGAATACGGAGGATCTCTTGTAATACACTTCTTAAACAGTCAATTGTGTAATTATACCACACGACGCCGTATAAACAATGTTTTGCACGAGAAAACACACGTAAAATGTTTGCGGGGACCGGAGGACGTACGGTGGGTTATCATTGGTCGGCTAAAAAATTCGGTGGTTATATTGGGGTCGGCTTCCAGTCTAGCCAGATGCGGCTGAACATCAGCATTTTACACGGAGCGACTGCCATCAGACCCCCGCAACCCAGTTACTGGGTAATACTGACATTCGGAGGTTAGACCAGTTGTCAGACTTTCAGCCTTCTGACTACCCGTAACGACTGCCATAGATATTCGTATGACAACCGGGACCGTCAGCTTAACGTGCTCTTCGAGGCACGGAGGGGTCTCGATGTGTAACGAAACGGTCACCCATCCACAGACTGACCGCGGCAAGTGCAGCTTAACCTTGTAGATCGTACAATCCGCGCAGTCGTTGCTTCGCTACGAGCCCCTCATTTACAAAAAAACAGTATATAAGTATTACATCCATTGTCTAGTACCCATAGTACAAGCTCTGCTTAAGTTGGGACTAGATGGTACTGTGTATAAATGACCAAAATATATACCTATACAAAATTTCAGCAAAGTTTTAATATGTAGGTCTTTTTCTATCGTGTCGACATGAGCTACATAATGATAATAGCTCATGCCGTGGGGTAGGTGTACCTAATTATCGAGAAGTGGAATTATAATTTTGTATTTTCTAGTCAGCCTTTGGCATTCTCGTAGTCTAGACTAAGTGGGCAGATATTTTTATTAACTGATATTATATTAACAAAGTATTACGTAACTTTTTGAATACCACCTACTCTAACTTATCTCTAACATTACCAAAGCAGAAATCAGTTGTATTGTAAGTTACTAACGAAGAATTCCTTTATTGTAAGATATGTACATAATTATAATTATGTAAAATAAAAGTTAAATGATATAGTTTCACAATATTCTATTAGGAAAAATCTTGGCACCTGTTTATCATAAACATAAAAAAAAAAAAACTCTATAAACCTGGTATAACTTTTTCTGGTAAATAGAGCAAGGGATCTGGCGAAGTGAGGCGATCCGCGGAAAATCAATTTGTTTAGGTCTAGGCGAAGTTAGCTTCGTGAACACATATTTAGAGGGTAATGTAGACAAATTGATCTGTTCCAACTGTTGTTACTGAATACCAATCTTAAAGGCTTGTAATGAACGTGTCTGAGACTTTGTTGGATAAAAAGCTTAGTAGGGTGAAACACTTTTGATTTGATATATTTTTACACTTTCTTTGACATTTGAAAAGGTTAAACAGTCTTGTCTGACGTGATTGCTTTTCATCTGATTTTCTGTCCTATTAATAAAATAAACGACTGCCTCGTTGGTGTAGTAGTCGCAAGCGCGACTGCTGAGCGTGCGGTCCTGGGTTCGATTCCCGGGTCGGGCAAAGTGTTATTGGGTTTTTTCATTAGGAAATTCTCAGTAGCAGCCCGGAGTCTGGATTTGTGCCCGGTTAACGGCAATAGGCTCGCTCCCTATTACATGGGACTATAACATAACTGGCGAAATATGGGTATACTATACACCTCTGCCTACCCCTTCGGGGAAATACAGGCGTGATGTTATGTTATTATGTTATGTTGTTAATAAAATAAAATGTTGTAACTGAATAATGATTAAAAATAATAAATTTTAAATTTTTCTTTCTTAAATATCTAGCTAGGTTGTGAAAGTTGCGATCAGTAATAAAGCAATAAATTAAACGATATAATGCACCAATAAAACTTTTTAACAAAAAATTGAACCGACGAAAACCGAAACTGAAAAGCGAAAAATAAGTAATTATGAGTCGGCGCCAAACGAACTTTTAACAAGCAAAGTGCGTGTAAGTTGCAAGTGGCCGAGCGGAGAACGCATTTTTGGAAAGTTATTGTTTATCGTTGAAAATTTCACGTTGTATTTGATGTGACGTTGTTTTTATTATTTATTTAAAGTAATTTAATGATCTTCGTTGATTGGTTGTTTGGTGCCGACTCATAATTACTTATTTTTCGCTTTTCAGTTTCGGTTTTCGTCGGTTCAATTTTTTGTTAAAAACTTTTTATTTTTCATTTTTTTGTGGTTAAAATCTAACTCCAGGTCTCCATTATGTCGTAGTGTCTAGAACTATATTTATGTGTGTCAAGTTTCAACAGAATCGGTTAACAGGTAAGAATTCAGTGGGTGAACAAACACTCATACCCTGTTTTACTACCCTTAGGGGTGGATTTTGATTTTGAAATTTAAATGGGACCAATTTCGAGATATACCCTATCCATTAAAAAAAGAATCATCAAAATCGGACCACACTGTAAAATGTTATGCGTGGTCATACATAAAAAAAAAAAAAAAAAGTACACGCGTCGAATTGAGAACCTCCTCCTTTTTTTCGTCGGTTAAAAAATTAACTAGTAACAAAAAAAAAAATGTAAGCTACTTAGGGTAGTTACTTTTTCTAAGATAACACCCACATTTCGCCAGTTATGCTATAGTCACATGTAATAGGGGGCGAGCCTATTGCCATCTACCGGGCACAAATCCAGACTCAGGGCTGCTACTGATGAGAATTTCCTATTGAAAAAAAAAACCAATAACACTTAGCCCGACCCGGGAATCGAAACCAGGACCCCACACTCAGCAGTCGCACGTGGTGACCACTAGACCAACGAGGCAGTCACTTAGTTACTTTTTCTAAGATGCGTAAAGTAGAAAATCTACCGGAAGTATTTCTAAGTATTAATTAAGATACTTTTTTGCAATGCTTGTAAAAGGCCACTAAGTAATAAGTACCTAAAAAAAAGTCAGACCAATGATGTAATAAATCTTTGAATCTATTTTTATTTCAATTACTGAAAGAAATGAAAAATAAAATATACTAAAGAAAGTCCCGTGAAGGTCCGTGTGGTGCCGGACTTAAAGAATAGCACCACCCTTATCTCTTCTCATGGGTGTCATAAAAGGCGACTAAGGGATTCACCAGAGGATGGGCAGCAGCGTTCTCTGAGTATTTAACCAACCAACTGCGATCGCCAACCCGCCTGCCAAGCGTGGCGATTATGGCATATAATTTCCCCCTTAATTGGGGGAGGCCTATGTCCAGTAGTGGACGTCTTTCGGCTGTAATGATGATGATGACTAAAGAAAGAAGAAGAATAAAAGTCGCACCTCTGAGCGCGCCATAACAAACATTGGGCCAGCATTGGCGGTCTGTTGCAAGTTGCATTACAAGTGAGGTCGGCAGCCGGTGAACGACCAAGTGACCCGCTTCCCACCGGTCGATGCCAGTACGATCGATAGTCTTCTACGCTTACTTAGTAACAGACTATTGATAAGGAATTACGCTGTGATTGTCTATATACTTGGTACGAAGGTAGTTTTGTCGATCAAAAGTCAAAGATATGAAGGCCTATCTTATTACTGGTTCCTGTATCTTTAAAATTAATGGTTCTGCTTTTTTTTTCTTTCATGGTATAGGATGGCGAATCGAGCTAAAGTCCCACCTGATGTTAAACGGTTACCTTTGCCCATAACAACTTTAATACCATCTAGGCTGTTACCTAAATGGTACCGCAAGTTGGTTCGCCAAACTGAGACATGAAGATGCTTACTTTTTATGGGCGCAAGGCCGCCGGAGAAACAATAGATTTCTAGCGTGTCTAATTAGCGAACAATTGATAAACTAATGGTAGTTTAATAAATAATAAAAATACTTATAGTATTTTTGGGACAATAAATAAGTAATAATAATAGTTAGGAAGTGTAAAGCTCTGTCTTTAAGGAGGATTGGAAGACAATTTTTTTACCCCAAATGGATTTAATGTACCTATACCTCTACCTAAATTTGACCAGCACTGTCCAATGATCAAATATATCATAGATGCACGTCACCGTTCGAAGAATAGCCCCATCAAAACTGTGCAATAATCAGTTGCGTGCACAGTTTCGCTCTCAGTAACTTCACGACTGCGCCAGCGGTGAGACGTTTCACGATGCTAAAATGTGTAGAAAAAATATATAAAAACGATACTCCAATCGTGCAAACGAGTGTTCGTACTCGTCATTGTCGTAAACATAATTACATTTTATCGTGGAGACGTTTTTTGGGTTTGATTTTATATCGGAATATAGTATATTTGATCGAAGGTACTATCAGTAACATAACTCGAGGAACTGGCCGTAGAAAAAAACAAATGAATTATCGGTCAAACATAGGCGCCATCAGAGTTAAAGCAAGTTTTAACCAGGGACATGAATACTACACAAAAACACAACATTATCTTCACAGTTAAGAAACAACCTACTTGGGTATAACTTTGTAAACAATGTATACATCATACCAAAAACTATTACCATGTGATCGCCCAACAATAGTCTTCTTCTTCTTCTTTCGTGTCAATGGTTCACACTTTTTTTATATAATATTTGGCCACTTCTATGGCGGTGGTCGTGGCTTCATTTAGGTCGGCTCTTGTACAGTTGACAGGGCACAAGGGACAAGTAAGCAAATGGGCCATGGACTGAATGGGGGCCCCACAATCACATTCAGTTTTTCAGGAGTCTCGAATTCCCCATTTGCACAAATTTTCTCTGCAGCGACCGACTTGAGTCCGGAGTCGGTTAAGGGATTTCCAGACTGGCCACAGGAGATCGTGACCTGGGGGCAGGTGTTCTTGCGGTACTACAAAATCAGGTGGAGGTGGGAGCCTTTCCTTCCACAACTCCGTCCTCATTGCGGCTTGATGTTTCTCCAACAACAGTCATAGATAAATAAAACAAAGAAGGTGCCAAGTAGGAACAACAGTTGACGCTTCGATATCCGCAAAATAATCACATCACTGACTTAATGCCCACAAACTGAAGTAGGTATGCAGTATTCACACGTGTGCATTAAAAGAGCCTCCACGAGTGACGATATTGAATTGATCGTTCGGCGCAACCTGGGCAGTCAGCTCGCTACCAATCCGCTGACTGGCTAATCTTTTTCCCACGGCATGCATGATAAACTTTATGCAGCTCATGTCGACACGATAGAAGGAGACACGTGTATACTTAATATGTTTACTAGTGTTGCTGCGTGCTTCTTGGTGTGCATGAGAAAATTTGAGGGTGTGCGCCGCGCCACACAAATTGTTTTTGTTTTTGAAAAATAAGTATGTAGGAAAAAAGGGGCGACACCTAAACACGAACAAATTATGGATTGATATCATATCTCCCTTGTTTACGAAATCTATGGTCTGGGCCTTTCTCGGGCCACGTTAAAAGCCTCTGGGGTATAGTAACGATGAATCCCGACCCTAGTAGAGTGGTCTCGAGCGTTTATACGTCAGTAGTATGACAGTTTTGGGTGATAGTGAGGTAACGACTGAGTGATTAGATTGAATCATCGACCCTATATTATAGTCTTCGTGGTACCGCATTTTTGTGTTACATGGCATACATATAACGTAGATATGACAATACGACAATAAATGAAAACACGGTTATTACTAGTCTTTGGAAGCATTTTAAACAAATTAATAAAATGTTTAATTTTTTTAACAAAATAAATACCTATAAAAAGATCGAAATCATAAGTATCACCATTTGTAATCATGTGTTATAATTGTGAGAGAGTTTAAAATCATATGGATTCACACAGGTCATCGACCTAACGATTTATGCCAGAAAAATGGTTCTGCATTCAAAATTAATAAAATTAAAATATTTTCCGGTGGCTTAACTATTAACTGGATTTGATTGATTTTTTGTATACAGGCAGAGAACGTGATACTGTGTGAGTGGTTTTATTTAAAGTCGTATTGTGATACCCACTTTGTATATGGTGATTTTGTTTAGAGTAAAAATAATTTTGTACAACATGTTGTCAACTGTATTAGAAACTGTTTTAGTATGCAAGTTTAATACAAGCCAGGTTCTGTTTATACTGTAGCTACTTGTGATTATTGTTACAAAGGCCCTGCCATTTATGAGTTCTAATGTTATCAGAGGTAATAAATATAATATTATAATTTCTGATAATGTTTTACAGATTAATTATACTTTTTTTTTCTTTCCAGCTCGTGTGAAATTTTCTTTCGACAACTTATATCTTTGATTAAATCTTTAATTTTACTTTTTCTTTTCCGTAGCATTATCTTCTGTATGCTGTTATATTTTTCTATAATTTCTGAATAATAATCTTGTCTGACTCTTATGCACAGTTTTGATTAGTGAAAAGCACCAATCTGGATAGCACCAAAAGGAACGTAACATAACATAACCAGCCCATTACTGTCCCACTGCTGGGCACGGGCCTCTTCTCAGTATGAAAAGGCTAAGGCCTTAGTCCACCACGCTGGCCTAGTGCGGGTTGGCAAACTAAACACACCATTGAGAACTGTATGGAGCACTCTCTGGTGTGCAGGTTTCCTCACGATGTTTTCCTTCACCGTTAAAGCAAGGGATAATCGAATATAAATCCGCACATAAATTCTAAAAGTCAGAGGTGCGGGCCGGGATCGAATTCACACCCTCCTACATAAAAGGCAAGCGATCAACCGCTAGGCTATCACTGCTATAAGCGAACAGTACCTTTTTTTGTTTTTGTTTTCGAGTGAAATCCTAATGGATACCCTCCGTCTGGGGAAGGTGGAGGGGTATGTCGGACCCTTATTGACAAAAATCACATGGTGGCCATCCTCTGCACAAAATAGAGGAGCTTCGGAACTCCAGTGGACCGCGCCGGTGCCCCTCCAGTGCTACGACTTTGGCACGTCCCAGGGAAACAACAAGGTTTTCCCAACAGCAGCTCGCGACCACCACGTGCTGCTGTCCTCCCCAGGGTCGCGTAAGCGAACAGTACCTTTTTTTTTTTTGACTGAGAAAATGCCTATCGCATATCACACCACCCGGGGAGGCGGTATGGGTATGTGGGACTCGCACCCACTAAAAACTCCGTTGTGTGCCTACTCTTCCTTGAGTAGATGGGCCACGAGAACTGCATTGCATGGTATTCGCGACCCATCCAAAGCGAACAGTACCTACCTTAACTTTTATGAAAAACTGAGGTGCTATTCGCGTTTAAGTGCACTTCATGAAATACGTCTAGGTCTTTGACTCACGTTAATTTTCGGGCAATATTAACCTGAAAAATATATTCCCGATCCGAATGGAAATTCTTATACCTAAATATTAACCTAGGTCATAAAATTCTTATAGGCGGTTTATGTTGATGGGCCATATGCTTGGCCTACATTCCGTATTTTATTATTTGGCCAGCATATAGGCTTCCTAGCTCTAATGATCAACCCTACTTAGTAAATACGTATGAGTGGGCCGAAATGAAGGCTGTACAAATAATGGTGACCTAGTAATTTATGTAAATGAAAAAATAATGAAAAATGATTTTATCATTTACACTAAACCGTAGAACTACGTAGTACTACTACTGATGCTGATAGCTTAGTGGTTGAATGCTTCCGTGCAGGACGTCTTCACTGTCACCACCGGCTTCGTCACCACTGGCACTGTTACCACTGTCATGCAGTCGACTGTACTATTGCAATGTTTATTATACCATTATAGTGAGTTTAATCAGTTGACCATAAAAAAACCGGCCAAGAGCATGTCGGGCCATGCTCAGTATTATAGGGTTCCTTAAGTAGGTCTAATTACAAACGAATCAAATCGAATATTAATCATTGCTATTTTAGTTTTTGCAAACAGCGCCACCTAGAGCTAAATTTAAGAAGTGTGTCATATCAATATAACACAAAGTTTATTTTTGTGATTTTTTTAAATAGAAATAGAAAATAGAAAAATGATCTTAACAAATACTACTTAGTTACTTAAAGGAGCATTATTTGCTAAGATCATTTATCTCTAAGGTCAATGAACTTTGAACTATGACGTTTTAAGTATTTTTCAGTTTTCTCATTATAACTCAAAAATGTATAATCACATTATACTCAAAATAATTTTAAAAGAGAGTTTTTATAAAGGTCTATCAATGTGGAAGATTATAAGTTTCTACGTTGCATAGTTTAGAAATGGCAGGGGGAGACACATAGCAAGCCACTTTAGCGGGCTATATTTCGCAGATGGTACAGCTGATAAAAAAGTGATGTATGAAACATTAACTACATTTTAGTAGACCTATTCAATGATATCCCACACGAGGGGGTGCAGCGAACATTTTTATTTCATCCCCATTTCACATGTATGCCACCCCTAAAATACGTAATCACGATTTTTTTATTCTTTTTAAATTGAGATCTGTATCTAGACAATTTTTTAACAAAATTTCATTTACTTATGTTCATTAATGTAGAAGTTATTAAGCTGTAAAGGATTAAGCCAGACGGACAGACGGACGGACATGACGAAACTATAAGGGTTCCTTGTAGGACTACGGAACTCTAATAAAGGAATCGGTAAGGGTAAGCCCCTCCTGTTCTGTTCTTTATGCTTGTGTGTTTGAGTGTGCCTCTCTTTGTGAGGTATGATAGTGTGCACGAGTGAGTGGGAGAGGGCATTACTATTATGTAATAACATTAAATAGAGATCCCTCTTTGGTCTTCTGTCTTGCACCCTACATCTTGGTATTAAAAGAATAAAAAAAAAACCAACTACACTTTCATAAACACGATTCTACACTATCGTATCTTCCCAGCTTTTCTTAGAGCCCACTTTCATTAAAAGAACATTTTCTTTCATTAGTAAGCAAAATCTTGCAAGCTTTACATCAATCTTTTCTGTCATGGCAAACCAATAACCCAGATGCAGCCATCTCGATAGTCCTCCACGATACCCGGTCACCGTGTCAAGTGCTACGGGAGATTGGCCCTTCGATCACTCGTCCGTTGCTATGTAGCAGCTTAAGATACTTATGTATCAATAAGGATGTGTTTTGTTTGAATATGTTACGTAATTATTTTATGGAGCAGATTTTGGGAAATGTACTGAAATTGATGCTTGGTTTTGTTGCTTGGTTGGTTATTAGTAACTTTTTAATACAATGAAAATATATTCGGTAAAGATCATGATTTTAGTTATTGTTTGAAATATTCATAGCCGTTTTTAGACATTTCTCACGTGCCTTGTAAAGTTGCGATTCGAAACAAGTAATTTTTTTTCGAAAATCTCATATGGTTTGATAACAGCATCACAAGAAAACAATTAGTAAATACCTTTGGTTATACAAACGTAAAGTTTAAACTTAGTTACTCACTTTGATAACCTAGCTGTAACATCTTTGTAAGTCAACTAAGTTAAAGTTATATGCTTGTCTCCTAAGTAGTTAGACGCAACTACTTATGTCAGGGTAATTAGCTACGTCAGACATCTGATATGTATCTTATGTAAGCGGGTTAGGACTGCTAATGTTATGAATTTTTGTGGCGAGATTGTTTGTACATAAATTGTATGATACTAGCTGAATGCCCACGACTTCCCCGGCGTATAATTCAGCTTTTCACAGAAAGACTTAGCGCATCCTTTGGGAACTGTTTATCTTTCCGGGATAAAAAGTAGCGGGTTATGTACTATCTGTGTACCAAGTTTCATGTACACTCGACCAAACGGAATCATGACCCACCATAAGCTTAATTTTCTACAAACATTCTAAAACAATTAGGTCGAATTTCGAAATAAAATTATGCGGAACTACTGTTAATTTGAAATTCAAAACATAATTCCAGTTCTATCAAAAACGTTATTTTTTATCCAATTATTATCTATTGAATCCATAACAAAGCTCAAAATTGCGCAGACCTCTGACCCGTATTAAAGCAGTTTCCTTGATATTCAAAATGTCCTAGGTGAAGCACGACTGTTATAAGAAGAAAGTTAAGTTTTGACAATTTCATACGAATTATCGGCTGAGTGGGTCATGATTCAGATTGGTCGACTGTACATTCGTTCAGCCATTATAGCTTGATTGAGTAACAAACATCGAAACATCTTCACAAACTTTCACATTTATAATATTAGTAGGATTAAAAAGGCACATTGCTACGTACACGCCAGGCTTAAAACTTGCAACCTGGTGCTTAAAAGCGAGTTTTTGAACGTTTGAAACACCACAAAATAGACGAAAAAATTATTAAACATTATAAATGGTGCTTCAATCAATCAATCAACTCAGCCTATCGCAGTCAACTGCTGGACATAGGCCTCTCCCAAATTGCGCCACAACACTCGGTCCCCTGCCATCCGCATCCAGTCCCCCCCAGCTACTTACATCAGATCGTCGTTCCACCTGGCTGGGGGGCGTCCTACACTGCGTTTACCGATTTGCATTCTCCACTCAAGGACTCGTCTGCTCCAGTGGCCATCGGCCTTTGACAGACATGGCCAGCCCACTGCCACTTCAGCTTACTGACTCTACAAGCTACGTCAGTCACTCCGCTTCTTCTCTGGATAATCTCGTGCTTAAAAATGGTGCTTAGTGTATAATTATTTTTTCTTTAAAAGAAGATGTAAACAATACCTATTGTGAAAACATTGATTTATTTACTCTGTTTGAGAAAGGCTTTAAAAAGGCCGTTTTAAATAATTTTGATAACAATAACTTGTTCTTCACCCAGACCTCACACAGTAAGTCGATCGGTTTTTCTAAGATAATTTATTTTCATTAGTAATCTGTGGATGAATCTGTGTTGTTGGTTACTCATTTGTTAATACCTAGCTTATACAGGTGACTTTTTAATCACCACCCAATTTTTTTATGAGCATTAGGTATCATTCAAAAAATCCGATTGAAAAAAAAAAATAGGTAAAATTTGTGTACCTAATTAAATATTTTTGCGGTAAAATGATAAAGGGTGATTGTTAAGTCAAACGTCATTTATGAAATACAATGTCTCAAAATGTTTGTACTGAGTGATAATAAAAGGAAACATACGTATTTTTGTATTTTCAACACAATGATTACGAAGTCAAATACCTACTTGTGATGCCATATCTCAATATTTTGGTACGAAAAAACACAATACACGTATTTTAATATTTTTTGCAAACTATACAACTTGTTACTATTTGTCGTTCCAAATAAAGATAAAATAAAATAAAGAACTACTTGGAAGTTAAGAAAAGCCAAAAAGAAAAAATCACCAGGTATTAATTATAAGTCTTGGACTGCTAAAGCTTTTGAGACCCTAATTTCTATTTCCAGAACGCTGGATCGAGAAAAAAAGATAAAATGTAGGTACGTAATTAATTCTTTCTAGTCGGATTTTTTTCTAGAATTCCTAGAATACTACGGTCAATGAACGGTGACAGGCTTGTAAGCTTGTAAATTACCCGGCTTATACCTTAATCATAATTTTTGTCCAAGATATATATAAAGTTTGACTTTGCCATTTGCGTCTTTAGTGTTGAAACCAGGCATTCGTAGTTGCCAATGACTTAAGATAATTTAAAGGTCACTTCACACATCATCATTTCAGCCGAAAGACGTCCATTGCTGGATATAGGCCTCCCATAATCCATAATAGCCACGCGTTGCAAGCGGGTTGGCGATCGCAGTTGGTTGGTTAAATACTCAGAGAACGTTGCTGCCCATCCTCTGGTGAATCCCTTAGTCGCCTTTTACGACACCTATGAGAAGAGATTGGGTGGTGCTAATCTTTATGTCCGGCACCACACGGAACACATGTGATTCCTTTATTACATTCACGAAATAAAAATCACTATCATCAGAGTTTCAGTCTTATTCTGTCCACCGCTGGACGTAGACCTAAAAACTTCCACATCTAACGGCTCACCGTAACTCCCATTTAAAAAAAAGAGTTTTGCTTACCCTTATCAGGAAATTTTATGCCGACCCTGAGCCAAAAACGAAATAGAACCACATTTCAAATTACATAAATGTATTTTTATCCTCCAATACACATCATATTTGTCTCAGTCAAGTTACATCAAAGGGTTGCCAGTAAATTCTTAAAATATTCAATTCTACCCAGACAGTGTTGCCCTCATTAGAATGTAGGCTACACTGCTAGTAGCTTTAGTTATTCAGATACGATACAATACACCACTAGTGAGATAAATTAATTGTTTTAGGGATTATGTGAACATCGGTTAGCTTAATAAATGTGGGTTCTAAATACAACAGTATTAGATTTATGTAGGTAGTTTGGTTTATGTGTATTGTGTGGTATTTGTTCAAAGATACGTATCGATCACATAACATAACATAACAACACGCCTGTATTTCCCCGAAGGGGTAGGCAGAGGTGTATAGTACCGCCAATTGTTAGTACTGTGCTCATGTTTGTTATAACTTTATTTTTTTTTTATGGTGTGCAAACAATAAAGTATACTCTATCTATCTATCTATCTATAGTACACACACGTTTCGCCAGTTATGTTATAGTCCCATGTAATAGGGGGCGAGCCTATTGCCACTAACCGGGCATTACCAGTAAGGGTGTCAACGGGGCCCTATTATTCTGCCTACCGTCTATTCGTCTATCCTTACCTCCATCTGTTTAAATTTGACATACAATTTTTAATTTTAGTTTCGTTGAGGCAGTATAATCAGTTTTAGTTTTTTAAATGAATAAATGACTTATGACTTATGACTTAATAGTCCCTGCAAAATTTTGATAACAGAATATTCTAGTAAAGGACATCTTTGCAAAGAAGTTACTATAGCAGCCAAGCTCTAAATCACTATCATCATCATCATCATTTCAGCCGAAAGACGTCCACTGCTGGACATAGGCCTCCCCCAAGCATGTTGGGGGGGATATGCCATAATCGCCACGCTTGGTAGGTGCTTTGGCGATCGCAGTTGGTTGGTTAAATACTCAGAGAACGCTGCTGCCCGTCCTCTGGTGAATCCCTTAGTCGCCTTTTACGACACCCATGAGAAGATATAGGGTGGTGCAATTCTTTACGTCCGGCACCACACGGAACATAAACTAAACCACTATATGCTTTTTATTGTGATTGTTTTTTTCTTAGGACTGGTAATCGTGTCATCAAAAATGGCAATAAAGATTTCCTAAATAATTTAGTGACCTAATTATAAAAGTAGGTTACTACTTGCTTTAGTTTCAATTGGGATGACTTACGTATATTGTTTTAGGCATTATGTATGTGGGTTAAGGGTATATTATTTAATGTTGTTCGCAGATAATACTGTGGCTAATTTATGTGATAAGTTAGACCTTTTAGTTCGAAAGTGTTTTTGTTGAAAATTGACCTATTTTGAGCCTGACATAAAAGGTAATACGATGGTTAGACTTTCACTTTTGTATCCATATTAACTCTTTCGACATACATACATGTATTCCACACCCGTATTCCACGAAGGGATAGGCAAAGATGTATAGTACATTCATAGTTCGCCAGTTATGTTATAAGTCCCTAAAAAGTCCCATGTAATAGTTGGTGTACAAAAAATGGGCTGTAGTAGGCTAAATATCTATAGAAGGAAGCGGCGGAGCGGGTCAGGGAGGAAGACTCCCTCGCTGATCCGATCCGCCGCAGGAGGACGGGACGGCGCAGGCGGCTTTATGGCGACCTGATGCCGCCCTAAGAGAGGCCAGTGGGTGATAGATTGGGGATTCTATCATCCATGCTGCAAGGCCCTCGAGCTGCAGTGATGTCCCACGTGTGCCCGGACATCGCTGAAGGAGAGTTTAGGTTGGAAGTGGAAGGCCCTGAAGTGGGCCGCGCTGGATGGGTTGCAAATGCCATGCATTGCAGTTCTCGTAGCCCATCCACCCAAGGCGAGAGTAGACACACGGCGGAGTTTTTAGTGGGTGCGAGTCCCACATACCCACACCGCCTCCCCGGGTGGTGTGACATGCGATAGGCATATTCTCCGTTAAAAAAAAAAAAAAAAAGGCTAAATATCTATAAAGATTATATTAATAACTTCTTAGGTTTTCGCGATCACTACACATTATAATAAAACAAAGTTTAACCGGATTAAATCGCGTATATTATTTAAATTGGAGCTTTGCAGCATTTAAATCAAAAATAATCAAGTCCCAAACAGCACGCTACACTGTAAAAGATAATGATATTGTGAGTGATTACTGCGTGCATCGAAACGATTTTAATTAATAAATATTGTACGGTAGATTAAAATATTTTTTTAGAAATATCTGTAAAGACGATTGTCATCTTAGTCTACCTGCGACCACGAAATGCTGCAAAGCTTTCGAAACGTCAGGGAAACCAATTTAAATAATTTACGCGATTTAATCCGGTTAAACTTTGTTTTATTATAAGATTATATTAATTATTATGTACTTATTACGCTTACAGATTTTTTTTTTGCATACAAAATGAAGATATACATAACAATAAACATTGAATAAGACTAACATCACATTACACACAAAACTTCTTACTCGATTTTCTGTAATCTAGGTAAATGTATTGTTTGTAAACAATAATCTATGCATGTAAACTGCTTGTAAGGTATAATTTGACACTAATTTGAAATACAGTAACAGTGTACTAGACATAATTAGACATTCATTTGGCATAAATATTTGTGCATTCGGCATAATTTGAAACTAATTTGGTTTTGGAATAATTTGTAAATATTCAGTTTATATTTAATTTAGCTTGAATTCAATTTATAATCCCAGTATGTTGGAGTTAGTGCTTAAATATTCAGATGTAGCAGGCCTGAATATTTTTGGAGTAGGTAATTACTTAGATAAAGGGTCGTTAGTATTCTATGGTAAAAGGTTTATTAAGTTAGCTGTTCGTGTGATTAGTAAGTCATTGGTACATGAGGGATGCTTGATTATTATTTTAAAGACTGGCAGTACCTGCAGGTTTTTGTCTATTTTTATGGACCACCATTTTTAAGTCTTTGTTTTCACGTGTCTCATCATCGAAATACATATATTATTGTAACCTTAACAGCAAACTACGATGGACTGCTAGTGCCCACTTCATACCAATGGCGTCACCAGCCAAGTTGCCAAAGGGGGCAAGAGGGACCCTTGGCGACGCTCTTGCTTAGATGCACATACTATAGAATTTTAAAGTGATCAAGAAGCTATCAACAATTTTTATATAATTTCTATAATTTCAAAATTAGGAGTGCTAAAAACCACTGAAAGCTTGTTTACAGCTTTAGTAGGATTTATATTAGCCTTGCACTTTCACTTAAGTGACACTAAGTTAGTGAAATAGCACTTTGAAAGATACGAGTATTTAGTGCCCCTCAGGTTTATTTAATTTATTTGTTTTATTTTAGTTTGAATTGTAGTGATTTGTTTGTAATTTATCTTATAAGTTAATACAAACCTTTTACCATAATGTAGATAAGTAGGTACGTACTTCAAATATTCGTTTAGCGAGTACAAATTATAAATTTAGATTAACACACAGACATAGTAAAAATATTTTACTATTTAATACTAAAAATATTTTACGATGTCTGTGGATTTACATGAAAAACCAGCCAAGTGCAAGTCGGACTCACGCATACGGGTTCCGTACTGCCCATCGGCCTGATACTGATGAAACTGATTTAATTTACGAGAGTTCATCAAAAGATATCAACGCACCATGCGCGAAATATGTACCACCACATATGTCTATGTTTGCCCTATTTTTAGTATGTGTTGCTAAACTACATAGTATGCACTATAATCTGACTAAGTTTGATGCTGGTATGTGTTACCGTTTTGAAGATAGAGCAGGAACAATAACGTTGAAAAAAATTCATGTTTTTCGAGGTTTCTTGTATGTGGACTCCCTTTGGTTTTTAGACTTTTTAGTATTTTTCATGATAGGAGTCATACACAACACATATTTCCAGAAAATTCAACCGGCTCCCTATTACCGTTCAAAAAATACAACTCTGTGACAAACAGACAGACAGACGGACGGACAGCGTAGCGAGAGTAATAGGATCCCGTTTGGCACCCTTTGGCTACGGAACCCTAAAAATTATGCTTTTAAAGTGAATGCCTCCTAAAATAAACAAATGAAAGCTGTCACATGTTGGCATAAACTTACATTTTAACATAATATAAGTAACGTAATGATATATTACAGAACAACTCGGATTCGTAACTGAGCCTGAAGTGTGTTGGCAATCTTAACCTTGGGAGTGGCTTGGGGTGAAAACATACGTCGACTTTTAAGTGTTGTCACTGGGGCTTATACAACCTTATTTTTAAGTGTTGTCGCTGGGGCTTATACAACCTTATTTTTAAGTGTTGTCGCTGGGGCTTATACAACCTTATTTTTAAGTGTTGTCGCTGGGGCTTATACAACCTTATTTTTAAGTGTTGTCGCTGGGGCTTATACAACCTTATTTTTAGTTTATACTAAACCTGTTAAGAGGCTATTGTACTCATCATTGTGAACAACTTTTACTTTGGGACCAACTCTGAAATCGGGAAAAAAATCAGCTGATACCTAGATTTTAACAATTTATGTGAACAGAAATGTAGTGATCAGCTGTTTTTTTTTTCACTATTTCAGGGTTAATAATAAATAAAATGTTTATTTTCATAAAATATCTTTATATAAAAAAAGGCAACGTTGGTACCTGTACTAATGAAAAAACATTGTATCACAGGCACCAGCGCCTTCCATTTAGTTACACAGTAAAATTATTACGAAAGAATAATATGAATTAAAACTAAAATAATTAAATTCTACATTACACAGTAGTAGGATGTGTAGTGTAGTAGGTGTAAGTATGCGTTGTTTGTGTATGTGTGCGGTGGTTGGTTCCATAATAAAAGTAGTTCATAATGATGAGTACAGTGACCCCTTAAGAGGTTTAGTATAAACTAAGAATAAGGTTTTAAATGCAAATCACTCGTAAACTCATGATCTGATGGATTTAGGTAATTATTTATTTGGAAAGCAATGCATAAGCACTTTTTTACATCAGAAAACAGTCGGTACTGTGAACAAATGATTGTATTATAACATGTTTTATATATCATCATCATCATTTCAGCCGAAAGACGTCCACTGCTGGACAAAGGCCTCCCCCAATTAAGGGGGGATATGCCATAAGCGCCACGCTTGGAAGGCGGGTTGGCGATCGCAGTTGGTTGGTTAAATACTCAGAGAACGCTGCTGCCCATCCTCTGGTGAATCCCTTAGTCGCCTTTTACAACACCCATGAGAAGAGATAAGGGTAGTGCTATTCTTTAAGTCCGGCACCACACGGACTGACTGTTTTATATATATAGGTACCTATTTCTAAAAGTTTCATAATAATATAGTGAAAACTAATTTATTTGTACCTACCTACGTCCTTGTAATTTATGCAGCATCTCACTTATTTGTCATGAAAAAATAATCAAGTTTAGCTGTTTATTCAAAGTTTATTTTTATAACTGTTGTTATGAACACAGTTTTTATTATGTTTTGGATTTTGCCTATAAGGAAAACTGATCTACCCTGTCCTGTATTAAGTATATGCTACTATTTTTTATGCGAATTATTTTGTTTCTTCAGAATAGAGATCCGCCCTGGCTTTACTCGGAAAATATGAATGTAATATACACATTTCGTCCGAAATTTTTCATGTTTTCACAAAATTATCTAAATGATGATGAAAACTGTAGTATGATCCATCATGCAGTTGAAAAGTATCCATCCAAGAAATAAAAACATTGTGTGTTTGAGCGACTTTATTTTATTGCATTTAGAGATTTTCCGTAAAAGCAATATCATGATACGATACACTATTTATAGAGCTTTAAAATTATTATAACATGATTGCAGTAATAGACAATTGCTTTAAACTGATTATAATATGATTGCAAGATCATTTCTTTAAACTGATTATAACATGATTGCAGTAATAGCTGCTGAGCGTGGGGTCCTGGGTTCGATTCCCGGGTCGGGTAAAGTGTTATTGGGTTTTTTTTATTGGGAAATTCTCAGTAGCAGCCCGGAGTCTGGATTTGTGCCCGGTCAATGGCAATAGGCTCGCCCCCTATTACATGGAACTATAACATAACTGGCGAAATGTGGGTGTACTATTACACCTCTGCCTACCCCTTCGGGGAAATACAGGCGTGATGTTATGTTGCAGTAATGGATAATTGCTTTAAACTGATTATAACATGACTGCAATAATAAATAGTTGCTTGAGACTGATTATAACATGATTGCAGTAATAAATAATTGCAATTTCCACCTATGTTGCCCACTGTTGAGAAAAGGTCTCCCACGATTATGTTCTCCGAGTAGAACCTCAAATAAATACCGTAATTACTAACTCATGAATAATTAATTAATTAAGTTCCGTTTGGTACACCGGGCACGCAAACAATACATTTTCTGTGGTGTCTTACACACTTGATAAATTAGAAAATGAACAATTTCATCTTTGCGTTTCTAACCACAATACATAACCCTGTATTTTCTTAAGATATCGAATTAACTGCTCTATACCGTAACATTTGGAGCTTGGAGTAACCACTAAGAGGCATTAAATCAGATACTCACGTTACTTATGATCAAATCTCTTTGTAAATGGTCTAGAGGGCTTATGGTTGCGGAATGGGGGAAAAGGGTACTGAATTAATTATAATGAAAGACTAACTAACAGCCTCGGCTTCACTCCCATGGTATGTCGATAAAAAATATCCTGTGTTAAACCAACACTTAATCTAGCTGTGTGCCAAATTTTATGCAAATCCTTTCAGCCGTTTCAGGGACCAAAAAACAAATATTCGCATTTGTAATATTAGTAGGAAGTGGGATTTGTAGTTTCCAATTTAGAGGGGGTGTTGATTAGGTAAATGTTACATTAAATCACAGTGTATCTAACAGTACTAACGTACAGAATGGCCACTCACCGCCCCCCGCCAATTCAAGGTTCCTCGCCCGCGCCCACAGTTTGACGGCACTTGGACTGCAATCGTGCTATGGATGTCAATCGCCAGTCGCTATACAAGCACGCCGGCTCTCTGAAAACTACTGAGATGCGCTTGGAACCCAGTCGGCACTACGAGCGGCGAGCATCCCTTTTTTTTTGCCGTGGGGAAATCCTCATGGACGCACTCCACCTGGGGTAGGCGGAGCCAGTGTCGGACTCTTACCGACTAAAACCACCACGGTGTTCCTTCAACTGCCTTAGCCGAGGGTGTGGGAACCCGTTTGTATTCACACAACCACCCCCGACAGGTCCTGGCCCGCCACAAGTAGGCGAGCCCCTTCTCCCCGTGCAGCCTAACGTTGGCCGTACCCTTCTAGGCAGCGCACACGGAACACTGTACGCCACCTCACCTCAAGGGCCTTTACCAGCTGCGCCAGCTGCTGGTCGGACAGCAGACTAACCCGAGTCTGCTGCTCGCAGGCCCCATCCTCCCGTAATTTTTTATAGAGGTTTTCTTCCTCGCGATCTGGTCGGTAAAGCCAAGACCCTCGGTTCCAAGAGGCGCGAGAACACTACTCAGCGGGCACTCCTGGGGTTACGAGATCGACGGGGGCAGGGAAGGACAATCCCCCCGCTGCCGGCCCAGTGGCAGGGTGAGTGCACACCGGGCCCACCCCTGCTCCTCCACTGTGCCCTCTGCTGGCATCAGAGGGACACGTGGAGCAACTCCCCATTGGCCCACATGGGGCCCCTCCCGTACCAGTATATTCGCCACAGGCAATAAGATCCCCCGAGGGTTAATCCCTCGAAAGGATTCCATTGCCTGTACCCAGGATGCACCGGCCTAACAACTGCCGGTCCCTCCAGACGTGTCCAGAGGGACAAGCAGCCGTGAGACACACGTGGAGGTTTTCTGGCCAGCACCCCGCGGCGAGCATCCCTAACCTATACGTGTGTGTGCGTTCGTATTCAAACGTAATCTCGCTAGCATTCATATTGTATTGAGTGTCTGAGGTGTGATTAAATGTTCATTTGATTTGGGCCCGCAAATTTGACCTTACGAATTCATGTGGAGAAAAGATATTTTGATTAAGTACCATGCTGAGAGCAGATTTTTATTCTGAATATAACTACTCCACTTCCGTTTTTATTTTTCTTGTCTCATAATAATGCAGAAAACAAGCATCTTCGCACATAAAAATCAGGTTGCATGCGGTTAGGTGGTGTACCTAGCACGGCAGTGTCCATAGGTTGCTATTTTCACCTTCTCTGCTTTTTGTACTAGCCAGAAGACAGTCAGAGCGTGAGCGAGAATTTTTACTGCTGTATGCGTGATTTATTGTCGAATATTTTTAATCATAAACGATTCATTAATTTCATTATGTGTACCTACACACATTCAACCATATGTGAATATGTCTTTCGTTTATCCAGCAGTCATGCTGCATATTCTCATAATATTAGCAAACTAACACTGTGATAACCCTTTAAATAAGAAGGTCGTCTTGGTTATTGACATGTGCCTATTGATATCTGTTCAGTCTGATAGTTTGGCTCATATGGCCCTGACATATTGATTAATTAAGGAGTTAAATTACTTTGCTAGTCTACAAATTGACTTCAGAGAGTCTAATGAATAGAAATATGTTTTGTCTATTGTAGAATTCTTTTACGATCTAAAAATGTTTTGTGGCTTATTTTTTAAGTTTATGATCTTTCATTTTTTAACAAAACATCTTTTAGATTTTATGACGCAGATTCTTTGAACACGATGTAATGTACTGAATTATGAGTAATGGAATTTTGGCTGATATTTTAACAGATGACTATAAAATTTTCAAAACAGTATTATATATTTCTTATTTTTTTAATAAACTGAGACTAGTAAGTAACAAAGAAAGAAATCATTTCTGTAATAAAAAAAAACCAATGTGCTTTAGACCACACGACTGAAGTAAAACTTCACTAACTTATATCTCCCTCAATACTATTTCAATGAGAATAAAGGAATGGCGGCGCGGCGCGCGTACATCTGCCGGCGCTGTGTCGTGGCCGGCCTAGCGCGCGCCTCGTTCCCCGCATTCCGCACCTCCCCCTCCGTTCGCCTCACTTTTCGTAACGCATTCACCAGCTTACTCCCCGAGTCAAGCGTGTGATATAATTAAACATTATAGTGAACAAACATAAATACCTTGTATATGCTTAAAAGAAAGATCGTAATTATAAACAAGAGATAAAACCATAAAATGCTGTATATTTTTTCAAGTCCTAATGTAACATAGACTCCCGCTCCCCGTCTTACTGCTAGCTCAAGCGTGCCCTTGTGACGTGTAACATATGACATAACATCGCTTCGTAAAGACCCACGTCTACTAGATTGATGCAGGTTGCGCAGTTTAGCGTAATGTGTGTAGCTGTCCTTATTCTAAAGCAGGTATTAGGATTCCAAAGTTAAGGATTTAAAAAAATGTGTTTTGTTTCTTAATTTTATTTAAAGAACATCCTATAATTTATTTTGGTTAAAAAAGAAAATCTTGTTGCTATACTGTATTATAAGTATGTATTTACAAAAAAAAAGTATATACGTGGGACACTCAGAAAGTTTTGCGAAACTAAAAAAAATTGTTCTATACGTACATATATTTTTATCAAATCTTTTCAAAGTACTTTCCACCAGCCTCTATACAAAGATTCATGCGCCTAAACCAGTTTTCAAAACACTTTTTCCAGTCCGCCGCAGACACCTCGTTTACAGCCTGCTCGAACGCAGCCAGCGCATCTTCCGGCGACGAAAATTGTATCCCTTTGAGCTGATTTTTTATTTTTGGGAATAAAAAGAAGTCACACGGTGCTAGATCAGGGCTGTAAGGAGGGTGACCCAGGAGTTTGACTGGCGTGCTGTCCAGGAAGTCCCTCGTTTTGAGTGCGGTGTGCGCAGGTGCATTGTCGTGGTGGAGCAGTAGCCCGCGGAGCCCTGTGTTTGGTCGCTTGTTGCTTATAACAGAGAAAACTTCTGGCAAACATTTGGTAGTATACCATTCGGCATTAATGCTTCTTTGATCCCGTAAGGGAATTGATACCAAGTGACCAGTCAAATTAAAAAAGCTAGCGATCAAAATCTTACCCCCGCTTCTAGATCGCTTCACTTTGGTAGGCGTTGGCTCATTTTGAAACACCCAAACAGTCGACTGGCGCTTGGTTTCTGGGTCGTATTGATAAATCCAGGACTCATCACCTGTAACGATGTCGTAAACACGCCGAGACGAGCCTGCTTCAAATTTGTTAAGCATATCACGGCACCATTCCACCCGGGCCTGCTTCTGAGCATCGGTGAGGTTGTGCGGCACCCAGCGTGATACTATCCTCCTCACGCGAAGATGGCTGTGTAGAATCTCGTGAACGCTTCCCGATCCAATCTTCAATATGTGTTGAATCTCCTGATATGTAATTCGCCTATTGTCTTGGATTAAATTTTTCACTGCTAGCACGTTTTCTTCGGTAACAGCCGTCAAAGGGCGACCGCTTCTTTCGTCATCCCCCAAAGTTGGTCGACCGCGCTTGAATTCGTTATACCAACGATACACGGTTGCCTTGGAAGGGCCTTCATCCATGAATGCCATTTGAAGTCTATCGTACGATTCATCCGGTTTCAGGCGACACTTGAAATCGTATAAAATCATAGCTCTAAAATGTTCCCGGCGCAGATCCATATTTCAGTGAGACACAATACTTTGAATTAACTCGCAAAAAATGTGGAGGGAAATTTTGAAATTGGAACTTACTTATTTTTACTTATAAATAATCATATTTTCGAAAAACATTATAACTGGCCAGTCTCCCATATATAAAAACTTTTTTTCGCAATACTTTCTGAGGGGCCTGGTATATTAGTTTGGGACTAGATGGTGCTGTGTAAAAATGTCCAAAATATTTATTTAATTTATATCTAATAATATTAAAACATCTGTATTTTATTATTTATTAGACTACAAATTCTTTGAAATAGTCATAGTTTATGCATATTTATCTGTATTCTTTTTTGTTTATTTATTTATCATTTATTGCGTGAAATTTGGTACAGAGGATATTATAAATTAAATGTATGTTCCACATATTTGGCTGTTTCACAGCATGCAATATTTAAACATAAAAATTTAATTCTACAATATTAATATTTTATTGGAAGATGTATTAAATAATTTGTTTGTGTTAAAAATATTTCAGAATATAATAATATATTTCTTCGCAAGATGAAAGTCTTTGACCAATGTGGCACTGAAACGTGGTCGTTCACAATGGGCCTGAAAAGAGTTACTCAAAGGGCAATGGAGAGGGCTATGTTCGGAGCACGAGTGTCCCTGCGTGATCGAATCAATAATGAGGAGATTCGCAGGAGAACAAAAGTAACCAACATAGCTCGAAGAATTGCGAAACTTAAATGGCAGTGGGTGGCTTGTAGAACGGATGGCTGATGGGGCCACAAAGTTCTGGAGTGGCAACCGCGTACTGGAAGGCGCAGCGTGGGTAGGCCTCCTCACAAGGTGGACCGACGATCTGGTGAAGGTCGCTGGAATCCGCTGGATGCGTGAAGCGCAGAACCAGTGGTTGTGGCGATGCATGGGGAGGCCTATTTCCAGCAGTGGACGTTTTTCGGCTGAAATGATGATAATGATAATTATATACATAAACTCAGGTGAAACAAGACGCAAGTATATATCTCAACACATACAGGACATACACTAAACTTCGAAAACACATTAATACAATAATCGCTATACCAAGACCCCGATTTGGTATCGAACTCAGTGAACTCGACAAAAGCACGAGAAAATCATACGAATAAATATAATACAACTACAGACTTGTACCAAAAATGGAATCTCATTAGGAATTCAAATGCAAAATGATTATTGTTGCGAAATTCTCTACAATGAGAAAACTTCTGCTATACGTGGAGGCTGTATTGGCATACTTTGAGTCTCAAGATTTCAGTGCGTTAAATCTGGTACAGTGTCCAAACTCAAGTCACGTGCCTAGTTTGGACCCGGTCACATTTCTGGAACGTTTGCCCATTTTTATATTGCATACTTTGTAAATTGTTTATGTCTGATATTTTGATGTAATAAGGAAAGACTTGCCGCTAGGGATGTGTCTGGAACACTCGTTTCTGAGCTACGATTGGCGATAATTCAGTTTGGGTTTAGCTGTGTTGTTTACCTTTTTTCTCTAGCGATGTCGCTACACACATATGTATGTGTGTCGTTGTTATGATTTGGTTGAGTATAAGACTTGTCTCCAAGGGGGCTAACAGTGACTCGTATTCACAAAAATCAAGTTCAAATTCCAGTGCTTGTTCTAACCATGGAAGTCTTTGACCACTTACAGACTGAATTGTTTATTACTGTGGGATTTATGTTTATTTTACAAACTTAATTCAAAACTCAAAAAATATTTGCATACAAAGTGTACAAATTAGCTCTCAAATCATAACAAGGCATAATAATATAATTATTATTAGTACCATTTCCGCTTAAAATTATTACGAAATAAACAAATTCAACATTAAAGATTACTCGTCTAATAATAAAACAGAACTTACCGAAACTAGTTTAAAACAATTCTTGTCAGAAGCCAAAACTAATTTTCTGCGAATTAGATTCCGCCAACTAATTTTCATCTTTGAGATACCTAAAATGAGGAAATTAATGTTAAAATTATTATACGTTGAAAAGAAAAAAGATAAAACAATTATTAGTGATAATGAAAATATGGTATTACCCGTAATATCTACAACTCTTGGAAAACAATGTCACAGACTAAACAATATCACCATATTCATAATCTATTACCATCAGTTAGTCTATACTCATAACTTGGTCTGCAAACTGTGTCCTGGGACCGACACCTTCTTTAATTAAATCTGAGGACTGAGCAGATTGCTCTAAAGTTTTGGAACTGGTAAATATATTCAATCTGTATCGTTAGGGAGTTGAGTAGAAATGGCCCTGGGGTAGACTTGTCTGGTAACAATGATAGTTGATAATAGAGGTTTGTCTCCCTTTTAAGCTGGTATTCACAAATATTAATACTCTGGTTAAACACCCATTTACGTAAAATTTCAATAACTTTTTGATTATTCGTTTGATTAACTAGATAATTAATTTCCCTGAACACCGCCTAGTGGTAAAGGTCACCAACAAAATAACAGATGTTTTAATATTATTAGATGTAAATAAAATCAATATTTTGGGAAATTTTTACACAGCACCATCTAGTCCCAAACTAAGCAAAGCTTGTACTATGGGAACTAGACAATGGATCTAATACTTAAATACTACTAATACTTTTTTTGTAAATACGTACTTATAATTCATAAAAAACACCCAGACCAACACAAACATTTATGTTCATCACACAAATATTTGTGTCCTGTGGGAATCGAACCCAAACCTCGTGATCAGCAGTTCGACACTCGAACCACTAGACCAGAGACGTAAATAACGCCGCGGCTGATAATTGTATGGGTCTTTGTACATGTATTCCATAAATTCTTTAAAATTGGACATTTTCAGAATAGAAACAACAATAATCAGGTCGCAAATGACTCTTTTCCAGTGTTGAGGAAGCCTTAAGTTTGGTTGCGATGTACTTTGAGTTCTTCCTCGCCTTGTGTCAGAAAACTTTCAAGTGACGGAGATTTTTCGCAACTATGAATATGACGGTGGAAATATTGCATTGAGTGAGGTTGAGTGGAGTCTAGAAAGGTTTGAGGAAACAACTTAGAGAACTTCGGGTGTTAGACAGTTTTTGTGTATTAAATCTGTCAAAACGTCAAATTTCAAAGTTATCATTTTAAATCGTTGATTCACTGTCTAAAGCTTGATTTCACCAACAATAATTATCTGGCTAAGCAACCGTTTACCCAAAATTGCAATACATTTTTCAAGTAATCGGCCGTTTAATCAGAGAATTAACGTTGATGAACACCGGCCTAAATATGATTGTAAGTGTATCAACAATTAAAATAATCTTGTATGTGTAGTATTAAAAGGAACTTATTGGCTCAAGCCTACTCATACCAGTTCAAGATAATACAAAAACAATTTCAATTTGTAAAAAATCTTTGTACTTTTGACAAAACGAATTCAATGAAATACTCTTTTGAAGTTCATATTATTATATATATAGTAAGTATTTATAAGGGTTAGAAAAAGGGTTCGGTCTAAGACCTCTGAAGCGGTACTTCAAAGAATATTAAACTTACATAGTTAAGTACCTATATGTTTTTATTCGTTTTTCAATGATTATGATAGAAAATAAAGAGTATAGAGAAATGGTAACAGAAGACTGCGATAACTTTTATTTTGTAAAAATGTTTTCTTGTTTTCTGGGATTTAATTGCTTGATAAGCAAAAGTTAGTACTATAATGCAATTAGAAAGAAGTCTATTTACCAAAAATTTACTAAAAAAAATATAATTCAATAAAACGATTTAAAAGATTAATTTATGATGTAACTTTTGCATTTTACTAATATTATTACGCTGGATGCGAAAACGCAGGACCGGTCGTTGTGGCGATTCTTGGGGGAGGCTTCTTATGTCCAGGAGTGGACGTCTTTCGGCTGAAATGAATGAATGAATGAATATTATTACGCGCATTAGGCCAGCGTGGTGGACTAAGGCTTAAATTCTTCTTATTCTGAGAAGAGGCTGCCCAGCAGTGGGACAGTAATGGACTGATTATGATAGATAGATAGATAGATAGAATATACTTTATTGTACACCATGAAAATAGTAGTAAACAGGAACAACGTACAAATTATGGGTACATGGGCGGTCTTATCGCTAAAAGCGATATCTTCCAGACAACCTTTGGATGGACAAAGAAGACGTAAGATCTAGATAATGGGGGCAGTCCGTGGCGTACTACTAAACTAAAATAAATAAATAGCACAAAATATATTACACATATAGGTATCATAAATATATATAATATATATATAAATAATCTTACAATTTAGAATAGAGATTGGATACATAGGCAATGTCTTAATAAATTACAATTTATTTGGAAAGGTAGTATTCTTTAACTAATTTTTTAAATGTAAACAGTGACTGAGCTCGCCGTATAGACACAGGTAACTCATTCCACAGACGCACAGCCTGAACAGTAAAAGATTTATCATAAAATTTTGTAGAATGCATTGGCATCAGAAGCCCCAAGTTTTCCGATGATCTTAAGTACCGTGTATGTGTGTCATGAAGGAACTTGAAACGTTCTTTGAGATAAAGGGGGGTCTTGGGATTAAACAGAATACTGTAGAGAAGTGATAAAATATGGGTATTCCGGCGAAGACGTATAGGGAGCCACTTGAGCTTAGTGCGGAATTCGGAGACATGATCATATTTGCGTAAGCCAAATATAAATCTGATACAAACATTTTGAAGTCGCTCAAGCTTATTTAGTTGTGCCTCAGTAAGATCTAAATAGCTGGCATCGGCATAGTCAAGAATAGGGAGAAGGAGGGATTGAGCAAGCGCCGTTTTGGTAGCAGTAGGGAGAAAATTGCGTAGTCGTCTCAAGGACCACGCTGACGCAAATAATTTACGACTGACTTCCTGCATCTGATGATTCCAAGAGAGATTTTTGTCAATATAAATTCCAAGATTCTTGACTGAATCACTTAAAGGTATTGTGGTACCATCAAATACAATTGGAGGAAATTGTGACCAATCAATTCTGGAAGTCATCCCAGGGCTGCCAACAACAATGACTTGGGTCTTGGTAGGGTTCACCTTTAGTCCATGAGCAATACTCCACTCAGATATTCGTGCTAGATCTGTGTTCACCATTTTAACAGCCTCCGACAACTCTTCTAAAGGAGCCTGTGAATAAATTTGTAGGTCATCTGCATAGAGGTGGTAGGATGATAGAAGTTGATTTGAAATTGAGTTAATAAATATTGCGAAAAGTAAAGGAGAAAGAAAGCCCCCCTGTGGTACGCCGGCAGAAGTATTACACCATGAGGACAGAGTACCATCAATGCAAATACGTTGCCGACGGCCACACAGGTAACTACGAAACCAATCAATTGCCGTTGGAGATATGTTGAGAGAGCGAAGTATGCCAAGCAGGATATCGAAATCGACGGTGTTAAAGGCATTACTAAAGTCAAGTAAGGAAAGTACCGTCAGATTTCCATTTTCCATACCTATCCTGATGTCATCCGTAATGTGAACTAAGGCTGAGACTGTACTATGTCCTGGACGAAACCCGGATTGGAAAGGATTAAGGAGGTTGTTTTTACAAAGGAAAGTACTAAGCTGGTTGTGGATAAGGCGTTCGAGGACCTTGGAGAGGAATGGTAATATGGATATTGGGCGGTATTCAGAAAACGATATAGGATTAGATTTTTTGGGCAAAGGGGTTATTTGGGCATCCTTCCATATAGATGGAAAAACGCCACAGGATGTGGAGTAGTTCAGGATATGGCAGATAACGGGGAGGATTTCGTCAAGGATAGGGAGTATCATCTTACGGCTGACACAGTCACTTCCAACAGCGTTGGACGTTATTGATACAATGCTCTTCTTAACATCACAAGCAGAGAATTGATTAAAGACAAATTGTGAGTAATCGGGAGTTGGAAGAGATGAAAGATTATTTAATGTGTTGGCTTTAATACTCCTATTGCAATTGGACGAAGAGGAGAAATGTTGATTTAGCAACTCGATATTTAAGTCTTTGGGGATAGAATCTTGGCGCGATTTTCCAATTCCCATTGTTTTAAGAAATTTCCAGACTTTAGCTGGATCATCGTTTTGTACAGAGTCATGAATATGGCAGCGTTGAGCATCCCTACACACCTTGTTGCAGTGATTACGTATAGCGACATATTTATCACGATAGTATGATGATGAGGATCTGTATTTATATTTTGACTTCGCAGCGGCTTTTCTATGCATGACGCTCTTAATTTCATCAGTCAGCCATGGAGCCGGGAGGTGTTTCATTTTAACTGGACATGAGTGTCATATAGTTGGATAAGATTCGAAGTAAGAAGATTGACTTTGACATCAATCGACTCGGTAGACACAAAATGTGACCAGTCCATGTTGCCGGCATCCTCACGAAGATCGTCAAGGTTCATGCCACCAAAATTACGCTGTAGGAGGATCTTAGGTTTTGCCCTAGGTGGGCGAATTTTATAAGAAAGATAAATTAAATCGTGATAGGAAAAAAAATGATGAATGTTATTAGATATCACGGGATATATTTATTCATTCATTTACATGGTAAATAATATCCCGTGGTATCTTATAACATTAAAGTAAGTGGCCAAGTTAATTTAAAAATCTTTTGCATTTTTTAATTCGGTGATCCGTAACTGGCTGGAAACAGCATGCGTAGATTAAAAAAAAATCCTGAATGAGTAATTTAATGGTTTTCATCAATAAAATTAGTACCTGAACGTACGCATATTTTCTTGATTACTTTCACAAATCCTATTCAGAATATAATTCAGGCTTCGTCTAAAAAATTAGCTCAATTTACTTTGTCTTATTTTCCTCCTAATACATTTCGAGTAATCGTCGTTCGTCTAATCCCTCTCTTCAATTCAAAGATCAAGACCTAATTGAGAGATTTTCAAATGTCCTCAATATGAAGTTTTCTTTAATAAAAAAAAGTAGAATCATTGAGATATTAAAAATTATAATATTTATTGTTCTAACCCTGTGTAGTTTGACCTAAATGTCTCACGTACTTTAATCAAATTAAAATAAACATAAAAATACAAACAAAATAACACAGACAGTATACACTCTATTTCTCTAATACCTGGATTAGTAAACAAACTAACTACGCTCCAAACACTCCGAGAAGCTAACTAAATTCATTCCAAAAAACTAAACAGCCTGATTAGTAAGAACCAAGTAATAATTAGGTCATTTCGATAGTCATTTGAGATAAGAAATGGAGTTACGTAATTGGCTCGTTCAAGGCTCAACTAGATTAAGGCCGATCCTCATTGGATGGAGGTCTCGGTCAATGAGAGAAACTGGACTACAGGGAGAACAAAATTGGGAGGATTTGCCATGGTATTGTTCAGGCTTTGTGTTTAGCATTTTAATAATATACAGTCCTAAATTCGAAATGAGAAGTTTAGAATTTTGTTGCGTATTTATTTTTGACTATTTTTCTTTTTAAAGTGCCTACTTGTTAGATATTATGTGACATTGTTTTGAGATGGTTATGTTTGTTGAAAATTATATATAATGTAATTATACGTAGAACAGAATAACATTTTGAATTTATAATGATTATGATACGTCAAATAAATAAACTAAACCAAAGTATATTTCATTGTTCTATAATTTTTATCGCATTAACGCAGCGGGAGCGGAGCGAAATAATTGTGGATAGAATATTTTATTAATATTTATTGTTTTTTTATTATCTTTTATAAAACCTATTCATTTAACGATGAATCATGCACCAAAATAACAAAATATTTGATGTACAAAGATAATCCAATAAAATTAACAAAGCGGGAGGGGGGCATGGATAGAATATTTTATTGTTTTTTTAATCTCCTTCATCATACCTATTATTAAGTGACTAGTCATCCAAAAACATTTTTTTTTACAAAAGTTACCCAAAAGAATAAGCCTAAAACATGTCCCAAGTCAACCATGCTGTATAAGTAGGTCTTGGTTACAAAAGTTGGGCTCTCATCTGACAAATAGGTTAGCGGGATGAAGAATTTCTTGCTTCACGTTATTTGGAACAAATCCAACATATTCGACTGTTCGTCCAACTAACGAATAAGGAAACTTTGATCCAATAACTTGTGTATGAGCTGTTTACGTGGTTTGTGGTCCGAATATATTGAGTTCAGGTTTCTGGGGATTCAGGGTAGGTATATAAAGTGTTATGTAAGCACCTATTGCTCGCAGAAAGGATGGCCGATGGGGCAGTAAGGTTCTGGAGTGGCGACCGCGTACTGGAAGGCGTAGCGCGGGTAGGCCGGCGGGTGGACTGACGACCTGGTGAAGGTCGCGGGAATCCGCTGGATGCGGAAAACGCAGGACCGGTCGGTTTGGCGATGCTTGGGGGAGGCCTATGCCTAGCAGTGCACGTCTTTCGGCTGAAATTATGATGATGAAGTACCTATTTTTTAATGGAACTCAGTTCTGTTGTAGAAATTATGTCGGTGTATAATACTGATTGAACTATCTAATGTTGACGTAAGCAAATTACTTAACCTTTTTGGCAATGGCAACACTGGCAAAATACTTCCCGAGTTGTTTTTTTTTCATTTCACTGTACCTTTGTATAATATTTATCAGTAAAATAAATGCGTTACTGAAATAGGTGCAACCTAAGAATATGCCAAATTATGTTTTTATTAACTGAAATCATCATCATTAACATCTTTTCAGCCGAAAGACATCCACTGCTGGGCATAGAGGATGTACCATAATCGCCACGCTTGGCACGCGGGTTGCCGAGCACAGTTGGTTGGTTAAATACTCAGAGAACGCTGCTGCCTATCCTCTGGTGAATCCCTTAGTCGCCTTTTACGACACCCATGAGAAGATATAGGGTGGTGCAATTCTTTACGTCCGGCACCACACGGAATCGTAAAAACCGTAAAAACTGAAACAGTATCTACTAATAATAAGGGATATAGGTCCAAAGATTCGTTTCACTTTTATGGACCTCAAGACCACTTCTAAGTTCAGATAAGGAATCAAACAAGACATACAATCAAGCTTGTCAAGACGATCAGCCTTCGGTACTTTTACTGCAATGGCATAATAAAAAAGAAAGTGGCCGATCCAGAATATATCAAATAAGGGCCCCACAAGACCCGTCAAGGATACGTTTTATGACGTTAATGTGAATAAACAAAGGTTCAGAGCAAACAGTATTTGTTGGAGATGGTATCAATAAGTGCGGTATTTGGTTACTAAGGAGAAAAACAGGGTGGGAATGCTTGATGGTGATTGGAGTTGCTGGTATGAAATGGAGCCGCATTAGATACGAATGGAACCTGACCAACAATTGAACGTAGTAGGGGAGTATAAGACAAAGCTAATGATTAAAGTGATCGAAATTATTATAGAATAGAATATTGTTTTTAGGGTTCCGTACCCAAAGAGTGCTAATGAGACCCTATTACTCTGGCTACGGTGTCCGTCCGCTCCGCGTCACGTCCGCTGTCTGTCTGTCACAGGGCTGTATCTTTGTAACGGGAATAGATAACCATTTTAAATTTTCACATGTACTATGGTGTCTATCACGACAAATACTAAAAATAAAAAAAGTCTAATACTTCCCCATACAAGAAACCTCGAAAAACATGCATTTTTTTCAACGTTTTTGTTCCTGCTCTATCTTCGAAACGGTAATACGTACCAGCATCAAACTTGGTCTGATTATAGTGCATACTATGTTGTTTAGCAACAAATACTATAAAAATAGGGCAAACATAGACATATGTGGTGGTACCTACGTAAGAAAGAGATGCAAAAATTCACATTACGTTCGTTGATGTCTTTTGATAAACTCTCGTAAATTAAATCAGTTTCTATGGGGTATCAGGTCGATGGGTGGTACGGAACCCTTACTGCGTGAGTCCGACTCACACTTGGCCGGTTTTTTACAAGGAGTTATTGGTATAAATGCAAACCTCTTAAGGGGTCATTGTACTCAACAGTATGAACAACTTTAACTATGGGGCCAACCCTTTTTTTAACTCAGCCTATCTGGCTGGACATAAGCCTCTACCAAGTTGCGCCACAATCCTGAAATCGCGAAAAAATATTTAGAATCCCTAAATTTTTTCGATTTATGTGAACTCAAATGTAGGGAACAGCTAAATTTTTTTCGCAATTTCAGGGTTGGTCTCATAGTAAAAGATGTTCATACTGATGAGTACAATGACCCCTTACGAGGTTTTCAGTTATTTCAATAATACGTTGTATATTTCTAAAAGAAGACATTTTAAATGAAAGTGCTTCAAAGGCCTTTTCATGTTCTACTAGTCAACTTATCAAGAACCGATTTACTTATTTTTAAAGCGAGCCTAATTTGAATCAAATATAAATTCTAAAGATGTAGGTCTAAGGTAGTTGGTAGTGAGAAAAGTAGCAGAAGTTATAATAATGTTTGTAGAGGACGTATAAACAAACATCCAAGCGATAAGAAAACATACCTGCGTCACACGCACTCGTTGAGTGTCAAGTTCAATAACTTATACCTACTTAATGTAATATAGATCTATTGAAATCTATATTCCTATTGTTTACCATAAACCTCGCGCGTACCTCTAAGGAGGTCAAAGTGACGCTGTTTAGAGCTTACTGCACATCATTTTACATAAGCAGTCTGTTGGCACATTACCCTCAAAAAACATACAGCGCCCTTCGTGTCAATACAATAATGCCTTTAGGGTGGTGGGAGGGTTGCCCCGATACTTCAGCGCATCAGGGATGTCCGCGGATGCTCGCGCAGACTGCTTCTATGCAGTCATGCGGAAGCGATGTGCATCCCTGGTCCGTAGGGTTCGGGCCAGCAACAACAGCATCCTAATGACGTTAGCTAGCAGGCTGGACTGTGTTTCTGAACCACTGCTGCAAGGTTTCAGCTGGACCTGTGACCAGCGGTAGTGTTCTCGGGAACGGTAACAAAAAATCTTCATACTAACATAGTTTCTAAGCAATCTGTTACTAACACCATGAGTCTATCCCCCAGTTTCTGGAAGGCTGATTAATTTGATCTATTGTCAAATCAAATGTCAGCTCCTGTGATTGGTCGGCAAAGATACTAACAACCAATCAGATTGTTATGGAGATTTGACAGTCGATTAGTTAACTATTGTGTTGGTTGATCAGCCTTTCGGAAACTGGGGGTAAGTTAGTCGAATAAATAAATTTAATAATAATAAATTTCTCGTGTGGTGCTGGACGTAAAGAATTACACCACCCTCTCTTTTCTCAATATGGGTGTCGTAAAAGGCGAATAAGGGATTCATCAGAGGATGGGCAATGGGCAGCAGCGTTCTCTGAGTATTTAACCAACCAACTACGATTGCCAACCCACCTGCCAAGCGTGGCGATTATGGCATATCCCTCCCCTTCGGGGCAGGCGTTTGTCCAGCAGTAGACGTTTTTCGGCTGAAATGATGATGATGACTATAACATATCTTTACTCATTGAACAATGCAATTTGGAGTAGGTATACTATTGCGCTGCTTGGTTATTTGTCGATTATAATAATATTTGATCGAAGATTACAATACGGGACTGTGTACCTCTATGCATGTGGGATACAGAAGAAAATCGTAGAGTCCCTACTCTAACTTAAAAAAAAATAGGTAGATATGTATACCGTAGTAAGTACAGAGTACTTAGTATTATCTATTTGGTATTCGTAGATGGTGAAATAGAGAATTTATTTATTTATTTTGGTACTGAAATTGATATAGTATCCTTTAGCAAGCCTTGCTGACGGTGACGTGAAATTCTAAGAATATACTGGACTATTTGTTACTTTTACACGCAATACCCTTTCGAAGAAATGGGTACCTACTTTTACGTTGAAATTACACAGAAATTCATAAGACGCGTACCTTCAATATTCTTTCTAAGAAGGAAATCCAATATTCGATCCAAAAACACAATTAACTGTTCACATCCTCTTCACATATATATTTTATATTGATCCCGATTAGACTGTATACCTCAGTGAACACACTGGTAACTTCCTTAAGGGTTCACACATAAACATGACCATATAGAGGACTTTATAAATAAAATAAATCATAAACACAAAGTTTTGGGTAAGGGAAATGATTCTGATAAATCGGGTCAAGTACTGATTGCGTTCGCGCCTTTGTCATCACATTGAAATCAGCGGGAAAAATGAACCGTAAAATATGTTATATGAAATGTTTTCCCCTTTGTACTTCAAGAGTATTGGTGGATGAATTTGAATATGGAAATATTGAATGAAAATAAATACGTAACGTTGTTGCCAAGCGGTACAATGTAACTATAGGTACTCATTAAAATTTCAGGTTAAGAAAAGACGTCAGAGAGGTTTCAAAGGGGTTGCCCTTTTGTCCTTTTGACAGGAAAGGTAAAAGAACATTACATCAATAACAATATTATGTATTACTAGCTGTGCCCGCGACTCCGTCCGCGTGGATGTCGGAAAATAACATCGTGTCATAACACAATGTCAACACAATGTCTTCAGATATATACATATAAGCGCCTACACAGACGATTACACTATTTACCGACCATACTATATTTTGTTTTTACAACCAACCGGCTAAGGTGATGGAATTTCATGGAATTAGCCCTAAACTCCTTCATTCTGAGAAGACGCTCGTGCCCAGCAGTGGGAAGTAATTGGGCTGATTATGTTATTCTATAACACTAACCACATCTCTTCTTATGCTGAGAAGAGGCCCGTGTCCAGCAGTGGGACTGTAATGGGCTGGTAATTTATGTTATTCTAGAATACTAATAATATCCAGTTCATTAAACATAAACATAACAAACATAACATCACGCCTGTATTTCCCCGAAGGGGTAGGCAGAGGTGTATAGTACACCCACATTTCGCCAGTTATGTTATAAGTCCCATGTAACAGGGGGCGAGTCAGTTCATTCACTCTTCTCATTTTGAGAAGAGGGCCATACCCAGTAGTGGGACAGTAATGGGTTGACTAAGTTATGTTATTCTATATTTTCTAGTTTCTTAACTCTTCTCGTTCCGAGAAGAGGTCCGTGCCCAGCAGTGGGGCAGTAGGTAATGAGCTGATTATGTTATGATAATCTATTACACTAACAATATCCAGTTCCTTAACTCTTCTCATTCCAAGAAGAGGGCCATGCCCAGCAGCGGGACAGTGATGGGCTATGTTATGTTATTCTATATTTTCTATAATACTAATAGAATCCAGTTGTATTTTTAGGAACCTGCAACCTGCATTCAACCAACAATCATGACCTCTACTTTGTATGCAACTTAATACAATAGAGGGGTCAAGCTGTATCGCTGGATCTACTCAACCGATTCAGATAAAACATACCCTATATTTTAAGTTAGACTTATACCAATACAAATGCTAAGGTTCATTACGATCCGTTCAGCCGTTTTCACTTGATGAGGTAACAAACAGACAGACAGACAGACAGACAGACATAATTTTTTTAAACGATTGATTCGTGTTCTATAGCTTATTTCTAGTCACCCTAGCCGGTTTTCGCGAAAAAAAACTCAATGTACAGACTTTTCGACCTTTACAGTTTTATTATAGTATAGATAGATTTTATTTTATTAGAGACTACCCTACCGTCCAGCTGTACTCGGATGCGCAAGTACTATCAGTGAGAAAACTTTACATCCTCCGCACTATCTTGCGTCGACACTCGATGTTGCCACTTGACAGAAATCTAACCAATCAGCGGACCGGCTTTCCCGTCTGTGCGTCAGTTAAGTGTCGTACTGCGCTTTCGCAAAGACACTTTCGGGCACTGAGCTGTAAAATTTATAACAAAGCTAATAAAACCTTGTCAATTTACAAACTTACCCTGCACAAGGTCAAGCAAAGTCTTAAACTATGGCTACAGTCTTTAAATTATAACAGTACAGAACATATAATAATAACAGTTTCGTAAAAACACCCCTCTTATACAGTTATGAGACACACTTGATATCACTTCCTCACACAGTAAACCTTTCACGCATATACAGTAAACCCCTCAAGCACACACCGTATATCCCCCATGCACACACAATCACCTCTCCACACACGCAAAACCCACAAACGCTCACCCACACACACACTCTCCCCTCACAAAATACTGACACACGCATTATTACATTATGTTACACACACACACATCGCTAACATATTTTTGCTAACTTATTCTTTAGTTATAGTTTTTGCATTTATATAGTTTTATTGCATAAAAATGTAATGTCTTTCTGCACATGGGAGAGGGCACTGACTCTTGTAATACAGGTTTCTCACCTAGCACAGGAGTCAGGGACTTGACACAACGTGTAACAACTTTTTGTGTCAATAAAGATTTTATTATATTATTATTTTAACGCATTTACGCATGCGATGCGAAATCTTACGATTTTTTTAAAATTATGTATATTATTGGAGACGGCTACATTTATTGAATTTAATTAGATAGAAGCATAGACCAGTAAACCTCTAGACGCCAATTAGTCGGACACCCCCAGTCACCATGCATATGCAGTAGCACAGCATATTATACGCCCGGCCACCAATCAGGAATCAGTCCGTTAGCGAGCGGCACCAATCATACGGAATCACACCAACGAACTTTTGAGCCGACCAATCATAAAGCGCCGTCCGCCCCCCGGCACTCGCCAACATTTTACTGCGTTCTCATGCAAAACTTTGTTAATGCGGCGTCTTGAAGCTTACTGGTCTGTGGATAGAAGTGACCATAGTTTCACAGTGACAACTAATGTCTGCTTATCAGGAGCGAAGTGGGTATGTTAAATACTTTAAAGTCACATTAAGACTCTCAAAACCAACCGAGACCACTATATTATTATATTAGTGGTTAATTATTACTTTAAATAATTACAACAAAGAGACAAGTCTAGTCAGGTTATAGGACGTCCAACTGCTTCGAGATATGACGACAAAGTGAATGCGCGCAGACCGCTGACGATAAAGAAGCCTTTGGTGGGGAGGCCGAGTGTTGCCATTTTTCTCGACTGACTCCTTACAATATAATCTTTATTAACTAACAATGTCGCATAGAAAGTATAACAGCAAACACACAAACACAGAAAACATAACAAAACATAAACACAAGTTACACATGAACTACAATACACTAACTTCTGAAGTTTAAAATGCAAATTGCCAAAGGGCTCAAAAACACAAATATTAATTCAGAAACCATAAAAGCGTTAAGTCACTTTGCCATTTAGTTTAAAACAGCACCGTTCAGTTTGTTGACATAATACTAACCCTTTTCGTCATCTATTTTCACAAATTACTCTTGTTATAAAATTCACTTAAATATTCCATATTCAGGAGAGAACTTTCTAATGAAATCGACACTGGAGCATTCGATGTAGCCAAAAATATTAATGTCCAAACATATATCAAATGATTTGCTTACACTCTACAAAAAATAAACATGACAAATTATCTTGACGACATGATAAATTATAAACCAATATTCTACTGAAAATACCAACATTTTTTTACTAAATTCAATGCATAAATTCCTTAGTCACTGAATCTGTGTCATCATAAGGCAGGAATGTTGAATGTCAACTATTTGATTGTTCAAGCTTATACCAGGGTATACTGAGTTATGTGTCTGCATAACTTGAGTGTCCCAAGACCTTGGAGCGAAGGCCATGGGAAGACAAATAGCAGTTTGATGAGCACCCTTGGGTGCCTTGCCTTTTGCCCTGCATTTTGTTAAGGACTGCATATTTTTTGGAGATAAATGTTTGGGTCTTGGGTCATGGCGGTGTTTATGTTATTTTGGTATAACGGAATAAGTAGTACTTCTATTTTAATTCTTTACAGTACAAAACAGATTAAATAGGAAACAATAAAACATTATTTGAATTATCTTAAAGCTATTCCACGGGATACAACACTTTAAAAAAATATCTATATAACCACTACTTTTTATTTGTTATAAGATTGAAATTCTTGCACATAATGTGATTATAACTTTTCGAGTAATGAAGAGAAAACTGCAAAATATTTAGGATTTCCTAGTTCAAAGAACCTTAGAAAAAAGATCTCGGCAAATAATACACATTTGATTACAACATGTCAACATTATTATTTTGATATTTATTGCAACTCTAAAATCATATTATTTTATTTTGTCGATGAATATATGAAATTAAATTTAAGTTTCTAATCCATCAACATAACATAACATAACATAAAACATAACATCACGCCTGTATTTCCCCGAAGGGGTAGGCAGAGGTGTACAGTACACCCACATTTCGCCAGTTATGTTGTAAGTCCCATGTAATAGGGGGCGAGCCTATTGCCATCAACCGGGCACAAATCCAGACTCCGGGCTGCTACTGAGAATTTCCTAAGAAAAACCCAATAACACTTTGCCCGACCCGAGAATCGAACCCAGGACCTCACGCTCAGCAGTCGCGCTTGCGTCCACTAGACCAACGAGGCAGTCCATCAAAGCTTAATTTTTCTAGAATTTCTAATAATAATCATAGAAAGTGCTTAGTTTTATGAAAGCAACTAATGCTAAATGAAATATTTGAAAATTTTCCAATAACTTTGAATATTACATTATCTTTGACGTGCACTTGTGTCTGAATTATTAAAAAATTGTTTCGAATGATTTTCGATAATAAACCGAATAGAAATTTATTCTAAGAAATCAGAAGTTTCTAAGTTAGTCTCAAAGACAGATAGATTCGCTTATCTTTCTGTGGTTTGAAAGTGCCATTAAAGGCCAGGTTAATAGCACCTTAAACCGACGAGCATGCATTAGGAGGTTAACTAACGTAGACGAAGCGAGAGCGGTGTCAGAATCGTAGTAGGTGGAAATCTATAGGTATCTGTCCTGTGCTAAATAATATCTTTCTTTCTTTCTTTCTTTCTTTCTTTCTTTATAGTCTGCCTACCCCAATGGGAGACAAACGTGATAGTATGTATACATGACATTAAAATTCACGGAATGTCAACGTAATATGGTATTTTTTGTTACAATAAATTCGATTACAATCTTAAAAAACAACTCAAGTGCGAGTCGAACTCGCGCACTGAGGGTTCCATACCACCACACCATACATGTCTGTGTTTACTTTCTTTTTAACCGACGAAAAAAAAGGAGGAGATTCTCAATTCAAAGCGTATTTTTTTTTTTTTTTTTATGTATGACCACGCATAACTTTTTACAGAGTGGTCCGATTTTGATGATTCTTTTTTAATGGATAGGGTATATCTCGAAATTGGTCTCATTTAAATTTCAAAATCAAAATCCACCCCTAAGCGTAGTAAAACAGGGGATGAGTGTTTGTTCACCCACTGGATTCTTACCTGTTAACCGATTCTGTTGAAACTTAACACACATAAATATAGTTCTAGGCACTACGACATAATGGAGACCTGGAGTTAGATTTTAACCACAAAAAAATTAAAAATAAAACTTTTTAACAAAAAATTTAACCGACGAAAACAGAAACTGAAAAGCGAAAAATAACTAATTATGAGTCGGCGCCAAACAACCAATCAACGAAGACCATTAAATTATTTTAAATAAATAATAAAAACAACGTCGCATCAAATACAACGTGAAATTTTCAACGATAAACAATAACTTTCCAAAAATGCGTTCTCCGCTCGGCCACTTGCAACTTGCACGCACTTTTCTTTTAAAAGTTCGTTTGGCGCCGACTCATAATTAGTTATTTTTCGCTTTTCAGTTTCTGTTTTCGTCGGTTAAATTTTTTGTAAAAAAGTTTTATTATTATCAAAGTTTGACGCTTGTATGTATGATCGCTTGTAAGAGCAGGAACAAGAAAGGTAGAAAAAAATATTTCGTGGACTTTATCCTTTAAGTTTAGACTTTTGTTATTATTTTTCCATTATGGAACTGGCCACAGTAACATATTATATTTTGTGAAAATTTCAACTAGCTACTTGTTACGGTTAAAATGATACAGCACTGTGGCAGACAGACAGACGGACGGACAGATGTCGTAGGCAGAGTAATGAAATCCCATTTCCGTTGTCACCTTTTGGGTACGGAACCCTAAAAACTACTACCCTATATGATTGGTAGCTTTATCTTTGTGTTTGATGGGAGAACACAGACCAGTAAGCTACAAGACTCCGCATAAACAAAGTTTTGTATTCGAACGCAGTCGTAAAACGTTGGTGGAGTCAGGGGGGCGGACGGCGCGTTATGATTGGCCGGCTCAAAAGTTCGGTGGTATGATTTCTTATGATTGGTGCCGCTCGCTGACTGAGTGACGTTCCGATTGGCGGAGGGACATATGATAAGCAGTGGTAGAGCATATGCGTTGTGACCGGGGCTGTCCAGCTAACCGGCGTCTAGAGGCTTACTGGTCTATGTGGGAGAATAATGATTTCAAAATTAAGATATCTTCATTTGTTATTTTATTTTATTTATTTATTCAGGGACTATAAACATCTACAATACATGTATTGGTATCACAGACATAGTAAAAAATATAGACTAAGTGCTGCGAACAACCATAGCGAAGCCAACTAAAACCGTGCTCCTTCATGTACAACAGTGCTCACGCACACACATGCACCTTAAACCGTGCTCACCCCTCTCAGTTCACATGTCGCGGCATCTTCCAGTAAGCATCGCGAAAACAAATATCCTTCAGGTGCATGGTGTGTATGTGAGCACTGGTCGTACATGAAGGAGCACGGTTTTTGTTGGCTTCACTATGGTTGCTCGCAGCACTTAGTCTATATTTTTTACTATGTCTGTGATTGGTATAAAGAAAAACATACTATTATTTGTGTTTACAATATAGCCCACTACGTAATTCACATATTAACACAACAAATATAAGGTGCCAAACAAACAGTGCCACTAAAATAGCATTACATAAAGTTATAACATAATAAAATTCCAATATAAATATTATATAAATTACATGGTTTTTTTTTACAAAAAGTACCAAGTTAAAATATAAATAGGACAAAGATTCAGACCAAGAAGTAATCAAGATTTTTGGGAAGCGTTACGAAATCCATTGTCGTATAATATGACTTGTAATGCGAAAATTATAAAACCCACGCCAAATTGAAGAAGACTTACAGATGAAAAGTGACATTTATACTAAGGAAATAGGCACCTTATTGAAAACATTTATTTACTTTGGCTGGTATAAGTTTTCTGTTATGATTTAGGATTCGTAGCGACGAGTGTATGTATTGATTTATACTATAGGTGCGGCACGCTATGATGGCGTTTTGACGTTTGCCTGCTCATGAAGATCCGTAAATATTGACAACTACGTATGAAGGCACAATTGCCGTACTTTATTGTCAATAGTGATGCACTGCTACAGCAATATACTTTTACGAATTTTGAATCTATTATTCAAATTCAATTTCTATTTATTTCTACTGTTTTTTTATGTATGTCCCAGAATATTTGATTAAATAGCGATTAAATATTAGGCTAGACGTTATGTTTATTGAATAATTTGATAAATTATTAACTTTATGTTGATATTATTCATAATAGCTAATTGGAGTTGGTCAAAGTAATAAACCTGCCTCCCTAGCCAAGCTGTTCTGATTGTTTTCTATTAGCGTTGACGATTGTAGATTGTCAACTTGGCTAGGGGGGGCTGGTTCCAATCGCTAATAATTTGAAATGTGTCACAACACTATTGGAAAATGTCAAAAACGCCATCATAGCGTGCCGCATAGTGTGTGTGAGTATAATTACTCGTATAACATGACATCATCATCATCCGTGGCACCAGGCGCTGCACTGTGTATCTCATCATGGAATTATCTTCACTAAAAGTTTTTGAAAATAATTTCTGTCCGTTTTTATTCTGTTTGGGACTGGGACTGCCTTGTTGGTCTAGTGGTCGCAAGTGCAACTGCTGAGCGTGGGGTCCTGGGTTCGATTCTTGGGTCGGGAAAAGTATTATTGGGTTTTTTCAGTAGGAAATACTCACAAATAGCTCGGAATTAGTATTTGTGCCCGGTTAATGTTAACAGGCTCGCTCCCTATAATGTGGGTGTACTATACACCTCTGCCTACTCGTTCGGGGAATACAGGCGTGATGTTATGTTTATTCTATTTTAGGTAGGTATCTCGTAGCTCGTCTTCCAATGAGTTTGTGAAGATGTTTTGATGTGTGCTACTCAGTTACGCTGTAAGGGCAGAACGGATTTGGATGAAGTTTGGCATACAGATAGGACATAGCCCGGATTAACATTTAGACTACTTTATATTCCGTGAAGATGAACAGTTCCCGAGGGATGCGCGATAAACCACATCAAAGCGCGCGAAGCCGCGAGCATAGGCTTGTTAATAATAAAAACTGGATAAAAAACTGCAATAATCTTATCACGGAAGAACCTAAATTTAATTATTTATAACATTAGATAAATATGGCTAACAAGGGAATCATAAATAAACTTTATTCCACTTCTCCATGCACAGTTTCAGCTTATTATAATTAGCCTACCGGGTTCATAGACTCATTAAATTGTCTCCAGTCTTGGCTATAAGTAATTATGTATTTTACTTTATAATTTTCCTTGCCTTTTAAGGTGCTTGTACACGAAGCGGGTAGTATACGCATGTTGAGACACTTGCTTATATGTATCGCGTAAACAACCGTGTTAATTATTCATGGATACACAGAAATAGACAGATAGAACGGAAAAGTGGGCTGGGAGCGCGTGCCAACACTCTGCACCATAGTGCTGGGCATTTCAAAGCCTTTCTCAGTACGCCTTATGACTTGTTTCTGTAAATAATTTAAAAAACACCCGCAAAAATGCCTTATTGTGCTGTTTCTAGCTGCAGAAACAAAAGCTGTAAAGTACATTTGATTAAAGTTAATTTTGAAAAATTAATGACGTCAATATGTAAGGCGTAGTTTGTTCGAAAGTTGCCACGCATGAATCGCAAGTAACATTGTGATTACAACCATTATAATATATAGATAGCTATTTCTGTGCATGGATAGCACACCTAAAAAAAATTAACTGTGCCACCACACTGTGCTAGCACGATTGAGGCGAAGCTGCATCATGTACTGTATGATGTATGTGGTAAGGTGAAATATGCACAGTAACGCACACATGCCACAGATAACTTATATGCGTCCATTACACGTACACACGACTACACATCAAGCTGTACACATCAGCTTATACTGGAAATGTACAGCTTGGTGTGCTGTGCGTACGCGACTCGCGAGGCATCGAAATCGTGGTAGCACAATGTTATAAAGTGAGTGAGTGACTTTTTGAACTAGTGAATAGCTATAATCGTGATAGCACACGTGCTGAGTCACCCAACACTAGTGTTAATAAATGCCCGGGTCCAGTGTCTCCGTATTAACTCGTGCGAGTGACCCGCGCATGTAGCTCGCACCACTACCATGTTCCAGTTACATGCACCGTGTACAAGCACAATTCATCACCATCATCATCATTTCAGCCGAAAGACGTCCACTGCTGGACATGGGCCTCCCCCAAGCATGTTGGGGGGATATGCCATAATCGCCACGCTTGGCAGGCGGGTTGGCGATCGCAGTTAGTTGGTTAAATACTCAGAGAACGCTGCTGCCCATCCTCTGGTGAATCCCTTAGTCACCTTTTACGACACCCATGAGAAGAGATAAGGGTGGTGCAATTCTTTATGTCCGGTACCACACGGAACAAGCACAATACACACAACACAATACATAGTCCACATCACAAATAAATTATGTAAACTGTACCTTTTTTTTGTTGTTTTCGAGTGGTAATCCTCATGGATACCCTCCGTCTGGGGAGGGCGGAGGGTTATTTCGGACTCTTACCAACTAAAACCACACGGTGGCCATCCTCTGCACAACATAGAGGAGCTCCGGGAATGTAAACTGTACCTAAGTATTACTCACTATTTGTGTTAAACTAATGGGAGAAGACACTGACTTCTGTAAAAAAGTTTTGTACCTCGCTCAGAAGTCAAAGACTACAGATATTTGATGTAAAACTTTTTGTGAATAAAAAATTATTTATTTATTTTATTTATTTATTTAATTAGGTTAATATTTTATCTAAAGTTACTTTGTTTAACGTTTATTTTTTCCTCCTTAATTATAATCCATTTTGCTAATATTAACGTATATAGCCTACATTACTCACAAATCTTATAATCTATTAATGAAAACAAACATCAACATACTGAAATCACATTAGGAAAACACCCAGTCATAGTTGGCCCGCGTCCCAGTGTACTTTGATGTGGGTTGCGGATCATTCATCATTGGTCGTCACTCGATTAGATTTCGATTTCGCTTGTAATCCTTCGGGTTTGGCAAGGTTGGGGTTTTACTGTCTGAAATAATACATATAATATGTTAGGTTTATTTATAATGTAATAACTTAAGCTAATTTAGATTTGAACATAGGTAGTTGTTATAATGAAACAAGTTTAACCGGATTACATGCGTATATTATATAAAACATTATACGGGATGTAATCCGGTTCGACTTGTTTTATTATAATGTGTAGTGATCGCGAAAACCTAAGAAATTATTATAGGTAGTTATTTTTGGGATTTTCAAACAGATAATGACAAAGATTTTTATTAGCAAGAGGCCAAAGATGTTTCAAATGATGATGATGTTATGAAATTCATAGCTTTTTTTTTTTGTAGGTTTGAAGTTTCACGTTCTATTCAAACACAAAACACAAAAGGTGTGATTACTATAATCACGACTTTTGAATGTCATTCAGGTACGAGTCGTAATAAAAACATTGTCATTTTCACAAGGTCTCTAGTCTCCCTAATTCATTTCGCTTTAGGATCGTACCGTACCCAAAGGATGCTAACGGGACCCTATTACTCTGTCTACACCATCCGTCCGTCTGTCTGCCACAGCGCTGTATTTTTTTAACCGTAATAAGTAGCCAGATGAAATTTTCACAGATCAAGTGTTATTTTAGCCTCTATAATTGCTTATACTAAAAGTAAATTAAAAATCTAAACTAAAAGGGGGTCCTCATACAAGAAACACAAAAATATAATTTTTCCTATCATAAATAAACAAGCGTTAAGCTTAGTGTGATTGTACCTAGTGCATACTTTATTATTTAACACAAAATAATAAAAATGAGGCAAACACAGAAATTGTGTGGTCGTACGGAACCCTTAATACGCGAGTACGACTCGCACTTACATAACATAACCAGCCCATTACTGTCCCACTGCTGGGCACGGGCCTCTTCTCAGTATGACTCGCACTTGCCCGGCTTTTTTTACTTATCATGCAACGTAACAAAGTTACGAACATAGCTTTACATATTTCTACTATTCCCATTATTTCACCCTCTCGCTGGGACCTCGAACCTTTCCCTTCCAAGGCCCAAGAATTAATCTTGTGCAGCTCCCTACTGTCAGTCCTGACTCCTGAAGGTTGCATCATTCTCCAACATATTGGGATTCCGGCCTTATTTCCTTCAAGGCTGCGTATAATGCGTCTGTGATTTCCTTCATTCAATATGTTTCGACAGTTGTTTGACTTATGTTCTGTTATCCTGGCATGTTTCCTGCTTGTAATTTGACATGATGTCAATTGTATGATGTGTGGAATTATGTGGTGTGTTTTCTATTTATACGGTGTAATTAGTATGTCTTTGGGACATTTTTTACACAGCACCATCTAGTCCCAAACTAAGAAGAGCTTGTGCTATGGGTACTAGGCAATGGGGTGCTGGCCAGAAAACCTCCACGTGTGCCTGACGGCTGCTTGTCCTTCTGGACACGTCTGGAGGGAACGGCAGCTGTTTGGCCGGTGCATCCTGGGCACGGGCAGTAAAATCCTTTCAAGGGATTAACCTTGGGGGGATTTTATTGCCTGTGGCGAATATTCTGGCGCGGGAGGTGCCCGTTCTGGGCCAGTGGGGAGTTTCTCCACGTGTCCCTCTGTTGCCAACAGAGGGCACAGTGGAGCAGCAGTGGCGGGCCCAGTGTGCACTCATCCTGCCACTGGGCAGGCAGCGGGGGGATTGTCCTTCCCTGCTCCCGTCGATCTCGTAACCCCAGGAGTGCCCACTGAGTAGTGTTCTCGCGCTTCTTGGGATCGAGGGTCTTGGCTTCACCGCCCGGACCGCGAGGAAGAAAACCTCTATAAAAAATTACGGGAGGTAGGGCCTGCGAGCAGCAGACTCGGGGTAGTCTGCTGCCCGACCAGCAGCTGGCGTAGCTGGCATAGCCGGCGTAGTTGGCGCAGCTGGTAAAGGCCCATGAGGTGCGGTGGCGTGCAGTGTTCCGTGTGCGCCACAGAGGAGGGTGCGGCCAGCGTTAGGCCGCACGGGGAGAAGTGGCTCGCCTGCTTGAGGCGGGCCAGGACCTGTCGGGGGTGGTTGTGTGAATACTCATGGGTTCCCACGCCCCCGGCTAAGGTAGTTGAAGGAACACCGTGGTGGTTTTAGTCGGTAAGAGTCCGACACTGGCTCCGCCTACCCCGGGCGGAGTGCGTCCATGAGGATTTCCCCAAGGCAAAAAAAAAAAAAAAAATGGGTACTAGGCAATGGATATAATACTTGTATACTTTTTTTTGTTGTAATTACATACTTATAATACATAAGCAACACCCAGACCAACACAAACACTTATGTTCATCACACAAATATTTGTGTCCTGTGGGAATCGACCTCGTGATCAGCAGTCCGACACTCGAACCACTAGACCACAAACGTCGTCAAGTCGTCAAGTATGATCTGTCCGAGTGTATTGTAAAATACAACAACCACGTGTCGCCTTCAAACCGTTGGTTTATGAAAAGATTTTGAAATACAAACAAGGATTATTTTTAATTTTTAGTTAGGGTTTTTAAAGTCGGTAATTTTTTTGTGAAAAAGTTTTTAAGTGTTAATAATAATAGCATTTACCAATGGAAACCATTGCAAGCATTGTTAATTATGGTAATATTATGATATTACCTGCATGTAAATAAGCTGTCTACTTGACGCCTGGGTTCAGACATAAACGTTTTCGGGTTGAAATGATAGTGATCTTCCTCTTCTTCGTATCTATGGTATAATATGTAAAAGTAATCTCTTGGGTCAGACTTGGCAAACCCAAAACTTTGCCACTTCAACGGCAATTATGACATGTCACGAAGACCCGACACAAGCGTCTAAGCTCTTACAAGAAGATCTAGAATTGCTCGAGAAATGGTCAAAATTATGGCGTATCAAAGTGAACGAATCAAAATCTGCTCATGTCACATTCACATTTCGAAAGGGTACATGTCCCCCTGTTACTTTGAATGGCACCCAAATACCACAAACTGATGACAAAAAATACCTGGGTATGCATATTGACAAAAGACAGACCTGGAGAAAACACATATTTACCAAAAGAAAACAGCTTGGCTTACTCTTAAGACAGTTATATCCATTGTTGGGTTATAAATCAAAACGAAACCTGGAGAACAAGATATTAATCTACAAATGTATACTCCAACCTGTGTGGACATATGGTATACAGCTCTGGGGGACAGCCGCAAAATCAAACCTAGGTATATTGCAAAGATTTCAGTCCAAAGTCTTAAGACTAATCACAAAAGCAAAAAATCTAAATATGCTGAACTACCTACTAAATATATTTGTAACACCTACTGTAACCATATTTAAAAGCAAATCAATATTTGAATTGAATTGAATTGAAGCTCCTTGGTATGTTTTTTTTTTAATGATTTATAGATCTGCTCTTGACCACAATCTAGACAGCTTTGTCAGGATGTGATCGACGATGGAGCAAGCAAACCTATTAGGTGCCGATTCACTCCAGCTTTAAAGGCGTTAGGGTTATAAGTGCCCGGAAATACAGATGCCGGCAGTGAATTCCACAACTTGACTGTGCGCATTATGAAAGAGTTCTCAAAGCGCTTGGTCCTGATAGTAGGGATTTCTACCAAATGTGGATGTTATCCTGCAGTGCGGCGTGTAGTCCGATGAAAGAAAGGAGATGGCGGAATAAGCTCATGAAGCTCATGCGCACACTCTCCAAAGTACAGCCCGTAGAACACCGACAAACAAGCAACTGTGCGTCTATGGGCTAAGCTTTGTAGCTTAGATTTTGCTAACAGTTCATCACCAATTAGCCTCTCAGCTCTGCGTTGAATCGAGTCAAGAGCCGCAAGCTGGTATTTGGTGGAGCCATCCCACAAGTGACTGCAATACTCCATACACGATCGGACTTGAGCTTTATATAAAGTGAAAAGCTGTCCAGGAGTGAATGTTACCAATAACCTACTTCATAGAGATCTTAAAGTGACAACAGTTGAAGAAGAAGCAATCAAGCAAACAAAAATATACCAACAAAGGCTACTCAAGCACCCTAACAATCTAGCGAAATCACTGATGTCAAGAAACCTCCTATTAGGAGACTGAAGCAAAAAAAATACCTCAGGACATAATAACGATGATTGAAACCTAATGAGGGGTGCATCAGTGGATGCATACCCAGCAAGCCTGAGAACTGTGAGAGTTGACCAAAGTACAGCTTCCCCTTTTTAAAAAGGGGAATAAAAAAAATAAAAATAAAAACTTCAACGGCGTTATCAGTAGCAGCGCAACGGTCACCCAGGCTACAGTTACTGGGACACAAAGGGCAGTATAAGAGGTGACTCATCGATTGGGGGTCAGTGCCACAACCATACCCTGTCGCTGTTTTTTCAATACAGCCCCACTTGGCGAGATTGGACTTGCTTCTTCCTACTTGAGTTCGAAGTCGGTTTAGTGACTTCCAGGTTGACCAGGGAAGGTTAGATCCTGCAGGAAGGTGCCCACTCGGCTGGATATAGTAAGCAAGTGGAGAAAATGTCTTCAGCCACAGTTTACGATGGGTCTCAACCGGGCACCCCGATAGGGCTTCTGCTGATACTGCGATTAATGATAGTGATGAAATCAGTATTGTCACTGTTTTATTCTATCGGCTTCTCTCTCGTGATAAATGGATAAAAGTCCTATGAATTAATCCAGAACATTTTCAGATAATTATATTATCTGTGTTATTAATTCCATTCAAATTGGTTTATGAGTAATTGAGTCACAAACATCCAGAAATATTCACAAATGTTTGCATTTTTTATATTATTGAGTGACAAACTGACACGTGTATAATAATAAAACTCTTCATAAAACATAATAAAACGGTATGAAGACTTGAATAGTAGTATAATACCTAATATTGAAATCTATCGCCATTCTATTACTTTAAAAGTGAACAGCTTAATGCCCCTGTACTACATAACAATTCTATAAACGAAAGAGTGTCGTAAAATAAACATATTTAGAAACTTTATGCGCATGTCGTAAATTGAAAAGATTTCGGTGTACGAGGGAGTGTAATTTTTATGAATATGCGCTGTTTTATAGTCGCAAATAAATATCTACAGGGCTATTTTTAATTCATCAATAACACTTTAAGGGTTACGATGCATCAGATAAAAAAACTCACTACATTTTCTTCCGTAGTAAACCTTTGCCAGTGTATCCTACTAATATTATAAACTAGCTTATAGTTATAGTTATTTATTTGTTAATCTTGAACCCCGCCCAGAGCGTTGTGGCGCAACTTGGGAGAGGCCTATGTCCAGCAGTGGACTGCGATAGGCTGAGTTGATTGATTGATTGATGAACCCCGCCCGCGAAATTAGCAAATATTTTATGCCCGCGGCTTCGTCCGTGTGGATGTCGTTTATCGCGCATCCCTCAAAAACTGTTCATCTTCCCGGGATTAAAAGTAGCCTATATATTAATCCGGGTTACGTTCTATCTGTATGCCAAATTTCATCCAAATCCGTTTAGCCCTTACAGCGTGATTGAGTAACAAACATCCAAACATCTTTACAAACTTTCACATCTCTTAATATATAAAACAAAGTCGGGTTAGTTACATCATTTATAACTCGAGAACGGCTTAACCGATTTTAATGAAATTTGGCATACAGATATAACATAACCCGAATTAAGATATAGGCTACTTTTTATTGCAGGAATATGAACAGTTCCCGAGGGAGGCGCGATAAACGACATTCACGCGGGCAAAGTCGCGGGCATAAGCTAGTTTATAATATTCGTAGGATACACTGGCAAAGGTTTACGGAAGAAAATGTAGTGAGATTTTTTTATCTGATGCAACGTAAAATGGAACGTGTGTAATGGCTGTGAAAATTCCAAAAGATGGCGCCGTGCGTTAAGACAAAATTGACGATATATCGGAGATATGTCACACAGCAGCATTTCCTGGGTCTGCAAACATTCTGTACTTCCATTGGTGGTAAGCTTACAATCCATCATCCTCCGAGCCTTTTCCCAATTATATTGGGGTCGGCTTCCAGTCTAACCAGATGCGGCTGAACATCAGACCCCCACAACCGAGTTACTGGGTAATACTGACATTCGGAGGATAGACCAGTTGTCAGACTATCGGGCTTCTGACTACCCGTAACGACTGCCATAGATATTCGTATGGCAACCGAGACCGACAGCTTAACGTGCTCTCCGAGGCACGGAGGGGTCTCGATGTACAACGAAATGGTCACCCATCCACGGACTGACCGCGGCAAGCGTAGCTTAACCTCGCATATCATACAATCCGGACGGTTGCAAATTTTTTGGCCACGATCCCCTTACGCTAAGTACCGTACGTAAGCTTACAATCCGTGAATAGTAAATTAAAAACCGGCCACGTGCGAGTTGGAATCACGTAGTAAGGGGGTTCCGTATCACCTATCCACCTAATACCCCATAGAAACTAATTCAATTTACGAGAGTTCATCAAAAGACACCAACGCACCGTGCGTGAAATATGAATTTTTGCATCTCTTTCTTTCGCAGGTACCACCACATATGTCTATGTTTGCCCAATTTTTTAGATTTTTTGCTAAATTACATATTATACACTATAATCAGAGCAAGTTTGGCGCCAGTACGTCTTACCGTTTTAAAGAAAGAGCAGGAACAAAAACGTTGAATAAATGCATGTTTTTTGAGGTTTCTTGTATTTTTTTTTAGTATTTGTCGTGATATACGATACACGTCATAGCAACACATATTCTGAGAAAATTACAACCGGCTACCTATTACCATTCAAAAGATAGAGCCCTGTGATAGACAGACGGACGGACGGACAGCGTAGTAATAGGGTGCCAAACGGGACGTCTAGAATCACGACCTACACAAGGTCGTGATTATAGTACTTTTGCTGCATAATTATTCATATTTTATCGAACTCCGCACTCGATGTAACATTTAGATCAGTGTAAAAGTTCTGAAAGTATACTTATTTGTATCTCAAAAATACGTTTTTCAATATCCAATTAGATTATTTGATAGGTATCAGAAACTTTGGGATTCATAAATAAATTACTTTTCGAACCTGTAACAATGTCACTGAGTTAGTTGAATTTTGAGATACTCATTATAATGCACTTTATAATGATAAGATACACAGTATTATGTACTTTATAATGATAAAGCCTGATCTGTCAAAGAAAAGGAAAGCATTCAAAAGAATTATTCAATATAACTTATTATTCTTTCGTGTCACAGTATAAACCCTGTCAGTATATAAGCTAAGAGTACCAGAGAGAGTAAGAGAGAGTAAGAGTAGTATATCTACAGAGCAATAATTTAATTCAAAGTTCCGGTCAAAGTGGATGCACCAAAAAATAATTGTTTCCGCGGGCGGCGTGTAATAAATGTCCACAGATACACACACACAGGCGCGTGTTAAATGTACGATCGTAGCCTTTTAAGGCCAAGTTGATGTTTGCTTAATTTCGCGTTTGCTGCGGATCTAAGCCTAGTTATTGTAGGAATTTCAATCTCTTTGAAGAAAAAAGTGGCCACCTAAATAACAGTGTCTAGACTAATTTATCCTTTTAATACAACGGCTATAAACAACGGATCTTTAATTAATGTAACCCTTTTTTAACACAAAAATACTGACTTTCTAGACTTATTCTGTGCTCGCGGCTATGTTCTATCTATATGCCAAATTTCATTAAAATCCATATAGTAGTTTTTGCGTGAAAGAGTAATAAACATACATCCATACATCCTCACAAACTTTCACGTTTATAATATTAGTAGGATAGGATTGGATAGTAGGAGTAAGCCAACGTTAGGCCGCACGGGGAGAAGGGGCTCGCCTGTTTGTGGCGGGCCGGGACCTGTCGGGGGTGGTTGTGTGAATACTCACGGGTTCCCACGCCCCCGGCTAAGGTAGTTGAAGGAACACCGTGGTGGTTTTAGTCGATAGGAGTCCGTCACTGGCTCCGCCTACCCCGGGCGGAGTGCGTCCGTGAGGATTTCCCAAAGGCAAAAAAAAAAAAAAACAAATAAGGCTTACCACAAAAAGACTTATCGTGCATTCCTTGGAAGCTGTTTATTTTCCCGGGATAAAACGTAGACTAGATGTTAATCTGGGTTATGATCTATCTGTGTGCCAAATTTCATCCAAATCCGTTCAGCCGTTTTAGCGTGATTGAGTAACAAACATGCAACATCTTCACAAACTTTCACATTTTGTAATAGGTAGTAGTAGGGACACAGATAATATAGTATAATAGCTACTATAATATAATAAGTTATTAGAATTTGACACTAAAGACATTTATGTAGGCTTGCTATTATCAATATTAAAAAGTATCTAAGTATTAAATCCACTGTCTAGTACCCATAGTACAGTCCACTGCATGACAGTGGTAACACTTCAATTCGAAAACCGCCCTTACTGCTTACGAAATAAAGATGCTGCTAATGTCAAAGTGTTACCACCGACTTGCGGTCGACCGTACAGGCTTTGCTTAGTTTGGGACTAGATGGTGCTGTGTAAAAATGTCTTAAAAATGTTTATTTATTATTTATTATAGTTATCTTGGCTTTACACTAAAGCCCTATTGATGTACCTACTTAGGTTTGCTTTTAAAAATATTAAACAGAAATACAGCTATGTGAACTAGAAATTGATTTGTCATTGATTTGTGAAAAGCCAATTTGACTTTGTATTCCAGACAACAGATTTACATTGTTTCTGAAATAAGATTCAGAAGATATAAGGTCTATGAAATATAAATCAATCTTTTAAATCTAATCACTTTGGCAACCATGTGTAAAATTTGCGATATAATTACTACTTCATTATTTAGTAGAAGATGCAAGTTAATATAGCACGCAAATAAATGAGAAGGCAATTTTTTTATACTCACATAAAAAAAAAACAAATATCTGCTTTGCTTTATATTTACTGCCTCATTACTTAAATTTTGTTCGGTCCATTAGTCGAGTAATACGAGAGTTCGAATTGAAGCCTAGAAATAGTAATGGGTTCGAACCCCTAATTTCTGAAAAGCTGACCACACAAACTTTTTCTAAAAATGTATTTAATCTCTTGTAAACTGGACGTCTTTCGGCTGAAATCATGATGATGATGATGAAACTGATGCGATTGGTTATTACGATTTCTACAATAAATAAAATTGATCAACCTTTAAAAAGGGGTAACTAACATTATCAGATTTAATATACACTTACCAATAGTACACAAAAGTATCCTGACCAGCAGTACATTTACCAACAGGACACTTACCAACAGTACAGTTACCAACCCTTAGATAAATATAGATCTGACGTTCTTAATATTAATCTTTGTAATAAACTTTTATTTATATCGTTCTATAAAAAATCTTACGAGTTAAATCGTTCACCCCTCTGCTTACCTCATAAAGATAATGACGTCATCTGACGGAAATACATCCCACATCCATTCTATAAGTACCTTCCTTTGAGATACTTGGTATTAACATGTAAGTGCTTCCCGAAATCGTAGCAGCTTCGAAGTCATGGAGTATAATAAGAATGGAGTGATAAATTGCGAGGAAACGCCGACCATCTGTCTTTTTCTGTACAAACACTCTTATATCTTATATATCACGGTAGTATCCAAGCTGACAAAAATATCGTATACTGACTATTTAAGTCTTTTGGGTATATACCAACAATACATTTTTTTATAGATGTGTGTCATGAAACCTCCAACCATTAGACTGCGTTTAAGTATAGGAGATATGTGCATTGCGTTGTGGACAAAGGGCTCCATAGTATAACGCAACGTCACCAATATTCAAATTCTTCTTCTGTCATGTCGACAGGTGCTATATCTACAATAATAAATACCCATCCTAGACCCTCCATCTATGAGAATTTACACCCAAAAACAAAAACAAAAAGGTCTTGCCGTTAAAAAGGATAAGCCACTCAACAGTCAGCAAGTTGGTAGCTGGAGACTGACTGCCCAGGGTACGCCGGACGATCAATTAATATTTTCAGTCGTGGAAGCTTTTTTAATTCCGTTGCCTAATTGAGAAATACCTATGTGTATCATTCCATTATTACTTCTCCGTGTTCGAGCCTAATAAAATCAATGAAGTGTACAAAACTCTGAGACAGCTCTCGTTTGAGAAGCCCACTGTTGCAGAAAATTGAGAGGAACGTAATCATATTTTGACTACGGCTCAGACGTTTTAAAATTAGGATAATTTATGAAGTAGCTTACGAGCGTCTCATTTAATGGAAACTGTTACAATTTTTCGAGTCCAATAATTTGCGTGTGGGTTTTATGACAGTTCGTTGACATTTTTTATTCGAAAATAAAAAAATTTGCTTTTAAAAGTTAACTGGGATTCAGAAAAAAAACCTTGGTCTAATTTTGAAAAAGTAAAAGTTAGTACACTTTGCTCTATCACTTAAAGGTTTGCTGGTAGAAAACTCAATTATGAGTTAAGCTCGCCTTTGTACATGTAATTTCAAAACTATTATGTATTGTTGTGATTTTCTTGTTTGCAATAAAGAATAAGAATAAGTTAGTACACTTTTATGGCAATAGGCTCGCCCCCTATTACATGGGACTATAACATAACTGGCGAAATGTGGGTGTACTATTACACCTCTGCCTACCCCTTCGGGGAAATACAGGCGTGATGTTATGTTATGTTGTTGTTAGTACACTTTTAATCTTTTGTTTTTACGCCCGCATCTGAAAAATAGGAAGATTTTTTTATCGGACACCAATATGGTCTCTTCCTAAGCATGATTTTGTTTTAAACGAATAAAAATTTCTTCACTTATCAATTGATCAATGTCTTATCAAACCAAAGCAGACTGCTTCTATGCGGTCATGTGGTAAGCTATGCGCATCCCGCCCTGGTGCATAGGGTTTGGGAACCCTACTGCCCCAACAGCACCCTAATGGTGTTGGTTAGCAGGCTAGACTGTGAATTTTTGAACCACTGCAGGTTTCAGCTGAACCCATAACCTTGCGGTAGTGATCTCAAGAATGGCGAAATATTTATGATTTACTGATATACTTTTTAAGTAATCTGTTACTAATAATAATGAGTCTCTTGCTACTTGAATCTTCATCCTCCTCGCCTTTTCCTAATTATGTTGGGGTCGGCTTCCAGTCTAACAGTTGCGGCTGAACATCACTATTTTACACGGAGCGACTGCCATCAGACCCCCGCAACACAGTTACTGGGTAATACTGACATTCGGAGGTTAAACCAGTTGTCAGACTTTCAGGTTTCTAGCTACTCGTAACGACTGCCATAGATATTTGTATGACAACCGGGACTGACAACTTAACGTGCTCTTCGAGGTAGGGAGGGGTCTTGATGTGTAACAAAACAGTCACCCATCCTCAGACTGACTGCGGCAATCCGCGTGGCTTTTAATTCACCACGAGCCCCTCATGGTACTTGAATAAATAAAAAACGTCGAAACCAATTTACCCCACAAAATATCTGAACACTGACACACGTCCAAAAACTTCGAGACCCAAAACCCTTGAGGTCCTTAAGGGAATAGATCAATCCGTAAAATGGTTCGCACAGGCCTAAGCACCTAAACTAGGTGTTCGAAATAGGGCAATGTGCGAGGCAATATTTTAGAGGCGCGCTCAATTTGCCCGGACCTCACTTAAACCGTGTGGAAAACACTGAGGGAATTCTGAATAATTTTGAAAGTTCGTAAATTGATATGGCCGATAGATAGAGGTGGTTATGGTAATAGTTTGTTAAATATTTTATATGTAGCAATTTGTATCTGATCTCTGCAATTTCTACTGGTAAATTAGGTACCGATATCCTGAGGCAGTCTGTAAAAAGCGCTCACCTTTGTACCTAAACTAGTAGTAGGTACAGAAAACTTTTTTATAATATGGTCAACCGAGTTATAGGCTTACCTGATGCCCATAACATATAATAAGTAGCGAAAGAATAAGTATGGAGGTTTGGTTGTCCTTCAATCACACGGAAACGGTTGAACGGATTGGGATGAAATTTGGCACACAAATAGACATAGATTTAACGTATAGGGAGGCTACTTTTCTTCCCGGGAAGATAAACAGTTCCCGAGAGAAGCGCGGTGACACCTTTATGTGATAAACCGAATTATATACGGGCGATGCCGCGGCCATAGATTAGTGTACTAATAAATAATGCATTTTTTTATTAATTGTATAATTACGACTTCGTTACGTTCGGGCCAACGCAATTTTCACGATCCACACTTAGGCGAATAGTGTTGGCGCCAACGTTCGGGCCAACGTGTGGAGCCGGGGTTACAGTTTATTTAGTTTATTTACACACACGGCCCATGAATTACAACATAATTTGATATTTATCACTAGTTTCAAACTGCACTTGTATTTGTATTATTAAAATGACCTTATAACTTTTCACTTATATCATCGAATGAACTTTGACTTTAACAAAGTTATAAATTATACGTTTTGAAATTATCAGCTGTGTGGTCCTGTAAAGTTATTGCATCAGACCTCTTTTTGTTGTAAATTGATATTAGAATTTGTATTTCGATTTTTAGGGTTCCGAAGTCCTACAAGGAACCTTTATAGTTTCGTCATGTCCGTCCGTCTGTCCGTCTGTCCGTCTGTCCTAATCCTTTACAGCTTAATAACTTCTACAGTTATAAACATAATAAATGAAATTTTGTTAAAAAATAGTTTACATATAGATCTCAATTTTAAAATAATAGAAAAATCGTTTTTACGTATTTTAGGGGTGGCGTCCATACGTATGAAATGGGGATGAAAATTTTTTTTCGCTGCACCCCCTCGTGTGGGGTATCATTGAATAGGTCTACTAAAATGAAGGTAATGTTTCATACACCACTTTTTTATCAGGTGTACCATCTGCGAAATATAGCCCGCCAAAGTGGCTTGCAATGTGTCCCCCCCCTCTGCCATTTCTAAAATATGCAATGTAGAAACTTATAATCTTCCATATTGATAGACCTTTGTGAAAATTCTCTTTTAAAATTATTTCGAGTATAATGTGATTATAATTTTTTGAGTTATAGAGAGAAAACTGAAAAATACTTAAAACGTCTTAGTTCAAAGGTCATTGACCTTAGAGAAAAATTATCATGGCAAATAATGCTCCTTTAGCTACTTTCTATTTGAAAAAATCACAAAAAGTAACTTTGAAATGACACACTTCTTAAATTTGGCTTCTTGAATTTATCGCTAGATAGCGCTACTAACAACACGCTCTGAGTCGCGAATGCTGCCAATTATTGCAAAAACTAAAATAGCCATGATTAATATTCGATTTGATTCGTTTGTAATTACACCTACTTAAGGAACCCTATAATACTGAGCATGGCCCGACATGCTCTTGGCCGGTTTTTTTTTATTTGAATTTATAATTGTCATATTGTAGGCTATTGTCTAAGTGGCATTTTTTTTTCTAATGGTCGGTGTTTGACCGCCAGGTCTACAATATTACAATTATAAATTCAGGTAAGGTGTCTCTCACCTGATGTTAGGCGATAGTGCGGTTGTCGATGGTTAACGCTTGCCCAACAAAAATCTATTCACTCGAGCCTTGAAGACCACCAGATTATACTGTTGATTATTTTGTAGTAATAGAGCTCCTTTGTGAAAGAGCTCGTCCGGGGAAGTACTACCACCGTGCCTACTTCTCCGCCAAATGGTGATGCTTGCATTGCTGTGTTTCGGTCTGAAGGGTCCCGGTGAAATTACAATCACATGAGACTTTCTATCTTCATGTCTCAGTTTGGCGAACCGACTTGCGGTACCATTTAGGCAACAGCCTAGGTGGTATTGAAGTTGTCATGGGCAAAGGTAACCGCTTAACATCAGGTGGGCCTTTAGCTCGTTTCGCCAACCTATACTATAAAAATAAAAAACTTATCGGGAAACATAGACGTTGACAAGGAATTCCACCCCAAAGCGGTACGTCTCAGACTCCTTCTTCTATCGTGTTGACATGAGTTACATAATGATAATAGCTCATGCCGTGGGCAAAAGATTAGCCAGTCAGCAGGTTGGTAGCGGGGCTGACTGCCCAGGGTGCGCCGGACGATCAATTAAATATCGTCACTCGTAGAGGCTCTTTTAATGTCTCAGACTTAAAGAATAAGATAGACGGAGCGCGTAGAACTAGCGAATGTATTAGCTAGAAAAAGGAATACAAAATGGCAAAGGAGTACTACCTACCTTTTACCGTTACATTCAAAACTTAGGTCTCATAAAGCAAGTTGGCCTTAGACCTCATTGGAGGTGTTTACATAACATAACATAACCAGTCCATTACTGTCCCCACTGCTGGGCACGGGCCTCTTCTCAGTACGAGAAGGCTAAGGCCTTAGTCCACCACGCCGGCCTAGTGCGGGTTGGTGGACTACACACACCATCGAGAACTGTATGGAGCACTTTCAGGTGTGTAGGTTTCCTCACGATGTTTTCCTTGGTGGTGATTGGATAGATATTATTTATTATAGAACAATATAGGTACTCACGATTGTGAAGCCACGACTAGATAAAGGTTAAACTAACGGTACTTCAAAAAGTTTGTTGTATCAAAAAAAAAAAGAGATCGCAGACCAAAAGAATAATATATATAGACGGAGCGCGTAGACCTATCAAATGAAGCCAGAAAAAGGGATAGAAAATGGCAAAGGAGTACTTACTATTATACCGCTCACAGTGTTCTCGAGCCGTAATCTGGAGCGTACGTCTAATCCTCCAACTAAAAGAATAAAATTGAGGCTCCCGACCGCGGCTCACAAACATTGGGCGGAATAGTAAGTACTCCTTTGCCATTTTGTATTCCTTTTTCTGGCTTTATTCGCTAGTTCTACGCGCTCCGTCTATCTTATTATTTTGGTCTGAGCAGTACATATGATAAATCTATTAGCAAATCACTTCGTGCGCAACTAAGCTGAAAACAATAAATTTATGAGTGCGATTGACATGACAGAAGACTTGAAAAGTCTTTGTATGCTTTAATATTACTTAAATCCCGATCCATGCCCTTGCTATCATAATATCTAAACACAGCAATTGAAGGGCGCGTCTGCCTAATTAATCAGTGTTTCACTCAGTTACTTGAAGGAGGATTAGGCTTTACAATACAGATCATAAATCTTACATTTTCTGTTTTAGACATCAAGGTCATCTTTCTTAACCAACAAGCAATATCGCATAAGAACTCCGCAATTTGAAAATAAAAAGGGATCCAACTTCAACCTTCAACACATAACGTCAAAACTCTCAAAAAAAATCCCCCTACTTATCTACTTAATAACAAACTCGTTCAGACTTCGTATATAATCCCGTATGATCCTCGGACGCACCTGTTCAGATCGCAACAAGTCTCCGAGATCCACCCCGGCGGCCTAGTTCATCGGCCTGACCTACATTCCTGTCCCCCTTACGTCGCAGCCCCCGTGACCCAGCCAGCAACCAGCCCTACTTGGTCCCGGACGATCGTAATGAAAAAGGAAGGAGAAGGTGCCTTGAGAAAAGTCGTACGACCATATTTTTACATGCATTGCGATATTTTACATGCCATGCGATACCTACCACGTTTTTTATTTTATTTTTTGGGTAAAAAATGGCCTCTTGATAGTGTCAACAGAAGATAGTAAGTCGAACAGACTATAGTGTAAATAAATAGAAAGTAGTCAACTTCTTTTTACCACTGAGGTAATATGTACTGCGTACTAGAGAAGACACCTCGAACAAAATGTTTGTAGCACGTTTTAGAGCTCCTGCACTCTCACTCGCTTAGTCACGCTCGCCGCGCGTGCTCCGCGGGCAGCAAGTTGCACGATATTTTTTGTTCGTAATGTCTACTCTAGTACGTAGTACAAATTACCTCAGTGGTTCTGTAGCATTTTTCTGGGAAGTCAAAAGAGTGTTTTGGGTATTTTACCTATTTATTAGAGAACTAAATTTAATCAGCACCATTGTCACGGTTAACGTGAATATTTTATTCAGCTACCAGTGAGTCAAGACGTACTTGCGCTCGGTTATCTTCGTGATCGCTCGTAAACTTTCGGCTAGCGCGCTGTCACGAGGATGACCGAACGATGCACGAGGGGAAGGAGATCGCTGGATCGCTTTATGAACGGTGGCCATGATAACCTGCGCGAGCGCTGTTCAATGCGTAATAAATTAATTATTTTAGATTACAACGTTTCCATTTAAAACGTTAAATATTGAGTGTTTTGTGTTGTTGTTTATAAACCCCGTATTAGGGTAAGTTGTGCATTTATTCCTACTAATTTGCGATGAATGTTTACACATTTTTGCAAGTCACTGAGACGTTATTCTCATTTAAATTTTAGCAAGTCATCCGATGAATATTTTGTTTCTGTTATAATCTTAGTCTGTAGCTTGTAGTGAGTGGTTGTTTAAACCATTCTAATGTTTCTAAATTTCATTAGAATCATCATCACTGTATTACTTCCTTTTTCTCAAACGTTATGTGTAACTTGACCTTTGTACCTTTAATTTTTAAACGTCCTTCTGCTTGAATTGCTATCCATAAACCTAGACAGCCTCATCTTGATCACTAATTAGTTATAGTTCTTATCACGATTCGCTTTGCAATGATATAAGTGGGATTGTAGTTATGTGGCTGTCTAGGTGAATAACCGGACATTATATTAATCGTCTAATTATGGCGATTCCAGGGTTTTATGTTCCGGGCTTGAAGTGGCTCATGCTCCTGTCACTTCTACCGTTGGGCTTACCTCTCCGAAGTCCCTACACTGCCTGTGTCTACGCTTCGTAACGGCCGATTGCTAACTACAACGGAATCGGACTTACCAAGCTGTGGAGACTGCTCGCCGCCGCTGCTGCTAGCTTCGACAGTTGCTATATCTGCCGATGCCACATCTATCTCTATTGCTGTTAAAGGACGGTATCGTGATCTTTACTGATGCTACTCGAAGTGACTTAATTAAAAAAGGACCTTACGGCCCTGAGAAAAATACAAACGTAATTAACGTTATTCTAGTATTTGTTTACTTTTCATATTCAATATATACTATTTACAATTGTTTTAGTTTTATTTATTTATGTTTACGCTGCACTTTCAAGGCAACGTGACAATGGCGCCCACTTTCGCGGTTCTGTAAGTCATTTCGGGTAGTAACGCTTATTTACTATTTAGTTATCGTTGGTGTTGGTTGTTCTTGGTTATTGGTACCTGTACAACGATTATGTTTGATTTATCCAACTAATGAGTATGTTATTATTTGGTATGAGTATTTTTTTTTTCTGGTTAAAAAATAATTGTGATAGTTATTTCCGTATACCTACATTGTAATAACATATTATTCTTACAACATACTATTCGTTCTAATAGAAACCTATGTACTTATACTCATAAGTTGGTTGTTTCAATATCATTTCTTTCTTATTTTGTTCATATTTTTTTCCTCTTTCTCATTCATCATTATTATTTAGAAAACATTGTATTTTCACCTAGTAACAAAATCGTTATGTCATTTAGTTATTTCATGTAACAGAATGGACATTTAGTTTATCTTTTCTTTATAAGATTTTAAAGATTATCTGCACAACATATCCGTAATACAACATTTGTTTTTTTATACATATTTTTAATTCCAATAATATCTATTTACTTCAATACTTAAAAATGGAACGCCCAATAAAATTTCTATCCTTACAAAAATCAGAACTCGAGTATGAGGTCGGTGTGCGAGGTGATACACCTGCTGACAGTGTGTTAGAGTTGCGAAAACAGATTACTAAGTTGTGTCGCGGTTTTGCATCAGAGGACATACTCGAGTCACATCTCGATTCACTGGAAGATTTAAAGGGAGTTAGGGAATGCCTCATTAAAACTCAAAGTTCGATTACGACTCTAAAATCGAAATTTGATAAAAACATGTTTTCTCGGACAGACAATCTATTAAATCATGTGTATCATCGTCTGGCTAGAATAACTCCTAAAGCAGCGGATGAAACTAAAACCTACTCGGAGCTAAACAAACACCAACAGTCGCAGACTAAGGAACTATACAACTTAGCTCCTTCTACGCCATCAAGTGATTTAAATGAAAATAAAGATACCAGTAGTGCTACAAATATAGCAATTACATGTGATCGTGGTATAAGTTCAGATCTGTCTAAACTTAAATATGATGGCAAGACATGTGTGCACGCCTTCATACAGAAGGTAGATGAATTTATTCGGGCCCGTAACATAAGTTCAAATAAGGTGTTATTGTTTGCTACAGAAATATTTACAGAAAATGCACTGCATTGGTTCCGAAGCATCCGTGACAAGGTCAATTCATGGGATGAGGTAGTAGCCCTGATGAAACAGGACTTTGGTCAATTTGACTATGATTACCGATTAATGTCCGAAATACGTTCGCGTTCTCAGGGTGAAAGTGAAAACATATCTATCTATCTTTCCATCATGCATTGTATGTTCTCTCGGTTATCTCGTGCTTTATCTGAAGATGATAAAATTGAAATATTACTACATAATATTAGACCCTGCTACGCTAACATATTGGCTAGCTGCCCTGAATTAAAATCTATTGATACACTACGTAATCAATGTCGTAGTTATGAAGCTTTTCAATCGAGACTATCACAGTTCCGCGAACCTCCAAAGATGTCTGCTGAAACTTTGGCCCCAGAATTCGCTTACAACAGACCTAGTACATCTCAAAATAAACATTATCATAACTTATACAAACCTAATAACTACACTAAACCTACCTATGGATATACAAAACAAAATGACTACACTAAACCAAATAATAATATAAATTCGTGTCCTATTAAAAACGAAGCGGTAACAACTCATGCAATTAATAATGCAGAAAGTAGGCCTACACCGTATTGCCCTCGCTGTCGTACGAATGATCACTTTTTAAGGAATTGCCAAGCTCCAAAAAATTTAATTTGTTTTAAATGTGGAAAAAAAGACGTAACTTATCCTACTTGTCCGGATTGTGAAAAGCCACCTAACTACCCTAACCATAGAATGACAAAAAACTAAATAGATTGGATTGTAGTAAACTTTCAAACTTTGACCAGTTAGACTGGGATAACTGGTTATCTTTTATTAAAACTTTTCACTTGACTTACAACGTAGCTACAATCCTAAATTCAAAACCTAATAATGATCCGCGACCCTACGTAGAGGTGCATATTGATAATTCTGAATGTATTTCTATGTACGGATTGCTAGATTCAGGTTCAGTCGTAAGTGTGTTAGGAAAAAATACTCATGAACATTTACTTAAATATGGCCTAGTTTTGAACGCAGATGAGTTCATTACAGTCACTGCTGCAGGTGGACAAAAAATGAAATCAATAGGAGTTATACACTTGCCAATTGTATTCAAAAGTAAATGCGCAGTTATCAAAGCATATGTTATTCCGGAAGTCGACGTCTCCCTTTTGCTAGGTATTGATTTTTGGTCCGTCTTTGAGATGTTTCCCCATAATCTATCAGAAATAACATTTTTACCTTATAATGATCCAAAGATTATGAAACTTTCTTTAGATACTGGAATCCAGTCGTACAACAATTTAAATAAATCTCAGAAACTACTTGCTGATGATATAATAGTACGGTTTAAGAATATATCATTTGAGCATAAAGGACTGGGAAGAACCCATCTAATCACACATAAAATTGATACTGGTGATGCTTCTCCTATCAAACAGAGGTATTATCGTATGTCTCCTGAAAAACAACGTATTGTTTCAGAACAAGTTGATGAGATGCTTGCACTTGGGGTGATTGAACCTTGTGAGAGTCCTTGGTCTAACCCAGTACTAATTGTAGGTAAAAAGGACGGAAAACCACGTTTTTGCGTTGACAGCAGAAAATTAAATTCGGTCACAAAAAAAGATGCATATAGCCTACCATATGTATCAGAAATATTGGATAACTTAAAAGAAGCTAGATATATATCTAAGTTAGATCTATCAAAAGCTTTCTGGCAAATCCCAATCCATCAACCAGATCGTGAGAAGACAGCATTTTACGTACCAGGTTACGGTAGTCTAATGTTTAAGGTAATGGCTTTTGGGCTATCAAATGCGCCAGCTACACAACAGCGATTAGTAGATTTTCTTTTTGGTCCTGAATTTGAGCTCAAAGTCTTCTGTTATTTAGATGACGTAATAATTATAAGTAAATCCTTTAAGGAACACGTGTCACTTCTGCAACGTGTTCTAGATAAACTACATCACGCTAATTTAACCGTCAACTTGACCAAATGTCAGTTCTTTAGTAGTCAAATGCGATATCTGGGATACGTTGTAGATGAACAAGGACTCCGCACTGACCCAGATAAGGTGGAAGCCATCTTGAATTTCCCTACTCCTACCACTAAAAAAGAAGTTAAACGGTTTCTTGGAACAGCTTCATGGTACAGACGTTTTATACCACGTTTTAGCACTGTTGCTGGTCCGTTAAATAAGCTAACATCGACAAAAAAGAACTCGCCGGTTTTTCTTTGGACTCCTGAAGCGGAGAAAGCATTCGTGGAGCTTAAATCACTACTGATTAAGTCACCAATTCTGGCCTGCCCAAATTTCGAGCTTCCATTTGATGTTCACACCGACGCTAGCAATTTTGGTGTGGGCGCTATGCTGTCTCAAACTATTGATGGCATAGAACATCCTATTGCCTTTATGAGTAGGTCTCTTTCTGGTGCTGAACGCAACTACAGCGTTACGGAGAGAGAGGCACTCGCTGTTTTAGTAGCTCTAGAACACTGGCGCTGTTACCTGGAAAATGGTAAAACATTTTCCGTTTACACTGACCATTCTTCTTTAAAATGGTTCCTTTCTCTTTCTAATCCTTCTGGGCGCCTCGCAAGGTGGGGAGTTCGTCTCTCGGCATTTAATTTAGAAATTAAACACCGACGGGGTAGGGATAATGTTATTCCCGATGCGTTGTCCCGATGTCCTATTGCTGAGATTTCTACTTCAACGTCCAGTTCAGATTCTTCAACTCCTTTACCCTCTTCTAGTACCCAAGTGAGTACCACTTTACCTCTAGATACAACCGATCGTTGGTACCTAAAAATATTTAACGGTTGTTTGAGTTCACCGTCTAATTACCCTAATTACCGTGTAGATGGTAATTCCTTATATCGTTTTATGAAAATAAAGAACTTACTTGTATCGGAATTCAGCTGGAAGGAAGTTATGCCACAAGAGTATCGAGAAAATATCATTATTAATAATCACGCTCAAGCTATCGCGGCACACCTTGGTATTTACAAAACATATCATCGCTTACTATTAAAATACTATTGGCCAGGCATGTATAATGATGTGGTAAAATATGTCTCTAACTGTGAAACTTGTCTTGCTTACAAGCAACCAACTCATGGTACCCTTGGAAAAATGGGAAGACCCAAAGACTGTTCACGCCCATTCCAAACCTTGTCTATTGATTTGGTTGGGCCCTTGCCGTTTAGTAGGAAGCAAAATAACTATATTTTTGTAATTACGTGCTGTTTCGCAAAATATTGCTTACTATTTCCTTTGCGACAAGCTACCTCTACTGCAATTTGTAAAATATTAGAGGATAACGTATTTCTCGTACACGGTATTCCACAGACTATAATTATGGATAACGGATCCCAGTTCATAAGTCATCAATTAGACGCATTACTCTCGAAATATAAAGTTCCAAACTCACATTTCACTCCTAAGTACACACCACAAGTGAACACTGTGGAGAGATACAACAAGACGATAGTCACTGCTATATCGACACTAATTGACAACGATCACAGGGCCTGGGATGTAAATCTACCGAAAGTACAGTTCGCAATAAATAACTCAGTAAATGAAGTTACTGGATTTACGCCATCATTCCTGGTACACGGTCGTGAACTGGTATCCTGTGGCTCTCATTACGTTGAAAATGATATTCCGAATGAACTTATATTTTTGCCCCGCGATGTTTACGCAGAAAATTTGGGTCATCTAGCCGACATATTTAACACTGTTCAGACGGCTTTATGGCATAGTCACCAAAAGACAACTCAGCGATATAACCTTCGTAGGAAACAAGCCGAGTTCCAAATAGGTGACATTATATGGAAAAAATGTTTTTTCCAAAGTGATAAAGGCGCTCATTTCACTAAAAAACTAGCACCCAAATTCGAGAAGTGTCGAATCATAGGAAAACGTTCGCCTCTAGTTTATATTTTAGAAGATATGGCAGGTCGTGATTTAGGAGCCTGGCATATAAAAGATTTAAAAATGAAAGTTGTTAGGCCTTAATCCAACTAGGATTTGAGTCTAAAGAGATAATTATGCATTGTTTAGACACATGATAATAAGATTTAAAAGGATTTTACCTAGGTAAAACCCTTTCCTAAGGGAGGGGGTATTGTCACGGTTAACGTGAATATTTTATTCAGCTACCAGTGAGTCAAGACGTACTTGCGCTCGGTTATCTTCGTGATCGCTCGTAAACTTTCGGCTAGCGCGCTGTCACGAGGATGACCGAACGATGCACGAGGGGAAGGAGATCGCTGGATCGCTTTATGAACGGTGGCCATGATAACCTGCGCGAGCGCTGTTCAATGCGTAATAAATTAATTATTTTAGATTACAACGTTTCCATTTAAAACGTTAAATATTGAGTGTTTTGTGTTGTTGTTTATAAACCCCGTATTAGGGTAAGTTGTGCATTTATTCCTACTAATTTGCGATGAATGTTTACACATTTTTGCAAGTCACTGAGACGTTATTCTCATTTAAATTTTAGCAAGTCATCCGATGAATATTTTGTTTCTGTTATAATCTTAGTCTGTAGCTTGTAGTGAGTGGTTGTTTAAACCATTCTAATGTTTCTAAATTTCATTAGAATCATCATCACTGTATTACTTCCTTTTTCTCAAACGTTATGTGTAACTTGACCTTTGTACCTTTAATTTTTAAACGTCCTTCTGCTTGAATTGCTATCCATAAACCTAGACAGCCTCATCTTGATCACTAATTAGTTATAGTTCTTATCACGATTCGCTTTGCAATGATATAAGTGGGATTGTAGTTATGTGGCTGTCTAGGTGAATAACCGGACATTATATTAATCGTCTAATTATGGCGATTCCAGGGTTTTATGTTCCGGGCTTGAAGTGGCTCATGCTCCTGTCACTTCTACCGTTGGGCTTACCTCTCCGAAGTCCCTACACTGCCTGTGTCTACGCTTCGTAACGGCCGATTGCTAACTACAACGGAATCGGACTTACCAAGCTGTGGAGACTGCTCGCCGCCGCTGCTGCTAGCTTCGACAGTTGCTATATCTGCCGATGCCACATCTATCTCTATTGCTGTTAAAGGACGGTATCGTGATCTTTACTGATGCTACTCGAAGTGACTTAATTAAAAAAGGACCTTACGGCCCTGAGAAAAATACAAACGTAATTAACGTTATTCTAGTATTTGTTTACTTTTCATATTCAATATATACTATTTACAAATGTTTTAGTTTTATTTATTTATGTTTACGCTGCACTTTCAAGGCAACGTGACACCATTTCTAAAGATTCCTTTTGCTTTAACTTTTAAATTACGAACACAAAATATTTCCAATTTCTTTTTCATTTGGGTATTTAAATTGAAAATTGGAATCCCAGATTGTATTTCCAATTACTTATTAATTCCTCGAACGACGGGCTTATTAGTTTCCTCTTGACTTTTGAAAGAAGATACTCTGGTTTCTGGAAGGCCTCCTTTTTAAATAACTTTCCAGACGGAATATGATATTTAACTCAAATAACTACCCTTTAAATTCCAAATATAGGTTCTAGAATTCAAGGTGGATTATTATCAAACCATAAAAAAAATTGTATAGGTATTTATTTCCGCACAAGAGTTATATAGGAGGAATTGAGGCATCCATTAAGTGGCTCTGGGGTAGACAGCAGCATGTGTTGGTCGCGTGCTACTACTGTTTGGGAAACATTGTTTTTCCCCGGGACGTGCCAAAGGCGTATAGCACTGGAGAGGCATCGGTGCTTCCACTGGAGTTCCTCTATTAAGTGCCGATCTGAATTTGATTATCACTTGCTTAGCGGTGAAGGAAAACATCGTGAGGAAACCTGCACACCTGAGAGTGCTCCATACAGTTCTCAATGGTGTGTGTAGTCCGCCAACCCGCACTAGGCCAGCGTGGTGGACTAAGGCCTTAGCTTTCTCGTACCGAGAAGAGGCCCGTGCCCAGCAGTGCGACAGTAATGGGCTGGTTATGTTATGTATTATGTATGGCCACCGTGTGGTTTTGGTCGGTAGGAGTTCGAAGTACAATCAATCAATCAATCAATCATTTATTTGCTTGAATACGGGTGTACATGGGGTGATACTTAGGTTAAAACAAAGTTCTTTTACCATATCCTACCTTAACAGGTGTGCAAATACACATGCAATTAAACTAAACTAAATATTAAATTAGGCATACAGTTATCTTTTACAAATATTAAAATTAGAAATACCATTATTACGAAATTTATTAATTATTATATAATTTTATTGTGACTTAACTAATTAATTTAATTACATTTATCATTTAAATAATCCTTAATTGAGTAATAAGCTTTATTAATCAAATAAATCTTTAATTTATTTTTAAAGGAATTAAAATTTGTTGCTTCTTTTACATTCTTAGGCAGTTTATTATAAATTCTAGGGCCCATACAAAATATACTCTTGTCAAACATAGCTGTTCTATGGCTTATTGCACAAAGTGTACTTGCGTGTCTGGAACTTTTTAAAGTTTCATATTTATTTATATTATTTCTAATGTATAATGATAGTTCATAAATATATAGTGATGGGAATGTCAATATTTTTAAATTTATAAAATGTGGTTTGCATGTATCTGTAGGTTTTAATGCACAGATCGCCCGGATACATTTCTTTTGGGCTTTGAAGACAGTTTCTTTCTCAGTGGCATTCCCCCAAAACATTATACCATATCTTAGTACCGAACCAACATTAGCGTGATAGGCAGTTAGGAGTGCACTTTGATTGACAACTTTACGAAGCATATATAGAGCATATGAATACCGGCTTAGTTTTGTACATACTTGTTCATTATGTGTCCTCCATGTCATATCTGAATCGATGTGTAGTCCTAAAAATTTTGTTGAGTTTATTTTATCTATGTTTATTTGTTCATAATTTATATTTAACGTGTTTACATTCGTTTTTTTGTTTTTGAAAGTCATTATATATGTTTTAGTTAGGTTTATTTTGAGTTCATTTAAATTGAGCCAGTTAACTATAGATGTTAAGGTAGAATTTATTTCGTATTCATATGTCTTAGGATCTTCAGATACAAACATCGCAGTACTGTCGTCAGCGTACAGAACCATGGGGGGTTTGATGGATCTGAGTACACCTTTGCTTTCCCCAGGCGGAGGATATCCATGAGGATTTACAACCAAAAAAGAAGATATTTTTCAGCAATATTCTTTAAGGAATTTAAACTATCCTAATGTCAAGAATCCGAAGTTTAGTCTGTTTAAGCTATGCAGCTATGGTTCAAGTAAACTAGCTGAGTTGAATCATGACTTTACAATACACACTTAAAATACTTCCGACGCAAGGCAGGTTTGCCAAGTGGCGCCCCATCCAGTAAAAACATTATTATTCGCTGAATATATAGTATAGAAATTTCGTGTTTTGGCAATTGAAGTACAAGTACTGTAGTTTAATCAGAAACTGTAAACTCTGTAAATTATAGTTCGCTGTAGTTGTAGATAGAAAAAATACCAAAAGTGGCCGTTTTTCGCTACATGCGCCTTAACAAAAACACTCTAACATTCACAACAACAGAAAAAAAACAAAAGATTTTAATCCAAGACACAGCTATAGAAAATAAAATAAGGTTCTCAAGGGCGCGACGTCCCGGCTCTAGATTCTCTGGCCACTCTCCTTTGCATTATACACGGGACATTGTTCGAAATGCCCGGCCGTTCTCACTTATTTAATAACTACTGTTCGTGCACAAATTGAAATAAACTTTATTTCTCAATTAACATTTGAGTATGACACAGATAAGTTTTGGGTATAGTGGCGTTCTGTATAAAACAAGGACTGTTTCATTTTCGTGAAGTTTTTTTTTAATGACCAAGAGTTTGAATAATATTCGACAGCATTTTTGGTTATTTAAGGGTAATGTAGCAGCCAAGTGGGGGCCCCCCATCTGTAAAAAAAATATTACTCCCTGAATACATCATTTATTGAAAATTCGTTTTTAACGATTGAAATACAGGTACTGTAGTTAAATCAGAATTTATCAACTCTATAAATTATACTTCGCTGTAGTTGTAGATAGAAAAAGTGCAAAAAATTGCCACTTTTGGCATTTTTTCTATCTACAACTACAGCGACCTATATTTTACAGAGTTGATAGTTTCTCATTAAACTACAGTACCTATACTTCAATTAATAAAAACGAATTTTCGATAAATGATGTATTCAGCGAGTACTATTTTTTTAGGGTTGCGTACACGAAGGGTGCCAAACGGGACCCTATTCCTCTCGCTACGCTGTCCGTCCGTCCGTCCGTCTGTCTGTCACAGGGCTGTATCTTTTGAACGGTAATAGGTAACTAGTTGAAATTTTCTGAGAATATTTGTTGCTATGACTACTATCACGACAAATACTAAAAATAAAATAAAGTCTAAAACCAAAGGGGTTCCCCATACAAGAAACCTCGAAAATCATGCATTTTTTTCAACGTTTTTGTTCCTGCTCTATCTTCAAAACAGTAATACATACCAAGCTCAAACTTAGTCTATTTATAGTGAATACTATGTAGTTAAGCAAAAAATACTAAAAATAGGGCAAACATAGATATATGTGGTAGTACCTGCGTAAGAAAGAGTTGCAAAAATTCATATTTCACGCACGGTGCGTCGATGTCTTTTGATTAACTTTCGTAAATTAAATCAATTTCTATGGAGTATCAGGTCGATAGGTGGTACTTAGCCGGTTTTTTTACTGATGGGGGCGCCATTTGGCTGGTACATTTCCTTCACATCAATCACATCACTACCAACATAAGGATTCCCAAGGAGTAGTAATAGAGTTCCTACAGTGATGTTTGCATTGCTGTGTACCAGTCAAGGGTACGGGTGCCGGTGAAATTACAATCACATAAGATTTTCCATATTCATGTCTTAATTTGGCGAACCAACTTGCGGTACCATAGGCTACAGCCTAGGTGGTATTGCAGTTGTTATGTGCAAAGGTAACCGCTTAACATCAGGTGGGCCTTTAGCTCGTTTCGCCATTCTATAATATAAAAAAATACCTCAAAACTTATCTCAGAATGAAAAGTTTGGTACTGAGAAAAGTTTCTAATGAACAGACAAAAATTGGAAGGCTTAGTAATAATAGTCAACCTAACTCAACTTTGGTCTAGTTTTAACAAGTCTAGAAAGTAGAATACCTGAATTAATAACTATTTTCATTTCTAGAACTCCATGTACATACACGTCAGATGTATGTTTTCCCAGCCATTAATCTTTGATCGTGGTTAGCCTACTTACTCTAATTACAATGGCGATACAAAGGCGAAAACTTACAACCTGTAATTAGGTACCTGTCAGATGAAACAGCTTTTGTTGGGAAAGATTACAATGTGAAGCCTTTGACAACAACAACAGGAATCCAGCAGAACACCAGCCTCAGGTTTAATAACCTGGCATTATGCTGAGCTGGACACCCATTTCCCACAACTCTGAGCCGTATACAACGTATTATTTATTTTGCCAGTGTTCTCTTTTTAGCTGTTTAAAAAGACTGGTTTCTTCTTTCTGCCTAATAACTTTCTAAAATCGATATTGTGTGTTTATAACTATGTATGATCTCATACATAAAATTTAACTATATTTACGGGACTTTTCGCGCAGAATGAAATCAAAACAAAACTAAAAATTTGACTTAAAAAAAAATAAACAAAATCAAAATAACCACGACGTTTCGGTCAAGTTGCATTGGCTGTGATCACGTCTCAAGTATTATATATTAGTCTATGTGGTCACGAGCAGACTGAAGTATGCGGGTGTCATCGTCTTGAGCGGCGGGTGTTTTCTCGAACTACCCGCGGTTGGATTTACGTATGGTAGCTGTCCGTAACACGGTTTGCGGATAGTTCATAACATAACATAACATCACGCCTGTATTTCCCCGAAGGGGAAGCAGAGGTGTATAGTACACCCACATTTCACCAGTTATGTTATAGTCCCATGTAATAGGGGGCGAGCCTATTGCCATTAACCGGGCACATATCCATACTCCGAGCTGCTACTGAGAATTTCCTAATGAAAAAACCCAATAACACTAAAAGGAAACAATAATAATATGAGTGAAATTCGCAAGTTTTAAAATTTCTATGTATGAGCTTTCATTTATTTAATAAAAAAGTGTCTCTGTTAGTTGTGTTAAATAAATGTTTTTTCATTCTTTTCTTTTCTTTCTTTGATCCTTATTGGCATAGGTAGAAGTGGTAATGGATGTGTTTTAGGCAATAGCCAAAGACAGAAAAATGTTAGAAGTTTTATATTTTATTATCCAGTAGATATCATGTCCTGATAAGATTTTTATGGGTCGATCTCGGTGTAGTTGTCGCAAGCTGGACTGCTGACTTTGATGATATTATATGAGTAGAAGAGCTCCTTGTGAAGGAGCTCGTTCAGGGAAGTACTGGCACCGTACCTATTTCTGCCACCAAACAGTGATGCTTGCATTGCTGTGTTCCGGTGTGAAGGGTACAAGTGCCGGTGAAATTACAATCACATGAGACTTTCCATCTTCATGTCTCAATTTCGTGAACGCAACTTGCGATGTCATTTAGGCAACAGCCTAGTTGGTATTGCAATTTTTATGGGCAAAGGTAACAGCGTAACATCAGGTGAGCCATTAGCTAGTTTCGCCATCGTATCATCAACTCAGCCTATCGCAGTCCACTGCTAGACATAGGCCTTTCCCAAGTTGCGCCACAATACTCGGTCCTCTGCATTCCGCATCCAGTCCCTCCCAGCCACCTTCTTCAGGTCATCGGTCCACATGGTGGGGGGGGGGCATCGGTCTTTCGGACAGCCCACTACCACTTCAGCTTACTGATCCTACAAGCTATGTCCGTCACTCTGGTTCTTCTCCGGATAAACTCGCCATCCTATGCCATAAAAACCAGTTTTTTTGCCAATCCTTGATAGGATTTTTGTTAAAGAATTTACTTAAATCAAATAGTGGCCCGAGACACCGAGGTTCAGGATTACGTAATTGGCAGGGGCTTGTAAACGACAAGCTCTCCAATTTATCTTAATTTGTGCACAGTAGGGGAGGATTATTGCTAACATTCACTTGAAGTACGTAATTTTGAGCAATTCTTATTCATTCTTCGGTAAAAAATGTGTCTTTTTATAAGGTTTTAATTAAAGTACAGTCTAACAAAGCAATTAGTATCCAGGGTTGCCAGATGAAGTTTTCTTAGACAACTATGTATTTTTTCGAGGGAAATATCACTTTAATAACTGACAAAGTTAAACTGTATTTATAAAAAAAACCCCAATCAAACCATTCTACAATAATTTCCTAAGAAATCTTCATCTATATCTGGTGACCTTGGATACGAATTAATTAATAAATTTAAGAAATAGCAATAATTTTCGAAAGCATTTAAATTTCATTTTATACCTCAACAGTCAATATCTATAGGTATAATTAAGGACCTATATTAACTTTTTATGCCAATACAATATTATAATAATAATTTTATCATACATTCCTAATTTACGTATAGGTAAATTCTAAAATATAAACCAGGAAACGAAGCGCTGTACAAAAGGACCAATAAATTGTGTTGTATCATAAAAACTGAAGCTTATTGGCTGCCGTGTGGCCCAATTACATAATTTAAGGCCATCACTACATTTATTCGCATCGACACGCATCTGTACGCATGATATTGTCCGGGTCAGGTTGTTCGTGAGACTTCACTCTCTTTACGTATAAATAAATAAATATTTTGGGACATTTTTACACACCACCATCTAGTCCCAAACTAAGCAGAGCTTGTGCTATGGGTACTAGACAATAGGTTTTTTTTTTTTTTGTAAATATATACTTATAATACATAAGAAACACCCAGACCAACACCAACACTTATGTTCATCACACAAATATTTGTGTCCTGTGGGAATCGAACCCACGACCTCGTAATCAGCAGTCCGACCCTCGGACCACTAAACCACAGACATCGTCATATGTATCATCATCATCATCATCATTTCAGCCGAAAGACGTCCACTGCTGGACATAGGCCTCCCCCAATAATGTATAATCAAATTATATTAAAACGTAGAAAGCTTAGAGTAAAATTACATGTGTGAGTACGAACATAGCATGTTCAACTGTTGTTGTCTTAAGATATAACTTGAAATTAATTATAGGTAGCATGTTATCGTGTGGTGGTGTGGTATTGTAGTGTCTTGTGGTGGTTGGTGTTGTCTGGAGTACGCTCCATTAGACCTTCAAAGTAGAAAATATCTAGTAGGGCCTTGAGATTGAAATTTAAAATATAAAAGATTTTTATAAAATCAAAAAATGTACATTACTAGCAAATTCTAATCTTTTAACAAATATTGTTGTTTGTCAATACATTTGAGTTATTATTTGTCAACGATTTATAGATTAAATTAAAACTTACAGAGACAGGTGCAAATGCAAATAGATTAAAATAAATACCTATAATTTCTGCAAACAACAATCATAATTACTGTTGCGAAACTTCTAATCTTTCGATCGAATAACTTATTTGCGAAATCCAAACAGATGCGTTCGTGTGTCTGTTACCTTATAAGCATGGGTCTCATAAGGCAAGTTGGCCTTAGACCTCATTGGAGGTGTTTGGATAGGTATTTATTGTAGAACAATATACTCACGATTATGAAGTCACGACTTTAGATAAAGGCTAAACTAAAACGGTAGTTTATAACTTACGTTTGTTGTATTAAATAATTAATTATGAGATTTACTTAATTATGGTTTTAGTGGTATACAAAATAATGGCTAAATAGTTTTCTCCTGACCTTGGATTTAGTATTTTTTGTTTTTTTTTTTGTTTTGACATTTTTACACAGCACCATCTAGTCCCAAACTAAGCAGAGCTTGTACTGAGGGTACTAGACAATGGATATAATTAGATACTTTTTTTTTGTAAAAACATACTGATAATACATAAGAAACACCCAGACCAACACAAACACTTATGTTCATCACACAAATATTTGTGTCCTGTGGGAATCGACCCCACGACCTCGGGAACAGCAGTCCGATACTCGAACCACTAGACCACAGACGTCGTCAGATTTCTATGGTTGGACTTCAATGGGAACCGTTTACAACTCGCATGGGACCATATCAGGTGATTCGGTCCCATGCGAGTTGTAAACGGCAGCTATGGGTTAAAAGATAATTCCCATTGAATTCCTATTCTAGTCTCTATTCTCCCTCTCTAATGGCTTTAGAAATAATCACGGTAATGTTTTCTATACTGTCACAGTTCAAAATTATCGAAAAATAATTTATTATCCAGGCCAAGGCCTGAAATATAGGTTAAGAAAAACTAAAGCATCATTAATATCAAATCAGTTGTTCCTATTCAAATCGATCCGAATGGTATGCAACTTCCTACAAAGTTTTTAAGGAAATTGAGACTTAATACTAAAACAATACGATATAAATTTAATAGGAAAATGTTCAGCCATTTCCGACTTTTGTATTGTAATATGTTGGTACAAGGTTAGGAAGGAAAAGGACGGGTGTATGAGGGGTTGTGTTGGAGAGAAAGGGAGGGGGTGGAGAGGAATGCAAGGCTAAAAGGTCGCAGGTAGTACAGTGACCTGACCTACATTTGGTTGCAGGGTGCCGTGTAAATATTGATTTAGTGACCTTTTCCACTTGTTGCTCTATGTTCGAAGACGATTCCAGGGCCTTTTGGGCCATTTTATGGTACATGAACATTTATTCTTTGGATTATTATGTGGAAAAAAAATATTAGAGAACCATTGTACCAGGCCCCTCAGAAAGTATTGCGAAAAAAAGTTTTTATATATGGGAGACTGGCCAGTTATAATGTTTTTCGAAAATATGATTATTTATAAGTAAAAATAAGTAAGTTCCAATTTCAAAATTTCCCTCCACATTTTTTGCGAGTTAATTCAAAGTATTGTGTCTCACTGAAATATGGATCTGCGCCGGGAACATTTTAGAGCTATGATTTTATACGATTTCAAGTGTCGCCTGAAACCGGATGAATCGTACGATAGACTTCAAATGGCATTCATGGATGAAGGCCCTTCCAAGGCAACCGTGTATCGTTGGTATAACGAATTCAAGCGCGGTCGACCAACTTTGGGGGATGACAAAAGAAGCGGTCCCCCTTTGACGGCTGTTACCGAAGAAAACGTGCTAGCAGTGAAAAATTTAATCCAAGACAATAGGCGAATTACATATCAGGAGATTCAACACATATTGAAGATTGGATCGGGAAGCGTTCACGAGATTCTACACAGCCATCTTCGCGTGAGGAGGATAGTATCACGCTGGGTGCCGCACAACCTCACCGATGCTCAGAAGCAGGCCCGGGTGGAATGGTGCCGTGATATGCTTAACAAATTTGAAGCAGGCTCGTCTCGGCGTGTTTACGACATCGTTACAGGTGATGAGTCCTGGATTTATAAATACGACCCAGAAACCAAGCGCCAGTCGACTGTTTGGGTGTTTCAAAATGAGCCAACGCCTACCAAAGTGAAGCGATCTAGAAGCGGGGGTAAGATTTTGATCGCTAGCTTTTTTAATTTGACTGGCCACTTGGTATCAATTCCCTTACGGGATCAAAGAAGCATTAATGCCGAATGGTATACTACCAAATGTTTGCCAGAAGTTTTCTCTGTTATAAGCAACAAGCGACCAAACACAGGGCTCCGCGGGCTACTGCTCCACCACGACAATGCACCTGCGCACACCGCACTCAAAACGAGGGACTTCCTGGACAGCACGCCAGTCAAACTCCTGGGTCACCCTCCTTACAGCCCTGATCTAGCACCGTGTGACTTCTTTTTATTCCCAAAAATAAAAAATCAGCTCAAAGGGATACAATTTTCGTCGCCGGAAGATGCGCTGGCTGCGTTCGAGCAGGCTGTAAACGAGGTGTCTGCGGCGGACTGGAAAAAGTGTTTTGAAAACTGGTTTAGGCGCATGAATCTTTGTATAGAGGCTGGTGGAAAGTACTTTGAAAAGATTTGATAAAAATATATGTACGTATAGAACAATTTTTTTTAGTTTCGCAAAACTTTCTGAGTGTCCCACGTATATGATATTTATTAGAAAGCTGAGCCAGTATTTTCCTGTAAAAAGATTATTATAATATCCGGCACATGCTGGTTAAGGGATTCAACCTTGACATACTTACAGGACCATATTCTACCACATGTCAATACACACCTATGTAGTTGAACTGTTGTCAATGTCATAGTGAATGTACGTATGTTCTTATCACTAAGCACTATATCACTAAGTCCCACTAAGTCAGGGGTTAGCTTTCTGTGGTCGCGGGTTGGATCCCCTATAGTTTATTTTTTGACAACCTCTGTGGTCTAGTGGTTCGAGTGTCGGACTGCTGATCACGAGGTCGTGGGTTAGATTTCCACAGGACACAAATATTTGTGTGATTAACATGAGTGTTTGTGTTGGTCTGGGTGTTTCTAATGTATTATAAGTATGTATTTACAACACGCGCACAATGAAATCAAAATATAACAAACATTTTGACTAACCTCGACGTTTCGGTCAAGTTGCAAGTTGTTATATTTTGATTTAATTGTGCGCGACAAGTCCCGTAAACTTAGTTTAATAAGAGTTAATTACTAAACGATCTAAAACAAGTCAGCAGATTATTTTACCTGTCCTCCTTTGAGTCCATGGTACAAAAATGTTCTGACAGTGTCACAGTAATCTGATGCTGCTGGCCCAGAAATTAGCCATGTCTGTGGCATAGTTAAGGTCACTCAACCATTCAATAATACATGCTGAAATTTGAATCGCTTATTTCCCGAAAAGGGGTCATTGTACTCATCATTATGAACAACTTTTACTATGGGACCAACCCTGAAATCGCGAAAAAGTTGGTCCCTACAGTTCACTTAAATCGATAAAATGTAGGGACCACCTGATTTTTTTTCACGATTTCAGCGTTGGTCCCACAGTAAAAGTTGTTCACAATGATGAGTACAATGACCCCTTTTCGGGAAATAAGCGAATCAAATTTCAGCGTGTATATATCATTCATTTTACCTGTAAGATTCGTTAATCAAATTTTATTAAAATAACATTTCCTAAAATATTCTTATTTATACGATGTAAATTTTCTGTGCTTCTTGATTGCAGCCTTTGAACTTATTTCCTGAAATTAATATTCATGTTATTTTAAAGTAAATGCTTTCAACAAGGGAGAAATAGAATGTGAAATGATATTTAGTCATTCCAATATTGGGGTGCATTAAAAGAGCCTCCACGTGTGACGATATTTAATTGATCGTCCGGCGCACCCTGGGCAGTCAGCCCGCTACCAACCTGCTGACTGGCTAATCTTTTCCCCACGGCATGAGCATGTATCATTATTATTATCATTATGTAGCTCATGTCGACACGATAGATGAAGAAGATTCCAATTTTGACACACTTTCTAATTTCTATTGAAGAATCGTGGCTTTGTTTAAAAGATGATGCCAACCCTGGAGAAGGCAAGATAATATAGAAATTCAGCTTGTTTAAGAGGATTATTTCCATTGGTTAACATAGGCATAGATTCCTATGACCATCATGCAAGAATAGGGAATTTTTTGTTGATTTTGAACTATTTCCTACTAATATTATAAACGTAAAAGTTACTGACTGCCTCGTTGGTTTAGTGGTTGCGAGCGCGACAGCTGAGCGTGGGGTCCTGGGTTCGATTCCCGGGTCGGGCAAAGTGTTATTGGGTTTTTTCATTAGGAAATTCTCAGTAGCAGCCCGGAGTCTGGATTTGTGCCCGGTCAATGGCAATTGGCTCGCCCCCTATTACATGGGACTATAACATAACTGGCGAAATGTGGGTGTACTAATACACCTCTGTCTACCCCTTCGGGGAAATACAGGCTTGATGTTATGTTGTGAAAGTTTGTGTGGATGTATGGGTTTTTGTTACTCTTTCACGCAAAAACTACTGTATGGATTTTAATAAAATTTGGCATAAAGATAGAACATAACCCAGATTAACCTTTAGGCTTATAGACTTTTTACCACGGGAAGATGAACAGTTCCCGAGGGATGCGCGATAAACAATATTCACAGGGGTGAAGTCGCGGGCATAGGCTAGCTTACATCATCATCATCAACTCAGCCTATCGCAGTCCACTGCTGGACATAGACCTCTCCCAAGTTGCGCCACAACACTCGGTCCTCTGCCTTCCGCATCCAGTCCCCCCCAGCCACGTTCTTTAGGTCGTCGGTCCACCTGGCAGGGGGGCGCCCTACGCTGCGTTTGCCGATTCGCGGTCTCCACTCAAGGACTCGTCTGCTCCAACGGCCATCGGTCCTTCGACAGACATGGCCAGCCCACTGCCACTTCAGCTTACTGATCCTACAAGCTATGTCGGTAGCTAGCTTACAATATGGGTGAAATTCGCAAAAGTTTAAAAATTTCTTTTGGTTCGTCAAGCTTAGTAATACAGGAAGATTTTGAATTAATTAGCAATTATTTAAGGGATGATTGTGCTCATCAATTTGAACAACTTTCACTATGGCACCAATCGTGAAAACGCGACAAAAATCAGCTGACATTTGTGTTCACATAAATCAACAAAATGTAGGGAACAGCAGTTTTTTTCGCGATTTCAATGTTCGTCCCTTAGTAAAGTAAAAGTTGCTAAAATTTATGAATACAATCATCGCTTAAAGGATTGCTAGTGAAATACAAAATCATCTCTTATATTTGCATTTTGTAAAAGTTACAGCTACTTGTATTTTCTAAAAAAAATACTGAAAATAGTGCGTGAATAAATTGTGAAATCAATACAGAAATTCAATAAATTGTTGAATCGCTGTTCATAATTCATAGCAACCATTATGGCAGACTCTCATGGTATATGTTAATCCATGTTTGATATGACAGATGGCGTAACTCATACCTATTGTTCTAGAGAATAATGAGAAGACAAGTTCTTTTAGAGTTGCTTTGTAATATATTATTTCATTGGGCAATATTGGTAAAGTTTAGCCTTTGTCTTCGGCTAGATATAAAATAATATGTTTAATATAGGTTAACAAATATTTCCAAATATATATATATATATATATATTTTTTTTTTTTTTTTTTTCCTCCGCGAACGTATCGCGATCAAATCGCGGATGTTCTCAAAAAATGCCAGGTTAAGAGTTCTCTAAACCGACGAGCATGCATGGCGAGGTTAATGGACGTAGATGAAGCGAAAGAGGTGTGTCAGGATCGTAGCAGGTGGAAATCCATAGTCTCTGCCTATCCCAATGGGAAAAAGGCGTGATAATATGTATGTATGTATGTAACAAATATTTTTATGAACTTCCAAGTCTAGATAGGTACTATTTTTGCGGTTGTAGATTGTTGTCTGTTTATGCTCCCACGATACAGGAAAGATCCCAATGAGGGGACTCAATTTAAAAACGGATTTGATTACTCTGCTAAGTACCATTCTTTGATTATTATGTTACCATTCTGTTACTATTCCATCACAATTCTGTTATCTACCATTCAGAGTGCTGACTCATCAAATCTGCCTATCGCAGTCCACTGCTAGACATAGGCCTCTCCCAAGTTGTGCCACAATAGTCGGTCCTCGAAAGAAAGTAACCGACATAGCCCGAAGAATTGCCAAACTTAAGTGGCAGTGGGCGGGGCACATTGCTCGCAGAACGGATGGCCGATGGGGCAGTAAAGTTCTGGAGTAGCGACCGCGTACTGGAAAGCGCAGCGTGGGTAGGGCCCCCACAAGGTGGACCGACGACCTGGTGAAGGTCGCGGGAATCCACTGGATGCAGAAGGCGCAGGACCGGTCGTTGTGGCGATGCTTGGGGGAGGCCTATGTCCAGCAGTGGACGTCTTTCGGCTGAAATGATGATGATGATGATGAGTTGGTCCTCTGCCTTCCGCATCCACTCCCCCCCAGCTATCTTCTTCAGGTCACCGGTCCACCTTGCAGGAGGGCGACCTACGCTGCGTTTGCCGATTCGCGGTCTCCACTCAAGGACTCGTCTTCTCCAGCGGCCATCGGTCGTTCGACAGATATCGTTCCTTCGGAGTGCTGACTCCAAGTTTGAAACTTACGCATACACTATCGAAAACGCTATCGAATGCAGTCCCCCTGGTGGGAACAAGGAGGAAAGGAAACAACTGATTTATGAATAAAAGCCGATGCATTCGACTGAGTTTTCGGTAGCGTATTCGTAAGTTTCAAACTCGAAATCGGCACTCTGCACTCTGTTACAATTTTGTTACTTACAATACAATACAAATCCTCTTTATTGCAGAACATGAAAAGCATGATAAATATAAATTAGTTAGGTATAAGTAGACTGCCTCGTTGGTCTAGTGGTCTCAAGCGCGACTGCTGAGCGTGGGGTCCTGGGTTCGATTCCTGGGTCGGGCAAAGTGTTATTGGGTTTTTTCATTAGAAAATTGTCAGTAGCAGCCCGGAGTCTGGATTTGTGCCCAGTTAATGGCAATAGGCTCGCCCCCTATTACATGGGACTATAACATAACTGGCGAAATGTGGGTGTTACTATACCCCACTCCTTCGGGGAAATACAGGCGTGATGTTATGTTTATGTAGTTATAAGTGTACAATTGGCGGTCTTATCGCTCCACGGCGATCTCTTCCAGACAACCATTGAATGGACTGGAATGTCATGGAAGAAACAGGATAGTTATTAGTTCAGATTATAGTAAAAGTTACCACGAGCAGTGTTCACGGTAGTTTAGTGGCTAAAGCACTGGCGTACTGAGCCAGGACTCGCAGGTTCGAATCCTGCTCGTGAGCGATTTTCTCTTTCCACAGTTTAAATCTTTAGATTTCGCTTCGCATGCGTAAAATGCGTTAAAATAATAAAATAAAAGTTACATGTTACAGTTACATGGCCGCAGCAGCGTTTCCGCATAAAATAACCAATGTGTCTTTGCACCTATTTAGAATGTACCATCCTCTGTACCACATTTTAAGCAAATAAAGTTAATTTGAATTTGAACGAAAACTATTGTTATCATGATATTAAACAACAGCATTATCGCTATCGAGCTGCGCATCAAATTACAACCAAAAAATTACGCTGAAAAGTTCACTTTCCACACCAATAATATCTCCGTCCAATAACCCTAAAACCAAAGGTTAACTTCACGTGTTAATTACAATATCTTTATAATTTCCCATGAATATTTATAGGTTTGTTTGTTTCAGCCTGGGTGCTTGGCTGGTTGATGTGCAAGTGTGTGCCCTACGTGCAAGGGCTGTCAGTCGCCGCGTCCGTCTACAGCCTGGTCGCTGTCTCACTTGACAGGTAAGGATTAGTCAACTTAAGGCCCAGGACGTCGCGGAATGAGAGTGAGCGAGAAGCAAAATACGAGGCTTGCCGGGAAGGAGTAGTGCGGCATGGAAGTTGACGCCACTCCGAATATTTAAGCGAAAAAAAAAATATTACTCAGAAAATATGTGTATTTTCGATAAAATGGCTCAGTAAAATTATTTAAAATTAATAAAGCAATATTTAGGCAAAATATCATAAGAAAATACCAATAAATGTTGGACATATTTAGGAAACTGTTTGAAAATAAACACTTTTCGAGGTATGTTTGGATTTTTTTATGATCGAGCCAAATAGGTGCATTCATGTTTTGAACTTAATAATATTGTCACATCTATCCTTGAGTAACACGTACTTTAATTTCAGTACCATAGAGTGACTAGTTTTTAAGCGGAATTCGCATTAGTTTGTTGAATTACGGGTTTCGGCCCCTTAATGAAAAGTGACAATAACCTAACGGCAAAGTTATTTAGCCGTCGAGAGATTGTGCCTTCGAATTATGAGAAACGGGACTACGTAGGTAATGTGTATACAGCTAGTGAACTTTGTTAACAAAGTTTATTTACCTGTATACTCGAATCTCAATGAAAACTGACATAAAGCAAGAAGCGTCAATAATAATAGAGCCTTTTCTCCGATCGTAGGTACCAGCTAATGATCGAAACATGACATTATAAACATACATTCGTAAATCATCAGCCCATTTCTGTACCACTTCTGGACAAGGGCCTCTTCTCAGATTAAGCAGGGTTTAGGCTCATTCCATGACATAGAACATGCACGGTCGCGATCTTTCCCGGTCATATATTTTGTTGACAAAGTCCCTTGAACGACTCCTACTACATTACACGTACCTACGGCTGCCGTCGAACACTGAGTGCAAGCGATTTTAGCCTTAGTGGTGATTTACCGGAAAGTTTTCCGATTGTAAGTATTGATACATTAACTGTTCTGAAACTCACAACAAATAAAGGAAGAGGAATAAGTACGAGGCGAGCAACAAAATATTGGCTTAAGATATTTATTTCCTTGACAATTTTCTTTATACCGGAATGTTTATTTATCTTAACACAGCAAAATTTAATCGGTTCTTAGTATTTTTGACTTTGAAGACGAGTAAACGATATAAGACACGAAGAGAAAGCTCATTTATTGTTGCATTTAATATTATGATTGTACGTGATATCATATCACTGATATGAATATACGACATACGACTATAATTATGTGAGAAAACATAATTATAGTCGTATGTGTTGATAATTATTTATTTAAGAAAATATCCTGTAAATCTCTTTGCTAAGCTAAACAAGGTTTCTGATAAATTAATGCAATGAAAGAATGAAAGTATTATTTATTGGAATACAGCAAACTTAGATGATGTCACGGAGTAGACAGCGAGCGAAGACAAACATAGATGAAGGCGCGATATTTCCATTAGAGTATACAACAGATAACTAATATTTTAACAGTTTCAATTTATTTCCCATCAATACTAATTTTATATTGAATCAACTATACAATACATGTTCTGTGACAACCCTGTACACTAGCATAGTTCTAGCTCATAAATAAAATTTCATACAGAAGCCAAGCTGTGGTAAGAACCGGCTTGCGCCGCCGCGCATATCAAAATCCTGCCAGTATTCAGCATCGCCACCGATCTGATATGCGGCAGACTTTCAAGTATTATTTCAAAGAGTGGTTACAATAGACACTTTAATTATTCAGATCTGAGCACAAATCTCAATACCCGCCTGCCAAGCGTGGCGATTATGGCATATCCCCCCAATATATGCTTGGGGGAGGCCTGTGTCCAGCAGTGGACGTCTTACGGCTGAAATGATGAATGATGATGATGATGAGAACAAATCTGAGTTCGGGTATTAATTTTGGAGTACATTTTAAAAGCTTCCACTGTTAGAATCCAATACGTGAGTATTCAGTACGACCACCGATCTGCGATGCGGGAGACTTAAGTATTATTTCAAAAAATGGTTGTTACAGTACAAACCCTTCGATTATTCAGATTTGAGAACGATTTTTGGAGAACATTTCAAGACAAATTAAATACAATGTTTCGTCTTTGACCTTAGAAGTATTGGGGTTCTGAGTAGTGGTAGGATTTCCATATACACTGCACCGCTGACGCACCGGAACCGGCTCAGCTTGGCTTCTGTATACATTTTCATTCATGTGGTTCTAGTATCAGTACACTGGAATTATAAGGTATTGATGTCATAATTTTTTATTTTTTTTAGATTAGATTCACATTCAATACCTTTTTCGTTACCTAGGTACTATAGTCACTAAAAAAATAAGATATACCAACTATAGACAAACTGTATTAGGTACTGATAACAACTTTAATTTACAGAACACTATTTAATTTAAGTAAGTTGAGATAACAGAGAATTGGAAAAGTTTCTTGCGACTTTTGTAAAAAAAAGAATTTAGTTTGTTCACCCACTGTAGGTGGGTGTATTTAGGTCTAGACAAATAGATTTAAATAGAAACATTGAATTGGTGTTACTTCAAATAGATTCAATGAATGAAAAATGTTCGCAAATCCTCGAAGCTTTTTAGTACCTACTTTCTATTTTAAGAACTGCCCCGTTGGTCTAGTGGTCGCAAGCGCGACTGCTGAGCGTGGGGTCCTGGGTTCGATTCCCGGGTCGGGCAAAGTGTTATTGGGTTTTTCCATTAGGAAATTCTCAGTAGTAGCCCGGAGTATGGATTTGTGCCCGGTTAATGGCAATAGGCTCGCCCCCTATTACTTGGACTATAACATAACTGGCGAAATGTGGGTGTACAGTCTAACAAAGCAATTAGTATACAGGGTCGCCAGATATAGATGAAAATTTCTCAGGAAGTTATTATAGAATGGGTTGATTAGGGTTTTGTATAAATACAGTTTAACTTTGTCCATTATTAAAATGATATTTCACTCCAAAACATCCATAATCTTTTGAGAAAACTTCATTTATATCTCTCTACCCTGTATACCAATTGCTTTGTTACACTGTACTATACACCTCTGCCTACCCCTTCGGGGAAATACAGGCGTAATGTTATGTTATGTTCATCAACTCAACTCAGCCTATCGCAGTCCACTGCTGGATATAGGCCTCTCCCAAAATGCGCCACAACACTCGGTCCTCTGCCTTCCTATGTTATGTTATATTATGTTATTTTAAGAACATGAATGGAGTATAATTTATCTTCTGCATGAAGAATAACATGACCATTTTTGGACGTTACTTACTTAATCAATAAATTTTTGGTCAGCGACCCAAAAGTGTGTCTTGGCCTCCGAAACGAGAGAATGCCATTTTCTGTGATCATTAGCAGTATATCATATCGCTGGCTCAGAAGATCTTTTACCACTGCATTGCTCCAACTAGAGTCGGTGTTTTCCTTTCAGTTGACCCACATAGGCTCCCTTCGCATCTCGAATAACCTCCATCCTCTACCATTCTCTCCACTTGACCAAACCAATGAAGTTTGTGAGCTTTCGCCTCTCCTAATATGTTTGATTCGGCCACTAGCTCTTCTATCTCGACATTCTCCTTGATCTACCAGCTTCCATCGGGTCTCGAAATCAAAATCAAACAAATGATCCACCACTCTGGTATTAAGAGTATTCTTCTCTTAGTCTAGACTTTAGTTTATATGTAAATATATAATATCATCCATGATACCTACAGATGATTTTAAGTCCTAGAACTGTACTTATACTGTACAGTTTTACATATTAGGTATATTGTATTAAATAAAATGCGATTGCTTTTCTTCAAGTAAACACCTTCCTTCAGCAAGCATCTTAGATATTTCTACGTAACCAATAACACAGTCCAAATAAAATGCAGCTGTCCCAAAAAATCTCGTAATGCGACAAAAGGACTGCGGAAACCCAAGACGCGACCCAAAAATACCTGAAGCCAGCCTTGACCCGGTAGTGGGGCTTATTATAATAACGAACCATTTATGCGAAAGGACCCGAATTCCAAGTCAAGGTCCTTGGAGCCAAAATTAGTCAAACGTACCCCAAGCTGACAAAAAATGCGTGAAGAATTTTGATTGATGGGAACAAAAGAACAACGCCGATGGGATGGTGCTGCAATTTTTCCTCTTGATAAAAGCCGTTGTGTTTTGACGGAAATTTTAAAATATTCTGTAAGAAATTGTTGAAATATATTTAGAATAAAAAATATTAAAGAGATTTCTTGAACCGGTGTTAATTATTTTTACAGAAACAAAAATATTGAAACTGAGAAGCTGCTACTTTTAATTCTTGTTTTCATTCAAATTTGCTCTTTAAGCCGCTTATATTGCCACACATGGAAAACGACTATTTAATATGTACAATATTTATACGATCTAGTAAATTATTCACAGTAGGGCCAATTCCCTTATCCTCATAACACATGATCAAAGGCTGAATACATTTACTTCCTTTGCTTCCGAGTTCAACCTCGGGCCTGTGGTAGTGGCCTTTTAATCACAAGAAACTTGCGGTGATTCAGAAAACGTTAACAAATTCTTATGTCGACGTGGATCAAGGGTAACTGTTGTATTTTTTATGGTTTTAATGTTGTTTATAATAACCGAATATATTTTAATAAGTAAAGAAAGGAATGTCATTCAGTGGTGCTAAAATATCGTCAAAAGTTAAAATAAACTCAAAGAAAATAAATCGAATATTTATACCTTGTACTTGCCAGCCCACCTGCCAAGCGTGATTATGGCATATAAACAAACAAACCAAAACAAAACAAACAAAACCAAACCCCAAACTGCTTGGGGGAGGCCTATGTCCAGCAGTGGACGTCTTTCGGCTGAAATGATGACGATGATGATAACTTGTTTTTGATTTTTTATTTTACTTTAGGTACCATACAACAAATAATGGAATCAGGCGTTACTTTGCGGAAATTTATGACATACAAAATATGAAGTTACAATATTTAGTGTTATTTCCGCCACAAAAAATATGTATGTTTTTGGCGGAGTTAACACTAAATGATTGTAGCATCATATTTTGTATTAACATAAAATCAGGTAGAAAAAACCAGTTAAAAACTAGAAAATAAACTAAACTACTAAACTGAAACTAGTATAAAACCTTCAACCGAATGAATCTAAACGTAAAAAAAATATGGGATGGACAAAATTTTAAAGTTAAACAGTAATCACATATTTATTCTTCATTGTTATTATTAATCATGGAGTTCAGTGGCGAATTTTTTAAATATTCTCACACAATTTTTTTTAATTTTTACCTCTACGTAATAAAGTAAATATTTATTTGGTAATTTTGTGATAGCTATGGATGATTGCTGAGAGGCCAGTCTGCAGTTGTGGAGAGAGACTCATCAGGCTGCATTTGACCTGATGAGATTTTTTTTTTTCGAAATCTATGTTATCGTATTGTAGTGGGGATGATTTTATACTATCTGTGACTAACATAGTTTTAAGGTAAAATTATTACTAACAAAATATGGACTTACAATTAGTCTGAATGTAAATCAAAAATAAGTAATAAGTAATTGTCAATTATATTTTGTGTATGTGTGGCAAAATAAATGGTTTAAATGGTTTAAATGAAAGAAATGTTTTATTTTTATTAATCTATCGTAAACACGTAGTTTCGTGTGGTGCTGGACGTAAAGAATTGCACCACCCTCTCAGTCTCTTCTCATGGGTGTCGTAAAAGGCGACTAAGGGATTCACCAGAGGAATGCGGCGTTCTCTGAGTTTTTGACCAACCAACTGCGATCGCCAAACCGCCTGCCAAGCGTGGCGATTATGGCATATCCCCCCTAACTGCTTGGGAAGGCCTATGTCCGTATTTCGACTGAAATGATGATGATGATGATCTACGTGTTAAGAAATATAGGTAGAAGGGCGTCCAAAGACAATGGACAAACATAATATTGTCTTATTTACCACACCTTAGCACACAAATTTGTGCATGGCATATATGTATAAGAGTTTTATTAAATCTAATTCAGCAGTGGGTGAATTGACTACAATCAATCAATGAACTCAGCCTATCGCAGTCCACTGCTGAACATAGGCCTCTCCCAAGTTGCGCCACAACGCTCGGTCCTCTGCCTTCCGCATCCAGTCCCCCCCAGCCACGTTCTTTAGGTCGTCGGTCCATCTGGCAGGGGGGCGCCCTACGCTGCGTTTGCCGATTCGCGGTCTCCACTCAAGGACTCGTCTGAATTGACTACAAATTAGCACAATTATGTAGTACATCAACCCACACCGTAAAATCTCTATTCAATTTTATTACCAGGTATTTTATCCTAGCCTGTTTTAGAAACATTCACCTAAAAAAACACATCCAACTTGATCATGATAGATTGTTTATTCCCTTAGGGTCCCGTTTTCTTACAATAAAACTTTAATGTTATAAGAAAGTGCTATTTCTGGGAGCAAAGGTAAAGTTTTCCGAAATAACGTAAGTATTAAAACATTGACCCCTTGGAAAAATATTTGTATTGATAAGGTTCATTGGCAGTGTACGTCAAAGTATTTGAAAGGGTTATAATAAATTCAATAGCTTACATATATGGAAGCATTGTTTAGTGATTTGTAAAGTGGTATTGATGTGTGTAAATAATAGTATAAATAAACGCTCTTGAAACCATACATATACATAAATTATAATATAAGTTTCTTCGCAAAACGGATATTTTTATCTCAAAAATGTGAAATAATAAAATGGGAAAGCAATTTAAACCACGCACGCTGTGTAAAACTTCGAAATTCGAAATAAAAATAGCCACATAAAATTGTTAGCCCTTTTAAGCCCTACATATTTATTTTGCCGTGCCCGACAGGGTTCACAATGATCTCATAGTTTTAAGTCTACCACCTAAGTAATACGTTGTGAATGCAATAAATATATTGAGTATTGAGTATTGAGTATTGAGTATTGAGTATTAAAAGGAAACGTCACACAGCTTAGGAGCTACAACGCCTTTGCCATTCATCTTGAATTCTAAATTTAAAATAAAAAGAAAAACATTTCCCACGAATAGATTTCAAAGGTTGTATCAAGAATGAATGGTACATAACTCAATGCGTTTCCTTTCCATCCTTTTATTAATTTCAAAAATATTGGTTAAAATAAACCATCTTTAAATACAAAATGGTTCTTAAACAAGTCAATGAACTTATTTGCATTTTAGATTTTCCCACAAAACCGTTTTGTCTATTTCCACAAATCAAATTTAAATCTATACACTTGTTTAAAATTTGAACGTAGGCGTGTCTGTGCTTAATGAAATGATTTTGAGAAAAGAAAAATAACTATAAATTTTTGATTTGCTGCATAATGTATTAGAGCTGTGTTTGATTAGTAGTAGTAGATACAATTTACATACTTTTCTACTATTTCAGGATAATTTAAAATCAATCTTAATACTTGTATTTTTTGCGAAATAAATTATTCTTATTCCTATTTTTACAACGTGAATAATATGACAATACGACAATAAATGAAAACACGGTTAGTATGGTCGACCGCACGTCGGTGGTAACACTTTGACATTAGCAGCATCTTTATTTCGTAAGCAGTAAGGGCGGTTTTCGAATTGAAGTGTTACCGCTGTCATGCAGTCTGCTGTCATGCTGTCTGTCTATAAAACGTTTTAAACACATAAATAAGTTGATTAAAAACAAAAACAAAAATTTGAACAATATTAATATTAAAACATCGAAATAATAAGTAACACCATTTGTAATCATCTGTAATCATTGAGAAAGAGAATCTATCCACGATTTGCCCTACTAGAGATAGGATTTTGACATAAGCTCCATACAAAATATGTCAAATTTCTATCTCTAGTAGGGTAAATCCTGGATAGATCGGATATTAATTTTGGCCGTTAGTAGTATAGGTATATCTATGGTAGGTATAACACATAACAACATAACATAACATCACGCCTGTATTTCCCCGAAGGGGTAGGCAGAGGTGTATAGTACACCCACATTTCGCCAATGGTATGGCATTTTTATGGTAGGTATACCAATACTTATTGTAATCTATATTTAATTTAAATTTATTTCCTTTTGGGAAATAACACAAAACAAAAAAGTACTTTGTACACCGTGATCAGTTTCGAAAATTATTGTATTTGCTTTCTTGTAGCCACGGATACCGTGATCAGCGGGTAAAATATTAATTTATTTCTTTGAGGGAAACGGATCACGGTATCAGTGGATACAACGCTCCGGGATTCGTGGCTAATTCAGTCTGATCCCGGGATCCGTGGACATAAACCCGAGTTTAAAATCATACGGACTCGCACAGGTCTTTGAACTAACGAACTTTGCTGCAAAACTAATGAAATTAAAATAATTTCTTGTGGCTAAGCTATTAACTGGATTTGATTAATTTTTTGTGTATGGTCAAGGGACGTGATACTCTGTACGTGGTTTTATTTAATGTCGTATTGTCATATTCAATTTGTATAATATATATTATATACATATATTTTTTTATAGTATAGGATGGCGAAACGAGCTAAAGACCCATCTGATGTTAAGCAGTTACCTTTGCCCATAACAACTTCAATACCACCTAGGCTGTTGCCTAAATGGTACCACAAGTCGGTTCACCATACTGAGACATGAAGATGGAAAGTCTCATGTGATTGTAATTTCACCGGCACCCGTACCCTTCAGACCGAAACACAGCAATGCAAGCATCACTATTTGGCGGAGAAGTATGTACGGTGGTAATACTTCCACGGACGAGCTCTTTCACAAAGGAGCTCTACTACTACTATATAATAATAAATTATTAGCAATAAATTTTGTGATTTCGCAACACCACAGAAGTAACATCACAGACAAACAATCTTTTAAGAGTCGCCACCCAGAGGTCTTTCGTCATCAACTCAGCCTATTGCAGTCCACTGCTGGACATAGGCCTCTTGCAAGTTGCGCCAAAACACTCGGTCCTCTGCCTTCCGCATCCGCAGAGGTCTTTGCACGAATTTAATCTTCAACTGTAAGCAAACCTGAGCTTCCAATTTATTCTAGATGTTAAACCAATTAACTGTCCTTTGAAACCCTACAAGAAAATTGATGAATAATTATGGAACGCCTATGAAGAGCCTCATTGATTCTTCCCTCTATTCTTGTAAAATTTGATGAAAATTCCTTTGTAGTATTTAGAAGAGAAGATTTTAAATTATTAGGCTCGGAATAATAGCTGTTTGTGTTCCGGAATTTATTATTGTAGGAGCTGGAATCCAGTTTGTTTAATATTTTTGCTAAAGAAGATTGTTAATTAAAATGTTTCATTAATGTATGAATAAAATTCTTAGATCAAAAGATAATGTTTCGAAAATTATACGTATGCCAAAGATAAGGTATATGAATGTTAATACCTTAGTACCTAAATAAATATCTAAAAACACATCTGACGTATTTCAATACAGTTATTGAATAATTTGATCGTGGGTTTGGAAACTCATGACTCGAAAAGAACAGATTCCTCAAAGAATAATAAGTCATACCTACTGCAGGTACTAATGGCTGAAACAAGCGATGTATTAAATAAATTGTTTTGTGCCCACAATGACGCAACTGTGGCTTGTGATCAAATGATACCATTAGTAAATCTCATCCATTTCCAGTACCACGAAAACAACAATTACTTAACTAAGGAGAAAACAATATATCATCTTAATGTTATCGTTGTAATAGATCGTTTTCACCATACAACCACAGTTTTCTATTCCATAACTTTCGCTCCACATGGTATGACCTTCAAATGTCATCCTAAACTAAAACTACTTTTTCCCATACTCATGTGTTTATTATGATTGATGTGAGTTTAAAACATCGTTTTGTAGTAAGAGTTCTGTAACATCCGCTATTAGGGAACTGGGTTAGTCAGTCAGTGAAGCCTTGGAGAGAATTCTATATCTGGTGGCCTTCAGCTTTTTAAGATCACTTTGTTTATACGGAATGTTATTTTAATAAGACATTCATTGTAAATAACTTTCTTACTCTTGGGGTGTAGAAGTTTATAAACTTTCGCGAATTTCACACTGAGGTAATATGTACTACGTACTACATATTACCTCAGTGGAATTTCACTTATATTGAACTATATTTACGGGAATTTTCGCGCACAATTAAATCAAAACACAACAAACATTTTGACTAACCTCGACGTTTCGACAAGTTGAATTGGCCGTGGTCACGAGTAGACTGAAGTATGCGGGTGTCATCGTCTTGAGCGGCGGGTGTTTTCTCGTACTACCCGCGGTTAGTTTTTCGTAACATCGCTGTTTTGACAGTTTGGGCGGACATAAATGTAGACAAACCACGACGCGAACACTTGATAATATTGGATTCCACGAGGAGGACAACCTTATCCATATTCCCGATTGTTTTTTTTTTCTTGGGGTGTAGTAGTAAACAGAATTTTTTTTAGGTTACGTATCCTTGGATGATTGAGTATGTCAATTGCTTGATGCACCACGGAGTTTCCAATACTTGTTCTCTGTTAAAAGCCTAATTGAGTTTTGGATCCTTGTTCTCTTCTGGCCTTGCTTGTTTTTGCTGGATACTCGATCACTAATCACTGTTTTCAAATGTGTTGATAGTGTTGTTAAAAACATGGACTGCTTAATTTTATCTTTGTGGTGTGAATTTGGACTCAATATCTGGAGATTTTTTTCAAAGGAAAAATTTGGCCGAAGGGAGTCGTGTATCGGCGTTTCCGTGGAAGGCAACATGACAACCTTGAGACAGCGCAATATGTAGTCAATAGGTTTTATGTATATTAGATTGTATTATTTTTGTGTATTATGTTTTTTTATTTGTGAATATTTTTGTATGAGCCTAAGTTACCTGAAATAAAGAATTATTATTAAATCTTGTCCTCGATTTTGACCTAAAAATAGTCCCAAAAATGTATTATTCTGTGTCTCCATTCCCTATGTTGTAAGTGTTAGATTAAAATCCTGTTAATGTCTTGAAGGTTAGAAGAAGACCCTGAAGGAAAAAATGTGTACATTGCGTACAAGGCAATGATTAGATACCATCTTCCATTGCGGAAGACAGTTGGTCCTTGGAGTCAAGATTTATTGTGAGACAATAGACCTTCGATTTGTTCACTATCCTTTAAATTGCTTTGTTTATCTCTTTTTTGTTATGAAAACACGCAAAAACTGAACTTTTGTTTGTGAGAACATCCATTAAAGATAGTTACGATTTCATAGGGGTTTAGGCCTTTTTGTATAATTCAGAAAAAGTTGTTTAGTTAAAGCTAGTATCAGTAAATAATAGTCCAAAGTTCAATTCAGGATATTTTAAGCAATTTATAATAGTTTTGTTGAGTTGGTTTATTTGAATGTGTAATTAAAACAAGAAGGGCTTGCTTTAAAACAAACCGGAGTCATGCCAGTCGGACTCGCGCACGCGATGAAGTGCTGCGAACAATCTTAGTGAAGCCGAAAAAAACCGTGCTCCTTCGTGTACAACCAGCGCTCACACACACACATGCACCTCAAAGCGTCGTCATCCCCCTCAGTACACATGTCGCGGCATAGTCCAGTAAGCATCGCGAAACCAAATATCCTTCAGGTGCATGGTGTGTGCGTGAGCGCTGGTTGTACTCGAAAGAGCACAGTTTTGTTGGCTTCACTATGATTGTACGTAGCACTTCGTCTATATTTTTACATGCACTACAGTCCAAACTATTTAATAGAGGAGGAATAAAAAGCGTTGAGAACCCTTTGGATACAGAACCTTTAAAATTAAGGATAACCTACATTTTTCCAGCACCTTTCTTAGTTAGTGGTTGTTATTAGTTAGTTAGTTGTTGTTGGTTGTTAGTTGCTGTTCTTGTGTTTCTCTGGACCCGTATTTTTTGCAAAATAAATTATTCTTATTTTTATTCTTATCATTAAAACTTTGGCTTTCATACGACCTTCCAATTATCATGCTAAGCCATGCCATGCCATGATGATGATGATGAGCCATGCTATGTTGTTATTCGCTTATTAGCTGAAACCCTTTGCCTTCTATGCCAAGATTCTACACAATTTCCATAGACCTTCAAACACCCCGTTCAAATCCGGAAGACATTACATCAATATCATAGCTATACCCATGGATGAGCATAATGTATTGCCCTGAGGGATCCCGTATGAAATCAAGGCTAAGTTTAAAGCCCCATAATGGGTACCATTGTTTTATCAGATTTATTACAAGGTTGTATTGTATTGGATTGATTTTATTTGAAATAATGACTTGATCGGAAGATTTTTGTTCGTACACTTATAAAATGGGAGGCATTCAAAAATTATTTGGATAGTATTCCAAACAAGAATACTTTTAAAATTTACAAGTAGATCGCGTCGATGGCTTTTTTTTGGCTCATTAATTATTTACCTACTACCATAAGTAATAATGTCACTGATAAAAACATAAAAGATAAGTTAAAACCGGCCAAGTGCGAGTCGGACTCACGCAGTAAGTGTTCCGTACCACACATCGACCTGATACACCATAGAAACTAATTAAATTTACGAGAGTTTATCAAAATCAACGTTCAGTGCGCGAAATATGAATTTTTGCATCTCTTTCTTACGCAGGTACCACCACGTATGTCTATGTTTGTCTTATTTTAAGTATTTGTTGCTAAACTACATAATATGCACTATAATCTGTCCAAGTTTGACGCTGGTATATATTACCGTTTTGAAATTAGAGCAGGAACAAAAAAGTTGAAAAAAATGCATTTTTGAAAAGCAATAATTGGGTACATTTGATAACAGTCAGTCTGAAAACATCAAATGTTACAGCATTAATCAAAACATACGTAATGTATTCATACACCCAAAAGTACACAGATTGATATGTACAGAAAACGAAATAAAAACAATTGGACCGTAAAGTTTGTGTTACTCATTTGTTTGAAAATTAAAGGTTCTATTTATTAATTTATGATACGAACATATAATAAAAACAACATGTAGGCATTTGGTTTATAATACAAGTTGAAATCAAATACATTCGACAATTTTCAAAGTTGGATTGTACAAATTTGACTGCCTCGTTGGTCTAGTGGTTGCAAGCGCGACTGCTGAACGTGGGGTCCTGGGTTCGATTCCCGGGCCGGGCAAAGTGTTATTGGGTTTTTTCATTAGGAAATTCTCAGTAGCAGCCCGGAGTCTGGATTTGTGCCCGGTCAATGGCAATAGGCTCGCCCCCTATTACATGGGACTATAACATAACTGGCGAAATGTGGGTGTACTATACACCTCTGCCTACCCCTTCGGGGAAATACTGGCGTGATGTTATGTTATGTTATGTTATGTTGGATTGTACAAATGACATTGAACAACTTTCCTTGTCTTTTTAAATTCATCCATGGGTGGTCGCAGGAGCGAATAAAAAAGGCGGATGGAATTTCGCTAAGCAACAAGTGAAGCACCAATAGTAAGACGGCTCGCTTAAAAGTACGGGCTGGCACACACACATTTACACCCATAGCACACCTCAGCCACTCAATACAATATATTTATATTAGCTAGCGCCACCTACATACCTAAACAAGATTACGTCTGTATACGAACGCACACACACGTGTAGGTTAGGGACGCTCGCCGCTCGTAATGCCGACTGGGTTCTAAGCGGTTCTCAGTAGTTTTCAGAGATGGCGTGCTTGTATAGCGACTGGAAATTGACATCCATTGCAATCTTGCAGTCCAATTGCCGGTAAACCGCGGGTGGGTGCGGGGTGCGGGTAAGGAATCTTAAATTAGCGGTGGTGAGTGGACGATAGTACTATTAGGTATTCTGTGCCCACAGTAAGACAAACAGCCGCGATTACGCAGCAAATCTCGTGTGACGTCGTCGTGTCACAAATAAAATAAAAATGTGACGTCTGGTGTGTTATAATACTGTCTAAATTATAGTGGGTTTAGGAAAAAATTGAAAAAACCGCACTTGGGCGGCGCGGCATTGCAGCGGTGCTGCGCGGCTCCCCAAGTATTCTTTGTATTGATTTGTATGACCTTAAAGAATTTTTACTTGTATGACCCATACCGCACTGCGACGTCGCGGCAGTGGTACGACGCGGCGCGTCGCTTCAGTACAGTGCCAAACGCACTAGCGAGGCGGCGCGGCGCGTAACTGCAGCGGAGCGGCGCAACACCAAAAAATAATTTCTATTTTATGTGTAGAATCCAAAGTAGTAGTTTTATGTATTATATTTAGATTTCCACCTGTATTGTCGACATATTGCCGGAACTAAATAATTACATAAATTAGCAATTACAATGTCTTAGGCCCGTATTCCAGAACGATACTCAAGCGTTGATCTCTGTTTAAAACTAGTTTTGAGTTGAGCTTTGATTTTAGAACGTTACTCAAGCAGAGATTTATTGATCACAGTTCAGCTGAGTTTATTTTTATTTTATACTGTCACCTGTTTCGGAATTTCAACTGAAATTTGATCTGCGATCACTCTAGTGTGGTCCAGATTACGCTTGAGTAGAGATTTCTATTCTATTTCAGGTCAAATTCGTGTGTTATGTTGTTGTTGAAATTACCGTTCTGGAATAAGACCGATACTCAAGTAACGATTCTATCCTTAAGTAGTGATCAGGTGATTGGAGTTTAAACTGTACTTGAGGAAGCTTCTGTAATACGGGCCTTAAATTGTGTTATTGTGCCCTAAGTAAAGGTCACTTTGTCTTCCCGGTGGATTTAGTATGTACCTGCACTCATAAATTAGGAATGCTTAATTTCCTCAAAGTTATTGTTTCATTTTGTAATAACAATCATTCCAGTATTATCAGAAATTCGTTTTAACATATTAATTAGCCTTAATTAGCATTAGAACTTATTGAGCCTTTGATAATAAGCAATTATGGTTACCGAGGTATATAATCAAAGGTTACCAGTAAACAAGATCTTGAAATAAGTATAAATACTGGATACGTACCTAACTACAAAAACCCCAATAATAATTTTAGCAATATATCTGCTTTATCTATTTTTCATGTAATTTCGATTTATACTAAATCACCGCGTAGGTACTCATATCGCTTGGAAAATAAAAACTCACAAAGGAAAGGAGGACGATATAAATTATGGATTCCATTATTTACAACGCACATAAAAAAAATATATATATATATATTATAAATAATAAATATTTTTTTTATAAATGATTATGATTATGATTATCATAACGTGTGTACTCATAGGTCAATAACCGAACAAACATCACGTTGATGCAATAATAGTACTAATACTATTATTACTATTATTTTTTTACTATTATTTGTACCTTCGACCAATATTCATTTTATGTTGGTCGAAGAGACTAACGTTTGATCAATTATTGGTCCTTTATCTCCCAAATTGGTCTTTAAGATCCGCATAATGTCGATAATTAAAATTGGTCCTTACAGGTCATTAGCGCCCAAGGGCGGGCCATAAAGAATTCTATTCATTGGGGGATTAAAGCCAATACTTCTGCCGGTTCCCCAAGTAATTATCCTTGAAGATACACTTTATTAGGGCGTAAAACCCCTCAGGAGAGAACAATGCATCTCTTTCAAGGTTTGCGGTGATTGCGATAGAAGCTCATGGGTGTATAATAAAGTTGATCCAAGGATGGTTACGTTTCATTGCCAGAGTTATAAATTGTCTGATAGGATTTGGTTATATACCTAGGTACAGTATAGTATATAGTATAGTATAGTATAACGGGCTGGTTTCCGCAACTCCACGTCCAAGCGTGTATTTTGCGTATGGGTGGGAACTCACTCGATCCACCCCAACTCCTCGAAAAAGGCCAGCAACGCCTTGGTGTTGCTGGTGATCTCTCTGAGGGTACCTGGGTTACCGAAGTACTTGGCCCTGTATGTGGCGACCTCAGGGCAGTTTAGAAGCACATGGGCTGCTGTCTCGTCTTCCACCATGAAGGCTCTGCACAGTGGGCTGTCCGTAACACCTATGACAAAAAGATGTTTGCTAAAAGAACCGTGGCCAGTTATAGCAGCTGTGACTATACGCAGCTGTTGTTTTGACAATCGGAGGGCCTGTTTCGTGAACCAGCCGTCAATTGTGGGAAGTGCCTCCTTGGCCTGCCTGCACTCACCATGGTCTTTCCATAGTTTGTAGTGTTTGTCCCTGGTGCGTTTCATTACCAAGTTGCGTAAGTATCCAAAGGGGAGTGGCACTATGGGTTCAGGTCCCACGACTACCATACTCGATTCACTTCTGGCCAGTTCATCCGCTGCATCATTGCCTCGGGAACTGCTGTGTCTTTTGATCCATTGAATGGTTATGTTATTGAGATTACCTACCTGGTTGAGGTTTTGCTGGCACTCGGCACCTAGGTACAGATAAAACTAAAGGGCGCTATTTTATGTATTTTTTACTACTGCTTAGTGATAATTGGGATACTGCACAGGCTGATAGTTACTACATCTGCTTATCACGATAAAAGGGAATGAGTGAAAATTATGTCTCCAATTTTTTATATAGATAGGTATGGGAGAAGAATCATAAAAAAAAGGAATTGGTTCCATAAGTTGCATTTGGCCGCAAGTACCGATAAAATATATCAATAAAAATATTTGAACCTGCTTTTAGCTTTATACTGCCGTCTAAAGATTTCAGAAAAATATGAAAATAGAGCTTGTGATGGATAGGATTGTGTTGCCTATGTGAGCCGCCCAGCTCGACGGAGTAGGTGTAGGTACATGCTAGTATTTGTTATAAAACGCAGCGATTGTTCTCTACAAACCTTTAATAATTCACCAATAGTATATAATATAATCACAGTCACTAACGTTACAAATAAACACATATATCGTTTGTTAGTTATTCTTACTACTAGAAAACCTAGAGAGAGACGCGGACCGCGAGACAGCGACGGAAAAAAAGCCCCCGAGCGGCGAGGGCGCAGTGGTTTTGTTACAGCGAACCCCACCGCGCTCCCCGCCGCACAGCCGCTCATGCCTCGGCCAATCGCCTGCCAGATGCACCCCGCCGCCATGTAACCGAAGGTAATTAGACGCGCGTTACCATATATGGTGGCGAAGTACACGCTTCCGGTTCTAGGGATGCGCCTGTATCGGTAACATCTCTCCCGCCGTGCACATGCAATGTGCAAATAATGTACGATTACCGACACGACAGCGCATCACCAGCCCCGGAAGTGATGGATAACAACAGATCGTCTAATCTAATAATTATCTGACTCTATACCAATAACCCTTTAGCTTAAACAGGTAAATAACACAGATACTAATTTACAATCTTAGCAATAGGAATTTTACTTACAACTATTCTCTAGACTAAACATCAACAATAATTAACATAGATAGCTACGACAAGAGTGCTCTGGTTACAAATTAACATCAAATAACTATTTTTCCAATAAAATGTGACTCAGCCAACACTCAGCGCTCTTGTTATAGCATCTAGGATCAAGTCAAATCACAATAACAAATAAGACAAAGTTGTAACTTAAGCAAGGAAACTACGACAAGGATGATATTCAGTTTAGACCAATTTAACGCCAACATCCCTGTTGTAGTATCCGAGTGAATACAAAGACACAGATCGTATACACAAATAACAAATAGCTGCGTCAGGAGTGCTTACCATCAGCAGTCCTGGCGCAGATCCTGAGACATACAAGAACTTATACAATACAAGACTACAAACAATGACTCAATGAAATGCAAGGAAATTAAATTTACAAACATTTAAGACAAATCTACAGGTAATATAACTAAGCGTTTGACAGGGCGGCGCATTAACCCGCTTTTCGTTTTGACATCAACTACCCTCACGACTCCGTCTACGCCGGGGTAGAGCCGCTCAACTCGGCCCTTCGGCCACACGTTGCGTGGTAAGGAGGTGTCACATATAATGACTACATCGCCTTTCTTTACGGACTCGCCGCGACCCAACGGCTCCCGCCGGTTTTGCAGTAGAGGAAGTACCTCACGTACCCATCGATTCCAAAATAAATCAGCTAGCCGCTGTGACTCCCTCCAATGTGATCTGCCCAATTCGTCCACCTTGGCGAAGGTACCAGGCAGCGGGACTCTCGATGGCCCGCCGAGCAAGAAGTGATTCGGAGTAATGGCTTCCTCATCTTCTGATGACACTGAGACATGTGACAGGGGTCGTGAGTTGATCGTGTGTTCGACCTCCGCAAGCAGCGTATGGAGCACGTCTTCACGTGGATGCCGTTCGTGCAGTGTAGTGGCTAACGCGGTTTTAACAGAGCGTACCAAACGCTCCCACGCTCCGCCCATGAACGGCGCCCCTGGCGGAATGTAGCGCCAGTTTATGCGTCGGACGTCTGCTTCTGTTTGTAGTGACGTCAGAGCAGCCTTACGAAGAATAGAGTCGGCTCCATGAAAGTTCGTTCCATTGTCGCTCCAAATGGTGTCTGGGCAGCCGCGGCGTGCTATCATGCGTCGAAGTGCGAGCACGGCGGCGTCGGCGGATAATGATGACGCTATCTCGAGATGTACTGCCCTCGAGGTTAAACATGTGAAGAGAGCCACATAGCGTTTTTCGTGATGTCGAGCCACGGTGACTGAGAGTGGCCCGAAATAGTCTAGCCCAGTATGCGTGAATGGGCGTCGATGATGTGCAAGGCGGCAGGGCGGCAAGTCTCCTGTAGGTGGTTCAGGCGGCGACGCCCGACGAAGGCGGCATGGCTGACAGCGCTTGAGGACGGTTCTCACAGTCGGCCGGAGACGTAATACCCAGTAATGCTGTCTCACCTCATTTGCTACGCATTCGACGCCACTGTGGTGTAGTTTTCGGTGTATCCAGTCGATATATAAACGGCAGTAAGCGTGGTTACCATCTAGTATAATCGGTGATTGCGATTCTTCAGCAACATCGGTTGTAGCGGTCGTGCGGGAGTTTAGTCTGAGTTGACCAGTTGGGTCAATTTTTATTGATAGCTTCCGAAGTCTACTATCAGTAGATACTGCTCTCCCGCCGGTTACATCACGTATCTCGGCCGCAAAACATTCTTCCTGTAGTGCTCGTGCCCATAGTTGTTCGGCGCGACGAGTATAGTGCGCTGCGAGCGGTATGTAGTCTGACCGTGGCTCTGCAGCGGCTTCAGAGCGGGCAGCGGCCTGACGTGTGTGGGAGCGCGTGACCTGAGCGGAAAGTGAGCGGCAACGGTCGATGAACTGTAGCACGCGGGCCGTGCTGCGGATGAGACGGAGCCATGAAGAGTACCTCGCTACGTCGGGCAGGGCCTCCTTGAGTCGCGGTCGGTCGAAGGCTGTGGCAGTCGTGTAACGCTCCTCGCCGGTGTCCGTGGATGTGAGCGGCTCCTTTTCGCGGGGCCACGTAGACTCGTCGTCATGTAGAAATTCGGGTCCGCAGAACCAGCGATGAGCGGCCGTGAAGTCGGCCGGGGTGTTGCGCGTGGCGTCGTCGGCAACGTTGAAGGTGGTGGGTACCCAGCGCCACTCTGCTTCCGATGTGGTCTCCTCCAGTTCAGCGAGCCTGTGCGCGACGAACGGCTTGAAGGACCGCGCGGGCGCGCGCATCCACGCGAGTACGGTGCGCGAGTCCGACCACAGCACTCGGCGGTCTGCTCGCCGCTCGTGCGCCTCCTCCACGGTGCGCAGTAGTCGTCCTCCCAGTACCGCCGCCTGCAATTCAAGTCTAGGTATAGATACCAGTTTGAGAGGCGCTACACGTCCTCTTGCCGCTGCGAGCGAGATAGTGACGTTTCCTTCATTGTCTAAGGCCCTCCAATAGGCTGCTGCGGCGTAGGCACTCTCGCTCGCATCAACAAAGACGTGTAATTCTAGCCTCGGGGCATCATTGAAATGGGGATAACAACGCGGCAATGCTAAGCCATTGAGATCCCGTAGAGTGACCAACCATTCTTGCCATTTCTGTACTAGAACTTCAGGCAAAGGTTCATCCCAATTCACGTTTTTGCGCCAAGTATCCTGTAATATCCGTTTAGCCTGGATAGTCACTGGCGCAACCAAACCTAACGGATCGTACAGTGTCATTGCGGTCTTTAGCAACTGTCGTTTGGTTGGTCGCTCATTGCTGCAGAAAAGTGGCTCTAATTTTACCATATTAAAACTTAAAGTATCACTGGTGGGCCTCCACACCAAGCCTAATACTTTTTCGGCACTACTTAAGAAATGGTTTGAGGTTACTTCATTTTCAGTGATCAAGCCTGCGACGGCGTCTCTATCGTTGGACGCCCACTTGTGCAGCTCGAAGTTCCCTCGCCTGTGCACCGCATCCACGGCGCTTGCAACTCTGTTTGCTGTCTCTGCATTCTCGAAGCTCTGTAAAAAATCATCCATGTAATGATTATTTATTATCGAATTCACGGCATCAGGAAACTCGGCCTGATGTTCCTTTGCATTAATATTTTTTACATAGATAGCCGTGCTAGGGGAACAAGTCGCGCCAAAGAGCACAGATGTCATGCGGTACTGTGTTGGAGTCACAGAAGGGTCATCTCTCCAAAGAAACCGTAGTGCATCTCTGTCCTGCTCTCTGATTCGTATACGTAAGAACATGTCCTTTATATCAGCGGCCACTGCGATTGGTTTTTGTCGAAACCGCATTAAAATGCCTAACAATGATTGTAATAGATCTGGCCCTGTAAGAAGATAGTCATTCAGACAGACATTGTGGGTTCGTGCTGCTGCATCGTGGACAATTCGAACCTTATTGGGTTTACAGGGATTTAATACAGGGAAATGGGGTAAAAACCATGTGTGCCCGACAGGTGGCGCTGTCGGTGCAATTTCAGCATAACCGTTTTTCAATAATGTGGCTATTTGTCTCTTGTAGTTCCGTTTTAGCTCTGGATCTCTCTGAAGGCGCTTCTCTACACCTTCCAATCGTCTCAGGGTTGACAAATAGTTATCGGGAAATTGCTTACCCGGCTCCTTCCATAACAGACCCGTCTCATAACCACCTGTAGGCAGTGCGCGTGTCGTTCTTTGTAATATGTCCAAGGCTCGCATTTCGGGGTCCTGCTTGGGTCGACGTGGCTCTACACCTAGCGACTCAAGCTTGAAATGTTCCTGTATTAATTGTTCAATATGATTATCATTACCGTTCAAATGGTTGCACCGGTGATTCAACACGGGTACATTTATTTTCTGCCCATGCAGAACCCAACCAAGCGGTGTGCGTGACGCTATAGGTTGGCTGTTCAGGCCACGGCGTACCTCCGCTGCAAGTAGGAGCGCCCAATTGTCTTGCCCTATCAACAACGTTGGCGTACCTACTTCGTAAATTAGTTGCTCGGCTATGGAATCTAAATGTTCACAACCAACTAAAGCCTGCGCACTCACTGACTGTGTAGATATATCTAGGTGATCGATAGTGCGCGCCTCAACTTCCCGTCCTTCTTGTTCATACTTACCCCGAATGGTAAACTTTACCCGTTGGGAATTTGGATTGTCTATGCGTGCGCCTGCGACACCTTCTATGTAAAAAGGTTCACTTGGACCATCTGCACCTATCCTATGTGCTAACTCAGTTGTGAGTAGTGTGATAGTAGAACCGTCATCAAGTAAAGCAAAAGTTTCTATCTCACCGAGTGGGCCTGATAAACAGACAGGTAATACTTTGAGGTAGGTGCGCGTCGGCCGTTGTGACCACGTAGAGGTGACTGCGTCGACTGGCTGGGCGTCTCGGTGGCTGGCGCTGCCTTGACTGCTCACGAAGGCGGTGCCCTCGGTGCTGCGTGCAGACTCCGACGAGTGGGCTTCCCCTGGTTCTGTGCCAGCATAGTGTGGCTGCGCCCCAGGCTCGCCGTGCAGCAGTTTGTGGTGATAGTACTGGCAACCCCGGATATCACAGCGTTTACTTTTGCATCGATGCTGCCAAGTTCTTTTGAGTAAACACCTGAAACACAATTTAATTGCCCGAGCAGTATCCCATCTTTCAGATATTGACATAGACTTAAACTTGGTGCATCCCTCAGGTTGATGACCTCGGGTGTGGCACACAAGACACGAGGAGTCATTTTCATTTTTATTAATATTTGCTTTGAATGTGCGGTGGTGGTCTTTATGTGAAAATGGGCGATGGTCTTTACTATTACTGTTTGATCGGCGATCGTCTATTGATTCAGCCTTTGCATGACGTGCATTCAATTCAGCCTCACGGTTGAGAAACCGATTCATGGTTAGAAGACCCGGTTCACTTTCGTCCGATTCAAACTCAAATTCATACCACCGGCGTCGGATAATCGGAGATAATTTATCCGAGATTAAGTTTATTATTTCAGGATTAAATAAATACTCAGTCTTATTTATTGCCCGCACACAGGCAATTATATTGTTCACTTTTGAGGCAAACACACAAACTTCTCTGGGATTATCGACTAATTTGGGCAAACTACGTAATTTATCTAATTCACTAGTAACCAGCGCATGCGGTCTCCCAAACCGCGCCTCTAAATATTTTAGTATTTCGTTTGCAGTCGTATTACCTAAGAAAAGGCACTTGACTGACTCCATTGCCACTCCCCTCAGGGATTTCCTCAACCTGGCAATGTTTTCGGTCTCACTAAAGTTAGATCGGGATTCTATAAATGCTGATTTAAAATATAACCAGTCACTAGGAACACCACTAAAATAAGGCAAATCACCATACCTGTTGTTGTGATAGCGGTTACCCCGTGCTACCTCCAAAATTGCGGCTGCTAGGTCTGTCAGCGGCCTGCTGTCTGCCTCCTGCGTGTGCGCCTCTGACACGCTAGGAGGTGTATTATCCCCTCGTAGCTGTGGTGGCCTTGACTGGGTCAGCGTCGCTTCGTTGGCGGCGGCGGTCAAGGACACAATGCTGTGGCCCGGTAGCTGTGGTGACCTGGACGGAGTCAGCGTCGTCACCGCGCCGGCGGCGGCGGTCAAGGTCACAATGCTGTGGCCCGGTAGCTGTGGTGACCTGGACGGAGTCAGCGTCGTCGTCGCGCCGACGGCGGCGGTCAAGGTCACAGGGCTTCCCGGGCGGGTCGAGTCGTCTGGGGTGTCTTGTGTCTCGTCTGCCTCGGCCTCTAGTAGGGCTAATCTCGCTGCGGCGAGGTCGTATCTAGCCTGTGCTAGGGCCATCTTCTCTAGGTTTCTTCTGTTGGCCGCGGGTTTGCAGAGTTGTTCTTCTGTTGGTGACGACGTCGACGCGGGCGGTGCGACGGGTTCGAGACCGCTCTCGGTCCCGTGTGTGGTCGCAGACATCGTGTCCACCGCGTCATTCACTGTCACCACTGGTGACTCGTACTCCGTGGACGTCGTCTCCTCGCAGATTCCCTCTTTTCCCGCACTACGTGTGACCACCATTTTGTATAACACAACACTCGCGATACTAAATAAGTACCTAAACCTACCCCGACGAACTGTTGAACACAATACCTATTTAAACGAATCACGGCGCAAATAATATCGGTAGCTAGCGATGTATTGTGACTAACTATCCGTCCGGCTCGAATGGACCAGCTTTGTGATGGATAGGATTGTGTTGCCTATGTGAGCCGCCCAGCTCGACGGAGTAGGTGTAGGTACATGCTAGTATTTGTTATAAAACGCAGCGATTGTTCTCTACAAACCTTTAATAATTCACCAATAGTATATAATATAATCACAGTCACTAACGTTACAAATAAACACATATATCGTTTGTTAGTTATTCTTACTACTAGAAAACCTAGAGAGAGACGCGGACCGCGAGACAGCGACGGAAAAAAAGCCCCCGAGCGGCGAGGGCGCAGTGGTTTTGTTACAGCGAACCCCACCGCGCTCCCCGCCGCACAGCCGCTCATGCCTCGGCCAATCGCCTGCCAGATGCACCCCGCCGCCATGTAACCGAAGGTAATTAGACGCGCGTTACCATATATGGTGGCGAAGTACACGCTTCCGGTTCTAGGGATGCGCCTGTATCGGTAACAGAGCTGATTTTACAAAATCTTAAGTAGATAAAAAATACTTGATTTTCTTTGAAAAAGGCCCAACATAGGTACTTTAAATAGTTATAATAACTATTTAAGTAACTCTGTTTCTAAGTTAGTGATGGACGGACAGCGTAGCGAGAGTAATAGGGTAACGTTAGCAACCTTTGGGTACGGAACCCTAAAAAGGTTTTATTTCTGCGCTCAGTTTGACTTATGACTGGAACTTTTGGTATGTATTCGATATAGATTAATTTTTTTTTCAACACACTTGCTCGTAAAGTGGCTCTTATTGCTCCGCTTTTAGGTTCATAATGTAGCTTATAACGCACGCGTGCTTTGTAAATTATATTAACGCACTAGTGCTTTTTACTTTACAGTTTATTTTTAAATCGCAGCAAACAGTTTTTATGCCTAAAATCAGGAATAAAACAACTGTATTAATTAAAATATGATAAATAAACATTTTATTTCATCAAATTATTTATTTTCGTCAACAAATTAACATTAATTTGTTTTATGAATAAAAGAATCAATTTATTATATTTTTAATATTAGGCTGTATGGCAGTTTCCTTCGACAAACTGCGCGCGCATAGCTGTATGTCACCGTGCGATTACAGTAACCCGCGCGCCATTTTTCACAAATTCAATATTTGTCTAAAATGTGTGTAAGTTTTTTTCCTCGCAAGTGTGTTGAAAAACGTCGTATGACACGCGTGAGCATTGACTATATTATACTCTCGGCTCCATTACGCCCTTGCCTTCGGTTCGAGCTGCAATCCAGCCTCGAGTATAATAGTCAACATCATTTCAGCCGAAAGACGTCCACTACTGGACATAGGCCTCCCCCAATTAATAGTCAACATAGCTCACTTGTATTGTACTATTTCACCATACATTAGGTACATACATTGACGCTCCACCATAATGGACCGTGATTCTTCCAAATTCTAACAGCCCCCCTAGCCAAGTTATTGGTGTTGTTACTTGGCTAGGGGGCAGATCTTGTAGTTACTTAGTTGATAAAAGACTTTCCTTTAATCGATACATATTATATTATGATTCTCTTCTAGAAATAAAGATTTTTGTAAGATCGTAAGATCTAAGATCTTTTTACATCCCTATCTCCCCATAAACACCATTGGTTTGACAAAGGTGTTTATGCTAAGCGGGACCTGCCAATGACTCGCTCGACTATTTACATCCCGTGTCAATGACACCTAGGCGGTGGAAATAAAATAGAACGTAAATCTATTATATTATCCCCCTTGATGTACGATCTGAGCCTATTTACATAATACGATAAAAAAATCTCTGTGTTGGTCGGATTTTAGTTTTTTTGTTGAATGCGTTTTTGATGAGTTGAACTTTTGGATGACGCTTTTTTATTTATTTTTTGTTTAGGTATGATATTTCACGTTTAATTTATGTGATGGGTAGGGTTGCCATCCGTCCGGAATTTTCCGAAAATTTGGTCTTTTGTCCGGAATGCGAGGGGAATTTTAAGTTGTCCGGAATTTCTTCACCCGCGTCCCCACAAATGCACTTCGGCGCAAGAAATCAACATGCCGCAAATTTAGTCTTTTTTAAGAAAATGTCTGGATTTTTCTGCAAATGTCCAGACTTTTCTGCAAATGTCCGGGATTTCTCCGGTTTTTGTTTTTTATCTGGCAACTCCCAAAACAGTAGGATGGGATAAGCTTACTTCACTATCAGAAATTATTCACATTTCCAGTATGCTTAATTTAAGCCTGCCCGTGTGAAACCAGGTTTCGCAACGAGGACGTAAGGATGCATCGAACGACTGAGACAGTGAATGCGCATTACTTATTTGGTTGCAAAATTGACTACTGCACAGCCACCTGTTGCTGTTTTCACAAGGGCAGAGTTTAATTACACGTACTTGTAATACTGCTGTATTAATTGAACCGACTTCAAAAAAGGTTGGTTAGAAAAAAATATACCAGCTTCAATAAATATGTTACATTAAACTTTGCATATCTAGGTGCAATTAGCTATGGTTTGCTGAGATTTCTTGGCAGATTTCCGTGATTTTTTATTATTAATGATTGGGAGTTTGTAAGAAGGGGTTCGTCACATAATCGAATACATACACTTAATATTATGCTATAAAAATATGCGCGTCGATTTGAGAACCTCCTTTTTTGTAGGTTAAAAAATATAAATAAAGTCAATTTACATAGTACTAAGAACAACTATTCGCGAAGCTATAGTACAGAAAAACAATAATTTTGTTTAATAAGTTGCCTACAGTAATAAAGTTGACAGAAAGTTTGAATCAGTTTTGTTTGACAGTCATAAACTTATTTATGTCAGTTAGATAGCTTCTCTATTAATTTGGTATACAGTGACAAAATATAAAATTCGTGACTTAATTATACTCTTGAATCACAATTTTTAATCCCCAACAGAAAAACGAGGGGTGTTCTAAAAAAATCCTTTTAAATCTCAAAATAATTTAATCATTCACACCAATCACATAACTGAATTTTGATGAACAAATCTTGGTGCTTTCAATGATGATGTACTGCGTATAGTGGGGAATGTCTGACAACGGGGACGAATGGGGCCGAGTGGACTACCGGCGCGTGGACAATAGGTGCTGGGTGGACGACTACGCTGCGAGAGATTGTGTGGACCGGGGCAGCGGCTACTACGTGGTGGGCAACCACGGGATGGGCTGGCACCACCGGGGCGATGTACCCGGCGTGGACGATCGCGAGGGTGGCAAAGATGAGCATCTGAAAAGAAGAAACAACAAAATTAACGATAGTTGAAGGATCATTTGATATTTGATGACGTCTGTGGTCTAGTGCTTCGAGTGTCGGACTGCTGATCTCGAGGTCGTGGGTTCAATTCCCACTGGACACAAATATTTGTATGATGAACATAAGTGTTTGTGTTGGTCTGGGTGTTTCTTATGTATTATAAGTATGTATTTACAAATAAAAAGTATATAAGTATTATATCCATTGTCTAGTACCCATAGCACAAGCTCTGCTTAGTTTGGGACTAGATGGTGCTGTGTAAAAAATATCCCAAAGATATTTATTTATTTATTATCAAAAGGTTGATGAGCTTAAATTATGAAGAAATTGAGGAACTACTAAAACCTACGGCTACGTCATAATCTCACATCGAACACATTCCACTGTTACAGACACCTCCCAAAATGCCCACACTACACATCACATACACACTCACACCCTATATAAACCGACACACACTACACATCATATAACACACCTCATCACTCCACACCCACTAACTCGTACAAGTCAATACCGTCAATACCCACCACAGCTTTGGTAGTTACGTATCATAAACTATTTGTGTATGTAAAACCAATAATTAATATAAAAAAAATTGTTTCTGCATGCATCCTTTCCTCGCGTTATTGTATTATTTACTTCTGATAGAGAGCGCCTAGACTTCCATAATACAAGTTCTACTTAGTTTGGAAGTCAAGAATTCAATTTATTGTGCCTATTTTTTATGCAATAAACGTTTTTTATCATTATCATTTATCAAATACTCGGATTTATTAGGCTAGGATACCTATTTAAGGCCTCAGACTTTAGATTATTATTTTGTTAGATGTAGTATGGTTCTTTTTTGAGAGACTTAAAAAAAAGTAAAATAATCAGCAAATGATCAAAATTACTTGAACAAAAATGGCGCCATTTTCGTTCAAGTAATTACACTATCCTGTAGGCACTATACTGGCATATGCGCATGTTAAGTACTGCAATATAAAGATGAACTAGCTAAAGGCATAAAACAGATAATAGTCTTCTCTTTTCTTATGCTAAAGGCAATCATCGGTGAGCGTGGCTAAAAAGCATGCTATTTCGCAGGCCGCTACCCGCAGTAGACGTGTATAGTGAAACGCATGATAATTTTTACCGAAAATGATGGCGCAAAATTTATGAGTCCACTTTTGACTTTCGGGTGTTTATAAATAAAGTTCTGCATTTTTTTTTAAATAAACAAATTTTATTCAAAATGTTGACTAATTTAGCTATATTATTATATAAATTATTTTTGAGATTTCATACTATTTATTCAAGTCCAAAAAGCATTGAAATTTGTGCTAAAATACGGATATTTCGAGGCAAATAACTTTCAAATCAATTTCTATTTACTGTTTTAATACAATACAAACCTATATAATGAAAAGACAAATCGGTATGATGCTTAGTTGTAGACTTACAACATCAATTAATGGAGTGATCACCCTTAGATGTTTAAGAATAAGAATAATTTATTTCACAAAAAAATACGGATCCAGACAGATGGATGAAGAGTCACAATTAGTTTCCACATTTTTTTTTGTATGGAGAAGTGACCGGCTAGTTCATCCATAAAGGTTAGAATCGTTTAAATGAATCACTGCGTATCAACGACCATACACCCCAATAGACGCCTAATGTTGAATATAATACGTACAATAAATTCTGTCACTAGCTGAGGCGGGGTACTGCAATCCGATTGGCCCTACCAAGGTGGCTATTGGCTAATCACTAACGCGGCAGTTTTGACGGCTTATGTTACTGGTCTAAACTGATTTGAAGGTTTCAAGTGACGAATACTGGCGACCTACATTAGTGAAATTTCATAGATGTGTTGCAGAGATGGGTCGCCTTTTATGAGGCGTCTATGGGCTGTGTGTTCGTTGCTGCGTAGGTTTAAGTTTTTTTCCAATAGGTATATAACACATTTAAATGCTAAGGAATCTCCTGATGTGCACAATTGCACATTGCTAGAATGAATAAAAGTTCCTATCGGGCATTGCCTAGGGCTTAGAATGTCCTTAGAATATGTGTTATTATATGAAAAGGTTACGTTTACCTATTATTCAAGTCTATGCGTTTGACACACCTTTTCTACAGATACCTAGTCTTTTACTTTACCGAATATATTTACATCTAATAACCCACCCACCGAAATTTTATCTACTTCCTATAATTGTGATAGTTTATTGAACTTTCTTGCTATATATACTAGACCTATCAATAATCTATTAATTCAACCCATTAATAGTTTATAAAACCTTGTCCAACTGTCATTAACTATTTAGTTATTTATGAAGCTATAGTTAATGGGTTCACAAAACTATAAATAGGATGATAATTAAACCACTCTCCATGGGCGTGGCCCCCTACCCTTGAGAATAAAACCTAGAAAATTGTATTAATAAAGTAGTCAAAAAATTAAAAAAAAAACCCTAGCAGCAGCTTTCTTGTCGTAAACGATTAAAACTTTACAAAATGTAAAGATTTAAATTGTGGAAAGAAAAAATCACTCACGAGCAGGATTCGAACCTGCGACTCCTGGCTCAGTGCTGCTCTTTTGTTTTTTTTTTCTTTCCACAATTTAAATCTTTAGATTTCGCTTCGCATGCGTAAATGCGTTAAAAATAATAAAATAATTTACAAATTGTATTTATTTAACCTACAATTTATATTATCATCTATCTATCACCTTGCCCCCCCCCCCCGACCTATTCGCTGGCGATGTCCTTGCCACTCTCCTACTATTAGGTTTGTGCATTAAACTTAATAACAACAAGAAACAAGCGCAACTGTCAAATCTTTACAAGTGCAATGCCTGTTCGGGCAGCTTACACTTCATAAATATTGTAAGAAATGATACGCATTAAAATGACATGGCTGCGTTTTTATAATGGAGGGGGGCAAATGAGCAAGCGGGTCACCTGATAGTAAGCAATCACTACAGCACGTGGACATCCGCAACACCAGGGGTGCCACCGATGTGTTGCCGACCTTTTCATCAACTCAGCCTATCGCAGTCCACTGCTGGACATAGGCCTCTCCCAAGTTGCGCCACAACGCTCAGTCCTCTGCCTTCCGCATCCAGTCCCCCCAAGCCACGTTCTTTAGGTCGTCGGTCCACCTGGCAGGGGGGCGCCCTACGCTGCGTTTGCCGATTCGTGGTCTCCACTCAAGGTCTCGTCTGCTCCAGCGGCCATCGGTCCTTCGACAGACATGGCCAGCCCACTGCCACTTCAGCTTACTGATCCTACAAGCTATGTCGGTCACTCCGGTTCTTCTCCGGATAATCTCGTTACGGATTTTATCCTCCAAAGAAACTCCAAGGATAGCTCGCTCCATTGCTCGCTGAGCGGCTTTGAATTTGTGGACTAGCCCAACTGTCAGTGTCCACGTCTCGGCACCGTAAGTCATAACAGCCGATCTTTTAAAAATACATAATTATTATGTTCATTTCTTGAAGTCTCTTATGCTGAATTTATTTTTTGAGTTTAAATCACACTAAGTGTGTCATCTTTTAGTCTTTAACTACCAAATACAAAGTGTAAGGAGTCTTCTCAACTGTATACAATATCTTTTCCGTCAGTTTTGTAATGCCATCTCCCTTCTTTTTTCATATATTATAAGTAGTATCCAATTATTTCAATACCTACCCTGAAATCATCTTACAAAAAGCTGATTTCCCTAGCAGTGGCGCAACGAGTACCATTTGACCTAGATACCAGTCTCTAGTGGGTATTGCCAGTTATTCGCCACGGACAAAATAAAATGGAATCGACGTTTCTATTTCCAAGCTTTCCTTCTGCTTTCAGCCGTTTCAAAAATCACTAAGTGTATTATTATTCTATAAAAGTAAACTGCACAATTTATAGAAGCGATATCACGGTATTGAACTATATTGACGGGAGTTTTCGCGTACAATTAAATCAAAACAAAACAAACATTTTGCCTAACCTCGACGTTTCGGCCAAGTTGCATTGGCCGTGGTCACGAGCAGACTGAGCAATACGGTATTTTATAGTGCAGAAAAATACCTTTTCTTCTTTCTCGGAGCCTTTTTCTCAATTAGGTTGGTGTCGACTTCCAGTCTACCCAGATGCAGCTGAACATCAGTATTTTAAACGTAGCGACCGCTATCAGACCTCCGCAACCCATTTACTGGGTAATACCAGTAAGACCAGTCGTCAGACTTTCGGGCTTCTGACTACCCGTAGTGACTGCCATATATATTCTTATGACAACCGGGATCGACAGCTTAACGTGCTTCCGAGGCACGGAGTGGTCTCAATGTACGACGAAACCATAGAGGAAATGATATTCCGTGGACGAAACGGTCATCCGATGAATGACCGCGGCTAGGTCAGCTTAACCCCACAGATCTTGGATAATGGTGTCGATTCTCTTGTTCAAGAGCTGAATTTGTTTGTAACTATAGATCTCTTTTACTAATAGTAGATACTAGAAAAGGATGGCAACAATTTTAGAACTGTGAAATTAGTTTTCGTGTTACATTTCTTTGCAATTATAGTCGGCACGTTCCAAGATCACGACTAAACTTGTTTGGAAATTCTAATTCCGATTAATTTGACAGTACTAAAATTGTTGCCATCCCTTTCTTGTATCTACTATTAGTAAAAGAGAGCGATGGCTTAAAATAAGTTTAGTTCGTGAACAGGAGAATCGACACCATTACTTCTTCAAAGAACCTATTTTTGGAATACAGGTTCCACGAATTGTGTGAATTGGATAGGTCACATTTCAAATGAATTGAAACATCTTTCCGTATCGTTATTTGATAAAAATATAACACAATCTTCGTAATGTAGGTGTCATGGAAGCAATCAAAGTGGGTATTGAGTAGGTGGTAATATTGAAATACATACATATATATAACGTCGCAAAGAAAATTCTGGATACCGAAGTATTTTATTATTAAACGATTTAAATTATGGATATAAAAAATGAAAAAATGATATCGCCAAAGCCGCAGGAAACACCTGGATGAGGGACGCACAAGATCGAAGAGGCTGGCAAAAAAGAAAGGAGGCCTATACCCAGCAGTGGGTGATACCGGGCTAGAATGATGATGATGATGATATAAAAAATCACTCACAAGCAGGATTCGAACCTGCGACTACTGGCTCAGTACGCCAGTGCGTTAGCCACTAAGCTACCGTGAACACTGCTCGTGGTATCGAAATTAACCTCCACTTTGGTACGTCTTTGGGTGACGTCAGCGATATCTTATTAAGAAACAGTGTTTCTTAACCAACCCGACTAACTTTACAGTTTATTCAAAGTCGTATAGATATACCTACCCTTACTTTTTTTTAACGCCTTACCCCATGCGAAGCGAAGTCTAATAATTTAAATTATTGTGGAAAGAAAAAATCGCTCACGAGCAGGATTTTATTATTGCAGAATAATGCAACATTTTGGGCGTAAAAAACTGGCATTATGTTGGTAGATTAGGAATAAAAAAGGATATACATTTCTTAACTATAACATAACTGGCGAAATGTGGTTGTACTATTACACCTCTGCCTACGCCTTCGGGGAAATACAGGCGTGATGTTATACATTTCTTAGAATAGTAAGGTAATACATTTGTATATTCTTCATCTATCTATCTATCTATACATATATAAATACTTGTCCTGACTGACTCACTCATCAACGCAGAGCCTAAACCGCTGGGGCTAGAAACATGGAATTTTGACAGTAGATACCTTTTATAACATAGACATCCACGAAGGAAGGATTTTTAGACATTTTAACCCCTAAGGGGGTAAAATAGTAAAACAGTTTGTATGAAATATCGTGGGCACACCCGCAAAAGTTTTTGATGAAAAAAAGTTTACAGTGCAACGCATGCAACAATACAGCCACCAGCTATAGCTATACAACCAGTATACCTACAATATAGTCAAATGTACACCAAAGAAAAATATATTATTATGTGAACATTATGATAAGAATGGATGTCGCAATGTCACCAGGTGGACCGACGACCTGAAGAACGTGGCTGGGGGGGACTGGATGCGGAAGGCAGAGGACCGAGTGTTGTGGCGCAACTTGGGAGAGGCCTATGTCCAGCAGTGGATTGCGATAGGCTGAGTTGATGAATAATAAAATTTATTATGTCAATTTTGTGTTAAAATATTTGAACCTTAAAACTTCCAGGAGCTACCGACGTTTCCAATTTAATTTTGGTATAAGTAGTAATATCTAGAATAGATATCAATAACCTAACTTTGTCGACAGGTACTAATTTTAATCAAACTAAAACTATGTGACTGTAAAACTTTTCAATTAAATTAAATTTGAATGAGGGGTTTATTTAGTTTTACTTATTTATAAATTCTCAGTAGAAGCCTGGAGTCTGGATTTATGCCCGGTTAGTGGTAATAGGCTCGCCCCTTATTACATGGGACTATAACATAACTGGCGAAATGGGTAATGTACTATACACCTCTGTATACTCCTTCGAGGAATACAGGCGTGATGTTATTTTATAAGTAACTAGACTACGCCCGCAGTTTTGCTCTCGTGGTTCTTTACATCTGTCCCAAAGGAACCGTTTTTTATTCATCAAATATATACCACAGTTTTTAAGTATAAGCTTTTAAACACGAAATGTTTCATCTAAATCAGTCCAGTTGCTTTTGCATGAACTCAACAAACAAACAAATAAACAGTCAATTCCCTCCTCCTTCAGTCATGTTCGGGTATCTCCCCCAGGGATCACTTTCCCGTGAGTGATGTCCCGCCATCTTTTGCGATCACCTGCGACCAGGACAGCTTCGTGAACCGAGATGGAAAGAGTTGTAATTGTAGTTGTTTGACATATAATATGATATTAATAATTAAATACTGTTGAGGATTGTGTTTAACTAATTAATCAAATTGTATTATAATTTGTAACTAACTTGTCAAATATTTGTATGCTTTTATAGCCAAACATGGATGAACTTCACATATTGTAACAACCCTTTTACCTGTGTTTACAAATAAATAAATTATATTCTATTCTATTCTATTTTATTCTATTCTATTATATTATATTATATTATATTATATTCTCTTCTATTCTATTCTATTCTATTCTATTCTATTCTATTCTATCGTAGCAATAAAAATCAGTACTTAATAAATTCTAAACCACTAAAATTTTAAATATCAATTAATGACGTCGATTCTCTGTTCACGAACTAAACTTATTTTAAACTATCGCTCTCTTTTACTAATAATAAATACAAGAAAGGAATGGTAACAATTTTAGAACTGTCAAATTAGTTTTCGTGTTACATTTCTTTGTATTTTATTGGGCACGTTCCGAGATCACGAATAAACTTGTATGGAAATTTAAATTCCGACTAATTTGACAGTTAAAAATTGTTGCCTTTCCTAACCTAACATTAGTAAAAGAGAGCGATAGTTTAAAATAAATTTAGTTTGCGAATAAGCGAAGCGTCACTATTGTCACTAACCAAATTAATAAAATAATCGCAGGGACCGTGGAGATCTAATTGAGACATATAAAATCTTAAATGGACATTACAGCCTTCAGGATTTTGATGCTCTGTTCATACGAAACAAAAACGTCCATCTAAGAGGTCACCACCTTAAGCTGTGCACTAGCCTTTCAAATAATAACCCTCACAAAAAATTTCTAGCCAACAGAATAGTTGGAGCGTGGAATAAGCTCCCAAAAGATGTAGTCTCAGCCCAAAATGTGATTCAATTTAAAAACAGACTTGACAAGCATCTTCTCGAACTTAACAATAAATAAGAGTGGGGATAAGCAGGATACAGGCACTTATCAGTTGTTTCAACTGCTGCCTGTTTATTTATTATAATAATAAATAATAATAAAAATAATTAAAATAAACGTCTTACCATCTTAAACATTTTGCATTACACAATGTGTTACTCTGTGTGTTAATCCGTCGCTGCAGTCCGACTGTGTACCTAGATCACCTAGGCTTAGTCCTTTTATAGTCCTAAGGCCTACGGTCTAGGCTACATGCATCTACTGTAATAAATCTTTACGTTTGGCAATATGCAACTTGAGCGCACTACTGTCCTATAGTGTGCTAACTGAGAATTGGCCTATGAAATTTTCCGAGTATAAATTCTTAGGCAAAAAAAGTTTAAATAAATAATAATAAATTCATTTATTTAGAAAAAATATTCCATGGTTTGTACAAATAAAGATCAATTCAATAAAAGTTAAAATGAAAAATGAAAATAACATGTCAATTTTTTGTACTGAGCTTGAACTATGGGACAATGGATATGATAATTTTGTAAATAAAGTATTTATTTATAAGATAACAGAGATCCAGTCGTGTTAGTAAATAGGTACATTAATAAATGGTTAGTACATATTCATTTTCAAAATTATACATTAAATTACATTCAATAAAATTACATTCAATTATTCATTATTACATGTAATGTAATAACATTATTTATGTATGTATCTCCACCCTATTTGCTATCATTTTCAGGATACCGTTAGAGCTGCCGCGAACTCTGCCTACTCTGCCTGCATATAAGCCAGCGAGTGTTTCAAAAACGGCCCACCCAATCTGTCAGCGATGACGGCCAGGAGGCTGTTGCTACTGTCCCGCACTCTGTCTGTGTAAAATTATGTTATTATTTTGTAGGTTCTACGTCCAGCTATAAATTCTTTTCTAATTCCTGTGCCATTTCCTCATCGGATGTCAGCGAGTACCGCACGGAACTCGTTTCTATCTTGTGCCAGTCTGCATAGATTGGCAGCGTCATTGATGTTGGTCCAGCCCTTGATGTTGTCAATCCAGGCTAGTTTCCTTCTTCCCCTGCTCCTTTTGCCCTATATGATTATAAATATGATAAATACGTATAAATATAGAAGGGAAATAAAGAGGGGCTCGTAGCGAAGCAACGACTGCGCGGATTGTACGATCTGCAAGGTTAAGCTGCACTTGCCGCAGTCAGTCTGTGAATGGGTGACCGTTTCGTTACACACCGAGACCCCTCCGTGCCTCGGAGAGCACGTTAAGCTGTCGGTCCCGGTTGTCATACGAATATCTATGACAGTCGTTACGGGTAGTCAGAAGCCTGAAAGTCTGACAACTGGTCTAACCTCCGAATGTCGGTATTACCCAGTAACTGGGTTGCGGGGGTCTGATGGCAGTCGCTCCGTGTAAAATACTGATGTTCAGCCGCATCTGGCCAGACTGGAAGCCGACCCCAATATAATTGGGAAAAGGCTCGGAGGAAGATGATGACGTATAAATAAAGAATATTATTTTTAACTCATGCATACTAAATAGCAATAATAATAGTGTTTCTGGCTTCTTCTTTCCTATAAGTAGGACATATTTTTAAACAATTTCATTCCGCCTCATTGATTTCATGAATCTCGTTATTTGTGAGTAAATAATTTAAAAATATCTCCTTGAAATCACGAAAGGAATATAATAGTGGCCCGATAAATTTCAATAATTTGAAATAAAATCCCACGAATAGGTATTTATTCTTTGTTATTATTTTGAGAATGTCTTGAAAATAAAAATGTTTTAATATTAGAAATGAAGCCTACAACAAGATGTCTTAAGATAACATTCCTTTGTCTGTATTCCGCCATTGTGATAATTTGAATTACAAATAAATGTCTTTTCACGTTATTTAGACAAACTTCTGCCCACAACTTTATTAGGCAAACTTCTGCCCACAACTTTACTAGGCAAACTTCTGCCCACAACTTTACTAGGAAAACTTCTGCCCACAACTTTATTAGTTGTTTTCAATGAAATGTTGTAGGCTGAAACAGTGTATATTACTTTCTTTGATTTTTTTTCTGTATGTGTTTTTAGGGTTCCGTACCAAAGGGTGCCAACGGGACTCTATTACTTTCGCTACGCTGTCCGTTCATCCGTCTGTCTGTGACAGGGCTGTATCTTTGTAACGGTAATAGATAACCAGTTGAAATTTTCACAAAATATGTGTTACTAGAGTGCCTATCACGACACGACTAAAAACTAAAAAAGTATCGATGGGTAGTACGGAACCCTTACTGCGTAAGTCCGACTCGCACTTGGCTAGTGTTTTGTTTCGTGATTAAATATTAAGGTAAATTATAATAAAACAAGTTTAACCGGATTATATCGCGTATATTATTTAGATTGGTTATGCACCTAGAATGCTCCGTGAGGCTATTGAAATTAAAAAACATCCTAATTTTAATAGAGAAGATGGTTGGCAGCCTGCTACCACCTGTTTGGAACCCAGTTCTAAAAATAATCAAGTTCTAAACAGCACGCAACTGCAAAAGACAATAGCATTGTAAGTGATTACTGCGTGCATCGAAACGATTTTAATTAATAAAAATTGTACGGTAGTTTTATTTTTTAATTTTTTTATAAATTTCTGTAAAGATGCTTGTCATCTTAGTCTTCCTGCGACCACGAACGCTACAAAGCTTTCGAAGCGTCAGGAAACCAATCTAAATAATATACGCGATATAATCCGGTTAAACTTGTTTTATTATGATGTGTAGTGATCACGAAAACCTAAGAAATTATTATTAAGGTAAATTATTTTGAATATTATTAATTTAGAATTAAAAGTTTCTGCATAAAATAAGCCAACCCACCTGCCAAGCGTGGCGATTATGGCATACTTTCTCTTTTGGGGGAGGTCAATGTCCAGCAGTGGACGTCTGTCTGCTGAAATTATGATGATGAAGAAGAAACCTTAACGTAACCTTAACTTAACCTTATGGAACATTTTTTTTTGTCTTCCGACTGAAAAAAAAAAAAAAAAAAAAAAAAAAAAAAAAAAAACTTATGGAACGTTCTTTCATAATATTCAAAAAATCTCAAATACCTAAACTATAGTTAACTAACGTTCTTACTTTATTTAACGTTACTGGAATCCACTATCTAATTATTTATAATACATCAATTTGCCTAATGCCCAAACCATACATAATCCAAAGTAAGACCATTTCTCCGAAAATTTCGTTCGGTAAAAAGTTGGTATTTTTTCTTAACATCTGCTTTCTATCTTCCATCTCTCGAGAATTAAGATTTATTATCTTATTAAGCTTAGGCGCCTTTTTAAGTGGATTACAATGTTCAGTAAATAATCGTTGAGGTTATTGAATGTTGTACTAGTTAAAATTTTGGGACACTATGAAAATGTTAAAATTAATGATACAATTCTTTAAATATTAATTAATTTCAGACTGAACAGAGTGTGAATAATTTATATTTGTTTAAACATAATGTGAAAATTGCCAAACTTAAGTGGCAGTGGGCGGGGAACATTGCTCGCAGAACGGATGGCCGATGGGGACGATAAGTCCTGAAGTGGCGACCACGTGCTGGAAGCTGCAGCGTGGGTAGCCCCCCACAAGGTGGGCCGACGACCTGGTGAAGGTCGCGTGAATCCGCTCGATGCTGGAAGCGCAGAACCGGTCGTTATGGCGATGCTTGGGGAAGGCCTATATCCAGCATCCACTGCTGGACGTAGGTTGCGTCTTTCGGCTGAAATGATGATGATAATGAATGTGGAAATGATTTTTTATAAATATCAAAAATTATATCTCTATGCACAAACGTAGAACAATTATTTTAATTATCACCTATAAGGTTCCTTCGCGTTCACAGGAAGCCATCCCCCAAAAACTACGAATTCATGAATCACAAGTACATTTTTCAAAATCAAACCCGCCTGCCAAGCGTGGCGATTATGGCATATCCTCCCCACTGGGGGAGGCCTATGTCCAGCAGTGGACGTCTTTCGGCTGAAATGACGAAGTACATTTTTTTATAAGGTATAGATCTGCTCTGAACCTCAAGCTAGACAGCTTTTAAATATAAAAATAAATAAATGTGTTCGACAATGGAGCGAGCAAACCTATTAGGTGCCAATACTCTCCAGTTTTAAAGGCGTTAGGATTATAAGTGCCCGGGAAATACAAATGCCGGCAGTGAGTGAAACAGTTCTCAAAGTGGTTGGCTTTGGCTTGGCGTTTGGTACTTAGTCACAGAGTACATTTGTATATCTGATAGTAGGGATTTCTACCAAATGTGGTTGATATCCTGCAGTGCGTCGTGTAGTCCGATGAAAGAAAGGAGATGGCGGAATAAGCTCATGGAGCTCATACAAACCTATTACTCTCCTACTCATCACCACAGTCGGCTAACAGTGACCACTACACATAAACAGCACTACATATACATACAATACAATATGGAAGTTGTATTGCGCTGACGCCGATCCGTTCGCGATATTGTCGTACATAACGCTAATTGAAGTAGATAAACCATGATGCAAATTTAAAAAGGACGTCATCTTCCTGTAGGATATTTCCTTGTCATTTTAACTTTTAAAGGGTAAAATCTCTCTTAATATTATATTACTAGGATCAACTTTGCTCGAAGCGTAGAGAAATTGAATCTATTTGCCTATATCCCTTCAACGCGAAAATGTAACATTGTTATACATGCTTCGATTCAGTAATTTTCTAGAACCCGTTTTAAAAAGAGTGATTTGCTGGTATCTACTCATCTAAGCATTTTATTCTCCTTTGATTACACTGGGTTTGGTTGTGCGACATAGACTTTTGTTTTTGTTGGTTAAAGCGCGATTAAAGGGCATTGTACATTATCTAATCAACTGTAAAATCTCAATTGATGTGATTTGATGTTAGTATTTAGGTGAACCAAATCATCAATTGACGTGAGGTTTCACAACAGATTAAATTGATCAATGTTTTTCAACAAGAAAATATACTGAACAAGCAATTTACTAAACGCCTGTTTTGTGATAAACTGCGTTCTAGGAATACAATTAAATGATTATAATAATTTTCAGCAGTTTTTTAAGACAAAAGATATTTACACTGCACCATCTAGTCCCAAACTAAGCAAAGCCTGTACTATGAGTACTAGTAAATGGATATAATACTTAGATACTATTTTTTTGTAAATACATACTTATAATAAGATTTTTTATAGTATAGGATAGCAAAACGAGCTAAAGGCCCACCTGATGTTAAGACCTTTGCCCATAACAACTGCAATACCACCTAGGCAGTTGCCTTAATGGTACTGCAAGTCGGTTCGCCAAACTGAGACATGAGGATGGAAAGTCTCACGTGATTGTAATTTCATCGGCACCCGTACCCTTCAGACCGAAACACAGCAAAGCAAGCATCACTATTGGCGGACAAATAGGTACGGCGGTGGTAGTACTTCTCCTGACGAGCTCTTTCACAAAGGAGCTCTACTAACTACTAAAATATAAGTCTACTAGTATATAAGAAAAACCCAGACCAATACTATTAAACTAAATACCATCCTCTCTGATTATGTATTGAAGGGGCAGAAACTCCACTGCCCCTTCAATACATAATCAGAGAGGATGGTATTTAGTTTAATAGTATTGGTCTGGGTTTTTCTTATATACTAGTAGACTTATTGTTTTAACATACGCGATCTGGGTGTTATTCATGACTCCAAGTAACTATTTGATGAGCATGTTAAAAATATTATCTCTAGGGCATATCGGGCATTGGGCTGTGATGCGTATGTCAAACAGTTTTAAAGAGGCAAAAACATTAAAAATATTATACTGCACATATGTGCGTAGCATATTGGAATATGCTAGTCAAGTTTGGAACCCACGTTACGATAAATACATCTCTCGGCTTGAGAGAATTCAAATGAAATTTTTAAAATACTTATGCTACCGCTTAAAATGCAAATATGCTTCAAAAGATTACTTAAAACTGTGTGCTAAGTTCCATATTTTACCATTAACTATACGGCGAGAAGTAGCGGATGTCACATTTATGATGAACATCATATCGGGTTCTGTTGATTGTCCCGATCTCCTTTCAAAAATAGCCTTCAATGTACCAACGAAGACCGTAAGACATTATACTCCCATCTACGTACCTCTGGTATCCTCCAGCTATCGTCAGAATGCGTTCCTGTGGCGAGCGAGCAATACCGTCCACAAACAATGTAAACAGTTAAAACTTGATATATTTGTGACAAGTATGCAATCGGCGAGACGAGCAATTAGTCTAGATTTCTTTCAAAATTTTTAGTTATTATGTTATGTTATGTTAGATATATTCTAATATTCATTAATATATAGGTATTTAGTATTATATCCACGCATCTTACTATAGTCAGTCACTATTCGTGAAGACCTATTATTGGCAGATTGTATCTTAACTAACATTGTTATACTAATGTAATTGCTGTTGGTCTTCCAAATAAGAAATAAATAAATATTTAAACACATATGTTCATTGCATAAATATTTGTGTCCTGTGGGAACCAACTCGCGGTACCATTTAGGCAACAGCCTAGGTGGTATTACAGTTGTTATGAGCAAAGGTAACCGCTTAACATCAGGTGGGCCTTTAGCTCGTTTCGCCATCCTATACTATAAAAAAAAAACCTACGACCTCGTGATCAGCAGTCCGACACTCGAACCACTAGACCACAACACCTGTTATCATCCATTTTTAGTGCAAAAATCGATCTGATCTAAGTGAGTAACATAAAGCCATAAAAAATAATTCAAATTATGAATTGGAGTTAAGTAGGAATGAATTTCATAACTTAATTTGAAGTATCAAAAAACATTTTCTAAGAACACAAAACTTTATTTTTATGAATATTTTAAAATGATATTTTATAAAAATTTCTGTTATGTTATAATAATTGTGTTTTTTGTTTTTTGTAATATTATGTAAAATTTAATGACTTTGTTTGTTGCAAGTCTGAAATTGGTAGAACGATTATTCTGAAGTTTGCACAAAGTGGTCTAGTTTTCTGATTGGGTTCTTTTATAAAACGTTGACTTACAAAACTTTAATAATTTTATGAGATTTTTAGAACTCTATTTTTGATAAAGGTACGTGGATCGTTGCAGACATTAAAATTAAACTATGCCTATTTTTAAAACATTTTGTTTTAAACAATTATTAAACTGTCTCACTGCTGGGAAAAAGACTCTTTGCATTCCTTTATTGTATCACGTTTCTGCGCCGCCTCCTGTCAGCTGTCAAGTAAAAATTCTAATTTGGCATCTCTTGTACCTCGACACCGTCTCTTTGGCTCAGAGCTCCAGTCCTGTGCTATACGGGCCCACAACTCATGCAGCAATCAAAAATCACTATAAATGTTTTGGTAAATTAACTCATTTGTTTTTTTTTTCTCATTTGTCGGTAGGCCCCCCACAAGGTGGACCGACGACCTGGTGAAGGTCGCGGGAATCCGCTGGATGCGGAAGGCAGAGGACCGGTCGTTGTGGCGATGCTTGGGGGAGGCCTATGTCCAGCAGTGGACGTCTTTCGGCTGAAATGATGATGATGATGATGAAATTAACTCATCTCTTCTAGTACCTAAGTGTCGTAAAAGGCGATTAAGGGGTTCACCAGAAGCACAGCAGATTTCTCTGAGTATTTATTCGACCAACTGCGATCGCCAACCCGCCTGCCAAGGGTGGTGATTATAGCATTTTCTTTCTTTTAGTGGAGGCCCAGCAGTGGACGTCTTTCGGCTAAAATGATGATAAGCCATAATTTTAGTTCATAATGCTTGCCAAATTCCATGAGAGAGTGATGTTACATAACGGCTAAGTTTATTTCCTCAACCTTACAATAATCAACCTTACTTAATCCTAAAATTTACAAAGGCTCAAAAGTAAAACAAAGTAAGTAATGTGGGTGTACTATGCACCTCTGCCTACCCCTTCGGGGAAATACAGGCGTGATGTTATGTTGTGTTATGTCAAAAGTAAAACCTTCTAAAATGTTAGCATAAATAACATAAATAAACCTGTTTCCATTCTAAGCGATACAAAAGCGATACAGTTAACTCACACGGATGTGCGACAATTTCCGAGTCATTTTGACCAATGATCCGGACGTTTTGACACAAAACATGACGTGAGAGAGATTGTGGCTCAAATATCAAGGGAGAAAAGAAAAATGTAGGATGTGTTTGCTAAGCTTAGCGTTGATCGAAGATACGGGTGTTTATAGGGTTAAAATTATAGTTTGTACTATTGATAAGTATCAAAACTATCTATGTTTCACAAGCTCCGTTATTAAATAAATTGTACGTTATTTTTCTCAAGGGTTGAGAGAAAGACAGAAGCACCTATTAAAATAGAATTTACAATTTAATTTAATTTTTTTATTTTTATTTTATAAATACTGGCATAGGTACAGACACTTGGTTTCTAGTTGGATGACTCAATTGACTTGTCGAACTTATTTACTTTATCTTGTGATGATTTTAATTTTAGATATCACTAGACTTTGCCCGCGGCAAAGAATTCTTCGCTTGCGTAGAATTCAGTTTATCACAGAAGTACTTATCACGCATCCCTCGGCAAGTGTTTATTATCCAAGGATAAAAAACCAATATTTTAATACAGGTTATGGTCTATCTGTGTGCCAAATTTCATCCAAATTCATTCAGCCGTTTCAGCGTGCTTGAGATACAAGCATTATTTATTTATTTATTTAATTCTTTATGCACAACAGGGTACAAAGGCGGTCTTAACGCCATAGGCGTTCTGTACCAGACAACCTTAGGGTAATGCAGAGACAAAGAATAAGGTAGATATTATATTATTATTATTTATTTATTTATTTATAGTTAATGAACACGGTAGGTACAAAAACTAATTACATTAATTAACATAGAAACGATACACGATATAACGATATAACATTCAAACATCTTCACACAAAATTTCACATTAAACAACCTTATTCTTGGTTAAGTTAATACTGATCGACGACCTTCTGTAGTCCAGTGGTTCGAGTGTCGGACTGCTGATAACGAGGTCGTGAGTTCGATTCCCACAGGACACAAATATTTGTGTGATGAACAAAAGTGTTTGTGTTTGTCTGGGTGTTGATTATGTATTATAAGTATATATATACAAAAAAAAATTTCAGTATTTTATCCATTGTCTGGTACCCATAGCACAAGCTCTGCTTAGTTTGGGACTAGATGGTGCTGTGTAAAAATGTCCCAAACATTTTTTTTTTTTAATCCTCATACTCATCATCATGAATAATTTTTACTATAAGATCAATTAAAATTGTGATAAAAATAGCTTTTCTATTCTATTTTGTCAATTTATGTGTGATTTTTATTACAATCATTTAGGAATCATCAAATTTATTTTTCGCGATTTCAGTAATGATTGGATTTAATCATTATGGTTTACTATAACCATAAGATTGCAAAATAATAGTAGGATTCAAATTCTTACTTAGGAAAATAAAATACCTGGGTTCAAAGTTGCTACTAACATATAAAATACCTGGGTTCAAAGTTGCTACGAACATATAAAATACCTGGGTTCAAAGTTGCTACTAACATATAAAATACCTGGGTTCAAAGTTGCTACTAATATATAAAATACCTGGGTTCAAAGTTGCTACTAACAAATAAAATACCTGGGTTCAAAGTTGCTACTAATATATAAATAACAACCATCTATTACAACATACTTTTATAGAAAGCGCTGTCAGTACGATTGTAGTAATTAAATTAACCTAATGCATCATGCCCTCACAATAAATTAAGGTATTAAAATTCAAAAGCCAAGCTAAATTGCGTGCATTTCTGTACATAACTATTTAAAATTTGCTTAGTGTGATAACAATGATAGTTTATGACAGGCGTGTCTAGAATGGGACTTGATAGGTTGTGACCCTACGTATGCCTTTACGATTAAGTTAAAATCTTTCGGAGCGAATCAGACAGCACGAGAACAAAAATAAACAAAACAGGCACGCGCGTACGTTCTTTTTTTCCGTGTTGTGTAGGTGAAATGCAGCTTACAAGTATTAGAAGAAAAGAAAAGAGTAAAATAGTATTAGGGATGCATTAAAAGAGACTCCACGAGTGTCGATATTTAATTGATTGTCCGGCGCACCCTGGGCAGTCAGCCCCGCTACCAACCTGCTGACTAGCTAATCTTTTCCCCACGGCATGAGCTATTATCATTATGTAGCTCATATCGACACGATAGAAGAAGTTATAGATTTCTGAAGAATATTATTGTTACTGGAGGATGTTGCCTCTCATTTCAGTGTTGCACAGTTTAATGAAGTAAAACTTCTTTACGCACGCTTGACTTGGGGAGTAAGCTGGTGAATGCGTTACGAGTTGTGAGGCGAACGGAGGGGGTAGTGCGGGACGCGGGGAGCGAGGCGCGGTACGGCCACGACATAGCGCCGGCAGATGTACGCGCGCCGCGCCGCCATTCCTTTGTTCTCATTGAAAGAGTATTGAGAGATATAAGTTAGTGAAGTTTTACTTCAGTCGTGTGTTCTAAAGCACACTCGTTTTTTTATTATGGCACATTTATTCTTTTTGCAAGCTTATGTACTATCCACTTTTAATGTTATTGATGCTCAAATTATGTATAATTATTTGATAACTAGGATTAAATGTAGTTATTTAGTATTTTACGCATTAACGGATACGAATCAAAATCTAAAGATATTAAATTATGCAAAGAAAAATTCGGTCACGAGCGGTATTCGAACCTGCTACTCCTGGTTCGGTACATCAGTGCTTTAGCCGCTAAGCTACCTAAGGTTCGAATCCTGCTCGTAAGCCAATTTTCCTTTGCACAATTTAACATCTTCAAATATCGTTTGGCCAAATTATACAACGCTAGCTGCGGAAGGGCCCTGGGGGTCTACTCCCGTTCGACGATATTCGATAAATCGTACGATTCATCGCACAATTTGCTACTCCGGTCAACCATCGTTCCCTTATCGCATGCGATGATCGTGTTTTGACGTTTGTTTTTCTCATCTCCGGCAAATTGTATACGACTATGAACCGTAGTCTATCTTAATTGTGCCTTTTCTATGTGCCTATCTTTATTAAGTATCAGTCGGAACGAAAGTTCGTACTTCGTTTGTCGTTCGTAAAACGCGAGTAGACCTACTGGTGACCTGTAATACAGGTTTTGAATAAAAACCTACTTCAGGCACCAGTCTCTCACAAAGTTGGTTTTTATAATTTTGGCACATTTACTATTACTTTTAAAACTATTGTGAAGAGAGAATAAACTGATTTATAATTAATTATATAATTATAATAGTTGCCAGTATTCAATAGTAACATCATTGAAAGGTTAGACAGTTCATATAATTTATACTATGCACTGCATTGCTTTGCATTTACTTTTACAAGAAGCCTTTAAAAATACCAACAGTACAATTACATTGCCTTTAAATCTGTGTAGTCTTAAATATAAGTAATATCCTTTTGCATTCACTTTTGTACTGAAAATGTCAGTATAATTAGCCATCATCATCATCAACTCAGCCTATCGCAGTCCACTGCTGGACATAGGCCTCTCCCAAGTTGCGCCACAACACTCGGTCCTCTGCTTTCCGCATCCAGTCCCCCCCAGCCACCTTCTTCAGGTCGTTGGTCCACCTGGCGGGGGCAACAAACTTATAATTAGCCATACAAATGCCAAACGCGGAAGGGCTCTGGTGATCTCTATCAGGTTTTTATTAAAAACCTACTTCAGGCACCAGTCTCTCACAAAGTTGGGTTCTATTATTTTGGCACATTTGCTAAACCTAGTAGTTTAAAAAACTATTTTGAAGAAATAAAATTAATAAATAAATAATATATACTTTTGGGACATTTTACACAGCACCATCTAGTCCCAAACTAAGCAGAGCTTGTAATATGGGTACTAGACAATGGATATAATTCTTATATATTTTTTTTAAATTAAATTAAATTGAATTAAATTTGAAAGATTAAATTGATTTAATATTTTAATAATTTCCTTTAAATTCTATCAAAACTCTCTCTAAACTGTGTTTAGTTGTCACTATAGTTCATTCGCCCCAGCGTCAACTATTGAGCCTGGTGAACGCCCGCTCAGCACTTTGATTTAATTACCGCTTTGTTACTGACGGGATAAAATAACGAGTTTTCGGAAGTTTTAGAGGTAAATTACTACTTGAACTATTGACTTGACATTGGCTATAATACTTACGTACTTTTTTTTGTTGTAAATAAATACATAATACATAAGAAACACCTAGTCCAACACAAACACGTTCATCACATAAATATTTGTGTCCTGTGGGAATCGAACCCACGACCTCGTGATCAGTTGTCTGACACTTGAACCACTCGACCACAGACGTCGTTATATGTATATTGGTTGTTTTTTTTCTATTCATGTAATGTGTGATGTGTGTATTAGGTATTCATTAAAAACGAACAGGTAAGCAGGTAAGCCTTCTCGTATTGAGAAGAGGCCCGTGCCCAGCAGTGGGACAGTAATGAGCTGGTTATGTTATGTAAGCAGGTATCAATCATTTATTTAAAAACATGATTATCCTTGTCCTGCTGCATTATAGTTGTATGGGGTATATAAGAAACCAGGGGACCGTCCCCCGCCTCCTATTGCTCCAGGTACGACATAGGATCTTGATACCGGCGTCTGTTGTGCTGCCTGGGTCTGCTGGGCGTGGTTTACAGGGAAAAGGTGCGTGATAGCTAGTGCTGGGAGAATCTGGAAGAAAGAGTTCTAAAGTCTTATGCTGTCCTGGTGCTTCTTGTAAGAATCTATGCAACGTGTTATTTCAATACCTCAAAACTTCAGTCACCCCAAATAATTTTATTGTTTAAAATAATTACTCATTTTCATAAATTAATGTAGAAGATGGTATAATAATAATTACTACACTACTACTACTCTTTAAAATAATATTTTTTAAAAGCCACTTCCATAACCTCATAGTCAAAAATTAACTTTAAGTAAATATGTATCCAAATATCCGATCTCTAATTCTTCTTCTTGCGTGTCAATGGTTCATACTTTTTTTTATATAATATTTGGCCACTTCTATGGTGGTGCTCGTGGCTTTATTTAGGTCGGCTCTTGTACAGTTGACAGGGCACAAGGGACAAGTAAGCAAATGGGCCATGGACATAATGGGGGCCCCACAATCGCATTCAGTTAAATTAAAACATTTATGTAGAAAAAATAATTGTACCTAATAAATAAAATAAACTAATTAATATAGAAAATAATATTCTTACCACAAGTATAGGGATGTCCATCATGCTCGCTGATGTTTTTAGAACTACGTTAACTCCTACCTACAACAGTATTTATTATGTGCAGTTTTTCTTCAACAAAACAATTGTTTTCGTAACAAATGATAGCAATACATCTGAAATACATTTTATAGCTGTTAGCCATTTTCAATAGTTTTCTTTGTAATGGGTAGATAGTAATATCTAAGTGTGACTAAGCGGAACGAATATGTTATTAGTTTCATGAACAGTGTTCAGGTGTTTTTGATCCTTTAGAGGAGATCCTATTTAAGAGTGATTGTTGTTAATTTACTCCTACATAATCTACGCATCAGGGACTGGCAGCGACATCTCTAATCAAGATATTACACTTGACGCAACGTCATACCTAAATATTGTTACCTGCACCCCTCTCCTTGAAATTTGTACAAGACGCAAAATGGCTATTACATGAGACTTTTCTTACCAAAGTAACGCACCTATTATTTAGCCATCCAACACCATGCTTTCGAATCAAAATCCTCACAGCTGCTGCTACAGTGATGATTATTTTGCCTGTAACTTAGAGTTCTCGGTTTTTCACACAGTATTTTTGATCCTTTACAGGAGATTCTATTACAAGAGTGGTAATTATTAACCGACGAAAAAAAGGAGGAGGTTCTCAATTCGACGCGTATATATATTTTTTTGTTCTTTTTTTTTATGTATGACCACGCATAACTTTTTACAGAGTGGTCCGATTTTGATGATTCTTTTTTTAATGGATAGGGTATATCTCGAAGTAGGTCCCATTTAAATTTCAAAATCAAAATCCACCCCTAAGGGTGGGAAAACCGGGGATGAGTTCACCCACTGAATTCTTACCTGTTAACCGATTGTATTGAAACTTGGCAAACAAATATAGTTCTAGACACTACGACATAATGGAGACTTGGAGTTAGATTAAACCACAAAAAAAATTAAAACAAAACTTTTTAACAAAAAATTGAACCGACGAAAACAGAAACTGAAAAGCGAAGAATAACTAATTATGAGTCGGCGCCAAACAAAAAATCAACGAATATCATTAAAATACTTTAAATAAATAATAAAAACAACGTAACATGAAATACAACGTGAACTTTTCAACGATAAACAATAACTTTCTAAAAATTCGTTCTCCGCTCGGCCACTTGCAACTTGCATGCACGTTGCTTGATAAAAGTTTGTTTGGCGCCGACTCATAATTAGTTATTTTTCGCTTTTCAGTTTCTGTTTTCGTCGGTTCAATTTTTTGTTAAAAAATTTTTTTTGCCTGTAACTTAGAGTTCTTGATTTTTCGCACAGTTGCTGAATGTTCTAATTTCAAGATTATATCTTTTGAAGCAAACCGTCCATAGCATCATTACGCGCTTCGCCACCGGGGTGTAAACCAAGAAAAGACGTCACCGTTAATTTCCCCCTCCAGCGCGTGGCTACACTACTTTGAAACACACCCACAGCTCTGCGCCTGCGTGTTCTATTTACACAAATTACCAGAAATAACGTATACTATCTTTTTTTTTTTTTTTTTTTTTTTTGTTTTTTTTTTTTTTTGTTTTATTTTAACATTGTGTATTTTGAACAGAATAAAAAATATCTAACAAAAAACTATTCTTCTACTTTTTCAAACAATAAAATCATAAATAATGTAGGTATTTATTTATTAAAAAATATGCCATCAAATGTTGTTAAAACTTGCTACACCGATAGTAATAACCTTACTTATACATATTAATCAAATAACACATATAAGGCCCAAGATTAGTAAATAAAATCGAATGAACGTAAAGCGCTGTCAATGTGTGCGTGCACAGGAGTGGTGCAATTCAAATTCAATGTAATAAATGTCCTTAATTTAGTTAGACAGTTAGACGATAAAAAACAATGTTTTAATTTTTCTGTGCCAGTGGCTGTAATAATAGTTTTCTTCAAAAATATATATTTCTTTATTGATTGCAGAAAACAATACTTTCGGTTGTATGATACGTGTTATCTTTCATAACAGCCATTTTTTGAAAAAAAAAAACTTCTTAGAAAACCGGCCAAGAGCATGTCGGGCCATGCTCAGTATTATAGGGTTCCTTAAGTAGGTGTAATTACAAACAAATCAAATCGAATATTAATCATGGCTATTTTACTTTTTGCAATAGACGGCAGCATTGGCGACTCAGAGAATGTTGTTAGTAGCCGCTAGACGGCGCTGTATAGTGCCAAATTTAAAAAGTGTGTCATGTCAACATAACACAAAGTTACTTATTGTGATTTTTTAGAATAGAAAATAACTAAAGGAGCATTCTTTGCCAAGATAATTTTTCTCTAAGGTCAATGATCTTTGAACTAGGACGTCTTATGTATTTTTCAGTTTTTTCTCGAACTCGAAAATTTATAATTACAATATACTCAAAATAATTTTAAAAGATAGTTTTTATAAAATTCTATCAACCTGGAAGAGTTTCTACGTTGCATAGTTTAGAAATGGCAGGGGGGGGGGGACATATTGTAAGCCACTTTGGCAAGCTATATTTCGCAGATGGTACACCTGATAAAAACGTGATGTATGAAACATTACCTTCATTTTAGTAGACCTATTTAATGATATCCCACATGAGGGGGTGCAATAAAAAAAAAATGTATATCCCCATTTTACATGTATGGGCGCTAAAATACGTAATCACGTTTTTTTATTATTTTAAAATTGAGATCTATATGTAGAATATATTTTATCAAAATTTCATTTACTTATGTTCTTCTTCTTCTTCGTGTCGACATGAGCTACATAATAATAATAGCTCATGTCGTGGGGAAAAGATTAGCCAGTCAGCAGGTTGATAGCGGGGCTGACTGCCCAGAGTGCGCCGGACGATCAATTAAATATCGTCACTCGTGGAGGCTCTTATGTACTCTCACACACGTCGTCGTCGTCGTCGTCGTCTCTCTTGGCTCTTACTTATGTTTATAACTGTAGAAGTTATTAAGCTGTAAAGGATTAGAACAGACGGACGGACATGACGAAACTATAAGGGTTCCTTGTAAGAACTACGGAGCCCTAAAAACGAACTTACTGAATCTCAATTTTTACTAAAACACATGCACTTCTATGAGTTTCGAATTATTCTGAGCAATTTCACTTAATGTTCCGCGTTAATGTACGATACGCTGTAGACTTTCATAACAGTTTCAATTTCTCGTTCCATTACATTAAAACAAGTTTAACCGGATCACATCGAGTATATTATTATAATTAATTTTCCTGACGTTTCTAATGCTTTGCAGCGTTCGTGGTCTCGTAAGATTATTTATTATTTTCTACATCAAAACATGTGGAGGGCTTCGGTCTAAGGAATTGTTCGCGTCATCGAGCACGTAACGTAAACGATGGGATTGCGATTGTACGTAATACCGTGTTTCTGGTCCAAGGACAGCGGTGTAGAACTAGCTTAAGGCTTAGCTCAGACATGAGATTTTAATAATTATAAATGACGATGGTACACGCTTGCCCAGAAAAAATCATCACCTCAATATCACCGGATTATACTTATCGGGATACACAGACCGTGTGTTACAAATGTTACAATACAGAAACACAGACTTTGTGTCGGGGAATTCACTTCTTAGCGGCACCGTTTTTTTTTTTACGTTGCATACTAGTATCATTTTTTTCTAAAGTCAATGTCCTTTCAACTAGAACCTCTTAAGTATTTTGCAGTGTTCTCTCTATTACTTGAAAAGTTACATCACACTTTTCGTAACGCATTCACCAGCTTACTCCCCACGTCAAGCGTGCGTAAAGAAGTTTTACTTCAAAAACACAGGTAGGTATCAATCATTTATTTAAAACACATGATAATGCGGCTTCATCCTATCCTTGAGGAGCGGCTGCTGCATATATCGGGTTGTTATTAAACCCCCCCCCCGTCCCCCGCCTCCTGTAGCTATAACTCCAGGTATGATAGAGGATCTTGGTACGGGCGCCTGTCGTACTGCCTGGAACTGCTGGGCATGGTTTACAGGGAAAGGATGCGTGATAGCTAGTGCTGCAAGAATCTGGAAAAAGAGTTTTGTTGCAAATTATATAACGTTACTTTTTGCTAACGCAATTTGAGAACATACTTTGTTCACAATTACTAGGAAAATCGAGTGGAACAGTTTTTTTTAACCGACGAAAAAAAGGAGAAGGTTCTCAATTCGACGCGTATATATATTTTTTTTATTTTTTTTTATGTATAACCACGCATAACTTTTTACAGAGTTTTCCGATTTTGATGATTCTTTTTTTAATGGATAGGGTATATCTCGATGTTGGTCCCATTTAAATTTCAAAATAAAAACCTACCCCTAAGGGTAGTAAAACAGGGGATGAGTGTTTGTTCACCCACTGAATTCTTACCTGTTAACCGATTCTGTTGAAACTTGACACACATAAATATAGTTCTAGACACTAAGACATAATGAGTGGACTCATAATTAGTTATTTTTCGCTTTTCAGTTTCTGTTTTCGTCGGTTCAATTTTTTGTTAAAAAGTTTTATTTCTAAATCACAAAGTTACTTGCAACAGACCGTCAAGGCACTTTAATACAAAGAATACTACGAAGCACATACATATGTAGGATTTTTTGGCTGTCCCTGATAAATAAAATAAACTTAAATGTGTTATTTGATTTATTTGTATAAGTAAGGTGTAGCAAGTTTTAATACGATACATGCAAGCCACATTTCCAAAACTTAAGAATATTAACTGTACCATCACTTTACATCTATCAGGCATGTAATTTTTTTTAAAACAACATGCATCTATATAGACGTGTTGAAAGTCAACGACGCTCGAAAATGTTGCATTTACTTCCCACTAAAACTAAGTTCCTCCACAAAAGCATATATGCAATGGCACCAAAATTACATAATAAATTGTCTGATGAAAATAAAGTGATCAAGAACAAAAATGAATTTCATCATCATCATCATCATTTCAGCCGAAAGACGTCCACTGCTGGACATAGGCCTCCCCCAAGCATAGCCACAACGACCGGTCCTGTGCCTTCCGCATCCAGCAGATTCCCACGACCTTCACCAGGTCGTCGGTCCACCTTGTGGGGGGCCTACCCACGCTGCGCCTTCCAGTACGCGGTCGCCAATCCAGAACTTTACTGCCCCATCGGCCATCCGTTCTGCGAGCAATGTGCCCCGCCCACTGCCACTTAAGTTTGGCAATTCTTCGGAAGAAAATGAATTTAATCGTACTTTTTTAATTATTGAATGACAAAGCATATTATTTTGTTAATGATTTTCATAATGACAAATTGTAGTAGGTAACATATTTTATTTGTGTCCAGCTGTGTCCACCTATATGTATATGTAGTGAAAATTTTGCTAATTTATTTGACATTTCTTTATTGACAATTTTAAATTTATTTTATTATTTTAACGCATTTTACGCATGCGAAACGAATTCTAAAGATATAAATTGTGGAAAGAAAAAATCGCTCACGAGCAGGATTCGAACCTGCGACTCCTGGCTCAGTACGCCAGTGCTTTAGCCACTAAGCTACCGTGAACACTGCTCGTGGTATCGAAATTATCCTCCACTATACGTCTTTGGGTGACGTCAGCGATATCTTATTAAGAAACATTGTTCCTTAACCGACTCGACTAACTTTACAGTTAAATCAAAGTCGTGTATAGATATGCCTACCCTTACTAATTATTATTGAATCCTGCTCGTGAGCGATTTTTTCTTTCCACAATTTATAATTTTAAATTTATGTCATTGACACTGGCGGACAAAATTGATGGACCATTTATCAGGCACTGGGCGGGTATACATGTACGGAGAGACATGTATGTCCCTAATTAGGAAATTTTCTGTTTAATTATATTATTAACAATAGGTTAAGGTCATACTAACATTATATGGATCTGTGATCTGAAATAAAGATTTTATTATTATTATTATTATTTATATTTTGTTAGATTTTAATCTCTCCCATTTCTGGGGAAATACGCAAACGTTGCGGGCTTTTGGCCAAACAACCTTGGCGGTATAGTACTTATTCTATTGACAGAAATTTTCTGACGATTCTGCATGTGTTTAATATGACTGCTTTCTGTAGGAGTGTAAATGTGAGTGGATGAATATTTAAGGTGTGAAGGCTTGTATGAAGAGTTTTGGGAATGACACCGGTGCTGGATATTATGATGGGGATGGTCTTGACCGTGTGAGCTCTCCATTGAGTTTTTAATTCAATTGTCAAGTCTGCGTACTTTGAGAGTTTGTTAGTGTGTGTGGATGTTAGATTGTGTGTGTTGGGAATTGCTATATCTATCAGATATACAATTTTATTTTGTTTGTCGTGCAAGGTGATGTCAGGTCGGTTATGGTGTATAGTCTTGTCAGTAAGAATAGTTCTGTCCCAGTACATTTTGAAGTTAGGTGAGTCTAGTATGATTTGGGGTGTGTATTTATAATAAGCTGTTTTTTCTGTAATTAGTTTGTGTTTATGTGCGAGTGTCTGGTGTATGATTGCTGCTACCTGGTCGTGTCTGTGTTTGTAATCTGTTTGTGTGATAGAAGAACATGCGCCTGTGATGTGTTGGATTGTTTCGGGTTGCTTATGACAGTGACGGCAGTGGTCACTTCTTAGACTGCTATCACGGATGATGTACTTTCTGTAGTTTTTGGTGTCTATAACCTGGTCTTGAATTGCCAGCATGAACCCCTCTGTTTCTGGGAACAGCTCGCCTCGCTTGAGCCATGCGTTTGACGCTATCTTGTCAACATTAAGGTTGGTCAAGTCAAGGCGATGACGTCCATGAAGTGATTTTTGGGTCCATGTGTCAATTTTTTGTTGTTTGGTGTTTATCTCCATATGTTTGGTGTGATCAGCAAGAGAGAGTGGTGTGAATATGTCTGCTTGAGATATGGCTTTGTGTAGTGTTGAATGATGAGAGTGATTGTGGAAGAACATTCTGAGTAATGTGACTTGCTTGTTATGTAGGTTTGTTATGTCAATGAGTCCTCTACCGCCTTCTTTCTTAGGTAAAGTCAATCTCTGTATGCAAGACCGCGGGTGATGTTTCCTGTGCTTAGTCATTGTGGTATTTATTAATCTTTGTAGGTTCTTTAGGTCTGTTTGTGTCCAGCGTATGATTCCAAATGAGTAAGTGAGTATGGGGATAGCAAAAGTGTTAATGGCTTTGGTAGTGTTTCGTGCGTTAAGGTGAGTGTGTAGTATTTTGTGTAGTCTATTTATAAAATTTTGTTGCAATATATTTTTCGTGTCTTTGTGGTGAATTTGCAGAGACTGGTAATATCCTAGGTACTTATATCCTTCCACGGGGTCTACGGCGTCGATAACATCATGATTTGCTAATTCATATGAGGCAGATTCTACTATTCCTTTGTTAACAGATTGGATTTTACATTTGTCTATTCCAAACTCCATGCGAATATCGTTTGAAAATATCTGTGTAGTGTCGGCAAGTGTGTGAATTTCGTTAAGTGTGCTTCCAAAGAGTTTGATGTCATCCATATACATGAGATGAGAGAGAGTTGTTTGATGTGTGTCGTGTTTAATTTTGAATCCTATGTCAGTTTTAATCAGCATGTTGGAAAGTGGATTGAGTGCAAGGCAAAACCAAAGAGGACTTAAAGCGTCACCTTGGAATATACCCCTTTTTTAACCGACGAAAAAAAGGAGGAGGTTCTCAATTCGACGCGTATATTTTTTTTTTTTGTTCCTTTTTTTTTTTTTTTTTTTATGTATGACCACGCATAACTTTTTACAGAGTGGTCCGATTTTGATGATTCTTTTTTTAATGGATAGGGTATATCTCGAAGTTGGTCCCATTTAAATTTCAAAATCAAAATCCACCCCTAAGGGTTGTAAAATAGGGGATGAGTGTTTGTTCACCCACTGAATTCTTACATGTTAACCGATTCTGTTGAAACTAGACACACGTAAATATAGTTCTAGACACTACGACATAATGGAGACCTGGAGATAGATTTTAACCACAAAAAAATGAAAAATAAAACTTTTTAACAAAAAATTGAACCGACGAAAACAGAAACTGAAAAGCGAAAAATAACTAATTATGAGTCGGCGCCAAACAAACAATCAACGAAGATCATTAAGTTACTTTAAATAAATAATAAAAACAACGTAACATCAAATACAACGTGAAATTTTCAACGATAAACAATAACTTTCCAAAAAATCGTTCTCCGCTCGGCCACTTGCAACTTGCATGCACGTTGCTTGTTAAAAGTTTGTTTGGCGCCGACTCATAATTAGTTATTTTTCGCTTTTCAGTTTCTGTTTTCGTCGGTTCAATTTTTTGTTAAAAAGTTTTATATTGGGATGAAATTAGTTTCGGTACTTTCGTCAGAATTACATATTTTAAGTTTAGTGTTCCAGTTTATCATTATCTTTTCCAAAAAACAGGTGATTGTGGGATGAATTTTATAATGTTTTAAAATATATATTAACCAAGAGTGTGGTACGGAATCGAATGCTTTTTTGTAGTCTATATACATAGTATGGATATTGCGTTTTTGGCTAAGAGCTTGTTTTGAAGCTACAGCGTCGATTGTGAGCTGTTCTTTACATCCCTGGCTATGTTTTCGGCACCCTTTCTGTTCCTCTGCTAAAACGTGATGTTCGTGAGTGTGTTTGTAAATGGATTCACTTAAACATGATGTGATAACTTTATAGATATTCTGCAGGCAAGTAATTGGGCGATATTTAGCAGGATTTGCCATATCTGATGAATCTTTCGGTAGCATGTATGTTATACCTTGTGTGATGTAAAGTGGCATTGTATCAGGTGAGTCTATGAATGCGTTAATGTGTTTGAGTAGTAATATGTGAGTGCAAGTGAACTTTTTATACCAGAAGTTGGGTATGTTGTCGGATCCTGTAGCTTTCCAGTTGTGTGTTCTCGCTATAACAGTTTTCAGAAGATCTAAATGGATTTGTTCAAATTTCATTTCTGGCATATCCTTCAGTCTCTCTCTATCTTCCTCAATCCATTGACTTTGCACGTGTTCAACGGGGTTAGACCAGATATTTGACCAGAATGTGTGTAAAGATTCAGGAGTAGGCAAGGTGCTATTGTTTTCTGGTAAAATATTGTGTTGTTGTGTAAGCTTTCTATTGAATAGTTTTTCGTTATTGCAGAATTGTTTGTTTTGTGTTTTTCTAAGTGTTGTCTGTTTGTATCTTTTTAACCGACTTGACAAGGTGTTCAATTTTTGTTTTAAAGTGTCTAGGAAGTGTTCAATGTCAGTATTTTGGTTTTCGTGTTGAGAATGGATTTTGTACTGTTGTTTAATTTTAATTATGTGTTTTTGTAACGCTTGTGATCTGACGCCCCGTTTATATTCAGTCAGTCTTCCAATGTTTGCTCTGAGATCATTAATCCTTCCTTGTAGGCGTCAATTACGAAGGCTGCGGCCGGAGGACTTAAAAAAAACCAATTTAATTTTAAAGTGATTTAATTTTAAGTAAACTTATTACAGTAAAAATATTAATAGCTAACTAAAACCTATTGTCCCGATCGATGATGTATCAGAAGTGAGTGCCCTCATGGCACGATGCGACGGTCTTCATCGATATCGCTTATTCAGCTACTCGTGCCTCGTGTTGCGAATTAAGCATTTAACTTGTTTATTGAAAATTATTGAGGGCAAGCTTCGTCAGCGGTTTGCCTATGCTACGATGGCGTAACACCTCCACCCGTAGATCAGCAACTATTTTAAAACGCTAAGTGAAAATGTTGCTGGGAGCTTGTCTTGCTGATTATGTAATTTTGAAGTTTCAGGAACGGCGTATTCATGATTTTCAGCTCCTCTGGATACAGCATCTTTCCTGGTCTTTAGAGTTCTGGAAACATATCTCCAATTTATGAGCACAGCCGTTATGATAATTGCAAGAAATATTATAGTGTAAAACGGTATAGTAGTATGGTATAACGTTTCAGTAATTCTGTCTGCTTGTACTGGCGCCTGAAGTGTTATTCTGTCCTGAAGACTATGAAGTTTACTTAAGTTAACTGAAGCCAAATTCGCATGTATTAGACTTGTTCCTTGTGTTTCAACATTATAAGGGACCTTCAGTATTTTTACAGGTTGACCTTTAACCTCATCTCTTGTATTAATTAAGGTTAGTTCTGGTGTACGTAACGAACAGTGCAGTGGAATTGTAGCAAGATAACTGCCTTTCAAAGTGTCGTAGTCGTCATTTCCGCAGCTCATGTGAACCCTCGTTGGATTTGGGAATGAAATAACATAGTGTCGGCTGTCAAGTTCCTCTACGGCTTCTTTTGCTAATTTTACAGTTGTTAATGTACAGGATTCATCCAAAGTCTTGCTTGAAATGAAAGTTTGTATGCAGTCTGCTTGGATTTGAACGTAGTGGTTAGTTCTTTGTTCACGGAGATACCGATTATTATTTAACTTCGGGCATTCAGCCTCCATGTACATGAATGCCTTCCCATTAGTTGCTATTAAAGGATAGGGAGGAATGAGAACCTGGTCGTGTTTATTAGGAACAATAGAAAGTCTATAAAGTAAGTAAGTATCTACTGAAACTACAGGAAATCTAAAAACGATAACTATTTTCCTATCATCGTAATAATAACCTGATTTTATTATATCATAATAGTCCCGTAACTCTAAATCTAATATATGATTACTATCGTAAATCCCCTTTAATTTATCTAACATACTACCTAAAATATCTATTCCTAACATACTATGATGAGTTGTCATAGCCCGAGTAAATGCTAGAATATTTTCTATCCTATATAACTCAGATAATAAATCTTCTATATTTTCGCTAATAATAGTTAATATTTGTGCGAAATGTGCAAAATGTATGAGTTTTTGATTGTTTTTAGTGTAACCGTCTATCAATAAATCTAAAGTGGTATTAATTTTACTTTGATTTTCGACAATTTTATTCAATATATTGTTGTGGGATAACATCCACTCTTTACTGATACTAATGTGCTCATTAAACTCATTAATAGTTTTTCTCTGGTTGTTCTGTAAAATTTCTATGGCATTATTAAACCGAATAGCATCCGTATAATCAAGGTTTCCTGTAATGCTCTTAATAACAGACCCTAGGCCGTCTACAAGGCCTCTTTTAAAACGACTAGGTTCTAAAGAATGTAACTGGTTATTGACCTTAACCAATTTACTCACGAGATAATCTAACTGATATTCGTATAAGGAAAAGGTTTCGTTAGTCATGCGTAGCTTAAAATCCTGTAATTGAGTCTTTAGTACTGAAATATTATTTTCGATATCGTCCAGCTTCACATATTGGAGAAAAGTATGGTAATGAGTTATTAATCTAGTCGGTCCAAGTTTAAACGGTAGAAGTCCAATTCCAGAGTCTAAGGTCTCAAGTCTTATCTCCTGGCTTCGTGTCAGATGTAGGGTTGCTATCAGCACCATCCTGTAACAATTTCGCAGTCTTAGGTACTCGTTTCAGTCTTGATTTCGCTATGGGGCCACGTTTCTTAGAGGTGTAGATGTGAATAGGTAAGTCAGCTAAAACTACGTCATGGGTGTATCTAGGGGCTAATTTTTGTCGTGAGGCGACTGGATTCTTAACAAAAATCTGTTGCTGAGGCTGATACTCTTCTTCTGGTTCGCGGGTCTTATTCCTATTCTCAATTATTGCGGTACGATTGTTAAGAGAGGTTTCATTTATGATTTGGTATACTGTTTTCATTTGTTCTTTATGATTTAAGATGTACTGCTGTAACATGTGACTACTTAAATCGATGTCCCAAGGATCTCGGGCATCAAAGTGACCGGTTATTACGTCAAAGGGTCGACACTTAGTGAAACTATGAATCGAACTATTGTAGGCAAGTAAAGCATAAGGCATAAGATTAATTGCAGGTTCATCTTTCTGCTGTAAACGTAAAATACGGAGATGTTCAAGCAATGCTGAGTGAAACCTTTCTATATTACCGTTATCATTAGGGCTATGTGCTAAGGTTTTATGGTGATTTATTTTATGGAGTCTAGTGAATTCAGCGAACAATTGATTCGTGTACTCAGTGCCATTATCTGTAATTATAGTTTGCGGAAAGCCATGATGAGTACAAAATTGTAGTAAACCCTGCAAAATGCTAAGCGCTGTACCATCTCTCATAAGGTACGCTTGTCCGTACTTAGAGAAGACATCTATAAAGGTTAAATATTTCTCATTCTGAACAGTAAAAAGATCCATATGAATAATTTCGAACGGCTTTATTGCTGGTGGTACAATATTAAACTTCTGTTTGATAGGATTACGGTCGTACTTAGCCTGACCACATGTTGTACATTCATTTATATATTTAGTGATTTGGTCTTTCATCTTAGGCCAGAAATACTTTCGCGAGAGGGCTAGGTAACATTCAGTTATCCCACGATGGTTTGTTTTACCGTCGTGGTAATGCCGGATTATATCCTGCTGTCTAAGGAATTCTTTCACATTTTCTAATTCTAATTTACATAGTTCAAGATTCATTGCTGAGCTCTTAAAACTGTCCTGAATTATAGGAATTATATCATACATGCTTAGAGGAGGATTTATGAGAATACCAGTTTTCACCTTCGGATTAACGTACTCTTTTATAGCGTTAATAACATCGTCTATTAAGTTAGATTGTGAAACCTGAATGGAAGTACGAGTGTGTGTATCAAATGTCTTGGTTACCGTCGGTCTTTTCTTAATGTCACTTACCACAGTCATAACTATTTGTCGATGGAACATATTCAGAGGCTTGTCAGTTATAGGGACTTCAAGTATGGGGTTTTCATTACTTGTATGAGCTGTTTCAGTACTTGAGTCAGTCACAGAAGGTGGCTTCTCAGAGGGATTTGCTATCATTGAACTAACTTCATCATTATGGATTTCAACTCGCGATAGGGCATCAGCGTTGGTGTTATTTTTACCCTTTTTGTATATTACACTAAAGTCGTATTCGCTGAGTTTCAATCTCCACCTAGTGAGCCGTGAGTTAGGCTCTTTTAGATTCATCATCCACTGTAATGGTTTGTGGTCTGTAACTATCTTAAATTTGCGACCAAAAAGATACGGTCGGAAATATTTGGTAGCCCACACAATAGCTAAGAGCTCCTTTTCTATGGTACTGTAATTTAATTCGCTTTCATTTAGAGTACGCGATGCATATGCTATTGGTCGGTCAGAGCCTATTGGTCCTTGTGATAATATCGCTCCTAAAGCTACGTTGGAAGCGTCAGTGGTCAGAACAAATTCCCTAGTGAAGTCTGGATATTGTAAGATCGGGTCGTTTGTCAGAAGTCTCTTGCATCGTTCGTAACAGTCAATGTAATCTTTATTAAGTGTAATGGTCCTGCCCTTCTTTAAACATTGAGTAAAAGGTTTTGTAATTCTAGCGAAGTCTGGTATGAATTTCCGATAATAACCGATAAGTCCAAGAAATTGTTTTATCTGTTTTGCTGTTTTAGGTATGGGATATTTTTTTATGGCATTAATTTTGTCTGGATTCGGCTTAATGCCTTCACCGCTTATTATATGGCCTAGAAAAGCAGTCTCTAACTTTAAAAATTCCGACTTGTCCATCTGAATTTTGAAGTTAGATTCCCGGAGTCTTTGAAATACTTTTTCCAGGTTATCCAGGTGTTCCTGGAGGGAGGTACTGAATACTACTATGTCATCCATGTAGACTAAACAGATAACGTTTTGAAGACCTCTCAACACATTATCCATAACGCGCTGAAATGTTGAAGGGGAATTTTTAAGTCCCATAGGCATCCTTAAAAATTCGAAATGCCCATGTTCTACATTGAATGCTGTTTTCACAATATCATCAGGGTTCATTTCTACCTGGTAGAAACCACTGGCTAAATCTAAGGTGGTGAAATACTGACATTTCCCTAACTTATCTAGGACATCTGTTATATTCGGAATAGGGTATTTGTCGTCGATAGTCTTTTCGTTTAACTTTCGGAAGTCTACGACTAGCCTCCATTTCTGTTTTCCTGAGGCATTAGCCTTCTTCGGGACAACCCAAATAGGAGAGCTCCAGGCAGAATCAGAAGGTCTTATAATATTCTGATCCAGCATCTTTGATATTTGATCTCTAACTTCTTGTCGGTGTACAAAAGGATATCTATAACTTTTCGTGTAAATAGGTACCTCATCTAAAGTTCTTATATGGTGCTTAACCTTATTAGTGAAGGACAGCGGTTCGCCTTCAATGTAAAAGACATCCGCATAACGCGAGCAAATATTTTTCAAGTTAATTTTTTCCTCTTCGTTAAGATGATCTATTCGCAACTGTGATAATACTTGATTGATGCGAGAGGCATCCGGTGCCTGCTCAATGTTCATACATTCAATATTGGAATTTACAGCTTCTACAGGACGATCTAATGATAAAATTATATCGTTGTGCGATGTATTTTTTACTTCAACTAATCCGCGATTATTAGAAACTGTTGTAATACATTCATTTATAATACAGTTATAAAATTTCTGCTGAGGAATATGCACATCTCCATCTGGAGCATTTATGGGCAAACGAATGAGCCTAGTAGTATTAGCTGGTATCATATCCTCGTATAAGTTGACGTTCCGAGAGTTAAACATTGTTATAGGATTTGTAGCGTTATCTGTAATTAATAAATTATTTTTCAGGTCAATTTTCGTATTCCATTTACTTAGTAGGTCTAGTCCAATAAGTCCGTCGAAAAATTTATGAAAGTCAAAAATAAATAATTTAATATTATTAGGATCATTGAATTCCTGAAAGGCTGGTATGATAATTGAATAGTCACTTCTACTGGTAGCGTGGGCGTTGGTAACTTCAAAGGGGTCAAAATTAAGTGGCATTTTTGAATAATATTTTTCCACGGCTGAAGGACTAATGAATGACTGGTTGGCTCCAGTATCAATTAGAAAATTTAATGGAGGATTCGATAATTTTATATAAGGAAGTTGACGTTGAGTTTGTAGGTTAACTTCTATTTTGAGGGTTTTGAGGGGTGGTCCGAATAAAAATCCTGCTCCTCATTACTAGTAGAAGGTTGAAAATTAACGTAACTGTCAGGTAACTCACTAACTGTGCAGTAAGGCATAGGTGGCTCATACTCATAACTGTCATGTAAGTTACAGTCAGTATAGTCAGTATATTCGGTTTGGTCATAGTCATATGAATAGTACTCGTTGTCCGGATAATAATTAAAATCATAATCATTAAAGTTATTAAAGTTCATCTCGCGGGTTTTAAAATAATTGGTTGGTGGTGGGTTGCCAGATTTACTCCAGTCATGACCCCTGAACTGCATCGGCTTTGATACATAGTGGCTAACTCCACTCATTGGCTGAGGGCCTGAGGTTTGATGACGTGGTTGAGTTCTAAATACGTTACTATTAGTGTTATAATTAGGCGGCGGCGCGCGGAACATCTGCTGAGTACGTGTAGGAATGTTAGGTGCATTAGGTGCACGTTGAAAACCATTTGACTGACCACCATGGGGTTGGAAGTTAGGCTTCTGAAAACCATGTGACTGGCTACTATGTGGTTGGAAGTTAGGCCTCCAACTATTTTGTGGTGGCAACGGACGTTGCCAGTAAGGAGTATGCTGTTGATTAGCTGAAAAACCTGCAGAATACAAAGGTAACTTAGGCATAGTAGCGATTGGAGGTGGCCTTTTTACGTGCGCATTATCGCTACGATTTTGTAAGTACATCACATTTAATTCCTCCTGGACAAATTCTAATGCCCTTTCAATATTATCCGGGCGCATACAACGTATACGAGAACCTAATGGTTCTTTAAGGCCACGTACAAACGCTTGCATCGTTAATTTTTTATATAATGTGCGCTTCGCTTCTACGGTAGTAGGCAGAGTTTCATGCAATGAAATATAGGTCATAATAGTACTAAATAACGACTGACAATGGTCGTAATATTCCTGCGGGGTACTGTTACCTTGCATTGATACTAAGAGGTCATTGTACAGGGCCGTCTCGTCCCTTTGGTCAGCAAAACTATTAATTAAAGTGTTTCTTATTCCTGCCCAACTATCCGGAATGCCATTTGAATTAATTCGACTTGCCGCGGGGCCTTTAATTTTATTTAATATTCCGTTTATTAAGCACAAATTTCCTAATTCACTACCAGGTGCGTTACTAAGGTAAGCAGCAGCTATCTGGTCACATAACTTAATAAATCTAGTGAGGACGTTGGGGTTCCCATCGAACTCAGGGACTGGGCGCAGAGCCTTGTGAATCGTATCTGGTTCGTGCGCCATAGTGGATTCCTCGAATAAAATATCTAAACCTAAATTAATATCTCTATTTAAATCTAGCCCTAATTGCCTGCGATTCGGTCTACTCGGTGTAGACTCGCGAGGTCCTACGTTCCTTGGATGGAAAATTTTGAAGGATTATATTATGGAAATACACAGGAAGCAACACAGGGAATAATTCAAGTGTACTTACATAACCTTCATATCGGTCTCTGGGGTCGATATCTTGATCCCGTTCTCTCCCGGCAGCAATCCTTAGGTTCTGGATACTCGATGAGGCTGGATAGCTCGATTAGCCGCGATCGCTCACGCACGGTAGCGATAGATTATCGATATAAGATAGCCCTAGCTAATCTCGAGTATCCTACCGACTGCGCCAATTACGAAGGCTGCGGCCGGAGGACTAAAAAAAAACCAATTTAATTTTAAAGTGATTTAATTTTAAGTAAACTTATTACAGTAAAAATATTAATAGCTAACTAAAACCTATTGTCCCGATCGATGATGTATCAGAAGTGAGTGCCCTCATGGCACGATGCGACGGTCTTCATCGATATCGCTTATTCAGCTACTCGTGCCTCGTGTTGCGAATTAAGCATTTAACTTGTTTATTGAAAATTATTGAGGGCAAGCTTCGTCAGCGGTTTGCCTATGCTACGATGGCGTAACACGTCTTTGCCACCAGGGCACAGTTTGTGGTTTATTGTTTATCCTATTTCCTTCTGATATTCTTGCACCATTATATTTCGCTGCAGTATTATTATTATAATTTTGTAATTAAAATTTTGACATTATTATTTTGTTGACATCTAATAATGTCTTCTTAAATTATGACAGTGTATTAATCTGTATTTGTTATTTTCAATTTTAATTATGTAATATCCCATTTTTTTTTTGTGTATACCTAAATGTTTTTTGTGTATACCTAAATGTTTTTTGTATATATCTAAATGTTTTTTGTGTATACCTAAATGTTTTTTGTATATATCTAAATGTTTTTTGTGTATACCTAAATGTTTTTTGTGTATACCTAAATGTTTTGTTGACTGACATAGCTTGTAGGATCAGTAAGCTGAAGTGGCAGTGGGCTGGCCATGTCTGTCGAAGGACCGATGGCCGTTGGAGCAGACGAGTCCTTGAGTGGAGACCGCGTATCGGCAAACGCAGCGTAGGGCGCCCCCCTGCCAGGTGGACCGACGACCTAAAGAAACGTGGCTGGGGGGGACTGGATGCGGAAGGCAGAGGACCGAGCGTTGTGGCGCTACTTGGGAGAGGCCTATGTCCAGCAGTGGACTGCGATAGGCTGAGTTGATGAAATGTTTTGTATGCCTTCTGGCGGGACTTAGCAAGGATCTTCTTTTTTTTTGTATATACAATATGTTGCTCTGCATTCGTGCCATATTTAAGGAGGTGACTATGTTTGTCGGCATAGAAAAAATACAGAATACAGCCCAGCCCTGTAACAGACAGCGTAACGAGGATCTGAATGCCATACTTTGGGTACGAAACTCCAATGATATTAATATAATCACTACGAATCTCTAGAAATGTTTAATTAAAGCTAATGTGGCTAGACTAGACCATATTTGTGTAACGAAACCATAGCAATTTCTAATTTTTCTACTAACGCCATCTAGTTACGTTTGAGTAAACATTTTGACTTTGTAAAAGTACGAACAAACAACAAATTAACAGAATAAAGAGGATAAACTGCTTTTGTATCATGTCTTACCCTCTTCTTCTAAAACTTAGTACTTGTTTGTCAGTCTTCAGAATGTGGTAGAACTGTTGTTGAATATAAAATGTATCTCTATAGATTTTTAACGAAAATATCGTAATTAAACTCAGAAACCTTTATTGATATTCTTATGGATAATCTATACCATTAACATTTTTGAAAAAAGTGTTTTTTTTTATAAATAAGTTACTTAGTTAAGTACTCACAATCTTCATTCTGTAATTTTCATCATTCGACAAAAGCGCCATCTGTAGTTGAATAAAAAAATTACATAGGGTAAATAATAAATGAATATAATAAATAATAATAATTAATTATAATAGTAAATAATAAATAATTGCATTGTGGCGCAACTTGGGAGAGGCCTATGTCCAGCAGTGGACTGCGATAGGCTGAGTTGATTGATTGAAATAATAAATATGTCAAACTTGGTAAGTAACATAATTTTGCTGTTACTCGCTAGATGGCGCGATCACCCAATCTTATAGGATGACGAATGCCCCACCAGATGTTAAGCGGTTACCACTGCCCATTATAACTGTAATACCACCTAGGTTGTTTACAATAGTTTCCCAAAAGTCTGCTAAAAGGTATCGTAGGAAAAAAACGTCCTAAATCGAACGTTTTCGAGTCTTCAGATTGCGAGCGCAAGTAACATATCTGTACTTTTGAATATCATTGGTTTAAAGCCACTGCAGGTGATAGATTGTTCCAATTCACCTTTCAATATAACTGTCTGCTTAAGATAGCGTCAATTTATTCATAGTTAATTAAAACGGTACGAAACCAATTACAATAATTAACGTAGAAACCTGATATTACAATGTAGGTAGGTACATACAATTAGGACAAAATACTAGCATATTTAATCAACATGGAACAGTGGACACCCTCGCAAGCGTTCTCACAGAAAACCATACATTTATCAGAAGGGCGTTGAGTGCTTCAAACTGGGGAATAGGTATGAAGCTCAGGAGGACAGGCAATTAGCCCATGCAGGGTTTTACAGGCTACTGTGAGCTGATCAATGCCTCTTCTTACCTCAAATTAATTTAAGTCTAACATCCCTAAGAGGTAGTCAGCAGGGTACACGTACGGAAAGACTTGATAAAGCGTTTTAAATAAAAATCTGAGAAAAGTTTTTGTATTTTGTAAAGAAATAAATAATCTTCCTCAGATTTTAAATATCGACTACCTAACTTGCCTACTTTAAATGTTGACCTATTGTCCAATATTATACTTGTTACTCACTTTCAAAACTAAAGTGGTCTTTTAAATCTGTCAGTCAGATGATAAAATAAGTTTCTAGAAATGCGTATATTTTGAAATTTCTTGAAGAATAGCAGCTTTGCTTCCGTGGTATGTCGTTAAAAAGTATACTTACATAACATACTTACTCCTCTGACTACGCGACCCAAAGTGAGTCATAATATGGCCCCCGAAAAGAAAACTCTCCATTTTCCTCGATTTTGTGCGATATTTCGCCAGGTGGTAGCTTGAAAGTTGCGCATATCAGCCTCTACAGCACCTCCCCAGCGATATCTGGGGCGAACCAACGATCAACGTCAGTTTGGTTGGCCCAGATGCGTTCTCTTGGTTCCTCGAGCCTCCGCCATGCGTTCGACGTGGCCGAGCCGTCGCAGACGTTGTGCGGGTTAAAAAGTATTATAAATAATTAAATATTTTTGGGACATTTTTACACAGCATTATCTAGTCCCAAACTAAGCAGAGCTTGTACTATGGGTACTAGACAATGGATTTAATACTTATTTACTTTTTTTGTTGTAAATACACTTATGTTCATCACACAAATATTTGTGTCCTGTGGGAATCCGCTGTTTCCTTGTGGTCATATCGAACCCACGACCTCGTGATCATCAGTCCGACACTCGAACCACTAGACCATAGACGTCGTCATAATCATTATGGATACTCTGTGTGTTAATCCGGGACATGGTCTATCTATGTGCCGAATTTCATTTAAATCTGTTGAGCTGTTTCAGCGTGATTGAAAGACAACAAACAAACATCTATCATTTATGCTTTTACATTTATAAATAGTAGTAGTTTTTTTTCTATTCATGTAATGTCTTGCGATGGATGTATTAGGTATTCATTAAATAACACACAGGTAATGTATCAATCATTTATTAAAAACATGATTATCCTTGACCTATTTATATTCAGATACTAAAACTATCGCACGGGGGGGCCGTCCCCAGCTTCTTATAGCTCTAGATTGGACATAGGATCTTTTTACTGGCGTCTGTTGTGCTGCCGGGGTCTGCTGGGCGTGGTTTACAGGGAAAGGATGCGTGATTGCTAGAACTGCGAGAATCTGGAAGAAAGAGTTCTTAAGTTATATGCTGTCCTGATACTTCTTGAAAGAATATAGGTACATACAACGTATTATTTCAATAACTCAAAACCTCACCCCAACAAATTTATTTTTAACCGTCGAAAAAATAAGCAGGAGGTTCTCAATTCGACGCTTATCTTTATTATTTTTTTATGTATGACCACGCATAACTTTAAAAAAAATATATATAAAATATTTAATTTAAATAAAAATATTTTTTTTTTTTTTTTTTGCGAAATAAATTATTCTTATTCTTATTCTTTATATAAGTAATATTAATTAATATAATATTTAATATAATATGGTATAAGTAAATTAAAAAATTAACATAGCTTAAATAGGGATCATTCTTACTTCAAAGTTGACAACTGACATATACATACATATTTATGTCATATCGAGAATGAAAATTATATTAATAATGCTGGTATATACCTTATCATAATTAAATGTTCAAATTTAGGTACTTTTTAATCAAGATTGACATTATATTTGTCATTGTCAATTGACATTTGACATTGACAATTGACATTGTCTGACAATAAGTATATTAGAATTTATCTCATGAACTGACATTGTATAACTCAATTAATATTTTTTTCTCTTGTAATAATCATTTGTATAACACAATTATTGAGTTCCTATTAGTTATTTAAAATAAGAATTAAATGCTCGTCATAATGTATATTTGCACACCATATGTAATGGTAGAATGTAAATGAGCCATTTAAATTTAAGATCATACTTGTACACCTACATTCTGGCAAATAAATGAATTGAATTGAATTGAAAACTCAAAACGAACGAAAGACGCCCACTGCTGGACATAGGCCTCCCCCAAGCATCGCCACAACGACCGGTCCTGTCATATTTTTTTTAAATCATAACATTTATTACGTGGTGTGTTCTTGATTAAAGGAGTCCTACTGACCAAATTATTGCTGAAAAATGCATAGTAAATATAAGGCTCAGCCGTAGGGAAGAATTTATTTATTTATTTATTTATTTAATTCTTTATGCACAACAGGGTACAAAGGCGGTCTTAACGCCATAGGCGTTCTCTACCAGACAACCTTAGGGTAATGCAGAGACAAAGTATAGGGTAGATGCACCAGTAAAGTAGTAAAATATGTTTCGTACTACGGACTTATAATTACATATAATAAAAAAAAAATAAAAAAAATAGATAAATACATATGTACAAGAATTTCAGGAAACATCCAAAAATACTGTTTGGGGCAAACAACTTTTTCTGGCAGCACCATTTTATACTAGTGTGCGTGTGTAAACGTGTAAGCGCTAGCACATGTAACGATTTTTTGCTTCAGTTTTACTAGCGTGTTGTGTATGGAACGGAACTATCCTTCAATGTGTAGTTATCTTAAGTTCCTATTATTCTTAGAATAACCACGCAATTATTGAAACTGCTTGTAAATACCACTGAACCACAGTAATGAAATATTAAGTTTATAGACTAAGTTTATAGACCTAAGAAATTAAATGAACTAAGAAGTAATTTAAGTTTACAGTATAGAGTATATAAGTAGAAGTAAACATTGTTAGTAACAACTGTTGAACTGTTGGTCTTCAACCAGTGCGTCCTGCCTGTCATGATTGTAATTTTTTAAATTAATTTTTTACAAGTGTTAAGTGAATCAATCTCAACACCCTATTTCACTTCCTTATTATTGTTAAAATTTCCAAAAAATCTTTCTTAGTGGGTGCTTACGTTAGAAAAGGAACCCACCGTACCAATTCCATGTTTCTAACTTGAGTACTTTTTTGATGAATCAGTCAGTCAGGACATCTCTATAAGTGTAGATTTAGGAAAAATTATGTTGTCCCTAATAACTAAAATAACCCAATTAATATAGAAAATAATATTCTTACCACAAGAATATAGATACGCATCTTGCTCGCTGATGTTTTTAGAACTACGTTAACTCCTACCTACAACAGTCTATATATACGTGGGACACTCAGAAAGTTTTGCGAAACTAAAAAAAATTGTTCTATACGTACATATATTTTTATCAAATCTTTTCAAAGTACTTTCCACCAGCCTCTATACAAAGATTCATGCGCCTAAACCAGTTTTCAAAACACTTTTTCCAGTCCGCCGCAGACACCTCGTTTACAGCCTGCTCGAACGCAGCCAGCGCATCTTCCGGCGACGAAAATTGTATCCCTTTGAGCTGATTTTTTATTTTTGGGAATAAAAAGAAGTCACACGGTGCTAGATCAGGGCTGTAAGGAGGGTGACCTAGGAGTTTGACTGGCGTGCTGTCCAGGAAGTCCCTCGTTTTGAGTGCGGTGTGCGGTGGTGCATTGTCGTGGTGGAGCAGTAGCCCGCGGAGCCCTGTGTTTGGTCGCTTGTTGCTTATAACAGAGAAAACTTCCGGCAAACATTTGGTAGTATACCATTCGGCATTAATGCTTCTTTGATCCCGTAAGGGAATTGATACCAAGTGGCCAGTCAAATTAAAAAAGCTAGCGATCAAAATCTTACAACCGCTTCTAGATCGCTTCACTTTGGTAGGCGTTGGCTCATTTTGAAACACCCAAACAGTCGACTGGCGCTTGGTTTCTGGGTCGTATTGATAAATCCAGGACTCATCACCTGTAACGATGTCGTAAACACGCCGAGACGAGCCTGCTTCAAATTTGTTAAGCATATCACGGCACCATTCCACCCGGGCCTGCTTCTGAGCATCGGTGAGGTTGTGCGGCACCCAGCGTGATACTATTCTCCTCACGCGAAGATGGCTGTGTAGAATCTCGTGAACGCTTCCCGATCCAATCTTCAATATGTGTTGAATCTCCTGATATGTAATTCGCCTATTGTCTTGGATTAAATTTTTCACTGCTAGCACGTTTTCTTCGGTAACAGCCGTCAAAGGGCGACCGCTTCTTTCGTCATCCCCCAAAGTTGGTCGACCGCGCTTGAATTCGTTATACCAACGATACACGGTTGCCTTGGAAGGGCCTTCATCCATGAATGCCATTTGAAGTCTATCGTACGATTCATCCGGTTTCAGGCGACACTTGAAATCGTATAAAATCATAGCTCTAAAATGTTCCCGGCGCAGATCCATATTTCAGTGAGACACAATACTTTGAATTAACTCGCAAAAAATGTGGAGGGAAATTTTGAAATTGGAACTTACTTATTTTTACTTATAAATAATCATATTTTCGAAAAACATTATAACTGGCCAGTCTCCCATATATAAAAACTTTTTTTCGCAATACTTTCTGAGGGGCCTGGTATGTGCAGTTTTTCTTCAAAAAACAAAAACAATATATTTCGTAACAAAATGATAACAATACATCTGAAATACATTTTATAGCTGTTAGCCATTTTCAAGGTTTTTTTCGGGTTCCGTACCTCAAAAGGAAAAAACGAAACCCTTGTAGGATCATTTTTTCTGAATAAAAAATATATTTATTTATTTTATTATTTATCTATCGTCTATCCATCTGTCAAGAATTTTTATAAAAAAAAAAAAATACATAACCTCCTCCTTTTTTTGAAGTCGGTTAAAAACGGGTTGAGATGTCAAGTTGAAATTAATACCATATACCCAAAAAAAAATTGTCTAAGGACCCTAGAAGAAAAAAAAACCAAGCTTGTAAGTCAACGCAATCAAACGATATGGCCATTTATGTCCTCGCAAACTCACTCATTAAAACCTATAGGGTACGTCCCGTTGACCTAGAATCATGAAATTTGGCAAGAAGGCAAGGTCTTACAGCATAAGTAAAGTAAAACATTCGAAAGTCGTAAATTTGTAGCTTTAACATATAAAAAATATTTTTTTGTGTTTCCAAACATACATAACGACATCTAGCGTGTAAGAGCAAAATTACATTAGCATTAAGTTTATTTATTTTTAACGCATTTACACATGCAGATGCGGAGTGAGGTACGAATCAGTCGTGAACAAATTTTCTTTCCACTGTATAAATAAGTTTGATGTCTTCACTCTATGCACATTTCACATTGCACGAAAGCGACACCTACTGTCATAGATTGATTGAAACTTGAACACACGTCAATTGATGTTTAAAAGCGTGGGAACTATTGATTATCGATAATATTATCGATGAAGGTTTCCGCGATTAATTACGACATTTCCATTTGACGTAACGGACGAGTTATTCCATTTAGACGGTTTTGGCAGACTACAATGTTCCACCTCAGAGTAGGTATCTGAGTGTTTACCCATAACTATGTTTTTTTTCAACACAATTGCTCTGTGGCTCTTATTGCATCATAATTTAGGTTCATAACCCCTCGTGTGCCGATCCACCCGACAGCTTATAAAACACGCGTGTTTTATACCTACCCTTTCAAAACATCAACGCGCTGCGTTGCACTTTTGGTAAACTCTCATGTATATCAGCTTCTACAGGGTAACAGATTGATAGGTGTTTCGGAACCCTTACTGCGCGAGTCTGACTCGCACTTGGCCGGTTTTTTATATTGGTTAATGTACAGTAGATAGCGATATCTAAGTGAGACTAAGAATATACAATTAGTTTCATTGAATAGTGTTTAGGTGTTTTTGATCCTTTGTAGGAGATCCTAAATTATTACAAGAGTGATGATGCTTTTCATCAGTTTGAGAAATATGGCCCACCAAAGTGGCTTGCAATGGGTCCCCCCCTACCATTTCTAAACTATGCAACGTAGAAACTTATAATCTTCCACGTTGACAGACCTTAGTAAAAAGTCTCTTTTGAAATTATTTAGAGCATAAAGTGATTATAAATTTCGATTAATAGAGAGTAAACTTTAAAGTGTTTTCAAAGGTTACCATAGAGAAAAATGATCTTAGCAAACAATGCTCTTATAGCTGCCTTCTATTTGATTAAATCACAAAAAGTACCTACTTATGTGTTATGTTGGCATGACATACTTCTGAAATTTGGCCTGCTAGATGGCGCCACGACGCTACTTCACGCTTTGTGTCGCCAATGCTGCCCTCTATTGCAAAAACGGAAAAACTAAAAAAGCTACAATAACAGTTCACATGCCTTTCTTATTCGGGGATCGAGTCACCCACGTGTGTAGAATAGTACCCCTTTTGCGATCACACACGTGATCCCTGGGTGGTGGAAATCAGGTGATATATTGGTGGTAGGTCACGGCTGACGGCTTGCGACCACCCACCGAGCAAAGACGTTCCACCAAGCGTGTTCCGGTACGATGCCCGGTGTAGCCACTTGAGGGGATGGGTCCAAATATTTGACTGCCTTCCTCTCACATTTGCTGGGCAAGCGTGAACCATCGTCGACCGCACCATCGCTTAATATCAGGTGAGGTGGCGGGCAAATGCAAGCCCGTTAAGTACCGTAAAATGCCCTAACTTTGCCAACAAGCCCTACTTTGCCTGAGGCATTAACTTAATTTTTATACGCACTGACACTTTATAACTGAACCAAAAGTTAGCGTTGTCATAGTTTTGCTCCCCAAGTACGGAAATCATAGCTATTATAGTTTACTCGAAAAATAACTAGGCTATAAAAATAGCTAGGTTTACGGTTTTTAAAAAAATCTAAAATATTTTCTTGTCTCGATTCACTGCTCTGAGAAGAAAACATTACATGCCATTTGGCTTGGACATGTTAATGAACTATTTTTAGTAAAATCACGGTCTATTTATCGTGTAAATACGGCAACAGAGAAAAATTCCAACATTCTGTTACACAATATCTTCTGGTGTAAACGTCATATTTCCCATCCCTATTTGTAGGATTAAAAAATATCACTCGACTTTTTATACAATCAAGATCGTTTGGTAAAAATAGCAGTAAGTATTTAAAGGACTATTACATTTTGTTGGCACAAAAGAGCAAACAAGAACTTTTCATTTAAAATTTCTCCGTAACTACGCCAGTTGCACAAAAAAATGTGCTTGTATTATTAAAAATATCTTTTTTTTTCCGAGAAGCAGGTTATAATTTGAAATGGATTAATAATTATTAATAATTTCTTAGGTTTTCGCGATCACAACACATTATAATAAAACAAAGTTTAACCGGATCGCTAACCCGCCTGCCAAGCGTGCATATCCCCTCAACATGTGCTTGGGGGAGGCCTATATCCAGCAGTGGATGTCTTTGGGCTGAAATGATGAATGATGATGAAAGAGTTTTATGTCTAACCAAAATTAAACATTTTTGTGTATAAATCAACTGTATCAACTAAAATATGTTAAATAAACATTTCATTTCATTTCATCAATTTTTTTTTTTTTTCAATAAATTAACATTAATTTGTGTTATAAATAAGAAATCGATTTATTATATTGTTAATATTAGACTGTCTGGCGGTTTCCTTCAACCATCTGCGCACCCATACCTATTCGTCACCGTGCGATTACAGTAATTCGCGCGCCATTTTTCACAAATTCAGTATAGTCCAAAATATTTTTTTTCGCAAGTGTGTTGAAAAATGTCGCATGAGACGCGTGAGCATTGACTATTATACTCTCCATTACGCTCTCGCCTTCTGCTCGGGCTGCAATCCAGCCTCGAGTATAATAGCCAACTTAGCTCACTTGTATCATAATGTACTGTTATCATAGTCTAATAATATGTATTTTGTACAAATATCAAACATAAAGTTAAACTATAAAATAGTAAATTACCTAGGTACTTACCTTTTTTTATGAAAATATGCTATCAAATATTGTTATAAAACTCGTTACGCCGATAGTAATAACCTTACTTACACAAATTAATCAAATAACACGTATAAGGACCAAGATTAGTAAATAAAATCGAGTGAGCGTACAGGAGTGGTGCAATTAAAATTCAAAGTTAAATGCATTGTCTTTAATTTAGTTAGACGATAAAAAAAACTATGTTTTTTCTGTGTCAGTAGCTGTTTATATCGATAATAGTTTTCTTCAAAATAAATAATGAATAATTCTTTATTGATTGCAGAAAACAATACTTTAATTAAATTGAAATAAATTATTCTTTATTTAGGTATCTATATAGGTATGTTAGTGACAATTTAATAAAATAAACTTTATCTATAGTGCCGATTCACTTTAGATTTCATGATCCGTGCTATCTTTCATAACAGCCATGTTGTGAATTTTCGAAAAAAAAAATGAATTTTCTTAAAAAAAACGAACTTACTGAATCTCAATTTTCATTAAATCAGATGCACTTGAGCAATGAGTTTCGAATAAATCTGAGCATTTTCACTTTTGATAATATTCGGTGTAAATGTTCGGTACGCTGCAGCGCTGTAGATTTTCATAACGGTTTCAATTTCTCGTTCCATTATATTAAAACAAGTTTAACTGGATCACATCGCGTATATTATTATAATTAATTTTCCTGACGTTTCAAATGCTTTGCAGCGTTCGTAGTCTCGTAAGATTATTTATTATTTTCTACATCAAAACATGTGGAGGGCTTCGGTCCAAGGTCTTGTTCGCGTCATCGAGCACGTAACGTAAACGATGGGATTGCGATTGTACGTAATACAATAATAATGTAATGTAATGTTTCTGGTCCAAGGAAAATGGTGATTATAGAACTAGCTTAAGGCTCAGCTCAGACATGAGATTTTAATAATAATAAATGAAGTTGGTACATCCTTGCCCAGAAAAAATCATCACCTGAACACCACCGGATTATATTTATCGGGATACAGACCGTGTGTACAATTCAGAAAAAAAATTATTCAGACTTACAATTCAACACAATCTATTAGTCAGTCTAGTATTCTAGCAAATCATCAACATCATCATTTAAGCTGAAAGACGTCCACTGCTGGACACAAGCCTCCCCCAAATTCGGGGTGATATGCCATAATCGCCACGCTTGGCAGGTAAATAAATACTAATTAAATAATAATATAATATATTTCAATAAACATAACTGGCGAAATGTGGGTGTACTATACACCTCTGCCTACTCCTTCGGGGAAATACGGGCGTGATTTTATGTTATGTTATATTTAAATAAAAATATTTTTTAATGATTATTCTAGCAAATAAATAATTTGAATTTGAATGGCCCGTATTACAGAACGTTTCTCAAGCTTTGATCACTGTTTAAAACTAGTTTTGAGTTGGGATTTAATTTTAGAACATTCCTCAAGCATAGATTCATTGATCACAGTTCAGCTGAGTTTAGCTTATTCTCCACTGTCACTGTCACCTGTTTAGGTGTTTGAGCAGAGATTTGATCTGTAATCACTCAAGCGTAGTTTCAACCACGCTTGAGTAGAGATTCATTTGCTATTTCATATTCATGTGTTATTTTGTTGTATTCAATTCAATTCTTTATTTGCGTGAATATTCTTACATAGATGGTAAAAAAAATATTGTATTGGAACATAATAATATACATAATGGTACATAATTGAAGTTTATAAATACCGTATTGGAATAAGACCGATGCTCAAGTAACGATTATGAGGATTTATGATCGAGTATGAGGACGGAGTTGTGGAAGGTAAGCTCCCACCACCACCTGATTTTGTAGAACCGTAAGAACACCTGCCCCCAGGTCACGATCTCCCGTGGCCAGTCTGGAAATCCCTCAACCGGCTCTGGACTCATGTTGGTCGCTGCAGAGAAAATTTGAGCTAGTGGGGAATTCGAGACTCCTCAAAAACTGAATGCGATTGTGGGGCCTCCATTCAGTCCATGGCCCATTTACTTACTTTTCCCTTGTTCAGTCAGTCAACTGTACACGAGCCGACTTAAATAAAGCGGCACACATAATGAAGCTATTAGCAATACGTTTCGTGTGAAAGGTGGAATAACCCGAATAACTATCATAATATAAGCATTGCCGTACGTTTGGTTGTCCGATGATGGAATGGGCTTCCAGCTTGGGGGCTTCAAGGTGTGTAATTCCAATGCACACTCCGACGCCGAAATGCATCTAATAAAAAAACCAATAGACTAGCCACTCTGCGCCAATGCTCAAAGTTTGGCCACAGAATATCTAATAGTACTAACGTACAGAACAGCCACTCACCCCGCCAATTCAAGATTCCTCGCCCGGACCCCGCACCCACCCACAGTTTGCGGGCAATTGGACTGCAAGATTGCTATGGATATCAATCGCAGGCGCTATACAAGCACGCCCTCTCTGAAAAGCGCTAGGAACCCAGTCGGTATTACAAGCGGCGAGCATCCCTAACCTACACGTGTGTGCGCGTTCGTATACAGACGTAATCTTGTGTATGTAGGTGGTGCTAGCATTTATATTGTATTGAGTGTTCGAGTGTTTGGCCAAAGGTCAAAAAGTCTATTGCGCTTTCGTGGATTTGGAAAAGGCCTACGACAGAGTGATGAGGAATGAACTATGGTCTGCTTTGTCTATCTATGGGGTGAATAGCAACCTGATTCAAGCGTTGAAATCTCTCTATGCGGATTCTAGCGCTTGTGTCAGGATTAACGGCGCCTACTCTGACTGGTTCAGCATCGATAAGGGTGTGAGACAGGGATGTGTAGCGTCGCCGTGGCTATTCAATCTATTCATGGACAGTTGTTTGAAAGATTTGAAAGAGAGTGAAAATGGTTTAGAAATGAATGGGTTACTTGTCAAATGTCTCCTCTATGCCGATGATCAAGTTATCCTTGCATCGTCGGAGGGGGAGTTACAGAAGATGGTAACAATTATGGATGGTGCTTTGAAGAGTAAAGGAATGAAAGTTAATGTTAGTAAGACAAAAGTTTTGGTTTTTGAAAAGGAAGAAGTTATGACAGAGTGCAATATTTTGATAGGTGACGAAAAGGTGGAACAAGTGAAAGATTTTGTATACCTGGGTTCCATGTTTACGAGAGATGGCAAGCATGTGAAGGACATTGAAAGGAGAGTGAGTGCTGGTAATCAGGTGAATGGGGCACTACACACCTTCATGAACAGCCGCAAAGTGTCGGAAAAGGCACGGCTGGCTGTTCATGGGGGAGTGTTAGTGCCTACACTTATGTATGGTAGTGAAAGTTGGGTATGGCAGAAGAAACATGAAAGCAGAATAAATGCAGTAGAAATGAGAGCTTTGAGAAGTATGTGTGGTGTAACTTTGAGAGATAAAGTAAGGAATAACATGATAAGGGAGCGTTGTGGAGTGAAAGAAGATGTAGTGACAAAGATTGAGAAAGGTATGTTAAGATGGTTTGGACATATAGAGAGGATGGACGAGAGGAGATTGACGAAACAAGTATACGAAGCGAGTGTGGATGGAAGAGTTGGAAGGGGACGACCTCGGCGAACATATCGCGATCAAATCGCGGATGTTCTCAAAAATGCCAGGTTAAGAGTTCTCTAAACCGACGAGCATGCATGACGAGGTTAATGGACGTAGATGAAGCGAAAGAGGTGTGTCAGGATCGTAGCAGGTGGAAATCCATAGTCTCTGCCTACCCCAATGGGAAACAGGCGTGATAATATGTATGTATGTATGTATGTATGAGTGTTCGAGGTGTGGTTTGGCGTCGTTCAACACATCGTTGCCAATGAGCCTCTTCACACGCCTCTCTATCGACTCGAGAGCCTCAAGCTGATATTAAACAAACGAACTTCCATATTTTTTCACATTTACAATGTTAGTAGGATTTTTTCGATTCATATTACATATAAAGAGCATGTCGAACCATGCTCAGCGTAGGGTCCCGTAGCTGTTATTAAAAGCGTATCAAATAGTATAATCAACATGGTAATAATTATGGTATGGTACAATCAAAGAGAAGGCTGCTAAATGAGCATTGCATACTAAAATATATTTTTTCTAAAGTCGATTTTCTTTCAACTAGAACGTCAGACAAGTATTTTGCAGTTTTCTCTCTATTACTTGAAAAGTTATAGTCACATTATACTCGGAATAAGTTATTGTATTGTATTGTATTGTATTTATTGATAACAATTGTTACAAGTCATTTTTTTTTTAAATTAACATAATTCTTAACTTACTCAGACTTAACTTTATCAGAAGTTAACATAACATTTTCGTTCATTATAATATTTTATATAATAGTTACTAAATAACACTTAATTAACACCATGTCTTGTACATCATACCTATGTTTGACAAATAAATAATTTTGAATTTTGAATTTTAATTTCGTATTTAATATAAAAATTAACATTGCATTGAAAAAAATAAAATTGTAATAGAATTTAAAATTACATTTGCGTTTATTGTCATCAGCTGATTATAATACATCATTATTAAAAATGATGATCTAAAATATTCAGATAAGTATAAAAATCAATAATTAACAGTACCCGTGCATCAAAAAGTCGAAAATAAACACTAACTAAAACAAGGGTAGTTTCATAAACTCTTCGTCAAAATCATAAAATTCACGGTCAATTAGCCATGACTTGAGCCTGTTTTTAAAGATAGCGGTAGAAGCTGCATTCCTCACGGTCTCAGGTAACCGATTGAACACCTCTGGCCCCATCACACGGGCGGTTTTGCTAGACTTGGTTAATTTATGTGCTACGTTACGTAAACGGTTTTTATGCCTGGTGTTGTAGTGATGAGCACTACCTAACGTTTCGAAACAATCTCTATTCTGGACGACATACACAGCGACCTGATATATGTGGATCGATGGGAGCGTCATTATGTTGAGAGATTTAAAATGTCCTCTAGTTGACTCGCCGTCGTCATGTATGCCAACAATCGTTAAGAAGTTTATCTATGTGGAAGATTATAAGTTTTACGTCAAAAAAATCAGTTGGTGTGTGTGTGTCGTTGTTGGTGTTGGTGTATTTGTGTTCACTTAAATCGATAAAATGTAGGGACCGGTTGATACTTTTTCGCGATTTCAGGGTTGGTCCCATAGTAAAAATTGTTCATACTGGTGAGTATAATGACCCCTTTTCGGGAAAAAAGCCATTAAAATTACAGCATGTATAGACAAAAAGTAGTGTGAACTATTTTACTCTTGACAAACTACTACTATTTTCAGAGTAAAATAGTTATTAAAACTCTAGTTTTAGATTTTGAGTTATTTCAATAACACGTTGTAGATATTTATTAAAAAAAGTTTTAAGGTTTCAATTATTTATTTAAAACACATGATAATGTGTCTTCATTCTATAATTGACGAGGGGCTGCTGCGTGTACGGTATCGGGTGTATTCCATGGAACCCTCCCCCTCCTCCTACAGGTATATGTTGCGCCACAGGTACGACATAGAATCTTTGTAACGGTGCACGTTGTATTGCCTGGATCTGCTGGGTGTGGTGTACAGGGAAAGGACGCGTGTGGTATGACGTATGGTAGTCGACGTCATAGACTGGCGACGCTGCTGTGATGGCAAGTGCTGCGAAAATCTGGAAAGTAGAATTGTTTTGTTTTATGCCGTCCTGGTACTTCATGTAAGAATACACAACATAGGTTTGGTAGTTGTTAGAATCGGGATGTCATAAAAGATATTTTTCATAAAGTGAAGTCAGTATCTTATACAACCATGTACATAGATGGGGAGCAGTATTTTGTGTGTATGAACTGATGATTATGATAACAGCAGAATTAATTCATGTTTCATCATACATTTGCCATATCGTGAAATAAAAACCAATCATCCCTTGGTAATTGATCTTAAAATGTCTGCCTAAACAAAAAAAATGTATATTTTAAAATATAAAAAACGCCTTATTTTCTTTTAAGAATGCAAAAATAAACACACGTGATAATGGCTTTTATAAGTGAACTCTAGAAAAACGTCAGAGTTTGACCTGTTGCCCTAGACCTAGATGGTTTAAAAACCCAGTCTGGAATGACAGTCTGATAGACCTGCGCGCAAAATTGATAGTCAAACTAGACAATTGATAACCAAATCCAGATCGATTTAGTAAAATAGGAAAAATATAAGTACTGACTTTGTTTGGTACATACGAGTGCGAAAGTTAGTCTATAATATTATTTTTAATGCTGCTTCTACTATATTATCTTAAGAGATAAAGGTAGTTATAGTTTAATCATTCTCTTGGTGACAAAAATACTCCTAAGATTGGACAACGTTATTTTTGAATAGTCAAGACCGTCAGTAATTGTACATCGCATATGGCGCACAAGGAATTCAAGTATATACCGTTCTTGATCACTCAAAAACGACATCGTCTTCTTAACACTTAATTCATATACATATAGACTACTTCTGAAAGCCTTAAACCGGATGAACGGCCTGGAAAAAGAAACAGTGTGTGGTAAATTTTATAACTTTTTTTCTAGACGGGAAACAGGCCATTACGGTGTTGTATTCAAGGAAATCTGTCTGGTAGTTAAAAATCCTTTACAGAGGTTGATAAATCTAATAAAGTGATGTTTGTTAACAAACTCTAAACTTCATACTTTTATTGGTTATTTCATTTTAAATATTAAAAACTCATTGAAAATAAATGTTTTTTAACTTAAAAATATGAAAATAAAATTCCACTGGACCAATTTTCAAATGGAATTGGATTAACAATGCTCTCACATAGATAAAATTCACGAAATTTTAATAATCATTTTTCCAATTTAAATTTAAGATTTTGGTATCGCAGTATTTTTATTACGAATCCAATCTACAATTACCTACTGATTTTTTGTTATCGTTTTTATTAATTCGCTTTTACTTATTCCAAATAGTGCTTTTATCGGTTCGATTTTTATTCATGCATCTTTTATACCACTGTATTATGTTATTATTATTCCCATTATTCAATTAATTTAACATAACATAAAGTTTTCTATTTTTATTTATTATATTTATTGCAGTGTTATACTTTACCACTCACTTGTACTATTAACATATCAGGTTCAAATGCAGCGTTAAAGAATAGATTGCATTTTCTTTTTAAATCTGAATTTTCATCCCGTCGTGTGCTGTTCAATTTAATTCCATGTCTATTTTTAGCGTGATCTTTCAAATGGATTATACTAAATTGTCAGACGCTCAGACTATAATGACAGCAGGCACCTAAAAGACAGAAAACATTTCAGCCTGATATATTTTGCCGACGTGGTGTAAATTTATTTTTGTGGAACGTTTTGGTGTTTATAAGGGATTTTGATCTTTAAGGAATAAATTGTTGGTAATAATTTAGAGTTAAAAAGGTTGGAGATATTTATACAAAATGAAAATAATAATACCTACTGAAGGTCTTATAAAAAGCAGTTAGAAAACTAATTTGAGGTCGCAATGATAGACATTCAAGAAACGTGTAAAAGAGCATTATCTTTCCTCATCCACACAGGTTGTATGTTATAATGTTATGTATGATTTATATTTTGTTATTGTATAGGTATAACTAGACTGTGGTTTCGTACTACAGGCCATACATAGGCCACATACTGGGTGTCAGGGAAATGCTCCCGAAACTGAAAGGCTATTATTATACTACCTATTAAACACAATCTAATACCAATAACCACTAGCCTTATACTCATTGTTTTAGTGATTTGGTATTTTGAAAACCCGCAATGTAAAGCGTACAAAACTCGGGATCAATGCCGCGAATACCTAACCTACCTACGCTTGCTACGACACGGACTGCGTATGCGAGCGGATGTCGTTCACCCCTATTGCCAGCTGATACTTTATTTGAATTACATTGCGAAATTTAAAAAATTAAGTAAATAAATGGTTTTTTTTTTGCAAATCAGTTTTATTTAGCTGGTTGTGCATGAAAAATGCAAAAAAAATGAAACGTTTTCGGAAGCGTTTCCCTGACACCCAGTATGTATTGTTTTCGTAAATAAATCTATTATTATCAAAAGTTGTTTTTTGGATGCCCGAAAACCTAACTTGCGGCACTTTTGGTTACTTTTGCCAACTGCAATACCACCTAGACTGTTGTCTTAATGATATTGCAAGTCGCCAAATTGAAACATTAAGATGGAAAGTCTCATGTGATTGTAATTTCACCAACATCATCCTTCGCTCCGAAACAAGCATGCAAGTATTACTTTTTGACGCCAAAAATAGGTACGGTGAAAGAACCTACTTCCCCGGAAAAGTTCTTTTAGAAAGAGCTCTATTACTACTGCAAAATATTAACATAACAATATTTCAGTCATGAAATGAAAAGTTATGGATTGATTAAATTGTTTAACATTGGTGTCAATTCTCTTGTTCACAGACTAAACTTATTTCAAGCTATCAGTTCAGCTGACAGTTCTAAAATTATTTTCATCCCTTTCTTGTATCTTCTATTAGTAAAAGAGAGCGATATTTAAAATAAGTTTAATCCATTAACAAGAGAATCGGCAGCTTTGTAACCAGTAACTTATTGTCTTTCCCTAGTAAAATAGTGATGCTTGCATTGTTGTATTTCGGTCTGAAGGGTACGGGTGCCGGTGAAATTACAATCACATGAGACTTTCCATCTTCATGTCTCAGTTTGGCGAACCGACTTGCGGTATCATTTAGGCAACAACCTAGGTGGTATTGAAGTTGTTATGGGCAAAGGTAACCGCTTAACATCAGGTGGGCCTTTAGCTCGTTTCGCCATCCTATATTATAGAAAATAATAATAATATTAGTGTACTAATTACTATAGAGAAAAGTCTTACCACAAGAATATGTCTGTCCATCTTGCTTCCTGATAACTTCAGCACTAAGTCCTACAGTCTTTATATGTGCAGTTTTTCTACAAACAACAATAGCTTTCGTAATAAATGATGAAGATACATCTGAAATACATAAGCAGTTAGTATAGTTAACCGCATAAAAATGGTAATTAATCCATTGTTAGCGGAACTAGCTTTTTATGTAAGTTACAAACAAGACAAGATCTGCTTATGCTGGTTTTTCTGCATCGATATGCGTTTGACTGTACCTACTACTGCATTTTCAAGGGTTTTCCTTGTATTGGTTAATGTTGAGTAGCTATACCGATTGCAAAGTGTGACTAAGCGAATTAACAATGTAATTGTTTTCATAAATAATGCCAAGGTGTTTCTTGTTGTAACCTATTAGACTATACCTAGAAGGATTCTAAAGGATATATTTAGAAGAGTCAATGATTCCATGCCTGTAACTAATGTGCTCCTGATTTTTACTCAGTTGACATCTGTTCTGATTTTTTTAATTCATCAGTTCATGCGATTTGAGCCATTTTTTTCTTACTAAATCCAATAAAATTGAAAATTCTTATACCGATAAAATCCATTGCTCTTAGAAAAAGCACGTCCCAATTATTAAATCATCAACTCAGCCTATCGCAGTCCACTGCTGGACATAGGCTTCTCCCAAGTTTCTTCCTCTGGGTACGGAACCATATAATAATCATATAGTTCCCGGCACGAGACGTGAGCACAAATTGTACTAGCGAAGTAGCCTCTGTTGTCACCGTGTTCTAGTATTCCGTTTTCTATGTATATTAAATTATACTTTATCATATATTTATGCCAATGCAAGTGCCCGTATCTGGTTTGTTGTACTGTGAACAGAGATTCGACCACTTGCGCAGTAGAATCTGTGCTCACGACTCGTGCCGGCAACTATACTCCCTTTATAAATATATACACGCTTCCAAGAAGATTTTCACGACGAAAAGGTAGCTAAAATCGTTACCTGCATTATTTATTATTTTCTACATCAAAACATGTGGAATTGTGGAGGGCTTTGGTCTAAGGTCTTGTTTGCGTCATCGAGCACGTAACGTAAACGATGGCAATTCGATTCTACCTACGTCATACGGAGTTTCTGGACCAAGGTCAAAGGCGTGTAACTAAGTTAAGGCTTAGTTCTGACATTAGATTTTAATATAATACATTCAAAATTTGGACCATGATGTCATAGAGAGACTTATATGCAGGTGAGGTTCAGCATTTTTAGTAGAACATATAATTATTTACAATACAATAAGCTTTTAGAAGTTTTATTTTTTTATTTTTTTCAATATTCGGATTTCGTACTTTAAGCTGATCAAAATTAACTCCAACACCATCAGTCTACTGTTATTTGTTTTCTAGCTTCCGTCTCCATCATCAGATCAGCTCACAGTCGCTATAATATTATATTGGTATCGGGTTTACGTGTGTGTCTAATTTTAGTCAATTATGATAATACGAACTGGTTCAAAAGTGACTTGCAAGATTAGTTCCAAACATACTACCACATAAAATACGTTGAATAAAAGCTTGTAAAATGAGCCTATTTATTTTAAGCAGTTCAGTTCGTTTCATCACCCGTAGAAAATAATATGTCTACCATCATCATCATCATCATCATTTCAGCCGAAAGACGTCCACTGTTGGACATATACCTCCCCCAAAAAGGGGAGAATAAGCCATAATCACCACGCTTGGTATATGTCTACATATATTTTATCAACTACATAGATTGTACATTTTTGAGTTTCGGATACTTGGGAGTGACAGTGCATTGGATTGTAATAGGCAAGATTATAGCTTGAAATTGTACATTCGGGCAGAACTTCTTAGTTCAGCATTTTTCAATTATTTTCCCAGGTCCCCATTTCATTATCATCATTTCAGCTAAAAGACGTCCACTGCTCGCCACTAGGCCTCCCCCAAGCATCGCCACAACGACCGGTCCTGTACTTTCCGCATCCAGCGGATTCCCGCGACCTTCACCAGGTCGTCGGTCCACCTTGTGGGGGGCCTACCCACGCTGCGCCCGTCGCTATCCTATTTAACTTAGTCTATTTAAGGCACAAAACTTTTGCACTCCATCGTTGATAGACGCACAAGCGATTTCACCTCCGCGTTGGTTGAAGTTTTCAATTTGTATTTAGCTCCGACCGCAGTTTAATTTAATTAAATCTATCACCTGTTACCTGAATCCTCCCTATATGTATGTCCAGCTCATAGATAAACGACTGTCCCGCTAGATAAAGTCAATGTCAGAATAATAAGGCTGCGCTAATGCGGTCACGATCGAGTTACTTAACATTGGACATTTATTTATTAGTACAGTCGGTGACAGTGCATGTTTTGTGTTTATTTTTTAATAGATGGTAAGGTATCAGGAAATATCTTAACTGAAAAGTAAACAAAATCAGTGTTTCCAATAAACCTTGAAAAAGAGCAAAAATAAGTTCAGTTGTTACACTATTCGTTTAAGTTTTTTTTAAATCTTATAGGATGACGAATGCACCACCTGATGTTAAGCGGTTACCACTGCCCATTATAACTGTAATACCACCTAGGTTGTACACAATACTATCCCAAAAGTCTGCTAAAAGGTATCGTAGGAAAAAAACTTTTCTCTTTTTTCCTGATGAAATATATAAATTAATAAATATTTTTTGGACATTTTTACACATCACTATCTAGTCCCAAACTAAGCAGAGCTTGTACTATGGGTACTAGACAATGGATACAATACTTATATACTTTTTTGTAAATACATACTTCTAATACATAAGAAATACCCAGACCAACACAAACACTTATGTTCCTCACACAAATATTTGTGTCCTGTGGGAATCGAACCCACGATCTCGTGATCAGCAGTCCGACACTCGAACCACTAGACCAGAGACGTCGTTAAATCAAATTCGTATCGTAGGAAGAAAACTTTACTCTTTTTTCCTGATGAAATTATAATCGTTATGTAAGCACATCTTCTTATATTTCTGATAAGCTAATAAGTAAGCACATCCCTAAATTACGTCATCATAACTTATGATGACGTAATTTAGGAGAGATAAAAAGAGATAACTTATGATTCATAAGTTATCTCTTTTTATCTCTCTTTCTTGATTCACTTAAGTGTACAACAGCTACATTACAAACAAACGTATGTAGGTCTAACAAGTTCAAGTTCAAAGTTTTTATTATAAATACTTACCTAGTTTCACGATCATTTAAATAAAGTCCAGCATAAAATTATGCACAACAACAAGAATTGTTATTGAAAAAGTTCATAAAAAAATAACTCATTGTTGAAAAACTACTTCTACTTCTTTTAGCCTTCTAGATTTTTTCAAGGTTCATTATCCAAAGAATGCATTTCATAGTGCTTTTCTCATTAACAATAACAAAGTTTTCTTCAAAGAAAAAGTCGTTCTAGAAAACTACAGCAATTCTTTTTCACTTGTTATGTTCAATGCAATTTAATTTTCTTCGCAAAACAAATCTAGTACGTCCATAGATTTCATAAAAAAGGGAGATATGCTTCCAATGCATAATTGTGGCCACAGAAATAGATAGAATGGTTGTAATCTCAATTTTACTTGTTATTCATGCGTGGCAACTTTCGGACAAAACACGCCTCCAATGTTGACGTCATAATTTTTTTTAATTAACTTTAATAAAATTTACTTTACAGCTTTTGTTTCTGCAGTTAGAAACGGCGCAATAAGGCATTTTTGCGGGTTTTTGTTACAGTATTTACAGAAACAAGTCAAGGCGTACTGAGAAATGTTTTGAAATGCCCTGCACTATAGTGCAGAGTGCTGGCACGCGCGCCCCGTCTACTTTTCCATTCTGTCTATCTATTTCTGTGATTGTGCCTGTTTAGGTGTCGTCGTTTTTCTCCCACTTATTTTACAAATATAGAAACAAATACAATAAGCACGGCTCACATGCTCATTTTTTCTCACGCCCACCAAGAAGCAGGCAGCAACACTAGTAAATTAAAAAAATGCACGTATGCGTAAATTGGACATGCAGGTGCTTTAATCTGTGGGCATTCTGTCGGTGATATGATCATTTTGCGCATATCGAAGCGTCAAGCATTGTTCCTACATGGCACATCTTCCTTGTTTTATTTATCTGTAAATAGGTCTTATGGAACATTATGGGATCAGTAACAACAAATGCATTATATTTTAGTAGCCAAGTGGCGCCCCCATAAATAAAAAAAATATTACTGGCTGAATACATCATTTATCGAAAATTCGTTTTTAACAATTGAAGTATAGGTACTGTAGTTTAATCAGAAACTATTATATTAACTTTGTAAATTATAGTTCGCTGTAGTTGTAGATAGAAAAAGTGCCAAAAGTGGCAGTTTTTTGCACTTTTTCTATCTCCAACTTCAGCGAATTATAATTTTAGTTTAATAGATTATTGGACTAGATGGTGCGTGTAAAAATGTCCCCAATATGTGTATTATTATTATTATTTGTTCAGCACTGAACAGTGGGCTATGTGACATAATTTATTTTCTTTATAACTATAAGAATACGCATTGAAGGTAACTAGGTTAAAAAAATTATAACTAGCGAAGTAATTTAACTTTGAAAGAGGAAAAAAACACTTTATTAAAACGAAAAAAGTTTCTTCATTAAATCGTCTTAAGTCTAATATTTCAGTGCTCAAGATAATTATTTAGGTAATAAATTTTAAGAAAAAGTTTAAAAGACCCGTCTGTTTGAAATTTGGGTTAATCTTAATGATGCTTAGCACTAAAATTAATTAAATAAATAAATAAATGAATATTTTTGGGACATTTTCACATAGCTCCATCTAGTCCCAAACTAAGCAGAGCTTATAATAAGTGTACTATATAGGCAATGGATATAATACTTATATACTTTTTTTTGTAAATACATGCATATAATACACGAATAAATACTCAGACCAACACAAACACTTATGTTCATCATACAAATATTTGTGTCCTGTGGGAATCGAACCCACAACCTCGTGATCAGTAGTCCGACACTCGAACCACTAGACCATAGACGTCGTTAATTAATAGGTACTCTCAGGTGATTGAAATAACAGAAATACGTCAAATAATTCCCAAACCAAGACCCTAAGCTAAATGGTGAGCGATGAACCGATTGCGTACATTTTATTGAATAAATAATGTACAAACATAAGTGTTATCTACACATCAATAAAAGTTACATCTCAGGAAGGTGGCGTATCCCATTCAATATGAAAAAAAAAAACTATAACAATACTACAACTATACTTAACTAACTAACTATAAATTACTATAACTATACTTTCGCCCACAACGGTACTTCAAAATTCGACCGTGATTACAGATTATATTGTTGCATACAGGTGACATTGCTGGGTAACTAGATTGTTTCAAACCTGTATGATTAACAGACAGCTGAGATCTAAGTTCTTATACAGTATCAAGAAATTAGACCGCCTTATATGCACGTGACATTAAATATGAAATTATTTATTTATTTGATTTCTAGCCTGTTTGTAGCCGATGTATTATCCCGCTGCAGGGCAAACGCCTTTCCGTGATGTGCTATTGTGCTCATATAATTTTCATAAAAAAGAAATTTAAATATTTTAAGCCTGAAAAATAAACGATTATTTATATTCTGATCATTACGGCACATCTCCAATCTCCTGACTAATATCACGAAATTCTAACCAGAAAAAGTAAAAACACAGATAAACTTTGAATTCTAAAAAAGGACAATCAGTCAGACTCTCAACAGTTACATTATCACTTACTTCAATGGAATTTATTTTTATTTAAGATTAATTACAGTTAATTCTACAACATAAATTATGGCCCAACATAAACATAATGGTAGTTAATGAATTTTGCTACTTTGAAGCATAAAAGTGAAACAAGTTATATCATAATCAGAGCACTTTAATTTTTTAAAGATGTGTGACTGTTATAAAATACACAAATAACGCTGTCAGTACTTGAATATAAACTTCATTATTTATTAATTTATTCGTATAGAAGAAATGTAGTATTTTATAATCATATCACAGGAAATATGATATCATTATGAAGAAGACATAATATTTTAAATAACGTAACGCCTTAGAATTAAAAGAAATACATAAAATATACATAAACCTACAACACACAAAAAATTATTTTACAATATTACGTGCCGAAATCCTTAATTAATACTATTATACAAAAATAATTGAAAAAAAGAAAAAAGTAGTTTACATCTATGTCAAATGTTATTGGGCGGCATGAGCTATTATCATTATGTAGCTCATTTCAGGAAGATAGAAGAAGAAGAAGATTGGGCGATCTACCAAATCTTTGTCAAGGCTTACCAGGACATCAATTATTGACTTGCCCAGCGTGAGGACTAACGGCAATATCTCAATTTTTTATTTTTTTCATTTATCCCAATCACCACTACCATTACAGGACACTCCCAATGCGGTATTGTGGTCCTTAATTATGCCAAACATAACACGTACAATGTAATTTTTGTGAATTCATTCAGAGTGCAGGAAAATAAATCTATTCTCTCAGCTACATCATTAAGTGTAGACAAGGCGCGCGTCATAGGCGCTTTGCTTTTAGTATGTAGCAGTATATTGCAAAAGGCAAAGTAAAGAAGAGATAGCATACTCTCAAAACATCGCCCTTGGAAGTCTTTGTAGAGATCGGTATAATAAAAGACTAATAGAAAATCGGTGAATGAAATCCTGGTAATAACGGCTGGGTATGGTCCAAAGCCACGGGGTGGGGTATCAGTGGTGCCTGGGCGACAACAGGTGCGTGGTATACTGAGGACAGTGGGTAGCCAAATGATGGGTAGACCACTATAGGAGCTGGTGCCGCCTGTACAGCTGCCAGGAGGCACAGGATTGTGACCTGGAAGTAAAAATAATAATCAGTAGGTAGTTGTATTAGAGATATTGTATTGACTACATCCCATTTTGTAATATTCCCATTTCGTCAACTTCACTTTTGCCGACTAAAATAATTTGAAGTTTACGAAATAGGATTTTATGTAATGAAATAAAAAAATTTACGAAATGGAATTTATCCATTATATTGAACACATAAAGCCTTTTACAACTGCATTATTAAATACTTTTGCAAGTCTACTGCCAATGCTGTCGATCTGGCTAAGTTATGATCAACAATTATGAAAGAAAGACGTATAAACACGAATAAAAAAAAACTTGCAAAAATTGAGTTTTTAACGACACATCCTTAGCTGAAAACAATGAATGATTATGAGAAACTATAACTCCTCTAAAAACTTAATTTACTGTTGATTCCAGACAAATCTATTCAAGCAACAAGACCAAATCTATTACAAAATTTTAAATAATTATGTCGTACTCTTTTTACAAGAAATACCAAAAAAAGAACCAATAGTATTAACAAAAAAAAATATTGTGAGGGAAAGGCTCGTTGGGATAAATTAAAAAATAACAGAAATATCAGAAGGGTACTCATGTCTGTGAAAATATGTTGAGATTTTAATTACAAAGATTCTATTTTGTTAATCCAAAACATTTAGGGGTCCGTCTACCACCGCTTTACAAAACAGAGCTACATTATTGAGTATCTATTTATTCTCACTCATCATCATCATCATTGCAGCCGAAAGACGTCCACTGCTGGACATAGGCCTCCCCCAAGCATCGCAACAACGACCGGTCCTGCGCCCTCCGCATCCAGCGGATTCCCGTGACCTTCACCAGGTCGTCGGTCCACCTTGTGGGGGGCCTACCCACGCTGCGCCTTCCAGTACGCGGTCGCCATCCGTTCTGCTAGCAATGTGCCCCGCCCACTGCCGCTTAAGTTTGGCAATTCTTCGGGCTATGTCGGTTACTTTCATTCTCCTGCGAATCTCCTCATTTCTGATTCGATCACGCAGGGACACTCCGAGCATAGCCCTCTCCATTGCCCTTTGAGTGAATTTGAGCCTTCTTATGAGGCCCATTGTGAGCGACCACGTTTCAGTACCGTAAGTAATTACTGGCAACACACACTGGTCAAAGACTTTATACGGTATTTTGGACGAGAACATATTGCGTAGCTTCCCGAACGCTGCCCAACCAAGTCGGATTCGACGATTGACCTCTTTCTCGAAGTTGGACTTACCTAGCTGGACAGTTTGTCCTAGGTATACATAATCGTCAACAACTTCGAGTGTAGATTCTCCGATGTTTACGGGAATGGGTGCTATATGGGAATTCGACATAACCTTTGTCTTGTCCATATTCATTTTAAGACCCACTCTATCAGAAGCTCTACTGAGGTCATCGAGCATTGTACCGAGGTCCTCCATGGTCTCAGCCATGACTACTATGTCGTCGGCAAACCGAAGGTGAGTGATGTACTCGCCGTTTATGTTAATGCCTAGCCCCTTCCAGTCCAGAACCTTGAAGAAATCCTCCAATGCAGCAGTGAACAGTTTCGGAGAGATCACATCTCTCTGTAAATAAAAATGTAATATCCTTATAAAACTCACCAATCGATAAATTTCCATATTCACTGAAATATCCGGATTGCGTTCCTTTAGTTCGACGACTGACACACCCGTGCCAGACCCCTCAATTTATATGAGCGTGAAGTTAATTTTATCAGTTTTCCTAAGCTTTAGATGGGCAGGAATGTGCCTAATATGTCCAGCTCTGTGACATGTTGAATAAGGTGGAACCACATATCTCTCGAAATGTAGTACTTGGACAGTAATTTGAAGATATCGTGTGTTGGAAATGGCGTTTTACTGGAAGATTTTTGAGTAATTTGTTAGAGTTTTAACTGTTGTTTCTGAAGGTTCATCATCATCATCATTTCAACCGAAAGACGTCCACTGCTGGACATAGGCCTCCCCCAAAAGAGGGGATATGCCATAATCGCCACGCTTGGCAGGCGAGTTGGCAACCGCAGTTGGTTGGTTAAATACTCAGAGAATGCTGCTGCCCATCCTCTGGTGAATCTCTTAGTCGTCTTTTACGACACCCATGAGATGAGATAGAGTGGTGTAATTCTTTATGTCTCACACCACACGGAACAATGTTCTGAGGGTTACAAAACTATAATTAGCTTGAACTGTTAGTAGATCTAATGATTCTTAAGCAAATAAAATCATCACGTGTTTTAACCGCAAAGGACACTGAGTTGGCTTAGAAAAAATAGAGCATTCATTTAATAACTGAAAAAATTATATGATTTCTGAACCATTTCATCATCAGCACATTATTGTCCCACTGCTGGGCACGGGCCTCTTTTCAGAATGAGAAGGTTAAGGCCTTAGTCCACCACGCTGACCTAGTGCGGGTTGGTGGACTACACGCACCATCGAGAACTGTATGACCTCTTCTAAATTTACTCACGTTTTCTGTACCACTTGTTTCCGGAATATAATATCGAGACACAATTATTAAGTCTGTATGTGTCAATTCCCACAGTTAATTCAAGACTGACTATCGTAGACCTTAACTGAACCACATCTACATTGTAGCAACTATCACGCATTGGATAGTTGTATGAATTCATGGCTACGGCGCTCCACTGCGTTACTCGCATAGCTATCGAATATTGGACATAGATTACTTCGTAGAACAGAGAAAATAATTACCTCTACTATGAATATCGTGTCAACCAATATTTAAAAAGCTTGGTTTGCTACCGTTACTTTCATTATATTTATATGAAGCGTGTATGTTTGTACGGAAACATGAAAAACTGTTCAAAACAGCAGAAGATATATGTTCTCGAAATCGGCGTGACCAATACAGACTTGTACTAGATGAGATCCCTAGATTAACAAAATATAATAAAAGCTGTCTTGCTATGTGTGTACGTATCTATAATAAATTACAGAATACATTAAAAATACTTAATTGCAGGCTTTTTGAGAACAAATTGTACAAATGGCTGAATAAAAATAATTTCTATACTAATAGGGAATTCTTCGATCAAAGACTATAATGTCTACAATTTTGCATGCTTTAATTTTAATCTTATTGGATGCTATGATTTTGAGCCGTTTGGGGTCGAAACGCTCGGGCCATGGGGTCCGAGCGCTCGGCTCCTTTTCAAGGAAATATCTAAGAGACTGGTCGACACTTCGCGTGACCAGAGGGCTGGCTTGTTCTTTGGGCAACGAATAAGCGTTGCCATTCAACGTGGCAACGCTGCCAGTCTTCTGGGCACGCTTCCGGATGACAGTGATGTGGAGGAATTCTTCGACGCCTAAGTCTACTTTTATGATATTTTAATATTATTGTTTCTGTTTTTTATACATGTTTATACATGTTTATATTGTATATATTATTTATATTAATGTAAATAGGTAGTAGTTAATTAAAATATGTGTATTTATTAAATCCATATTGTATGAAAATAAACCAGCTAATGATAAAAAAAAAAAAGAAAAAAAAAAGCAAAACATGAATGATCACATATTTAAGTTTATAACACCTTTTTATACCATTTTTTATGCAAATAAATATATTCTATTCTATTCTAAATAAAAATAAAAGTTAAAAATAAACTAATAGGGAAAAAAAAAAAAACGTAAGACAAGCAGTTTTCCATTGAGACTTAATGGTTACTGCATTGTGAAACCGTAGGCGGTGTTACTACGACGACTATAACTACTATTTATATAGTACTAACAACATTTGTTATCATAGTCAAGATGAATAAAAACCAGCAAAAAACTTTAGGTACGCACAATCGAAAACTTGAAAATATTTTTTATAGACGGTATTTTTTTTCATTTATCTTTTTTTCCAAGTTACGCCATTGAGCAGTAATTGACTGAGTTATTAAAAACTTTGATCTTTCATTTTGGGTTCGTTGACTGCTGAAAATGAATTATTTTTATAAATTTTGATTAAATTAGACGTGTAATTATTTGGACTTCAATTTGATGTACTAAATTGAGTGGAAAACTTTCTTGGAAATAAATTGTGACTTTTGTAATTATTCGTATTTCTACAAATTACAAATCTTCTTCTTCGTCATCATCTAACACACATCTACAATTTGTATTTAAACAAGGAGCCTCACTTACTAAATAATAATTTGTTTAATGTTTAATGATAATTTATTTGTAGACTGATATAGTTACGTACAACACATTTGACAATATTTATTTTCCTTTGCCCGCGGTTTCAGCAGCGTACAGAAATAAAATGTAGCCTTTGTTACTTCTGGATAATTTAGCTTTGGTCAAAGTATTATTGAAATTAGTTTAGTAGTTTCAGAGTTTATCTACCACAGACAAATAAACAAATATTTTCTCTTTATAATATTAGAGTAGAGGAATAGATAGAATAGATGACAGCCATGCGTTTGACAAAATTATTATAAATAATTATTAACTAAATGGTACATTTATTTATTTATTTGGCTCTTCAACTATGAGTACACTGTACATGAAAAAATTAACACATTTCAAACTTAATCTAAGTGCCCCATTACTTACAGAAGAGCACCGCATGCCATAAATTAAGCGCAATTAATATTAATACAAAAGTTAGTTACATAAAACAACAAACTTACAGTGATGCAAATAAAGTGGACCATTTATTTTACATCATCGGAAAGTGCGTGAAATAAAAACATGCTAACGTTTACTAATGTTTTTTTTTTGTTATTGTCACCGCAGCTATTACGCAAGACAGTTTTAGTCTGTTCCATAGAATAGAATTGAATAAAATTTATTTGTATCAAACCAAAGAATATTTACCTAAGATAAAATGCGTACGGAGAAATTTAAGAACTTCAAAAATGAATACTAACCCGTTCATATAAGGTCCAAAATCTTTAATCAAAATCAGGGAGAAAATACCGGTCGAGCCCGGTCTTCTGAGATGGTATTACCGAGAGCCCGCTTTCCCTTTCCTGCATGTATGGACACCCTATAGAAAGAGACAAAAGGCTCCCCAATCATCGGACCGAATTTTAGTCAGCCGTCCGCTTTCCAGCTTGATATATAAGATCCTTGTATCAAACATACTGACTAGATTTTATTTCCAACTGGCAACTCCATCCGAAAGTCTCTCAAACATTAACTAATCTGTATCAACAAAAAACTGAATAAATAATTCCGATTAACATCCCATCCGATGCGCCGGCGCCGTGACCAAATATAACTGTAATTGGTTATGTGCATTTTACTCTCGATACGACTTGATGTATTGCTAAGTAAGACTAGTTGGTATTTATGCACTTTTTCCTTGTGAGTTGAGCAAAAGTGCTATTGGTTTTTCCGGTCGTAGTTGAGTTTTGAATTGTAGATACGTTTATGAAGCAGACATTGATTTAAGCTATAAAGTGAGCTGTTTGGAGTTTCTTTAGAGGTTACGATCCATAATGAGATTATCCAAAGAAGAACCAGACTGACCTACATAGCTTGTGAGATCAGCAAGCTGATGTGGTAGTGGGCTGGCCATGTCTCTCGAAGGACCGATGGCCGTTGATGCAGACGAGTCCTTGAGTGGAGACCACGAATCGGCCCCCAGCCAGGTAGACTGATAACTTGAAGAAGGTAGCTGATCAAGTTTTCTTCAGTCCTCTTCGAGTGTTGTGGCACAGCTTGGTAGAGGCCTATGTCCAGCAGTATGCTGTGATAGGCTGAGTTGATGAAAATGATGATGATTGTTTTGTTTATGGTTTTTTGCTCGTTACAGCATTTCTTAAAAAAATTACTTTTGACGCACGGATTTGGTCATTAGTTTAATATAATAAATACAATTCACTGTATAACAAATTAGGCATTACAATGTAGACTTGAAAACTTTAAACTTGTTCTACATATATTACTGAGTTTCACTCAACACCAAGATATCCTCTACAAACATAACAACACATAACACATAACATAAAATCACGCCTGTATTTCCCCGAAGGGGTAGGCAGAGGTGTATAGTACACCCAAATTTCGCCATTTATGTTATAGTCCCATGTAATAGGGGGCGAGCCTATTGCCATTGAACGGGCACAAAGCCAGACTCCGGGCTGCTACTGAGAATTTCCTAATGAAAAAACCCAATAACACTTTGCCCGTCCCGGGAATCGAACCCAGGACCCCACGCTCAGCAGTCGCGCTTGCAACCACTAGACCAACGAGGCAGTCACAAACAACAACTCAAACATATTATACCATAATGCAGATATATACATTTATAAAACACGACTGACTGGATTATCGCCTGTCTAGTTTATGCCTGCGGCTTCGCCACCATAAAATTTGGTTTAATACAGAAAGAGGTTACTATCGCACATCCTTTGGGAACTGTTTATCTTCTTGAGATAAAACGCAACTTATATGTTAATCCGGGTTATGGTCTATCAGTGTACCAAATTTCATCTAAATTCAATTATTTTATTATTTTTAACGCATTTACGCATGCGAAGCGAAATCTAAATATTTAAATTGTGAAAAGAAAAATCGCTCACGAGCAGGATTCGAACCTGTGACTCCTGGCTCAGTACGCCAGTGCTTTAGCCACTAAGCTACCGTGAACACTGCTCGTGGTATCGAAATTTTCCTTCATTATGGTACGTCTTTGGGTGACGTTCAGGTTCGAATCCTGCTCGTGAGCGATTTTTTCTTTTCACAATTTAAATCTTCATCTAAATCCGTTCAGCCGTTTCAGCGTGACTAAAGGACAAACAAACAAACATCAACTTTTGCATTTATAATATACACATTAGTAGGAATAGAAAGGCAACGCACCGCTGGAATAGCTCAAACCTCTGGGTCTAGAACCTAGAAATCTCTGTATTCTCACTCTGCTCTATTAAATATTTCCCTGAACTCAATATAATTGAGTTACGCCATTTAGCGGATTAGTCAGTGGTATTCAGTTAACAATTCCAGTTAATATTACTTCCAAACATCCAATGATTGTAGCAGATTAATTAACTTTAGGGTCGGTCTTTCAATAGTTAGTTAACTTTTATCTGAGGAATAAGTTTTCATTTTGACAGTTGTAGTATAGAAAGTTAGTTCACCATTATATTTTTATTTTTATTTTGTAATACTAATGACCAGCTTTGTATTGTACCAATAATTGGGAAGGAACTAACTCCTGAAACACAGGGATAACCTAATTTTGGAGTTAGGGACTTATTTAAATTGAAATGTGGAAGTCAATAAAGTCTGTGGAAGTATGTGGAAGAAAATCTGTCAAAACGTCACATTTATTCCTCAGTTAAAAGTTATCAGACTATTGAAAATCCGGCCCTTAATGTAAATAAATTCATTTTGTGATAGTATCGTGTTTTTAGTAGAAATTATCGTAATAACCAATTTTTTGTTTATTGTATGTTTTGTAATCAACCTAAAAGTACTTTTACAAAACAAATACCTAGAATCTCAATTCAATTACTTGAAGAATTCAACGAGCCATCATTTTAAAGGTTTCTTTAAAACGATTACAAAATGCAATGAAAAAAGTGATGTTAAAGAAAAAGCAATCCATGAATTTTCAAGTGCTTTACTTGATAGGGGTCAGCGGTTCAAGCGGTATGACACAACGTTTTTGTTTGCTTAAAATCAGTGACTTGCGTGAATTTTGACAGGTTTTTGGCAAAATTTTGTGTCCTTTAAACACATTATGAATATATTTTTTTATATTTCACTACTTTGAATCTCTGAAACGTTTCAAATCAGATATTGTTATGTTCTAAAATTGTGTTTTGATCAAAATTTTGGCACAGAAAATGTATTGTTAAAAATGTTTAAGCCAAAAAAATAGCTAAAATAATTACGACTTTCTTCAAAATATCACTTCAGTTCCTATTCACTTAAATCGACCGATTCACAAGACCTTAGTAATAAAACAACAAAAGTAAATTAAAAAAGTATTATTTTAATATATTCTAACCCTTCACTGAAGGTAATTAAATCAATGGTGGACAGCAATGAGGGGAACGGACTTGACGACATGACCGTGGTGGACGACTGAGCTGCTGGAGTGAGCGATGGCAGAGGGGGCAGTCTTCACGATGAGGGGGGCAGTGTGGACAACAGGGGCAGCGTGGACAGCATGGACAACGGGAGCAGCATGGACAGTGTGGACAACTGGCGCAGCGTGGACAGTGTGTACGATCGGTGCAGCATGGACGGTCTTAAGCACAACAGGAGAAGAAGCAATCACTGGAGTGTGCACGGTGTGGACGGCGTGTACAGGGGTGCCGTGGTTGACGACTTGACTGGACTGGGTGATGGTGGTCTTGGAACCAACGACGGGGATGGCGGTGTGGACCACGGGGGCGGAGTGGACGGCGACCACGGGCTGGTGTGCCACCAGGAGGCCGGGAGCGGCGGCGGCGCAAGCCAGGATAGCGGCGAAAGCAACCTGTTATAAGAAGAAAAATATTAATAAAATACACGAGAGATTTATGAAATATGAATAAAATAAAAGAGACTGAAAATCACAAGAAAATCGATAAAAAGTACATTTAATTTTAGTGTGAAAATAAAAATCACTATACTTGAATATTTAAATCTGAACGTTTAGAGCTAAATATTTGTACCGTAAACAAAAGGGCCGCATCTAGTTCAAATACTCAACGGAGACGCACCCCTCTTTCTTTGGACGGCATAATATTAGGCCACTGCAAAATTATTGAACCCAAATCCTTGAAAATTTTGACAAAATATTTATTAATTGGGATACCTATCTCAATACCCCTTAATATAAGACTATCTTTTTTAAACTTATAACTAAATTACAACAACCCTTAAAAACTTTAACACTTACAAAGGACTTCATGGTTAAGAAGGTAGATGTTTATTCAACTGAACTGCTGAGTTATCTAACGAAATGCTGGCCCAGCGTAGCTTATATACCGAGCTGCCGAAATTCGACAATGAGTACGCAATGAACTTGAGGCTGTATAAATTATAGAGCTTTGTGGAGGAGGTAGTGTTGAGAAGCGTAGTAAGCTCGTAAAAGGCGTTATAGTACGCAGCAAGAATGAAATTGTTTGGTGAAAAAAAAAGGTAAAAGATCTGTTTTAAAGTATGGTTTTTGAATTGGATAACTTATCTTGTGAGATGTAAGCTATTTGTAAAGATGCAAGCCATAAAGATCTTAGAAACATAACAAATTCGTTAAAGTAAAGAATACTTAAAGTAACCTTTAAAAATATCAGAATTTAGGAGGGAGCCTGATGTTCCTTAGTAGTAGTAGAGCTCCTTTGTGAAAGAGCTCGTCCGGGGAAGTACTACACCGTAAATACTTCTCCGCCAAAAAGTGATGCTTGCATTGCTGTGTTTCGGTCTGAAGGTTACGGGTTCCGGTGAAATTACTATCATTTACTATCCATCTTCATGTCTCAGTTTGGCGAACCGACTTGCGGTACCATTTAGGCAACAGCCTAGGTGGTATTGCAGTTGTTATGGGCAAAGGTAACCGCTTAGCATTAGGTGGGCCTTTAGCTCGTTTACACTATAAAAAAAATACCAACTGTATGTATTGGATCATTATCTGCCTTAATCTTAAAAACATTGTTGGGATTCAGGTTCGCTTTCAGACTAGGTATCAAAAATGTTGAAACACACATTGAAATAAAGTATCTGTGCACACTTTAAAATTACTTGACATGCCATATCCACTTTCACTCTCCAACATGTGGCCGCCATCGAACTCGTCGAGATTAATGAATGCATAAACACAAATATTGACACTGCAGTATTTAGGTTGATGCCAAGTTCATTCGTTTTCGAAGGACTTATGTAATAATGGACTACTTACTACTTGTGCACTTATTTTTGAAATTATTATTTATGGTTGTGGAGTACTTTCTGTATCGTTATGTCTTCATTAGGACAACTTATTTCAAAAAATTCTTCAATTGTATCGTTATAAATATTTTTTAGGTCTTTGACAGTAATTTACTATATCTCTATTTCGTTAGGTTATTGGGCATTCATCGATATAATATGCCACAGTATAAGCACCTATTTTTCGGGAAAGTTTTACTTGAGACATTATTAAATTAGGTTGGAATTTGAAAAATACATATGAATTCATATAAAATATTTATATTTATGATATTCTATATTATTATAAAGTTATCTTATGTATAACCGCTACTTAGATATTTTCTGTAATTGTATCCACTTAAATTGTAATTTAAGAAGTTAATACGTTTTTGACGGTTTAATCAGACTTTGTTTTTATCTAAGATACTCATATGTAAAACTCAGTGAAGTAGGAATGAGTGGCATCTTCAGTTTTTTTGGTTGTATTAGACATTATTTAAATAAGGTCCCATATGGACTAATCACTGCAGGATCGCACACCAACTGTTGTCAAAAAAAATTGATGACAAGACTTTTTTATAAATTTTTCTTGGTCAGATTGTATGACATTGTCAGAAGTTTTTCTGCGATAAACCTATGATATTCTTATAGATTGGACGTGTTTCATACATACTTTTAACATTCTGACCTATAATTACTAAACTTTCCTTTCACGTAAATAATTTACTTTTCCTATATAAGGACAAATAACGTCATAAAAACTTAATGAGCGCATATAACTCAGGCATAGAAAATGTCTGCAGTACATACATAGGCTCTAAGCCCTAGGTTTACGATATAAGGGGAATAAACCTCCATAAACCTTTACGATGCTGACAAAGTGGTTGCTAGGTAACCGCCTACTTTCAAGCTGTTTTTTGTGGGTACTAGGAGAGCAGATATTCTAAACAGTTTAATGTAAAGAGCACCAAAATTATAAAGTTCATATTATTATATTACTTTCACATTAAAATTATAATGGGTGATTTTGAGGGTGATTTCTTCAGAACCATCTAGATTTTGTAAGAGGAACAAAATTATATCAATGAATAGGTAGATTCTGTTGACCACCTTTTTTTTGGAAAACTTTTGATTTTGGATACGTCTCAAACATAAATCAGTATTGTCAAATTAATAACTAATTAGTAACTTTTAAAATAAATAAATAAAATAATAAATAATCAGTTTATTTTCTCTTCACAATAGTTTTTAAAGTACTAGGTTTAGCTAATGTGGCAAAATTATAAAAACCATCCAAATTAACAGGTTAATTGAAAAAAAAACTGTTTAAATATAGACATTCTATGTTTTTGTACCGTTTTAGTCATAGTTAGCATAGTATATTAGTAATAGATAATTTTATTTGTATTCTTTTTCCCCTTTGATGTTCTCCATGTTCTTGTCGGCAGTACTTTGTTCACAGATTATTTTTGTTTTACTCTATTTTTATACGTGGAGACTTGTAATTGGCTGTCAGTCTAGCACATTGTTCTTATTCTGTTTTCTTTAGCTATAAGTCTTCCATAGAAATTAAATAAATAAATATTAAGGTTGACTATAAATGGGACTCGAAGCAACTGATCATCATTATTCTTAATCAAATCATACTTTAAAATTAAAGACTTTTAAATGCGAAATATATTTTAATTGCACGCTAATAAACGACGTGAAGTTATGCCATCAATTCGCTCTGTCATTGAGGTGTTTTCCAAATTATACAATTCCAATTAATAACTTTTTTAAGGTGTTAAAACTTAAGTAGTCGTTTAATTACAGTCAAAATGTCACTGGTTTAAGTTATAACTCTTCAACTGGAATTAAATGACTGAAAAGAAAGATGGAATGGGACCACCTTGCAAAATTGGACAGTAGATTGTGAATAGTACGTACGTACGTGGGAATTTTAATGTCAAAATGTGTTGATTATTAAAAATAAAGATAAAAAAACCGGCCAAGAGCATGTCGGGCCATGCTCAGTATTATAGGGTTCCTTAAGTAGGTGTTATTGCAAAAAAATCAAATCGAATATTAATCATGGCTATTTCAGTTTTTGCAATAGACGGCAGCATTGGCAACTCAGAGAGTGTTGTCAGTAGCCGCTAGATGGTGCTGTGTAGCGCCAAATTTAAGAAGTGTGTCATGTCAACATAACACTAAGTTTCTTCTTGTGATTTTTTAAATAGAAAGTAACTAAAGGAGCATTCTTTGCTACAATCATTTTTCTCTAAGGTCAATGACCTTTGAACTAGGACGTCTTAAGTATTTTTCAGTTTTCTCGCTATAACTCGAAAGTTTATAATCACATTATACTCAAAATAATTTTAAAAGAGAGTTTTTATAAAGGTCTATCAACCTGGAAGATTACAAGTTTCTACGTTGCACAGTTTAGAAATGACAGGGGGGACACATTGTAAGCCACTTTGGTGGGCTGTATTTCGCAGATGGTACACCCGATAAAAAAGTGATGTATGAAACATTACCTTCATTTTAGTAGACCTATTCAATGTTACCCCACAAGAGGGGGAGCAGCGAAAAAAAAACTTTCATCTCCATTTCACATGTATGGACGCCACCCCTTAAGTACGTAATAACGATTTTTTTATTCTTTTAAAATTGAGATCTATATGTAGACTATTTTTTACTAAAAATTCATTTACTTATGTTTATAACTGTACAAGTTATTAAGCTGTAAAGGATTAGGACAGACGGAAAGACGGACGGACATGACGAAACTATAAGGGTTCCTTGTAGGAACTACGGAACCCTAAAAACTGATGGTTAAGAATTTGAATAAAATGAGAAGGAAAGTGACATAAACAAAAACAAATCTCGATTGCGACCGATGTTGATGATTATGCAATAATAAGTGTTGTTTAATTTGAACTATTTTCATCACGGGACAAACCTACTTCTCAAACCTATTAGTAAATCTTTGTTTTGGTTTTGTTCAACAATTTACAAAGTCCAAGGAAAATTTTACAAGTATTTCAATTTGCTCATATATCCATTTGTTTTTGTAAAGCATGTTTAGAGATACTTTTCAAAGCTGTATTTACTTTGTTTTGTATGGATTAACTAACGAAAAGACCAACACACATGAAGATGCTCCTAGTGATATGTCTAGTAAATCAACTTCGTTTCGTCTAGACTGGAGCTTGTTAAATTAATGGGGCGTCTAATTTTTAGTTCCTTTGTTTAGATTCGGGTTATTTATTGCCATTCTTCTCAATTAAACTTTACGGATTGTTATTTAGTACCTAAGTAGCTGGAAGTTGTTTGATATAAGTTTAAAACAAGTTATAGCGAAGATAAATAAATATAAATATTTTTGGAACATTTTACACAGCACCATCTAGTCCCAAACTAAGCAGAGCTTGTAATATGGGTACTAGACAATGGATATAATACTTTTTTTTTGTAAATAAATACTTATAATACATAAGAAACACCCAGACCAACACAAAAACTTATGCTCATCACACAAATATTTGTGTTATATGGGAATCGAACCCACGACCTCGTGATCAGCAGTCCGATACTCGTACCACCAGACCACAGACGTCGTCAAAGACAAAGTTTCTGTTTCATATTTTTGTAGTACCTAAGCTTTGACTTTGAAACTTCAAAGAAAGAAAAAGAAAAGAATGAAAAATATTTATTTGACACAACTGAGACACATACAAAAAAAATATATACATGAACAAGAAATAGATATAGTGAAGAAGTAACAAAGCGAGGAAAAAAGTCACTGACAGTCATGCGCCATGTGTGTCTCAAAATTGTGACAAATGGGTGTCCAGCTCAGCATATAATCAGGTATAATCCGGTAACATTATTTATACCTATAAAACAAAACCTGAAATTTCGCCGCTTTTCTTAAAAACAGATGGTCTCTGTACAAGAAATTAATTTTACTTTAGCCTATAAGAACACTACAAATTATTGGCACTCAAACGGGCCATAACTTAGTTAAATAGGCCATTAAGAGGCCAGTAAGCCGGAATGCAATTTCAAGATTGAATCATGGACGTCGAAAAACCCATGAGAAAAAAAAACTTATTCAAGGTTATTTCAAGAAGACACAGAATATATTTCATGCGGTGATTTAGACAGTATAACTAATCTTCTTGACAATAAAACAATACAACAATAAAAAAATACTTGTACATAATTCAATTATTATTCATTCCTCTACACAACCAGATTCTTTCTCACGTGCTTCGGTTACAACTCCCTTGAGGTAAGGAGAACCTGTGATCAGCTTACAAGAACTTAATCATCACCAGTCCATTGATGCAACATATCTGCAGAATGATCTGGAACTCTATTCTTTGCCCTGGACAACTGTCACCGCAGCAGGCAGCAACAACGTTTTGCTCTGTCCTCATATCGTACTGTAGCGCTAGCTTTATTGTCAATACCTACCTTGTTTTCTTGCCGTACTCAACGAACTCTTGGATTATTACCCGAGTTATGAATGTTATCCCCTCTGTGCTGTCGTTCGAAATGTCATAGCCGTCAACTGACACACTTGACCTTGTGCGTGGCCACGCCCGTTTCTATTTACTTGCGTTTAAAAACTATATTTAACGCTATTTTACTATGAAACCTTAACGTATTCGGTATAATCTTTATAATATTTCCTATCAGTTTCTATAACTTTAATGTAATTTGGCAAAAAAATTAAAATGAAAATTCAAAGAGAAAAACTGCAAAAATAAAAGCAACTTCCACAATTTTCCGCCGTTAGGCAGCAAGCAGCATTGATCCGCGGTGATCTGTTTGCAGATGCCTGGAAGAAGAGAAGCATGGTGAGAGATTTTTTTGGGAGGTGACTCAAATTCACTATGTATCTTATCTTCTCTTTCATTATTATAATTGGTTCAAGGCCAGTGTAACAAAAATAAATGTAATGGTGTATAAGGAAGATTAAGATTCGCAGTAAACGTTTACAAGCATATAACTAATTGAACTCGCCTAACCCGTCCTGTCCGTGAAATACTTGATTCAACTTCACTGTCTTTTATGGCTTACTCAAGGTTGAACTAACGTCAAATTACAAATGCATATTCAATAATTACTTTTACTGACAGCTGATACATATGAATATTAAGAAGTATAGTTTTTTGTCAGTGTCTTTCAAGGGAGTTCGATAAACCAAGGTTGTTTGAACTTTTTTAGTTATTAATAATAATTTGAGGTCAAAATGGCAATTTTCGTTTTTAGTGTCAATGATGCGCAAAATTAATTGCTTAAAAATGCATATGCATGTATGTTTCTGCCGATTAATGGTCTGATTTTGAAAATTTCACCTGTCACCATCAATTCTCAACTGACTGATGTGAAATTAGTTACGAATTCATGGTATCGTTTTTAAATTATCCACCTAAGTCTAGAAGACTAGCATTCAAAATATTCAGCCTCATTGTGGATCAAACCCATCAAGGTTGTATCAACAACCCATACATGTTGGTAGAATCAAAATTAACAAATGACTTACAACCTTTTTAGAACGACTACTTAGTTACATCTCTTTTATATAAGTATAGGTACCGTTGGATAGTAATTTGTTAGTCGTTGGCACACAGCCAATTTGAAGAGGGGACCTAACATAACTTGCCGTATTTTATTTGATGTTTATGTTTATTTGTTAACTCCTAAAACTAAGTTTTTGCACGAAAACGAAAAAATATGCTGTACCTATTGCTCCATGCGTGCATATTTCACCAGCATCCCACTAACCTCATAAGTTAAGAGGGGCGATATCATCTTGAACATAATTATTTCGTGATAACCCAAAATGCCCATTCAGTTATGAAATTTTCAATTATGGCGCGTATATTCGTGACTTTAGAGTCTAAAGTTTAGACAGATTACAATAAAATACATTCATACATAGCACATAGCATACCACTTGGGTTTGTAATTTCTAGTCGTAGTTAGAAGAAAGCCGTCGAACACCCTCGGGAAGCCCTATATTATGTAACAAGATTCATAATTAACGTTTTGAAATTGCATGTAATTGCTTATTCGAAATAAAAACTTTTGTCATTGACTTTGACTTTGAAACACTAGCAACAGTAGCTCATGATGTGATGATAAGATCTATAGTATAAGAAAGAAAGCTTTGACTTTAAGAATCCCCAGAAAACTTAGTAGTATAGGGTATATCTGTATATATCAGGGCAGTAACAATAGTGATCTCATCAAAAATCCAAGTGCTCTGGACTAAGCCAATGATTTGGAAAACAAATTGTTAAACCAAAATTCTGCCTTCATCAGAGAGATTACGAAACTTTTAAGTGTGTCGCGATTAATCGCGTCTTTAGACAGACTACAGAAAATTAATCACCGTGTAATTGATGCGATGTAGCCGATAGTACTACAAAATTAAGAGTTACAGAAGTACCATCCATGCAACGCAGTAAATAGCTCGTATAATTTCGATGCGACATTACTTTTGATCAAAAATTAAATTTTTGGTAGTAACAAATAGGTTTTAGATCTTCTAAACAATAGAAGATAGGTTTTTTTGGTGGTCTTGTTTTTTTCACTTAAACAACGCTACATTTTAGTGTTGCGTTGCGTGCACATACTGAGATTTTGCCTTTTTTGGCTTCTACAGGCATGTTATATTTTAGTTTTTTATGCTTTTGTTCTTGTCTGTTCGTTACAGACTTAAATAAATTATTTCTTTCACTCTAAAGTGAATTAAATCTCCAACTGCAGTTAGTTAACATTGAATCTGTTGTGTTTGCCCACATAATATTGATATTCATTAACTATTACGAATTGGTCTTCTGTATCTTTGTCATTTGATGTTGCGTGCGCTTGCGCTGCTGTTTCGTAACAGTTCTTTGAATGTCAAGTTCATGCACGTTTGAATAATATTTTTTACAACATTTGATGAATTATTGTTTTAATTTCAAGGACTTTAATGTATCTATACGTTTTGTAGCTTTTGTTTGGTATTTTAATACACTTATTTCCACTTTTTATACTAGCATAGAATGTAATTACCTATGCTTGGTGAATGTTATTAACTTTGCGTCAGTTTTCAATTACTCTTTAATTTGTCATTATTTTTTGTTTTAATATGCTTACTAAATTCGCATTCACTTATAGATATTGCTTAAAATAGGTCGCAACTTACTACATTGTCACCATTACGCCATATTTTTAGTAGCAAAGCAACAAAATAAAATGATAAATGAAAATGTAATTTATATACTTAATGTGACTTATAATAATTACTATTATCAATAAATAACTATGAACTATGAACTATGAACAATTTAAAAATTATGGTCTATCCGACATAATCTTACAACTTTTGGACATTATTAACTTTTACTGTTAGCCTGTAACATTCCAGTTCTGGGAAAATGCCTTTTCCCTTGACTTCCATATGTCGCGGTTTTGGAAACCATATAATTTTATTTGCTTATTTAGTTCCCTCCCAATGCTACTTGAGTTTCGCAATTTTTCGGGCTATGTCGGTTACATTCGTTCTCGTGCATTTGCTCTAGGAGATTTCTCCTCATTTCTGATTCGTTCACGCAGGGACACTCCAAGCATAGCTCTCTCCATTGCCCTTTGGGTGACTTTAAGGTATCGTATCAGACCCACTGTGAGCAACCACGTTTCAGTTCCGCAACTATTTACTGGCAACACACACTGGTCAAAGATTTTTGTCTTGAGACACATTGCTCATTGCTCGCAGAACGGATGGCCGATGGGGTTGAAAAATTCTGGAGTGGCGACCGCGTACTGGAAGATGCAGCGTGTTTACGCCCCCCACAAGGTGGTCCGATGACCAGGTGAAGGTCGCGGGAATCCCTTGGATGCGGGAAGCGCAGGACTGATCATTGTGGCGATGCTTATAGGAGGCCTATGTCCAGCAGTGATGATGAGGATTTTGTTACTTAACAATGACAACAATAGTAATAAAATTATAAATAAAATATTAAATTTTCCTATTTCCACCTTCAGTTATATAATTATCAAGTTTTTTCTTCATTGTTTTTGTCAAAGTCAAATTGATAAATGCACTTGCTAACTCCAGCATAGGTTGCATTTTATTTCAAAGATTAAGGTTGCCTTTGATAATCATCTACATAATCAACCTTCCTATAATCCAATCAAATAAATATATTTCGGAACTTGATGAAGAAAATAAAAAACTCTAATATTGTCTTTCTTTCACTCAAGATCAAGATAACAGCGTACATTAACGCTACTATAATAATTTAATTTCCCCCCCACTCATTACTTCTTACGAGCTTGTCAACGGTTCTTATCAGATCAACATTTCTAACTGTTCCGCCAAAGCTTTGCAACATAACTTTGGTAAGATCAGACAATAATTTGATACTATTTTGTAATAATGGCATGCGATCGGACAATTAGTCTGTGGACCAAGGACTTCGTTAGGTAACTATAATGATTGTTGCATCAAAATTGCAATGCGTTATTTTAGATGATTAATTAATAAAAGGAAATGATGTAGAAGATTTGGATTGATTATGATAGTTACAGGTTAAAAATGTTAAACATCGATATTAGTTTTATCTAATCGATCGATTGACAGATCACTACAACGATTGATTGATGGATATTTCATTTAGAGAAACAGAAGTCGCTGGATCAACTTTCTTGCCTTCTTACTATTCATATTCTTTTTTGGATCAATCTTTATTCTTTATAATGTTACGTAATTGCAGCTATTACCTACAATCTTTATCCATACAATAGAAAAAGAAGCCATCACTACAATAATTTTCTTTGTCTTTTTTATCTAGGTACATAAAACTTCCTTAGGATATAAATCATCCGTCTTCAAATTCAATGCTCCCTCAAAACGTAGAAACTCCCCATCAACACTTAACTCCTGTCATAACAGACAAAGAATGACTCGTGAACTTTTAACACTCCCCGAAATTCTTGAGCTTTTAAACTGATTGCTAGAGTTCAACGAACTTCTTCATTAATAGATGCTAATTCGTTTTAATCACTTAACGTATCACATTATGCTTCTGTTACATTGTCATGAATTATTTGTAAATAAACTGGAGCAAAATCTATTTAGATGTTTTCCTTACGTTTATTCTGATTTGCATGAAAAGTTTTGGGACATAAATTATAGCGGTTAACGACACGAATACATAGGTAATTAAGTTAGTTTTCTCTTGTTTGTTTGTTAAGCAAAATTAGTGGAGCAATAAAATTGGCATGGTCTAATAATTTTATTATTTATCACTCTGTGCTATAGTTAGACTTACAACAGTAAAAACTTTAATTCCTTTCTCCCTATTTTTGTAACATTCCGGATCTATTACGAAGTTACACTTCAAAAGTTTTACGGTTATCTTCTTCTTCTATTGTGTCAACATGAGCTACATAATGGTAATACCCCATGCCGTGGCCAAAAAATTAGTGCCAGCACAGATAATATAATACTATGTGCCAGTCAGCAGGTTGGAAGCGGGGCTGACTGCCCAGGGTGTGCCGGACGATCAATTAAATATCGTCACTCGCGGAGAATTTTTTAATTCATCCCAATGTAATGTAATGTTTGCGCTTAATAACTAACCGGCGACTAGATTCTTCATTTACACTAGGGCAAGGGTTCTGTTCCTCAATTCAGAACATTTTCAATAAATAGTTGTCGACCGATTCGGTTTGCTATCTCGTTTTGTCTACTATTCACGTAACGAGAGAAAAAGAGATAACCAACCGAATCGTTCGACTACTGGTTATCGTGTGGTTCAGAATCCGGGAGCTGGTTCGATACAAAAGTTATAATTTAACCAACGCTCTTTACTGCTATTCTTTACGAATAAATAAGTTTTGGTAGTCAATTTCATCAGTTTTGTTACGTCCCTTTTCATTACTACCAACTTTGAATTACCCAGCCATAGTTAACAAACAGCTCGAGAAATTTTCATCTACACTCTTTATCTCAGTTTTTCATAATAGATTCATAGTTTTGTAGCTTCAGCTTGGGTTATTCTTATGAAAAATGTAGGTTGTTTTAGAAGGTGCTTGGAGTCAAGAATAATGTTTTGTAAAAAGGGCTTAAAAATATAGTGTACTGAGTTAATCTTCTACTTACTCAGTAATTATGATAACGGGTTAATGTAAGTGAATATACATGTAAACTAAGGAATATTATGTCGTTGACTTTAATATTCCAAAACTTACTTATTAGCTTTTCAAACTCGTTTTTAACTTGGCAAGTTTTGGTTAAAAGTTTCATAGACTTTTTGTTTATAAGTTTCGTAATGTTATCGTAGCATTATTATGGATTTGTGGGTAAATGACCTATCAATGTATTTTTGAATTATGTAATATTCTTATAGTTTGAAAATTATTTTAAGTTATATCTTCTATAAATACTTATGAGAAGTAAGTAACTTTGTAAGGGTGTAATGCTTTACAGACTTTTTTTAATAAATAAAAATAATGGTCAATTATTATAAGAGTACATACAGAAGTTGTATAGCTATTCAGTAACGAAAATCCACATTCAGAAAATTCATAATATTTATTTAAATAAAACCAACAAAACAATCAATGATGAACAGCAACCAACGGCACAGTTTCATGAACAGTAGAACTGTGATGAGAAACAGCAGAATCACCAGTTTTCAGGGTCACGAGCGGCGAAGAGTGGTACACCACTGGAGTATGTGCCACAGATACTACAGGCGCATGAACTAGAGTAGTTCCTCCATGGTTGACAACCTGGTTACTCTTGGTAATGGTAGTCTTCGGGATGTGGTACACTTCATGGACAGGCATAACGCTAATAGAGTGGATGGGATGGACAGGTTGAAGGTAAGTACCTCCATGGTTGACCACTTGGTTAGCCGCCGTGAAGGTAGTCTTGCCGTGGACGACAGGAATGGAATGGATGGCGGAGACCGGGTGGAGCACGTGGGTGCTACCGTGATCGACGACCTGGCTGCTTTGGGTGTATGTAGACTTGGAGGTCAGGGGGACGGTGTGGTAGACATGAGCCTGCTCCGCCAAGAGGTAGGCTGGAGCTGTAGCCCCACAAGCTAGGATGGCGCTGATGATGATCTGAAAAAAATAAAAAATTGTAAGATTTCTAAAATGTAGAAGCAGAAATAGTACGCCACAATTTTGCGATTCTTTAGAACTTTTATCATGTTTTATTTTATTGTTTTGTCACCCAAAGACGGATACAAAAGCCACGAGCAGAGTTCATGGTGGCTTAGTGGATAAATCACTGGTGTACAGAACCAGGAGTCGCAGGTTCGAATCCTGCTCGTGAGCGAATTTTTCTTCCCATAATTATTATTTACATCTTTAGTTTTATTATGGTTAGTAGAGAGGTCCATAGTGTAAAATTAACCATAGGAAATTATTATCCTATTCGGATACCAAGTCACTGAATAGACAATTATCACATCTCACAAAAAAGAAATGAAATACTAAAGTCGATATTTTATCACCGAGTCCCAAAACTCTTTTATCCTTGCCATATTAAAAACCGAAAGCTGCCGTTAACAGCAACAATTTATCAATCCCAAATTCTCTCTCAAACTTACAATACTTTGCATTGTCGAAGTTTCACTTGCAACTGATGATAGTCCCGAACAGAACCACCCTTTTATACTGAACACGTATAATTATTGATTGGCCCAGATTGCGACAATTATACGTACTCGTATTTTTTGGTCTTATTTCACGAATAAAAAGGAGGGATGTTGCGACAGCGCATGCTGTGCGTTCAGATCTGTCAGTTTGTGATTAGCGAATTAATTAGCATGGTTGTGATTTGAAGACATGCTGTTAACGGTCCATTAAGCAGTAGATATATTAGTTAGATAAGCATGTATGGTGACTTGGTTGGGTCATGTCATACGCAAGGCCTACGATACATAATAGTTGCAGAACTTATTGAAGTTACAAAAAATATTTATTTATAATTAATCCTCCTTACAACTATTTTTACCGGGCCCTATTTCACGTAATTTCATGACGCGCCGATCAAGTTGCAGTGACGCCGCAGTTCGTTTCTGACAGCGATTGACGTAGACAAGACAATACGAAAAGCATTGTTTTGATCGAAACTTAACTGCAACTGCACTGCTTTTGTTACGTGAATTATCCTCCAGGTCTTAAACTTAATGCGATAGCGTGGCTATCAACTATACTAAGATAGTTCTTTAAAACAACCATAGAAATTAGGTCGTCTATAAGAAAATTTTAACATTGATAGCTTAATCTTTCTCCCCGATCGATCAGTAACCTTAATAATTAGTATCACATTAGTTATGAACTGAAAAGATTTTCATAATTGGAATGTGTTTTACGACGATAATAATTGACGCCATGGAACCGTTTTTATACTAACTTGTGAGTCATTTGGAATTATTTTCAGTAATATGATTTTTTTCATAACATATTAGGTGTTTATGTACATTTTTAATGCGTTGCACTAATGGATATATTTATTCATATATCAAGCTTTTTAGTAAGCTTTTAAAGTGGACATTAAGTGAGATGAATGCGAGCTGAGTTAATCATAGTTAATTCACGGTTTAAAAGCTTTGAATATTAGACTTTTATTGATGTAGGTATAAATAAAGTTCCACGCTGTATTTAAGGTAATTTAATTATTTTGTTCCACAATTTAAAATCGATAATAAAGTGACCGAAGGTTACACGTTTGATATCCGTATTGTGACAATATAGTAGTCCTACCAATGTTTAATAATGTTTATGGCACTCTCAAAGCGATGGAGCTATAAAACTGGGAAGTTAATTTAAATTTTATAAAACTTCCTGTGTTAGCCTATTTTTTAAACAAAGGTTTTCTCATCACAAACTTAGCTATTGAACAAATAATAAATAAGTCTATACTAACTACAATCATTTGCATTGTCTACCGATTCAGATACCTACTTAATCCATAATGTCTCACGAACTCCGCAAACGTCCATTTGTATATCCTCCAAAACCGCAAAAGATCAGTGTTCCAAAGTGCTATCGTCAGGTGAAAGATATACCCTCGTCAAAGAGTGGTCGATCCCGAGAGGATTAGTGACACTTCATCATAAAGGGAAAGGGATACGGCTAACAATATTTAGTTATTGAAATCGATCTACGCTTCTCTCCATAATCTAGTTGCTATGGTCGACCATAGACTATACACTAATATGGAAATAGTCGACGGTCTTTGAAAGTATAAAAAAATCTCATCATAACCTTGGATGAATAAAAAAAGGTGGACGGAATCTCGTTAAACAAAAAGTGAAGCATCCATTGTAAGACGGCTCGCTTAATAGTACGGGCTGGCACGCACACATTTACACCCATAGTGTTAGAATGCCTATGTTATTCAATTTGTTTTGAATTATTTTATGATTTAATTTAACGTTTTTGTGCTGTATTAATTTGTTTTATATTAATTTCTATTTCCAATAATATCAGAGTCAAATTAATTATTTCCAAATGTTATAATGAATAATAATGATATTTATTTGTTTTTGATACTTACTTAATTTTTATAATACCTTTCCAACATTTTTATTTAAAAAGGAATATTCTTAAAAATGAATTAAGGAACGTGTATTGACTTGATTTTGCTGATCTATAAAAGATCTGTGGTTTTGATTAGTGGGGGCATTCAGATTGTTGCAACGGTCAGTGTTGATGTAACCTTTGTAGTATTTTCTGTGAATTGTAGAAATCCTTGATTTCCAATAGTTGTGAATTGAGTTTAAATTGTTATATATTAATGCCATGTGTTAAAGTGACTAACATGAAAAATACAGAGTTCTCTCGTGGTGGAAAGTGAATATGACTTTTATTTACCTTCTGTATAACTGTTTTGCCACCGATATGCACACATTAGTTTATTGTAAAAAGTGTTGACTAACAATAGTAAGACAAATAGTCGCGATGACGCAACAAATCTCGTGTGACGGTAGTCATTGTCGTAGTGTCACAAATAAAATAACAATATATATCTGGTGTGACAAAATTATGTCGAAATTATAGTGGGTTTATCACCAACCCGCCTGCTAAGCGTGGCGATTATAGCATATCCCCAAACTGCTTGGGAGAGGCCTATGTCCAGCAGTGGACGTATTTCGGCTGAAATGATGATGATAGTGAGTTTAGAAAAAAAACGAAGTACTTCAATCTTTTCTTAGTGAGACAAAGACAAAGATAAAGACATTTTTTGCTCAAACTGTGTACGTAAATGTAGGTATTTATCAAAGTTTGGTATCAACAGCCTACCCAATCGGGTGTAGCAATAGTAGGTATAAACTATGAAGTCTGACACTACAATAACATATTTAAATATTTAGTTATACCAAAATATTCATTTATAGTATATAATACTTTTTGAATTAACCATTCCGTCCGCAATTGTTTTATTCATCCGAGATCATAACATTGTCCGCCTGTTACCGTCCCACTGCTGGGCACGGGCATCTTCTCAAAATATAAACGATCCAGGCCTTAGTCTAGCAAGCTATAAGGTTTTAAATTTTCGTAATTATATTATGATCAACGGAACTAACTAATCAGACAAATATCGAAACAAGTTAAAAAAAAGCTTTAAAATTTTTGTTCAAGTTTCATTTTCACTCGAACTCGAACTGGGTTGTGTATTTGAGTGTCACTCTCTCCTTAAATTATAAATTCCAGCCAGAGTTGAAAACAGCTTTTTTTGGGGTCCCATCGACAAAATACAGTTATCTTTGACAATGCTATATAAAAGAAAAAACCTAATGTGTTAAAACGCGGAGGAAACTGTACCACCCTCCCCAGATGGAGGACGGTATCCATGTGGATTTCCACTTGAAAACAAAAAAGGGTGATATACCACTGGTCAAATTTATTTGTCCAATGTGACTTGATCAAAGAAATTTGATGATTTGATTTGATTTGACGACGTCTGTGGTCTAGTGGTTCGAGTGTCGTACTGCTGATCACGAGGTCGTGGGTTCGATTCCCACAGGACACAAATATTTGTGTGATGAACATAAGTGTTTGTGTTGATCTGGGTGTTTCTTATTAAGTATTATAAGTACGAATTTACAAAAAAATAAAAAAATATACAAGTATTATATCCATTGTCTAGTACCCATAGTACAAGCTCTGCTTAGTTTGGGACTAGATGGTGTTGTGTAAAAAATGTCCCAAATGTATTTATTATTTATTATTATTCCTTTATTCATTTATATACATATTATTTACATTTTTAAATATTTCTATAAAAATATATAAAAAAAAACATTTAAAAATATAAAAAATAGTAGCCCACCGGAATCGGGAAAAGGGTCCAAACTACCGGTGGTCAGGGCCTCAGAGAGAGGAACTTCCTGACGATACGCGCCGTATCCAGGAGTACCGCTTTCTGTATCAAGCCCTTGACCCAGCTGCCCAACGCGAGCCTCCTAAGATGTAGATTATTATTATTTTTATTATTGTTCCCTTTATCAACTTGATCAAACTTATAATTTACATTTTTAAATATTTCTACAAAACAAAAATAATACATTTAAAAATATTAAAAAATAGTTTATTATTTATTATTATCATTTTTTTTTATTATTGTTTTTTTTTTATTAAGATCTTCTGTACCAAAATCACACCAATAAAAATTCTATTCTCTTCTATTCTATTCATCAAATGTTGTATGTATTTTATCACGGATCATCAAATAAATTTGATTGGACAAAGAGATTGGACAAGAAATTTGACGCGTCGTGGCAAACCACCCGTAGTAATTTACAACTAGGAGTACCAGGAAGACATGAACAGTGACTGATTGCCGTTGCGATACAAAGCAAACATCTATATCTATTAAATACTGGCTGACTTATCTACAGTGACGTCACAGCAACCATTTTCGTCATTTGACAAGAGACAACACGTAGGAAATGGGGCTATATGGACCAATATCCGATTTTGACAAATAGCCTTTGGCGATAGATCTGTTCTGTGTCTAGACTGTATCCTAAGTACTGAGAAGAATAATGTTTACTTTTGTATTTTTGTTAAAGATTCTATTTTCTTTTTACAATATTTTTAGTTCGTGAAGTTCAAAATAACTGATGTTTAATCTGTAATAAATATACGCAATATCTTCTCGTCCAAAATACCGCAGTGTCTCAAGACGAAAGTCTTTGACCAGTGTGTGTTGCCAGTAATTACTTACGGTACTGAAACGTGGTCGCTCACAATGGGCCTGATAAGAAGGCTCAAAGTCACTCAAAGGGCAATGGAGAGGGCTATGCTTGGGGGAGGCCTATGTCCAGCAGTGGACGTCTTTCGGCCGAAATGATGATGATGAATCTGTAAACATCCGTTTAATGGTTCAAAATGTTTTACTTAAACGTTGTTTTGATTATAACCGTTGGCTGTTTCGTTGGTGAGCTAGTAAGAATTTTCATAATCCTCTACTGTTTACCACCAGGTACTAACATGAGAAGGCTTCAGGCCGGGCACGTACCAAGTCCAACTATGTTTATTGCACAACTATGTGGGCTTCTAATCTACCGTTGATCTAAATAATCAGTAAAACTAGCAAAGAAATTAGTACTATTGCTTCACCATTTTCCTTCAGGTTAAAAATAATATAAAACAAACACGCAAAAATTTTAATGGCTTTTTCCCGAAAAGGAGTAATTGCACTCATTATTATAAACAACTTTTACTATGGGACCAATCCTGAAATAGCGAAAAAAACCCTACATAAAGTGTAGGTTAATTTTGATGCAGCAGTGTTCACGGTAGTTTAGTGGCTAAAGTACTGGCGTACTGAGCCAGGAGTGGCAGGTTCGAATCCTGTTCGTGAGCGATTTTTTCTTTCCACAATTTAAATCGTTAGATTTCGCTTCGCATGCGTAAAAAATGCGTTCAAAAATAATATATAATTGATCCCTACATTTTATCGATTTAATTAAACACAAATGTAGGGACCAGCTGATTTTTTTCGCGATTTCAGGGTTGGTCCCATAGTAAAAGCTGTCTATAATAATGAGTACAGTAACCCATTTTCAGTAAAAAAAGCTATTAAAATTTCAGCATGTATACACTGAAACCAAAAAGAATTAAAAAATACTAGCAGCCCGTCCCGGCTTCGCACGGGTGGACATGAAAATATAGCCTATGTTACTCAGGGTGAATGTAGCTTTCTAATGGTTTTTTTTTTTTAAATCGGCACAGTAGTTTTTGAGTTTATTCATTACAAACATATACACAAAAATACAAATGTTTCCTCTTTATAATATTATAGTATAGAAGTGTAGATAAATGAGGTAACACTACAGTTTGTAAAGACAGTTTGCAAAACGTCCAATCAGATGTAGCAGATAAAGACAGACCTTTATAAGGAAATCGTTGCAACAATGGTTCTATGGGTCGTTGGCCTTCACCTGATTGCAGCGTAATCAAGAAATAAATAGATTGAAGATATTGTTATTAAATAGTTTATTGTTTATGCAATGCTTTGTAGGGCCATAGGGTCGTAGGGCGTACCTTCCTGATTAAATCAATTGTATTCAATTGCATAATTTATTGTAGTCGAAAAATAACAAAGGTACAGTCGACCTCACAATGGTAATAGTTTGACCTTGACAGCGTTTTTATTTTGTAAGCAGTAAGGGTGGTTTTTGTAACTCAAGTGTTACCACTGACGTGAGGTTGGCTGTATTATGGTTCAGTCACAGAATATCTAATAGTACTAACGTACGTTCGGCCTCTCGCCACCCCCCCCCCCCCCCCACCAATTCAAGATTCCTCGACCGCGCCCCGCACGCGCCCGCAGTTTGACGGCACTTGGACTGCATGATTGTAATGGTCGTCAATCGCCAGTCGCTATACAAGCACGCCATGTCTGAGAAGCGCTTTGAACCTAGTCGGTACTACGATCTGCGAACATCCCTAACTTCACGTGTGTGTGCGTTCGTATACAGATGTAATATTGTGTATGTAGGTGGTGCTAGCATTAATATTGTATCGAGCAGTATTGAAAAGAAAAAGAAAAAAAATAAAGAAAATATTTATTTCAGTCTCGGTACAGGCGAGAGAAAAAAAACTAAAAATAACATATTAACAAAAAAACTTAGAATTGAGATGCCTGTATGAGACTAAAAAAGGCCCCCATCTCAGCATATGCTACAACACCGAAATGTTGCAGCGCTGGTTTTCGGATGGGTCCCGATAGTGAGGCCACGGGTAAAAACGAGCAAATAAATATAATTACAGTAAACCTAAATTGTGTATTATTGTATATGAGACAAATGTGACAATTAGTTAGGTAATGCTTTAAAAAATAAAATAAACATCATTAACCGTGTGCCAGGTGTGCCTCCACCTTTAGATCCGCATCATTTGTCCATGACATGACAAACGCGCGCAAAAGGCAGGGTTCCAAGACAGGCATCTTACATTTTGTTCTATGGCAAGACCAGTCAATATCAGTGTCAACCTAAGAGGTGCCATATTAAATGCCATATGTCAGAGCAAAGAGTAAACCATAAAGGTATTATACTTACGTCAGTATAGAAATGTCTTTGGAGTAAACATAGGTGATTTAACTATGAGTAAAGAACAAAAACAACAATAACATTATATAACAAATACAGCATGTCCGAGGTGTGGTTCAGTCAAAGACGAATGTCTCATAAACAGAATGATTTAAGTTGGCCCGACTTCAACGTTCACTAGAATTGCGTGTATCAGAAACATGTGGTCATATTTTAAGAGCTCGTTCAGGGCATAGCACAACAACAACAGGGGGGTATAGCATAGAACAACTTTTACTATGGGACCAACCCTGAAATCGCATAAAACAAAATCAGCTGTTCCCTAGAAAATGATCGATGACGTTCGATAAAATGTATGGATCGGCTGGTTTTTTTCGTGAGTGGACCCCGTAGTATGAGGCATGAGCTCTTAAAATATGACAACGTATTTCTGATAAACTTTTTATATTTAAAGAAGATAGTACGTAAATCTATTTATTTCTGTGTCCAAAACCCTGATTATCTGTCTCAGTACACCTGTTCCTCACTTAAAACTGTAAGATTAAATAAATCAACAACTGTAAAAAACAATAATCAGCTGGTCTGTCATTGTCAATATGAATTTGTCTGTGTATTCATTGATCTGTACAAACAGACGTAACGAAAAATGTGTACAAAATACAAATGCAGCTTTCCTTTGATATACATCAAGAAACCATCACTAACTAAGAACGTCTTATGTGTAAAACTGTCCACGCCATATTCGACTCTACGCCAAAAGTGTAGGTTGAATTTTTGATTGGAGATTAGCAGTAACTTGTGTGGTATGTTTTTAACATGACCACACAAGCCGTTAAAGTTATGGTGTAGATATTATCGAAGCATTTCTTAATTCAAAGTTTACTTAATTTATGATAAGATAAATCATTTCTTTTTCTTTTCGATATTGAACCGCGAACTTTGGCTTTATAGCGGCAATAAGAGTGTATTACTTGTAAATTATGTTTTTGTTCGTTTAATTAAAGGAGTTAAAAGTCTACAAATGATTGATTGTGTAAATAAATACTTGTTGATTGCTTTTGCGTAACCATGTCCATGATCACGTTATCTTGCGGCCTGCATAGCGCTGCAATCAAAGATCTTTATGAGATAAGTCATGCCACTAATCACTGAAAATTGTATGCTGGTAGACGCTGAGAGATTATTCCTCTGTTTTCATTGATTATTATTTGCCTGCGATCAGGGCCGGATTAACCATATCGGGGCCCCTAGGCAATGCATTCTCAGGGCCCCTTTTCAGCCGTTTGAAGATCATCAGCTCTTTTCAAGTTGATAAAGGGATCATGGTCACAAAACTCATAAATCGCAATTACATATCAAGCATTTTAAATATTTTGCTTATCATACAATACGCTACTTAACTCATCCATATTATTAGTTCTACTACTCGATAATCGATGGTTCTGTTATGTACCTATTTAAGTATGAAGCAAAGAGAATATAACCACTACAGTATGAAATATTTCATCATCTGACAGAATGCGTCGAAAAAAAGCAATTATACCTATTGTCATTGAAGATTTTTCATAGAAATTTTCCAATTAAATTTTTACTGGATGAAATATTTTCAATAAATTTTGTGTGCGCGCGGGGCCCTTAGCCGTTATAAGGCCCCTAGGCAGTTGCCTACTCTGCCTAATGGTTAATCCGGCCCTGCCTGCGATACAGTATTCAGTCGAAAAACCAAATAGCATCCCCTCCTACACACATAATATTTCGAATTTCTGTGTCCCAGCTGGAAGATAATAGGTAATTGTTTAACAGACAGACAGCAATTTCAATCATATCATAATTCTACATTTTATTTCTTTTGGCTTCTGCACTTTTAGGTACCCACTAGCACCGCATACCTTTTATATTTATGCAAAGTTATAAGTCGCATAGTTACCTTAACTGTCTTCAGAACTCTTACTTTTAGAACCGTAAGATTTATTTTCGATAAACTCAACAGAAATAAAAAGCTGGTCTTGGCAACTCATTCATCGTGAAACATTACTACCGTATAATCAATTCGGCACCCGCTTGTCTGATATCATTAAAAGGTTCTTAAGATTTAAAATGGTTTATGAAATGTTGAAAAAAAAAGATTGTTTAATGTGGAAGACCTCGGAACAATATGGCGTTAATATTATGGTGACCACGCCTTATTTTAACAGATACCATAAAAAGGTTGAATGAGAACATTTAGAAAGTTTATGGGTTCCCTGGCATGGAGACATAAAATTAAAATATTGGATATTAAAAAGGAATTACTCATATCATTACATTTTGAGAGTAATTTCAGTAGATGTTGTTATGGGATCTGTAAATGCAAAATAAGAAAAACGCAATTTTGGAGTTGCACGTAAGTTACTTATTATTATGCCGAAGTTTCAGATAAAATGTTTATAGCACTATATAACATTTTACAAACAGTCTAGTCTGTTAAAAAACTAGAAACAGTGATCATAAACTAAGTTATGTACACAGGCATTATTCAGCAAAAATGTGTAATATATTACTTATTTGATTGAGTCAATAACATTACTTTTAATAGTTGTAATTTGTACAGGGGTAAAAGTTATGCTCATTATTGTACTAGTAGCAACAACATAATAATAAAGCTTGTTTGTCCAATCTTAACATAGGAAAGTATATCAATCCTGACATGAAAACCAACATAACTTTGCCATTTCAAAAATTGTATACAGTCGAATTTAGCCCTTGTAAGAAGTTGTGTAAGGATTATATGAGCTTAGAAGAACGGTGTTAATATGTTTGTGTCCCGTACATTATAATTATGTAATTTAAATTTTTTTTATGTCAATGTCGTCACGGCAGCCATATTTGTAATGGCGCCAATTTTGACAGATCGAACGCGCCAAAAATGCTGTTTTTTAACTATAAGCGGTGATGGTAAATTAACAGTTTTTAACGTAATTATATTGATTTATTCACATGTATGCGAGCTATTAATAATATTAACATAATAAGGAAAAATATTTCGTAAACTGTACCTGTCAACTTAATGTAAAAAGTGGTTGAGTTTCAGCCTCCGAATTACGTGTTGTGAAATGTTGCTAATTAAAAATATGAGCCTCTAATAATAAATTATTGCGTGTTGTATGAGTTTTCAGTCAAGCAATGAACTAATTAAAACTTATACAATACTTAGGTAAAAGTGGATGAGAAATAGCTCAGCTCTTGTTTTAGAATGAAAATAGTACAGGAAATAATACAGGAGTGTGTTTGGGCGAAGATTATCGTACTTAATTTCAGCAGTCGCACAAAGTAGAACCTGCTTTCGATTTTCTTATGTGATATACTGATTCCATTAATTATCTAAATAAAATTCCAAAATCATGTCACATACGATGCGCTGATCAGCGTCAGAGTTGGTTGCAAGCTCATCCAAAAAAGTCGATTGCAATCCAAGGTCTTCTGATTCGACTGTGGGGGAATTAGGTATAATGATCCTCCGCAGTGGCTACCTCTTCAATGTAGCTTTCAACGCAGCAGCGACGCCATCATCATCGCCTTCATTCCCCCACTATCTTTCAGCATCCAGCAACCAATAAGAAATACCCAGACCAACACAAACACGTTCATTACATAAATGTTTGTGTCCTGCGGGAATCGAACCCATGATCAGCAGTTTGACACTCGAACCACTATACTACAGACCTCATCTTAGTCGGAATGGATATTTTGTTTCCCAACACGATAACTGATATGGAACTAGGGATGCACCTATGGAATCAAAATGTTTATGAGTTGCTATCAAAAATACAGGACAATCTTGTCTGTCCGCCGATTATGCAAATTCTAGTAATCAATTTTATTACTGTTGCGGTCAAATATGGCTGTTGTTATAAAATAGAATACTAAGCCATATTTAGCCACATATCTTTAGAAACTTCGGTCTGTTAGTCAGTTTATTCCCAACATTTTTAATACAGATCACACCCTTGGGGATAAAAAAATGTATTGAAGATTTTAGTAATTTTAATTACCTATTACTTGAAAAATTCTTATGCAGCAGGTTCTAATTAGCGAAAACATATTTATAGAAATAATTATTTTAAAACTTTTATTCAACAAGTATCTTATTTGTGCACAAAAATATCTATTCATGGTTCTTTTCATGGTATACAATAAAGTATATTCTATCTATCTATGTATCTATTATATCATCTCCGAATAGATTTCTTTCGGAACATTAGGGTTCCTTAAAAGGAACATATATTCAATAAACAATAACAACCCGTCCGTCCATCTTCAAAATAACTATACAAGTAAACCAGGGCCGTACAGTAAAAACCCATTATTTATATTATTAAGTAACAAACCATTAATAGGTAAATAATGCGGTGAAGCAACATAGTCCCGGAGACCGTGTGCCACTAATTTACAAGATCGTACATCCGTGATTTATGGGCCACAATGCATGTGGCGCTTGTGCAATGTTTATGCAAAATTCGATGGAATTATCGGTGAATTAATGTAACGTCATAATGCATGATGGTGCAGGAGACAGTGAGGTGATTTCCTTCACGAATTTTTACATCCACAAAACACAATCTAAAACACTTATTCATCGCGATTATAATACACTAACGGTAAATAAGGGTTACTAACACAGAAAGAGATACAGTAGAATGGTTGTAATCACAATTTGACTTGCGATTCATGCGTGGTAACTTTCGAACAAACTACGCTTTACATTTTGACATACATATGATAAAAGACTGTATTAAAATTTTACAGCATTTTAAATCTAGGTAGGTATATAAATGATTTAAATCGTAAAAGAAAATAAATAAATAAAGTAAACAGCATCCCTATCTCCACAACAAAATAACACGTAACTTCCAAGATTCAAGATGTCACATCACACATGACGAAATTATAAATTTTGCATACCATCCGTTAAAAGGCCACTACAGTGAAGAATAACCCGAATTACGGGATCCAAATGTCAATGAGAGGATTACAATGCGCATACGCAGTTCATTATTCATTATCAGTGTTGCAAGTGAGAATATTTGGGGAAATTGCTGGATACTTGCACAATTGAAGATCGAGTTCGACATAAGTGGAAGTTGGTTGCAATAAATTATCAGAATTTGATGGAATCGAGATGTAAGAATTTTATTAGTGAAATGATGATTTGTATGCAAATGTTTCATTTACTTTTTTGCCATTTAATATTGCTTTTGGTCCCACAAAAATTTAAAAAAAACATAAAGTATAAATACAGAAGATAGTAGGTACCAGGCGAAAGGAAATAAAAGGAGTTGAAAACAACGCACAGATGACAAGTTTAGTGCATTTTTTGTAGGTAAAAGTATGTTACAGGCTAAAGAAGGAATTAAGACTAAACCTTTTCACAAAAATAGGAAAAATCAATGCTCGCGCCGCCACACTATGACTTCACAGGTGATACTGCAGACTGCAGCCTATTTACTTAAAAATTTCGCTAAGACTGTCTTTATCTCCCACGCTTATTAAAGATTAGACGTGCATAACAGGGAAAACGATAATTAAAGAAAGTAAAAGCCTCCGTTTATTTTTTCAGTCTTATCTTAATTTGTAAGACTTTACTCAATAACAGAGGTTTCACCATTTTTAAAACGCATTGCAGTATGTCCAACGAATACAATTTTTGAACTATATGAATCTTTTTAGAGTACAATGATCTTAAGCATCTGATTATGATTATCTATTCTCAATTAGGTATTATACTTGGATTTTATCATATTGTATGGAAAACAGTGCAACAAGAATAATTAGACCCTGAACGGTTGAGGCAAAAATAAGGTGAATTCTTCAGTAAGGGTACGGCCCTTGGATTTTTTGACTCGGTAGATTTTTCACAATTTAAAGTGAGCACTTTAAAATTTTAGAATTATGTACATAAGTTAAAGGATACTGTAAACAATATATCCGAGGTAGTATGTCACTTTTTCGCTTTGGTGATAATTCTTTTAAAGTAAAAAAATATTTATATTTATTTACACTTAAGCAGCCTATTCTAAAAACTTTTTGATCAAAATAAAAAAATATAAGACATTTTTCCATCTGTCTAATCTAGTCACAATTGTTAGGTTCTTCTAGAACCGAAACTCAAAAATGGTATTACATAAATAATATTTAATAAGTAGGTATATTATTAAGTCAAATCATGAAACCATAATCACACGAGCCGCGCTCCAAAACCAGTACACCAAATCAATCAAACAGTATTCATACATGTGATTGACATACACTTAATCATTATGCACATAATTAGACCCACAATCCATTACCATTCATTTATACCTATTTGTTCTATTAACTATCGCCTACAAATTGAAGTTAATATCATTATATGCCTTAGGCCTTACTCAGGACACCAATTGCAAAAGAATACAGCATTGTGGACTCTATTTTGGAAGTGAGAGAGCTTAAATTTAAACTGGTTTAGATTTTTTGTGACTGGCCAAGGAAGGCAACCAGAACTGTCAAAGAGAGCTTGTTATAGGTACTGGATTTGATTGAGACGTTGTGTAACGTGATTCTGATGTGTAAGTAAATACAAGTATGACAGACGGACAGGTCAGTAATTATTTTACTTCAATGTTAAGTCGATCGGAGAATTAATGACTGAATTTTATTTAAACATACAACATTATGGGTGGTTATATAATTTTGGATAAGAAGCAATATAATTTTCACTATAACTTACGGTTTGTCTGAGATCTTCCGAAACTACGCAAATATCGATTTTCTTATAGTTTAATGGCCAAAATTAATATCCTGATCGGATAGATAATTAATAAATAAATAAATATTTTTTTTAATCCATGATTTGCCCTACTAGAAACAGAAATTTGTCATAATTTGTATGGAGCTTGACAATTTTTTATCACTGGTAAGCAAATCGTGGATAGGTAAGATATTATCGTGGTTTATCATCATCATCATCATTTCATCTGTAAAATGTCCTCTGCTGGACATAGGCCTTCCCCAAAAATAGGGGGATATGCCATAATGGAGTGGCGACCGCGTACTGGAAGGTGCAGCGTGGGTAGCGCAAGGTGGACCGACGATCTGGTGAAGGTCGCGGGAATCCGCTGGATGCAGAAAGCGCAGGACCGGTCGTCGTGGCGATGCTTGGGGGAGGCCTATGTACAGCAGTGGACGTCTTTCGGCTAGAATGATGATGCCATAATCACCACGCTTGGCAGGCGGGTTGGCGATCGCAGTTAGCTGATAGTAACCAATACTAATAATAGTTATATTTTTGACTAAAAACAAGCACTGGCTGCCATTCACATAAATATTATAAGGACTAACGAAACCAATGTAACAAAAGAAGCACCATAATAAGAAAACAGAAAAACAAAGAAAATCTGTAATTAAATTCAGATAAACATCTTGTTTTAAAAGATCTTTCTATTGGATCAGTCGAAATCTGATTACAAAGACCGTGTTAGTTCGAGAAAGGAAAAACGATTTTTAACAAAAGTTGAATGTCGAGGATGAAAAAAGTAATTTTTAACGTTGTTTTAGTAAAAATATAATAGAAGCGTGGGTTGAACTGTGGGCTGAAAATTAAAGCAACTCAAGTTTACATTAGAAATTGCTTTTAAGAGTTCGATAAAAACAAAAGAAAAAAATGGTTGATTGTAAGTGCATTAGATGTGAAAAATCAATAAAGAAACATTCGAGAATCATCTTGGAGTTTCAATTCAGTTTATTTATTAACCATACGTTTTATTACAATTATTTTAGGTGTACCAAATAGCCTTCTAAATCAAGCCTTGTTGGCTTGTAAAAAGTAAAAAATACAAACCAAACGATGCTTCAGCTTATGTCATTGGATTTCGCACTGTGATTGTCAGGCAGCCTTCAAATCCAGGGGTAAGTTTGGAAGCCGACTCGCTCATTCGATAATATCAGATGGTTGAGTTTGATCCGATCCGTTATTCAATCAACCTCCGTGATTGGGCGTGAAATTAAACGGTCTGTAGGGCTTAAAGATCCATAACATCGCCATACCCCAACCGGTCTTTACTTTACCTCAATTATAATGATTTAATAACAATAGTTTAACTGTTGTAAGATTCTTGGAAGTTAAATCATCTAAAGTGATACTTCCGACTTAGTTTAAACTTCCTTTTATTTAATATTTGATTTTGAGGTCATTACTGTCAGTTATACGATTATTGGTAACTGAGGTCATTGCGGATGTAGTCGATGTTTGTTTTAGGTGATGACCTTAGATTGAAATTGATTAATACTTTGATGTAGATTACATTAGCTTTTGAGTATTACATTTATTTCATAGCAGCACTAGCTTTGGGCATATTAATTTTACCACTTTTTATTAACTCACTGTCCTTCATGTCTATCTGTTAGGTACAAATATAATTTTTTTTTAACAACACCATCTAGTCCCAAACTAAGCAGAGCTTGTGCTATGGGTACTACATACTTTTTTTTGTAAATACATACTTATAATACATAAGAAACACCCAGACCAACACAAACACTCATGTTCATCACACAAATATTTGTGTCCTATGGGAATCGAACCCACGACCTCGTGATCAGCAGTCTGACACTCGAACCACTAGACCACAGACGTCGTCGTCATTGATGACCTTAGATTGAAATTTATAGTTTGATATAGATTATATTAGCTTTTGAGTATTCCATTTATTTTATAGATACTAGTAGCACTGGCGTTGGGCATGTTAATTTTAGCACATCGCTTTCCTTCATGTCTGTATGTTCGGTACAAATTAAAACAAATGTAATCAATTTAAAACTAACTTCCCGATGAGCTAGACACTTGAAACTTTAAACATAGCTCAGAACTGCATGACAAAGCAATTTTATTTTTCTTTCGTTTTAAAAACGCGGTACAAAAAGAAAGTTTTCTTAATTCTTTAAATTATTTCATGTTATTTTTTACTACTGATCGCTACCTTTCTTAGTAGTAGGTAATTAGATTCTAAAAGTAAAAAACCGGCCAAGAGCATGTCGGGCCATGCTCAGTATTATAGGGTTCCTTAAGTAGGTCTAATTACAAACGAATCAAATCGAATATTAATCATTGCTATTTTAGTTTTTTGCAAACAGCGCCACCTAGTGCTAAATTTATGAAGCTAAATTTAAGATGTGTGTTTCTTTTTGTGATTTTTTTAAATAGAAAGTAACTAAAGGAGCATTATTTGCTACGATCATTTTTCTCTAAGGTCAATGACCTATGAACTAGGACGTCTTAAGTATTTTTCAGTTTTCGTACTATAATTCAAAAATTTATAATCACATTATACTCGAAATAATTTTAAAAGAGAGTTTTTATAAAGGTCTATCAATGTTGAAGACTATAAGTTTCTACATTGCATAGTTTAGAAATGGCAGGGGGGGGGACACATTGCAAGCCACTTTGGCGAACTGTATTTCGCAGAGGGTATACCTGATAAAAAAGTTGTGTATGAAACATTACCTTCATTTTAGTAGACCTATTCAACGATACCCCACACGAGGGGGTGCAGCGAAAAAAATATTTTCATCGCCATTTCACATGTATGACGTAATCAAGATTTTTTTATTCTTTTAAAATTGAGATCTATATCTATTCCATTTTTTGACAAAATTTCTTTTACTTATGTTTATAACTGTAGAAGTTATTAAGCGGTAAAGGATTAGGACAGACGGACAGACGGACAGACGGACAGACGGACGGACATGACGAAACTATAAGGGTTCCTTGTAGGACTTCGGAACCCTAAAAATTATGTTATTAATTTATTTTGTTATTCTGTACCCCAAAAAACATTTTGTTCAAAATTATCATAAACTAAATTCTATCGTTTTATTAACACTCAAGAGGCTTCCGACAATCGTTTTAGTATTGTATCTACTTTGCGCCGGTTGAAAGGTTAAACAATGTTGGACACTTTAATTTATTTTATACGGGTTCAGCAAACTAATTGGCTGACACACATTTATCATAATTTTCATTTCAAATATTTCATCGCATGGCCTAATTCTGTTAAAGCGAATTAGCCTAAGCTCGATACCTACTGACATTGACTGAACCGATTTTGTATATTACGAATTATAATTTGTACCTCATCATCATCATCATCATTTCAGCCGAAAGACGTCCACTGCTGGACATAGGCCTCCCCCAAGCATCGCCACAACGACCGGTCCTGTGCCTTCCGCATCCAGCGGATTCCCGCGACCTTCACCAGGTCGTTGGTCCACCAATTTGTACCTACTGCGTACTTAATCAAAAGTGGGTCAAAATTGCTTAAGCTCTAATTTCTAAATAGGCTTGAATTATTTTTTTAAAGATTATTTTCTCTTTTTTTTTTAGATTTACCATTAGATTATCGAAATTATCCTCCACTATACTATACTTCCCAAAGACGTATAGTGGAGGATAATTTCGATACCACGAGCAGTGTTCACGGTAGCGTAGTGGCTAAAGCACTGGCGTACTGAGCCAGGAGTCGCAGGTTCGAATCCTGCTCGTGAGCGATTTTTTCTTTCCACAATTTAAAAATCTTTAGATTTCGCTTCGCATGCGTAAATGCGTTAAAAATATTTTTTTTTTTTTTTTTTTAAATTTGGAATCTAAGCCACGATTTGAACAACAGAATGCAACATATAGATTTGAACAAAAATCTGACTTGCTTTACATAATACTCAAACCAAGTACTCGTCTTTTAGCTACAATAATGGACATAACACAAAAACATCTCGAAAATCCAGACGAGCTCCAATTACCATAACCCAGCCCTGTTTTTATCCGTTAGCCAATTAATCTATCCGACACTTAACTGCCTCACACTCGGCTGGTTTTACATCTTCCGCGCGATATCCTTCGCCATTACCAAGTAATGCTCCATCGTCCATTTTTGAGACGGAAACAACTCCTCTTATTTGTGCAAGTCTGTTTTACGGAGTTGATGCATCGGAAAATTTATCTGCAGTTTTGTAATGGGGCATTTCAGATACGGAACGTACTTGCTAAGGTTTTATGTGTCTTAAGATATTTTAGTGGCGTTAGCGTAAGAAATAATCATTAAAAATCTAATGTTCAGACGGAGACGGTCTACGGACCGGGCATATTACAATAAGCCAAAATAATAATAAAAGTTCAACCTCTAAGCTGTTTTTTCTTCTTCTTCCTCCTGTGCCATATCCTCACCGGTCAGCGAGCGAGCGAGCGAGTGGGGTGCATTAAAAGAGCCTCCACGAGTGACGATATTTAATTGATCGTTCGGCGTACTCTGGGCAGTCAGCTCCGCTATCAACCTGCTGACTGGCTAATCTTTCTCCCACGACATGAGCTATTATTATTATGTAGCTCATGTCGACACGAAGAAGAAGAAGCGAGCACCGCACGGAATTCGTTTCTATCTTGTGATCACAGCGTCATTGGTGTTGGTCCAGCCCTTGATGTTGTCAATCTAGGCTAATTTGTTTCTTCTCCTGCTCCTTTTGCCCTCTATCTTGCCCTCCGGTATTTTCCAGAAAATATAATATTTTTAGTTTCTAATAGCTGTTTTTTAACTAAGCTAAAAAAAAATTTTTTCTAAATTTATACGTCTTCAGTTATCAGCTTCTTGTGTTGACATAAGATACGATTCTGAGCAGAATTTTAAATTGAGTTGGTATATTTTACGTATTGTATTATGAGTGATTAATTTAATCGTTGTTTACTTTAAATAATTCTTGAACATTTATCATCCAAAAACCGTAATTAATAAATATGTTTTGTCACCCAAATGATTTTGAGAATTAATTTGAATACCAACTCTTCCATCACATAAATAAACAGGCATTGCCATCATAATGTTTACTTAATTCACTTTTTCTTTGTTTCAGATTCTTGGCCATTTGGTGGCCCCTGAAGTGCCAGATCACAAAACGCCGCGCAAGAATGATGATTGTCTTCATCTGGATCTTTGCCATCAGCGTCACTGCTCCCTGGGTTTTCTTCTTTGACTTGGTCGTGGTATTCGACGAAAGCCCACACGTTCGACTTTGTCTGGACGTCTGGCCAAACCCCATCAGTGAAGTCCTGTATTTCGTTATTGGCAACCTCATCTTCTGCTACATACTCCCCATGGTACTCATAACCATGTGCTACATCCTAATCTGGATCAAAGTTTGGAGAAGATCAATCCCAACAGACACACAAGACGCCCAGATGGAAAGAATGCAACAGAAATCCAAAGTCAAGGTCGTCAAGATGTTGGTCGCGGTTGTCATACTTTTTGTCCTATCCTGGTTCCCACTTTACCTAATCTTTGCGAGGATAAAACTTGGTGGACCTGTCCAGAAATGGGAGGAAGAGATGTTTCCCGTTGTTACACCTCTAGCGCAATGGTTGGGTGCTTCAAACTCTTGCATAAACCCAATACTGTACGCATTCTTCAATAAGAAGTACAGAAAGGGTTTCGTTGCTATCATCAAGAGCAGGAAGTGCTGTGGACGGCTTCGCTACTACGAGACCATTGCTTTGCAGTCATCGAGCACCTCAACGAGAAAATCTTGGCATTACAATAATAATAATAACCATCCATCAATCACTCGGCGATCTCCTCCCGTCGGTATCGATAAGAATGCGGTGTCATTCATTTTCAATCACACGGGAGTTTAAGAGCTTAAGAAGTACACTTTGGATTTTGAATAAGAGCCATGGTCGGCTTTGCGTCGAGCACTCGGGCCGATGAGCGGTCAGAGCTATCGACGCGTCTCAGCATATCGACACAATACGACATTTTCTATTGTACGTTTTAATTTAAACAGTTTGGTGTTGTCTTGTGCGATGACAGTTTTACGACCTTATAATTAGCTTAGAATAGTGATGTGAACATAATCAGTGTTTTTTTAATAATGCTAGTAGTAATAACTTGTAACTTTTATACGTAAGTCGGTTAAAATGTTGTAAGGAGATTTATTTTTACACTGATTGTAATAATATTAGGAACGCATGGAGGAAACGCACATCAAGCACAAATTGTAAAAATTTTTTTTTTATTTTTTTTTAATTTCATAACGTAATGTCGTATTTAGTTATTTCAATATTATGTTAAAAAAATTAAATCCAGTAATAATTTAAAGCCATGTTTTCGGTGTACTTTAGTACATGTTTTTACTTTTTTTTATCGAATAATCCCATATCTCTTTGAAGTTATATACAACTAAATGAAGTTTTTTACAAAAAAAAAAAGACAAAAAAAAAACAAATTTATAAATTCGAGATGAACCATTACTGACAGTACAAAAATAATACTTCGTAGAATATAAGGTTTCAAAATTCTAAATAACATTCTAATTTTGCATTTTATCCGTACCTAGATATTTTGATTAAAATTTTCATACACTCCATTTTTTTTTAACATTTTTGTTTACAATATAAATATAATTTTATTACACATTTTTACTGTTTTATTTAATTTGTATGTATTTAATTATGAAGTCCAAACAAGTCAAACGATGAATAGAAGAAGTACATTCTTTGTCATTTATTTATTTAAAATGGTGTCTAATAGAGAATTTAGGAAATCTTTTAATGCGCTAACAATAAAAATATAGAATTATTGGTAGGTATTGCGATCGCAATACATTTGTTAAAAGCTCGTTAAAATTGTGACTTGTAATAGTGTCTTCGAGATAATAATATTTAAAGTTGTTTAAAACATTGTGGTATTTTGACTTGGACATGTTTTAACATTTATTTCATGGATAGGGAAATATACATATATAAATATATGGTTGTCATTTATTTCAGGCGAATGAAAAAAATTATGAAAATAATATTCAGTTAAGTATAGATATTTAGGCATTTCAAATTTATCCGTTTTTTCATGATTTTCAAGCGGAGGATATTTATTTACTTAAAGGCTAAGTATAGATCAGTTCACGCACTTAGATCTTTCAATGGTACTTGTATTAGATAAAAATAAACAGGTTTTGTACGATCAGTTTGAAGTCTTCTGCTACATTAAAAGTATTACAGCATTTTCTACATTTTTTGCATATCCAAGTCAAAATAAATTATTCGAGCTTCATACAAATCATAATAGTATGGTGGTGAACAAATAATTTCAGATAATCTCATATTTAATAATTCTTCGTAATTATTAAGAGCCTGCGCTAAGCACGGCTACTAGCCGCTTAAATGCACAAAATGATACCAAGTAATATATTCATAATAATAATATATTTAAAAAATAATATTGACGTGAGAATCAAAAATATTTTGGGAATACTAGGTTAGATATACTGTAGTAAAATATATCGAAATAAATGTGAACTTTTGCATTTTATTATGAAATTTAGATTTTTTATTTCCTTTAATATTTTCCCTTGTTAGTTTTGTATTTAAAAGTCTATATTAAATTTAATTGCTGGTTTCTAATACACAAAAGACATCGTGTTCTTATTCACAAAATTTTAGTTATTTTTATTGTCAACATAGTGATACATAATATTATATCCTAATATAATAATAATGTATACTACCTACTAGATGTTTTAAATAACCGCACTTTTTCATAGACGATATTGTAACTCGTAATCTTTTATTTGTAACAAAATAAAAAAGAAGCAAAAATATTTTTCTACTATAAAAATGTGAACGAAGCGATTGAAAGTAGTTTTAAGAATTTTATTCTCCTGCAGTTTCCTGACTTCTTTACAGTTTTGTGATTTATTGTATGTTTTTTCTGCACTGCAGTATATTTAAAGAATTTATTTCTTTGTGTAGGATATCAAAGACAAAGGTCGAAGCTTGCAAGACTGATATAATTGCTGGTAACTCCTTCTAAAGGACGATTCGTGTGATAGTAAAAATGGATTTTGAATTCGACTATTTTTGTAATTTTAAGCTTATCCCTAGCTTACTGAATCTGTTATTTTTTATATTTTACAATAATGTGTTTAGAAGCTTCATATTTTTTTGTGAAATAAAGAAAACTTATATGGAGGTCATCATTCAATATTTAAAAAATGGAATTTTATGCATAATGATTTAAAAAAAACAAGGAATAACGAATAAAAGGAATGTAAAGGCAATATTTGTAGATGTAGAATCATGCTGAGCATGTCATCTTGGGTATGAACTAAAAAATGATTAATAACAAGTTTTCAGTCCTGCGACGCTGCTGGCAGCCAATTTTCCAGGGCTAGAAACAATTTTCATACAAGTTATCATTTAAATCGGTCCAGTAGATTAAGATGACATAACAAGCAGTTTTTTTACTAAGAGCAGCCCACAATAAATCACAATTTTGGTGTTTTGACATAATGTATTTTAGTAAAATTAGGTTAACAAAATTTTTGTTTCGAAAGGTGGGCCTGTAAAATATTAATTGTAAATGATACTAACAATAATATTATGAAGATTAATGTTAATATTAATATAACTTTTAAAAAATTGTCACATAATTAACAATCGGTAGTAGTTGTATACTATCATTGTTGCCATTTTAACTGAGGCTTGTAACTAGATTAGGTACGCAATATTGTAATGTCTTTTCATGGAAAAGTTATTTACGGTTTGTTTTCGAAAGAGAAGATTATCTATTTTGTCAAAAAAATTAAAAATGTAATGAAATATAGCACAATTAATAACATTTTAATGCTTATAGTGCAAAGTAGGGAATTCAACACAGTGAGCTTACACGCTTCCTTAGGTTAATTCAGTTTACACATAAAATGTTGTGATTTAACCAATTTTTAGTAAGCCTCAGATAAATTATGCGTGTGTAATATAGACATATACAATTATGTGTATCCCATTTATATAGTTTTATACTATTTAAATGTCTGCTATGACATTTTGTTTTATAATAAACACTGTTCTTTAATTATACATAATTGGTAACTTTGTCACATAAATCTTTGTAAGTAAATTGAATTAGAACAATAATATTTATAAAATTGATTTTATTTGTATATTAGAAGCGTTTCTGTATTATATTGCTGTAATTTATTTGCGGTGTTTGGTGTTAGATTATAGTGTTTAATAAATTATTATGTGTAATAATAATAATGTGAGACCTGATTTAGACATTAAAAGTATTTAATTCATATAACTAAACAATATTTCTTCATGTAAACGTAAACTGTTTGATGTTATGACAAATTGTAGTAGTTATTTCATTGAATGGTTTATTAATGTAGTGTATAGTATAAAAGCTTGTAGTATAGTCGTTTACTAGAATTTGTAAATGTATAAATTATAATGTAAATTTATGTATAAATAGAAGTTTGTTATTTTAAGCAATTTTAGGTGATTTTTAGGAGTTTAGTAAGCTTTTTAGTGGAAAATGCTAATTTGATTATGAGATATCGCTAACTTCATTTTGTATAGCACAAACTTGCGACTTGAACCTCAGCAAACTTCTAAAGTATGATCATAATTAAATTAGTATGTTTGATATAATTCAATCAACACAAGATTCCTATATATTGTAACAGAAGCAATTTTTGACATATGAAACTATACCTATATTCCGTACAATTAACCAACATATCAAATGAAGTAACCTCCCATTTTCGAAGTCAGTTGTATTCGTACAAAGCTGTTTTTAATGAATTTTTTTTATCACTTTTTTTAATTTAATCTGTCAAATTTAATAAATTTTATGACATTTTTAAATACTATTTAGAATGAAAAATTTGCCTTTTTGGCATGGTATTTATTTTCACGTATTTTCGAGACGCTTAATTCGTTCCGGAGTTATTTGATAAAACTCAGCAATAAAAAATGCTTGGATTCGTAACTATTTGTTATAGTCTAGGTCTATTTCTCAGGCTTGTTTGCCTTCCAGATAAATAGGCCCATTTTACTACTAAGTAGTCTCATAAATCAGTTTTCACTGTTCAAATTAATCCATGACCAGTCCATGACAGTTCTTAGTACCTTACATAACGTTGCGTCATTCCTTCTTCTATCGTGTCGACATGAGCTACATAATGGTAATAGCTCATGCCGTGGGGAAAAGATTAGCCAGTCAGCAGGTTGTTAGCGGGGCTGACTGCCCAGGACTGACCATCAATTAAATAACGTCACTCGTGGAGGCTCTTCTAATGCACCCCATTCCTGAAAAAAACACTCTTTTAGTAGGTACATTTGGATTTAATTCCTAGCCTGATACCTAAAACAAATTTCAATTTTAAAATAACGTATTAAAATTCTCAATAAATACCTACCTACTTATAAATTAGGAAAATTATTAATTGGTGACGAAAGTAGTAAATTATTTTTATTTGTTATCTTAGTGATTAATATTTAACTAAGTTTATATTTAGAACTTTTATTTTAAGTAAATACGTTAAAAATACCCGAAAAACATAATCAGGGTTGATTATTAGATAATATTACCTAGTACTTATTTCTGTAGAATTTAAATCGTCAATTTAAGTAATTTTTATTAAGTAATGATTACTTGATTACTTTGAAAGTAGATTTAGATGTTTTAAAAACATTTTAGTGATTTTTTACTTGCAATCATTTTACATGACATTTATGTTTTTTGAAATAACGATGTTTTTATGTAATTAATATTTTGAAATGCATAATAAAATTATTATAAGTACTAATATACATTATATTATGATTTGTAAACATTTTAGATGTACATCAAAAATATTAATTTCACAAATAAAATAAAAAATATTAATTATTAAATATTATGAAATATCACAAGTACCACAGGATAATTATAAATATTAAAGGAAATATCAATAATTTGACATTTCTTTTATAAAAAACAACAATAATGCAAAACAACTATCAAACAACGAGATTTTTAGTGTTACAAGATTATGTGGTTTGTCGTGTATTTACACAAATATGTTGAAAATAAATAATCAAAAGTGTGTTTTAACCGCAATGGTAACAACTAGTTGTTTTTGCAATACAGCTTAGAAACAATTCATATTGGATTAATATTAACCTAACATGCAAACACTATTGTATGTAAAGTAAATAAAATGAATGTAAAAATTACATGGAGTTGGATTTATTACTAATTTACTACCTCGGACGAATAAAAAAGGCGGACGGAATCTCGCTAAACAATAAGTGAAGCATCCATAGTATAGCTCGCTTAAAAGTACGGGCTGGCACGCACATATTCACATCCATAGTATTTGTTTAGCGAGATTCCGTCCGCCTTTTTTATTCGTCCGAGTTTACTACCTCATGAAAGCTGGATGCGGAAAGCGCAGGACCGGTCACAAAGCGATGCTTGGGAGAGGCCTATGTCCAGCAGTGGACGTCGTTCGGCTGAATTGATGATGGTGATGATGACTACCTGATGTTACAAAACTGGAAATTCATAACACACACACACCACCTCTAAACACCTTTTAGAGGAATTAAAATCTAATAATGACTTATAATTTTATAACACTAAGAAAAAAAAACATGCTGTACTTTTATAAGTAATTTGCTATTGAGAAGTAATATAAATTAGTTGAGGGTATATGGGAATTTTTGCATGGGGCGAGCGAACGCGATGCGTCGTGTTCACCCACCCACATCTTGTTGTAATGAATGTCGACGGACCAAGCGGTGTACAGAAAAACCTAAACTGGTTTATGTTTTACACTGTATCTGTCAAAGTATGTATTTTTATTCTTGGAAAAAAAAACTGCCCACTACTGGGCGCGTGCCTCTTCTTAATATGGTCCTTAATCCACCACGCTGGCCTAGTGCAGTAGACTACACACACCATTGACAAATATATGGAGCACTCAGGTGTGCAGGTTTCCTCACGATGTTTTCCTTCACCGTTAAAGCAAGTGATAATCAAATTCTGAACCGCACATGAATTCAAAGTTAGAGGTGCGGGCCGGGTTTGAACTCAAACCGCCCTGCATAGAAGGCAAGCGTTCAACCACTAGGCTATCACTGCTTTTACGCCAATAGGCCATCACTGCTTTTACAACCAACCAACCAACCAACCAACCTTAAAAGGCCAGGCCACATAAGTTCTTCTATCACTCAAGAAAAGCCTTGTGCTTGCTCTGATAATATAATTATTTTATACCAGGTACTGCGCAAAGAACCAGAGTGACCAACATAGCTTGTAGGATCAGTAAGCTGAAGTGGCAGTGGGCTGTCCATGGCTGTCGAAGGACCGATCGCCGTTGGAGCAGACGAGCCCTTGAGTGGAGACTGCTAATCGGCAAACGCAACTTAGGCGCCCCCCAGCCAGGTAGACCGAGGACCTAATTATAGTAGCTGGGGGGACTGGATGCAGAAGGCAGAGGGCCGAGTGTTGTGGCGCAATTTGGGAGAGGCTTATGTCCAGCAGTGGACTGCGATAGGCTGAGTTGATGATGATTGATGATCCTTTCATCATCATCATCATCATCATTTCAGCCGAAAGGCATCCACTGCTGGACAAACAAACCAAACAAACAAACAATCCCAAGGTTGATGATCCTTTATCAATATAAAATACAAATTCACTGCCAAAATTAGATAGATAGATAGATAGAATATACTTTATTGTACACCATGAAAATAGTAGTAAACAGGAACAACGTATAAATTATGGGTACATGGGCGATCTTATCGCTAAAAGCGAAATTAAATAAATAAATAATAATAATAGTAAATTATATTTACCACTCGACAGAAAGCAACAGATAGTTGATGAAATATTAATTTCGTTTCCCTTGTAAAAAAAAAATGTTCAATAACACATTGTATGGGTTGATACGATCTAAGACTACATTGTTGTAAACCTGGTACGTATTTTAAGTTTTACCTAAGTTAGTAAACGAATATTAATAATATAATTACGCGATGTAATCCGTTTAACCTTGTTTATTATAATAAGTTAGTAAAGTTAGTTAATATATTAACTGACCATTAACCTCGAGCGATGTGGGCAGAATCATATTAAAACACTCCCTAAAAATAGGGGCCAGTTACTGCCATGCTATGATAGGGTGTAATAACGCTAATTCGCATAATATGTTATTGCAGCAATTCAGCATAAAAATCAACAGAATAGCTCGTTCATAGAAACACTATGACGCAAAACGCCTGATGAGAGCAACAATTTACGACTGACTATAAAATACTTGGGTGATCAGGCGTTGCGTTGGTATTTTTCCGTAGTTACATTACAAGGACTTATCTATACTTCTATACTATTCTCTATACTAATATTATAAAGAAGAAAGATTTGTATTTTTGTGTGTATGTTTGTAATGAATAAACTCAAAAACTACAGTGCCGATTTAAAAAAAAAACACCATTACATACACCACATTACACTATACACACCACACATTACATTCACCCTGAGTAACATAGGCTATATTTTCATGTCCACCCGTGCGAAGCCGGGACGGGCCGCTAATATAATATAAAGTTTATTGTTAAGTGTGGGTTCAAGAATAACAGGTTTACAGTTTGTTCTGTTTACAGTTTAACAAAAAGGTAGAAGATGAATGGTAGACAAGATTTTTTAAAGTAAAAACTGACTTCAAATATATAAAAAACCGGCCAAGTGCGAGTCGGACTCGCGCAGTAAGGGTTCAGTAACTCTCAATATGTCTATGTTTATCTTATTTTTAATACTTGTTGCAAAACTACATAATATGCACTATAATCTGACCAAGTTTGACGCTGGTATATATTACAGTTTTGAAGATAGAGCAGGAACAAAAACGTTGAAAAAAATGCATGTTATTTGAGGTTTCTTGTATGGGGACCCCCTTTGGTTTTATAGTTTTTTTTTTGTTTTTAGTATTTGTCGTGATACACCTTATAGCAACACATATTCTGAGAAAATTTCAACCGGTTACCTATTATCGTTCAAAAGATACAGCCCTGTGACAGACAGACGGACGGACGGACGGACAGCGTAGCGAGAGTAATAGGGTCCCGTTTGGAACCCTTCGGGTACGAAACCCTAAAAATAAGTTGTGTGAAACAGTTGAGGTATTCAGTGCCTTTGATTCGGTTTGATTTAAGAAAAAAATGGCACCGACTTCCTAAACTGTTTCACACAAATCATTTCATTCTTTTTGAAGTCAGTTTTTACTTTCATTAAAGTTCATTTTATTTTTCTATTTTTAGTGGTATTACCAATAGAAAGACAAAAGATTGCTGCAATCCATTAAATATTTCCCTTATTTATATCTAAAGATCTTCATCAGATTTTCACCAAATGTTACTTACAATTAATGTTACTTTCTGAATGCAAATGCTTGATTTGTTGATGAAAATAACAATAATATTTGAGGAGTTCCCCCAATTCCACATGGATTCCATTATCAGAACTGGATTTTGATAAAAATGGGACCAATCTAGAAGTATATCTTTTCAAATATAAAAATAATTTTCCAAAATGGTTATACCTAAATGTTCGTCATTTCAAGGTAACAAACATAAAAAATACAATCGAATTGATATACTCCTTTTTTGAAGTCGGTTGAAAAAAATATTCAACCTGACTTCTTCCTCTTCATGTCAAGGGTAAGACTTTGTTTAAATTTGTGAAGCCCAGAACTGGACTGAACTGTTTCACTTCAATAGTCACAGCCCAGAGATCACCCAGACTCCACGTGGGGCACTAGAGACAGAATAAATGATGTAACATGATTTGGCGTCAGCTTCACAACTACACTCTGTCGCCGATTAGACCTGTGCATCACCTAGGCTAATTGATATGGTGATCCATTTGGAAGCTTATTAGAAAGAAAACTACTTAAAGTGAACTGTGTTTGTTATTTTTTAGGGAAGGGAAACCGGATCCGGTTGGACAAAGGCCTCCCTAAAAAGGAATAAAGTTATTGAGTTGATGGATTTATTTTAATGCAATGAACATGTCGTATACTTCTTGCCATTCATATTTCTTAAGGCGCAGCTTCAACTGAACAATAAAGTACATTCATTTGTTTTCTGGAAGAGCAGGGTTTTTTATGGTATAGGATGGCGAAACGAGCTAAAGGCCAACCTGATATTAAGTGGTTACCTTGCCCATAACAACTGAAATACCACCTAGGCTGTTGCCCAAATGCGGGTCAGGAAATCATTATTCATTTGTTAATAATTGTTCTTTAAAGTCTAAATTTCTCGAGTTTCTAATTAAAGTCTTAATTTTGGCAAACGCAGCGTAGAGCGCCCCCCCGCCAGGTGGACCGACGACCTGAAAAACGTGGTTGGGGGGGACTGGATGCGGAAGGCAGAGGACCGAGTGTTGTGGCGCAACTTGGGAGAGGCCTATGTCCAGCAGTGGACTGCGATAGGCTGAGTTGATGAAAGTCTAAATTTCTCATTGTCACAAGAAATTACTCCAAAAAGGAAGGAGATCTAAATATACATTTTTAAACAGGGACCAAAAGAAAAATAAACGGGTAAGAAATATACTAAAAGGTTTATTTAGTCATATTCTCAAACATAAATAATTTTCACTATCCTAATCTAACAGCACTAAATAAAGGTTAAATGTTTATTAGACTAAAATATTGCTTTAGTCTAGATTCACAATAAACCGTAGGAGTAACGTAGGACGTCTTAACAATACTAAGAAATCATTTAAATTACACAATAAAACTTAAACAAAGAGATATCAAACAAAATTATAGTTGAAAAATTAAATGTAGCGACACACCTGCCGAGAGTAGCGTCGCAGAACATTCGGCTCAATACGCTCGCAGTATATTTTAAGTAACCTATGACACATCAGCCAAAATTACGTTGCGTTCCGCGTAGCGCTGAACCCTTCGTTGAGCGTCTATTTCCGCGAGAACGCATTCAATGTATTTTGCATAGTAAGCGACACATCACGCGATACGTTACGCGACCAAAAGTTCGGCGGGTCCTTTAAGTGACGACACCAACCGACGACGACGCCACGTAATTCTCCGTCACGTAGCGCGCTGAAGCGCTTAACAAGACGCCGCGTAATGCCGAACGTTCGGCGCGTTAGGTGTGTCATGCCATCCGAATACTACGACCGATAGTTCAGCCGCTGAAGTGTCGGCGACGATACTCTCGGCAGGTGTGTCGCTACACTAAGATGCGATGCTTAACTTACACAATTAATTAATGATACTCAGCTTAAGATTAACAGCTGATATTGAATCAAAGTCTGAGGTACTTATTATCAATTAAGGCCAATGTAATACTTGTAAGATGTCCAGCGGACAATTAATTCTCTTGTCTTGTAGGACCAATTAATTGATTAATATAATATAATCTCATCCAAAAGACATTTTTATATTAAATCATTATCAATATTTGTGACATAAGAATTTCACATAGTTAACATAACATAACATCACGCCTGTATTTCCCTGAAGGGGTAGGCAGAGGTGTAATAGTACACCCACATTTCGCCAGTTATGTTATAGTCCAATGTAATAGGGGGCGAGCCTATTGCCATTGACCGGGCACAAATCCAGACTCCGGGCTGCTACTGAGAATTACCGAATGAAAAAACCCAATAACACTAGTAAACACTTAGTTAATATGAACAAAGTATACCTGGTATGAATTAAGGGATTAAGGGTGATAATACAAATATCTTAGGGAGGGGCTCGTAGCGAAGCAACGACTGCGCGGATTGTGCGATCTGCAGGGTTAAGCTGAACTTACCGCGGTCAGTCTGTGGATGGGTGACCGTTTGTTACACATCGAGACGCCTCCGTCCCTCGGAGAGCACGTTAAGCTGTCGGTCCCGGTTGTCATACGAATATCTATGGCAGATGTTATGGCTAGTCAGAAGCCTGAAAGTCTGACAACTGGTCTATTACTCCGAATGTCAGTATTACCCAGTAACTGGGTTGCGGGGGTCTGATGGCAGTCGCTCCATGTAAAATACTGATGTTCAGCCGCATCTGGCTAGACTGGAAGCCAACCCCAATATAATTGGGAAAAGGCTCGGAGGATGAATACATATATCTTATTATTTTAACGCATTTTACGCATGCGAAGCGAATTCTAAAGATATAAATTGTGGAAAGAAAAAATCGCTCACGAACAGGATTCGAACCTGCGACTCCTGGCTCAGTACGCCAGTGCTTTAGCCACTAAGCTACCGTGAACACTGCTCAAAGATATCGCTGACGTCACCCAAAGACGTATAGTGGAGGATAATTTCGATACCACGAGCAGTGTTCACGGTAGCTTAGTGGCTAAAGCACTGGCGTACTGAGCCAGGAGTCGCAGGTTCGAATCCTGTTCGTGAGCGATTTTTTTTTTTTTTTTTTTTTTTTTTCTTTCCACAATTTATACATATATCTTAGGTCTGAAAATGAATAGGTGTACGAAAATAATCTTCATACTGCTCGAAGACCTCGTTTGGGGAAGCATTGATGCTTGCATTGCTGTGTTCCGGTGCTCGTGGTATGGCTGCCGGGGACATTACAATCACATGAGACTTTCCATCTTCATGTTTCAGTTTGGCGAAAGGGTTTTATAATACCGTTTAGGCAACAACATAGGTAGTATTGCAGTTGTTATGGGCAAAGGTAACCGCTTAACATTAGGTGGGCCTTTAGCTCGTTTTGCCATATTTTTGAATAAGAAAATAAAAAAAAACCTATGCCAGTTTTCCTTCTACGATTAGACATCCATACACCAACCATATACCAACTGATACCCAATTATACTCATTTTTATCTGATAATTTATATAATTATGACAAAATACATCAATAGTGTTATTTTTTTAAATTAGCATCATCCGTTATGATCCGTGGACTTCTAGTACAGGTATGCACTGATGATTATTGGGTAGTGGTCCTCTGGTTCAAAAAGATGCAGCACCTATTCAACATTACTTTTCACTTCAACCAGCAGAAGGTATATTAGAGTTACCTTAGAGTTTAGAGTCTAAACTTTAGACGGTCTTAATGCCTTAAGAGTAACACACTATAATATTATAAACACGAAAGTTTGTGAGTGCGTATGTATGTATGTATGTTTGCTACTTCTTCACGCTGTAACGGCTGGATGGATTTGGATGTAATATGGCACACAGATAAATCATAGCCCGGATTAACATATAGGCTACTTTTTATCCTGCATGAAGATAGAAAAAACCGAGGGATGCGCGATAAACGACAAAGAAATTGTTTGACGACTACTACTAAGCGTAATGTATACCAGGGTATCATAAACGTTGAAATAATGCGGGAAGATTAACAGTTCCCGAGGGATGCGCGAAGCCACGGGCGTCCCCTAGTATTTTGATTTAATAATGTTGTAGAATGTTAATTAGTTTTTTTTTAAAGTTTGTAATTTAAAAGAAAAAAACTATAATTAACTCCATTGTAATTTAAAAGTATTGTTAAATATTTATTTATTTATTTAACATGCATTATGAAAAAATTTGTATGCCAGTACCTGGTGGAACATGTATTAGTTCAAAATAATGTTTTCTAACACCTTATTGTACCATGTTTGATGCAAATAAATACTATTCTATTCTAAGTAATAAAGAATAATAATTTCTTAGGTTTTCGGGATCACTACAAATTAAAAATAATCAAACCATAACCAGTTCTAAAAATAATCAAGTCCCAAACAGCACGCAACACTGTAAAAGACAATAACATTGTAAGTGATTACTGCGTGCATCGAAACGATTTTAATTAATAAAAATTTTACGGTAGATACAAATATTTTTTTTAGAAATATCTGTAAAGACGCTTTTCATCATAGTCTTCCTACGACCACGAAAACTGCAAAGCTTTCGAAACGTCAGGAAAACCAATTTAAATAATATACGCGATTTAATCCGGTTAAACTTTGTTTTATTATAATAAAGAATACCTATTTATCGACAACAAACACCCAGTCTGATCCGCATCGAAGGCCAGCAGTTCACTGAACCAGCAAAAATAGTCCCAAAGACAGACAAGACGTCTCCATCACTATGATTGAAGTGATCCCTCACAAACACTTACCTACAATTGTGTGCTGAATGGGACACGGACGCTGATTTGAAGACGTCGCCTCAGACGGATTAGTTTTTAATAACGCCTTTGAAAGAGTACGTTGCCTTCATTAGGAAATCGCGGAAAACTGAGAAGGAAACAGAACGAAGGTTTCAAAGGAAGAAAAGGATTATAGTAGATAATTATAAGATGCTTTTGTTACATTAAAATGTAGTCTTCAGTTTGGTTTGAAGTATGGCTCGTTTGAGTTTTAAAGTAATGGATTGGAGCTTTTCTAACTAAAACATTTTATTATTATTTCAATGGGAGAGCCTTAAAATTTTAGTATATTATGTTCAGAAAATGTAAATGTATTTCTTGCATTATTTTGCTTGCCATGCAAATGGTAAATGTGCTGAACTAATATTTTAGCAATATTATATTAAGCGATGCAATGACTGCGTGGATTGTACGATCTGCAAGGTTAAGCTGCACTTGCCACGGTCAGTCTGTGGATGGGTGACCGTTTCGTTACACATCGAGACCCCTCCGTGCCTCGGAGAGCACGTTAAGCTGTCGGTCCCGGTTGTCATACGAATATCTATGGCAGTCGTTACGGGTAGTCAGAAGCCTGAAAATCTGACAACTGGTCTAACCTCCGAATGTCAGTATTTCCCAGTAGCTGGGTTGCGGGGGTCTGATGGCAGTCGCTCCGTGTAAAATACTGATGTTCAGCTGCAGCTGCCATCGCCCACCTCCAGATTCTACAGGAATATAATGCAATAACTGTCCTTGAAAAACATGGTCAAAAATAAAACAAGTGAAATAAAAATTTTGATAAAATACAAAAAGTTACTATTTAACATCATCTAAGTATTTGAGTGTGTATGTGTAATGTATGGAGGTGTGAGAGGTATGTTTGTGTGTTGATGTATTATTGTGTGAGAATTATTAATTTATGACCAGACCTTCTGTATCTTCATAAGAAAGTGTACATAGCCACTTTGGTTTTGCACTTATTTAAGGTTAGTGAATAGATTTCAAGTTCCTTATTAGGTTTTGATCATTTCCTAAGAAAAATGTAAACTCTAGGGCTCATACCACCTTTTCAAATTCACTAATCCATGGATACCGTCCGTGCGGTGCCGGACGTAAAGAATTGCACCACCCTCTTTCTTCTCATGGGTGTCGTAAAAGGCGACTAAGGGATTCACCAGAGGATGGGCAGCAGCGTACTCTGAGTATTTAAACAACCAACTGCGATCGCCAACCCGCCTGCCAAGCGTGGCGATTATATATCCCCCCCCCCCTTTGGGGGAGGCCTTTGTCCAGTAGTGGACGTTTTTCGGCTGAGATCATGGATACCAGACGATGGCAGATTATGAGGTATTATAAATATACATTCTTATCAGGCCCATTGTGAGCGACCACGTTTCAGTACCGTAAGTAATTACTGGCAACACACACTGTTCAAAGACACTGTTCATATTGAGACACTGCGGTATTTTGGACAAGAAGATATTGCGTAGCTTCCCGAACGCTGCCCAACCGAGTCGGATTCGAATCAGAAATGAGGAGATTCGCAGGAGAACGAAAGTGACCGACATAGCCCGAAGAATTGCCAAACTTAAGTGGCAGTGGGCGGGGCACATTGCTCGCAGAACGGATGGCCGATGGGGCAGTAAAGTTCTGGAGTGGCGACCGCGTACTGGAAGGCGCAGCGTGGGTAGGCCCCCCACAAGGTGGACCGACGACCTGGTGAAGGTCGCGGGAATCCGCTGGATGCGGAAGGCGCAGGACCGGTCGTTGTGGCGATGCTTGGGGGAGGCCTATGTCCAGCAGTGGACGTCTTTCGGAAATGATGATGATGATGATAAATATACAAACATAGTAGTAGTCCTTCTAGTGTAAAGAATTTGCTCACATTGGGCCGTCTATCGTAGTGTTTACTAACACAAACACATATAATGCATGTTTTTTGAGGATTCTTGTATGAGGACCCCCTTTCGTATAAGACTTTTTTTGTATTTAGTATTTGACGTGATACCGCTCATAGCAACACATATTCTGAGAAAATTTCAACCGGTTACCTATTACCGTTCAAAAGATAAAGCCCTGTGGACAGACAGACGGACGAACGGACGGATAGCGTAGCAGGATAATAGGGTGAATCTCTTAGTCGCCTCTACGACACCCATGAGAAGAGAGAGGGTGGTGCAATTCTGTACGTCCAGCACCACAGGGAACAATGAGTAATTGAATTGAATTGATTAATTTTTATGCCATTGACTTGTTACATACAATGCATGACTATCTGCTACGTCAATCTGCAAGTAAGTCTTGTTATTTTTATACAAAAGTATATACCTAAATAATTTCTGAATGACACAAAAATTGCGCAGAGGTCAACATAATATGAATTACATACATAGATACATACTTTCACGCCTTTTTCTCATTGGGGTAGGTAGAGACTATGGATTTCCACCTGCTATGATCCTGACACACCTCTTTCGCTTCATCTACGTCCATTAACCTCGTCATGCATGCTCGTCGGTTTAGAGAACTCTTAACCTGGCATTTTTTGAGAACGTCCGCGATTTGATCGCGATTATTCGCGATACGTTCGCCGAGGTCGTCCCCTTCCAACTCTTTCATCCACATTAGCTTCGTATACTTTTTTCGTCAATCTCCTCTCCTCCATCCTCTCTATATGTCCAAACCATCTTAACATACCTTTCTCAATCTTTGTCACTACATCTTCTTTCACTCCACAACGCTCCCTTATCACGTTATTCCTTACTTTGTCTCTCAAAGTTAATAATAATAATATGAATTGTTTTTGTATTTTAACGAGCAGTTCTGGTAATTCAAGTATCTGTATAAGAAAAACTATAGAATTAACATTTCATGTACAAAAAGACAAATAAAAAACAATTTTCCAGCTTCAAAATAGACCTTCTCAAATTGTAACGTAGCCTTCGCGTTGTAAGGACTCTCACGCATGTTAAATAGATGTTTCCAAATGTACATCAAAATTATTTTTCTGTATTTGCATCCCTTCACATGAAAGTCTAAAACATAATTTTCTCGTATAGAAAGTATTATCCGTTCGGTCTGTGCGATCATGAACCGGTGTTTTAACCGGGTCAGTGGCGCAAGGCCGGTGCCGGTGCAGTAGGCTCCGTACTTTATTTGTCGAGGATACACCTAGATCCCGTGAATGCGTTTTATGGGTCGTCGGTTTGGAAAAATAATGCTTAGGGAATGTTTAACTTAGCGTGGTTAAATCTTATCTTGTATTAGATTATGTGACAAAACCACGCAAATCTTTGAATAAATTCTCATGAATAAAGCACTGGTGTACCGAACCAGGAGTCGTAGGTTAGAATCCTGCCCGTGAGCGATTTTTTCTTTCCACAATTTATATTTTTAAACCCCTCACAGTTCAGCAGTAAAGTTTTGCATTTAGCAGTAGGGTTATTGTATGTAAGATCCTAGATTCAATTCTCACAGAAAATTAAAAGGTATTTATAACCCTTTCTTTGGCAGACAGAGGGTGTAGAACACAGAAATAGATAGAATTGAAAAGTGGGCAGGGCGCGCATGCCAACACTCTGCACCATAGTGCAGGGCATTTCAAAGCCTTTAGCAGTACGCCTTATGACTTGTTTCTGTAAATACTGTAACAAAAACTCGCAGAAATGCCTTATTGCGCTGTATTTTTTATTTTTTTTGATCTGCGATTTTGTTACCATATACACAACTATATACACAACTTACTTAAGAATAAAGTAATTTTTTTTTAAATCAATGACGTCAGTATGTAAGGCGTAGCTTGTTCAAAAGTTGCAACGCATGAATCACTAGTAAAATTGTGATTACAACAATGATATTTTATGTAATATCATTGGATTACAACCATTCTATCTCTATCTATTTCTGTAGTTCTATACTATTTTCACAGCTGCTACAATTATATGGTACCAGGTAATACAACAACGTAGAGCTACTATATTTTCTTGACGTCTTTAAAGTCATACCTTTGTTTTGTTGAGAAGCAAGAGCCCGCATACCGATGCTGTCATGTATGGAGTTATCACAAACTAGTTTAAATGATTCGTTTTGCTACTATGAAATACGTGGTCACAAAAATATTTCAAAGTCAGTACGAACACGTAATAATTTAGTATTTCATTTTATTTTTATTATACTTTATTATTAATAAATAAATAAATAATAATTTATTGACTCAGCCACAAAACATTATTTTACAAACTTAATTCTTCTTCTATCGTACAGGTTATCCTAGTTCAGGGTCCAGGGCTACACTGTTGTTATGTTCTTCTGAAGTCGCAATAAACATAATTATTATTATTATTATTATCTCCTTTATTCAGTTATCAACTTATTAAATACATTTTTAAATATTTTTTATAAAAAGGAAAAAAAAAAACATTTAAAAATATATAAAATAGTATTCCACCGGCATCGGGAGCAGGGTCCAAGCTACCGGCGGTTAGGGCCCCAGAGACAGGAACCTCCTCACAATACGTGCCGTGTCGAGGAGAACCGCCTTCTGAATCTGGCCCTTGACCCAGCCACCTAACGAGAGCCTCTTAAGATGTTGGTCGAGGCTCTTGGCTATGAGACCATTGGCCGTTATTATTATTATTATTATCATGTCGACATGAGCTACATAATGACAAGAGCTCATGTCGTGGAGTAAAGATTAGCCAGTCAGCGGGTTGGTAGCAGGGCTGACTGCCCAGGGTACGCCGGACGATCAATTATATATCGTCACTCCTGGAGGCTCTTTAAATGCACCCTACAAACTTAATTAAATTATACATTCATGGCAATTTTAAAAAAGTTCGCTTACAAGGATCTGCTGACCCCCAAACTAGGAAGTACCTGTATTTTGGAGGTCAGTAGGTTTCCCATTTCTTCGGCATTTTTTAATTATTTATTTGGGAAACAAACATATACTAACAAACATATTACGTAGACAAATAGGTAACACAATATCCAGAAACTGTTTCCTCAGATTATCATACAATAGACACAAAATTAAATGAAATAACAACGGCCACAAAGACTTACTGTTGACTTGAATTATATAAATTTAGATTCTCTTAAAAATTAAATAATTAGGTAGGTACCTACTTGAATTTTGATTTATTTATTTATTTATTTATTTATTTGCCTTCATGTACAAGGTATATGCATGCATTACATTTTCATGGCCAATTAAATACTATTAGTACATGAACCCTGCAAGGGCACTGCAAATTTAAGTAGGTAGGTATACTAATGAGTCTAAAAATAGGTTTGTTATTAATTCATTATACATAATTATTATCTCAAATTATCATATATTAAAATTATCATAAATAAAAAAATTACAAGTATTGATGCCAAAATGTTTTAATACAAATTCTGAATTTAGGAATAGAAAGGTGAACAAGGTGAAGGTATACAAGTAGTATTTCATAATAGAACCCATCCTCATAACGACGATCAAGCTAGTGCGCCATTTTACGAATATAAGCTGTCAAGCTAAATAATGTCTCTAAGATTTATAAGTACTCTTTATGTCAATGCTGAGACTTTAACTTAAAATATTTACAAATTATTCTTTTTTGCTGGCTTTCCAATAATTCCAGTGCAGCGATTAATTGGTCCTTGCAGGCGACCCAAAAGCAAGGTCAAGGTGGAACGTCTTAATATTTCTTTATCTTTATCTTGCATTTTACTATTAATTAAAGTTTGTTTAAAAGTTTTAGACGTTGGTTTTAGTAAAATCAAGTAATTCCACTCATTAATATATTTTTCTGAGTTTAGAATAGTCCATTACGCAGTTGATTTCATTTGATTTTATTTTTTATTCTAATTTGGCTCGCGTTTGCCGCCATTTCACCTAATGTGGTGCGGTCCACGATGGTGCACGCTTGCCCAGCAAAAACCTATCCACTAGAGCCTTGAAGACCACCAGATTATAAATATCGGAAAAAATATAGATTCCACTCCTTATCAGTACGCATAATATAGCTATTTGCAAAATCGCTTTGTGCTAATGGGTGGAATGTCTACCATATAAGGGCGGTGCATGGCCGTTCACGTCTGATTGACTGTGAATCTGTTTTTTTTTAAAGCAAGCCAAACATAATAATATAAACTTAAAGCTTCTTATTTTGTACAGACATGAGTTCAAAATATTTTATGCTAACTTAAGTATTTTTAACGATTAAAGGCTAATATTCGCAATAGACATCTGGTCTCCCACAGGGTATCATTTTTGGTCCAATGCGCTATCACACCATAACTTGACAAATTGTTCTACTTTGTCTTCTAACTCTGGACAAGTGGACACTGCTATAAATTATACTGCAATTGTCTAATAAATCTGCTGCAACAATGAACTATCTTGTCTAGTTGTCAAGGTGCATCGTTCATTGTACGCGAAATACATTGCACTTTGTTTTATTTTCTTTAGATTTTTATTAATATTCTCAAAACGAGACGATGGTTATAAAACAAAGTTGTTGACTGAAATCAAACTCATAAAGTTATGTTATTTTAATAAAAACTTTAGAAGATTAAATGGGAACAATAGGTTGAGGAGAACTCATATCTAACTTGGCATGATTATTATATCGAATAATTATTATACAATTAATAACTGAAATAAATGACTTATACAACGTGATACTGAAATAACTGAAAACCTCTTAAGGGGTCAATATACTCATCAGTATAAACAACTTTTACTATGGGAACCACACCTGAAATCGCGAAATAAATCAGTTGAACACTACATTTTTTCGATTTATGTGGGGATCAGCTGTTTTTTTTTCGTGATTTAGGTTTGGTCCTGTAGTAAAAGTTGTTCACACTGATGAGTACAAGAGGTTTTCAGTTGTTTCAATAACACGTTCTATAAAAAAACAAGAAAATTCTAGAAATAAAATCAGAACCTCATTCATCGCAGCCTTGAGGTAACCAATAAGATGATAATATAAAATAAAAGACCCTGCGAACCGTTCTGCAGAATCTGCAGTTATCCAATAAACTCGGTGCGACGATTGATATCCTGTGCCGGGGCGGCGGGGCTGTCCCAGTGGACGAGGTCAAGGTACGCCGCTTTATTATTTCCTGTAGGCGTTGCAGCTTTGTACATCATTATTTATTAGTAGTTCAATGGAATGCACTTAATTGCAAGGGGTTTAGATTGGGTTTTCGTTGGGGATGGAAAATAATGACTTGTAGAAAATTCTAAAAAACAGCTCGAGGTTCGGAATGAGCACATCATTATAAATGAGGTCACTTATTACTATGTCTGTGACTAAGGGTAGGTAAGATACCCCGTTTATTTGTTATTTTACAATACATGCACTACAATCCAAATTATTTAATAGAAGAGGAATAAAAAGCGTTGCGAACCCTGTGAATACAGAACCTTAAAAATTAAGGATAACTTACATTTTTCCAGCACCTTTCTTAATTATAATTAAAACTTTGGCTTTCTTCGACGACCTCTGTGGTCTAGTGGTTCGAGTTTCGGACTACTGATAACGAGGTCGTGGGTTCGATTCCCACAGGACACAAATATTTGTGTGATGAACATAAGTGTTTGTGTTGGTCTGGGTGTTGCTTATGTATTATAAGTATGTATTTACAACAACAACAAAAAAGTATACAAGTATTATATCCATTTTCTAGTACCCATAGCACAAGCTCTGCTTAGTTTGGGACTAGAAAGTGCTGTGTAAAAATGTCCGAAAGATATTTTTTTTATTTATTATACATCGGTTCCAAAAGACAACTGGCAATTTCAAAATGAGCTTCAGGCCAACCTATTTTTAAGCCCATAACAACTGCAATACCCCCTAGGTTGTTGCCTAATTGGTATTGCAATCATATTCGCCAAACCGAGACATGAAAATGGAAAGTATGATTATAAGTCATTGCAATTTCATCGGCACCCGTACCCTTCGCACTGCTGCTATGACTATTACAGGCCATGGAATACACCCATGTTTCTTGTGGACTCAGCAAAGTGGATGGTCCCAGATGGTTAACACCAACGTGTCTGCATAGCAGAATACTTTAAGGAAAGCGAGTTGCAAGCATCACTATTTGGCGGCAGAAGTAGGAACGGTGATAATACTTCCCCAGTCGAGGTCCTTCACAAGGAGATCCATTACCACAAAAATATTTGAGAGGACATTTATGTGAAAGTATTGGCCGTGTGCAATATGGCGATGGGAACAGTCAAATCGATCGCAGCGCACGCTGTGGCAGGAATATGAAACATATCAGGGTTGTGTTTTGTATTTCCACGCTAAATTCGCTGTCTTTTCGATGTTTATGAGCTAAAGAAGGAAATGCATCACAAGAATTATTGTGTTGTGAACTGCACAAATAATGAGAAGAATATTTTATGAAAATTTCACAAGTTTCCTTGGAATTGGAGCAAATATAGAAATAAAGAAGGCGCAGGACCGGTCGTTGTGGCGATGCTTGGGGGAGGCCTATGTCCAGTAGTGGACGTCTTTCGGCTGAAATGATGATGATTATGATGAAAGAAATGGGTACTTAACTGCTTTAAAAATGAAAAAGCAATTTACTGATCCATATAATTATTAAAATTTCACTGATTAGTTATAATAATTTGAAATAATAATCTAAAAACATAGAAACTTTACTGGAAATTAATAATTAAGGCACAATTATTAATTTCTAAACGTCGTTTCTAGCTTTCGAAATGTCAGGAAAACCAATTTAAATAATATACGCGATTTAATCCGATAAAACTTTGTTTTATTATAATGTGTAGTGATCGCGAAAACCTAAGAAATTGATTTAGTAGATATTATTAAAACATGGCTTAATAACTAATTGTAAAAATAATTCACGGCTCCTGAAAATACATTTCTTAATGCGGCCGCCAGGCAGCGCCCCTGTCGTGCACATAGCCAATAGACGAGATTCTGTTTTATGATAATCATATCCAACATTTTCCAAAACGTCTTAGATAATGATCACAGGCGATGATCGATGACCTGAAGAAGGTAGTCGAGGGGGACTAGATGTGGAAAGTGGAGTACCAAGTGTTGTGGCATAACTCGGGAGAGGCCTGTGTCCAGCAGTGGACTGCGATAAGCTGAGTTGATTGATGAATGATCACAATGAACCCAACAATTGAGACACCTATACTTATTTATTATAGTTAAATACTATAAGACCATCTTTTTCATACTCTCAGATATAAATTGTCCAGCTGTCCTATAAATTTAGTGCAATATTGATTATCCTGCGTGGTGTTGACCCAGTAGCGGAGGTCAAGGTGACGCGTATTATTATTTACTTCAGGAGTGGTTTAAACCTTTTTTATAATAACTTATCGTCGCTTTTTACCTGTGTATGGATTTGTGTTTGTGTGAAGTCTTATTTATAATGAGCAGCTTTCTTGGTTTATTTGTAATTTTTTATAGAATATGCTTTACGGTTTTATGTTTTTTATACATGTTGCACGTTTTTATGTAATAACTATCGCAAATTAAATTCATAATTATTAATATAAACGGTTTCACTCACGTTATTCCATCGGGTGTGCCCGACCAGTGCCATGGCCTCTAAGTCCACAGTTTGGTGCGCGACGCCACCGTGCAACCAGCTCATGATTAAGGGCTCCGTTCGAGCTTGAAACTGGTCGGGCACATCCGATGGAATAACGTGAGTGAAACCGTTTATATTAATAATTATGTTGCACGTTGCTAACTGGAACAATAAATAATTTGTCTTGCTTTTCATAACTCAGGAGACGAATAAGTAAGAGCACAAATACGTACTTTGTACATTATTCATGTATTTGTAAAGCCAATTTACACGTCAATCTTATCCTACTATAATATTATAAATGTGAAAGTTTGTGAGGATGTATGTTTGTTACTCTTTCACGCAAAAAATACTGTATGGATTTTCACGAAATTTGACATACCTACAGATAGAACATATTATCCCGGGAAGATGAACAGTTACCGAGGGATGCGCGATAAACGACATACACGCAGGCGAAGCCGCGGGCAGTAGTTAGTTAGGCAGCAGTAGTAGTTTTATAAATCATCACAAATGGAATCAAAATAAAAATGATTAAAAAAATAGGTTTTATTAGTATGCTCATTAGTAATTATTAATTATCTTCTTTTTAATTTCATAATTTATCTTTCAGAAGAAACTCCTGGCCACTAATAAACATTACAAAGCGTCTAAATTTTTAGGGTTCTGTAGGACTTATTTTAGGTCCCATTCAATTTGTTACTATACTATTGTAAACGTACAATGATAATCTTTTTATGGAGTCCAAAAAGATAACAACGGATAATATCCATCTTTCAATAAACATAACAATCTATAAAACACATGAATAATTCACAATATCCTGCATATTGAAAATTTAATGGCACTGGCGATTGGTTGTCCTGTGCCAAGCCGCCAGCGCCCCAATAAGAGGTCAAGGCGCCGCTCTATATCGTATTCTAAACGGCACTACCTTTTTTTTTGTATTGCAGGTTTATAAAATTCCTATTGTGTTGAAATACGATAAGGTTGGTTTACTCTTGTACTACAATATTATTTTAATTTTTAAAAAGATCAAATGTTTTTTTTGCATTAGCATTACCAGAAGTTAGTGAGTACAATCTTCGTTGAACTGACTTTGCGTATATTCATAATCATTTATTACTTTCATGGTGTTCAGAAGGTATTACAGTAGAATAATAGTATCAAACATGAAACCTTTTTTTACGTGGGGAAATCCTTATTGACGCACTCCGCCCGGGGAAGGCGGAGCCAGTGTTGGACTCTTACCGACTAAAAACCACCACGGTGTGCCTCTTCTAACCCGTGGCCGGGGGCGTGGGAAACTTGTATTCGTTCAACCATCCCCGGCAGGTCCCGGCTCGCCACTAGTAGGCGAGCCCCTTCTCCCCGTGCAGCACCAACTTCGGCCGCACCCTTCTTTTGACTGGGGCGCGCTGAACACGACGTGCCATCGTCACGGGCCTTGACTGATTGGGTGGGCTACATAGAGTCCGCCGCCGGCAGGCTCACTTCTAGGGTGGCTGGGGGTCGGTGTACGCCCTCCTGCGACGTCCGGTGCGTCTTCTTCGGGTGGAAAGAGAAGTCGTCGCCTCTCGAACCCTCTCTGCCGCCTCCTTAGCGAGCATCACCTCCTCGCAAAAGGAGACGACGCCCTCCCAAGCGCTCTCGCTCCTGACTATAGACAAAACAACGGCCGAGCAAGAGATCGCTGCCGCCTACTGCAGCGATAAGGTCACGGCGCTGATTGGCCCAAGATGGGCATTCCACATCAAACATGAACACTGCTAGGGCACAGCAACATCTACTTTACCAGATTCTATTCTCTAAATAAAATAAATGTATTACAAAATAATAAAGTAAAATTTTACTGCTCATTTCTTAAATTTAAGTAGTTATTGATGTAAAAATAATTACTCAACTTTCCAATGTAAACAACAGTAAATCCCTATAGTTTTATTATTTTCAACATAAACACAGAATGCAACAGGGACCTGCATCTGGGTTGCGGCCTTGAACTGGCGATTTTAGGTCAGGTCGGCCACGGCTACGCCCGGGACGCGTCGCTTAGCATATAATATGTACGTTTGTGTGGAAATCCAGGGGAAAATGTTGGCTACGAAATGAATTTTATTTCGTGTAAGTTCATGCAAGTAAGAACAAGATGAAAAAAGCATTTGATTAAAGAAATTTTTTAGCTGTACGGCTTCCTACTTAGAATCTTGTTTCTTAAATCGATTCTTAGGGTGCTACATGACGTTCTTTTTTGATTTTGTTTAACAATAATTGTATTAAAAGTATTCAAAGTAATTATTTGTATAAAATAGGTTGTTTACGAGATATTATTCAATAATGAAAAACATAACAATGCTCTCTTTTTTGCTAACATACAGTACAGTACAGTGTAGTATCCTTTATAAATAATGTTCTGTTCACAAAAATGCAAGTACTTCTTTGGGTATTGAAGTTCGACTCAAAGGATCGTTGTTTGATGCAAGCCTGAACTAAGACCAAGCTTCTCATATTGTTTTTCACGATACAAAGAGTATTCTGTAAAAGTATTGTTTTTGCCAATGAATCATCAATCCATGACTTCAAAAATAACATTTCCAATAATGAAAAAGTAAACAGAACCTAAAAATAACACAACATTGTAAAACCAAACCACAAACTGAACTTGAGGACATTGACTTTGGGACATGTCATCTCAAAACTTTTATTTAGTTTGCGGGCTCAGGACGTGGACTCAGCATCTCAATGTGATTCAATATCAGTTAGTGTTTGTGTAACTTGAGTTATGTGGTTTGACGTCACACTATCGATTGTGTCTGTAACTGTTGCTTTAAGAACTGTTGTTAGATTTTTGGAGAAGGGTATTTGGTTTTAAGAGGTTTACGAAATCTTGATATAGGTTTAATATAGACAACATAATTGAAGTATGAAATAGAGGAGAAAAGAAAACTCAACTTCACAGAAAATCCAAATTTTACCGATAGGATACTTGCGAAATTTTCATTTGCTACAACTTTATTACTAATACTAGCTTTTACCCGCGGCTCCGCTCGCGTTAAATTCTGCTACGTGCGACGTGGGCACGTCAGTCTAGTCCAGTCCAGTCCATTCCAGTCCAGTCCACTGTCCCACTGCCCCGCTACCCCGCTACCCCACTGCCCCGCTGCCCTGCTGCCCCGATGCCCTGCTGCCCCGCTGCCCTGCTGCCCCGCTGCCCCACTGCCCTGCTACCCCACTGCCCCACTCCCCCACTGCTATACTGCCCCCCACAGCCACGCTGCCCCGCTACCCCACTGCACCACTGCCCCGCTACCCCGCTGCCCAGCTGCCCTGCTGCACCACTGTCCCGCTGCCCCACTGCCCCACTGCCTCGCTGCCCCACTGCACCGCTGCCCCACTGCCCCGCTGCCCCACTGCCCCACCGCCCCACCACCCCGCTGCCCCACCTCCCCGCTGCCCCACTGCCCCACTGCCCCGCTGCCCTACTATCCCACTGCCCCGCTGCCCCACTGTCCCGCTGCCCCACTGTCCCGCTGCCCCACTGTCCCGCCGCCCCACTGCCCCGCTGCCTCACAGCTCCATTGCACCACAGCCCTACTGCCCCGCCGCACCACCACCCCACTGCCCCACTGCCCCGCTGCCCCACTGCCCCGCTGCCCCACTGCCCCACTGCCCCACTGCCCCGCTGCCCCACTGCCCCGCTGCCCCAATGCCCCGCTGCCCCACTGCCCCGATGCCCTACTATCCCACTGCCCCGCTGCCCCGCTGCCCCACTGCCCCGCTGCCCCACTGACCCGCTGCCCCGCTGAACCACTGCCCCGCTGCCCCACTACCCCACTGCCCCACTGCCCCGCTGCCCCACTATTATCGTGTGACAACCTGCCACTACTTCGTGATTGATAGCCCAGGAAGCCAATATGACAAGACCTGTCACACTCCCATTGTAGGATACCTATTGTTAGGGTACAATGGACCAAGTTAGCTTGGATATTTTGAGGTTTTTTATTAATACATGTCAGAAGAGTAGGTGTAAATAAGGTTTGATAGTGTTGATAGACATGTGTGATGGTATGTTTTGGTAGATTGAGTCAATTTTGTTTGTATCAAATTAGCTATAACAACTGCCATTCATTTGTCGAGCTAGTGTTTCTGTAGATGGTTGATATGGTATGTTTTATTAGGCATGTGTAACTTCGGAGACATCTATATCTTCGGATATATATCCAAAAGCGGATATATACATAAACTCCTTCACGTTCAAAAAAATATGCCCAATGCCCCACTGCCTGCCCCGCTGCCCCCCACTGCCCGCTGCCCCGCTACCCCACTGCCCCGCTACCCCACTGCCCCGCTGCCCCATTGCCCCACTATACCACTGTCCCGCTGCCCCGCTACCCCACTGCCCCGCTGCCCAACTATCCCACTGCCCCACAGCCTGCCCCGCCGCCACACCACCCCGCTGCCCCACTGCCACGCTGCCCCACTGCCCCGCTGCCCCACTGCCCGGCTGCAACGCTGCCCCACTGCCTCACTGCCCCGCTGCACCACTGCCCCGCTGCCCCACTGCCCCACTGCTCCACTGCCCCGCTGCCCTACTATCCCACTGCCCCGCTGCCCCACTGCCTCGCTGCCCCGCTACCCCTCTGCCACGCTGCCCCACCGCCCCGCTGCCCCTCTATCCCACTGCCCAGCAGCCCCGCTTCCCCACTGCCCCACTGCCACGCTGCCCCAATATCCCACTGCTTCACAGCCTGCCCCGCTTCCCCACTGCCCGCTGCCCTGCTGTCCCACTGCCCCGCTGCCGTACAACCCCACTGCCCCGCTGCCCCGGTAACCCACTGCACCGCTGCCCCACTGCCCAGCTGCCCAGCTGCACCGCTGCCCCGCTACCCCCACTGCCCCGCTGCCCCACTTTCACACTGCCCCACTGCCCCACTCCCCTACTGACCCGCTGCCCCGCTACCCCACTGCCCCACTGCCCCGCTTCCCCGCTACCCCAAAGCCCCGCTGCCCCACTATCCCACTGCCCCGCTGCCCCGGTACCCCACTGCCCCGCTGCCCAGGTACCCCACTGCCCCGCTGCTACGCTGGCACGCTGCCCCACTGCCCCACTGCCCCGCCGCCCCACTTTCCCACTGCCCCGCTGCCCCGGTACCCCACTGCCCCACTAACCCACTGCCCTGCTGCCCCACTACCCCACTGCCCCACTGCCCTGCTGCCCCACTATATCACTGCCCCACAGCCTACCCCACTGCCCCTCTGCCCCGCTTGCCTACTGCCCCTCTGCCCCACTGTCCCGCTGCCCCACTGCCCCGCTGCCCCGCTGCCCCACTGCCCCGCTGCCCACTGCCCCGCTGCCCACTGCCCCGCTGCCCCACTATCCCACTGCCCCACTGCCCCGCTGCCCCGCTGCCCCGCTGACCCACTGCCCCGATGCCCCACTGTCCCACTGCCCCGCTGCCCTGCTACCCCACTGCCCCACTGGCCCCCTGCCCCACAGGCCCCCTCCCCCACTATCCCACGGCCCCGCTGCCCCGGTACCCCACTGCCCCGCTGTCCCGCTGGCACTCTGCCCCACTGCCTCGCTGCCCCGCGTCCCCGACCCGCTGCCCCGCTGCCCCACTGTCCTGCTGCCTCGATGCCCCGCTGCCCCACAACCCCACTGCCCCACTGCCCCACTATCCCACTGCCCCACTGCCCCGCTGCCCCGCTGCCCCACTACCCCACTGTCCCACCGTCCCACTCCCACTGTCCTACTGTCCCACTGTCCCTTTATTCCACTGTCCAACTGTCCTACTGTCCCACTGTCCCACTGTCCCACTATCTCACTATATCACTATCGTCCCGTCCCATGTCCCATCCTATGTCCAGTCCCATGTGCCGTCCCACTGTCCTGTCCCATGTCCCGTCTCATGTCCCGTCCCATTTCCCGTCCCATGTTCCGTCCCCTGTCCCGTCCACTGTCCCGTCCCCAGTCCCGTCCCCTGTCCCGTCCCCAGTCCCATCCCCAGTCCCATCCCCTGTCCACTCCACTCCACTCCACTCCATCGTACATTACTATCCGCTCGTGCAAATGCATAGAAGCTTCGATCTGTCGGGTGAGTACGCAACCCACGAATTAATTTTTTTCTTTCTTTCTTTCTGTCTCAAAACCCATACCAGTTTTTAAGTCAGATCATCAGCTTTCAAACAAAAAAAAAAACATCAAAATCGGTCCAGTAGTTTTAGCGTGATGCTGGAACAAACAAACAAACAGACGTTTACAATTTTATAATAGTTAAGATTATGATAGTTAAGAAGATAAGATAATATACTTGAAGAAGAAGGTAATTAAAAATTGTAGACTGAAAATAGTATTTTTTTAGTTACACCAAGATAACTTTATGCTTATTCGTATATTAAGATGGATACAATATAACAACGTTTAGGTACTTCTAAATTTTATTGCTTTTCATACAAAAAATTAGAGAAATCGCAATTTAGAGGTAGCTTCCGGTCCTTGTCTGTAAGTCGAAAGATTCTGATTTTCGGTTGGCTCAAAAGACTGCATTTCCAAGATGGCACCCACATACCAGGATTTTTTTTTCTACTCTGTACAATTCGGCCCGACCAAAAAGTTTTTAATGCAATATCTTTAGCAGGCGTATTTTCTCTATGGAGGCGCGCGCTAGAGCGCATGCGTGCGAATGACAGCTGGATATGAGCGCCTTATTCACCTTAATGTATGCAAAATGTTGTAGAAAAATATAATTAAAAATCACCGGTTCCCGTCATCGTAGCGAGGTAAAATACATACCAGTTTTTAAGTCAAATCATAAGTTTTTAGTCACAAACCCTTTCAACAAAATCAGTCTAGTAGTTTTATAGTGATGCTGGAACAAACAAACAAACAAACAGACAACTGACATTTAACAATTTTATAATAGTAGTAGATTATATATATATAAAAAAATACTGAATAAAAGTTAAATAAAAACAAATAAAAAAACTCACCTTCTGGACATGTGGAAGACGGATGAAAATGAATTTAGAAAAACATTAAATTTTGTTATATAAACATACATATTAGGGTCCATCATCATCATCATTTCAGCCGAAAGACGTCCACTACTGGACAAAAACCTCCCCAAGCAGTTTGGGGGGATATGCCATAATCGCCACGCTTGGCAGGCGGGTTGGCGATCGCAGTTGGTTGGTTAAACGCTGCTGCCCATCCTCTGGTGAATCCCTCAGTCACCATTAATAAAAGTTAAATAAAAACAAATAAAAAAACTCACCTTCTGGACATGTGGAAGACTACTGCTCACGGATGAAAATGAATTTAGTAAAAAAATTGTTTTAGTTATAAAAACATAAATATTAGGTTATATTACTATTATGTTATAAACATAAATGCTGCAAAGCTTTCGAAACATCAGGGAAACCAATTTAAATAATATACGCGATTTAATCCGGTTAAACTTTGTTTCATTATAAATATTAGGGTTCTATGAATATAAATATATTAATTTCTTATGTTTTCGCGATCGCTACACATTATAATAAAACAAAGTTTAACTGGATTAAATCGCATATATTATTTAAATTGGTTTCCCTGACGTTTCGAAAGCTTTGCAGCATTTCGTGGTTGCAAGGAGACTAAGATGACAATCGTCTTTACAGATATTTCTAAAAAAATATTTTAATCTACCGTACAATATTATTAAATAAAATCGTTTCGATGCACGCAGTAATAACTCACATTATCATTATATTTTACAGTGTTGCGTGCTGTTTGGGACTTGATTATTTTTAGGACTGGGTTACAAACAGGTGGTAGCTGCCAACCATCTTCTCTATTAAAATTAGGATGTTTTTTAATTTCAATAGCCTCACGGAGCATTCCAACCAATGGAAACCAATGGGAAACCAATTTAAATAATGTACGCGATTTAATCCAGTTAAACTTTGTTTTATTATAATATAAATATATTCTTGGTGTTTTCCAGAATCAGCTTTTAAATTCAATTAAAATAATCTAGATAGTTTACATTCCACTATCTCCACAATGTCTTACGCAGTGTTTGCTTCATAAAAGTAATAGTATAGTAAGATCGAATTGGTTTTATATCTTACAGCTGTCAGTTCCACAGGGAACAGCTGCAATCGAAGTACCCTTGAACTGATTTGTTCTTTAAGCTATTGCAGAACTTATATTTCTCTGGTTGAATTATTTCTTAAAATCCTATGAAGCTGAATCCTGTGGTGATTCTTGGGAGAGGTCTATGTCCAGCAGTGGACGTCTTTCGGCTGAAATTTGAAATTTGAGATTTGACCAAGACTAATATTTATTAATACATGTAGTACAATATAATCAGTTTTACACAAATACAGACACTATACACAAATACTTACACTATACACAAATACAGACACTATACACAAATACAGACACTATACACAAATACAGACACTATACACAAATACAGACACTATACACAAATACAGACACTATACACAAATACAGACACTATACACAAATACAGACACTATACACAAAAGTATTAAACGATAGTAATTTTGATTAATATTCATTCATCAATCAAGACAGGCAAGGTGGTGGTTCATGATTACCAAAGCTGACCCCATGTGACGGAATAGAGCGTAGAAATTACCATTCTGGTAATAATTATCATTCTGTGTAATGTGTAGGTAATTCTTTCACTTCTCGTATAGTTTTCTTGTTTCCTATCATAATAAAAAATCAGATAGTAATATGCTATTTCCACTAGCTGATTTTCGGGAGTTTTAACCCAGTGATTGGCGAGATATTGCCAAAGATCGTGGCAAGTAGCGTTTTCACGTTTCAGAAGCCCAGACACATTTTGGGTCGCTGAACTAACGGAAAAATAAGTAGTATAATAAATAATAATGTTATTTGCATTGCTTTTGTTTATTTTTAAACCCAATTTGTGTCCTTAAATTATCATGACACCCGTTCATAAATTAGTCATACGTTCGTAAATTTTCATGCATATTCCTATTCATAGATATTAAAACAATCTTCTCGCTGTACCGAAGAAATTTGGCTTTCCAATGCATTTCTCAGTGATAATCTGGCTGCTCTTGAAACTTATGTCCTGTTGTAAACCACACTTAAGCTGTGTTTGTAAAACTGGATAACCAACTTTGAATCTATGCAACTTTTGTAAATTCTAAACAATATCTAAGAAAAACAGGTTACGTTCTAAAACCAATAGCCTTCAGCAAAACGTAGCCTGAGCAGATTCTGTTTACACAATTTGGCTTCTACCTTGAATAAGGTCTACATAAACATAGTCTTAGACGAAACATACGTGGAATTAGTTCCTATACTAAAATTCTTCTTCCAGTCTAAACAAACTCTTAATTGCCTGCAAAATTGAACCATAACATTGAACCTAAAATTTAAATCTTTCACAATATGTACAAAAATATTGCCGAGTCCTTGAAACTCGTTCTCCAGTTTGGACACAAGTTTTACTGAGGTTTGCGATTGAAATTTGACCCCAACCTCGAGTATAGCTACCCAAAACCTAGAGGAGCTCAGAAAAGCTCACAAAATCTGGCCTTACCCTTGAAAACAAAGTCCTCCAACATACGCCTCAGTTCGATTTGTGTGTGAAATCGAGCAGTAAATTCTGTATCGATTGCGAGTGTCAACACCGCTGGGAGCGGGCGCAGTTGCAACAACCTTGAACTATTTCGGCCTGCACTGAAACTAGGTTGAGGCGGTGCATGCGAGGGTGTGTGGATTTCAGGAATTTTCAGTCTGGAAATTTGTATAGGTAGGTATACTTCTAGGAATACGTCTTATGCTTATGTGAGTATACGTGTGCATCAATTTACAATTAATAATGATTTAATATTTAATTCGAATATTTTTATTGAAGAGTTTTTCCAATTGAGTTGTGTCCTTACGTATGAATATCCATTCTGATAACGTGACTCACAGGAACAACAGGGTTTTTGATACATATTTAATAAGCCGTCATCTGACCACTCACACACGCACATCCCACCTCACAACACTCACTCACAATTGCACTCTACACACTACATTCATTACCTCGATTCCTCTCATTCAAACACACCCACATACATACAGACCAACTCACACATCACATCTGTTAGTTCAACTGCATATGTTTATATAATAGCATACTTTCTCATCTATTGTATTCACATGTTATGCTTAGGTACTGTTTTTTCTTATTGCCAATAATGTGACAGCATAATGTACAACATATTTAAAACCAGGGTGAGGGCCTGGTGATCCGTAACACAGGGTTTCCCTAGTACGGACTCCAGTCTCTAGCAAAGGGGCTTCTACGCACCTATATGTCACGTAAATGTATTTATTTTAAGCAAACTTTGTGAAGAGAGAAATAAAATTTATTTATTATTATTATTATCTCCGTGTTCAGTGTTCACTTTCTTTCTATTCATATCATCTTTCACACAATCCATCCATGTTTTCTTCGGTTTGCCTCTTTTGTTATAGTCATCCACATTTATGCTTAAAACTTTCCTCGTAACATGCTCCTTATTCTTCCTCAGCATTTACTTTCTGCATATGGAAGATTTTAAATTTACAACGACAATTTTTCATCTTTCATCCTTTGACTATGGAACTATTGGACTTGACATAAACGAAAAAAAACCGTGTCGTTTTTGAAATGTCCGAGACATATTATGGCCGCCTAGTAGTCTTGTTCTTTACAAAAATATAATTGTAGTACTTATCGATAGAGTTGTTTCAGAAAAATTGTGATGATTCCTGGGTTAAAATGGATAATAAACGTTTTAATTCGTAGATTTTGTGGTTTTATTAACCACAACAACTCGTGACAAAAAATGGCGGATTTTCAAATAATCGCCACGATCAGTAATTCATTCAAGAAATGTCACGGAAAACTGACGTATGAAAGTAGTGTCGTATCTTTCCTTCACATGTGGTTGTACGTGTGTTAACGAGAGAAGACTATAAATATCTTATCTGTAAAATTGCATAGACAATAATGTCGCTTCCATAGATTCCATTTTCAAAGCTTTCATCACATTGGACCAACTTTTTAGAACCGTGCAACTAAATTCATAAGTATTGGTAAAAACGCTAAAACTTATACCTAACATCTGCACATGGAATTTCGTTCCCTAAAATCGAAAACCATGAAGAGATATACATATTTTATTATCCTTTATAAACCAAAAACAAAAGGTATCGGAAGATATTTTACTACCAAACATACATAAACCGATAGCACCAACAATTATTTATGATTCGACTGTACTAAAGGACCAAAGGGTGAATAGGAAATGATTGTGAAAGATTTACTTATTTTCCCCATGGTGGCTTGATGGTGTTTTGCATCGATACGACCACCTTAATTTCTCGTTTAAGCAGGAAGCTATTCCGAGAATTTCTGTGTAGAAATATAAAAATAACATGTTGGTTGGTGACAGGTTTTATTTATAAGATTCTTATTTATTTTTAGAATTGTCCTTAACAATATTTTTAACCGACTTCAAAAAAGGAGGAGGTTATGTATTCGGCGGGTTTTTTTTTTTTTTTTTCATGTTTGTACACCGATTACTCCGAGATTTCTTGGCCGATTTGCGTGGTTGTTTTTTTATTTGGTAGAGGAAGTCCGCGCGGTGGTCCCATATAAATTTTATTGACTTAGGTCGAGTAGTTTTTTAAGCAGCTTCAATAAATCAGTTTAATTTAGCTTTGCTTACCTAGATGATCTACTAATAATTTCGTTTTTCTGTGAGTATGAAATAAAATCTTTTAAACAAAAACTAAAACCGACTTCAAAAACCTTAACTAAAAAGTAAAACAATAATCCTTGTATGTATTTCAAAATCTTAACATAAACCAAAATTTTGAAGGCGGCGCGTGATTTTCATGTATGTTTGCATAAACTGTTTTTATTACTATAAATAAGCGCTCGACAGTACATTATATTTACATGACGCAAAGGGATAGTCACGCGCCGCCTTCAAAATTTTGGTTTCTGTTAAGATTTTGAAATACATACAAGGATTATTGTTTTACTTTTTAGTTAAGGTTTTTGAAGTCGGTTTTATTTTTTGTTATATCTTGTATAATTCAAACATTTCTGGATGTAATTATTCGGTTATTGCTGCGGTTTTGAATTTTTTAGAGCAAGTCAAACTTCGACCATCGTTTCCTTTATTTTATGTGAAATAATAAACTGTGAAATAAATTTGAATTGACGTCTGTGATGGATTTGGTAGAAATGCTACGCTAATAACTTCTGGATACAATGAAAAGGGTGTAAGAAACATACTAAAACAGTAGTAGTACAGTAGTAGTAGTAGTAGTAGTAGTAGAGCTCCTTTGTGAAAGGGCTCGTCCGTGGAAGTACTACCACCGTACCTACTTCTCCGGCAAATAGTGATGGTTGCATTGCTGCTTGCTTGCACTTAAATGTCATGCTGATGGTGGCGTTAGTGTCGGGTCGTTAAGTTCCCTTCAATATGGTTGAGTTAAGCGATGGCTGATGCTCGCGTCATGCTCGTGAACGGGTGCCGTCTGTTGGGACAGGTCAGCTCCTACATACTATGGCAACTCTTTTTACGTTTATTTCTAGAGGCAATTTTCTCGATTTTAAACTCTTGTTTATTTCTGACATTAACCTACATTATACTCACATTATTTGAATAAATTTTATGTAATAAACAATAACCTATTTAAAAAAAGAGTATATCCATGGAGTTTCTTGCCGGTTCTTCTCCATAGGACCCATAATTTGCAACCGAGCAACTAGAGCCTGACCTTTCAAAAGTGCCTGTAATTAGGTTTATTTGAAATAAAAAACATTTGATTTTGATTTTTGATATTGTGTTTTGGTCTGAGGGGTACGGGTGCCGGTGAAATTACAATCACATGAGACTTTCCATCTTCATGTCTCAGTTTGTCGAACCGACTTGTGGTACCATTTAGCCCACAGCCTAGGTGGTACTGCAGTTGTTATGGGCAAAGGTAACCGCTTAACGTCAGGTGGGCCTTTAGCTCGTTTCAACATCCTATACTATAAAAAAAGGCTAGCCTGGCCTTATCCACTTGGCGTTGACACCGTTGAACAGAATCACCCGGCTAGTAAACAGAAAATGCCGGTAGACCAAGACCGCTAGTAGCTTTGGCGGGTACGTATATTCGCCAGGATTGAACCGTATTTAAACTTTCCTCGAAACAGTATTTACTTTCAAAGATCATTGACCTCAGATAACGGAAAATAACCACTGCAATCAGACCTCATGATTGCATTTGCCAACAAACTTCATAAATATAAAACATTATTTTTCCAAAACGGTATTGGATTGTGAAATATAAAAAAGTCGATCGTTTGGAAAAGGACTCGAAATTTTGTAGGAAACGGGAAACATCAAAACAAAATTCATTTCCTGACAAATTTCTTGAAAATCAAACTCTAATTGAAACTCTGCTGCGGCTATCGGCCTCGCCCGATAGGTTATTGGGTTGTGGTGTAAGTGATAGACTTTCGTGAAACAGAAACCAATAAAATTATTAGTTAGTTCAGATATCTAATTTCCTCTCGATTATAATCCTCACTTACAACACCAATTAAGAAGACTATTATTGTTACCTCGAAGATTTTGTATCTTCTTTTTATGAAAATACGACGACCTCTGTGGTCTAGTGGTTCGAGTGTCAAATATTTGTGTGATGAACATAAGTGTTTGTGTTGGTCTGGGTGTTGCTTATGTATTATAAGTATGTATTTACAAAAAACTAGTTTAGTACCCATATCACAAGCTCTGCTTAGTTTGGTGCTGTGTAAAATTTCCCAAAGATATTTATTTATTTATTTAATATGACTTTCAGATATGAAGCTAAATGTTCTGAAGTAATAATTTTCTATGTATAGTGTGTATGGTGGGACCGGTTGGATACGAGGGTTTACAAGGCTTATAATATTTCTGATATAGTTGCTAAGACTAACAGCTAATTTATCGTCGACGAAACTCAGATGATTACTTGCCTGAAGGACCCTTTTACGAAAATCGTTGATCTGGCAGGCTGCACCTGGTAGATTTAGGAGTTACACGGTGGGGATTTTTTTTTTTTTTTTTTTTTTATTCTTAACGGGCTTGCGTTTGACCGCCACCTCACCTGATGTTAAGCGATGGTGCGGTCGACGATGGTACACGCTTGCCCAGCAAAAACCTATTCACTCGAGTCGTCATCACCTATTTGTTTTAGTAAAAGTATTGTATTTCACACAATTGAGTACCAACCTGTTTAAATCTTTGTAATTAGATATGATCACAGAAACTGATAAACCTATCTATATTTGTGGGTATGTTTGTATTAGTAATTGTAAGGTGTTTTTTATGCTGTAAGGCTGTCAGTTGTCGTTTTATGAAATAAAATTATTTGTAGTGAAGTGCTTCACAAAAATAAATAAATACAATTTTTTTTTTGAGAACGTAGGTGTAAATAAATAAATACCTTGTGAGATTTTTTAAGTATCGTTTTTCTTTTTCAGCATTGTTCTCAATACACCCAAAAAATAAATCATCTCAGTCGGTTGATGGAAAGGTGTCATAGCCTTCATTATAATTAACTAAAAAATAAGGTAAGGTATTGTCGCTGACTTTTTTTGGTAAGAATTTATTTATTATAGAAGCCAAAAAATACTAGCCGAAAATAGTGGTAGAAACATCACACTTTAGTAGTAGGTACTAGCTACATTATCAACCTAAAACATTGAAAGATTATTTTTAAATCGTTCTTTCTCGCTCTCCGCTTACAACATAACCAATGTATTTAACCTTGCATTACTCGCAGAGTGGTTTTTATTAAACAGCTGCGCGCCGGTACTCCGCTCGCGGTTTTGGGTTGCCGGCCATTTTGCAGAGCTAGCTCACTAGTTTTTGAAGGTTCATGAAATATGCATAATACTTACTAATAATTTATATTTTGGGATAGTGGAGCGAGTATATGAAATAGTGGGAATAAACTTGAACATAGACATAGACAAAGGTACCCGACGATGAAGATTGACTATTCTACAGAGTGGTATAGCATCTGCATCAATAGGTATGTGGACTTGGAGGAACGAGATATATTGTCCTCCACCACAAAAAGAGGATCCTCGGACCAGGCTGGGCCTGCGCCTGGCAGGCTACTGCCCAACGGTTGTTTTTTTTTTTGAGTCCCGTTAGGGTCTCCATACGCCAACCAATGGTGATTTTTTTTTTTCGAATGTACTCTCGCAGAATTGGTACCCAAAATAGATATCCTAACTGCTTAACCGGGTGGGTGGCGGAGAATCCCGTTAGGGACTCCATCCGCCGAAAGAACCAATGGTGGATGGTGGGCGCTTGTATTTATGCTAACTGCGTGTCACACTCTGCTTGCGCGATTCAGTATTTGTGACGTCACCTACTACGTCATCATTGACATGTAGTTGGCATGTAGCGCGATAGATGTCGCTACAGGTATAAACATCAGTGTTAGTCCGTGATATTCCCATATTTTACGAACAGGTAGTTATTAGTTAAAACTATAATGTGTACATTTTTGACCAATACAGGACAGGAGTGTAGTTTCCGTAGCTTATTACCCGCAGCCACAGACATAGTAAAAAATATAGACGAAGTGCTGCGAACAATCATAGTGAAGCCAATAAAACCGTGCTCTCCGTGTACAAAGCAACGCTCGCGCACACAGATGTACCTTAAACCGTGCTCACCCCTCTCTGTTCACATGTCGCGGCATCGTCCAGTAAGCATCGCGAAAACAAATATCCTTCAGGTGCATGGTGTGCACGTGAGCACTGGTTGTATATGAAGGAGCACGGTTTTTGTTGGCTTCACTATGGTTGTTCGCAGCACTTAGTCTATATTTTTTACTATGTTATGTGCCCGCAGCTTCGTTTCCATGGTTCTCTTAAGTCAGCAGGAACCGTAATTTTTTTGGAATAAAAAGTAGCCTATATCACTCTCCGGCCCATGAAATATTTTTGTGTAAAAAATCACGTCAATCCGTTGCTCTTTTGCCGGTTGAAAGAAGGACAAACCAAAAAACACAGTCTTGCATTAATAGTCCTATTAGTAGGAAGTATAATTTCTCTTTTTGTTAGGAGTAACATGAAAGGTAAAATTGGCTCAAAATAAACTGACGCTCAAATGTTTTCAAATAGTCGTACTAGCAATAGATTTAAAAAAAATCTGTTACAAAGAGTTTTGAAGCGAAGCTTCTATAGCGTCGCTACGCGCTGGGATACCGGCCAGTAAACCGAGAAAAAACGTGACCGTTAACTCACACGTGCATTCTATCCAGGCGTGCAAATTAAATGAAATGAAAAGTAATTGTTTATTCTGCAAATTGGATTCAGTTCTTTTTAAATTAGATGGCGCCCGCATACTATCCACGCTTGCAAATGAAATGAAATGAATAGGAATTGTTTATTCTGCTAATTGGATTCAGTTATTTTAAAATAAGATGGCGTTGGCATTTCCAATGTGACTACCTCTGAAAAAAAACGCCGAAACAAACAACATAATAACAACAACATGTGTAGAGGCTTCGGTTCTGTCGAGAATCGCCGGACGCCACCCGTTTTTATTTAACAATATCCATTGCATTACCAATTTACCATCAGCAAAAGTACCTATACAACGTGTATCAGAAATGCGTGGTCATATTTAAAGAGCTTATTCAGGGGATGCTATGGAACAACTTTTACTTTGGGACCAACACTGAAATCGCATCGAATCGCGAAAAAAAAACAGCTGATCCTAACATTTTGTCGAGCGACATCGATGATTTAGTAGGGAACAGCTGATATTTTTTTCGCGATTTCAGGGATGGTCCCATAGTAAGAGTTGTCCTATGCTATGCCCTGAATGAGCTCTTAAAATATGACCACGCATTTCTGATACACGTTGTATATACCTTTTACCAGTTAATATTTCCATTAGACCGTAGTTAACTCGATTAACTACAGGTAAATTATAATGGACGAAAAACGGATGCATCAGAACATCAGTTTGGCTCTGGGTCAGCGCGTGCACTTGACCCAAATCGAGAGGCCGGCCTGATATGTAGCACATATTTTAGAGTTTAGTCCGTACTATCTATATTTTGGTTTTTCTCTACAAAACGGTACATTAATTAAATAATTAAAGGATTAACAGCGAAGCAGTAAATAAAAATTAAAAACCAAATTGGGGATGGGATAAATTAGCCGTACAAGACTCGATTTTTTTTCTTTGGCTGAAACAAATATATGTGGAGTCGTTTATAATTAGTATCAACTCAGCCTATCGCAGTCCACTGCTGGACATAGGCCTCTCCCAAGTTGCGCCACAACACTCGGTCCTTTGCCTAGAAATTAGTACCTAGTAAGGGGAAAAAATCAGAACCAAATATATAACTACAAAACATTGTTTTTATACCGTTCCATATTTGGTAAATTATGCGTTAACTCTACGTTTTGGCATTAAATAATATTCAAAATACTTACTTCGACTTTTTCCAACGAATAGTATTTTTCTTCGAGTCGAAACACTTCAATAAGTTTTTTTTTTCACAAACAGCAAAAGTGAGACATCGGTGGGTGCAAAATTTAAACTTTTTTAATATAAGACGTATCAGTAACGACATCAATCGCAAATAGCTTGTGTTGTACAGTTGCTATGTTTGTGGAGTTTCATTCAATATTCAACAGATGTCTCTGCTTGTAATTTATTGAGTTGTAGGAACAATCAAAAGTGGTCGTTCCACATGTGGCACCGAGTGCTTTGTAAGGTTAGATAACTTATAAATAGAGAGGAGACATATTTTGATAATTTAATAGACATGCTACAAGTAATAATCGTAATAAATAAAATAAAGTAGGTAGTTGATTTCAGAAGCACTAACAGCAATATTAAATTGTAATTACTCGAAGAAATAAATAATAATAATATATTTATATATTTTTGGGACATTTTTACACAGCACCATCTAGTCCCAAACTAAGCAGAGCTTGTACTATGGGTACTAAACAATGGAGTAAAATGAGTATACTTATATACTTTTTTTTTGTAAATATATACTTATAATACATAAAGAACACCCAGACCAACACAAACACTTATGTTCATCACACAAATATTTGTGTCCTGTGGGAATCGAACCCACGACCTCGCTATCAGCAGTCCGGCACAAATATACCTATTGTTACTTAATTAAATTACGAAATTTGCAACGCGTTTCAAAAAGCTATTTCTCCAACAGTTAAAACTTGCATTTAAAGAACCGAACAAACTTCCAAGAAGTTTCCAACCCGCATCGACATTATGCAAAAATATAAGAATAAAAATGAAAATGACTATTTAATACAAAAAGTTCTTATCATATTATTGGAATATTATGTAAATACAGTATCGAATAACGTGTCATTGTCTGATTACATCTGAGGCCAATAACCCACATTTTGAAGGTTAAAAACGTAATAAAAGTTTTCAGTAATAAAAAGAATAGGATTAATCCTCTTATGCCATTACTGAAAACTATGAGAGTAGGTTTATACCTAAAAAAAAAATTGATATTTTTACATAATCATTGTTATTTTTATATAATAACTATCGTGAGTTAAATTCATAATGATTAATATAAACGGTTTCACTCACGTTATATCATCGGGTGTGCCCGACCGGTTTCGAGCTCGACCGGAGCCCTTAATCATGAGCTGGTTACGCGGCGGCGTCGCGCACCAAACTGTGGATTTAGAGGCCACAGCGCGCCGCGTAGCCACCCAAATTTCAATAGAAACGGAGGTTGGAAACTGCCACCTGCCTGGAAACCAGCTCTCAGGTCTTCATCAAACAGCCATGTCCCGTTGAGCCTGGAGTATGACACGGTCAGCAGTGTGTGTACCGGTGATAATCCACCTGAAGACTCGGACACGACGAGCGACGAAGATGCACGACCACCACCGAAACCAAGCGCTCCGTCACCGTTGTCGCGAGCGCAGCGCTACGCGGCGCGCTGTGGCCTCTAAATCCACAGTTTGGTGCGCGACGCCGTCGCGTAACCAGCTCATGATTAAGGGCTCCGGTCGAGCTCGAAACCGGTCGGGCACACCCGATGATATAACGTGAGTGAAACCGTTTATATTAATCATTATAGTCATTGTTGTGCAAAAATTAATTTGACCGCGGCAAATGTAGCTTAACCTGTTCAATCAATCCATGGTGTTTTACCAGCTACTCTCTTCCCGTGACAGCTAGGTCACATGATTGCCTCCGTACTACGTCATAGGCTGTGGAGCCAATAGCGGGCTGTTAGCGTGACACTTGTCAGTTTGATGTGGTGCCTTTTTGTGTAAATAAATTACCCGAGCAAAATGCATTGTTTCATTTACTTGCTTCTTTAAAGAATCACTTTTGAACTAGTAATTTTATATAGTTTCCTTTTAACTGATTAGAAGTATAACGCGAGATAACAAATAGTTAGGCTAGTTAGGAATTTAGTTTATATTCATTATGAACCAAAATCTCCTTAAAGATAGCTTTGAGGCATGGCGCTGTCATCGCGGGAAAACATCCTCGTGAAACATCTTATTATAACACGAATCAATCCATCTCTATCCTCGGCCCCCGGCAGTAAATAACGCTATCCGAATCATTAAAACAGTTGCATTTAACCGGTGCACGCACACAGTGAGGATATTCAAGGTCGCAGCTTCCGAACTAGGTAATTAGGTCATAGCCGTGCCTAGGGGCGGCATTCAACGCTACAAAATGTAGACTTCCTGTATCCTGATATTATTAAAATTTAAATAAATGAAAATGTACACCTAGTAGTATAGCTCCCTGTGAAGGAATTTGTCCTGGGGGGTGATTCTCGCGTCGTATACATTTATTTATTTATTTATTGCATAAGGTTCGCCCACAGCATACATATTAACACTATTACCAATAATACAGTACGGTATTGTCCTTATACGTATGCCAATTACGGGTAAACACAACATTGGCTAAAAAAGACGACTTAAAGTAAATTAAAAATTAATACTCCTAAAAAACCAAAAACACATTTTTTTTTTTTATATACTTCTACAAACTACTTAAATTTAGGGCGATTTTTTGATACTTAACTTACATTATCTCGAACTCGACATAATGTCGAAACAAGATGGCGAATGTCGATTGAAAATCAATTTTCGTATGCTCATAATGTCACGTTAGAGATATGTCTAGTCTACGCCTAGCGCTCTAAATACAAAGAGTGGTTCATTGCAGTTGACATTACCGGCGACATTTTTCGTAGAGATTATCTTGAATTAGACATTTATCTGACGGTGTCTGTGTTCTAGTGGTTCGAGTGTCGGACTGCTGTTCACGAGGTCGTGGGTTCGATTCCCACAAATATTTATGTCATCACTTAAACATGTTCATCAACATAAGTGTTTGTGTTGGTCTGGGTGTTTCTTATGTACTTTAAGTATGTATTTACAAAAAAAAGTAACAAACGTCAAGAACAGACGCTCCACAAAGTCTGCAGTGTGTGAACATGCCCTAGACAAACCCAATCATTTTTTTTTTCTTCGATTTGATAAACCATAAGTTCTGGCGAAGGAAAACCGATATGTACCTAGAATGCTCCGTGAGGCTATTGAAATTAAAAAACATCCTAATTTTAATAGAGAAGATGGTTGGCAGCTACTACCTGTTTGGAACCCAGTCCTAAAAATAATCAAGTCCCAAACAGCACGCAACACTGTAAAAGATAATGATATTGTGAGTGATTACTGCGTGCATCGAAACGATTTTAATTAATAATATTGTACGGTAGATTAAAATATTTTTTTTGAAATATTTGTAAAGACGCTTGTCATCTTAGTCTACCTGCGACCACGAAATGCTGCAAAGCTTTCGAAACGTCAGGGAAACCAATTTAAATAATATACGCGATTTAATCCGGTTAAACTTTGTTTTATTAAAAAAAAGTACATAAGTATTATATCCATTGTCTAGTACCCATAGTAAAGTTCTGCTTAGTTTGGGACTAGATGGTGCTGAGTAAAAAAATCCCAAAAATATTTATTTATTTATCTCTAACGCGAGAATTGGGGCCCAGAGATGCGCTACCACCGCCACCGTATCTATTATTTAATTTACTTGTTCTTTACACTATACGAAGAATAGATAAAATATTCACCCACAGTTTTTAGATCTTCATCTTCGATCTTCAGATTTTTTAAATCATCAACTAGTTTTAATCATAAACTTTTAATCATATCTACTTTTCCTGTCTAAACTAGTTTTACGTATCTTCTACAATTATGTAAATGTATTTTATTTTGATAAATATTAATCGAGTAAACGTGTTTGCATGTCATACTCGTCACGATATGCATTGTGTTAATATGTGCTTCATTTACGGAATAAATAAAACAAGCAGAAGTGCCTTTACGATTACGTAGTACGGGAAAAAGTGTAACCAAAATCACATAATTATTGACAACTGAAATAGTACAATAAAATACAAAAAAAAACAATTATCTGATTATGTCTATTTAACTCTATTCGCAACTCTTATTATTATGGTACGGACATATGAGGAATGAGGAGCATGTTATGTGGGAAGTTTTAAGTATGAATGTGGATGGCTATAAGAAAAGAGGCAGACCGAAGAAAACATGGATTGATTGTGTGAAAGATGATATGAATATAAATAAAGTGAACATGGAGATGACGGCTGATAGAAATGTATGGAAGAAAAATACATGCTGCACCGACCCCAAATAAATTGGAATAAGGGCAGGAGAATGATGATGCCTATTTAAAACTTAAATAGGGCATAGCAGTTATATTATACCTATTTTATTTTATTCAAACATAAGAGCCCTCTCACACTTTTTTGACGAAAACAGCAAAAAGAATGGATTTTTGGAATTCTTATTATATTTAATAGAAATATCTATAGAAATTTCCATATAGCGACACTAAGTCCAGATCGAGTGATACAGAGCCCACGTCGCCGTCGTCACAAGCGCAAGAAAATATAATAATCAAAGTTCATGCTTTATTTTTGTAAGTTTACTTTTTATGTTTTTTTTTTCAATCTTAGGCAAGTTTTTAAAATTAAAATTATTTTACAGAAATATAAATTTAAATTGTACACATAACAATGATATGATACACCTCTACGAGGATAATTTTTGTTCTTCTATCATTTTTATACGTTAAAATTACAAAATAAGGTATAATCTAGTATTTCACGTAAGCATTCTAAACATCGCCGCGTTAGTGTTGCGGATCTCCGCTTAATTGTGCCACGCGTGTGGCAACCGTATGATACTTCCACCTTGTTTTCTATATTCCATGGCTTGATTAAAATTAAATAAAAACCATAACATTTAAAATAACTAAAAACTAGATATTCTAGCGTAATTTGTAATTAGGTACTATTTATAAAGCCACTTTTAAGGCTGGTTTTGTGCTATCTAAGATACAACACTATATTTTTTATAAGCATAGAATGGCGAAACGTAGCTAGGCTGTTGAATAAATGGTACTGCAAGTTGCGTTCGCCAAACTGATACATGAACTTGGAAAATATCATGTTATCGTTTTTTTCTCTTGATTAAAAATAACACTGTTCTTAATAATCAAATCAAATCAAAATTATTTATTCCTCAGACAACAAATTGGTCTATAATGTGTTAGTAACAAATGCAACTTATCCTATGTTAGTACTTAATAACTAGCAGAGATTTAGTCCGGTTGATCAGCGCCCACACTAACGGGCCATGAGCCCGGGCAGCTATCGCACGCAGGATGGTGTTGGGGCTGCCGCGCAGCCTGCGCAGTAGCGAGGAAGACTTCTTACGCCAGACGGCGTCGAACCCGTCTGTACGTGCTTCGGCAAACATTGCCGATGCACTACAATAGCGCGGCAGCCGCAACAACGCCCTGAACGCGTTATTGTACTGGATTCTCAGAGCGTTGTAAGCCCTTTGGGTATATCTGAACCACAGGGCCCCCGAGTACAGTGATGTACAATAAGCCTTAAACAGCGTTATTTTCACTGCGGCTGTACATCGGTAGAACCTGCAGACCAGCATGTTCGCCCGGACTGACAACGCTCTGCGTTCTCTCTCCATATCTTCATCATCAATAATGCATTGTAATCTAGCCTACAGTAACAAGATTAATTAGTAATTTTTCTCCCACTTGCTCGGAAATTAGTTTATTCATCATCATCATCATCATTTCAGCCGGAAGACGTCCACTGCTGGACATAGGCCTCCCCCAGTTAAGGTGGGATATGCCATAATCGCCACGCTTGGCAGGCGGGTTGGCGATCGCAGTTGGTTGGTTAAATACTCAGTAGACGCTGCTGCCCATCCTCTGGTGAATCCCTTAGTCGCCTTTTATGACATCCATGAGAAGAGATAAATAAGGGTAGTGCAATTCTTTATGTCCGGCACCACATGGACAATTGGTTCATTATTCAACAATAAAAACTTGTTAACAAAAAATAAAACCGACTTCAAAAACCTTAACTAAAAAGTAAAAAATAATCATTGTATGTATTTTAAAATCTTAACATAAACCAAGATTTTGAAGGCGGCGCGTGATTGACCCTTTGCGTCATGTAAATATAATGTACAGTCGAGCGCATATCTATAGTAAAAAACAGTTTATCTGAACGTACATGAAAATCACGCGCCGCCTTCAAAATCTTGGTTTATGTTAAGATTTTAAAATACATACAATGATTATTTTTTACTTTTTAGTTAAGGTTTTTGAAGTCAGTTTTATTTTTTGTTAAAAAGGTTTTATTTCATTTTTAATTTCATACTTTTTAGTTGATAATTGCGAGGGTTGATTCATAAATGTTTATATAACCAATATAAGTTTTTTTATTTTATTAACCTTTGTTATCCCACTGCTGGGCAAAGCCTCGCTTATGTTCTTCCAAACATCCAATCACTATCGTAAAAAAAAAACACGCATATCGGCCAAGAATTCTCAGAAAAACGAACCAATGAGCAGATCATCTAGATACGCGAAGCTAAAATAAACTGATTTATTGATGCTGGTTAAAAAGTTGCTCAACCTAAGTCAATAAAATTTATATGGGACCACCGTGCGGGCTTCCTCTACCAAATAAAAAAACAACCACGTAAATCGGCCCACAAATCTCGGAATAATCGGTGTACATACATGAAAAAAAAAAAAAAAAAAAAAAAAACCTGCCGAATACATAACATCCTCCTTTTTTTGAAGTCGGTTAAAAAAAAAAGAAACATCAATCGGCTCTTTTCCGTACGCAACGAAATAACACGCCAGCAATATCCAACACGAAATAACATAAATTGCTGGACGGAGCGAGGTTTTTAAGTACACACATAAATTAGGTGTTTTTAGGTACAAAATATTTATCATTATAAGGGCTGGATGCGTATTCATTTTTTTTCAAATTTTGAAAATAGAACAAGTACCGCACGTGGATGAATTGGCGCGAATGAAAATTAGATAATGTTGAATTAATTTGTGTATTGTTTCCTCGCGAACATAGACCAAGTAAAAACTCAAGACAAATTCCAGCGGAACATTGAATTGATGCAGGGTCTGCAAATGTATGAGTGACATTGACAGCGATCGGAGTGTTGCTAGATAAAATCTTTTTACCCCTGATATCAAACAACTGACCACGACTAATATCAAGTCTTTAAATAATTAATACGATCCAATTATGAAAAGACACGGATTGACTGTCAATTTAAATTTTCCGTATATTACTAATCACAATTATTGTCATTTGTTATCAGTATACCAACGACTAGGATCAGGGCTAGAAAAGCAAAATACGGCAAAATTTGTGTCTCAATTTGCTAAATAATTCGTGTCCCTGGCCGTACATAGAATATAACTATATTATAAAAAAATGTTATTTGCTATGCAAGACTGTAAAGTTGTTATTTAGCGCGTTTTCTTCTATAAAGCAAGCGAAGGATTTAAGATTGAATTCTAAAATATAATCAAACAAATGTAAAGGCACGAGACGCCAATAATTTTGCAGCCGTGCAAAACACACAACTTTTCATCTCACTGCAGCGAAGAAAATGCTAGATGTAAGAAAAACAATTGAAATATAATTAATCAGGGTTTAATTATTCATAGTAGTTACTTAAAAAATGGAACATTATACTAAAAATAAAATTACTGCTGTTGGTTGGATACTTGTGTACTATTCCTTGGTAAATTATTTGCAAAATTATCAAAAATTACTCATTTCATTGGATTCCATTGTGGTAGATATGAAGGATTCATTATGTTGTTTTAATAGAAATTTTCACCCGACTGCGGCGCAGCCCAAAAGGAGGGATCACGTTTTTAGTCATGTATAAATCATGCTCAACAAAGTGTTCGCTACAAATGAGTGAATAATTGGATGGTGACCAATTATTTTCATTTATGCTATTACGTATTACTTCAACCCACTCTTTTTTTCTGTTATGGTCTTTCGGAAAGCTAAAAAGTAAACAAAGCGTAAAAATAACATGACGATTAATTTTACCCGATTTCTGGGGTAAATTATAATTTATTAACATGCAACACAGGAATATTCCTTGCCGCGGTAAGGTTACAAGAAAATGAATTGTAAACATTAAAATATGATTAAAATAAATTACTAACTTGTGAAAAGTAATTCCATCTGATTTTTTATGCGCTGTAGAATTATTTTTGCACCGTTTCATGACATACGAAGGCATTTTATGATTTTTTTCAAAGCTGTTTGACAGTTAAGTGTCGTGGTGACACGTTCGGTGATTCGAAATACAATAAACAGTTCGGCTTGGTTTGAATGTGAGTGTGTGCGTAATTCGCGTGTACTACGCAAATCGGCAGGGTTTTGAATGTATCAAATTTTTGTTCTTGACATTTGGTCTATAGGTATATTGTCAAAGCTCGCGAATGAGAGAAAAGTACTATACAAGTCTCGGCCGAAATAGTAATTAACTGCCTCGTTTAGTCAACAAAACACTTCGGAAGTACTCGGCTTCGCTTCTTACCTCCAATATTACTCGGCCGTCAATTGCTTCATTTCAGGCCTCAACAGTAATATTCTATTAATCTAACTTATTTTTATAAGTTACATGTACGTGGGACACTCAGAAAGTTTTGCGAAACTAAAAAAAATTGTTCTATACGTACATATATTTTTATCAAATCTTTTCAAAGTACTTTCCACCAGCCTCTATACAAAGATTCATGCGCCTAAACCAGTTTTCAAAACACTTTTTCCAGTCCGTCGCAGACACCTCGTTTACAGCCTGCTCGAACGCAGCCAGCGCATCTTCCGGCGACGAAAATTGTATCCCTTTGAGCAGATTTTTTATTTTTGGGAATAAAAAGAAGTCACACGGTGCTAGATCAGGGCTGTAAGGAGGGTGACCCAGGAGTTTGACTGGCGTGCTGTCCAGGAAGTCCCTCGTTTTGAGTGCGGTGTGCGCAGGTGCATTGTCGTGGTGGAGCAGTAGCCCGCGGAGCCCTGTGTTTGGTCGCTTGTTGCTTATAACAGAGAAAACTTCTGGCAAACATTTGGTAGTATACCATTCGGCATTAATGCTTCTTTGATCCCGTAAGGGAATTGATACCAAGTGGCCAGTCAAATTAAAAAAGCTAGCGATCAAAATCTTACCCCCGCTTCTAGATCGCTTCACTTTGGTAGGCGTTGGCTCATTTTGAAACACCCAAACAGTCGACTGGCGCTTGGTTTCTGGGTCGTATTGATAAATCCAGGACTCATTACCTGTAACGATGTCGTAAATACGCCGAGACGAGCCTGCTTCAAATTTGTTAAGCATATCACGGCACCATTCCACCCGGGCCTGCTTCTGAGCATCGGTGAGGTTGTGCGGCACCCAGCGTGATACTATCCTCCTCACGCAAAGATGGCTGTGTAGAATCTCGTGAACGCTTCCCGATCCAATCTTCAATATGTGTTGAATCTCCTGATATGTAATTCGCCTATTGTCTTGGATTAAATTTTTCACTGCTAGCACGTTTTCTTCGGTAACAGCCGTCAAAGGGCGACCGCTTCTTTCGTCATCCCCAAAGTTGGTCGACCGCGCTTGAATTCGTTATACCAACGATACACGGTTGCCTTGGAAGGGCCTTCATCCATGAATGCCATTTGAAGTCTATCGTACGATTCATCCGGTTTCAGGCGACACTTGAAATCGTATAAAATCATAGCTCTAAAATGTTCCCGGCGCAGATCCATATTTCAGTGAGACTCAATACTTTGAATTAACTCGCAAAAAATGTGGAGGAAAATTTTGAAATTGGAACTTACTTATTTTTACTTATAAATAATCATATTTTCGAAAAACATTATAACTGGCCAGTCTCCCATATATAAAAACTTTTTTTCGCAATACTTTCTGAGGGGCCTGGTACATGTATTTATTAACTAAGAATAATGTCCATTACATTTTCTGCACAAAATATAATAAAAACACTTTGCTCATGTGTTATATGTACAGAAGCATTATCCCTAATTTGTTCAATATTATTCGTATTACTACTTCTAGATGTATCTAGAAGGACAAGCTACCAACAGCTCAAGCTGGATTTACCAGTATAGAGAGCAATAGAAAATAAGTATCTTCACGTATAAAAAAAAAACCTGGTTTAAACAATAGGCGGCCATTTACTTAATTTCCCGAATAAAGTTTACAACTACGACATCCATATTGAGTATACCCTTCTAAGGCTGGTAACAAAACTGTAGGTCTACTCGCGTTTTACGAACGACAAACGAAGTACGAACTTTCGTTCCGATTGATACTTACATAATAAAGATAGGCACATAAAAAGGCACAATTAAGATAGACTACGGTTTATAGTCGTATACCATTTACCGGAGATGAGAAAAAGAAACGTCAAAACACGATCATCGCATGCGATAAGGGAACGATGGTTGACCGGAGTAGCAAATTGTGCGATGAATCGTACGATTTATCAAATATCGTCGAACGGGAGTAGACCCCCTGGTCGCGTATTTCCGAACCCCTACTACAGACTACAGAGTATAACTTGAATCACTTTTGTAATGTAATTACGAGTTTGTAAACTTCCTAAGTATTAGGTGCGACGAACTCTGAAGCTTTTGTGTCGTTTACCTTATTTGTTTACATTACATGGATTAGATTCCGCGACATAAAGATAGTTATCATCATCATCATTTCAGCCGAAAAACGTCCACTGCTGGACATAGGCCTCCCCCAAGTATCGCCACAACGACCGGTCCTGCTCCTTCCACATCCAGCGGATTCCCGTGACCTTCACCAGTCATCGGTCCACCCTGTAGGGGGGCCTACCAACGCTGCGCCTTCCACTACTCGATCGCCACTCCAGAACTTTACGGCCCCATCGGCTATTCGTTCTGCGAGCAATGTGCCCACTGCCACTTTAGTTTGGGATTTTTTCGGGCTATGTCGGTAACTTTCGTTCTCCTGCGATTCTCCTCATTTCTGATTCCTTTTTGTAGTAGAAGAATATAATATCTCGTTCCTCATACGTTCGTGAATATAATATCGTTTACCAACTACACGGAGTAGCCAACTACCTATAGTATTAACTAGGTACACAACTGTACTTTTTAAGCTATCATCAACATTCATCATGAGCTCATATTGTCCCACTGCTGGGCACGGGCCTCTTCCCAGAGGCCTTAGTCCACCAAGCTGGCCTAGTGCAGGATGGCGGACTATATACACCATCGATTATCAAATTCTGATTCACACATGGATTTGAAAATTCAGTGGTGAGGGTTGGGTTCAAACTTAGATTCTCCTGCATAGAAGGCAAGAGCTCAACTGTTAGGCTATAATAGCTGTTTATGCTATACTCGAATATAATCGACAGTTTCACGATAAAATAAATCTGATAGGCCACGAACATCACTTTTGTTTATCTCTGCAATCCCAATCCAATTATTTCAAATTTCAATAGATCCAGACCAAATCTAACCCTCAGTTAATTACCAATTTGACTTAAACTTCAGTAAACGATTGTGTATCCTAGCTGGGGTTATTGGACGGAAATGTAAAGTTTGATAGTTCAGTCTCAATCATTGACTCGCCTTTAAAAACAAAACTATTTCCAATTTCAAATATCATTTCATTTGATATTTGAAATTGGAAATAGTTTTGTCTCTTTCAAAAATAGGTAAACTATTTATTACATGAAAAAAAACCCGGTTGTTCAGGTTATTTTAATCAGAAACTATTAACTCTGTAGGAATGGTACGTTCGACGAATAGTTTTAGGTAAAAAGTGTTTCGGTGGATCGTATTTCGGGGAAACGTAGTGCAACAACATATCAACATAACATAACATAGTGCGTAGTGCTCCCGTATAATATACAACATGTAACAAAAACCCTGTTGTTCTTGTGAGGTATAACGTACCTCACAAGAACAACAGGGTTTTTGTTACATTGTTCCTTAACCGACTCGACTAACTTTACAGTTAAATCAAAGTCGTATAGATATGCCTACCCTTACTAATTATTTTATTATTTTAACGCATTTTACGCATGCGAAGCGAATTCTAAAGATATAAATTGTTTTCGCATGCGTAAAATGCGGTAAAATAATAAAATAATTAGTAAGGGTAGGCATATCTATACGACTTTGATTTAACTGTAAAGTTAGTCGAGTCGGTTAAGGAACAATGTTTCTTAATAAGATATCGCTGACGTCACCCAAAGACGTATAGTGGAGGATAATTTCGATACCACGAGCAGTGTTCACGGTAGCTTAGTGGCTAAAGCACTGGCGTACTGAGCCAGGAGTCGCAGGTTCGAATCCTGCTCGTGAGCGATTTTTTCTTTCCACAATTTATATCTTTAGAATTCGCTTCGCATGCGTAAAATGCGTTAAAATAATAAAATAATCACTGCTTATTTCTTTACTATACATACAATACAACGTGTTGATCTGCATTCGCGCCATATTTAAGGAGGTGACTTTACCACTGATACTGAAGACGAATCAATAAAAAAATCAATACGAAAAGAATATTTTTTGTTGAAATACCAATTTGTAAACAAACAAATTCCCTCTGTGTGTTGCGTGCGACACAAAAACGATGCGTGCGAAACCACCAAAACAATTTGCAGGTATTTCCACCCTTTGACAATGCCACCGATAACTTATTTTCAGAGTCTTTCGGGATTTATTCTCAAACCCACGCTATGTTTCTAAGTGAAAATTTGGGTATTCAATAGTCATAGATTTTTTTTAGTATTTTTAAATGACTCTTTATTATTTGCTCTTGAAATATAGCAAGCACCGTTACAGATCAACAACTTGTATAAAAAATTACAAACAAAACCGTCCAAATAAACGTTAGCTCGCGTCACCATTCCAAGATGGCAGCGGTTCCGGCACCAGATACGGGCAAAACGTACCGGTTACCGATATCACCACGCTATTTCCTCTCAGGCACGGCAGGCTTGACCTGGCGCCCGGTGCACTGTCTTTACACTGAATAGGTTGACCTAGGTTAGTTATATTGGTGTTCCAGTTTCACTTGTGGAATAATTATCTACTTTAAAATATTTCTTCTTCATCCTCGCCTTTTCGCAATGATGATGGGATCGGCTTCCAGTCAAACTAGCGTCCTAATTCAGAATATTTTCTATAAGCAAATATCATAGAAATCTAAATAATATAAGGTAACAGAAGTGACAAAGGTGCGTGAAAGTGTCGCCACGTACAGGTCTCGTAAGACACCAGTGCGCGAACCGTTTGCTTGTTCATCAATGCTGTTTTGGACGCAGTGACTAAAATTGTATTTTGCAGCATACCTTACAACGGATTTCTTTTTAGGCTTAATTTACTTTTCATTGAATGCCAGAAACATCGTGAGCGTAATGGCGTATTTATTGTTGGTAGCAGCAAACCGGCGACACGCGTTCCGGTATTAAAAGACATAGATTACATTTCTATTACCTTATTATTAAGATTTCTATGGCAGTTATCGACCGATTTGGTTTGTTATCTTTTTTCGTCTACGATTCACGTAACGAGAGAAAAAGAGATAACAAACAATCGTTCGGCAATTTACGGCTTATCGAAGTTGTCTGAATCGGGGAGCAGATGCGGCTGAACATCAGTATTTTACAAAGAACGACTGCCAGTGCCATCAGACCCCCGCAACACATCAACTCAGCTTAACGCAGTCCACTGCTGGATATAGGCCTCTCCCAAGTTGCGCCACAACACTCGGTCCTCTGCCTTCCACATCCTGTCTCCCCTAGCGAACGGTAATAGGTAACCGGTTGAAATTCTCTCAGAATATGTGTTGCTATGACCCATATCACGACAAAAACTAAAAATAAAAAAGTCTAAAACCAAAGGACCTGCGTAAGAAAGAGATGCAAAAATTAATATTTCGCGCATGGTGCATTGATGTCTTTTGATGAGGGGTATCAGGTCGATGGGCGCGGCGGATGGAGTCCCTAAGCAGTTAGGGTATCTATTTTGGGTACCAATTCGCGAGAGTCTATTCGAAAAAAAAAAGTCTATGGGTGGATGGGTGGAGTCCGACTCGCACTTGGCCGTTTTTTTCAAACCACTTTTATATCGAATGCAAAATTTGTGCCGAAATAAATAGAGACATGACTTTTTTTTATATAATAGGTAGGCGAAACGAGCTAAAGGCCCACCTGATGTTACGCGGTTACCTTTGCCCATAACAACTATTTTAAAAACTAGGGCTCTTATTTTTTTTGTCCAAATTATTAATTTAGATATAAATAATGTGTTGGAAATTAAAATGCCTAAAACATTAGAATCGGGGAGACATAGATTAAATTTTGAGAGCTAGCATTTTTTATTCTATAGTAAAAACCGGTTTCTCTATCAGATGTTTATTTTTAAATCCACCATTTGGCGGAGAAGTAGGCATGGTGTTAGTACTTCCCCGGACGAGCTCTTTCACAAAGGAGCTCTACTACTACTACTACTAAGTTTCTACGGGATATCAAGTCAGGTACGGAGTACGGAACCATGCGCGTGAATCACTGATAGAAAAACTTAATAAATATTAAATAAACATTTTTAGTTGTCAATAAAAGATCAAAATTAACATAACCACATATGGTTTTTTTCCACATAAATATCTTTAATTTAATGTCCTATACAGATTATGTCCTAGACAGTTAGTACTATAGAGATTGCACAATAATGACAAACCTTACGTTATAAAAGTATGTTAGTAGTTTTTTTTTACTAATAACAATTATTAGAAAACACGGCAGCTCTGAATCATAAGTGAAGTTGAATGTTGAAACTTGCCTCCATGCAGTAGGGACTTTTCGAATTCATATGAATCAGAATTTGATTATAACCTTGCTTGAACAGCCGTATTATAAAAAACGCAAGAAATCTTCTTTTTAAGCTACTTTTTGGCATCGTTAATCTCATTAATAGAGGTGTTTATTTAAAATTTTGTTTGTGGAATATGATAGTAATAACCATCGGTACAAAATTTCATAGAATTTTCATTTATTGCGTCTAAAACTAACAACAACCTTTTTCCCCTTCGCCACGTTGGTTAAACGCTAAGAAACGGTATTTTAACGTCCTGGATCTCAGTTAACTTTTACTATAAACTATTGAAAAGTAGATCATAATAATTTATTTATTTATTAACTTCTTAGGTTTTCGCGATCACTACACATTATAATAAAACAAAGTTTAACCGGATTAAATCGCGTATATTATTTAAATTGGTTTCCCTGACGTTTCGAAAGCTTTGCAGCATTTCGTGGTCGCAGGTAGACTAAGATGACAAGCGTCTTTACAAATATTTCTAAAAAAATATTTTAATCTACCGTACAATATTATTAATTAAAATCGTTTCGATGCACGCAGTAATCACTCACAATATCATTATCTTTTACAGTGTTGCGTGCTGATTGGGACTTGATTATTTTTAGGACTGGGTTCCAAATAGGTGGTAGCTGCCAACCATCTTCTCTATTAAAATTAGGATGTTTTTTAATTTCAATAGCCTCACGGAGCATTCTAGGTACATATCGGTTTTCCTTCGCCAGAACTTGTGGTTTATCAAATCGAAGAAAATGGTTGGGTTTGTCCAGGGCATGTTCACACACTGCAGACTTTGTGGAGCGTCTGTTCTTGACGTCAGCTATATGTTCTTTAATTCTAGTTTGCCCTATGTATGATAACCCACAATCACAATCAATCTTGTAGACCCCTGCATCTTGTAAGGGAATGAAAAAATCAAGTCCCAATCAGCACGCAACACTATAAAAGATAATGATATTGTGAGTGGTTACTGCGTGCATCGAAACGATTTTAATTAATAATATTGTACGGTAGATTAAAATATTTTTTTTAGAAATATTTGTAAAGACGCTTGTCATCTTAGTCTACCTGCGACTACGAAATGCTGCAAAGCTTTCGAAACGTCAGGGAAACCAATTTAAATAATATACGCGATTTAATCCGGTTAAACTTTGTTTTATTATTTATTTATTGTTTGGAAGAACAACAGCAATTACTTTGGTCTTCACGAATAGATAATAATATATTTGGAATATGTTCCCATTGATACAAAATTTACAACTTTTTTGAAAAATATCTGCAGTCCAGCTAAAATAGTTACCAGTTTAAAATATTTTTAGTAGTTTTGTGGTAATTTTTCTGGTAGATTTTTTTAACCTCAATTTTCTCATAAAATAAATAAAGTTTCTAAAACAAAACATACGACATAAAAATTCAGAGATTTGCCTACACAATTAAATTGAAACATGAAAATAATTTGAAAGATATCATAAACTGTAAATCAAATTTTAATTATATAGATAAAATCATTATTAGAAGTTTATGACTAATGACATGTACTAATTCCATTACATTTTAAATTGTTATTATTGTATGCCCAGAAGGCGGGACATAGCAGATCACTCTATTTTTTGAACATCTGTATTTTATACCTACCTATAACATAACGTAACATCACGCCTGTATTTCCCCGAAGGGGTTGGCAGAGGTATAATAGTACACCCATATTTTGCCAGTTATGTTATAGTCCCAATAATTGATATACCTACACGTCAAACGACCATCAATCGACTATGATCTTGTTGTGAATTGTCTATAGAATGTAGTTATTATACCTACCTATGATTCACAATGAAGAATATGAATATGAAAAGACTATTATATTTTCTTGCGATCGTGACGTGGGCTCAGTATCACACAATCTGGGCTCAGTATCGGGATAACATTCTAAGTCAGTCATGTAAATTTCTATAGATCTTCCTATGGAATAGGTAGAATGAGAACGCCAAAAATCCACTTCTCGTTACTGTTTTCAAAAAAATGTAAGAGGGCTCTTAACGGTGAAGAAAATCATTGTGAGGAAAATTGCACCCTGAACATTCTCATTCTGCGAAGGAGCCCATGCCCAGCAGTGGGACGATAAAAGACTGGGAATTGGTGGCAGTGGGCGGGGCACATAGCTCACAGAACGGATGGCCGATGGGGCAGTAAAGTTCTGGAGTGGCGACCGCGAACTGGAAGGCGCAGCGTGGGTAGGCCCCCCACAAGGTGGACCGACGACCTGGTGAAGGTCGCGGGAATCCGCTGGATGCGGAAAGCGCAGAACCGGTCGTTGTGGTGATGCTTGGGGGAGGCCTATGTCCAGAAGTGGACGTTCTTCAGCTGAAATGATGATGATGATGATGACATAAATAATTAGGCTATGATAGGCTTCACCCGGGTATAATTTGGTTTTCCACAGAAAGATATTATCACGCATCTCTCGGAAACTATTTCTCTAGTAACCAACATCCAAACATCCAAACAATACATCTTCACAAACTTTTATATTACTCAGGATTATTATTTTACAATCGATAACATTTCAAAAGTTCCTACTCAACTTTTACGAGTATGGCCATAAAATTTGTGAAACTTCGTCTAGAATCTAAATTAATAATGTGCAACTTTAAACATACTTCTTAGTTTTTACGAGTTCCTCGATCAACACAACGGTTGTTTGTTTTTTACTGTTTGTATTTAGATTCTAATAATATTATTATTTATTATTATACGTGGGACACTCAGAAAGTTTTGCGAAACTAAAAAAAATTGTTCTATACGTACATATATTTTTATCAAATCTTTTCAAAGTACTTTCCACCAGCCTCTATACAAAGATTCATGCGCCTAAACCAGTTTTCAAAACACTTTTTCCAGTCCGCCGCAGACACCTCGTTTACAGCCTGCTCGAACGCAGCCAGCGCATCTTCCGGCGACGAAAATTGTATCCCTTTGAGCTGATTTTTTATTTTTGGGAATAAAAAGAAGTCACACGGTGCTAGATCAGGGCTGTAAGGAGGGTGACCCAGGAGTTTGACTGGCGTGCTGTCCAGGAAGTCCCTCGTTTTGAGTGCGGTGTGCGCAGGTGCATTGTCGTGGTGGAGCAGTAGCCCGCGGAGCCCTGTGTTTGGTCGCTTGTTGCTTATAACAGAGAAAACTTCTGGCAAACATTTGGTAGTATACCATTCGGCATTAATGCTTCTTTGATCCCGTAAGGGAATTGATACCAAGTGGCCAGTCAAATTAAAAAAGCTAGCGATCAAAATCTTACCCCCGCTTCTAGATCGCTTCACTTTGGTAGGCGTTGGCTCATTTTGAAACACCCAAACAGTCGACTGGCGCTTGGTTTCTTGGTCGTATTGATAAATCCAGGACTCATCACCTGTAACGATGTCGTAAACACGCCGAGACGAGCCTGCTTCAAATTTGTTAAGCATATCACGGCACCATTCCACCCGGGCCTGCTTCTGAGCATCGGTGAGGTTGTGCGGCACCCAGCGTGATACTATCCTCCTCACGCGAAGATGGCTGTGTAGAATCTCGTGAACGCTTCCCGATCCAATCTTCAATATGTGTTGAATCTCCTGATATGTAATTCGCCTATTGTCTTGGATTACATTTTTCACTGCTAGCACGTTTTCTTCGGTAACAGCCGTCAAAGGGCGACCGCTTCTTTCGTCATCCCCCAAAGTTGGTCGACCGCGCTTGAATTCGTTATACCAACGATACACGGTTGCCTTGGAAGGGCCTTCATCCATGAATGCCATTTGAAGTCTATCGTACGATTCATCCGGTTTCAGGCGACACTTGAAATCGTATAAAATCATAGCTCTAAAATGTTCCCGGCGCAGATCCATATTTCAGTGAGACACAATACTTTGAATTAACTCGCAAAAAATGTGGAGGGAAATTTTGAAATTGGAACTTACTTATTTTTACTTATAAATAATCATATTTTCGAAAAACATTATAACTGGCCAGTCTCCCATATATAAAAACTTTTTTTCGCAATACTTTCTGAGGGGCCTGGTACATATATATTATAAGTCTATAAGACCATGATAAGACCTGCTGTCCTGTATGAATTGGAATGTTGGGCTAAGAAAGGAATTAATGAAAGGGAAGTGCATGCAGCTGAAATGAGAATGTTAAGAGGAGTGTGTGGTGTAACGAGAATGGATAGGATAGGGAATTAATATGTAAGAGGGAGTCTGAAAGTAGCGCCAGTGACAGAGAAGTTAGGTAGCAACAGATTATCATGGTATGGACATGTGATGAGGAGGAATGAGGAGCATGTTACGAGGAAAGTTTTAAGTATGAATGTTGATGGCTATAAGAAAAGAGGGAGACCGAAGAAAATATGGATGGATTGTGTGAAAGATGATATGAATAGAAAGAAAGTAAACACGGAGATGACGGCTGATAGAGATGTATGGAAGAAAAAAACATGCTGCGCCGACCCCAAATAAACAGGGATAAGGGCAGGAGGATGATGATGATACATATACGTGGGACACTCAGAAAGTTTTGCGAAACTAAAAAAAATTGTTCTATACGTACATATATTTTTATCAAATCTTTTCAAAGTACTTTCCACCAGCCTCTATACAAAGATTCATGCGCCTAAACCAGTTTTCAAAACACTTTTTCCAGTCCGTCGCAGACACCTCGTTTACAGCCTGCTCGAACGCAGCCAGCGCATCTTCCGGCGACGAAAATTGTATCCCTTTGAGCTGATTTTTTATTTTTGGGAATAAAAAGAAGTCACACGGTGCTAGATCAGGGCTGTAAGGAGGGTGACCCAGGAGTTTGACTGGCGTACTGTCCAGGAAGTCCCTCGTTTTGAGTGCGGTGTGCGCAGGTGCATTGTCGTGGTGGAGCAGTAGCCCGCGGAGCCCTGTGTTTGGTCGCTTGTTGCTTATAACAGAGAAAACTTCTGGCAAACATTTGGTAGTATACCATTCGCCATTAATGCTTCTTTGATCCCGTAAGGGAATTGATACCAAGTGGCCAGTCAAATTAAAAAAGCTAGCGATCAAAATCTTACCCCCGCTTCTAGATCGCTTCACTTTGGTAGGCGTTGGCTCATTTTGAAACACCCAAACAGTCGACTGGCGCTTGGTTTCTGGGTCGTATTGATAAATCCAGGACTCATCACCTGTAACGATGTCGTAAACACGCCGAGACGAGCCTGCTTCAAATTTGTTAAGCATATCACGGCACCATTCCACCCGGGCCTGCTTCTGAGCATCGGTGAGGTTGTGCGGCACCCAGCGTGATACTATCCTCCTCACGCGAAGATGGCTGTGTAGAATCTCGTGAACGCTTCCCGATCCAATCTTCAATATGTGTTGAATCTCCTGATATGTAATTCGCCTATTGTCTTGGATTAAATTTTTCACTGCTAGCACGTTTTCTTCGGTAACAGCCGTCAAAGGGCGACCGCTTCTTTCGTCATCCCCCAAAGTTGGTCGACCGCGCTTGAATTCGTTATACCAACGATACACGGTTGCCTTGGAAGGGCCTTCATCCATGAATGCCATTTGAAGTCTATCGTACGATTCATCCGGTTTCAGGCGACACTTGAAATCGTATAAAATCATAGCTCTAAAATGTTCCCGGCGCAGATCCATATTTCAGTGAGACACAATACTTTGAATTAACTCGCAAAAAATGTGGAGGGAAATTTTGAAATTGGAACTTACTTATTTTTACTTATAAATAATCATATTTTCGAAAAACATTATAACTGGCCAGTCTCCCATATATAAAAACTTTTTTTCGCAATACTTTCTGAGGGGCCTGGTATATTATATTATTATTACAATATGCTAGTTTTAAATACAAACATCTTTGCAAAGTCACAATATGTAATCAAACATGGTACAATCAGTACCAAAAGTAAGCGATGATTGCTGAAAGTTTTGAAATTAATTATGGCCAAGAACTTATAAAAGTATTTTGACTGCCTCGGTGGTGTGGTTTTGAGAGTGAGGGAATAGAAATAGTGCACCTATGTTTGCGCACACTAGGGTGGGTCGATTTTGAAAATATTAAAATTTTGATGTTGGGGGTATTTTAAAAGTTGCCTTACATTGTAAAACAACGAACAAAAATAGTAAAAAAAAAAACGATATGACTTTTAGCCCTCTACCGAAGCTGAAAGTTTTGTATTATGTAAATTTTTTGTACTGACAAATATTATGTAGATTGAATAGTAATATGATTTTGTCACAAGTTATTGTTAGTAATATTAAAATGTAATTGAACAAAGCGCGTTTCCTTTGTTATTTATAATGTGTGAGCGAGATAGAAACATTGATTGTTTCAGCTAATTACACCATTTTGAGTTCGCCAGTGCCCTCCACAGAGTACTTTTTAATATGGTGCCCTCGCGACAGTGATCCACGATTGTTGTTTATGTGACTATAGCGTTTTATAACCCATAATTTTATCTTTGTTTGTGAATTAAGCTACTTATTAAGTACGCAAATAATCTACTAGTATATAGGTATTTATTATAATTTGCATCTCAAAATGAGTAATCCAAAAAACTCGTACTACACGAAGTGAAGTGGATTGTCCTATGTTTGTATGGCCTTCGGAGCTTAATTTTTTTTTTATAATATAACATATTATATTTACAACATATATACGTGGGACACTCAGAAAGTTTTGCGAAACTAAAAAAAATTGTTCTATACGTACATATATTTTTATCAAATCTTTTCAAAGTACTTTCCAACAGCCTCTATACAAAGATTCATGCGCCTAAACCAGTTTTCAAAACACTTTTTCCAGTCCGCCGCAGACACCTCGTTTACAGCCTGCTCGAACGCAGCCAGCGCATCTTCCGGCGACGAAAATTGTATCCCTTTGAGCTGATTTTTTATTTTTGGGAATAAAAAGAAGTCACACGGTGCTAGATCAGGGCTGTAAGGAGGGTGACCCAGGAGTTTGACTGGCGTGCTGTCCAGGAAGTCCCTCGTTTTGAGTGCGGTGTGCGCAGGTGCATTGTCGTGGTGGAGCAGTAGCCCGCGGAGCCCTGTGTTTGGTCGCTTGTTGCTTATAACAGAGAAAACTTCTGGCAAACATTTGGTAGTATACCATTCGGCATTAATGCTTCTTTGATCCCGTAAGGGAATTGATACCAGTGGCCAGTCAAATTAAAAAAGCTAGCGATCAAAATCTTACCCCCGCTTCTAGATCGCTTCACTTTGGTAGGCGTTGGCTCATTTTGAAACACCCAAACAGTCGACTGGCGCTTGGTTTCTGGGTCGTATTGATAAATCCAGGACTCATCACCTGTAACGATGTCGTAAACACGCCGAGACGAGCCTGCTTCAAATTTGTTAAGCATATCACGGCACCATTCCACCCGGGCCTGCTTCTGAGCATCGGTGAGGTTGTGCGGCACCCAGCGTGATACTATCCTCCTCACGCGAAGATGGCTGTGTAGAATCTCGTGAACGCTTCCCGATCCAATCTTCAATATGTGTTGAATCTCCTGATATGTAATTCGCCTATTGTCTTGGATTAAATTTTTCACTGCTAGCACGTTTTCTTCGGTAACAGCCGTCAAAGGGCGACCGCTTCTTTCGTCATCCCCCAAAGTTGGTCGACCGCGCTTGAATTCGTTATACCAACGATACACGGTTGCCTTGGAAGGGCCTTCATCCATGAATGCCATTTGAAGTCTATCGTACGATTCATCCGGTTTCAGGCGACACTTGAAATCGTATAAAATCATAGCTCTAAAATGTTCCCGGCGCAGATCCATATTTCAGTGAGACACAATACTTTGAATTAACTCGCAAAAAATGTGGAGGGAAATTTTGAAATTGGAACTTACTTATTTTTACTTATAAATAATCATATTTTCGAAAAACATTATAACTGGCCAGTCTCCCATATATAAAAACTTTTTTTCGCAATACTTTCTGAGGGGCCTGGTAGATGGTCGATCTCATCGTCGAGTCGTTGTAAGAGAGCATATATATCACTAGTCAGTGAACCAGGTTCTCTTTATTTGGGACATACAACGCCACAAGCTGGAACTGGTAAAGCTATTTGTGATTCAATTGTAAACTATTGCGATACCAAAAATATTGATTTGCAAAACCTTAAATGCATAGGCTGTGATGGGACTGCAACAAATACAGGTTGGAAATCTGGAGTCCCCCATTACATTGAATTAAAGTTGGGCAGACCTTTGCAGTGGTTTATTTGTCAGCTTCATGCAAATGAGTTGCCTTTGATTTGCAGCAAGACGTCATCAAAACTTTAAGCACAGATCAAAAATATCTGTACGAAATGTGCCATGCAGTAGCGTCGGGTGTTTGTAGTTCGGACCTTGCGAACAGACAGCCAGGAAAAATGGCTCATTCTCGCTGGCTTACTACAGCCAATCGTATATTGCGCCTTTACATTGGGTGTGATGAGCCTACAGAAAACTTAAAAACTCTTGTGGAATACATTGTTAAGGTATATGCTCCAAAAAGGTTGCGCATCAAACGAGAACCATCATGCTAACAAGGTCCACAACATGTTCTAAAATTTATAAAATATTCAAGGTGTTTTACTGAGCGAATCAGATCAGTAATCGATCCTGTAATTCAAAGGAATGCTTTCTTGGCGCATACAGAAAATTTGCTGCTAGCTATGGTCTCGGATTAATTATTCTATATTTAAAAATTAAATAAAACCACATTGCATCAAAAAACTACGAAAATAAGGTAAATTCGTTGCTGCCAAGACGTGATGTAGGTACAACAGACCGAACAAAAATATTTGTATTAAATCTTTGAGTGAAGGGTTGTAGTACCTATTGCTATACCTTAAAATATTGAGTTATATATGTATTTAAAATTATATCTTACCTTTTTTTATGCTACAAAGTGTTTGTATTATTAGTTTTGGGCATAAAACAATTTGAAGTTTTTTTTTTTTCAAGTGTCTGTAGAGGGCCAAAAGTCATAAGCTATTTTAAAACTAAATATACAATACTAAAGAATAATTAAAATGGCAACTATTTAAAACCCCCCAGCTTCAATAATATGCTTCTTTTTTTTTTTCATATAAAATCGACCCACCCTAGCGCACACACTTGTGCACTATAATGTCCCGAGCAGAGGGCTAGTCTCCGTTGAGATCCGCCGCGCCGCGCCGTGACTAAAATTCGGCCGGGAGGACATTTCGTTACCAAATTTATAAATTTTATTGACAATTAACGTTAGAGAAATACATTATTTATAAAACGATTAACTTCTAAGCAAAATACGCATGTAGTTGTCGTATTTTTTTTTACCTAGCCGCAGACTGAGGCTATTACTAGAGATGTCTTTTGCACAGTGGTTCGAAATTGCAACCACATTATTAAAATTCACTTTAAATAGTTAATCATACCTCATTCTACACTGTGCCCTCTGCTAACTTCAGAGGGTCACACGGAGTCACGCCCCATTGACCCGGATCGGGACCCTCCCAGGGCACGCCGTAATCGCGGTGGTAAGGCCCGTCATGGAGGAGTGGCTGGAGAGGAGCCATGGTGCCCTCACCTACCGGCTGACGCAGATACTCTCGGGGCACGGTTGCTTCGGGATGTATCTGTGTCGCATAAGCCGGGAGCTGACGCCCGAGTGTCATCACTGCGGGAGCTACCCAGAGGACACGGCGCAGCACACACAGGCGAAGTGCACAGCTTAGGCCGCGCAGCGCCGTGACCTCATCACTGCAGTAAGCGGTAGCGATCTCTCGCTTCCGGCCGTGGTTCTATCTATGGTCGGGAGCGAGAGAGCTTGGGAAAGCGTCATCTCTTTCTGCGAGGAGGTGATGCTCGCTAAGGAGGCGGCGGTGAGGGTTCAAGAGACGATGACCTCTCTTCCCATCCGCAGGAGACGATCTGGGCGTCGCAGGCGGGTGTTTGCTTACCTCCAGCCACCCTAGGTGTGGACCTGTGGGCGGCAGACTCTGGGTGGCCCACCGCCCAACCAGTCAAGGCCCATGACGGTGGCGTAAAGTGTTTTGCGTACGCAAATCAAGAGGAGGGTGTGGACGATGGTTGCCGGACGGGGAGCAGGGGCTACCCTACTAGTGGTGAGCTGGGAACTGCCGGGGATGGTTGGGCGAATACGGGAAATTCTTACGCCCCTGGCTAAGGTTCGTTAGAGGAATATCGTGGTGGTTTTTAATCGTTAAGAGTCCGACACTGGCTCCGCCTTCCCCGGGCGGTGTGCGTCCATGAGGATTTTCTCCACGTAAAAAAAAAAACGGGCCTCCTGTGCAAGAATCTTCGCAACGAACAATAAGGTCCTCCTAAGAAGAGTTATATTCCATGCCCAGGGTGTACACACGGCTACACATCAAGCTGTAACGTTCCAGTATAGGCTGACCTCGCGTTTTAAGGAAAACCTATATAATGCGGGGTCAGCTTATACTGGAAAATTACAGCTTGATGTATAGCCGTGTGTACCAATCCAACTAACTGCTAAGTTCACACACAACACGGACTTGGTTCATCATCATCATCGATGGTTGTCTGGAAGATATTGCTATTAGCGATAAGACCGCCAATGTAGTACCCTTATTTTACGTGTTAATCCTAAGTTTAATAATGTTAATGGTGTACAATAAAGAATATTCTATGTATCTATCTATCAATCATCATCATTTCAGCCGAAAGACGTCTCCCCCAAGGATCGCCACAACGACTGGTCTTGCACTTTCCGCATCCAGCGGATACCCGCGACCTTCACCAGATCGTCGGTCCGCCATGCGGGGGGCCTACCCACGCTTCGCCTTTCAGTACGCGGTCGCCACTCCAGAACTTTATTGCCCCAGCGGCCGGATGGCGAGAACGAATGTTCTGCGAGAAATGTGCCCCGCCCACTGCCACTTATGTTTGGCAATTCTTGGTACCTAATGTTAGTATGAAATAGTAAAAAAAATGTAGCATTGACAGCAACAAGCCTTTACTTCGCCAATATGGAACTTTGAGACGACTCTGACACTTAGTGTAGACAGAGCCCCGTGAAATGGGGCTCCTATTTTTTCTTGTTAGATCAAAAAGAAGCGGAACACGAAAGATACCTCCTACCTAACCCAAAAGTGTCGGGGTTGTACTCAGTTGTAGAAGTTCATTCGTAAAAGAATATCAAAATAAACCCTCGTGCTGGAGAATCACGAGTTGCCTGACATTAGATAGATAGATAGATAGAATATTCTTTATTGTACACCATTAACATTATTAAACTTAGGATATTACCCAGTCAGCGTTGGGTAAACTTAGGTATATCCGGGTAAATGCCGAATTAGAATTGATTTTAAAGAAATTTTGCACTTTACCTACCCAAAGAGCTTGGGTAATCCTAAATATAACCGGATAAAACTAGTCTTATAGGCGAGACTTGAGAGTATTTTTTATAAAAAGAAAACAATCAACTAACTAAGCTAGTACAACCTTTAATTATTTAATCTTAATCTCTAACAAATTATCATTAAAAAAACTACGATGTCCTAATACGTTCAGCACGCCCGAATGTCAGTAGCGAAGTTAAGTGTGCCTCTCGACTCTCGCCGCAGGCGCTCGGCATTCCGCTCGACTGCATAACCGATCATCAGGCCATGCTACGTCACGAAGACGCGCCACTTGGCCCCGCCCCCTGGCTGGGTATCTCCAACACTAGGTTAACCCGATCTTTTAACATTGCCCGTAACAATTAAAGATTTTTTTATCTCGTATTCAACAGTTTTGGTACATTACTCAAGAATTACTGTGGGTAAAGGGTTGATAAAATAGTAGTAAGCATGTGACACTTTAACGTTCTTCGCATATTTATTTATTAAATAAAAAACCTATACCTACCTGAAATTTATCGCACACTTCTCAACAGTTTAAACATTTCTTTGTTCTATAATTATATCGAACTTAATATACAACTCCAGCCGAAAGAAAACTAAATCATACTTACTAAGTATGAACTTTATCTTTTTTAATCCTAAACTATTAACTTTGACGATGCTTCATTTCATACTATCTGCTATTTCTTGCAACGTCTTGTCTTTTGTTTCCGGTAAGTATTTGTACAAAATTATTATAGTAATTAGTAACAAAATACCGAAACAAAGAAAAAATCCATGCAATCCAATAACCCTAAATAATGTAGGAGCCATTTTCATAAATACAGCACTTACTAATTTTCCAAATAATGCAATTATACATATTGATAAATACCTAGCTGACTGGAATTAATTCTCCATAAACTGAAATAGACATAATCTAAGGCCCACAACTGACAGCTATTGAGAAAGCAACAAGTAAAGATATTGAAACATATTTGTTTTCCAAAATAATACTTAAACTAATTAAATATAAGTACAAAGACACCGAGCATTGTGGCGCAACTTGGGAGAGGCCTATGTCCAGCAGTGGACTGCGATAGGCTGAGTTGATTGATTGATTGACAAAGACAAATTTAATAAAAATAATACACTTACAGTTGAAGCGACTAACAATAATGTGGAAAATGTATGTGGAATAACCCTATATCTTCTCATGGGTGTCGTAAAAGGCGACTAAAGTATTCACCAGAGGATGGGCAGCAGCATTCTCTGAGTATTTAACCAACCAACTGCGATCGCCAACCCGCCTGCCAAGCGTGGCGATTATGGCATATCCCCCCAATATATGCTTGGGGGAGGCCTGTGTCCAGCAGTGGACGTCTTACGACTGAAATGATGTGGAATAAGACTTTTTTTTATAGATTTTCTATACAAAATCTGTCAAAACGTCGGATTTTATCCCAGTTATGCTTTATATGACGATTGAAAGATAAGCAATTAAACTAAAAATATTTTTTTTATCATACCTCGAAAAAGAAAGCTAATACCAGCCAGATTAAAAAGTAAAAAGATAGGGAGGGACAATTTTCGCGTCAATTTTTTTTAAAATAAAGTACGTAATAGCAATAATGTAGCACAAAGAGAAATTGATAATGATAATTCTATTGTTTTAAACTTTCGCGAATTTCACTCATATAGTATCACTTGTGTTCGCAATTCGACCGACATTTAAATGCATCTTCAAAAAAGCAATAGAATTGAACTATATTTACGGGACTTTTGGAGAGATACATTTAAATGTCGCTCGAATTTTGACCACAAGTGATACTAGTTTTTTTTATTATTCATCATTTCAGCCGAAAGACGTCCACTGCTGGAAATAGGCCTCCTCCAAGCATCGCCCCAACGACCGGTCCTGCGTTTTCCGCATCCAGCCGATTCTCGCGACCTTCACCAGGTCGTGGGTTCACCTTGTGGGGGTGGCTTTTTATTATTACTAAGCCTTTATTGCTGATACTAAAATAGGTATAGTTTTTTGTTAACTGAAACTTGATTTTAAAACATTGAGTTTGCCGTTTTAGTGATCAGCGTGTCCTGTGACACGTAGGTCACTTCCAGCTGCTTCCATACTATCCTTCTGTCCTATTATAGGACTCCTATTGTTTGTTTTTCTGTGTATATATTCAATAATTCTACATAATTTTGTACATCCAAACCGAATTAATAATAATAATAACTGGGTCGGGCAAAGTGTTATTGGGTTTTTTCATTAGGAAATTCTCAGTAGCAGCCCTGAGTCTGGATTTGTGCCCGGTCAGTGGCAATAGGCTCGCCTCCTATTACATGGGACTATAACATAACTGGCGAAATGTGGGTGTACTATTACACCTCTGCCTACCCCTTCGGGGAAATACAGGCGTGATGTTATGTTATGTTGTAAATAATTATAAATTATATTATTTCATATTCTTTTACCTTCTATTCAACAGTTCTGGTAATTTTTTCAGCGACGGCTGTGAGTAAAGGGATAATAAAATGTAAGAAAACATGAAACACTTTCATTTTCTCTCATATTTATTTATTTAAAACCTATACCTAATGTTTATCACAAAATGCTCAACAGTTTTATCATTTGTTGTTCTTTATATCTAATTTGTATTACTCTAGCTCGAACAAAACAAAATTTTAATTTTAATAGGTACCTTATGTATTTAAATCCTAAACTTTATTAGCTAGTAACTTTGACGTTGCTTCTCTTTTCTTTGATTCCACACCTTTTATACTATCTGCTATTTCTTGCAACGTTTTGTCTTTCGTCTCCGGTAAGTATTTGTACAAAATTATTATAGTAATTAGTGACAAAATACCAAATGAAAGGAATGCTCCATGCAATCCAATAACCTTAAATGTTAAAGGAGCCATTTTCATAAATAGAGCATTTACTAATGTTCCAGTTAGGGCTATTATACACATTGATAAATTCCTAGACCTAACTGGAATTAACTCACCAAAAACTGATATAGACATTATCAAAGGCCCACAACTAACAGCTATTGAGAAGGCAATAAGTAAAGATATTGAAACATATTTGTTTTCCAAAATAATACTTAAACTAATTAAATATAAGTACAGAGACAAAATAAATAAAAATATAACACCTATAGTTGCCGCGACTAATAGGAATGTTCGCCTTTTGAAAATTTTTGATAATGCACATCCTCCATACATGCTCAAGACTGTGATGCCATCTAAAATTAACATTGCGACGTATGCCGTAGATTCGCTGTTCGTTATTTTCTTTATAATGTCTATGGCATACACTGCAAAGATTAATTTGCCTGTGAAAACTCCCAAATTACCAGTAGTAATAGATAACAAAGTTGGCTTGTAGAACTCTTTTGATTTGACAATCACAAAGAAATCAGCCACGCGATCACTTGCCGACAGTTTTTCACTACCACAACTAGCAATATATTCTTTTTGAGAATTAATTAATGTTTCTAATTCCTTTTCTGCATCTTCACCACAACCTTTTAACGAGCGATGTGATGCTGCACTTTCTTCAAACCGTCCTCTACTTGCCAGCCAGTAAGGGGACTCTGGCCATATAAAGATAGTCAACAAGGTGTACAATGAACACGCTATGCCAAATAGAGGAATCATTTTCCAATGAAAGAAGGTACCAATCGCATTTGACGCCCAAATGCCCCAGTAAAACGTAGCCGTTTTTATGGTCAGAAATAGTCCTCTATATTTTGGAGAAATATACTCAGTTAAGATCATAACAGTTACAACTATTTGTGAAGCGCTGAAAAATCCTTGCATTATTACACTTATCATAATGTGTGTGATACTGGAGCTACAATATAAGACAGTAAAAGCTGCAAAAGTATCTAAGACTGCAATGATGAAAGGTATCTTCCTGCCGAAGAATCTTGTGACAATCGAGAGGATAAGCACTGAGGGAAATCCGCTGAAGCTGTACGCGGATGCTGAAAAAGAAATTTTGTAAGATAAATAAGTTGGTAGTAAAATTAGAAAGTTGAAATGAAGAAACGGGCATTAAATGTCACTGTTGCCGGGTCAATTAGAAACACGCATTTTATTTAAACCGGTTAATATATAAGTTTAAAAATAAATGCGTGAAACAATAAAGTGCTATCGGAATATTTATCTAAAGATTATATCAGTTCACTGCTCATCTCTCTTCAAATATTGTAGTTTGGTGACATTCTTGTTACACAGTTCGCTGATGATCGCTGTCGAATTTATCTCGATTGGCATCAAGGTGGATGAACTTCATTTTTTTTTGTAAAAGTTACTTACTTAGCCAAGAAGCCATATCATCAGTGATGATGTTAGTATTATTCGCTTCCCGCCTTATCTGAGGGATGAACACAGTAGGTGAGCCGATGCTGAGCCCATGTAGGAACACCGACGTCCATACTCCACTGCAAATCAGCAACTGGAAATAAAATAGATACATTATTATGGATATTCATAATATGAATAAACAAATATGAAGGGACATTTTTTATACAGCACCATCCAGTCCCAAACTAAGCAGAGCTTTTACTATGGGTACTAGACAATGGATAAAATACTTATATACTTTTTTTTTGTTAAATATTCTTCCTATATTTGCTATCCTTTTCTGAATTATGTTGGGATTAGCATCCAGTCTAACCAAATGCGGCTAAACATCAGTATTTTACACGAAACAATTGCCATCAGACTCTCGCCACCCAGTTACTGGGTAATACCTACTTCAACACAAATACTACCCTCCACTACATTGTTTTTAAAGACGGCTCGCGCAGTCACCGGTGTTCGCTTCTTCATAATGTAGATAAATATTATCTGGTATGTAGATAAGTACAATGAGGGTAGCCTCATTGTACTTATTTAATATCCTACCTTGTTAACTATATTTTTGTTAACCTGTTTGCATAGTCGATGATACTGATGTACGGTAAAACTCTAATGAGTTTATGTTTACATCTTTAGAATGTTTTTGTTATGTATACCACTGAGCAAATAAATAAATAATAAATATAACAGTATTATGATAGACATGTTAAATAAGGTACAGTCACGATCCTTCCCGGTGATACATTTTGTCGACAAAGTCCCTTGAACGAATCCTGCTACATTACACGTACCTACGGCTGCCGTCGAACACTGCGCGCAAGCGATTTTGCCTTAGTAGTGGTGGTTCACCGGAAAGTTTGCTGATAGTACCTCAGGAGTTAATTTTGGAACGTCAAAATATTAATAAACTTTTTTAAATGACAGCAAAACTAAATTTATATGATAAACTGGGTCTTGAAAATATTTTGATGTCACGTAGTAATAATGAATCGACCTGAAGAACGTGGCTGGGGGGGACTGGATGCGGAAGGTAGAGGACCGAGTGTTGTGGCGCAACTTGGGAGAGGCCTATGTCCAGCAGTGGACTGCGATAGGCTGAGTTGATGATGATGATGAATATTTTTTATGTATAAACTAGATTCTAGTTTTGAACATTTTTTTCGTTTCATGTTAATAAAATCGATATTACGACGAAATAATACATAATTATTATAATTGAACTTTATTTCTACGCATGAATTACTAATAGAAACTATAAATTATACTTGCTGCCCAGTCTTCGATTCTTCATATATTTATTATGTAGTACCACTATATTCCATTGTTTTACGCGAATATTGAAAGTCCAGAAAAAAAAAATCTTTGTTCTGGCAACTCTAACTTATGTCATTCACTATTTTCGCGTTGTTGCGCGGACGACGTTTTTTACGAATTAAATTATTTTCAAGTGATTTTTGGTGTTATGTTAAGTTTAAAGTAAACAAAACACGATGCCAAAAGACGAATTAAGGAAAACATTGGAGAAGCCGGAGAAGAAACGGAAAAAACGCCAAAAATATCGAGTTTGGTGGGTGTAGTGTGTTGACGCCGGAAGGAGAAATACCATTGATAGAATGTTAATATAGTCTATCACCGAATGATATACGAGATCTTACTGAGAATATCATGAAAAAGGATACAGGTATGTGTTTCAGGTATTTTTTCAGCTTTCAGACCAATAGCAAAAAATTATATGGCGCCATTTTGTCTGTCTCTGTGCTCTGTCCTTGTAACATGTAAGTTCGTGTTACGACAGGTCCTCCAGTGGAGTGAAAAGCACATAAACATGTATATCTAGAAGTTCTATGATATGCACGTATACCTTATGTCTCACGAGAGAAGTAATGGATACGATAAGATCAGTGATCTTTATGTTATAAGGCTTAGTAAGTCTATTATGTACTATGTCTGCTTCGTAAGGGCCCACGGTTTCCAATAAACTGTACTATAAGCTACAGGAAATACTTGTAACTATGAAAACGCATATTATGCTGATGAAAATCACCCTGAAATAATGGGTAGTAAATATCTTAACAAAAAAGAATACAGAATAATGTAAGCGATGAGCTTTCCAAAAAGTATTAAATACCAAGAAGCTTGACTTTATTATATGATGCCCCGAAGCTCAATATAGTTTTTTCAAGGTAAACCTTGTAACTCAAAACTTGTTGACACAATAGATTGTGAGACTCAATTACAGACAAAGAAAAAAGTGTGGATTATCGCTAGCAGCAGTTGGTAGTTTGGGAACAGCTTTTAACATGAGATTAGTGGTTGTCAATTGGCCATTAGCAGCGACCAAAATACAAGAACCATTGTAATGGTATATTATAATAGATGTTTCAAGATAGAGTGATATTTATTATAACACAAATTAAAAATGAAAGAAAGTTGATTTCTTAATAAAGGTACTATGAAAGCATCAAATTCAATGTCATGAGACAGTTTTTTCTTCTTGGAGAAAAGTTAGAACTAGTAGTGATAACAAAAAATCATGCTATTAATAAAGCAACACCCTCTAGTCTTAAAGAAACTTGCTTCATTCAAGCCTGTATAGATAAAATAAGTATACAATGATAAGGAAAACTTCAAAGCCCCCTGAACTGGACTCAGACTAAAAAGGGGAGGGGGGCAGGTATCAACAGAGGACCCCTGGGGCCTTATTCAATCAACTCAGCCTATCGCAGTCCACTGCTGGACATAGGCCTCTCCCAAGTTGCGCCACAACGCTCGGTCCTCTGCCTTCCGCATCCAGTCCCCCCCAGCCTTATTATGAACTCTTATTTCCAGGCAGTTCTCGCTGTAAAGTGAACTGCCTGGCAAATTCGTATTAGTAACTCAATTGCCAGCGAGTCAGCGGTCACGTGACAATACAAGCCGACTTCTGCCCGTATTTTGGCTGACTGGCTGGCGATAACCGTATTATGAACGCTGATTTGACGTTTCATTTCTGTTTTTTTTCAGTCAATAACTGACATTAGAAACCAGTCAGTAAAAGCTGTCTTGGAGTACCTTTTATTGAATTGCTTTGAGTTCGTTTGGTAAGATTTGGTAATAATAATCCACAATAAAATTCTAACACTAACATGTGCGATTATTACGAAGTAATTGCGTTTCTGGAAAGCGACGCTTCAAGTCAGACATTCACAACATATTAAAAAATATAGACTAAGTGCTGCGAACAATCATAATGAAGCCAACAAAACCGTGCTCCTCCGTGAACAAAACAGCGTTCACGCACGCATATGCTCTTGAAAGATATATTTTTTTGGCCATGCTTACTAGACGATGCCGCGACATTTGTACTGAGAGCGGTGAGCATGGTTTGATGTGCATGTGTGTGCGTGAGCGCTGGTTTGTACACGGAGGAGCACGGTTTTGGTGGCTTCAGTAGGATTGTTCACAGCACTTGGTCTATATTTTTTACTATGTCTGTGTCTGAACTAAATAACATGAAATGGAAAATTATTTTCTTTGTATTTTATTACATATTTTAAGCCAAATAACATCACACATAGCACTTACGCCATTCTAATACGTATTGTTTAAAACATTAATTTAAAGTAATAAGAAAATAATAAGATGTATTGAAATCTCTTTGTTCCCACCTACTAAACGTAGTGATTATATACTCTTTGCGCACCTACGATTAACTTCCCGCTGACTTTTAAATGGGGTGTCGTTCGGAAACGTAACACCGCGAACCATTCATATAAACATACATTTAGCAAAATGTGGTAAAATCAACACATTATTATTTTTGTTGTAGGCAAAATACGATGCTTGAAATATTTAATTATACTTTTGTGTTCATGCAACTAATATTTTGAATTTTTAATATCAATACATTACAAAATTAAAACCGTAACTTACCGAAAAAAAAATTAAACTTGTTCCTAAACGTCACCGTCAAAAGTTAAAAGACAGCCATAGACAACTTATCAATCCAGAAGTCAGCCAGGTTTACGCATGTCATAATACGACATTTTACAAGGCAGTTAAATGGATTGCCTGGAACTTGCATGGTTTTTTAAAAGCTCATAATACGGCCCCTGGAAGGTACTACGAGTACCAGCAGAAAAATGCAAGTAAGGTACATGAACTGGAATCTGGTTCAAACATAAATGTTTTATTGATTTTCAATATTAATTGTTCGGCAAATAAACGTGTTTTATGTTTTTGGGAAGAAATCACACAGGATAAAGTTATCTTACCGTGGATAAACAGATTAATAATCTCTTCTTAAGAAGAGTATTATACATGCCTCATACATAAATTGTTTATGTATGACTGAATTCAAAATTTTTATGACTGAAACAATAATTTTATTGAAGAAAATTTATAGATTTTGAGGTTATTGCTAAATGCAGCCTGTCAGAGGAAAGTTTTTAAACAAATAAACATTTTGATTGATTGATTGACTGATTGGTTGATTGATTGATTTTATCACAAACATGTTTACTGTAGCCAACTAAACCAAATGGAGATTAAACTAAACAAATTTGTACATGCAGAAAATTTTCAATGGGAAAAAATAAGAACATTATAAAAATAAATTTCTAGGAATGGTTGGTTACATATGCGCTATTGATTTAAAGGATGCATACTTTACAGTTTTCATAAAAAATCAAGACAAAAGATACAATAATATGGTTTCACTTCCAAAATAATATGAGTTTAATTACACTTGTTTTGGTTTGCATGCTGTTTCCTGACTTACAAAAAATCTTTTATGCTCTATTTAAAAAAGTGGTTTTTAATCAGTGATTTATTAGCTTGATAATATTAACTGTATTGGAGCACCATCATTTTGGACAAAAGATTGTAACAATACTATGAAACTTTTTAAAGTGTCATGGGTTTTGTTCATCATACATTACAAAGTGTTAAGATTTGGTAAACATGAAGGATATGATCTTGTCAGTGAATGATGAATCTGATGATCGATAATTCACAATTCTAATTACTCAACCATAAAAAACTGCTCATTGAAACTTTAGCAGCTTTGCCATGTTGTAAGTTATGTTTTTTTTTGAAACACATGACTTATAAAATCAAAGATGTGAGAAATTACGTAATTATAATACTTAATGACTTTGATTCAATTATGTAAATAAATACAGAGTATAAACAATAATTTCTATGGTGGAATAAATTACATGAAAACTACAAAAAAGTGTATTAAATATTTTAATTATTGAAATTTATGCTGATAGGTAGATATCTACCTACATCTGGTGCTGGTTGAAAAATATTTTGTAATTATTATACTACAGCAAATAGTTTTTCTTGAATAAGAAAAAACAAGTCAAGTCATCATATTTACTTTGAGTTTTAAGTTACTTTACCGGATTAGGTACAAAGTTTTGCTTATGAATAAAATTTCTGTCAAATTATTTTACACATAAACAATACTACAGCTATTATGTACCTACTCACAATCATCATCATCATCATCATTACAGCCGAAAGACGTCCACTACTGGACATAGGCCTCCCCCAATTAAGGGGGGGATATGCCATAATCGCCACGCTTGGCAGGCGGGTTGGCGATCGCAGTTGGTTGGTTAAATACTCAGAGAACGCTGCTGCCCATCCTCTGGTGAATCCCTTAGTCGCCTTTTACGACACCCATGAGAAGAGATAAGGGTGGTGCTATTCTTTAAGTCCGGCACTACACGGACCTACTCACAATATTATTATATTATTTGAATGAGTAAATATTCAATTCCTAAAACTTGATTCCCTAGCTAGGAAGGGATATTAGATATTCACTTCATGTGAAAATTCAAAGACCACAAAGAAGCTGATCTTGAATCTAGGAGTAAAAATATTAATTGTGAAAGAGAACTACCTGTCGGCTATAGCTTTTTTAGCAAGACTGTTAGTTTTCAGACTGTTTTGATGTATTTGCTGCCAGAGGCAATACTAAAAATAGGGAGCAAAGGGATCTTTGCAAAGAACTTTTATGAAATGTACTTAATTTGCTGAAACATTATCCACTGCCTATTTTATGCATATCCGCCATTATATGTATGTACCAGGCCCCTCAGAAAGTATTGCGAAAAAAAGTTTTTATATATGGGAGACTGGGCAGTTATAATGTTTTTCGAAAATATGATTATTTATAAGTAAAAATAAGTAAGTTCCAATTTCAAAATTTCCCTCCACATTTTTTGCGAGTTAATTCAAAGTATTGTGTCTCACTGAAATATGGATCTGCGCCGGGAACATTTTAGAGCTATGATTTTATACGATTTCAAGTGTCGCCTGAAACCGGATGAATCGTACGATAGACTTCAAATGGCATTCATGGATGAAGGCCCATCCAAGGCAACCGTGTATCGTTGGTATAACGAATTCAAGCGCGGTCGACCAACTTTGGGGGATGACGAAAGAAGCGGTCGCCCTTTGACGGCTGTTACCGAAGAAAACGTGCTAGCAGTGAAAAATTTAATCCAAGACAATAGGCGAATTACATATCAGGAGATTCAACACATATTGAAGATTGGATCGGGAAGCGTTCACGAGATTCTACACAGCCATCTTCGCGTGAGGAGGATAGTATCACGCTGGGTGCCGCACAACCTCACCGATGCTCAGAAGCAGGCCCGGGTGGAATGGTGCCGTGATATGCTTAACAAATTTGAAGCAGGCTCGTCTCGGCGTGTTTACGACATCGTTACAGGTGATGAGTCCTGGATTTATCAATACGACCCAGAAACCAAGCGCCAGTCGACTGTTTGGGTGTTTCAAAATGAGCCAACGCCTACCAAAGTGAAGCGATCTAGAAGCGGGGGTAAGATTTTGATCGCTAGCTTTTTTAATTTGACTGGCCACTTGGTATCAATTCCCTTACGGGATCAAAGAAGCATTAATGCCGAATGGTATACTACCAAATGTTTGCCAGAAGTTTTCTCTGTTATAAGCAACAAGCGACCAAACACAGGGCTCCGCGGGCTACTGCTCCACCACGACAATGCACCTGCGCACACCGCACTCAAAACGAGGGACTTCCTGGACAGCACGCCAGTCAAACTCCTGGGTCACCCTCCTTACAGCCCTGATCTAGCACCGTGTGACTTCTTTTTATTCCCAAAAATAAAAAATCAGCTCAAAGGGATACAATTTTCGTCGCCGGAAGATGCGCTGGCTGCGTTCGAGCAGGCTGTAAACGAGGTGTCTGCGGCGGACTGGAAAAAGTGTTTTGAAAACTGGTTTAGGCGCATGAATCTTTGTATAGAGGCTGGTGGAAAGTACTTTGAAAAGATTTGATAAAAATATATGTACGTATAGAACAATTTTTTTTAGTTTCGCAAAACTTTCTGAGTGTCCCACGTATGTATATAATAATAATGGGGTTGATTAAGAATTTGGAAGAATCTTAAGTTCTTTCCTCATATGGATCTCACAACCCTGGTGTTAATTTATTACTTCAATGGCTGTATTAAGAATAGTTTTTTGAACCTTTAAGTCAATTATTGTTAGTTTCAGACAACTTCACCCTCTTTATGATATCTCTATCATATGAGATGAGACAACTGAAGTCATGGTATTATCACTGTCAGATAAGGCGATTAAACAATACTCAATAACACTATAAAGGTGTTGGGTTTTTTCTGTAAAGGTGAAGGAATCTTTGAATTATAATTATTTCAAATATATTCAAATTCCTTACAGAACAATTTAAGTATGATGCTTCATACACTTCACTCAACTCCATTAGATCAGCATTATCATTGATAATAGATTCTTCGGTAGGTACAGATGTTCAAATAAAGAGATATTTCAAGTGTATTTTTTAAACTACGACCAAGTCGACCAAAATACAAAGGTACTTGGGATCCATCATTGGCCCTTAATTTTTTATTTTTTCATTGGTTGATTATCAAAGAAGTTGTTGTTACATATTACTTGGTAGGTTAAACTGTTAGCACTTAGAAGTGCACAAATAATACAGAAATTATCTGTTAATACACTAAAATATACAATTGATTTTTTCATCTTATTGTCGCAATGGTTCATAAAAGTACCTATAACAAGGTAATGAAAATTGTGACACAGGGGTACAGTTAAAAATAACTTGTTAAAAATATCTGTACATTCCAGTAGAAAAACAACAGGTGTGTATTATGCTACCTTATTTCCTTTGGGACCTAAGTTTTGTTTTGTTATGACATTAAGATATCATACAAATTATCCATAGACACGGGAAAAACCAGAGTTAGGTAATACTGAAAATTGTTTATCATTTATAAAAAACCTCATAAATAGTAACAAAACCATTAGTCATAGGATTAAACAAATAATGATAGACAGTGGCATAGACATCAAGAAAGGTAGGTAAGTACCTCAAGGTCATGCCTTCACCTCAATGGCAAATAGGGAAGGTGTAACATAAAGTTTCAACATCATTAGAATATACCTCTAATAAAATAAAATAAAATAAAAATTACTGCTAAGACCTTGTGCAATGTTCAGACTGATTATTAATTATGTAATCTAATAATAATAAAGAGTACCTACTGGTACAAGTCGACTTGTGATTTTAAGTAAATAAACAATAGTTAAGTTGATTGTTTCAAAATGATTAATATTGCAATAAAAGGTTGATTTGAAATTTCTGATATTTTAATTATCTCGGAATGTTCAATACTTATGTAATTTCCAACTTCATCTCTAAACATCTACATAATAAATATATGAAGAATCGAAGACTGGGCAGCAAGTATAATTACTAAATTAAACGAACTTACCTAAGTGAAGTTCTATTGTAATTATACGAGCTGCCCAGTCTTCGATAGTAGTTTCCCTCCCAAACCCTAAACAAAAACAAAAATTTGTTTACCCTTTGACTGAAGTTAGCAAATTACAGTAGTTATAGGTATGTAATCTAAGCGGAATGTGCTAAGTTTTTTTATTGCAGATTGCTCTAAATAGAATGACATAAGTTAGAGTTGCCAGAACAAAGATTTTTTTTTTCTGGACTTTCAATATTCGCGTAAAACAATGGAATATAGTGTTACTACATAATAAATATATGAAGAATCGAAGACTGGGCAGCTCGTATAATTACAATAGAACTTCACTTAGGTAAGTTCGTTTAATTTAGTAATTAATAAGAAATGCACATCCTTAGAAGTCGTTCAACGAAATTAACATAACCAGATAATATTACTTTATTTCTAAGAAAAAACTTGAATTTCTACAATGATTTAATGTGTACAGTTTACAGATTGCACAATAATAACAAACTATACTTGTCTTGCGGAAAGCGCAGGACCGGTCGTTGTGGCGATTCTTGGGGGAGGCCTATGTCCAGCAGCGGTCGTCTTTCGATTGAAATGATGATGATGTTACTTGTCTTCATATCGTAATTTAAGTTTACTGTTTATAGTAGTAGCTGTGGTAGTAGTAAGTAAAGAAGTAGTAAAGCTCCTTGTGAAAGAGCTCGTCCGGGAAAGTACTACCACCGTACTTATTTCTGTCACCAAACAGTAATTCTTGAATTACTGTGTTACAGTGTAAAGGTTGCCGGTGAAATTTTAATCAATTCTATAAATGACAACAATAAACTTTTTTCTCTTCACAAAGGGTCACAATTGGTAGATTGGATTGACAATATGCAATTAATAATTATATACACTAGTATTATGTTACGATTCTTTGTGAGAGACTGGAGTCCATACTAGGATACCCTGTGTGATGGATCTCCAGACCCTCGCCGCGAATTTATAATGATTAAAAACTTTTTAACAAAAAATGTAACCTACGAAAACAGAAACTGAAAAGCGAAAAATTAAATGAAGCTTTTTAGTCTTGATAACTCTTCTCCTAACTAAAACAAATGTCAATAACTAATTATGAGTCAGCGCCAAACAAACAAGCAAAGTGCGTGCGAGTTACAAGTGGTCGAGCGGAGAATGCATTTTTGTAAACTTATTGTTTATCGTTGAAATTTTCTTGTTGTATTTGATATTATTTTGTTTTTATTAGTAGTAAGTAATTTAATGGTCTTCGTTGATTGTTTGTTTGGCGCCGACTCATAATTAGTTATTTAAATTAGTTTAGTTAGGAGAACAGTTATTAACACTAAAAAGCTTCATTTTATTTTTCTTTTTTCTGTTTCTGTTTTCGTCGGTTAAATTTTTTGTTAAAAAGTTTTTATTTTTGTGGCTAAATCTATCTTCAGGTCCCGTCAGGTTAGGTCTTGATCGTTCAGAATCACGAGGAGAATCAATCGGGATAATTTTTGTAGCATGTTACATTTTAATATTTTTTTAAAATTAAATTTGGTTATTATGGTTAAATTCGGTACATCAGCGTATTCTAAATAGGCCTTCCTTTCCTTAAGGCCCAGGAAGTTCGTCTCGATTAGTTTTCGTGCATCACGTAGTTCCTGCATGACATACTTTTTTCCGCATACCCACTGGGGGATTTACTATGACTATAAAAACATGTAATCTTGTGAATTAGAAAAAAAAACATAGGTTTAAAGAATCTTTATTCTCCAAAAGAACATTCAGTTCACTTATATGAGAAGCTTACATTATTCTTAAAATTACACATAGGTCGTCGTTTAAATACGAAGCCTATGTACGAACCATGCAAATCTAGCTATCTAATCTACAAATTCATACAATAGTTTTTTTTTTTTGAATGAAGGTACCTGAATACGATTGAGGATCAATGCGAACGTATTATAGTGTGTGTGTGTGTGACTGGCTACGATACATAGATATTATATTATTTATTATATCTGTAATATGTATATTGTGTATGTATGTATGTATATTATATATGTATTATGGCAAACGATTGAGTAGGACAGAGTTCAGTACAACACTGCGCGTAATACAATGTGTGAGTATCTATCCGCACGTATTGTTTGTCAGTGTGCGATACAACGGAGTATAGTCAGGGAGACCGTCCATCATTTATTTAGTTACGTATGTCTCTATGGCTTTTATTATTTAAGTGTATTTTGTTATGTGTATTATTGTGTATATTTGTATCTATTAAGTATATAAAAATATAATATGTTGTACATTGTGTTTATTTTCAAATATCTAGTTAAGTATTGTACATGATTATTATGGCAATAATACGTGCAGATCGATTCTCCTCGTGATACTGAACTAACTTGTTTCCCAAACTGCATCAGCAAAAAGTAACGTTGTAGAAGGCAAATGAACAGGTCGAAGACCTGATCTGAGATATGCCATAATCCCCACGCTTGGCAGGCTGGTTGGCGATTGCAGTTAGTTGTTTAAATACTTAAAGAACGCTGCTGCCCATCCTCTGGTGAATCCCTTAGTCGCCTTTTACGACACCCATGAGAAGATATAGGGTGGTGCAATTCTTACCTTCTTTCTTTTCTTCTTCTTATTTTTTACGTCCGTCACCACACGGAATATATAATAATACTACATAACTAAAATAGTTATACAACATATTCATCTACATTCGTGCCATCTATAAGGAGGTGACTACACCACTGATACTCACGAAAACTTCTTTGTTCACGAATCAGTAAAAAATCAATACCAAATTTAAAAAAAATTATATACCTATTTGTAAACAAACAAATTTCCCCCCGTGTATCGCGTGTGACACAAAAACACAATTATACAACACACTTCCAAATATGTAAAAGAAACGACTTCTCTCAACATTAAAAAAAATAAAAAAATTACTTACATCCTTAATAACGAAACACTTTATAAAAAAACTGTAATCAATTAATACCTACTCATAACATCTTGTAAACTTGGGCCACCGCCCTATAACAACAATGCAAGGAACTCGCTTCTTACTAGTTCTGTTGACAGCGAACAAAACTACCCACATACTTATGTATTTAATTCTACCCGCATCGAGTTAATAATTAGTACTTTTATTTATTGTTCTCATGTAAGTGACGATTGTCTTAAGTGAGAAAAAAAGTTCTTTAAACCGAATTAACGATAATTTATTGGCGATAACATTTCACAAGTTGAGTAGGTTTACGAGTAGGTATGGCGTATGGCCATAAAATATGTGAAATTTTGTGTAGGATCTAAATTAATTATAATGATTAAGCAACTTTAAATATACATAATAACTTCTTAGGTTTCCCGATCACTACACATTATAATAAAACAAAGTTTAACCGGATTAAAAACAACCAGGAAAACCAATTTAAATAATATACGCGATTTAATCCGGTTAAACTTTGTTTTATTATAATTTAAATATACAGTTTTTACGAGTTCCGGAACAACACAACGCTGCAACGGTTGTTCGGTTTTTTTATGTATATTTTAATCCTATCAATATGTAAATAATCAATAATAGCTCTGACGTAAAAGAATACTGTTGTTCATATATTTTATCATGATTTATTTATAAAAGATAAAAATTGTGAGCAAATTTTACACAAAAAATACAGAAATAAACGAATGATCACAATATTTGTAGCAATTCGTTAAAATTTCATTCATCATTCAAATTTCAAGTTTTTAGTCGTTTTGGGAACAAAAAACATTAACTCGATAGTATTTTTTTGATATTTGGAAAGAGAATCATGTATGAAAATCTTTCAATTAGTCCATCGTTCAACTAGTTATGCTATATAGTAACGGCTAAAATTAATATCCTATCTATTCACGATTTGCCCTGCTACGGATAGAAATTTTATTTCTAGGAAATTAATTTTGGCCGTAAATCTTTTTCGTTTACAGTACGATTAAAAACTCAGTTGATACGTATTGTTTCACTCCAACATGTCCTGTTTTTAACTTTTCCAACCACACGACAGATAGATAAATGGACGGGTGATAGACGGATTGCACACATGATTAAATAGACTTGTTTATAATTAATTTTAAAAAAGACTACTGAACTTCAAACATTTTCATTAGTTTAATTTAAAGTGCGTTTGATGCAGCGTAGGAATTTGCTTTGTTTTTCAGATAATACCGAACAACGATTACATTCTGCCCACAAACGTTTACTGTTATGTCGTGTAGTACCTAAATGGTATTTGAATAATTGTAGGTTATATTTTCACAATATTCCTCTCACTAAGTTATTCGTTTACAGACGCGAGACGCAGTCATATTTACAAATCACAAACAACCAGACCAAAACTATCTGTGGGCCATATAAATATTTTTTCTGTGTAGGAATCGAAGTCGCAACTGCGTAAAAAACTCCAGTTCGACTTTGTAGCTTTGTTCAAGTGCCTAAACTTATGTTCACATATTTAGTGCTCCTCCTCAGTCAGAAGCTAGCGCAGTTGTGACGGTGACGTGACGCACGGCGGTATGGCGCCCATAGTCTAACCACCACCGTATGCGTCCATAGCCTATACTGTAGCGACCACAGAAGTGATTGTGGCGGGCGCGGTGAGCGGAGTTCCGCTGCACTCGTTGCGGCCACACAAATAATATATTCTGGGGCCTAGCTATCGAGCGCTGAGCGAGCGTCGAGCGTCGTGCGCGCCTTCGGTGGGTATAACATACCAATTTGGTCTTGCCGCTTGACGATACGTTTTCTAATCGAAATGACTATGAATAAGGAACAATTAATAAGTGTGGTGCAATCCAAAATGGCAATATTGCAAAATATAGTCAAAAATTTTGACACAGCCATGCGAGTTTATTCCAAGTTTTTTTAGGGAATCACCGATTTTCGTTTAAATGAAAAAAATGGTCCTTTCGTTTTTGCCAGCCTCTTCGGTATTGTTTGCATATCGTTAGCGAGTAACGTGTTTGACCTGTGACACGACAGGCGTACCTGTGTGACAACCTTTTAACGTCGTGCAGCATGCAGGCGCGTAGAGTGGACCTGACGACGGGGGGTGGCGACACCTTGACACCGAACAGGCACGTAGATTCAGGCTAATTAAAGACCTGAAACGAATGTCAGCATGTGAGCTGCGAAGGACTTGTGCGTCCCACATCGAGATGTTTCCTGCGGCTTTGGCGATACCATCAACCCAACGCGCTTTCGGACGGCCCAGGGTTCTCCGACCTGACCTGGCCCACAACTCGGTTAAAGTTTTACTCCATCGGCCATCCCTTTTTTTTTCGTGGGGTAAATCCTCATGGACGCACTCCACCCGCGAGAGCCAGTGTCGGACTATTACCGACTAAAAACCACCACGGCGGTGTTCCTCTACCGACCCTTGGCCGGGGGCGTGGGAAAACCTCCCGTATTCGACAGGCAAATAACCATCCCCGGCAAGTCCCAACAGGCGAGCCCCTTCTCCCCGTGCGGCAACCACATCGACCGCACCTCTTCTTGACTGGCGCGCGCGGAACACTACGCGCCACCGTCACGGGCCTTGATTGGTCGGGTGGCGGGCCACACCGAGTCCGCTGCCTGAGCCAGATGTCCTGCCCAACAACACTTCAGCTTAATTACCGACATCGTAGACTTTCGTCTGACGATGGCGGATCTCGGTGTTTCGAACTCGGTCGAGAAGATTTATGAGATCACTTATGCATGTGTTATGCTAAAAAAGTCTGTTGAAAGTTTTAAAGTGATGATGAAATATTGCAATAAGATGTTGCAATACTGAAATTAAGTATTATAAATTGATCTAGACTCTAGACGTAATAAACGATGGCATATTGACATACTTGCGCTGTGGAACGTAGGTTTGAATGTAGTCAGAAATCTTTCCGCTGAACAACCATTAAGGCTAAAATCGCTTGCACTCATTGTTCGATGGCAGCGGTGGGTACGGGTAATGTAGCAGGATTCGTTCAAGGGATTTTGTTGACAAAATGTATCACCGCGAAGGATAGTAACCGTACATGTGATAATATTGTTATCTATTAATGAATCCATGATACAGGGGAACAACGGATAGTGTGGGGATTTTTAGGGTACCGCACCCAAAGGGTACCAACGGGAAGCTATTATCCTATCTTTCGATCTGGCAATAGTTTAGTTCGTAAGGAGATCTATGGAATGGAATGCGCACAATGGCAGTAGTAGTAGAGTTTCTTTGTGAACGAGCTCGTCCGGGGACGTACAACCACCGTATCTACTTCTCCGCCGAATAGTGATGCTTGCATTGCTGTGTTTTGGTCTGAAGGGTACGAGTGCCAGTGAAATTACAATCACATGAGACTTACCATCTTCATGTCTCAGTTTGGCGAACCGACTTGCGGTACCATTTAGGTAACAGCCTAGGTGGTATTAAAGTTGTTATGGGCAAAGGTAACCGCTTAACATCAGGTGGGCCTTTAGCTCGTATCGCCATCCTATACCATAAAAAATAATAATACCATGGCGGACTCGAATTTCTCATATAAAAATTTCAGCCGACTATAGGCCGACGGTCTGTCTACGGGGTAATAATAATTTCATACCTGTTTCAAAAAAGGTTTCCATTCGATACTTTTATTTCGTTCCAACACACTTTCACTGTTATCAGGAACTTCACTATATTGACACTTATCCATCTTACTAAAATATCTGTAATCAAATATATAATTTAGGTACAATCTTCCTCACTCACGAATTAGTTAATTTTATGATCACGAGTATCCGTTATTATTTTTATTTTATTTTATTTGAAGTGTTGTCCACTCCTGCGCACGGCCGATTATGTTGTCCTGCTACGAATAATGTTAATATTATGTAAAATTGTGTATCGGGAAACAGGTTTGGTTTAGAGATTAGACTATTAAAACACAATAAAATAAAACTAATATGAATATCATTCATACTAGTTTTTCCTTGCGACTAGACGGCAGCAAAAGTTCTTCTAATACATTTATTTCATATTTAACGGACATTAAAATGAACGTAAGTTTTGGCATCGGGTCGATCTCACATAAAATTGGGTACCACGAATGATTTTACACTAATGAGATCATGACACAAATGAAATCTAAATCACGCTAATGGTATGCATATTTTTTTAGGTTTACAAAGTATGTTTAGCCATATTTATATTGATGAAGATTACTGTTAACAACTTGTGAAAAGTTTATTAGTTTATTAATTTGTTATTTCGATGTCAAAGGTTTTAATATTGGTCATAAGAAGACTTAACTTGCATTTTAACCAATAAATATATGCATATAATAAGTGTGATTTGGATATCATTTGCGTCACGATCTTATTAGTGTAACTTCATTCGTAGGCTGTGAAACTGACCCCATCACATAAAAAACCAAGAACACTTCATAGAATTGTCATTAAGAGTGCTTACAATATTGCTCCTGTGAAGAAGCGACAATAAGTCAAGGGTCAACCCTGTAATGGCGCGTGTCACTGCAGGGGTGCCAACTGAAAATCAGCGCTGGATTTTGCACGCCTGAGTGGCACGCACATGCTGAGTTGGTGACCCTTTTGGCATGGGCAATATGGGCATGCCCGACAGCAACTTCATGTTTACTTATGTCTAATTTTCTTAATTTTTTGTTTTTGTTATTGTTGTTCTGTCACTGTCCTGTGCCAAATAAAAGGTTTTTTCTTTCTTTAGAATTTCTCGAGCGACATCGTTGATGTTGTAGGGTACAGCTGTTTTTAGGGTTCCGTAGTCCTACAAGGAACCCTTATAGTTTCGTCATGTCCGTCCGTCTGTCCGTCTGTCCGTCTGTCCGTCTGTCCGTCTGTCCGTCTGTCCGTCTATCCGTCTATCCGTCTATCCGTCTGTCTGTCCCAATCCTCTACAGCTTAATAACTTCTACAGTTATAAACATAAGTAAATGAAATTTTGTTAAAAAATGTTTTAGATATAGATTTCAATTTTAAAAGAATAAAAAAATCTAGATAACGTATTTTAGGGGTGGCACCCATACATGGAAACAGGGATGAAATTATTTTTTTCGCTGCAACCCCTCGTGTGGGGTGTCATTGAATAGGTCTACTAAAACGAAGGCAATGTTTCATACACAACTTTTTTATCAGGTATACCATCTGCGAAATACAGCCCGCCAAAGTGGCTTGCAATGTGTCCCCCCCCCTGCCATTTCTAAGCTATGCAACGTAGAAACTTATAATATTTCACATTGATAGACCTTTATAAAAACTCTCTTTTAAAATTATTTCGAGTATAATGTGATTATAAATTTTTGAGTTATAGTGACAAAACTGCAAAATACTTAAGACGTCCTAGTTCATAGGTCATTGACCTTAGAGAAAAATGATCATAGCAAATAATGCTCCTTTAGTTACTACCTATTTTAAAAAATCACAAAAAGTAATTTTGTGTTATATTGATATGACATACTTCTTGAATTTAGCTTCTTAAATTCAGCGCTAGGTGACGCTGTTTGCAAAAACTAAAATAGCAATCATTAATATTCGATTTGATTCGTTTGTTATTAGGAACCCTATAATACTGAGCATGACCTGACATGCTCTTGGCCGGTTTTTTTTTTTGCGATTTTGAAGTTGGTTCCGTAGTTTTTAGTCTAATGTTGGGGGCCGATAGTAAAAGTTGTTCGATAGCATTCCCAAAATGAGCACTTCAAATATGAGCACGCATTTTTTTAATACATTTTGCATAAATTATATGAAACGGGATTTAGCGCGCACATAACTATTTCAAGCCCGACGTTTCTAAACGGTGAGCTATACGCAGAGAACAAGTGTAACGAGGCTAAACTCGTTACGCTGCTTACCACCTCTTATTTGGACTTCCTGGCCTCTTTATAAAACTTCACCTATCCAAATTCAAAATTTAAAATTCATCCATAATTTTCTATTTTTCTCTTAAAACAAGAGACTTATATCGCAGACTCGGCCGAGCATGGATTATCAGTTTTTTTATATTATTTTACATAATCAGTACAGTATATTATATCAGTGTTATCCAATCTGCAAGATACAGTATTCCAAATCGTTCCTGCTTGTGTTTTATTGTGTTTGTGCCGATCTACATATCTACCTACCTATCAACCTGGTTCCTGCCTCCAACCAGAGCTCACAGTCGGAGTTGACTTACCACTCCTCCAACCCTCCGTACTACCGACCCTCTGTACCCTCCGTAAATCAGAGTTCCGTTCATCCATACCTCTGAGTTCCGTTCATCCATACCTCTGAGTTCCGTTCCTGCAGTTCCTGACTACCAGTTCCTGATTACCAGTTCCTGATTATCAGTTCCTGTACCACTAGTTCCTGTTCTCCTAGTTCCCGTGTGTCACCGTAACAAGCCTCCGAAACTTCGACCCTCCGAGTCTCCTGCCTGAGCTTCCCTCATCGAGGCCACCACCGTGATACAATCAATGCCCTGCGCGTGCAGTATAACAACGCTTTTAGTATATTGTTGGGGCTGCCAAGGTACTGCAGCGCTGATGGCTTTCATGCCATCCGCATCCTTAGAAAACGTGCGGCCTCGATGCTTAGCAGCGTGGCAGCGCCAACAGTATCCTTAGCGTTGTGGCAGGCCGAATAGATTGCCCAATTTTGTTGCGGGTTATTCAGCTGCATACGGAGAGTTGAGTGTGGTCAGCAACATGGTTTTACATCATATGTATTGCTGATTACATCCATTTCCACGTTTTATTAAATTGAATTTATTGTTTGTAAATAATTGTAGGATTCGCGTACTGGAAGGCGCAGCGTGGGTAGGCCCCCCACAAGGTGGACCGACGACCTGGTGAAGGTCGCGGGAATCCGCTGGGTGCGGAAGGCGCAGGACCGGTCGTTGTGGCGATACGGGGAGGCTCATGTCCAGCAGTGGACGTCTTTCGGCTGAAATGATGATGATGATGAAATAATTGTGTCTTTATGTACTTATCTATTTTACTAACATAGTTCTTAAGTTGTACTAACAATTATGGATTGGGATGGGGTTTGAAATAAATGATATAATATAAAAACAAAATTATACTAGCATCTTATTAGCGATTATTAAACCAGCTTTTATCCTCCCACAGTTTTCAAGGTAGGGCGAAGACCTTGTCTTGACAAAAGTTTTAATAACCTTTTACTCCACAGTCATACTTCCACGTAATTCACTTTATCCAGTAACTGCTCACCCAGCGTTCAGGTTCTTCGAAATTAGTTACATTCTTTAAAAAAAAATTACCTCTTATTCAACAGTTTTTTTTTTTTGTTTTTCAGTTTTTTTTTTTTAATTTTGGTATTTTTCTCAAGGATCGCTGTGGGTAAAGGGTTAATAAAAATTATGTAAACATGTTTTATGTTATTCGTATATTTATTTATTATGTATATATATATAATTTTCAACAGTTTATCACATAGACTTGTTTCTATAAATACTTCAACAAAAACCCCCAAAATAGCCTTATTGTTCTGTTTCTAACTGCAGAAACAAAAGCTGTAAAGTACATTTGATTAAAATTAATTTAAAAAAAAAAAAATACGTCAGAATGTAAGGCATAGTTTGTTGGGAAAGTTGCCACGCATGAATCGCAAGTAAAATTGTGATTACAACCATTCTATTTTTGTGGTTGTATCATACGTTATTCATTACATGTAACTTATGATGCTCTAGCTCAAACAAAACAAAATGAGGCTGACAGCATCTAAGAAGTCGGGTCTCATTGGTCTCCGTCGTTTTTTACAGAATTGAGAGAGAGAGGCAACGAGAGGTGGCCGAGTGCGACGCTCAACTTAAATGAATATTATCAATATTTTTTGAACCGAATAAAAAACCTAACAGTTTATTTGAATAAAGAAACAACCAAGTTTTTTAACTGTCTATTTAATTTCATTAATAATATTTCTTAATAATTGTGTTTTTTATTTGTTTAAAGCATGTTTTAAGAGGTTACTTTGACTTCTATTTTTTAAATTTGTTTAAGCGAATTGATTTAGGTGCTATCAGCGTCTTAAGTAGGAACCTTATGTCTTTTTAAACCCTAAACTTTAATAACTAGTAACTTTGACGTAGCTTCCCCTTTCTTTGATTCCACACCTTTTATACTATCCGCTATTTCTTGTAACGTTTTGTCTTTTGTCTCCGGTAAGTATTTGTACAAAATTATTATAGTAATTAATGACAAAACACCAAATGAAAGGAATACTCCATGCAATCCTATAACCCTAAATAAAAGTGGAGTCATTTTCAGAAACAGAGCATTTGCAAATTTTCCAAATAGTCCTATTATACACATTGATAAATTCCTAGACCTAACTGGAATTAATTCTCCATATACTGATACAGACATTATCAAAGGCCCACAACTAACAGCTATTGAGAAAGCAACAAGGAAAAATATTGTAACATATTTGTTTTCCAAAATAAAACTTAAACTAATTAAATATAAATACAAAGACAAAATAAATAAAAATATTACACCTACAGTTGACGCGACTAACAATAACGTACGTCGTTTTAAATATTTTGACAATGCGCATCCTCCGTACATGCTCAATACTGTGATGCCATCTAAAATTAACATTGCGATGTATGCTGTCGATTCGCTGTTAGTAATTTTCTTTAAAATATCTATGGCATACACTGCAAATACTAACTTGCCTGTAAAAACACCCAAAAAACCAGTAGTAAGAGATAACAAAGTTGGCTTATAGAATTCTTTGGATTTTACAGTCTTATAGAAATCAGCCACGCGATCACTTGCTGACAGTTTTTCACTACTACAGCTAGCAATATATTCCTTTTGAGAATTAATCAATGCTTCTAATTCCTTTTCTGCATCTTCATCGCAGCCTTTTAACAAGCGATGTGATGCTGCACACTCTTCAAATCTACTTCTACTCGCCAGCCAGTAAGGGGACTCTGGCCATATAAAGACCGTCAACAAGGTATACAGTGAACATGTTATGCCAAGCAGTGGAATCATTTTCCAATGAAAGAAGGTACCAATTGCATTTGATGCCCAAATACCCCAGTAAAACGTAGCTGCTTTAACCGTCAGAAATATCCCTCTATATTTTGGGGAAATATATTCAGTTAAGATCATAACAGTTACAACCATTTGTGAAGCGCTGAAAAATCCTTGCATTATTACACTTATCATAATGTGTTTGATACTGGAGCTCCAATATAAAACGGTGAAAGCAGCAAAAGTATCTAAGACTGCAATGAGGAAAGGTATCTTCCTGCCAAAGGATCTTGTGACAATCGAGAGGATGAGCACGAAGGGAAACCCGCTGAAGCTGTACGCGGAAGCTGGAAAATAGTTAAAATATTAAGCTAAATAATTTGGTAATAAAATTAGAAAGTTGCAATGAGAGAAGGGGCCTTAAATACCAATATTCTTTAGTCAATAAACACGCAGTTCATGCTTAAATTGTTAATATTCAGTTGATAAAGTTATAACTTTTATGCCATAATTTATACAGTGCTGTCGCAGTTTTTCTACTGAAGATTATATCAGTGTACTGCTCATCTCAATTGAGATATTATTGTTTGTCAACACTCTCACTATATATAGTGAGTTTGCTGATGTTTGTTGTCGTATTAATCTCGATTGGCATCTTCAACCAATTTTATGTTGGATGGATTCTAAATGATTATAGGTTATTATGAAATTAAAAATAGTCCTCATCGACTAAACTATCTTACTTATCCAAGAAGCCATGTCATCAGTGATGATGTTCGTATTATTTGCTTCCCGCCTTATCTGAGGGATGAACACAGTAGGTGCGCCGACGCTGAGCCCGTATAGGAACACCGACGTCCATACTCCACTGCAGATCAGCAACTGGAGATAAAACAGAAACATGAATATGGATATTCTTACTAATCTTCCTAGTCTTCTTCTTTCTCCTAGCCATTTAAGAAATGGCTAGGAGAAAGAAAATAAATTAATAAAAAACTTTTATTTAGCACAGGGCAGTGAATTCCGTTGGGATCGGCATCCAGTCTAACTAGATGCTGCTGAATATTTCAGTCTCGCAATATCGTTTAGCAGTTGGTATTGCAGTTGTTATGGGCAAAAGTAACCGCTTAACATGAGGTGGGCCTTTAGCTTGTTTTCCATCCTTATAACATAAAAAGGCACCTACGAGGTAAGTCCAAATAACTTTTAGTTGCCTCGCTCGCCTTTTATGCTTGATCCCCACTGACGCAGAGTCGAAGCGAAGCGTCAAATTTGCACTTGTTCTCACGAGTCTATGCATGAACAGTGGCCTGATTCACAAACGTTCGAAAAGTTTCCGTTTCCGAAGTGAAATCTGACCGGCAATTGAAACAAAACGACCACTTCCTGCGATCATGAACGCTGCAAAGCATTCAAAACGTCAGGAAAACCAATTTTAATAATTAAACACGATGTAATCCGGTTAAACTTGTTTTATTAAGAAAAAAACGATTTGAGAACCGAACGGATTCGCAAACGCAACGCGAAATTTACGGAAACTTTTGCGAGAGTCATTTGTTGTCGCAAAGCATTCGATGTAAAATTAAAGAACTATGAATAGCGTTTCCGAATCCGTCCGATTCCCGAATCGTTTTGTTTTGTAATAAAACAAGTTTAACAGAATTACATCGCGTATTATTATTAAAATTGGTTTTCCTGACGTTTCGAATGCTTTGCAGCGGTCGTGTTCGCAGGAAGTGGTCGTTTTGTTAGAATAAGAATAAGAATAATTTATTTCGCAAAAAATACGGGTCCAGACAGATAGATAAAGAGTCACAGTTAGTTTCCACATATTTTGCCATAAGTGGCACGCAAAAAATTTATAACAATAATAATTAAAATCAGATTAACATAACGTAACCAGCCCATTACTGTCCCACTGCTGGGCACGGGCCTCTTCGCTTTATGAGAAGGCTAATGCCTTAAAACAAATCCAAAAAATAAAAAATAAACATATTAGTTTGGAATAAAAGAGTATACAAGGCGCCACGGTTTTCGTTTGTTGGTCAAATTTCACTTCGGAAACGGAAACTTTTCGAACGTTTGTGAATCAGGCCACAGGCGGCTGGAAGACGCGTGCATGCGAGCGTCTTCGCACGCCTTTTACTTAACCAACACAAATTTGTACATTAAATAGTGGATATAAAGTTCAATTTGCTATGTAAACATTAAACGCACAGCTTCGACGCTGCGTTAGTGGGGATTGAATCTTATTTTACAACTGACCGGACTGAAACTGGAATAAGAAAAAAAAAAATACTAGACTTCAGTCTTTAAATCGGAATGCGCACGCACATTGGTAAACTTGATTTCCCATATCAAAATATAATCGGTCGACTTTAGGCTGACAGTTTAGTCTGTAGTTTGCGGGGGCTCTAATAATGGTTTCCCATACCTGTTTCAAAAAAGGTTTCCATTCGTTATTTTTATTTCTTTCCAACACACTTTCACTATTATCAGGAACTTCACTATACTGAAACTTATCCATCTTACTAAAATATCTCTTATTAAAATATAATTTAGGTATAATTTCCTTCACTCACGAATTATTAAATTTCATGATCATGAATTTAAGATATTATATTAATTTAATGTTATCGGAAGTGTTATCCACTCCTGCGCACGGTCAAATGTGTCGCCCTTCTACAAAGTATATGTGAATATAACGTAAACGAAGTACAACAGGTTTATGTAAGTGAATAATGTTTTCTTTTAATTTTAATAACGGACCTTAACAAGAAGGTTTACGTCTCGAATTAACTTACAAACTTATTCGGTCATGATTTTGGTCCTTTGAGACGACGTCATTTACGAAATTACTTCTCATTTGAAAAGTGTTCATTTATATCTGTATTTTTTCAAGAGAGTTGATGACCTATTTACGTATACCTATTTATACCAAACAGTAATGCTTGTATTGATTACTGTGTTCTGGCAAGAAGGGTACGGGTGCTGGTGAAATTACAATCACATGACACTTTCTTTACTTTCCCTATATCTTCTCATGGGTGTCGTAAAAGGCGCCTAAGGGATTCACCAGAGGATGGGTAGCAGCGTTCTCTGAGTATTTAACCAACTAACTTCGATCGCCAACCCGTTTGCCAAGCGTAGCGATTATGGCATTGTATGACATTATACTCACTTTCATAATCATCATTTCAGCCAAAAGACGTCCACTGCTGGACATAGGCCTCCCCCAAGCATCGCCACAACGACCGGTCCTGCGCTTTTCACATCCAGTGGATTCCCGCGACCTTCACCAGGTCGTCGGTCCACCTTGTGGGGGGCCTACCCACGCTGCGCCTTCCAGTACGCCGTCGCCACTCCAGAACTTTACTACTCCATCGACCGTCCGTTCTGCGAGCAATGTGCTCCGCCCACGGCCACTTAATTTTGGCAATTCTTCGGGTTATGTCAGTTACTTTCGTTCTCCTGCAAATGTCCTCATTTCTGATTCAATCACGCAGGGATACTCCGAGCATAGCCCTCTCCATTGCCCTTTGAGTGACTTTGAGCCTTCCTATCAGGCCCATTATGAGCGACCACGTTTCACACACACACTGGTCAAAGACTTTCGTCTTGAGACACTGCGGTATTTACTCACACATTACTTGAATGAATTTGATGTAATAAGCAATAACCTATTTTAAAAAGAGTATATCCATGGAGTTTCTTGCCGGTTCTTCTCCATAGGACCCACAATTTGGAACCGTGAAACTAGAGCCTGACGTTTCAAAAGTGCATGTAGTTAGGTTTATTTGAAATAAAAAACATTTGAATTTGAATTTGATAATAATCTTGTCTCTTCAAATATTCTATTGAACTCTGAGAAGACATTCCTAATTCATGCAGGTAGGCAATAATAGGCTCTCAAGATTATCTCGACTCTAATATTTTACTTTACAATACATTGCGCACTTGAAAGCGAGAACCTACTCTGGAAAGAATAAGGAGCGTTAATGTACTTTAGTGTGATAAAATTTTCGGCTTGGTTGTGTTGGAGTAAAATTGTGTGTAGGCGTTTTGTCTGATAGGTCAATTCTTGTAAGGTTTGAGACATACTGAAATTTAAAAAAATTACAGGTTATAATGTGGCTTTTAGGTACAATGGTTATAAAATCAGACTGGAAATATTTTTTTTAGCTGCATAAAAGCATATTCACAAAAGCTGATCAGCAAAAGCTGGCGAGGGACAGCTGTCAAAACGGCTACAGAATAAAATTACTACTAAAAGCACCACGCTTTATAAATCACGGATACATCATAAAGGTATTATACTTACGTCAGTATAGAAATGTCTTTGGGATACATATTCGTCATATTTATAATGACACTAGCCTATTTTACTGCCTCGTTGGTCTAGTGGTTGCAAGCGCGACTGCTGAGCGTGGGGTCCTGGGTTCGATTCGAGGAGGAAATTTTCAGTAGCAGCCCGGAGTCTGGATTTGTGCCCGGTCAATGGCAATAGGCTCGCCCCCTATTACATGGGACAATAATATAACTGGCAAAATGTGGGTGTACTATTACACCTCTACCTACCCCTTCGGGGAAATACAGGTGTCATGTTATGTTGTTGTTACTAGCCTGTTTTCTTGGCTTCGCCCGCGTGTATTTCAGTTTATTACAGAAATATGTTGTCATGCATCCCTCGGAAACTGTTGATCTTCCCGGGATAAAAAGTAGCCTATATTTTATCGGGGTTATGGTCCATCCACAGTAGTATGAAAATAGGGTATATCTGTGTACCAAAGGACAATGCCTTCTAATGTATGGCGATTAGTCTACCCATCAAAAGTAGATTCATTACAACCAAACCTAGTTTATTCGATGAAGAATGAAATGCTTTATACAGCCTCGTTGGTCCAAGCACGGCTGCTAAGCGTGGGATCCTAGGTTCAGTTCCTGGGTCGGACAAAATGCTATTGAAAGAAAGAAAGAAAGAAAGAAAAATAGTTTATTATCACAGTTAACGACGCGCAACATGGGTTGTTGTTGGTTGTTGGTTGGGTTTTTTCATTTGGAAATTCTTAGTAGCAGCCCGGAGTCTGTATTTGTGCCCGGTTACTGGCAATAGGCCCTTCCTCTATTACATTGGACTTAGAACATAACTGGCGAAATGCCTACCCCTTCGAGGAATACAGACATGATGTTATGTATGTATTTAGTATGTATGATGGCTCATCATTGATGAGTAGGATCTGTAACATTAATAAGCTACCAATATATATGGAAAACATATAGGTTATATCATTGAAGGAAAATATCCCCACAAAACACACAGATGGTATAAAATAAATAGTCCACCATATATCTCAGTGTCTCATTCCTTCGCACAATTAGCTTAAAAGCTTAAAGTGACAATTAATTAACAAAATATAAAGCTTTTATGAAAATGTTTACGCATGTTCTAATTGGTACTTAGTTAAGGTACACGGTAGGCACACAAGGTATAGTTTATGAAGAGTACCAAATTGTACCACTTTGTACATAATTACACATTTTAATAGGCTACTGCTGTGTCAGATCGGACAAAAAAGTACGACCACGAGAAAAAACCTACATAGCCCTACTTTGACTAATGTCATTAACCGAATTTTGCACACACTGACACTTCATAATTTCCAGAATCGCAGTTATAAAATCTCCACAAGTACGGAAATCGTAGCTGTTGTTTAATAATAAAATTAAATAAAATGAAAATTTGGCAAAGTATGATGTCGGCAAAGTTAGAGTATTTCACGGATCAGAAATTAATATCCCCACATATGGAGACAACACGCATTTCCCCCTAAAGTGTTTTCCCGAAAGTAGTGGAAACATTTCTCGCTCCATTTTCTTTCAGTGTAGGAAGCAAATATTTTATGACATTCGTAATAGCCTATTACATGCCCCATTATTAGAAAAATGTTCCCCACAGCGAGGCTGGGGGGGAATGATGTATTAGCTCGTTCATCTTACTAGAGATATCAAGTAGACGTTTTCTTTGTAGATTTGCGAACTAGAATTCAAAAGATTTTTATCTAAGTGGACAGTATAATTGAGCGTTGTTGAAAGTTTGAATTTGTTATTACTATGATTTTATTTGCTTTGTAGAAATATATGTACAAGCAGCGTGTGTGTATGTGTAAAGCAGTTCATGCCTGTATCTACATATTTTTGGAATAAAGCGTTAATGAATAAATAAAAATATATTATTCCGTACGGCACCATGATTTGCCTAGAAATGCAAATATTGTTAATTCATCATCATCATCATTCTAGCCACCTATCACCCACTGCTGGGTATAGGCTTAGTTTCGTTTTTGCCAGCCTCTTCGATCTTGCCTCTTATCATTAACCCAGCGCGCTTTAGGACGGCCCGGGTTTCTCCGACCTGACCTTGGCCACCACTCGGTCAACGCTTTACTCCATCGGCCATCTCTACGCCGAGCCATATGTCCCGCCCAACTCCACTTTAGCTTAATTGCCCTATCACTGATGTTTTTTTTTTTTTTTTTTTTTTTTTTTTTTTTAATTATAAATAATCTTTATTGGAACCAAAACTCGCACTCGGTGGATAGTCACCTTTGTAAGCGTCCATGTCTCGGCACCATAAGTCATAAGTCATAGTTGGCAGGACACTGGTTAAATAAATGTGTTTTTAGGTACTGAGGGATTCTCCTTGACCGAAGGACATCTTCCAGCTTTCCAAATGCCGCCCACCCGAGCTGTATTCTCCTGGAAATTTCCTTATTGGGATGCTTCTTTTCGAAAGATAGAATATGTCCAAGATACACATAGTGCTCAACCACCTCTAGCTCCTCGTTCCCAACCATAACTGTTGAGATTGATTCCCCAAAGACATTGGTTGACATTGACCTTTGTCTTGGACGTATTCATCTTCAGACCGACTTGAAGGGAGGCATAGAAAAGTTCTTGTACCATGCGTTGAAGATCTTCCAAGGACTCGGCACTTAAGACCAGATCATCTGCAAACCGAAGGTGCGACAAAAAGGCACCATTGATATTTATACCATTTCGATCCCATTTGAGTGTTTTCATCAGGTCTTCTAACACAGCAGTGAATAGTTTGGGCGAAATGGTGTCCCTATTACTCATAGAAATAAAGTTGGCCAGTTTTTTTTATATAATTATCAATTTATAAAAAAAACCAAATCCACTACTATAAATGACTCTTACACAAACGTTCAATAAAATTGATCCAAAAAAATATAACTTGTAAATATCTGTCACTCTTTTTCTAATGATTGCTCTTCTTGTAGCCATAGCTTTAACACATCAAAACAATCCGTAGGCTGTTCTGTATACACAAAATGTTGACACAGCAAACAATAAAATGAACATCTCTATTCTGTACTCTAATGTCAAAGTTCATGTTCACCTATATTATCCACTAACCTGCTCTCAAATATCACCAAAATAACTTGAGCCCCGGTTTATTCTAGTGTGTTTTGATGCTAGAGGTCATGTTAAGATGGAGTACTAGGTCTAACGTGGGTTGTAGGTGAAAGTACTATTAATAAGAAATTATATTCGCACTTGGTTTATTGTAGGTACTTATTTATTAGACTAGGTAGGAACATGTATAAAATTCTGGTGGTTACAAAAATAATAATTTGTACTTAGGCTTGTTCTATTATTTTGGTAAGTAAAGGAAAATGCGGGCAGACAGACTTTAGAAGTAGGTATTTGAAGAAACTATTGCTGTCACTTTGCCTCAAGTAAGTGTGATAAGGACAACCTGCAGTGCCGACTGAATAGCTTTAGTAAAAAAAAACGACGTTTGGCTCCCGACAATTTTCAACTCCGAAACTGGACCAATTTCATCATCATCATCATTATTTCAGCCGAAATACGTCCACTGTTGGACATAGGCCTCCCCCAAGCATTGCCACAACGACTGGTCCTGTGCCTTCCGCATCCAGCGGATTCCCTCGACCTTCACCAGGTCATCAGTCCACCTTGTACCAATTTGAAAGATTATTTTTATAAACTGAATAAGAAGCATATGTACTGTGCCGCTATTTTTTACCTTTTTCATTATTACATAGTTGTCAAATATTTACACTAAGCCTCTGTAACCAGATTTTTTGAGGGTTTCCAGAAATAATTTCTCAACATAAACAAAACACAGGGGCATTAAAAGAGCCTCCACGAGTGACGATATTTAATTGATCGTCTGGCGCACCCTGGGCAGTCAGCCCCGCTACCAACCTGCTGACTGGCTAATCTTTTCCCCACGGCGTGAGCTGTTAACATTATGTAGCTCATATCGGCACGATAGAAGAAGAAGGGGCATAGAAAAAGCTGATATTTATTTACTCTAAGAAATAAAAACAAAAAAATGCTCTGGGATTAAAAACCAGAAAAAAACAGTCGAAAGCGTTTGTATGGAGAAATGACCACCCGCATTTCCTCTTAAATGATAAAATTCGATAGAAGAAGTAAGTGACTCCAAAGCACTGCCTTCGTACAGATGTAGCTGTATGAGTTATGACAATGTAACATTTACTTGTGACTGGTTCTGTGCTCACGCTACCCAATAATTTATCAAAAAAAAACAAAATATTTTACAGGCAACTCGACACTAACTACTAAATTCATGGTATTTTACTTATTAGAAAATTTTGTAGAACATATATATATAACTAAAATCTAAAATTCTAATGTAAGCATTTCTTTTCTAAATTCACTGCAAGTGTTCAAATCCATATCACAACAATAAAAAAATTAAAAAAACATCTAACTTTTGATTTTCTTCAGCATTTAAAATCATAAAAAAATATATTTCAAAGTCATCATTAACTTTCTCACAAGAAAGAAATAACACAAAAAGTTAATTGTGCCGATACTTTCAACCCTTCGTCGTCTGTTTCCGATTGGATTCACAGAGTCAGAATTAACCCTTAGCAATCCATCATAGCTTTTTGGGACGACGTCACAGGTCAACGTCCTTTGTGGAATATTCGCGGATCAGTTGATGGTCAGGGACGGATTTGGAGTGAAGGGGTGCACTGTTAGATGCAATAGTTCCAAAGTCATTCAGAAATTCATTCTCTTACCGAAAATAAATGAATTCAATTCAGTTCGAATAATTATTTAAGAATAAAAAGTCATAAGTCGGTCTCCAACAATGGACAATTAAGGTATACCAATAATAGAAATATAATTTATCAAAACCTGTAGATTAAAGCAATTTAGGACTTGCAACTACGTTTATGCTGTAGCTAGATAGTTATCAGGGAAAAATTATTAAGCCCAGCTTTTAATTTAGTAGCTTTGGTAATCATCTTGCATTTATGGTGGAGTTTTTTTTATTTTTAACGGGAATTATGTTGGTTCTTGAATTTAATTATTGTCCCTGCTACCTGTCAATCGTCATTTTTAGCTAGTTACGTTTAAGTTGACGTTCCTGAATATCAACATAAAAACGGAACATTTTAAAGCGTCATAATATGTTAACGAACTGGGTCGCCATATCGTGCTGGCGGCACATGCGGTGACATGTTTCGTGTATTTTGTTTTGTAATGTAAAAAACTGTACGTCAAGACTGACGCATATCTTGTATCGTGTTACAATATATTAATATACGTAGTATCCACACATTCCACTTTTATTTTAACAGGTTTCGTAGATGGCCAACATCCACACTTTTCTTTGCACCCAAATATTTGAACCAAATCCGTCCCCTGATAGGCCATCGGCGATTTTAATAAACTCACTTCAGTCGTTAACCTCTGGTTCAAGTTTAAACAAGGGCCAACATCCGCCATCTTTGTTTCTACAAGTACTCCTACTAATTACTAGAGTTGATCGCGTAATGGCCGTTTGCATTTTCAAGTGATGTTAATGGATTAGCAAAAACGTAGAAATTTTGAATCAAACTTTAAAGCTTCCGGATTGAGTGTTGATTTACGATTTAGGCAGTTTCTTTGCCTTGTAAAACCTAGTGTATTTTTAATATAGAACTTTTTACAAGGGTCTTAATAAAAATGCTTCTTTCTTTTATTTTAATTGTGATTTAGTGTCCTATTTATAATGTTTATTTCATTTTACTTTATTAATACATTAGCCGTGCACCCGGCTTCACTCGCGTTCTGTAAAAAATTGTATATGCCCCATTTAATGTATCCTGTCGCGTCGTACTTTACTTTTTTAGGGTTCCGTACCCAAAGGGTGCAAACGGGATCCTATTACTCTCGCTACGCTGTCCGTCCGTCTATCCGTCCATCAGTCCGTCCGTCCGTCCGTCAGTCCGTCCGTCCGTCTGTCTGTCACAGGGCTGTATCTTAGTAACGCTAATAGATAACCAGTTGAAATTTTCAGAGAATATGTGTTACTATGAGGAGTCACGACAAATACTAAAAACAAAACAAAAAGTCTAAAACCAAAGGGGGTCCCCATACAAGAAACCTCCAATAACATGCATTTTTTTCATCGTTTTTGTTCCTGCTCTATCTTAAAAACGGTAATACATGCCAACGTCACACTTAGTCTAATTATCGTGCATACTATTTAGTTTAGTAACAAATACTAAAAATAGGGCAAACATAGACATATGTGGTGGAACCTACATAAGAAAGTGATGCAAAAATTCACATTTCGCGTACGTCGTTGATGTCTTTTGATAAACTCACTAAATTAAATCAGTTTCTATGGGGTATCAGGTCAATGGATGGTACGGAACCCTTACTGCGTGAGTCCGACTCATACTTGGCCAGTTTTTAAATACTTTGAAGAGAGAAAAATTCCGCGGGTGAAATTTGACACTAATAGGTAATTAGTGTCAAATTGCACCCGCGGATTTTTTTTTATAAAAAACATGCAGTCGAATTGAAAACCTCCTCCTTTTTTTGAAGTCGGTTAAAAACACCAACATCCCTTTTTTACTCCCACGGGGTAAAATTTTCAAAAAACTCAAAAAAACGTCATTGATTGTTGTTTATTGTTTCAACTCAATCACGCAACGCAATAATATTCTCCCATATATACAAACTTTATCCTATTTCATCCTCTTTTTGAAAAATAAAAATAAACCTTTTTTCATTATTTACTTTAAGGATTTATTTTCCCAAATTTTGAGTGAATCGATCCAGGTATAAAGATTTTACTTACAAACTTTAATACCCCATTTCGCCTTATTAGGGGTGGTATTTCTAAAAATCCTTTCTTAGTGTATGTTTATGTTACAAACAAAACCAACTCCAAAAACGGGTTTAACAATAGGTTTAGCCTAAGCCGGACTTAAAAGCCTTTTTTTATGTTTGAAGTTTGACGTTAGACCCGGTTTATAGAAGGGTCTAAAACTGGTCTAAATTTTTGTAATAAGGGTGTATGTCTTTCCTAGCTTCAGTGGTTTTTGCTCTGCATTGATGAATTAGTCAGTCAGGAAATCTCTCTTTATAAGTATAGATAGATAAATAGAAGGTTGATCTATATCTAATTAAGCAAAGATAAAACAGTTCAATACCATTTTTTCCTCTGTTTGTCAACCGATTTTCTTTTTTTTTGTTTAATGGCTAAAAAAATGGATTTTTATTTATTATGCATAATTCAATCATAAAAATTTTATGGTTTACGGTCAATATTCGACCATGGGTGACCTCTAGTAGATAAATAAAACAGTTACACAATACCTATACTATTACTGTGTTAAAAATCTACAACCCACACTAAACTGTACTGGAAAATATTAGAGATCAAATATCAAAAATATCGGTATCCACTAAATACCTATTATGTTTTTATTACAAACTAGCTGTGCCCGCGACTCCGTCCGCGTGGATGTCGGAAAATAACATCGTGTCATAATTATGAACACAATATCTTCAAATATATACACATAAGCGCCTACACAGACGATTACACTATTTACCGACCATACTATATTTTGTTTTTACAACCAACCGGCTAAGGTGATGGAATTTCATGGAATTAGGCCTAAACTCCCTCATTCTGCGAAGACTCTCGTGCCCAGCAGTGGGAAGTAATTGGGCTGATTATGTTATTCTATAACACTAACCACATCTCTTCTTATGCTGAGAAGAGGCCCGTGTCCAGCAGTGGGACTGTAATGGGCTGGTAATGTTATGTTATTCTAGAATACTAATAATATCCAGTTCATTAACTGTTCTCATTTTGAGAAGAGGGCCATACCCAGTAGTGGGACAGTAATGGGTTGACTACGTTATGTTATTCTATATTTTCTAGTTTCTTAACTCTTCTCGTTCCGAGAAGAGGTCCGTGCCCAGCAGTGGGGCAGTAGGTAATGAGCTGATTATGTTATGATAATCTATTACACTAACAATATCCAGTTCCTTATCTCTTCTCATTCCAAGAAGAGGGCCATGTCCAGCAGCGGGACAGTGATGGGCTATGTTATGTTATTCTATATTTTCTATAATACTAATAGAATCCAGTTGTATATTTAGGAACCTGCAACCTGCATCTAACCAACAATCATGACCTCTACTTTGTATGCAACTTAATACAATAGAGGGGTCAAGCTGTATCGCTGGATCTACTCAACCGATTCAGATAAAACATACCCTATATTTTAAGTTAGACTAATACCAATACAAATGCTAAGTTTCATTACGATCCGTTCAGCCGTTTTCACGTGATGAGGTAACAAACAGACAGACAGACATAAAATTTTTAAACGATTGATTCGTGTTCTATAGCTTATTTCTAGTCCCCCTAGCCGGTTTTCGCGAAAAAAAACTCAATGTACAGACTTTTCGACCTTTACAGTTTTATTATAGTATAGATTGATCGGTTGCGTTACGACTGAAAACATTTCAGGTTTACTAAAAAACGTCATCAGTCTACAAATGGGTTCTATAAATAGCTAACAACTAAATATAGAATTCACAAACACCAATATCTAATAGGCTTATACGAGATCACAGAATAAAAAAATCCTAAAATATTTTTTTCAAACACATTGAACTGTCCCGAGTTTATCAGCCCCTATATAAAAGCAAATCTATGTTCCTGGCCTTCGAGGGTGACGACCGTATGGTAATAATCTCGTATTGGTATGCAAGCTGATGTTTGGTAAAAGTTACACTTTTAAATTTACGCGTCTCATTAGACTTGTGTTCATCATCATCACCATCACCATCATCATCATCATTTTAATCAAAAGACGTCCACTGCTGGACATAGGCCTCCCCCAAGCATCATCACAACGACTGGTCCTGCGCTTTCATCTCCTATCACGACAAATACTACAAATTTAATAAATATTTTTTTGGGATATTTTTACAAAGCACCATCTAGTCCCAAACTAAGCAGAGCTTGTACTATAGGTACTAGACAATAGATATAATACTTAAATGCTTTTTTTTTGTAAATACATAAGAAACACCCAGACCAACACAAACACTTATGTTCATCACACAAATATTTGTGTCATGTGGGAATCGAACCCACGACCAGCAGTCCGACACTTGAACCACCAGACCACAGACGTCGTCAGCAAATAGTCTATAACCAAAGGGCGTCCCCATACAAGAAGTTTTTATTCCTACTCGTATCTTCAAAACGGTAATACATACCAGCGTCAAACTTGGTCTGATTATAGTGCATACTATGTAGTTTAGCAACAAATACTAAAAATATGTGGTGATTCCTGCGTAAGAAAAAGACGCAATAATTCATATTTTCCTCACGAACGTTGATGTCTTTTGATGAACTCTCGTAACTTAAATCAGTTACTATGGGATATTATCTGTGCTATGGGGTATTAATGGTATCAAGTCGATGGGTGGTACGGAACCCTTACTGCGTGAGTCTGACTTGCACTTGGCCAGTTTTTTCCCTTTACTTTTCCTATGGACCGGACAGATTATTATCATTTTGATAACCTTTGGAGTATCAAAATGATAATAATCAAGTGCCATCTATGATATAAAACCGTTGGAACTTGATTTATGAACGGTTTTCCCGACAGGTGGCATACCTTTCCTAGGCCATCATATCTACATGTTTTGAATTTTAAAATAACATGTAGATTTTTGCTTTATATCTTTTAACATACTAAAATTGCCTACAATTACACAGGAAAAGTAATGGGAAAAAACTGGCCAAGTCCTATGTCCAGTAGTGGTCGTCTTTCGGCTGAAATGATGATGATGATGAACCTTTGGAGAGATCGTAAAGTTTGTGAAATAAATTATAAATATTTTTATGTTACAAACACAAGGTAATAATAATAATTATGTACTACGTACTAGAGTAGAAATTACGAACAAATAAAAAAAATAATAAACAAAAACAAAAAACCCGACTGCGTGTAAAAATAACAGAACAGATATAAACAAGACTTATCAACACGCAGTCGGAGGCTACGTATGTTTTTGGTCATGAATTACATAATAGTTTATGAACTATTAATTGGTAGCCTCCTTTTTTTTTTTTGCCGTGGGGAAATCCTCATGGACGCACTCCATCCGGGGTAGGCGGAGCCAGTGTCGGACTCTTACCGACTAAAACCACCACGGTGTTCCTTCAACTACCTTAGCCGGGGGCGTGGGAACCCGTTAGTATTCACACAACCACCCCCGACAGGTCCCGGCCCGCCACAAGCAGGCGAGCCCCTTCTCCCCGTGCGGCCTAACGTTGGCCGCACCCTCCTTGGTGGCGCACACGGAACACTGCACGCCACCTCACCTCATGGGCCTTTACCAGCCGCGCCAACTACGCCGGCTGTGCCAGCTACGCCAGCTGCTGGTCGGGCAACCTCCCGTAATTTTTTATAGAGGTTTTCTTCCTCGCGGTCCGGGCGGTGAAGCCAAGACCCAAGACCTCGGTCCCAAGCGAGAACACTACTCAGCGGGCACTCCTGGGGTTACGAGATCGACGGGGGCAGGGAAAGACAGTCCCCCCGCTGCCTGCCCAGTGGCAGGGTGAGTGCACACCGGGCCCGCCCCTCTCCTCCACTCTGCCCTCTGCTGATATCAGAGGGACACGTGGAGCAACTCTCCACTGGCCCAGAACGGGCCCCTCCCGCGCCAGAATATTCGCCACAGGCAATAAAATCCCCCGAAGGTTAATCCCTCGACAGGATTTTATTGCCCGTGCCCAGGATGCACCGGCCAAACAACTGCCGATCCCTCCAGACGTGTCCAGAAGGACAAGCAGCCGTCAGGCACACGTGGAGGTTTTCTGGCCAGCACCCCAATTGGTAGCCTCCGCCTGCGTGTTGATAAGTCTTGTTTATATCTTTTCTGTTATTTTTACACGCAGTCGGGTTTTTTTGTTTTTGTTAATTAATTTTTATTTTTTTAGTTTTGTCATGTTTTATTCATCATACTATTAATTATTTTTTTTGAAAAGTCAAATTCATTTTTAACGTTGAATATTTTGTTGTTTTTTAGCATTTTTCATTACAAATTACATTTAAACATATAAGTTGTATATATTTCTGTAAAGCATTTATAAAATTATTTATTTTGATACCCCACTCGATAGTATTAGACGGAAAAAAAAATTTTTTGATGAGGTAATATGGCGCCAAAAAGCGGCCATTAAAATTTTTTAAATTTTGATATACCTAGTGTCACTCTCAGAATTAAGACAAATCTAACGACACCTCTCAATCTCAAATCCATCAAGCCGTTTAGGCTACAGAGCGTGCCAAAGAAATATACATACATACATACATACATACACTCGAAAAACATAACCCTCCTTCTGGCGCAGTCGGGTAAAAATAACGCGCTACTTGGTGGCCGCGGAGCACGCGCGGCGACCGCAGCTAAGTGAGTGAGAGTGCAGGAGCTCTAAAACGTGTTACAAACATTTGATTCGAGGTGTCTTCTCTAGTACGTAGTACATATTACCTCAGTGGTTACAAACAACAAAGCGATGGATACGTAACCTTCTCCTTTTTTGAAGTCGGGTAAAAAGCAACCTGAATCTTGTAAAGGTACGGTCGACCGCACGTCGGTGGTAACACATTGACATTAGCAGCATCTTTATTTCGTAAGCAGTAAGGGCAGTTTTCAAATTGAAGTGTTACCACTGTCATGCAGTTGACTGTACGTTTAAAAAGTTATGGAGCAAACATTATGCTCGAAGTTTAGGGAAGGAGGGAAGAAAATATTCAAGGATAAGTTTATCTGAAGAAGCCCTGGAAAGAAAGAAAAGAAAAGAAAGAAAGAAAACCTTATATAAAAACTTGGCACAGCACAACAATAACATCAATAAAATTACTAAAATTAGAGATCATTTCTGCCGAAAGACGTCCTCTGCTGGACATAGGCCTCACCCAAAGGGGGGTTATGCTATATTCACCACGCTTGGCAGGCGGGTTGGCGATCGCATTTGTTTGGTTAAATACTCATAGAACGCAGCTGCCCATCCTCTAGTGAAACCCTTAGTCGACTTTTACGACATCCACGAGAAGAGATGGGGTGGTGCTATTCTTTGTGTCCGGCACCACACGGAACACGGTACGTTACCTACTTTAAACTCTCGAAGCAGGATACCTTCCTCCATGAAGACCTTTACAATAAGACCTCACATACAAAACCGTAACACAAAATCAAATGATTCTTTCCAATTTTATAACAAACAAATACAAACGTAATTTGTTTCACGCAAAACTTCCGCAAAACTCCCTGGAGGTGAAAAATATCAACCATTCATAACTTGTCCCAAACAGAACATATTGAGGAATGTTCTGGAAACAAATGCAGAGGTTGTTGACCTATCAGAGGGTCCAAATACCCGCATTATGCGCCTGACCGACTTTCTCGACAAACAAAATGATATAGGACTTTAATGGGCCTGATATAAAGTGCCAATATATTTTTTACATTATTGTCGTGTAGATGAATCGCCTCTTCTAAGGAAAGGTTGGTAGAGCTCCTTTGTGAAAGAGCTCGTCCGGGGAAGTACTACCACCGGGTTGGTAGAGCTCCTTTGTGAAAGAGCTCGTCGGGGGAAGTACTACCACCGTGCCTACTTCTCCGCCAAATAGTGATGCTTGCATTGCTGTGTTTTGGTCTGAAGGGTACGGGTGCCGGTGAAATTACAATCACATGAGACTTTCCACCTTCATGTCTCAGTTTGGCGAACCGACTTGCGGTACCATTTAGGTAACAGCCTTAGGTGGTATTGCAGCTGTTATGGGCAAAGGTAACCACTTAACATCAGGTGGGCCTTTAGCTCGTTTCGCCATCCAATACCATAAAAAAAAACAATATTATTTTGATATTCGTATATATGGGTTCGCTAGTGTTGCCATCAATTTCTTTACACTTTTTTGACAGGACTTATATATTAATCTTTATTACTAGTCAGTATTGAATGTTTCTTCCTTCCGTTGGTTGAACGTTGCGCCTTCTAATGTAATTTGAGAGTAATATAGCTTTCCATAGCTTATAACATTAAAATATTAATTTATACTCGGACTCAGACCAATTCATGTTTAATTATAGCAATTTATTGTTTCCTGTAAGTTTCATAAATTGCTATAGTTCTATTTTTATATTTCTAACTATATCGCATAAAGTTACTATACTGACTATAATTAATGTAGTATGCTATATCGATGCTATATATGCATATGCAAATATATGTGCATGCATATATTTGTGAACATTTGTTCAATGTTCATATTGCATTCAAGCTTGACGACCTTGTTTTTGGCACAATTAACACTAAATATTGTAACATAAGATTTTGTATGTTATGGATTTCCGCAAAGTAACACCTGATTCAATTATTTACCTATCATAGGTACTTTATTGTATTATTGCACACGTTCAATCTTGGCTTTTAAACGTACAGTGTTAAAGTCACCTGCAATATTGAAGGTGACGCAGTATTTGGATAATAAAAACTGTTGAAAATACTTTTAACTGCAATAATGTAGATAATTCCTTGTCCGAAAGAGTTTTGCGAACTCTTGCTGGGTCAATGTCTTGTAGCACTCACGCACTGCTGAGCACTTACGTTTGCATACAATTTAAAAATTATTCCAATTTTACCTTCATACTTCATCCTTGAACATTTGAAAAAAAAAATAGTTCCAACTTTTTTTATTTATCTCGGTAGTACGTATAAACATAACATTAAACATAACCAGCCCATTACTGACCCACTGTTGGGCACGGACCTCTTCTCAGTATGAGAAGCCTAAGGCCTTAGTCCACCACGCTGGCCTAGTGCGGGTTGGCGGACTACACACCATTGAGAACTGTATGGAGCACTCTCAGGTGTGCAGGTTCCTCACGATGTTTTCCTTCACCGTTAAAGCAAGTGATAATCGAATATAAATCCGCACATGAATTCGAAAAGTCAGAGGTCCGGGCCGGGATCGAACTCCCACCCTCCTGCATGGAAGGCAAGCGTTCAACCGCTAGGCTATCACTGCATATACATATATGGTAGTACGTATACCGTGGACAGATTCAAGTTTTTAAATATTGCGGGTAATAAAAATAAGTCTGTAGAATATTAGTGATTACAGTATAATAAAACAGGTGGGCGGGTGTCTTCTCATAAATCCTTTTTTCATCATCACTACTCCCACATGCAAAATGTTGGAGAATTAATCTCACATTCATGTGGGTGTTTCATACAAGACTAGTACAGCCGAACGCACGTCTGTGGTAGCAGTTTGACCGTAAAAGCGTCTTTGGCGGTTTTCGTAATTCTAGTGTTACCACTGACGTGCGGCTGACTATACAATAGTGCAGATGATTGATGATGATGACGCATATTTACTTTAGTACTTAAGGTTTGATGCCTTTTTGAGATGTGAGTGGCCAAATTTTGGATAGGTGTTCCTTTTTTAGACTTCAAATATTTCATTCCTTCTTGATCTAATTTTAACATACCCACTATTTTATATCTCAAATGGCATGTCATGTTGAACCAGCGACCACGAATGTCAACCAAGTATGACATTTTGTATTTATCACATAGCTAGACAGAAATCTCTTAGCTACTCTAGTTTAGACTAGATGTTCTTCCTTGGCTTGGCATATATGGAGGTCCCACTGCTGGACATAGGCCTCTCCTAAGTTACGCCACAATACTCGGTCCTCGGCCTTCCTCATTCCCCCCAGCTACTTCAATGAGGTCGTCGGTCCACCTGGCTGGGGGGCGTTCTACGCTGCGTTTGCCGATTCGTGGTCTCCACTCAAGGACTCGTCTGCTCCAGCGGCCATCGGTCCTTCGACATGGCCAGCCCACTGCCACTTCAGCTTACTGTACAGTTGTCTACGATAGTTGCCATGAGAGAAATAAGTAGTTTGAATATAATATAGCCCCTGTGCCTAAAATAGACGCTGTCTTTAATATAAAAAGTAAGAAAAATACAACTTTGATAAGGCCAACGGTCATTGATCTCCTCTGGGCAAACTTAAGAGATTGCTCCGATGCAAGCCGTTGGTAAACTGAAAGTACATTTGTGGCATAATCCCCACCAAATTTCATTTTTTCGTCGATAGCATCTGTCAATACTATAGATTGAGGTTTGACTTACAAGAGTTTAATAAGAAGTGACAATAATGGTCTAATGGATAAATAGTTGACTCATCGAGCATTTAGAGACATACCTAATCACATTAGATTTGTTTGAGATAAATTCCGTTAATTTCCGACTAGACATATCGTACTCCTATTGGCTCGGACAATGCAACACGCGGGCGCGGCATTGCGAAATCCAATAGGAAGGCACCAAAGCGCGCTTCTATTGGGCTATTAGCTCTTTGTCAAATCAGTAAGACTTTCGTTTCCTCTAGTTTTTGCATGATGCTCGAACAAACAATCAAAGAGACACAGTTTTGTATTAGGACATAAATTAGTTTCTGTCAATGGAGATGCTTCTCTATTTCAGCGAAATATTCAGGTAAAAAGTTGCATGAATGTTTTCCTATTCTTATTATTTAATTGTAGACGTAATTAGAATCATTTCATGATTAAATCTAGATAAATGAACCCTAGTTTGTCTAACTCTCTATCGCCTATGCCTTGTATCAGTCTTAACTACCCAGAAAGCCTAGATCAAACAACATCCTATTGAACACTTTCCTACTAAGACTGTGTACATAGCGTTTATAACACTTTCTTATAACCAAAACCATTTTCTTAAGTCTCCCAAATATTATTAAGAGTCGCTGAAAATTGACTATTTTTATCATTAGTATTTTTAGTAATATTTTTTAGCACTAGTATTTTAATATCTATTGCAACTTGATTTAATTTTCATTTTAAACCGGGATAAAACAATCTAAGAATCTGTGCGTCTGTGGAATGAGTTACCTGTACGTACATATGCGGCGAGCTCAGTCACTATTTTTGTTTCAAATAAAATGTAATAGATATGATATCATTCCAAATAAATTGTTATTTACTAAGATATTTGTGGGTTCGGTTCCCACAGGACACAAATATTTGTGTGTTTTTTGTGTTTGTGTTGGTCTGGGTGTTTCTTATGTATTATATGTATTTACAAAACAAAAAAAAAGTATATAGTATTATATACATTGTCTAGTACCCATAGCACAAGCTCTGCTTGGTTTGGGACTAGATGGTGTTGTGTAAAATGTCCCAAAAATACTTATTTTTATTTAAGATTCTTATGTATATATTGGTTTCGATTTTCTTGTTCACAATCTTAACTTATTTTAAACTATCTCTCTCTTTTACTGATAGTAGATATAAGAAAGGGATGGCAACAATGTTAGAGCTGTCCAATAAGTCGGAATTAAAATTTCTATAGAAGTTTAGTCGTGATCTCGGAACTTGCCCACTAAAATACACAGAAATGTAACACGTAAACTAAATCACACCACTAAAATTGTTGCCATCCCGTTCTTGTATTAGTAAAAGAGAAAATAAGTTTAGTTTGTGAACAAGAAAATCGACACCACTATATTATATTTATGATACCTATCATCATTACAGCCGAAAGACGTCCACTACTGGACAAAGGCCTATACGTGTAATATATTTTGTGATATTTATTTATTTCTACTTTACAAACATGCAGTATTACGCCACGGACTGCTCCATGATCTAGAACTTCGTCTTATTTGTCCATCCAAAGGTTGTGTGGAAGATACCGCTTTCAGCGATAAGACCGCCAATGTACCAATAAAATACATTGTTCCTGTTTACTGATATTTTCATGTTGTATGTACAATAAAGCATATTCTATATATCTAAGATATTTTTACTTAGTGCTGAAAACTTAGAACTTACTTAAACTTGGATAAAAATATCATTTAAAAAGCAGCAACGTACGATTATGTTTTTTTATTTAAGTCATCTGGAAATTTGCCATCATAACAACTTTTAAATAACATTTTACTCACCTTATAGTCTTCTGTGAAATCGTTGAATTTTTTTCTAGCAATTTGCCATTTTCTATTTTAACCCTCACCCCCTTTGTACACGCAAAACTGATCCATGTTTCGATAGATGGCGTTATAAGGGTTGGCTTGATCGCGGTATGGTTTCGTTGCAGCCTCCATTTATAGGTTTTCCAATTGAAAACTATGCTACGTTTAAGTAGATGACTGACTTGACAGACTAAGTGAAAGTGAAAGTGTGTGATCTTTAAATCAGTCTTATCACAGTTGAAATAAATATTATTCTATTTTTGAAAAGTCGTGACCGGTCACGATTTATTTAACACTAGATTTTATCCGCAGCTTCACTCGCGTGTTACTATAATCCAATTGAAATCTAAATAATATGGTAATAGAAGTGGTAATTAGTGGTAAAGGCACGTGAACTTGTCGCCGCGTACAGGTGTCTTTAAGTTTTATGGACACCAGTGCGCGAACCGTTTGCTTGATCATCAGTGCTGTTTTGGAAGCCAAGTCACTAAAATTGCATTTTGCAGCATATCTAATTGCTGATTTTTTTTGGCTCGTTTTATTTTGCTTTGAATGCTAGAAATATGGTGGGCGTAATTAAATTACGTATTTATGTGTTGGTGGCAGAAAATCGGCGACACGCTTTCCGGTAGTAAAAGATAGTAGATAACATTTCTATTATATTACCTTTTTATTTAGATTTCTATGTTTATCCCACAGAAACCCTGCAGTTTTCCGGAATAAAAAGGAGTTTAGAGTTTATGCCACTTTCCGATTTATAAGCTATCTCTATGCAAAAACCACCTCAATCCGCTGCTCCATTGCTACGTTAAAAAAAAAACAAATCGAGAATCACACTCTCATTTATTTAATAAATAAATAAAGTAGGGTTGTAAACCTACAAATTAAGGATAATAATTTTCTTTATATTTGGCAAAAAAAAATATGTTTTTGTTTAGGGTTTCTCAGTTGATAATAAAGGGCGGAGATTATGATAAGCGTATGCCTTACCCACTGTAACTGTAGAAAAAATATTTGTTGCTTTAAGAGACTGTGCATGACCTTCAGAGATACTGATAATACTTTTTAACCGACGAAAACAGAAACTGAAAACCGAAAAATAAAATGAAGCTTGTTTTAATAACTACTCTCCGAACTAAACTAATGTAAATAAATAATAATGAGTAGGCACCAAACAAACAAGTAAAGTGAGTGCGAGTTGAGTTCACAATTTTAATTTTCAAATTTAAATGAGACCAACTTTGAGATATACCCTATCTGTGGGGTCGTAATATTCGACCACACTAATATTAAATAAATAATTACAGATAAAGATTTTGCTAACTAAGCTAGTAAATGTCTTAAAACATCGCGCCGTGCGCCTGAGCAGGCCGGCCACAGAAACCAGTTCCCAATTACCCTGCCTCTGCCGCGCGCCCCCCTCATGCCGCGGGCGATCGCAGCACGAGCGCTCAGCAGACGACGCCGGCCGCCGACCAGTGCACTGGAAGCCCTCGGCGCAACCGCACGCCAGTTTTATTCTTGACGCGCTATAAACCATTGTAACCAATCTCGTAATAAATGACACTTCGTAATAAACAGAAACTGAGTTTGAGTCTTAATCAACAAAAGTACATATAGACTCCTCATATCCATTACAAAAGAATCATTGAAATCGGACAACTCTGTAAAAATTTATGCGTGGTCATACATGAAAATAAATAAAAATATACGCGTCAAATTGAGAACCTCCTCCTTTTTTTCTTCGGTTAAAAAATGTATTTAAAGGTTTTGAAAGAATGTTACAGACAGAAAGAAATGTGTCAATTCTTAAAAAATACTTTCTTTCTAAAAACCTTACAGTCCAAATAACAGGACGTGAGGTATTCATGAAGTATTCCCATAGGTACATCTTTAACTCAACCTACCGCAGTCCACTGCTGGACATAGGCTTCTTCCAAGTTGCGCCATAGGCACATAGATTATGTAAAATGTGTAAATGTAAGTTAGTTACCGTCTTTTTCTGAATGACGTAATGGATTTGGCTCCTCATTATTCCACCTTTAAATTACACAATGGGATCTAATTGGCTACTTACTTAGGATTATTCTGTTTTCCTTTACAAAACGTGACGAGCTTAGGTACAATTATAGCGGAAAATGAACGCTGTTCCAGAAAAAGATTTATTTTGGCGTCATAAAAATCTTGGATTTTTTTCTACTAATATTCCGGGGTGACGACCCGGGTGATGGATTCTAATTTTATTTACGTTGTAGTCATTAAAAGATATACTTACGTTATTTTGAAAAAGGTCATACTGTTGACAGACCAGTTGTCAGACTTTCAGGCTTCTGACTATTCATAACGACTGTCATATACAGGGCGTCCCACGGATATGCCACATAGAGGGAAAGTACCTTGAATAATGTAGATGGAACATTTTACTGAATAAGACATTATTTCAATTTAAAAATCAATTTAAACTGCATTCATAGATATTTAAATAATTACGTGGTTGAACCGGAAATCGAACCCGTTACATGAGAAAAATAATCACCCTGAAGCTTTATCATACCGATCGAAAGGCTTCATCGTAAGGATTATTTTTTGCTTAATAACATAGTGTCAAGGTGGACCGACGACCTGGTGAAGGTCGCGGGAATCCGCTGGATGCGGAAGGCACAGGACCGGTCGTTGTGGCGATGCTTGGGGGAGGCCTATGTCCAGCAGTGGACGTCTTTCGGCTGAAATGATGATGATAGTGTCAAAAATAAACGGAAGACCATGAATTTTAACATATTATGTAAACATTTCAGAATGTATAAGTATTATTATATACATTCTGAAATTTTAATCGCTTCTTTTGCGCAGAGGGGTCATTGTACTCATCATTATGAACAATTTTTACTGTGGGACCAACCCTGAAATCGCGAAAAAAAATCAGTTGGTCCCTACATTTGTGTTCACTTAAATCGATAAAATGTAGGGACCACCTGTTCTTTTTCGCGATTGCAGGTTTGGTCCCATAGTAAAAGTTGATAATAATGATGAGTACAATGACCCCTTTTCAGGAAAAATTTCAGCATGTAGGTATATAATAATAATAATAATTTATTCATTTATTCCTCTCACAATGGATTATATACACATTTATACAAGGGTAGGTACAAGACTACATAGTTCACATTGTGAGAGCTGGTGCCTGTTGTGGGTTCGTAAAAACCTGTGTTACAGGTCACCAGGCCCCACTCAGTGGCTGCATACAATCTTGGCTCCCTGTGTTGATATTTAATCTAATACATCAAGTTGAAATAAACAAATTTACTAAAGCGCTAAGATGACGCTAGGCAAAAGATGAAGACAATTTTTTTTTTTTTTTTTTAAAGGAAAGAAAAATAAGAAAGCAGATTGTGTCACAAAACTTATTAGACTGTTGGTAGGTATTGGAGTATGCGTGGTGCGACTGGATGTGTAGATTAATGATTTGTGAATATGAATGTTTGTGTAAGCGTTATATAATTGTTAGAATCTAGATAAGCCATAAACACAATATAGGTACTTTATATTTATGAGACAACCATACAATACCTTACAATACGCGTAACTAAGGAGTTAATGCTAAATTTATATTTTAAATTAGGGGGTGAAGAAAATTTTCTGTGTCATCGTAGCTAAGGGTTTTTAAGAATGTGGTCACTTTTTGTTTGCAGCTGGGTTTGGATAGTGGGTAAATATCATGACATTCATTTATTTTATTGTAGAGGTAATCCCCAAGGTAGCAGAAAAATTTGTGAGAGAGACTTGTACGGAACAATCGTGTTGTACATACAGTACCCTTGCGTCGTTTACCTTTCAATCGTTCTGGATCATAGTCTAGCTGTAGATGTTTTTTGATGACAGTGTGCAAAACGAATGTTTGTCTTACAGATAGTACATCCCACTTTTTGTACAAGTCAACTGTAGGAAAACGGAAAGGAAGACCAGCAGCAAACTTGAGTATAGCACGTTGAGCTCTTTCTGCCTGAATTAGGTGTGTTTTAGCAGCGCCACCCCAGGAGATATATCATAACTGTTACGATGTAAAATCACTTAATTAAAAATTTATCATGGATTAAGTCACCTTCAACAATATTTATAATGCCATTGTGGTCCCACAATAGTTATAGTGTTTATTTTTATGCTTGATATTTTCATCCAGCACAATTTTAAAGTTTATTGTCAATTAACTAAATATACACAGTACACACTTAATAACTACCTAACATTTGCAATAAAACCAACCCTTGCAGGTAGATTGAAGAGCAAATAATATCTGGAACTTCTCTTCTAAATATTTTCTTTAGTAGGTCAAGTACCAGGAACCAAAACAAATACTTCTCTCAATTTAAAGGTCAGTTGGTGTACTGTAACTTATCGCTTCGACCCTTACCTAAGCCATAAACTCGTCCTAAGTCAACACAACATTCAGTGGTTAAGCCTAAAGCAACGTATGTTAGAGTTAGGTTTCAAGGCCGCAGTACCTCATGAATAGGTAAGATCCACGTGCAGCCATTGGCTACGAGTGATTAACTCTTTGAGCCTTCTTATCAGGCCCATTGTAGTATTGATAGAATGGTTGTAATCACAATTTTACTTGCGATTCATGCGTGGCAACTTTCCGAACAAACTACGCCCTACATATTGACGTCATTATTCAAAAAAAAAAAATTTAATCAAATGTACTTTACAGCTTTTGTTTCTGCAGTTAGAAACAGCACAATAAGGCATTTTTGCGGGTTTTTGTTACAGTATTTATAGAAACAAGTCATAAGGTGTGCTGAGAAAGGCTTTGAAATATCCTGAACTATGGAGCATGGTGCTGTCACGCACGCCCTGCCCACATGGCCATTCTATCTGTTTCTGTGGTGGCGACTCACCTTTCCGACGTGCGTTTGGTCGTACACAAAACGCTCCCTTTGCATCTCGGTTTTCTCCTATGCGTTCGATGAACTAAAAGGGCTTAGAGCGACGTAATAACTTATTTGTATATTAAACTTCTCAGAAATAAAGCAGAAATAAATTAAAAAGCAAAGTAAGCTCTTCTTTCGAAATGGTTCATACAGACCTATCCCCGTAGACTTATTCTTCAACATACTGCCTGGTTGGTCTAGTCGTCGCAAGCGCGACTGCTAAGCGTGGGGTCCTCGGTTCGATTCCTGGGTCAGCAAAAAGTGTTATTGGGATTTTTATGTCAGAAAATGTCACCATTACTATGGCTACTGCCAGGAATAAAAAAATTGACGGTACTATACCCCCGTGCCTGGAAAGCACGTAAAGCCGTCGTTCCTGCGCCTGTTCTCTCTCCGGTCGTGTCGGATTGCCTTCCCATCGGATTAAGAGAGTGAGGGAATAGAGAGTCCACCTATATTTTCGCACACACTTGTGCACCATATGTCCCGCGCAGATGGCTAGTCTCCATTGATATTGACGGCTATGAACGAAATTCAGCCGAAAGGATATTGTTATTGTTCTTCGGCATGAGTCAATAACAAACGGTGCTTGCACAGTCTTGACACTAGGTAGATAAATTGTTGTTTTTATCCACCCGAGAATACTCGTATTACTAGAATTCACAAAACTTACACGGAAGTGCGGAAAAAAGTCTATAAATAATGTATTTCGTCAGCTGTCCCAAAAAGCAGCCATTTTAATAAATGTCAAAGATCCCGAAATGGCCGTGACATATGAAGTAATTTGTTATGATTGTCGTGTGGTGACTCGGATTGTGGCTGTTATTGACAAATGCTAAACTTATGAACGTTGCCACAAAAATGATTTAAATACAAATGGAGCAAGATCGACTGCCATATTTATTTAGTAAAATAGTAATATACAAAGTTTTTCTTCCCGAACTACTCGTGGAAGAATATAATAAATGTTTATCCACTCTCATTCTAAGTGCAATATTGAAGGTTGGTAATTTTATGAAGTCTTGGCGGCTACTCGCCAAAGAAAACTTCATGTGTATCTGACAATTTCATTCACTGAAGTATTGCAATTAGGGTTGCATTCTATTGCTTGGGAAGTAAGAACTGTTTGAGTTTATAGAAATTAGATTTTTGTGGAATTTCGATCTAGAAGAAACACAAAAAAAGCATTGAATGCATCTGTTATTAACTGCACAAAAGTTACCAAAATGGCGCATATTATGTGTAAAAAGCTTGAAAAACATAAAGGTAATTATGACCGCCAGTTGTACACTAACACATAAGTAGTTTTTTAAGAAATTAATGTTATCTTGTTGTAGTTGTTGTGCATTAAAGAGGATTATTATTATTATTCCATTTATTATTGAAGAAAACTGGCATTTAACTGATGTAGCCTTCTTAGGTTCAAGAACTGTCAAAAAAATATATTATTGTATGCTATGGTCCTTAAATTATACTTGAAAACACATTTTATGGCGAAAAAAGTCATAATCGTAAAATAAGGAATATAGGAAGCCATTGACTTAGGAAGCCACAGCCTAAGAAATAACATTGTAAAATATTGGTATTTGATTCTACAGGAACCGAAAGTGCGGAATAGCTTTGCCCTTGTAGTAATACGTTTCTATCAAATTCCTTTGCATTTGCAATGCAACAGCATCTGTAGCAGCTTTTGCTTTAATGGAAGATCAAAGGTCTCTGCCATCAGCGGCATAACAATGTGGAAGTAGATCTAGTAATGTTAAGCCCAACACATAATAGATACAAGATTATATTCCTATAATCATCCTCATTAATCCCACTGCTGGGCACAGACGTCTTTTCAAAATAAGAAGCGTTAGGGACTTAGTTCACAACGCTGGTCTTGTGCGGGTTGACGGTCTACATAGTAATACATCTCAAGTGTGCAGGTTTCCTCACGATCATCAAAATCAGCCTCTTTTGCATGTCAACCACCTTGGTCCTGTGCCAGTTGCAATAAGAGGTTAGTTGCAATAGGTTTGATATCGTCAACCCATCTTGCTACGGACGTCTATTTTTTCTTCTCCCTTGTCTCGGCCACCATTCCGTCAAGACTGCCTCATCTGCCATCATTTCTTCTAGCAATGTGCCCCGCCTACTTCCACTTGAAAGCAGTCACTCGTTTTATCCTTCTTGGATCTTCGTCCGTCGTCGGATTTCACTGTTATTGATCCTGTCCACAAGTGAGCTACCTAACATGGCATGATTCGTCACGAAGTTCAAGATCAATTTAATCTACTGCAATTTTCTACTCTGTGTCTCACGACGTGACCCAAACATGTTTCCGTACTCATAAAATAAGTTCTCGCGACCGGGAAATAATATTCTGAGAATAGCCACCAGAGCCTATTGTTTTGATAGAATCTTATGTTCAGATTAGGAGGGTGGATTCCCGGAAGATCTATAAATTCTTCAACTTATCATTATTGACCCTGGACTTGAACTGTCTATTTGAAAGGGTTTCCAAATGTTTTTGTTAAACGAAATATTGATAAATCGAGATTTCAACATACGCATTGGTAATTTTGTTACAGTTATTGATTTGGTAATTAAATAATTTGATGAAAAAGACAAAAAAAAAGTTAGATAATGAGATGCGAGCGTCATCAAACCTCACACGGATATTTTATTTATACAACACTTATCATAACATCACGCCTGTATTTCTCCGAAGGGGTAGGCAGAGGTGTAATAGTAGACCCACATTGTTAGAATAAGATACCAAAATAAATGTACTATAACTAGCGCCACTCTTATAATTATGTATCTGTGGATATTAGTCCGAATAAATAGTCTGTGGTAAACTCTCAAGTCGTTTTAATAGGTTATGGGCCCAGACGAAAAAAGAAATTCAAAATTTACTGTTTATAACGTGATTGCAATTGTGAAAGAAAAAGAAAATGACGTCAAACTACATTGCTAATGTACCAGAATTAAAAGGTCGTGAAAATTAGGAAGATTGGTGTTTTGCTGCGGAAAACGTGTTGGTGTTGGAAGGCATGGCTTCCGCCATATAGCAACCGCTACCGGTTTCGGTTACTTTAGCTGAGAAGACTGAAGATTCAAAAGCAAAGGCGAAATTGGTGCTGACTATCGACGCATCGCTTTACGTCCACATAAAACACGCAGAGACAACGTTTGATTTGTGGAGTAAGCTGAAGAATATGTTTGATGATTCTGGCCATACAAGGAAAATCAGTTTGCTACCAAATCTCATCAACATTCGGCTAGAAACGTGCGACTCCATGACGCAATATGTGACGAAAATCATCGAAACCGGGCAGCGACTGCAGGGAACAGGATTTAAAATAACCGATGAATGGATAGGTGCATTATTGTTAGCAGGATTACCCGAAAAATATGCTCCCATGATAATGGCCATCGAGCATTCGGGCATTGAAATCAGTGCGGACGTCATAAAAACAAAGTTGATGGATATGTGTGCTGATGTTGGTACAACAGTTTCCGGTTCCGAGAACGCATTTGTAGCTAAAGGAATGCGACGATCAAATAGTATGAATAATGGTGGCAACTCTAAAAGCAACCATAGACAAGAAACTAAAACAAATGAATCAAAAGCTGTCAATGTCAAAATAGTGAAATGCTACAAATGTAAACAAATAGGGCACTATAAAAATCAGTGTCCTAACTCCGAAATACCAGGCCCCTCAGAAAGTATTGCGAAAAAAAGTTTTTATATATGGGAGACTGGCCAGTTATAATGTTTTTCGAAAATATGATTATTTATAAGTAAAAATAAGTAAGTTCCAATTTCAAAATTTCCCTCCACATTTTTTGCGAGTTAATTCAAAGTATTGTGTCTCACTGAAATATGGATCTGCGCCGGGAACATTTTAGAGCTATGATTTTATACGATTTCAAGTGTCGCCTGAAACCGGATGAATCGTACGATAGACTTCAAATGGCATTCATGGATGAAGGCCCTTCCAAGGCAACCGTGTATCGTTGGTATAACGAATTCAAGCGCGGTCGACCAACTTTGGGGGATGACGAAAGAAGCGGTCGCCCTTTGACGGCTGTTACCGAAGAAAACGTGCTAGCAGTGAAAAATTTAATCCAAGACAATAGGCGAATTACATATCAGGAGATTCAACACATATTGAAGATTGGATCGGGAAGCGTTCACGAGATTCTACACAGCCATCTTCGCGTGAGGAGGATAGTATCACGCTGGGTGCCGCACAACCTCACCGATGCTCAGAAGCAGGCCCGGGTGGAATGGTGCCGTGATATGCTTAACAAATTTGAAGCAGGCTCGTCTCGGCGTGTTTACGACATCGTTACAGGTGATGAGTCCTGGATTTATCAATACGACCCAGAAACCAAGCGCCAGTCGACTGTTTGGGTGTTTCAAAATGAGCCAACGCCTACCAAAGTGAAGCGATCTAGAAGCGGGGGTAAGATTTTGATCGCTAGCTTTTTTAATTTGACTGGCCACTTGGTATCAATTCCCTTACGGGATCAAAGAAGCATTAATGCCGAATGGTATACTACCAAATGTTTGCCAGAAGTTTTCTCTGTTATAAGCAACAAGCGACCAAACACAGGGCTCCGCGGGCTACTGCTCCACCACGACAATGCACCTGCGCACACCGCACTCAAAACGAGGGACTTCCTGGACAGCACGCCAGTCAAACTCCTGGGTCACCCTCCTTACAGCCCTGATCTAGCACCGTGTGACTTCTTTTTATTCCCAAAAATAAAAAATCAGCTCAAAGGGATACAATTTTCGTCGCCGGAAGATGCGCTGGCTGCGTTCGAGCAGGCTGTAAACGAGGTGTCTGCGGCGGACTGGAAAAAGTGTTTTGAAAACTGGTTTAGGCGCATGAATCTTTGTATAGAGGCTGGTGGAAAGTACTTTGAAAAGATTTGATAAAAATATATGTACGTATAGAACAATTTTTTTTAGTTTCGCAAAACTTTCTGAGTGTCCCACGTAAGCAAAAGAAAGCAAACAAATGCATTCAGTGCTATTTTCTTTAGTGGAAAGTTTAACAGTAATCATTGGTATATTGATAGTGGGGCCAGTAAACACATGACGGCGAGAAAGGAAAACATTGTGAATTCGTCACATCAACTTGAAACCAAAGAAATCATAATTGCAAACCAGACAAGTGTTCCTGTGCTGTGTTCTGGTGATGTCAACATCGTGACAGTTGTGAACGGTGAGGAGTATGACATCACAGTTTCGGATGTATTGTGCATACCAAATTTAACAACCAATTTGCTATCTGTGAGTCAGTTGATTAAGAAAGGCAACAGTGTGATTTTCAAAGAAATTTTTTGCTATATTTACAATCGACAGAAAGAACTCGTTGGCCAGGCAGAATTGGTAGAGGGTGTGTACAGATTATACACAATAAATACAGAACAGTCATTAGCAGCAACTGCAATAGCTTCGAGTGAGACTTGGCACCGACGCTTGGGACACATAAACAGTACTACTTTAAATAAAATGAAAAGAGGAGCTGTAGAAGGAATTTCATACCCAGAAGAGGCAAACATAGATAAATCTAAGTGCACTGTTTGCTGTGAAGGCAAACAGGCGAGATTACCTTTTCCGCAGAGTTTAACTAAAACAGAGGATATGCTGGAGGTAATTCACGCAGATGTATGCGGCCCAATGGAAAGCACATCTATTGGAGGGTCTAGATATTATGTTTTGTTTGTGGATGACTACAGCAAAATGCCATTTATTTATTTTTTGAAAACAAAAGGTGAAGTTTTTAAATACTTCAAGGAGTTTCAGTCCATGGGTGAAAAACAAAAAGAAAGAAGTATTAAAATTCTAAGGACAGATAATGGAGGTGAATTCTGTAGTCGAGAGTTTGAGAAGTATTTAAAGGAGCAAGGAATAGTTCATCAGAGAACTAATGCCTATACACCGCAACAGAATGGCTTATGTGAAAGAATGAACAGGTCAGTAGTTGAAAAGGCCGGATATTTGATCTTTGATGCCGGTTTAGATAAAAAATTCTGGGCAGAGGCGGTTAATACTTCAGTGTACTTAAGAAATAGATCTATTGTTACAGGGCTGAATAACAAGACACCATACGAAGTATGGACGGGCCTAAAGCCAAACTTATGCTACTTACGTATATTCGGAAGTACAGTTATGGTACATGTTCCGAAGGAAAAACGTCTGAAATGGGACAGAAAGGCTAAGAAATTAATTTTAGTTGGCTATGCTGAAAATGTGAAGGGCTACAGGGTTTATGACCCTGAGAACAACTCTATAACTACAAGCAGAGATATAGTCATCATGGAGACTCCGACTGAAAGTACAGTAGACATACCAATGCAATGCAAGTCTTCAGCGGAGGAAAACAGGTCAGAAGACACTGAAAGTTCATACTCAGAGGAAGAGAAGACAGGAGATGATTCATTTATCCCTGATTCAGAAAATCTTTCAGAGGATACTTTAGATGATAATTTATTTGACACAACTTCAGATCCAGACCTTACTCATATGAATATGAGTGAACCAGAACTTGTACACAAGCGTGAAAGAAGGAAACCTGTTAGGTATGGCTATAACAATTTATGTATAGCAGAGTGTGAAGACAACAATGACAGAGAGATCACACTTGATGAAGCTTTGAATGGACCGGAAAGCATGTTTTGGAGAGCAAGTATGCAGGAGGAGCTAAACTCTTTTGAAGAAAATGATGCATGGGAACTGGTTGATCATCCTCAAAACAGTACAGTGCAGGTGGGTCTTTAAAAAGAAATATGACAGTTCTCATAATGTACGATATCGGGCAAGATTGGTGGCAAAAGGCTTTACACAGAAAGCCGGTGTAGACTTTCACGAGACTTTTTCCCCTGTGCTAAGATATTCTACATTAAGATTACTATTTGCGCTAGCAGTAAAGTTAAATTTAGACGTAAGTCATTTAGATGTAACCACTGCCTTTTTAAATGGTTCTTTGAGTGAAAACATATATATGAAGAAACCTGTTACTTATGTGTCTAGTGATGACAATAAAGTTTTAAAATTAAGACGTGCTATATATGGTCTTAAGCAATCTTCCAGAGCTTGGAATCAGAGAGTCAATGATTATTTAATAAATTTAGGTTATAAAAAATCTAAGTATGAGCCTTGTTTATTTACAAAATTTGAAGGTAGTGTAAAAATTATTATAGCACTTTTTGTTGACGATTTTTTCGTTTTTTCTAATTGTAGAACAGCTACAGAACAATTAGTAAATGAGTTAAGTTGTAAATTTAAAATCAAGAACTTAGGTCAGTTAAAACAATGCTTAGGTTTAAGAGTAAAAATAAGTGAAAATATTATAACTGTTGATCAAGAACATTATGTAGAAAGTTTATTAAAAAGATTTGATATGTCACAATGTAAAACTGCAGAAACTCCCATGGAGTCTAATTTAAAATTAGAAAAATCGCAGAATGTTTGTAATGATTACCCATATCAAAAACTTATAGGCAGTCTAATGTATTTGGCAGTTTTGACCAGGCCAGATATTGCCTATAGTGTCAGCTATCTTAGTCAGTTTAATAATTCTTATGATGAGACTCACTGGAAGCATGCAAAAAGAGTGCTTAAGTATATAAAAAGAACAAAATATTATGGTCTTGTATTTTGCAAAGATAACTCTTGTATTGAAGGTTTTGCTGATGCGGACTGGGGTTCAGATGTAAATGATAGAAAGTCATTTTCTGGGTTTTGTTACAAATTGTCAAATACAATAATTTCTTTCGAATGTAGAAAACAAAGGAATGTAGCTCTTTCTTCGACAGAAGCTGAATACATCTCTATGTCAGAGGCAACTAAAGAGGCAATTTGGTTTAAAAATTTAATATGTGAAATCTTAGGAAATTCAGAAACAATTGTTTTATATAATGATAGTCAGAGCGCACAAAAACTAGTTTTGAATCCTATATTTCATCGGAGATCAAAACATATAGATATAAGATATCATTTTGTAAGAGAGGCTGTAGCCAACAATTTTGTTAAAATATCTTATCTTGAAACTGCTAAAATGCCAGCTGATATTTTGACTAAAAGTTTAGGGTCTGTTAAACATAACTATTTTATGAAAAAGCTTGGTATTTTACCAGTTAAGTAGTTGTAATTACTGGTTTGTATTTTTATTTTGTTAAACGGAGGTGTTAGAATAAGATACCAAAATAAATGTACTATAACTAGCGCCACCCTTATAATTATGTATCTGTGGATATTAGTCCGAATAAATAGTCTGTGGTTAACTCTCAAGTTGTTTTAATACACATTTCGCCAGTTATGTTATAGTCCCATATAATAGGGGGTGAGCCTATTGCCACTTACAACTCACCTTTAATAAACAATTTTCATCATCCCTTATCCAGCCAGTAGGTACTTTAAAGATGAAAAAACTCTGATGAACTCTTAAGAAATCCTTACCCTGAACACAAACGTCTGTCAAGGACTTGCCCAGTCTGTCATATATTGACAATAAGTAATTCCAGATAAACTCTTAATCCTCCCTACATTGAGCGGATGTGTGAGGCGTCGAACCCTCAGAGTGACAGTTTATTACTCCCTCTGACCTCTCCGAATGTTTGGCTGCGTTTATGTGTACATTAATTTAGATGTAAATATTTTGAATTCGAAGGGTAGTACGGTAAATTTGTATTTGTGACTGTTTTAAAGTTTCGTAGGCTTGTAATGGTGGCTTTGGATTATAAGAGATTTTTTGACTTGGTATGCATATCCATCGGATATTATGTTTTTTTTTTATAAATTAAGAAGTCCTTAAAGTCGTTCTGTCTTTTTACTATACATCTTTTGACGTCTGTGGTCTAGTGGTTCGAGTGTCGGACTGCTGATCAAGAGGTCGTGGGTTCGATTCCCACAGAACACAAATATTTGTGTGATGAACATAAGTTTTTGTGTTGGTCTGGGTATTTCTTATGTATTATAAGTATTTATTTACAAAAAAAAAAGTATATAAGTATTATATCCATTGTCTAGTACCCATAGCACAAGCTCTGCTTAGTTTGGGACTAGATGGTGCTATGTAAACATGTCCCAAAAATATTTATTTATTTTATTTATTTACAGGATGAGATTTAAAGGCGACTTAAAATTGAGTTGCGTTTATAAATCTGCTCATTAGGTAATGTTACAATGAAAGAGTACAAAATTTGGGTATATTATCAACTTATTTGTTTATTATTTGACTTTTACCTGCTTGCGAAATCAGATATAGTTGCAGTAAAAATTTAAATAAAGTCCTCACATATATTCGGTTTTTTTGCTTGCCACATTAGGTTCAGAAAACTATAGTTTCAGTTAAAAATAAATATAAGTTTTACGCTTTCGGTACCTCGGTTCACTTGTGTAAAGCGATGGCGAAATAGACCGAACAGTCAAGCACCAAATTAACACAGGATGGTTGAAATGGCGGCAGGTCACGGCAACTACATGTGACTCCCGAATTCCTCTTAAACTGAAGGGGAAAATCTATAAGACCATGATAAGACCTGCTGTCCTGTATGGATCGGAATGTTGGGCTACGAAAGGAATTAATAAAAGACAAGTGCATGCAGCTGAAATGAGAATGTTAAGAGGAATATGTGGTGTAACGAGAATGGATAGGATAAGGAATGAATATGTAAGAGGGAGTCTGAAAGTAGCGCCAGTGACAGAGAAGTTAAGTAGTGTTGCTACTTACTATCATGGTATGGACATGTGATGAGGAGGAATGAGGAGCATGTTACGAGGAAAGTTTTAAGTATGAATGTTGATGGCTATAAGAAAAGAGGGAGACCGAAGAAAATATGGATAGATTGTGTGAAAGATGATATGAATAGAAAGAAAGTGAACACGGAGATGACGGCTGATAGAGATGTATGGAAGAAAAAGACATGCTGCGCCGACCCCAAATAAATTGGGATAAGGGCAGGAGGATGATGATGATGATGATAATTTTTACGTTTGTAGCAGTCAGCTGTCCTCTAAGGCGGCCCATATACCTACAATATAATTGCGCAATGTAAATATTGCACAATTATTATTGTATCGTCTCGATCTTCATTAATTGTCTTTCAATCTCACCCCTAAACGGTCAATATCATTGTGCAATTTTGCAAATATTGCACAATTATATTGTAGGTGTATGGGCCGCCTAAGATTAGAAAAAGATGGTTTTTTTTTAGTTGTGGGTGTTTAAAGAGAGATGTAACAATTGACTAATAGGTATCTAAAGGTAACCTTTATATTATTTACGGAGTAAAAACATAAAAGATAAGATAAATTTGCACTAATTGCGTTTTATATTAATGTCTGGTAGGTAAATACAAATATTCCGGCATTCATGTGAATCTGTGGGTGTTCACTATTCATCTTCTTTTACTAGCATCTTTTTTTTTCTGGGTTGCATACCCACGCTAAAGATTAACTGAAAATAACTGGTATTTTTCAAGAAAAGTAATGCACATAATGTTTTATTATCTGTGGCGATGCTATAAATACTTACGTCAGTAAGTAACAGGCTGCAAGAAGAGGGTTATTTTTAATTCACCAATAACCCTTTAAGGAAAGAAAGAAAGAAAACATATTTATTTGCTTCAAAAGTGACGCACAAAATTACCAAAAAAAATTCAAGAACACAGAACATATACAGGTACATAGCCAAGAAGTGTGGTAAGATATGCGTCACATCCGCGCAAAACGTCACATTAGTACAGTCATCATTTGTTAAATTGATGACAATTTGAACATCTTTTTTCGATTTTCAGCTCAGGCAAGACATTTTTAATTATCTGTGATTCTATTAAAAAAATTAAGTGTATTTATTAAATAAGGTTTTTTACGTAATTTGCCAGTCTTCTGGGCACGTAACCAATTGAAAGCGACGCGGAGGAATATTTTGATGCTCCTTTTTAGGGTTCCGTAGCCAAATGGCAAAAAACGGAACCCTTATGGATTCGTCATGTCTGTCTGTCTGTCCGTATGTCACAGCCACTTTTTTCCGAAACTATAAGAACTATACTGTTGAAACTTGGTAAGTAGATGTATTCTGTAAACCGCATTAAGAGTTTCACACAAAAATAGAAAAAAAAACAATGAATTTTGAGGGGTTCCCCATACTTAGAACTGAAACTCATAACTTTTTTTTCATCAAACCTAGATACCCCACACGCATTGTGGGGTATCTATGGATAGGTCTTCAAAAATGATATCGAGGTTTCTAATATATTTACCAAAGATATAATAACGTTTAAAAAATCGTTATTCCGATTATTAATTGAAAAATGTTACTATAAGTTAGATGAATATTTGAATGATGTTTCTTTATAATTTTTTGTGTAATGACAAAATGACTAATGTATTTACTGTAATAATTTGTGTTTGTTTTAAATTTATTGTATGCCAATTACGGCGGGTCATAGCAGCACAACATAATGTACCTATTTAATACCTATAATTATTTTACCTATGTACCACAATATAAATTGAATAAATTGAATTGAATTGAATTTTTTTCTAAACTGAATAGTTTGCACGAGAGACACTTCCAAAGTGGTAAAATGTGTGTCCCCCCCCTTGTAACTTCTAAAATAAGAGAATCTTAATATATAAAACAAAGTCGTGTCAGTAACATCATTTATAACTCAAGAACGGCTGGACCGATTTTAATGATCTCTGATTTGTTGGATTCGTCTCCGCCCCGAATAGCAGAATAACTATTAAAATATCTGAAAAATACACAAGAAAATAAAACAGAAAATTAATCTAGAAATATATTGAAATACATAAAAAATACTCGAATCGAAATTTTAACAAAAATGTAGAGAACAAATGACAACGTATTCTATTTGCTGTCAAGCAAAAACGTCATTGTCATTTTGTTGTTTGTGTTGCTAGGTGATTATTTTGTTTGTGTTGCTATGTGATAACTTAACTATTCCATTCTTATCAATTGAAAAATACGTTTAAAGATTTTGTTACAGGCATAGATACAAGTCAAGCTAAGATAAAGCATGTAAAAATCATATAAAGATTACCGGTCGATTTGTTTGTTCTGTGCTACGATGAAAGATGCTACTTACATCGTAGGTTCTGTGCAAGCTGTCTTAGCTTCTTTCATCGTAGATTCTGTGCAAGTCTCTTTGATGGTCGCTATCATATACGAACTGCAGCGTCACTGTAACTTGATCGGCACGTCTTAAAATTACGTGAATTAGGGCCCTGGATTGAAGAAAGACCATGAAATCTAACATAACTTGCCTATCTTCATAATATAATTCTTATGTACGTATGAATGTCACTGAACTCCTACTAAACGGCTGGACTGATTTTGATGTCATTTTTTGTGTGTGTTTGAGTGGGTCCCTGGATGATTCGGAATCACAATTGGACCCGGTAAGTGGCGCTGCGATCGATTTCTAGGAAGAGACAGGACAACGTCTGTCGGGACCACTAGTGATAAAACAAAAAAAAATATATGATGTATATTACCATGTAAACTTCCACTGAAAATTGGTTTGAACGAGATCTAGTAAGTAGTTTTTTTTAATACGTCATAAATCGTAAACCGCAGTTTACCTTCATTTCTTGTCAAACTGCCTTTACCTATCACTAGCCTATATGGGCTCGCATATAGTTAGATCTAAATCCCATCATTTAGGTACCTAATTATATTGTTTACTTATCAATAACTTAATTTTAAAAAAATACACTATTATTAAAACATTGATCAAAGTTACAACGAACTACATGAACTTTTATATTATGTTACTTGCTGCTACGGAACCCTTCATGGGCAAGTCCGACTCGCACTTGGCCGCTTTTTAGTTTTTAGCTTTAGGTGTTTACATTAAATCAATTTTTTTTCATTGATTACGTAAAAAATAAAATGAGTCTTCTTTAAGTAAAATTTAATATTTCTAAATTTAAAAATACTTACCTCCATGTATAGTAAATATATGACACATTTAATGCAGTTATATGTCGTCTTTCCAAACTAACTTGTCACAAAATTTCTTCGGTATCACTCCAGGCTCGGATTGAAATCAACATCAACGTCCAACATGGGGCGTGATGTCCCGAACTGACATTTAAAATGATCAAGGTCAAACTCTCTTTTTATCACTGTATGGACACATTGGACACTATGTCCCAAGTCTTCGAGACGAAAATAATTCGTGGTAGTAGATTTTACATCGGCAATATGCTGTGATCTTTAACCATACACATATTGTTTATGCCTATAACTCTCCAAGATTATTTATAATCTAATTATTTTATTATTTTTAACGCATTTACACATGCGAAGCGAAATCTAAAGATTTTAAATTGTGGAAAGAAAAAATCGCTCACGAGCAGGATTATTTATAATCTCTTAAGCTTAATAAGATCCTTGAACCTTTACACAACATACACCGATGAATACAAGTCCATAACACAAACGACATTGACTGAACTTTATATCTAAGTAGGCCATTTTGCAATCTTAAACGAATTTTCTTCCGTCACTAATGCGTCTGCAAACTTGAGTGAGCAAAGTTTCTTAACATCAGGGAGGTCATCAATAAATATCGCATTTAGATAAAAGTTTCGAATATTAAAAGGTTTTTATTTTTAGAATATTTTATTGTGATTTTGCATGATTTGGCAGTACTGATTTACGTGATAGAAGGATCCAGTTGGGCTGGGCAGCATTTGGCGAACTTCGCCGAGTCTTCTCGTCGCCTATACCGTAAATTTTTAAGACGAATGTCTTCAACCAGTACGTCACACGGTCATGGGTAAAGGCCGCTCAACATCGGGTGGACCTTTAGCTCATTGGCCATGCTATACCATAAAAAAACACCATAGACTAGACTATGACGACTCATAGACTTTGTTGTTGTTAACAAGTGGATAATACTAAAATTTTCTTGACTTTAACATCAATTCAGCCTATCGCAGTCTACTGCTGGACATAGGGCTCTCCCAAGTTGCACGACAACACTTGATCCTCTGCCTTCCACATCCAGTCCCCCCCAGCTACGTCCTTCAAGTCGTCGGTCCACCTGGTTGGGACGGGGGACGGGGGGGGGGGGGCTACGCTGCGTTTGTCGATTCGCGGTCTCCACTCAAGGACTCGTCTGCTACAGCGGCCATCGATCCTTCGACAGACATGGCCAGTCCACTGCCACGTCAGCTTACTGATCCTACAAGCTATGTCGGTTACTCCGGTCCTTCTCAGGATAATCTCGTTACGGATTTTATCCTTCAAAGAAACTCCAAGCATAGCTCGCTCCGTAGCTCGCTGAACGACTTTGAATTTGTAGACTAGCCCTACTGTCAGTGTTCACGTCTCGGCACCGTAAGTCATGACAGGCAGGATACACTGGTTAAAGACCTTCGTCTTCAAACTTTGAAACAAAGGTTATTACTGCATCACAATATTTCCAGAATGTTTTCAAAATACTTAATTGTTGTTGTCCATTGTTGTTTATTATCTGTATTAAGGATAAAGGTAGTGCGTCGTACTTGAGGCTTTGTTCACTAAGATTAATCGCGATTATTTTAATTGCGTGGGTTTTGTTTGTTGTTGTGGGAGCAAAATGAAAATAGCCTGTGACCTTGGTTCGCCTGTAAGACTCGCTAGTTATTTACAAAGCGTAGGTACAGCTTAACAAAAAAATGTGGATGACACGGGACGCCCGACATTGAAATTGATAGCGGTGGCAGAGGGGGCATGACGGCATAAGAGAGCGTTACCTATGCCTTTTGCCGTGTGCACGGCATACAAGTCGGTCTTATTTATTTATTTATTTATTATAACTTATTATTCTTTATAATCATTATTGTTGTTGTTTTATTATTCTTATATTTATTGTATACCAGAAAATACCACGTATTATTCACTTTTATAAGTTTTCATTACCAAATTAAACTTCATTACAATTCATCCAGTACAAATGCGCTTAAAGTTTATATCAGGTTAAAGTATGCTTATGCTTAGTAGGCTTATGTATTATAAGTATGTATTTACAAAAAAAAAGTATATAAGTAATATATTCATTGTCTAGTACCCATAGCACTAGCTCTGCTTAGTTTGGGACTAGATGGTGCGGTGTAAAAAATGTCCCGAAAACATTTATTTATTTAAAGTTTTTGACAAGTTTTGCAGTTCCAAGAATAATAACAATAGTTTGGAGTATCTTACAATCATAATAATTAATTACTATTAATTTTTATTTTGACTAGGTTCCATTCTGAATTAAATATATGAGCAGTCATTACAATTATTAATTGAGTCAGACTTATATAACCAGCCCATTGCTGTTCCACTGCTGGGTACTTAGAATGAGAAGGATTAAGGCCTTAGTGCACCACACTGGCCCAGTGCAGGTAGGTGGACTACACATAACAGTGTTCGAAGCTGAGGTTATCAACGTCTAACTTCACATTAACATAACATAACATCACGCCTGTATTTCCCCGAAGGGGTAGGCAGAGGTGTAATAGTACACCCACGTTTCGCCAGTTATGTTATAGTCCCATGTAATAGGGGGCGAGCCTATTGCCATTGACCGGGCACAAATCCAGACTCCGGGCGGCTACTGTGAATTTCCTAATGAAAAAACCCAATAACACTTTGCCCGACCCGGGAATCGAACCCAGGACCCCACGCTCAGCAGTCGCGCTTGCAACCACTAGACCAACGACGCAGTTACATCAGTATAACTTAACATTACAGTCAGTCAGTCCGTCAGTCAGTCATAACTCCACATTAGATCTTATGAAAAAAAAAAAAAAAAAACATTTATTCAGGACCAAAACATTTTTACACATTGTATAAACCCGCCAAACTGTGTAACAGTTTGTCGGCGGGATTAGCGCTCGTTTTTAATTTGGTTCTTATTGCTAGTAAAACATCTAACTTAAATTAAAGTGACGTGATGGTACGCACGGCCACACATCAAGCTACACAACTCCAGCACAAGCTGACCCCGCGTTGCAAGGATAACCTATACAATGCAAGGCCAGCCCACATCGGGAACCTACAGCCCGATGCGCAGCCGTACTGTGTTACCGTGCTATTGTTCTCGTCACTTTCATAGCTATGTATGAAAATAACGAAAACAACAACACGATTAACCACATTCGCTTGCGACAAATTCTGTGAGAAGCACATTTTTCAATATTTTTTTTAGGGTTAATTTAATTTTTTTTTTTTTTTTATAAAATAAAATTACTGGCTCAAGATAATAATAGTACATTATGATACAAGTGAGCTAAGTTGACTATCATACTCGAGGCTGGATTGTAGCCCGAGCCGAAGGCGAGGGCGTAATGGAGCCGAGAGTATAATAGTCAATGCTCACGCGTGTCATACGACGTTTTTCAACACACTTGCGAGGAAAAAACATAAATTACACATTTTAGATAAATATTGAATTTGTGAAAAATGATAAAAATGGCGCTCGGACCGCGCGGTGACACCGCTATGCGCGCGCAGGTGGTCGAAGGAAACCGCCATAGAGCCTAATATAAAAATATTATAAATTGATTTTTTTATTTATAACACAAATTAATATTAATTTGATGACAAAAATTAATAATTTGATGAAAAGAAATGTTTATACCTATAGCATATTTTAATTAATACAGTTGATTTATTCCCAAAAATGTTTAATTTAGTTCAGGCATAAAAACTCTTTGCTGCGATTTAAAAATAAACTGTAAAGTAAAAAGCACTAGTGCAATAATATAATGAAAAAAGCACGCGTGCGTTATAAGCCACATTATGAACCTAAAACCGATGCAATAAGAGCCACTTTACGAGCAAGTGTGTTGAAAATAATATTACTTATTTTTAGACTGACATTTAGGTATAAAAACTATTGGAACATTTTGGCGATTAATAGCATATAAAACTATGGACGAATAAAAAAAGCGGACGAAATCTCGCTCAACACTAAGTGAAGCACCCAATAAAGTCGACTCGCTTGAAAGTACGAACTGGCACGCACACATTCACAACCGTAGTAAGTCTAACAGCTGCGACTACGGAACAAAAATCGTGTGACGGAAGTTTTTGTCATAGTATCACAAATAAAATGACAATATCTGAAACACTAGTCTGGTCTGGTGTGTTGAAATTGTGTCGAAATTATAGTGGGTTTATGAAAAAATTAAGTGCTTCAATCTTTTCTTAGCGAGATTCCGTCTGCCTTTTTGTAATCGTCCGTGGATAAAACATAACTAAAGTTATGTTTTTTTTTTAATTTAGCAATTTAAGATATTTTTGATTAAGTATATTAAGTTTGATGCCTTGAATTTGAAATTACCTTTACCTACTTGGGTTGGTATATTTCAATCTCATAACATTACGTGTTATTGAAATAACTGAAAACCTCTTAAGGGGTCATTGTACTCATCAGTATGAACAACTTTTACTATGGGACCAACACTGAAATCGGCAAAAATATATCAGCTGTTCCTTACATTTTGTCGATTTATGTTAATACAAATGTAGGGAACAGCTGATATTTTTTGACGATTTCAAGGTTAGTCCCATAGTAAAAGTTGTTCATACTGATGAGTGCAATGACCCCTTAAGAGGTTTTCATTCAGTTATTTCAATCACACGTTGTATAAAACAGTGACGTGACTGACTGACGTATCATGTAACATCTCTGTATAAACCCATGTTATGCGAATAAATAATTGAATTGAATTGAACTGACTGACTGATTCACAGATAACGGACAGTCTAACAGTGGACCTAGAGATTTAGAATTTGGAGAAAATATTATTTGAGTACCCACGAAATTCGAATTTCAGTCTATAAGAAAAGGTCTGGTAAAGTATTGTCACATCGTTGTCTTCTGGGTGAGGGTAGCTCAGGCGAGTAGTAGCAACCCGGAGACAGCGGAGGCAAGCAGACACGGAGGCTCGGAGGGTCGAAGGTTCGGAGGGTACAGAGGGTCGGAGGAGTGGTAGGTAAAGCTCCGACTATACGACGATGAGCTGCTGCTATTGCAATGCAGTGAGCTCTGGCTGGAGACAGGAACCAGGTAGATAGGTAGGTCGGCACAAACACAATAAAACACAAGCAGGAACGTTTTGGAATACTGTATCTCACTCAACTGGTAAATTGATACATTGACGGTTTGTTAAAAAATAATATAATGAGACAGACATAGTAAGTTCTGCGAACAACCATAGTGAAACCAACAAAAACCGTGCTCTTTCATGTACAACCAGTGCTCACGCACACACATGCATCTTAAACCGTGCTCACTCCTCTCAGTTCACATGTCGCGGCATCTTTCAGTAAGCATCGCGAAAACAAATATGCTTCAGGTACATGGTGTGAGCGTGGTTGTACAGAAGGAGCACGGTTTTTGTTGGCTTCACTATGGTTGTTCACAGCACTTAGTCTATATTTTTTACTATGTCTGTGTATAATGATTACAAGACACAGTCTCAGACACATGAGACTCCTTCAGTTCATTAATCTGAGCTAAAAAAGTAGAAGATTAGCCATTTTTGAAAATAATTTGAATATTGAATTTGGATTTATGGAATTATAATAAAGTGGCCAGGAAAACGCAAATAGGGCGAGCAGCATAACGAGTTGGACCTCGTTACAGTTTTAATAAAGAAAATATGGGACCGAAACCAGGGCTTCAGCTAGTTTTATATGAACCCCAAACAGTCAATGGATAGGGTGGTTTAACCATTAAGTTTAAGGGCCACATAAAAGGCTGTTAACGTTCATACAGTGAACGTTTTAACGGGACGACGGAACTACTTAACCTAACCTCAATTGAACTGTTAAAGGGTTCAGATTATTGGGCCCTATGGTATGTTTATTAGTCTTCTGTCTAATGTAACGCAGGTTTGGGATAGTTTTATTGTAAAACGATTTAATTTGATCATCAAATTCAGCATGACTACTGTGACACTGTTGAGCAAGATCAGATAGTGTTACACTTTTCTAGCGAGTTGGTCTAAATCTAAATACTAGAGATGCGCCGAATATTCGTTTGGTATTCGGTATTCGGCGTATTCGGCATATTTTACACTATTTGTATTCGGCCGAATTATTCGGTTTTGTTGCCGAATATATTCGGTTCAAGCATTTATATTTTCTTGGCTACATGACATGGTGTATAATTAAACGACAAAACTTCTTATGTAAGATTTATTTGATCTTTTACGTCCACTCATCTTGTATTATTTTATTTTAAGTTAATACTATCAATATTTTAATATTTTTGTAATGATAATCACCTTTGTTTTTTATTTGTAACTTAATCGTGCTATGCTTTGAAGCAAAGTGACAGCGCCGTGTGTGAGCGGGTAGCGGGCGGTGAGGTACGGCTCGCTCGCCATCTAGCCAGCAGCGACACGTAGCGTACATGTTAGAACCTGTTTATGCGGCAAAACAATGTAATGGTAAACCGAATAATTCGGCCGAATATCCGGTTCGGTAAAGGTTTAACCGAATAATATTCGGTATTCGGTTATTCAGTGAAACCACTATTCGGCGCATCTCTACTAAATACTCGAATTCTTAAATGGTTAATTTTATTTTATTCACTGGTAGATGTTAGAACTAAAATTGGTTTTTTTAAAGGTTTTTTTTTCATATGGCAAGCAATGCCGATGTTGACAATAAAGTTCTGCCAATGTGAAAAGTTTTGGAAACGCGTCTTTTAGGCTAAGCACAGCGATTTTTTTTCGCCCACTGAGATTTACCTTATCGCCACTGCGGGCACCTGCATATGATTCCGTGTGTTACAGATTTAGCGATAAAAAATCTCAGTGCGGTGTAGGCCTTACTTTATAAATAAAAATTCAGAAAAAAAATAAACACTTGATTGAAGGGGTGGTGGACAACCAAAACAAAGATCATCCAAAATCATAACTTACGGCTACATCGATGAAACAAATTTTTCATCGTTCCATTAAAAGTACATGTTAATTGCTACTTAGTGGAAACACAAACTTTAATAACCTATTTCATGCGAAAAGAGCAACAACTTATTAATCAGCCACTCTAAAATACCCAAAACCTGAACTAAAAAGTCACATTAAAGTCATAAAGTCGTAACGTTCAAAAATCAAATAAATTATAAGGTCATTGCTCTCCAGCCGCAAGTATGAATGGACTAGGGCAACCACACGTTTGAACCGCAGGATGTTCCGGCCGATGTTAACCCCAGGATTAACTTTGGGACAGAGATTAATTACATTCTATGTCACCTATTTTAAATGAAAAGTTTTAGATAAGAGGTCAGGTTAGGGTTGAGTGGGTTAATTATAATATTTTTGGAGGGACAGTATTATTAGCTTGTTTTAAAGGTTGTTTAAATAGTATTCATTTTGTCGAAAATAATAACTTTTTCCAATCAGTAGTGTACTAAATAAAGTAGTATTTTATTTTTAAACTACATGTACATGTTAATATTTACTTAAAATTTCCTACCAGGTAAATTCAATGTCAATTTGCCGAACTTGACATTTGAAACTAGAACGGAGAACCTTATATTATAGCAACCAAGCCTGTGTCCAGAAGATCAAAAAAAGTAAGGCACCTACGTGTCGAGTAAATTCACAAAAAAGATTCCAATAAAAATAAATGTCTTTCTTTTTTTTCTTTTTACCCGTCCCAAAAGAAACAATTCAACTCTTATACAAATTCTAACGCCCTTTCCAAGTTTCCCAATCTAATAATAATCTTAAACATTACCAGTTATATCTAAGTTGGCTTCCATCAAAATATTTTCTTAAACCTATTATCAATTCTGGATGCGTGGACTTTAGAAAAGCGTTTGACTTTGACTGAATTATTACTTGTATTATAACTCAATTTTGTTTTGATGGTGTAATAAAGTTGAGCACAAACTTTGGTAGATAACCGTGGAGTTGTATGAGTTTTGTTTTAAATTAGAGGTAATAGTTAAAATATTGGGATCATAGCCAGAGTGATAGTAACTTTGTATTGTAGGAAAACAGGCTCTTAACCCTAGATTATTTTCTGGAAAATCGTCGTAAGATCTAAAATCATTGTAATTATTTCCTTGAAAACATTAATTTTAATTTTTAACCTTTATTTATGAAGACGCAAATGGCTTCATCTGGCAACTTTCTACGATAATGATCCTATCAGTTATTCAAATTTTCACATAAATAATGTTTAGGCAGCACACACTTCGACAACCTTTTGTACGCTTCACACGCCATTTTTTGCCTTGTACGTACAGCAAATCTTCTAAAAGCTTCCGTCAGCGATTTTTCTGAGCCAATTCGACATAGGAGCCTTCAAGAAAAGAGCACTTCTTTTTATAAGGTTGGCAAAGCATCGGCAACTCCCTTGATGTTGCAGATGTCCATGGGCGGCAGTGATTGCTTACTATCAGGAGACACGCTTGCTAGTTTGCCCCTTTCAAGCTCAACTCAAAACTAGTTTTAGTTTTAGTGAAGTTGAACTTGACAGGCATTAGTCTGTCACTGCTGCACAAAGCCCCCCCTTTTATTGTCATCTCGAATGAGTTAACTTTTTTTATAATAAACGGGCTTGCGTTTGACCATCACCTCACCTGATGTTAAGCGATGGTGCGGTCGACGATGGTTCACGCTTGCCCAGCAAAGGTGAGAGGATGGCAGTGAAATATTTCCACCCATCCTCTCGAGTGGCTACATTGGTCATCGTACCGGAATATAATATAATATATAGGTTGCTTGGCGGCACGTATTTGCCCGGTAGGTGGTCGGAAGCCGTCGGCCGTGGCCTAACACCAGTATGTCACCTGATTTGCACCACCCAGAGATCACGTGTAGGGGTTCCAAAAAAGGGGTACTCTCCTACGGACGTGGGTCACTCGATCCCCAAAAAGTTCAGCACTTCAAAAAGTTATGTCTGTTCTTAATTTTATTTCCATAAAATATAAACCTACTTTTCTTGAACGTATGGTCACCGCACTCGTAAAGTACAACAATAACAAATTCATGCAATACGTTTACCATTTGTTTTCTGTTTTTTTTATTTATGTGGATACATATTCTGCGATCTTGCTCAAAGAGGATACGTTTACAAAGTAAGGACCTTTTATTATTTGTTCAACTATTGACATATTGCTCAATATTATTGTATCCAAGGGTACTTTGACATTTACTTTAAGGGTTAACATCCGTTTTATAGGTCTTCTTAGTGAAAAGAAAACTATTTTTGTAGTGACAATTGATTTTTAAAGGGAATCGGGAATACTTACTTACTTACTCCGCTGGCACAGCGACCCAAAATGTGTCTTGGCCTCCGAAACGAGAGAACGCCACTTGCCGCGATCTTTGGCAGAATCGGGAATGAAAGAAAAAAATCTAGTGACGCTGAAGAGAGTACATTATTTGAGCTTTATCTTAAGATATCTTGTCATAGTCTACTTACTACTGACCTCAAAGATGATGTAGACATTGAATGAGAACATAGGGCGTTGTCCGTGCGAGCGCACATGCTTGCTCGCAGGTTTGCGCGTTGCTCACAGGAAGCTAAAATCACCTTGTCCCAAGCGAACATATTTTTACACTAGTGCATTATAGGCATGATATACTCAGAAATCGTACAACGCTCTACGGGTTTAATTGCTGTTTTCCGGGCGTTGTTGGGGCTGTCTAGATTCAGAAATGAATGACATCAGAAATGTTTGCACAAGCAGGTGTAAACTGCTTCTACACCATCATTTTCAAATGATGAACGCGTCCAAGATCTGCAAAGTGTGAGCCAGCCCCAACCGGATCAAGGCTATGGTAGCAGCCGTCTGGATTATCTGTACATGAATAATTTTACAGCATCGCATATAAAGAGAATCCAGGCAAAACGTAGATTTTAATTAGTTTTATTAAAACTTGTTACTAACAATAGTTTTTAAATACGTACTAACAGTATTATGGTTCAAAGTCATCTGAATAAAGAATTATTCTATATTATTGTAGTGTCATTTTTAATAAAAATATGAGTTGTGTCACTTTATGTGACTTTTCGGTTTTTGTCAAGATAGCGGAGACTACGATTTATCAACTTAGACTATGACAGAAACTGTTACACAAATTATGAACCTCTTTAATCACCGATGTTCTGCAGTTCTACAATTAACGTAGCAATGTCTGCCGCAAACCAGAGATGCTTACATTGCTGTGTTCCGGTGCTCGTGGTACTGATGCCAGTGAAATTACAATCACATGAGACCTTCCATCTTCATGAGATTAGTATACGCGACTTGCAATACCATTTAGGCAAGAGCCTAATGCCTAAGTGGTATTGCAGTTATTATTGGCAAAGGTAACCACATAACATCAGTTGGGCCTTTCAATCTCTTCGCCATCGTGCACCATCAAAAATACGTTTTACTAGATTTCGGCGTCTAGATGTGACGAGAGAGATAAATATTCAAACGACACTTAACTTTAAGACGGTCTTAAAGTCGTTCTGGCGCTTTAATACACCTTAGAGTGACAGCATGAGACTTAAAAGATAATTAAAATTGAGTTGCGTTTGAGAATCTGCTCATTAGCTAATTTTACATTATTAAAAGAAAGAGTACACGACTTGGGTATAATCAACTTATTTATTTTAACTTATGTATTTCCTTAAAATCTATGAGTATTTACAAAAATACAAACCGTCACTTTCGTAACAAATAACATCATATTAGGTGGTTAAACGTTAATCTTAACAGACAGTAACAAACTCTACATTTACAGAACTCTACAAATGTAGAGACATTATCCAAATGGCACTTAATATCAATCTATGAATTCTTTGGACACACCAAATTGTAAAGCTGACGACGGCAAGAAATTAATAAAAACTGTCCAAATTTTCTCTACACTACATCTATTTACATAAAATATACACTTAATTACATATTTATAAATACAAATTGCACAATTTAATAAGTTAAAATTGATTTCAATATATTATCACTCAATAAGAAAATACAACAAAAATAACAAAACCCTATCAAAATATTTATAGGTTCTTCCATACTCATGTACATATTTATTGCATTCCACATTGTTAACTTAGGTGGTAAGCTTAGCTAATCTCATTTTAATAGTTTATTTTGGGTAATTCATTATGTTTCATCCATTCACTTGAGACATAAAAACATAACTTGTTGCTTTAACTGTAAAAATGGCGACGAGGTTACAACGGAAATTGAGCATTATACAGATCACAATAAATTCTCATTATGATCGAAAATCCAGTCCTTCCTTCACTTTTGTGGCATTGACTTGCTTTAGTCGTTTTTCAAAGCATTGACTATTAAATTTACAAAAGTCCTAATGTCATCGACCTTCAGATAGACTGTCAAATTAATTAATATCCAAAACTTTTGCTTCACAAGGCCACTTCAGCGATTTAAAAAATAAAGTAATTTAAAATGGCTTCTACTATAATGGTCTAGCAAACATGAGTCTCTCACTGCCTTGCCTCCTCATGATTTCAGCCGCAGCTGGAGTCGCTACAAACACTGCTGCTTGTCCTCCCAACTCCATAAACTTCCCTCTTTTATGGTTCCTCCCACTGGCTCGCCTTTCCATCCTATGTGTTGTATCAAAAACGTCTTCCCCTTCACTATGATCATAGTCCACCATAGGTTCATTAAGGACTTCTTTTCTCCTACTCTCAAGTCTCTTCTTGCCACTCAAGAAGTAAGACTGTGTTAGGTTTGAGACATTTGGAGTAGAAACCTGTCTAGTGATCCCGACTCCAGAACCAATTCTCTCGAAAGGCGGAAAGTGTCTCTGCATGTTTTCTGAGAAGGATTGGCGTCTGTAGTTATACTGTCTTGAATCTATTGGCTGGTGGGTGAAGGAAGCTCTCCGCAGGAACCGAGGCTCGTGTTCCACGAGGAAAGGCTTGCCCCGACCCTCAGGGTTGCGAGCAGACTTCAGGGAATCTTCATAACTGCACCTAGGAATTGAAATTTAGTTTGAAATGCCTTTGGATGATAAGGTTAGTAGATTTTGGCAGCCTGGTTAAAATCATGAACAGTGGCGATTGGATGATTCTATCAAAAGTTAAATAATGAAATGAAAGCATGATCATTGTAACTATGTCTTTTATGAAAAGTAATTATTATGTTTCCACAAGGTGGACCGACGACCTGGCGAAGATTGAGAGAATTCGCTGGATGCGGAAAGCGCAGGACTGGTCGTTGTCACGAAGCTTGGGGGAGGCCTTTATCTAGCAGTGGACGTCTTTGGGCTGAAGTGATGGTGATAATGAATTATATGTTTAATACTGTTGAGATCGCGCTCCCAAAATGAGTGAAAAATATTTTTTTTTGGTAGACTTCAATATTTAATGCATTCAAATAAACTGAGATAATTACAAAAAAATAAAAATAAACTATGCATGCTGAAATTGTAATCGCTTAGTTCCCGAAAAGGTGTCCTTGTACTCATCATTATGAACAACTTTTACTATGGTGGTCCCTGAAATCGCTAAAAAAAACAGGTGGTCCCTAAATTTTATCGATTTAAGTGAACACAAATGTAGGGACCAACTGATTTTTTTCCCGCGATTTCAGGGTTGGTCCCATAGTGAATGTTGTTCATAATGATGAGTACAATGACCCCTTTTTGGGAACTAAGCGATTAAAATTTCAATATGTATATTAGGGATTGAATACAGATACAATAAAATGAGATGATTGTCCTCTGTCAGCAGCAGTTCCACTACCGAAATAACTTTCAACCCTTTGCCTTCCATATGGTATCACCAGAAACACCAAACCAATCGAACAAAGGATACGCACCCGCTGCTCTCCTCGGAAGTATGCAGACTGGACAGGCCGCACGGACACCGGGTTACCTCCGCGATCCCGGAGTCTTGCCCACTGGAATTCACGGACGTTATCGATGTATCCTGCCCCTTCCTATACGGTAAAGTGTTTTAGAGTTGTTGATTGTTCTGTCAGTGTTAGTAAGTGTTGGTGAGTAGTGTTAGTATGGATTTATGGGTCATGCATAGAGTTGGATACGCCTTGAATTGTGTTGAGGGGATTAATTCAAGGCACTCGATGTGAGATGTATTATGTTTTGTAAAGTTCGTGCAATTTTCAGCAAGTCTTATCTTTAATATTATTTATCTAACAACGGATTTTTAGGTTTAATTTACATTGCATTGAACGTTAGAAACATCGTGGGCGTAATTGCGTATTTATGTGTTGGTAGCAGCAATCCGGTGACACGTGTTCAGGTATTAAAAGACATAGATGACATTTCTATTACTTTATTATTAAGATTTCTATGGCAGTTACCGACCGATTCGGTTTGTTATCTCGTTTCGTTTATTATTTTCGTAACGTGAGAAAAAGAGATAACAAACTGAATGATTCGGCAATTTACTGCTTATCGAAGATGTCTGTATCGGGGAGCAGATGCGGCTGAACATCAGTATTTTATAAAGAACAACTGCCATCAGACCCCCGCCGTTACGTTTAAATGCATATTAAATGTAATGTTTTTTATGGTGTACAATAAAGCATATATAAATAAATAAATGAATAAATAAATAAATATTTATTTTTATTTGGAAGACCAACAGCATTTAACTAAAAGTTTCATACTACCAGCTCCGGATTTCCGCCTAGGCCTACAAAACCCCGGTCTAAGGCCCCAGCCAGCCTAGGAGCCTTGTAGGCCCGGAAATAAAATTATAGAAAAGAAAAACGGGGGGAGCCCAAATGTGAAGTGCCTAGGGGCCTTGGGTCTCTATGACCAGGCCTGAATACTACAGCTATGTTTATGTGGCAAAAAGGTAATAGTAGGTCTTCACAAATAAGAACTAAAGTACAAATCTTAATAAAGTGCAAACAGTGCAGTCAAATAAGAAACAAACATTATTATAGTAAAGTTTCATTGCATTATTCGGAGTTTATGTAAAGTAAATTAAGTTTAAATTCAGTAGAAGGTGTGTGTTGATGAGTTTAGTGAATAATGATAAAAGAAACTGAGCTTTTAATACCTGAATCGGTACAAAAATTTAATATGAATACATAATCAAAGATTTTTCTAATAAGACAAGTACTTATTCAAAGCTAAACTACCTAGAAACAGAAACAAATTATTTCTTTCTTTTCTTTCTCTCTAGAAACAAATTGTTTGACTCATGAGAGTTGTGATGAAATAGAACGTTGATATCGCTCTATAAAGTAGCATTGTGTCTTGTATCAATGGTGTCTCGTCTTTTCTTCTTATTGAGTATTATAAATATAATGTTGTGACGCGTTTGCTTGATCGATTTGGGGGTAGGACGTTGATAGGGACCAAATATATATATACTTATGTACCTAAAGTTGCTGCTAACACCTACCTGTGGTCCTTAGTAAAACAATTATCAGAAGAATATAGCAAAGTAAGGGGTTAGAGAGGGAGGCTTACAAAATGACTGGTTCATGAGATTTAGATGTTGTAGCTTGCTGCTTTAGTAAGTCGTTGACGTTTTCGTGGTGTTGATCTAGTGGATGTTGAACTAGTGAGTTTTGATCTAACGTATCAGTCCCGTATACTAGTTGAAACAACACCAAATATAAATATACTTTTTCTCCAGTAGTCAGAAAGAGCAATGAATAAACAACGAGTATTTTTCCGTGGTAGTATATCGTAATATTATCAAAAAGAAGCATCTAAAAATAGATAAAATAAAGTTTAAAAAAATCGCCCACCACCACACTTTGGGTTTACACTTTTTATTATTTTTAGTACTTTCCATGATAGAGTCATAGTAGCACATATTCTGTGAAAATTTTGTCTGTGACAGACAGACGAACGGATGGATATACCGAAAGCGTGGGCATAGTAATAGGGTTCCGTTGACAACTTTTGGGTACAGAACCCTAAAAACCCATGATGTCAAATTTATCTTTCCAGTAAATTGATAGTATCTACCTACGTATCTTTTGAAGGACGCTTTCCTGTCAGTCTACTAGAGCGTTTTTATAAGACTACTTCTATTTGGAGATAAAATTAAGAATAACGGTCCTTCCAATAGTGATTGATGATCAGCGGGTCGTGGCTTTTAAAATATCAATCAATATTTTTGTAACTATTGAATTATTTTGAAAATTAAACGATAGACATACATATTATTACGCCTGTTTCCCATTGGGGTAGGCAAATACTATGAATTTCCATCTGCTGCAATCCTGACACACCTCTATTGCTTCATCTATTTCAACGATAAAATTATAAATGACTGCCTCGTTGGTCTAGTGGTCGCAAGCGCGACTGCTGAGCATGGGGTCCTGGGTTCTATTCCCGGGTCGGGCAAAAGTGTTATTGGGTTTTTTCATTAGGAAATTCTCAGTAGCAGCCCGGAGTCTGGATTTGTGCCCGGTTAATGGAAATAGGCTCGCCCCCTATTACATGGGACTTATAACATAACTGGCGAAATGTGGGTGCACTATACAGTTATACACCTCTGCCTACCCCTTCGGGGAAATACAGGCGTGATGTTATGTTATGTTGTTTGTGTGTTAATTTATAAATATTAAATTATAATTAACTAGACTTTGTCCGCAGCATCGCCTGCGTACTGAATTAAAATACAGTTTACCTTACTTCTGTATAAAAAAGCCTTCTAATGGTGAAAGATTATTAAAATCGGTTCAGTAGTTTCAGAGTTTATCGATTACAAACAAACCTTTACTGTTTATAATATTAGTAAAGAGTAATATTTTTATTATATAAGGTTTATAAGGTAAGGTAATGTAAGGTTAAGGGACTGCTGATCACGTGGTCGTGGTTTCGATTACCACAGGGCACAAATATTTGTGTAATGAACATAAAAAGTATTTGTGTTGGTCTGGGTGTTTTTTAAAAAAAAAAGTATATAAGTAGTATATCCATTGTCTTTAACCAACCAACTGCGATCGCCAACCCGCATGCCAAGCGTGGCGATTAAGGCATATTCCCCCCTTAATTGGGGGAGGCCTATGTCCAGTAGTGGACGTCTTTCGGCTGTAATGATGATATCCATTGTCTAGTACCCATAGTACAAGCTCTGCTTAGTTTGGGACTAGAGATGATATTGTGTAAAAATGTCCCAAAATTTTTTATTTATTTATTTCACGATCAGTACGTCTAAGTAGCAGAACGTCTAAGTGATAAAATAATTAGTAGGTGGTAGTCGGGGTTGATTGCCTAGGGTGAGCCGAAGTACTTATGTATCGGGGCATTACTGTCCCACTGCTGGGCATGGCCCTCTTCTGAAAATGAGAAGGGCTTCTCAAAAGAGGGAGGTCCAATATATTATTTGGTTAATTTAATAATAACTACCCGAAGGCGTATTGGTGTATGATAAAATAAATGTTAATAACATTTCCAAATACACAGGAAAACAGCATTTTCCTTATAATGTTGGGAAACGTGGTCATTGCCCTTTGTAAATCTCATACCTTCGAGCATAATTTTTCTATCAGACAATTTTTCCGCTTGTTTGATAAAACTTTCTTTGTAGCTTTTTTGACATTAAGTACTTGATTTTCTAGTTCGAAATACATCATTTAGGAAGCAAAGTAAAGTTAATCGAGTGATTCTAAATTGACAGAGAAAAAATTTCATACCCTACCATATATTTATGTACATATATTAACCTCTGCCACAGATAATACAATACACCTGCATGTGCATTATTTGCGAAATATATAATTCTTAACTCTTTTGAATAACCCGAAATATGTTGTTAATATTGAATAGGTCACCAAAAATAAGAGAAACAGAGTTAAGAAGACACATTCAGCAAAAAAGTGAACCAATGTTACATACAAGAAAAGGAAAAAAACCGGCCAAGAGCATGTCGGGCCATGCTCAGTATTATAGGGTTCCTAATTACAAACGATTCAAATGGAATATTTATTAATCATTGCTATTTTAGTTTTTGCAAACAGCGCTGAACTAAAGAAGCTAAATTTAAGAAATATGTCATATCAATATAACACAAAGTTACTTTTTGTGATTTTTTTAAATAGGTAGTAACTAAAGGAGCATTATTTGCTAAGATCATTTTTTTCTAAGGTCAATGACCTATGAACTAGGACGTCTTAAGTATTTTGCAGTTTTCTCACCATAACTCAAAAATTTATAATCACATCATACTCGAAATAATTTTAAAAGAGAATTTTTATAAAGGTCATCAATGTGTAAGATTATAAGTTTCTACGTTGCATAGCTTAGAAATGGCAGGGGGGGGGGATACATTGCAAGCCACTTTGGCGGGCTGTGTTTCGCAGATGGTATACCTGATAAAAAAGTTGTGTATGAAACATTACCTTCATTTTAGTAGACCTATTCAATGATATCCCACACGAAGGTATGCAGCGAAAAAAAAATTTCATTCCCATTTCACATGTATGGGCACCACCCCTAAAATACGTTATCAAGATTTTTTTACTCTTTTAAAATTGAGATCTATATCTAAACCATTTTTTAACAAAATTTCATTTACTTATGTTTATAACTGTAGAAGTTATTAAGCTGTAAAGGATTAGGACAGACGGACAGACAGACGGACATGACGAAACTATAAGGGTTCCTTGTATGACTACGGAACCCTAAAAAGCCAAATCAGGAATTCCTAAAGTTAGATGAGTGTTGTTTACAAGTACTTAGGCTCGTGTAATCTTAATTAACTATTGATATAAGAATCACGAGCTGAAAATATTAGTTTATTTGAGTTGAGCTTCATAACTGGCTTCTAAGCAAAATGTTTTGATGAAGCACTTCTCAGAATTAAGTGATTGTTTGTTGCTGATTCTAAGTTTGAAATACTTTTTTGTTTTTTGTTTTTGAGACCTTGATTGTGTACTATTGTAATGTTTTATCTAGAACACATTTTTTTTTTAAATATTTTTAGGACATACCGTCTAGACCCAAACTAAGCAGAGCTTGTACTATGGGTACTAAACAATGGATATAATACTTAGATAGTTTTTTTTTGTAAATACTCGAATCTTGGGAACCGAACCCACGACCTCGTGATCAGCAGTCCGACACTCGAACCACTACACCACAGAAACACCACACTACCACCACCACCACCACTACCCCCACCACCAACAGACTACTTTTATTATTTTTTTGTTTTTACTCACAGTTAAAATTATTCTGATAAGTAGCAATCATCATCCTCCTGCCCTTATCCCAATTTATTTGGTCATTTATAGTCTGTTGCTACTTAACTTCTCTGTCACTGGCGCTACTTTCAGACTCCCTCTTACATATTCATTCCTTATCCTATCCATTCTCGTTACACCACACATTCCTCTTAACATTCTCATCTCAGCTGCATGCACTTGCCATTCATTAATTCCTTTCTTAGCCCATCATTCCGATCCATACAGGACAGCAGGTCTTATCATGGTCTTATAGATTTTCCCCTTCAGTTTAAGAGGAATTCGGGAGTCACATGTAGTTCCCGTGACCTGCCGCCATTTCAACCATCCTGTGTTAATTCGGTGCTTGACTGTCCGGTCAATTACGCCATCGCTTTGCACAGTAATGATAATAATTGCTTTTAAATCTAATCTATTGCTTTCTTTTACTAGCTTTTTTATTGCACCCCATAAATAATAATATAATAATAATAATAATGTCTTTGGGACATTTTTACACAGCACCATCTAGTCCCAAACTAAGCAGAGCTTGTGCTATGGGTACTAGACAATGGATATTATACTTATATACTTTTCTTTTCTAAATAAAAGAGTAATTAACGTGAACATTTCCTGTGACGTGATATTACTGTACAAAACAACTAAAAACCTCGGTACGATTCCTGGTATTTTACTTTTACTGAGTTATATCGGAAATTGCTTTTACCTGCCTAGTAAAAGTTAAGATAAAAATAATATTTTGACACCGAAAATTGCTTGAAATACTTGAGTTATTTATATTTGGAAATATGACGTTCTTCATAAAAAATAAGCGGGTAAGTTAATATCGCTAATGCGAAAGGTTATAAACAACAATCATACTACCACCATAAGGTTGTTATTATCAACAAAATTTGATTTTTCATAAATAACGAACTTTTCCGGTGAAAATAATTATATTGAAACGATGGATAGGTGATGGTCACCTATACCGCAAAGTTTGAAGACAAAGGTATTCAACCAGTGCGTCCTGCCTGTTATGACTTACGGTGCCGAGACGTGGACACTAACAGTTGGGCTAGTCCACAAGTTCAAAGTCGCTCAGCGAGCTATGGAGCGAGCTATGCTTGGAGTTTCTTTGAAGGATAAAAACCGTAACGAGATTATCCGGAGACGAACCGGAGTGACCGACATAGCTTGTAGGATCAGGAAGCTAAAGTGGCAGTGGGCTGGCCATATCTCTCGAAGGACCGATGGCCGCTGGAGCAGACGAGTCCTTGAATGGAGACCACGAATCGGCAAACGCATTTTAGGGCGCCCCCCCTTACTGGACCCTGGACTGCGATAGGCTGAGTTGATTGATTGATTGATGGAGAGGTGGAAATAATTATACTATAGAAGTGTTGTTGGGGTGTGTTGTGTGTAAATGTATAATTAAAATACATTGCAACAGAGTATAGATTTTGATCTAAACAAACCACATTACGCGGTCTAGATACCACCAGTTTAGAAGAACTCGAAAAAGTCTTTTAGATCTACTATCAGATCAAAAAGTACAGCCATTAGGAACGTCTTTTTTCAACTTTATTGAGTATTTTTTGGACTTAGAATTTGACTTTGACAATATGACATCATTATTTCACAGATGCTGTCAGTTTTTTACATTTCTCTTAAGGATTTTATAACTTAATTAAGTATCAAAACGATATCTTTCATACCTTTTCTTCAAAGGGCGCTGATTAAACTTGATACACATTCTCTCATGCTTCTGATTGAACATGTCTTCTCCAAACTGATTCTTTACACACTTCTGATGCGCTTTCCCGAAATCTTCCACCGTGTTCCCGTGAGGGCAGATCTTCTTCACATTATGGTTGATAACGTCAATGTAGGAGTCAGCTTCACTGTAGGACTGGTTCAGTTCTTGGCACTGGTTGGCTCCAGATGGGAAAAGGCCTCCAAATTTGGTTAGGTGCTCAGTTGAGAAAGCGTTAAGTCGTTGCTGGGAATATGGTTTTTGGTGTCGCCTGTTAGGGCAAAAGTTTGAAGTGAGTGGTAGGTTGAAAGTGGGTGGAGCCGCTGGATTTGGTATTTTAAAAACTGAGATACTAGCTATGGTTTTACAGCATTTTGATAACTCCAGCGGCAGTAGCTCATCTAGGTAAACCACTCAATGGAGATGCCTCCACTTTATTTGCACGGCAATATAATATGCTTCTGCCACAAGTGATATTTATTTATTATTTATTATATTCTTTATTGTACATACACTTAATGAAGACAAAGACAGTAGTTTACAGATACACATTCATTCATTTGATATCCACATTTTTATACAATGAGTAGGATTTAAATTAACCCCTTATGCTGCAACCACTTTTGTTTTGGTTGTTTTGAATGTTCCAATCATGGTTATGAGGGTAGGGTATTCAATAGCCTCCACGATTGGTGCTACTAATATACGTCTGGTGCACCCTGGACAGTCATTCTCGTTACCATCTTGCTGACTGGCTAATATTTTTACCACGACACGAGCTGTTCTTAGGTACCTATACATTTCGGGCCGATACGAGAGATACACAAAGGTTAGAAAGAATAATAATGAACTTTCTGAGGCTACAGACAAAAGAACTACTTTAAGGAACCAATAGAGGTTACCAAACTAAGGAAAATAAGTATTTCCTCATATTTATTAATATTTAGTTTGCCCCTTGGATCCAAAAATAAATTATATTGTACAATAAATTGCCTATCAGACGCTATAAGGAAGTGCCTTGTTCCATCTAAAATATACATAGCAAAGGCTTGTAGGTAACGAATCTTTACTATTATTAGGAAATTTTGTTACCATAGTTCATGTTACGACTTGTTGTCAAAATAATGCCAATGAACTTGAACCAAAAATACCAAAAGCAGCGGCTATCAAATTTTTAAAAAATAATGCTTACTTCAAATTAAATAATAATTAAAAAAGAAGAATTCTAAGTTAAGTGCCAGGAAACGCTACGATTTTCTATAGATTTCTTTATTTTTACAAACAAAATAGGTTAAGAATTAAATTTTACAACACATGCAACAAAGGAGGGTAGTTTCATATAAAGTAGTGCGTCACATGCTTTCGCCTGTGGTGGTGGTGTCTTCTGAAAATGATAAGCGAAAAAGTATTGCTTACCATCTGTTTATGAATTTACGTAGATACTAACAATTCTTCTATCGCATTTATTGACGTGTGTATATTAAGGACAGAACAGGATTGGGATATTAAAATAATCTGATTTGACTATGGCGCTAAAGCAAAAATTGCATCGCTTGAAATACTGACTAGGCTACATGTGACAAGGTTCTACATTAAAATAGGTTTCTTAGGTAGATGAAAGTACCTACCTACTGAGAGTGACAAACAAAACTTATAAAATCATTGCATTTTTGAGACTAATTCTAAACCAATCACAGATGATACAGCCCTACACGGAACCTAACACAATAATAAATACAAAAACAGAAAAAAAAAATTGAGTGGTGTCAAGGGACACCCGGATGGAACGAAGTTCCTTTCGATTCGGTATTGCAGTTGTTATGGGCAAAGGTAGCCACTTAACATCAGGTGGGCCTTTAGCTCGTTTCGCCATCCTATACTATAAAAATAAAAAATAAAAAAAGTGTCGTTACAACTTTTCGTGAGAATTTTTCCGTCTAGCCCCCTTTCACAACGCGTGATAAGGAACTACGTTCCAATATCAAATAATATTTCTCACCGTCTACTCCTCCTAACGCACAGTATGCAAACAGCAGTAGTACAAGCGCCAACGAAGACAATACATCCAAGGGCCACCACGCTGATCTCCATAGTACTGAAGAGTCTACCACTCCTGGCTTGCACCATCGTCGTGTCTCCTACTTCCAGCACTCGGAAGCCAGCGAGGTCGTGGCGTAGTTCAGTATCACGTTTCATTAGGGATCTGGTGGATAATGTAATTTAAATGAATTTCGTGCTCCATAATGTGAAATGTATGACTGATGTCGTTTTCAGTTTTGTTACTGGAAAAATATTAGATATTCCTGTGCACACATGCACAGCAAATTCTGAGCTGGATCCCTTGCTACACACATTATGAAGTAAAGTCTGTTTTTTCTCTCTTGTCTTATTTAGTAAACAATCTTGGCATGTCTCTTTATTCAAATAATTACTGATAAAATATAATTACTAGTTTTGCACATGTAATTAGGTTAATAAATGTTATTTAGTGTGTGAAATTGTTAACATGGTGTCTTTTATTAATTATTAATTACTAGCTGTGCCCGCGACTCCGTCCGCGTGGATGTCGGTCATAATTATGAACACAATATTTTCAAATATATACATATAAGCGCCTACACAGACGATTACACTATTTACCGACCATACTATATTTTGTTTTTACAACCAACCGGCTAAGGTAATGGAATTTCATGGAATAAGCCCTAAACTCCCTCATTCTGAGAAGACGCTCGTGCCCAGCAGTGGGAAGTAATTGGGCTGATTATGTTATTCTATAACACTAACCACATCTCTTCTTATGCTGAAAAGAGGCCCGTGTCCAGCAGTGGGACTGTAATGGGCTGGTAATGTTATGTTATTCTAGAATACTAATAATATCCAGTTCATTAACTCTTCTCATTTTGAGAAGAGGGCCATACCCAGTAGTGGGACAGTAATGGGTTGACTACGTTATGTCATTCTATATTTTCTAGTTTCTTAACTCTTCTCGTTCCGAGAAGAGGTCCGTGCCCAGCAGTGGGGCAGTAGGTAATGATCTGATTATGTTATGATAATCGATTACACTAACAATATCCAGTTCCTTAACTCTTCTCATTCCAAGAAGAGGGCCATGCCCAGCAGCGGGACAGTGATGGGCTATGTTATGTTATTCTATATTTTCTATAATACTAATAGAATCCAGTTGTATTTTTAGGAACCTGCAACCTGCATCCAACCAACAATCATGACCTCTACTTTGTATGCAACTTAATACAATAGAGGGGTCAAGCTGTATCGCTGGATCTACTCAACCGATTCAGATAAAACATACCCTATATTTTAAGTTAGACTAATACCAATATAAATGCTAAGTTTCATTACGATCCGTTCAGCCGTTTTCACGTGATGAGGTAACAAACAGACAGACAGACAGACAGACAGACAGACATAATTTTTTTAAACGATTGATTCATGTTCTATAGCTTATTTCTAGTCCCCCTAGCCGGTTTTCGCGAAAAAAAACTCAATGTACAGACTTTTCGACCTTTACAGTTTTATTATAGTATAGATTTTCGACCTTTACAGTTTTATTATAGTATAGATAGAAGATAGATAGATAGATATAGATTTAGTGACAAAGTTTACTAAATAAGACAAGTAAGAAAAAACATAGTATAACAACAACAACAAACAACATAGTATAACATACATGTTGTGTTCTCTGCACAGACCAGTAAGCCTCAAGACGCCACATAAACAAAGTTTTGCATGAGGACACAGTCGTAAAATGTTGGCGGGGACCGGGGGGCGGATGGCGCGTTATGATTGGTCGGCTCAAATGTTCGGTGATATGATTGGTGCCGCTCGCTGACGGAGTGACGTCCCGATTGGTGGCTGGGCGAAAGATATGCAGTGTTACTGCATATGCTTTGTGACCGGGGGTATCCAGTTAATAGGCGTCTAGAGGCTTACTGGTCTGTGGTTCTCTGTAATTTGTCATGTTGTTATCTTTTTTAATATAATGTATAAATTTTATGTGTATATGGCAAAATAATTGGTTTAAAAATTGTTGAGTTTTTGGTTCTTCCATGTTACTTTGACCAGGTGATCAATAGCGTTGTTGATATAACAGATTATTATCAAAAAACTTTTTTTTTTTTTTTAATTTGCTATTGCAGAAATATAATATTCAAGAAATCTGAAATGAAAACTTACTTCTGAAGCACATTCATGTCAATGATTGCGTTCGACAGCGGGTCTATTCCGTAGATGTACATGTCGGTCCTAAAAACAAAACTAAATATAATCATAGGAATAAACATAGTTGCTGATGTTACACCCATGGTTATAATAAGATGTTTCACCAGGCACTCTCTTCCCGTGACAGATCGTCACGTGATTGCCTCCGTAATACGTCATTGGCTGTGGAGCACAGATATCATACCGTGGAGCCAATAGCGTGCTGTTAGCGTGACACTTGTCAGTTTGATGTGTTGCCACTTTGTGTAAATAAATTACCCAAGCAAAATGCATTTTTTCATTTACTTGCTTCTATAAAGAAGCATTTTTGAACTAGTAATTTTATACAGTCTCCTTTAATAACTAATTAGATGAATAACATGAGATAAGAAATATTTAGGCTAGTTGGGAATTTATTTAATATTCATTATAAACAAAAATCTCCATAATCGGCATATCCCCCCAAGTAGCTTGGGGGGATATGCCATAATTACCACGCTTGGCAGGCGGATTGGCGATCGCAGTTGGTTGGTTAAATACTCAGAGAACGCTGCTGCCCATCCTCTGGTGAATCCCTTAGTCGCCTTTTAAGCTGACTGATAATATTTTATTCTTACGCATATCCGTCCATGGAAGCTTTGCTGTGTGCTTCAAGTCTTCTAACTCTTATGTCATATCCCGTCATTTTGGTCAGTGATTTGGTGATGTTTTCTATCCCCTTTTCCACTTCCATCGGCTTCGCTCCCACAACTAGCACCAGTTGTTTGTTTTCGTCTAGCACATAAACCTGAATATAAGGTAATTTTTATTATTACGATAAAACTTAATCTATCATTGGAAATTAGAACAATAAGTGTCAGTGGCGAAGGGTCCAATAACGCGATTCCCACCGGCTTCCCCTTAGGATTTGCTTAAATACAGATCAACGACATTTCTATGCTAATTTATTGTTCTAAAGTACAAAAAAAAATGTAAAATTAAATTAAAGTTGTTAAATTGATTTTTTATTTTATTTACTTACGATCTTAACTAATTTTGGATTTTTAGGTACCTTCCGAAAATATTCACCCTTCGCCACTGATAGGTGTTAAGTAAAAAAAAAACACTCTTAAGTAGTCGTAAAGTATTTTTTCAGATGTCCATTTATAACACAATTTTTTGGTAAATCCTAAAAATAAGTTGAATGTAAATTAAACACACAATACTCACAAAAACGTTAGCAATCGCCGACTTTCCGTCATCAGCTCCACGCTTGTCAGTGGCTTTGACATCAAACCCGAACACGCGGCCCGCGTCGCCAGTGAGCGCCGACACGACGCGGACGCGGCCCGACACCGCGTCGATGGCGAAGCGCGGCGCCTGCTCGTTTAAGATCTGGTAGCGGATGTCCGCGTTGATCCCAACATCCGCATCCGTCGCCTGAAGCAACAATTAATGTTGCTTATTAATTTTAGCGGCGATTAATTATAAACTCCAACGTTTTACTTATGTACTAACTCAGTTAATAAGTTTTGCGAATATTATTACACTGTTTTGCGAATATTATTACACTGTTTTAAAGATGTTCTCAGAATTATTATTTTGATTACTAAGAGCTGAGTGGCGCTCCATACAAAGTCTTTGGGCGCTCCCATCAGTACAAAAATAATTACTCGCTGAGTACGGTCGACCGCACGTCGGTGGTGATACTTTGACATTAGCAGCATCTTTATTTCGTATGCAGTAAGGGCGGTTTTCGAATTGAAGTGTTACTACTGTCATGCAGTCGACTGTACATCATGTATCGATAATTCGTTTTTAACAATTGAAGTACAGGTACTATTGTTTAATCCGAAACTATTAACTATGTAACTTATCTACTAGATAGAAAAAAATGATAAAAACTGCCACTTTTGGATCTTTTTCTATCTACAACTATAGCGAACCATAATTAACAGAGTTAATAGTTTCTGATTAAACTACAGTACCTGTAATTGAATTGCTAAAAACGAATTATCGTTACATGATGTACTCAGCGTGTAATTTTTTTTTTACTGTTGGGGTCACCACTTAGCTAGGGCCTTAAGAAATAAAATAGATAAAGTGGTCTAGCAGAAGCGTAATTACAATCATAAAGGTATTTTAGGTAAATAAAACAAAAGCCTTACAAAGCGTTAAAATAATGTTATGATCTATTATATGCTTAAGACGTACCTTTAATTGTATAAGTTGGTGCCCAAACGGTGCTGTAGTTGGAATTGCTGTGACTAATGGCCGTCCGCCATTAGTGAACTTTGGAGCATTGTCATTAACATCCTTTATCCTTACAATAACTTTTACGTCATATTTAGTGAGCCCCTCCATCACATCGTCAGCTACAGGATATATCATGTGAGGCAACTCTCTGCTTATCTTCTGTCTTTCAGCTCTCACTACAATTTCGTATACATCTTTTACTTCTCTATCTGGACTCCTCACTAAATACAAAGTTCCATTTCTAGGATCGATAACAAAGGTTTTTTTAACATCTGCATCATTTTCATTTAGAATGAAATACTTCATTTTGAAATTCTCGTAATGTTCCGTCAAATTCAAAGTTACTAACTCGACTGGCATATGGACATTTTCTTCAATTTCTAATTCGTAATATCTTGAAATAAATACTGGTTTATCTGAAACTTCCACTTCGTCTGGAACATCAGTCACAGTCAGCATTAGAATAGCCGTGGAACTTAAACTTGGTAAACCTAAGTCAGAAGCCACAATAGTCACATTATGAACAGTCTGGATTTCATAGTCAAGTCTTCCCGTTGTTGTAATAATACCCTCTTTTGAGTCAATGGCAAAAAGATTTAGTTGATTCTTTTTTTGAGGCAAACTATACAGAATAAGCCCATTTCCATTGCCAATAAAATCAGTATCATTTGCGTAAACTTTTGTGACAACTGTTCCGATTGGAGCATTTTCTTTTAATGATGCTTTGTAAACTGGTATCATCATAACTGATTCAAAATTATGATTGGAGATTTCATCAGCTTCTGGATGTTTCCATTCCAGCAATTCATCGTATGCAAAGAATTTCGGCGCATTGTCATTGACATCCAAAACTTGGACCTCAACACTGACGCTTGATGAAAGTTTCTTATCATAGCCATTATCTTGTGCTACTACTGTTATTACATATTTGTCTTCCTTTTCTCTATCTAATTCACCATTTACACTAAATACTCCAGTTAATGGTGATATTTCAAATGGCAAGTCTTTAGGTTTAGGTTGAATGAAGTATGTCAAGTTGGAATTTTGTCCAAAATCTGCATCGGTTGCATCAACTTTGCCTAATACTCTTCTTGTATACTGAGCTTCTTCTAGGTTGAAACTGTACCAGGACTTTTTGAACATCGGGAAATGATCATTAATATCTTTGATGAAGAATCTAATAGATATGTGATCACTTAATTCACCGCCATCTAACGCAGATATGTTTAATCTAAACTCTGCTTCCGGAGGTAATGTTCTGGCAACAATAATATGACCGTGTCTTTCATTAATAACGAAATATCTTTTCACTTGCATACCTTTAGGTGACATAGCATTAGGCGGTATAAACACTTCTGAGATAAATTCATACCTCACTTGGCCATTGACACCACTATCCATATCTACAGCATTTAGTTTTAATATTGTTGAACCTATAGCAATGTTTTCTGGTATCATAAACAGTGGTCCAGATGACTCTGCATTCAAAGCAAACTTATTCTTTGGTTTAGCTTCTGAGTTTGATATGCCAGTGGTAGAGTTATTCTTACGTTCGCGATAAACTTTGACAGAAGACTTTTCATCTGATTCGAGCAGTTCTATAGCTTCACCTAATGGAATAATGATTTGGTTGAATTTAGGAAGATTATCGTTTTCATCAAGTACTGTTATTATTAATTTTGCCTCAGAGCTTAGTCCACCTCTATCTCTTGCAACAATCTTCAATAAATATGTATTTTTTTCTTCTCTGTCTAATCTTTTTCCTATAAATGTAACTACTCCAGTATTTTCATGAACGTGGAACATTTCCCGGCCATCCCCAAACAGAGTGTACATGAATGAAGCATTTGGGCCACTATCAGCATCTTTAGCAACTATCATATTTGTCATTTTAACTTCTGTATCTTTAGGTGAGTTTTCATTAATAAAACCTTCATATACAGGAAGTTCAAAAACTGGTGGATTATCATTTTCATCGTCGACGTGTATCGTAACTTGGTATATGCCAGCTCCAGATATCATACCTTTAGTGAATTCAGCGATGACTGTCATTCTGTATGTATCTCGTTTTTCTCTGTCTAAAGGTTTCTGAGCAAAAATTGTACCATCTTGTCCTGTGAGAAAACATAATTTGTATCAAATTATTGTATTTTTTTATTTACAAAAAAATAGGTAAATTGCCTTACCTATCGCAATATCGTCAGTAACGTCCTGCTGGTTAGCGATTATGAACCTTATATTACCAGTGTTGTTGACTGGCAGTGTGCTCACATTAACGTGAAAGATTTGACCTATTGTTGCACCAGCTACGTTTTCTTGTACATGGAATACCAGTGGTGAATGTGCACCCCTGAAATAAACAACACATGCTTATAAAATATCTTTAAGCTGACTGAAACTATGCTATGGGTTCGTAACATAGAAACTTTCGAGTCTTAAAATGTATTATATTATATGATAATACTTAAACAAAAATAATAATTTAATTTTAAAATGCCTAAAACAAGAAAGGTAAACAAAGAAAAAACAATTTAATACCTCAACAACACTCCTCTTTCATCATTCACATCGACTACGTGAACTGTTGCGTTTGTGGTTATGCTTAAGTTTGCATTCTCCTGCATCGCTATCGCTTCAAAGTCATACATGGGCCTGTTGTACTTTGTCAGCTCTTCCACCACCGTTATTACTCCAGATCTTTCTTCTACTGCGAATGGCACTGTAATATCAAGAGTTTTATAAAAGTTACAATTCATTTAATCCAAAAAAGTTAAAAAATTAACACATTTTAAAATGTTCATTGACCTCCTTCTTCATAACTATGCAGCAGATCATAAGAGACGTCATTCTTTTCCATGGCATCGTTGATACGAATTTGTCCAACACTTGTTCCGATACCAACGTTTGATCCAACCCAAAATTCATATGGTGCTCCTATAAATCCAGGTTTGTCTGATTTGGGACCTGAAAAAAATTTACTTTAAAATGTTTAAAAATGTTTGTTACCACCTAGTTTCTAATGATGTTAACTGAATATGATGGAAACCAGCAAGTACATTTTATAATATTATCATCAATAGTTTTAAACTTACCTTTGATGGCACTTGAAACATCAATAGTAACGACAGCTAACGAGTATCTCCTCTCACTAGGATTAGTTGGTTGATCCGAAGCTTCAATGAACAAAGCATGTCTTCCTTCAACTATGGGTGACTCAGCAACTGTTACGGCTCCAGTCTTAGCATCAATTTGGAAAGGCGAGGTTATAGTCAAATTACTTGTCCTTTGCAAATCATATAAGACTATTCCATTTCTTCCTAAATCAGGATCCACAGCCTTAACTTTACCAATAGACGTACCAACTTTAGCGTTGGATTTAATGGCGAATTCATATAAATTACTTGGAACAAACGCAGGGTTGTTATCATTAGCGTCTAGAAGCGTGACTTCGACGTTAACGTAAGACATGAGCTGCTCATCAACATATTCCATATTTTCGCTCTTGGTTCCTAATTTATCTGGGAAGACATAAGTTGTTCTATCTTTTTGTGGTGGGGTTCTAGAGGTGGTAGGAGTTCGTCGCCATTTTGAAATACGGTTCTTGTCAAGAAAGGTTCCAACTACGCTCGGGTTCTTTTCTTTGGCATATACTTTCATTTTTAGGGAAGAATGTTGTTCTCTGTCTAGAACCGTCTGGAAAATAATTTTTCATAGTTATAAAGTAGTTTAAGGAATAGTGTAATTGTGTGAAGTAAATGTATGTAAGAACAAGTAGGTATCACTCAGATCAATAATACAAAATATTTATACGTTATTCGGAAGGTATAAAAAGGTAACACGGTAACCACATCCGGATCAATATGTTCAACTTTACATTAAGCTACTAAAACATAGTCATTTCTTAGGTTTCGCGATCAGTACACATTATAATAAAACTGGTTTAACCGGATTACATCGTGTATATTATAATAAATTAATTTTCCGGACGTTTCGAAAGCTTTGGAGTATTCATGGTCACGGGAAATCTGAGATAACAAGCGCCTTTAAGCGCGAGGATGACTTGCTGTTTTTATAATGTATTGTTATTAAAGATTTACCTGATTCCTAACAGTGAGCCAGCCACTTCTTGGGTCGATAGTGAAAGCACCTTCGGGGTCTTTAAGCTGATAGGTGAACTCTCCATTATCCCCCTGGTCTTTGTCTGTTGCCATCACTTGCAGCACACTGAAACCTGTAGCCAAACTTTATTAAGATTTTATTTACATGAGTTCTAAAATGTTTTCTAGTTTTTTTTTTTTAAATTATAATATAAGATGGCGAAACGAGCTAAAGGCCTACCTGATGCTAAGCGGTTACCTCTGACCATAACAACTTCAATACCACCCAGGCTGTTACCTAAATGGTACCGCAAGTCGGTTCGCCAAACTGAGACATGAAGATGGAAAGTCTCATGTGATTGTAATTTCACCGGCACCCGTACCCTTTAGACCGAAACACATCAATGCAAGCATCACTATTTGGAGGAGAAGTAGGTACGGTGGTAGTACTACCCCTTTTTACTTCTAAAAAAAATTCTGCCCTGTAAATTATTTCTGGTTAGGGTGTCTTACCCTAATCACCTAGCGGTATGAAATATACTTTACGACCTATTATCATACTTACCAAATATACATCAACAATTTCAGCTGACATTATTTGTGGCTTATAGTTAAAGTTTTAACACGAGTGGTTTATGTGTTAACTTCACGCAAAAATCCTGCAATGCTCTCAGAGTTCAGTACAATAACATCTTCAGGGCTCTGCTGCGGCTCCCTCAGTTTTGTAGTGCTTCAGGCATGTTTGCGGATGCACATGTGAATGATTTCCATGCTATCATACGCAAGAAAACTGCGTCTGTTGTGCAGAGGATGCGGAGGAGTAGCAACGGCATCCTGAAGGTGAAAGTAGGAAGGATGGACAGCTATTTTCTGTCGAACGATAATCCTGAAGGGTGCCGGTGAAATTACAATCACATGAGACTTCTATCTTCATGTCTCAGTTTGGCGAACCGACTTGCGGTACCATTAAGGCAACAGCCTAGGTGGTATTGAAGTTGTTATGGGCAAAGGTAACCGCTTAACATCAAGTGGGCCTTTGGCTCGTTTCGCTATAAAAAAAATCGTTTCATCGATTTGTATGTGAGAGGTGTGAATCGATGATTCGACATTATTAATGTTTGTTATCTCTGTTCACGTTATTAATTTTTATTATATTCGTTATTATTAATGGTTGTTTAAGTTATATAATACAATGATTATGGAATGTAGTTTTCTGTTTTTTTTTTCATGGTTCTCAGTGATCATAAAAAAAACTTAAAGTACGTTATATTATTATTTGATGCTGCAGAAGTCATAAGTCATAAGACTAGTGTGTATAAGCAATCAGACAATTCTCTAATGTCGAGCAAGTAAGCCAGATTCGTGGGTGCTCAAAATAATATAAAGTAATAGTAGTGGTAACGGCGCGTGAAAGTGTCGCCGCGCACAGGTGTCTCATAGGACACCAGTGCGCGAATCGTTTGCTTGATCACCAGTGCTGTTTTGGACGCAGTCACTAAAGTTGTATTTTGCAGCATATCTAGCAGCGAAATTGTTTTTAGGCTTAATTTATTTTGCATTGAATGCTAGAAAAATGGTGAGCGCTTGGACGAATGGAAAAAGGTGGACCGAATTTCGCTAAACAAAAAGTGAAGCACCCATAGTAAGACGGCTCGCTTAAAAGTACGGGATGGCACGCACACATTCTCACCCATTTTGGTAGTAAGATAAAAAGCCGCGTTTAAAAAACAAATCTCGTGTGACGGTAGTCATTGTCATAGTGTCACAAATAAAATAACAATATATATCTGGTGTGTTAAAATTCTGTCGAAATTATACTGGGTTTAGGAAAAAACTAAGAGCTTCAATCATTTCAGCGAGATTCCATCCGCCATTTTTTATTCGTCTGAGGGTGTCGCACAACACGCCAAATTCACAGCTCATAGCTAACTTCTTAAGATCATACACATATTGCTCGATTGATTCATTTTCGCCCTGAATCCGTATAAAAAATTTATGTCGCTCCACCGTCAAATTCTTTTTCTGCTCGAAATAATCTTTGAATTTATCCAATATTTCATTGACCGTGGTACATTTTACATTGAATTGTTCGTATAATTCTCTGCATTGTTCACCAATTACATGTAATATTATATTTATTTGAATAACTGCACTTTTCTTTGATAACTCACACGCTTCAAAGTATATTTTAAATCCTTTGCTCCACTTATTCCAATTTTCACTTAACGCACCACTTGTAATGTTTGTTGTATTTTGATCAAAACAAAACGGAGACGGCGGTGTGAGGATTGTTTCCATGATTATTGATTATAATGAATACTAATATTTATCGCGTTACCGACTGCGCCATGTCATGTGTGCGTCAATCAAACACGAGGGATCGAGCCAAACTAAACTTTTATTAATTATTTACATATACCGACAGGCGTGATTGTGTGTGTTGGTAGAGGAAAACCGGTGACATGCGTTCCGTTAGTAAAAGATACCATTCCTACTTATTATTTCGTTTTTTATGGTGGGTACATACCGTTAGGCAAATTTTCTACAATGCTGATATTATAGAAGTCCACTTCAAACTCTGGAAGGTTGTCATTTAGGTCAAGCAGTTCCATCTCGACCCTCACTTGTGCTGTCTTCAATGGGTTGTCCAACTGTGATGCTTGAACTTGTAGCACAAACGTGTTTCCTGAAAACAGAAATAAGTTTTATTGGTCAAGTTATCTAGCAATATCTCATCAATCAAATATGACTGCTGTTTGTCACTTGTTTTAGAAAGTTGGGTAAATGCAATTTTACTAATTTTTAGGGAGAGAAAAAAACATGAAAAACTTAGCTTCAAATCTCACCTGGTATGTTGGTTTCAGCATCCAAATCAATTTCCTTTTCAAGAAACAAGGTGCCATTTCGAGGGTCCAAAGAAAACAGCTTCCTCTCATTACCGGCTACCAGCTCATATTTTAATGCAGCATTCACTCCAATATCCTGATCAAATGCTTTAATCGGCTCCGGGAACAAAAGTTCTTTGTGGATTCGCTTACCCTGAAATTTTATTTGGAAATATAATAATAATGTATTTTGCACTCATAACTCGCAATTGTGACCGCATTACTTGTCTGCCAATTAAAGTTATGAGACTCAATTAAGGACATCAAGGCCCGTGACAGTGTCGCGTAGTGGTCCACGCGCGCCAGTCAACAGGAGGGTGCGGTCGATGTGGTTGCCGCTCGGGGAGAAGGCCTACTAGTGGCGAGCCGGGACCTGCCGGGGATGGTTGGAAGGATAAAAGTTTCCCACGACCCAACGGCAAAGGGTCGTTAGAGGAACACCGTGGTGGTTTTAGTCGGTAAGAGTCCGACACTGGCTCCGCCTTCCCCGGGCGGAGTGCGTCCATGAGGATATTCCACACGGAAAAAAAAAGACATCCCTTTTAATCGATTCGGTACAGATTCAGAAACAAATTATTGGCTTAATCACTCCATCAGACAGGTAGAAATATTACAGGACAAACGTACAATATTATTTTACAAAAAAAAAACAATTTTGTGCATTGACTGTAAAAATAAGAAAGTAAGACAACATCGAGATTTCTTTCGTAACAAGTCTAAAAAGCCGGTCAAGTGTGAGTCGGACTCACGCGGCAAGGGTTCCGTACTACCCATCGACTTGATTCCCGATGGAAACTGATTTAATTGACGAGAGTTTTCAAAATACATCAACAAACATGCGCGAAATGTGAATTTTTGTATCTCTTTCTTACGTAGTTCTTCCACATATGTCTATGTTTGTCCTATTTTTAGTTAAACTACATAGTATGCACTATAATCAAACCAAGTTTGACGCTGGTATGTATTACCGTTTTGAAGAAAGAACAGGAACAAAAACGTTGAAAAACTGCATGTTTTTCGAGGTTTCTTGTATGGGGACCCCCTTTGTTTTTTTTTAGTATTTGTCGTGGTAGATACCATAGTAACACATATTCTGTGAAAATTTCAACCGGTTATCTATTACTGTTACAAATATACAGCCCTGTGACGGACGGACGGACAGCGTAGCGAGAGTAATAGGGTCCCGTTTGCACCCTTTGGGTACGGAACCCTAATAAAGGAATAGTGACACTTACAAGTATTGGATAGAACTCTGGTATTTGTGTTCTGTAGACGTCTGCGGTGAACTTGGGAGGCAGGTCATCATTGTCCTGCACCACTATGTGGACTGTCGCGTTGGAACTGCGAGGTGGAGAGCCGCGATCCTGAAATGTTTAATGTTTTCATTTAGTTATTTATATCGTACCGTAACGTATTGTGCCATGTGGTACCGGACATAAAGAATTGCACCACCTTATATCCTCTCATGGGTGTCGTACAAGGAGACTAAGGGATTCACCAGAGGATGGGCAGCGGCGTTCTCTGAGTATTTAACCAACCAACTGCGATCGCCAACCCGCCTGCCAAGCGAGGCGATTATGAAATATCCCCACCTTTGGGGGAGGCCTATGTCCAGCAGTGGACGTCTTTCGGCTGAAATGATGATGATGATGATGATTTATATCGTGTCTTTTCTAGAATATATTACATTTAACATGATAAGTAGATTACTAACACAAATATGAAACGTGATTTACTGGTTAATCAGCCTTGCAGTAGACCATAAAAGATTATTAGAAATCATGTCAGAGGCTCCTAAAGAATTACAAAAACGGATGTCTAGATATTTAATCAGACAGAACATAATAATTTCTTAGGTTTTCGCGATCACTACATATTATAATAAAACGAAGTTTAACCGAAGTCCTAAAAATAATCAAGTCCCAAACAGCACGCAACACTGTAAAAGATAATGATATTATGAGTGATTACTGCGTGCATCGAAACGATTTTAATTAATAATATTGTACGGTAGAATTAATTTTTTTTTTAGAAATATCTGTAAAGACGCTTTTTCATCTATTAGTCTACCTGCGATCACGAACGCTGCAAAGTTTCGAAACGTCAGGAAAACCAATTTAAATAATATACGCGATTTCATCCGGTTAAACTTTTTTTTATTATAAAGACAGAACGCCTCTCCCAAGTTGCGCCACAACACTCGGTCCTCTGCCTTCCGCATCCAGTCCCCCCCAGTCACGTTTTTCAGGTCATCGGTCCACCTGGCGGGGGGGCGCCCTACGCTGCGTTTGCCGATTCGCGGTCTCCACTCAAGGACTCTAGGATCAAGGATCTATCTAAGTATATTAATAGATACTTAGATAGATTTATATCTGTAGAGAAACATTTCCTATCTTTACCACTTAATTCAGGATTATATCTTGCAATAAGATTCATGAGCTTTCTTAACTGACAAGTAGTAGCGATATACAATTATAATGAGTAGATTTTTCCGTTTGTCTTAAAAATAGAATAATTATTACTTACCGAAGCAGTCACCACTAATAAAAAGTCTTTATCTCCTGTATCATAATCTAGCGGTTTATTCAGGACCAGGACTGGTTTGTGAGAACTTTCTAGAGCAAAGTGACCGTCTGTGTCCCCTGAGATGATGCTGTACTGGATGTCAGAGTTCGGTGTGTTTGGCTTGTCGCGGTCGAACGCGCGGATCCCTTTGAATATTGTGAGGCCTGAAAACACAGATAAAGTTATCTTTGTTAAATTCCAAATGAGTTATTGGGTTATTTCTGGGCACCATTTTCATGAATTTGTGATAAAGGAATGTCACATTTTGGGGTCGAGTAACGATTTTATGTTTATCGCTTTAAGAATTATTTATAAAGATTCTTTGAATGGGCTTTTTACAGTCCTGCCCTACTAAATAAATTCACAATTTATTTAGTAGGGCACTCTTTATCATTCTGCACTATTATAATGAATGTATACCAATTCTAAAGACTTACTAAAAACAAAGCCCTACAATTTATTTCTAAAGGGCAATTCCAAATATTTCTAAGACTAAAGAAGATCCGAAAAATATCTGATCCTACACATATTGATTTCATCCCTAATATTTTACATATCACCTTTGAGGATTTAGTTTAACAAAAATTTATTGAAATATTATAAACCCTTACAAATTCTTGCGACAGAAGGATCAATGACAAAATGTAATGTTTCGGTACAAGTTAGCAAACAACAATGTCTTTGAACTTTATTTATGTTGCAAATAGCGCGAGAACTTCCTTTAGAAGAATGTCTTATACATAGACACGATTTACACAACGACTTTTATAAATGAAATGGTTGCTATCTTATCGGTCTCCAGATTTTACTTTAATTCCCAAATCAGACAGAATTCAATTCAATTTAAATCAATATATTTATTTGCTAGAATATGGTACATAGAATAGGTGTTACAAAATTTTTGTGTTCTAACATATCCTGTCACGTATGACGTGCAAACATACATGGGGTGCATAATAGAAATATTAAAAATAACGAAAAATAACAAAATGTCAACATTAGGTACATCATTAATTAGGCTTACATAATTACATGGTATTAAATTGGTATTGTATCTATATTGTAAATATTACCGACTTATCTTCTAAGTATTCATTTACACAATATTAATTTTTATTTAATAACAATTTGAATAATGTCTTTTTAAATAATTTCAGAGGTAGTTTACTAAGATTCTGGGGTAGGTGATTAAATAATTTAATAGACATGCAATATACGTTTCTTTTAAATACTTCTAATTTTATTTTTGGTTAGCACAGACGATCTTTGTGCCGGGAACGGCTATTTGGGTTATCTGAGAATTTTGAAAATAAATGGGGATGTTTTTTTACAAATAGACATATTTCTAGGATGTATAAACAAGGCAAAGGTAAAATGTTGAGTTTTTTAAATAGGGGTTTACACTTATCCAGAAAGTGAGCACTAGAAATTGCTCGTTTACATTTTTTCTGAGCTTTAAAAAGTTTGTCAACTTCCACTGAGTTACCCCATATAACAATACCATATCTTAGTACTGAGGATACGTAAGCGTGATAGGCAACCATAACCATAACCAGAATTTTATTATTAGCGTTATCAAACACTCAATTTTATTTCAAGCTTTTTCAGATATGTAATCCACGAAATTTGGAAACTGAATATCACCTTTACAGTATTAATGGCTTCAGAAATCTCCATTATAGAAAAACTAAGAAATACCTGACTAACAATAAGGGAGTTCAAACGAGATCAGTTTTTTTAATCAAAGCAGCTTATACCCAATCCGAATTTTATTTGCCTTTGTTACACCCATAGATATATTATTACTACGGATACTCCAATGTAACTCTATGCGATACCTCAACATAAACAAGCAGATTATGTTTCGAACACTTTACTTCCTTCTTAACTTCATTCTCCCCATCTCCCCTTCACTCAACCCACCTGTTGGCGTCAATTCATCCACAGCAACGTGATACGGCGTATCGAGGAACTTCGGGACATTGTCGTTCACATCCTCAATGTACACCGTCACCGAGAGGTATGCTGATATCTGTAAAAAGAAATAACGAATTTGAATGTGTGATCTTAACTCAGATAATTTACTTTTGGAAATATGGATCAACTGCGTCATATGTATCTCAAGAAAGACTAAAGCTAGGGATGGTATCACATGAAAACTGTCTTCCAATTTGGATGACACTAAGGAATATCCAGCAGTTTACCGTATTTTTAAGCCTGTAATGTGGTTTGACAGAACTTGAGCTTAATCCTCTATCGGTAATATTTTATTATGCAACAGGTTCGGAATGATTATTATAAATATTATTATAAAGTACTCCATCACTATAATATTTTTTACTACGTTAAGTATCATCTTCGTAATTTAATTTTGTTTCATGGTGTAGGATTTTGCTTGTATGTAACTGATATACATACTTTATAAATTCTGAGTGCTTTTAAACGTGCCTGAACGAGGTACATTTGTCACTCAAAAAGCCTACTTACATGTCGTTTACCTTTATTCGCGAGTTTCAGATGAGTAATGTAAGGAGACTTATGTTTCTGAAGACATTTTGAGCTACATTGATCAAAATAATTTTAATGTTTCTCAGTCCTATTTGTTTCAGTAACATGTCCACATAAGGACATGTTACTGAATGGAAGGCGTATGTTAATATTTCTCTGCCTACCATTTATGAAAGGCAAACTTGGTGGAAAAATAAAAAGTAGGCTTAACAAACATAAGTGCTAAGCTTTTTGAAGAACTTTTTCTATTCGATCCTATTCGAGTTTTTTTAATGAGTTTAGTAGTAGAAACTTAAAACCTACCTCTGCTCAAGTAATTTTTACAGTTTTCTTACAAAAACAGTAATGTTTCTAAATAAAACTTAACTACAAAAATCGTAAAGTGTTAAAAATTCTAAAACACCTGTGTCTGTACATAGGTTACATTAAAATGCGAGTATTTCGACCCTTTTGAAAAAAATACTGGAAACATACACCATTTCACTAACCACAACCTATTAAAACTCATAAAAATACAGGCTATAAAATACCCCTACATCGTACAATACCAACTTTCTATAAAAAACATTCTAGAATTACTGAAACATCCAAAGGACACACTTGACACCAAAACGGTAGGAACATTTTTACGTTTGCTTTTACACTCTCTCGTCGTAAAACGTGAAAATACGTCTTGAAGTGTCAATGAACTGTATAGACGACAGGAAAATGTTTGGAGATTTCGATGTTGAAGAAAATTGCGAACATGATGTGATTATTTAAGATGAAAGCTGTGGTTATGAAAGGAGATAAGGTGGAAGTTACAAAAGAGAGGTTGTTATTTGATGTAACTGTTCCTGGTAATTATTGTGATTCATACCATAACCTTATTTTAAGAGCTTCTGGTTAAAATTTATCAAAAAATCTTTCTTATTATTTGCATTGAGTAATTTCTAGTTCTTCATCGGATCGTCGAGGGTCCTAAGCGTATGTCATAAGGGTATGTCACTGCAGGGATCCAGCAGAATACCAGCGTCAGGTATAATACCTGGCACATGCTGAGCTGGACACCCATTTGGTACAATATTGAGACACATATCACACTTTCTTATTGTATTTTTACCTGTATGTCCTGTGTCTTGTTTTTGTACTAAATAAACGTTTTATCTATCTATCTATCTATCTATCTAAGCTATGCCTCGTATACAAAGGAAAAGAAAGCGACAAATATGAAAATAACACAACCGAAACACATGAAACACGTTCATGCCAATATCGAAGATCACTATAGTCCTACGGTCTCTAAGCTGAATTTCTGAGAATGAGCTAAGTTACAGTGTCGCTCAAACTCTCAAAATATAGATTTAGTTCTACAATGTAGTCATAACGTTTAAGAAACTCCTCCTAAACTTTATATGACATCACCAAAATTACCCATCTATCTTTACAGCCTAACATATAAGTATACAGTCTACGCCAGTAAATGTTTACAACGCCAAAGTAGGACAAGCATCAAACAATGACCACGATGTAACTCGAAACAGTTACTTAAATAAACAAGCCTAAACCCTCCCAGATGAATTCCTAAAATGGAGGAATAAGATTAAAAATGTTATTTTATCTCTATGGCTAAATTAAGGACGGATAGCGATCCCGAGGGTGGGATACCCTCAAAAGTATGGAAAATGCTCCGACGGCAACTGGGTGAAGGACGAATGGCTATCTGAGGTGACTGGCTCAACCCTGGAAACTTTCAGCCGCATTGTTTCAGAAACATTTTGAATATGCATTCCAAACAATGCCTAGCAATATAAAATAGAGTTGATTTTTGCCTGTTCCAATTGTTGCTTGACTTTGCAATCACACTGCAAATCTTTCGAAAAGCCTTGCAAGGTTGGATTTTAATTCAAAGCGGGGTAAGTCACCCTTAATTTTGCTTTTAATGTCTCATTAAAATTGACTTTAACAACCTGGAAAGAATTAACTTTCATAACTTTTCAATTTGCGACCTTGTTGTGTCATGAAATGTTATTATTTTTGGCCTAAAGAAAGTTTGAACGTTCTTCCCGTATTTTAAGTTGTTTTTCGACTTATTTATAAGCATCATTATTCTTGTAACGTTTAGTTGTCGTTATTTTAGCCGTCTTGTGTGCGATCAAATTGGAGATGGCAAACTTTGGCCTTTCGTCAGTTACCATAATTTTCATTTTATAGGTCTATTTTAATCGTCTTTGTAAAATTATATTGTACATCACCATTATTGTAATATTGACATGAATCCTTCGCCATATTCTTCAAATCACTGTCTTGACATTTAAACTGAGTGGTAGACGAGGCAGATATTAAATTTTGTCAGAGACTGACACATGTGGCCCACTGTTGACCTACTATATATGATATTGCTGTAATATGACGTGTAATAGGATGCTCTTTTTCGGTGAATATGGTTTAATGTTGTTGGTTATTAAATGAACCTAGTTTTAGATGTTTTGATTCTGGTTTTGACTTATCCATACTCATAGTATTCCGATAGTGACTACTAAAGTAACTAAGACATTTTATGAGCAAGTTCAGTAGAACTCTCCATCTTTCCATTTACTTTTCAATTTTGAGCACAATTTCCCTACTGCAAGAACATTTTAAGGCGTTATAAAAATCTCACTTAAAATCCAAAAAAAACCTATAATCGAAAGGGATAGATAGACCCAGTGATAGGCAGTAAGATGCTTGTGTGCGCTTACACCCAAACTAGCGTTGTAACAGTCAATTTTTTTTTACTATTCTGTTTCCATGCGAGCTTAGTTATCTACGAGACAAATCGAGTATCATTCTTAGTTTTGATACATACACCATCAAACAGTGGAGTAATCACCATATAGCGTTTGTATAGAAGAATGACCGACTAGGGCAACCTTAGAAGAGCCTCCATGAGCCACGACACTCAGATATGTCTTAGGTAGTCAGCACAGAGTACTTTTTAATATACTGAAAGTAGTCAGTTCGCCAACACCCGTGCACCATGGCGGACGGCAACTACCTTTTTACCTTTTTTTTTTCGTGACGGAGAAAATGCCAAGGCGGCGTGGTTATGTGGGATTCGCACTCACTAAAAACTCCACCGTGTGCCTACCCTCGCCTGGGTTGATGGGCCACGAGAACTGCAATGCATGACATTCGCAACCCATCCAGCGCGGCCCACTTCAGGGCCTTCCTCTAACCTAAACTCTTTTTGGAGCGGCAACTACCCTGACCCAACTTTTTATTTCATCCTTGTAGAAGTGTACTTACAAGGTCATCCCCAGCGTCAAAGTCACAGCCGAGTCGGAACTTGACGACGTTCTGAGGAGAGTCGCTGTCGACCAATTCATCAACACTCTGGGCCAGCACGACAGACACGTGGGTGCGGTTCACGTCGCGGTACGTGAAGAGATGGGCGTCTTCTTCTCTGTCTACGGGCTGCAGGCTTAGGTTCTTTCTGGAATGAATGGAAAATAAATTTAGTATTTTAGTAGCATAGTAAAATGTAGGTTGCGAGGTGAAGAAGTAGAAGCATCTTCTTAATTTGAACCAACCTCGATATTTCAGAGTTTGGTGTAAAATCTATTTTTTTCAAGTAATTTAAGTCTTGTGTTAGTTAGCCTAGTGGTTGAACGCTTGCCTTCCATATAAGACGGTCTGAGTTCCAACACGGCCCACGCCTTTGACTTTTTAAATTCATGTGTGGATCAGAATTTAATTAAAACTTGCTTTAACGGTGAAGGAAAACATTGTAAGTGCTCCATATACTTCTCGATGGTGTGTATATTCCGCCATCCCAACCTGGGCCAGCGTGATGGACTAAGGCCTTCTCATATTGAGAAGAGGCCCGTGCCCAGCAGTGCGACAGTAATGGGCTGAATCAGCCCGGCTGATTATGTTAATTTAAGTTTTTCTTAAAATTGAGTTTAAGCGCGACTGCTGAGCGTGGGGTCCTGGGTTCGATTCCCGGGTCGGGCAAAGTGTTATTGTTTTTTTTATATCAGGAAATTCTCAGTAATAGCCTGGAGTCTGGATTTATGCCCGGTCAGTGGCAATAGGCTTGCCCCCTATTACATGGGACTATAACATAACTGGCGAAATGTGGGTGTACTATTACACCTCTGCCTACCCCTTTGGGGAAATACAGGCGTGATGTTATGTTATGTTTTTTTTCTTAAAAATTGTATACCTTAGTAATATAATATATAAGTCTATGATACCTACTTGTTGGATTTTTTATGACTAATGAGTTTGCAGTAATTGTATTGACATGTTAATTGATTGACAAAATAAATGAATATGAATATAACTCTCAAAACTTTAACGTTATTTTAGTTAATAATTTCTTAGGTTTTCGCGATCACTACACATCATCCTCCGAGCCTTTTCCCAATTATATTGGGGTCGGCTTCCAGTCTAGCCAGATGCGGCTGAACATCAGTATTTTACACGGAGCGACTGCCATCAGACCCCCGCAACCCAGTTACTGGGTGATACTAACATTCGGAGGTTAGACCAGTTGTCAGACTTTCAGGCTTCTGACTACCCGTAACGACTGCCATAGATATTTGTATGACAACCGGGACCGACAGCTTAACGTGCTCTCCGAGGCACGGAGGGGTTTCGAGGTGTATCGAAACGGTCACCCATCCACAGACTGACCGCGGCAAGTGCAGCTTAACCTTGCAGATCGTACAATCCGCGCAGTCATTGCTTAGCTACGAGCCCTATAATAAAACAAGTTTAACCGGATTATATCGCTATTGAATAATTAATTATCGAAAATTAATATTTTTTTAGAAATATCTGTAACGATGCTTGTCATTGGTCGCAGGAAGACTAAGATGACAATGTCATCTTAGTCTTCCTGCGACCACGAACGCTGCAAAGCTTTCGAAATGTCATGAAACCAATCTAAATAATAGTTTTATTATCATTTTAGTTTTCGTAATATTTAATTTTCCTTCCAAGTTCCTAGAATTTCAATAAATTCGTTAGAATGACATCTGTGCTGTCGTATTTGAACTACCTCATTCAAAATGGTGTCACTTCTAGACTACTTGCAAGACATCTCCACTAACTGTTTCATAATACGATCACTAGATGGCATCTTACTCAACAACATAATTTCGCAAAATAAATTCTCAACGCAGAACATGGCCACACCTCGGCCACTCAATACATATAATATAAATGCTAGCACCACCTACATACACAAGATTACTTATGTATACGAACGCGCACACACGTGTAGGTTAGGGATGCTCGTTGACTCGCCGCTCGTAATCCGACTGGGTTCCAAGCGCTTCTCAGTAGTTCTCAGAGATGGCGTGCTTGAGCGACAGGCGATATCTTGACATCCATTGCAATATTGCAGTTCAATTTTTCCATGGTATAATGTGGTATAATAAGATGTTTCACCAGGTATTCTCTTCCCGCGATGCCTCCAAGCTACGTCAGGATCAGTGTTGCCATTGATTGATATCTTCAATATATTTAAGGAGATTTTTGTTCATAATGAATATAAAATAAATTCCCAACTAGCCTAACTATTTGTTATCTCGTGATATTCATCTAATTAGTTATTAAATAAAAAAATGCATTTAGCTCCGGTAATTTATTTTCACAAAGTGGCAGCACATTAAACTGACAAGTGTCACGCTAACAGCCCGCTATTGGCTCCACAGCCGATGACGCAGTACGGAGGCAATCACGTGACCTAGCTGTCACGAGAAGAGACTACCTGGTGAAACATCTTATTATACCACTAGCTTTTGCTCGCGACTTCGTCCGCGTAGAAGTCGAAAATGGTTCTAATAGGATTTTTAGTTTGTTTTTTACGTTATTAAATTTTGCAATGTTCAAATACTTATAAAATATAACAATCTTATTATAGTGTAGGGATTTAAAGGTTAAATAAACATGAAAATAAATTGAAATTTCGTTATATTTTGTGAGCACGAAGCTCGGCCTTTGATCTCGTGAAAGTTACCACGGGGGTATATTATCTTTTTACAATGAAATCGAAATACTACACCTACCGCAGTATTTCTTTGTAAACAATATTTTTTGTATTTCCTTCGGGAGCTAGAATACCAGGCTACTCTGTGCGCTTACTCTGGGGCATGCCACATACAACTGGCCGTGAGTGAAGCAGCTTTCCCTCAAGTCTATTGCCGTTACCTTAAGAGTTTGACCTTGAGCTTTGTTTATAGTTATTGAGAAGCAGACTTTGATGGGAAACTGCACTCTCTTTTATTCGAAGGAGTAATTCGATGGTGTTAGGGGAATCTCTAGGAATAAAATTGCGAAAAACAATACACACTAAATTAAACTTTTAAGACAAACTAAAAGAAAACTATAAGTATTATTATACACGACAAATCAAACACAGATATTTTTAGAAACCTTCCAATTTTAAAGAGTATTTGCTTACCCCGGCTCCACACGTTGGCCCGAAAGTTGGCGCCAACGTGTGCATCGGGAAAATGTAGTTGGCCCGAACGTTGGGGCGAGCATTGGATCTACCCCGGCTCCACACGTTGGCCTGAACGTTGGCGCCAACACTATTCGCCAACGTGTGGATCGGGAAAATGGAGTTGGCCTAAACTTTGGGGCGAGTATTGGCAGTTAGCCGTCGCGTGTCGGTTTTATCAAAGGAATTAAGCGCCAACGTTGGCGAGGCGCCCACACGTTGGCGGTTTGCTCAGTCTTGACGCAGCACTCATGCAGTAACGTGAATCGAATGAGCTGTTCCTACGGTCACCGCGTCTTGAAAATGTCATCAACGCAATAGTTATAGAATTTTTATAAAAATCTTTATGTTTATTAACAAATAACAACGATATTATTTTGTTAGTCAAAACATTTTTCAAAGACGACGTCCATTGTTTAACTATTGTGTTATTTTAATTGACAGTTCAGCTCTTCTGCACTCAATAATATTAAAGTGTCCATAGGCATGATTACGGGCCAACACTCGTCCCATCGTGGCAAATTTCTGGGCCAGCAGCGTGTGATTACTGTGCCACTATCAGTAAATTTTTGTACCGTCGACACGAAGAAGAAGAAGAAACACTCGTCACAACGTTGGGGCCAACGTGTGGAGCTCGCCTTATGTTTTTAAGTGAGTTCAACCTTTTTTGAATAAAATCGGATTGAGTTTTCAAACATGTGTGTCCAAATAAAATATAATTTTAATCAAAAGCACTAAGAAGTATTGATATCAACTTCGAAGCAAATCACCGCCAAAACAACTAATTAACCCTTTTTAACCTCGTTAGGGGATGAATTTCAACAAAATACGAAACACACCTTCCATCAATTCTGTTAAAAAAGGTTTATGCAAAATTTGAAGTAGATTGGACCAAGGAATCACGTTGTCCCATACAAACTTTGCCCTCCCTTTTCACCCCCTTAGGGGTAGAATTTCTGAAAATCCTTTCTTATCGGATGCCTACGTCATACAAAGAACACACCCTCCAAGTTTCAGGTCTCTACGATCAGCGGTTTAGGCTCTGCGTTGATCCGTCAGTCATTCAGGACAAAGCCTTTTATATGTATAGATGAGTGTTTCCATATTAGTGTATAATCTATGCAATTGTCGTCAGACTGTGGGTGCGTGTGAGGCGCGGGCGAGGAATCTTAAATTAGCGGGGGGTGGTGAGTGACCGTTCTGTACGTTAGTACTATTCGATTTATTACTAACGTACAGAACGTTACATTACATATTATGTGACATGGAAATATCCCAAATAGGCTTCTTTTAAAAATATTTTCAGCTGTATCTATTCAGTTTGAGGCAGTGAAAAAAATATTTTAATCTTGATCGTATTTTCTAAAACTATATTGTGCCCAAAACACGTTTTCCTGAAGTTTTCTCTATAGAAAAGAATTGTAAACTAACCTGTTAAAACATGCTTTAAAGCAATCTCTATTATTTACCAAATATAAATATATTAAATGAAATTAAGAAAACATTTAAGAAAAACAATAATCTAAAACATAGTTGTTTCTGTTTTTCAAATTAGCTATTAGTTATTCATTTTTTTTAAATGTTGTTAATTTTCATTAAAGTTGAGCGGCGCACCCGACGTCGCCCTTCTCGTTGCCTCTCTTTCAGTTCTGTACAAAACGATAGTGACCGCAGAGGTCTGATTTTTTAGGTGTTGTCAGCCTCTTAATAACGTAATAAAAACGGTAATGTCTGTTAATCCAACATTTCCGCGTCTAGCACCATATAAAACTTAGTAATCGTCCAAATAACAACCTGAAAAGTGTTATAATGACATAATAACTGAGAAAATAACATTAATTTGTGTTATTATGAGTAAATTAGTGGAACTTCTCACGACGCATGTCCGGAAACTAACAATGGCGGATGTGGAGATAGGAATCTTATTTAAACTGTGCCACCATTGTGTTAAAACGTTATTTGCTATAATTAGTGATGCAATCGATATTCATGTTTGTTTAAAAGCTTTTTGATCGTGAGAAGTTATCTAATTCTAAAACGAATATGGTTAGCTTGTAGCTGGTAGTACCTTAATTGTACGAAATGTAGATATGAATCTTAATTAAACAGACGTAACTCTTCTTTTTCTGATATTTATCAAGAAGTATTTTAACCTGTGAATTATTGAAAAAAACATAACAATAATGTGTTTTACATTTTTCCAACAAAGAACTATGCTTTAATAAATTGTAATATGGCCGCCAATCTTTTGCATTCCAAATCAAATGATATGCATACAATAGACGAAGTGCTGCGAACAATCATAGTGCAGCCAAAAAAAAAAACACCGCCTCAAACCGTGCTCACCCCTCTCAGTACACATGTCGCGGCATTATCCAGTAAGCAAAAAAATAAATCCTTCTTAGTGCATGGTGTGTGCGTGAGCGCTGTTTTTTACACGGTTTTGTTGCCTTCACTATGATTGTTCGCAGTACTTCGTCTATATTTTTTACTATGTCTGTGGCATACAATCGATAGCTCGAGAAAGATAACATAGATAGTTTCTATAACATCTAGATAACCCGTCTCGGTCCCGTTGGATTATCGTTAGATCCACTTGTTTTTTTTTTTTTCAATAAATATACCGTCTTGCTGAGAGAGTCTAGTCCACAGAAATATATAGAATGGCCAAGTGGGCAGGGCGCGCGTGTCCCAACGAAGCCAACCGTGCCCATATGCGCTCCTTACAGAATACTGTAAAGAGACGTGTAGCTGAGTTGCGGGTGGATCGTTGGGACAAGGAAGTCAGCGAAATCCAACCGTCTCATGTAGCCTTCTGGGTACTTCAACGCAGACTTAAATGCGAGACCACGGCAACTATGCCCCCCCTAAATCGACCCAATCAAAGGCCGGCCTTTGAAGATGACGAAAAAGCCGAATGCTTAGCCGACAGCTTGGAGTCCCAATGCACTCTCAGTACGCTTCCCGTAAGCCAAACCCACCTTGACAAGGTAAATTCAGAAGTAGAGCGTAGGTCTGCCCTCCCCCCCCCAATAGATGACCCTGATGACCCGCTCCCACCGATCACCCCTGACGAAGTTCTCTCTATAGTCAAGGATCTAAAGCCCAAAAAAGCCCCAGGCGCAGACGGTATCACCAATAAGGTGCTAAAACGTTTCCCTGCCACCCTAATCGCTCTAATGACCGTCATCTTCAATGCGGCATTTAAAAACAACATCTTTCCCCAGGCTTGGAAACAAGCCACGGTAATCGGTATTCCCAAACCGGGCAAGCCAAAAGCCGAGCCGAGTAGTTACCGGCCGATTTGTCTCCTCAATGTCAACGGTAAAATCTACGAGAAGCTTATTTATAAGCGACTTAAAGATTTCGCCGACTCAAATAAACTCCTTCCCGACGAGCAGTTTGGCTTTCGTACAAACCACTGCTGCGTTAATCAACTGCACCGCATTGTAGAACACATCAGTGCAGGCTTCATACGCGGTCAAATGACCGGTACTCTCTTTTTCGACGTGGCAAAGGCTTTCGATAAAGTGTGGCACAACGGCTTATTACATAAGCTGTACACTATGAATGTGCCATATCGTCTCGTGCTCATCATCCGAGACTACTTATCGAATCGTACCTTTCGCTATCGCATAGAAGGGGCTCTCTCCTCCCCCCATCCCATTCACGCCGGTGTGCCGCAAGGCTCCGTGCTCGGGGGGACCCTACTGTTCACGCTGTACACCAGCGATATTCCGAAATGCGGTGCAGCCCGTATTGCCCTTTTCGCCGACGACACGGCAATCTATTACTCCGGCATGACCCATGTCGCTATTTCTCGTACCCTCCAATCCGCGGCCAACACCCTAGGTGACTGGTTCCGGAAATGGAGAATCGAAGTCAATCCCGAAAAAAGTGCAGCGGTCCTCTTCGATAAGAGACCCCTGTCACAGTACCGCAAAGAAATGAGCGTACCAGTCTCAATGTTCGGAAAACAGATCCCATGGCAACGTGAAGCCAAATATCTTGGCGTGATCCTTGACCGTAGACTGACTTTCAGACCGCATATCCGCAGGGTGAAAAACCGTGCCGCCTTCGTCCTCGGACGTCTCCACCCCCTACTCAATGCGCACAGTAAGCTGCCCACTCCTCTCAAAGTAAGGATATACATCACCTGTATCCGCCCCATACTCGCCTATGCTAGCGTTGTGTTCGCACACGTTAAGCCGGTGAGAATTCACATGCTCCAAAGCATCCAAAACCGTTTTATGCGAAAGGCCGTAGGCGCCCCCTGGTACTTACGCAATGTCCAACTCCACCTAGACCTCAAACTGCCGATCATCAAGCAGTTTTTCAAGCGTGTCTCTAAACGCTATTTCGATTCCGCTCCCAAGCACCCCAATCCCTTGGTCGTGGCGGCCACCGTTTACCAGCCATCTGCTATTAGCAAAATCCGACGTCCCAGACACACACTCATCGAACCCGATGACGCTATAATACTCCTCCAGGAGTCAGATAAAAATACCAGCACACTCCGACGCCGTCGTCCAAAATATCGTCCCCGCCGGCGAGGACCGTCGCGACACACACACAGAATCCGAGAGTCTGACTCTCGAGAAACAGAAACACATGCCGACGCAGCAGCGGCTGCTGGGGGGCCGGTGGCGGGGTCCCCCTGCTGCACCCTGAGTCGAGGTCCGAGCTCCCCCCTGGGGACGCCCTCACGGTGTAGCAACCGGAGATAATCTCGTCACGCGAGACCGGCCCTATGCTCTAGAGTAGTTCCTAGGAGCAGGCTATTGCGTAGCCACTGTTTAGGTTTTAGGTAGGTCTTAGCCTCGCCGGCGAGGCTTGTCGCTTAGCGGCGTTTAGCACTCCACCCGATAGACCGAAAGTCCGCTACTTTCGAGGAAACCAATTCGATGCAGCAACGGCTGCTAGGGGGACATAGGAACGGCGGGGTCCCCCTGCAATGCCCCAGCGAGGTTCGAGCCCCCCCCCTTGGGGGACGCCCACTTGCGCGGTATTGATACCGCGTATTTAGTTTGTAAGTATTTAGGAGTAGGGAATAAACCTTCGGCGAATGGAGTCCCACATGGGACTCTCCGCCAACTAAGTCCGGTTAAGCAGAAATGGGACTTCGGTCCCACCTGCGAGAATCCATTCGAAAAAAAAAAAAAAAAAAAAAGGGCGCGCGTGGCAGCACTCTGCACCATAGTGCAGGGCATATCAAAGCCTTTCTCAGCACGCCTTATGACTTGTTTCTATAAATACTGTAACAAAAACCCGCAAAAATGTCTTATTGTGCTGTTTCTAACTGAAGAAACAAAAGCTGTAAAGTTTAATTTTTTTAAATTAATGACGTCAATATGGGAGGCGTAATTTATTCGAAAGTTGCCACGCATGAATCGCAAGTAAAATTGTGATTACAACCATTCTATCTATTTCTGTGGTCTAGTCGTTCTCCGGAGATATATATATATATATAAGTAGAATCATAATAAAATTAATAGATCCCTTGGCTGTTTAAAAAAAAAAAAAAAAAAGGAAATCCGTGTCTAAACTATTGATATATCTAATCATTATAAATCTTTTGGTTCTAATAACTTCAGATTGAAACCTTGACATATTAATAAAGATTTGCAACTAATACATCTGCTGACCCAATAAAAATGTCATGATAATGAATATAGAGCAATTAACGGGTCATTAGATATTCATAGAATTGTTTTCAGACAAAATTCATTGGTAAAATAATATTCAATAAGTTTGAATTTGTTATTGACTGATTGATTCAACTCATTTATCATAATTATTGATCTCTCTCTCACTTGAATTTTTTTGCAGCTCTCCTTGCAGAATACGAGTTCTCGTCTAGATAGCTTATTGGATCTAAGAGTAACAAAAAAAATGAATTATGCATTGGAAAAGAATTTCTAGTACAAAATCTGCAAAAACACCATCAATTCATGATATCTAATTTCAACTATAATTCTACATATAACTAGTACAGACTAGTTTGTCTATAATCTGAAGCCTGGTATCAACCGCTGCTTATTCCTGACCGACTTCAGAACTCGTCTCCAACGGTGACCAGTTATGACAAGGGAGATTACCATCCAACGGTAAAAAAAATAGATCATTTTATAAACATCTATAACAAAGTCATACAACCACTCTAATTTCCAAAAGTATTGGTAATCATAAATTTAGCAGGAGGTTTTAACCGGTACCCTCATATATCTACAGCATTCTTTACTGTATACACATATATTATACATTTATATTACAGTAGGAAAGTTTATGTGTGTGAACCGAGTTTTTTCTAACAGCAAACCTTAAACAGTCATGGTAGTATTTGGTATTAGATCTCGATAAGGCCCAACAATTTGAAACCACACACGTACATTCTTGATATCTTAAAGTGCCTGTGAAAACTGTGAGATATAAACTATTCGAAGCGAAAATTTACAGGCAAGAACCGAGTCCTGCAGCAGATGGAAAAATCTGAAATGACGATGTTTAGAAATTTGAACTCAGTATGGAATACTCGGCAGCTGGGCTAACGACGGCTACACCAATAGGCAATACAACTAAGAAGATGATCCAACGGTGAAAGAATTACGCAAATAATCCAAGCATTTTAGTAGATCATATAAACATAGTATTTCGCATTAGCCTAACACGCAACGCTTGCGAAATTATCAAATGTTAACGGAACAAAACGGCTATTTGTTTCTAAATGTCTGCATTTAAATAAAATGAGATTTTTGCAACAAATATAAACCTATCGAAGTAATGTCTAAAGGCTAAATAAAAGGCAGAATATGGTGCTATAACAACAGAATCTTGCAAAAACGATGATAAAGCTCGCAGCAATAATAATATTGAAAACCTTGATTGCGTGCTCTCAGCATCTCAGTCTAGCGTTTGACACGTTATTTACGTTTATTAGCTAATACTTAATCAGCTCCATCATTTGTCTTTGAATGAATTTTTGAGTTTACAGTCTTATCGTGGATCTTAGGAAGTGGAGCAAGCGCACCTGAGCCAAATGCAAGATGCAAAAAGGAGAATTGAAAACATGTTATTGTGGCGTAATCATTATAGGCATAATTTAGGGGAGATTTTTATCTTAGTTGACGCAATATATTGTTTTGATGGGTGTGTATGGTCTACTACACATCAGTGGTAACAAAACAATTATATGCAGAATTGGCTTACTATGTAAGTTTCATACAAGGCAGGTTCTGTTATCATCGAACGCTTGACTGTACGTAGTGTTTTCTTTTAGTGTGTAACGATTAGTCAGTTTTTGGAACAATTATGCGGCAAATAAACATTGGAAAAATTTGGTTCATTTTCAAATCAGATAAAATTATTGCCTTCTGTATCGACCTGGTAACGAATGAAAACGGTATTGTCATGGCAATTAGCTGGCTTGTCCCACGTTGTAAAAGTCGAGCGAGGGAAGTGTATCGTGCGGCCATTCATACACGCTGCTAGTAATCTGTCATTCATTACTGTGTGTATCTTTACTAATCACTATCACTTTATCACTGTGATCTTTATCCTATTGTGGGTTATTGTTAAGCGTGGCTTGTAGTATTAGTAAGAAACTAAAATACATCATAACAATATTACTTTCTTCTGTGTTAGGATTGAATGATTGTTAGTTTGATTTCTTATCAGAATAACAGCAAGTACCACTGTTTTGTTGATGTTGTGAGGATAATCTACAATAAATGAGACTCTGTTATGTCTCTTTATTGTCACATTAGTTCTTTTAATTTCCAGACTTCAGTAAAACATTTATCTATAGAAGAAATCTTAAATGCATCACTTTAGCATTGATTGTCTAGTACTTACAGGGCATGCTGATTATTATCTGAAAGGTACAAAAATAAACTGTTTACCTCTAACGAGTATGCCCACTGCTCAGTATTGCTCAGTTTGCAATTGGTTTGAGCAATTTAAATTCCTAATTGAGATAATTTGAACTAAATTAAGTTTGCTCTGGATTTATAGTGCATAATTTAACTCACATGATACAAATTACAGTGTAAATAGGTCATCTGTAAATAGTTACAATATTATCAGTAAGAATTACCTACGTTAAGTTAACCCTTTTTTGCGAAAGGGGGCAAATGTGGAAAGTCTGTTAACATTTATGGGGATCAAAACCAAACTTCAATAAAACCTGAGAACCCTAAACCAGGACCTCACGGACTGTGACCTTGATTGTGATTGTGAGTACTAGTAGGTACCAGTCTAGTAGTCAAAAGCAAGGTTGCAGAACAGCTCATTAGTGAGACAGTTTTACAAATGATGTCAATCAGAACTGAATTAACACAAACATTTTATATCATTGGTTCATCCGCCGTCGAGTGCTTTAGCCTACTAAACTGATATAAATATTAGAACGTGTGTCCTTGCAACGCTTACTGCTCATCCGTCTTCATTATGTCATTATGATATGCAAATTAGAGCTGTCGATAATTATACTATTATAGTATATGAAACTATTACTAACGATATATTTATAACTGTTAACCACCCTATCTCTTCTCATGGCTGTCGTAAAAGGCGACTAAGGGAGTCATCAGAAGATGGGCAGCAGCGTTCTCTGAGTATTTAACCAACCAACTGCGATCGCCAACCCGCCTGCCAAGCGTGGCGATTATGGGATATCCCCCTTTTGAGGGAGGCCTATGTCCAGCAGTGGACGTCTTTGGGCTGAAATGATGATGATGATGAGTTTTGTACGTATACTTATTAATTCTTAGTGGTAATATGAAATATCTGCATCTACTATTACTTACGCACTAAAGTCTTCAGAATCATTTTAACTTCTTTTTCTTTTTTCATGTAGAAATGATGATACAATAGCTCATGTTGTGGAAAAATGATGAGCCAGTCAGTGGTTTAATAGCGGGGTTGATAGCCTAGGATGCACGGTCATTTGAATATCGTCATTAGTGAGGGCTTTAAATGCACCCCAAAAACTTGTATGCTTTACAGACAGATAATCAGGCTAGTCTTCTATATTGGGAAGTTAATTTCAGTCCTGGTGTCGTAGCTGCCGTTACCGACCAAAAGCATTTAGGATGGCTTTAGGGATGGCCTCCCCGTTTTATTATTGGTTGAACAGAATTTTCACTATAACACTAACCCGCTTTCGTCTACTGCTATACATAACATTCGTTCAAACACAAGCTCCGATAAGTAATATTCCATACATGGAATATTATGCTACTGTAAATCCTTCATCTTCGATTATTATGTTGTTTTTTTACAATATATTATCAAGGTTTTTTAGCTGCGCATCACACGACAAGTTGTTCATTAGGTAATGACTATAATGTGTGATATAATAATAATATTCACATGCAAAGTTTAACTCACGCGATTAACGCAGCTATTCGATTATACTCATACATTTCTAGCTGTATAATAATAATATCTGCTAATGAAATTCACTTGCGATATTCAAGCTCACGCGATAAACAGAACCTGTAAAGGATTTCAAAGCTTCTTATGCGGAAGCAATTACACCAAACTAATTGATTTATCAGCTTTTCATAAACAATAAGAGAATAAATGACGACAGATTGAATAAACAATCTCCCCTAAATAAAATTACATAACAAACCTCTAAAGTTATATAAGATTATTGAATAGAAAGTAATGCCTAAGCTATTAGAATACCATTATTACCTACAGATAGATTTCCCTTGGAAAATTACTTTAAAATGAAACCACAGGGTTTGAATTTAAATATTAACTCTAGACTGGAAAAAAAAAGTTACGAGCAATTTAAATTACAAAGTAATAAAAGGTAGTACTGTGTGTAGTTGAAAGTACCTGTTATAATGATTAAATGTATGAACAAGCTAGAAATAAGTGATTTTTTTATACTTAACGGGCTTGCGTTTGACCCCCACCTCACCTGATATTAAGCGATGGTGCGGTCGACGATGGTTCACGCTTGCCCAGCAAAGGTGAGAGGATGGCTGTGAAATATTTTGACCCATCCTCTCAAGTGGCTACACTGGGAATCGTACCGGAACACGACTAGGTCGCTTGGCGGCACGTCTTTGCCCGGTGGGTGGTCACAAGGCGTCGGCCGTGGCATACCACTAGTATGTCACCTGATTTGCACCACCCAGGGATCACGTGTAGGAATTCGGAAAAGGGGTAATCTCCTACGGACGTGGGTGACTGGATTCCCAAACTATATTGATGTAGAAGAGAAGAGAATACTTGCAGAGGAGTTTGAAGTTTGGTACGAATTTGTCCATGTACAGGAAAACTTAAAGGTAGGGCAGGTAGAGGAGATGTCTCGATGTTACTTTAGGTACTAGAATAAATCTACAGGTTGGGGTGCAAAATATTGAGAAGATCACATAATAAATTATCTAAAAAAAAACAAGTTGATTGTTGAAAACTAAAATTAATAGCTGTTTCAATTCATCGTGAATCAAGCGCAAAAATATCAATTACTTTCGATACAGAACAACAATTTATAGAAAAGTAGAAATGTAACGTAATGTAAAGTAATTAAATCGTATGGGATTCTGTAAAGTTACAAGAATATCAAAATGAACAACTGACCCAATAATGCCAAGACCTAGAACTCTCAAATCTTGATGATACAACATATAATAAAATACGACATTCAGCTATTAATAAGTCAGTTAAAAAAATTGCTATGATATAATAATATAGATTAACATAATATTTAATTTGATGTCATGATGAAACTCAGAAACCAATTTCATAGATCATTTATCTTAGAAATCTACTAAACACCTTCAATCCACTAATAGCAAACATCAGTCGAAGGTATAATTTAAAGCTTCAAATAGCTAATTAATTCTTGCTAATAATGTTTTTTTTTAAACATTATTTGCAAGAATAAAGGCCTATATCCAGCAGTGGACGTCTTTCAGCTGAAATGATGATTAGCAAGAACACACCTACTAATTTGTAAGACATTTAGACAATATTGAAATCATCGAGAGTAATATTATAAAATATTTCAAAATAGATTAAATCCATTATTACCACCATACATTACTAGATTTACATAATTACATTATTAGATTTATTAATAGAAATTATGACTAGAATTTGGTTTATTGATATGGTAACTAGAATTTATGTATGTAATGATCGTATAAATCGAACAAAGAAATATAATTTAAAAAAATATGAAAATCTAAAATTTTATTTGCAATTTATTTTTTTGGCTCGCCCTCTATTTCATGGGACTATAACATATCTGGCGAAATGTGGGTGTTTTATACACCTCTGCCTACCCCTTCGGGGAAATACAGGCGTGATGTTATGTTATGACACCTAGTAATTTATTAGATAATGTCGAAATCATCTATATCATACCGGTTATTAGATTTATTGATATAAATAACAACGATAACTAGAATCTATGCAGGTATTGATCTAAGAGCAGGTCAGGTCAACGAACAAAGAAATATCTAGGTAGATGGTATCATTTCTGTAGGAAGTCAAGCTTTTAATATATTGATGCTATCATGAGTCTTTGTGTTAACAAATTTCAATAAAATCTTATCGGTTATAGAGTATTTGTGACATAACGTTGTTCCTGAAACTAGTACACGACTGTATGTTGTAATTTTTGGTAATCTGTTAGGTTTCATCGTCCACAGCCTTCAATTTCTGCTTTCTTTATCATTATTATGTCATACACAACGGTCCTGTGCTGGAGGTTTCAGATTCGAGAAATGATTATATTGTCTGCTTAACTCTGCAACGGCTTGCTTATTCTTGGCTTCCAGTCATGCTTTTACGTTTAGACTGTTGTCTCCAATGTTTTATTGCTGTTATTGATTTACTATTAAACGTCTAATTATGGGTCTCTTCATACACCACGTTGATGAATGTTATTTTGAGAACATTGCCCTAATCAACACGCTTTGAAATTATGGCAATATGGCTTTTCTGTATTCTAATCACTAAGTAAATCTTTAACAGGAAAGGTCACGTCCCATTCTGTCTTCACCAACTTTTGTAATGCTCTCACTGTATTCATTCCTTTTACGTCTTTATCTTTTTCTTTTAAGACATAATCCGTGTGAGAAATACTCACTAAATTGTTTATGTAACTAACAGTTTAACCTTATTTCATTATCATCATTTCCATTGTAATGGTTTTAATGGCCGAGTCATCTTCCTAAGTAATGAGTGCGTAGTATGTTGTTATTTCTTTTAAAGTACACGAGCGGTCGAAAAGCAGCGTTCGGAACGCTGACATCTGACCCTTCTTGATCGTCTTCTGTTTGTGGTGTTGTATTCTATCGGACAGGACGTCAACACAATTTGAAGCATTGAGAATGTGACCTGGTAGTTATTTATTTTTAATTTTTCCCTATTTTATATTGATTTTATTTCCTTTCTCAGATTTATATTCTAAGTTTTTTTTAAGAAACTACCCTTGAGTCTTGGAAATATAATTATCTAGAGATAATCAGTTTTAATACGTTAATAACGATCTCAAGTATAGAAATATCATCATTTCAGCCGAAAGACGTCCACTACTGGACATAGGCCTCCCCCCCTTAATTGGGGGAGGCCTATAGAAATATACCTGTCGTTAATTAAACATAATTATTTTACTTTTGCATATTATAATAATAATTTCTACTAGGCCAAGGGCCAGATTCAGAAGGCGGTTCTCCTCGACACGGCACGTATTGTGAGGAGGTTCCTGTCTCTGGGGCCCTAACCGCCGGTAGCTTGGACCCTGCTCCCGATGCCGGTGGAACACTATTTTTTTAACCGACGAAAAAAAGGAGGAGGTTCTCAATTCGACGCGTATATAATATATATATATATATATATATTTTTATGTATTACCACGCATAACTTTACAGAGTGGTCCGATTTTGATGATTCTTTTTTTAATGGATAGGGTATATCTTGAAGTTGGTCCTATTTAAATTTCAAAATCAAAATCCACCCCTAAGGGTAGTAAAACAGGGGATGAGTGTTTGTTTACCCACTGAATTCTTACCTGTTAACCGATTCTGTTGAAACTTGACACACATAAATATAGTTCTAGACACTACGACATAATGGAGACCTAGAGTTAGATTTTAACCACAAAAAAATGAAAAATAAAACTTTTTAACAAAAAATTTAACCGACGAAACAGAAACTGAAAAGCGAAAAATAACTAATTATGAGTCGGCGCCAAACAAACACTCAACGAAGACCATTAAATTACTTTAAATAAATAATAAAAACAACGTCACATCAAATACAACGTGAAATTTTCAGCGATAAACAATAACTTTCCAAAAATGCGTTCTCCGCTCGGCCACTTGCAACTTGCACGCACTTTGCTTGTTAAAAGTTCGTTTGGCGCCGACTCATACTTAGTTATTTTTCGCTTTTCAGTTTCTGTTTTCGTCGGTTCAATTTTTTGTTAAAAAGTTTTATATATTATTAAATGTTTTTTTTTTCTTTTTATAAAAAATATATAAAAATGTAATTCATAAGGTATTAACTAAATAAAGGAAATAATAAATTTCTACTAAGGTCAATACACTTATACTAACGTACTTCTCAGAAACAGAAACATTAGTAGGTATTTGTTAACATCTTACCTAACATAATCTACTTAGTTACACTGGAATACAGTTATCTACTCCAAGCTTTCAACAGAAAATCCATTTCCTTTTCATTACTAAGTAAAAGTTATACACAATGCTAAACATCTAGATAATAAAATTCAAATAAAGTGGAATTATTCAAATGCATTCGATATTATCAAATAACACATCGATTCAGCTTTCTATGTAAAAGTTTACGTTTCGATTTTAAAATAATTTCTAAACTTTCAGTGTATGTTACGAATGCAAGTTTGACATTTTAGAAGATTTTAGTGGTCGTTAAGTAACTTATTAACTAACAGATGCTAAGTTTTACAACATTTTTGTACTAAATTAGCTAAAATTATCATAATCTTAGGCAAACGCTTGTATAAGCTCAATAAAGCTTGACATTTATCAATGGCCTAAATTATCAAACCTGATTAAAAATGCAATCAACTGCGGGTTATAGGCTTTCATACGTATGAAGATTGCTCAAAACTCGCAACTCACAACAAATGACCTTAGAGTTTACGGCACAGAATTCTTATTTAATCTTATTTGTTATATACAACGTATTATTGAAATAACTGAAAACCTCTTAAGAGGTCATTGTACTCATCAGTATGAACAACTTTTACTATGGAACCAACCAAAAAAATATCAACTGATCCCTATTTTTTTTCGATTTCTGTGAACACGAATGTAGGGAACATCTGATTTTTTTTTCGCGATTTCATGGTTGGTCCCATAGTAACAGATGTTCATACTGATGAGTACAATGACCCCTTAAGAGGCTTTCTGATATTTCAATAAACCGTTGTATACTAAAAAAAACCGGCCAAGAGCATGTCGGGCCATGCTCAGTATTATAGGGTTCCTTAAGTAGGTGTAATTACAAACGAATCAAATCGAATATTAATCATGGCTATTTTAGTTTTTTCAATAATCGGCAGCATTCGCGACTCAGAGCGTGTTGTTAGTAGCGCCATCTAGCGATAAATTCAAGAAGCCAAATTGAAGAAGCGTGTCATTTCAAAGTTACTTTTTGTGATTTTTTCAAATAGAAAGTAGCTAAAGGAGCATTATTTGCTATGATAATTTTTCTCTAAGGTCAATGACCTTTGAACTAGGACGTTTTAAGTATTTTTCAGTTTTCTCTCTATAACTCAAAAAATTATAATCACATTATACCCGAAATAATTTTAAAAGAGAGTTTTCACAAAGGTCTAACAATGTGGAAGATTATAAGTTTCTACATTGCATAGTTTAGAAATTGCAGGGGGGGGGTCACATTGCAAGCTACTTTGGCGGGCTATATTTCGCAGATGGTACACCTGATAAAAAAGTGGTGTATCAAACATTACCTTCATTTTAGTAGACCTATTCAATGATACCCCACACGAGGGGGTGCAGCGAAAAAAAACTTTTTTCCCCATTGCACATGTATGGACGCCACCTCTAAAATACGGAAAAACGATTTTTTTATTCTTTTAAAATTGAGATCTATATGTAGACTATTTTTTAACAAAATTTCATTTACTTATGTTTATAACTGTAGAAGTTATTAAGCTGTAAAGGATTAGGACAGACGGACAGACGGACAGACGGACAGACGGACGGACATGACGAAACTATAAGGGTTTCTTGTAGGACTTCGGAACCCTAAAAACGGTTGTGTTGTTTGTTATGCATGTGATAATTATTGTGTTTGCAAACGGGTGCATTTACAAATACAAATCTTACATGCACAAACACCTAGACTCGGAACAATTATCTGTGAATCACACAAACAATATATCGATGCGGGAATCGAACCCGCGACATGTTACGCAGCAACCAATCGCTCAGCCACTGCACCAATCATCAGCGTCGCAGCTAATGTCATAAGCGCCCAAAGCAAAATTTGAATTGTGCGCCCCACGAAACATACGGCCAGGGCAATATTAGAGTTTTGCTTCCCCCCAAACTTATTTTGTAGGAAGAGAAAAGCTTAAACTCGTGTTTTAAATTTGGGTAAGTTCTTTATGTGGCCATGCCACAGCAGCCTCCAGACAGCGGGTCTTCGAGTGCACTCCCTTGAGTTTTGCTCCCTCGACAACCACCTTACGGCCAGCCCCTAGCTACGATGCTGCCTATATATCATATCATTTATTTCTTTGCAAACATGGGTAGTTATATATAGATCTTATCAACAGTTATAGTTCTCCACATTCTGCCTTCACACGGGCGTGCAAATGTAATAAAAATAATAATATAATGTAATAATGTGCCTATAATGTCGTTAAAAGCAGAATATCACAGCCAGAGTTGAAACCTAGGGCACAAAAGGTATTAAGCACCCTAACTCACATGTAACAATAAGAAATTAAAAACAGTTTCAAATACGCGGCAAATTAAATATTACCTGCTACAACTTAGGATTAAGAAGCACTACAAATACACGTACAAATTCTTGGTCGGTTAAGAAAACAGTTATCACATATTCTATGTTACGACGAACCAACGGATTGATTGAATAACAATAATGTAAAAATCACAGTTGAATGGCAAATTGACGACGTCTGTGGTCTAGTGGTTCGAGTGTCGAACTGTTGATCACGAGGTCGTGGGTTCGATTCCCACAGGACACAAATATTTATGTGATGAACATAAGTGTTTGTGTTGGTCTGGGTGTTTCTTATGTATTATAAGTATGTATTTACGAAAAAAAAAAGTATACAGTAAGTATTATATCCATTGTCTAGTACCCATAGCACAAACTCTGCTTAGTTTGGGACTAGATGGTGCTGTGTAAAAATGTCTTGAAAATATTGATTTATTTAAATAGTCAAATTGAAGGTAATATTACAATAAATCATTTGTCATCATCAACCAAAGATTAATCAGCAGATATGTGATTAAATGATCTCTGTAATATTTTGTATGCTTTTGCCAATTTTTGTTATGTTAGACACATATAAAGATGTTTTCGCGCATATCTCGGGAACTTATTCTTTATTGTATTTTAGGTACACACACATAATTTTGTCGATTTATGTGTACACAAATGTGGAGAACAGCTGATTATTTTTCAAGATTTCAGGGTTGGCCCCATAGTAAAAATTGTTTCTACTGATGAGTACAAAGAAACAGTAATTTTAATTACACGTCCGGGTTATGTTATCCGTGTGCCACATTTAATCGAAATCTGTTTAGACGTTTCGGCATGATTAAAGGGCAAACAAACAAATAAATACGCAAAAATCCATACTTTCACATTTATAACATTTGTAGGATTGGATCTATGGAATTAGACTTGTTTTTAACATACTTCAATTACCACGGAACTCCGTCATTAAAAACCGATTTGGATATTTTTTTATTTTAAAGGATACAAGGATATACTTCTAGATTGGTCCATTTTTATCAAAATCCAGTTCTGATAATGGAATCCAGCGTCAAAATTGGTCTGATTATAGTGCATACTCAATACTACAAATTCTTAAGTCTCTGTGTACTTCATATTATTATGTTGCATTTTGATGTACAAATAAAATATTTATTATTATTAGATAGATAGATAGATAGAATATTCTTTATTGTACACCAATAACATTATTAAACTTAGGACTAACATGTAAAATAAGGGTATATTGGCGGTCTTATCGTTAATAGAGATATCTTCCAGACAACCTTTGGATGGACAAGGAAGACGTATTATTATTATTATTCGGTACTTTAGCAACAAATACTAAAAACAGGACAAACATAGACATATGTGGAAGACCTACGTAAGAAAGAGATGCAAAAATTCACATTTCGCGTAAAATCGTTGATGTCTTTTGATAAACTCTCGTAAATTCTATGGGGTTTCAGGTCGATAGGTGGTTCGGAACCCTTACTGCGTGAGTCGGACTCGCACTTGGCCGGTTTTTTAAAGTTTATTTCTCTTGTATTTCTAACTTAGTAGGTAGTATTCAACCATGTGTACAGAGATACATACCTAATATAAACGCTTAGCCGTAACTGCTCGTCTGTAACGGTACTAAGATGAGTCGGTAACCCGCACTTTTACTAGATTGCGCAACGCTACACGGGTCAGTGTTTGTTAGAAATATAATATACTGCAGCCTATAAATTCTTTCGTATATTATGTAAGTCCTGGTTTGTTAGAGGAAGAACAGTCAGCGTCAGCTTCCGTCAGCGGTTTTCCCGAACAAATTCCACATGGGAGCCTTCAAGAAAAGAGCATAAACGTCTTTTTAAAAGGTCGGCAACGCATCTGCGACTCCCCAGCCCCCCTAGCCAAGTTGACAATCTAAAATCGTCAAAGCTAATAGAAAACACGAGATGGTGTTGCGGATGTCCATGGGCGGCGAAGATTGCTTACGATCGGTAACCCGCGTAGTCGTTTGCCCCCCTAAGTTATAAAAAAATATGGTTCTCCTTAAGAAGAAGCGCTATTATATCATAGTATTAGGCTATTAGTGATTGATTATTCCTGCTCTGAAAATTAATAAATGAGAATCCAGGTCATACGCCTATAGAATGGTGCGATAGTTGCTATACAACGTGTATCAGAAATGCGTGGTCATATTTGAAGAGCTTATTCAGGGGATGTTATCGATCAACTTTTACTATGGGACCAAACCTGAAATAGTGAAAAAAAAAAACAGCTGATCCATAGATTTTGTCGAACGACATCGATGATTTAGTAGGGAGCAGCTGATATATATATTTATAGTAGTCCGTAGTACAAAACATATTTTACTACTTTACTGGTGCATCTACCTTATTCTTTGTCTCTGCATTACCCTAAGGTTGTCTGGTAGAGAACGCCTATGGCGTTAAGACCGCCTTTGTACCCTGTTGTGCATAAAGAATTAAATAAATAAACACGCATTTCTGATGTTCCGTAGGCAGTGGCAGTACAATACACACAAACTAAGTAAGTTAGTTACTTCAAGTTACTTTCGCGTCATAATTGGAACACTTTCTGTACACACACGACGGCATTTTAGTTTTTTTTTTGTCATTGATCATGCTCGGTGCCTTACATGACGCGGATTAATAGAAAAAACTTTCTAATTAGGACGTTTTAGAGTCTTCAGTTGCGAGTCGAAATAACATATCTGTACTTTTAAATATCACTGCTATATAGACGAAGTGCTGGGAACAATCATAGTGAAGCCAAAAAAAAACTATGCTCCTTCGTGTACAGCCTGAAGAATATTTGCTTTTGCGATGCTTACTGGACGATGCCGCGAAATGTGTACTGAGAGGGGTGAGCACGGTTAGAGGTACATGTGTGTGCGTGAGCGCTGGTTATATACGAAGAAGCATAGTTTTTTTTGGCTACACTAGATTGTTCGCAGCACTACTTTACAAATAAAATTAGATGTTCTCAAGCTGCGTGTAGTGAGCAAAATTTTAATTTAAGGAGTTCAATATAATTCAGACTCATTAGAGAATCTAATTTCTTAACCGTACATATTGAATATTTGTCCAATAATCATTTAGATCCAAGCCCCTATAGCTACATTTTTACTGTATACACATATGTATATGTACACGTATGTATACAAAGTCCCCACTTTCGTGACTTCACATCGTGTTCGCTAAATAGCGCGAAGCGATCGACTGATAATAACTGAGTAATGTAGTATTGTATAACCGAATTAACCGACCGGTTATGTCATATTTTTTTTACATTAACTTGTAAGAGTTACAAAGTGAAATAAGTACCTACATTCGTTGTGACGTTTACAAGCAATTTTGATTGGTTACGCCATATTAGGCCCATCAAAAAAACTTAATAACGATAGTTTATTTAATATTTTTTACTTACTTTTAAAGGAGATGATACATATTAGGTTTAAGGTATATTTTTTTGTTAAGTGCACGTAAAGAAAACTGTATCACGACAATGACTGACGGTTGTTGTCAAAAAGAGTCTAAAAGCACAGAATATCTAATAGTACTATCGTGCTAAAAGTCTGAAAGTTTTGAACCATTTTTAACCGACTTCTAAGTAGTATTATAGTTATGATTAAATTTAAGACGCTGACAACAGCCAAATGCCCCAAATAGGCTTCTTTTAAAAACATTTTTAGCTGTATCTATTCGGTTTGTGGCAGTGAAAAAAATATATGTTAATCTTGATCGTATTTTCTGAAACTATATTGTGCCCAAAACACGTTTTCTTGAAGTTTTCCCTATAGAAAAGAATTATAAACTAACCTCTTAAAACATGCTTTAAAGCAAACAATCTCTATTGTTTCAATCAATCAAATCAATCAACTCAGCCTATCGCAGTCCACTGCTGGACATAGACCTCTCCCAAGTTGCGCCACAACGCTCGATCCTCTGCCTTCCGCATCCAGTCCCCCCCGGCCACGCTCTTTAGGTCGTCCGTCCACCTGGCAGGGGGGCGCCCTACGCTGCGTTTGCCGATTCGCGGTCTCCACTCAAGGACTCGTCTGCTCCAGCGGCCATCGGTCCTTCGACAGACATGGCCAGCCCACTGCCACTTCAGCTTACTGATCCTACAAGCTATGTCGGTCACTCCGGTTCTTCTCCGGATAATCTCGTTTCGGATTTTATCCTTCAAAGAAACTCCAAGCATAGCTCGCTCCATAGCTCGCTGAGCGACTTTAAACTTGTGGACTAGCCCAACTGTCAGTGTCCACGTCTCGGCACCGTAAGTCATGACAGGCAAGACGCACTGGTTGAAGACTTTTGTCTTCAAACTTTGCGGTATAGGCGACGAGAAGACTCGGCGAAGTTTGCCAAACGCTGCCCAGCCCAGACGGATCCTTCTGTTGGCTTCTTTCTCGAAGTTTCTTTCTCTATTGTTTACTAAATACTTATTATAAATAAAATTAAGAAAACATTTGAGAAAGACAATAATCTAAACATTTGTTGTTTCTGTTTTTCAAATAAGCTATTAGATTTTTATTAAAAAAATAAATTGTTAAATTTCATTCAAGTTGAGCGACGTATCCGACGTCCCTCGGCTCGTTGCCTCTCTTTCAGTTCTGTACGAAACGACAGTGACCACAGAGGTCTGATTTTTTAGGTGTTGTCAGCCTCTTAACATGTACAAAGAAAGTTAATTTTTCAACAGTTCAACTAAATTCAAATTCAAATTATTCTCTTGCTAGAATATAGTATTCTTACAGGTGTAGGTGACTTAAATTATGATTAGTTTCAGCATATTCTGCCCCTTGGAGCGTGCAAATTGGACTTATACATAACCATATCTTATAATACCATGTACATAACAAAATTATTAATTATGAGCACGCATATTAATTATGTGTAACCTTTATGTTATCTTATCATCTAAATATTCTGTAACACTATAATAGTTCTTGCTCATTAGGAAATGATAAAAAAATCTAAATCGGGACAGTGGTAGTTCTTTGATGGTTAAAGGGAGATTATTATTTTGGAAAAGGAGGTAAGATCTATAAGTCACTGCGATTTAAAAGATCTATTGTAACGAAAAAAAAAATTGAGGAAGATGTTTGTATACTTTAATTGACATATTGACTAATTGACTAATTTGGTTTTAAGTAATAGTTATATTAATTAGTTATTATATTTTCACATACCTAGTCAACTTAAACAATTTACATAACGTCAACAACATTATAACTTTAAAAAAAATGACATGGCTACATAACTGAAATGCAATAACTTGTAAAATCATTACTCTTTTTATAAACATCAACGTAAATTGATTGATTAAGTACATTAAACAACATAATTATTTTAAGGCAAATTACAGAGTATAACTGACATAAAGGGATCAAATTCAATGGATTGAATATTATTAAGTAACGGATAGTTAGGTGTAGTCGGTGGAGCGATGATGTTGGCAAGATGGGTGGCAGCAATTGAATGTGAGTGGCTGAGGATCAATGTCAGTTTCACGGCATTGGAGAGGCTTATGTCCAGCAGTAGACTAATATGGGATGATGATGATGAAGTAACAGAATTGTCCTCTGCCCTTCCGCATTCAGTCCCCCTACATACTGTTTTCGTAACTTACATACTATTTTTATTTGTAACAACCTATCCTACCACATTTTTCCTACAAATTAAGATGATTCTATTCGTAAATACGAGTTGGATTATACTTCATCAATTAGTATGCATAGTATTATATATTTTAAGTATTACACATGTAAGTATACATCTATTGTTTGCAAATGTATTCATGGGAACATTTTATAAAATATCTCCATAAGTTTTGGCTAAACAATAATTTTGTGAACCACCATACAATTTTATAATGGTGTTGATTTTAGCATCGAAGATGATGTAAAGAAATTAGGGAAAATTTCATCTTGATCAAACGTTACATGAGTCCATTACCATCCTAAAACTGGTCTTTTCCCAGAATAAGAAAACAATAGGCCATGCTAACCCATGCTTGCCTAGGCAATTATATTATTACAAGTCTATACAAATCAAATCAAATCGCGGATGTTCTCAAAAAATGCCAGGTTAAGAGTTCTCTAAACCGACGAGCATGCATGACGAGGTTAATGGACGTAGATGAAGCGAAAGAGGTGTGTCAGGATCGTAGCAGGTGGAAATCCATAGTCTCTGCCTACCCCAATGGGAAACAGGCGTGATAATATGTATGTATGTATGTAAGTCTATACAATGTTCTAGAAGTTGGAATACAAGTGCTTCTATTAGGCTTAAGGAAAATGTTTGTGAAAGAAGCGCTTTCACTGAACAGGAACCCCATAAGGATCCTGACTAACTAAAGGCACTGCAACCTGAATAAACACCTACACAGGATGGGCCTTAAGGGTGTGCTACACAGTGAGCAACCAGCCTCCCCACCAAGGTGTCCTTGATGGGAAGTTGGTAGCTGACAGCGTGCTGTCGTCAAACAAAATTTGGTGACATACCACTGTCTACATGATTGGAAACCAGGAATGTCACCTTGGTAGGGTGGCTGGTTTGTCACCGTGTAGCAGACGCTTTAGCGATACCACAGTTTGCATATTTTGTCGCAAAAAGAATGAAACGCCCATTCATATTCTATGCGAATGTGATGTAGTACACTACACATGAAGTAAGCATCTTGGAGGCCATGCCATCTCATATGATGAAATCAAAAATCCTCAAATCAAACACCAAGGTGATAGTCGATTTTATGGTTGGCCTGCAGCTTGAGGAGTAGTTGTAAATATACTATTAGAGGCATCACAATAGATCTTTTAGGTCACAGTGACAGAGGCTTTCAATCACCCTACCTTTTTTCTCAAATATTAGTAACTAAATATACAAATTGTGGGAAGAAAAAATCGCAATATCCTTCTCGTAAGCGATTTTTTTCCACAATTTATGTCTTTAGATTTCGCTTCGCATGCGCAAAAGCGTTTTTTTTTTTTTAATATATTAATAATAAGTTGGAATGTTGATTTATTAGGTATTTACATACTATCGCAAATAACATGCTCCTACCGATACTATTTTTTCGACTCATAAGGAAACGAATCTAAGATACATAGAGACTAGATAGTTAAAATTACTTAAAATACAAGCATTTGACCAAAAGTGACAAGACAGAGTAATTGAATTTCATTGATCAACTGTACATTAATCTACGTGATGTATTCGTTCCAGTTAAATCAATTAAGTGGTGGTATTAACTCGTGCAATAAAAGAGAATCGCTTAGATAAATCTTTTACAACTGATTCAATAAGGTATTTAATAGACACGACACTTAAATAGCAATTGACTATAATATTGAGAACGAATCATTCATCATAAAGTAGATTACGAGTCAGACTCCTAGTTACTGCTAGAAAGTCTGTTTACAAACCTATATCTAAAAGTACATTGGTATTAGGTAGATGGACCACTAACGTAAACCGTTAAATGGCAATTAAATAGGCTACAGACATAGCAGTATTACAAGTTTCCTCTTATTTGGCTCCTAGCATGGGAAGAATTCAATTCATTGAAAACATGCTATCAATTGAGTGACAAATTCTCCTCTTCAATAGAAATTCTCACGGAGTTGCTAAAGCTGTCCCCAAACCAAGGATCAGATCGAACAGTAAACAAACTTAAAATGTAATACGACATTCAAAAACCGGTATTATCATCGTGAAATAAAGTTCCCAAAGAAGTTAAAGATAAGTTTGCAAATAAGATGCGTTCGAATGTAGGCTATTGTGAAATACGAGTATTGTCCAAAGACTAGTAATATTGCTCTGAAGTGATGTTGCATCTATTGTGGATTTTTAAAACAATAGATGCTGAGAATATATTTATTCCTTGATGATTAGGTACCTATCTATCATCATTCAAGCTAGACAATAGTACCAGTACAATAATTTTACTAATACTACGTTTTTATTTTTCCTTCCTTCGCTACATTTCCAAGTATATTTCTCGTAGTTTTTCATATATCTATGTTAAGGTCGGCTTCCAATCTAACCAGATCCTGCTATTCAGCAGAATATCATACAGTATTTATTTTTGGAGCAGAAATGAAAATATGTGATTTTTATAGGAGCAACAATGATAGCATAATTCCTGTGATAATATGATGTGCTATCTACTTTTGTCATTGATATTAGATATATCAGAAATTCAACATAACAAGTAAAGGACTGAATTATCCACAACCTGTTTAAGAATAAAATCTACATACCTTGGATGCACTTCCACTCTGAGGACTTCATCGCCAACTTTTAAGTTCTCGGGTATCCTCACGAACCTCAGGTATTCACCTACTGGATAGAAGTTACAACCTGAAACAAAGAACACCAAAATTAATTATATCTTCTATGTTAGAAATGAAAATAATATTGACATTTAGATGAATATTTTAATTTGGTAATGTGATCTGCAAACAATATAAATGCCCAAATTTTACAAAATTAGCTAAACTTGTCACATTTATTAGTAAAAAAATATTTGACAACTTAGTTGATGGTTTCTAGTCAAGCAATAATATTTGAAACAACCAATATGGTTCTTTGAAACCTATTTTTATCGGAAGAACTTAAAATTTCCCACAAATTATCTATTATGCGCAAATATTCAAACATAAACCCAAAGACAATAAAGCAAAAACCAAGCTCCTTTCCGAAGACAATCAGACTATGGAGGTAAAACTTATTATTCTGCTTACGACACTGTCCCACAAATGGACAATTCAATATGTGGCAGACCTATTGTTAAGGAGGGAAAAACGGTCAGTGATAGGTGATCGTTTAATAGTATTTGCTAATAAAGAATCTGTAATCGTTTTAAGAAATGTATGCAACCGTATTTGGGAAATTATACTTAAATTACTTTATTAGGTGATGATAATGATGTCTCATAATTAACACTGTTTTAATATAATGTTCAAAATTATGAATCTTATGTAAGTTCAGTAAGTAAGGCAAATTCAAAAATGTGACTCATTTTAAAACTTTGATCGATAAATGCTCTTGAGAAGTAAAAAAACCTTTCCAAATTTCCAAAGCTCGTTCTAGAAGCATTAATTCCAACGCAAAATTTATAGTTATTTCCAATAAAAAAAAAAAACCTAATTCCCTCCGATCAATACCGAAAAGAGTAAATGACACAAACCGATAGACGGTCAAAAAAGAGTCAATCTTATCGTCACCAAGAAAATGATGTTACACAGGATTGCGTATCTAGACATTACCCAAGCTGTAACAAAATTGTTCAAAAACTTCCTCATTGATTTCCATCAGATCGACAATGAAGTTGCGACTGCGCGACAAATCGCATCTTGCAGCTGTTATGGAGTATTTTCCCATAGATCGATAGTTTCACAATCGAGACGCTTGAGTAGAAACTGATGGCTTCCAATCCAGCCGTGAAACCCGCAATCTTTTGTCGCATGTGATTTGAAATATTTTTTGTGGTCATATTCAAATGTTTGGTGTAATATGGTGGTAACGGGCTATTATAAATTTTGTGGGTTTTCTCTTACCAACCGTATAAAGAAGATGTTTATTCTGTTAGCCTTCTTCATATACATAATACGTTGGACACTCAGAAAGTTTTGCGAAACTAAAAAAAATTGATCTATACGTACATATATTTTTATCAAATCTTTTCAAAGTACTTTCCACGAGCCTCTATACAAAGATTCATGCGCCTAAACCAGTTTTCAAAACACTTTTTCCAGACCGCCGCAGACACCTCGTTTACAGCCTGCTCGAACGCAGCCAGCGCATCTTCCGGCGACGAAAATTGTATCCCTTTGAGCTGATTTTTTATTTTTGGGAATAAAAAGAAGTCACACGGTGCTAGATCAGGGCTGTAAGGAGGGTGACCCAGGAGTTTGACTGGCGTGCTGTCCAGGAAGTCCCTCGTTTTGAGTGCGGTGTGCGCAGGTGCATTGTCGTGGTGGAGCAGTAGCCCGCGGAGCCCTGTGTTTGGTCGCTTGTTGCTTATAACAGAGAAAACTTCTGGCAAACATTTGGTAGTATACCATTCGGCATTAATGCTTCTTTGATCCCGTAAGGGAATTGATACCAAGTGGCCAGTCAAATTAAAAAAGCTAGCGATCAAAATCTTACCCCCGCTTCTAGATCGCTTCACTTTGGTAGGCGTTGGCTCATTTTGAAACACCCAAACAGTCGACTGGCGCTTGGTTTCTGGGTCGTATTGATAAATCCAGGACTCATCACCTATAACGATGTCGTAAACACGCCGAGACGAGCCTGCTTCAAATTTGTTAAGCATATCACGGCACCATTCCACCCGGGCCTGCTTCTGAGCATCGGTGAGGTTGTGCGGCACCCAGCGTGATACTATCCTCCTCACGCGAAGATGGCAGTGTAGAATCTCGTGAACGCTTCCCGATCCAATCTTCAATATGTGTTGAATCTCCTGATATGTAATTCGCCTATTGTCTTGGATTAAATTTTTCACTGCTAGCACGTTTTCTTCGGTAACAGCCGTCAAAGGGCGACCGCTTCTTTCGTCATCCCCCAAAGTTGGTCGACCGCGCTTGAATTCGTTATACCAACGATACACGGTTGCCTTGGAAGGGCCTTCATCCATGAATGCCATTTGAAGTCTATCGTACGATTCATCCGGTTTCAGGCGACACTTGAAATCGTATAAAATCATAGCTCTAAAATGTTCCCGGCGCAGATCCATATTTCAGTGAGACACAATACTTTGAATTAACTCGCAAAAAATGTGGAGGGAAATTTTGAAATTGGAACTTACTTATTTTTACTTATAAATAATCATATTTTCGAAAAACATTATAACTGTCTCCCATATATAAAAACTTTTTTTCGCAATACTTTCTGAGGGGCCTGGTATATCTTACAGCGATTAGGCATGTATATCAAAATGAGAATGACAATTCATTATTGACCTTTATAAAATATGTTATTTAATACCTTAGTTATAAAGTGGCTATTTTTTAAACACATAAATGGAACCAAGTATACCAAGATAAACTCATTACTTGAACGCTTGCTTTAAACAAGTAGGTAAATACCGTTGCAATTCATGCTTGCATCGATTAATAAAAAAAATGGTTTTGCTAATTGAAAAAACACTTTAAAACCGTAAGTAAAGTAAAAAAGTAAAAATCGTGTTATAAGTTTACTAGAGTATATAATAATAAAAATGAGTAAAATAACAGCAATGACTTTCATATGAACGTGAACTAAATTCTTTACATTCACGTGCTTTTTGTAACGAGGTTGGCAAAAGTTTATTACGAATGTTGGATTAAATAGCAAGATCTACTCAATTTGATGCAGATTTATATGATTCCATTATTTATCAAATACAACAATATTATAATCTTCAGGTGATGTTGATTTTGGTATTAAGAACAGTTAAGTGAGTAGTATAATTTCATTGTTATTTAACATAGAGTTACAATGTACAGTTCTTGAAACAAAATAAAGTTTGTAGTATGTTAACTACAATTTTTCTTCTGGTATTATTATTATTATTACAATCAAATTTTTCAGCCACACGGTGATGCTCTCATACAACTACATTCGCCATATGATGACACCAAATAAAATCCTGAAGTAAAAAATTACCCTGTTATAAAAAACGGTATGAGAAAGGTTAATCTATAAAAGACGTTTACAAGCTTGAATCATAAAGATAGAGCACAACAACACCCTACAATGTGGTATTCATTGAAACCAGCAATCAAGCCAGCCTAGTCAATGAAGCGTGTGATCGCCATAATGCGGCGGGTTCTCATACGTGCCAGTGTTCCGATGTTCGGATAAAATACCGTAAACTATGGGACGGCTAGCGGGACTCAATTGGGTTCCGAACAATGTTGTGAGGTTGGAAGTAAAGATAGTGTTTTGTTGAAGATGCTGGGGATCGTCCACGAAGATCTTCCAAACGAAACGTCCATTTCGAAAACTTTTATATTGTCGATGTAGCAGAAGACGATAATAATATTTGCAATCTATCAGTCTCAGAAATGTTATTGGTTCTTCAAATCATAAGTTAAAAGAGAGCTTATTACCTACACCAAAAATGTAAACGTTCAATATTGCTGTAAATATTTGTATAAATAAAAACATGAAAGTTTATCAAAAATATTATATCTGTTTATTGTAAAAATCTTTACCGGATATTGTTGGTGATGGTCTGAAAACTAATATTCCAAAAATGTTACATTTTAGCAAAATATAAAACGAACTTGACTCACAGAGTTAAGTAAATAAAACAGAAGATCAGAAGACCAGGGATTTCTACATAAACAAAATTCAATTCAATTTGAATATTACTAAATTTTGCAGACTCATATTTCCTCAAACGATAAACCGAGTCATTGAACTTGTCCAAGGCAGTCATTCACAGCTATCAAAGATACAGTCCTTACCTTCTTAACTCACGCAATAATCAAACAATAATATGCAATTTGGTTTGATTCTGATCTTAGTATGCTCTGTGGGAACTCAGTTATGACTGAATAGTCACTACATTAACACGAAAATGATAAGTACAGAAGAACAACTCTTGCAATTTACGACAACCACCTTGCTTACCTATCGGTCAAAAGTTAGACCAAATACAAATGATCGTCTAGATATTTATTTTGTCCATTGATTTCGACCAAGTAAATTCTCTGACAAAATGATCTATTGGATTTTTTTCTTGTCAGTAGCAATTGCTTAGTCGACTGTATATTACCAATTTTTGTAGGAAATCCTTATTGTCGAACACTCTGTCTTCTGCCTTCCACATCCATTACCTTGCGTCCTTGACTTCTTTGAAATCAAACGATTAGTCATCTGTGGCTTTCATCCAGAGGTTTGAGACGTCTTCGTTTACAATAACCTCCCTACATTGAAGACATTGTTTTTATTTAAATTCTTTGTTGCGAGATGAGTGTGGACCTTCTACACAAATACCTCTTAAACTATGACTAGTGTATGGTTAGTTTAAACTCTCAAGGTGGCGGAACATCTCACTTCCTTACCCATTGTTTCTTTATGGGTTTAAATAGCGGGTTTTTATGTTAAAGTTCCTATTAACATCGCTATTTTTATTGAAACCAAATTGGCCTGGGAACTCTTGTTAAAATTATGTACAATGATCCTTTGGAAGATGTAGGTGAGATGATACATCATTTTAAGTGCATTTTGCACAAATAAACGCTCATTTTACCTTATTTTTATTATAAAACCTAATTGTAAGCTAGTTAAACTTTTCTTAAGTGTATTATCACCCGTTAGTTAGTTACTTTTTGTTAGGATTTAAACTTATCTTTTAGTAGCATCAGATGTATAACTCTAATTAGTATGGTCCAAAATAATCTTGTTTTGAAACATTTTTAGGCAGCTGGAAAGCAATTACTTGGTAATTTAATAGACCGTTCGACGTACCAAGAATTTTACTGAATCAAAACGATTTTAACCATTAGGTACAGTCGACTGCACGTCATTGGAAACACTTGAATTAACTTACTGCCTTACTGCTTACGAAATAAAGACGCTGTCAATATTAAATTGTTACCACTGACCTGCGGTCAACCGTCACGTATGTAAGGACTTTACTTCAAAATGAAACAATCAAGAATGTTACAATTCTAATTCCTGGAGATTTGCTCACATTTTGTATGATAAATAGGATTTTCTTGTTGTTTTCAAATAATAATTCTAAACGATACTTCTCACTCACTTCTCTTACTTAAAGAACAACTATAAAAACATTGAAGAAAAAATAAAAATTGAATGAATTTAATTGAAGAACACGACAGATGTAGAAAAGAAAGAAATTTGTCGGTTGAAAACCAGACGTCCCTATCTCCATGTACTTAAAATGTACTTAAGATATTATAAGACCACTTAAAATAATAACTTTTATATCCAAAAAAGAGGATTATCAAAACAATAACATATCTTACCATTGCGTGTCTTAACTGCAAGTAGTTAAGAATGTTAACATTCTTCACGCATTACAACATAATGGAGCTATTCTTGTTACAAGATACCATCAGCCACATTTTGTACAATACCGCATGGTTCGTAATAAAATAGCCGTATTATAATAAGATAGACATCGCGAAGTGAATGATCTAGTTGGGACTTCCAAGGTTGGGTAGCAAAGAAGCCGCTCGTTGGGTCGCCGGAAGATCAAAATTTGTAGACGCTTAAAAATTTGTCGTATTGGAATTTCTATTAGTAGTAACTCAAAGGATTCAAACATATACTGCATTTCCTTGTTCTGGTTTCTTGAAATTAAAACGTTGTAATTCATATGGGATCGAGTCACCCGACGTCCGTAGAAGAGTACCCATTTTCCGAATCCCTACACGTCATCCCTGGGTGGTGCGAATCAGGTGACATACTGGTGGTAGGCGACGACTTGCAACCACCCACCGGCCAAAGACGTGCCGCCAGGTTACCTAGTCGTGTACGATGCCCGGTGTAGCCACTTGAGAGGATGGGTTGAAATATTTCACTGCCATCCTCAACCTTTGCTGGGCAAACGTGAACAATCGTCACCCGCACCATCGCTTAACATCAGGTGAGGTGGCGGTCAAACGCAAGCCCGTTAAGTATTAAAAAAAATATCTTGCTTCCGTACATTAGCTATGCTTTGTCCAATGTTTATAAGCCTTTCACTCATTATAATATACAATAAATTAATCTTCAACTTTTTGATCTGTGTTATGTTGGTGAGTTGGTAATGTACAACTTGTAGTTCATTTTATATTAATAATAACCGAGTCGAAAAATAAAACTTCATTATCTACATTGACTGATAAAATCTAGCCAAAATCGTTTTATTGCAATCGTCTGAGAATGTTTCAACTTATTGCCTTGATTGTATTAGTTACAAAATCTACTCGGAATAACTATAAATTATTAGTAACTTTTTCCTCTGCTGAACTAAGTAAACACTCAATATTTGAGTACAGATGTGGCAAGAACGCATTCGAATTAAAAACATTGCATTTGAGAATAAGTAGTGTTAGACTGTACTCTTAGATTGCAAAATAATCTGACTGACAATTGTGTCTAGATTTGTGTTAATGCGATTCAAAGTTCTGTAATTCTGTTCGATTAGAAGTATTGAACAACCCTATCTCTTCTCATGGGTGTCATTAAAGGCGACTAATGGATTCACCAGAGGATGGGCAGTAGCGTTCTCTGAGTATTTAACTAACCAACTGCTATCGCTAACCTACCTGCCAAGCGTGGCGATTATGGCATATCCTTCCAACATGCTTGGGGACTATGTCCAGCAGTGGACGTCTTTCGGCTGAAATGATGATGATGATGAGAAGTATTGAAGATATAATAAATAATAATAATAAATAACGTTTATTTCACCAACAATTTATACAACCACTTATAGAAAAACTTATAGGCTAATATTTACGTACACAACATGGGAGCATCTGTATCCGAAGTAGGACAGATATATGAAAAATATGATTGCTATTGTTGACCATATTGAGAGCAAATTGAATATTCTGGTTGATCATGTCTTGAAGTTTTTTTTTTTTTTTGACATTTTGATTTAATTTCTTATTCAAAGAATTATTGTTTGATGATTAACTACTTTATAATTTTACCTATCTGGACACATTTATTTAAATTTTAATTTGTGACTATTTATTTTACAAGAATTGAATTTTTAAAGATGACTGAAGCATTTATTATAATTATGACATAGAATTAATTGCTATTTACTTTAACGATTTATATTAACTAATGCTACTATTCAAATTGTATTAAATTGTTGTGCCCGACAGGGTCCATGTGGACTTGTATTATAATTAAGACCTTGTAAATACACATGGTAATGCAATAAAGAATTGAATTGAATTGAATTGAAGATTGTGGATGAGATTGTCGATGAAAGTTGAAAAAGGTTAAAACGATACACAATTCAAAAAGCTCATATCCATGCTGCAGCACACTGTAGTGTGTGTCACATCTCCTCCTTATATAAGTTAGGATAGCACGTAATACTATCAATATATTACACATATTCAAGCAGTAAATATCTCTTTATTTGTATGTTGTACGCCCCACATTACATGGCGACCCTGCCAGTGCTGCCACGTCGGCAGCGCTGTGCATCTTATTATTATAGTAAATAATAATTTGTGCCTGGACCCCTTGGGGCAGAAAACAAATGAGTGAGAGTTTTGGAGAAAAATTATTGATGGAAAAATGCTGCTGGGAGTTGTTGGCGTCCAGAGAGCTGCGTCGAGGAGTCTCCGCGCCCTGGAACGGCCACCTCCAAAAGCAAGACGAGGACAAATTGTGAAAATGTGTAAACATGAAGAATAGACAGACTTTTTCGTAGTTAGTGAAAAAGTTATTGTAGTTAAGTCAAGTTAAGTATGGGTTAGTAGATTTTTTTTCTGTCGTTTTATTTTAAATGTGTTTAGATAGTTATTCGGTTTAGTAGATAGAATTTACATATTAGTTTCCAGTGACGCCTGTTGACTGCAATGTGCAATTTAAATTCATTAGATTTATTTGGAAGAAATGAACACGAAGATTTGATGAATAAGTAGGAAACGTTAAAATTTTAATCACTTTTAGTAACTATTTTATCATATTTGGCAGAAGTTGCATCATAACATAGGTTTCGTATTGCATATTAGTAAGTTCCCAGGCACTTGCAAGCATGATGTCATACTTGTTATTTGATGTCGATATGGTCAGTCATCCGACACCATACGACATATTTAGCGAAGTGCATTGTTGAAGTTTAGTGATGAATGTGATGATGTCGGTAATTTTATGGATGGATTTTAGTAACAGTTTTATATGATATGTTTTGGAAAAAGATTATTTATGGAAACGGAATGGATTTATTGGAATGATTGGACTGAACGGAAAGTTTGTATAAGGCAGTAGGGAATAATTTGGTACACAAGGTTTGATGTGTAAGAGGGCTGATCACCCAAATACAATGCAAATTCTTGTAGACCAAAGGATTCAATCTGAATGTGGTTTTTATAAGTAGGAATTGGAATGAAAGATGTTGTGATATTATATTAGGTACACATAATAAGGTACAGTTTTGGGTTCATATCCTTCAACTTCGATCATGGTGCAGACGAGATCTCTCTTTGAGAATTGTTGGAGACCAAAAAGTGTCTTAAATATGACCCAAAAATTAATGATGAATATGATGTTGAATAGTACTACATAAAATTAAATAAATAGTATAGAAACAGGTACCAAGAGTACTCTAAATAAATGAAATGTACCTTATTTTTTATAAAAACGTGTACCTAAAAAAGGGAATATGTTGACCAGTTAAAAAAACTGGATTGGAAGATAATTTTGCTATGGATGATTGAGTAGTAGAAAAAAGGTATAGATAGTATTTTGTATGAGAAGGAAACTTTCAGGATGTAGAGATTTACATTGAAGACCTTTAGATAGTTAGAAGATTTTTCATTTTTATTAATCGTACCTGGATATTAATACTAATTGTCAACAGTGCGTTACGTTACGATTAATAATGTTATTTTTTAAGTGCTAAAATGCATACTTGTGTTTATTTCTAATTGGATTGTTTTTAGCTAAACTGTAGTTTTCATAGATAATAATTTAAATTTTGTGAATCAAAATGAGGTTTGGAATTATAAAATTTAAATAAGGTAATATAATTAATCTTATACGTGTAAAAGAAGTGATTTGTTTAATCATAAAATCAATCCATTATAACTTGTATCAGGCTTATTATGTAATAGGTATCTTCCTGTTTTATTTTTATTTTGTATTTTCTAATTGGGATTTATGACAATTTAATTTTTTATTATTATATAACTTTATTTGTTTATTTTAATGAAAAAAAAGGTTAATTAATAAGTTAATTTTTTTTTAAACAAAAAAAAACGGGGGAGGTGTAGTGTGTGTCACATCTCCTCCTTATATAAGTTAGGATAGCACGTAATACTATCAATATATTACACATATTCAAGCAGTAAACATCTCTTTATTTGTATGTTGTACGCCCCACATTACAACACGACTTTTCTCACGATTACTCAAAATATCACAGGAAAGACCATTTGATATAATAACTACGTGAGTTAGGTAATTGACAGCAAAACTTTTACTACAGAAACCTTAATCGTTCGTAAACCTTAAAGTTACCAGCAGACCGAGATGAATCGAATAGAAATGCTTAATTAAATGTCAATCAACGCAGTGAGAGCTTGACGTGACTAAACTTGATAAAAGTCACAAACTGTGGCCCTTCTCAGGGAATTATACACGTTATTACTTTTAACAACAGCCATGTGGGTTAACGTCATGATTTAAATCTAAGAAAGAAAATGAATTTTAATATCACGCCAATATTCTAGTTAAGTTAGAATCTAGTGTTAATTTCCTTAGTAAACTCATTGATACAAAACAATTAGACGGAACTCGTGATGAATGGTGAAGTCAGCTAAATGTTCACGTTAAGAAAATATTATTATTATTTAAATCTGACAATTGATTAAGGACCAGCGTCAAATGATTGAAAACATTGTGGTTTTCATTGGTTTTATGATCATACAAGGTCTACATTACTAGATTTCCGAGTATGGGAAATCTTCTAGTGAGGTTGTAAATGTAAAACGATAAAAATTGGACCCATTTTAATAGTTCTTGATCAAACAATCAGATTTTCAAAACCACACAGCACCTTCAGCTGTTCTTGCTTCAAATTATTTCCAATCTAGCGACTTTAAGATATTTCTGTCCCATATTTCAAATTACAGGTTTCTTCCATGTTATCAGATAAATAAAAGCTTGCTTTATAACAGAGCTGTGATTCAGGTCGCTGTAACGGCTTGTAAAGGGTGGCTTTCTCTAGCTCATTATTATAGATGATTTATGTTTGTACTTGTTGCTTTCATATCCTTTTCAATGTAGATCCGTTGGTTTACTATTAGTTGTGCATTGGCAGAATAATATCTAATAGTAAACCAACGGATACGTCGGATTTGCTTTTCAGAGTTATTTAGATTAACGATATCTGTATTGCATACTGGTTCTGTGAGATCTGCATTAGTATCTTTAGACAAAACAACTTAAGGTGTGCACAAGTAAATTTATTTTATTGATGACTTCGACCAACTTTCCTACATCAATGACCTTCTTTATATATATAAGATCATAAAATAGGCCATTTTGTCTTCGTTGGTGCTCAAAGTAAGTTGTTAAGTATGTTAGTTAGTGTTTTGGATTGCTAGGATGATCTCAAAATATATTCCTAGATAAGCAAGAAATACAACACAATACCTACATATTCCGTCTCTATTTCTATTCCGTATAGATTCAGCATCTGTGCTGCGACATTCCTTATTTATGTAGTTTAACTAAAATTTAAGAATTTCTTGACTCTAATTTCTCCAAACTCTTACTAACTCCTCGATTCAATTCAATTCAATTCAAATATTTATTTGCTTTTAAATATGGTTACAGTAGGTGTTACAAATATATTTAGTAGGTAGTTCAGCATATTTTGTCATAACATAATGACATGCAAATGTTAGTGTTCACTACCAAAAACCAAAATGAAACCTCTTTTAATAAAAATAAATAAACCGATAGTACCAACAAATTAACTAACCATAATTTCTATAACGTTTAACTGCATCAAACACATAATTTGCATGATTGTATCTAACCGGTGAGGCCTGGTCGAGCCACTTTCGTTTTTTTCTCCGACTCTTCGACGTTATTAGCCGTGGACTGAGCAGCTAATATCCGTTATTATGTCATCTGTTTAATACGTGTGAGTTTTTTTAGTTCCGACTAAAGTTTTAGATGTACAGACTCACGTGTTTCCGATCGAACAAGTTGAAGTTACATGTAGGAAATTATCCGAGGTGGCACGAAAATTTTATTGGATTTATTTTCATCAATCTGTAGGTGTGAGTAGAATGAAGCTATTGAGAAGTCGCATGTCCATCAGTGGACAAACAAATGCGGTGAGATGATTTGATGGATGTTATTTGTAGAATATTTTTGTTCCCCATAAAAACTCAACCTGTGGTTTATGAAGAGATGTAATGCTCCATGGTAATGTTGATGAACAATGAGCAAATTACTTAACCATATCATACACAAATGGACTTCAGATAACTGAGATTACGGCCTAATAATTATGTCATCGTAATGTGCATCTTTGTGGTCTATGAATTACATATAGTTAGTTAGATAGAGCAACGAAATAATTGTAGCGATTTCATTTTCAGATGGTGCAACTATCTTATTAAGTTTTGTTGGCTCTTTAGTTTATTTTTCTTTTTTAAACCCATTCTTTAAAATTTGACCCGCTAAGCTCAAACTTATCCATTGATTTATTCTTGACTTACATCTATCTACATTTACAACTGAATCCCGTATTTCCGCTATCTGAACAAATCTACTTCATTCATCAATTCCCATGATCCAAATAATAGCTAATATCTTTCTAATGATACCAAAGAAACAAATCTAAAAGGAGTAGAAATGAAAAGTAATCAAGTCAGTAATCAAAGACGTTGGTCTAACGGGTTCCGGTAGAAATCGAAATCGTAGGTCAGGCCCGTTATTATATCATCATGAGGCTTTTGACCTTGCCTTGACGGTAGTTTAGAAGACATCAGGAAAATGTATACTTTTACTTTTTTGTATTCATTTGCATACCTAACAGGTATTATTATGTAAGAATTTATTATGAAAAACTTCTTCAGTAGAAATACTACCATTTAATTGGAAAAATTACATGTTTCGCTGATGCGAAATTAAACAACATCGCATCAGCGAAAAATAGATCGTGCAAGGCACACTAATGGAGATATATTTTCCGATACTCCCAATAAAAATTATTTGACCTTTATTGATGCGGATCCTACTCTTACTAGTGTTATGAATGTTAAAAAGTAGATGTTTAACTTCTTAGGTTTTCGCGATCACTACACATTATAATAAAACAATGTTTAACCGGATTAAATCGATTAAGTAGATGTTTGTTTGTCCTTCAATTTACATGAAAGTGCTGAATGGATTTGGATGAAATTTGGCACACAGATATACCATGCCCTGGATTAACATATTAGGATAGGACTGTTTATTTTAATAGAATGGGAGCTAAAACCCTGGGTCATCTAGTTAGATAATTTTTCCATGTTTTAGCAATGAGCACACGGAAAGAAAAATAGTCTTAATACAAGTATATATTTATTGGTCAAGAATAATATAGTTTCATATATAGGGAACACTTTATATTCTTAAATCCAGCATTTTATTGTTTTGTTTTGAATGCTCAAAACAACTATTTATTATCTCAAATAAAGAAGAAATATTCTCGGTTGAAGAAAAAAACAAAGTCTTTAAAGAAGACGAGCAGATTTCTTGAACTTTGAGACATTGATTTTCTCGAACAGAATCAAATTAAGTATTTAAATTTAGTACTTTTATTGTCAGTTCAAAATAATGTAATTTCAATCAAAGAATGCACATTTTTTAGTTGATTTTATAAATTTTCTTAATTATAAAGTATATGCAAAAGTATAAAATTTCAATTGAGAATTCCTCTTCTAATGGTGAATACATTACTGTTCTTAAATTAAATATCCGGATGTTTCATACTAAAACCAGATTGATCTTAGGTTAATGATTTCTGTGCATTCTCTGAAGAATATAATTTGCTTAGCTCAAACTTTATCATAATTAAAGGAAGAAAGAGTGCAATTTGAACTAAGAATTTTAGTTTTTTAAGGTGAGTATGTTGATATTCTTAATTTGAATATCCGGATATTTTATACTAAAACCAGGTCGATTTTAGGTTAATAATTTATGTGCGTTCTCTAAAGAATATCATTTGCTTAGCTCATGTTTTTTATTTATTTAAAAGAAGAAAGTGTGAAATTTGAACTAAGAATTTAATTTTTTTAAGGTGAATATGTTGATATTCTTAGCTTGAATATCCGATGTTTCATACTAAAATCAGATTTACCTTCGATGAATAATTTCTGTGTATTCTCTAAAGAATATCATTTTCTTAGCTCAAGTTCTTTATTTATTTAAAAGAAGAAAGTGTGAAATTTGAACTAAGAATTTAAGTTTTTTAAGATGAATATGTTGATATTCTTAGTTTGAATATCCGGATGTTTCATACTAAAATCAGATTTACATTCGGTGAATAATTTCTGTGTATTCTTTAAAGAATATCATTTAGTTAGGTCAATTTTTTTCTTATTTAATATAAGAAAATAAGAGATTCGAGTTGAGAATTACTTTTTGTAGATTAAACTATTAATTTTCTCTATTTGAAAATCCGCAAGTATCAAAGCAAGACCATTATTTAAACATTTATGAACCCCTGCTCAATGCAGACTTTGTTATATTATATTACACCACCAAAACCGAATTACTATCGTAACTCAGACTGAAAATCCGAAAGTTTTAAGCTCAAACTGCTAATAACAATAATAAACTCTTGTAACACTAAGACACAGAAAAACAGTAAAAACACTTTAAATAAATAGGTATGGCGGGCTACTAATCATTCGCTTTGGTGTAACACATGTAAAAGGCCGCAATGCACAGGGATCCGTGCGTTTATTCTGACATTGCTATAAAACTTCCAGGATTAGTAAAATTAATAGATTAAGTTATACAATACAATAATTCTCAAAACAATCTGTTGAAACTTGAGCCAGTACCATGTTTCCATCTCTTATTAAATCTAGTATTGGTAGGTCCAATATCTTTAAAATTAAACTAAAATTACTTTATTATACCTTTTATTAAAACAACAAACTTTTTCAAAAAGCTTCCCCCCTTCTGAGACAGTGCCTTATATTAATATTTTAAATCAACATACATATTTTAAAATGGTTGTTAATTATAACCATTGACTAGGTAGGTACTAAAACAATATTTTAAATCGCAAGTTCTACAATTGAAGGCAAATGTACTACCTTAATTCTATGTCAAATGAAGTAACATTAATTCAGTAATTTCTTAAAACTCTAATTGTGACAGAACTAGGTAATAATGAGTAATATTAACATCTTAAATCAACATACATATTTTGATTCACTTTATGAATTATATTTGACGTCAAACAACAACAATCGTGTAAACTTGTAGATCTTCAATTTTCTTTTCTGTCTCCGAATCTCTGAAACAAATTGCATTGTTGTAATTATTATTTATTATATAAAGTGAATTAACAAACAGATAATGCTACTGAGTAATTCGTGATCACTGTTGGCTATAGGCACTAAATTATATTGTACGCCTAATTGTTCACGAAAGTAATAAGAAAGCACCCGCTACCACTCTTAGTGTTTAACAATTTTATAATCTTAAATATAAATAAAATAATTAAAAAACCCCAACAGCAAAAAACTGATAAGAGGGAAACAAGCTTAAGAATTTATTTTTAGACAATTATTAAAAAGGAGTAATTTTTGTTTGGACTCCCTAGATTGGGCAGGAGCCAATTCGAGGCAGTCTGGCCTGCTCCAGTCTGGGAGCCAAACTTCAGAAATGCTCAACGAAGTTCCACCGGCTGACGTAGACGAGTCCCAGGTACTTCATCGTCGACTCGACGCCGATGTTGTGGCGCGTTCCGAGGACCGTGAAAACACACGACCTCGGACTTGTGCAGGGTCAAGTCCCAATTGCCGGATCCTCTCGACGATTGTTGCAACCCCACGTGTCGCGAGTTCGGCCGCCGACTTTTTTTTTTTTTTTTTGCCGTGGGTAAATCGTCATGGACGCACTCCGCCTGGGGTAGGCGGAGCCAGTGTCGGACTCTTACCGACTAAAACCACCACGGTGTTCCTTCAACTACCTTAGCTGGGGGCGTGGGAACCCGTGAGTATTCTCACAACCACCCCCGACAGGTCCTGGCCCGCCACAAGCAGGCGAGCCCCTTCTCCCCGTGCGGCCTAACGTTGGCCGCACCCTCCTATGTGGCGCACACGGAACACTGCACGCCACCTCACCTCATGGGCCTTTACCAGCTGCGCCAACTACGCCGGCTGTGCCAGCTACGCCAGCCGCTGGTCGGGCAGCATACTACCCCGAGTCTGCTGCTCGCAGGCCCTACCTCCCGTAATTTTTTATAGAGGTTTTCTTCCTCGCGGTCCGGGCGGTGAAGCCAAGACCCTCGGTCCCAAGCGGCGCGAGAACACTACTCAGCGGGCACTCCTGGGGTTACGAGATCGACGGGGGCAGGGAAGGACAGTCCCCCCGTTGCCTGCCCAGTGGCAGGGTGAGTGCACACCGGGCCCGCCCCTGCTCCTCTACTGTGCCCTCTGTTGGCAACAGAGGGACACGTGGAGCAACTCCCCACTGGCCCAGAACGGGCCCCTCCCGCGCCAGAATATTCGCCACAGGCAATAAAATCCCCCGAAGGTTAATTCCTCGAAAGGATTTTATTGCGAGTGCCCAAGATGCACCGGCCTAACAACTGCCGTTCCCTCCAGACGTGTCCAGAAGGACAAGCAGCCGTCAGGCACACGTGGAGGTTTTCTAGCCAGCACCCGTTCGGCCGCCGCCTGGTACGACCTCCCCTGAGCCAGGACTAGTGTGTCGTCAGCGTAGCAAACTACACTGACGCCGCTGGGGAAGTCTGCGCGCAGCAGCCAGTCGTACCCAGTGTCCCACAGATTCGGCCCCAGGACCGATCCCTGTGGGACACCGCACGACATCTCTCGCCGGTTCCATTCTCCCTGGTGACCGGGGTAGATGACGGCCCTGTCCGTCAAATAAGCCTCGACCACACGACAGAGGTAGGTCGGCATCCAGTGATACCGGAGTGCCTCCCTGATGCAACTCCAGGGCAGGGTATTTTAGTCGGGGCCCGAGAGCCTCTAAGGCCAGAACCCAGGCTTTTCCAGGCAAGCCGTCGGGTCCTAGGGCGGTATTTTTGACATTTAGCCTACGTACCGCCACTCTCAATTCTACCTAGGTCACCTCCAGAGCAAACTTTCCTGTAGCCTGTGATAGTGAAAATTCTAAAGCGTGTTACTTCTTTTCAGTTATTTTTGCAGTTTGTTTTTTTCAATAATTAGATTTTATTGTAATATTTTCAGCTGTGCTAGGTTTTGATAAGTACCATAGAGGAAACGATTCAAGTATTCCGTGATAAGTACTAAGTCACCGAGTACCCAGCAGTAAGTAGGTTTTAATAGTTTTTTTATATCCCTGAAAATCAAATATGGGCATTTTGGATTTAATTATATTTTTTGCTACTCTCTAGACTAGACGAATCCTATCACCTTCTGAGCAGTCAGGTAAATATGTGAACTTACATCTACATCAAAGATGAAATTTTCAATGAATTAAAGTGTTGAAAATTTTGTCCTTTTGTTTAATCTCCCTTTTGGAGGAATTAGGCAACATAGCAGCTTAATTTGATCTGGAACTTTTTAATCTGAAACAATAATATGGACACTGTTGAAATAAATTAACAAACACACTATACTTATCGATAACTAAAATGCGGATACTTACCATCAACATGTGACCAAAATGCAGGTTTTTATTTTGTCCTAAGAATTGCCAGACAACGTGGCAATGCTACCTGCATTTTGGGAACATGTTTTAGTTTTGTTTTTACATACTGATTACTTTCTAGTAGGTAATTGTTCTTCTTTTAATTATTTGTTTGTTTAAAATAAAAATATTTTCTTACCATCATCAGGCTGTTGTCTTGTCTTTTCGTACAAACTTGCCAGTGTGTCATCTCTGGAACTATCAAATTTTATACTAATAATTTTATTGATGAATGGATGCCACTTTGTATAAAAATTTGTAGAATTCTCCTTGTAGTTTTGGTCAAAATCCAGGTTGATCTGAAATAAAGTTTTTGTTGACCTATTTAAATAGTAGTACCTATTTAAATAACATTCTATAGGTAGACTGAATAAAGATTAGTATTTATAATACTTATTAAGATGGAACTTACATGTGCTGTGAGATATTCATTCAATTTCGATTGAATAAATATTCTGTGGCCTATTAGTGGGCACAGCTCCTTAAGAATTTCTTCACTTAAGGCATTTAATTGATTGGGTTTAATTTCATTTTCTGGAAAATAAAAATATCTGTAATACTTAATAGGTTCACTGTTGAGAATGCAGCGTTTTTAAGGTAAGTAATTCATATTTTTAGTTTGAGTATCTGGAGGTTTCAACCTAAAACCATAATGATCTTTGCTGAATAATGTCTGTCTTAGAATAAAAATACTATTATTTTAAGGTCTGTATGTTCTAGAATATCATTTGCATAACTCAAAAAAATGTTTAGTACTTATTAAGTACCTAGTCTTTTGAAACACGCGTGGGTGCGCGCCTGGGGAGACCCCCATTTCAAAGGCGAAGCTCCCGGCTCCCTGGCTAATCATACTATTTATAGACATAGACCCACCTGTGGGCGCGAGTTTTCGCGTAAGGCCTGTAGGTAAGTAGGTACCTACGCTAAAATTCGCACGGGTGCACGCCTTGTTATCTATTTCAAAGGAGATGCACTCGTAACTAACTAATTAACAAACACGGGGATCACATGCTCATACTTGCTATGGTCCCAACCATATGACCCTTGAAAATGTAGAACCATCCAGTTTTACTAAATGAAGCCACGTGCGTACCATGAGACACCCTCAGTAAATACCTAGTAAAGGTTAAGTAGGTAGTGATGAGAATGTATTTACCTTTAAATCGGTCAATAACTAGTTCTGGAATACCCCATGTTCGTGGTAACGTATCTATGTCCGTCTCCGGGTTACACTTTCCATCAGCAACGTTGTTTTGGTCATCCATCTAATATTTGAAACACTGTAAATTAGAACAAACTTAACGATTTGCTACTAACAACTTTGTTCTTCAATACTCACTTTGATCAAATTCCTTTCCGAGTCCGTATATCTTGAAAAACACAATTCACCAAAACCCGTCATCACAACAACGCACGGCAACAGAGAAAAGCGGGGCGGAAAATCGGCTGCTGACTCACAGAACGTTTAATCCTAAACGCCGACTTCACCCCACTCTGCTCTGCGGCTGCCGACTGTAGGCGAGACGCGAGCGCATCGAGACAGTGCTGCCAGATAGCCACCTCGCGTTTTCCCCCAACATTATGTACATTTTTCAGAGTTAAATTTGTATAAAGCCATTTTTAAATTGTACCTACCTACACGATTCAAACAAATACATGAAGCTACCTATCACCTTAATTTTTCACTCATGGTCAACAATAAAACCAAAAATTGATTTTATTTATTGTTAAGATTAGTTTAACAAGATTCAAATAGGATTTTCAAACGTATTTTTTAGCCATATTTATAAGAAATTTGTCAATTGTCTTGTTTTTCCTCGACCATTTTAACAAGTTCTCGCCAGCGCATGAGATGAAGGCACGACTATGGAGAATTGAACTGATTCAGAAACTGACTAGAAATATAAAATATTATGCTTTCAAACATGAAAGTTCTATACAATTATATTGCGGAACAGAAAAAGATAAAACATAAGATACTTAAGTGGATGCGTACCAATGGATAAAAGATTGGAAGGGTAATAATTTGTAATGTGTTTCTTTTTGGTTAGTAAAAAGTCATTAGGGTCATTTTCAAAAACCATATGTAACGAAATATGTTATGGAAAGATCGCTTATTACTTTGGAAATATAGCACCTACCGGCATTATTTTATTGCCATAATTTAAGGGGTATAAGCCATTACTCAGTAGTGTATATGTCGCTGGCGTAAATGGCCAATGTTTACGTGCTTTATGTGATTTGTCTGAGCATTTAAACAAATGTATTAAACTTTGTGGATGTATTCATGTTTGTTTTTCCACATGGGAATTACTTGAAAACTAGAAATCAGTTTGTAATAATTTATTTTTGTATTGGTCTTAGTATTTTCCACTAAGTTTCAGTACAATCAAACAAAACGAATGGCTTTTGTACCTACTGTATTTCATACACTAATAAATCCCACTTAAAACATACTCCCAAAAATTGGGGAATCAATTTTTGAAATTGCAACACTCGTTCCTTTTTCTTTCCATTACCCGGTGGTTGGTTGTGACGTAGCACATCTTTCAAGAAACAGGATGTTGATTTAATAATAACGTTTTTCTTGGATGACTATTAATAATAATATGTCTCCTATAAGTCGTTATCTTTCAAGAAATATGATTTTGATTTAAGAAAAATGTTTCTTAGTTGAATATTAATAATATTAAGTCTTCTATGAGTCGTTATCTTTCAAGAAACATGATTTTGATTTAAGAATAACGTTTCTTGGGTGACTATTAATAATATGAACAGTGTATGAGTCGTTATTTTTCAAGAAACGTGATTTTGATTTAAGAATAACGTTTCTTGGATGACTATTAATAATAGCCTTCATGAGTCGTTATCTTTCAAGAAACATGATTTCCATCTTATCATTATCATCATTAGAAATCGTGTTCATTGAAAGATAACGTAGTAGGTATATATATATATTACTGTAAGAGTGTTCTATATACACTTGAGAGCAAAGAATTAAGGTCACATAAAGATACCTAAAAGTTTCGTTCGGTAAGTAGGAATGCTAGCTCAATGAAATAAATTGTGTTTAATAGATAATCAAATGTTCCTTAAATGCAAGTAATAAAATGTATGTGTCACTTTGTCTTGAAAAAATACAAAAAAGCATTTATATTTAAACTTTCTTGAGTTTTAGTACTTTTTAAAAATAAATAAAAAGTACTAAAACTGTTACTGTGTGTTTTAAATCTCCGTATATAATACACACACACCTACATAAAGTTTAGGTCAGCAATCAGCCTTCACATTTGATAAATAATTTGTGTTAAAAAATAAATAGGTAGGTATGTACCTATTCACTTACATTACATACCATTGCCATAGCGATAAATAATAAGTCGGTTATACAGATAGGTATACGTAGAAACTTATATTTATTATAAATAATTTCAGATGTTTATGTAGCACCTACGTAATTCTTTTAGGAATAGGGAACGGAATACATAGGTAGGTACCTACATATTATTAATCCTTCCGTATTAGATTTAGTTAGTTGAGCAACTTAATATACCTAATAGTGTATTATAAGTATGTATTTACAAAAAAAAAAGGTATATAAGTATTATATCCATTGTCTATAGTACCCATAGCACAAGCTCTGTTTAGTTTGGGACTAGAAGATGGTGCTGTGTAAAAATGTCCCAAAGATATTTATTTATTTATATAGTGTTAAATAATTTTATTCTTTAGAGCATGTACCTAATTTAGATGTTTATAGATTATTATCAGACTATAGGTACCTACATTTACCTCTAATATTCTTTAATTCTTTTATTGTATAATTTTATGAGACTTAACCATATATATATAATTAGCATATTTTAATACCATGTGCCATTCTCACAACATAGGTTATTATTATGGAATAGTAGGTTTTTCTATTAAGACTTTGAAGTTTGCAATAATTTATTGCTTATTCCCATAGCTAGGACACACGACGTGTAGGTTGATATTGCTTGGATTTAACAGGGTTCTTGTTTAAAAATGTTAAGTCGTATCATATTTTGAAACATTTAAATTGCTAGTTCAACACCGTAACTTATTCCCCCAAAACAAAAAAGTCTTATTTAACAACATTGGACTACCTTTACTTGAATAATTTAGATTCTTACGTCAATGCTACTACTTGCTTACCCAATAACAAACTCTTCTCAAACTAAACACGTATTTTCTTATTAAAAAAAACGTTAGTATATCCTATTTTCAAACAATTTAGATTCCTAATTCAACACCATAACTTATTTCCACATAACAAAAAAGTCTTTTTTGAAAACATTCGACGAACTTTACTTGAATAATTTAGATTCTTACGTGAATGCTGGTATTTACATATCCAAAAACAAAGTTTCTTAAACCAAACACGTATTTTCTTACAACAAAACGTTAGTATATCTTATTTTGAAATAATTTGGATTCCTAGTTCAACACCATAACTTATTCCCACAAAACAAAAAAACTCTCATTTGAAAACATTGGACGAACTTTAATTGAATACTTTAGATTCTTACATCAGTGCTACTATTAATTACCTAAAAACAAACTCTTCTTAAACCAAACACGTATTTTATTATACTGAATGTAAGTCTATCTTATTTCGAACAATTTTAGATTCTTCTTCCAAATCTGTTATTTTCTCACATTTAAATTCATTTTTCTTAGACCGAAAAAGATTTTTCTTCATCGAAAACCTTCCTACTTTCTGATTATGAGAATCATCAATTACTAACAGGAAGAAAATGAGGGTTTTGTTTTTATAATTTGTAGTTAACATGTTTTGATGTTTTATTTTTAGTTTAAGTAAATGGTACAACTTTTGATTCAAATATTAATAGCTCTTGAACTTAGAATATGTTCTTTTAAACTGAGACACATAAAAAATCTTAGTTCAAAAAAGTAACATATTTTTCAGACAACACTCAAAACTTCTTAAAAAGAAAATCATTGTTTTGATTCTAGCAAATATAAGAAGAATAATATTATTTTTCTTGTAGAATATCATTTCGTTTGGACTAAGATATTAATTTTAGTTCAAGTAAATATTTATTTAACATTAAACAATATTCCTGAGAATAAAAATATTCTTGGAGGAAAACTAATTCCGCGAGCATTTTTTTCCGTGCAGTAAATGCAAAAATGTTAGATAAAACAAAACTATAACTACGATTTTCCATCAAAAAAATTGCAAAGAAGTAAGCCTGCAACTTATTACTTAATAGGTTGCTATAACAACTTAACACAACTGCCTTGGGATAAAGCTGTGTAACATTTTAAACTAGTACTTATACCTATGAAAACAGGTTGACTGCTAGTATTTAATTTCCGTGCTATTTTATTACTTCCTTCGCACTCGCTTCGAGGAAGCCACAAGTCATATTTAACAACGTGGTCTTCATCATTATTTCGTAATCGTTAAGGCCGGGTTATATTACTTAACGTGCTACAGATGTGGATTTGTCTCTCACATTTGTATCTGCATCCTGACGTTAAACTCTAATTTTATTTAGGACGTCTTATATCAAGACTTTATCAATAGAAAAGTGTATCTTCTTCACAGGATCAACTTCATGAAATCGTGGAAATACATTCATAAATTGATCTTCTGATTCCAAATAAAAAGCTTCGAACTTGACTTTGAAACTAAACAGCAGCAGTGGGCTTGTCATGTCTGTCAAAAGACCGATGTCCATTGGAGCAGACGAGTCCTTGAGTGGAGACCGCGAATTAGCAAACGCAGCGTAGGGCGCCCCCCTGCCAAGTGGACCGCCGACATAAAGAAACGTGGCTGGGGGGGACTGGATGCGGAAGGCAGAGGACCGAGTGCTCTGGCGCAACTTGGGAGAGGCCTTTGTCCAGCAGTGGACTGCGATAGGCTGAGTTTATGATGATAGCAGCAGCTTAGGGAGCCCCTCAGTCAGGTGGACCAACGACCTGAAGAAGGTAGCTGGGGTGAACTAGATGTGGAAGGCGGAGGGCCGAGTGTTGTGGCGCAACGTGGAAGAAGCTTATGTCCAGCAGTGTACTGCGATAGGCTGATATAACGCAGTGGAGTCGCGAATGCTGTACTGGACTTCAAAATTCATTCGTAAAATAGGTAACCTATGGGAGTTGCTCAAGTTTATTCGTAAACCTACAACATACAGGTTATTAAATGGTAATAATCCTACTAAGTTTGTGAAGATGGTAGGATGTTTGTTACTCAATTACGCTGTTAGGGCTGAACGGATTTGGATGAAATTTATACAAATAGAACATAACCCGGATTAATATATAGGCTATTTTTTATCCCGGGAAGATGAACAGTTCCCGATGGATGTGCGATAAACTACATCCACGCGGGCCAAGCCGCGGACATAGGCTAGTTGTTACATAACAGGTCTTGAACTTTCAACTAGTTTTGATCCGCACGCGCTCGTTCGCTTTCTTTGGAAATTACCGTATTAAGATCATTATCTAAGGGAAAACGTTTGTTTATTTATATTGTGTTATGCAAGTTATAGTAAATTATGATAACTGAGCGGTGAATTATTTATAATATAATGGGTTTCTGTAAATTTATTCTTTAATTTGCGGTATAAAAAAGTGGTGGTGTTTGAAGACACTATGCAGTCACAAGAAAAATAAACATTACCTAACTGAATGCAAATGTTTATAGAACCAACAAACCATAAAGGGTGTCAGAAAAAGGTTAGTTCCCATTGAATTTCCAGGAGAAAAAATGAATTCTAGCAAGAGGACAACATTAATAAGCAAAGAAAGAAAAGAAAGAAAGAAAGAAAAATAGTTTATTTTCACAGTTAACGACGCGCAACATTTAAACAACAGTGATAAACACAAGCAGGTAAGTTATAGGTGGGGTTACATAGAAAGTAAAACAAAAAAAACACAGGTTAAAAAATTAAGAAGGGACAGTCAATACAAAATATAAGAAATGTATAGTTGACCGCATGACAGTGGCAACACCTGAGTCTGAAAACCGCCCTTATTGCTTACGAAATAAGCAAAGCACGATAGCACTTGATATTACCCCAAGCTTTTAAAACACATGTGAGAAAAACTCAATCGTCACGCCTTGATCGCCGAAGTGCCGAGGAATTAATAATCGTACACTGGATCAACCGTGACGGTAGAAATGATCACTGCATGCGACTTGATTAGTGCCAAGCTGTACGTTTTAAAACTTGATATAGATCAAGTAATATAATTTTGAAGCGAAGCTTCTAAAGCGTCATAATTTCTTAGGTTTTCGCGATCACTACACATTATAATAAAACAAAGTTTAACTGGATTAAATCGCGTATATTATTTAAATTGGTTTTCCTGACGTTTCGAAAGCTTTGCAGCGTTCGTGGTCGCAGGAAGACCAAGATGACAAGCGTCTTTAAAGATATTTTTTAAAACCAAATAAAAAAAAAAAAAAAACTACCGTACAATTTTTATTAATTAAATTCGTTTCGATGCACGCAGTAATCACTCACAATGTCATTGTCTTTTACAGTGTTGCGTGCTGTTTGGGACTTGATTATTATTAGAACTGGGTTCCAAACAGGTGGTAGCTGCCAACCATCTAAAGCGTCGTTGCGCGCCCGGCTGCCGAGGAGTAAACCGAGAAAAAACGTAACCGTTAACTCGCGCGCTCTTTCTTTCCGTGCTTGCAAATGCGTATAAGCTTCGCTTCTGTCGGGCATTCACCGACGCCAAAATGTTTTTGTTTACTAGTGAATAAAGTAAATACGAGATTAGAGCTTTATTATCACGTGAAAGTTATTAATTTTAAAGTGTATTGCGACTATATAACAATCTCGCGGTAATGACCTGATGGAATCAAGGAAAGTAGGTACCTTAGTAATCTTCTTAAGTTATTTTTTTTCTGTAATACCTACCACCAATGCCCTTTAAAAGTAAGGCACGCATCCAATTGCCCAGGGAATGCGGACGTCTTTTACCAATCAGCTGTTCTCATGCAAGCGCAGGCGCAGGTGCGTTTCCTCAGTTTTTGCGACGTACTGCCGATGGCAACGACCCGTTCGATCAACAGCGGTTGACTTGATGTACATACATTACATATTGATGTATATACATTGCTATTTGCTTGAGAGGTGAACATCAAAGATATACTAGCATACATTTTATATATTTATCTTATGTGTAAAGGTGAATTTTGGCTTAAATATTATTCTTTTAATAAAATCGCTAGCATTGCATTTGTTTAAAGGTATACTAAAAACATTTTATAGTTAGTGATCTTTTTAAATATGTTGCGTGTTGAATTGAGTTATTAGTTACCTACCGTTATTTCCAATACATTAACGAAATACGAAGAACTTTTATTATACACGTTGAATTTTCGTTGGTTTTGGAAACAAAAAGGGGTCATTGTACTCATAACTATTAACAAATTTTACTATGAAACCAACCCTGAAATTTGAAAAGAAATCTGCTGATCCCTATATTTTGTCAATTTATGTGAACACTAACGAAGGGATCAGCTGTTTTTTTTTTCGTTATTTCAGGGTTGGTTCCATGATAAAAGTTGTTCATAATGATGAATACGATGACCCCGTATTATAACTGCGAAAGAAATAGTAAGATGTAGTAGTAGTAATGTTTGTTTATTTATTTGTTTGTCCTTCAATCACGCTGAAACGGCTGATCAGATTTAGACGAAATCCTGGTAGACCATGTCCTGGATTAACACAAAGGATACTAGGCTAGACTATTTTTATTCTGGGAATGTACACATTTCCCGCAAGGACGCGCGATTACGTTTCTATTTCTGTGATAACCCGAATTATAAGCGGGCGAAGCTGCGAGAAAAGGCTAGTGATCTACAAATTGCTTAACATCTCGACATTTTAATGAAAACCAAATCATTTCCAGTATGCTAATAAGTTGTCGTAACATGCACTGAGCGACGGCCCTTAACTTAGGTACCTTCAATACAGGAAATGTTGTGACAAACTGGAATCTACGGCGAAGGTAAAAGTGGAGTTACGATTATGATTGCGACCGTGTGTCAGTATGATTGATGGGTCAATTGACATGTTACTATAGAGAGAATGTTATGATGAGGAAGTGGAGAAATTTCTATATCAGCACACTTGTTGTGTGATACAAGGTGAGTAGGACTCTAAGATAAAAAAGTAAAATACAATAAATAAATCTAAATAAAACAAATATATTTGGGACATTTTTACACAACACTAGATTTCTAGTCCCAAACTAAGCAGAGCTTGTACGGTAGAACGCACGTCGGCGTCGGTGGTAACACTTTGACATTAGCAGCATCTTTATTTCGTAAGCAGTAAGAGCGGTATCATCATCATCATCATTTCAGCCAAAAGACGTCCACTGCTGGACATAGGCCTCCCCCAAGCATCGGCACAACGACCAGTCCTGCGCCTTCCGTATCCAGGGGATTCCCTCGACCTTCACCAGGTCGTCGCGCGTCGGTCTACCCACGCTGCGCCTTCCAGTACGCGATTGCCACTCCAAAACTTTACTGCCCCATCGGCCATCTGTTCTGCGAGCAATGTGCCCCGCCTCGACGTTTGTTATGTTTTGATTTTATTGTGCGCGACAAGTCCCGTAAATATATCTATTTCAATATGAGTGAAATTCGCGAAAGTTTAAAAACTTCTAATGTAGTGTGGTCTACATTAGTACGTACATACTTACCTACTCAAAGTTGTGGAACATCAACATAAATTATTCTTCTTATTCAAGTTACGCAACTGGCACTGAAATATTACTTATAGCCAAAACTTGATACGTTTTTCAATAAATAATAGAAATAAATTTCAATTTCAATTACAATTTATTTTATATTGTGGTACATAGGTAAAATAAAGATATTAAATACATTTTGTTGTGCTGCTATGACCCGCCGTAACTGACATACAATAAATTTACAACAGGACAAATTCTTACAGTAAATATTAGGTTAATAAAAAATAAAAAATAACAAATTTAAATTATAAATACTATAACAAACCAAAATCATTTAAATACATTTTAAAATGTTTGTGTGTACCCATTAATAAAAATTAAAATAGACAAAATGGATATTTATATTATGTCAAACAATGAAATAAAATCAAAATGTCAATATCAAAATTTCAAAAAGTCAAAAATCCAAATTTTGTCACAAATATTTACATTATGCTCATACCATTAATCTATACTATAATAAAACTGTAAAGGTCGAAAAGTCTGTACATTGAGTTTTTTTTCGCGAAAACCGGCTAGGGGAACTAGAAATAAGCTATAGAACACGAATCAATCGTTTAAAAAAATTATGTCTGTCTGTCTGTCTGTTTGTTACCTCATCACGTGAAAACGGCTGAACGGATCGTAATGAAACTTAGCATTTGTATTGGTATTAGTCTAACTTAAAATATAGGGTATGTTTTATCTGAATCGGTTGAGTAGATCCAGCGATACAGCTTGACCCCTCTATTGTATTAAGTTGCATACAAAGTAGAGGTCATGATTGTTGGTTGGGTGCAGGTTGCAGGTTCCTAAAAATACAACTGGATTCTATTAGTATTATAGAAAATATAGAATAACATAACATAGCCCATCACTGTCCCGCTGCTGGGAATGGCTCTCTTCTTGGAATGAGAAGAGTTAAGGAACTGGATATTGTTAGTGTAATAGATTATCATAACATAATCAGCTCATTACCTACTGCCCCACTGCTGGGCACGGACCTCTTCTCGGAACGAGAAGAGTTAAGTAACTAGAAAATATAGAATAATATAACGTAGTCAACCCATTACTGTCCCACTACTGGGTATGGCCCTCTTCTCAAAATGAGAAGAGTTAATGAACTGGATATTATTAGTATTCTAGAATAACATAACATTACCAGCCCATTACAGTCCCACTGCTGGACACGGGCCTCTTCTCAGCATAAGAAGAGATGTGGTTAGTGTTATAGAATAACATAATCAGCCCAATTACTTCCCACTGCTGGGCACGAGCGTCTTCTCAGAATGAGGGAGTTTAGGGCTAATTACATGAAATTCCATCACCTTAGCCGATTGGTTGTAAAAACAAAATATAGTATGGTCGGTAAATAGTGTAATCGTCTGTGTAGGCGCTTCTTCTTCTATCGTGTCGACATGAGCTACATAATGATAGTAGCTCATGCCGTGGGGAAAAGATTAGCCAGTCAGCAGGTTGGTAGCGGGGCTGACTGCCCGGCGCTTATATGTATATATTTGAAGATATTGTGTTCATAATTATGACACGATGTTATTTTCCGACATCCACGCGGACGGAGTCGCGGGCACAGCTAGTTTAATTATAAATTAGTATCATTTAAAAAATCCTCTGTTGAATATGAAAAATAAAATGCAAAAGAATATTACTTAAATTCACACTCATACTATTTTATTTCAATTTCAATTGTTAATCCCAATTTCACGCTAAACAAGCGTTTAAAATCATCATCTATTTAATTGAAAATAACTCGTTCACGACACTCAAAGTACCGAAGAATATTGAGCACAATAGTTCCTTTGTTTCATCATTGTTATTGTGTATAACAGGAGCAATAGTGCAAGTAAACTGTATTTTTATAGCTTTTAGACGATATCTGTAAAAAAGAAATCAAGAAATTACTCAGGCCTTGGGAGAACTTTGTTTGGGAGCTATATTTCATTAATTAAAATTTAAATTAGTATGAAAAACTAGTCTAATTCATCACCATCATCATCATCAATTCAGCCGAAATAAGGCCACTGCTGGACATGGGCCTCCCCCAAGCATCGCCACAACGACCGGTTCTGCGTTTTCCGCATCCAGTGAATTCCCGTGACCTTCACCTATTCTATTTACTTAAACGTTATCATTGTAACAAGGCGCAAGGCAATATTTAAATGAAACAAAAAGACAGTGAAACAGACAGACATTTTTAAGAATCTTCGATCATTTAAAACCTTTTACGGAAGTTGCGTTTTATAAGTTTTCACCATATATTTGTGTGTCTATTACCACATAGTCAGCACTACCCAGACAAGAGTATCTTCATAATACATAGAAGGGAGCAAGTTTTTTTAGCTCTCTAGCTTTTTCAAAAACTCTTTGGTCTCTTTTTCTTCTAAATTTTGACGACGTTGGTCTAGTGGTTCGAGTGTCGGACTGATGATCACGAGGTCATGGGTTCAATTCCCACAGGACACAAATATTTATGTGATGAACATAAATAAGTGTTTGTGTTGGTCTGGGTGTTACTTAAGTACAGTACAATACAAATCCTCTTTATTGCACAACATAAAAAACATGATAAGCGAACAATTGTTAATTGATATGTATAATATTTACAAAAAAAAAGTATACAATTATTATATCCATTATATAGTAACCATAGCACAAGCTCTGCTTAGTTTGGGACTAGATAATGTTGTGTAAAATTTCCTAAAATATATGTTTAAAAAAAAAAACCGGCCAAGAGCATGTCGGGCCATGCTCAGTATTATAGGGTTCCTTAAGTAGGTGTAATTACAAACGAATCAAATCGAATATTAACCATGGCTATTTTAGTTTTTGCAATAATCGGCAACATTCGCGACTCAGAGCGTGTTGTTAGTAGCGCCATCTAGCGATAAATTCAAGAAGCCAAATTTAAGACGTTTGTCATTTCAAAGTTACTTTTTGTGATTTTTTCAAATAGAAAGTAGCTAAAGGAGCATTATTTGCTATGATCATTTTTCTCTAAGGTCAATGACCTTTGAACTAGGACGTTTTAAGTATTTTTCAGTTTTCTGTCTATAACTCAAAAAATTATAATCACATTATACTCGAAATAATTTTAAAAGAGAGTTTTCACAAAGGTCTATCAATGTGGAAGATTATAAGTTTCTACATTGCATAGTTTAGAAATGGCAGGGGGGGGACACATTGCAAGCCACTTTGGCGGGCTATATTTCGCAGATGGTACACCTGATAAAAAAGTGGTGTATCAAACATTACCTTCATTTTAGTAGACCTATTCAATGATATCCCACACGAGGGGGTGCAGCGAAAAAAAATTTTTTTTCTCCATTTCACATGTATGGACACCACCCCTAAAATACGGAAAAACGATTCTTTTATTCTTTTAAAATTGAGATCTATATGTCGACTATTTTTTAACAAAATTTCATTTACTTATGTTTATAACTGTAGAAGTTATTAAGCTGTAAAGGATTAGGACAGACGGACAGACGGACAGACGGACAGACGGACAGACGGACAGACGGACAGACGGACAGACGGACGGACATGACGAAACTATAAGGGTTCCTTGTAGGACTTCGGAACCCTAAAAACGGAAAATTACCACTGCACTAGTATATTTTTTCCGTAATTTACTCAGTATTTAAAACATCACCAAACCTGGTTACTTTAAAACAAGTTAATAAACACTTTAACTTTAAATTACTAATTGGAAACAGGTCTCCAAACTCCTGTTTAAGCAGTTTAAGTGAGGTATAAGTATGGCGTTGCGACATCAGATCTAAGCTAACATTTTAGATTGACGCTTAACCCTTTTTGCAAGCGACGCTCGTTAAATGGTTAAACTCAACGTTTAGTAACTGGACTTTTAAACGATTGTATGTTGGTTAATGAGTGGTGTAGTACTAATAGGTGATATTTTAAGTTCTTTTGCAACTTTCAAGCTATAGCACACCGGCTATATAACCTCATTTCAATGTTTCCAGTGGGTTTCTAATATTCGTAGCAGGTATGTTAAAATCAGTATATAAGGTATACTTAATTATTCTTGTTCCGTACTTAAAGTTAATTTACAACTAAGAACTAATTTAGCAGTAACTATATACACAATCTACTAAGACTGGTGTTTATCAACACTACAATTTATCTGTTAAAATAACGTTTACTACAAATAATTTAATAGAATTTTAGGTAAACTGTTGTTATTGTTTATTTCCTGTTGCATCCAGCGCCTATGACATTTTCTGTACACTTGGTATATGAAGAAAAGTAGCCCAATGCCAATCACTAAGGCAATAACTGTACGGATAATATTTGCTGTACTTAGGTGAAAACGAATTTCTTCGACAGTCGCTTGGTTCGAGCCTCCAGCTGCATTCTGTGCCAAGATTACTTCTTCATGAGACTGAGATGAACCCATTTTCAAGATTTCCCGAATATTTAGCACCAGAACGTGCGACGTAAATCACAATTATAATAATAATAATAATAATTTATTCATTTATTCCTCTCACAATGGATTATATACACATTTATTATAGGTACAAGACTACATATTTCACATTGTGAGAGCTGGTGCCTGTTGTGGGTTCGTAAAAACCTGTGTTACAGGTCACCAGGCCCCACTCAGTGGCTGCATACAATCTTGGCTCCCTGTGTTGATATTTAATCTAATACATCAAGTTGAAATAAACAAATTTACTAAAGCGCTAAGATGACGCTAAGCAAAAGATGAAGACATTTTTTTTTATTTTTTTTTTAAAGGAAAGAAAAATAAGAAAGAAAAAAAAATAATAAAAAAAAAAAAAAAATTAAAATAATTAAAATTATTTTATTCATATTGGATGCACTTCGTACTAAATTCACTCATTTGTTTTACATTCTTTGCCCATATACGGCACGGCGCAACCAGCCAACGCTGGCAGGTGTCAAATATCGACGCTCGGATAACAGATTCTTCGCCCAGGGTCGCCATGTACGGGAGGCAGATACAGTAAATGAAACCAATGACTGTTGAGTATATACTGCGCTTTATTAGAATAATAAAATGGTATTTAAGGTGTCTACAATGACAAAGATTATAATAATAACAGACGGACGTTACAACAGAAATAATGTCGCTAAGCACTTTCTAAATAATTTTTCTCAAGTCATTATAAATCCTAATTGTTTAGGTATAAAGTCAATTTTAAATAAGGCATTTTTTTTTCTTTATTTATGACGTCCTCTTCTCAGTGCAGAATTTAAAAAAAACTAAGGTTTATCCAATGAATAGGGCATAGTTCAGCTCTGTGAATACATACATCATCATTTTACTATTCTAAGGCCTGTATTACAGAAGCTTCCTCAAGTACAGTTTAAACTCCAATCACCTCACTACTTAAGGATAGAATCGTTACTTGAGTATCGGTCTTATTCCAGAACGGTAATTATAAACTTTAATTCAACAACATAACACATGAATTTGACCTGAAATATAATTGAAATCTCTAATCAAGCGTAGTCTGGACCACACTAGAATGGTTACAGATCAAATCTCAGCTCAAATACTGAAACAGGTGACAGTATAAAACAAAACTAAACTCAGCTGAACTGTGATCAACAAATCTCTGCTTGAGGAACGTTCTAAAATCAAAGCTCATCTTTAAACTAGTTTTAAAAAAATCAAAAGTAATTGTACGCCCCCAGTGGCAAAACATTGTAGCTGCTATACCTACTATTTAAACACCTTACATGCATGTGCTTTCACATTGTATTGTATACTCATGTTTTAAGCAAATAAATTTTTCATTCATTCATTCATTCATAAACAGAGATCAACGCTTGAGTATCGTTCTGTTATACTGGCCTTAGATACGTTCATTGATATCACAGTATACTGGAAATCTTTCAATGTACAGCTTTCTAATAGTATGCTGTTTAATTGACAATAAGAAAGCTATATAATAATTAATTTGGAGCCGATATTACGTTCAAACCATGTAGTAGCAATCTGGGAAAGATGCCATGTCTAATCAAAAAGCAGCTAATTATCACAATATTAATGTCCCGTTGTTGTGAATTAAAGGAATTTTACCATTATAAATGCGAGTGTGGATGTTTGTTTGTCTTTAAATCACGCTGAAACGGCTGAACGGATTTGGATGTTTGGCACACAGATAAAATTTACTGAAATTGACAGATAAGCTCCTATTTTTCCCGGGAAGTTAAACAATTTCCGCGGGATGGGTGTGAATGTCTTTCTATGACAAACCGAATTATCCGCGGGCATAAAGTCCTTACTAAAACCCGTAATTCAACAAACTAATGCGAATCCCGCTCAAAAACGACTCACTCTATGGTACTGAAATTAAAATACGTGTTACTCAAGGATAGAAGTGACAATATTATTAAGTCCAAAATATGAATGCACTTATTTGGCTCGATCATAAAAAAATCCAAACATACCTCGAAAACTGTTTATTTTCAAACAGTTTCCTAAATATGTCCAACATTTATTGGTATTTTGGTATGATATTTTACCTAAATTTTGTCTAATTATTTTGAAATAATTTTACTGAGCCATTTTATCGAAAATACAGATATTTTTACCCGACTGCGCCAGAAGGAGGGTTATGTTTTTCGAGTGTATGTATGTATGTATGTATATTTCTTTGGCACGCTCTGTAGCCTAAACGGCTTGATGGATCTCGGCTTGAGAGGTGTCGTTAGATTCGTCTTAATTGTGAGAGTGACACTGGGTATATCAAAATTATAAAAATCAAAATGGCCGCTTTTTGGAGCCATTTTATGTGACTTCAAAATATTTTTTTTGCTCAATACCTATCGAGTGGGGTATCAAAATAAAGGGTTTTATAAATGGTTTACGAAAATATATACAACTTATATGTTTAAATGTAATTTGGAATGAGAAATGCTAAAAAACAACAAAATATTCAACGTTAAAAATGAATTTGACTTTTCAAAAAAAACATTAATAGTATGATAAATAAAACATGTCAAAACTAAAAATAAACAATTAAAAAAATTAATTAACAAAAACAAAAAACCCGACTGCGTCTAAAAATAACAGAAAAGATATAAACAAGACTTATCAACACGCAGGCGGAGGCTACCTATGAACTATTATGTAATTCATGACCAAATGATGACAAAAACATACGTAGCCTCCGACTGCGTGTTGATAAGTCTTGTTTATATCTTTTCTGTTATTTTTAGACGCAGTCGGGTTTTTTGTTTTTGTTAATTAATTTTTTTCTAAGTAATATTTTTTTTTCGCTTTCTTTCGGAGTGACGTCAACTACTGCGCGTAATCACTGCTGCTATTCAAAACGAATAAGTGATCTTTATCTAATATTTGCAGTCCATACAGATAACAGAATGGATACTCCCGAGAGGGAGGAAATGGTTTAGCTTAAGTCGGAATCTAATGTTAAAAGTTAATGGTATAGAATTTTGCTTTTTAAATGTAGCCAAGTTTTAAGCCAAGCCGCTAAGTTTGTTTATAATCGTCAGTTATCAATTATGTCCTACTTTGTACGCATAGTTTGACATGTTTCAATATTTTCAATGCTTAAATCAATTTTTGTATGTCAATTAAGGTGTACAATCAATTCCCTCAAACTATCAAAAAATAACAATTATCACGATTTAGAAAAAAATAATCCTAATAAGCAAAACTATTATCATCATCATCATTTCAGCCGAAAGATGTCCACTGCTGGACATAGGCCTACCCCAAGCCTCACCACAACGACCGGTCCTGTGCCTTCCGCATCCAGCTGATTCCCGCGACCTTCACCAGGTCGTCGGTCCACCTTGTGGGGGGCCTACCCACGCTGCGCCTTCCAGTACGCGGTCGCCACTCCAGAACTTTACTGCCCCATCGGCCATCCGTTCTGCGAGCAATGTGCCCCGCCCACTGCCACTAAAACTATTATAGTATCACAGAATAGGTATTTAAAATGTAAGATACCAAGGTTAATAACATAAGAACACATAATTAAAATGTATGCTCATAATAATATAATAATATTTTTGTTATGTATAAATTTGACGACGTCTGTGGTCTAGTGGTTCGAGTGTCGGACTGCTTATCACGAGGTAGTCGGTTTGATTCCCACAGAACACAAATATTTGTGTGATGAACATAAGTGTTTGTGTTGGTCTGGGTGTTTCTTATGTATTATAAGTATGTATTTACAAAAGAAAAGTATGTAAGTATCATATCCATTGTCTAGTACCCATATTACAAGCTCTGCTTAGTTTGGGACTAGATGGTGCAGTGTAAAATGTCCCAAAATATTTATTTATTTATATTTATAATAATGTACCTACCATATACTGAGAAATAAAATTATTCTATTCTATTCTATTCTAAATCCAATTTGCATACTTCAAGGGGCAGAATATGCTGAAACTGATCATAAGTGACCTACACCTGTAAGATTACCATATTCTAGCAAATTAATAATTTTAATTTTAATTTGAATTTGTGGATGAAAGTTCAATGCAAAAAATAGCATATAATTCCTTGTATGTAAAGTTAAACGAGCATGAAGAAAAACACACAATGGCACCGCATCAAAATGCCACCACTCCTACTATTTACTTCAATTTATCAGAAAGATCACACTTCCCTACTTCCCGTAGGAAATGACTTTACAAAACAAACGTACAGTAATTTAATGAAAACGGAACAATAAAACTAGACGCCATTTCTTTATTGTTAAACTAAGTAAGCCGTGTCCCACGAATGTAAAACCAGTTATCATTTACTAATAACACAACCTTTAATTCAACGATATAAAGTACAAAATTGTTTTGATCAACTGTTTAAAATCTTTTGTTTTCAGATGTCACAAAATGCAGTCAATGACATTCTTATTCCAATGACATAACGTTCATTCTTATTTGTAGTGTTGGTAAATATAAAGTTGTAAAGTCATAGCCCACTTTTGTCTAGCTTATGCCATAATGGCGATGACACGCCGCCTTCTTTCTTAACTAATTAATTTGCTCGGCTTAGAGAAATCCATGGGAGTAGCTTAAGTTATTTTTTTCTATGAGTTATGGCCGCGCTTCCATGGTGTTGTCAAGAGCTGTGGTATGTTTCATAAGGTTTTATGTAAGAACGACATTTTCGCACGGGTTCTAGATGTTTTTGGTATAATCTTAGTTTAATGGGAAGGTCATGGTTGCCGGATTTAGTTGATGGGGTAATTAGACCTTGAAGTGTCTTGTCTTGGTAATGAGAAAAAATCGTGGTTAGCCAATCGTAGTAAAAAATATAGATAAAGTCCAACTTATGGAAATAATATTCTTAGTTCTAAGTGCACTTTAGCTTAATATTGCATAGGCACATAAATTGTTACATTAAACGTTTATTGTTAAATCGCTTTCAGTTGTTAACACAGACATAGTAAAAAATATAGACGAAGTGCTGCGAACAATCATACTGAAGTCAAAAAAAAACTGTGCTCCTTCGTGTACAATCAGCGCTCACGCACACACCATGCACCTGAAGGATATTTCCTTTCGCGATGCTTATTGGACAATGTCGCGACATATGTACTGAGAAAAAACCGTGTTCACCCCGAGCACAATTTGAGGTGTCCTCCGAAACTCACGTTGATGAACTTCTTTCCAAAAAAAGGAATCCTTATCCTTCTTCAGGTCCTCGGTACAATAAAATAAAAATAATAGGTAAATAATGTCCTGGCATTCCTATGATTTTTTATTCACTTTGTGAATTTGATTATCACATGCTATTTGTGAAGGAAAACATTGTAAGGAAATCTGCGCACCTTAAAGTGCTCCATACAGTTCTCGATGGTGTGTGTAGTCCAACCCACAGTAGGTCAACGTGGTGGAGAGTGCCCTGCGTGGAGCCCAGAGCAGTGTGTCCGGGCAAGAGTAGTGTCGGCTATGCTGGCAGAGCCGACGGCTTGGAGGGCCGTGGCTTCCTTTTGCGAGGCTGTCATGGTCCAGAAGGAGGCCGCAGAGCGGGATCGGGAGAGGGCCGATCCCACTCGGAGACGAAGGCGCCGGAGAGGCAACCGCCCCGGTGCAAGGCCCAGATAGGGCGAATCACCGCACCCCCCACTACCAAATGATGGTGGGGAACCTTCGGGATCTTGGGTGCCAAGAGTAGGGGGACTTGAGGCATCTATTTAGCGACCCTGGGAAGGACAGCAGCACGTGGTGGTCGCGTGCTGCTGTTGGGCAAACCTTGTTGTTCCCCGGGACGTGCCAAAGGCATAGCACTGGAGGGGCATCGGCGCGGTCCACTGGAGTTCCCGGAGCTCCTCTATTTTGTGCAGAGGATGGCCACCGTGTGGTTTTAGTCGGTAAGAGTCCGACATAACCCTCCGCCCTCTCCAGACGGAGGGTATCCATGAGGATTACCACTTGAAAACAAAAAAAAAAGGCAACATGGTAGACTAACGCCCAAATCCTTCTTATTCTGAGAAGAAGCCCGTGCCCAGCAGTGGGACAGTACTATGCTGGTCATGTTATGTTATACCCATGATTTTTAGACAAATAATTATACATGAATAATACCTGTAATCTGCATGCATAACTGGTTTACTCTTGTACACGGTGACCATAAACTGAACTATGTGAATGTACTTCATCTTCTAATGTCGCATTTCATATGCATAATGCATGTCACTGTCAGTATCATTATAAATATCTTGTAACAGGATAACTACAATTTGACGCAATGTTCCATGATTATATGCTGCTTCATAATATTATAATTGGGGTGTTTGAGCTACCAACTTTGATGAAACTTATGATGAAAGTCCCATGTAATAGGGAGCGAGTCTATTGCCATCAATCTGGAACAAATCCAGACTACGGGCTGCTACTGAGAATCTAATGATGAAAACCCCCAATAACATTGCCTGACCCGGGAATCAAACCCAGGACCCCACGCTTAGCAGTCGCGCTTGCGATTTCTAGTCGAGGCGGTAACTTATGATGTTATAAGTCCCATGTAATAGGGAGCGAGTCTATTGCCATCAATCTGGAACAAATCCAGACTACGGGCTGCTACTGAGAATCTAATGATGAAAAACCCCAATAACATTGTCTGACCCGGGAATCGAACCCAGGAACCCACGCTTAGCAGTCGCGCTTGCGATTTCTAGTCGAGGCGGTAACTTATGATGTTATAAGTCCCATGTAATAGGGAGCGAGTCTATTGCCATCAATCTGGAACAAATCCAGACTACGGGCTGCTACTGAGAACCTAATGATGAAAAACCCCAATAACATTGTCTGACCCGGGAATCGAACACAGGACCCCACGCTTAGCAGTCGCGCTTGCGATTTCTAGTCGAGGTGGTAACTTATAATGTTATAAGTCCCATGTAATAGGGAGCGAGTCTATTGCCATCAATCTGGAACAAATCCAGACTACGGGCTGCTACTGAGAATCTAATGATGAAAAACCCCAATAACATTGTCTGACCCGGGAATCGAACCCAGGACCCCACGCTTAGCAGTCGCGCTTGCGATTTCTAGTCAAGGTGGTCACGTCAGTGGTTATACTTGAATTACGAAAACTACCCTTACTGCTTACGAAGTAAAGACGCTGTCAAAGTCAAACGGTTACCGCTGGCGTGCGGTCCACTATACATAATATAAAATTGATCATCATCATAATTATGATGATAAATTATTGATCAAAGCCTATCAAATTACACTGAACGTAGATTGCGATAGCCATTGCTTCAAAGCAACTCGCCCTAAATATTCACCAGTTACATTTTTAGAGATCCGCAGAGTTTCATAACTGAATCTTACACAAGGGCTAATGGCGTCTGTCTGTGGCATAAATAATTACCTACAGTGAAGAAACGAAGAATAACTTTCATAATAACCACAAAAAGGGATTAAACTTAGCTTAACTTGGACCTTGGTGTTTTATGAATGGACTGACCGCTTAAATATCTTTTGATCGAAGATTTTTGAAGCGTGAGTTAAGTATTTTTATGTCAATGACTTTGTCTAGCCAGACTATTATAATTATGAGTGGGAATGAGACTGTAACAATGAATAATAATTAATACTACTCGAATTACAGTAGTACGGTCGACCGCACGTCGGTGGTAAAACTCTGACATTAGCAGCATCTTTATTTCGTAAGCAGTAAGGGCGGTTTTCGAATTGAAGTGTTACCACTGTCATGCAGTCGACTGTACATTACTGTCGAGGCCTGAAATGAAGCAATTTATGGCCGAGTAACATTGATTTTAAAGGACGAGGCGCTAGCCGAATCCTTTTTAACTTAACGAGGCCGTTAATTGCTATTTCGACTGAGAACTTTATAGTACTTTTCTCTCATTTGCGAGGAAAAAATACACAAATTAATTCAACAGAATCTAATTTTCACTCGCGCCAATTCGTCCGAGCGCGGTTCTTGTTCTATTTTCAAAGTTTTGAAAAAAATGTCCATTCGGCCTTTATAATGATAATATATTTTTCCTAAAAACACCTAATTCATGTAATGTAAGTGTGTACTTAAAAACCTCGCTAGCATAATTTAAAAAATAAAACTGTCCAGCAATTTCTATTAGTGTCATGTTGGATATTGCTGGCGTGTTATTTCGTTGCTTACGGAAAAGAGCCGATTGATGTATTCTTTTTTTAAATAATGAACCAATTTTCGAGCAAGTGGGAGAAAAATACTAAAATAAATAGGTTTTATTGGGGTTTTTCATTAGTAGATTCTCAGTAGCAGCCCGCAGTCTAGATTTGTCCCCGATGGATGGCAATCGACTCACTCCCTATTACATGGGGCTTATAGCATAACTGATGAAATGTGAGTATGCTATGTCGACCATGTATGTATGATGCTTTTTTAAGAAATTATCAGAAAATAATGTATATACGATCATGTAATAGTACTTACAAAGTTACCTAGAAATAGATTCGCTTCTCAACATTCCATAGTGGTCTATGGGGGTCCCAAGATATTTATAAAGTAAACATCTAAGAGTATTCATGGTATAGAATGTAGTTGGAATGTAAAACTGAAATCTCAGTAGAACCGTATGGAGTGGTTCAATTATGCGTAAATTGCTGGACGATTGCGCGGAGTGAGTGAATTTCCTGTATTGCATGGCTTGTCAGCATTCTTGACATGTATCGCACTGGTTGTAATCGATGCTGTTGCAATACAGGAACATTGGAGGATTAAAAGCAAGAATATTATCCACTGGACCGCCAGCTGGCAGCGGACGGCAAAAAAATGCCTTGGGCGAAAGCGATAGCTGCCGCCTGGCGGCAAGTCTTATCAAGTCTTGTCTTATCGTCTTTCGCTACGAGATAAAGCCATCTATCAATCTTAAATTTGTATGTCATGTTGTTCAGGAATAACAGGGCTACCATTAAAACGCGCAAGGCATTCAACGTGGCAACGCTGCCAGTCTTCTGGGCACTTTTATTTATAGCTTATTTAATTATTTTAAAAACTGGTTGTATGATATTTTTATTATAAATTGTATATGAATATGAACACTTCTCAATCTGAGAAGAGGCTCGTGCCTAGCAGTTACACAGCAATGGGTTGGTTATAAGCTGCAGCTCTTGCATGTTTCATGACCGATTTCATTACAATTTAAACTTTAAGCAATGGTCACAAAGAGATAGATTATAAAGAACGTCACAAACGAAAGACAAAAAAAAATGCTATATAGGCATAATAACAAAACTATATACTTGTACATACTGCTATCATTTGCAAAGAAAAACCATCAGTCATACTCGTAACCGAGTTCCTCATCTTATTTTTACAATCTAATATTTTTATCAAATAATTATCTTCACGGCACAAATCTCATGTAGGTATACTTACATCGGATTCTGCCGCAAACCAAGCCATATTGTTTAAGTAAATAAACGCAAGTGTATTACACTACAACTAAATCACGTTTTTAATATTTCCAAAATGCATTGCAAATAACAATGTCAGATGTAACAGCACTTATGTTTTGATACATTATACAAGGCATTGGTCAATGTTTACCTGTACAAATGTCAATAGCATTTGATGTATTGCGCAAAATACCTACTCATACAGTTGCAATCGATAATAGTTATTCAAGTGCCAATGTTTGAACTCTTATAAAAAGCCTCGGATGAATAAAAAATGCGGACGGAATCTCGCTAAACAATAAGCGAAGCATCAATAGTAGCGCTCACTCAAAAATACGGGCTAACACGCACACATTCACATCCATAGTATGCCAAAAAGCCGTGATTACGCAAAAAAATCTAGTGTGACTACCGTCACTGTTGTAGTGTCACAAATAAAATAAAAGTATAAATTTGACAAATAAATAATTTTGAATTTTGGTGTGTTAAAATGCTTTCGAAATTATAGTGGGTTTAGGAAAAAATTAAGTGCTTCAGTCTTTGTTTTTGCGGGAATCCGGTTTTTTTTTATTCGTCCGAGTAAAAAGCATTAGTAGTTTAAGGAAAAAAGCCTGTGATCATACGGAGCGTTAGGTTCCAAGTTCGATGCCCAGAACAAGCAAAAGTAGGTATTGATTGTTTTCAGAAACATTATGAGTAGCTGCTTTTTACTCATTAAATAATTTACAGCAAATGACACTGAGATTAAGCTGTGTATTTATTTTTAAATAAAAATAATGGATGATAATCATTAACAAATAATGGTACGTAGGGACCTTTTTTGAGCGTCACGAAATAGTTATTTAAATAAAATTACCGTAAATTTTCAATAATTATACAATGTAACGCATATGACGCATATGACTATGAGTTCTTTATTCATTTTAAGATTGATGATTTGTCTTGTTGACATAATCTAATTTGCATTTCATAGTAACGTAATGATAACTTAATGCTTACTTTAAATTAAATAATGATCTTATAATAGCCACTATATTTGTTTAAAGCCTACTAATTTGCATATGAAACTGTATATTTATTTTACGTCCTTTTTAATGAAGAGCTCATAAAATTATGCGTGATAGAGTAAATTGAATGTTGTAATATAAATTATACAGTCGTTTTGTTTTGCTTTCTTTTTTGTTTCATTCCGTAAAAAATGATTTATTAATAAATATAGGCGCAGGCGTTTTTCTAATACAATGCGACTACCGCAAGTTCACGCAAATTTTGTTCGTGACATCGCATTAATGTCATATTAAAATTATGGCATTATTATTATGGCGTTGTATCAGGATGACACCTGAGGAAATATATATATAAGAGTACCTGTTCAAAAAAGTTCTCAATAAAAAAAAAAAACTGTCCTAGATTTGTTGCTAGAGATTATTCGTTATCAAAATGTTGTATTTACGATCTGGAATCTCTACGTTTATATCACGTGTTTATGTATTATTTCCTTAGATATAAAGCTTACTGTGTAGTCCTTAATATATTATTAGGACAACCAAAATAATAATTTTATCTGAATAAAATAAACACTGCTGCCGATTCTCTTGTTCACGAACTAAACATATTTTAAACTATCGCTGTCTTTTACTAATAGTAGATACAAGAAAGAGATGGCAATTTTAAAACTATCAAATTAGTTTATGTGTTACATTTCTTTGTATTTAAGTAGGCACGTTTCTGAGATCACGACTAAAATTGTATGGAAACTTTAATTCTGACTAATTTGATAGATCTAAAATTGTTGCCATCCCTTTCTTGTATCTACTATTAGTAAAAGATAGTTAAGCGATAGTTTAAAATGAGTTTAGTTCGTGAACAAGAGAATCGACACCAATGTCTGTTTTCCAAACATTTTGATTTTTAAGCCCTCTACAACGTGTATCAGAAATGCGTGGTCACATTTAAAGAGCTCATTTAGGGCATAGCATAGAACAACTTTTACAATAGGACCAACTCTGAAATAGCGAAAAAAAATATCAGCTGTTCCCTACTAAATCATCGATGTCACTCGACAAAATGTAAGGATCAGCAGATTTTGTTTCGCGATTTCAGGTTTGGTCCCATAGTAAAAATTGTTCGATAACATCCCCTGAAGAAGCTTTTCAAATATGACCACGCATTTCTGATACACGTTGTATATCATACAAAGATGAAACTATAGGAAAAATCCAAAGAGTTTTACTATAGGACTTGAAGGATCGAAAAGATTTAGATACTTGAAATATCCGTCCTCAATTCAGTAAAAATTTCCCTGACACAAAAGATGCCTTAAAAATTATTATAAAAAACCGGCCAAGTGCGAGTCGGACTCGCGCAGTAAGAGTTCCGTACCTCTTAACGACTTGATACCCATAAAAACTGATTTAATTTACGAGAGTTTATCAAAAGACATCAACGCACAGAGCGCGAAATATGAATTTTTGCATGTCTTTCTTACGCAGGTACCACCACATGTGTCTATGTTTGTCTTATTTTTAGTATTTGTTGCTAACCTACATAATATGCACTATAATCTGACCAAGTGTGACGCTGGTATATATTACCGTTTTGAAGATAGAGCAGGAACAAAAACTTTGAAAAAAATGCATGTTTTTTGAGGTTTCTTGTATGGGGACCCCCTTTGGTTTTAGACTTTTTTTTTGTTTTTTGTATTTGTCGTGATACACCTCATAGCAACACATATTCTGAGAAAATTTTAACCGATTACCTATTATCGTTCAAAAGATACAGCCCCGTGACAGACAGACGGACGGACGGACGGACAGTGTAGCGAGAGTAATAGGGTCCCGTTTGGCACCCTTCGGGTACGGAACCCTAAAAATTAGCATAATAAACAATCCACATTAAAACAATTTAATGTAAAGACACACATATTTTTATAATTTCTTTTTTCTTACAAACTTGTACGTTTAAGCACCAAATATAAAACAATAGTAGTAGTTGCCCATAGAGTCAACTTTCGTTTTCACCTTGACAGAGTAGCCCAGATTCACAGATCTGATGATATCTGGTCCCGCTCCACATGGCGCTACAACCAGCGCGTGGACGGTAATGTCGGCAATTTACTTTCAATCAGTTTTGACTGAGAGGAATGACTTTTTAAAAGCTTTTATTTAGCTTGCTTGTTCCGTGTGGTGCTGGACGTAAAGAATTGCACCACCCTCTCTCTTCTCATGGGTGTCGTAAAAGGCGACTAAGGGATTCACCAGAGGATGGGCAGCAGCGTTCTCTGAGTATTTGAACAACCAACTGCGATCACTAACCCGCCTGCCAAGCGTGGCGATTAGGGTATATCCCCCCCCCCCATTGGGGAGGCCTTTGTCCAGCAGTGGACGTTTTTCGGCTGAAATGATTTAGCTTGCTTCGTTGTCTGTTTCAAATCTTGCAAGTTTTGAGATATCAGGTATACAAAAGAGTCTGGTATTGACATTAAAAGATTTAAAAAATAAAAATTGGATTGTACCCAAAGGGTACCAGTACCGGTATCCTATTACTAAGCCTACACCACGCGCCGTATATCTATCCAGTTTTAGCTGTTTTAGGGTTTTGTATAATACAGTTTAACTTTGAAACTTACGTTACTAAAATGATATTTCACTCGAAAACATTAATCTTCTGAGAAAACTTCATTTATATCTGGCCACCCTGGATACTAATTGTTTTGTTGGATTGTGCGCACTCCGAATCGCATTTTTCCGGTTTTTCGTTTTGTTTTATTAAAAGTATTTTAATGTAGATGGAGTGATATGATGGTCAAAAGTGGATCAACAATTTTGTGTTCAGTAAGTCAAAGTAAAGATATTGAAAGCTATGAATCAGACTGTCCAGAAAAAGAATGTTATGCAATGCATTTCTACCTGTGCTCGTATTTGTTTTATTTTTAACACGTTTGCTGAGCGCGAAGTATAGAAACAATAGTTAAACAATTACTCACTTCACAGCGAAAGGGTTAGAAAAGTAACATTATCACAACAGGTTACTTTCGATCAAAATTAAGATAATTGTAAAGTAACCTTACATAATCCGCTGATTACTGTGCCACTGTTGGGCACGGGTCTCTTCTCAGAATGAGAAAAATTTAAGCCTTGGTCCACCAGACTGACTACTGCGGGTTAGCAGACTACTCACACCATCGAGAACTGTATGGAACACTCTCAGGTGTGCAGGTTTCCTCACGATGTTTACCTTCACCGTTAAAGCAAGTTAAAGCAATTCTGATCCACACATGAATTCGAAAAATCAGAGATGTGGGCCGGGGTCTTCGAACTCAGACCCTCGGTATAACATACAGTAGGCCAATTCACGTAACTAAAGAAAGTGCAGTTGCAGTGCAGTTTCAGTTAAGTTTCGATCAAAACAATGCTTTTCGTATTCTCTTATCTTCGGCAATCGCTGCCAGAAATGAACTGCAGCGTCACTGCAACTTGATCGGCGCGTCATTTGGCTGTATAGTCTAGGACCACACAACATAAAATGATAGTAAATTGATTGATACGCGAGATATTGATAAAAAGGTTTATTGATAAACTGATTGATAATGTATGATAATTATGAGTCCACGCGATACGTACACTGAAATGTAGGCCGCGCGTTGTAGGTAAAGTTCTGATACAGTGAATAAAAATGTACATTGCTTGCACTGAACACTACAGATTTGATAAATACCTACAATACACAATAACTATACTAACTATGTAGTTTTTGCAAGTTTTATGTGGAGCAACGCACAGCCGAGATGCTCACAGATTAAGATCAACAAAACGTTGCGATGTTGCGGTGCGTTGTTTAGTAATAAAACAATATACACATAACATAACATAACATCACGCCTGTATTTCCCCGAAGGGGTAGGCAGAGGTGTATAGTACTGGATGTACACCCACATTTCGACAGTTATGTTATAGTCTCATGTAATAGGGGGCGAGCCTATTGCCAAAAACAATAAAATAATAATAAATAACAATAATATTGTTTTATTGTTATCAAACAATATAATATACCTAATAGTTCACTCGGTTTACATCATCATGATCATTCGCAGCTTTTATTAACCTACTGCAGGACAAAAGGCTCTTAATTTTTCCCGGTTTTGCGGCAATGTTTTCCAGGTGTTTCCGACAAAAGAGACCACATCATCTACTTATCTCGCCATTGGTCTTCCGACGTGTCTCGGCCACAATTCCGTTAGGGATCTATTCCACTCTGCCGCCACCACATCTAGCCAAACCTGCCCAACGCCACTTCAGTTAAGATAAGATTAGGATACACATTGTCCATCCAAAGGTTGTCTGGAAGAAATCGCCTTGAGCGATAAGACCGCCCATTGTACATGTGTTCTATATGTCATATATGTTGCTATTTTCTTTTGTGTACCATAAAGAGTATTTGTATTGTATTGTATTATATTGTACACATATCCTTCAATTTGGTTATTTTTAATACATCCGGATTTAGAGCTAAGGAAAGGTTGCATCTTAATAATTCTGTCATCATCATCATCATTTCAGCCAAAAGACGTCCGCTGCTGGACATAGGCCTCCTCCAAGCATCGCCACAACGACCGGTCCTGCGCCTTCCGCATCCAACGGATTCCCGCGACCTTCACCAGGTCATCGGTCCACCTTGTGGGGGGCCTACCCACGCTGCGCCTTCCAGTACGCGGTCACCACTCCAGAACTTTACTGCCCCATCGGCTTTCTGTTCTGCGAGCAATCTGTCCCGCCCACTGCCTCTTAAGCTTGGCAATTCTTCAGACTATGCCGGTCACTTTCATTCTCCTGCGAATCTCCTCATTTCTGATTCTATCACACAGAGACACTCCGAGAATAGCCCTCTCCATTGCTCTTTGAGTGACTTTGAGCCTTTTTCATGTATCCGTATTTAAAACTAAGGAATTAGTAATAGAACTTAATAAATCTTTCGCCCTTATCTCTTCTCATGGGTGTCGTAAAAGGCGACTAAGGGATTCACCAGAAGATGGGCAGCAGCGTTCTCTGAGTATTTAACCAACAAACTGCAATCGCCAACCCGCCTGCCAAGCGAGGCGATTATGGCATATCCCCCCCTTAATTGGGGGAGGCCTATGTCCAGTAGTGGACGTCTTTCGGCTGAAATGAAATCTTTCGCTGACTCTAAAAAAGTAGACAATCCATTTTAAGCCCGCCACCCGTTCTAAACAGATGTCAAGCTTACAAAAACTATCACTATGTAATCTTTTCCTCAATTCAAAAGATAACACAACAGCCAAAGATAATACGACACTAGGAACAATATAACAATCTTTTCTTGTTTATATATCAGACAATCTCACAAAGGCTTGAGTTTTATCGCGAAGTAAATCGTTTTAAACAAAATCGCCGCGAAGAGAAAGTTGGAAAGCGGCCGAACAAACTTTGTTTGTAATTAAGCGAATAATTTCGTCATAAAATAACTATTTAGATTTAGTTACGTGCGCTATGGAGTTATGATTTTGTGTTATGGTTTGATGTATCACAATTATGATGGTTTTTGCGTTAAGGTGGATATTTGCATGGCAATTTTCTTCCATAATACATACATACATATTATCACGCCTGTTTCCCATTGGGGTAGGCAGAGACTATGGATTTCCACCTGCTACGATCCTGACACACCTCTTTCGCTTCATCTACGTCCATTAACCTCGTCATGCATGCTCGTCGGTTTAGAGAACTCTTAACCTGGCATTTTTTGAGAACATCCGCGATTTGATCGCGATACGTGCGCTGAGGTCGTCCCCTTCCAACTCTTCCATCCATACTCGCTTCGTATACTTGTTTCGTCAATCTCCTCTCGTCCATCCTCTCTATATGTCCAAACCATCTTAACATACCTTTCTCAATCTTTGTCACTACATCTTCTTTCACTCCACAACGCTCCCTTATCATGTTATTCCTTACTTTATCTCTCAAAGTTACACCACACATACTTCTCAAAGCTCTCATTTCTACTGCATTTGTTCTACTTTCATGTTTCTTCTGCCATACCCAACTTTCACTACCATACATAAGTGTAGGCACTAACACTCCCCCATGAACAGCCAGCCGTGCCTTTTCCGACACTTTGCGGCTGTTCATGAAGGTGTGTAGTGCCCCATTCACCTGATTACCAGCACTCACTCTCCTTTCAATGTCCTTCACATGCTTGCCATCTCTCGTAAACATGGAACCCAGGTATACAAAATCTTTCACTTGTTCCACCTTTTCGTCACCTATCAAAATATTGCACTCTGTCATAACTTCTTCCTTTTCAAAAACCAAAACTTTTGTCTACTAACATTAACTTTCATTCCTTTACTCTTCAAAGCACCATCCATAATTGTTACCATCTTCTGTAACTCCCCCTCTGACGATGCAAGGATAACTTGATCATCGGCATAGAGGAGACATTTGACAAGTAACCCATTCATTTCTAAACCATTTTCACTCTCTTTCAAATCTTTCAAACAACTGTCCATGAATAGATTGAACAGCCACGGCGACGCTACACATCCCTGTCTCACACCCTTATCGATGCGGAACCAGTCAGAGTAGGCGCCGTTAATCCTGACACAAGCGCTAGAATCCGCATAGAGAGATTTCAACGCTTGAATCAGGTTGCTATTCACCCCTTTTCATTTTAATCTTACCGTGGTTTTAGGTGATGTCAAAGATTTTATCGTAAGGTAAAGACCTTTTTTATGGTTCTAAATACATAACATTTAGTAATAATAATTTCCTCCCGGCCGAATTTCGGTCGCGGCGGCCAATCTCAACAGAGACTAGCCATCTGCGAGGGGCATATTATAGTGCACAAGTATGTGCGCAAACACAGGTGCACTCTCTATTCCCTCACTCTCATAATCCGATGGGACGGCAATTCGACACGACCGGAGAGAGATCAGGCGTAGGACCGACGGCTTTACTTGCTCTCCGAGGCACGAAGGGATTGTTATTTAGTACCATAACAATATAACGATCTAGTCTACAAGATTAATAAATAATTTTATGTGAACCTAAACTGCCATTATAATTATTTCCAAGAATTTATCCACTGACACTATCTTAGCAGCTCTTAAGGGGAAGTTACTTTGTTCATATGTCTTGAAATATTCACTATCACTATTGTTTTTTTAAGACTACAATAACTTAAACATACTGGTTTTGATACTAAATTCGACTTTATATAAGGTAAGGTTGACATAGGTACCAGTCGCTCCGAAATTCGTCTTATAGCGTTCAAAATACACTTTGTTATGAATTGTTACGTAGGTAGGTCAGTGTACTCACTACTCAGAGAAAAAGGGAAATCAGAAATTATTACCGAGTGTTGTTTTCCATATTTATTAAAGTAATAAAAAACAGTTTTGAAGTTTGTGTTCTAATTATTTTTATTTATTTTTATATTTTATTTAAATCTTTATGCACAACTGGGTACAAAGGCGGTCTCGCTTTAGATAGAAAAAGAGCGAAAAACTGCGACTTTTGACACTTTTCCTATCTACAACTACAGCTAACTATATTTTGCAGAGTTAATGATTTCTGATTGAATTTCAGTACCTGTACTTCTGATTTGTGCCCGGTCAATGGCAATAGGCTCGCCCCCTATTACATGGGACTATAACATAACTGGCGAAATATGGGTGTACTATTACACCTCTGCCTACCCCTTCGAGGAAATACAGGCGTGGTGTTATGTTGTTTTCCTTCAATTGTTTAAAACAAATTTTCGATAAATCATGTATTCAGCGAATAATAATATTTTTACTGATAGGGGCGCAACTTGGCTGTAAGTTGCAGCAGTTGTTAAATGTTTTTCAAAGTACGATGATTATTTATCTTTAATAGATTTATTTATGCTTATTTAATCATCCTACATAAAAAACCGGCCAAGAGCATGTCGGGCCATGCTCAGTATTATAGGGTTCCTTAAGTAGGTGTAATTACAAACGAATCAAATCGAATATTAATCATGGCTATGCTTTTTTAGTTTTTGCAATAATCGGCAGCATTCGCGACTCAGAGCGTGTTGTTAGTAGCGCCATCTAGCGATAAATTCAAGAAGCCAAATTGAAGAAGTGTGTTCAACATAACTTTTTTTTGTGTTACTTTTACTTTTTGTGATTTTTTCAAATAGAAAATAACTAAAGGAGCATTATTTGCTAACATCATTTTTCTCTAAGGACAGTGACCTTTGAACTAGGACGTTTTAAGTAATTTTCAGTTTTCTCTCTATAATTCAAAAAATTATAATCACATTATACTCGAAATAATTTTAAAAGAGAGTTTTCACAAAGGTCTATCAATGTGGAAGATTATATCTTTCTACGTTGCACAGTTTAGAAATGGCAGGGGGGGGGACACATTGCAAGCCACTTTGGCGCGCTATATTTCGCAGATGGTACATCTGATAAAAAAGTGGTGTATGAAACATTACCTTCATTTTAGTATACCTATTCATTGAAACCCCACCCGAGGGGGTGTAGCGAAAAAAAAATGTTCATCTCCATTTCACATGTATGGACGCCACCCCTAAAATACGTAAAAACGATTTTTTTATTCTTTTAAAATTGAGATCTATAAGTAAACTATTTTTTAACAAAATTTCATTTACTTATGTTTATAACTGTAGAAGTTATTAAGCTGTAAGGGATTAGGACAGACGGACAGACGGACGGACATGACGAAACTATAAGGGTTCCTTGTAGGACTTCGGAACCCTAAAAAAATCAATAACTTACACCACAATTAAATTCAAATGAAGTAGGCCAATGAACGCCACAGGCTGCAACATTCCCCTTAAGCTATTTAATTAGAGCTGGAGTTCTTTATCGCACTAATAGTAAATGATAGTTTCTCCAAAAACCTAATTTTCAAGTTTCTCTCGGGTTGCTGGTTGGTTGGTTGGTTATTATAGGAAAATTACAATATCATCAATATAAACACAAACCCATATTCAATACTTACATGTGGCCTGCCTCGCCAGCACAGCGAACGCGACAACGAGCAGATATCTCTTGGTGTACATGTTGACGGTCACACACAGCCTACCATCTTGTCACTAGTTACGCACTGAAACACCCTCACTGGCGCATTGTTCACCTGGAACAAACAAATTATATTGGTTAGTTAAATTATAGTAATCACTAACATAAAACTAAAGAGTCGTTTTTGAAGACGTAAGTTTGGTTTAAAAAAAAAATGATTTCGTTTTCTTTTGTATGTAAAATTCATGATTGAAATCACTTCAATAATGTGCAACAGTATAACATAACATAACAAAACGCCTGTATTTCCCCGAAGGGATAGGCAGATGTGTATTGGTACACCCACATTTCGCCAGTTATGTTATAGTCCCATGTAATAGAGGGCGAGCCTATTTCCATTGATCGGGCACAAATCCAGACTCCGGGCAGCTACTGAGAATTTCCTAATGAAAAAACTCAATTACACTTTGCCCGACCCGGGAATCGAACCCAGGACCCCACGCTCAGCAGTCGCGCTTGCAACCACTAGACCAACGAGGCAGTCAACAGCAACAGTATAGCAAATTAATAAAGGAAAAAAAATTGAACGCAGAAATGTTAAATCAAAGAAAGCTCTTGAGTATTTAGACGGCTCGTTGAGATGCGCCGATGTATTAAGAAAAAAAAAACATATTCATATCATTGATTTGCATTCCACAATGCAAAATTCAAAATTAAAATATTTTATTTAATATTTAAATTCCTGTAATGAACCTACTTAATATTTCTACACCAGCAATTGTAGTATATGTGAAAGACATCAATGTATGTACCTACCACACAATGTACATACTAAGAAATAAATACGTGCGCGCACGACCCCTGTTTGCCGTAACCTCTAGTCGTACGAACGCAGGCTTGCGAGAACCCCTACGTCGCGTCGCCTTACTAGTCAGTAAAATAAGATCTTCCAAAATATTGATTTCATTGCAGTTTCCGCCGGAAAATTTCGATGTATTCTTCATGAACAAATCTCAAGCTTAACTTGATAATACGTTAAGCTCTTATTTATACTTTTTTTTTCTCTTATTTTTGCATGCTTATTTAGTTTTGTTTTAACCACATTTTTTTAGTTTTTGATGTAATTAGAATCGCACCTCGGTCTTCTTAATTTTACTTTTTAATAATATGCGGAAAATGTCGATGGCTATATATTAACAATTTTGTTTTGCTTTTTTTAAATTATGTGCAATACCAACTAATGTGTAACCGTTTATTTTCCCAAACAAATAAAATAAAATAAATATTATTCTATTCTATTATATTTTATTCATCAGTTAGATAATGAATAACGGTTTAGCAATTTGATATAGATCAATTGTATAGATAAAAAACCGGCCAAGAGCATGTCGGGCCATGCTCAGTATTATAGGGTTCCTTAAGTAGGTGTTACAAACAAATCAAATCGAATATTAATCACGGCTATTTTAGTTTTTGCAATAGACGTCAGTGATGTCAGTAGCCGCTAGATGGCGCTATACAGTGCCAAATGTAATACACGGCACTTGACGCCAGCATTGGCGACCCAGAGAGTGTTGTACGACGCCGCTAGATGGCGCCAAATTTAAGAAGTGTGTCGTCAACATAACACAAAGTTACTTTTTGTGATTTTTTCAAATAGAAAGTAGCTAAAGGAGCATTATTTGCTATGATCATTTTTCTCTAAGGTCAATGACCTTTGAACTAGGACGTTTTAAGTATTTTTCAGTTTTCTGTCTATAACTCAAAAAATTATAATCACATTATACTCAAAATAATTTTAAAAGAGAGTTTTCACAAAGGTCTATCAATGTGGAAGATTATAAGTTTCTACGTTGCATAGTTTAGAAATGGCAGGGGGGGGGACACATTGCAAGCCACTTTGGCGGGCTATATTTCGCAGTTGGTACACCTGATAAAAAAGTGGTGTATGAAACATTACCTTCATTTTAGTAGACCTATTCAATGATACCCCACACGAGGGGGTGCAGCGAAAAAACATTTTTTTTCCCCATTTCACATGTATGCCACCCCTAAAGAACGTAAAAACTATTTTTTTATTCTTTTAAAATTGAGATCTATATGCAGACTATTTTTTAACAAAATTTCATTTACTTATGTTTATAACTGTAGAAGTTATTAAGCTGTAAAGGATTAGGACAGATGGACAGACGGACAGACGGACAGACGGACGGACATGACGAAACTATAAGGGTTCCTTGTAGGACTTCGGAACCCTAAAAATCAATTGAATATAAAAATATCGAATTATCATGTCGTTGATGTCTTTTGTATGGTGAAATTGTTGTGTAAAAAAGTAGTACGAAAAATATGTCATGATAGTTTTTATAACGGACCATAATTATAATTGTGATTTTCATGTTTAAACATCTACGAAAATGACGTTTTTTTTTTTATTACTTAGATTCATACATTTTGAGAGAAACGAATAGTGGTTGTCTTTGGGTCATTGAATAATGTGATTTCATTGGCTTCCACCTATCTATTTTCTTAATTATTTTTAAAATTAATATGAATTAACATTTTCTACTTAACCTTTGCGTTCATAATCAAAACACTAACATTATGTACAGCCGAGAAAGTCTCAGCGGCAAAGCCTCGGAGGTCGTCTGTTACAAATGCACCATACCGTTACCAACTGTACGTGGGACCAGATGCGGGGCAGCCTCCCTCGAGATGAGCAGTTGTTATCAGACCACAAGATCGATTTGTATTGAAGACAGGAAAGTCTAATAATTACCGCTAATATTTCTGTAAAGTATTAGCTATTGTTATGGAACTGATAATCGCGTTTCAATGCTGTATTTGACGACGCGTGTGGTCTAGTGGTTCGAGTGTCTGACTGCTGATCACGAGGTCGTGGGTTCTATTCCCACAGGACACAAATATTTGTGTGATGAACATGAGTATTTACGTTGGTCTGGGTGTTTTTTATGTATTATAAGTATGTATTTACAATAAAAAAGTATCTAAGTATTATATCCATTGTCTAGTACCCATAGCACAAGTTCTGCTTAGTTTGGGACTAGATAGTGACTGTAAAAAAAGACATGAAAAATCTTTTATGTATGTACATACGGCTCCACATCAAGCTGTAGAATTCCAGTATAAGCTGAACTCTCACTGTACGGAAAGCCTATACAATGCGAGGTCAGCTTATACTGGAAATTTACAGCTTGATGTGTAGCCGTGTGTTTATATTGAAATTTGAATCGCTTATTTCCCGAAAAGGGGTAATTGTACTCATCATTATGAACAACTTTTACTATGGGACCAACCCTCATCAACTCAGCCTATCGCAGTCCACTGCTGGACATAAGCCTCTTCCAAGTTGCGCCACAACACTCGGTCCTATGCCTTCCGCATCCAGTCCCCCCAGCCACGTTTTTCAGGTCGTCGGTCCACCTGGCAGGGGGGCGCCCTACGCTGCGTTTGCTGATTCGCGGTCTCCACTCAAGGACTCGTCTGCTCCAGCGGCCATCGGTCCTTCGACAGACATGGCCAGCCCACTGCCACTTCAGCTTACTGATCCTACAAGCTATGTCGGTCACTCCGGTTTTTCTCCGAATAATCTCGTTTCGGATTTAACCTTCAAAGAAACTCCAAGCATAGCTCGCTCCATAGCTCGCTGAGCGACTTTGAATTTGTGGACTAGCCCAACTGTCAGTGTCCACGTCTCGGCACCGTAAGTCATGACTGGCAGGACGCACTGATTGAAGACCTTTGTCTTCAAACTTTGCGGTATAGGCGACGAGAAGACTCGGCGAAGTTTGCCAAATGCTGCCCAGCCCAGACAAATAATGTTCATAATGATGAGTACAATTACCCCTTTTCGGGAAATAAGTGATTCAAATTTCAACATGTACATAAAAGATTCAAATTTCAACAAGTACATAAAAGATTCGTAGTAGACAGACCGACATAAGGAAGCAGTCTAAATGAAAGCTTTTAAATGCATTAGAATAATATCCTCACAAACGACTAAAGCCTTACGACTGTAAATCAGCGGGAATGCCCGCGGGAGCTGTAACGGCGCGTGCGCCGCTGTACGCTGTACGGTACTGCGGACGCGGCTCATTGGGGATTAATTACGATCGTCTGCGAGATGCTTTGATATCGCTTGTAGGAAGATGGGTGGTTATTGAGTTGTCTTAATGTATTGCAGTTATATAAGATACGAGAGCTTTTACCCGTGACTTTGCTCTCGTAGTTATGTAGACCTATCATACATTTTTTTATATGTATAAGGTCTTAATAGTTAATTATTAATACCTTATTATAATTACGATCTAGTCTACAAGACTAATAAGTAATTGCTAGCTAATAATATTATTTCTACGAATGTGTCCACTGGCACTATCTAGCGTCTCTTAAGGCGAAATTACTTTTTAACCGACGAAAAAAAGGAGGAGGTTCTCAATTCGACGCGTATATATATAAACCGGTCGGGCACACCCGATGATATAACGTGAGTGAAACCGTTTATATTAATCATTATATATATATATTATGTATGACCACGCATCTTTTTACAGAGTGGTCCGATTTTGATGATTCTTTTTTTAATGGATAGGGTATATCTCGAAGTTGGTCCCATTTAAATTTCAAAATCAAAATCCACCCCTAAGGGTAGTAAAACAGGGGATGAGTGTTTGTTCACCCACTGAATTCTTACCTGTTAACCGATTCTGTTGTAACTTGACACACATAAATATAGTTCTAGACACTACGACATAATGTAGATCTGGAGTTAGATTTTAACCACAAAAAAATGAAAAATAAAACTTTTTAACAAAAAATTGAACCGACGAAAACAGAAACTGAAAAGCGAAAAATAACTAATTAAGAGTCGCCGCCAAACAACCAATCAACGAAGATCATTAAATTACTTTAAATAAATAATAAAAACAACGTCACATCAAATACAACGTGAAATTTTCAACGATGAACAATAACTTTCCAAAAATGCGTTCTCCGCTCGGCCACTTGCAACTTACACGCACTTTGCTTGTTAAAAGTTCGTTTGGCGCCGACTCATAATTAGTTATTTTTCGCTTTTCAGTTTCTGTTTTCGTCGGTTCAATTTTTTGTTAAAAAGTTTTATTTCATGTGTCTTTAATAAATTAATCTTCCTATCCTACATGAATAGTTTTTTCTCTTCATAAAATACATACCAGTTAGTTATGTCTTTTTATTTGTATGTCTGTCTTGTGTCATGTTTTGCAACAAATAAAGATTTATCTATCCGTCTATCTATCTATTCGTTTTAAAGACAATCTTAAGGTTTTAAAAACTATAAGATTTTTCCGTAATTAAACGAGTGTAATTAAACATAAGTCATCATCCTCATCGCCTTTTCCCAATTATACTGGGGTCAGCTTCCAGTCTAGCCAGATGCGGCTGCACATCAGTATTTTACACGGAGCGACTGCCATCAGACCCCCGCAACCCAGTTACTGCGTAATACCGACATTAGTAGGTTAAACCAGTTGTCAGATTTCAGGCTTCTGATTACCCGTAACGAATGCCATAGATATTCGTATGACAACCGGGACCGACAGCTTAACGTACTCTCCGAGGCACGGAGGGGTCTCGATGTGTAACGAAACGGTCACCCATCCACAGAATGACCGCGGCAAGTCCAGCTTAACCTTGCAGATCATACAATCCGCGCAGTCATTGTTTTGCTACGAGCCTCTAATTAAACATAAGTACATACCATAAAAAAACGGGTGCTACTATGCATTTGCAAGCGCGGATAGAACGTGCGTGTGCAGAACTGTGTGTGTGTGTTCGTGGCAGAAATACAGCCACGCTTTAATTGAGGGGGATTTTAACGGTGACGGTGACGATTTTTCATGACTGAAGGCAGCCAAGCATGCATCGTCACTAGTTTGGTTAAAAAAATATCATCATTATTGTCATCTTTTGACATGAGTGAGTAAGTGAGCTATGCTATTTTTAGGTGAAATGCAAACCTGTTTAGGGTAAAAAAAGATAATCAACTCAGCCTATCACAGTCCACTGCTAGAAATAGACCTTTCCCAAGTTGCGCCCCAACACTCAGTCCTCTGCCTTCCGCATCCAGACCCCCCAGCCACCTTCTTCCGGTCATCGGTCCACGTGGCAGGCGGCCGCCCTACACTGCGTTTGCCGATTCGCGGTCTCCACTCAAGGACTCGTCTGCTCCAGCGGCCATCGGTCCTTCGACAGACATGGCCATCCCACTGCCACGTCAGCTTACTGATCCTACAAGCTATGTCAGTCACTCCGGTTCTTCTACGGATAATCTCGTTGCGGATAAGTGGTAGGCAGCAAAATTTTAACAGAACAGCTGATTCGACAGAAAGCTAGTATAGAAATTATTCGTTTAGTAAGTATGGCAATTGAGGTAATATATCTACACTTTGAACCTAAACGAAACTGTATAGTAACATTCTTATACTTGCAACATCGAAACACTTTACTATGTCTACACTAACTGTAAGTTTTCATAGAGACAGTGACTTAGAGTGTCATAAACACACGTAACTATCACTAGTAACACCGATTCTCCTTGTGTTCTCAGTAATTTGTAGCGGAAATAATTGCGTGCGCGCAATTGTTTCACAAAAATTTACCTTCTATTGCAATGGACAGATAGACAATGGACATTGGTTATTTAGTTATTTAATTTTTAGGGTTCCGCATAAATATTAATTAGTTATCGTAAGTTAAAAATATTATACTTATCAATATTATGTATGACGAGGTTAATGAACGTAGATAAAGCAAAAGAGTTGTGTTAGGATCGTAGCAGGTGGAAATACATGCTCTCTGCCTACCGAAATGGAAAACAGGCATTATAGTATCAAAATAATAATACAGATTGTCAGGATAGTATGTATGTAGTTAGTATATCCCATCTATTGATGTCAGTTTATTTATTTATTTATTTATTATATTCTTTATTGTATATTACACCTAACAAAATAAATGACAATAGTTTACAGAAAGATTAAATAAGTACAATGGGCGGTCTTATCGCACAAGGCAATCTAAACTAAACTAAACTCTCAACTCAAGTCACAGTCTCAGTCTAATTTTAAACTGGCAATAACAAAAATACTAGCAATAGGCATGAGTAGAAAGGCTAGATTTTATCCCTCTTTACTCCTGTACAATTAGGTAATTAGCCATACAAATATTTTAGGGAATTAAATAATTTATTTAACGTGTAGCTTACTGCATCAAATATTTGTTAAATCATTTTTTTTTATATGAAATGTTGTTAAATCAAAAATTTTAATATGAAATGTTGTTCTCATGTAAGTGACTTTGTGTTTTTATTGAGTATAAATTTCTTCAAACCTATAAAGGTTCCATCCCTAAAATGTATACGAATATTAAATTTAAACAAAATATTACCGAAACCTCACCTCTATTCCGAAAGTGCATCCAACAAAAAAAAGCAAAATCACAATCACGTTACACTGGTCTCGCACTCTTTCAAAATAAAAAGAAAACCGCGTGACAGAATAGTAGATTGTTATACAAGGGTCGAAAGGAATCAATTCCCATACAAGGTATTAAGACTATAGTCCGAGTAGGAATTGATGACTTTCTCCCGTGATAAACACTCTACTTTTCATTTCGAATATACGGAAAGTAAAAAAAAAAAAACTAAAATACATACCTATTTTCTTGTCTGTTCGCCACTTCATAAAATTATTGTAAGTATAAAAATAAGTATCGTTCCTTTGAAATTTCTGGCAAAATATTTTCGATTACTGTATTTGCCTGGTCTTTATCCGAATCTGGGGTCAACATTTCAGAATCGCTTGAACTCATTTTTAATCAAATATTACCGAGATTTTAAATTTCGGTACAGACAGAGTTTGTATCTCGCCAAATTATATAGTCATTTTTAAATTTTGAATATGGAACACACCGCGTTACCACCGGCACCGGCGCCAGGCCCGCTGGTTTTTTTTTTTAATTGACACTGGCTGTTTATAAACTCACAAGACCGTGGCATTTTTTTTTTCGTCAATTCGTAGCCGACTATCTACAGTTCTATTTTTAGAATTCATTCCCGCCCTAGGGAGGAAAGCAATTACTATGAGTCTTTCCCACCCTAGAGAGGGAAACAGCGTTTTCCACCCGCTACTCGGATCAAACAAATACAACTTTCCGAGTATGAGAAATGAATAAGTTTTTTTTTTGTTTTTGGAACATTTGCACATCTTTCACAACCACAAGAGTAAAACTTAAATAAGACAAAAATAAACACTAAATCAAATTAAAACCACTACGGGACCACACACACTTAAAACAGCATTGATCCGCAAAAAATATACCTACAATGTTAATAACAAATAGTTGCGGTTTGCGCAAGTCGAGCACAAAGCTATGAATAATTCACGAACCGGACTAACTGTTCGCTAATAACTATACAAAACCAACATTTATACGCAAAACTATGCAATCTATTGAGTTCTTCAATTGTAAAAATAACGATGAATATATTTAGCAGTTTTCTTTTAGGCACTGCGTAAACGTAGACACTTTTTGTTGCTTGTGCTATCCATTGGACATTTTTTAGTTGCTCGTTGTTAACACTTAACAAACTATAGTGGCTAAATCTGTGACTGGAGTGATTTATACTAGTTGATGGTGACTGGGCAAACGCAGCGAAGAAAGATCGATGCCAAGATAAATAACTATCTGGACAAAATTGGCACCAGATAGGTCATAAAACGTGAAAATACGAACGCTTTAAAATGTTCTGAAATTTCACTTAAACATGAATGGTGACAATATGTGACAATTGTTCTGTGTTACATTACATACATATTATCAGACCTACTTTCCATTATGGTAGGCAGATACTATTGATTTCAACCTGCTACGATCCTGATACACCTTTTTCACTTCATTTACGTTTATGCAAGCTCGTCGGTTTAAAGTACTCTTAACCTGGCCTTTTTTTAAAACGTCCGTCTTTGGTGTGTCCGTGATGTGCTGTGTTAGTTGCCGACTAATTGTGTCCGGCACAAACAAAATACACTAAAGCGTCTTCGTTTGCGCCAAACCTTAACTGTTTCGTAACTATATTTTCTCCGTAATAAAATGTTTGGTCATTCTATTCATATGCTAATATTACTTGAATAAATTTAATTGGAAATTTATAGGGAAAACTCTTCGAAAGCCTTGGATCTTTAGTTGACTAAGTTAAAACTCTAGTTCAATAGTGAATAAATATGTTTTATGTTGCAATTTGCTAAAAAAATTGAATCAATGGTATAGTGTGGGCAACGTTTGGAAAGTAGCGGGCAACATTTTCGACGATTCAGAGGTCGCGGGCCGTAGGAGATGTGTAAGAGAATAAAGATTTATCCTTTATGTATTTTTATTGTAATTTTAGAAGTAGTTTACACAGTTCGTGAATTCAGTGAAAGTGCAGTGATTGCTGCATTTTAGCATGACTGCAAGATGCGTGGTTTTCCGTGGGCCGAATCAAACGCCGCGGGGGCCGCACCACCTCGCGGGCCGTTGAGAAAATAGTACGTGAATATAATATCTCAAATTATACGCCAAAAATCATTAAACAACTAAAATAAACAATCGATAAACGACTTACACATGAAAAAATATTTAAATATTACCAGCCCACTACTGTCGCATTACTGGACACTCAGACCTTAGACCAAAACACTGGCCTACTGCGGGTTGGCGGACAACACATACCATCGAGAACTGTATGGAGCACTCTCAGTTGTGCAGGTTTCCTCACGATGTTTTCCTTCACCGTTAAAATAAGCTAATCCAATTCTGATCCACAACAAAAAAATTAATGCACACTTTTTTTGGTGTAGAGAATGACCCGACTAAGTTAAAAGTGAAAAGTTGGAGGTGTGGGCTGGAGTCGATCTTTGACCCTCCTGCATGGTAGGTAAGTTTTCAAACACTAAGCTATCACTACTTTTTGACACATGTTCTAGGAAAATATATTTATAAGCAAATGTATGTTGTTGGCATTTAAAAAAAAACAAAATTTCCAAATTGACATGTCAATAGGTTTACTGTTAACAACACAACATAACAACATCACGCCTGTATTTCCCCGAAGGGGTAGGCAGAGGTGTATAGTACCAGTTATGTTTTTCCCATGTAATAGGGGGCGAGCCTATTGCCATTAACCGGGCACATACATACATGCGGGCCGGTTTACGTGGGACACTCAGAAAGTTTTGCGAAACTAAAAAAAATTGTTCTATACGTACATATATTTTTATCAAATCTTTTCAAAGTACTTTCCACCAGCCTCTATACAAAGATTCATGCGCCTAAACCAGTTTTCAAAACACTTTTTCCAGTCCGCCGCAGACACCTCGTTTACAGCCTGCTCGAACGCAGCCAGCGCATCTTCCGGCGACGAAAATTGTATCCCTTTGAGCTGATTTTTTATTTTTGGGAATAAAAAGAAGTCACACGGTGCTAGATCAGGGCTGTAAGGAGGGTGACCCAGGAGTTTGACTGGCGTGCTGTCCAGGAAGTCCCTCGTTTTGAGTGCGGTGTGCGCAGGTGCATTGTCGTGGTGGAGCAGTAGCCCGCGGAGCCCTGTGTTTGGTCGCTTGTTGCTTATAACAGAGAAAACTTCTGGCAAACATTTGGTAGTATACCATTCGGCATTAATGCTTCTTTGATCCCGTAAGGGAATTGATACCAAGTGGCCAGTCAAATTAAAAAAGCTAGCGATCAAAATCTTACCCCCGCTTCTAGATCGCTTCACTTTGGTAGGCGTTGGCTCATTTTGAAACACCCAAACAGTCGACTGGCGCTTGGTTTCTGGGTCGTATTGATAAATCCAGGACTCATCACCTGTAACGATGTCATAAACACGCCGAGACGAGCCTGCTTCAAATTTGTTAAGCATATCACGGCACCATTCCACCCGGGCCTGCTTCTGAGCATCGGTGAGATTGTGCGGCACCCAGCGTGATACTATCCTCCTCACGCGAAGATGGCTGTGTAGAATCTCGTGAACGCTTCCCGATCCAATCTTCAATATGTGTTGAATCTCCTGATATGTAATTCGCCTATTGTCTTGGATTAAATTTTTCACTGCTAGCACGTTTTCTTCGGTAACAGCCGTCAAAGGGCGACCGCTTCTTTCGTCATGCCCCAAAGTTGGTCGACCGCGCTTGAATTCGTTATACCAACGATACACGGTTGCCTTGGAAGGGCCTTCATCCATGAATGCCATTTGAAGTCTATCGTACGATTCATCCGGTTTCAGGCGACACTTGAAATCGTATAAAATCATAGCTCTAAAATGTTCCCGGCGCAGATCCATATTTCAGTGAGACACAATACTTTGAATTAACTCGCAAAAAATGTGGAGGGAAATTTTGAAATTGGAACTTACTTATTTTTACTTATAAATAATCATATTTTCGAAAAACATTATAACTGGCCAGTCTCCCATATATAAAAACTTTTTTTCGCAATACTTTCTGAGGGGCCTGGTATTGTTACAACAACAAAAAATCAGAAACATTTCAATGTATATGTTTTGTCCAAAGCCTTTACAAACACTTTCGATATTAGCTATTTTTATATTATTTAGCTTGTTACCTTGCAAGTTGCACTTTCTTCGCTGCTAGAGACATGCTTTCCCTTGCTCTAGGGCGATGTCTAACAGCATAGATTTACTAGAAGACTTTGTGAATAGCCTACATTTTACCAGCTAGATGAAAAACAAACCTGGCAAACTTTATCAATACATAATAAAACAGCTCTGTGGTTGAGTGATTGAGGTTTGTTACTTAACTAAGGCTAGAACTTGGAAAGGGTCTTACAATTAAAACCAGAAAAAAACCGGTAACGGAGTTGCGTGTAGAAGACGCAGAGATTGAAGTTACAACTTTTATTTATTACGAACTAAACTAAACTTAAGATATACATTGTGGAATGAAAAAAATCGCTAACGAGCAGCTCCTGGTGAAACTAAACTTATTTTTATTAAATACTTGAGGAAATATCAAACGACACTTTCAGTAAATGTACCAGGGGACGCTTAAGTTTTCTCTCATAATATATGCCATTAATATAATCGACTTATACCAAGATTATTGCGGAACATGTTTCTCTAGCAATAAGTAAATTATAGCATATTGATTGCTGCTATTTATACTCTGACTTCTAATGCCCAAAAAAACATTAAAGAAATGTCCAAGAAAATGTTCAATTGCGGTCAAAAATACAAAGTAGACATAAGTTTAATCGCTATTGTAAATATGTACACTCAATTTTGTTATTAACTTTCACGATTTTATCTCTCACATAAAAACGACAAATGCTTGATACGACCTCAATCCTTCAATACAAATGATGTAACATCATTGACACATTAAACAACTTGAAACTCTTTAATTTGCAAGTCACAGATTCAACAGCTTTAATTAACGTTATCATTAGTCATCTTTAATGACTACTTTATTCTGATGCTGCAGGCATTGCAAAATAAGATCTATTGTTTCTCCGTTGAAATTTAAAAAAAATAAGAGAAAAAAACAGCTTTTCCATAGGTCGTACTGTATGGAACACAGCAACAACTTGTAATAAATAAAAAATAAATAAAAATAAAAATATTTTTATGTCAGGCATCGAGGCCCATAGCGTGTTAGTGTTACAAATGATTTAAACTAAACTATGTTAGTAGAACATTACACAAAAACAAATATCACAGTCACAGGAAGCTTCGTCAAGCTCCATGTAGAACATGAAGCTTGACAAACCTTCCCATTGTAGGCCCATCCAGCCTCTCTCCAAATACCTTCAGGATGCTGTTCGTGCTTCCCCTCACTCTGCGTATTACTGAGGCAACTTTCTGACGCATTATCGCGTAGTAATTATTAGTATGTGCATCAGCGAACATACCTGAGGCACTACAATAAGGTGGAAGCCTCAAAAACACTCTGAAGGAATTGTTGTATTGGATGCGCAAGGTGTTGCCTGCTTTTTGGGTATGATTAGCCCAAAGGCTGCTGGTGTAAAATGTTTGGCAGTATGCCTTGAATATTGTTATTTTAACTGGTGCTGTGCAACCAGCAAACCTTCGAGCCACCATATTTCCCCTCACAGCCAACGCCCTGCGCTCCCTTTCCATATCCAGGTCATCTTTAAGGTCTTCCGTAACAATGTGGCCCAAATATTTAAATTGGGTTACTCTCAGCAAAAGTGTACCGTTCAGTTTTACGGGAGGAACATATGATGGACTTTTATTTTTACCTCTAAATACCAACAGCTCACTTTTCTTAGGGTTATATTTTAGTCCATGATGCTCAGCATACACTTCACAAATGGAGAGTAATTTTCTTACTCCACTGATTGTAGGGCTCAGCAGCACCATATCGTCTGCGTAGCTTAAGTTATTTAAACTTACTCCGTCTATATGGCATCCGACATGAGTGCTGCTGAGCTCAACAAGTAGTTTATTAATGTAAATATTAAAAAGCCTTGGGGAAGTCAAGCCTAACACCACACTCAAGCTTGTATGGTTCAGACAGTACGTTTGACCACTTGATAAAGTTTCTCTGCTTGTTATACCAAAAAGATAATGTAGACACCAACGTATCAGGGACGCCCATCTCCCGAAGCTTAGCCCATAAGATATTATAAGAAACCATATCAAAGGCTTTAGAAAGGTCCAGGAAACAAGCATACACTGGTGTTTTCCTATCTGTGTAATATTTGACAGTATTCTTCGACGCAAATATAGCACTCTCAGTAGATAGCCCAGCGCGAAAACCAAACTGCGCGTCATGCAACTTTGTGTATCTACTGAGGTGAGAGTCAAGCATACTGTCCAGTACTTTGGCTATCACAGTCGCCAGTGAAATAGGCCTGTAGTTACCTTTGTCTGATATGTCTCCTGTCCGATTCTTTACAATGGGTACTACTATAGTATCTAGCAGTTGTTGTGGTAAGTAAGAATGCCCCAAGCATAGATTGAAGAACATAGTCAACACTCTCGGCAGATGTAAACCAGCATTTTGCAAGTGTAATGGTTTTATTTTTAACCGACGAAAAAAAGGAGAAGGTTCTCAATTCGACGCGTATATTTTTTTTATTTTATTTTATGTATGACCACGCATAACTTTTTACAGAGTGGTCCGATTTTGATGATTCTTTTTTTAATGGATAGGGTATATCTCGAAGTTGGTCCCATTTAAATTTCAAAATCAAAATCCACCCCTAAGGGTAGTAAAAAAGGGGATGAGTGTTTGTTCACCCACTGAATTCTTACCTGTTAACCGATTCTGTTGAAACTTGACACACATAAATATAGTTCTAGACACTACGTCATAATGGAGACCTGGAGTTAGATTTTAACCACAAAAAATGAAAAATTAAACTTTTTAACAAAAAATTTAACCGACTAAAACAGAAATTGAAAAGCGAAAAATAACTAATTATAAGTCGGCGCCAAACAACCAATCAACGAAGATCATTAAATTAATTTAAATAAATAATCAAAACGACGTCACATCAAATACAACGTGAAATTTTCAACGATAAACAATAACTTTCCAAAAATGTGTTCTCCGCTCGGCCACTTACAACTTGCACGCACTTTGCTTGTTAAAAGTTCGTTTGGCGCCGACTCATAATTAGTTATTTTTCGCTTTTCAGTTTCTGTTTTCGTCGGTTCAATTTTTTGTTAAAAAGTTTTATTAAATGACAGAAATACTAAATACAAGAGAAAAATGTACTGGATGACTGTTTTTACAGTCTGGAAAAAAACAGGATGTGAGCAGTATTCTATTACAGTAACTGATCGTGATCACACCCTGTTTTTTTTTCAGACGGTAAAAACAGTCATCTGGTAGAAGTTTTTATGAGTCATCTGGTATATTGTTCTTTTGTATTTAATATGTCTACCATTTAAAAATAAATACATTACAAGCTAATAGCTAATAGTTAAGCTTTCACATCGCTTGGTACGCCGATCAATACAAGACTTTTCTATAAAAAATTAATATGATTACTTATAGCTACAATTAAGTCTATGATTGCTTATTTAAGATATTATTTATGCTGTTCTCCTCAACAACTCAAATTCATGTTACAAAGCAATCACAAAATTACAATTGAACACGTTTGAGAAACCGGAGATAAATATTGTTTATTTATTTATTTAATTATTTATGCACAACTGGGTACAAAGGCGGCCTTAACGCCATAGGCGTTCTCTACCAGACAACCTTAGGGTAATGTAGAGACAAAGAATAAGGTAGATGCACCAGTAAAGAAGTAAAATATGTTTTGTACTACGGACTTATAATTACATATAAAAAACACACTTTACTTACAAATATTGTTGACCTAATAATTAATAGTACCTAAGTAGGGACCTAAATTCATAAAAACTTAACACAAAGCCTAATAACTACCTATTCTCTTTGTTTAAAAATTTACAAAATAAACTCTAATGATAAAGAAAAATTTCTAAAAAAATAAGGAAAAGTGAAATCTTCATCATCATCATCACTTCAGCCTCAAGACGTCCACTGCTGGACATAGGCCTCCCCCAAAAAGGGGGGATATGCCAAAATCACCACGCTTGGCAGGCGGGTTGGCGATCGCAGTTGGTTGGATAAATACTCAAAGAACGCTGCTGCCCATCCTCTGGTGAATCCCTTAGTCGCCTTTTACGACACCCATGAGAAGATAGGGTGGTGCGATTCTTTACGTCCGGCACCACTCTGAACATATTATTCTCGCGACATATTATTCTATATCTCCGTTTTATTTAAGCTTTTCGTGAAATATAAATAGGTACTATGAGCAACACCGCGGCAAAAGTTAGTATTTATGTTATTGCTTATTGCAATGTTAAGACACATGCAGTCAGTGGTTTTAACATTTTAATTAAAGATAACATCTCTCGGTACAGTTAGTTGTGAACACATTACTGGCTCAGTTTGTAGCTGTATGCACATTTCAACTAAGACTGTACTGTAAATCTAAAGAGGACATTTCTTAGAGAAATTTGTTAAGTGTCTGAAAAAAAGAAATTTGTTTTTAACTAAAAATCAAAAAGTAAAAGAAAATCAATCATTTTTTAATAATAAAATAACATTTTAATATTGCTTTTTTTTTTAGTTTTGAAAGATAAGTTGGAAATTCATTTTTAATTATTTAAAAAATAACATATTCAGCCCACCTGACCTTCTACTGTAAACAGGCTTCTTCTCATAATGAGAAGGACTCAGGATTAATTAAAAAAATACGTAATTATTTTAACTTTGCACTAAGACAAATATTGTTAAATTAAAAACACGCAAAGTGCTCACTTGTATATAAAAAATTACACCTCACCTCTATCCAGAAGTGCATCCAAAAAATAAAAGCAAAAACACAATCACGTTACACTCTTACAAAAAAAAAATCCTCAGAGCAATAACTAATCTGAGCAAAAATCAAAACATTTGACATGAAATTTCCGCGTGACAGAAAGCGTCAAATCTTTGAATTTTTAACACCCGCACGTCTTTCACCGGCATCGAACGGAACGCGACTGGGTTGGTGAACTCCCGCGCAACAAAACCAATATGTCTGATGTAACTTTTGAATGTCATATTAGTGCGATTTTTATGTAATGGATGAAAGGTGAAGATGGATGCAAAGAATGTATGGTTTTAGAATTCGCGAATGAGTTGTACAAGGAAATGCTTGTTTGATTAGCACCTGAAAATGGCAGTATATAAGTAATCAATGTTTAAGTAATTTATTTGTCAGTTAGCATTTACATTTACAGAAATAGGTCACTAAATAACATAACCAGCCCATTATTTAATTGTCTCACTGCTCGGAGCGGGCCTCTTCTCAGTCTCATTTAAGTCTGTTAGGTTAAGGCTTTAGTTCACCACGCTGGCCAAGTGCGAGTTGGCAGTCGCCAATGGTGTGTGTAGTCACACACACCATCGAGAACAGTATGAAGCACTCTCAGGTGTGCAGGTTTCTACAAAAAGAACTCCAATTTGCAGATTAATTAGAAGAGATGCGGACTGGGTACGAAATAACATCCCCCTGAATGGAAGGCTAGCGTTCAACCACTAGGCTATCACAACTTTCATATATGCGCATAGGAAAATTTCCATGCCGAAAATTAATTCCTATTCCGCTGAATCCAGGTATTCGTTAGTTCTGTCTCACTTTTGGTCTTAAATATTTCTGGGTAACCGTCTTCCTGATAGTCATCAACATTGTCAACTCAGCCTATCGCAGTCTACTACTGGACAAAGGTCTCTCCAAAGTTGCGCCACAACACTCCATCCTCCACCCTTTGCATCCAGTTCCGTCCAGCTACGTTCTTCAGGTCATCGATCCACCTGGCTGAGAGGTGCCAATTTTAGTTTTTGAGTGGAAATCCTTAAGGATACTGCCACGCCTGTGGAGGGCAGAGGGGTGTGTCAGACTCTTACCGACTAAAACCAAACCAAACAGTGGCCATCTTCAGCACAAAATAGAGGAGCTCCGGGAACTCCAGTGGATCGCGCCTTGCCCGTCCAGTGCTACGCCTTTAGCACTTCCCGGGGAGGGGGGTGCAATACGCTACGTTTGCCGATTTTCGGTCTCCACTCAAGGACTCGTCTGCTCCAACAAGCATCGGTCCTTCGACAGACATGGCCAGCCCACTGCCACTTCAGCTTACTGATCCTACAAGCTATGTCGGTCACTCTGGTTCTTCTCCTGATAATCTTGTTACGGATTATATCCTTCAAAAGGCCTCCAAACCTATGTTTCTAGGGATTTATCTCCCTGATAGTAATAAGCTCTTTAGATCTGACAAAACACGTGAGGTTTAGGTGCTTGTACGATTAATTGGCTTTTTAACTTTATTTATTTTTACAACTTACGCATGCTAACTGGTGCATAAACTCTCTATTCATAAGAACTTGACATTTATGATCTTGTAGTAAGTCTCACCAGTCATTATGTCATTACGTTGTCATTTACTTTAAATAAAATAAGACAAATATGCCTGTGGAGTCGTATTAACGAGAGTATGTAAAAATAAAAGTGAGCTGTGAAGAAATGATTCTCAGCGTTGAGGAATATTGTGGGAGGAGAAAATAGTAAAATGTTTTAAATACACATAAGTAACAATATATGATCATAAGATCAGTAAGCTGAAGTAGCAATGGGCTGGTCACGTCTTTTGAAGGACCGATGGCTATTGGAGCAGACGTATCATTTAGTGCAGACCGCAAATTGGCGCAGCGTAGGGTGCCCCCCAGCCAGGTGGACCGACGGCCTGAAGAAGGTGGCTGTGGGACTGGATGAGCAAGGTAGAGGACCGAGTGTTGTGGCGTAACTAAGGAAAGGCCTATGTCCAGCAGTGGACTGCAATAGACTGAGTTGATATGATTATATATAATTTGCTTCAGAGATTTGTCGTTATTTATAACAGTTAACCATGATGTCAAAGAGGATTAGTGAAGTAGGCAAAATTGTTGCCATATTTTACAGGTTTGCCAAAGTCAAAGTCAAAGTCAAAGTATTTTATTGTGAGACAGTGGTTAAAACAAAGACATAGGGTTAAAAGGTGTTATTACTAAAGAGCATGGTGTGCGATCTCACTGCTCGACCATGTTAGGCGTACAATAATTTATAATAAAATTTATAAAACCATTCAATTAAATAAATAATAATAATTTAACAGATAGATAAAATATACGATCTAAAATTGCAATAAATAAGATTAAAATTTACAATTAATTATTCATATAAAATTACAACAACTGAAAAAAACAAAAATATTAAAAATTAAAAATGTTACATAACTTATTAATATTGTGTCATATTACCTGCATCAAAAAACTAAAATGATTAATCGTACCAATCTTTTAAATGGTGAATCTTTCGGATAAAAACTCATTAACTGTATAATACGGCCTAGTTACCAAAAAATCATTCAACCTTTTCTTGAAAATTTGAGCACTTTCGACCTCTCTTATTTGCTTTGGTATATTATTATATATTCTCGAGGACATGCCAAATAAGCTTTTGGAATATAATGAAAAATGGCTGTTTTCGAGGGCATATTATTTACAATTTTGTCAGCATGTCGACAGGAACGTAGGCTACCGAACTTAGATTTATTCATTTTAACAAATGTTGCGACTTCATAAATATAAAGGGCAGGGAATGTTAAAATTTTTAGTTTTTTAAAATGGGGCATACAGCTATCTGGCACGTGTATGCCACAAATCGCTCTAATACATTTTTTTTGTGCTCTAAAAGCAAGTTCACTATCAGTAGCGTTTCCCCAAAAAATCAATCCGTATCTGAGTGTAGATGTCACATAAGCATGGTAAGCAGTTAGTACAGCTGTTTCATTAACAATTTTTGATATTCTGTATAGAGCGTAAGAAAATTGATTTAATTTGTTACAAACAGTACTAATTTGCGTTTTCCATGACATATTTTGGTCAATCCATAATCCAAGAAATTTTATTGTATCTGTTACCACAATTTTTTTCATTTTATAAGTAACGTTTAATGTCAATGGGGTTTTTCTTTGAGAATAGCTGACTATTTTAGTTTTATCTAAATTAATTAAGAGATTATTACATGTCAACCAATTTATAATGTCATTTAAAGTATTATTCATATCATTTTCTAAGGTATTAATGTCAGTTGGATTAGTCAAAGAAAGCTGTGTATAAAGAGGTCAAATTTCCGCATTCCCTGTAAATTTGTTGGACCGTACGGTCAAAGGACATAGGTAACTCTAAACTCTAGACCACCCGCTGTGGCGGGTCTCTTCCTAGTATGAGAAAGAGTCCACCACGCTGGCCTAGTGCGGGTTGGCGGAACACACACAATCGAGAACTGTATGGAGCACTCTCAGGTGTGCAGGTTTCTTCACACTTGTGTCGTCTTCCTCTGATAAAAAAAGCAAAAGAAAAAAGAAAACGAATCTATCGAATCATTTGTTTTGCTTATTGCCTTTTGTGGACATAGGCTTTACAATTTAAAATTAATTAAATTCTTCATTAAAGTCACTTTCGCCCACCCTTTGGCACGCATGCTCATTAGAAAGCGGTCGCACGCGCAGGTTTGCTCAACTTTTTTCGGCAAACTAAAGTCACGATAATGCGTTTTATTACTATTAATGTTTATTTATTTATTTATTTATTTAAACTTCATGCAACTTGTGTACATAGGCGGACTTAATGCCTTAGGCATTCTCTCCCAGTCAACCTTAGGGTGATACAGAGATGACAAGGCAGGTGCAATATTGATTCACGACACAAAACAAGATGAGAAATAAATTACCACTAAAACAATAGATAAACATACATAGGTATATATATATAACATACAATAAGTACTAAATATATATAATAATATACTATTATAGTCATAGATAAAATACTAATGAGATGATTCTGCCAAAATTTTATCTAGAAAGAACTTCCGAACTTCGTGTTAATGTTCGTGCGATACATGCTCGGTCGTGCTGTTTTGACTGGATTTCACATTTTATGGCCTATACAGAAGTACCTACCTACATTTTCATATGTTTATGTGCAGGAAAGCCTACTGAAACACTGGTCTTACACAAAGAGAAAAAAATAATGGTTACTTTTCATATAAAGAGTAGTGAGTGGCGTAGAGTAGACACAGTACAATATTTTTTTTATAGTATGGCGAAACGAGCTAAAGACCCAACTGATGTTAAGCGGTTACCTTTGCCCATAACAACTTCAATACCACCTAGGCTGTTGCCTAAATGGTACCGCAAGTCGGTTCGCGAAACTAAGACATGAAGATGGAAAGTCTTGCGTGATTGTAATTTCACCGGCACCCGTACCCTACAAATATTTTGTTTAGACTACCTCCTTTATTGTCTTTACACTGGCGTTTATCAAAACTGACAGTTAGGTGAAAGGGGTTGCAGGCATCGGTTGTCATTAGACTGATTCACCCTATCCCCCCGTACTAGTAAAAAACTGTATCACGAGCGGATAGTATTCCTCGTCCTCAGAACAACAAATACGCACAAGTTTCTTTAGAATGCTTCATCATCGTCGTCATCATCATTTCAGCCGAAAGACGTCCACTGCTGGACATAATGGCCACGCATGGCAGGCGGGTTGGCGATCGCGGTTGGGTTGTTGGTTGGTTGGTTGTTCTTTTATCTTCTCATGGGTGTCGTAAAAGGCGACTAAGGGATTCACCAGAGGATTGGCAACAGCGTTTTCTGAGAATGCTTAGTAAATTAAAAATAAAAATGTCTTTGGTAGGTAGGTAGGTAGCTATCTACTAAAGACATCGTTGTGGTTAATAAATTGATATTAAAATATTAGAAATGTCTTTTTTTTCGCTCGTGGGTAGGCGCGATATTAACACGCAAATTTTTAGTGTCTACAATAATTATTTATTAATAATAGTAATTTACGTTCTTTTTAATATATTATAAATGAATCAGCTGTGAAGTAAACCCACCTTCCACTCGTTATATAATCAGCTCTCACTTCACTTCACTTGAGGCAGTAAATCAATATCACTTGTTTTTCAACACACTCAACATGGATGGCAAATTGGTGAATAGTCTAGAAGATCTGGAGCATTTCTTTGGTTCCCGCATGCGGGAATATGAGGAAAAGCTGCTGAAGGCCACACCTACAGCTGGTCCTGTGCACTTGGACATTGCCTCGTTATCCACTGAATTCACCGAGTTTAAATCATTTGTGATGCAAACATTGAAGAAATTCAAAACACAAATTGAACTTCTTTCATTAGGTCTAGACAGACATGAAACGAAGATGAGGAATAAGGTTTTGCTGCTACATGGAATTCCTGAGAAGTCCAATGAAAAGCTGTTGGATTCGGTACTAGAAATTGTAACCAACAAAATGAAACTCCCCGATGTGAGTATGCACAACATTAATGTATGCCATCGTCTTGGGGCCAGCCCGGGCAAAACCAGACCAGTCTTGGTCAGATTTCATGACATGAAGCATCGGCGCCTTGTCTGGGACAACAAGAAGTCAATGAAGGACACAGGTATCACCGTGTCAGAATTTTTGACCAAAACAAGGCATAGGGTTTTTATGGCTGCCCGAAAACACTTCGGCATGAAGAGCTGCTGGTCTGTCGAGGGCAAGATCGTCATCCTCACATCCAATAAAACACGTCGGAAGATCGAGTCCATGGGCGAACTGGAGGACTTAATTGTGCAATTCCCAACTAGTGTGGCAGATACCGGCAATCGTGCCCAATCTGAGGAAGCTGCGTCACCCAAAGCTGCGAGTGCTGCGACGCCAAAGGTCACAACGAAGACCCAACGTAAGGCCCGCCGTGGTAACTGAGTATGATGTTCCTCATTTTGTGTAAATCATAATAATCCTTATACAAAAGATGCTAAGTATTAAAATCGGTCGTCTAGCACTACTTGTGATTATTGTCGGTATCACTATAATTATTTTGTCTTCATTCACTATATGACATACAATTACCCGTTTTAAATTTCAGTTTTCTAGTCCTTAATTTATTTTGCATGCGGTAGGTAATGTGTTTATTTTGATCACTGACACTCACTGACATTAGTGATGTTTGTCAATGTCATATTGATATTTTGATAGTTCATGGTTGACGTTATTTACGTTTCGTTGCACGTTAGATTTTAGTCTTCCCACATTTTTCTATGATGTTGACATTGACATCATCTGCTTTGCTTGCCATGTTAAAAATGGTATACAGTCCGACTTGAATAATGTAGTAATTATTATTATTATACCTGGTTTCGTTGTAAATAGTTCTGTCGGACTGTATTAAATGTTATTTATAATTATAATTCTGTTTTAAGGTCTACTATATTAACATGTAGTGCTTCTTATTATTATTTTTATTTTCTTTTATCTCTTGGTGTCTATTTCTAAGTTGCTAATGATGTTGTAAAGATTTCTTCTACTATATCAGCGAGCTGGTGAGGTGATTTTATTTCAACAGCATGATAAAGTTTGTTATATTTTTGTAATTTTATATATTTTTTTATTTTTTTTTTCTTATTTTTGCATATTTATATATTGTATTTATATTACATAAGTATGGATGATTTAATTGATCCTAATGACAGTTTTTTCTCTTGCTCTTCCTCGGTAAACAGTTTTGTCAGTGCGGCTAGCGATCCCTCTTTCTCAACTTTGCATGACCAGATTTCCTCTATTTTTTCTGATTTCCCACTTAATTTCAATATAGCTCACATCAATGCCCAGAGTGTTCCTGGACACTACTCTGACCTTCTGGCTTCCATTGATAGCGCTCATCTAGATGCATTGTTAATCTCAGAGTCATTTCTCAAACCTTCTCTTCTCTCTACCCACTATGCACTGCCAGGGTACGTGCTAATACGTAACGACAGGACTGGAAAAGCATGTGGTGGTGTTGCTATCTACCTGCGAGCTGATATACCTTATAAGGTCATCAGCGCGTCACCATCTCTTTATTCAGAATCGGCAGAACATCTTTTTATTGAGATAACAATCAATCACGCTAAACTGCTCCTTGGAGTATTTTACAGTCCTGACCTTACTATCAACTATTTCAACTCTTTTGACTCGTTACTTAATGATTTCTGTCCTTCTTATAATCACGTAGTCTTGATGGGTGACTTCAACACTTGCCTAATAAAAAATGATTCTCGTGCTCACAAACTTCTATCTATTTTATCTTCTCTCAATCTTGACGTTTTACCTCTTTCTGCGACTCACCATTTTCCAAACTGCACGCCTTCTTTATTGGACCTTATAATCGTCTCATCTCCTTCTAAAGTTTCATCACATGGACAACTTACGGCTCCTTTTTCCTATCACGATTTAATCTTCTTGTCCTATCGTGTTCGTCCTCCTAAACGTAAGTCGCATTACGTATTCCTACGGAATTACAAGGGCATAGACCTGGAGGCATTGCGGTGCGATGCTGGTGCTCTCGACTGGTCTTGTGTGGTTGACAGTACCGATATCGACAGTAAGGTGAACAGTTTTAAAGATACGGTTGTGAGTCTATATGATCGTCACGCTCCAATTCGACGTATTAAGGTTAGGCATATTCCAGCACCCTGGCTCACTACTGCTATCAAAGAACTCATGGCACAGAGGGACAAAGCAAAGCGACGGTGTAAGAGAAGTCCTACTGAACGCAATCTGCACCTGTACAAAACCCTTCGTAATCGCTGCGGTCGTATGTGTAGAGACTCTAAGAGGCGCCATTTCCACAACTCTCTTGACAACCGTAATTCATCTGAAGTCTGGAGGTTCTTAAGGTCTGTTGGCATCGGCAAATCTCCTACGACCACATGTAATGACATTGACCTGTGTGCTCTTAATCAACATTTTTCGACTTCTGTCTCCCTTGATCACAGCACCAAAGCCATTACTCTGGCTGATCTCTCGTGCCTGCCAGCACCACAGTTTTCATCCTTCGATTTTTGTCCTCTTACTGAGGAAGAGGTCAAAAAATCTGTCCTCGCTATCACTTCTTCTGCGGTAGGTAACGATAAATTGTGCTCGAGAATGATTACTCTAATTCTTCCCATTCTTCTTCCTATTTTAACTCACATATTTAACTACTCACTATACTCGTGCACCTTTCCTGAGTCCTGGAAAATGGCCCACATCATTCCTTTACCTAAAGTTCCCAATCCTTCTTCTCTTTCTGATTTCCGGCCTATTTCCATTCTTCCTTTTCTTTCAAAAGTCCTCGAGCACATCGTTCACCGGCAACTATCTTCTTTCTTCTTCCGTAACAATCTTCTAAGTTCATTTCAATCTGGGTTTCGCCCTGGTCATAGCACAGTAACAGCACTCTTGAAAGTCACTGACGACATTCGCTGGGCCATGGAAAACAAATCTCTTACTATTCTTGTATTACTGGACTTCAGTAGCGCGTTCAACTCGGTTGATTTTGATATTCTTCTTGGGATCCTCAAATCTGTTAATCTCTCTCCTTCTACCGTAGCGTGGTTTGATTCCTATCTTCGGGGCCGCTCGCAATGTGTCCGCCTTGATGAAACTTTCTCGGACCAGTGCAATCTAAGTGCGGGCGTGCCTCAGGGTGGCGTCCTCTCTCCTCTTCTTTTCTCTATCTTCATAAACTCTGTCAACAAAGTCATCTCATCTAACTTTCATCTCTACGCAGACGATTTGCAGCTTTACGCGCATTTTCCTGTGACCGAAGCGGAATCAGCCATTGCTGCTATGAATCGTGACCTGGATTGCATAAGTATCTGGGCTAGGTCTTTTGGCCTACGCATTAACCCTAGTAAATCACAGGCCATGATCATTGGTAGCAGGGTCTTCCGTAGTAGACTTAACATTGCAACTCTAAGACCACTGATTCTTGATGGCATTCAAATTGCCTATACGGACACTGCTAAAAATTTAGGAGTTATTTTTGACTGCAACCTATCGTGGAATGCTCAGGTAGCTGCCGTTAGTAGGAAGGTGCATTTCACATTTCATTCACTCAGATGCCTCCAGAGCTTTTTGCCCTTAAAAACTAAAATTTCCCTGGCCCAAACTCTCATACAGCCCATTATAGACTATGCTGACGCCTGCTATCTGGATGCCACTGAGGAGCTTTTAAATAAACTTGAGAGGTTGCAAAATTTGTGTATCCGTTTTGTCTTCAATCTTAGAAAGTACGACCACGTCTCTGATTTTCGCAAAACTCTCAAGTGGCTCCCTATTCGTCTTCGCAGGAACACTCGGATATTGTGTCTCCTTTTTAATATTCTACATAATCCGACATCCCCATCATACCTGCGGGAACGCTTTTCCTACACTCGTCCTCCTTACGCACCCTGCAGGTCGCATCTTAAAACCATCCTCAATTTTCCATCCCATAAAACTGACTTCTACTCCTACTCCTTATCTGTGCACGCGGTTAGGCTGTGGAACTCGCTTCCGCCCGTGATACGCGACTGTAAAACTGTTTCCACCTTCAAAAAACGTGTAAAAGAGCATTATCTTTCCTCATCCACATAGGTTGTACGTAATTATGTAATGTATTATGATTTCTATTTTGATATTGTGTAGGTATACCTAGACTATGTTTATTTTTTTATACCATATTTATTTTACGTTATATATTAGTTTATGTATGAGTATATATATATATGTAGGTATGTATATTTATTAGTATTACTTGACACACTGTGTCTACATCTCTTTGCTTCAAATTTTCCTCTCGCAGGTCTGCTGGAAGAAATTTCTTATAGAAATAAGCAGTGCCTTTGTACTATTCATTTCTATGTATTTTAATTTTATTTATCTGTGTGTGCATAAATTTAATAAATAAATAAATAAATGTTTGGCACAAAAATATTGTAAATTAAGTATTTTGGTATATTAAAAAGTTGTTGTGTAATTTTAGATTTTTTAATTTATGAATACTGTAAACATGCTGATAATTTTGTATACAATCATTTAATTTAAATAGAATGAATGTGAATTTTATGAAAACTCCGATTTAAAATTAGTATTTAATATATTTTTTATTTTTTAAATGCATTATGCATTGCTCATTAACATGAAAATCGAAGACCCACCACGTCTTACATAAAATAAGAAAATATGCCAAATTAAAAAGTTTGCCGAGAATTTATGTTAATGCATTAGCTTGCGCAATATTTTATTACATTTGATCAAGTTATTGTGACTACTGTGTGATATTATAATAAGTAGCAAAAAATTTAATTTCTAATCCTGTTTTTAATACTTCCATCAATATACCACATGATTTTCAAATAGTAACAAATATTGGGTACAGATTTTAAAGTTTCTTTCGTGTTTTTTTTTAAGAGTTACATAATGATAATAGCTCATGCTCTGGGGAAAATATTAGCCAGTCAGCAGGTTGGTAGCGGGGCTGACTGCCCAAGGTGCGCCGGACGATCAATTAAGTATCGTCACTCGTGATTTTTTACTGAAAGAATAATATAAAAACTTGCATTGTTATTACACGTATTGTACGTAAAAATTAAAAGCACCTTGCTTTCCATACTACAAGACAGTACACTCATAATCTAAAATAAAAGAAGTAGAACAATCAATGACAGCACAGGTCACGCAACTAACAACAATACAGTTTCCCAACACTGAACAAAAACATACAAATTAATCAAACTATCGCCTTTCATACATGCACATGTACGGTCCACCGCATATTGATGGTAATGCATCCATTATAAGCGGAACTAGATTGGTATGTAAGTTTCATACAAGACAGGGTCTACTTATGCTAGTATGTTATGTGCTTGATTGTATATTTGTAGCAGGTTTAAGTCACACCTTGTTGGCCGTTCAACCTAATGAACTATAATTTCTATTTCGGTGGCTCAAGTCAATAGATCACGCTAGCAAATTGTTATTTTTTTATGTCATAGTCTGTTGCATGTAAATCATATTAGAGTCATTTTGTTTAAGGATGGCTACAAAAATCTAAACAAAATAAGAGTAAAAATAAAAACTTTTGTCGACTAAGACCGACGGACTGCATTACAAACTGCAAGCTAGCTGCCAGATCGCAGTTTGGATGTGGTTTCTCTGGAGATGACATATAACTGCAATAAGAGGAAATGCGGGTGGTATTTTCTCCATACAAACGCTCTCGACTGTTTTCTTTCTGGTTTATAGCCCTAGAACAATGATTTTTTGTAATAAAATAAATATCAACTTTTTCTATGTCTTCGTTTTTGTTGATAAATTAATTATAGAAGCCACAATATAAATGGAATAAAATTTATTTTTGCCCAAAAAAAACTCAAAATTGCTTATTTAAACTGCTGTCTACATAGACCTAGTGTATAAATTTGATAACTATTAATGAAAAAGGAAAAACATAGCAACACAGTATATATTCTTCTTGTTCAGTTTATGAAATATCTTTTAAATTGGTCCAGTTTCGGAGGAAAAAATAGTTGAGAGCCATACCTCGAATTATGACTTTTTTACTTAGGCTATGCAATCGGAGCTGCAGTTGTCCTTATCGCACTTATATGAGGCCGAGCGCTCGCAAAGTGATAGCAATACTACTACTATACTTTTCTTATATTTTGTATCGACTGTCCCTTCTTAATTTTTTACCTATGTGTCTTTTGTTTTTACTTTCTATGTAACCCCACCTATAAGTTGCCTGCTTGTGTTTATCACTGTGTTTTAAATGTTGCGCGTCGTTAACTGTGACAATAAACAATTTTTCTTTCTTTCTTTCTTTCTTCAATATTTTCTTCAAATACCTAATTTTTAGAAGTCTCTCTGCCCGCATTAAATAGTTGACCGGCTACTTAATCTTCAGTCGTTCGAACTACACGCTGACTGCAACTAGACTGCACAATCATCCACAGTTTCGTTGCAGTTATGTCAACTGCAAAATTCGTACACAAATTGCTATTTTGCAGCTAAATTCCAAATGAGAACCATCAACAAAGGCCCTAAAACGTTTTATTTAGACTTTATCTCACACATGTTACCCCTTGAATCGTGTTTTTAATTTAATAAACATAAACACCCAGATGGTCATTTGTAGGCCATACAAATATCTGATTCGTGCATGAATCGAATTCGCGAACCGTAGCGCAAAATCGATCGCTCAGCTACTGCACCAACCAAGTCGATTGATAAATAAATATTAAAAATAAACTGAACAACAACAACTAAATAACTTCTTAAAGCTAGGATTAATGATATTTAAAAATATAGATATGTCATACAATAACAAAACTGACAAAATGTTCCGTACGCAGCGGCACACAATAATAAATAAATAAATATTTTGGGACATTTTACATAATACACAAAAATTTAAAAAAATAACCATAAAAAAATCCATAAACCATTATAAAAAAACATTCATTTTTGCATATACCATTTTTCTTTCTTCTTTCTTTAAAAAGTAAGTAAGTTGATTACTTCAAGTTACTTTCGTGTCATAATTGGAATACTTTCTGTACACACACGACGGCATTTGAGTTTTTTTTTGCCACCGGTCGCGCTCGGCGCCTTAGTTACGCGGATTAATAGAAAAACTTCCTAATTTAGACGTTTTCGAGTCTTCAGATTGCGAGCTCAGTAGCATATCTGTACTTTAAAATATCATTGGCTAGGATTCACTTTGGGAGATTGTTTTTTTTATTCAAATTTCTTTATTATGACCAAAGATTTTTATACTTGTCTATAATCAAAGATTATGACATCCAAAAACACAAAATAATGACCATTAGATCTTATTCTAAAAGCATCATACAAAGTAGTCATCATCATTTCAGCCGAAAGACGTCCACTGCTGGACATAGGCCTCCCCCAAGCATCGCCACAACGACCGGTCCTGTGCCTTCCGCATCCAGCGGATTCCCGCGACCTTCACCAGGTCGTCGGTCCACCTTGTGGGGGGCCTACCCACGCTGCTCCTTCCAGTACGCGGTCGCTACTCTAGAACTTTACTGCCCCATCGGCCATCCGTTCTGCGAGCAATGTGCCCCGCCCACTGCCACGTAAGTTTGGCAATTCTTCGGAAGAATGAAGAATGCTAAATGTAATGCAAGTTAATTTCGTTTGCTGTGGGTGATTATGTTTTTGATCTACCTGCTTCTATACGAACTTTCGTTTGTTGTAGGTGATTATGTTTTTGATCTACCTGCTTCTATACGAACTTTCGTTTGCTGTGGGTGATTATGTTTTTGATCTACCTGCTTCTATACGAACTTTCGTTTGTTGTAGGTGATTAAGTTTTTGATCTACCTGCTTCTATACGAACTTTCGTTTGTTGTAGGTGATTAAGTTTTAGATCTACCTGCTTCTATACGAACTTTCGTTTGTTGTAGGTGATTAAGTTTTAGATCTACCTGCTTCTATACGAACTTTCGTTTGTTGTAGGTGATTAAGTTTTAGATCTACCTGCTTCTATACGAACTTTCGTTTGTTGTAGGTGATTAAGTTTTAGATCTACCTGCTTCTATACGAACTTTCGTTTGTTGTAGGTGATTAAGTTTTAGATCTACCTGCTTCTATACGAACTTTCGTTTGTTGTAGGTGATTAAGTTTTAGATCTACCTGCTTCTATACGAACTTTCGTTTGTTGTAGGTGATTAAGTTTTTGATCTACCTGCTTCTATACGAACTATTGGTAGTAGTCCGGTCATCGAGTCGTGTCACCTTTGTTATTCGTAAAGTAGTAAGTGACGAGGGAGACGAGACGATATCGACAATATGTATCGATATATTTTAAATTACTTAATCTTGTTTTACCAATAGTAGATATGAGTTTGTTATGGTGTTTAGGATTAGTATCAAGATAAAACTTTATTGTTAATTTTATTATGAATTGTTTTAACGTTGGGAAATTTAATTTAATGTGTAATAATTTTAGATTTGTTCGGAAAGGGGTATCTAATGAAATTTTTAATGCTTGGTTTTGTATTACTTGCAGTTTAGTGTAGTAACTTTCGCCTGTGCTACTCCAGACAGCTGCGGCATAGGTAATGCAGGGACTTAATAGAGTTATATAAATGTTTAATTTGGTACTGGAGCTTAATTTGGATCGTCGGTTGAAAATTGGATAAATTGAGTGTAGGCATTTAATTCCTTTCAGGCGGAAGGATTCCGTGTTTTTTGTCCAATTCAATTTACTGTCGAGTTATTTGGTTGTGGTGCGCCATGGCAAGAAGCTACCGTCAATCATCAGTTTTTTAATTGGAAGGGATCGCTTACGTGTGAACATTATGGCCTCTGTTTTAGTAGCATTTAACTTCAGTTTCCATTGCCTAAAGTACGAAACGAGCAGTTGTAAAGATAGCTGCAGTCGTTCAACGATCAAATTAATATCCTCGCTTGTAGTAAATGACGCAGTATCATCAGCAAAACAGGCAAAATGGGTATGAGCCTGCTTAGGGATGTCATTTATGAATAATAAAAATAGATGAGGTCAGAGCAAGGAGCCTTGGGGTACACCAGCAGGTATAAATCTTAGTTTGGAATTTCTTGTCACGGCAATACGTAGTATATCCGGGTGCATTAAGGATATAGTTTTTAGAAAGAAAAAAAGAAAAAAAAAATTGGCACAGGACAGTGACAGCACAACAATAACATAAAATAAAGTACTAAATAAAATAAATATAACTAAAAGTATGAAGTTGCTGCCGGGCATCAATCAACTCAGCCTATCGCAGTCCACTGCTGGACATAGGCCTCGCCCAAGTAGCGCCACAACGCTCGGTCCTCTGCCTTCTGCATCCATTCCCCCCCAGCCACGTTCTTTAGGTCGTCGGTCCACCTGGGCGCCCTACGCTGCGTTTGCCGATTCGCGGTCTCCACTCAAGGACTCGTCTGCCGGGCATGCCCATGCTAAAAGGGTCACCAACTCAGCATGTGCTGGCGTTGAACATCCAGCGCTGATTTTCAGTTGGCACCCTGCAGTGACACACGGACGAAGGAACTGTGTTTATAGATAATTATAAGAAAGTACATGTTTTTAATTTTTTTTATTTTTTTTATTTGTAACTTCACAGCTTACAATATTTTATTCAATACATTAGTCTAGACATTACGCCAATTACGAAGCACACAACTAATTAAATTCACAAACCTATGCAGAGAGCCTCTTGGGCATTTATACAATATCTAGTTAATATTGGTAGTGTGAGTGTGTGTGTACTGGAAGGGTGTGTAAAATGTGTGTGGTGAGGTGATGGGTAGTGAGGTATACGTGAGAGTCGTGTAATTTCGGGCACTAAGCGGAGTTGACCTGTGATAACGTTTGAAGGATTTGTTTTTTCCACGTTATTTTTGAGGCGTTAAATTTGGTCTAAATAAATAAACAATGTTTAAATAAAGAAAATATTTCTTAATTAGTAGAAAATGTATACCCAACTGAGTTTCACACAAGGCTATGATATCTTTGGAGATTGATATAATAGGTAACTAATTATGAAAAAAAAAACCATATCAAAAGTTTTTACATGGTAAATATCCCGTGATATACAATAATGTAAGTGTTAGTGACCATGTTAGTTTAAAAACTAATAGTTAGATATAATTATTTTATTATTTTTAACGCATTTTACGCATGCGAAGCAAATCTATAGTTAGATATAATTTTCACTAGTGTCATTCATTTCGTGACGTGAACAGTAAGTGTGGCCTCTTATGCACTTGATAGATCACAATCTTCTAGTAAAATGGTTACAACGGTGCTTGTCTATTACTGAGTCAAGTCATCATGCGCAACCAGTTTTAAATGTCTGCCGTAAGTAAGCCGTCATGGGTCGGACTTTATACTAATTATTTCCATCAGATTTTCTTGAGAAAAGTGAGCAGAATTTCTTAAATGAGTAATTATTTCTTTGTAATGATGATGCCATTGTGAAAAATAAAAGAAAGTGCATGGTTATCAAGGATTTTTATTTATATTCAGTTATTTAAATAAAGAACCTCGGCTAGTTTTATGTGACGTAGAATCATTAAAAGGAAAACAACGTGAGAAAAACTGCATACCTGAGAGAGCTAATACAACATGTCCGCGATAGTGTAGTACGCCAACCTGCACTAGGCCAGCATAGTGGCCAAGGGGACCTTCGGGATCGTGGGCGCTTAGAGTAAGAGGACTTGAGGCATCCATTAAGCGACCCTGAAGAGGACATCCCATAGGCATAGCACTGAAGAGGCACCGCCGCGGTCTAGTAGAGTTCTTGGAGCTCTTCTGATTTTATGCTGAGAAAGGCGCCGTGTGGTTTATTTCGTGAGAGAAGATATCCATGAGGATTTCCCCCCAAAAAAAGAAACAATGCCAGCATCGTAGATTTAAGCCTAATTATTCTGTAATAAGGCCCAGCAGTAGGATGCAAATGAACTGTTTTTGCTAGAACCACAAAAAACGTAGTCTTGGTTCATAAAAATATATATCATCCTAAAGACCTACCTATCGTAAACGTCATGCATGCTCCTACGCATAATGCAAAAAGGCCTACCTGAAAGCCAACTCACTTAAATATTTCCATACATCCCCAGTTATTTAGAGTGAGTTATGAGGTAGGAAGCGGACGAAAGATTGGACAATTTCATGGACCAGCGACATCCTCGATAGTAATTTTGTGTTACTACATATTGTTTAACGATATGGCTTTATTGTGCATACCGGGTGGGCAGAGGAATGTATAGAGCTGTAAAATATTATTCAGGGACAAATTATTATTACGCAAACAAGACAATTATACAATGGGGTTTATCTAGAATCTCGGATTTTAAAAACATACCTAAATAAATTAGCAACAGCTTGCAGCCAGCAGTATACAAGGGAACTTTCTCAAAGCTATCGACATTTTTTTTAATCGCCATTTTTTTAGTGTCTTTAAGTTTCAGACTGTAAAGCGATAAGACCGACCATCTTCCTTATATTATGTGTTTTTTTTTTTACCATAAAGATTACCTATTTGTAATTTATTGTTTCAGTATTTTAAGCATCGCTAAGTAACAGATCAGTTGCATGAATTGATTCTGCTTTTAAATAAAGATATCACTCTTAAATAAAGTAATGTGCTTGAACTTACTATGATTGTTTAAACCATTTATAACACAAGTTATAACCATCTCCCACAAGGTGTCAGGGATTTGCCTGTTATCAAATTTAAAAAACGAGTATTTAATTGGCTTAATAACAAATGTTTTTACTCTGTAAAAGAATACTTAGAATGTAAAATTTGATTAATTATTAATTTAAATCTATTGTATAACTTTATGATTTTATTTGACATTTCGAAATTTTATGAACTAATATTTTAATAATTGCATATTCTGATATTTTCTAACCGAAAATTTGTAGCTAATGACATTTCATACCTGGATTATAATATGAGCAATGTGAGATGTGAGAAAGTTTTCAAGTTTTATAATAATAATAATTGTTTATTAAAGATAACAATCGGTCCAGTGATAGCTATTACTACTTTAGTTAAATTGATTATCGTATTTTGTAAAATTTGCATGCTGTGTATTGTATGGCAAAATGTGTCTCTGCACCTATTAAGAATGTACCATCCTCTGTACCAGATTTTGAGCAAATAAAGTTAATTTGAATTTGAATTTTGAATTAATTTGAAACATAATTAAAACAACCCACTCAGCACTTTTTTCAAACAAACTCATTCAATGACTACAAAATAATCACTCTTTTAAATATTTGCTCACAAATATTATCCACTCGTACTAACGCCTCTATACAAATACACAACACCGCAAACTCAGGCGCACATCGCGCATGCGTAACACGCATTTCATATTAATACAAAACAGGTAAGTGCAAAAGGTCCACCTCATTTATTTAATACATACATTTTATTACATTTTCGCTGGATGCGGAAGGCGCAGGACCGGTAGGACCGGTCGTTGTGGCGATGCTTGGGGGAGGCCTATGTCCAGCAGTGGACATCTTTCGGCTGAAATGATGATGATAATGATTACATTTTCACGCAACGTTGGAGTTTTTACTTTTCGGTATTGCCCAGTAGTTGAGTTGCGGGGACCCGATGGTACTCACTTCGTGAAAAATACTGATATTTAACCGCAACTGGTTGGACTGGAAACCAACTCCAACTTTGAAACGATAAGGCTAGAAGAAACTGGTAGATTTTATACTTCAATAAACAATGGTATGGTACACAGCTGTTCACTACCTATATATATTGTATTTTTGGGTTTTAGATACACGTATTGATAGACGTACAAAAAATAAGGTTAAGCAATGTTTACTGAAGTAAAAAGATAGAAAGAAAAATCATTTACTTGACACAACTGAGACACATACAATAGAAAAGGTATACATGAACACAGAATTGATTTATAGATTTATGAGGCGGCATTGGGAAAAATAGGGATTTTAGAATAAAAATATTTTCATTTGTGGATACGACGTTGATCTAATTTTCATATTTAAGATTTTTCATTATATTTACTAGATTTGGGTAAAGGGAAAACACGATTTAATGAAATTTTCTGGATAGGTTTATTTTCCAAAGTAAGGTCTGTTTTTGCACTATTTTGCATTGCATTTAGAAATTCCAATAGTTTTTACTATTGTTTTATATGAATAAGATATATCTTGTACATACCTAAATTCTGGTACAACAGATTTTTAGTTAAATGTTTATTCGCTGAGATATTTGAAAAAATATAAAAAAAACATCAAAACAGCGCGATTCCGCTCTGCTACTCTCTGTTACTCTACTCTCACACGCGCAATTTGCTGTATGTTAGAAAGGGTCGGTTGCAAATTCAATGCAGCACCATAATTGAAATTTTAACACATGACGAACACAGTTTTTTTTTTACCGCTGTCATTGACAACATGCTACGTGTATGGCTCAAAATTGTGTGATACAGACATTACAGCTCAGCATATCAATAAGTAACTAGTAAGTGAAATGGGGCTGTAAGGAGTGAGAGACAGTTTTCGATAAAGTGTGGCACAACGGCTTATTATATAAGCTGTACACTATGAATGTGCCACATCGTCTCGTGCTCATCATCCGAGACTACTTATCGAATCGTACCTTTCGCTATCGCATCGAAGGGGCTCTCTCCCCCCCTCATCCCATTCACGCCGGTGTGCCGCAAGGCTCCGTGCTCTCCCCCCTTCTGTTCACGCTGTGCACCAGCGATATTCCAAAATGCGGTGCAGCCCGTATTGCCCTTTTCGCCGATGACACGGCAATCTATTACCCCGGCAAGACCCATGTCGCTATTTCTCGTACCCTCCAATCCGCGGCCAACACCCTAGGTGACTGGTTCCGGAAATGGAGAATCGAAGTCAATCCCGAAAAAAGTGCAGCGGTCCTCTTCGATAAGAAACCCCTGTCACAGTACCGCAAAGAAATGAGCGTACCAGTTTCAATGTTTGGAAAACAGATCCCATGGCAAAGTAAAGCCAAATACCTTGGAGTGATCCATGACCGTAGACTGACATTCAGACCGCATATCCGCAAGGTGAAAAACCGTGCCGCCTTCGTCCTCGGACGTCTCCACCCCCTACTCAATGCGCACAGTAAGCTGCCCACTCCTCTCAAAGTAAGGATATACATCACCTGTATCCGCCCCATACTCGCCTATGCTAGCGTTGTGTTCGCACACGTTAAGCCGGTGAGAATTCACATGCTCCAAACCGTCCAAAACCGTTTTATGCGAAGGGCCGTAGGCGCCCCCTGGTACTTACGCAATGTCCAACTCCACCTAGACCTCAAACTGCCGACCATCAAGCAGTTTTTCAAGCGTGTCTCTAAACGCTATTTCGATTCCGCTCCCAAGCACCCCAATCCCTTGGTCATGGCGGCCACCGTCTACCAGCCATCTGCTATTAGCAAAATCCGACGTCCCAGACACACACTCATTGAACCCGATGACGCTATTACACTCCTCCAGGAGTCAGATAAAAGTACAAGCACACTCCGACGCCGTCGTCCAAAATATCGTCCCCGCCGGCGAGGACCGACGCGACACACACACAGAATCCGAGAGTCCGACTCTCGAGAAACAGAAACACATGCCGACGCAGCACCGGCTGCTGGGGGGACCAGTGGCGGGGTCCCCCTGCTGCACCCTGAGTCGAGGTCCGAGCTCCCCCCTGGGGACGCCCTCACGGTGTAAGCAACCGGAGATAATCTCGTCACGCGAGACCGGCCCTATGCTCTAGAGTAGTTCCTAGGAGCAGGCTATTGCGTAGCTACTGTTTAGGTTTTAGGTAGGTCTTAGCCTCGCCGGCGAGGCTTGTCGCTTAACGGCGTTTAGCACGTCACTCGATAGACCGAAAGTCCGCTACTTTCGAGGAAACCAATTCGATGCAGCAACGGCTGCTAGGGGGACATAGGAACGGCGGGGTCCCCCCTGCAATGCCCCAGCGAGGTTTGAGCCCCCCCTTGGGGGACGCCCGCTTGCGCTGTATTATTAATACCGCGTATTTAGTTTGTAAGTAGGGAAAAAACCTTCGGCGAATGGAGTCCCACATGGGACTCTCCGCCAACTAAGTCCGGTTAAGCAGAAATGGGACTTCGGTCCCACCTGCGAGAATCCATTCGAAAAAAAAAAAAAAAAGTGAGAGACAGTATACTAGTTTTAAAATGTATCGTAAAAAATTAATCCCAATCCAAACTACCCGAGACTTCAATCCACGATAGAAGAAATTCGCCATCAACTTGTATTTAGTCCAAAAGAAGCGTCGTTGGTCATAGAGACAGTGCTTTTAAAACTGATCCTACTGTACTATCTTACATTGTGGTTACACGCATTGCATACTAGAATTACGCTCAATCGTGTCTGCTTTTCCTATATTTGTACACTACGATATCCAGGCCATTTCTCATTCTGATAGTTTGTAAGTCAATGATGTAACTATACGATGCGAAAGATGACGCTGCAGGTTTTTGGCAGAATGAGGTTCATTGTATGCTGACTTCTTGTGGAAGCTGCAAGTAAAAGTGATACAAAGATATTATATGATTGTATGTTGAAAAGAAAGCTTCTAGTTACAGGTATGTTAACTTATACTAACAGACTTGTCACTTACAATTTTCCAGGCATAGATATGGTTCCAGGTTTTGTCTAAGGAATTACAATAGATTTTTTGAAGGAAAACTTCTTTACGCACGCTTGACTTGGGGAGTAAGCTGGTGAATGTGTTACGAGTCGTGAGGCGAACGGAGGGGGTAGTGCGGGACGCGGGGAGCGAGGCGCGGTACGGCCACGACACAGCGCCGGCAGATTTACGCGCGCCGCGCCACCATTCCTTTGTTCTCATTGAAATAGTATTGAGGGAGATATCAGTTAGTGAAGTTTTACTTCAGTCGTGTGCTCTATAGCACACTCGTTGTTTGTTGTTGTATGTAGCTGGAGATATCTAAAGGCCCACCTGATGTTAAGCGGTTACCTTTGCCCATAACAACTGCAATACCACCTAGGCTGTTGCCTAAATGTTATTGCAAGTCGGGTTTGCCAAACTGAGACTCCTGCACCCGTGCCCTTTGCACATAACGGAACATAGCAACACAAGCATCACTGTTTGGCGGCAGACATAGATACGGGAGTAATACTTCCCCGGACGAGGTCTTCCACAAGGAGCTCTACAACTAAATTTATAGTATGTCGCGCCCTAAATCAAAAAGTCGTGACTGTACACGGAACAGTGTGTGTTCGAATGTGTGTAAGTACTCTCAAACACGACCTTTGTGAACCTTTGCCTTTAATCACGAATCAGTTTAAACGTGCTCGCTGAACACACTTTTTGGCTTGTTGTCTCCTGCGACAAAATGTTTGTGAGGAATGGGTCTAACATGTATTGTATCAGTATTGCCCAAACAGTTAAACTACGCACCTAATTTCGTATCATCATTCATCATCATTTCAGCCTAAAGACGTCCACTGCTGGACATAGGCCTCCCCCAAGCAAATGTTTCGGGGGATATGCCATAATCGCCACACTTGGCAGGTGGGTTGGCGATCGCAGTTGGTTGGTTAAATACTCAGAGAACGGTGCTGCCTTTCATCTGGTGAATCCCTTAGTCGCCTTTTACGACACCTATCAGAAGATATAGGAGAATATATATAATTATAGGATATAGATAGTTTCGAATACAACGTGTTATTAAAATAACTCAAAACCTCAGACACCCCAATTGATTTTTATTGTTAGCAAGTCATTATTTATTTTCATTAATTATGGTTGAAGATATTTGGCCATTTTTGTTGTAATACTTATCCTAATAGGCACACCCCGCTTATCCCACAGTACACCCCCGCGGCTTTTCTTAAAGGAAATAATCAATAATAATAATATGGAATAATAATAATAATAATTTTAATCTGGAGTATTCTATTTACCTACGTAGACATCAGTCCCGCACTCAGCGTTGGTCATATGAAACTTTTAGACTTGGCATGAAATAAAATATATTTTTTGGAAAAAATTATCCCATATTAAAAACTAGTGTAAACTATTCTGCTCTTGATTCTGAACAAACTCGTTTCAGGTTTTGAGTTATTTCATAAACACGTTATATATTTCGTAAGAGACTGAACTTGCGTACAAGGTTATTATTATCATCCAATTATTTTTTTATCAAATGCGTATGTTACGGGCAGAGTCCGCAGAGGGTGCAGAGTCAGCACTGCCCGGGCATTGTCAACATTGCACAGGCCCTCTGAGCAAAGTCTGAAAATATGAATTATTAGCGGGCTCTGCCCGGTTTATAATGGGCATTTTCAACTGCCCGAATGACAGTGGGCACTGTTGAATGATTTCATCTATTTCATAACTTGTTTTATTAACTTAAAATTACTTATACAACATAGCTCTTCAATTTAACACTGTGGTATGTAACAGACTTACACTTTCATCATCATCATCATCATCAACTCGGCCTATCGCAATCCACTGCTGGACATACGCCTCTCCCAAATTGCACCACAGCACTCGGTCCTCTGTCTTACACTTTACACACGTATAATTAGCAATTTCAACAATGCCCAATCGAAGTAGGTCAAAGTACGTAAATAAATTAAGTCATCCAACAGTGCCCACCGTCACTCGAGCAGTGTTGACAATGCCCATTATAAACCGGGAAAAGCCCGCAAATTACTTAATATTTTCGGACTTTGATCATAAAGCCTGTGTAATGTTGACAATGCCCGGGCAGTGCTGACTCTGCACTCTCTGCGTACTCTGTCCGTAAAATATACACAGTTTTACGATCCTAACCTCCCTGTAATTCCTGTACTTTACTTAAGGCTGTAAAACTTGATTAAAGGTACCCATTAACTATGGTTGATGCTTCATAATCAGATGAAGACGCTAGTCAAACACCATTTTCAAGCTTCTTCGGTTGCAAAAATATACGTTGCTCGAGGAAGCGTAAAAACATACTTCACACTTTACTACTAAAGATGCTATCGCTATAATAATATGTATGAAAGATTGAGGTGTTACGTTAAGTCAAGCTTATGCTTGCAATTCGGATAGCTGTAACATTAAAGAGATTCATAATCTATGAGAAACTGTTATACAATTCGTGAAAGGTGTTAAGCTACTGGTCGAGTGACATACATATTCAAAACGCTGGTTTACTTCAACTTTAATTAACACACAATCTCAGACTTTGAGATGGCATTTCCAGCAGAAACATCTGTAATTCTTTCTTTCCATGAAAACTTTCTTCTACCTGTGGTAGTCGTTTGTTCATTGCACTTTTTAATAAAGGTTGGAAAATGAGCACGCGGATCACCTGATATAAGTAATCAACACCACCCATGGACATCCGCAATACCAGGGAAATTGCCGATGAGTAGCCGACCTTTAAACAAAAATGCTCTTTTCATGAAGGATCTAGTGTCGAATTTGTTCGGGAAAACCGTTGATTACACAGCACAATATTCCTTTAAATAAATAAAAAATAAATAAAAATAAATGCTTTATTTCAGGCATGAGCTTATAAGTTGTTAGTGATGAGTTAGTAACAGATTGTGCTATTTGCTATATATATATATAGTGTTGTTAGTACTTATATTACTGTAACAATATATTATTTACGTGTGCCTATAGCGACCTTCACCTAGTGTCTTTGAATGGGACAGTCCGGTCTTCCAACAATCATACGAGGTAAAAAATATTTATAATAAAAGCAACAATTGTCTGTAGATGATGACCATATTATGAGATCGTCATTGCAACGTACTTCAGATCTTTCACTCCACAATTTTTCCGGTGAATGACTCGTGTTCTCACTAATTAGACCCACCAGTGGTACAAAATTGTATGTAAACCATCCACAATACACCTCACATTTCAATCTTCTCCAAACATTATGGTTTACCCACAAAATCAATGGAAACAGACAAAAATGTTGAACAGTAAATTCCCCGTTGTTTTGTGAAGATAACCACAGGATGCGACGCGCGACCACAAGCGACGCCGGGTGAAATTATTGTATTACGTGCCGCTTTAGCTCGCAGGGTTTAACGGTATCGATGCTGTGCTATATCCGAGAGGAATAATTGTTTTATGCCTGGATTCGCTTTCGAGAGTAAAATATTAGTTCTATTGTAGACTGAATATTTTTTCAAAACCATACAAGTTTGTTTCAATACAAGTTTTTATAGGTATGTCGTACAGCAGAAAACTGCAAGATCAAAAAAAAAAAAAAATTGTATGGTTCACAGTGCCACAATATACAGGCTGTGCTTTTGCTATGCTACCTACATAGAGGGGAAAAAAAAAAAAAATCTGCACTCACAGTTTATTAAAAAATCTCTTGTCTGAGCTGGGGATCGATACACTGTATGTAAACACGTCGTATTATTTTCTTAGATGCCTCTTATAATTTTCATAGACAGCGACGAAATTTCGTTTTGATCCATCGAAGCCACAAAGTTTACTACCAAAGCTAAAAACCTTATTTATATTAATTTGCTAGTTATTCAAATAATTAGTGTAGTAATAGTAGTGCAGTAAAATCAAAATAGTTATCAAATAGACCAAATTAATCAGTACCATTTCACCACAGGCAATCAATGCGTGACCTTGTGTATTCTAGTCTAGGAATATAAATACCAGTGCAATTTTAAGCAATAAAATTATAACTAACGTGGGATTACTTATAAATACTTTTACAATCAGTGCAAGAATATGATTATTTCGTTAACACAGATAATCAGAGCCATATTCTGGTGATCTAGGGTCACTACCAAAGCATAAAATACTAGCCTACGCCCGCGTATTTCGGTTTATCACTGAAAATTTTATCATGCATCCCTCGGTAAATGTTTATCTTCCCGAGATAAAAAGTGGGCTATAATATGTCAATCCGGGTTATGGTCTATCTTTGGGCCAAATGGGCCTAACAAACTAGTAAAGAAACAATCAAACATATATAAATTTGCATTTACAATATTAGTAGGATTATTAAGATATGCTATTGTCTAAGTTATACAGACTGAGTTTTGAAAATAGTGGTCAAAATAGTCTGAAACTATAAGGTATAGAAAAAATTCGCCAAAAAAGCCGTGAGCTTTATTTTGGAGAACACAAATACGGTGTTTTCCTTATCAGCAACCTTATCAATTGGTGCAATGTTACAGAATGGATTGTTTCACAAAGAAGATTAGCTTCGATACCCGACAAAATCAGGGCTTTTCAAAAAACGGCATGTTTTAAAATGCAGTATTAGTTTTTACCAAGATCGAACCCATGACCCCTTTGGCGAATTTTTTCTTTATCTAATAGTTTCAGATTTAGCCCTATTTTCAAAACACAGCCAGTATAGTGTAAATAATATAGATCTATATCCAACAATATCACACAACATCCACCGTACCTACTTCTCCGCCAAATAGTGACGCTTGCATTACTGTGTTTCGGTCTGAAGGGTACGGGTGCCGGTGAAATTACAATCACATGAGACTTTACATCTTTATATCTCAGTTTGGTGAACCGACTTGCGGTACCATTTAGGCAACAGCCTAGGTAGTATTGAAGTTGTTATGGGCAAAGGTAGCCGCTTAACATCAGGTGGGCCTTTAGCTCGTTTCGCCATCCTATACTATAAAAAAATAATACTTAGACTTAATTGATACCAAAAACATGGTCAATTGGTCAGCCTATTCGTCTGTGATGTGATCCTTACGAAATTCGTATTAGCTTATACTGGGTTTCAATACAGCTAAGAATACGTGACGCATTTAAACTAATGTCACCTCATGTGAAAAATAACATCAAATAATAATTACATAACTCCACCATGACAGCCCTGTACATAATCAGTCCATTATTGTCCCATCGCTGGGCAAGGGCCTCTTCTTAGTATGACAGCCCTGTAACCAATGCAATTCCAAATTCGTACTAAATATCATCGGCTATTGCGACAGCCCTAGCAATAAATTGGAGTGCATCTTTTGCAACCAGTGTGCAGAATTCAACACATTTTGCAACGAATGGATGTTACATGGTGTCAGTTCAGATGTATGTGATAAACGATAAATGTCATGTCTTGATTTATTAGTGTATTTAATTGCAGTAGCTGGCCACACCCAATTCAGTGCAATGGTTGGATTGATGAGGTCATAATGAAGATGTTATGTGAGATATTCACAATAATATAGATATTTCATTATAGAAATATGATTCCGATCAGATCATTATCTGTTTCATTCTTGCAGCAGTTGTAACTGCATTTTACATTGTAAATTAATTGGACAAACTGGTCAAGTGCGACTCGGACTCCCGAGGGTTCTGTACCACCCGTTGACCTGATGCCACGTAACTGATACCATAAAACTGATTTAAATTATGAGAGTTGGTTTAGCACTGCGTTTGATGCATTTCTATATGCATAATTTTCTTACGCAGGGTATTACATATGTCTATGTTTGCCTTTAATTAATTCGTATTTTTTTGTTAATCGTCAATCACAATTTTTTTTACGGTTGTATTATCGTTTTTAGGGTTCTGAAGTCAACAAGGAACCCTTAATAGTTTTGCCGTGTCTGTATATCTGTCTGTCTGTCCGCAGTTTAGCTCATAGACTCTTATTACTAGAAAGCTGTAATTTGGCATGGGTATACTTATTAATTACGTCGATAAAGTGGTAAAATAAATATAAAAAAAAAGTTTTAAGGGTATCTCCCCTACACGTAAAATGGGGATGATTTTTTTTATAATCCATCCCATAGTGTGGGCTTTCGTTGGATAGGTTGTTCAAAAATATTGCGGACCTTTTTGCGAAATATTAAACTTTAACGTGCTCATTTTTATTAGGGTCAAGTGTGGGGGGGGACACTGGGAGGACACACACCCCCCCCTGCCAGGTAAACAGTTGTGTTTGGATATGTAAAAAAATTCAACAGAGTATTGTATATAATGAAGTTAAAATAAAAACAATTACGGATGAGTAGGCTTGTCTGGTTTACGAGTAAAAATCTACCAACATAACTATGTATTTCAGTGTGTAAAAAGTTCATAGAAATTCCGTTTAAATGAACTGCAAAATTAGCTTTGTATGTTTTAAATACATCGAGTTTGGGCTCAGACGTCCTGTAAGATTTTGTGTAGACTGTACTAACTACGAAACCCTAATCTGTGCGTAGTCAGATACGCACTTGGTCAGTTGAACAAATAACTTCGGAAAAATAAAAAAAAACGAGATTTCTTGTTAAAGGTCATAGTCACAGATAATATAATACTGTACTAGTCATCATCATCATCATCATTTTAGCCGAAAGACGTCTACTACTGGACATAGGCCTCGCCCAATTAAGGGGGGATATGCCATAATCTCCACGCTTGGCAGGCGGGTTGGCGATCGCAGTTGGTTGGTTAAATACTCAGAGAACGCTGCTGCCCATCCTTTGGCGATTACTAGTAGTAATACATAATATTCTGTGAAAATATCACCTGGTTACCTATAATGGCTTAAAAGATACAACCCTGTTACAGTCAGACGGCCGGACAGACGGATGGACGGACAGACCGCATAGGCAGAGAAATAGTGTCCCGTTGGCATCCTTTAGGTGCCGAACCCTAAAAAATATGCCTAAATGTTACTTCGTGTGAAATAACAAGGTATTTCATATTCCGAGAAAATTATTAAGAAGTAATTAAATAATTCTATTTTGTCATGACTTACGGTGCCGAGACGTGGGCACTGACGGTTTGGCTAGGCAATTCAAAGTCGCTCAGCGAGCTATGGAGCGAGCTATGCTTGGAGTTTCTTTGAAGGATAAAATCCGTAACGAGATTATCCGAAGAAGAACCGGAGTGACTGACATAGCTTGTTGGATTAGTAAGCTGAAGTGGCAGTGGGCCGGCCATGTCTGTCAAAGGACCGATGGCCGCTGGAGCAGACGAATCCTTGAGCGGAGACCGTGAATCGGCAAACGCTGTGTAGGACGCCCCCCAGCCAGGTGAACCAATGACCTGATGAAAGTAGCTGGGGGGGCTTGGATGCGGAAGGCAGAGGATCGAGTGTTGTGGCGCAATATGGGAGATGCCTATGTTCAGCAGTGGATTGCGATAGGCTGAGTTGATTGAAGTAATTCTACATTTCAAGCTGCATGCTGATGCTTCGCAACATGTCGCCGTCGTAATAGAAACTTCTCGTATTCTGAAAACCACAAAGTTAATGATTCATGAATTCGAAATAATAGACATAAATTGTTTTTTATAAATACAAATTATACAAAATATAATAATTATGCACTTTCTATCAAGCAAAAAGATCAGGAGGTTATAAAATACATGTGAACGTATGTTTCCAAATTGCATTATTGCTGACATAACCTTTGCTCTGTAGAAAGTATATAATATAACGCAAAATATATGTTTATTTAAATGGGTTCAGATTACATTATTAAAATTGTTGCATAATAAAAGAATTTAAAGAATTAATACTAAATCTTTACTGAAATGAAATTCTCATGAAATAGCTTGGCTTGGAAAAGATCAGGATCTGCCTAGAAGTGGCAAGCGTAAAAAAATATGTCCAAAGTGAAGTGACGTAATGTTCTATAACTTTAAGGGTCAGATTAACACAAAAATACTAGATAAAGTTAACGTACACCACAGACATAAATACAGAGTGTTAATTTAGTTACCTGCAATATTCGATGGTAACGCAGTATTTGGTTAATTAAAATTGACGAAAATACTTTTATACTAAAATAAATAAAATATTACAGTAATTTAGATAATTCTTTGTCCGAAAGAGTCATACGCACCCTTGCCGGGTCAGTGTCCTTGTAGCGGGCTCGCACAGCTGAGTGTTCACACTCGCAAAACATTTGAAAAAATTACACTACTTTTAATATAGGTATTTTTTTTTACAAAAAAATACTTATACCTATCATCATTTCAGCCGAAAGACGTCCACTTATATACTATTAGTACATACTATACTAATGTAACAATTTTATTGATCCGGGTCGACCTTGATCCTCCATATAATATTGCAGGTGAATTTTACAGTCTCTTGTATCAAATCAAATCAAATCAAATCAAAATGTTCATTTGTGTACACAGGTAATTTTGGTGTTAGGTACATTATAGGTAGTCTCTCTCACAGCCCACAATGAAAATATTCGCTTTGCGTTGATTTATTTTATTAATTTGGTACCACTACTGATACTGCTCGATTATGAACAGGTTGAACCCATTTTCCACAGTTAATTGTTACAACCTGCTCGGAAAATTTACGACTACTAAAGGGTCTATGTATATTAATAATGTATTGTGTTTCAATAGTTTATTCGAATTACTTAATGCTATTCTATTATTTTTACGCAGTAACGCATGTGGGGCAAAATTTAAAGATATAAATTGAGAAAAGAAAATTTCGGTCACAAGCAGGATTCGAATCGGCGATCTCAGGTTCACTACATTAGTCATATTAACCGCTAAGCTACCGTGAATTCTGCTCGTGCTATCAAATTTGAATTCCACTTTTATCCTTCTTAGGATGACGTCACCAACTTCTAATAGTTTTTCTTTATTTTTTTGTCTTTCTTAATAATAGTATAATATTCTCTTTTTCTCGTAGGGAAATTCATGGACAGCTTTCGCCCGGGAAAACTGGCTTATGAGGAACTCTTACTGATTAAAAGTATTACCTCTGGCTGCGGGCACGGGATAAGTTCCTCATTCTACTCGCAACCCCAACATGTTAATTATTGACCAATGTTGCTACTTTAAACTAAAAGTAAATAAATAAATAAATATCTTCGGGACATTTTTACACAGCTCCATCTAGTCCCAAACTAAGCAGAGCTTGTGGTATGGGTAGACTAGACAATGGATATAATACTTATATACTTTTTTTTGTAAATACATACTTATAATACATAAGAAACAACCAGACCAACACAAACACTCAACAAATACAAAAATACAAATATTTGTGTCCTGTGGAAATCGAACCCACGACCTCGTGATCAGCAGTCCAACACTCGAACCACTAGACCACAGAGGTCGTCAGTAAGTAGGCGTTTAAGTTAACATAAAATTACGTGTTAGTCTTGTAGACTAGATCGTCATTATATTATTCCATTTATTTAACATACTGACTTATTAAGGTACAGACGACTGCATGACAGTGGTAACACTTCAGTTCGAAAACCGCCCTTACTGCTTACGAAATAAAGATGCTGCTAATGTCAAAGTGTTACTACCGACGTGCGGTCGACCGTACTATAGTATTATTATTATTAGGCATTTTTAGGTATAAATTATTTATTAAGAATCTTATAATAACTCCTTAGGTTTTCGCGATCACTACACATTATAATAAAACAAAGTTTAACCGGATTAAATCGCGTATATTATTTAAATTGGTTTCCCTGACGTTTCGAAAGCTTTGCAGCATTTCGTGGTCGCAGGTAGACTAAGATGACAAGCGTCTTTACAAACATTTCTAAAAAAATATTTTAATCAAGTTTTTATTATTGGGCAAGCGTGTACCATCGTCGACCGCACCATCGCTTAACATCAGGTGAGGTGGGGGTCAAAGGCAAGCCCGTTAAGAATAAAAAAAAAATGCACGCAGTAATCACTCACAATATTATTATCTTTTACAGTGTTGCGTGCTGTTTGGGACTTGATTATTTTTAGGACTGGGTTCCAAACAGGTGGTAGCTGCCAACCATCTTCTCTATTAAAATTAGGATGTTTTTTAATTTCAATAGCCTCACGGAGCATTCTAGGTACATATCGGTTTTCCTTCGCCAGAACTTGTGGTTTATCAAATCGAAGTAAATGGTTGGGTTTGTCTAGGGCATGTTCACACACTGCAGACTTTGTGGAGCGTCTGTTCTTGACGTCAGCTATATGTTCTTTAATTCTAGTGGCTATACTACGCTTTGTTTGCCCTATGTATGATAACCCACAATCACAATCAATCTTGTAGACCCCTGCATCTTGTAAGGGAATGTGACACTTCACCGGTCTGAGGAGTTGGCTGATCTTTAAAATATTTTTTTAGAAATATTTGTAAAGACGCTTGTCATCTTAGTCTACCTGCGACCACGAAATGCTGCAAAGCTTTCGAAACGTCAGGGAAACCAATTTAAATAATATACGCGATTTAATCTGGTTAAACTTTGTTTTATTATAAGAATCTTATCTTATCTTTTTTTCTTTTTATTATATTTGTATGTCTTTAAGGCAAAACATAGCGCACTCAATCTAATTAAGACCTTATAATATAATGTAAACCAACCTATGTGTGACAAATAAACTATTTTGATTTGATTTGATTTATATATGAAAAAAAAAATAGACTATAAGATCATCATCATCGTCATTTCAGCTTGAAGACGTCCACTGCCGGATAAAGGCCTCATCCAAAAGGGATATGCTACAATTGACACGCTTGACGGTTGGGGAATAAATAGGTACTCAGAGAACGCTGCTGCCCATTCATCTGGTGATCTCCTTAGTTGCCTTTTACAACACCCACGAGAAGAGATGGGGACTAAGATTTTATGGGAGAAACCACACATAAATCTGTATTAGTGTAGATCGTTTTTGTCTGGAATTTAAGATTTCCTATCCCCAATTTCCAGTACATCACCAGTTTTTCCAAATCATTTTATGCTTCTCAATCCAAAACGATCATAAGATATTTGTTAATTCTAATATTGCATTTTTAAAACCATTATGTAAACTTATAACTAAACCAAAAGACTACGACATTACGAGTATAGAATATGGAGATTTTATATTATTTATACATTCTTCATGCAAAAGTTTATGCGAAAATTATTCAATATCTGCTACTTTATTCTGCGACGGCCGAAGAAAGTTGTAATTTGATTAAGTTGCTCAATCTGCTTCTAGAGTTCGACGACCTTGGATTGAGAGGATATAATGTCGTTTTCATTACGAGAATTAAGTAAACAATTGTTTAAAATGATTGATAACAAAACCACAATTGAGGCAGGTTTTGGAAAGCTGTTTCGGTAGTGAACTAAATCATAAAAGTTACTTTTGAAGTTAATGGTAGGTATAACAGTCTATAAATCTATAGAAGTCACTGTTCAGAAGTCGTTTATGGGCTTATTTTTATTTATTTTATTTACATTACAATATGTGTGTACATGTAAAAAATATAGGTTTAAAGAAATATTATTAAATGGCAACAATTAATTTTTGAGAAATGGTTAACTTTAGTAATCTCATAAAATAAAGGCTCGTAGCTAAGCAACGACTGCGCGGATTGTACGATCTGCAAGGTTAAGCTGCACTTGCCGCGGTCAGTCTGTGGATGGGTGACCGTTTCGTTACACATCGAGACCCCTCCGTGCCTCGGAGAGCACGTTAAGCTGTCGGTCCCGGTTGTCATACGAATATCTATGGCAGTCGTTACGGGTAGTCAGAAGCCTGAAAGTCTGACAACTGGTCTAACCTCCGAATGTCAGTATTACCCAGTAACTGGGTTGCGGGGGTCTGATGGCAGTCGCTTCGTGTAAAATACTGATGTTCAGCCGCATCTGGCTAGACTGGAAGCCGACCCCAACGTAATTGGGAAAAGGCTCGGAGGATGATGATGGTTAACTTTAGTAAGTTACTTTGTGCAAACAAACTACTTTCAATATTTGGTAGAAATAACTATTAGTCCAAGATGTTTTGACCTTTATTTTAGTCCACAAATGGTTAGCTACCGCATGGCAACGGTTTTTTTTGTAGGGAAAATCCTCATGGATGCACTCCCGGGGGGGGAGCCAGTGTCGGACTCTTACCGACTAACCACCACGGTGTTCATCTAACGATTCGACGAGGTGCGCCTATAGTAGGCCTTGTTCCCGTACGGCAACCATATCGGCTGCACGACACCGTCACGGTCCTTGACTGGTCGGGTGACGGGCCACCTTGAGTCCGCCGCCAGCAGGCCCACACCTAGGGTGGCTGGAGGTAAGTATACGTCCCCTGCGACGACCAGGTCACCTCCTGCGTATGGGAAGAGAGGTCGTGGCCTCTCGAACCCTCTCCGCCGTCTCCTTAGCGAGCATCACCTCCTCGCAGAAGGAGACGACGCCTTCTCAAGCGCTTTCGCCATAGATTTTTGAGACCATAGACAGAACCACGGCTGGAAGTGAGAAATCGCTGCAACCTACTGCAGTGATGAGGTCACGGCAATGCGCGGCCCTCCTCGGGCACTCCTCCAGTGTGTGCTGGGACGATTAATGGTGATGATGATGTAACAATAATATTGTTATTAATAGGTATCATACATTAGTAGGTATCATACATTGATAAAATGATTCAAGAAATGTACATCAATCAACAATCAACTCAGCCTATCGCAGTCCACTGCTGGACATAGGCCTCTCCCAAGTTGCGCCACAACGCTCGGTCCTCTGCCTTCCACATCCAGTCTTCCCAGCCACGTTCTTTAGGTCTTCGGTCCACCTGGCAGAAATGTACATAATTAAGTTATTTTTTTACGTGCACCTACCGCATGTCGTCTTGTTGTGGCAATAAATCTTTCTTAATAAATAAAATAAATCATTTTTCTTTCTTTCTTATTAAATTAAATTCAGTTCAATTCCAGTTCTACGAAAAAATTGCAAAATTTATGCTGTCCTAAGAAACATTTATTTATTACATTCACCACTACCATACATATTTATATGTCCTTATATTTTTTTTCCGTATATAACACACCCCGAAACCCACGCCGAACGTACAGGCCGTGCGTGCTTCGCTTATTATAACAAATTGTTACGTCCATTATGTTTATAACAAAACATAAACATAATGTTGTTGTTTTGACTGCCTCGTTGGTCTAGAGGTTGCAAGCGCGACTGCTGAGCGTGGGGTCCTGGGTTCGATTCCCGGGTCGGGCAAAATGTTATTGGGTTTTTTCATTAGGAAATTCTCCGTAGCAGCCCGGAGTCTGGATTTGTGCCCGGTCAATGGCAATAGGCTCGCCCCCTATTACATGGGACTATAACATAACTGGCGAAATGTGGGTGTACTTAATACACCTCTGCCTACCCCTTCGGGGAAATACAGGCGTGATGTTATGTTGTTATGTTATTATGTTTATTTTAAATTCCGATATTGTAGAAAAAGTGTAAAAAAAATACAGAAAATTCAAGGTTATTTTTTTTATTATACACTCGGCTACATATTATCAAGATAAACATTTTGCAGTATAATCTGACCTCGCATAGCATAGGCTTTCCGTACAATGAGAGGTCAGCTTATACTGGACATGACCTATAGCATAGAATATCTAATAGTACTATCCTATAGTTTGATATGTAGCCATGCGTACCTATAGAAGACCACCTACCATTTTTCTACAAACGAAAAAAGTCGTTTAATAAAATAATACCAGGCCCCTCAGAAAGTATTGCGAAAAAAAGTTTTTATATATGGGAGACTGGCCAGTTATAATGTTTTTCGAAAATATGATTATTTATAAGTAAAAATAAGTAAGTTCCAATTTCAAAATTTCCCTCCACATTTTTTGCGAGTTAATTCAAAGTATTGTGTCTCACTGAAATATGGATCTGCGCCGGGAACATTTTAGAGCTATGATTTTATACGATTTCAAGTGTCGCCTGAAACCGGATGAATCGTACGATAGACTTCAAATGGCATTCATGGATGAAGGCCCTTCCAAGGCAACCGTGTATCGTTGGTATAACGAATTCAAGCGCGGTCGACCAACTTTGGGGGATGACGAAAGAAGCGGTCGCCCTTTGACGGCTGTTACCGAAGAAAACGTGCTAGCAGTGAAAAATTTAATCCAAGACAATAGGCGAATTACATATCAGGAGATTCAACACATATTGAAGATTGGATCGGGAAGCGTTCACGAGATTCTACACAGCCATCTTCGCGTGAGGAGGATAGTATCACGCTGGGTGCCGCACAACCTCACCGATGCTCAGAAGCAGGCCCGGGTGGAATGGTGCCGTGATATGCTTAACAAATTTGAAGCAGGCTCGTCTCGGCGTGTTTACGACATCGTTACAGGTGATGAGTCCTGGATTTATCAATACGACCCAGAAACCAAGCGCCAGTCGACTGTTTGGGTGTTTCAAAATGAGCCAACGCCTACCAAAGTGAAGCGATCTAGAAGCGGGGGTAAGATTTTGATCGCTAGCTTTTTTAATTTGACTAGCCACTTGGTATCAATTCCCTTACGGGATCAAAGAAGCATTAATGCCGAATGGTATACTACCAAATGTTTGCCAGAAGTTTTCTCTGTTATAAGCAACAAGCGACCAAACACAGGGCTCCGCGGGCTACTGCTCCACCACGACAATGCACCTGCGCACACCGCACTCAAAACGAGGGACTTCCTGGACAGCACGCCAGTCAAACTCCTGGGTCACCCTCCTTACAGCCCTGATCTAGCACCGTGTGACTTCTTTTTATTCCCAAAAATAAAAAATCAGCTCAAAGGGATACAATTTTCGTCGCCGGAAGATGCGCTGGCTGCGTTCGAGCAGGCTGTAAACGAGGTGTCTGCGGCGGACTGGAAAAAGTGTTTTGAAAACTGGTTTAGGCGCATGAATCTTTGTATAGAGGCTGGTGGAAAGTACTTTGAAAAGATTTGATAAAAATATATGTACGTATAGAACAATTTTTTTTAGTTTCGCAAAACTTTCTGAGTGTCCCACGTACATAGGTATTCTTGGCAGAAGATTGGCCAATAGCGCACGTAATTGCAACCATAATTATCATTGTTTGGCAGGTGATGTTCACCGCCCTTCACTATTTACGCATATTATAGTCCCAGTGATGGGTTGCGTAACCATTAGTGATGCTTTCTACAGCACCCAGTGTTACCCGCAACCGTGACTGATGCGTGCGGAACTCAGAAGCAACCCACTACTTTACAGTGGATTCGCGTTTGACATGAACATCACTATGATGTAAGAAATATGGGCTAGTATGCCACACAATTTGTTTTCTTTTGTTAGGGCAACAGTAGCTTCTTCTTATATACACGCACAACTAATAAAGTGGTTTTTAATGAAGACTGAAGCCCAAACTCTACCCTGATGCAGCTACATACAACGTGTCATTGAAATAACTCAAAACCTTTCAAGGGGTCATTGTACTCATCATGTATGAACAACTTTTACTACGGGACCAACACTGAAATCGCAAAAAAAAAACAGATGTTCCCTACACTTGGGCCCACATCATCATCATCATTTCAGCCGAAAGACGTCCACGGCTAGACAGGCCTCCCCCAAGCATCGCCACAACGACCGGTCCTGCGCTTTCCCACATCCAGCGGAGTCCCGCGACCTTCACCAGGTCGTCAGTCCACCTTGGGTCCACATAAATCGACAAAATGTAGGGAAGAGCTGATAGTTTTTTTCGCGATTTCAGGGTTGGTGCCAGAATAAAAGTTGTTCGTACTGATGAGTACAATGAACCCTTAAGAGGTTTTCAGTTATTTCAATAACATGTTGTATATCGCGCTACATGCAAGGGCCACTGAGTATGAGATAACGTCGGAAATCCTGAATCCCGCTCAAGCTACTGTTGGTGTATCCGATGAATAACTTTACACCTATGTGTGCAAACTATCAGCAATAAGTCGCGGACGTGACCTTGAGCGCTCGGACGTGACCTTGAGCGCTCGGACGTGACCTTGAGCGCTCTGACGTGACCTTGAGCGCTCTGACGTGACCTTGAGCGCTCGGACGTCCGACGAATATCTGGCTCGCCGGATGTTTCATTAAGTCGCCCAGCGTCTGTCATAATGTCCAGACTTAGGTCACGCCCAGTAGTTTTTTTTTGGGCTTAAGATTTGATGCGCGTTAACATAAATGCAAGCGCCGTACATTAATCGTAGGGCAGTGGCCCGCCAGACAAAAAGACCCAGCCTAATAGGAAGACCTCCCTTTGTGTTGGAGGAACATAATACTTCTTTCCTCCACGCTTTTAACCATATTTAGGAATGGTGGCAGGTCAACCTCCACCATACCACCATACCTAATATTCCTTCAGGTCTGGTGGTGGCCTTTTAACTGACCTGCCAGTCCGAGTTAGGTCAGTCTACTCGTGTTTAATGAACGACAAACAAATTCAAACTTTTGTTCCGACTGATACCTCCAAAATAAAGATAGGCATATACAAAAGGCACAGTAAAGATAGACTATGATTCATAATCGTATATAAAACTGACCGGGGATCAAAGAAACGAACCCCTAAACACGATCATAAGGGAACGATGATTGACCGGACTAGCAAATTGTGCGATGAATCGTCAAACGCGAGTGGACCCCAAGGAAAAGACGGTCATTGATATGTACGATAAATGCTTAAGTACTTGATGATAAAAATTAAGACCGTCGTCACATATCGTCATAATGCCAATTGTGAAGTTGGCGATGTTTCTCAATGCATGCAAATCAGAGGTTTCTTTGCTGATTGAAGATTTTTTTTGGACTAATAAGGTCCTATAATTAGCAGGTTATATAAGATTTTAGTGATGCTTTCTACAGCTCCATTGTCTACAGAATCCACGGAACAGTTCAGGAATGCAGAACTGATTATAGAAATGAATATCTTTAAGAGCCTTGTATACTTGACAGCACCAGTAACTTACTGACACTTCAAAGCAATGTTACAGTAAGTAACACTGCGCTTTCTACGACATATCCTTCTGTTTTGTCTTTGTCTGAACTTCTTGAATAGACATTCAGTCGTTTATGTAAATAACAATTTCACTTTCGGTTGCGTGTTTAGACATAAATATTCATTATTTTTAAAACGTTATTTAAGCGATTCGTAGTAATTTTACCTTGCGAGAACATAAGTATATTTACCATATTCCAACTGATTTTTGAGGGGCTCGGCTCGTACATTACATACATAACACCACGACTATATTCCCCGAAGGGGTTGGCAGAGGTGTATACACCTGTACACTCACATTTCGTAAATTAAATGGGACTTATCCCATGAGATATCGAGCCCCATCAGTCTCAGAGAGAATGTTATAGTGTCGGTCCCTATTGCCATACGAATATCTATGACAGTCGTTACAAGTAGCCAGGAGCCCGAAAGTCTGACAAGGTCTAACCTTAGGATGTAGGTTAAAGTTGACTGGGTTGTGGTGGTCTAATAGCAGACTGGAAGCCTACCTTAATAAAGGCAACAATTATTCGTTCTATGATGAAGGTGGGAAAAGGCTAGAATAAAAAGAAGAATAATTTTTATTTCGAAGATTGACTTAATAACAACAGGGGCTAAAGAAAGTGATTAATTAAACATGAAGATAACTCATGCATGCAAGGACGATAGATAATGCAAGAATGTGAAAGGATGTCTTACTGTCCATACAAAACACCTGTTTTGAATTATGAAAAGCGTGTTAGGGCCTAATTGGTCAATCAGCAATTTTGCAACAGTGTTGGCACAAGAACTACCTAAGTAAAAGTAGGTTTTACTAACACTTTCTAATAGTACATAATCATACTGTGTTAAGCTATTATAGTCATAATTTAAACCATCTACAAGAAAAGTTGTAACAAGTAAGAAACATCATAACAATAAACAACAATAATAACCCTAATGCGTCAGTATATTTTTGAAACCAATCCAAAGATACATAGTATTTTGTTGGTAATCGATGTTTAGTTAAGTATCAATAATGTTATTTTTCAAGCAAAATCAACGCCATGCATACTTTATTTTGGCTACGCTTAGTGGCATATTGTTTACTTTTATTAATATGTGTATGTTTTCTCTGTAAGTGAATCTGTAATTCTTTTGAGAAAATAAAGACCTTTATCCGTAGATACAGACAAAGGATCATTTAATGTAATAGTTTTCACATCTATAGCTTCACAGCCTCTCATGCCTTGACCAAGTTGAGTAATTTTCACAGACTGATTAATTTTTTGTTTCATTTCAGCAACCTTATTGTTTCTTAGATCCTGTTCCATGCTGTTGCGTGTGTTTGTAATACTTTCTTCTTATTTCAATATATCACTTTAATTTCGATCACCATCCGGCTACCAATCTGCATTCTCCTCAACATCATCTTGTCATACGACAAACGATAAAAGTTCTACGTCCAAGCAGCACCTATTGAGCAGTAGCTTGATGGTGCAATATTATAATTATACACCGTATCGTCTATTATCGCGTTACAACCGTGAATATTACAACTTATGCAACTGTATGGTGATTTATAACTACGGCTATCAAATCTGGAAGGCATTGCTTTGAATTTGTTGGCATCATCACCATTACACCATAGATCACTTCTTTCTGGTTCAATCATAATTTCAATTATTAAACTCGCTTGTATCCGATAGTGTAAAAGAATGAGACCTCTCTTCCTATGGGGAGTTGTAAAAGTACTTAAAGGATTCTGGTTTAGCTTCCTTCAGTATCATGAATACCAATGTGTTAGTTTCATTAATCCATTTGCCGAGTGTGTAATTACGGTGATATTATCTGACTACAGTTGATTGTAGCATAGCTAGACCTGACTTCAGTAACGCCTATGGGCTATCAGGAAAACCATGCAGCGAGACTTTTTATCCCACTAATCCCATCCCATCTCATCCCATTCCACTATCCAACCCATTCCATAAATATGGAATTGGGAAAGTAATGGATGTTTGTTTGTCCTTCAATCACGCTCAAACGGCTGAATGGATGTGGATGAAACTTGGCACACAGACCATGTCCTGGATATAGGATATTTTTTACTGACATTTCACGGAAGCAATTCCGTAAGCATCAGTAACTACATAGTATCATTTTAAGCTTGGTATGATAAGTCCAAACACAACATTTGTTAACAAGTCACTCCCGCAGGCGGGTAAATGCTAATAGTTTTTATAGGCATAGATCGCCACAGATATGCAATTTAAAAGTAGTAAACCTACCACCATTGACTCATAAATTATAACCAAAGAACTTTATTAATTCAAGCGTCATTCATAAGACTTGTATACAAAACAAATTATCTGTTGTATTGAAAATGTGTGTGTAATACTGTCGTTCTGTTTCCAATTCATTGTAAAAATCTAGCCGTAAACTATTTCTATATAAAAGGAAGTAGTTTATCGTACTGGGCGTGTTATCGGCCGTTTTCCCGGATATTCCGACATATCCATTTCCACCGTTTGCAAACCGACGTTCGCTTCCTGAGATACAGGTTACGATGGACAACCACAGGACAACGTAAGTGTGGACCGCTGAGGTTCCGTAGCAATTTATGATGTTTATTTTATAATAATTAATTATTAATAAAATGTTTGTATAAATGGCTTTCTCATATTGCTTTTCTAACTCTACGAAGGAAAATATGTTTAACTATACCTACTTGGCAAGATCAAAAATCAAATCGAATTTAGGAATATCTCATCAAAGGCCAGGCTAATAGCATTAGTTACCCCTTATGTTCGAAAGTTTGTTTATAAGGGGGGTAACCAATTGGTGCAGCTGACTGTACCAACCTATGAATGTACCTATGTTAAAAAAATTGTTTCGCTGGAATTAAACTAAAACGGACTATAGTATACTACTACATACTCACTGAAACGGACTAGGACAGAACTTGAAAATTGTAGACAGAATGCTGCTCTTATGAGAACGGGAGCACTACGTTTTACCGAAATACGATCCACCGAAACACGTTTTACCGACAACTATTCGTCGAACGTATCATTCCCCGATGCAACACTTGGTCGAATGTACATTTAGCCGACGCACGTTTCCCCGAATTATATTTCGTCGAAACACTATTTGCCGATGGCTTCTTTTACCGACGTACCTTTGACCGAAGGCTCAGTTTGTCGAATCGTGGTTTGGGTATATCTAGAGTATGTAAACTGTATTTTTATAATTTTATCGATAAAATTATAAAAATAGTATAGATATGTCATACCCTAACAAAACCTACGAAAAATATGTTCCGTACGCAGCGCCAGCACAATACAATAAACTAGTGCAAAGTAAGTAGGGGTGCTGGCTAGAAAACCTCCACGTGTGCCTGACGGCTGCTTGTCCTTCTGGACACGTCTAGAGGGAACGGCAGTTGTTTGGCCGGTGCATCCTGGGCACGGGCAATAATTTCCTTTCGAGTGATTAACCTTCGGGGGATTTTATTGCCTGTGGCGAAAATTCTGGCACGGGAGGGGCCCGTTCTGGGCCAGTGGGGAGTTGTTCCACGTGTCCCTCTGTTGCCAACAGAGGGCACAGTGGAGGAGCACGGGTGGGCCCGGTGTGCACTCACCCTGCCACTGCCAGCGGGGATACTGTCTTTCCCTGCCTCCGTCGATCTCGTAACCCCAGGAGTGCCCGCCAAGTAGCGTTCTCGCGCCTCGTGGGACCAAGGGTCTTTACCGCCCGGACTGCGAGGAAGAAAACCTCTATAAAAAATTACGGGAGGTAGGGCCTGCGAGCAGCAGACTCGGGGTAGTCTGCTGCCCGACCAGCAGCTGGCGTAGCTAGCACAGCCGGCGTAGTTGGCGCAGCTGATAAAGGCCCATGAGGTGAGGTGGCGTGCAGTGTTCCGTGTGCGCCACTGAGGAGGGTGGGTGCGACCGACGTTAGGCCGCACGGGGAGAAGGGGCTCGCCTGCTTGTGGCGGGCCGGTACCTGTCGGGGGTGGTTACGTGTGAATACTCACGGGTTCCCACGCCCCCGGCTAAGGTAGTGGAAGGAACACCGTGGTGGTTTTAGTCGGTAAGAGTCCGACACTGGCTCCGCCTACCCCGGGCGGAGTGCGTCCATGAGGAATTCCCCACGGCAAAAAGAAAAAAAAATGTGCAAAGTAAGTAAGTTAGTTACTTATTTTTTTTTTTTTTAATCGATAAAATTATAAACATACAGTTTACATACTCTATATATACCCAAACCACGATTCGACAAACTGAGCCTTCGGTCAAAGGTACGTCGGTAAAAGAAGCCATCGGCAAATAGTGTTTCGACGAAAAATAATTCGGGGAAACGTGCGTCGGCTAAATGTACATTCGACCAAGTGTTGCATCGGGGAATGATACGTTCGACGAATAGTTGTCGGTAAAACGTGTTTCGGTGGATCGTATTTCGGTGAAACGTAGTGCTCCCTATGAGAACAGAGACAAAATTCGTCATACAAGCCAAAACACAACAAAGTCATTTACACACAAAAACTAACACCAGTGCATGTGTCTAGTGAACCATCCGCCTACAGAACTCCAAACCGGTTGAAGGTCAGGAAACGAATCGGACTACCGACCTGTAAATAGTAATTTGTAATAGAAATTGTACACACAGCTTATAAGTACATTCTAATAACATAATCTGTAGTTAGACGACGGATGTGAATTGTCCTTTTCGTATTATTGACATCTTGAAAGTAAGAGTGACGCATACATATACAATGTGTACCAGAAATGCGTGGTCATATTTGAAGAGCTCATTCAGGAAGTGCTATCGAACAACTTTTACTATGGGACAAACCCTGAAATCACGAAAAATAAACCAGCTGATCCTTACATTTTGTCGAGTGACATCGATGATTTAACTAGTTGTTCCCTACACAACAAAATTTTTTTTCGCGATTTCAGGGTTGTTCCCATAGTAAAAGTTGTTCTTTGCTATGCCCTGAATGTGTGGTGCTGGACGCAAAGAATTTCACCACCCTATATCTTCTCATGGGTGTCGTAAAAGGCGACTAAGGGATTCACCAGAGGATGGGCAGCAGCGTCCTCCGAGTATTTAACCAACCAACTGCGATCGCCAACCCGCCTGCCAAGCGTGGCGATTATGGCATATCCCCTCATGCAAAGCACAATAAAAAATCGGCCCCTAGTCCCCGGCGGCCCCGCTAGCCCTGGTTACGGTAGCGGCCTAGGTAACGGCGGGGCAGGGGGTGCTAAGAATCCCCGGCAGAGATCCGGCTACCATAACAAAAAAAGACTGGACCTGGCAACATACAACACACGTACATTGCGGACCGACGAGAAGCTTGTCGAACTCGAGGAAGAATTGAGCAGGTTACGATGGGATATCGTAGGGTTATCTGAAGTCCGAAGAGAGGGGGAGGACACGATAATCCTCAAATCCGGTAACTTGCTCTATTTCCGGGAGGGCGATCAACTTTCCCAGGGCGGTGTCGGGTTTATCGTCCACAAGTCTCTTGTGAACAACATAGTGAAGATCGAGAGTGTTTCGACCAGGGTGGCGTACCTTATACTCAGAATAACCGAAAGGTATTCGTTGAAGGTTATACAGGTATACGCCCCGACCTCGAATCACCCCGACGATGAGGTGGAGACCATGTATGAGGATATCTCGAGAGCCATGCATGGCTCTAAAACTCACTTCACTGTTGTCATGGGAGACTTCAACGCGAAACTGGGCAATCGCTACGATGATGAGCTGCGAGTGGGGCAATTTGGATATGGATATCGGAACCACCGGGGTCATCTACTGGCCGGCTTTATGGAGAAGGAGGGACTCTATATGATGAACTCTTTCTTAAGAAAGCGTGAGCATAGGAAGTGGACCTGTTTGGGCCCTGATGGTGTAACAAAAAATGAGATTGACTTCATTATGTCGACGAAGAAGCAAATATTCAATGATGTCTCTGTGATCAACGCGGTCAAAACCGGAAGCGATCACCGTTTGGTAAGAGGCACATTGAATCTGAACATCAAGCTGGAAAGATCTCGACTGATGAAGTCTACGCTCCGTCCAGCACCGATCCAAATCCAAAACCCCGAGAGCTTTCAGCTCGAACTTCAGAATCGTTTCGAATGCCTAGGGAGCTCAGTGGACGATTACAGCGATGGGTTTGTGGAAACTGTCCATACGGTCGGGTCTAGGATCTTTAGGACTCGTCGTACAAATAGAAACAAAAAGCTCTCTGACCACACCCTTGAGCTTATGGCGGAAAGACGCGAGATGATTCTGCAGTCCTCAGATGATGCGACTAAGTACCGGCAGCTCAATAGACAGATCTCAAAGTCCTTGAAAAGTGACCTACGCCAATTTAATACCGAACGTATTAAAGACGCGATAGAGAAGAACAAGGGCTCCAAAGTCTTCGCAAGAGACCTGTCTATTGGGCAGAGCCAGCTTGCAAAACTGAGGACCGACGATGGCAGAGTCGTATCCTCCAAGCCAGAGCTATTGAAGGAGGTCGAGAAGTTCTATGGACAGTTATACACGTCCACCCGGACACCCGCTGTAAATCGGGCTCACGACCCAAGAGCTAGATTGACCCGACACTATACCGAAGATATCCCGGACGTCAGCCTGTTCGAGATTAGGATGGCTCTGAAGCAGCTCAAAAACAACAAGGCACCGGGTGATGACGGAATTACGGCCGAACTCCTGAAGGCGGGTGGAAAACCGATCCTTAAGGCCCTTCAGAAGCTGTTTGATTCCGTCATTCTCGAGGGAAGAACGCCACAGGCATGGAGCAGAGGTGTGGTGGTACTCTTCTTCAAAAAGGGCGATAATGCTCTACTGAAGAATTATAGGCCCATCTCACTTCTGAGCCATGTCTACAAGCTGTTTTCGAGAGTCATTACGAACCGTCTTTCGCGCAGGTTTGACGACTTCCAGCCTCCCGAACAAGCCGGTTTCCGAAAAGGCTTTAGCACCGTAGACCACATACATACGCTGCGGCAGGTTATACAGAAGACCGAAGAGTATAACTTGCCTCTTTGTTTAGCGTTTGTGGACTACGAGAAAGCCTTCGATTCGATCGAGACTTAAGCGGTACTACGGTCTCTTCTTCAACGGTGCCAGATTGACTATCGGTACATCGAAGTGTTAAAGTCTTTGTATGAAAACGCCACTATGTCAGTCCGATTACAGGACCAAGCCTCGAAACCTATCCTTCTGCAGCGAGGTGTGAGACAGGGAGATGTGATCTCTCCGAAACTGTTCACTGCTGCATTGGAGGATGTCTTCAAGGTTCTGGACTGGAAGGGGCTAGGCATTAACATAAACGGCGAGTACATGACTCACCTTCGGTTTGCCGACGACATAGTAGTCATGGCTGAGACCATGGAGGACCTCGGTACAATGCTCGATGACCTCAGTAGAGCTTCTGATAGAGTGGGTCTTAAAATGAATATGGACAAGACAAAGGTTATGTTGAATTCCCATATAGCACCCATTCCCGTAAACATCGGAGAATCTACAGTCGAAGTTGTTGACGATTATGTATACCTAGGACAAACTGTCCAGCTAGGTAAGTCCAACTTCGAGAAAGAGGTCAATCGTCGAATCCGACTCGGTTGGGCAGCGTTCGGGAAGCTACGCAATATCTTCTCGTCCAAAATACCGCAGTGTCTCAAGACGAAAGTCTTTGACCAGTGTGTGTTGACAGTAATTACTTACGGTACTGAAACGTGGTCTCTCACAATGGGCCTGATAAGAAGGCTCAAAGTCACTCAAAGGGCAATGGAGAGGCTATGCTCGGAGTGTCCCTGCGTGATCGAATCGGAAATGAGGAGATTCGCAGGAGAACGAAAGTAACCGACATAGCCCGAAGAATTGCCAAACTTAAGTGGCAGTGGGCGGGGCACATTGCTCGCAGAACGGATGGCCGATGGGGCAGTAAAGTTCTGGAGTGGCGACCGCGTACTGGAAGGCGCAGCGTGGGTAGGCCCACCACAAGGTGGACCGACGACCTGGTGAAGGTCGTGGGAATCCGCTGGATGCGGAAGGCACAGGACCGGTCGTTGTGGCGATGTTTAGGGGAGGCCTATGTCCAGCAGTGGACGTCTTTCGGCTGAAATGATGATGATGATGCCCTGAATGAGCTCTTCAAATGTGACCACGCATTTCTGATACACGTTGCATAAATAAACATCACACTTGTATTCCCTGAAGGGAGGGAAGCAGAGGTGTATAGTGCACCTACATTTCGCCAGTTATGTTATAAAGTCCCATGTAATACAGGGCGAGCCTATTGCCACTAACCGGGCACAAATCCAGACTCCAGGCCGCTACTGAGAATTTCCTAATGAAAAAACCCAATAACATTGCCCGACCCGGGAATCGAACCTAGAAAGAACCCCACGCTCAGCAGTCGTGCTTGCGACCACTAGATCAACGAGGCAAGAGCAAGCAAGAGTGACACAATCTAAAATATAACAAACAAATCTAACTAGTCGTCGTGTCGTGTAGTATCTAGGGTAGATAAGTTGTTTCCATTTCTTTGGTGTATTTTGACGATGCGGGTTGCTCATATTGATATAATAACACAAGATACATGCGCAAATAGCTCCTTCAGTCATGTTTTCGAATGTGTTGGAATTTGTGGACCGGCTTTTCACTAGATTTGAGTTTGCAGTAAATGATCGATTTTGAATAGATGAGATAGATAGATAGATAGAGAGAGATTCTTGTTGTAGATGATTTTTCGCATTTAAATTCAGCTAAAAGATAACATTTCCTATGTCCTAAAATACTACAAACTGTAACATTATCACCTAGTTACATACGCAAAGCAAACATAAACACGAAATCATGAATTAGACGATTGTTACTATGATCTGTTATCAAGAATGATGAATGATCATTGACCATCGTAACGTTAAGCACATTATGTATCACCTATAACGTTCCTAAGTGGTCAGATAACAGTGACCGCGACCGGTTCCGATATGAGTTCATTTGCACGTGTTATACCTACTCACACTCAGGCTTTTTACTTTCACTGCCGACGAGATTAGAGATGCTCTGAGAAACTGATGCGGCAGTTTTAGTGGTAAAAGATTATCTTTAAAATTAAAAATTACTCGTTGCGAAATTACTAATTGAATTACTAGTTAAAGAAAGAAAGAAAAAGCATTTATTTTCCACAAACCAGCAAGCACACAGTAAAAAGAAGAAAATTGTGTTTCCCATGGCTGCGAGTACAGCGACAAATAGGTCACAGTTCAGCATTTGTGAGATCAGCTACTTGGTAGGTACATGTGCTAGTATTTATTACAATTTGCTGGCTAACTTTTCGGGTCTAAGGAACTTCGCCTTATCGACAAAAAATACGTTTAAATAGTTTACCAACTAAGATGTTCTTTTATTTAGACCTGAGATGGGTACTGAACCACAGTTTAATGACTGAACATTCGTTGTATGGAAGCAAGCACGACTTTAGAGTTCTAGTTTTTCTTTCTTATCAAACATTTATCATCATCATCATCATTTCAGCCGAAAGACGTCCACTGCAGGTCATAGGCCATATCAAACATTTAATGCGTAACTTACACTTATTTGTAGGTATAAGTGAATGATATTAGAAAAAAAATGCTGACTTCATTCCAATTTATTTCGGACTCTTCATTTAAACTAGGTACCCACTTCAACAATAAACCGATTTTTTTATTAAAGTCTATGCTTTACTAACATTTTATATTAAAAGATTGCGAAACAATGGGCCGCTGATATAAGTTGGTTACTTATTTTGTCCATAATACCTGCAATATTTACTATCTAGGGTGTTGTTGTTGTCTAAATAGTATTGCAAATCTCGTTCGCCATACTGAGAAATGAAGATAAAAGTCTCATGTGATCATAATTACACCGACACCAGTACCCTTCTCACCGGAACACAGCAATTCAAGCATCACAGTTGGACGGCAGAAATAGGTAGGTACGGTGCCGGTGGTAGAACTGCCCCGAAAGAAAACTTCCACGAGGAGCTCTACTATTACCATAGACCGATAAAAAAATACAATTTTTTTGACTAAAAACAAAAACAAAATACTCTATTACTTAAATAAAAATTGACGCATCCAAATATTTTCTTCTCACGGCCTAACGTCCGGCAGACGGCAAATATTCAAACTCACCATTTATTATAATTTCGCCATTAACAATTCATATAAAATCACTTTCACACATTGTTACTGAATCGTTGTAGTTATAACTTATACCAGATTCTCTAATATGGAAATGAGAATTTCTAAAATAGTAAGTTCTTTGGCCTTCCGTTTCGTATCCTTATGAGTCAATGTTTGTTGTATAAGAGGAAGTTATATGTCTTGGATGATTTTGTTTGCCATTAGAATTTTATTAAGTAAATGAAAAAATATAGTTTAGACATAAATTAATAGGATTTTATTTGTAATTTTCACTAAATACTACCTATGACGTCTGTGGTCTAGTGGTTCGAGTGTCGGACTGCTGATCACGAGGTCGTGGGTTCGATTCCCACAGGACACAAATATTTGTGTGATGAACATAAGTATATGTGTTGGTCTGGGTGTTTCTTATATATTATAAGCATGTATTTACAACAAAAAAAGTATATAAGTATCATCTCCATTGTCTAGTACCCATAGTACAAGCTCTGCTTAGTTTGGGACTAGATGGTGCTGTGTAAAAAATGTCCCAAAAATATTTATATTTATTTATTTTATTTTATTTATAAAACATGATCAATTGAGGAAGTCATAAGCCGCTGACAATAGTGAAAACTAATAAGGAAATACCTGTTATACCTATTATGCTGTGTCATGAAGATAGATAAAGATACTTACTATGTTACTTAATCAACTTCCACTTGATATAAATACTAAATCAATTCACAACTCGTTTTCCTATCAATAGTAGGATCAACCGCTTTTTTTTAAGAATAAAAGTAAATATTTGACACGATTGGTAAACAGATTCTTGAACTGGGTATCAAACTCCGTCAAAACGTTGTAATTAATTTCATCATTAATCTTATCACATCCGAAGTATTTTATTTTCAAAGTGAAAATATCGCATTCTATAGTTACTCTTGGGAACTATCATACAAAACGTGTAGTGTGAAAGCTAGCTGTTACAATAGTCTGACTCGTAGCGGATAGATGGCGTTATTCTCTGCCGTACGCATTAGTTCTCCATATTGTGTCTAGATGTCACTGTGCCGAAAGCATGCTATTCTGAGTTGCACTATCATTGTCTTGTCGGCAATAGCATAGGTATCATGCGATCTAGTACTACGTATTATTAAATAGATTGTTATACTACTGAATGCCTGCCTTATAGCAATATGTCTGAAAAAGGATTAAATATGAAAGAACTTGGTAAATTAATAGATGAATGTTACAGAAGGTGAGACAAGTTATTTACAGAGATTAGTCATCTTCAGTAAAGTAGGGTAAAAAGTAAATATTTACTTAGCATACGTACTACATAGGTACTATAATTTGCACCTAAAAGAGATAATCGTCATATTGATATGATACACTTTGTATGTCACCACGTATTGATCACATTGTAACAATATTTAATTATGGAAATAGATATCAGCAATACCGCAATAATAGAACAAATAAAATTGATAATACAGATTAAATTGCTGCAGTTTCTATGGATTGACATGAATATTTCTTTGATTGCAGAGTTAAGCCCTTCAATCCAGTAAAAAATTATTCTGATCAAGCTGCTTATAATGACATGCCTATTGATCATGTACCAACGGAGAGACCAACAAAATGTAGAAGAAAGTTTAAATGTTTAGAACTAATGGACGCCAAAAATAAGGATACTGTTATTGATTTAACGAAAGACTAGTATTCCGTTGGATTTTCTGATTTGATTGTAAAATGAAAATAATAAAATAATCTTACTTGAAGTGTTGTGCTTGCACTTTTTTTATATTCTTTATTTAATAAAAGGGAATTTTTATACATAAAAATTTACGACGCCAATCCCATCGTACCTTATTCTAAATTAATCTACACTAACTAGAAAAAAACCGCTCATATTTTAAAGGAGAATAACATTCTAGATGCATCAGAATTTGATTCAGCTAGAATGCTATGGAATGCACCTACTTTACTTAAATTTACATTTTTACTGACAATTTGTGTGTCTGCACTTGAAATCTATAATTTAAGGTTGTTTCCGCAAACGTTTCTAGACTCAAACTCAGTCAAGAATGCCTTCCAATATGTCAAGAATGCTACAAATAATATCTAAATCGGTATTCTTAGACATTTACTCAACATATTCTTGAGGAAATAAATAACGCAACGACGGATAATTGTATGGGTCTTTGTTAATAATATTCCATATAAAATCATCAGACATTTTTCAGAATAGAAAAAACAATAAACGTCGCAAATGAAACTATTCCAGTCTTGAGGTTAGTCGCGACGTACCTTGAGTTCTATCTCACCTTGTGTAAGGAAAACTATCAATTGACGGAGATATTTTGCAACTGTGAATACCAGGTATGAAATATTGTATTGAGTGAGGTTGAGTGGAGTCTAGAAACATTTCAGGAAAAACTTAGAATATGGGTGTAAGTTGTTAACAACTCTGTGGGCTCGGCCTATACATAAATGTATAAATAAATAAATATTTTTGGGACATTTTACATAGCACCATCTAGTCCCAAACTAAGCAGAGCTTGTACTAAGGGTACTAGACAATGGATATAATACTTATATACTATATTATATACCATTTTTTTTTTAATACATACTTATAATATATAAGAAACACCCAGACAAACACAAACACTTATGTTCATCACACAAATATTTGTGTCCTGTGGGAATCAAAAACACGACCTCGTGATCAGCAGTCCGACACTCGAACCACTAGACCACAGACGACACTAGACCACAGGTTGTTACAAAACGGCATTATTAAAAAAAAGTATTATGTCAATGGGACCTGTTCTATTTAACAAAATACCACAAAATATAAGAGGACAGACAATAAGGACATTTAAAAACAAATTAATGACATTGCTAATCAATAAATGTTATTATTCTGTAGTAGATTTTTTAAGTGATAATGACTTGTGAACTATTTAATTTTGATGTTGATTTATTTATTTTATTACCTACCAATTTAATTTTATATAATAACACTCCTAACCAATAATATTAATTATCATAGGTAGTGCCAAGTATTTATTGCATTGGATAATTGAATTTTAAACTAAACTTGAAATTAGATGTATTTTTTATTATTATTATTAACAAATAATTGATAAGTTTGCATGCCGTAAGGTAGAATGTACTAGGGTCTATTTTTTTCTTTTGTATTCCATCTTATGTATGTACCTACATTGAACGCAAATAAATATGATTATGATTATGATTATGACGTCATAGGTAGTATTTAGTGAAAATTACAAATAAAATCCTATTAATTTATGTCTAAACTATATTTTTTCATTTACTTAATAAAATTCTAATGGCAAACAGACGTCGTCAATATAATAGTATACTAAGTTACTAAGAACTTTGTGGGCTCGGATAGGGTAAAGTGTAAAGTAGGTAGTTTTAGTAGTAGTAGAACTCTTTTCTCGACCAGGGAAGTACTACCATCATATCTATTTCTGGTACCATACCACCGGTGCCGGTGAAATTACAATCATGCGAGACTTTGCATCTTCAAGTCTCAAGTCTGGCGAACACGACTTGTGCGACTTTTCAGCAACAGCCTACGTTGTATTGTTCTTGTTTTGGACAAAGATACCAGGCCCCTCAGAAAGTATTGCGAAAAAAAGTTTTTATATATGGGAGACTGGCCAGTTATAATGTTTTTCGAAAATATGATTATTTATAAGTAAAAATAAGTAAGTTCCAATTTCAAAATTTCCCTCCACATTTTTTGCGAGTTAATTCAAAGTATTGTGTCTCACTGAAATATGGATCTGCGCCGGGAACATTTTAGAGCTATGATTTTATACGATTTCAAGTGTCGCCTGAAACCGGATGAATCGTACGATAGACTTCAAATGGCATTCATGGATGAAGGCCCTTCCAAGGCAACCGTGTATCGTTGGTATAACGAATTCAAGCGCGGTCGACCAACTTTGGGGGATGACGAAAGAAGCGGTCGCCCTTTGACGGCTGTTACCGAAGAAAACGTGCTAGCAGTGAAAAATTTAATCCAAGACAATAGGCGAATTACATATCAGGAGATTCAACACATATTGAAGATTGGATCGGGAAGCGTTCATGAGATTCTACACAGCCATCTTCGCGTGAGGAGGATAGTATCACGCTGGGTGCCGCACAACCTCACCGATGCTCAGAAGCAGGCCCGGGTGGAATGGTGCCGTGATATGCTTAACAAATTTGAAGCAGGCTCGTCTCGGCGTGTTTACGACATCGTTACAGGTGATGAGTCCTGGATTTATCAATACGACCCAGAAACCAAGCGCCAGTCGACTGTTTGGGTGTTTCAAAATGAGTCAACGCCTACCAAAGTGAAGCGATCTAGAAGCGGGGGTAAGATTTTGATCGCTAGCTTTTTTAATTTGACTGGCCACTTGGTATCAATTCCCTTACGGGATCAAAGAAGCATTAATGCCGAATGGTATACTACCAAATGTTTGCCAGAAGTTTTCTCTGTTATAAGCAACAAGCGACCAAACACAGGGCTCCGCGGGCTACTGCTCCACCACGACAATGCACCTGCGCACACCGCACTCAAAACGAGGGACTTCCTGGACAGCACGCCAGTCAAACTCCTGGGTCACCCTCCTTACAGCCCTGATCTAGCACCGTGTGACTTCTTTTTATTCCCAAAAATAAAAAATCAGCTCAAAGGGATACAATTTTCGTCGCCGGAAGATGCGCTGGCTGCGTTCGAGCAGGCTGTAAACGAGGTGTCTGCTGCGGACTGGAAAAAGTGTTTTGAAAACTGGTTTAGGCGCATGAATCTTTGTATAGAGGCTGGTGGAAAGTACTTTGAAAAGATTTGATAAAAATATATGTACGTATAGAACAATTTTTTTTAGTTTCGCAAAACTTTCTGAGTGTCCCACGTATAACCACTTAAAAAAAGGTAGGATTTTAGTTTGTTTCGCCATCGTTTGCCACACAAAAGTGATGTTGGGTTTTTCCGGTTTTTCCTGTCAGTAGCTTGATCAAGAGTTGTTATTGTAAATACAAGGAAGAATGATATTAATACTTTTAAATTGTGGCCAGGGATTTCAGAAACCGAACTGTGCTTCACGAAAATACCTTTTTTCACCCCAAAAACTGTTGACAATCAAAATTTTATCCTGTGTTAACGAAAAAAATATGAAAAGTGAATATATTTGTGCCATCAATCTTAGTCGTGTAAGATTAATGATAATGACACGGCACCGAGGTGGTCTGAATGACGAGTGCTTATGAGACGTGCGGCTTGCCAGGTGTCATGTTGGAGAAGATATTATCATTATAAGTAGTAGGTATAGCACAAGGAACATGGGCCACCGTGAAGCTACAAGAAACAGCTCTGGGAGATACTGCTTTACTTACCACTTTTGATAGATATACTGGTGATATTATTTGAATCTTCTCCATAGGACCATTTAGAACCGCGCAACTAGAAGTCAAGCGTTTAAAAAGTGCCTGTTCGGTTTGCAATAAAAATAATGAATTTTAATTTGATCCTAAGTGACAGGGATTTGCCTGTTATCAAATTTAAAAAGCGAGTAATTAATTGGCTTAATAATAAATGTTTTTACTCTATACAAGAATACTAAAAATGTAAAATTTGATTAATTTTTAATTATTAATTTAAATCTATTGCATAACTTTATGGTTTTATTTGACATTTCGAAATATTTTATGAACTAGTACTTTATTAACTGAATATTCTGACATTTTCTAACCCGACAATTTGTAGCTAATGACATTTCATAATTCATACCTGGATTATAATACGAGCAATGTGGGATGTGAGGTAGTTTTCAAGTTTTATAATAATAATAATTGTTTATTAAAGACAACAATTGGTTCAGTGATAGCTATTACTACTTACTTTAGTTAAATTGATTTAGGTACTTATTTTGTAAAAATTTGCATGCTGTGTATTATATGGCAAAATATGTCTTTGCACCGTGCTTTGCACCGTGCTTTGCACCTACTTAGAATGTACCATCCTGTGTACCACATTTTAAGCAAATAAAGTTAATTTGAATTTGAATTTTAGATGAGATGAGTTAGTTAATGACAAGCACAAACTTAGTACCTAGGATGTTTTATTAGATTATTTATTTTGTAATATTTGTAATTTTTTTATACATGTTTTTAGCTAATTTCTTAGGTTTTAGCGATCACTACACATTATAATAAAACAAAGTTTAACCGGATTAAATCGCGTACATTATTTAAATTGGTTTTTATTAGTTTGTTTTGTTAGAAATATCTGTAAAGACGCTTGTCATCTTAGTCTACCTGCGACCACGAAATGCTGCAAAGCTTTCGAAACGTCAGGAAAACCAATTTAAATAAATACGCAATTTAATCCGGTTAAACTTTGTTTTATTACAATGTTAATAGTTTTTTATCTTTATTTGAATTAATTGGATGTACCTAATCGATTTTTATTTTAAATTTTTCTATGTAGACCATTAGTTCATGTATTTAGAAAAAAGAAAACAATTTTAGTATTATTTTATTGTCTTCTTCTTCTTCGTGTCGACATGAGCTACAAAATAATAATAGCTCATGTCGTGGGGAAAAGATTAGCCAGTCAGCAGGTTGAGGTTGGTTGGTTGGGTTGGGTTATTTTATTGTGTAGTCCATTTACAGATGTTATTTAATTTCGACACAAATTTATTTTTGTTATGGAATTAATTACTTATCATCATCATCATCATTCTAGCCCGGTATCACCCACTGCTGGGTATAGGCCTCCTTTCTCTTTTGCCAGCCTCTTCGATCTTGTGCGTCCCTCCAGGTGTTTCCTGCGGCTTTGGCGATATCATCAACCCAGCGCGCTTTCGGACGACCCGGGTTTCTCCGACCTGACCTTGGCCACCACTCGGTCAACGCTTTACTCCATCGGCCATCTCTACACCTAGCCAGATGTCCCGCCCAACTCCACTTTAGCTTAATTGCCCTATCACCGACGTCATAGACTTACGTCCGCCGAGCATAGCACGCTCCATGGCCCGTTGTGCCACTCGCACTCGGTGGACAGTCTCCTTTGTAAGCGTCCATGTCTCGGCACCATAATTCATAGTTGGCAGGACACACTGGTTAAATAAACGTGTTTTTTTATGTGGACAGATTGATAGGATACAAATTATGACTAAAGTTTACATTTGAATGCAAATTGTTAATGTATTGAGTATTGAGTCATTCTAATAATTAAATGTTATTGTCTTTTAGAGGAACTAAATGAAACGGTAAAAGGGTGGCTTACTTTAGAATAAAGAAAACAAATTGATTGCAAATAAAAATTGAATGATTTTCTTGGCAAAGATGTGTTTCGAATTCTCCAACTTTCTTATTAAGCCTTTCATACAGCATTCAAAACGACGACGACGTCTGTGGTATAATGGTTCGAGTGTCGGATTGTTGATCATGAGGTTGTGAGTTCGATTCCCACAGGACACAAATATTTATGTGATGAACATAAGTGTTTGTGTTGGGCTGGGTGTTTCTTATGTATTATAAGTACGTATTTATAAAAAAAAAAAGTATTTACCTATTATATCTATTGTCTAGTACCCATAGCACAAGCTCTGCTTAGTTTGCGAATAGATGGTGCTGTGTAAAAAGTCTTGAAAATATTTATTAATTTGAAACGCAACACATTAATTAATTATAGCAACTCTAACAATAAATATAAAAGACAGCAACTTCAAAAGCCCAATTCTCAAAGTTTCTCACTTAAAGCAGGTACTAATAACTTGTTAAAATTAAGAGATTTCACTTAGATCTGTTGAACGCGTAATTGAAGTCTGCAGGAGAGTTTTAACGGTCGGTAATTAGATAAATTTGTGTATCCGCACGCCCTCTGTCGTCGACCGCAACTAACAAAAATTTACTGAGCGCTCCGAATTTTATCTGCATGTTAATTGGTGTTGAAGTTTTGGGTATTTCGGTGGTTTATTAAGCTTTATGAAATAAAGATATAGTTGTGTTGCCATGTGTGAGCAAGACACTAACATAGATTTATTAAACTGATTACCTCCGGTTACCTGTTGGTAACCAGTGGTGATCAAACTGAATACTGGTAAAAATATTTCCTTGCGAAAACTGAATTATTATTGCAGCCACACAATTATAATTGTGATTGACGGACTAAACTGACCTTTTTAAATTGAAATTATGTTGAATAGAAGAAATTATTGCATTACAGATTGTTGTTAAGGAGAGTCTGTAATAATGTTTCTTAGATTCCATTATCACAGAAAAAAATAGAATACATTATGTATGTACTGGAAGGCGCAGCGTAGGTAGGCCCCCCACAAGGTGGACCGAGGACCTGGTGAAGGTCGCGGGAATCCGCTGGATGCGGAAGGTGCAGGACTGGTCGTTGTGGCGATACTTGGGGGAGGCCTATGTCCAGCAGTGGACGTCTTTTGGCTGAAATGATGGTGATGATGATGTATGCCTTTGCATTCACAACATGCAATAAAGTGTAATAAGCATATATTTATTACCATGAAAAGCTTTCAACATTTGTTCAAATCCGCATTCCACCCACTGAAACGAAATTGCTCTAACCATTTTATCATTAAGAAACCAAAAAACCCTTTAGAATTATAAAGTAAAACAAACAGACACACAATGTAAACGAAGGTGTGATTGCGGCTTGCGCTTGAAAGCAATTCCTTGTCCCACTGAGTGGCGCAAAGAAGCAATTAAGATGAGAAAACGCTTGTACACGCCCTGCACTGTGTTCTGGGCTTAAGCTGCGTCCATGATATGCTTCAAGGAAAAAGAACTCTGTATTTTCTGAAAAATCATTTTCTTACAATGCATAAAAGTTGAAGGCTTCTTTAATATTTCTTGAATATTATGTATTGTAAGTAGCCCCTTCAGATTATCTGGACTTGACATTTAGAATTTAAATAACTGGAATTTTAAGTTTGTTTCAATATTATTATTTTTTTCGCATTTACGCATGCGAAGCGAAATCTAACGATTTAATTTGTGGAAAGAAAAGATCGCTCACGAGCAGGATTTGAACCTGCGACTCCTGACTCAGTATGCCAGTGCTTTAGCCACTAAGCTACCGTGAACACTGCTCGTGGTATCGAAATTAACCTGCACTTTTTGTACGTCTTTGGGTGACGTCGGCGATATCTTATAAATATTAATTTTCAATAATGTTCATTATCATGTAAACGGAATTTGTTTCATTCAAAGTCTGTGTAAATAATGTTTTCGTGTTTTTAATAGAGTACTTTGACGCCTAAGCGAGCCTCTTGTATTATTTTATTTTGTACTTGGTTTTTTTACATTTTCAAGTAAATAACTTTTCAGTACTTTAACTTCATAGCTAATTGAGATAGCTGATGTAGTACGAAGTATTTTTTTAAACATTCAAAAAAATGTTAATGTATTTATTTTAAAATTGTCAATAATGAGAACTATTCCTTACATTCCAAAACCCGCGACAATGGCCCATAAAATTGTGGCTTTCTCGTGTAACTAGCCTTTACATTAGTGCGTGCATCCACTATGCTGCACAATGCTGTCATACCTTCGCGAGAGCTGGCTGCGACCACTCGTCCTAAGTGGTGACATGCTATGGAACCGGGAGCTCGTCTTACTTACTGTGAGTCGCTTTTTCATTGTTTTGAAAGTGTTTTCTTTGGTGGAAAGCTTAAGTTTCGTTTTAAGTTTTCTTTGTTTAGAGTTTACTTGTGTTGGTTTATGGTTCTGTGCAATTTAGATCTCAAATATGGACTAGGATGCTGATAGTGAATCATAATAATTAATTATTTCATTGAAAGTCCGCTAATGATACACAAATAGATAATCTATTATTTCGCTTCTATCGGTGGCCTTGCACCCACTTAAATAGGCTTGGATAGCATTATAGCCTGAATTATTTGTTACAATTGATTAAAAACGGAAAAAGGATTTATGTATCAATTCATTACCAGAAATCCAATTTCTATTTCTATTTTCGTTTTTCAATTTATAACGATCTATTTTTTTTAATTTCAGATCTTTAATTTCATCTATCAAATATCAACAGAACAAACAATTTATACAGATGGCTGGATTCCAATGTCACACAATGATATTTACGATCAAATAAGAAGAGAATCTGCACAATATCCTGTTTACATTACTATGAAGCCTCCCATGGATTACGACAATACTTTAGTACAAAGAAAAATAAATACTAAAAATGAATTAAGAGACTTCAAAGAAAGCTTTGAAGTGTTTAATGTAAAAAATCTTGATGATGGTGAATTGGCAAATAAAATATTAAAAAGTGATAAAATTACCGAAAACAACAAAGAAAATACAAGAATCGCTAAAAAGCTTATGAATCAAGATTTTGAAACCGGCATTGATAACGTTCTGGTACTACCTGAAGTAGATTCAATAATCAGTGTTACTAATGGAAATAATACTACCAATGATGTGATTCCAGCAGAAGAAACTTCAAACACATACGAAGTGACTGAAGATATTTATAAATCAATTACGACAGCAGCGAACAACGTAACAGCAAATTTTGGATATCAATATGATCCGCCTACTGATGAAAACCAAAGTTTAACTTCCACTTTCTACAAAATCCTATCCAAATACAACATCAAAACTGATGATAAACTACAAAATTATGACTTGTCACTACAGCATAAAGCTCAAAATCCTTCCACAAACGCCTATCGGGTTCCTTTACCATACAGATATAATACTTTGAATCATTTACCCGTAGATCCATTGCTTGCTGTTTTCCTATCAAACTATGGGTTCTATTTGCCAAGTTTGTATGGGATCAAGGCTAATTATAATAATTTGTACGGTTATCTGGCCTCCAATAACATTCATAATAACAAACCGTTTGGTTTGTACAAAATTTACTCTGATACTGATTCATGGAATTAGGGATAGTTAATATTGTTCTTTGATATTTCATTTGAAGTAATTCGATCTGGCATTGTTAGAACTAATTTTAATGTTGATATGGTTCAAATAATTCTACGCTTTTGTATGCTTTGTTTTATTATCAGGAATTTCATTGATATTTTTCATACTTTACGAATAACATAACATAACATAACATCACACCTGTATTTCCCCGAAGGGGGAGGCAGAGGTACTTTACGAATATATGTATAAAATAAAATAAATGCTTAAATTATTTAGAGACAAACATAGCTATGTACAGAAGTAGTAGATCGTAATATAATAAAAATTAAGCTACCTAAAATTACCATCCTAACAGTAAAGACTTTAAAACCCTTCACCATTTAAGATTTAAAAAAATGGCGAAAGGACATGTTTTAAAAGCAAACGAAGAACTGCATCAGCTGCATAAAGCCTGTCCACTCAACAATGAGCGCTATGAGCAAAATCTTAAGATTGTAATTAGATTGTGGGTCGGTTAAATAAAGGCTTGGAGCTTGGAGTTGTTCCAACGGCCACAGGCGTGACAGTTTCATAGCGCGTTGTGAAAAGTTGCCTTTGTACAGGAGCCAGTTTGCACCACTTTTTATAATGCTTTTTACTCGTTAAACGTACCGGATTTTGTTTCAGAGACTTTAAATCTTGTTAATTTTGGATTGTTTGTTAAGTTTATACCGGGTATATTAAAGTTTAGTTAAATAATAGCACATGTTTAATGGGTTTTTTCGTTTTATTTAAATCGTATTTTCTCAAAATTAGGGCACTATTTTCTTTTTTGTTTGGAATTTAAATGCCCAACTCTACACAAATTGTGTGATAATATTACACTCATTTAAAGCCTAGTAATTTTGTTAGGTACTTATTTTGTATCTAATTTTAATACCTTTACTTATTCTAATTTAGTGTATCTTGTTTATGGGTTATTTATACCAAAGCATGTGTGCAAACAAATAAAAACATTACACTCCTTTTTTGGGCAGTCGTGTAAAACACAACAAAACATTTCATTTATCACACAATCATGTTATTTCTCCGCCAAATAATCACCCAAACTAAAAATAGAACTCATCAAACCACATTATTCTCAACTTCCACATGATCTGTACTCCTCATGAGGAAAACGGAACAAGGCCTCATCAGCTACGTCGATCGTTCTTCGCAATCAGTCCTCATACATTCGTATAAATATATGTATTTTCCGCATGGAAGCCTGGATTGAAATAGATTCAATACAATTTAGCAGAAATTGTAATTGCATGTATTTGGTATTTTCTATAAACATGTTTAAAAAAATTACTTTAATTTTCTTCCTTTAGTAAACCCGAGCTATTTCGGTCAATGTGGCGATGCTTGAGGGAGGCCTACGTGAAGCAGTGAACCTCTTTCGGCTGAAATGATGATAATGATGACGAGTAAACACGAGCTGTTTGAAGAAAAATACATGTAGGGGATTGGACTATACAAAATTACAAAAACTTTGTCTGGCATTGCGTTGTCTCTATGCAAACCAATTTTCTAAGTGAGTTATACTATGGACCTAAAAATCTGATGTTCCACATATTTGAGCATTACATGCAACTGTTACAATATTTCGTAAAATTTATACATAGCAATATTGGTAATATTTTGAAAATTATCACACAAAATATACGATTTTATCTTGGCAGCACTGTCTGTGTTGCCCGTATACCAACTATGGTAAAACATTTTTTTTTAATGGTGTCTTTACAGACAGAACTATAGTTGCGTTCAATGCTCATGTCCTTGGCATAACTCAGGACTCACGAATATTGACTGTGTGTAGCGCTAGAAACTAGCAAAAAGCGCTGCAAAGCTGGAATCACTCCAAGCCAATAAAATGGCATCCGAATCCGGACTCGATTTGTTACTTCATATTATGCGTATGTGGACTGCAGTTTTAATATAGTTCGTATGCAAGGTTTGTGCTTTGGTATTGTTTAAATGTTTGTCTTCTAGATCAGGTTATGGCTTTCACAGAAGCAGAATTAATGATCAGCAGGGCAATTGTGTAATTGCATCGCAATCAAAATGTCAATTTTGATGTTTGAATCCGGAAAAATTATACAATTCGAATTGCGTAACTACAAAACTGTTGATAACAATGTCGGAGAGATTCATCATAAAATTTAATGAATGATAAAGCTTAAAACGCATACTTGCAGCAGCTTACTTGCATAACGAAACGTGATCTCACATACATGACGTCATTTACATCGCAATGGATTTCCCTCCTGACATCATTTACTTCATCTTCTTCTTCTTATCGTGTCAATGGTTCAAATATGATTGGAATAAAAAGTGGCCACTTCAATGGCGTTTTCAGTGGCGGCGAATAGATCATCTCTTGTGCAGGTGTTCGGGCACAAGGGACACGTTAGCAAGTGCGACATGGATTGCTCTGGGTCACCGCAGTCACAGTGTGCAAGGCTAGGGTCCCTAAACAACCCTAATAGGGTTACCTAATAGGGACTTCATAATGAAGTCCCTCTATGTCGTTACACAATTCCAATGTTTGATTGCGATGTTATCAACATCGTCTTCAATTTTACATCAATATGAAACTGCCAAACGAGTTATGCAATTGCCCCGCTGTTCTGTTCAAAATATCAATTACTTCATGTCATCATGGTGATTTAGGGACGCAATAAAGCATCGATGCTATACGCTAATAAAGCATCGATGCTATTATCCAAAATGTTATTATTAATGAGCATTAAAAAAATGTTTTGCTTTTGAATTATTATTGATTAACGATATCAATAACATATGCATACGACGAAAGTTTTAAGGAAAGTTTTACGAGGAAAATTTTAAGTATGAATGTTGATGGCTATAAGGAAAGAGTGAGACCGAAGAAAATATGGATGGATTGTGTGAAAGATGATATGAATAGAAAGAAAGTGAACATTGAGATGACGGCTGATAGAGATGTATGGAAGAAAAAAACATGCTGCGCCGACCCCAAATAAATTGTAATAAGGGCAGGAGGATGATTAATAACATATGCATCAGCCTATACAATGAACAACAGCCTATACATACCAATGTACAAGATAAAACTATACACTGTTTATATTGCAAGAATTAAAAGCGTAAACGTTACATTAAAACTACACAAGGAAAACTCAACACCACAAACCGATCAGTTTGTATTTAAGTACATAGTTCAGTACGGAGCAGCACATACTTATTGTGCGTAGTGACCGGAAAAGTTGGAGATTTTCCGCCCGTCCGCGCGTCTCCGGACTAAGCCTGCAAACGTGTTTCATTTCCGAGCCGACACTGTTGCGTACAGTGTGCTCGAGTAGACTTTTATTTATACAGTATGTCACAAAAACCCTGTTGTTCCTGTGAACTACGTTATCAGAATCGATATTCATACGTAAGGACAACTCATTTGGAAAAAATCTTCATTAAAAATAATCAAAATAAATATTAAATAATTACTAATTAACGAAAATGAAAGTAACCGACATAGCCCGAAGAATTGCCAAACTTAAGTGGCAGTGGGCGGGGCACATTGCTTGCAAAACAGTTGGCCGATAAGGCAGTAAAGTTCTGGAGTGGCGACCGCGTACTGGAAGGCGCAGCGTGGGTAGGCCCCCCACAAGGTGGACCGACGACCTGGTGAAGGTCGCGGGAATCCGCTGGATGCGGAAGGCGCAGGACCGGTCGTTGTGGCGATGCTTGGGGGAGGCCTATGTCCAGCAGTGGACGTCTTTCAGCTGAAATGATGATGATGATGATGAATTATTAATTGTAAATTGAAAGTGATTACATCACTCAAAACTCACTCGCTCAGTGATTATATCAATAAAAATATTCAAATTAATATTAATTTTTATTGAAGAGTTTTCTAAATGAGTTGTATCCTTACGTACGACTATCGATTCTGATAACATAAAGGGTTTTTTTATTTACAAAACAAAGTATTTTTGTTTTTTACAACTGTGTTTTACATTTGATGCTGTTAGGATTTAAAGACATAATTCCAACACAGTGTAAAAAGATTAAATTATGGCCTTGGTTTTCAAGGACTTCTGAATTATCAGACTGTTCTGCAGATTGAGTGTCAAACTAATTATATTCATCACATACATTGGATCTGTAATCCGCAAAGCCTCTCGCAGGTCTGCTGGAAGAGTTAGTTATCTTGAGAGATAAGCAGTATCTTTATATTATAATAAAACAAAGTTTAACTTGATTAAATCTTAAGTATCTTTATACTTTATTTTCCTAAACATGTTTAGTAGTTCAGTTTTTTTCGGTCGGTCCCTAATTAGGTAATATATATCATCTATTTAAACAAAACTTTAATAAAGCAGATTCATTAATTGTTTTATTTGAAAATATGTAGCTGAAACAATCGGTGAATCTGAATTTTCTATTGAATAGTCTCCAGTTGCTGTTATACACAAACTGAACAATAAACACACACACACCCCTATACATAAACTCCATGTTTTACTCGGCTGTGGCTTCCATCGAACTTGTAACTCTATTGTCGCAGCCTCACATTATTCCTATAAGAAATGTTTGTCTCCAATACGTAGTGGTTTATTCATTAGTGCGCCTTCGTTGGAAACGCGCCCAATAAACTGCTGATAAAACTCCAACTGGACCAACCACACTTTGTTCTGTGCTGCTCGACTTTGGAACAAGTCTTGACCTGTTAGAAGCATTACCAAATTTTCCTGAAAAAATATCTGCAACTTGACTGAAATAACCTGAACAGACAATAATATACATATGTTACCTTTGCCTCTCTGTATGCCAATGTTGATATCCAACGAAAATAATTTTGTTGCAGTAATTGGTTCAATACTTGTAACTGGAAAAATCTTACTTATAGGTAGTTTTTCTGCAACACTCACGAAAGGAAAGAAATGGTTCGCTTTTTGAGTCTTAGTTGTTGTTTATATACATGCTGAAATTTGAGTCGCTTAATTCCCGAAAGGGGGTCATTATACTTATCATTATGAACAACTTTTACTAAGGGACCAACCCTGAAATAGCGAAAAACAAATCTGTTGGTCCCTACAATTGTGTTCTCTTAAATCAATAAAATGTAGGGACCACCTGATTTTTTTTTCGCGAATACAGGGTTGGTCCCATAGAAAAAGTTGTTCATAATGATGAGTACAATGACCCCTTTTCAGGAATTAAGCGACTCAAATTTCAGCGTGTATAACGAAACCAAAACTAACTATTAAGGATTAAAGACTTTATAAAAATCACATATTCAAGTCTCACTGAAATCGCTTAAATCTCATTCTTTGCACCGCTATAACAAACTTATTGCTTCTCCCGATGTGAAAACTTCAGATTTACTTCTTTTTATTTTGCGGCGAACTTAGTTTACCGACTTTAATGAGCCTGATGAATCGTTTATACTTGGTATTACTTAGTAAAACTACTCAACAAAATCAATAGTCGTTTGCACGACGCACATTTTTGGGAGTTTCTGATTTCTAATTATCGAAGCAAATTAGTCATCCATGTATTCAAGCAATTTATGTAGGAGAGTATCTCTTACATTATTTTAAAATAAAGTTTAACTCAAACGCTTAAATTGCTTACATGGCGAGTTTTTTTTTATAGAAGACGACACAGCCAATGATATTCAAAAGTATAGATATGTCATACCCTTACAAATCAAACGAAAAAAATGTTCCGTACGCAGTGGCAGCACAATACATATAAACTAGAACAAAGTAACAAGGTAAGTAAGGTGACTTCATGTTACTTTCGCGTAATAATTGGAACACTTTCTGTACACATACGACGGCAAATTATAATGAACTATGTTTACGGGACTTGTAAACATAGTTCAATATGAGTGAAATTCGCGAAAGTTTAAAAACTTCGACGGCAAATTAGTTTTATTTTTTATCACCGGTCACGCTCGGTGCCTACTTGACGCGGATTAATAGAAAAACGTCCTAATTAGGACGTTTTTAAGTCTTCAGATTGCGAGCGCAGTAACATATCTGTACTTTTAAATATCGTTGGATGATATCCTGTGTTATGATCTAAATTGTTCTGCTCTTCTTTTTTGTAATCCGTCTTGTTCGCTCAAACTTCAGGCCAAACATTTATCTAAGTCTTTTTTGGCATTCCAAGAGGTCTAAATGATTCCTTAAAATATCATCTAGTAATGTATTGTCATTTGATCTTCTCGAAGTTTTAAAGGGTGAATAATAAAAGTCACAGACAAAGAACTAAAGTAGATAACAGTACATCATAATCTCGTAAAAGTTAGATGTGATTGCGTATTCAGATCACGTAACTTACATTTAGCAAGTCCTACCATTTGTCAAACATAATGTTAGCATTTAGGTAGCACATCTTATTATTATGTGTAAGTTCAACTTAACTACGTATCAGACGTTAGACGACTGTTCTTACATTAGATTCAGAATTTACGATTATGATCAAGAAATATTTAACTTTTATCTACTTAGGTACACGTGTGACTTTCGTGGTGTTTTTTTTTAGAATTCCGTAACCAAAGGGTGCCAAACGAGACCCTTTTACTCTCCCTACGCTGTCCGTACGTCCGTCCGTCCATCTCTATCACAGGGTTGTATCTTTTGAACGGTTATATGTAGTCGGTTGAAATTTTCTCATAAAATTTGCTGCTACGACCCCTATCACGACAAATACTAAAATTAAAAAAAGTCTAAAACCAAAGGGGTCCACATACAAGAAACCTCGAAAAACATGCAAGTTTTTCAACGTTTTTGTTCCTGCTCTATCTTCAAAGCGGAAATACATACCAGCGTCAAACTTATTGTGATTATAGTGCATACTATGTAGTTTGTAAAAAAATATAAAACTAGGTTAAACATAGAAATATGAGGAGGTACTTGCGTTAGAAAGAGATGCAAAAATTCATATTTCGCCCACGGTGCGTTGATGTCTTTTGATGAACTCTCGTAAATTAAATCAGTCTATGAGATATCAGGTCGATGGGTGTTACGGGACCCTTACTGCGTGAGTCAGACTCGCAGATGGCCAGTTTTTTAGGGTTCCGTAATCCTACAAAGAACCCTTATAGTTTCGTCATGTCCGTCCATCTGTCCGTCTGTCCGTCTATCCTAATCCTTTACAGCTTAATAACTTCTACAGTTATAAACATAAGTAAATGAAATTTTGTTAAAAAATCGTTTTTACGTATTTTAGGGGTGGCGTCCATACATGTGAAATGGGGATGAAAATTTTTTTTCGCTGCACCCCCTCGCATGGGATATCATTGAATAGGTCTACTAAAATGAAGGTAATGTTTCATACATCACTTTTTTATCAGGTGTACCATCTGCGAAATATAGCCCGCCAAAGTGGCTTGCAATGTGTCCCCCCCCCTGCCATTTCTAAACTATGCAACGTAGAAACTTATAATCTTCCACGTTGATAGAACGTTATGAAAACTCTCTTTTAAAATTATTTCGAGTATAATGTGATTATATTTTTTTGAGTTATAGAGAGAAAACTGAAAAATACTTAAAACGTCCTAGTTCAAAGGTCATTGACCTTAGAGAAAAATGATCTTAGCAAATAATGCTCCTTTAGCTACTTTCTATTTGAAAAAATCACAAAAAGTAACTTTGACATGACACACTTCTCAAATTTGGCTTCTTGAATTTATCGCTAGATGGCGCTACTAACAACACGCTCTGAGTCGCGAATGCTGCTGATTATTGCAAAAACTAAAATAGCCATGATTAATATTCGATTTGATTCGTTTGTAATTACACCTACTTAAGGAACCCTATAATACTGAGCATGGCCCGACATGCTCTTGGCCGGTTTTTTTTTACGTTAACTCTTTACATCGATCATTATTATCTGCATCATTTTCTGTAGTGAGAATTTTATCAAAAACCATTTTAAATGAATGTTTTTAAACATTCGCGAATTTCACTCATATTGAACTGTGTTTATTGTTACGGAGTCTGCTCGTGACCACGGCCAATACAACTTGAACGAAACGTCGAGGTTAGTCAAAATGTTTGTTATATTTTGATTTAATTGTTTTTTGACAAGTCCCGTAAACATAGTTCATTTTAAATGAATCATAGATTCTTACTATGTTTCAGTACAATACCTAACATAGAGTCATTATTTTGTAACGGAATGCAACTTGAACCGGAACCGCGTGTCACGAGAGTGGTCATCCGGAAAATTTAGTTTGCGCTCCGCTTTTTGCGCTTTTTCGCTCCTAAGCTGAGCGCAACTTGCAATGGTTTGGAGTGATGCCATGTACGATAAAATCACAATTTTAGTTTTTAAATGGAAGGCTGCGTTCTGTCCGAGTGTAAAGTTGTTTATCCACGATAGTTACAAGAGTGTTAATGTACTTTTAACATTTATAATTTGTAGTTACATTGTTGGTAGGTAGGTAATCCTGTTAGTTTCATACAAATAGTTATTTAGGTTTTTCAGAATAGTTAAAAAAAACTTTTTTGAAAACATATTTGTGTGAATGTCAATCCAGACCGCCAGGCTAATAGGTATCCTTTCTAATCTGGTATAATTTTTATTTAATTCTGCATATCATATTTCACAAGAGTTGCTGAATACAAAGCAAAAAAAAACTGATAGCGTGGCGTTTTAAAATTTGCCCAGCTTCCACCCCATCTTTTAAAATCATCAAAGCCAACATTTAGAATAACTTATTAGTTACTTTTTTATTCAAAGCCTCCATTTCCTATTTCTGACAAGCCTTAATCTCTTATACCTTCGTGTTGTACATCTAGTAACTTTAATATTTCCCCTATAAATATTCAATGGGAATTTTTTATTAAGATTTTTTTGTATCATTAGCCAGGTTTATTATTTAGAAAGGAGGCCTGCCCTCCGGTCCTTCGGCAGAGGGTCGGATAAGTTCACTCATAAAATTCAAATTTAACGCTAATACTTTTCTTATTTGGACTTTTTCTCATCGTAAACATTGGGCAATGCATAATTTAGCAACTGTTCTGGATGGGTCTTGTAATTATTATTTCACTAATTTGTTTTATAGCACTGGTATTATTATAATGTATAATAGTGTACCTAAGGTGAATGCTACAGGGTAGCCCGCGAAATTCAAATTTTCTTGCGTTTTTTTTTCAAATTTTAGCTCTATTTCGCGTTGCATAGCAATCAAAATATGATTAGCGACAGCAATAACAACATATCTACTGATTAATACTCATAAAAAACATTAAACTAGCTCTATAAGCTGTACAAGCTCGAAAATCGATAATTTGATGGTAAATTACTATTATCGAGCTTGTAGAGATTATAGAGCTAGATTTATATTTTCTATGAGTATTATTCAGTAGATACATTGTTATTACTACCGCGAATCATATTTTGATTGACATGCAACGCCAAATAGAGCTAAAATTAGTAAAAAACGCACGAAAATTTGAATTTCGCGGGCTACCCTGTAGCATTCACCCTAAGCAAGTTTTCTACAAGCTGTTGATCTGTATCCGTGCCATATTTAAAGAGGTGACTATACCACTGTAATTAAACAGGAATCAATAAAAAATCAATACCAAAAATTCATTTTTTATTTTAAATACCTAGATGTAAACAAACGAATTCCCCCAGTGTGTCACGCGTGGCCAAAAAACGAAGCGTTTGAAGCCACCAAAAAAATTGGCAGAATTTGCCGCCTTCTGACAATGCCGCCGGTGAGTTATTCTTAGAGTCGTTCGGGGTATATTCTCAAACCAACCTTAATCTGTCCAAGTGAAAATTTAGTTATTAAGCCCTAGAATTTGTTAAGTATATTTAGATGACTAAACACATTTTATTATAATTTTGATCTAGAAAAATGGCACAGTTACAGAATAACATGTTTTATTTTAAAGTAATGTTAAACCATAGATATACACTTTTAATTACTAGATCGACCACCTTACATATCAATCAATCAATCAATCAATCAACTCAGCCTATCGCAGTCCACTGCTGGACATAGGCCTCTCCCAAGTTGCGCCATACATATCAAGCTGGATAGAAATAAACCAAATATTATTTTCTCAGTTATTGCATGTTTTTAAATAATCCACAAGCCAGTAAGATAAATAGACCGAAAAAGTTTATTCGTTGTGTTTGTGGGTCAAACCAAAATTTATCGGTAACAAGGAAAAGAGCTCACAGTGCACTCAAAGCTCAGCATATTCAAAACTCAAGCGAAAAAGTCAGCGTAGAAGACCAAAATAAAAAGCTTCTCGGCACTATAACAATAATCGTTGCGTATTCACCCGGTTACATTATTACTTCTTCTCCCTCAAGTGACATCCATTTGTTAGAGTGCCTCGGATTATGCACAAGTACCCTCCGCGGTTCTTAACGACGCAAAGTCTAAGCAGATTTATTTTATACACTAAATAAGTGTGTTCTTTACGTTTTTATAGCTGAAGAATTCGTGAAAGATGTAGCGAAGATGGTTGTTGTTATTGTGTAGAATTATATCGATTTTTTATTCCAATTTGATTCGAAACGAAGAACTTTGAGTAACCTACTTTCTGATTTAAAAAAAAATATGGAATAGCCACAGACATAGTAAGAAATATAGGCCAAGTGCTGCGAACAATAATTGTGAAGTCAAAAAAAATACGGCTCCTTCGTGTACAGCTCTCACGCACACACCATGCACTTGAAGGATATTTGCTTTCATGATGCTTACTGGACGATGCCGCGACATGTGTACTGAGAGAAGTGAGCATGGTTTGAGGTATATGTCTGTACGTGAGCGCTGGTTGTACACGAAGGAGCACAGTTTTTTTGGCTTCAATATATGACTTTGTGAAAGAGCTCGTCCGGGGAAGTACTACCACCGTACCTATTTCTCCGCCAAATAGTGATGCTTGCATTGCTGTGTTTCGGTTTGAAGGGTACGGGTGCCGGTGAAATTACAATCACATAAGACTTTCCATCTTCATGTCTCAGTTTGGCGCACCGACTTGCGGTACCATTTAGGCCACAGCCTAGGTGGTATTGCAGTTGTTATGGGCAAAGGTAACCGCTTAACATCAGGTGGGCCTTTAGCTCGTTTCGCCATCCTATACTATAAAAAAAAAAAAAAACTATGATTGTTCGCAGCACTTCGTCTATATTTTTTACTATGTCTGTGGGAATAGCAGATATTTTCTCACTTTTTTTAGTTTTTTTTACATAGATCTATTTTATTAATATATAAAAAAAATCGAGTTGAGTGTATCATCATCGTCATCATCATCATCATCATCATCCTCCTGCCCTAATCCCAATTTATTTGGGGTCGGCGCAGCATGTATTTTTCTTCCATAGATCTCTATCAGCCGTCATCTCAGTTTCACTTTCTTTCTATTCATATAATTTTTCACAGAATTCATCCATGTTTTCTTTGGTCTACCTCTTTTCTTATAGCCATCCACATTCATACATTAAACTATAACTAAATAAAAGCAAATTTAATACATAAGGGACTCGTGATTTGTATTATTTGAATATATCCAGTTTACCCAAAAATTCCTAATTATTCTGCATCAACTTAATAAAATATTATAAATTGAAAAAAACCATCTGTTATTTGAAAAACTAATTTGGATAGACTTCATAACAAAACCAAACTATTATCACAAGTTAAAGTTTAATTTCTTGACTTCACAACTTTGCCTCCACTACAGACTTAATATACTTATTGACTTAATAAAGGAGGAGCACAGTCTAAGTAAGTTAAGATAATGTCATCTTATAGCGAAATGCCGTTACGAGCCGGGTGGTTCGCACTCAATCGACTAATTAGTTAATTAATTGCTTAGGCGACAGATATTAGCTGGTAACGGCAGCTCCCAAATGAGATCCATTTGCTAGAGTGCTCCGGATTACTCTGAGGTGACTCTGTCCTGGTTTTAGAGAGGTACCGATGGAGATGCGAATGGTTTTAAAAGGAACGTCCTGCCGCGAGGTTTTAGCTGTATTGTTCCGAAACATTGGCTTTTTTACCTAAATTTTTTGATGAAATTAGCGTTTTGGGGGAAAACAATTTTTACCCCCTAAATATTACCAAAATTATTAGTTTTTGGCGTCAATCGCTTGGCTAGATTATGATCTACGCTGATATGTTTTGTTTTTCCAAAAGTTATGTTAACTTTTCTAATAAAAACTACTTTTCTTAGTAATAATTTCAACGCAAAAAAATTGTTAATTTAACATAACATAACATAACATAACATAACATAACATAACATCACGCCTGTATTTCCCCGAAGGGGTAGGCAGAGGTGTATAATACACCCACATTTCGCCAGTTATGTTATAGTCCCATGTAATAGGGGGCGAGCCTATTGCCATCAACCGGGCACAATTTAGATGCCTATAATTACGGAGACATTGCAAAATTTCAAAAAATTAAATATACAAGCACACAGTTTAGATAACATATAGGTACAATACAACGTGTTATTGAAATAACTGAAAACCTCTGAAGGGTACCTCTGAACCTCTCTCTCTTTGTACTCATCAGTATGAACAAAAAAAAAAAACAGGTTACCTTTACTTTTGTCGATTGATGAGAACACAAATGTTAGGAACAGCTGATTTTTTCACGTTTTCAGTGTTGGTCCTATAGTAAAAATTGTTTACAATGATGAGTTTAATGACCCCTTAAGAGGTTTCGTAAAAACTAAGAATAAGTTAGTGAGAGATAAAGTAAGGAATAACATGATAAGGGAGCGTTGTGGAGTGAAAGAAGATGTAGTGACAAAGATTGAGAAAGGTATGTTAAGATGGTTTGGACATATAGAGAGGATGGACGAGAGGAGATTGACGAAACAAGTATACGAAGCGAGTGTGGATGGAAGAGTTGGAAGGGGACGACCTCGGCGAACGTATCGCGATCAAATCGCGGATGTTCTCAAAAAATGCCAGGTTAAGAGTTCTCTAAACCGACGAGCATGCATGACGAGGTTAATGGACGTAGATGAAGCGAAAGAGGTGTGTCAGGATCGTAGCAGGTGGAAATCCATAGTCTCTGCCTACCCCAATGGGAAACAGGCGTGATAATATGTATGTATGTATGTAAGAATAAGTTTGTATATCACTTCAGACACATATGGTTACCATCGAAATGCAGTTGAATGTTCCATATATTTGATTCGTCGAACTATTTTAATCCAGTGACAGATTTAATCCAGGGTACAAAAGGTGCGACGTTTGTGTAGTATCCAATGTTGACCTTCTTGCAATCCTTGTTAAAGATAAAGGAAGCGAAGCCCACGATCGTGTCATTTTGGACTAATGGACTGCCGGAATCACCCTGTATATAATTTAAAAAATATTATGATCATATTAATAATAATATTTGACGACATTTGTGATCTAGTGGTTCAAGTGTAGGACTGCTGATCACGAGGTCGTGGGTTCGATTCCCAAATGACAAACATAAGTGTTTAGCTTGGGACTAGATGGTGCTGTATAAAATTTCACAAATATTTATTTATTTAATATATTTCAATTTTTTTTTCCAGCCAGTGATTGGCGAAATACTGCCAAAGATCGTGGCAAGTGGCGTTCTCTCGTTTCGGAGGCCAAGACACATTTTGGGTCGCTGTGCCAGCGGAGTAAGTAAGTAGTAATATATTTCACTTCACTTTTTACTTGAGCAAAAAAAGGTTTAAACTCTTAATATTTGTTTGGAATACTCAGTGATCTTAACAGACTAGAGTTTGATAATTTTTACAGATTTTATTACAACTCTGGTTATTAAAAAGCATATTAGTATTGTAGAAGATATTAGAACCAGAATACCAGAATCAGCAGAATGGTTCATCATCATCATTTCAGCCGAAAGACTGTTGGACACAGGCCTCCCCAAAGGGGGGATTATGCCATAATCGCCACGCTTGGCAGGCGGGTTGGCGATCTCAATTGGTTGGTTAAATACTCAGAGAATGCTGCTGCCTATCCCATGAGAGGTAAAATAAATAATTAAAATAAAACAGCCTTTTTTATTCCTTAATTAATTAGAATGTTTACGTAATATTAGGTTTCAGTAATATAATCAATTAAAGACCCCTCGACGGGTACAGGCCTCCTCCAATAACTTCCAGACTATTCTGTCTGTAGCTGTCCTCATCCATGCCTTGTCTGTCATTAGTGCTATTTCGTCTTGCCACCTTTCTATAGGTCGATGAGAAGAGACAGGGGTGGTGCAACTCTTTAACGTTCAGCACCACACGTAACGTGGCCAATATAACCAGAATGGTTCCTAAAGCTGAAATGTGTTTTCAAAACGAGACTTAAGGTGGTTTCAAACTGGCGAGGGGAGGATTGAATGGGATAGGCGTGGATTGAACCCTCGCTGACCCTTTCACACCGAAAGCGCAACCAGCGCACATGCGCACAGCGCTCGCGACGTACCGTTTTGCAATGTAATAAATAGTCTATTCATGCAGCAATAAAGTCTAATGTTGTACCAAAAAATATTTCAATTCTCGCCTCGTACATCCTCGCCTCCAGACCTTTCACAGCAAAGATGGGCGTGACTTGAATTGAAATTTTTCTATCCAAACCTCGTCGGTGTGAAACTACCTTTAGGATAAAGGCAACCTAACCGACGGAATTCCTTGTCCAGTTACAAACACAGTACAGTACAGTTATATCCTATTTACAAAAATAATGCCGGCCACTCACGATCATGCCTTTGGATCCAGCGGCATGATACTGCGGCATGAAAGTCGGCAGATTGTTCCGTCAAGTTGCACGACCTTCCAAAAATTTCGCTCACACAGTATTAAACCTATTTGATCATGCCGCTGGATCCAGTGGCGTAATCTTGAGTGGATAAGGCATTCACAGAAACCGTCACGCAAATTTTAAGGTAAATTTTTAATTAATCTGGTTAAGTTCTTACATGACATAACCCAGGTCTTCCATCAAGTTTTCTTCCGCATATGAGTTTTTGTTCCCTAAGAAATTCATGATACACATTAGAAGGCGTTATTCTGATGCACTCTTGCGCAGTTAGCTTGACTACGTCCATTTTCATCAGAGATATTGAAAGACTATTGGTCTGAATTATGGGAAATTCCATTGTTAGTCAAATAGGTTTTTTATGTATTAACTGTCGTAAGTTAAATTCATAATTAATTATGTAAATGGTTTCACTCACATAACAACCGAACTTAAGACCCGATGGAATTACGTGATTGAAACCGTTTATACAAGTTGCATTAACAAACCAACTGCAATCGCCAACCCGCCTACCAAACGTGGCGATTATGGCATATCCCCTCAACATGCTTGGGTGAGGCCTATGTCCAGTAGTGGACGTCTTTTGGCTGAAATGATACAAGTCTCATTTAAAGCCATAGGTAATGTTTTTTCCATAAAGAAGATTCTACACCGTATCAATGTACAATGTAGAATCTTCTTTATAGAAAAACAAAAAATTACCTGTAAGCTTGTAGAACAATATTAGTGATGTAGTATAAACATATTTTATAATTAAATTGTGCCAATTCTTCGGTAGGTATATTTTTCTACGCTATTCTCGAATTCTTTTTATTTTGTAGGTAATACCTTACTGTAAAAGTAACACGAACAAAATAATAAACATACTTCATCCATTCCTCTCCCAACAAACTGATGAAGTTGACTCCTAGACTTCCAGCCACTCTGTCCAGGTAGCTTCACTGGCTTCACCTTATCACTAAACTTTAATGGTGTCTGTAATCTTAGCAGAGCTATGTCGTTGGAAACATCAGTCCATGGCATCAAAGGTACGTATTCAGGATGTATTACAATCATGTCATAACTCAGACGAATGCTGTTGTCTAATCGATCTCCTCCTACGAAAACCAGTTGATTGGTGATACTGCAACAAACAGAACCCATAAATATCAAGTTGCTATCAAATTTAAATTTAATTATATCCTTTAGCATACCATTAATACAAGTAGATTGACACAATTTGTAATAAATCACAATGATTGAGACATTACTTCCAATAGCAATTATACTGACAATTGGTTAAAAGCACTGAACAAACCAGTTTCCGCCAGATAACTCTTAATTATACGGGAAGCAATTAGAGCATTGAGAGATTCTAATTTTGCTATAAATCATGACAAAGAAGCATTGAAAATCAAATGATTTTCAATTTCTGCCTTAAACAACTACTATTATGAAAAAAAAAAACAAGATCGGCAATTCTAATAATAGATACTTACAGAAAATATTACAACGATCAATTCGTAAAGAAAACAATGTTAAAAAACGTGGTAAGATAAACATAACTCACACAATCATATCAACACAATGGGCAGCTGTAAGCAACCATCTTTCAGACAATATGGAAGCACCACAATCTTCTGTAGCAGCAAAAAATGGGTAATCCTCGATTCTGGCTTCGGTTCCATCTAATATAAGAGGCACTAGTGATGAATAATCTGTAAGAGAAACAGTTGTTAATGACGCTGTGTGAAAGTGAAAATAATTTCATATAACCCATCAGTAAAAAGATAAATACTCGCCGAGTACGCAGGGCTACAGATCAAACAGTAAATTTCCAGTATAAGCTGATCTCGCATTGTACGGAAAGCCTATACAATGCGAGGTCAGCTTATACTGGAAATTTACAGCTTTATGTGTAGCAGTGTGTACATAATTTATCGAAAATTCGTATATAACAATTGAAGTACAGGTACTACTGCCGTTTAGTCAGACACTATTAACTCTGTAAATTATAGTTCGCTGTAGTTGTGGATAGAAAAAGTGCCAAAAGTGGCCGTTTTTTCCAAAAAAAGAAATCTATCTTCAACTACAACGCCCTATAATTTACAAAGTTAATAGTTTCTCATTAAACTACAGTACCTGTACTTCAATTGTTAAAATTGGGGTGCATCAAAAGAGCCTCCACGAGTGACGATATTTAATTGATCGTCCGGCGCACCCTGGGCAGTCGACCCCGCTACCAACCTGCTGACTGGCTAATCTTTTGCCCACGGCATGAACTATTATCATTATGTAGCTCATGTCGACACGATAGAAGAAGAAGAAGAATTGTTAAAAACAAATTTTCAAATATAGTCAGCGAGTAATTATCTTTTTACTGATGGGGGCGGCACTTAGCTCTTTCTAAGGATTTAAAACCATTTGAAAAAAAAAAAAAAACATTCAAAAGCATTTCTTTTTCGAAGACTATTTTTACGGAAAATAGCTTACTTGATTTTATTTTTGTTAAATGCATGAGTATTAACAGTAACAATTCAATCATAAACATGACTATTACGAGCAATATTACAACTTAATGGATGAGTTCCATAGTTGAAATTCTTTTTATACAAAAATATTTACTAACTACTTATACACAAACGGCAGTGTACAAGCCAAGTTCAGCCAGGAATGTAATATCATTTTTTTTTAATATTAATTACCTATCATTATTTTCATTCACACGTTTTTAGGTAGGAAAACATTTATTTTATTATTTTTAACGCATTTACGAAGCGAAGCGAAGCGAAATCTAAAGATTTAAATTGTGGAAAGAAAAAATCCTGCTCGTGAGCGATTTTTTCTTAACATTTCTTAACACACAAAAAGATTACTTAATTTTTGTTCATTTTTAGGGTTCCGTACCCGAAAGGTGCCAAACGGGGCCCTATTACTCTCGCTACGCTGTCCGTCCGTCCGTCCATCCGTCCGTCCGTCCGTGCGTCCGTCCGTCCGTCCGTCCGTCCGTCCGTCTGTCTGTCTGTCACAGGGCTGTATCTTTTGAACGGTAATAGTTAACCAGTTTAAATTTTCTCAGAAATTGTGTTGCTATGAGGTGTATCACGACAAATACTAAAAACAAAAAAAAATTTAAAACCAAAGGGGGTCCCCATACAAGAAACCTCAAAAAACATGCATTTTTTTCAACGTTTTTGTTCCTGCTCTATCTTCAAAAGGTAATACATACCAGCGTCAACCTTGGTCATATTATAGTACATATTATTTAGTTTAGCAACACATACTAAAAATAAGACAAACATAGACATATTATGTGGTGGTACCTGCGTAAGAAAGACATGCAAAAATTCATATATCGCTCACTGTGCGTTGATGTCTTTTGATAAACTCTCGTAAATTAAATCAGTTTTTATGGGGTATCAGGTCGTTGAGAGGTACGGAACCCTTACTGCGCGAGTTCGACTCGCACTTGGCCGGTTTTTTTTCTATTTCATGAATCCTATATTCAGGAAACAGACTAATAAAATACTAAGCATTATTTTTACACGTCTGCCCAAAAAAAAGGAGTGTATATTTTAAAGGTTGTGTGTGAGTTTCTTTACTCCACTATATCTTTTTAACACCGCAAGTGACACTGGCCACATAATCTTAAAAGAGGCGGAATTCAGTTGCCATTAAGTGGAGTCAAAAAAAACATTTTTTTTTTGTCAAATCGTTACGTAGCAGACTTGGCTGTTACTCTACATTACATGCAAGTACTAAATAAAAAAAGGAATTCAATGTATTTATGACAGATAAAGTTATTATTGTAGTTAAATTGACGACGGCTGTGGTTTAGTTGTTCGAGAGTCAGACTGCTGATCACAAGGTCGTGGGTTCGATTCCCACAGGACACAAATATTTGTGTGGTAAACATAAATAAGTGTTTGTGTTGGACTGGGTGTTTCTTATGCATTATAAGAATATTTTTACAAAAAAAATAGGTATATAAGTATTATATCCATTGTCTAGTACCCATAGTAAAAGCTCTGCTTAGTTTGGGACTAGATGGTTCTGTGTAAAAATGTCCCTAAAATATTCATCTATTTTATTTATTTATTTAAAAATATCCTGTACTTAAATAACAAACACTAAAACTTATCAATTATTTATTTATTTATTTATTTATATATGCTTTATTGTACACCATAAAAAACATTACATTGAATATGCATTTAAACTATAACAATTATATGATATATAATTTATGAAATCTAAAAAAAAACAGCCAAATCAGTCGAGCTGTTCTGTAGTGATGCTCTGTCATACATGTGGCAATTGATTTATATAGATAGATAATATTTAAAACAATAGAAAAGCAGCTGATCCACCAGATCAGTCTTCTAGCACCCTCAGAGAAAAAAGTCTTCAATTTAAGTGAATAAAGCTACCGAGTCGAACACAGATAGACTCTGCGGTGCAACTAGCGTTGCAGATGAAAGACGTCTTGTTTCAGTTTTAGCGCTCTCAGGATGCATTCTGCCAGCACCTTGAGCGGGTTGCCTGTAATTCCGATTTTTCATCTGAGTAGCCAATTATTTTTAATACCTATAAAAGGAATCAGTCAGCGAAGGAACAAGTGCATGAGGGGAGCGGGCGACTCCGGATCGCTGTTAAGAGCAGTTTAGACTAATATTGAATACAGCAAATATTATATAGCACAATAATATAGCACATACATTTTATATGAACACTATTGAACACGTTCACACTATGCTATAACCTCGCCCCGCTTTCGCCAGGCCTCGGCTTCACCTTTTTTTTATATTACTTATTTTAAAATTGACTGATGATACACGTACATTTAAAAAGAAACTCAAAGATGTTCTTGTTCAGAAAGCTTACTATTCAGTAAATGATTTTCTGACAAATACAACAATTATTTATTATTTTTAACGCATTTTACGCATGCGAAACGAAATCTAACGATTTAAATTGTGGAAAGAAAAAACACACAAAAACACTGTTTCTTAATAAGATATCGCTGACGTCACCCAAAGATGTACCAAGTGGATGAGAATTTCGTTACCACGAGCAGTGTTCACGGTAGCTTAGTGGCTAAAGCACTGGCGTACTGAGCCAGGAGTCGCAGGTTCGAATCCTGCTCGTGAGCGATTTTTTCTTTCCACAATTTAAATAGTTAAATACAACATTCTTAGATTAAGGTTAAACTATTTGTTAACCTACAAATGGAAACTGTTATTATACAATTAATTTCCACAAATCTGTAATATTATAATAACTTCTTAGGTTTTCGCGATCACTACACATTATAATAAAACAAAGTTTAACGGGATTAAATCGCGTATATTATTTGTTTATTTTTTATTTGTCCCAAACAGCACGCAACACTGTAAAAGGTATATAATTATGAAATATATTGTGAGTGATCATGATTACTGCGTGCATCGAAACGATTTTAATTAATAATATTGTACGGTAAATTAAAATATTTTACTTTACCAGCCTAGTTACTCGGTAGAAGGTGTACATTAACAAAAGTTTAATGATAAAGCAGTAAATATTAATTTTTAAATTACTGTACTATTTATTTTTATGTATAACTTCATAGTATTTTCATATTTTTAATAGTTTTTTAATTATTTGTTTCCGGTCATATTCGCTATTTTCGTTAAACGTTTTGTTCCTACACAAGCAAATATGTAAAATATTTACGTTCAGCGAAAATGCGCAAAAATTAACGGGAATATAATAATAGTTCATCATGCATAGTGATATTGATCATAATATTCATTTAAAAAAAAATCGTGAGTAACAATTACAAGTATATTTTCACTTTTTAACCGACTTCAAAAAAAGGAGGAGGTAATTTTGTTAAAATTTTTCTTTGCTATAGCGAAACGTAATAAATTGACAGGTGATCTGTGACAATTTGAGTTTGACATTTGTTAAGTTTGTTTGATATAGTGATGTATCGATTCAATTATTTTGATAATCGATTATGCTTTTTAAACATAACTAGATCATCAAAAAACCCTCCAGGTGCGAGTCGGATAGTATTATTATGTTACTTATCCATTCGAAAAAAGCAAAACCGAAATTAAAAACATAATATTGAACAGTGTAAACATAATATTTTTTTGTAAATATGTATCTCATACAAATAATAATTTTAGGGATCCCTGAATCCAAAAAAGCAAAATTCATATTAGTACATGAACTTTTAGAAGCTAGGCAGAGAGCCTTATACAAACTGTCCATGTCCTTTGTACGCCTATCAAGGCAAAGCATAGTGATAGGTACTCGATTATTTATAAATTAACACCATGTCTTTTACATCATACCTATGTTTGACAAATAAATAATTTTAAATTTGAATTAGTGTAAACGTATCTATTGACTTGCTATAAAAATGTATTGATCATCGATATTTTTGTGATATATAATACTTTCTAATATATTTTTGTTAAAGTGTAGTCTGAACTGCCCTTTATGTAATTTTTAAGTCTCGATTTTTTCACCCCAGTTTATTTTTTTATTTTTTCATTTACCTAAGTCCCGATATTTGGAAAAACTGATCTGGCAACGATAGTTGCTATGTTTTCGTACAGTCAAGCGCTTTTCAATCGTAAAAGATCAGTATAAGCAGAACCTGTGTTGTATGAAACTTACATACTAAGCCAGTTCTGCTTATAATGGTCATTTTACCATCAGTATGGCTGACCGTACAACACTACAACACCTACCTTGCTATCTCTAGTCAATTAGCAGCTAGTCCAATAGCCACAATAACTCACAATTGCACTAGATTAATGCCACCACTCCGCCTGTCGTTACAGGAATTACAAGCGCCATTAACATGCCATAAATTCATATTAAAACAACGTACATTTTGATCTACATGTACACTGCCACCATGTTTACTGTACAGGCGGCCATAGTTGGAACTAATGCAACCATTCAAAAGGGTAATGAGTTGGAGCGAGAAAGTGATCCGATTGTGTTACTACTAGCGCCACCGTCAATTGAATATTTAAGATGGGTGCACTCTTGGACGAATAAAAAAAGGCGGACCGAATCTCGCTAAACAAAAAGTGAAGTACCCATAGTAAGACGGCTCGCTTGAAAGTACGGGCTGGCACGCACACATTCACACCCATAGCAAGACAAAAATCCGCGATTACGCAACAAATCTCGTGTGACGGTTGTCATTGTCGTAGTGTCACAAATAAAATAACAATATATATTTGGTGTGTTAAAATTCTGTCTAAATTATAGTGGGTTTAGGAAAAATGAAGTGCTTTAATATTTTCTTAGCGAGATTCAGTCCGCCATTTTTTATTCGTCCGAGAGTGCACTATAGTTTTGCAACGAATTTTGTGTAGGTGGCACTTGGGTCTTGGTTAAGATTTTGATGTAAATATTGCTTGTTTATTTGTGGTCGTAAATATTGTGTTCAGTAACGTTGATATGTTTATTAGAATCAATAATGAGTGAATTGTTTATCATATTACAATAATTTGATTGTTACAGTGATAGGGAGTTACGATATCTGAATTAAATCGTTTTTGCATAAGGCTACCAAAGTTTAGTCCTACCGTGAATTTAGTTTCCAGTACCTAATAGTATTACGGAGAATTCTAAACCTAGCCTGGAAGTGAAAATGTTTCTAGCAGGAAAATCTAATCAAACTTTCTCGAACGATTAAAAAATATGACTCCCATACTTTAAGGCTATATTGGACTACATAATAACTTACTAGCTAAGATTAAACAACATGACTACTATTACATATAATAAAACATGTTTAACCGGATTACATCGCGTATATTATTTAAACTGGTTTTCCTGACGTTTCGAAAGCTTTGCAGCGTTTGTGGTCGCAGGAAGACTAGTGACAAGGGTATTTACAGATATTTCAAAAAAAAAATTTTTAATCTACCGTACAGTTCCACCACCACCAGCCACCATTAACCAATTTAAATAATATACGCGATGTAATCCGGTTCATCTTCATCATCATTTCAGCCGAAGGACGTCCACTGCTGGACATAGGCCTCCCCCAAGCATCGTCACAACGACCGGTTCTGCGCTTTCCGCATCCAGAGGATACCCACGAAAACCTAAGAAATGATTAACATAATTACTAACTATATTTATTTGTTTCAGTAAACTGGAATCAAAAAGAAAATGAGATAGTCCAAATATAAACTTCACATACAGACCAATTCAAGGGAAAGATAAAATATAATTACATACAGAGAAGTGAAAGAGTTGGCATTGGACAGAAAAGTGTTCACCACTAAAATTATTTTTCAATGCCATGCTCCTAAATAACTCTCCCCATTTCACCAAAACGAACAATCTAGAAACCTATTTTTGGCACAGACACATACACACACGTATATCACAAACCTATACCTACAGGTGTCTGTCGTGTTCACCAGACCGACTAATGTCGATTAACTGGGATCGTTTTTTTTTTTCTCCTCTTTAATCGGATCGGTTTGAGCTGCTCTTCGGCGTTTGTTACTCATTACCCGAGTCTCCTCTCGGCCCCCAAAAGCGTTTAATTGGATTTTTGAATGTAGCTTATTGGATTTTGCGTCTTTTTTGGCCTTTACGTGTTTTCGTGTTGTTTTTAGGGAGTGATTTTGAATGAATGAATTACAGTATTTTTTAGAATTTTATGCCTAGAATTATTTTGTAACAGATAATTATTTACTTGAAGTCATAAAATGTCTAAGAAAAATTAACACGAATGAACAGAAAAACACTGTCAAATAAAAAATAAAAAAAAATACTGTACTGTACTTTAAATTCAAAAAACCTGAACATCCATACAATAAACACTACCACACAGCCATTTTGCAAATTCCCGTTTTATATTGTTAAAGAAGGAACTATCTTTGTCTACGGTAAAAATAAACTTCAAGAAATAATAATTTCTTAGGTTTTCGTGCGTTTTTGATTTTTGTTTTATTATAAACTTCAAGAGTTGAGTTATAATTTTTTTTTTTTAAGATTTTCTGAATTCCCGGTTAACCTTCCCGTTTCCTCGAGATGTCTTACCTTAATTAACGCCACACTTAATTATAAACATAAACCTTGCGAGATGTTTAGGGAATTAAACAAGTGTGTAACGAAATCTTGTTTCCCCGCCGCGTCCCAGGTAACCCATAAATTACATGTACACCTCACGCTTTGTCAACGCAGGTGATTTTTAATACCAACTATATCGTCATGTTCACCATACATTGATGTTTTTACATTGGAAGTAAAATCAAATGTTTCAAACAAGCGCGCAATGGATTGAACGGTAGGTGACAAAGTCGTTTCAACGTAGTTCTCTGCAGAGATATTTGCCTCAAAACAAGGGTGACCCCACTGCGTATAAAACGGGGAAGGAATTTTAATTTACCCTTGTTAGAGTCATGTTTGGAGACACCCTGCACTGCGTGTCGTATTACTACCGGTGTAATGTGCTACAATAATGTCTGGATCGCACCGACAACCCTGCCGTACACAATCCAAGGAATTCTTTAACTTTGTTTCGCTTAAATACCGACAATTTTATGCGCTTTTTAAGTAATGAATTGCGAAGTGACAGAGAAATGGGAGGAATGCCTCCGTTTTATAGCTAACGAACCTAAATTATGTGAAGCAGTCTCGTTTCCATATGTACTAGTAGTAGGCACTAATTTGCTTACGATGCACACTTTTTAAAGATGAAAAATTGGATTACAATTTTATAATCTAAAATGAAACCGAACGCAACCTGACGCGCTCTGTGGAGCTGTCACCCAGAACTGTCATTGTACTTTTTTGTGCGCGATGCGCATGCACGTTATTTTCTAAATACTAACATAATAGTGTTTAAGTGTACTTATTAGGTGTAAATATTATATATAATCACATACTCGTAGTGATATGTGTAAGGAAAATCAAAATCGATACAAAACACAGTATTAAAGAACTGAGAGAAGAGACCGGCGCGGCGGCGCCGGCGTCAGGGATGCTTGGGAGTGAGTGATAACAATTTCAATCATTATAAACATGATTACCTGTGTAGTGGTAGTGAATACGTTAATACGTAACAAAATAATACTGTGCGCTTATGTCTTAAGCTCAGCTAGTAGCGATTAATCAAGAAATTGGTAAATTCATCAAGCAAGTTCGAACTTGTTGGTAAAATAAGTAGCAGTTATTTGAGTGATTCTCGTGACTTTATTTGAGTGAGTGAGACAATACAGATTAACTATGCGCCCTTGAGCTCTCACGAGAGGTTAGCCGTGGCTGTGATACATCCTACATGTTATCTTTACTCCGAGAGCTTACACGAGAGGACAGCCAAAGGAGTGAATAGAGATTCACTATGTGCCCTTGAGCTATCACGAGAGGTTAGCCGTGGCCATGATACATACATTTTCCCTTTACTGCAAGAGCTTCCACGAGAGGTCAGCCAAAGGAGAGAATAGAGATTCACTATGCGCCCTTGAGCTATCATGAGAGGTTAGCCGTGGCCATGATACATACATTTTCCCTATACTCCAAGAGCTTCCACGAGAGGTCAGCCAAAGGAGAGAATAGAGATTCACTATGCGCCCTTGAGCTATCACGAGAGGTTAGCCGTGGCCATGATACATACATTTCCCCTATACTCCAAGAGCTTCCACGAGAGGTCAGCCAAAGGAGAGAATAGAGATTCACTATGCGCCCTTGAGCTATCACGAGAGGTTAGCCGTGGCGATGATACATACATGTTCCCATTACTCCAAGAGCTTTCACGGGAGGTCAGCCAATGGAGAGAATAGATTCCATGCATCCTTGAGCTTTCACGAGAGGTTAGCCATGGCCATAACATGTGCATGTTCCCCATGTTCCTTGAACAGGATGTTAATAGGAGGGGCGGAAAAGACTGCTTTATGGGTCCTCGAGCTTTCATGAAATGTCAGCTGCAGCCTTCATAACATTTATATTCTCAGCACAGCGGGAGCTCCAGCAAAAGTTCAACTTTGGCCATATGTCAGTCTAAGAGCAGTGATACCTACACATTAATTTGTAATAAAATCAAGCCTAACTCAGGCCGTTTTCCTCAGGTGAGTAAGACACAAATGATAGTCTGTTGTAATAAGTTAATGAATATTACTTTACAGCAAAACACCTTTTACATGTAGAGGATTTCACTTTACATAAGTGTAGTGTTGAACATGGCCAATGACATACAAACATAACATCACGCCTGTATTTCCCCGAAGGGGTAGGCAGAGGTGTATAGTACACCCACATTTCGCTAGTTATGTTGTAGTCCCATGTAATAGGGGGCAAGCCTATTGGCCAATGAGCCAGTCCATATTCATGAAACATCTGAATATCTATCACTTTCAGTGGAAGACATATCTGAATTAGTTCGCTTGAGGTTGAGGCAATACCTGAAGATACTAATAAGATCTTAGATAACAATAGCATATTGTTACATACAAATGGAGAAATCCTTCATGAGACTTCCGTTATTTAAATGGAAGAAATATTACAAACAAATCCAATTGGCCGCTACGGGCCACCTATGTTACAGGTACAAACCGGATGATTAGAATATCTTCCCAATTAGTTGGTATTGTATTATTACTAATCCTAAATATGATAGGATATTAATAATATATTCCTGTTCTAAACTTAGAAACATGTTGACCTGTGGAACACTAGTTCATTATCTAGTGTTTCCGTCCATCTAAAGTGGATGGAATCATAAAGGACATCAAGTAAATGCAGGTATTCATACCTACTTATTGTGCATTTTATACTGAAAGATATTGTGTACTACACCACTGAAAGCTAAGGATACCTTATAGTGTCTTAAAGATCTAAGAAAAGATAAAATATCAGTTTCATGAATCTAGAAATACATGAAAAGCTATTCAACTACCTAATGATTGTATTACTGGATTTAATTATTATTATTTTTGCATCCAACTTTAGTAGGTACCTAGCAAATTATAATGTGAGATTCTCTTGATAACAGGCAGTAGAGAATCCAGTCTTTCACATTTCACATAAAAGAAGAACCAATGAACACAGCTTGGTGGTTTTTTTCACCAATCAAGTCAATTTGTTGGTTGTTTTAGTTCAGCGGTTATCAATAGATGGTGTTGCTTCAATCACGGAGGGTTCCTGAATCGCGTGGAAATGCAATAATCCTTAGTTGTTTGTTTTAGTTCAACGTTTACCACTACCTACATAGTGTTGCTTCAATTATGGAAGGTTCCTGAATCACGGGAAAAACACAACTATTACACAAAATTTTGTTGTATTATACAGAAAATTTACAGATGGTACTGTTAAATTAAACTACCTGCCTACCCATGCTAAATAATTCGCTGCAGGTGTTATGCGAAATTTATGACAAATTTGGAAAAGCTGATAAAATTATTCCTAATCTTAGAGTAATAAGACACAGAGTGATAGTTTCATCCAAATTTCCGCTCAAAGTTGAAGCACAAAAACAATCGATAAGTGCTCGCAAGCAGCACGTCAAATGTTCACCGACACGCACATGGGCGTGCTTAAGCTGTACGGAATGGAGCCATTTGTGCCTGCCCATGTATCAAATTGTGCGCATGAACATGGTTTCTGTATATAGCTGTTCTAAGTTCCTAATGATAAGTAATACATTGTAGGTAATAGGTAGATCATATGTTTTGATATCCTGAAATACATAGGTGCCTCCCCTTTAAAATAGGATGAGACATTCTTTCCTCCATTTGGCCTTCTAAGTAGGATCAAAAAAGGTGGGGGGGGGGCATTGTTGGGGTATTTTGGTGGCCGCTAAACCATGGATGGTACCATGGTTTTCGAATACAGGATAGTACACGAATAAGTTTGATAGAACTAGTTTTGACTCCACAAATTGGTTTTATCCCCCATCAGGACTCAACTTCCCTTGTACAAGACCTTTACTTAAGCAGCAATGGTCGCATGCTAGCTTACTTATCAAACAGAACTAAGGTGCTGTTATAAAAATGCTGCCTGCTCAGATCCATAATCGGAGTCAGTGTGTACCTATAATAATAATAATAGGACCAGTAATATTTAATTTTATCTTTAAAAATGGCCGATCTGAATCAATATTTAATTATTTACTAAAGATATTTTAGTTAGAGGATCAATCCTTAATAATATTGATGATGTTTTTTGGATAGATTTCCATCAATGCGACCTCAACTTTACATATTAAGTTACATTTTCATCGCTCAAAATTATTATATTATACATAATAGGGAGCAGCAAAATTGTTTGCTTTCGTTATGCTCTCTAATTATAATCCTTAGTATAAACTGTAGAATGCGGTTAACGCAATACCTACATTATAAGATTATAACACAAAATAAAAATAAAAATCTTCGTTGAAGTAGGTACACCATTATGATATACTAAATAGTTGACACCACTAGGCACCTACTGTTACTAGGTTGTAAAAGTGACTGCTCATTAGGGATGTGCAGAATAATTGTGTATAAAAAATCGAAATCGGTAAAATAAATCTTCCTTTGAAGATTTTAATTAACAAGTGGCTCAGTTGAATGAGAAAGAGTAGGAAATTATTTATTGGATGAATTATTTAAACCAATTATTTTGTTTACACAATTGGGTCAAATAATGATACTCCTCAGTTAAAGGTGTTTTACAGTAAAAACGAATACTTAATTTAACTGTGATATTTTTGCAGTCAGAATTCTTATAGAAACTAAGAAGGAAATGGACTTCTTGACTTTTGTTTTACTCAATCAATATAAAAATCCTTATACCTACATAATATAAGCACCTATTTGAGGCAAATAATGTTATATAATAATAATGTAATGATAAGTAAATCAATAATAAAAATCCACATTGTCAATACATATGTGTACCTACCTAATCTCATGATCTTATTCTATTCTTTTGAATCTTCGATCAATTTGAATAGCAAGATTTCATAGTTTTAATACAGACAGAGATAGTTAAAATAAAAGATATCTGTACGAATCATAGCCATACATCTCTACAGACCTGCATGCCTCAACAAATCTACTTTTCCTTTAATTGTTTATTGTGTTTAAGGTAATTGTTATTAAACACACATACACAAGGACTTTACTTGACTTGTGAACTTATGATTTTGCTTTATATAAAGATAGCTACATCTACTTTTATTACCCAAGTAACTAAGTATAGCAAATAAGACCGATATTGTTACCATCGTATCATGTTGTATGTGATTATTCTGATTTCCTTTTTGATACCAATTGCGTGATTGGTTAGTTTAGATTAGGTATCTAATCTAAACTAATACTACACAACTTTCTTCTTTAAACATCTACTAGTACATATGGAAACGAGACTGCTTCACATAATTACATAGATCGGACTAACTTACCAAGTGACGTCCGATCCTCGATTATGTGAAGCAGTCTCGTTTCCATCCAATTCCCGACCCGACCCAGTGTATCCTAGATTCAATATCCCTTATGAAAGTTGTGTCTACCTGTGTGACTTTGAAGTAAATGACAGTTCTGGGTGACAGCTCCACAGAGCGCGTCAGGTTGCGTTCGGTTTCATTTTAGATTATAAAATTGTAATCCAATTTTTCATCTTTAAAAAGTGTGCATCGTAAGCAAATTAGTGCCTACTACTAGTACATATGGAAACGAGACTGCTTCACATAATCGAGGATCGGACGTCACTTGGTAAGTTAGTCCGATCTATGTAATTTATTTGATGAAATTGCAGTGTTTAAATGTTTTGGTTACCTACAAAGGTTTTCGAAAAAAAAAGGTAAGCAGCAGTTTTCCAATCAAGATGTTCTGTATTTTTTAAGGTTCCGAAGGGTACGAAACCTTAAAAAATACGAACGCAACAACGAATGAATGAATGAATGGGAACGGGAACGGAAACGGGACCCTATTACTCTCGCTACGCATTCCGTCCGTCCGTCCGTCTGTCTGTCACAGGGCTGTATCTTTTGAACGATAATAGTTAGATGGTTGAAATTTTCTCAGAATAAGTGTTGCTATGACCCCTATCATGACAATTACTAAAAATGAAAAAAGTCTAAATCCAAAGGGGTTTTTTATTTGCTTATAATCTCGTGTTTATAAAATTTACTGCTACGGCAACACGGTTCAGAATCTCATAAAAAAAAATCTCAAAAAAGACCATCAATATCTCAAAATTACACCCATATCAACTTCATTTTATCATCTCCACGTCCATATTTCACATCCAAATTCACGTTCCAAGATTGGCCAATCCTAAACGCACAAAGATTCACCTGTCGCCGTTCCATTTATCACTTCCCTAACACTCGCAAACACTATCAGGACAGAAAGGGGGATCCTAAGACCGTCTTCTAGATTCGCAAGATTTATTCGTCGCTGCAGGGGAGACGAAAAATTCCTCGTCCCCTGACAGTTGGCACGACTAATACGGCCGTAGGTTAACTTGAAATTTACATTTTTAGCAGCGTCACCCCGGGACATTGGACTTGATGTAAAACAAGAGGGACCAGAATATCCTTAATTGCTGGCGACGCGATTGGAGAACAATTTATATGCAATATATATGCAAATTGTTTAGTTACTGCTTATTGTCATGGTAATGGAGCCGAAGATTTCGGATGTTACATGATATTAATGTTTACTACTATAATGAAGGGGTTTTGGGTGTGGTTTGTATAGTACTTGGAAGATATTACGACAGCAACGTACCTTGAACTCTGCACGAAATTATTGCTTAGAATACAATAAGATGATTCTAATGAAAAGGGGTTGTTATTACTTATTTGTTTGTTCTATTATTCACAGAAAGAGTGTTGGTTATTTGTTATAAATTATAGCCGTTGTCTTCTGTACGCAGTCGTAGGGTTTTAGCACAGTTTTCATTATTATTTTTAACAATTTACAGTGTAAAAAAATACAAAAGGCGCTATAATATGAAGCAAAAGAAGAGTGTCAGGATCGGAGTAAGTGGTGGCATAGTCTTTGGCTATCCCGATAAGAAACAGGCGTGATAACTGTAACTGATGAAAAATTCTATAGGTTTTTGAGAGCATGACGAATTTCCTAAGATCTCCGTCAAGCAATTATTGCCATGATTGACATCAATTAGTTCTATAAGAACTTAACCACAAAGAATGTTTGATTCATTTTAAACTTTCTAGTTCATCTTTGACCTGAGTTCACACATACCAAATCTAAGTCAATGTTTAATCCGTGCGACATCATGCCTAAATAATTGAACAGATCAAACATGATCAAACTCAAACCTCAGCATCCGGAACACATACAATGTAACACGTCCATCAAAGTTTGGTAGGGTACTCGAGCGGTAATCGACACAACTAGAAGGGCAGTTAACGATGGACGGGCCGCTTCCTTTCCCGAGGGAGCTGCGCCGAGCCGCACAGAGGCCCCAGTGCCAACCCACCGGCTAACCAGACCACACCGTACCAATTGATTCAAACACGTCTGACCTTACGAATAGTCCATACCGATCTTGACAATGATCCTCTTCAGTTCAGTCATTAATCATTGATCTTAAATATGGCGAATCCTAATTTCAGACAGGACGGTAACAAGCATGTCCTGAATACTGTAGTGTTGTGGTGTTGTTGTGGTTTTTTTTTTATAATTTGTGGTTACGGGCTGTACCGGCATCATACTTTGGAGAAACGTGTGATAATGTTGGAGAAGCAGTTCGAAGACTTCAGGAGAGGAGCGACTGTGGAGGAGCCGGTTCTGAGTCCACCAGTCAGTCCAGTTCTGAGATCAGAGCTGTCTAGAAAGGAGCGGGATGTAGGAGATTGCATCTGTCCACCAGGTTAGTAGGTCTCCAAAATGTGCGATGGTTTTTATAAAGATATTTTTTTATTACCAAATTAATATTATATCAAAACTATTCACCGTAAATGTATGCCTGCAAAAATAATCCTAATAATACCATTGTTTGAAATTAAACGCAGAATTAAAATTTTACGTAATCAGATGGACAAAATTTCATCTCCCGAATTCTATCTTCACTTACTTTCTATCTGAGTGTACTGTTGTCTTCATTTCGAAGAAATTACGCCTCAATCGCTTTAAACGTAATACCATAAGCTATGGAATGAACTCATTAAATTAATTTTACTATAGTCCCAAACACAATCGGAGGCCGCAAGCGTACCGCAGGCACATCAATGCCTACCGACACATTGTGCCGAGTAACTACGACCATTTTACAATATCCGGTGATAAACTCAATTGGGACATCTCCCACATCCACCCGAAATACAACCTTTCCACGATAAAGATAAGATCTACATTGTCTTCCAACATCATTCTTCTTCATACGCTACTACGGTTTCCAACTTTAGCCCGACGAGACAAATTTGTAATGCTCTATTGTCACAGCCATTAGACATAATGGTTCAATAAGGAGTATTGAAAACGTTCTTTCAGGCCTACAAATCAACCTTTATTCAATTTAATATGATACATAGAGCTCCGACTAAGGGCCGTGCGAAGGGAAGGATATTGACCTCAAGCGGATATTAAAAATGGCCCTTTAAATTGCTCCAAAGATTTGTTATCTACGGCATATTGGTTGTTTCCGTCGAGCTTCCAGTACGATAGATTCAATAGGTTCAATAAAACATTGAAGCGTCGCTCCGTTAATAAGATTCCCCCGGGGTCATTCCCGCGGAGTCGAGTTTGATGAAAATTTACGAACAATAGGAGGGTATTTTGAAAAGTTCCATTTGTGAAAAATGCCAGAATCGTCAAGCACTCCGCTAATTACTTCTCATTGTTAGTAGCGCGAAATAAAGGCTTAATTGTTTGAAGTTCTCCCATCGGAAAGTTACTTCGATCCACTTCTTATCTGAGGTGCCTTGGACTGGAATTAAGGCTTCTGCCTTCGCGGAGTTCCCGACGATCCTACTGAGCGGCTGTGACTTCAAAAAGTGCAGTGAAGCGAGATCAAAATTGTTAATATAAATTGAATAATTCTCGTTTATATTTTATTGCGAAAATCTATATATACACATGCATGTCTTTTAACTGATCAAACATTTCAATAAGTCATACATTTGATTTGTTGGTGAGAAAATTATGAAATGTTGAAAGCACTTAATTGATAAATGTAAAAAAAAAAAAAAAAATTAGGCTAGTATGTATTATTACCCGAACAAGTGTCAACTACAAACATTAAATGCTGTTTTGGAACGCAAAACTACTTTAAATTTCGATAATTTAGTTTCCACACTAATTAAACTGCTAACGCATAGGTACTAAATGATTCTGGTTATAGTTTGACGACGTCTGTGGTCTAGTGGTTCGAGGGTCGGACTGCTGATCACGAGGTCGTGGGTTCGATTCCCACAGGACACAAATATTTGTGTGATGAACATAAGTGTTTGTGTTGGTCTGGGTGTTTATTATGTATCATAACTATGTATTTACAAAAAAAAAAGTATATATGTATTATATCCATTGTCTAGTACCCATAGCACAAGCTCTGCTTAGTTTGGGACTAGATGGTGTTGTGTAAAAATGTCCCAGAAATATTTATTTATTTATAGATGCTATCTGTATTTCGTAACCCATATTGATTTTAATACCATGATCATTAATTGTGCCAAAGGTTTTTACTTTTCATTTCATGACATAAGCGAGATTTTTAGAATGCAAATGTTTGTGAAAATTTTAAAGCGTCTATTTATCTGGTAGGTAACATTTTATATTTCTGGACATGGAATTTTAGAGCATTCTTTGTAATAAAATTGAATAAGTGAAACTATCTATACTCAATATTTTTTAAACAACGAAGTGTTTTCTAGTGATCAAAAGATTTTGTTCACGTAAGTTACATCTGGCATTACCTTTCTTATTTAAAGATGTACTTACATTCAACAGCAGTAGACTTCGATTAAACAGAAGGATTGTCTTCACTCGCCCCTTCGTCACCAAGCCCTCTCCTTACCAAGCGCACTCCATGGAGTACTTGTGCGAAAAGTTCCACTTCCACTCCATAACCTGTTATTCTGCAACACAACTGGGACTCGTCCATAATTGTTACATGGCGCGTAATGCCTCTCTTTATTGCTTTACTTTTGCAATATTACTTAAGTGTTTTGTTTAGGAACAATCTTGGCTTGAATAGTCTTTACTTCTATTTTTGCGTTTTTATTGACTATTTGTTTCGAGGTATTGATTTTATTATTGTTGAAAGGTTTGATGTTCAAACTATTGGGCCAATTAATTTGGAATTTTATTTTCGTGCTTTAGTAACTGGGCTTGTGAAATGTTTAGTAGTTTAGTAATTTTGCTCATGTTTTACTGTGTACATGTTATGGGCAGAGTCCGCAGAAGGTGTAGAGTCAGCCATGCCCGGGCATTGTCGACATTGCACAGGCCTTCTGAGCAAAAGCTGAAAATACTTTTTTTGCGGGCTCTGCCCGCTTTCTAATGGGCATTGTCAACACTGCCAGGATGACGGGGGGTAATTGGATGTCTTTATTTATTTATTCTTAAACAATGTTACATTGTGTCAGAAATATAGGTACCTACATAAAAAATACATTACAAAAGCAATAAATGATTAGCAATTGATATACCTACAATAATAATTAATCAATACATTACAATAAAATATTTCATTACAATAAGCAAAGCAGGGTATACAATAATAATCAATACACTAATAAAATAATTCCTTACCGTTGAATGATTACATTTATTTGCGTACTTTGCTCAATATCGATTGAGCATTGTTGACATTTCTAATTCTAAGTGTGCATAGTATAACTCTGATAAATACCAAAGTGTTTATTGGAAGAGCTATGTTGTTCAAAACATTTTAAGTTAACAATGCAAGTTCACAAATAAATGAAATCATTTGACAGTGCCCACCGTCACTCGGGCAGTGTTAACAATGCCCACTTTTAACCGGGCAGAGCCAGCTAATAATTTACATTTTCGGACTTTGCTCAGAGGGCTTGCGCAATTCGAAAATGTCCGGGCAGTGCTGACTTTACACCCTCTGCGGACTCTGCAATGCGACTCTGCCTGTATAATACACATAGTTATGGCTATTTTCTTCCTTACATTGCTTCCTTGACGTCAGAAGCAACCAGAACGATGACTACTAAATTCAACATATTTTTATTTTTCCTTTGTCCTTTTATTTACCTACCGTTAGCAATGTAAAAGATAGCGCTACCGTATCAAGTTTTAATCCTAATTAGTTTATTACTTCCGTTTGTTTGGTCTCGTACATAAATCTGTTTTTGATTATTGCAGCTGTTACTGTATTTATGTATTTTGGCTATTTTGCTTAGATATCTTTTTTCCCTGAAATAATTGATCATAGACTTTGAATGTTATCATAATTATAGGCAATATGTTAGTCTGTTTGTAAATCTCTTACATCCAGCATACAAAAATCAAGCAATTTACCATACTCAACCAGATCGCATAACATTATGCGCTTAGTAAATTTATAGCAACAAAGAACCCAATAAGGTCCGGTTACGGTTAACCGGGTGTGACCTGACCCGGGTGAACCAACCCGTGCGCCGGGGTATACCCGGGGCTATATTTGTACAGACAAGGTATGAAGTAAACGACCGTATAATTTATTTAACCCGACGTTTGATTTAGTAAAAGTATGTTAATTGCTGTTTGTTTGATATTTTGGGGGTTATTTATTTTTTGATATTATGGTAACAACTTTATGGTTGGTAACGGAAGGGTTTATATTAACTTTTTCGAACAATAATTTTTAAAAAAATGGAATGTTGCAAGTTTAGTATGTATTTAGTTAACTATTTAGTTGGTTTTCATATGGTTTTAAAAGTGCACATACAGTCAACCTCACATCAGAAACTTGAATTTATTTTAAGAACCCTTACTGACCTTTATTATAAAAGATTGCTCTGAATTTATTATAAAAGCCCTAACTGCTTACTAAATAAAGACTCTGTCAAGGTCAAATTGTTGCCACTGACGTGAGGTCAGCTGTACCCAATGATATTTAAAAGTAGGTACAGATACGTTACTTGCGCTCGCAATCTGAAGACTCGAAAACGTCCTAAACAGGACGTTTTACTATTAATTTGCGTCAAGTAAGGCGCCACGCGTGACCAGTGACAAAAAAAATGCCGACGTGTGTGTACAGAAACTGTTCCAATTATGACGCGAAAGTATATTGAAGTAACTTACTTACTTTGTACTAGTCTATGTGTATTGTGTTGTCGTTGCGTACGGAACATTTTTTCGTTTGATTTGTTATGGTATGACATATCTATACTTTTAAATATCATTGGCTGTACCTAAATGCCTATTTAATATAAACAAAATACATGAAAATTACACAAATAAATTCAACCTCGAGAAAGTAACATTGATCATTCGTCAACTCAGAATAGACAATTTCTTAAGGATTTGTCTTTATTGATGAAGCTGCACATGCTTTTAAAACTAGCTTTACAGCAATAATAGGAAACCTTTTCTGGTCGTACGATTCATTTACTTCGCCTCCTTACCCACACGTTCTTCAAAACAACAGCCCAGCAGATTTGGCCCGAAGCAATACGCTGGATGGATTTACGAGACACTCTGACAAATGAGATGTGTACGAGATGTTGGCTGCTTATAAATTCGTATATCAACTCGCGAGTAATGAGCCGACGGCCCAATGATTAGTTGCACTGAAAACTGCTTTTTACGACTCAATTCTGAACGAATGTTGTACTTTTTTGCTGAGAGGGCGGATTTAAATGTGAGTCAACAGTAACTGTAGCTAATGTGAAGCGCTATAAGAGCGATGATAGATGATATTTATTTTATGACAAATGAGAATGCATTAGATGTCACATGGAATGTGAAATTGGCTGTCATCATTTTATTTGAGGTACTTATTTTTGTCAGTACCTATTATATTGTGGGATTGTACAGAATATGTATGAAGTCAATAATGTGATGTTTCATAAATAAGTACATATCCTTTAAAAAGTTGATAAAGAGCTTGCTAGAAGTTTCTTTTAGCAACAAGCAGTACCCACAAAGCAGTAGTACAATAAAGTATACTCTATCTATCTACCTTTATATGCTCAAGTGTTTTTTGTATCTTTTTTTAAATTTATGTACAGAAACAACTTACCTACCACAAATCACAGTCATGAAAATAAAATAAAAAATATGATCCCTATATAACTCATGTGCTCGTTCAATGCGTCTCCATTTATTTTCAATAGATTGATTGTACTGTTTTGTGAATATTTACGTACCTACCTACTTGGTGTATTTCATTGTTGTAGATGCTATTATACACATATGAAACAAACATAGCTTTCATGTATGGATATATCATACCTACTGTAATTGCAAATATAAAAACATCTTGTAAATTGTTATTAAAACTTAACGCCCAATTTTTAGAACACAACAAAACAACAAGCGATGTTGTAGGTCTAGCTGTATATTATAGGACGTCATCGACCGCGAACGCTACAGCTTACACAATCTCCATACACTTAGCTTAAACTCGCAAGAGACCAGCCAGCCTTATGCAATACGCACTTGAAGGATAAAACGCGACGGTTAAATACAGTAGAAGTGAAAGACTTCGTAAATATTAAAGAAGTGAACACTGAGAATATGGCTGGTAGAGATGAATGAAAGATGTCATGTTGCGTCTCTAAGTAAAATTTAATTAGGACAGGCTGATATGAAGATAAATTTCTTTTTTTTTCTTTATACATAAGCATTGCCCCAAACTGCGATAGGCTGAGTTGATGATGATGATGATTGCCCCAAACTAGGATTTCTCCTGTATCGTGGGTGAGTTTACAATCACTAATCTCACATGCACAAACACCCAGACCCGGAACAATTTGTTCCGTTCGGGAATCGTGTGTCTTCGATTCCCGAACGTAACAAATTGTTGAAACCAAAATGAATAAATCATCGTCTACAAGAGATGTTAGAATTTAGAAGTAGCTATGGATTTATACTCTGAATGATGTGAAAACTCAATGAGTTAGAACAAAAGCAATTGGTATTTGTAGAAAACTTTTATAAATTGAAAATGAGATTGAGCAAACATAAAATAAAAAGTGAAAATTACATAACAAATCGCTGCAAATTTGTGCAATATTATAATAATCAGTATGCTGAAGTGGCAGTGGGCTGACCATGTAAGTCGAAGGACCGACGGCTACTGGAGCAGACGAGTCCTTGAGTGAAGACCACGAATCGGCAAACGCAGTGTAGGGTGCCCCCCACCAGGTGGACTGATGACCTGAAGAAGGTGGCTGGGGGGGACTGGATACAGAAGGCAGAGGACCGAATGTTGTGGTGCAACTTGGGAGAGGCCTATGTCTAGAAGTGTACTGCGATAGGCTGAGTTGATAATAATGGACCGCTTAATGCAATTACATTTCCGCCTAGTGCGAAACTACACCCTAGGTACTTACTAACCCACGCTACTAAACTTGTGTACCGATATTCACATGTGGAAAGTTTTATTTAAGAAATAAATTGACTCCGCTTATACTGAGTCGTGGACCGAGGGATTCCTTTGAAAACGTTCACTTAGGACTACCGCAGACGGCGGCGGCTCGTTCACCAATACAAGTTAGTTTAGTTGTAAAGAAAAGCAAATAAAAAAAACCTGCAAATGGCCAATGTAATAACGCACTGAGAATACTGCTGAGGCTGCATGCATGCAGACGTGACATCCCCTGAATCACACACACAGCGCACATCTTTTTCTAATGATGGCGGTGCAGTGTGTCAGGGATTTGTCAGGGACCCCGCCATCATTAGAAAAAGATGTGCGCTGTGTGTGTGATTCAGGGGATGTCACGTCTCCGCGGCAGTAAAAACACTATCCTCAATGTGTTCGCAGATCGTTGGGATTCCCCGATGATGCGGAGATGGATGTAGCTCCACACTGTGTCTTAAATAAAATTTTGTACCTGATTTTATAGGTACACTAGATATTAATTTATAGCAAAACATATGATCTCATATTTAAGTTTATAACACCTTTTTATACCATGTTTTATGCAAATAAATATATTCTATTCCATTCTATTAAGTGGATTGTAACTAGCACTACTATGGACTCTGTCAGTTTTTTTTTTTAAATTTAATTAATCAGCAACATGCAACTGAAGCCAATATGGGGAGCTACATGATCCCAAATATTGACAAAAAATATGAATTGCGCCTACGACAGCAACTCAATTTTCAATCGGCAACCTTCTTTGCTGACTTCGTCATAGTAGTTGTACTAATCGCCTAAGCTTATAACTGTATCTACGTATAGTCAACCGCACGGCAGTGGTGTCCTCTGCAATTCTGCACTGAGTGAACACTTTTTCTACAAGGCAACAAAGACATAGGTGTGGTCTTACCAACTAAACGATTAATGGCCAAAATTAACAATCAAAATTATCCATCATTATGATATAAGCTTGAAAATATAAACTATAACAAATTGAGAATGCGTATAAAAATCCTATTGGATAGGTTGTTGATGAGATTCAAATAAAAAATTAGATTTTATGAAGCTTAAATCTAAAGATTTTGAATTAGTAGATCCTACTAAGTCCAATAATATTATAAATGGGAAAGCATATAATAATATGGACATACTTTTATTAAGTTCTGATGTTTGTTTGTCCCTTTAATCACGCTGAAACGGCTGCACAGATTTGGTACACATATAGACAATGTCCTGGATTAACACAGGATACTTTTACTGACATTGCATGGGAATGAAATCGCGGGTGTCGGCTAGTTGATTATAATTTCGGCCATAAACGAAGTTAAAGAAGATTTGGCACTGGAGACAAATCCAACCAAATAGTTATGTTGGCTATACAGTCAGCTGTTTGCGGGTGCCCTTAGAATTCTCGTATCAAAGTTTTCTGTGTAACGTTTAGATTTATAGCCGAATGCTTGAAATGTTATTCAATCAGATTTTTATAGAAATAATTTTGTGTGGATGGGTGTAGGAGTTATTGGTTTTTTGAACTTGGTGGTAGTTCGCAATGCGAATGCTATGATATATTTGAGTTTATAAAATATAGTTCTTGATGTGATTTGATGAGAGTTCAGACATTTTCTTCACTAGTCAATTTTATTTATTGATGGTGATTCACTACTGACTTATTTAGGAAAATCTAATTTATTATTCAGATTATATATTTATTGACCTTGTAAGGTTGCTAAAACCACATACTTTAACATTATGTTATTATAACATTCAGTTATAATATAAAAACGACGTGTAATTCAAATTATCAATAAATGACTATTGACTATTGTTCTTCTTTTGTATTTTTCTTAGTTCATTGTTTCAAAATTGTCATTAAAGTCATTCAAATTACTTCTTTATAATGTGAAATTCCTCTACAGATATATGGTATTTCCCAAAAATGTACTTCAGTGAACTATCGTATAGTATTATAGATAGATAGATAAAGAGAATATTCTTTATTGTACACCATTACCATTATTAAATTTAGCACTAACACGTAAAATAAGGGTACATTGGCGGTCTTATCGCTAACAGCGATATCTTCCAGACAACCTTTGTATGGACAAGGAAGGCGTGAAAAATAGATGGGGGCAGTATGTGGTGAATTTTCATAAAGTGATATACTTACTTATAAGTCTACTTTATTATAGGTCTTCATACTAAATTCTTCAATAAATACAATTAATTGAGCCTGAGGGATTTATTTAATTGATTATTTGTGTATTTATAATAATGTGTGTGTGACCAAGTGGTTGCTCATCGTTTTGATAGGAATTTTATTCCGTAGTAAAAAACAGAACTATTTTATTTAAACACCAAACATCCTAACGACCTCAAATATATATACACTAGATTCCCAAATAATAACAAAATTAAGACAACCTAATGTGACAAACACATAATTTGCAGCTACATATCGACATTAATAACGCAATGTTATACCATATATCATCAAAAAGCAGCAATGTACGCGCGTCACCGCGCTTATGTCGCTCACAAATAACGTAGAACATGCAATTTGTTAACGTTTGCCAACGTGCCAGTAATATGACAGTAGGTGTCATAGCGTACTCTAATATTTTTCAATCTTAGGATGTTGTCACACGAGGTGGTGGAAACACTGCAGTCTATACATGCTGAAATTTGAATCGCTTATTTCCCGAAAAAGGGTAATTATACTCATCATTATAAATAACTTTTACTATGGGACCAACCCTGAAATCGCGAAAAAAAAACCGGATTTCAGGGTTGGTCTCATAGTAAAAGTTGTTCATAAAAATGAGTAAAATTACTTTTCCGGAAATAAGCGATTCAAATTTCAACATGTATACGACAGGTTATGGAACCCAAAGAGCGTAAATATGCTGTTCTTTGTTGCAGAAGTAAAGAAAATTTCATAATATGGGATGTCAGCAAATAAAAAACTTGTAGTTCACATAAAAAGTCGTGAATAAATATTTGTTCATAAGCGGCTTTGGGCGCCACCGCCGCCACTGGGAACTAGGCCGAGAAAAAACGTCACCGTTAACTCACGCGCGCGTTCTATCCGCACTTGCAAATGCATAGAGGTTTTGCTTATATAGGATGTCCCCCGATGCCACCCGTTTTTTTCACGCAGAAGTAAAGTGTGACTTTTTAAATTTGTGTTTTTATTTTTATTTTTTTTAGATCTCTGTAACGTCTCACTTCCAAACTTAAACTTGTACAAAAATATGTATAAAAATTAGCATTTCCCGATGTTGTATAAAATAGCGAGCAATTACATTGCATGTGGTCCCTTAAAGCGAAGACTGAATAACATCGCGACAAGTGTCAAAGCCAGTCACAGAAACACGTACAACACATATTTTATAATACATTTATTACAGCAAAAATGGTCCTTGTATCCTCAGAAATAAGGACCAAAATGGATGCAAAAGAAAAACCGGTGGTTTTACACACAAGTCCCGCGGAATTTTCAATATTTCATCCGGCGCAACATGCATTGCTTTGCTTGGAAATACTTTTATTTACACACAAAAATGAGCTCTAATTACACACAATTATAATATATTTTACACTGCAGAAATTTGGCCTGATATTATTAAAAGCTTAGCTTTTAATCCGTTTTTAAAATGCCAGAATGTTTGAAAATGTTTAAGAGTATTTCGCGATAAAAATACACATGCAGATTTTCCACTTTGATAATTTGCGGACCATTTTCCGTAATTTTTTTGCGAAACTGGTTATATATGTAAATTTTACTGTAGTTTATAAAATCCCAGTGTAAAAAAAAACACATTGTACGAACATAGATAAAAAAATCAAACTGTACTCTGAATTTAAGTTATGAAGTAAAATTGTACTGTGTTGTTTTTGACCGCTTTAATAAAAGTTTCTCTTGTATGATCTAAGTATTTACGACAACACTTAACATTATTTCCATTGTCTGTGGACTGCATTTTACAAATATAACCCGGCCATTGGCGCCCGCATCTTTTGTCCTTATGCAAATGCACAACTTGTAGAAAAGCAATCCAATTTGACGCTAAATCCCTCGAGATATAAGTGCACACCGCAGTTTTAAATTACTTTTCAAGAAAACATACAAATATCTACCTTATACTTAAGTAAAATTAGGTTTAAAATTAGTTCACTGAAGTTTCTAAGAGGTTGCTTAGTTTTGCGCTATTCTGAGTTTCGGTTGTAAAGCTTGTGATACATGAATTGTAAAAATCTGAATATAACGCGGAGTCGGGAAGTGAGTCGTAAAAGTTGATCATAGACTTAACTAGTAGTCCTTCGTCATGATTAAAATAAGCTGGGCTTAAATCACGCTGCGAACAAAGACTTGTATATACTGACGTAAGCTGCGAAGTAAATTATGTGAGGACACAGAGAAAAAAATATAACAGAAGGACTATTTGATGCGTTCGCCATTTTGTATTGGATCTTTCCCTAAGTAAGTATCCTGTGTTTTCTTTGTTTAATTTTTTTCTGAATAATATTGTTAGCTTGTGTATTTCTGAAGATTTGTGTATCTATTCATAAATCGCATTTTATAACCAACAATCATTAATTAATTAGTAAAACGCTGAATATTATCTCTTGTACCCGACTACGGCAAAGCCAAAAAGAGGAGGAGCCGTAGTTATACGTCATTACTATATACGCTGAAATTTTAATGGCTGTTTTCCAGAAAAAGGGTTATTATACTCATCATGATGAACAACTTTTACCATGTGACCTACCCAGAAATCGCAAAAAAAATCAGCTGGTCCCTACATTAAAAATTGTATTCACTTAAATCTATAAAATGTAGGGACCAATAGGGTGTCTAAAATGACATGTAATGTAGTATGACTACATCTACATTTGAATTTCATCTGGATTTTTGCATGCTTAATACAAGCAGAATATAGCACTGTTCCTAAATCACCAATTTTATATCTGGTACCACCTGTATTCTACGCAAATAAATGATTCTTTCTTTCTTTCTTTGATATGAAAACCAATATTTATATAAATGATTGTACGTTATAAATAATAACAATTTAATCGTAGTCATATTTTTTTCTTACTTGTCTTGTTTAGGAAACAATCTTGACATGTCTTTTTAATGCAATTCGTCAATAACAATTATTAAAAGACATTATGTTAACAATTTCACACACTAAATAACACTTTTTATAGTTTTTAACCTGTGTGACATGTGCAGAACTAGTAATTATATTTTATTACTTGTTATTTGAATAAATAAGACAAGAGAGAAAAAACAGGCTTTAGTTGGGTTTTAGTATTTAATTAGCATTTTTTTTTGTTACATGTTGTATATTCTCGTACTTGTACACGCTGCTTTAGAACTATTCAAGTAAAATAACATTTGCAACTAGACAGATAGCTCCATTCATCATTCCATACAATTTTATTAAAAGACATTAGAAACAATTGCTGATCGTAATCGTAACTATTCTAGTCTTGCAAGTAGGGTGCTGAATGGCACCAAAATTTAAAGGTCCTCTAATTGAAAGATATCTCCAAAGGCTAACTGAAAATAAACTGAAGCAATAAATGCGAAAAGAAATAAATGTTTTAATTTGATCCCAGACTAAGCGGTTCATTGTAAATCTTTTTGAAGTGAACGCTTTTGTCCACGGGGGTTATACCGAGGAAAAACGTGACCGTTAACTCACGCACGCTTTCTATCTGCGCCTGAAAATGCGTGGTGGCTTCGCTTCTGTTGGGTGCCTCTGACGCCACCCATTTTTTATTAATTGTAGTTACTTCACTTTTATAATAAATTATATATATACATTACTTAATGTGATGTAATAAAGCATTTTTTATATGGAGTAACGCCACTTTAAAAAATAAACGATCCAATTTACAATGACCGCTGTTAATAGGTCAAGCACCAAATTTTGTTCAGGGTGCTTATAAAGGCTACATCCCATTTCGTAGACTTCCCATTTCGTAAACTTTTTTATTCCATATGATTCCTAGTCATTAGTATGATAATAGTGAACACTGAGATGACAGCTGATACAGATGTACGGAGGAAAAAGACATGCTGCGCCGACAACAAATAAAAAGACATGCTGCGCCGACAACAAATAAAAGACATGCTGCGCCGACAACAAATAAATTGCGATAAGCGCAGGAGGATGATGAATCCCCATTTCGTAAACTTCATTTTAGTAGGCAAAAGTAAAGTTGATGAAGTGAGAAGCTTTTGAAATAGATATAGCTGGTCATATAAGAAGAAACAGAAGGTCTGATATTTTTTTTTTTTTTTTTTTATACTATCGGATGGCAAAACGAGCTAAAGGCCCACCTGATGTTAAGCGGTTACATTTGCCCATGACAACTTCAATACCACCTAGGCTGTTGCCTAAATGGTACCGCAAGTCAGTTCGCTAAACTGAGACATGAAGATGGAAAGTCTCATGTGATTGTAATTAATCATAAATTAATTATTCTCACACAATAATACACCAACACACAAACATACCTACTCACACCTCCATACATTACATATACACACTTAAATACTTATATGATGTTAAATACTTAAATAGTAACCATTTGTATTTTATCTAAATATTTATTTCATTGGTTTTATTTTTGATTATATTTTATAAGCACAGTTATTGCATTATATTCCTGTAACATCTGAAGGTGGGCGATAGCAGCTGCGAAACAGTGCATACTACTGCAGCTGCTATCTTACCCTTGTACTATGTTATACTTGTAATAATGTTGCCCAATAAACTTTATCTTATCTTATGTACCTAAGGAAATATGTTGGTAACAAAACATGATGCAAAAATTATGTTTCCTAGAAATAATATTACGTGAAGTCAATAGTTCCGTGTGGTGCCAGACGTAAAGAATTGCACCACCCTTATCTTTTCTCATGGGATTCGTAAAAGGCGACTAACGGATTCACCAGAGGATGGGCAGCAGCGTTCTCTGAGTATTTAAACAACCAACTGCGATCGCCAACCCGCCTGCCAAGCGTGGCGATTATGGCATATGCTTGTGGGAGGCTTCTGTCCAACAGTGGACGTCTTTCGGCTGTAATGATGAATGAAGTTAATATCGGATTAATAGCTTTGAAATAAAAGCTTTAAAAAGCAATAAAAAATTGAGTTTGAAGTTTCATAAAACAGTAGCATTCCTCGTATCCTTTTTGATATTTGCATAAACGTTCGATTAAATTCATACATTACAGTTACCATACAGACGCTTTGTATTCCACTCTTAACAAAGTTATTAATGTAAGCGGCGCCGCGGCAAGAGCTAGTTCTAATATGAGTGTCACAAGTGCATTGTTCTCTAGATAAGCCAAGTGCTCCACAATGCATACTAATTCCAACAAGTTATGCTGTTTTAACTTGCGAATTAATTTGTGGAGCCTAGCTAGCGATGAGGAGCAGTGCGATGCGAGGCTATAAAATAAAAATAATAATAATATCTAGGGGAAACATGAATTCAAGTTTTTATAAACTATCATGCATGTTTTCTTTTACTGAAAAGGTAGTGGTAGTTAGTTTCTAGACCTGTATTTCTATTGTTAAGGATAGAAGTCTCCTCATTTACTGAAGACCTTGATGTTTATTGCAGTAACAATTTCCTCAGGCACGTTGAGCGATTTATGGTAGGCGCAAAACTTATGAGTTCGCGTTATTCTATGTCATCAACATACGATCAAAGAGGATACACGTGACATGCTAATTTGACAGTTTTAAGTTTTCACTTCTGTATTTCTTCTTCTGTTTGTTCTGTTCTTCATTATATAGTATGTATTACATATGGTCAGCAGTTCCCATGACTGCCAATGTTTTTTTTCTTTTAAAATTAACTTGTAAGATTTATAGCAGATTCATAAATATACGAATAGATTAGTGAGATACCAAAACCTAATAAATATTAATAATTATAACCATTACTTACTCCTCTGGCTCAGCGACCCAATGTGAGTCATGGCCTCTGAAATGAGAACTCTCCACTTTGCTCGATCTTGCGCGATATCTCGCCCGTTGGCAGCTTGAAGCTCACGCAGATCAGCCTCCACAGCATCTCTCTAGCGATATCTGGGGCGACCCACCGAATAACCAAACAACTAATATAACCATAAACATCACAAATTATAACCACACAGCGAATATAATATAAATAAACAAACGCTACATCACCGCTTCGCTTCAGATACTCACGTGGGACAGCTGTTCCAGTCCGAGTGTTATATTGTTGCAGCGCTGTCGTCATAAAGATGATACGTGTTTGTGTATGTATCTATGTACAAATTTGTACATAACCTACCACGATCTTAGTGCTAGTGTTATCTTGTTGTGGCTAGTTGGCTAGTCTATGTCCATTTCTGAGTGTACATGTGAGTCTTTGCGTTCATAGACAAGTCTGTCATTTTTTATCTTTATCTGTAATTTTATAACTGCCTGTGATTCCCAATGATTATGATTATTTAGAATGTGCTTACACAACCATATAAGGTGTCCTTTGGGACAAAAAAAAACTGATACATTCGATTAGAAAAGTTTTGAAGAATTGAGGTACCTTTATTTTACATATTTGGAACGAGAATCAAGTACTGGACATCCTCCTTCAATAAGTCCCTCGTTCAACCAGCCAACCTGTAGATCTACACAATGGAAACTTCTAACATTTTTGTATATGATACTAGACATTTAATTATCTAGTTGTATTTTATAAACTATCATTCAACATTGCAACAAAAAACACACACAGCATGCGTTGCAGTGTTGCCAGGTCCGAATTTGAAAATCCGGGAGGCTTATTATGAAAAAAGCGGGAGATGTATTGAAGAAAAATTGAAAAAATCGGGAGATTATGATTTTCAACGAAAATCAAAGTTTTTGAAATAATCCCGGTATTAGATTTTGCTATCATTCCAGCTGTAATATTAAAATCAAAGTAGTTTGATATTTTACTGCATTGTATAACAAGTGACGGAAATATTCAGGGCAGCAACTTATCCGTCTGTTTCATTTCTTGCAGTTTTTTTTGCCAGGTTTTGATCTTATTCCTATTATTAGGCTTTATACAGGGATTGTAAAAAATCGGGAGATTTTGGTGGAAAATCGGGAGATCGGGAGATTTTTTGGAAAATCTGTGAATCTCCCGGAAAATCGGGAGACCTGGCAACAGTGATGCGTTGTGCAAACACATTCGTAATTATTACTAATTACATAAACCATAGAACAAATAATAGAAGTAGGTAAAACGTTACTCGTGCAAGCGATCAATCGATCAATCAAAAAATCCCACCCGCAACTTTTACATTTAAAAAAATCTACCCACAGTAGTCACCCAATAAGAGCTCGTCGGATCTTTAATTGTTGCGTAAATAAATATGAAACATTCACAACTAATTGATGTATTAGCATTGTCAATGTTCAACGAAGCCGGTTTTTACTATGCCACCTAACAAAACTTATTTAATTATTTCCCAATCATATCAAAATTACATTAAAATTAACTTCAACAACAATTATGTATCTAACGTTTACTGAAAGCATTGTTTAATAACGTATTTATAACAACAGCCAACTGCCAGTTTAGATATAGTTCATTTATTAACGTTATAATAACGGTAAATAACGTTATTTGGGCAACAATAGCGCTCGTAAAGTTTACAGCCGCGACTAAACCAGGGTTGAGCTGTGTCGGACTGATATAGTTATTAATGGGGTGTTTATTAGCCAGGGTCCGTTCTGTAGGAGATAAATGTTAGTGGCACTTGACATGTCGCGTTTATGTCTAACTTTTAACACGTCAAAGAAACAGCAGCGGTGCTGGAAATATAAATCCATCCCGTCTGACTGTCGGCTTCTATTTGAAACGAAATTGACAATTCAAATTAGATCTCTTCGCGAAGGTCTGTTCCCTTAAACTCTAGACTTTAGTAATGAAATTATAACTGTTAACTGTTAAGCTGTACAAGCTCGATTATATTAATTTACGATCAAATTATCGATTATCGAGCTTCAAGGGCTTATAAAGCTAGGTTTATATTTTTTATAAGTATTATTCTGTAGATATATTGTTATTACTACCGCAAATCGTATTTAGATTTATACACAACGCGAAATACAACTACAATTTGCAAAAAACGCAAGAAATTTTGAATTTCGCGGGCTACCCTGTAGCATTCACCTTAAGCAAAATTAACAATAATAGCCAAAACAGACACGTAAAGATGCATAAAAGCTAATGCTTGTTCAAACAGAAAGCTACTCAAGTTTGATGCGCAGTTAGCCTGGTTGGAGGTCCTCCCTTGGTGTTGGAGGAAAATTATACCTCGTTCCTCCACAGTGACCCTGACGTGATGTACTTCCAGAAACGCAAACCTTAAGTCAAAATCGTATAAAGACCCAGACAAAATATTAAGACCACAAGTTACCAGTACCGAATCTAAAATGATCAAAATATTTTAATTGCTATAAAAGTCCACAATTTCTCTCCAGTGATTCACAAACTTTGTTCCAACAGTTAACGATTCTCAAAAAGGGGCTCCATAGCTAAGTAATAACCACGTAGATTGCACAACTGCTAAGTTAAGCTACACTAGCCGTGGTTGGTTCATGGATGCATGATTGTTTCGTTGCACTTCGAGACCTCTCCGTGCCTCGGAGAGCACGTTAAGCTGTCAGTCTCGATTGCCATACGAATATCTATGGCAGTAGTTACCTAGTTACGCTTAATCAGAAGCTTGAAAGTCTACTGTGTAACCAACTACTACAACTGATATAACCGTTTTTTTTACCTACGACGCCCAGGTCGTCTCCTGCAGATGGGAAGAGAGGTCATCGCCTCTCGAACCCTCTCCACCGCCTTCTTAGCGAGCATCACCTCCTCGCAGAAGGAGACGACGCCTTCCCAAGCGCTCTCGCTCCCGACCATAGACAGAACCACGGCCAGAAGCGAGAGTTTGCTGCCGCCTACTGCAGTGATGAGGTCACGGCGCTGCGCGGCCCAAGCTGGGCACTCCGCCTGTGTGTGCTGCGCCGTGTCCTCTGGGCAGCTCCCGCAATGATGACATTCGGGCGTCGGCTCCCGGCCTATGCAACACAGATACGTACCGAAGCAACCGTGCCCCGAGAGTATCTGTGTCAGCCGGTAGGTGAGGGCACCATGGCTCCTCTCCAGCCACTCCTCCATGACGGGCCTTACCCCCGCTATTGTGGCGTGCCCTGCGCTGGGTTACGCAAGTCGCTCCTCGCATTCAGCCACTAGGATCTGGCAGTTGGAATGTCAGCATTGTCCAGTCCCTGGGCTGTGGAGGTTTGATGGCAGTCGTTTTGTGTAAAATACTGATAATCAGCCAAATCTGATTAAACTGAAAGCCAACCCCAACATAATTGGGAAAAAATTCGGAAAAACAACCTAGCGATTTACAAAACCCATACATAAATCTTTGATATTGCTTATAAAGTTATTATGGTTACCATTATACATTCATTCTGAATGAATACTTTATTTATATGCTCCAGTCTCAGGGTGTTTATTGTCTCCCAGTGCATACATTAGATATTCCATCAGAATTTCAAATTATCCAAGTGAGTTAGCGTTAACGCTATTAAAATTATCGCTCGGTTTAGGAGATTAGGGCAAGTTGTATTATGGTTTATTAAGTGGATATTGCTATATTTATGTTAATTCTTATCATTTGAAGCACTGTTTAAGTTCAGTCGATTAAGTTTAAGCTTATCGTAAAATAACGAACGATATTTATGATAACGAACGTAGCGTTGGAAGTTGAAAGTGTCCTCAGCGTCATCAGCTAGGTGGAGTGGCGATCTTATCAAGGTGGCTTGTAGAAACTGGATGCGAGTGGCCGATTGAGGTCAGTAGTGTGTATTTAGACAGGCCTATGTCCAGTAATGGACTGATATAGGCTGATGATGATGATGTTGAACAAAAGATATTTATCGATAAGTGTCTGCATAGTGTTCTTGTGTATTATAAGTATGTATTTACAAAAACAAAGTATGTAAGTATTATATGCATTGTCTAGTACCCATAGCACAAGCTCTGCTTAGTTTGGGACTAGATGGTGCTGTGTAAAAATGTCCCAAAGATATTTATATTTATTTATAGACACTTTTTCTTCTGTATCGGCGCAACCTACATACAAAAACTTATGCCCATGTAAGAATATAAGCCAGTTAACAAGATAGTACTGGATAGACTGAAATTGGATAGACCACAATCGCAATCGTTTGAATACACACTTTTCATGACTATAATCCTTTTTAGGGTTCCGTATCTGAAGGGTGCTAAACGGGACATTACTCTCGCTATGCTGTCCGTCCGTCTGTCTGTCTGTCACAGAGCTGTATCTTTTGAACGGTAATAGGTAGTCGGTTGAAATTTTCTCAGAATATGTGTTGCTATGACTCCTATCACTACAAAATACTAATAAAAACTTTTTAACAAAAAATAAAACCGACTTCAAAAACCTTAACTGAAAAGTAAAAAATAATCATTATATGTATTTTAAAATCTTAACATAAACAACATTTTTAAGGCGGCGCGTGGTTGACCCTTTGCATCATGTAATGTACAGTCGAGCGTAATATCTATAGTAAAAACAGTTTATGTGAACGTACATGAAAATCACGCGCCGCCTTCAAAATGTTGTTTATGTTAAGATTTTAAAATACATATATATTATTTTTTACTTTTCAGTTAAGGTTTTTGAAGTCGGTTTTATTTTTTGTTAAAAAGTTTTTATATCATACTTTTTAGTTGTTGTTGTTATTGTTGTTGTTCCAATCATTGACGTAAAAAAAACACGCAAATCGGCCAAGAATTCTCAGAAAAACGAACCTATGAGCAGATCATCTAGGTAGGCGAAGCTAAAATAAACTGATTTATTGAAGCTAGTTAAAAAACTACTCAACCTAAGTCAATAAAATTTATATGGGACCACCGCGCGGACTTTTTCTACCAAATAAAAAAAACAACCACGTAAATCGGCCCACAAATCTCGGAGTAATCGGTGTACATACATGAAAAAAAAAAAAAAAAAACCCGTTGAATACATAACCTCCTCCTTTTTTTGAAGTCAGTTAAAAATAAAAAAGTCTAAGGCCAAAGGGCCCACACAAGAAACTTCGAAAAACTTAAATTTATTCAACGCTTTTGTCCCTGCTCTATCTTCAAAACGGTAACACACACCAGCGTTAGACTTGGTTTGATTATAGTACATACTACATATAGTACTTTACGTACTTTCGTACGTACTATGTATAGTTTAGCAACAAATACTAAAAATAGGGCAAACATAGACATATGTGGTGGTACCTACGTAAGAAAGAGGTGCAAAAATTCTTATTTCGCATGGGTGGATGGGTGGTACGGAACCTTTACTGCGTCAGTCCGACTCGCACTTGGTCAGTTTTTTTACTCTACTTAATTAAACATTCAGTAACTCTCACTAATCTAGTCCAATCAAGTAGTATCTTGCCAATCAACTTTCCTTGTGGGTGCTAACTGCGTAGCAATTAACTATGTCCTACAACTTGTGTTCTATTTCCTTTCTATTTTTATTGGCCACACAATTATCTTGGCATCCATATGTACAGCGATTATCCAGGCGAAAACTTCCCTATAAGCTCGACTAGCAGCGGACTTGAAGTGGGCATGCGTCCCACAATATTTACACGTGATTAAATCCGTATATACAAATAGTAATGAATACTTCTTACGTAAGAAACTGTTTGGAAATCTTTCTGTGACCTCTCAATCTCAGTTTGCAGATTTATACATCTAACGCTTTTTCAGCATTTACCTAATCCAAACCTAATCATGGGTCCACAAATATATCTTCATGACCGCATCGTTATAAACTTATCCTAAGCCGTCATATTAAAAGCTGGGTGAAACCAACTGCAGCGCATCACAACTTAGTACGTCGCATTGCAGCAGGTGACGTTATAATGTATGAATTCGTATGGGAGATCAACACAGAAATATATAGAATGGCCAAGTGGGCAGGGCGCGCGTGCCAAGATTGCACCATAGTGCAGTGCATTTCAAAGCCTTTCTTAGTACGCCTTATGACTTGTTTCTGTAAATACTGTAACAAAAACCCGCAAAAATGCCTTACTGTGCTGTTTCTGACTGCAGAAACAAAAGCTGTAAAGTACATTTGATTAAAGTTAATTTAAAAAAAAAACGTCAATATGGCGTGGGGTCCTGGGTTCGATTCCCGGGTTGGGCAAATTGTTATTGGGTTTTTTCATTAGGAAATTCTCAGTAGCAGCCCGGAGTCTGGATTTGTGCCCGGTTAATGGCAATAGGCTCGCCCCCTATTACATGGGACTATAATATAACTGGCGAAATGTGGGTGTACTATTACACCTCTGCCTACCCCTTCGGGGAAATACAGGCGTGATGTTATGTTATGTGTAGTGTTGTTGTTATGTCAATATGGGAGGCGTAGTTTGTTCGAAAAGTTGCCACGCATGAATCGCAAGTAAAATAATGTGATTATAACCATTCTATCTATTTCTATGGAGATGACACACCAAGCGCCGCTGCACGTAGTTTATGATGCGACTCGCAACGCGACGCGCTGCACTGTGATGCGCTGCAGTTAGTTGGTCTAGATATTTTTTTGGGTTATAAGTTAGGTACATATAGTGCCATCCTCAAAGAGACACCCTACTAATTCTTGATCGAACCTTTTCAGTTGACCGTACTCTCTCGTGATTAGTTTATTTATCGTTGTGAGCACTCATTGGTGATTGCACACGCACATTTCGGTGTTGTAGCATATGCTGAGATGGGGGATGGGGGCCTTTTTTAGTCTCATACAGGCATGTCAATTTTAAGTTTTTTGTTAATATGTTATTTTTAGTTTTTTTTTCTCGCCTGTACCGAGACTGAAATAAATATTTTCTTTCTTTCTTTCTTTCTAGTGTGTATTGATAAAACTAAAACACTAGCGGAATGTTGCACACTTGGCGCGTTTTCGTGGATGGCAAAAGACTCTAAAATATTTGTTCACTGCCATAGTCAAATTTAGTTTTAAACGTTTTAAATTAACTACTACTACGTTTCAATATGAAAATAAAAAAAATGTAACATGCCACTAAATTAATAAATCAATTAAATAAAATTCCTACAGCTTCCTGCAGTTATCTCCTCTATCTACACATACAGAGATGTTACAGCATTCGGTGGCAAACGAATGGAGCAATTAAAAACTTCCTTCCTACGTATCGCGGGCTGCAGGGCTGTGGCGGGACCACTAACGATTATGACTGCTGCTTGCGTCACAGAATGTTTGGAACAGAAGGCCGAGTTTGGACGAATATCTGGAATCAGTTATAAATGTATTCCGAATACTTTCTAGAAAGAAATAAACATTTATTTGACACAAAACTCATAGATACACAGACACAATTCAACAGGAACACAATTAAATATACAAAAACGGATCATAGATGCTGTGTGTCTACTACTATATTCTACGTATCGCGGGCTGCAGGGCTATGGTCACAGAGTAAGAATGTATCTCTTTATACTGTGCTATGGTGGAACCTTATCTCTTCTCATGGGTGTCGTAAAAGGCGACTAAGGGATTCACCAGAGGATGGGCAGCAGCGTTCTCTGAGTATTTAACCAACCAACTGCGATCGCCAACCCGCCTGCCAAGCGTGGTGATTATGGCATATCCCCCCAACATACATATGCTTGGGGGAGGCCTATGTCCAGCAGTGGATATCTTTCGGCTGAAATGATGATGATGATGATGATGGTGGAACCACTAACGATTATAACAGTGGCCTGCGTCACAAAATGTTTGGAACAGAAGGCCGAGTTTGGACGAATGTCTGTGATCGGATAACCTCTCAACTGCGGACGGCAGCCATCTTGGATATGCAGATCTGTGAATAATGATTATGACTGTGACCTGCGTCACAGAATGTTTTGAACAGAATTTAAAGCCGAGTTTGGTCGAATATCTGTGATCAGTTATGACGGTACTGATTCAGAAAACTTCTTTCCTACATATCGCGGGCTGCAGAGCTATGGCGAGACCACTACCGATTGTGACTGTCGCCTGCGTCACAGAATGATTGGAACAAAAGGCTGAGTTTGGACGAATATCTGTGATCAGTTATTCTGAAAATATTCCGAAATTTTTGCGTATTGCGGGCTGCAGTGCTGTAGTGTGACTACTAACGATTATGACTGTCGCCTGCGTCACGAAGGTAAGGTAAACAGCAGGTTGATTTGGGACGAATATCCGGGATCAATTGTGTAGGTTGAAAAAAAAATCTTCCTACGTATCCCAATGATTGGAAAAATTATGACTATTCACCTTATTGAGTTATTGGAACGGTAGGCAGAGTTGCTAAAACCATAAGAGATAATAATTCAGTTAGACGTAAAATTCTCTCGGCTGGCAGTACTGTGGCGACTGTGGAGCAGTAACGATTATGATAATAGCAAAATCATACAATAATAATACGTATATTCTATTTAATATTTATGATATGAAACAGCTGCAGGTTATGTAGATATAGGGATCCCCAAAATATATCATATACAGACAATTTCGTATTTAAGTAGTCGGGGTCAAAGCCTTAATGCAGATGGCAAACCTTTTATAACGTATCGCGGGTGTCGAGGACTGGCTGGACCACTAACGATTATGGCAATCTCCTTGTCACAGAGCAGATGGAACAGTAGGACATGTCCAAAAAATATTCCTTTGAAATTGGGACCAGGTCTAGTGAGAATCTTGACCGTACTGGATAGTCTTCTTCTCTTTCTTGTCAATGATTCTTTTGTATCATAAAATTAGATTATTATGAACCAGAATTTCGCCATGTTAACCATCTGGGGAGGACTGGATGCGGAAGGCAGAGAACCGTGTGTTGTGGCGCAATTTGGGAGAGGCCTATGTCCAGCAGTGGACTGCAATAGGCTGAGTTGATGATTAACAGCATTATCAGTGGCCTCGCACAGGTCTTTGATTGTGCAGGTGGTATTGCACAGAGAACGTGACAGGAGGTGAGACATCGTCTGCGGAGTGACTCCACAGTCATATTGTATCTCGTCTGTGTATACCCATCCGACTAAATTTGATCAGCAGCGGCCCCCCTGGCTTTGAAGTCGGTTCAGGGATTTCCAGATGGGACATGGTAGTTGGTGGCTTACTGGAAACTCTTCTGCAGGCTCAGTGTAGTACGTAGCTGGTCTGTGTTTTTGCAGCCACAGTTCCATTCGTGCTTTATTAGGGATCCTGCCTGTTAGTGGTTTGATTACCTTAAGGAAACTTTTGCGACTCTCTTTTCATCTTGTCTTCCTGGTGTCATAGAGAGGATGTCTTTTGTCAGTCTTCTGTTTGAATTTTGGAATAGTTATTTTAGTGCACGCAATATCTTCTCGTCCAAAATACCGTAGTGTCTCAAGACGAAAGTCTTTGACCAGTGTGTGTTGCCAGTAATTACTTACGGTACTGAAACGTGGTCGCTCACAATGGGCCTGATAAGAAGGCTCAAAGTCACTCAAAGGGCAATGGAGAGGGCTATGCTCGGAGTGTCCCTGCGTGATCGAATCAGAAATGAGGAGATTCGCAGGAGAACGAAAGTAACCGACATAGCCCGAAGAATTGCCAAACTTAAGTGGAAGTGGGCGGGGCACATTGCTCGCAGAACGGATGGCCGATGGGGCAGTAAAGTTCTGGAGTGGCGACCGCGTACTGGAAGGCGCAGCGTGGGTAGACCCCCCACAAGGTGGACCGACGACCTGGTGAAGGTCGCGGGAATCCGCTGGATGCGGAAGGCACAGGACCGGTCATTGTGGCGATGCTTGGGGGAGGCCTATGTCCAGCAGTGGACGTCTTTCGGCTGAAATGATGATGATGATGATGATTTTAGTGCATTGAAAATAAAATTATTCGATCTGTTGGTCCAGGATTTCGTTATTGGGATGAGAACGCGAGTTCTCTAAAACTGCCGCTCATGACTTCGTTGGTATTCTGGCATATTATCTATATATATATGAAAATAAAGGTTTCTTTGTATGTTTGTCCTCCATGCGTGCCTAAACCATTCATCCGATCGTGATGAAACTTAGTTCTGCGTACACCCGTGAAGGTTCCTAGCCCAAAAAATATGGCATTGAAACACATGCCAGACACAGCTAGTTATTAATAAAATGATTCATATGTGTTATGTGTGTATCCAGAACGTGACCTGTGTGGCAAATATCTTCCAAATTGGTTCAGGCATATTATGTTTGGACATGCAAATATCTCCACAAACATTTATATTTATTTTAAGTAGGTATATATTATATATATATATAGTCCTCCTTACCGATTTCGGTAACGGCGACCCCAACAAATTATTTCCTAGCATGAGCCCTTATATGGCTCGCTAGACCGAACTTGGTTTTTAATACCCTATCGCAATAAAAGCAATATAGTTGTCCCGCAGAATTATATGTATAGGAGGGCTTAGGTCTCTCTTTGCGTATTTGGCGTTTTTCGTCAAGTTTTTCAAGTCGTTGTTCTTCGAATTTCTGTATCATTTTATAGATAGTAGAACGCCAAGATGACCTTTGTGAAGCGAGCTCCTCCCAACATTTAGGATCAATAAAGCAAACGTTCAGATGCCTTTTGAACACATTCTTGTAACGCTAATGCTGACTGCCGTGCTTCCGTTTACCCTCTGTCATCTCCATCGCTTTATTTTAAAGTATAATATTCCGAAGTAAGTGTGATGTAATATAGAGATCCACAGAACCTCTCTATAGAATAGCAGGTATAATAATAAATTAAAATCAAGATCTAACCACAATCCTACTGCTCAACCTCCACTACATGCCCGTCAATACAGCAGTTTAAATTTCCGTCACGCTGTCGGCACGTGTTGCGGGTCGATGCCTGTGCCGAACAACCGAACCCTTCCGGAATTTTTATACCTTTGCCGGTTCTACCACTCATACTGTTTATTTAAGGTAGCTTTTATTTCTTCAGGTTCTTGGCTTTTGATGTGTTGTGCTGAAAGATTCAGTGACGTTTACCATTCGTTTTTTCATCTTGGGAAGATGAAAAATATATTTAGTAAATATTTTTATCCAAGAGAATCTACTCTTTATATTATTCGATGAAAATATGTTTTTGATATACATTTATATGATTATTTGCAAACGTGCAGCGCATGGTGGACGATGATACGTAATTCGTTTTTTTTTTCTTTTTTTAAAAGGCGTGCTTAGGCGTCAAAGTATTCCTCCACATCGCTGTCATCTGGAAAAGTACCCAGAAGACTGGCAGCGTTGCCACGTTGTATGGCAACGCTTATTCTTTGGCCAAAGAACAAACCAGCCCTCTGGTCACGCGAAGTGTCGACCAGACTCTTTGCGATTTCCTTGAAAAGCATGCGCGCTCTCGGACCCCATGTCCCGAACGTTTCGACCCCAAACGGCACAAAGTCATAGTTTACTGATAGGTTACTATATTTGCGCCGCTTGAAGGCCTCCGCAGACGCGGCGGCAGCACCAGCACAGCCAGCCGAGCTAGGAAGGTGTGATGGAGCAAGGGTGTCGACGCACGTTACGTCCCACACCAGAGGCCTACCCATCTTCCATGGCAATAACGACATGCCGTCTGGTCTCTTCCCATCGTCTCGTACCAAGCCGTTAGGTTCTAATACAGCCGGCACACCGGCGGTGGCAAGAGCACGACGAATAATGTCATTAATGCTGGCGTGCCTTGCTATGCGCCCCGCGCTCCTGCAACAGGACAGGCCATGGTGTCCGAGGCCGTCGACAGGTTCGCCGCAGTGGCACCGATGTGGAGCAACACAAGGAGCGCCCAAGCGTAGGCACGTAGCGAGCCGGAAACTGGTGTCGTCCAACATTGTACCTATGTTGGACGACGGAAGTGCCTGAACTTTATTGTTTCTGATTGAGTGGTTACAGTTGTTATACATCTTGATAGTGAGTGAGTCTAGATACATACCATATATCGTGCAAATTATTAAATGAAATGAAATGAAATTCATGGGTGTCGTAAAAGGCGACTCAGGGATTCACCAGAGGATGGGCAGCAGCGTTCTCCGAGTATTTAAACAACCAACTGCGAACGCCAACCCGCCTGCCAAGCGTGGCGATTATGGCATATCCCCCCTCCCCTTTGGGGGAGGCCTTTGTCCAGCAGTGGACGTCTTTCGGCTGAAATGTGAAATGAAATTAAATTAATTGAATTTTAACTAATCAATCAATCAATCAAACAAATCATTTATTCGCCACAAGATATCGTGTACAAAGATATTACAATTAATTACAAGTCCGTCATATCTTGCCTATTTGTAGGCATGCGAACACAAACAAACAAACATTCAAACACAATGTAAGAATTGTTTCTGAATAAATTGAATTAGTTATTACAATTGCCTCAGAACTACGGATTAAGGCGTATCTACATGCATCTACATACAGCCAAGTGACGCCAAAATATTTCTTGCTAAAATACATCATTTATCGAAAATTCGTTTTTAACCATTATTGAAGTACAAGTATTTTAGTTTAATTATAAACTGTTAACTCTGTAAATTATAGTTCGCTGTTGTTGTAGATAGAACGTTTATCCCTCTTTCCTGTCGCAGGTCGAGATAAGCAGTACCTTTGTGCTCAAGTGTTTGTTCTGTATGTTTTCTGTAGTAAAATGTGTTGTGTGTACATAAATAAATAAATAGAAAATGTGCCAAAAATTGCCGTTTTCCCACTTTTTCGATCTACAACTACAGCGAACTATAATTTACAGAGTTAATAGTTTCTGATTAAACTATAGTACCCATACTTCAATTATTAAAAACGAATTTTCGATAAATTATGTATTCAGTAAGTAATATTTATTTTACTGATGGGGGCGCCACTTGGCTGCTACATGCGCCTTTAGAGTGTAAGAGCCAAAAACAAATCTAGCTTATTCCATATTGGTTTTTTGAGTCCTTATCTATCCTTGTTCTCAGCTTATATTTAAAACTAAGAACAATATTACTTATCATAGATCTGGGCATAAGTCTGAAAAGCAATTAATTACCTTGAGACTGATCTCGTTTAGCTAGCCCACATTGAATTATAGGTATCAAAAAACTAATAGAACACAAACTCATCACACTAAACTAATTCCGACTAGCAATAAATGAGTTATTTCTTGAACCTAGTCTCATCTCACCAAACACCCTCAAAGCACTTCACAGCAAGAATATAGGCAGTGAAGTAGCTACATCATTTACCGCTGAAATTACAACGGCCAATAGCCTATAAATCAACCCAGGACTGGCTATAAACATACATTCTGTAAAATAGCCTGTTCTCTGAAGCTTGTTTAGCCGGAGAAACTATTTTTTTCGTGTGAAAAGGGTTCGTAAATGTTCTCAATAATATTTTATTTGAAGATTGTATACTTTTGGCAGGATCGTAGGTAACTTGTCATGATTACAGTTTTCTCGAGTAAGTTTTAAAGTGCTGAGGTAAATTATATCTACATAGTTTTTTTTTACGTTGCCCCACATTAGGATTTTCTTGTATTGTAGGTGGGTTTATATACACAAATCTCATACGCACAAACACCCTGAAACGGAAAAAAATGTCTGTGTATCACACAAATATTTGGTTCGTGAAGGAATCGAAGCCCCGGCCATTAGTTGATCGCTCAACCACTGTGCCAATCGTGTCAAAATACACAGGAAATTCGATTTTCAATCCGTTTAATAATACTACTATGAGTAAAATATGTAAGTTTGGGGAAATACAGTCATGATGTTGTGTTATGTTATAAATTCTTAAGCACTATCCCAGTTTTACATACAATAATTAACAAAGTTAATAATTAATTTATAGAATCCCAGGAGCTTATCCTGTATTTATTACCAAGAAAATTAACAAGAACCTTCTTCGCGCACAAACTCTTGCTACTTAATACCGCAAGTCTGGTCTACAAGGAACAAAAGTCTGCAATCTACATTATATGGGGAAGTGTTTCGGTTTCAGCAGACTTCAGTACAACCATTGTAGAACTACCGTACAAGTTCTATTGGTTTTAGTCTGGGTAGCTAAATTTGGACAAAATATAGTATCGATCGCAATCGTATTGTGGTTTAAATTAATGTCATTTTTATGCATAGAAGTATACCTAGTTCAATTTGATTGCCTTGTTGATAGTATTTTAATGACGACGTCTGTGGTCTAGTGGTTCGAGTGTCGGACTCCTGATCACGAGGTTGTTGGTTTCGATTCCCATAGGACACAAATATTTATCTGATGAACGTAAGTGTTGTGCTGGTCTGGGTGTTTCTTATGTAGGTATTCACAAAATAGTATAGGTATTAGTATTATATCCACTGTCCAAGTACCCATAGTACAAGCTCTGCTTAGTTTGGGACTAGATAGTTCTGGGTGAAATGTAAAAAACTTATTGAAATATAATAGTTACTACAGGAGTAAGAAAAAATCTATAGTGTTTCAGGAACGAATAAATCAACGGAATAAACAAGCTGTTTAACATACAGTGTAAGTCATATAAATAAATATTTATTTTAATTAGTAGACAAACAATGCTATGTAGGTTTATTTTTCCCCATTTCCAGCCCTGAAAACTTCATCAAATATGAAAAAATTGTCTACGAAACGTCGTATAAAGGGCACTAAACCAATATCACACATGTTTTTTATATATGATGTAAAAATCGAGGGGCAGCCTGAGGGTCCCAGGATATATGGCCCAATAAAGCAGGGCTTCGGCCATAAACGTCCACCCGCCACCATCGGCCAACTTCACGGTATATTGCGAAGGGGAAGTTCAGATTTTTCCCCTCAATGACGTTAATAGTTTGTATTATGAAACGTTTTTTAGATATTTATATTTAAGATCCTAGAGGGGTTGACGAAATCGGTTTTGAAACCGTTTAAGCGGTTAGGTATTCTGGCTACTAAAATAATTTGTGATGAGTATGCCTTTTTAGAGAAAAGAAAAGAGGGAGACCGAAGAAAATATGGATGGATTGTGTGAAAGATGATATGAATAGAAAGAAAGTGAACACGGAGATGATGGTGAACACGGAGATGATGGCTGATAGAGATGTATGGAAGAAAAAAACATGCTGCGCCGACCCCAAATAAATTGGGATAAGGGCAGGAGAATGATGATGAGTATGCCTTTTTAGTTAATGTTGTGAGGACCAATAACATTATGTCCAGGGTCAAGTACACTTGGTCCTAGCATTATGTGTTTTTGGACATATAAGCGTGTTATGAACGATAAAAAATATCATATCAAAAATTACAATAAAAAAATATTACCCACTGAATACGTAATTTATCGAAAATGCGTTTTTAACAATTCAAGTACAGGTTCAAGTACAGGTACTGCAGTTTAATCAGAAACTAATAACACTGTAAATTATAGTTCACTGTAGTTGTAGATACAAAAAGTGCCAAAAGTGGCCGTTTTTCACACTTTTTCAAGGAACTAAAAGTTAAACTTTCGCGAATTTCACTCATATTGAACTATATTTACGGGACTTGTCGCGCACAAATATAGTTCAATACAAGGAACTATAATTTACATATACTATAAACTGCAGTACCTGTACTTTAATTGTTAAAAACGAATTTTCGATAAATGATGTATTCAACGAGTAATCATCATCATCATCATAATTTCAGCCGAAAGACGTCCACTGTTGGACATAGGCCTCCTCCAAGCATCGCCACAGCGACCAGTCCTGCACCTTCCGCATCCAGCGGATTCCCGCGACCTTCACCAGGTCGTCGGTCCACCTTGTGGGGGGCCTACCCACGCTGCGCCTTCCAGTACGCGGTCGCCACTCCAGAACTTTACTGCCCCATCGGCCATCCGTTCTGCGAGCAATGTGCCCCGCCCACTGCCACTTAAGTTTGGCAATTCTTCGGGCTATGTCGGTTACTTTCGTTCTCCTGCGAATCTCCTCATTTCTGATTCGATCACGCAGGGACACTCCGAGCATAGCCCTCTCCATTGTCCTTTGAGTGACTTTGAGCCTTCTTATCAGGCCCATTGTGAGCGACCACGTTTCAGTACCGTAAGTAATTACTGGCAACACACACTGGTCAAAGACTTTCGTCTTGAGACACTGCGGTATTTTGGACGAGAAGATTCCCGAATGCTGCCCAACCGAGTCGGATTCGACGATTGACCTCTTTCTCGAAGTTGGACTTACCTAGCTGGACAGTTTGTCCTAGGTATACATAATCGTCAACAACTTCGAGTGTAGATTCTCCGATTTTTAAGGGAATGGGCAATAATAAATAATAATAATAAATTTATTTATTTGCAACCCAATATTTTTTTACTGATAGGAGCGCCACATGGCTGCTACATGCGCCTTAAAGTTTGAAAGATTCCCTTTTATGTATTTTTTTAACATTTTAAATGTGCATTAACGTACCTACATTGTGTTAATAACTTCAGTTAAAATCACAATAATGAATCATCCGAAATATTTAGTCCGTACATTGTTGCCGCAACACATTTTACTGCGATATTTCGCTATAATAAAAGTATTCATTTCCTTTGAAATATGACATCACGGCTCAGCGCGAGAGTTCTGACTGTACTTTACGACTTCATAAAAATAGTTTCATTTTTTATTACCTGCATAACTAGATATGAAATTCAATTGTAGCGATCGATTTTGTTTAAATTACTTCTTGTGTTGTTACATATGAAGTTAAAAACTGATGTATTTATCAGTTTTTAACTGGAAAAGCAGAATGTTTAAGCCTTATTTGGGACTTTCTTTTTTAGTTTATTTCGTTCCTAAAATTTCGCTAGGTAAATAGATCAGGTAGGTATAAATCGTCATATTGGTCTAGTACCTCAAAACCTATCGGCATTCCTTGTAGGCTTCGATCAATAACTTGTAGGTAATAAAGTCTTGATTGGCTTTTGTAAAAATCTGAATCTTTTGTTATAAAGTTGTTTCCATTTGGCGCAAGTTTGTAATTGTGTACTGTAAATGTTAACAGAGTGACCCGATTGGTGGCTGGGGGTAAGATATGCAGTGCTACTGCAAATGCTTTGTGACCGGGGTATCCGGCTAATAGGCGTCTAGAGGCTTACTGGTCTGTGCCTTACAGTTTTGCCTATCTCTTTCGAGAATATAAGCATGTTACTCAAATCTTAAAGGTAAGCAATTCGTTTAAATTATATTATAATTTTCTCTAGATTGGAAAAAGATTACATATTATTAAATTTATCATCAAAAGTAGTCTATACGTTGTCGACATAACCCTGTTTACCGGGATGAGGCCTTAATTTTATATAGATTGGCGCAATTTGGCGTTAAGGCCTTCGAAGCTCGTGTTTCTGCTAATTTATTACTCTCATAACATTTTTAGATGACAAAATGAAAAATGTTGACTACGTTATAAATTGTGGCGACTTCCAATTTGGTCGGCCTTGAAATCCCGAACTCGGTATTAGGCTGTAAACAGAGTCATGATGAATAAATTAAACCGTATCTTCCGTCGAAATTCACAACCTTTACTAAATCATACTAAAAAAGTAAGAAATTAATTTTTTTGCTTATAAAATGTCGGATAGGTTCCAAGTCCCAATGCAACGATTGGTCTTAGACAGAGCTCCTTGTGAAGGAGCTCGTCCAGGGAAGTATTACCACCTATTTCTCTCGCCAAACAGTGATGCTTGTATTGTTGTATTCCGGTGCGAAGGGTACGGGTGCCGCTTAAATTACAATCACATAAGACTTTCCATCTTCATGTCTCAGTACACAAAGTACATTTTGTATATGTCTCAGTATACCAAACGCGACATGCAATACCATTTAGGCAACAGCTTGGGTGTTATTGCAGTTATTATGGGCAAAGGTAATCGCTCAACATCAGGTGGGTATTTGGCTCGTTTTACCATCCTTTAGGTACCACAGAAAAATAATACAGAATGGAACATCACTATTTTCTTTGTCTAAGAATACTTGTACAGACAAAAGCAATACAGCAGACCGGAGATACGAAAGAAGCGTAAAATTATTGTTTCTTAACGAAATAAATGGGGCAAGTAGTGAATGTTCCGGCGATACAGCGCGCCGCCCGGCTTCACCCCTTGTTTTGAACAAAACTTACTCATACGAACGTTTTTAGGCCGAGAGCCAAATAGCACTTTTAAAAATTCTTCCCAAACTGCTTTCTTAAAATTATTCTTGCCTATTGAAGATTTCGTGTCTAGGTTTTAACTGAAACTTAGATTTATTTGGAAACTTTAATATATATTTTCAAAGTTTCAGACACCTGGTTAAAACTTGATGTTAAGATATTTCAGAAATATAACACGTACCGTGTTTTATAGGTACTTCGAGTTGGAAAATCTTTACTTGTTCAGATGCTTATTATAAGTTGTAAAAGTCAAATGTAGAGAATTGGTTTAGCAGCTCGTACCTACGTTTGTTCTATAGCAACCTGTAACTTTGACACACTATCGCTATAATAATTAAAATTAAAGATGACACGTGAAACTGTTCACATGTACGTTTAAGTTTAATGAACTATGTAACACTACACGTTTGTAAGTTTAGCAATTCCTGCTTACCTAATATTAATATAGATGGTAGATGGTATGAAAAAATACACCTGTAATGACTAACGCTATTACAAAATTAGGAATTATTTTAACTATTTGCAATTAAAATATCGGGTAGGTTACTTTAATTATAGCCGTAAATCTATTTGTTAATTTTTCCATCTCACAGTTTAAAAATATTGAAAAATACAACCACAATTTTTTTACAAAAATTAATAGTTCCACGCTCCCAGCCTATACTGAGTTCCCGATAGCATCGTCGATCGCGGCGCCTTTATCAGCCATTTTCCCTTCATATCCGATATTATTTTATACCGTGGCCCCAGGGCTCTTGCACCCTATATTTCACAAACGATGGAAGCTTGTAAGAGATTGGATCCGTTCGTATCTCGAGTGGAAATTTCGCATACGCTAACCTGATAGGTGATTTCCTTGTCGTATTTATGATTATGTGATTAATTAAATAAGTTTGCTTCCGTGTTTATGCGAGTGATTTAAGTTGCATTTAGTTTCAAACTTCGCTACTTAGATTTACATAAATCATATCACCTTCCCTTTTCTCTGAATATTCTGAAATCTGAGCTGACTAGGTACAGTCACTCGCACGTATTGGTAACACTTGAATTACAAAAACCGCTCGTATTTCTTACGAAATAAAGACGCCGTCAAATTTTAAAAGTTACCACTGACGTGTGGTCGACTGATGAAACTGATTTATTAATCAGTTTTGTTTGTATTTATCACTGCTTTTGTAAAAATAAACGAGATAAATATATAAATAAAAGTGCTGGAAAATAAATTGATGCAACTTTGCAATCGCACAGTTGATATTATTTTGTATTTTCAAACTCAATCGCACAAACCGTACGAGTATCGGGTCCACTCTTTTATATCTGTAACAAATCACAGCAAAAATCCACACACACGCAATTTCCCGAAACCGCGCGTTTCCAGCAATTTGATTCCGTATATTTGTCAGTGTGTCGGTACGCTACGTAAGCGGCAGACATTGATTCGACCGTTTTTCGTAATTTAATTTGTGTAACCCCCCGCCGCGGCCTGTCCCGACCACCCGTGGGTCGTCGGTTCATCCCGACACGGTTTGGGCGTAACTTCCATTCGGATCTCCACGATACTGTCACACATTAGACACGCTGTCAGCTTTACTCCAAATTATGTACTGTTAATACCGAGATTTTATACTCGATATGATTTCAGAATGAATGTGTAACCTCGTGTTCTTGTTTGTTGGAGTCACATTCATGTTGTAATAGACTGGGCGTTGCACTACATGCATTTAGTAATGTTATTGTTGTCTGCACGATTTGGAATGGAATAAGTAACTTTACTATTGTGTTTATAAGTAAACAAGCACATTTGTATTCAGCTCTATATCGCACACAAATTCAAATGAATACCTCAATAACTTGTCTGTACGTCGTACACAAAGAGCATTGTCTTACCCACATAAATGTTAGCGTCAGGCGAATGCAATCCAATCTTTTTAGCTACAAAAAGGGTTGAATCTGCGCCATTTCACTGTTTCCATTCTAAACAGACAGCGGGCGGTATGGCAGAGGTCCAACGAACCCCGTTGTACTTTTTAGTAGGGAATCTTTTAACTGGAGCGGCCGAAGGGTTACTGTATTTAAAGAATATTTTCGGAGCGGTCTGGTGCTTATTTGAAGTGGTGTAAGCCCCTTGTTATTTTTTCATAAAATTTTCGTTGTTTTTAGGATGTCTACTTTTGTAATATGAATATTTAGGTTGGTGTTTTTTAACTTTTTGGAGTTTTTAAAAGTTTTTATGCAAATGGTTGTGTTTATTCTGTAGTACCTAGGTATCCGTTTCTGTTGAAAAAAGAGGGTTTTTCTACGCTTATCTCAATTTTATAGAAAAATACAGAACTGCTACATATATTAGTTGGATTTCAATAACTAGAAGCCCCCTATATGCTTTTTATAGTATTTTCTCTTATTCAGAAGTCAGTAGACATGATAGAATTGCTTGAGAAAGTTCTGTAAGTACAAATTCTGCTCAATTTCTGACGATCACTTCCGTAGGTGGAAAAAAGGAAAAAAGTGAGCACTAAAAGCAAGAATAAAATACAAAATACAAAGTTATTTTCCATACAGGTAATACAATAAGCTACTTTAGTGGCTTTCAGTGCTAACCCAACAATAAACGGGCGTCAGTATGGATTTTTACTTAAGTCTGAAACATTTTCAGAGCCTTGAGCAGAATGTATGTATGATGTAGTATAAAATAACTTATAAATGTATAAGATTTTATATCAGGTATTCATAACACAACATAACATCACGCCTGTATTTCCCCGAAGGGGTAGGCAGAGGTGTATAGTACACCCACATTTCGCCAGTTATGTTATAGTCCCATGTAATAGGGGGCGAGCCTATTGCCATTAACCGGCCACAAATCCATACTCCGGGCTGCTACTGAGAATTTCCTAATGAAAAAACACAATAACACTTTGCCCGACCCGGGAATCGAACCCAGGACCCCACGCTCAGCAGTCGCGCTTGCGACCACTAGACTAACGAGGCAGGTATTCGTATGGAAATTATGGTGTTTCAGGTAATTTCATTTGCGTAAAATTAAATGTATCATTGTTACACTCATAACCAGAATAATAGATAATTCATAATAAAGAATAGCACCACCCCATCTCTTCTCGTGGGTGTCGTAAAAGGCGATTAAGGGGTTCACCAGAGAATGGGCATCAGCAATCTCTGATTATATATTCAACCAACTGCAATCGCCAACCCCAGGCGGGTCAAACTCAAAAGTTTTTATTTCGAAAATCACTTACATGCACTTTCAAAACGTTAATTATGAATTGCGGTTCCAAAAAGTTGGTCCTATGGAGAAGAGCCGGCAAGAAACTCCATGAATATACTCTTTTCAAATAATAATAGTACAATGATTTGTTCCATGATCATGTCATATATGGATTGCGTGGCAATATACTGGGTGTAAGGGGAACGCTTCCGAAAACGAAGATAGGTGCTGGTGATTACTGATACGAAACCACGAAAAAAAATGCAATTCTTTTTTTAGATTTTTTCATATATATTTTTTTGCATTTTTCATACATAACCAGCTTTGAGCAGTTAAATCAAACTGATACACAATGAAAAATGCAAAAAAAAAAGAAAAAATCTGAAAAAAGAATCGCATTTTTTTTCGTAGTTTCGTATCAGTAATCTCCAGCACTATCACCTGTCTTCGTTTTCGGAAGCGTTTCCCTGACACCCTGTATATAGGACATGACAAATTCATAGATATCGTAAAACATTTTTCTATTAACCATTGGGTCAACTTTTTTACTTCATGAAAAAGATCTTCCCAATATACATATTTTATAACTATAACTCTTCATGAAAAAGATCTTCCCAATATGCATAGAGTTAAGTAACCCCAATATTCCAATGACAGTACTAACTTCCAATATAGCAGCGAGGTCACAGAGCCTATTGCCAATTTTCGGGCACGCTTCCAACGCCAATAATTCTAAACTGCAAATGAAGTTACTGACATTAATTTCGCAGGAAGATGCCAGAGGTTCATTAGCAGTTATATGCGATTTAACTATGGAAAGTTATTGTCGATCAATCAGTTATTGCGTAGTTAACACATAATTTCAAATCGAGAGTTAATTGAGACGGGTGCTGCTTGATTATACTTAATATTTCTTTGTGTGCAGTAGCTCAGGTAATTACTTTTTAATAACTTATTGCTTACAAAACTGTTCATCATCCTCCACGCCTTTTCCCAATTATATTGGTGTCGGCTTCCAGTTTAACTAGATGCGGCTGAACATCAGTATTTTACACGAAGCAACTGCCATCAGACCCCCGCAACCCAGCTATACTGGGCAATACCGACATTCGGAGGTTAGACCAGTCGTTAGACTTTCAGGCTTCTGACTACCCGTAACGACTGCCATAGACATTCGTATGACAACCGGGACCGACAGCTTAACGTGCTCTTCAAGGCACGGAGGGGTCTCGATTTGTAATGAAACGGTCACCCATCCACAGACTGATCGCGGCAAGTGCAGCTTAAACTTACAGCCCCCTTAGCCAAGTTGACAATCTACACAATCGTCAATCGTCAACGCTAATAGAAAACGATCAAAATGTATGGAAATGACATATCTCAACGAAAAAATCATTCGTTCAGATATGTCATTCCCATACATTTTGATTGTTTTCTATTAACGTTGACGATTGTAGATTGTGTAGATTGTCAACTTGGCTAGGGGGGTAGTAAGTAGTAGATTTAGTAGTAGTAGAAGAGTTCCTTTGTGAAAGAGCTCGTCCGGGGAAGTACTACCACCGTACCTTCTTCTCCGCCAAATAGTGATGCTTGCATTGTTGTGTTTCAGTGTGAAGGGTGCGGGTGCCGGTGAAATTACAATCACATGAGACGTTTCATCTTCATGTATCAGTTTGGCGAACTGACTTGCGGTACCATCTAGGCAACAGCCTAGGTGGTATTGCAGTTGTTATGGGCAAAGGTAACCGCTTAACATCAGGTGGGCCTTTAACTCATTTCGCCATCTTATACTATAAAAAAAATGGTACAATCCGCGCAAATTAGTCTTCACCATTGGAAAACGTGGTTTAAATCGCAATTGGAGCATAAATATGATTACTGATACCATCATCCAAATATCCTTTCGCCCTTTTACAACATCGGAAAACTATATTTTTTCCTAACTTATTTATTTAAACGGGAATATAGCTCGACGTTTAGACTAATCATGACCACGGGGTTTAAAATAGGGATGTGCAAATTAATTCCCCTTTCATATTAATAAGTAATAACGCAAGAAGAAAGTTATATTCTTTTACATTAAGACTTACTTTCAGTGACCTAAGTTACAAATGATCTTTCTCGGCCTACTCTAGCCAGACGTCTTATGACTTCCACAAGGTGAATGGCAGTTATAATGCTTTTCTTTCTCGTCAGCGGGAAATCAGTGTGGTGGCTAATGTCCGCAATATTGTTCTAGAGACAAATTGTCACAACACATGTTAGGAGTTATGCGTCCCTGGTACTTGTGATACGGTCAGCGCATTTGTACTGTATGCTGATAAAATCTAAATTATTATTATTGGCTAACCGTGTTGGGTTTAAAAGGGTTTTATTTCAGTTTTGTGAATTGTTACTAATGGAAAACCTGTTTTTTTTTCGATATTGTTAGACTGTGTGTGTGTAGCAGCGAAATTTGTTTTTTTTTTTAACTGTTTTTGTGTTTTATGTTACGGTATTCATAAAATCTCGTTTTATGTGTAATTTGAATAGCCATACGATTAAAAACTATGATGATTTTGTCATACTCCTGAAAATTCAAACTCAATACTGTAAAACCATTCTCCATTGAGTAAAACAAGAAAACAGTACCAAAACCTGTCACCGTACCGCAAACAACCGGCCACCGTACTGCCAAGGTTTGGGGTAAAAACTTGTGTTATATGAAAGTTGGCGCGAACTCGACGATGCCGCCACACGTGCACTTTATGGTAGCGACGAGACTGTCATTTTTCCCTCGAATGCACGTCCCCTCCCCTCATGAATATCAGGGATCTTGCACAAGAAAATTCTTGCAAACTTTAAGCAGAAGTACGTGCGTTGTGTGGCTTTTTTTAATTTTTGTGGAGGTTGTGACTTCATTAACTTGCAGCTTACTAGCGAAATGTTAATTATAGGAGTTTATATGACAAAACTTTGCATGTATGTGCCTATAAAGGCACAGTTCATAAAAATGCGTATAATTGTATGTGAGTTGTGAATTTAGGTGATATTTCAACACGTTACAAAACAGATGATAAATATTTTGAGAGAATTACAATCACATGAGACTTTCCATCTTCATGTCTCAGTTTGGCGAACCGACTTGCGGTACCATTTAGGCAACAGCCTAGGTGGTATTAAAGTTGTCATGGGCAAAGGTAACCGCTTAACATCAAGTGGGCCTTTAGCTCGTTTCGCCATCCTATATTATAAAAAAAAAAAAAAAAAAAGATAAAAATAACTGAAGAGAGCAAAGCTAACACTAGCACTCTTCGATCAACAAATAGTATGGACTGATTGTTTAATTACAAACACACAGATATAGATGTCTGTACACTTAATCTCAGTATTCTTAGTATTGAGTTACATAAATAATCAGCCCATTACTGCCCTACTGCTGGACACTGCGGGCCTCTTCTCAAAATGAGCATGATCTAAGTCAATCACGATGGTTTAGTGCGGGTTGGCAGAATAAACATACCATTGCGAACTTTATAATAATGAATCACTTTCTATGCTGATATAATAACAGAAACCATTTTGATATTGAAGTTACCAAACTACGGTAACTTTTTAACAAACATACAAAAGTAAAGCCCAAATTTATAACGATATTCATTTTACCAAAACTATAGAATTTCATTTCGCAGAAAACGATTTCACCAATATTGTTTCACATAAAATATGATTCACATAATTTTTGATTCATAAATTTTGTCTGTTGAAAAATGTTTCATAGAAAAAACTATTCCAGTTTGTCTCAGTTCTTAGAGTAACGTTTCACCGAACTTCATTTCATAGAATATCACTTAATCAATGTATCAATTTATTGAAACAAGTGTTTGGAAAATTGTTTATGGTACTCGCCGGCCGCTGTTATCAAAGTTTTTTATTTCTGGTCTATCTGAAAATGGTAATATGATGTAATACTTACATGCAAGGATCTAACTTAGTGAGACCAAGTGGTGCATACTCTGTATAGATAATACGTGCGTTGTGTCTGTTCAGTGTCCACGAAGCAGATACAATAGTTAAATAATTGCCGTGATCCATAATGTGAGACACTGGACAGGACGAGAGTAAAACAACAAATATTAACAATATTAATTATATAACAATTTTATGATAAATCTTTTACTGTTCAGGCTATGCGTCTATGAAATGAGTTACCTAAGTCTACACGGCGAGCTCAGTCACTATTTTCATTTAAAAATTAGTTAAAGAATACTGCCTTTCCAAATAGATTGTAATTTATTAAGACATTGCCTATGTATCCAATCTCTATTCTAAATTGTAAGACTGTTTATATATATTATATATATTTATGATACATATATGTGTAATATATTTTATGCTATTTATTTATCTTAGTTTATAAACATGCAGTAGTACGCCACGGACTGCCCCCATTATCTAGATCTTACGTCTTCTTTGTTCTTCCAAAGGTTGTCTGGAAGATATCGCTTTTAGCGATAAGACCGCCCATGTACCCATAATTTATACGTTGTTATTATTATACTTTACTGTACACACATATACACATTTTTATTACAGTAGGAAAGCTTATGTACATCGGCGAGCTTAACTCAAAAATGAGTTTTCTTACAGCAAACCTTAGAGCGATAGACAGATGTTGATATATTAATAGAGGATAAAAACAAGTGTACAACAGAATAAAAAATTTTTTGACTACATTTAACTTATCTAACAAAATATTTACAAGTAAAATAATTATATTAAGATAATTATATATACTTATATACTTATTCTTGTTTACTACTATTTTCATGGTGTACAATAAAGTATATTCTATCTATCTATCTATCAGGTGGTTCGGACTGTGAGTCCGAGTGGCATTTGGTTGTACAAAAAAGCATGTTTCGTAATAAAATTGGTAATCGAGTTATTGGTTCTATTTGCGATGCCGCCGGCAAACAATCTCAACTTTCTTCATACAAACTCCATGCAAACTCCGCCGACACCTATTTAAAAGTTTTTTTTCGAATATGTTCTGTACACGTGTCGCGTCACGTACAACTTTGCTGATGACACTTTGATGGATTTCTGAACTGTTTTTGTGAATAATAATGGCGGCAAAAGCATTTGCTGTTGTAGGAGTACACATTTGTTATGGTTTTTTTATTTGGCGTTTTTTTTTGCTTTTGATAATCATGTTGTGTTCCACTGAAGTCTTTGTAGTTACTAGTATCAGTACAATATATGGTGGTGCAATATTATGACCACAGAAATAGATAGAATGGAAAAGTGGGCAGGTCGCGCGTGCCAACACTCTGCACCATAGTGTAAGGCATTTCAAATTCTTTCTCAGTACTCAGTACGCCTTATGACTTGTTTCTGTAAATAATATACCAAAAACCCGCAAAAATGCCGTATTGTGCTGTTTCTAACTGCAGAAACAAAAGCTGTAAAATACAATTGATTAAAGGTAATTTAAAAAAAATTATGACGTCAATATGTAAGGCGTAGTTTGTTCGAAAGTTGCCACGCATGAATTGCAAGTAAAATTGTGATTACTACCATTCTACTTTATCTATTTCTATGATACATGCATATTATTTCTATGCTCATTACTCAAATAACATGGCAGTGGAGATAAGGAAATAAATATTGGCTGTTATCATTTAAAAGGCACAATATAAAATATTAAAATATCGCATAATATATTGAACAGCCTAGGTTGTATTGCAGTTGTTATGCTCGTTTCGCCGTTCCATGCCATAAAATCAATAATAATCTTTTCACACAAAATCGACTCTAAATCATGGACGAATATAAAAAGGCGGACGGAATCTCACTAAAAATAGATTGAAGCACTTAGTTTTTCTTAAACCCGACAGTATTATAACACACCAGACAGTTGAATTGTGACACTACGACAAAAACATCCGTCACACGAGACTTGTTGCGTAATCGCGGCTGTTAGACTTACTATGACTGTGAATAAAATATAAATAAATAAATATTTTTGCGACATTTTACACATCACCATCTAGACCCAAACTAAGCAGAGCTTGTGCTATGAGTACTAGACAATGGATATAATACTTATATACTTTTTTTTTTTGTAAATACATACTTATAATACATAAGAAACAACCAGACGAACACAAACACTCATGTTCATCACACAAATATTTGTGTCCTGTGGGAATCGAACCCACGACCTCGTGATCAGCAGTCCGAAACTCGAACCACTAGACCACAGAGGTCGTCAAAGAATGTGTCCGTGCCAGCCGGGTACTTTCAAGCGAGCTGACGTACTATTGAGTGCTTCACTTATTGTTTAACGACATTCCGTCCGCCTTTTTTTATTCGTCCGTGATCCAGATTAAAAACCTCAAAGCGGTCAAACCCTTTTTGTGGCAACCATAAAATTAATTGTTATTAATTGTTTTATCTTTTAAATGGTAAAAATGTAAATGTCATTAACATTAAAAGCTATATAGGACGTAATGTAACACGATCTCGACTGTCGTGAACGAGGTTACGTGTTTCACATTCGCGTTAACAATGACACGTATCAAGTTACGTTCTTTTGTTGTTTCACAACGTATGATGTTTCCAGATTTTTATTATCTGGTTAGTAACTGAATATTTCGTGGATTTCACAACAGGCACAAAGAGATGATTTTGGGTCACATCCGATAATGATACAAAATTTTACATTATGAGGTAGTTTTTCTTTCACCATGCTATACAGGACGTCCCACTGATATGCCACATGGAGGGAAAGTACTTTGAATATTGTAGATGGAACATTTTACTGAAAGAAGACATTATTTGAATTTTAAAAACAATTTAAACTGCATTCATAGATACGTGGGACACTCAGAAAGTTTTGCGAAACTAAAAAAAATTGTTCTATACGTACATACATATTTTTATCAAATCTTTTCAAAGTACTTTCCACCAGCCTCTATACAAAGATTCATGCGCCTAAACCAGTTTTCAAAACACTTTTTCCAGTCCGCCGAAGACACCTCGTTTACAGCCTGCTCGAACGCAGCCAGCGCATCTTCCGGCGACGAAAATTGTATCCCTTTGAGCTGATTTTTTATTTTTGGGAATAAAAAGAAGTCACACGGTGCTAGATCAGGGCTGTAAGGAGGGTGACCCAGGAGTTTGACTGGCGTGCTGTCCAGGAAGTCCCTCGTTTTGAGTGCGGTGTGCGCAGGTGCATTGTCGTGGTGGAGCAGTAGCCCGCGGAGCCCTGTGTTTGGTCGCTTGTTGCTTATAACAGAGAAAACTTCTGGCAAACATTTGGTAGTATACCATTCGGCATTAATGCTTCTTTGATCCCGTAAGGGAATTGATACCAAGTGGCCAGTCAAATTAAAAAAGCTAGCGATCAAAATCTTACCCCCGCTTCTAGATCGCTTCACTTTGGTAGGCGTTGGCTCATTTTGAAACACCCAAACAGGCGACTGGCGCTTGGTTTCTGGGTCGTATTGATAAATCCAGGACTCATCACCTGTAACGATGTCGTAAACACGCCGAGACGAGCCTGCTTCAAATTTGTTAAGCATATCACGGCACCATTCCACCCGGGCCTGCTTCTGAGCATCGGTGAGGTTGTGCGGCACCCAGCGTGATACTATCCTCCTCACGCGAAGATGGCTGTGTAGAATCTCGTGAACGCTTCCCGATCCAATCTTCAATATGTGTTGAATCTCCTGATATGTAATTCGCCTATTGTCTTGGATTAAATTTTTCACTGCTAGCACGTTTTCTTCGGTAACAGCCGTCAAAGGGCGACCGCTTCTTTCGTCATCCCCCAAAGTTGGTCGACCGCGCTTGAATTCGTTATACCAACGATACACGGTTGCCTTGGAAGGGCCTTCATCCATGAATGCCATTTGAAGTCTATCGTACGATTCATCCGGTTTCAGGCGACACTTGAAATCGTATAAAATCATAGCTCTAAAATGTTCCCGGCGCAGATCCATATTTCAGTGAGACACAATACTTTGAATTAACTCGCAAAAAATGTGGAGGGAAATTTTGAAATTGAAACTTACTTATTTTTACTTATAAATAATCATATTTTCGAAAAACATTATAACTGGCCAGTCTCCCATATATAAAAACTTTTTTTCGCAATACTTTCTGAGGGGCCTGGTATTTAAATAATTACATGGTTGAACCGGATATCGAACCCGTTACATGAGAAAAATAAACAACCTGTAGCTTTATCACACCGATCGAAAGGCTTCATCATAAGGATTATTTTTTGCTAAATAACATAGTGTCACAATAAAAGGAAGACCATGATTTTTAACATATCCAACACAAACACTTATGTTCATCACACAAATATTTGTGTCCTGTGGGAATCGAACCCACGATCTCGTGATGAGCAGTCCGACAGTCGAACTACTAGAACACAGACGTCGTACACTCATGATCACAATCATTATCTACGATTTCAATATTCATTGCTCCGTATGTTTTGACAATCCATATTACCAGCAACTATGCACCACGCAATGAATTGTGAGAGCGTTTTATACATACTCCAGGTACAGTTCAGAAGCATTTCTTTTAATTACACTCATCCCTTACTTACACGTGCTCACCAGTGTGGTGTGCCTATACTTAGTATGTATAACTAACCACATTCTTATCACAACATTGCCTTATAACCAAACACATCCTTTGTGTTATTGACCTACCCCATCACTCAATATATCTAGCGCATCATCAAAACTCGAAACATTCTGTATCCTGTTCAGTTCACACTCCACACACCTATCGAAAATCGACTCAATTATGTTGAGTAAACAACTCCCCAATCTGTTTGTCATCACATCATTACTTCACCCACGAGCGAACGCCCGAGGGAATCGTCCAATGATTATTTTAGTCGCTACACTTCATATGAACGCCTTGCTGAACCTGAAATGGAAAGTAAACACTCGATTAGTATCGTGTTGAAAGAATTATTGGATGAACTGTTTTGTTTGAAGGAAATGAATGTCAGAGGTGTTTTGTGGGTTCAATCGTTTAATTTGCATGGTGTTATAAATAAGTAAAGTTTTATATGGGTACAATTGTTTTTGCTTTTCAATATAATGGGGATCGAATGGTCTGATTAAGTGTAATAGTTTTCGTAACAAATGAGGACATTTCTATGCAGATTTACAAATAAACTGCTTGAGTATCGGTTTCAAATAGCACTTATTTAAATTGTATAGTCGATAGAAACATAAAAATAAAGATATTGTGGTAAAAGATAGAGCGTGGGTATTATTTTACTCAGCGTGAGTTCGGGATCCCAAAAGAAACTACGAAAATGACACACCATAAAAAATGTATGCATTTGAAAGCAATTCGGTAATTCTTGCCGCCTGAGATAGCTTAGCACTAGGCAAGCGTGGTGGACTAAAGGCCTTAGCCTTCTCATACTGAGAAGAGGCCCGTGCCCAGCAGTGGGACAGTAATGGGCTAGTAATGGGCTGATTATGAGATAGCTTAGGTCGCTTGTTCATAGCCTAGCTGTTGAACGCTTGCTTTCTAGGCAGGAGGGATTTTGAACCCGGCATGCACCTATGACTTTCAGAATTCATGCTGATCATGATTTGATTATCCCTTGCTTTAACGGTGAAGGAAAATATTGCTAGGAAAACTGCACACCTAAGAGTGCTCCATGTAGTTCTCGATGGTGTGTGTAGTCTATTAAATCGCAGTAGGCCAGCGTGGTGGACTAAGGCCTTTGCCTTCTCGTACTGAGAAGAGCCCCGTGCCCAGCAGTGGGACGGTAATGGGCTGATGATTACAATGAATAAGGTATTTTTATCAATCAAATTGAACGGGATTCCTATAAAAGAGACTTACATTTTAATGTGGATATTGTTCATACTATAAATAGTGCAACAGCTTCTGGGCATGCACTTCTTCCCAGAAAGAGAAGGTCAAAAAGTGTAAGAGGTGAGAAAGTAGGAAGCGGTGAAGGCTTTAGCCCACCTCGTTTACTTGATGCGGGTTGGCGGACTATACACAAAATCAAGGTTTCTCCAAAGCACATACATACCAGTGGCGAAGGGTCCATATAACACGATTCCCACCGGCTTCCCTTTAGGAATTTCTTAAATACAGATCAACAACATTTCTATACTAATTTATTGTTCTTAAGTACAAAAAAATAATGTAAAATTAAATTAAAAGTTGTTAAATTGTTTTATTATTTTATTAAAGTGCGATCTTAGCTATTTTAGGATTTTTAGGTACCTACGGCTTCCATTCTGAAGATATTAACCTTTCGCCACTGATACATACCTAAACTTTTTTTACCTTACTCAAAATAGGAGTTGATCCATTTGACTATAAAACGGGTGTAAAATAGTCAAATCTCTTCTCACATGTAAATGAGTCAAACTAGGTCAGTTCAACTAAAACGTTTACCAGCAAACAAAACCACGCTTGTCTATTAAATGCTTCCAACAGATAAGTTTAATCAAGATGTATCGATGAAGCTACCGGAATACGCGATGATACCACACAGAAGTTATGTACAGAAGGTCCACGCAGTACCCTGAAGAATATTTAACAACGTCTTCTCCTTTGGATTTCTTATGTCCTACGTCCTTGGGAATCGGAGGCAGATTCATCATAATAACAAGTTCAGTAACACTAATTTATTTACCAAATGTGATCAGCATGAAACGTTTTGCGATATGATTTACAATTATTATTTGCTTAACTTAGTCTCTGTATTCGGTCCAAGTGGTCTTCAAGTCTAAACAAATCAGCAGTTTTTTGAAGATGCCAAAGTGTATGATCTAGTAAAACAAAATAAAACACATTGTTGCAAGTTTGCCTTCTATTTCTACTTGTGTTGCGGTAAAACGCGTTTACTCCACTATTTAACATCGAAATTTACATTTTTAATTAAAACGAGCCGCCTACACGGGTTAAGTCAATCGAGCTATTATGGTTACCTACTTAGTTTCTTACTATGTATAGTTTTAGTTATACAATATACTACTACTGATTGCCTCATTGGTCTAGTGGTTGCAAGCGTGACTACTGAGCGTGGGGTCCTGGGTTCGATTCCCGGGTCGGGCAAAGTGTTATTGTGTTTTTTCTTTAGGAAATTCTCAGTAGCAGCCCGGAGTCTGGATTTGTGCCCGGTCAGTGGCAATAGGCTCGCCCCCTATTACATGGGACTATAACATAACTGGCGAAATGTGGGTGTACTATACACCTCTGCCTACCCCTTCGGGGAAATACAGGCGTGATGTTGTGTTTGTTATTATGTATACTTACTTAGGTAGGAGCCTACGAGGCAAATAGACTGATGCAACACACACACAAATTAAATCTAAATAAATAAATAAATAAATAATCGTTTATTGACATAAATGCTTATACACTTAATGTAGAATTCTCTGACCCCTGCACTAGTAATAACTGTGTTGCAGGAGCCAGTGTCTTCTCGCTATATAATAAACACAGTTATAGGTAATATGACAATATTCGATTTTTTCCTTAAACAGTAAAAAAATCTACACCCCTGTTTTAAATTACCAAAAAAACTCTGTACTCTATTAATCATTCTGTACAACTGTTACAATAGAACTATGAAATCGTGAAAAAAGAACAGCTATTCCATACATTACATTCCTGAGTATTTAACCAACCAACTGCGATCGCCAACCCGCCTGCCAAGCGTGGCGATTATGGCATATCCCCCCCTTTTGGGGGAGGCCCATGTCCAGTAGTGGACGTTTTTCGGCTGAAATGATGATGATGATGATGATTCCATACATTTCGAGCGAGTTGGATATCTTCTTATACAAAGTGGGGACGACGGTATGACATTAAATAAAACCACGTACCTATAGAGTATTATCTTCTGACCGTACACAAAAATGAATCAAATCCAGTCAGGAGTTTAGCCGCAGGAATTAGTATTTTTTTACACTTTAGGACCATTTTACTAGCTGAAAGTTGTTGAATTTGATTATCATTTGCTTTGACGGTGACCGAAAACATCGTGAGGAAACCTGCACACCTGAGAGTGCTTCGTACAGTTCTCGATAGTGTGTGTAGTCCGCTAACACACAGTAGAGCAGCGTGGTGGACAAAAGCCTAAATCCTTCTCATTCTGAGAAAAGACCCGTGTCCAGCCGTAGGATAGTAATGGGCTGGTTATGTATTTATATTTATAGAATGCTAGCTTTTTGGCGCGTAGTTACATAACGTGCATTGAAAGAAATCATTATTATAGACCAACTATAGGCCAAAATCTTCCACTTTTGAGCTTGAGATGTCATCACCCCAACCCGCTTTCAGAAGGCATGAGTTTCTTTGTCCTGACCTGAAATAATTGCTTGAAGTAGAATGCGGCATTGTAGCTAAGATATATAATGCTGGACAGTTATTATTTTTTAAATTATGCTACTGAGGTTTTTAAGTACACATTTACATAAATTTGGTGTTTTTAGGTACAAAATATTTATCATTATAAAGGCTGAATGCGCATTTTTTCTTTTCAAAACTTTGAAATTAGAACAAGTACCGCGCGCGGACGAATAAAAGCGAATGAAAATTTTATACTGTTGAGTTAATTTGTGTATTGTGTGACCATCAATTGCTTCATTTTCTGGCCTCGATAGTAATGTACTATTATGTTACTGTATGTAGCACACAGTACGGTAGAACTGAGTCTCAGTATGGTGATAATTATGCTCGTTTTAGGGTTCCGAAGTCCTACAAGGAACCCTTATAGTTTCGTCATGTCCGTCCGTCTGTCCGTCTGTCCGTCTGTCCGTCTGTCCGTCTGTCCGTCTGTCCGTCTGTCCGTCTGTCCGTCTGTCCGTCTGTCCTAATCCTTTACAGCTTAATAACTTCTACAGTTATAAACATAAGTAAATGAAATTTTGTTAGAAAATAGTCAACATATAGATCTCAATTTTAAAAGAATAAAAAAATAGTTTTTCCGTATTTTAGGGGTGGCGTCCATACAGGTGAAATGGAAAAAAAAAAATTTTTTTCGCTGCACCCCCTCGTGTGCGATATCATTGAATAGGTCTACTAAAATGAAGGTAATGTTTGATACACCACTTTTTTATCAGGAGTACCATCTGCGAAATATAGCCCGCCAAAGTGGCTTGCAATGTGTCCCCCCCCCTGCCATTTCTAAACTATGCAATGTAGAAACTTATAATCTTCCACATTGATAGACCTTTGTAAAAACTCTCTTTTAAAATTATTTCGAGTATAATGTGATTATAATTTTTTGAGTTATAGAGAGAAAACTGAAAAATACTTAAAACGTCCTAGTTCAAAGGTCATTGACCTTAGAGAAAAATGATCATAGCAAATAATGCTCCTTTAGCTACTTTCTATTTGAAAAAAACACAAAAAGTAACTTTGAAATGACGCAAATCTTAAATTTGGTTTCTTGAATTTATCGCTAGATGGCGCTACTAACAACACGCTCTGAGTCGCGAATGCTGCCGATTATTGCAAAAACTAAAATAGCCATGATTAATATTCGATTTGATTCGTTTGTAATTACACCTACTTAAGGAACCCTATAATACTGAGCATGGCCCGACATGCTCTTGGCCGGTTTTTTTATAAAATATCGTTCTGATATATATTTAAATTCGAACTGAAATTAGAAATGTTTGCGACTGATATTTAACCCTAAAGTTTTTCACCGCCCAATTGACAATTAAATTATGTTTCGTATTCAAGCCCCACGGATTTGAACCTGTCATCACTTTAAGGCTTGATACAGGATTGACTTACAGACAGACAGACATTTAGCTTCATAATAGGAATTAATTTATTTTAATATGGAGCGAGATCGTATTGCAAGGATTAACTCGGATTGAATCTATTTAAAACAGATATTTTTCGATACATCGAGCTGATGAAGTTGGGTCTTGAAATAAGCGACAATTACGCAATAGAACTTTATTAAATATTAAAATATTGATTTATAGTTGGCTTTCAAATGATGACATCGCTGATAAAATTATGAAAAATTAAAAAAATATTAATAGGTGATTAAAATGTAAAATGTGAGTAATAGTAATGTTTTTACAGTAATTATATATTCCTGCCTATTTGTTGCCTAGCAGTATGAGTCTGTCATGCTCACTTAAATGTCATGCTGATGGTGACGTTAGTGTCGGGACTGCCGGGTTGTTAAGTTCCCTTCAATATGGTTGAGTTAAACGATGGCTGATGCTCGCGTCATGCTCGTGAACGGGTGCCGTCTGTCGGGACAGGTCGCTCCTACATACTATGGCAACTCTTTTTACGTTTATTTCTAAAGGCAATATTCTCACTTTTAAACTCTTTTTTTATTTCTGACATTAACCTACATTATACTCACATTATTTGAATAATTTTGATGTAATAAACAATAAGCTATTTTAAAAAGAATATATCCATGGAGTTTCTTGCCGGTTCTTCTCCATAGGACCCACAATTTGGAACCGTGCAACTAGAGCCTGACGTTTCAAAAGTGCCTGTAATTAGGTTTATTTGAAATAAAAAAACATTTGAATTTGAATTTGATCCAAAAATCAGTACAAATAGGTTTTCAATACTGGTGTAGAAACCCTTGACATTATCCCTTAATATTGTTATTACGACAGTCACAAGAAGAAACCTATTATTTAGTTCCTTTATGTGAACAATCCCTTTCACGTAAATAAATTATCTTACCTGACCGAGCGCTTTAATTACTTTTTACTTCCAAAAATCCGCTTGTTTTCGAGGCTGAATTAAGTGACATGTGGGCTGTAATCCCATTTAACTGCGCTCAGGAGTAAAAATAAACCTTTTCAAATTAATCCCAGAAAAGAACCTAAAGGAAATACAATCAAAAATACATTTTGCTGACTGAACTCAGCAGAGATAAGACAAAAAAATTACAATTTGAGGAATCACTCATAAAAGTTTTCGTACTTGCGTATTTATTATTTCTTACTTAGTACACTTTAAGGTCTATAATGTTGTTCTTTGTGTTTTACATATCTATGTTATAGCTTAAATTTTCAGCAGTGAAGACTTTGTAATAATTATTGTTATTCTAAATAATATAGGACCCTGAATATGGTGATAGAATCCTACTAATTCAAATTTTTACTTGCTGACGTTATTCAATGGTGGCACCATTTAATTTAGTTAGCAAAATAAAGTGAATGAGTGAGTGAGATAAATACAAATTATTATCATTGTCTTCTGTAAATAAAATTAATCTATAACTTTAACTTGCGAACAGACGCTATTTTGATAGCTTCTGAGATAATCCAAAAAACATCTTGATTAACCATATTGATTAAAGATTTGAAATGCCGATCAAAAAGCGGAACGCAGAGCACAAGATGCTCGACGGCATCCTTTGTGGAAGAACTTTTATAACTTTGAACAAAACATTGTATCTAGTATGTTTATTGAGACTTCGAGGGGCTCGTAGCGAAGCAACGACTGCGCGGATTGTACGATCTGCAAGATAAGCTGCACTTGCCGCGGTCAGTCTGTGGATGGGTGACCGTTTCGTTACACATCGAGACCCCTCCGTGCCTCGGAGAGCACGTTAAGCTGTCGGTCCCGGTTGTCATACGAATATCTATGGCAGTCGTTACGGGTAGTCAGAAGCCTGAAAGTCTGACAACTGGTCTAACCTCCGAATGTCGGTATTACCCAGTAACTGGGTTGCGGGGGTCTGATGGCAGTCGCTCCGTGTAAAATACTGATGTTCAGCCGCATCTGGCTAGACTGGAAGCCGACCCCAATATAATTGGGAAAAGGCTCGGAGGATGATGATGTTTATTGAGACTTCAGAAGAATATAACAACAGTGTAGCCCTGGACCCTGAACTAGGATAACCTGTATGACAGGGGCCGGGCCTCTCGGTTATATGGTACAGATTGAGAGACAATAGACTTAATTAAATTATCTAAATCATGAAAAATTATGGTTAAGTTTTACAATATTCTATTGGCAGATATTAGGAGGGTAAGTCTTAGTGCACATGTGAGGGGACGGTTGGTGAGTTTGTGTGTGTGTGTTTTTAGTATAGAAATATTGTTGTTAAAACCATGATTCGATCGATCGACGAGAAATATTATCTCAATCCAACAAAAATATTACTGACGAAATTTTAAATTTCACTTCTGTTGAGTTTACTCATGACTTCACAACCAAACAAACCCAAATACGTGGGACACTCAGAAAGTTTTGCGAAACTAAAAAAAATTGTTCTATACGTACATATATTTTTATCAAATCTTTTCAAAGTACTTTCCACCAGCCTCTATACAAAGATTCATGCGCCTAAACCAGTTTTCAAAACACTTTTTCCAGTCCGCCGCAGACACCTCGTTTACAGCCTGCTCGAACGCAGCCAGCGCATCTTCCGGCGACGAAAATTGTATCCCTTTGAGCTGATTTTTTATTTTTGGGAATAAAAAGAAGTCACACGGTGCTAGATCAGGGCTGTAAGGAGGGTGACCCAGGAGTTTGACTGGCGTGCTGTCCAGGAAGTCCCTCGTTTTGAGTGCGGTGTGCGCAGGTGCATTGTCGTGGTGGAGCAGTAGCCCGCGGAGCCATGTGTTTGGTCGCTTGTTGCTTATAACAGAGAAAACTTCTGGCAAACATTTGGTAGTATACCATTCGGCATTAATGCTTCTTTGATCCTGTAAGGGAATTGATACCAAGTGGCCAGTCAAATTAAAAAAGCTAGCGATCAAAATCTTACCCCCGCTTCTAGATCGCTTCACTTTGGTAGGCGTTGGCTCATTTTGAAACACCCAAACAGTCGACTGGCGCTTGGTTTCTGGGTCGTATTGATAAATCCAGGACTCATCACCTGTAACGATGTCGTAAACACGCCGAGACGAGCCTGCTTCAAATTTGTTAAGCATATCACGGCACCATTCCACCCGGGCCTGCTTCTGAGCATCGGTGAGGTTGTGCGGCACCCAGCGTGATACTATCCTCCTCACGCGAAGATGGCTGTGTAGAATCTCGTGAACGCTTCCCGATCCAATCTTCAATATGTGTTGAATCTCCTGATATGTAATTCGCCTATTGTCTTGGATTAAATTTTTCACTGCTAGCACGTTTTCTTCGGTAACAGCCGTCAAAGGGCGACCGCTTCTTTCGTCATCCCCCAAAGTTGGTCGACCGCGCTTGAATTCGTTATACCAACGATACACGGTTGCCTTGGAAGGGCCTTCATCCATGAATGCCATTTGAAGTCTATCGTACGATTCATCCGGTTTCAGGCGACACTTGAAATCGTATAAAATCATAGCTCTAAAATGTTCCCGGCGCAGATCCATATTTCAGTGAGACACAATACTTTGAATTAACTCGCAAAAAATGTGGAGGGAAATTTTGAAATTGGAACTTACTTATTTTTACTTATAAATAATCATATTTTCGAAAAACATTATAACTGGCCAGTCTCCCATATATAAAAACTTTTTTTCGCAATACTTTCTGAGGGGCCTGGTACATCTCCCTAAAAACCACTTAATTCTACACATTTGGCGTTGAAGTGTATAAAAGACAGAAGAATCGCCCTCACTCACGAACAATGTGCCGAATATACGAGTATCTGTTGGCTTCTTGTGGTAAAAACACAGAGTGGCGTAATTAATCGAGTGACCGCTGCACTCGGCCTAACAAGTGGGAGCGGATCACACTGACGATTATGGCGGGATTTTTCATATGAGCACGTAGTATTAGAATGAACGGATAGTGAAAATTCTGTAATCATTAAGTTTCAAATATATTATGTAGTTTGGTGATTGCAGTAATGTTGTTTTCAGCTAAAATAAGGTCGTACACAGCTGTCCATCAACACGACCTAATATCTTATAGGCTTGTTAAGATACTCACAGGTAGAGAAAGGGTAGTTATTTTATAGAAACCATATTGCTGAGAATCACAAGAGTGAAGCATGCTGCGATTGCCACCGGTGACGAAAAGGTAGCCTCTTTCCACTTTAGAGAACTTTGCCGAGAGCTGAAAATCTTTGCCCAAAATTATAAGATTAAAGAGAAGCATAATTAATCCAGTGACCGCTGCACTAAGCCTAACGAGCGGGAAAAGAGAGCTAAGATATAAGCGCTATTCTTTTATAGGACGACGGTTGTTTTTTTACAAAATCTGACTTCTACAATTTGTTTCTTTCTTTTACTTCTTTCTTTCAGACGGCTGCAACTTTGCATAGAGATATTTTATCATTCATTCACAGATTTGACATGCTAGTATATTAAAGTTTATGTCATCATCATCATCAAAGCATTGCTGTCCCACTGCTGGCACGGGCCTCTTCTCAAAATGAGAAGCCTCTGCCTATGGTCTAAGTCTACTACACTGGCCTGGTGCGTTTTGGTCATAATAGGTGTTATTCTAATACTATAAGGTAACATAAATTAAGTCAAATAATTTAAACAGTCTTAGTAGGTAGGTACACTTCTAGTTAAAAGGTTTAAAATCCCTCCTCAGCTCTATTTTGCTCTCTAATTAAAACTCGTTCGTTCATTTAAATATTTAATTGCTAGTGGTACGTGAGTCAATGGAAGCTTTGAGCCACACGTGACCACTGCGTACTAGCATGGGCCACTGCATACTACTCAACACTTGAAATTCGAGATATATGCAGATTAAGTGTGAAGTCATTCTAACATACCACTTATTTTTAGATTTCCAGTTTTACGGACCTTTTACTCGGTAATTGTGACCCTTTAATATATTATACAGTGAATCTGGGACGAATAAAAAATGACGAACGGGATCTCGCTAAGAAAAAATGGAAGCCCTTCGTTTTTTCCTAAACTGACTATAATTTCGACATAATTTTAACACACCAGATATATATATAGTTATTTTATTTGTGACACTACGACAATGACTACCATCACACGAGGTTTGTTGCGTCATCGCGGCTTTTTGTCTAGGTGTGAATGTGTGTATGCCAGCCCGTACTTTTAAGCGAGCCGTCTTACTATGGGTGCTTCACTTTTTGTTTAGAGAGATTCCGTCCGCCTTTTTTTTATTCGTCCAAGCAAAAAAACGGTATTCACACCTATATTGAACTATATTAACGGGACTTGGCGCGCACAATAAAATCAAAATATAACAAACATTTTGACTAACCTCGACGTTTCGGCCAAGTTGCATTGGCCGTGGTCACGAGCAGATACCGTTAGACGGTATTCACACCGTTTTTTTTAGTTAGAAAAGACATTTCATGTTTAGGTATTACCTACTAATAGCTTAGGTGGGGTCCTGGGTTCGATTCCCGGGTCGGGAAAAGAGTTATTGGGTTTTTTCATTAGGAAATTCTCAGTACCAGCCCGGAGTCTGGATTTGTGCCCGGTTGATGGCAATAGGCTCGCCCCCTATTACATGGGACTATAACATAACTGGCGAAATGGGGGTGTGCTATACACCTCTGCCTACCCCTTCGGGGAAATACAGGCGTGATGTTATGTTACTAATAGCTTGACATCCATCATGGTGTGTCGATAAAAAAAGTATTGTATATCCAGGATAAAGCATATCTGTGTACCATTTTTTTTCCAAATCTCTTCAGCCATTTCAGCATGATTAAATGACAAACAAAAAAAAAATCATACTTGTATATTAACCAAACCACCACCACACCACCACTGGTTTTTATTTATGAAACAAATTGAGCAAAAATGGCTTCCAAACTTGTCAATGAAAATTCTCTCTAGTGTACACGCCCAACTTCTTTCCTTTAAATAAAGTAACAATCCAATGGTAAAACTTCTCCATATCCTCACACAAACATGTCTGCATCTCATACTCCTAAAACTACAACAAAAAGGATGGTCTACCATCACAATTACCAACTTCCACTACATAAGCTTAACTCACAAGTCAAGTCGGAACATCGCAGAGCAAAGCATTGAAGCCTCTGCCCCACTTTACATTAACTGGGACATGATATAGACGAATACAGAAGGTCCAGACCAAATGATGGTCGAAAAAGCAAAGATGATGAAAGAAACATAAATATCACGTGTTAATCAGCTACTGAAGTGGTTTGAGACTGTTAGATAAGTAAATAAATGGAATATTCTTCATTGTAGACACCTAAAGTACACCAATGATTAAGACAAAAACAATTAATATCAATGTAAATATTAGCACAATACAATCGGTGGTCTTATTGCTAAAAGCAATCTAACTCACTGATCTGACTGTTCTGTTTTCTCTAGTTCTTATCGTTATCAGCTCGTGAATATTCACTGGTCAACATCGCCGTCACAAGATTTGTCACTGTAATCATCACGCTTCAGGAACTGCACGTACGGTTCTGATTGCCATATTGTATGTTGTCAGCAGTAGGACTTCTGATCCCACTTATTTTACGCCAAAGCTCACAAAACGACTGAAATCCGGAAAAATCCAGATACGTCCGGCCCGAGCCGCTCGGAACTGGTTATTTCCTGTCTTTAGATTAAGATGGCCGACCATATCGTTCTATCACACTCTGCGTCCGCACACTCCAGTGTTGGAGAGGGATAGCTAATGGTTATTTCATGATAGATTTCGATACGTCGAAAAACGTTGGTGGCGGCTATCGCATCAACACTTGAGCCTGATTAAATGACGGTCGGGGTCGTTAGGAGCCCGCGGAAATTTGTTTCTGGCCCGCCTTTTCTCGATTCGCAAGTAAATAGTGTGGATTATACGAGCTGTGGTGTGCCACCGGCGATATTGCCCTCAATGGAGTCTGGGAGAATCATTGATTTGGACAAATCTCGAATTGTAAAGAGAAGGAAAAACTCAGTGAGTGAGATATTCATAGGATTCTGTATGATTTGATGGCACTGTTCGTGGAGTGCGTGAAAAAAGATAAGGACCTTACAAAAATGTGGTGTCGGGTTCGGTATTGAAACATAAATATTCTACAAGAAAATTAGATTTCTTGTTACATTTCAACTCAGTTACATTTTCTATGCATAAGATATGGGGTGCCAAGATTCAAACATATGAGCATGCCCAGATTGACTTATAAAATAGTCAATATTCATTTGAACTTTTACTTTTACACCATACTTCAGCCACAGACATAGTAAAAGATATAGACCAAGTGCTGCGAACAATTTAGAGAAGTAAAAAAAAAACCTATGTAGGAGCACTACGAAAGAAACGAACGCTACTACGAAGGATCGTGTACACACGGCTACACATCAAGCTGTAAATTTCCAGTATAAGCTGACCTCGCATTGTATAGGTTTTCCTTACAACGCGAGGTCAGCCTATACTGGTTTTTTACAGCTTGATGTGTAGCCGTGTGTACAACCAGCGCTCACGCACAGAAATGCACCTCAAACCGTGCTCACCCCTCTCAGTACACATGTCGCGGCATCGCCCAGTAAGCATCGCGAAAGCAAATATCCTTCGGGTGCATGGTGTGTGCGTGAACGCTGGTTGTTCACGAAGGAGCATAGTTTTTTGGCTTCACTATGATTGTTCGCAGCACTTAGTCTATATTTTAAAATGTCTGTGACTATAGCAAACAGGTTGCTTATACAAGAAATTCGGATTTTTTTATCAATACTCTCGTGATTATTAAAAAGCCCAACTCAGCAATACGATCGGAACTCAAGAAAAACTCTTTTTAGGGTTCCGAAGTCCTACAAGGAACCCTTATAGTTTCGTCATGTCCGTCCGTCTGTCCGTCTGTCCGTCTGTCCGTCTGTCCTAATCCTTTACAGCTTAATAACTTCTACAGTTATAAACATAAGTAAATGAAATTTTGTTAAAAAATAGTCTGCATATAGATCTCAATTTTAAAAGAATAAAAAAATAGTTTTTACGTTCTTTAGGGGTGGCACCCATACATCTGAAATGGGGGAAAAAAAAAATTTTCGCTGCACTTCCTCGTGTGGGGTATCATTGAATAGGTCTACTAAAATGAAGGTAATGTTTCATACATCACTTTTTTATCAGATGTACCATCTGCGAAATATAGCCCGCCAAAGTGGCTTGCAATGTGTCCCCCCCCTGCCATTTCTAAACTATGCAACGTAGAAACTTATAATCTTCCACATTGATAGACCTTTGTGAAAACTCTCTTTTAAAATTATTTCGAGTATAATGTGATTATAATTTTTTGAGTTATAGACAGAAAACTGAAAAATACTTAAAACGTCCTAGTTCAAAGGTCATTGACCTTAGAGAAAAATGATCATAGCAAATAATGCTCCTTTAGCTACTTTCTATTTGAAAAAATCACAAAAAGTAACTTTGTGTTATGTTGACGACACACTTCTTAAATTTGGCGCCATCTAGCGGCGTCGTACAACACTCTCTGGGTCGCCAATGCTGCCGTCAAGTGCCGTGTATTACATTTGGCACTGTATAGCGCCATCTAGCGCCTACTGACATCACTCTCTGAGTCGCCAATGCTGCCGTCTATTGCAAAAACTAAAATAGCCGTGATTAATATTCGATTTGATTTGTTTGTAACACCTACTTAAGGAACCCTATAATACTGAGCATGGCCCGACATGCTCTTGGCCGGTTTTTTTTAATTTTATTTCTCGTCAAAATATCTAAGACGTCCCAGTTCTGGGATATTTTGTAAATCCAATTTTGTTTTACTTTTCTAAAGGAAAAGGCAATGTTTTAACAAGTTTAAAAGAATCGGGTAACCCTTTCAGACGGAGTTTTAATAAAGAGGTTTCTTGTTATGCCTTCATGACGTTCTAAGAATAAAACGTGACAGAACAGTCACTACATTTATAATGTTAAGGAATTAAAACCTAAAAATAGTTTATTCTGTCGACGAAATAGTGGTACGAAATTAAGATCTAAGAATTATTTCTTTGAGTTTGACAACCTTAATAAGGGTATGTAACGATCTGGCAAATTTGCAGCACGCGTGCAACGTGTGAACAGCAAGTGTGCAGAGTATTTGCCAGATCTTTACACATCCTAAGATATTTAATTTTCCCAAAGATTCAAGTTAAATTTCGAAGAAGACAGATATAGGTAAGTGCAGACATTTAACACAGGAATTTATTATGACAGTAAAGGCGATCACTGAATATTAAAACAAGCTAGTTTCAAGATCAAATATTGCAAACATACATCACAGCGACACGATTGGTGCAGTTCGATTCTCGCTCAGAACAAAAATATTTGTATAGCCTACAGATAGTTGTTTTGGGTCTGGGCGTTTCTGTATATGAAGTTTGTAACCTAAACTTAAAACAAAGGCATACGTGGGACACTCAGAAAGTTTTGCGAAACTAAAAAAAATTGTTCTATACGTACATATATTTTTATCAAATCTTTTCAAAGTACTTTCCACCAGCCTCTATACAAAGATTCATGCGCCTAAACCAGTTTTCAAAACACTTTTTCCAGTCCGCCGCAGACACCTCGTTTACAGCCTGCTCGAACGCAGCCAGCGCATCTTCCGGCGACGAAAATTGTATCCCTTTGAGCTGATTTTTTATTTTTGGGAATAAAAAGAAGTCACACGGTGCTAGATCAGGGCTGTAAGGAGGGTGACCCAGGAGTTTGACTGGCGTGCTGTCCAGGAAGTCCCTCGTTTTGAGTGCGGTGTGCACAGGTGCATTGTCGTGGTGGAGCAGTAGCCCGCGGAGCCCTGTGTTTGGTCGCTTGTTGCTTATAACAGAGAAAACTTCTGGCAAACATTTGGTAGTATACCATTCGGCATTAATGCTTCTTTGATCCCGTAAGGGAATTGATACCAAGTGGCCAGTCAAATTAAAAAAGCTAGCGCTCAAAATCTTACCCCCGCTTCTAGATCGCTTCACTTTGGTAGGCGTTGGCTCATTTTGAAACACCCAAACAGTCGACTGGCGCTTGGTTTCTGGGTCGTATTGATAAATCCAGGACTCATCACCTGTAACGATGTCGTAAACATGCCGAGACGAGCCTGCTTCAAATTTGTTAAGCATATCACGGCACCATTCCACCCGGGCCTGCTTCTGAGCATCGGTGAGGTTGTGCGGCACCCAGCGTGATACTATCCTCCTCACGCGAAGATGGCTGTGTAGAATCTCGTGAACGCTTCCCGATCCAATCTTCAATATGTGTTGAATCTCCTGATATGTAATTCGCCTATTGTCTTGGATTAAATTTTTCACTGCTAGCACGTTTTCTTCGGTAACAGCCGTCAAAGGGCGACCGCTTCTTTCGTCATCCCCCAAAGTTGGTCGACCGCGCTTGAATTCGTTATACCAACGATACACGGTTGCCTTGGAAGGGCCTTCATCCATGAATGCCATTTGAAGTCTATCGTACGATTCATCCGGTTTCAGGCGACACTTGAAATCGTATAAAATCATAGCTCTAAAATGTTCCCGGCGCAGATCCATATTTCAGTGAGACACAATACTTTGAATTAACTCGCAAAAAATGTGGAGGGAAATTTTGAAATTGGAACTTACTTATTTTTACTTATAAATAATCATATTTTCGAAAAACATTATAACTGGCCAGTCTCCCATATATAAAAACTTTTTTTCGCAATACTTTCTGAGGGGCCTGGTATCTATTACTGCAATCCTTTAAGGGATTTCAGGTTATCAAAATAACAATAACATAAAAAATTTGCTTATATATCCTGAAAGTCTAATATAAATAACAAAATATTGTAATTCGATGAAGTAATAAGACAGGAAGTTAACCAAAATTTCGGGGAAAACCATAAAAAGGAAAGGAGTATAACCCAAAAATTACAACGTCTATCACAATTGTTTAGCAATAAAACGAATTTTAATGACATCTCCGCAATCAGTGGGGGCGCGTTTTATGACCACCATAAACATAAAAGTTAGCCGCCTTCGGCTAAACACAGACAATTGGCGTTTCTTATCGTCTTTATTGCATAATCCTTGGCGAGAGTCGTACACTCAATTAGTATTAGTGTGGAAACGTTATTGTAAACGTACGGGATGATTAAATTAAGCGCGGGCACGCCGCGGTTTATATGGGAAGAAAGACAGTAGGTATTTATATAAAAAGTTTGGCTTTATTTTGAAATTTGTCAACAACATTAACATTGCATTAACATTTGTCATTAACATTAGCAACTAAAAACAGACACGGGTAGCTTTCGCCATATCGAAAGTCAATGCATCGATTGTCTCAACATCGAACAATGTCGTGAAATCGTAGGGTGTTAGACTTGTAGTATCGAAAAGTATTGCATCGAATGACTACAAAATTGATGGGTTACTACATTGAAAAGGATTGTTCTACAAATTATTGAATTTACAAGATTCTCACAAGATGCGGCCGTACTTCTGTTTTCTTTTATTGATACGATAAGTAGGCATTATTAAGTATGGGATTTTTCTAGTTATAGGTAATTGAGATTTTCGCAGTACACCATCACTCAGTAGATGTGGTTCTGTTTTCAGGAAATAGTGATTATATCTACAGTCTGTTTTTTCTCTCTTGTCTTAATTTGTAAACAATCTTGGCATGTCTCTTTGTTGAAATAACTACTGATAAAATATTATATAATCACAGTTTTGCACATGTAATTACTTAATTAGGTGGCGCGTGATTTTCATGTACGTTCACATAAACAGTTTTTTATTACTATAGATATGCGCTCGACTGTACATTATATTTACATGACGCAAAGGGTCAATCACGCGCCGCCTTCAAAATGTTAGTTTATGTTAAGATTTTAAAATACATACAATGATAATTTTTTACTTTTTAGTTAAGGTTTTTGAAGTCGGTTTTATTTTTTGTTAAAAAGTTTTTAATATTTATTATTGACGAATTGCATTAAAAAGAAATGCCAAGATTTTTTACTAAATAAGAAAAAACAGAGTACATGTATATATATACGTAGCTGTCAACTATCCAAGCCTCACACATACAATTTTATGTATGCTAAATTATACACGACCATGATGATTATACTCAAACTGACCGCACCAACAAGCGACCTGTATGTTTTCACTTCAAAGTACATAACAGAGACATTAAAAATGGCTTAACGAGACTAAAAGGCAGTTCTAGGGGCAATGCTTAGACAGAACGGATCCTCTAATGCAATTACTGCCTATCTATATTGTTTAAATAGGACAGCTCCAGATTATGAGGATCAGAGCGCGGCCTTGGCTTGCCTGTGTACAGGCATCTTACGGTTACGGTTAAAGACATTTATTTTCTCAAAAGATTACAATAATCACTTATAGAGAAAATACAATTATATTTTATTAACTAATGGTTATCGATTAGCGTAGTAAGTTAGTGTAGGGTAGTAAGTAAAAAAGTTTCGTTCAAATGCGTCATAAAAACGGTAGGTCTGTGTAGGTAGGTGTACTAACAGCAGTTGTTTATTAAGGCCTATGATATAGTGATTGCTAATTAGTATCTTACCTAAGTTTGTAGATTATAATTTACCTGCGGTAGTTTTGGGCTCAGGAGGTATAGTGAATTTACAGTGTATATTTTACGCGTTCAAACCGAAAAGCTAGCGTAAATAAAATTGAAAAGGATTTATTTGTGACGAAATGCACCGCAAAATACGCATGCAATTGTATTTAAAGATTTATATGGATGTCGTACACTGTTGTCGAATTACAATAAGTTTTGAAATCCATCCACCTAAGACGCACAATTACAATTGTTTTACGTAATAATAAAGCATAAAATAAGTAAAAACCGACTTCAAAAAGAATAAAATAATTGATGTGAAACGTTTAGGAAGTAGATGCCTTTAATTCGGTTTGATTGTTTGATCTAAGAAAAAATTGGCACCGACTTCCTAAACTGTTTCACACAAATTATTTTATACTTTTTGAAGTCAGTTTTAACTTTTTTTCAAGTTTATTGTATTTTAATATTTTTAGTGGCATTAACAATAGAACGACAAGCGATTGCTGCAATCCCCGATGATTTGCTGTCATCCATTGAAGAGTTCCCTTCTTTATCTTCGAAGATCTTCATCAGATTTTCACCAAATGATACTTTCTGAACACAAATGCTTTATTGTTGATGAAAATACCAAAATTGCTATATGTATTTGAGGAGTTCCCTGGACTCCACATGGATCCCATTGTCAAAACCGGATTCTGGTAAGAATGGGACCAATCTGGAAGTATATCCTTTCAAATAAAACGTTTTTTTTTCCAAATCGGTTTATAAGTGATGGAGTTCTCAGGTAACAAACATTAAAAAACACAATCGTATTCAGAACCTCCTCCTTTTTTTGAAGTCGGTTAAAAATACGTTGAAGTGAGCTTTTGCCATTGATATAAAATTTCTTCAGGCTAAGTACGGGTATCGTACAACGCGGTACAAAACCTTATTCTTAATTTGTGGTTGTCTTTGCCCTTTCCTCCTTTCTTTCAATCTCCATTTGTTTGCCTCGCTTGTTTTACTATCGTACTTCAACTTAAGCGAAACCAACTGGCCGGAAACCAGAAATACGCGGTCACTTTCCCCCTTCTGATGTCACATAAAATCAGTAAATCTTTTGCCCATCGTAATACCATGTCCTCCCCTTTTTCCAATAAAAATAGTATGGTTACGCTCACGCTGGTAAAGCAATAATTGCAAACAATATGTTTTAACAGAAAGGTTAAATAAAACAGGACATATTTAATGATTAATTACCAAAATATAATTCCATTCCCGTGTATAACATTCATGCGATATTTTTGCGAGTGTTCAGGGGAGCAATTAATAGGGTATTAACGAACGATATTTGTCGCAATAAATAACGGCACGTGCTGGACGCAAATTTGCGAAACTCGCTGATTTATAAAACGATGGTAAGCGGTTGCTGTGGCGAAGGATACGGTATGTTGTGTTTTTGGTTTTGTGTTGTTACCACTGTGTCAGTATCTGATACTTTCGGTATGAAATTGAAGACATAAAATAACAGACCCTGTGCAGTCAGAGGACCCCTCTCCCTCCCGTCAGGAATGAAATTATCCTTAAAATTAATATTTTTTTGACCGGTTCATTATAAAGCTAAATTTCAGGATATAATAAAAGCATAGATGGCAGGAAACATCTGGCGTCGGACAAGATACCACAGGGCCCAGGTTCGATCCCCAGTAAAACATGTCTTTTTGTGTGTTTTATTTAATAATTAATTAATTAGCTTTAACATTGACGTTACCCACCAGATCGCGCTTCAATGTACTCTATGGGTATAACGCAAATCTAAGCGTGTCGTAACGCTTTATTTTCTCCCGAATCACACCTACCGCTAGCCCCTTATGGAACTTCGTTCCAAAAAACAGAATTTTTGCTTGATTGTTTTATTTGAGTTCAGTATTATTTATTCTTTTTATTTTTTTCCGGTTGTTTTTGGCGATTCCAGATTTTTATAGATGTTAAGAACAATAAAAAAACTTGTCTTTTCATTATGGTTATGGTCGACTATCGCTCGTTCGAAAGTCAGCTACACGAATCTTTACAACAATGTGGAGAATTGACAAGAAAAATCCTGACACTTAAACCGGAAACCGCAACAACAAGGAAGAGGTCACACCACATAAATAATAAACACAACGTGCAAATTATTCAGCTACCAAGCTCGACCGAACAAAGCGCTGTCAATCCGAGCAGTGCTCAAACAAACGCCCCCGGGGCCGCTGCGGCGTGTAACACTAAACACGTTACGAATTCACCGTACTGCTGCGTACCGCACACAATACGCAGTAATACACAAAATGGGTAGGTACTTACAGAAGGTGAGTGTATACCAAACGATAATTCACGAATTGGTTGATGATTTGGGCAGTTTAAAAATAAACTACTCTTTTCGTAGCTTTAAAATACGAGATAAGCATACACATAATTCTCCATATACACAGAACAAAAACAAATGAAGTTTGACTATTTAATTACACTTCAAATTAGGTACCTCGGTACTAGTTTTTGGAAGAAAAATTAAATAGTTAAATAATTACACTATTTATTTATGTAATTTATACTTACATTCGACTCAGTTGGCCTTCTGTAAGTTCATATTTTCTAAAAATACGCCAAAAACCGCCGCGTGTCCACGGTTCGTTGCAAATTACTTTTACTGCGTTATGCTTTGCGTTAATCAAATTATATTGTTTTGTTTTACGAACATTTTAATACAGTAATAATGTTACTTTAATCCTTTGTTTGTTAAAAATGTAGAGCGTTCTTTGAGCTTGTTATTTCTGCTTCTGCTTTTGAGTTTGTCCTAACGTTTTTATTATGACGTCATGACGAAAATGTTTTATAAATGTTTATTTTATTCAAAATATTTTTAAGAAGGGCAAGAATATTCTGCAGTTTGATACCATTTTCTTTGAAACTTTGAGAACTTAAATAATAAATATAATGATTATAAGGCACACACAGACATAGTAAAAAATATAGACGAAGTACTGCGAACAATCATAGTGAAGCCAATAAAACCGTGCTCCTCCGTGTACAAACCAGCGCTCACGTACACACATGCAACTTAAATCGTGCTCACATGTCGTGGCATTGTCCAGTAAGCATCGCAAAAACAAATATACATGTGCATGGTGTGTACGTGAGCACTGGTTGTACATGAAGGAGCACGGTTTTTGTTGGCCACACTATGGTTGTTCGCAGCACTTAGTCTATATTTTTTACTATGTCTGTGAAGGCACAATAATGTTTTACAAATCAAGCTTCCTCTAGCTAAATTTTAGTAAATGCATTGTGTGATCCGGGACAAACGAAAACTGCCTACTGCACACAAATTGAAATGTTCGAAAAAGCCTGATTTATAACTATCCGGTTCTCACGATTTAGTAATTTAATTAGCTTATCAAATTACTAAATCACTTTATCTAACAAGTGAAAACTTCGACAAATCACCTAGACTAGACACTACAGAATGACACCTTTTAACAGTCTCTTGATATACTTTAATTTATTGCTGAAATAATATCCGGTACTTCAGAATAGCTATTAAGTAAACTAGACTATTAAAATGTTATTCCAATCAGCTTTAGACATTTTAAAACGTTCCGTACTTTCATCATACACGAGAAAATAAAAATAAGCTTCTGAAAATGAAGATTGCGAATGTCCCGTGGGAAAATTCTCGAGTTAATTTAATGTCACAAATTGGGTTTCCCCTTACGATCAACTTGAAGGATTTATATAAACCGCACGCGATATTTTTACGAGAACTGACGCGGCATAAGATTCGTTTCGTCCGGAGACGGTTGTGGTAATAGGACTCCGTTTTATTAAGGATACATTTTACAATAAGATATGTATAACCACCACACCACACACCAACACTACACCACACGACACACCAACACTTACCACCATGTTTTCCTTCACCGTTAAAGCAAGTGATAATCAACTTCTTGTTTATACTTGTCTAATCTTAGTTTATTGATAATAAAACAAAGTTTAACCGGATTAAATCGCGTATATTATTTAAAATTGGTTTTCCTGACGTTTCGAAAGCTTTGCAGCATTTCGTGTTCGCAGGTAGAGTAAGATGACAATCGTCTTTACAGATATTTCTAAAAAAATATTTTAATCTACCGTGAAATGTCCCTTGTGGTCTCGAGAGCCCTTTCCCCGTTTACTCTACTCAGCATGTAAGCAACAAAACGCTTCAGTGCGGGGCCGAGCCCCGGCCCCGCGGGACGGTCACCACTTTATTTGATTGGCCCTAATGACCGCCGTGATTCCGTGCCCAAGTGTCGTGGAGTGGAAGTGGTGGCGAGTGGACCTTTACGTACTTGCATTGTACTGGATGACCTTCCAAGAGTCATGAGTAGGTCACCTGGACCATTTCATTTGGTTTTGTTGTTTATGCCCAGCTTGGAAGATAGCCTGTAAGCGTATAGATATAACTGCCTATGACCACGGCTTCGCCCGCATATAATTCAGTTTATCACAGAAGGTTTTTCGACGATGTCTGTGGTCTAGTGGTTCGCGTGTCGGACTGTTGATCACGAGGTCGTGGGTTTGATTCCCACAGGACACAAATATTTGTGTGATGAACATAAGTGTTTGTGTTGGTCTGGGTGTTACTTATGTATTATAAGTATATATTTACAAAACAAAAAGTATATAAGTATAGTATCATATCCATTGTCTAGTACCCATAGTACGAGCTCTGCTTAGTTTGGGACTAGATGGTGCTGTGTAAAAATGTCCCAAAGATATTTATTTATTTATTTCCACAAGATACTTGCCTCCTAAACTAACAATAATTTATTATAATAATTAAAACAAATATCAACAAATTATCAATAAATAACTAAGAACCATGAAATATAACAAAAACTCCACTTATCCCGCCGTCACTCACCACCAACCTCTACGCTGAACCCCGTCCTAAAGGCTCCACATATTTTCACGCACATTGAGCTCTCGTTTGCAGAACAACGGTAATAGCTGGCTTTAAAATGTTTAGGATTATGAAACAGATCAACAAGCTCACGTAAGTTCACTTAATCTTCGCTTTGTGAGCTCCCTGAGCTCCTCAAGGTCTGGTAGACGGAGTATTCAAGGATTATACCATTTGAAATCTACTAAAACCGTACAATTTTGGTGGAAATAATTATTTGCCTCGGATATACTAATTCAGGTTCTAATTTATGGGCTACATTAACAAGGTATGGTTGGTTGGTACAGTTACAAAATAATGTTACTGAAAATGAAAAACGTTAAAACTCATCACACTTATATTGTTCAAATGGGTGGGCAGACTTCTGAAAACTAATTTAATTTAATTAACTTGGCCCATTGCAGTCCACTGCTGGACATAAGCCTCTCCCAAGTTGCGCCACAACACTCGATCCTCCACGTCCGAATCTATTTTACTTCAGCTACCTTCTCCAGGTCATCGGTCCACCTGGCTGCGAGGTGCCCCACGCTATGGTTGCTGATTTGCGGTCTCCACTCAAAGACTCGTCTACTCCAACCCAATTCATCATCATCGTCTTTTCAGCCAGAAGACATTCACTGCTTGACATAGGCCTTCCCCAAAAGGAGGAGGTATGTCATAATCGGTTGGGTTAATAAAGACTTAGAGAACGCTGCTGCCCATCCACTGGTAAAAACCTAAGTCGCCTTTTACGACACCCAAGAGAAGAGATGGGGTTGTGCTATTCTTTGTCCGTCACCAAACGGAACTGACCAACCCAATTTACTATAAAATATCTATATCGGTTAGAACGATAGGTAATTATTATTCGTATAAGTATCGGGATCGATGAATTAACGTGCTCAGCTCTCGAGGCAGGCACTGAGGGATCACAAGTTTAGGAAAAAGTGTCATCCATCCACACAGTTCAAGCCCCCTAAAACATATCGATAACATAAAATCTTATTAAACTAACTGTAATCTTATTGACTCTATTTGACTTTTACGACTCATACAATAATACAAGAAATTGACATTTATATATTTAATACCAACGTCAAAATCACAGAACATATATTTTGAACACCAACGGCTTTATAGTAATCGTTATCTGAGTTTAGAATTGAAGTGATTTCCTGTTAAATCCGAAATATATTGCTGTTATAAATAATAATTAATCTATCAAACACAACAATCTACAATCTATTGAAATTGTCCTGTCTGGGTTTTGTACATATATCGAAATATCTGAAGATATCACATTTTCACGGAAATTGGCTCAAACTACAGAATGTCACATACTAAGTTTTTTTTTTGTATTTTCCACATTGATGCATCTTTTAATACGAGGGCGTTTAAAAAATGTACATTATTAAAAGAAGCAGGAATTACTAAAATCTTTTATGTGGCTGACTCCCACCATCTAACGAAGTTGCTAGTGACATTTATAAAAACCACTCAGAACAATAAAAAAAAAATGTAAAAATAGAGAATTTTATTTGCAATATAGTTTGCTACCGAAATTCATTAGATGCCGCTAATACGGTTTTGAATCGTTCGTTTTTAAATTCAATATTTTTTAAACCCTGCTAAGTATCATAAAAGTATAAAATGATTAATGTACGTCTTAATTATATACTTATAATCAATCTAGGTTTTATTTAGTCAAAACTTATACTCTTTTTTCAGCCCGAACCCCCATACCAAATGTCCTTTCAGTTCTCAAGTCTATAACTCAAGACACCTATAATTTCAAGTGAAATAAATCACTTTAAGTATACGATCGAGAAATCTAGTAAGATAACGAATTGACAAATATTTCCTTGTTAGATATGCATGAAGCCGTACAAATGGTTGAGGCTCGATTTGTATTAATATAATATTTCAAAGCACAACGAGACGCGGTTAATAGCTGTGGGTGTGTGAAACACGAATGAGGTCCTACTATGATAATATTTGTTTTGAATTAATCACGTCAGGCTGAAATATAAATGAATTAAAACTTTTAAAAGGTGGGTAGAAATAACTATTCATAAGGATTTATAAAGTAATACTGAATTGAAAATCCGGTGAGCAGACTTGCTACATAATTTAAGCTGTGGATCGATTGGTAGTATATGTATAAGAATTATTTTAATGCGGCAGGTATTCGTCAAATCATATATCTTATAACTCCTGTAACTGAATGGAAATTTTAAAAAGATAGTTTCAGGGATCCATCATTTCTTTTACATGTGAGTGATGCAGAATTGGTTAAGCTGTCGGTCTGGTTGTCATACGAATATCTATGGCAGTCGTTACGGGTAGTCAAAAGCCCGAAAGTCTGCAGCTGGTCCAACCATAGGATGTCAGTGTAGCTCAATTAGTTACGAAGGTCTGATGGCAGTCGCTCCATGTTAAACACTCATATTTAGCCGAGGCTGGTTGAAGCAAGGTGACGAAAATTTAACTTGGCTCTTAATTTTCAATGGACTTGTAAGACGACCATTTTGTGCCATATTAAGGCATAAATTATGAGAGAAGCCTTATTATGAACATGTTAATATTACGTTTAATGGCACTTCTGTACACCAAAAATAAGTACATTAGAAAATACCATCACGATATAAATCAGTTTGACATCCGTATTTTATTACGTAATAAATAATGCCTTATAGAGGACTAAACAACGCCTCGTAACTCACTTGTGGAGTAGGTACCAACAAGAACACGTCGTAGTGGCAACACCTTAGGACTGAGAAACGAAATAGATAGCATGTTGTCACGTCTTGTCGTGTAAATCTTGCCACTGGTAAATATTTAGTCACGCATATCAGTTGTAATAAGATTTTAAACCTATTTATTATGTTCAAAACGTGCTTTTTGTCGACCCTTGAAAGCACTTTATACACCCACAATAAAACTGCTTACTACAGTTTCGCTTCTAGTAACTCAATCACAATTTATTGCTGCACTAGTGGGGGTCTTAAAAGGAGCAGTAATAATGTGCAAAAAAAAAAAAAAAAAGTTTTTTATTTCAAATAAACCTAATTACAGGCACTTTTGAAACGTCAGGCTCTAGTTGCACGGTTCCAAATTGTGGGTCCTATGGAGAATAACCGGCAAGAAACTCCATGGATAAACTCTTTTTAAAATAGATTATTGTTTATGACATCAAAATTCAAATAATGACGACTTCGACGACCTCTGTGGTCTAGTGGTTCGAGTGTCGGACTGCTGATAACGAGGTCGTGGGTTCGATTCCCACAGGACACAAATATTTGTGTGATGAACATAAGTGTTTGTGTTGGTCTGGGTGTGTTGCTTATGTATTATAAGTATGTATTTACAAAAAAAAAAGTATATACGTATTATATCCATTGTCTAGTACCCATACCACAAGCTCTGCTTAGTTTGGGACTAGATGGTGCTGTGTAAAAATGTCCCAAAGATATTTATTTTTTATTTATTTTTATTTTTAATGTGAGTATAATGTAGGTTAATTCCAGAAATAAACAAGAGTTTAAAGTGAGAATATTGCCTTTAGAAATAAACGTAAAAAGACTTGCCGTAGTATGTAGGAGCTGACCTGTCCCGACAAACGGCACCCGTTCACGAGCATGACGCGAGCATCAGCCATCGCTTAACTCAACCATATTGAAGGGAACTTAACGACCCGACACTAACGCCACCATCAGCATGACATTTAAGTGAGCATGACAGACTCATACTGCTAGACAACAGATAGGCAGGAATATATAGAATTACTGTAAAAACATTAATCATTACAGCCGAAAGACGTCCACTGCTGGACATAGGCCTCCTCCAAGCAGTTTGGGGGGATATGCCATAATCGCCACGCTTGGCAGGCGGGTTGGTGATCGCAGTTTGTTGGTTAAATACTCAGAGAACGCTGCTGCCCATCCTCTGGTAAATCCCTTAGTCGCCTTTTACGACACCCATGAGAAGATATAGGGTAGTGCAATTCTTTACGTCCGGCACCACACGGGACAAAAAACATTAATGGCCACATCATACTTACATTTTACATTTTAATCACCTATTAAAAAAATGTAAGCATCTCATACACGTTGCAGTTCTATAACAGAAAATAATGTAATATTAGAAAAATAAAAGTGTAAATAAATTGTATAATTCCGAAATAGTAACTGCTAATTCAAAGTCATTGGACAATCTGCAATCAATAACCATAAGTGACGATTTTAATAAGTACGTCCGTCTCCGGCACACTTCTAATTCTAACTGACTAAATTAGATAATCTTGTCACCTCGGCATGGTGTTACAGCTCTTGTAACTCATGCCAACACGAAAACTTTAAAAAAAGGCCACAAAGCAGCCCCCTCAAAGTGATATTGCTGCCTATCACTAGAACCGGGTATTCCATTTAGCCAATTATTTGATTATTATGATCTTTTGTCAGTCATGCTGTTGGTCACATTATCACCGATTGAAGCAAGCACTTCTGTCTTTCTGTGATGACTGATGTCTCTTAACAATTTGTTAGAGCAGTTACCTATTTAAACTAGCTGTCAACTGAGTTGCAGGGGGTGATGGGACTCGCTCCGTGTAAAATTTTGATATTTAGTCGCATCTGAATAGATTGCAAGCTGACCTGAACATAGTTGTGAAAACGCTAGCAGAAAAATACTCAAGTAGCAGCCAAGTGGCGCTCTCATCGGTAAAAAAATTATTACTCGCTGAATACATCATTTATCGAAAATTCGTTTTTAACGATTGAAGTACAGGTACTGTAGTTTAATCAGAAACTATTAAGGGCTGAGTTCATGGACATTGAAATAACCACTGTTTGCGAAATCAACCTGTTATTCAACAACAAATGTTTAACCAAGACGCGGGAATTTTCATGTTCACGACTCCTATCTGATCATTGATTCTGAAACCGAGCGTTCTGGGAATGAAACAACGAATGATGTAATACGATTAATCAAATTGGTAACTAAATGGCAACAACACTATGAAAAGAACGACAATTTAAAACGGTTGCATATTAGGTAACTCTTCCAAAATTAAAAATCCTAGTATAATGCTACTCTATACATTTGACATATCTTTTTAATTTGGCAGGATAAGCGGTCTTGGTTGTCATAGCAACCGATAAATACGGCATTTTGATGTTTGTATTAGGCCTAAAGCTGACATTTAACACAACTCACTTCTTAATCCCCGCTTCGTATCAAAACATATTATAAATTCGATCTACAATGACTCATATCTTTAACATATCTGTGTTATTTCTAAGATCTGTAGACAATCGTATTTTATCTCTGTTTAACACAATTATGTATCTGGCTGCGATAAATCTGGCTTCAGCGATATCTGCGGGAAATCTGTCTGTCTGATAGTTATTAATGACACGTCAGCGTGTAAGGGTTAATGAATACTTTGAACTAGGCGTTTTAGTGTTAAGTATAGTTGTTGATTAAGAGCTTTTTGGGTATAACAATACTGATACTTATCTATTATTGTGGTCAACTAAGAAACTTGACAAATTAAATTATACTGAAACTAACTTAAATACACACATATTATCACGTCTCAATCCCATTGAGGTAAGCAGATACTATGGATTTCTGCTTGCTGCGTTCGTGACCCATCTTTTTGGCTTCATCGAAACGAACTTGTGTAGTAGCAATAATAATTCTTATTTGATAGGTTTAAGTTACAAATTATGTCGTTGAAGCTAACTATCATAATATTTGGTTTCTTCTAAGTTTGTATATACCTACAACGTGTTATTGAAATAACTGAAAACCTCTTAAGAGGTCATTGTACTCATCAGTATGAACAACTTTTACTATGCGACCAACCCTAAAAGCGCAAAAAAAAAATCTGTTGATCCCCACATATTTTAGATTTACGTGTTTGAGCAGATTTTTTTTTTGCGATTTTGGGGTTAGTCCCATAGTAAAAGTTGTTCTCACTAATGAGTACAATGACCCTTTAAGAGGTTTTCAGTTATTACAATAATACGTTGTATAGACGATAAAACTACTTGCTTCCTAAAACTACTCTTATTTTCATCTATTATATTATTATTAGTTTTTATTTTTTTTAGTGTTTGTGTTGGTCTGGGAGTTGCTTATGTATTATAAGTATGTACTTACAAAAAAATATATTATATAAGTATTATATCCATTGCCTAGTACCCATAGCACAAGCTCTGCTTAGTTTGGGAATAGATGGTGCTGTGTAAAAATGTCCCAAAGATATTTATTTTTATTTTTTATTTATTTTCATCTAACTGTCACTGTTCGCAAAATAGACATAGTAGTTAAACAACCGTCTTGTATCATTTATGGTTCATTGGACAAGGAATGGCTATTAAACTTTTAATTTCTATACCCTGATGAGCCCTGAGAACCTAAATCTATTACCCAAAGCTTTCAATTATAAATGCTCCTTATAATTAACCGGAATTCAGTTAATTAAATAAATCCATCCGTTAGAGGCCACAACTCTCTTGTGATTGTGACACACCACCTACTGTAATATTAAAGGGTACAAATTAACCTACTTCGTTAGGGGAGACGCAATCATTTAACTATGAATTAACTATGAGTTAAGGGACATAAAGACGAGTCTGTTAATCTTTGATCTCTGGTATTGGTTTTGATTATGTGAGTGAGTTTCAGGTGAATTGGGAATTACAAAGTTAAGTCAAGTATGCAAGTGCAGGATATCAAAAATATCTGATGTGGATTTAAAAACCCCAATCATCATCCTCCGAGCCTTTTCCCAATTATATCGGGGTCGGCTTCCAGTCTAGCCAGATGCAGCTGAACATCAGTATTTTACATGGAGCGACTGCCAGTTACTGGGTAATACTGACGTTCGGAGGTTAGACCAGTTGTCAAACTTTCAGGCTTCTGACTACCCGTAACGACTGCCATAGATATTCGTATGACAAACGGGACCGACAGCTTAACGTGCTCTCCGAGGCACGGAGGGGTCTCGATGTGTAACGAAACGGTCACCCATCCACAGACTGACCGCGGCAAGTGCAGCTTAACCTTGCAGATCGTACAATCCGCGCAGTCCTCAATATACAACATATATATTTGTACTAAATTTTACATTGTATAGGTACAATATGTAATTGGTTGTCTTTTTTGTGATGAATCTATCTTGTTCCTTCTGTTCATCTGGGCTTTTAACTATTTACTTCATAATAGGTATCCATTTCAGCCTGAACGTCCACTTCTAAACATGGTCTTCTTAAAAATATGAGTATCATCATCCTCCTGCCCTTATCACAATTTGTTTGTGACTGGCATAGCGTTTTTTGTTAGTCTAAGGGCATAGCATGTCTTTTTCTTCTATTTTCTCTATCAGCCGTCATCGTAGTAATCAGTTTCTCAATCAAATCAAATCATATATTTGCTTGAATACGGGTATACATGAGGTGATATATAGTTACATACACAAAAGTTCTTTTACAATATCCTACCTTAACAGGTGTGCAAACATGTACAGTCAACTGCATGACAGTGGTAACACTTCAGTTCGAAAACCGCCCTTACTGCTTACGAAATAAAGATCCCGCTAATGTCAAAGTGTTACCACCGACGTGCGGTCGACCGTACTTCTCTACTTTCTCTCTATCCTATGATAGATGATATATCTTTGACATAATTCATCCATCTTTTCTTTAATATTTCTCTCTTCTAACAACCTTGTGGGGTAATTGTGTACTGTTCTAAGTCACAAACATTTAAAATTCATTTTATACTGCTCTGTCACAGAATTTGTTTAAGGCTTTCAGTTTCAAAATTTAACAAAGAAAAACGTACTCTACGAATAGTCGAAAAACCGACGTGTATTTTACTGAAAAAGCCTTATAAAAGCCGAGCAAGGTGAAAAAGTCGAGTATATGCTTGTTTAAACTCAGATCTAGCGCACCTGACCTAACTCTGGCTATGCTGTGTACCTACACGGTCTATGTAAATGCAGTGTATACAGGGAGACACCAGAGTCGTGTAATTCCACGGAATATAGTGTGTAATTCCTTCTAACCTCGAGATCTACTGCTGATACAAATTAACCACCCCGGATATTTTTGGAGTAACAGTTTTTTTCGTTAAAAAAGCTATAATTATAGTCTTGTTATTTAGTAAGACTGTAATGCATTATCAACAGGGCTTTTATGGTACAGGAAATGGAACCTCTTCTTTCTCAGCCTTTTTGCACCCAATACCGAGCGAAGGCTGAAATGAACCTTAAATGGTACAGCATCTAAAAAAACTGGCTTTATATATAACTCCAGACTTGAAAGATAAAAAATACTCGTAAATATTTTGGAAGGTTGAATCATAAGCATAATATAGTATGTGGTGTGCAAACATTTTGTAAACCAGCTATTCGATTCAGTGGGTTCTATTCCCACAGGACACAAATATTTATGTGATGAACATAAGTGTTTGTGTTGGTCTGGGTGTTTTTTATATATAAGTATTTAAAAAAAAAGTATTTAAGTATTATATCCATTGTCTAGTACCCATAGTACAAGCTCCGCTTAGTTTGGGATAAAATGGTGCTGTGTAAAAATGTTTTTATAGTACGTATTTATTAATTAGAATAGGTAAATATCCTACACCCCCATCCCCTGCAGCCCCTGTATAGGGTACAGTAGTAGTACAGTAATCCTTTTTATGTTACCAAAACTGCAAAAACGATTATAACAGCAAGAAATTTAAAAGTGATCATTGATATCTAAGTGCATATTCTCTCTCTCGCATTCAACATTACCCTTATCTGCAGGAAAATTTTAGAGAAAAAATCATTTTCAGCTTATATGGTACATAAACCTAATTTTATGGTAATTACTGTCATCAAAAAGCAATATTGGGATGTCGTGGGCGGCATGAAGAAACGAATATGTTATTATTTGAATACAGATGATGGTGGCTCGTTGGTATTCAGGCCAGGTTTCGGTGCTTGGAGGGATCGGGTTCACGTTCTCAGAGCTGCTATAATCTCCTCTACATAACTGTTATATTGGTGTTATTAATCTCTGTTCGTTTTGCGTTGGATTTGAATAATGTTTAGTAGTATTCAAGAAACGATATGTAACGTATTTACTTATAAGAAATTTGGTATGGGTGGTGGCTGCCTTAACCAATGACATTCTTTTTCTTCTTCTATCGTGTCGACATCATCCTCCGAGCCTTTTCCCAATTATATCGGGGTCGGCTTCCAGTCTAGCGAGATGCGGCTGAACATCAGTATTTTACACGGAGCGACTGCCATCAGACCCCCGCAACCCAGTTACTGGATAATACTGACATTCGGAGGTTAGACCAGTTGTCAGACTTTCAGGCTTCTGACTACCCGTAACGACTGCCATAGATATTCGTATGACAACCGGGACCGACAGCTTAACGTGCTCTCCGAGGCACGGAGATAATTATGTAGCTCATGTCGACACGATAGGAGGGACTCGTAGCGAAGCAACGACTGTGCGGATTGTATGATCTGCAAGGTTAAGCTGCACTTGCCGCGGTCAGTCTGTGGATGGGTGACCGTTTCGTTACACATCGAGACCCCTCCGTGCCTCGGAGAGCACGTTAAGCTGTCGGTCCCGGTTGTCATACGAATATCTATGGCAGTCGTTACGGGTTGTCAGAAGCCTGAAAGTCTGACAACTGGTCTAACCTCCGAATGTCAGTATTACCCAGTAACTGGGTTGCGGGGGTCTGATGGCAGTCGCTCCGTGTAAAATACTGATGTTCAGCCGCATCTGGCTAGACTGGAAGCCGAACCCAATATAATTGGGAAAAGGCTCGGAGGATGAGGATGATATATACCTATATATTCTATTTTTATTTAATAATGTTAAGTGTGTTCGGATATTGTGTTTTGTGTCATTGTAAGTTTTGTGGTGTGTATGGGTGCGCCGGACGATCAATTAAACATCGTTACTCGTGGAGGCTCATTTAATGCACCCCAATGACACCAATGACATTTAAAAGTATAGATATGTCATGGTCATACCCTAACAAAACAAACGAAAAAAATATTCCGTATGCAGCGGCAGCACAATACACAGTAATAATACAAAGTACTAATACAAAGTAAGTAAGCGTTACTTGAAGTTACTTTCGCGTCATAATTGGAATACTTTCTGTACACACACGACGGCCATGTTAGTTTTTTTGCTGTCACCGGTCACGCTCGGCGCCTCACTTGATGCGAATTAATAGAAAAAACGTCCTAATTAGGATGTTTTCGAGTCTTCAGATTGCGAGCGCAGTAACATATCTGTACTTTTAAATATCAATGGCCTTAACCGTATTAATTTGTTAACATTCAATACTTATCGATTTAGGTTCATATCTACAGGAAACCATTTTGCGGCAATTCCGCACTATTAGTGTTACGTCAATAAATTAATCAGAATAAAAAATAGGGTGGGGCCTTGGGTTCGATTTCCGGTTGGGGTGAGTTTATGTTAGTTTTTTTTGTTAGAAAATTCTCAGTAGTCTGGATTTGTGCCCAGTTTAGGGCACAAATCCATAGGGTCTAGGGCCTTAGACTCGTCTTCTATTACCTACATGGGACTCATGTGTAGCTTAACTGGTGAAATATGGGTGTACTATACACCTCTGCCTGTGCCTACCCCTTCGGGGAATACAGGCGTGATGCTATATATATACGTAAAAAAAAAAATTTGTTGGGAAAATTGGGCAAATATTTAGAAATGAAAATTATAGCTTGACGACCAAAGAATAAGCAAATATTTTCTTAACGATGACCTACTTACAGTGTCTAGCGAATAATTTATTTATAAGTAGAAAATATTATGTACGTATAACGCAGAACCTCGCAACATATATTAATTTAATATTTATAATATAATTTCGTTAGATAATTTAATATTAAAGTCTCTTCGTCTGTCCTTCATTTTCATCATGTCCTCATTTCTTTCACTCACATCTTCAGACATGAGAAAATTATAATCAAATTCAAATAGGAATTTGATTTACAATTTTTTTTTTTAGACCACACTGAAAATTATTTTTTTGCATCAAATTCATAAGCGTTTTAATTTTTCTAATACACAAGAAGAGATAAAGAGATTACTTTTATTTAGCACAGGACAGTGACAGCACAACAACAACAATTAAATAACAAAATTAAATAAATCACAAAAATCATGTTGGGCATGCCAATTCCAAAAGGGTCACCAACTCAGCATGTGTTGGGCGTAGAACACCCAGTGCTGATTTTTTGTTGGCACACCTGCAGAGGCAATTGCAAACTGTCGAGTATACATATAATATATTCCACCTTCTCGGCCATACAAAAGTTGCTACCTAACAGTTTTCCAACCCTCAATATAACATCCGATTTCAATGATTTTTTTACGTGAAACACTATGCTTACATGTTTTTGTTTTAGAAATTTTGCAATATCTTCGTTATTATAGGCACCTGAATCAACGATTTTTATGCGCTGAAACGATGACAGCGAAAAGTATATCTTATTAGAAAAATAAAAATATTTAAAAAAAAAAACATTTTACTAGCGTAGATCTAGCCAAACGACTGGCACCAAAAAAAAAGATTTTGTTAAGATTAAGGGGGTAAAAACAGTATTACCCCGAAACGCAAACTTCACAAAAAAAATTGGTAAAAAATGCCAACGTATGGAAAAATGTACCTCGCGACAGGATGTTCTTCTTTATTTATTTATTTTCACATCCTTACAACTATCATTACAGGTTAGAATAGAATAGAATAGAATAATAATTTATTTGCAAAGAATGTAGGTACATGAAATAAAGGTGTTACAACACCTGTGGGGGGGTGTGTGTGTGCGTATGTGTGTGGGGGTGTGTGTGTGTGTGTTTGGGTTACAACCTAAATGCGATAGCGGGCCCTCTTATATCTACTAAAACAAAAATAATTCCCCATACTTCTATAACTACACACATAGACTCCACAACACATCATAACAAACAATAAAACCTTTGCGAGTTTACTCAACTGACTTTTGAATATATCTATTTTTACATGAATATTGTTAATAGTACCTACGCAGCGCCGTGGTAAGAGGTGTTTTCAACAGAAGGTTAGTCCTGGCTGTTGGTACTGCCAGTAGTGGTGGGCGCCGCGCCGCCGCCGCCTCCACACATAGCCTCTTCTTAAGGCTAGGCTCCCAAAATGAGGTGACTTTTTGAAAACATATGCTGAGTCGAACACATGCTTGATAAATGTCAAATTTAGATTCATGTTTTTTTGATCTTTTATCCATCGTTTGGCTAGACAGTTACGTAATTAGTTGATTTTTGTTCGATACTTTTATTTTTTGAAAATCATGCGTTTTTAGAGATTTTTCGAATATTTCGCCTTTATTATTTAACTTAGCTATATAAAATATATGCAAATAGGAAGATAATAAAGTTTAATAAATACTAGCTAGCGGAAATTTGTATAGATTGTTTAGTATTCTTGTAATAAAAAGAAAACTGTTTTGAGATTTACGACATACTTCCGTGGTAAAACACGCGAGAATAATTTTCTCGAAAATGAGTTCTATTGCAACTCGCATAAAATTGACGAGAGCGGCCCGCAGTTGCGGTGTGTAAGGGGAGTGCGAGGGTGGGAATTACGTTTTGGGATCGTCCTCTTAATATCATAGCCCCCTCCACAGTCCACACCATGCAGTGCATTGCAGTACGTGTGCGTTACAGCAAGGGTCACGACTCATTGGTCACGACCGTGTTTTGTTTTTCACGAGATGTCCCTGAATCTAGTGTGTTTTCAAATTCTGCTCTAACATTGCATGGTGTGATAATGATGTGCACTATAGTCAAAGCCATTGCTATGCTGCAGATGAGTTGCTTTCAATGTGGTCGAGCTCTTAGAAGTCCATTGTTGAGCTGGTAATGAACTCAGCTAATAGTTGGAACCCAGTAAGTTTCTACATACGCTTTTACCAGATTTTCCGTTACAGATTTTAAATCTGGATTTGAAATCATTTTACGTTTCCTCTTTCAAAACTAAGTCAAGATTTTAATTTAATTTTTAAAATTACCATCATTATTCATCTCTAGCTACTAAAATGAGAAATAGTCCTTATAAAATATGTAGTTTTAATTTAAGCTTGGTGTAGACAATATTTTTTGCTGGAACGCTGCCATCGCAGGAATTAGTTCAACACCTGTCCGCCACAAACACGTAGATACAGAAGGTCGAAAACATACAACAAGCCGTATGAAGCTCATGCACTTACATCGACCCGTTTTCCACTGTGAACAGTATCGTAACCTCGTAACAGACATTATATCCTATCTACATTACGGAAACTACCATTACCAGTATGCCACTACCGTGCTTGGAATATGATTATTGTTTGCAATATGTTATTATGCGATTATAGAATGCCACAGACAACGTAATAGACTTTGCTTTTTGGCCTACATTATCTGTTTTTTTACTATACACATGAAGAAGAAGAATATGTTGTTTTTAGTATGTTATATGTCAATCAATCAATCAACTCAGCCTATCGCAGTCCACTGCTGGACATAGGCCTCTCCCAAGTTGCGCCACAACGATCGGTCCTCTGCCTTCCGCATCCAGTCCCCCCCAGCCACGTTATTTAGGTCGTGGGTCCACCTGGCAGGGGGGCGCCCTACGCTGCGTTTGCCGATTCGCGGTCTCCACTCAAGGACTGTCTGCTCCAACGGCCATCGGTCCTTCGACAGACATGGCCAGCCCACTGCCACTTCAGCTTACTGATCCTACAAGCTATCGATTGCTATTGAAGCTAGTTAGCGTGAGATTATCCAATCTCGTCACGAATTTTATCCTTCAAAGAAACTCCAAGCATAGCTCGCTCCATAGCTCGCTGAGCGACTTTGAATTTGTGGACTAGCCCAACTGTCAGTCCACTTCTCGGCACCGTAAGCCATGACTGGCAGGACGCACTGGTTGAAGACCTTTGTCTTCAAACTTTCGGTATAGGCGACGAGAAGACTCGGCGAAGTTTGCCAAATGCTGCCCAGCCCAGACGGATCCTTCTGTTGGCTTCTTTCTCGAAGTTGTGTCTACCAAGCTGAATTGCCTGCCCTAGGTAGACGTATTCCGTTACAACTTCGAGTGCCGACCCTTCGACGAATATTGGCCTCGGCATGACATGCATATTGAACATGACTTTAGTCTTGTCCAGATTCATGCCGAGACCGACACGTCGAGAGGCTCCGTTTAAGCTGTGCAGCATTTCGCCCAGTTGTTCCAGCGACTCAGCCATTACAACGATGTCATCGGCAAAACGGAGATGTGAGATGTTCTCGCCGTTAACGTTGATACCCTGTCCAGTCCAGTTCAGCGTCTTGAAGACGTCCTCCAACGCGTTAGTGAACAATTTCGGGGATATTACATCCCCTTGTCTCACCCCTCTGCGCAGTTGGATTGTCTTCGTCTTTTGGTCCTGGAGCTGAACAGTCATGGTAGCAGCGTTGTATAGGCATTTCAGCATCTCTATATACCGCTCATCAATGTGACATCGCTAAAAGCATCCAGAACTGCCCAAGTTTCGATAGACTCGAAGGCCTTCTCGTAGTCCACGAATGCCATACACAGCGGCTGATTGTACGCTTCAGTCTTCTGTATGATCTGCCGAACAGTATGGATGTGGTTTACGTCTATGTTATATGTGATATAATATAATTATATTTATTTATTTATTCCATTTCTATAATTGAATACTAACATATGTCATTTAATTATTTTAACTTTTGTACGCCTTCCATGGCATAACATGTAGGTTTATTTAATGTACCAGGCCCCTCAGAAAGTATTGCGAAAAAAAGTTTTTATATATGGGAGACTGGCCAGTTATAATGTTTTTCGAAAATATGATTATTTATAAGTAAAAATAAGTAAGTTCCAATTTCAAAATTTCCCTCCACATTTTTTGCGAGTTAATTCAAAGTATTGTGTCTCACTGAAATATGGATCTGCGCCGGGAACATTTTAGAGCTATGATTTTATACGATTTCAAGTGTCGCCTGAAACCGGATGAATCGTACGGTAGACTTCAAATGGCATTCATGGATGAAGGCCCTTCCAAGGCAACCGTGTATTGTTGGTATAACGAATTCAAGCGCGGTCGACCAACTTTGGGGGATGACGAAAGAAGCGGTCGCCCTTTGACGGCTGTTACCGAAGAAAACGTGCTAGCAGTGAAAAATTTAATCCAAGACAATAGGCGAATTACATATCAGGAGATTCAACACATATTGAAGATTGGATCGGGAAGCGTTCACGAGATTCTACACAGCCATCTTCGCGTGAGGAGGATAGTATCACGCTGGGTGCCGCACAACCTCACCGATGCTCAGAAGCAGGCCCGGGTGGAATGGTGCCGTGATATGCTTAACAAATTTGAAGCAGGCTCGTCTCGGCGTGTTTACGACATCGTTACAGGTGATGAGTCCTGGATTTATCAATACGACCCAGAAACCAAGCGCCAGTCGACTGTTTGGGTGTTTCAAAATGAGCCAACGCCTACCAAAGTGAAGCGATCTAGAAGCGGGGGTAAGATTTTGATCGCTAGCTTTTTTAATTTGACTGGCCACTTGGTATCAATTCCCTTACGGGATCAAAGAAGCATTAATGCCGAATGGTATACTACCAAATGTTTGCCAGAAGTTTTCTCTGTTATAAGCAACAAGCGACCAAACACAGGGCTCCGCGGGCTACTGCTCCACCACGACAATGCACCTGCGCACACCGCACTCAAAACGAGGGACTTCCTGGACAGCACGCCAGTCAAACTCCTGGGTCACCCTCCTTACAGCCCTGATCTAGCACCGTGTGACTTCTTTTTATTCCCAAAAATAAAAAATCAGCTCAAAGGGATACAATTTTCGTCGCCGGAAGATGCGCTGGCTGCGTTCGAGCAGGCTGTAAACGAGGTGTCTGCGGCGGACTGGAAAAAGTGTTTTGAAAACTGGTTTAGGCGCATGAATCTTTGTATAGAGGCTGGTGGAAAGTACTTTGAAAAGATTTGATAAAAATATATGTACGTATAGAACAATTTTTTTTTAGTTTCGCAAAACTTTCTGAGTGTCCCACGTATAACACCATTGCATGCATCATTGTACTATAATTTCACACATGTTAAAGCAAATAAATATATCTTTATGTTCATCTTTATCTTTATGGTCAAAGTAGACCGTTGACATATTCACTATATACAGCCAGATATCTAATATCACAGAAATAAAAGTAGTTTAATCTGCATCTCTGCGATCACGGAACAGTCATAGACCGCTGCATGTTTCCAAGCAAACAGGATAATTCCATATTATTACACATTTACTGTTGCGATAAATTTTACTAGTTCCATTTAGGTTTCACGAGTTGTTGAGAGTGGTCCTTCGTTTCTTCCTTATTTGTGCCTTCTCCGGGCAGATAAACGTCGTTAATTACACTTGTTACCTACTAGTTACTGGGCTAAGCGCCGTGTACGGGGGAATTTTAAATATTTTTTGCGTGATTTAATTATTTTCTGGGCGCTAAGGAGAATAATAGGGTGTGAGTTTTACGTTCTGTGTTTAAAAGTGAGATGACAGAGAGGGATGCTGTTAGTCAAATTGCCATCTAAAGTTAATGTTGAAATAGTGGTCCATACCTGGATAGTATTAAAATCTCCTAGATATCGAGTTTTACAAAGTTGTGGTCAAATACAAAACGTATTAAAAGGCTGACAACCCCTAAAAAATCAGACCTCTGCGGTCACTGTCATTTCGTACAGAACTGAAAGAGAGGTAACGAGCCGAGGGACGTCGGATACGCCGCTCAACTTGAATAAAAAGTAACAATTTTTTTTTTATAAAAAACTAAATGCTTATTTGAAAAACAGAAACAAATGTTTAGATTATTGTATTTATCTTTCTCAAATGTTTTCTTAATTTTATTTATAACATTTAGTAAATAATAGAGATTGTTTGCTTTAAAGCATGTTTTAAGAGGTTAGTTTACAATTCTTTTCTATCGAGAAAACTTCAAGAAAACGTGTTTTGGGCACAACACAGTTTCAGAAAATACGATCAAGATTAACATATATTTTTTTCACTGCCACAAACTGAATAGATACAGCTAAAAATGTTTTTAAAAGAAGCCTATTTGGGGTATTTGGCTGTTGTCAGCGTCTTAAGCCTACTCTTCTGGGATTTGAGACTCCTAATTGAGATAGTAAACCTAAATCTAAATGAACTAAGTTACCAAATAATTCTACACATACAACAAAAAAAACAATTATGATAACCAAGGCAGCACAAAAATAGTATTAGCAAAGACATTAAATATTTACTATATTAAATATCTTTGAGTGTTAACTTCAAATTTCTACTTAAAATTCTCGCTGAAAATCCTGCAAAAAAGCTGCGAAGATATTGTTTTTACAGTCAGTTTCATATCTGTGGAATTAGCGCCACCTGAAGCAGATAAACGCCTTTAATTACCTCTGTTCACGACCCTCCCCCTCCCCGGAGGTAGGTGCTTCACCCCCGCGCACGCCCGCGTCGCTTCGTTAGCACGGATAACGACAAAGATTGCATTATACCGGACAAAGAATAGATGAGGCGAAAAACAGAGAGGACGAAACTTTCGCCGAGATAATAAAATAAATAAATATTTTTGGTCTTTTTCTACACAGCACCATCAGCAAACTAAACAGAGCTTGTACTATGGGTACTAGACAATGGATATGATACTTGTATACTTTACTTTTGTAGATGATCGCTGTATAACTGTAATAGGTTGTCGTGTTACAATAAAGTTTTTTTTTTTGTGTTTGATTCGGACGATGACGATGATAGATGGGAGGGGCAAAGTTTGCAGCATACCACATTATTTTGCGTTAGACCGTAATATTATTTATAGGTTGTAACTTTAGAATACCTATTTAGAAACTAGAGTGATAAAGCAGCAGCAGCCCGGAGTCTGGATTTGTGCCCGGTTAGTGGCAATAGGCTCGCCCCCTATTACATGGGACTTTTTAGCATAACTGGCGAAATGTGGTAGTAGTATACCCCTCTGCCTACCCCTTTGGGGAATACAGGCATGTTGTTATGTTTATGTTATGTTAGAGTGATACATTCATTCAAAATTCCGCTCAAAGTTGAAGCACGAAAACTATCAACATGTGTCGGTAAGCGGCACGAATAATGTACGGTCAGTACGGTACGTAGCCTTGTAAGGCCAATTTGAAATTGCGTTACTCCGCGTGCGACTGTTGTTGTTCTAAGCCTCATTATTCTAAGGTAGATCTCAGTGGCGAATGGTGAATAGAATCGATCTTTTTTTTTTTTTTTTTTTTTATGATGTCTAGATCTGCTCTTGACCACAATCTAGACAGATCAGCAAAGAAATGTCGTTGATCTGTATTTAAGCAATTTGACGACGTCTGTGGTCTGGTGGTTCGAGTGTTGGACTGCTGATCACGAGGTCGTGGGTTCGATTCCCACAGGACACAAATATTTGTGTGATGAACATAAGTGTTTGTGTTGATCTGGGTGTTTCTCATATATTATAAGTATGTATTTACAAAAAAAAGTATATAAGTATTATATCCATTGTGACTAGATGGTGCTGTGTAAAAATGTCCCAAAAATATTATTATTATTATTAATTCTTGAAGGGAAGCCGGTGGGAATCGTGTTATATAGACCCTTCGCCACTGGTAGATCTATACCTTCATTGAGTCATTCATATAATTGTAATTTTCTTTGATGTGTTGTTTTTAACCAATTAAAAAAACAGTGATAGCCTAGTGGTTGAACGATTTTCTTCTATGCTGGAGAGTTTTAGTTCAAACCCGGCCCACAACTCTGACTTTTCGAATTCATTTGTGGATCAGAATTTGATTAACACCTTGATTTAATAGTGATTTAAAACATCGTGATGAAACCTGCACACCTAAGAGTGCTCCATACAGTTCTCGATGGTGTGTGTTGTCCGACAACCAGCACTAGGGCAGCGTGGTGGACTAAAATCTTAACCTTCTCATTCTGAGAAGAGGCCCATGCTCACCAATGGGACAATAATGGGTTGCTTATGTTTTATGTTTATTTAAAACAATATATTTTATCTAAGAAACTCATAGCAGTTGATTTTTGGAAATTAACTAATCGGTTTCTCCTATTAGACAAATCCCTCTTAGAAAATTGCTAATTTCTTTATCAAAGCCATTTAGAAGTTAGCTAAAGTCATTTAGATATAGAAATTCTAATAACTCTAAAAGCCCAATTCTCTAAAGAGCTTATTTTAATCACATTGCTATAGTTAAATTATTATAAAGTTATCTAGTGCCACACATGTGGTGCAGTGGCGATAAGTATTGTTTAGATGATTTTGATTGCTAACGGCTTTGTATTGATAAATTAGAGGTATGTCTGCTTCAGCTTTTTTTTTTGAAATTTTTACACAGCGCCATCTAGTCCCAAACTAAGCAGAGCTTGTGCTATGGGTACTAGACAATAGATATAATACTAATATTTTTTTTGTTTGTAAATACATACTTATAATACATAAGAAACACCCAGACCAACACAAACATTTATGTTCATCACACAAATATTTGTGTCCTGTGGGAATCGAACCCACGACCTCGTTATCAGCAGTCCGACACCCAAACCACTAGACCACAGAGGTCGTCAAAACATATCATTTTCTGTATGGAACAGCTGTGTTTTAATATTTTCAGAGATATTAGTAAAATAAAAGTTGAGCAGAGCAATGAGCAGGCTCTAAAATTTTTTGGTAAATAAAATTATATTATCTTTGTGGTATCTGTGGATTAATTGTATGTCGCGGGTAGGCCGCTAATAAACAGTTGGTTCGTTGACTTGACCTTTCATTGTGTTTCGCTCCTGAAAATAACCCATAAACACTACTGGCGACGAGAAAAAATAAAATGAAAAATGCCGATCGGAAAAATTGAACAATTTGATGTATCCAGCAAAAAGTGGTTGGCTTACATTCGACGCGTGGAACAGTTTATGGCGCTCAATGAAATTAAACCTGCGTTACAAGTGGCTACATTAGTGACGTTAGTGGGTGAAGCTACTTATGATCTAATATGTGATCTTTGTGCGCCTGACAATCCGGAGACCAAAAGTTTTCAGGAGTTAGTGAAGATAGTTGGCGACCATCTCGAACCAAAGCGTTCTGAGATAGCAGAGCGGCATATATTTAGAATGAGACGTCAAAATAGCGGTGAAAGTCTGAGCGATTATTTGCAAGTTCTCAAACATCTGGCCAGCACGTGCAACTTCAAGAGTTGTCTCGAAGAAAACTTGAGAGATCAATTCGTGTCTGGTCTTGTGATCGATGACATGAGGTCGCGGCTATTCGCCGAGCCGACGTTGACGTACAAGCGGGCGGTGGAGTTGGCGTTCTAACTTGAAGCAGCTGACCGGCACGCGCAAGCGAGCGGGATGACGGTCATACCGACAAGTTCCGGGACGGCCGCGTCGATGCACCGGCTTGCGACTGCACGAGGGCACGCTGCGCCTTCCAGCAGCGGCAGCAGCATCGAAGGAATGCGCTCTGTTAACGCGCCCGTGGGCGATATGCAGCGCACATCACAGCAATCTTGTTGGCGATGCGGAAAGGGGCTCCGAGCCATTGTGTGCCGTTTTAAAAATTATTCCTGTTTCGTGTGTGGCCAAAAAGGTCATCTCAAAGTGATGTGCAAGCGTAATCCCCGTCAGAGCGAGATGTGCTCGTCGAAGGGAGGGCAAAATAGTACATTACTGTCGAGGTCTGAAATGAAGCAATTTACGGCCGAGTAATATTGGAAGTACGAGGCAAAGCCGAGTACTTCCCAAGTGATTTTAAAAGGACGAGGCGCTAGTGAAGTCCTTTTTAACAAATCGAGGCCGGTAATTGCTATTTCGGCCGATACTTGTATTTTATTTGCGAGGAAACACAACACAAATTAATTCAACAGTATCTCATTTTCATTCAAGCCAATTCGCCCGCGCGCGGTTCTTGTTCTATTTTCAAAGTTTTGAAAAAAAAATGCGCATTCAGCCTGTATAATGATAAATATTTTGTACCTAAAAACACCTAATTTATGTAAGTGTGTACTTAAAAACCTCGGTAGCATAATTTAAAAAATAAAAAGTGTCCAGCAATTTCTATTACTGGCCTGTTGGATATTACCGGCCTGTTATTTCGTTGCGTACGGAAAAGAGCCGATTGTTTTATTCTTTTTTTTGAATAATGAACCAATTTCCGAGCAAGTGGGAGAAAATTATATTAATAATAGTGATAGCGATTTGGAGTCGGATTTGTATATACTTAAAGTGTGTAATAATAGTGATAGGCCATTTAATGTGTGCGCGAAAGTAAACAGCAAGGCGATAACGTTCGAGCTGGACACTGGCAGTAAGTTGTCTGCGATTAGTACCTATTCTTATGATGAATATTTCAAGACGTTACCGCTTATCGCTAAAGATAAATAAATAAATAAATCTTCGGGAAATTTTTACACAGCACCATCTAGTCCCAAACTAAGCAGAGCTTGTGATATGGGTACTAGACAATGGATATAATACTTATATACTTTTTTTTTGTAAATACATACTTATAATATATAAGAAACACCCAGACCAACACAAACACTTATGTTCATCACACAAATATTTGTGTCCTGTGGGAATCGAACCCACGACCTCGTGATCAGCAGTCCGACCCTCGAACCACAACACACACAGACACACACACACACACCCCCACACAGATGTTTGTTTACATTCGTATAACGGTGCTCGGATTGAAGTGTTCGGTTATATTTTAGTTATATGTTGAGATCGGGACTCACTCGGCGGGAAATTTAAAACTGTTTGTTATTAAGAATGGCGGACCTCTTTAATGGGTAGGTCTTGGTTAAGTAAATGAAATATCGATAAAATTAAAATTAACGAAATTATTTTAAATCTATCAGATGACAAATTAGTGGATAGCTTGAAAAGTGAATTTCCCACCGTGTTTGCCTCTGGTCTTGGGACATGTACCAAACAACTTTCGTTAAGATTGAGCGACACGACTCCCATCTTTAAAAGCAAGATCATTACCGTTGGCATTACGTAAGCCTGTTGAATTAGAACTTCAGCGACTCGAGGCAGAGGGTACCATCCGTAAGGTAGAATACTCAGATTACGGGACACCAATTGTACCGGTCATTAAAAAAAAAACAATATTTGTTCTGAAATTGAAATTGTGACGCAGAGATGATAACTATATATTCACATAATTAAGTTATCATAAACTCAGCCTATCGCAGTCCACTGCTGGACATAGGCCTCTCCCAAGATGCGTCACAACACTCGGTCCGCTTCCACTGCCTTCCGCATCCAGTCCCCCCCAGCTACTAGTAATTCATGTTAGATGTTATGTGTTGTTAGTTTATGTCGAATGTAGTGATACCCAATTTTAACCTTAGACGAACTCAACGTTACCTATGTTCTTGCAAATAAATATATCATTCATTAATTCATTCGATTTGATATTGTGCCTACTTCCCCATCTGCGACCACATCCCTCTCACCCCAAGTGTTTCTACTCGATAATTAGCGAGTACGCTTGAACCCTAAAGCAGATAAGCTGTGTATTCCGCAACGTTATATTTTAAAATTTAATTTAAATTTTTTACAATGTACTTAAGGATCAAAATCCTTTGACTTCGGTATTTCTACAAGACGTTTTTTTGGAAAGATAGGATCATTAGTAACCTATGCAAGGATGGGTCACTCGGGTTGTATCATGAAGTCTGCTTTGTATCGAATTAGAGAGCTCTGGACTTTATGAGGTGTATTTTATTGTGGTATGGTTTAATTTTATACTAATTTCGTTTCAGTTTGTTAGAGGAGTGTGAAATTTTCATAGGGTAGGTTGTATTACTTTTTTTTTCGAGGTTTGCATAGGAATTACAATGAAGGATCTTATCTGTTTTATTTTATTTTATTGTACTTTCTCATCCTACGTTGTTCTAATTTATTTTCTTTATTGTATGGTCGATGCTACTGCTGGAGTTTATGTTAACATCTTTAGAATGTGTTTTTGTTAAGTTAACCTACAAATAAATAGTTAAATAAATACGGTGGATCTAGCACTAGAATACGCATTTTCTTAACTGTATCGATTATGAATATCAGAATGACTTATTATGAACAAAAAAGCGAGCGTTGTTGTTGTTGTGTATTTTAATTATATTATTTAAATAAAATTCAAGTGTTTTATAATCAACTTTTAAAATTAAAATATTTAATTTTGGAATTGAAAACATCAGTAAATGTACACGTAAACAGAAACAAACCGTTTTTTTTTTCACCTCTGCCCAGACATGGGTAAGTAACAAAATTGTATGGCCTTGTATCGCGGGCTTCACACCTCATTAGCCTCGTGTCACTCAGCAGAGAACAGTATCTGCAAGCAGTTCCCTTCGCAACATTAAGTCGATATGACGCACTCGCTCATGTATATCCCATGTATTGAAAATAAAGGGTATAAGTTATTTCCATATTTTTCTAAAGGTTAATAACCAACGAATTGGATTTAATAATAAAAAACAATAAAGACCAGTTGGATGCTGATAAGCAATAGTATGTCAACCCACACGGAAGCCATATCGAGTAAATCGTGTTTCAAAATTACGGCACCAATTTAATTAGTTTGTTCAAGAATTTGCTGCAAATATTGATGATATGCAGTCATTATATCATAATATAAGTTTAGATCAAATTTCTCCAATTAAACTTGTAAAATCTGTTATATTCATTCCAAAAACCGTTAAATTTGATATTACAAAATGCGCCAGCAAACATTTTATTTGAATATACATTTCAAGTCTTATAACACATTATTGCTAAACTGAAAACAATTAATTTAAATTCAATTTGATTAATGTCAAGTACCTTAACCCTATATTGATAAACGTATTATTAAGATAAAAATTGTAATGTTAAGGTGTTATCAATAAAAGCCATGATTTCTTACAATATTAAAATATTTATTTACCTTTTAAAAACGGAACAAATTAGGGACCATCGAGCGTTATTGGCTATTCAATCTTCAAGATTTACTTTGAATAGGTACTTACCTACCTACATCATAATCAACATTATCTAAATTAAAACAGTATTTAAAAATCAAAATCAAACTACCTACAACAAAATAATCTCGTTTCGTTCGACTGGTTAGGGTATCAACGTTAACGAGAACATCTCACATCTCCGTTTTGCCGATGACATCGTTGTATGGCTGAGTCGTTGGAACACCTGGGCGAAATGCTGCACAGCTTAAACTGAGCATCTCGGCGTGTCGGTCTCGGCATGAATCTGGACAAGACTAAAGTCATGTTCAATATGCATGCCGAGGCCAATATTCGTTGAAGGGTCGGCACTCGAAGTCGTAACGGAATACGTCTACCTAGGGCAGATAATTCAGCTTGGTAGACAAACTTCATGAAAGAAGCCGACAGAAGGTTCTAGTTAGGCTGGGTAGTATTTGGCAAACTTCGCCGAGTCTTCTCGTCGCATATACCGCAAAGTTTGAAGACAAAGGTCTTAAACCAGTACGTCATGCCTGTCATGACTTACGGTGCCGAGACGTGGACACTGACAGTTGGGCTGGTTCACAAATTCAAAGTCGCTCAGTGAGCTATGGAGCGAGCTATGCTTGGAGTTTCTTTGAAGGATAAAATCCGTAACGAGATTATCCGGAGGAGAACCGGATTGACCGACATATCTTGTAGGATCAGTAAGCTGAAGTGGCAGTGGGCTGGCCATGTCTGTCGAAGGGCTGATGGCCGCTGGAGCAGACTAGCCCTTGAGTGGAGACGAATCGGCAAACGCAGCGTAGGGCGACCCCCACCAGGTGGACCGACGACCAACGTGGCTGAACGTTAATGGATGCGGAAGGCAGAAAACCGAGTATTGTGGCGCAACTTGGGAGAGGCCTATGTCCAGCAATGGACTGCGATAGGCTGAGATTATGATGAATCATACAACTCATTGGGCTCGGACTGAATAGTTGCTGTATGATGAATAAGCTCAATGATCGACGAATGAGCTAGTGTTGTATTATCAGCCACAAACAGCAATCAACAGCAGCTAGAAACTCCAATAAATCCAGAGTATTCTCAAAGTCCAGATCTTGATCAGAAATATAAATATTCGTGAGGTATGTTTCTGCTGGCCGAATTTCTGGAAACTCCTCATTGAGACTGCTATTTGACGGAACCATACGCCTCTTTTCTTCAACATCGTGGCTAATAACCTCACACTGAAACTCCTCGTCAGAAGTAGAACGCGACGCATGGCTTTCCTCGTGAGGTACTAATACCTAAGTAATGATCCGTAAACATGGCTTCTTGATCTTGGCGGTGGCATTCTGAAAATAATTATAAAAATAAGACACAACTTGCAAAATGAGGCTATGTGCCAAAATGTAATAATTTCGAGAACCTGAAGATTTGAGATAATGTCTGTCTACCCTGTTTGCGGATACTTACAGTCGTGAACCTGTTTGTTTTATTAATTCCCTCATTCCACGTTTTTCAAAAACGTTTCAAGTCATTTAACATACTATTGAAATAAACGAACGAACAAGTGAACGAGATTTTTTTGTAGCAATAACGTGTCAAGCTTTATAAAACTTTTACAAGCGCTAGTCAATAGTAGAATTTTTGTTAAGCAATAACCTGTTAATCAAAAATATTACATTTTGCTGAAATTAGGTAGTTAAGATAAGTAATATTACCACGGTTAGTATGTAAAACGTATTTGAATGTAATTTTAAACAGTATTCTGTCATAAAAAAGCGTTGTTTTAATAATTTTACCGGTAAAATGACCTCTAAACTTGTATAGCTAAAATCCTTATATTTATGTAAAATTTTGACTTACCTTTGATGATCTTATATGCCCCAAGTCTTCTACTGCGTTTTCCATGTAGTATTCGTGGCTAGTAGTCTTGTGAGGCCCACTTTATACGTATAATTTTAGTTAAATATGGGCCGATGTTGTTTACACAGCCGAAAAAGGATAATACTAATTACGCAATAACCGATCATGTCCCATAACTTCTTTTGACTTTAAACAGATGGCGCCTAGGGTCATCAAACAATGTTTCAAGTGCCTAAACATCTTATTGCAAAATGTCTTACCCTTCGAACTGATTTCGTGTCAACCTTTTTATACTCATTTTTGGTATAAAAACCATTCAATCAGGTTAAAAACCTATTGAAAAACGTTCTTTGTCAGCCAAAGAAGCGTACTGCATCATTAACTCAATTTTCGATTTTTTGTGGGTTGACACATTATTGCTTATCAGCATCCAGTTTATGGCTCTTTCTATGTTGTAGTTAAGAATATTGTATGTGAATTATTAAATTAATAACAGCTTAAACGTTAATTTGTTACCACAGACATAGTAAAAAATATAGACTAAGTGCTGCGAACAACCAAAGTGAAGCCAACAAAAACCGTGCTCCTTCATGTACAACCAGTGCTCACGTACACACCATGCACCTCAAGGATATTTGTTTTCGCGATGCTTACTGGAAGATGCCGCGACATGTGAACTGAGAGGGGTGAGCACGGTTTAAGATGCATGTGTGTGCGTGAGCACTGGTTGTATATGAAGGAGTACGGTTTTTGTTGGCTTCACTATGGTTGTTCGCAGCACTTATTCTATATTTTTTACTATGGCTGTGTTTTTTACAGAACATTTACAAAATCTAAAGGAGTACCTGCAGTACTCCTAAAAGTAGCTGTATTTAGATGATGATGTAAAAGGCATAGTATTCAGGTATACAACTTGAAGAAACAGAAACATACCATAAATGTACCCTCAAATAAAAAATACATCAATTAGCATTACAGTCTAATTACAATCACTTTTCCCAACCAAGCTTATAAAACCATATCAATTACCAGTACCTACATTTTACACTACACAACGTGTTATTAAAATAACTCAAAATCTCTTAATCATCACTCACTGTACTCGGCAGTAACAACTTTTACTATGGAAACAACCCTGAAATCGCGAAAAAAAAAACTACTGTTCCCTACATTTTGTCGGTTTATGTGAACACAAATGTAGGGAACAGCTGAAGTTCGAGCAACTCCATGAGAAGGGCAAGGGCATGATAATAAAGTGTAAGTATGCTTATTAAGGCAGCTTACACCGGATCCAGTAGATTGATCCCCTGAGCCCAATTAATACAGGCCCGCAATGATCAGCTTGCGCTATCGTGTTAATGATTTATTCGTTAATGAGTTTAATAGCAAGGGGCCGGGCTAATAAAAAAAGACGGTCAGAATCTCGCTAAGAAAATATTGAAGCACTTATTTTTTTCCTAGACGCACTATAATTTCGACAGCATTTTAACACACCAGATATGCATTGTTATTTTATTTGTGATACTACGACAATGGTGCCGATTCTCTTGTCACAAAATTCTCTAAACTAGACTAAAAATCACCTAAATTTAGTTTAGTCCTGTCAAACGAAGTTTTCTATTCTGAAATTCACTTTAAAACTAATTTTTGGTTTGACAGGACCAAAATTATTTTAGTTATTCAAATTAGTAAAAATTGACATTTTGCTATTCTGTAATTGACGTTTTTCACCTAATATTAGAAATGTCAACCTAAACCTGACTATTTTTAGAAGGCATCAAAATACATGTCGACTATAATTAGTTATCAACAACTAAAATTGCAAAGCTCATTTTATTCATTTTTATAGTTTTTAGGTAGTTTAAAATAAATAATGGATGCCTACTATGTGGTTGCAGCTGTTGTAGATTCAGCAGAAAGGTAAATTGTTCATAGAAATATACAATGAAATTTATAATGTCGATACGAAGAGGTATCTATATAATTAAGGTTAAGAAGTACATAAATTCATACAATGGGAAAAAAAAAATCTATGTTTGACATTCAAATCTATCATTTTATGCTAATATGTGTCCCTAAAAAGCCTGAATTCACAAATTTTCCCTCTTTTGGGGAGAAAGTCTCCAAGTTTGTAATCAGTGTTGCCAGGTCCGATTTTCAAAATCCGGGAGGCTTATTATGAAAAAAGCGGGATATGTATTTAGGAACAATGGAAAAAATCGGGAGATTATGTTTTTCAACAAAAATCAAAGTTTTTGAAGTAATCCCGGTATTACATTTTGCTAACATTCCAGCTATAATATTAAAATCAAAGCAGTTTGATATTTTACTGCACTGTGTAACAAGTGACGGAAATATTCAGGGCAGCAACTTATCCGTCCGTTTCATTTTATGCAGTTTTTTTGCCAGGTTTTGATCTTATTCCTATTATTAGCTTTATACAGGAATTGTAAAAAATCGGGAGATCTTTGTCGAAAATCGGGAGACCGGGAGATTTTTAGGAAAATCTGTGAATTTCCCGGAAAATCGGGAGACCTGGCAACAGTGTTTGTAATCCTGTGTGGTAATACTTTTTGGCTTATATTCTAATTTATTCAACTTTTTTGAGAAATTTTGTGTCCTGGGTGCTAGAACTTTTTAACCACGTCTTTAAAAAGGGAAATTCCAGCTTTTTAAATTAAAGAAATAGTTTATTATTGTGATTGCCCATGGAATTCAAAGGTCCTTGCGTTTTTTGCAAATAGCTCTGTTTCTCGTTGTTTAAGATATACAATATGATACGCTGCAATATAATAACAATATATCCCCTTTGATAGGTACTCTTGGGCCCGTATTACAGAAGGTTCCTCAAGTACAGTATAAACTCCAATCACCTGATCTCTACTTAAGGATAGAATCGTTACATGAGTATCGGTCTTATTCCAGAACGGTAATTATTATAAACTTTAATTCAACAACATAACACACGAATTTGACCTGAATTAAAATAGAAATCTCTACTCAAGCGTAGTCTGGACCACACTAGAGTGATTGATTACAGATCAAATCTCTGCTCAAATACCGAAACAGGTGACAGTATAAAATAAAGCTAAACTCAGCTGAACTGTGATCAATAAATTCTGCTTGAGGAACGTTCTAAAATCAAAGCTCAACTCAAAACTAGTTTTAAACAGTGATCAATGCTTGAGTATCGTTCTGTAATACGGGCCGTAGAAAATAATAACCTATCTCTTTAATCTGATCACATTATTCTAATTTATATATTTTATTGAAAATATAAAACAAAAATGTACTTTATTTCGTGACATGATTTTTTCTTCTTAATTTTAATGATAAACTAATAATTCCAAATATAATTATTATTTAATTTCCTTGTTTTTGTGAACTTTCGGTCATTCCATCACTCTTTAATAAAAAAATTAAGATGTACTGGTAACACCGCCAATTCAACTTAGATGCGTCAAACTCAATTATTAGAGCTGTCAACAAGTTTTCTAAAATAAGAAAAAGATAAACACAGAATAAGTTTTATGATTTTCTAAACTAAAATTTGTAAATTTTAGTTATAGTTAGGTTTAGGTGGGTGTACAAGAGAATCGGCACCAATGACTACCGTCAAACGAGATTTGTTGCGTAATCGCGACTATTTGTCTTACGACGGGTGTGAATGTGTGCGTGATAGCCCATGCCGTCTTACTATTAGTGCTTCACTTATTGTTTAGCGAGATTCCATCCGCCTTTTTTATTCGTCCATGGCAAGGGGATTGGAATAAAGATGTTAAATAAAATTTGCAAGACGGTCATATTAAGCTTTTAGTAAGCCGCTGACGGTTTAGCATTCATAAGGTAGAAAAATCAGAAAACCACGTACCTAAAGCTATAATCTCATTAAATTGGCGGTTGACTTTGAGCGAGCGTTAGTTACGTTTGGTATCAACGGACCGTCTCTTATTGCCATATATAAAATAACAAATACAGGATAATGTCAAAGCCAGCCTCTTTGGCCTTGTGCGGGTTCTATGCTATAATAATCTGTTTTGATTTTTTAATATTATTATTTATTATTTTATGCAATCTGTGTGTGTTTTCTGCAATCCAATATATAATAAATCACATTTCCAGAATCGTATTGTACGTCTCATAAGCGCAAGTCTCGGAACAAAATGTATGAGTAGCGAACCTACACATACCCACATAATTTATCTTGTTAAATAAATATTTCGTCTTTTAACCCTGCATAGAAGGCAGACCGTTCCCTAACTGTTTTTAGATCGACAAATTGTCTTTCAACACTGCTCTAACTATCCCAACTTTGTTATAAGTACCTTGCGTATAAGATCGAGTATTTGCAGTCATTGCAAGACTTTTTCTTCAAAAGCACACACGTTGACGCTGCAAATTCGGTATCACTTACACGCGTAGACAAAAAACAGACCAATAGCCAAAAAGATCGTAAAAAAAAAATTCATCCTAACATCCAAAATGACAAGTGAATGTTTTCTGATTGAATGAAAACCGCGGGGAGTAGGGATGTGCCGAACGAGGGAAAACACATAACACCACGTAATTACGCTTTTTGTTGCCCCGGAATTGCGTTTGAGATGATCACGAGCGCGGAATTGGGGAATCTGCTATATTTCACAGTTACAATGTTACTGTATTTTTGAAATGCAAAAAATGTACTCCAAATTAGAATTTTTGTGGACCATTTATTCAGTCATGAAAAAGTTATTTGATTTGACCTTATTTTAACTTTTGTGTGAAATAAATTACAATTTATGTAAATAGTAGGCAAAAATATTTTCAGGCAAAAAAGTTGCTGAACTGAAACTAAAATTGAGCACATAAATTTTGAGAAAAGAACACATTTGAAGGTACTATAAATTCTGCAAATATTAATTAACAAAAAAAAATCTCCACACAAAAGGGAAAATTATCAGACCACTAAAATTATCAGACCACTAAAATTATCAGACCACTAAAATTATCAGACCACTAAAATTATCAGACCACTAAAATTATCAGACCACTAAAATTATCAGACCACTAAAATTATCAGACCACTAAAATTATCAGACCACTAAAATTATCAGACCACTAAAATTATCAGACCACTAAAATTTTGCTCAATCACAACTTTTTGACTTGATTAACGTGACTGTGATTCGTCTTTAACATAGTAACCTCCAGTTTCCGAAAGGCAAAAATTTACTGTCAAATCTCAGGTCAAGCAATGTGATTAGTTTTTTTGCCGGCCAATCACAGGAGCTGACATTAGATTTGACAACAGATCAAATTGATCAACCTTTTAGAAACTGGGGAATAGTCACACAATCATTGGCAACTTTATTACACCCATTTTTAAAAACCATTCCCATTTTCTGGGCAAAAAGTTACAAAGAAATTAGAACGGAACCACTGACTTCGTAATAAAGGATCGTAAATTAAACAAATGCAATAAATATTTTTATTCTCCTTAAATTACTTTTGCTGTTTTATGTTACGTAAAAATGGGCAGAGGAACGCGTTTGCGGATGTTGGCAGTAATAAAATTAATTGTTCTGTATAAGTATCTCTGAGGACTTTGTTACGGTTATATTTTTTTAGTTCAATATATTTTGTTACTTTTATTTATAAGTTCACTAAAATTGTACGGTAGACTAAAATTTTTTTTTTGAAATATCTGTAAAGACGCTTGTTAGTCTACCTGTGACCACGAACGCTGCAAAGCTTTCGAAACGTCAGGAATAATATACGCGATGTAATCCGGTTAACCTGAAGAACGTGGCTGGGGGGGACTGGATGCGGAAGGCAGAGGACCGAGCGTTGTGGCGCAACTTGGGAGAGGCCTATGTCCAGCAGTGGACTGCGATAGGCTGAGTTGATTGAATCCGGTTAAACTTGTTTTATTATAAAGTTCACTAGACTTTGCTCGCGGCTTCACTTTTGTATAATTTCGCGCATTCCTCGGAAATTGTTTATTTTCACGGTATAGAATGCAGACTATATTTTAGTTTGGTTTATGATCTATTTGTGTGCCAAATTTCATCTACATACGCTTTGCCGTTTCAACGTGATTGAGTAACAAACATCCAAATATCCAGACATCTTTACAAACCTTCACTTTTATAATATTCGTAGAACTAAGAGGGATAATAGGTATCTTATCCTATACCTACGTTGAATTTTCTTAGTATGCTACGTAAGAGATTATCCACTCATTCAAATATTACCTATATTTATTTATTTAATTCTTTATGCACAACAGGGTACAAAGGCGGTCTTAAATACGGTTTAATGCGGTTTTATATATGTGTAACATTATTCGATTTCTATCAATGATATTTAAAAGTACAGCCCCCCTAGCCAAGTTGACAATCTACAATCGTCAACGCTATGGGAATGACATATTTCAACGAATGACTTTCTCGTTGAGATATGTCATTCCCATACATTTTGATTGTTTTCTATAGCGTTGATGATTGTAGATTGTCAACTTGGCTAGAGGGGCAGATATATGTTACTTGCACTCGCAACTGAAGACTCGAAAACGACCTAATCAGGACGTTTTTTCTATTAATCCGCGTCAAGTAAGGCGCCGAGTGAGACCGGTGTGAAGAAAAAACTAAAATGCCGTCGTGTGTGTACAGAAAGTGATCCAATTATGACGCGAAAGTATCTTGAAGTAACCAATTTAATTACTTTTTACTAGTTTATGTGTATTGTGCTGCCGCTGCGTACGGAACATTTTTTTCGTTGGTTTGTTTGTTTAGTATGGCATATGTATACTTTTAAATATCATTGATTTCTTTATTATTTTTATTTATTATATTCATATTACAATCATCCTCCGAGTCTTTTCCCAATTATATTGGGGTCGGCTTCCAGTCTAGCCAGATGCGGCTGAACATCAGTATTTTACACGGAGCGACTGCCATCAGACCCCCGCAACCCAGTTACTGGGTAATACTGACATTCGGAGGTTAGACCAGTTGTCAGACTTTCAGGCTTCTGACTACCCGTAACGACTGCCATAGATATTCGTATGACAACCGGGACCGATAGCTTAACGTGCTCTCCGAGGCACGGAGGGGTTTCGAGGTGTATCGAAACGGTCACCCATCCACAGACCGACCGCAGCAAGTGCAGCTTAACCTTGCAGATCGTACAATCCGCGCTGTCTTTGCTTAGCTTTGTTTTGCTTTTTTCATTTTACAATATAGCATTAAAACAACAACAAGATTATTGAATTGTTAAATGTCTCTGTAGCCAGAATATGTTAATTATACGCTAATATAATTAAAATTATAATGAGATATTCTTCAGTAACAAATTTTAAAATAAGAATTGAATAATCACTTATATTATTTAAATTGGTTTTCCTGACATTTCGAAAGCTTTGCAGCGTTCGTGGTCGCAGGAAGACTAAGATGACAAGCGTCTTTACAGGTACTTAAAAAAAAAAACCGTAAGTAAAATATCTATAAAGATGCTCGTCATCTTCCCGCAACCACAAACGCTGCAAGGCTTTCGAAACGTCAGGAAAACCAATTTAAATAATATAAGTGATTATTCAATTATAAAATCTTATAGATCAGGCTCACGTTTTTGTAAGTGTGTTTTTGCTGTAAAGCAACAAAGATAATTTTCAGGCCAACATTATGCTCGACGAGTCTCATGTTCGTGAAACAAGCCGCGCATGTTATCGTCTCCAACTCATTGAACCATTGAACCTGTGCTACACACGAACTGTTGCTTCAGTTACGTACGAGACACAAGTATCGTTCTATCAAAACGTCTTTACATTTTACGAGTCCCAAACTGAACGGATAAGGAGTTGTGTGTGGTGTGCTGGATCGGAACGAACGCTCCATCAACGAATTAGTTTATTGAGCGAAACAGCCGCCGAATCGAAGCAGTGGTTTGGAATAATATATTATTATGTTTCATTAATATCACATGTTACTTAGAAGTTGGTGGTTGACTATACGGTTTGGAATTTATGGACGATTGAATTTCTGTAAAAACTCTAGTACCTACCTCATTTCATTTCAGTCGAAGTCGTCCACTGCTGGACATGGGCCTCCCCCAAGCATCGTCACACTGGTCATGTCGGGGGGATATGCCATACTCGCCAGGCTTGGCAGGCGAGTTGGCGAGCGCAGTTGGTTGGTTAAATACTCAGAGAACGCTGCCATCCTCTGGTGATTTCCTTAGTCACCTTTTACGATACTCATGAGAAGAGATAGGGTGGTGCAATTCTTTATGTCCGGCACCACACGGAACAAAAACTTTTAAATAATAAAATTCAATAACTTCGTTATCCTATCTTCCTACTATAAATGTGAAAGTTTCTGAAGATGTTTGTTGAATTTGGCATACAGATAGAACAAAACCCGGATTAAAATATAGGCTACTTTTTATCCCGGGAAGATGAACAGTTTCCAAGGGATACGCGATAAACAACATCCATGCGGGCGAAGCCGTGGGCATAGGCTGGTAACTAAATAAACAAAGAAGACACCTACAACTGATAAATCCACTACATTCTATCTCTTTTTTTCAGACGAACTCCAAAACAATATACCTGTAACATAATCAAGTTAACTGTCCCAAAATTATCTGTGTTCGTGTGTCGTCTTTGTCTGTGTTCTTTGTCTGTGTCTTTGGCTGTGTGTAATTGTCTGTGTGTGTGTGTGCTCACATCATTACGACTGGACAAACTTGTCGCACGTCCAAATCCTCGGGTTCGCACATAACAATATAAATTTTCCGACCCCCGCTCCTCACTGTCGGACCTCCCCTCCCCCGCTCATAATTCCATAAAAGGTCCCGTTCATCAAAACGCGGGGTGACGGAACCTTTCCGAGGATATTTCGTTAGTTCCGATTCGATTTTCATTTTATGCAAAAGACGATCCAATTTCGAGCGGGGGACAGCGAGGAAAGACCTTCAATCGGGATAATAGTATAGAAGAATGATCCAAATTGAATTCGTTTCGCGACGAATATCCCGCCCCGCGCCCCCACCGGCTTAGACCCGCCGATCCGACAAATACCTCGATTTCGTCTTAAAGGGCTGCGATTCAGCGAAAATTTTCTTGCTCGGTTGGGTCCCTAGGATTTTTATTAAATTTCCGGGAGATGTTCTTGTGAGCAAGGGAATGATAGCGGTGGACCAGTGACATGCATTGTTGCGAACACGTTAGAAGCATTTTCCCTTTGGAAAAAGTGAACATCGCGTTGTCGGTTTCAAGGTGACGAAAAAGGGACGGCAATCCGCGAATTGCTGGAAGGTCTCGGATTCTGTCGAAAGTGATAGTATAGATAGACGTTTATACCTGCGGCACGCTATGCTGGCGTTTCTGACATTTACCAATAGTGTTGTGACACATTTCAAATTATTAGCGATTGAGACCAGTGGGGTAATTGTGTAATGCATTCACATTGACATTAGCTTTCAATTTGAAATGACAGCAATATTCATTGCGTGGTACATAGTTGCCGATAAGACGACTTGTCAAAACACACGCAGCAATGAACATTGAAATTCTATTGATTGCGATCGCGAGTGAGTTACGCAATTCGGCAGCAGGTTTACTACTGTGACCGACTCCAATTAGCTATTATGAATAATATCTATATAAAGTGAATAATTTATCAAATTAATCAATAAACATAGCGTCTAGCTATTTTGTTTAATCGCTATTTAATCAAATTTTCTGTGAAACTTGAAAAAAACAGTAGAAATAAATATTCATACGTAGCTGTAAATATTTACGAATCTTTATGAGATGGAAACGTCAAAACGCCATCATAGCGTGCCGCACCTATTCTTAAAATCATCCTACGTAGGTATTTGCCTAGGATTTATTTTCCTTTGTAAGCAATATCATGTGCCAAAAATTATGCAAAATGAATTCTAATCTGACCTTTCAGATTCTGCGTTATTAAATTTTTGCTTCATTACCATTTCCAATGTTGTGGCAGACTTTACCATTTCATTTCAACAGAAGAAAGAAAAACAAAAGCGTATCAGTTACTTAGTTGTACAAATAGAAAAAGTCGACGGAGAACAGTTTACTTGGCTCCGCTTGACGTTCAGGGCCAACAATGGCCTTTTTGTGCACTATTGCAATTCTTTCGTTGTCATTTTGAAGAAAAAGCTCGGGCTTGTTGTGAAGGATGATAGAAATGAACAGTTTGTAGAAATGTTCTAGTTTGTACAAAGTAGAGAGGACCGATTGCAAAACTCTTAAGAAATGAGATTGATTTAATGAGATCTAGATTATTGGTGGTAATGTTTAAGTGTAATAGTTTCTCAGACTGTTCATGATAAGCAGTGAGTCTAATATATTCTTGAGTATTGAAAAATTGAGTTGTTATAGTCATCAATTCACTTCAAGAGAAAATGAAAAAAGCACATCCATACGTTACCAGGACAACAAACCTCAAAGAAAAATGTCGGCTACGAAACGTGAATATGTTTGAACTGTGTCGACACAAGGTGGAGAGATACAGAAGGTGCACTGCTTAATACTAAGATTACAAACACAGCTGCTTTCTTGGCTGCTCCACCATTGCAATTTAACAGCATATAGCCTTGAAACCGGGGCAGATATGCGGCTGTAACCTTTTCCGATGCCTCTTCTGGCATCTATGACATAAGCTGTGGCATAACAATAGGCACAACAATCGTAGTAAAACTTGTGTGTTGGTAACGTACGCAATAATAACCTTTTTTTATACGACTTCCTAATAAAAGGAGTGTTATATTTTTAGGATTTATGTATACAATGTATGGCGACAATTTTGTTTGGGAAAAATGATAATGGGTCAGTAAAGTTTCACTAATATAACTTTTTTTTTTGTATTGTTTTTGGCAATCGTCTGTTTAATTATTTTGGTTTTTTTTTTAAATGAGAATATCCTCAAGTATAGATAGATAGAATATACTTTATTGTACACCATGAAAATAGTAGTAAACAGGAACAACGTATAAATTATGGGTACATGGGCGGTCTTATCGCTAAAAGTGATATCTTCCAGACAACCCGGATACCCTTCACCCGGGTAAAGCAGAGTTACATCGGACTCTTACTAAAACCACCACAGTGTTCCTCCTTTTGCCTTACAGCCCTACTAGATAGATAGATAAAACGTTTATTTAGTACAAAAACAAGACACAGGACATACAAGTAAAAATACAATAAAAAGTGTGATATGTGTCTCAGTAATGTACCAAATGGGTGTCCAGCTCAGTATGTGCCAGGTATTGTACCTAACGCTGGTATTCTGCTGGATCCCTGCAGTGACATACGGACGTCGAGCAGACCAGATACATGAGAAAAATTAAGAATGATTGCTTTGCGTTTGTATTTTGAGTATAATATCCACAAAAATATATATATATAAGTAAGTAGGTAGATATATTAAGAGTGTGAAAAGAAAGAAAGAAAAAAAAAAATATATATTTAAATATATTCATAACCGTAACAGGAAAAATGTATGTCAGTAAAACATAGCAATTACCAAATTATCACATTTTTGTTTTTGTTCCCAGCCTTGCAAAAATGGATAAGTTTACTGTTATGCTGGTAACTGTTGCTTAAATTTGCATTCTGCTCCCATCACCCCTGACAGACGTTGCAATAACGTGTATGATGTGTCTGTCTGTGATTGTCTGTCATTTCACAGCGTAAAACAGTCGACCTTCTGAAGTCATCTACTCTGTGGTACAAATGACGTACACACACAACCATCACAGAAAGAGTAAACAAGTCTGAGAAATGTCCGGGCATAGCTGTCCCTTTGTCAGTGGATTACTTCGTTACGGACTCGTCTCACACCGACACGTGAATATTTCATGCGTTTATATGCTAAGTATTTGATGCTATAGCTCTTAGAAAAGGAAAACTCGTAGGTATATATTATTTTAGGTACATTAAAGAATTTAAGGGTGCGGGTGTTATATTAAGGATTTCTATGCCAATTGAAGTCATCCTGAATATCTTATTGTTTCAGTAAACATCTGTAACGAAACGTATGATAGTACCCACATTTGGGTGGAGCGATGATATTGACAAGGTGGCTGGTAGTCGCTACATACTAGTGGCCGAAGATCGATTTTAGTGGCGCGCTATTGGAGAGGCCTTTATCCAGCAGTGGACTAATATAGGCATCATCAAATGATGATGAACACTTGAAAAAAATTATTGCCTTTTTTTCTACATAAGACATGTAAACGTCATTTATACTAGGTATGTATTAATTACTAAAAAAACTTTTGGTTCATTATTTTTAACGCATTTAAATTGTGGAAAGATAAAATCGCTCACGAGCAGGATTCGAACCTGCGACTCCTGGCTTAGTGGCTAAAGCACTGGCGTACTGAGCCAAGAGTCGCAAGTTTGAATCCTGCTCGCGAGCGATTTTTTCATTTCACAATTTAAATCGTTAAACTATTGGTTCAAACAACCTTCATAAAAAAAAATAACTGTGCAGGTTAGAAACAATAAAATTAAAATATATTTATTGTTTTAGGATAATGAAACGTTACATTCCAGTTTTATTATGTACCAAAACGAATCCTTTATTTTGTAAACATTACTGCATAATGCATATTCCTTTCTTTAACAAAACAGACAACGACTCCAACCTCATTTCTTAAGTAATTCGGGTTCACTAACTTATTCGGTTAAAAGAAAAACATAGTGTAATTTACTTAGATAGAAGCTGTAAAAGACAGCAACGTTACTTTATTTAGTAGTTAAAGACTTACACCGGTGTACTGTACTAATAGGTAATAATAATAAGTAGGTAGGTAGGTAGGTAATAATAGGTATCTTGGATTACTTGACAAGCTTTAGCCCAAAAAAAATCTTCTCATTTTAAGACTATTTTTGCTAGCTTAGAATTTCCTCGGATGAATTAGTATAGGGAGAGTTTTAAAGATCGAATTGATGGACCAAATTCCATTGGTAAGACCAGATTGCTTTCTCATAAATCTAAACATCTCGTTTCTGTTTCATCCAACTGCTTTGCAGACTTTTTTTTATGAGATATAAATCTCTTGACCGCAATCTAGACAGCTTTGTCAAGATGTGGTCGACGATGGAGCGAGCAAACCTTTTAGGTGCCGATTCACTCCAGATTTAAAGGCTTTAGGTTAGGTTAGGTTATAAGGTTAGGGTTAGGGTTCTAAGTGCCTGGAAATACAGATGCCAGCAGTAAATTCCACAACTTGGCTGTGCGCATTAAGAAAGAGTTCTCAAAGCGCTTGGTCCTGATAGTAGGGATTTCCACCAAATGTGGATGATATCCTGCAGTGCGTCGTGTAGTCCGATGAAAGAAAGGAGATGGTGGAATTAACTCATGGAACTCTTGCGCACACTCTCCAAAGTACAGCCTGTAGAACAATCTTCTTCATTTCTAATAATAAGTAGTTTCGGATTTAATGCTACAGTCCTATATAAAAAACATATTTTGTATATTTGACGAAATGGATCGTCAGCCAAGAATATCAAGGCCACAGACAAATAATTATCTAATTGTTTTAGTTCCGATTGTTTTATGTGTTTTTCATAAATTCGATGAACAACTCAAAGAATAACTTACCAAATCCAAGACTCACATCTTCATATTTTTCAATGTCAATGCCTTCATTGATTACGCCCTGGCAGGCGCATCTGAGACGGGAGTGACATTAAACTGATAATCTCATTACTTATAATTGGGACGCCAGGTTCGCGTCAGAATTAGTTGCACTAAGCCGCTTACAGCCAATTTAGGCCCGTGCGAGCCACAATCGCGATCGTATTACCAAAATGGAAAGAATTAATGCCCTATAATAAGGGCCCCGAATCTGGAGTGTGTAAAAAGCTACGTAGTCCGTATCGTACGTAGTCAGAGTATGGTTCTGTAGGCATAATTTGAATTGAAAACAGTGAAAACTAAAAAATAATTTTAAACGAATCAAAACAATGTTTTCTGTTATAAATAAACTATTATTTATTAAATCATGCTATTTTTTTCATTTTTTTTAGATTTACTATAACTTTTAGTATGGATTATTTTCTAAAATCCTTGATATTATCTTTTTAAACTATTTTGATACTCAGTTTTCAGTATTAAATAATACATACGGTTGAAAAGGTACGGTTAACAAAGAAAGTAGGTTAACATTGTCAAAAATGTCAAAATTGATTTATGAATGAAAACTTACTACTTTTAAGTTTTTTGTAACAATTTTTTATAGAGTAGAGAATACTTTAATGAATAATATTATGATATACTTAAAACCATATTTATTTATATATGCTTTATTAACACCTTAATTATCAAACTTAAGTAGCAGTGGGCGGGGCACATTACTCGCAGAACGAATGGCCGATGGGGCAGTAAAGTTCTGGAGTGGCGACCGCGTACTGGAAGGCGCAGCGTGGGTAGGCCCCCCACAAGGTGGACCGACGACCTGGTGAAGGTCGCGGGAATCCGCTGGATGCGGAAGGCACAGGACTGGTCGTTGTTGCGATGCTTGGGGGAGGCCTATGTCCAGCAGTGGACGTCTTTCGGCTGAAATGATGATGATGATGATACACCTTAAAATACATTTCATTGAATATGCACATAACTGGGTTCTATGATATTATTTGATAAAAATTTCGAAATAATCATCAATATAATGTTGCTTACGTCCGTGTGGTGCCGAACGCAAAGAATTTCACCACCCTATATCTTCTCATGGGTGTCGTAAAAGGCGACTGAGGGATTCACCAGAGGATGGGCAGCAGCGTCCTCCGAGTATTTAACCAACCAACTGCGATCGCCAACCCGCCTGCCAAGCGTGGCGATTATGGCATATCCCCTCATGCAAAGCACAATAAAAAATCGGCCCCTAGTCCCCGGCGGCCCCGCTAGCCCTGGTTACGGGAGCGGCCTAGGTAACGGCGGGGCAGGGGGTGCTAAGAATCCCCGGCAGAGATCCGGCTACCATAACAAAAAAAAGACTGGACCTGGCAACATACAACACACGTACACTGCGGACCGACGAGAAGCTTGTCGAACTCGAGGAAGAATTGAGCAGGTTACGATGGGATATCGTAGGGTTATCTGAAGTCCGAAGAGAGGGGGAGGACACGATAATCCTCAAATCCGGTAACTTGCTCTATTTCCGGGAGGGCGATAAACTTTCCCAGGGCGGTGTCGGGTTTATCGTCCACAAGTCTCTTGTGAACAACATAGTGAAGATCGAGAGTGTTTCGACCAGGGTGGCGTACCTTATACTCAGAATAACCGAAAGGTATTCGTTGAAGGTTATACAGGTATACGCCCCGACCTCGAATCACCCCGACGATGAGGTGGAGACCATGTATGAGGATATCTCGAGAGCCATGCATGGCTCTAAAACTCACTTCACTGTTGTCATGGGAGACTTCAACGCGAAACTGGGCAATCGCTACGATGATGAGCTGCGAGTGGGGCAATTTGGATATGGATATCGGAACCACCGGGGTCATCTACTGGCCGGCTTTATGGAGAAGGAGGGACTCTATATGATGAACTCTTTCTTCAGAAAGCGTGAGCATAGGAAGTGGACCTGGTTGGGCCCTGATGGTGTAACAAAAAATGAGATTGACTTCACTATGTCGACGAAGAAGCAAATATTCAATGATGTCTCTGTGATCAACGCGGTCAAAACCGGAAGCGATCACCGTTTGGTAAGAGGCACATTGAATCTGAACATCAAGCTGGAAAGATCTCAACTGATGAAGTCTACGCTCCGTCCAGCACCGATCCAAATCCAAAACCCCGAGAGCTTTCAGCTCGAACTTCAGAATCGTTTCGAATGCCTAGGGAGCTCAGTGGACGATTACAGCGATGGGTTTGTGGAAACTGTCCATACGGTCGGGTCTAGGATCTTTAGGACCCGTCGTACAAATAGAAACAAAAAGCTCTCTGACCACACCCTTGAGCTTATGGCGGAAAGACGCGAGATGATTCTGCAGTCCTCAGATGATGCGACTAAGTACCGGCAGCTCAATAGACAGATCTCAAAGTCCTTGAAAAGTGACCTACGCCAATTTAATACGGAACGTATTAAAGACGTGATAGAGAAGAACAAGGGCTCCAAAGTCTTCGCAAGAGACCTGTCTATTGGGCAGAGCCAGCTTGCAAAACTGAGGACCGACGATGGCAGAGTCGTATCCTCCAAGCCAGAGCTATTGAAGGAGGTCGAGAAGTTCTATGGACAGTTATACACGTCCACCCGGACACCCGCTGTAAATCGGGCTCACGACCCAAGAGCTAGATTGACCCGACACTATACCGAAGATATCCCGGACGTCAGCCTGTACGAGATTAGGATGGCTCTGAAGCAGCTCAAAAACAACAAGGCACCGGGTGATGACGGAATTACGGCCGAACTCCTGAAGGCGGGTGGAAAACCGATCCTTAAGGCCCTTCAGAAGCTGTTTGATTCCGTCATTCTCGAGGGAAGAACGCCACAGGCATGGAGCAGAGGTGTGGTGGTACTCTTCTTCAAAAAGGGCGATAATGCTCTACTGAAGAATTATAGGCCCATCTCACTTCCGAGCCATGTCTACAAGCTGTTTTCGAGAGTCATTACGAACCGTCTTTCGCGCAGGTTTGACGACTTCCAGCCTCCCGAACAAGCCGGTTTCCGAAAAGGCTTTAGCACCGTAGACCACATACATACGCTGCGGCAGGTTATACAGAAGACCGAAGAGTATAACTTGCCTCTTTGTTTAGCGTTTGTGGACTACCAGAAAGCCTTCGATTCGATCGAGACTTGGGCGGTACTACAGTCTCTTCAACGGTGCCAGATTGACTATCGGTACATCGAAGTGTTAAAGTCTTTGTATGAAAACGCCACTATGTCAGTCCGATTACAGGACCAAGCCTCGAAACCTATCCTTCTGCAGCGAGGTGTGAGACAGGGAGATGTGATCTCTCCGAAACTGTTCACTGCTGCATTGGAGGATGTCTTCAAGGTTCTGGACTGGAAGGGGCTAGGCATTAACATAAACGGCGAGTACATCACTCACCTTCGGTTTGCCGACGACATAGTAGTCATGGCTGAGACCATGGAGGACCTCGGTACAATGCTCGATGACCTCAGTAGAGCTTCTGATAGAGTGGGTCTTAAAATGAATATGGACAAGACAAAGGTTATGTCGAATTCCCATATAGCACCCATTCCCGTAAACATTGGAGAATCTACACTCGAAGTTGTTGACGATTATGTATACCTAGGACAAACTGTCCAGCTAGGTAAGTCCAACTTCGAGAAAGAGGTCAATCGTCGAATCCGACTCGGTTGGGCAGCGTTCGGGAAGCTACGCAATATCTTCTCGTCCAAAATACCGCAGTGTCTCAAGACGAAAGTCTTTGACCAGTGTGTGTTGCCAGTAATTACTTACGGTACTTAAACGTGGTCGCTCACAATGGGCCTGATAAGAAGACTCAAAGTCACTCAAAGGGCAATGGAGAGGGCTATGCTCGGAGTGTCCCTGCGTGATCGAATCAGAAATGAGGAGATTCGCAGGAGAACGAAAGTAACCGACATAGCCCGAAGAATTGCCAAACTTAAGTGGCAGTGGGCGGGGCACATTGCTCGCAGAACGGATGGCCGATGGGGCAGTAAAGTTCTGGAGTGGCGACCGCGTACTGGAAGGCGCAGCGTGGGTAGGCCCTCCACAAGGTGGACCGACGACCTGGTGAAGGTCGCGGGAATCCGCTGGATGCGGAAGGCACAGGACCGGTCGTTGTGGCGATGTTTGGGGGAGGCCTATGTCCAGCAGTGGACGTCTTTCGGCTGAAATGATAATGTTGCTTACCATACAGCTGTACGGGCAAATTAAAACTGCATAGTATCTCACTCCTATTTTACAGCAGAACCCTAAAAACGTTGTAGATTATATCGAACCTTTATTTGGACTGAACAGAATGAACAAGTCGGCATATTTAGTTCTGCAAAAAAACGAAACATCTTCGAGATAAACTTCAGATTGCTTAGGGCGATAGCAAATAGCAAAGAAAGCAAGAATCTGAGCCAATCATCAAATGGCAATGGGCCAAAAGCTGTGTCGATTTATTAGAAAGATTGGATACCAGAATAGTAACTATAGTTTTAGGAACATCAGAATTAGAAGGAGGGAGTGATAGAAATAGGTAGATAGATAGATAGAATATTCTTTATTGTACACCATTAACATTATTAAACTTAGGACTAACATTCGCGGTCTTATCGCTAATAGCGATATCTTCCAGACAACCTTTGGATGGACAAAGAAAACGTGAAAAATAGATGGGGGCAGTATGTGGTGCACTTTTATAAAGTTTACTATACTACTATAAACAAATAAATATTTACCTACCATAGAAAATATTACATGTATCATCCTCCTGCCCTTATCCCAATTTATTTGGAGTCGGCGCAGCATGTTTTTGTCTTCCATACATCTCTATCAGCCGTCATCTCCGTGTTTACATATAAAGAAAATAAATAGAAAATATTACATGTATAAATAAAGAAAATAAATTCTAATAGGAACTGTATTTTAAATTGCTTACAATACATGACTATTATCTTAGCTGTCAGATTAAAGAATCATAGACCTTACTTGACCTTAGTAAGTCAATCAATCAATCAAAATGTTTATTTATGTATGTTCTGAGACAGGGTCTTCTTTTAAAATTGTGCTTCTTTATTTAACTCTGTCTATACAGTTATTAGTTCAATTTTCAATTTCAATTTCAATGTTTTTTTATTTCAAATAAACCTAATTACAGGCACTTTTGAAACGTCAGGCTCTAGTTGCACGGTTCCAAATTGTGGGTCCTATGGAGAAGAACCGGCAAGAAACTCCATGGATATATTCTTTTTAAAATAGCTTATTGTTTATTACATCAAAATTATTCAAATAATGTGAGTATAATGTAGGTTAATGTCAGAAATAAAAAAAGAGTTTAAAAGTGAGAATATTGCCTTTAGAAATAAACGTAAAAAGAGTTGCCATAGTATGTAGGAGCGACCTGTCCCGACAGACGGCACCCGTTCACGAGCATGACGCGAGCATCAGCCATCGTTTAACTCAACCATATTGAAGGGAACTTAACAACCCGGCAGTCCCGACACTAACGTCACCATCAGCATGACATTTAAGTGAGCATGACAGACTCATACTGCTAGACAACAAATAGGCAGGAATATATAGAATTACTGTAAAAAACATTAATGGCCACATGATACTTACATTTTACATTTTAATCACCTATTAAAAATTGTAAGCAGTTCATACACGTTGCAGTTCTATGTCAGAAATGCAATATTAGAAAAAAAGTGTAAATAAATTGTATAATTCCGAAACAGTAAAGTTAATAAAGTGTAAATAAATTTAATAAATAACTGAAAAAGTTATGAGACTTTACTCTTGTTCAATCGAAATAATTATCCAAACTGACATCGGGTAGCTTTCCACCAGATATTGCTTAATTTTTCAAGCACAGCGCAGCTCTCCTTTTCGTGGCGGTCAAACGCAAGCCCATTAGGTATAAAATAAAATTGTTCACCGCTTAGCTTTTTCGCACAGCTCTAGTGGGGCTAATGGTACCGTGAAATTTATTTTTGAAGCGAAGCTTCTTTAGCTAGCCGCTCAGTCGCCGGGAGAAAAACAAAAAAAAATAATATTTATTATAATTATAATTATTATTGGTTGGGGCAGCCGAGAGACTGCCCGTTCCACAAGCCACGCACCGCGCACGGCCCCCGCGCTCGCTTCGACCCGCACACATAGCCGCGAGCAATTTTACGAGCACACATGCTTAAGTGTCGCTCCTCATCGTTAGTATATATTCTATGCCGAAGTTTTGCTTCTGTCAGGCATCTCCCGACGCAGTTTTTTATTGAAACAAGAATTACGTACCATTTTTGTACTTTTGTCTGTCAATAAAATATTCCTAGACTACGTTTCCAAAAACTACTTCACCGGCAGTTTGCCGCCATGACGTCATGATCGATGCATCCTCAATTGATGACAATACCGTTCCCACTTGAGTCCACAATGCATTAGTCTGTAACCTGATCTATCTATCCATCTTCCACCAATCTGTTCTGCATTCGCTTAAAAGTGTATAAGATTGCGTCTGAAGTGACTCGGGTCGATATCCTCTCAATTAATTGAATGAGATGCAGCCATGATTTATGGAGTTAAAATGGTACCTATTCTATTATTAATGACAGCTTTCTTTTTCACAAAATCGTTAGGGAACTTGAATTCATTTATCATCGCGGGGTGTGAACAATTTATTTTATATTTTTAATGAGGATTGTTTTTTGGGGTCCTTTAGATAAAAATGAATTTCGCTGATCAAATTCATTTAGGTACATGTTGTTTTTCTATGGTAGGTAAAAGACAAAAAAACTTGAAACACTAAGAAATTATATGAATCTCTTTTGTTCGTACATCTTAGAGATTGTTGAATAAAATCTATGCCATTGTTATTTATTTAAAAGAAGTATTTTCCTTGTAATGTAATATTATTTTCCAGCTAGTAAATCTAGTTTACAATACCTTCCGGGAAATGTCCCAGAATTTAAACATAAAGAATAAAAGCACCTATACAGTACCCTCCATAAACATTCTTCATTGTTACAATGCCCCATTTTGGTGCATAATATTTTAGAAGCTCCTCCAGAAATAATAGATCGTTCTGTTCTTGATAACCTTAATGTAGAGCTTGTTTCCGTATTTTGGATTCTTGCAGCGTACACTTGAAACTGTTTATAATCTTAGCGGGTTCTCAAGAGATTAATAATATTTAGGAGACACTAGATACGGAAATGTGTACATTCTCATTTATAATTAGTGTTAGTTCATAAACAGTAACTGTAAATTAGTTGGAATCACTTTACTACACGATATCTTATGGAAACTTGTCATTAGTTTTACAAGGACCACGGTTAAATATGGGTAACCTGATGTTAACATTGGAATGAAGGAAAAAGAAAGAAAGAAAAATTGGCTATCACTTTTTGTGGACACAGCAGCAAGTTCGAGCGAGAGTACGCTTTCGCTTGCCGTCGTTCAGTTGTACCCCAGGCAAGAAGACGCTGCCCTTGTACGTAGGTACTCTGGCATATTTAGGACATTCTCTGGTAGATGTCCAATTTTTTCTTGTTAATCCACAATTCCTCAAACTGTTTGTTTGTCGATTTTGATCACATATCTGTAACCAGAAACAAGCAACATGTTTTCTTCTCACATTGATTCTGTATCAGCTAATATCCTGTGTTTTCTATTGTCGAAAATGTCATCTATTTATATTAATATCTGTCCTGCTCGTGGTTTACGCTCGTGTGCACGTAAATGCTTCGGTTGGGGGGTGAGGGGTGGTTGTATTGGTCGGGACCATTCATACTCTTTTGTATGGCATATTTCCTTGCCAGTTATGACGTGTTATTGTGTTGTCAATTTCGCGGAATATTTTTTTTTGGTTAGTGGGTATTTTGTAAGATACGTGTGTTATTTAGAAATATTTAAGGTTGTTCAGGGAAATGCATAAAGCCATCAAATTAGAATTTTTTTTTGCTTAATATTTCAATGAAAATCTTTTCAATCAGACCCCTGCCTAATTGAAAAGATTTACCTACTTAAAGCGTTCTGAAAAAGTTTGTATTTTGCAAATTATATCAATAAAATTTAATAACCAAGTTTTTTTTTTTAATATATATATATATATATGTCATTAACTATATGATTTATGTAACCTAAAAATATAAATAATTTAATTATAACTAATGCTAACTAATAACAAAAATGCTATGCTGTGTTCTAAAGGTACTATGTAATTTCTAAAAAACTCGGTGGCACTAGGATGGGTACCTGGACACTGTGGCATTAGAGGCAACGAAGCCGCTGATGAACTGGCTAGAGCTGGTGCTGAAAGCCCCAATGTGGGCCCGGAGCCAATCTGTGGCATTCCTAAATGCACCACTACAGCCTACCTTAAAAACTGGGGAACTGACCAAAGTATTAGCCTTTGGGAAAAATCCCCAGGCCAAGAACACTCGAAAGCGCTACTTGTGGGCTTCAAAAAAAGGTTTACGAAAGAAGTGCTTTCGTTGAACAAAAATCAGATAAGAATCCTGACAAGAACCCTTACTGGGCACTGCAAGCTGAACAAACACCTTCACAGGATGGGCCTCAGTGATACCACAGTTTGCAGGTTTTGTCGCGAAAAGGATGAGACGCCCATCCATATCCTATGCGAATGTGATGCAGTGCACCACATCAGAAGCCAGCATCTTGGAGGCCATGTCATCTCAATGCAGGAGATCAAATCCTCCTCCCCCAAGGTCATAGTCGACTTTATGATTGACTTGCAGCTTGGGGAAGTGCTGTAATGCTGCAAGAGGCGTCACAATAGATCTTTTAGGTCGCATTGGCTTAGGGGCGTTCAAGACCCTACCTCTTTCCTCAAATAAATAAAATGTTTTACAAATAAATTATTTTGATTTTTGATTTTTAATAACTGTATTAATCTGTTATTACCTGTGTATCACAAATAAATCTATTCATTTATTACCTGTGTATCACAAATTAATCTATTTATTTATTACCTGTGTATCACAAATAAATGATTTGAATTTGAATTTTATTTTGTTTTCAGGTATGTACAACATTCCAGTGAGAAGAAGCCTTTTATATTGGGGTGAATATATTTTCCATTTTATTTATAGATAGTATAATTTTACTATTTTGATCTCAGTTTATTGAACACTGTTTTCACAATTATTGTAGTAAAAGTTTAATATTTTAGCAGTGATCGTCCCGTACATCATGCAGTGGTTAGAAATAATGTGTCTAGTGTCTATGATAGATGTTATTAAGGGGAATGTAGCGGCCAAGTGGCGCCCCCATCAGTAAATAAATATTATTAACTGAATACATCATTTATCGAAAATTAGTTTTTATCAATTGAAGTACAGGTACAGTCTAACAAAGCAATTGGTATACAGGGTAGAGATATATAAATGAAGTTTTCTCCGAATATTATGGATGTGTTCGAGTGAAATATCATTTTAATAACGGACAAAGTTAAACTGTATTTATACAAAACCAGAATCAAACTATTCTATAATAACTCTTCTTCTATGTCTGGCGACCCTGTATACTAATTGTTTTGTTAGACTGTACTGTAGTTTAATCAGAAACTATTAACTCTGTTAATTATAGTTCGCCGTAGTTGTAGATAGAAAAAGAGCGAAAAACGGCCACTTTTGGTAGTTTTTCCATCTACAACTACAGCGAACTATATTTTACAGAGTTAATAGTTTCTGATTTAACTACAGTACCTGTATTTTATTAATAAAAACGAATTTATGATAAATGATTTATTCAGTGAGTAGTATTCAGTGAGTAATATTTTTTTACTGATTGGGGTGGGGGCGCTACTTGGCTGCTACATTTCCCTTAAATACAAAGCAAGAATGAATCCACGCATCTATTGTAACTACCAACCGTTTTCCACAACGTGATTATTTCCAACCATTATCACTATCAGATATCGTTTAAATCTGTCCATTGTCACCCATTGTGTTAACGCGTAGTCCACACATTAGCGAGTGCGTTTAAACAAAGCGTCAGCTTACAATTGAATTGCCGTATTATCCGACAACGTTTGGTTCTCGCGTCCGATGAATAAATGTGTGTAATCGAAATTCCAACTTAAATGCAGATATTTTTTATTTTGATGTTACTTTTTGGAACGGAAGCGAAATGTGTAGGATTTCACGAATGTCAAATTACACATCTTTTAAAAAATATGTGGATGTCGGTATTATATTGTTAAACTGTGGTATTGCCCAGTATCTGAGTTGCGGGAGTCTGATGGCAGCCACTCCGTGTGAAATACTGATATTTAGTCGCATCTGCTTTTAGACTGGAAAGCGACTACAGCAATGATTGAGTGTATGAGTGAATGAACCACAAAACTTAGGAAACTACCTTAGGGTGACCAGATTATATTTTTTTTAACGATTAGTACCAAAAAAAATAATTTTGTGTGGATATTTTTTTATAAAAAAAGGGAAAACTTGATTGAGACTTGGGGAACTGAAACTAATAAAGTGGAAACACTGGTGACATATCACATATCCATAGATTGATGTGATCAACTAACGTACGCACTGACGACGGTGGGTCGTGCACTACAATTGGCCTTAAACTAAGGGCGATTTTACTGGCTTCTGCCATCAAGGGCCCAAATGGTACAGGCTATTTTAATGCATACCAAGCATCTTAATGACCATTAAATACGAACATTACTAGAAACAATCGTACAAACTTTATACCTTCAATAGCTACAGAATCACTCTTTGAAATACGTAAAACAGAAATTTCCATCAGCTAGCAACGTTTCCTACAAGTAATTCAACTTACAGTATTCGAAACACAATATTTATGTTGTTTGGGCCATAATATTGACGTTATTTACCGCGTCGCCGAGTCGTCGGTGACTCGCGTCGAAAGCTACTCAAATTGTTCGGAAACCTATTCTAAGGTGTTTTGTGGAGTATGTTTTTGTTTTAAGGAGGTGTTTACACTGTTTTGGTAAAAACAGGTTCTTGTTTTCCATACTTTTTTAATATATATTATATATCTACAGTTTTTGTTTTTGTTCAGTGTATGTACAATGAATAATATAATAAATAAATAAACAAATAAATAACTAATAAATATCTCCCGACTTTAAATGTGTATCTACGGAAATTCTTGACAGTTCTAGTCCACTTCCACGTGTAGGAAATAAATAAGTAGAAATGATCTAAATGAATAGCTATAGATACAAACCCCATTTTAAGTTAATTGGACTCCGCTTTATCGTAAATTGAGGGTATTAAAAGACTTTCTTTTTAATTTGTGGACGGTAAAGAAAATAAAATTGCAACAAAGAATGGACTAGGTACTCCTCACAGAACAAGGAGTATTTTTATATACAATTGATAATTTCTATATTATTCCATCCCTCTGAGTTCGAACAGTTCATTAAAATAAAATATACGCGTTCATTGCTAAATTATTTTCGCAACGCTCCAATCCCTGTGGAGTAATTGTGAACAATGTTCGATCGAATGTAAAATCCCATTATCTACATGTGTATACGTATCGCTTTGAATTGTTACGCTAAAGGGGTAGGTAGAGCTCTAAGGGTCTTTAAAGATATTCCTAAAGTAACGACGACGGCGACGACGACGACGACGACGACGACGACGACGAGTCTGCTAATTAAAATAATATGCATTATTAGTAACTAAGCTTCCTGTAGGGTCCCTGGTCTACATGGAAGTCCCTAAACCGATTACGGACCCAGGTAGGCAAATGCAGGCTTAACATGAGCAAGTGGGGCTATATAGACCAAACAGCTACAGCCTGCATGTGTGGCATTTATCCTCAACCAATTTCACATTTGCTGTGCTGCTCCTTGTGTCCAAGCACTTGCACATTGAGTGACCTTATCAATGCCACAGACAATGCACAAGACGTGGCAAATTTCTCAATTTCAACAGTTAGTACTATTAGATATTCTGTGCCAACAGCGTGTGATTACTGTGCCACTACCAGTAAATTTTTTATACCGTCGACACGAAGAAGAAGAAGTAACTAACGTAAAATTTTGCTTAGTATGATGACGTCATCTAACTGCACGATATTTTGGGAAAAAATGTATGAACAACTTTATAGGTAGCAATTGCAAATATCAACTCAGCTGGATATAGGCCTCATCCAAGTTGTGCCGCAGCATTCAGTCCTCCGTCTTCCACACCCAGTCTACCCCAGCTACCTTCTTCAGGTTGTCGGTCCACCGGGCTCGGACCAGCGGTGCGTTCGAAAATGTTCCGATTCAGAAGTGAAATTTGACCGGCAAACGAAACAAAATGACCACTTCTGCGACCACGGACGCTGCAAAGCATTCGAAACGTCAGGAAAACTAATTTTAATAATATTCCGGTTAAACTTGTTTTATTATGAAACAAAACGGTTTGAGAATCGTACGGATTCGGAAATGCTATTCATAGTTCCTTAATTTTACATCGAGTGTTATCCGAAAACAAATGGCTCTCGGAAGAGTTTCCGTAAATTTCGCGTTGCGTTTCCGAATCATTTCGGTTCTTAAATCGTTTTATTTCTTAATAAAACAAATTTAACAGGATTACATAGTGTATTGTTATTAAAATTGGATTTCTTGACGTTTCAAATGCTTTGCAGCGTTCGTGGTCGTTTTTTTTCGTTTTCCAGTCGAATTTTACGGCCGGGAATCTTTTCGAACATTTTTGAATAGCACCGCAGCAGAAAATTTACGGATTTTCTAACATTTTTTACAACCATGGGATGAAATAAAGTGGTTTATCTTTGCCCACGACATTTCCACATGCTCATCTAAAAGCTCTAAAAACTATACACCTAATTATAACTCTGTCCTTTTACGATTTTGTCTGAGTTTATGCAACTGAGTATATACGTATTATATCCATTGTCTGGTACCCATACCACAAGCTCTGCTTAGTTTGGGACTAGATGGTGCTGTGTAAAAATGTCCCAAAGATATTTATTTATTTATCTACACTCGTATCGTAAAATTCGAATTATGAACTCGAAAGTAATGTCATAATGACATACTTTACGCACATGCACCTGTAATGAATTTAAAAAGTTTCATTACGATACAGTTTGCTGAACAAAACAATGCGGTAATTTAATTTTTTTTCCATAACCGCACATTTCAGCCCAACTAAGGAGTTTTTAATGCCACTTCGACCCAACCAAGGAGTTTTCAAACCTTTTTTTTTGCAGTCGTACAGTATGGCACCCATATACGCAAAATTCAGGGTGGCGCCACTAGTCATACATTGAAAAAATTGATCGTATAAAATCGCGTTTTTGGCAGAAATTTGGATTCACATATTGCTTTTAATTATATTTAAGTGTCTACAGGCATATCTTTTGTATGATAAAACAGAGATTGACGGAATCCTGACAAGGATAGAAAATTAGTTCCGATTATAATGTTTTCGCCAGACTATATTTTATTATCTGTGTTGAAGCGCGCAAGCGCGCGTGCGCGGAGTACGCGCGGCCGCGCGCCGTGGCCTGCTGGATTTGGCTTTGGATTGGATTTGTAACCAAGATTATGACTTTGGTATTTTATTTAAAATTGTATGAGTTTAGATAAAATAGTGTATGAAACTGACATAACTAGGTATTAAAACACTCGTGTGATACTATTAAAAACCTCGCCTACGGCTCGGTTTTTAAACTCACACTCGTGTTTTAATAACCCCTATTATGCAACAGTTTCATAAACTACTATTATTTAACTTAGCCTCATGTAAAAGTTCCTTTAGTTCATCTCATCTCCGCTTGTCACGGGTCAGCGATGCGAGACGAAATATAAAAACTGTACCAAGTCCCCCACCTCGAGAGCACTGTCTTGGAGATATGTTTTATATGACAAATGGATGTAAAGTACCTAATCGAATTCATACTAGTAAAATGTACGTACTTACAGTCGCCTGCATGACAGTGGTAACACGTCAATTCGAAAACCGCCCTTACTGCTTACGAAATAAAGATGCTGCTAATGTCAGTGTTACCACCGAAGTGCGGTCGACCGCACGTACGTAGTACGTTAGTATATTGTTTGTTTAGAAAATGGGATTATATTGTAAGATTTCATATAAAGATTTTCTTTGAATAGTTTTAACACAAGAACATAACATAACATCACGCTTGTATTATTGAAGAGGTGTAATAATACACCCACATTTCGCCAGTTATTATGTTATAGTCCCATGTAATAGGGGGCGAGCCTATTGCCATTGACCGGGCACAAATCCAGACTCCGGGCTGCTACTGAGAATTTCCTAATGAAAAAACCCAATGACACTTTGCCCGACCCGGGAATCGAACCCAGGACCTCACGCTCAGCAGTCGCGCTTGCAACCACTAGACCAACGAGGCAGTCAGAATAGTTTTAGAATATAATATTCATCAACCCTGAGTAAGGTCCTTCAGCATTAAATCAATATTCATGATTTTTGAATATACGGTATACCTGAATTTTACGTAGAGTTGTAGTGGCTGTTTTGCTTTGAATATAGTCAGAAAAAAATATAAACACATACGATTAGTAAATCCACGGCAAAAGGGTTTTGCACGATAATTTTTCCATTGCTCTATTTCTAAAAAATTAATTAAAATCACTGGAGTAAAATGTCTTATCAGAAGTGTTTATTCACTGCACGCTTTTCAATTTTATCGATTTCCAAAAATAATAACTATTTGCTGTTTTATAAGTTTAGTTCAGATGGATATCAAAATAATAAATGCAATGATGATAATCAATATTGCACCTTTTTTTTGCCGTGGGGAAATCCTCATGGACGCACTCCGCCCGGGGTAGGCGGAGCCAGTGTTGGACTCTTACCGACTAAAACCACCACGGTGTTCCTTCAGCTACCTTAGCCGGGGGCGTGGGAACCCGTGAGTATTCACACAACCACCCCCGACAGGTCCCGGCTCGCCACAAGCAGGCGAGCCCCATCTCCCCGTGCGGCCTAACGACGGCCGCACCCTCCTCTGTGGCGCACACAGAACACTGCACGCCACCTCACCTCACGAGCCTTTACCAGCTACGCCAGCTGCGCCAACTACGCCAGCTGCTGGTCGGGCAGCAGACTACCCAGTCTGCTGCTCGCAGGCCCATCCTCCTGTAATTTTTATAGAGGTGTTCTTCCTCGCGGTCCCAAGAGGCGCGAGAACACCACTCAGCAGGCACTCCTGGGATTACGACACTGACGCGGGCAGGGAAGGACAGTCCCCCCGCTGCCTGCTCAGTGGCAGGGTGAGTGCACACCGGGCCCGCCCCTGCTCCTCCACAGTGCCCTCTGCTTCCTCAGAGGGCCACGCGGAGCATCTTCCCATTGGCCCACATCGGGCCCCTCCCGTGCTAGAATATTCGCCACAGGCAATAAGGTCCCCCGGTCCAAAGGAGACATATTGCCCGTGCCCAGGGTGCACCGGCCCAACAACTGCCGTTCCCTCTAGACGTGTCCAGAAGGACAAGCAGCCGTCAGACACACGTGGAGGTTTTCTGGCCAGCACCCCAATCAATAGTGCACCTACCTTGTCATCTCTGTATCACCCCAAGGTTAACTGGGAGAGAATGCCTAAGGCATTAAGTCCGCCTATGTACACATGTTGCATGAATTTTAAATAAACCTCTGTGGTCTAGTGGTTCGAGTGTCGGACTGCTGATCACGAGGTAGTGGGTTCGATTCCCACAGGATACAAGATATTTGTGTGATGAACATGAGTGTTTGTGTTGGTCTGGTTGTTTCTTATGTATTATAAGTATGTATTTACAAAAAAAATGTACATAAGTATTACATCCATTGTCTAGTACCCATAGCACAAGCTCTGCTTAGTTTGGGACTAGATGGTGAAGTGTAAAATGTCCCAAAAATATTTATTTATTTATATAATAAATTTATGATATTTGTAGGAAGTGTACTAGATACCTTTATGTATGTGCTTTTAATGTCGACGAGAAGAATTTAAATTACTTTTGAGTATACATGAATGTCATTCTCAAAACTTTTTGAACAAGCCTCGTATTTTTTGCACCTATAACGTAGTACAGAGAAGTTATGCAATATAGTCTGTTGTTAAATGAGATTCATGTAACAGTATTTTCTTTGTAATATAATGCATCATGCTAAGTGAATCACCATTGATCAAAGTCTCACCTCGCGGTAACGCGTTGTCTTTAGATTTATCACCAACAACATGCATTACATCTTGTCCGCGACGATAAACTATCGTTTCAATATGGGTGCCTTACATGTTAATATATTGCTCAGGAAGATACGACTCGGCGTTAGAAAGCAAAACCGCTTTTAGAAATATTAAATTAGTTTTGTCGCAACCAATGATATTAAAATTTAAAAGTATAGATATGTTACTAGTGCGCGCAATGTCAAGACTCAAAAACGTCCTAATTGGGACGTTTTGCTATTACTCCGAGTCAAGCAAGGCGCCGAGCGTGACCCGGGGACAAAAAAAAACAAACATGCCATCGTGCACAGAAAGTGAACCAATTATGACGCGAAAGTAACTTAGTGTAGTAAAACAAAGTTTAACCGGATTAAATCGCGTATATTATTTAAATTGGTTTTCCTGACGTTTCGAAAGCTTTGCAGCATTTCGTGGTCGCGAAAACCAAAGCAACTATTAACTTAGTGTAGCTAACATACTTCATACTAGTTTATATGTTTTGTGCTGCCGCTGCGTACGGAACAGTTTTTTCGTTTGTTTTATTAGGGTAGAACATATCTATACTTTTAAATATCATTGGTCGCAACTAATGTTATTCGAAAGAAAAATTATACGCCAAGTAAATCTCTTTGTGGTTTTTCAGTAGTGCTGTTATCAAAGAATACGAAATTCCCGATGCTTTGGTCTTGTGTGTTTGTACGCTTTCTCAAACTATAAATTCTAAACGATTTTTAAACATAGTACCTATTATTAATATTATTACCTACTTCAAAGTTTTATTTACGTTAAATTAACCTACAAACCAAACAGCAGCTTCTATTATAAGTGGCTGTTTTTTGTTTTCTTATTTTTTTCTCAACTAAAGGGTTATTTGTTTAGACTGGCACTCTTCGGGACGGCGTTTTTTTAACGGAATAATAAGAGGGTTATGATAAATGACTGCTGCTCCGTCACTCACCCTGGGACAATATTAATATGCTGAGGACTTTCTCTGACACATGCTTGACTAAATATAAACACTTTTTATACCCCACTGACATTGTCTCTCATATGGGTGCTTGAGAAATTTAAATGAATTATCTGGAAGCTGTTTAGATTTTTGATTTATATTATTGTAGTAGCTCTTAAGCAGAAAACATTGTTATGACGCAACTCTTTTTATTATAACCTAATTGTAATAAGTTCAGGTAATAATGAGAGAACATAAACTACTTTTATATATAAATTTTCTATTAGAACTTAAAAATAAATGAGAAAATAACAATCTTACAATCTTATCACTTCAGCTGAAAGACGTCCACTGCTGGACAAAAGCCTCCCCCAAAAGGGGGGGATATGCCATAATCGCCACGCTTGGCAGGTGGGTTGGCGATTGCAGTTGGTTGGTTAAATACTCAGAGAACGCTGCTGCCCATCCTCTGGTGAATCCCTAACGGCCAAAGTTAATATCCAATCTATCCACGATTTACCCTACTAGAGACTGATAGGAATTTAACATAAGCTCCATACAAAATATGTCAAATTTCTATCTCCAGTAGGGTAAATCGTGGATAGATTGGATATTAATTTTGGCCGTTAGTCGCCTTTTACGACACCCGTGAGAACATATAGGGTAGTGCGATTCTTTACGTCTGGCACCACACGGAACAATCTTTTAAGTTGTTCTAAGTCAGTCGGTCAAATTTTCGTAAATATTGAAAAAGTTCAGAGACTCAGGTTAAAAAGTTGACAGTACTTGACAGGGAACACAATTCAAATCCACGATATATTTAACTATATCTTCATAGATCTCTGTCGTTGTCCCTCGTCTGTCATTTGCAGATGACCAAAAAAGTGATTAAAAATATAATTTGAAGCGCAAAAGAAAACTGACGACGAAATAAAAACTTGAAACGAATTTTGAAAGTAATTTAAATAAAATACCATCAATTTAACTTTGAAATAACTCATTCGTTAAAATATATTTCGTAAAAGGCTCAAAGTAAAAATTAATGGTAAACAGAAAAATTTAAGAAAATGATCGTCATTACGAATTCATAAAAAATCTGCCAAGTTGTGTGACTCACTCGCAATCGTAACCATGTTGATTTAAATTTTCGTTGCTCCGTATGTTTTGACAATCTGTCTTATCGGCAACTAGAAAACACGCATATTGCCAAATTTTCAAAATGAAAGCTATAATAATAAAATAAGTTTCAAAATGAAAGCTATTATAATAAAACAAGTTTAACCGGATTACATCACGTATATCGAAACGAAACGAATAGATTTTAATTAATTGAAATAGTACGGTTTTTTTTTTTTATATCTATGAAGACGCTTGTTATCTTTTCCTGCGACCGCGAACGCTGCAAATCTTTCGAAACGAAAACCAATTTAAATAATATACGCGATGTAATCCGGTTAAACTTGTTTTATTATAATGTGTAGTGTGAAATTCTCAGTAGCAGCCCGGAGTCTGGATTTGTGTGCCCGGTCAATGACAATAGGCTCGCCCCCTATTACATGATTACATGGGACTATAACATAACTGGCGAAATGTGGGTGTACCTACTATACACCTCTGCCTACAGGTGAAATACAGGTGTGATGTTATGTTATGTTATGTTATGTGTGTAGTGATCGCGAAAACCTATGAAACTATTATTGTCATTGTGAGTACGATGGCTTGGTGGGTATTGGTGGATGGACTACGAAAGTTATACACCGATTTTATGAAATAGCCCTCATTATGTTATATGGTTATCATTTAAAGAATTCAGTACCGAAGTAAGCCAGTTCATATCCCCGCAGCAGGTGGCCTTAACTATGCTCAATTCAGTATATTGCGCTCAAGACGAGCGTACAAACTTACACAAAGGTTATTAAATACATATATTTATTTTTATTTTCCTTTAAATATAATACCTACGTTAGTATATTTGATAGATAGATAGATAGAGTATATTTTATTGTTTGCACACCATAAAAATAAAAACAAAGTTATAACAAACATGAGCACAGTACTAACAATTGGCGGTCCTATCGCTTAAAGCAATTTCTTCCAGACAACCATTGGATGGATTTGAAATGTACAAGAAAATATAACAGGTAGTTGGCGGTGTCCTATAGAGAAAATACTATATAAATAACTAAAATAAACACAAAAGCTTATTAATATATATATCAAAATTATAAGTATATTTAAGATAATACATGCTTACCGAAATATAACATAACTCGATATGTATAAAGATACATAACTATGTTATACAATTATATATAATATAAATATACAAGTAATAACTATTACATAAAAATAGTAACAAATTAAGGAGCTAAGTAATATTCCTTTACCATTCTCCTGAAAGCTGGCAACGATTGTGCACTTCTCACAGACACCGGCAGTGCATTCCACAGGCGTACGGCTTGAACAGTAAAAGAGTGGTCATAGAAACGTGTGGAATGCTTGGGCATCTCTAGCGTTAAGTTTTCTGATGTCCTCAAGGAAAGTTTATGTGTATCACAAACGAACTGAAATCGCTCTTTAAGATAGAAGGTATATTTCCAAGTTTTCTCGTTAAACTATGTAAGTACGTATTTTTCTCATGTATTTATAAAGTGATATCGTTTTGCTTATAATATTCTCTCGTATAAGCGGATTCATCGAACATTTACTAATTACTTTGGATATGAAACGTGGCTTCATGTATAGGTTATAGCAGTATCATGGTAGGAATATCACAGAAAATGTACAATCCAAGCTAAACGAACAACAATTTTTCATCACCGATGGTCGAAAATAGCCGATGCCATAATAATGATTAAAAAAAAGAAAATAACTTTTAACTATCGAATCTAAATTCTAAAATCTATATGTGTTTTTAAAATCTATATCTGTTTTTATACCTCACTGACAAATTATAATGATTGAATCTTTTAAAATCTATATCTGTGTTTTTTATGTAAACTTAAATGTATTGTACGCCAATATGGCAGGTCATAGCAGCACTTATTTTTTTGTTATAACAACTGTAACTACCTATGTATCACAATATACAATAAATTGAATTGAATTAAATTGAAAAGTGATTTTAAGATCCGACAATTACATTTCATAATTTTAAGATCCGACAATTACATTTCATAATTTTAAGATCCGACAATTACATTTCATAATTTTAAGATCCGACAATTACATTTCATAATTTTAAGATCCGACAATTACATTTCATAATGTTCTGCTGGTCTAAGTTCATAATAGTTATTTTTTGATGATAAAACCACTTTTCAGCGTAGTTTTCTGGACTTATATCAGCCGCTATTATGTAGATATATTGCATAAGATATGTAGCAACATAATGATGCAGAGGTCAAGTGGGTAGAAACATTCACTCATTATGCATACATAGTTCGTAGAGGTTCGTATAAACTCTTATAATTATAACAGGAAAAGAAACACAGTCACTTCATTTTCTAGAAGATTCAATTTCAATTTCTTAATTTCACACTCATCCTGGATCAAAAAAGTCCCCTAAATCCCCCGACAATATTATTGACACTTTTCAATACCATTTTTAATTTCACGTCGAATGGCGCGAAATGACCAATATCAGCTTTGAGCTCAGTCAATGTTGTCTAATAATACTCATAATATCGGCAGCGGGTAAACTTAAGCTGAGGTATTTTATTTTCTTAACTATTATAAAATTGTAAACGTCTGTTTGTTTGTTTGTTTGTTTGTTCCAGCATCACACTAAAACTACTGGACCGATTTTGATGAAACTTTTTTGTTTGAAAGCTGATGATCAGACTTAAAAACTGGTATGGGTTTTGAAAAATATAGAAAGAAAGAAAAAAGAAAAGAATTATTTTTTTCATGGGTTGCTGCCTCACCCGACAGATCGAAGCTTCTACGCATTTGCACGAGCGGATAGTAATGTACGATGGCTAGATGAGTGAGTGAGTGAGTTAGTAGTGAGTGAGTGAGTAGTGAGTGAGTGAGTGAGTGACAGTGACGGTGACGGTGACGGTGACGGCGACGGCGACGGTGACGGTGACGGTGACGGTGACAGCGACAGCGACAGCAACAGTGACAGTGACAGTGGACTGGACTGGACTGGACTGGACTGGACTGAACTGGACTGAACTGGACTGGACTGGACTGGACTGGACTGGACTGGACTGATTGGACTGGACTGGACTGGACTGGACTGGACTGGACTGGACTGGATGTAGTGTGTAGTGGTGTTGTAGATGTTATGCAAAAAACCACATATTCCGCAAACTATTTGTAGACTCATGCGCAGACTCAGCGCACACTGATGCGAATTCGTGCAAATTCACACCACAAATTCTGGAATACAATACATTGCAGTGCACGCGCTTCCACTGTATTCCATTGTCCATAGAATTTGCGGTGCGAATTCGCACCGCAATTGCATCGCAGTGCGTTTTTGTTGGACATTAGTAGGTAATCTATTTTAATACATAACATTGCCTGGCCACCACCGTTGTTTCATCAAGTTGATAACAAAATTTGTGTCGATCAGCAATAAAACAATAACCGAGCGATTATAGTTAATATTCATTTTCAAATATTAATCCAGCACACAATTTACTATAACTTGAAATAAAGCAATAAACTCAAAATGCTACGTCATTGTCTTTGCCATTCTTGAGTTCAAGGCGGCTAAAAACATTCATATAACTTGTACCATTTACCTAACTGCCCGTAGAGGAATAAAGCCTGTTACATAAAATGTCAACAGCTCAATGCATGAAATAATAGTTTCCTTAAAAGCAACACTATACAAAACAACGGAATAAACCCTTTTATTAAAGGTCAAATCGGATTGCGAATGGTTGTTCCCACACAAAAAGTATTCAATATCATCCATACTTATTTGCAGAGAAATAAACACATTACATTACATGAAACTACGAATTACAGAAGTTCCAGTCCATTAAATACTTAATAGCAAGCTCAGAAATACGATTGGCATTGCTAACGTAAGCAGTATACATCATCATCATCATTTCAGCCGAAGACGTCCACTGCTGGACATAGGCCTCCCCCAAGCATCGCCACAACGACCGGTCCTGCGCCATCCGCATCCAGCAGATTCCCGCCTACCCACGCTGCAGTATTATGAAAAGGTAACTACAAAATAATTGGTTTTCCTGAAATGTTTAGGCGCAAAAGCTCGTTATTCGTAATGTGTGTTATTTGGGATTTGACCTTCTGTCGAACTATCTATTCTGTGTAATAAACTCACAGTAGTGGTATAAAGTCGACAATATATGCCGCGTTACGATAGCAATAACTGGTTTATTATAATATATAGCCGTATGTATTAGAGTTTTCCTATACTATTATGACTACACAAAAATATGAGATTGGCAGTTTGGTATATCGTTTATCTTTATCTTCACTGTAGGATTTAGGATTATTTCAAAACAAACATATTGCTTAAATCTTCCGTCTTCATGACCATTTGGAAATGAGAACTCCAGTAGTTTAGAGTACTATCCTTAATTTTCAATATATATTATTTTCACTGAGTGTCAATCTGATGCATTTCATGGTTATACAAGATATTTTTCAAAGAATCCTTTCAAAGAATTTTTTACTCGTGAATTCCCGAGCAAAACTGCGATGGGTCGGTAGTATATTGTAATATATATTGCGTATATTGTTGTTTTGCATTACTATAACAGTATCGTAGCTCGTGGCCGTTCAATTTAGTCAGACACGGTTTATGTGGAGTTACGCTGATCTTTCATATTTGAATGCTCGCTACATTGCTTCAAATATCCTTCAACATTTCTTATTGCTGCCCGTTTAGTAAATATACAGGGTGAATTTTGAAAATAGTGCTGGAGGGCCAAATCCGAAACTATAAGGTATAGAGAAAAGTCGCCAAAGGAGTCACGAGCTCCATTTTGGAGAAAACAAAAACTGCATATATAATATATTTTTGATAAAAAAGATCACCTATATTATTATGCCAATTGATATGGTTGCAAATAAGGAACATATTCTGCAAAGAAATAGTATGTGGCAAACCTAATGAAGGGGTGTTTTTACTAAGATAAGTAAATTAAGATAAGTAGATAAGTGTTTTTATAAATACATATTTGCAGTTCATTTCTATTATTTGCACGTATTTTTGTCACATGTTCCAAATCCAATTTTGTAACATGTGCTAATCTTGTTATTTTATGTAGCGTTTTGCACATTTTACAAAAAATATATCTAGTTTTACCAACTGATGAAAAAAAAAATTGGTTCATCGTGAATATTGCGGTTTTAACTGGACGTTTTGTATATAAATTTCCTTTGTTCAACTACAATGCAGCTATTTTCTCATTTTACATTCCTCACATGAATTCAATTAATAATTTCAGAGTCGGGTCAATCTCGAAATCGTATTCAACAAGGAAGACAAAAGTGCATCATAATTATTTTCGTTGAAATTGTATACTGATTGTTTTAAATTGTGTTTGTTTGTGTACTGTTTCTGTACAAAGATTATACTTACTAACATTATATTAATACTTTATTCTAAAAATACTTGCAACTCCCATATACCCATGGCAATATCATAGAAATGCCCAGTTTCAGTCTATTAGGGGATAAGCCTGTATCAAAGCATGTCTGCGACCATAAATCATGCTGACCAGGTCCATTGCGCGGTCGCCATTGTGTCTCCCTTCCTCCTCCATTCAGGAGCGGCAATGAATGCGCCGCGTGATTTATTGACTCGTTTCATGCGGCCATTGGATACATTTGCTTGAATAGCCGAAGGTTAACAGTATTGACGTCGATATGTTTCGAAAAGTAAATGAATGAAAGAATATTTTCTTTGCACTAGTTATTTTGCGGTATAGTTGTAGACGTGCGTTGGAATATAGATGTAGTTTATTTTTGAATTATTATCATGTAGCCTTAAAAATATTGATACGTAGTTGTTAGGCAGTATTTCGTTTCGCGAGACAAACTTTATCTCGGGAACTATTCTTAGCATTCGTAATATCATAAGTAATAATTAAGAATACATTTAGAACAGTAACACTTATTTTCCTATCAAATCAAATGCTGTATGATTCATAAATTGTTAACTTGAGATTTTTTAAACATCGTTTTTCGTCTTCCAAATTAAATAAACATCAAAAATTCATAAAAATAAACATTTAATACTGCCCTTGAAACTCTGGCAAACGATTAAAAGTCTACCAAATTAATGAAATGACACGATCCGATACACAAAGGGCAGTCCCGGGTGTCGAAGCCGTTTTAATAAAAGCCTCTGAAGTGTCCGTTGATTACAAAGTTTCACAAGTAATCAATTTTGAGTTAGCCTCGATTGGAGCCGCTGATACTTTAAGTGAGTTTATTGGCTTAGCATGACTATTAATTATTGTCGGGTGAGAAGATGTTACAAGTATTGGAGAAGCTTTTGGGTTGATGAAATTGGTAAAGGAAAAGTAAAGAGCATGAATAATAATTAGTTTTACATCATAATCAACTCAGCCTTTTACATGCAAAACATTAATTATTGTATTACAATAAAACAAGCTTAACCGGATTATATCGCGTATATTAAACCAATATAAATAATATACGCGATCTGATCCGGTTAAACTTGTTTTATTATAATGTGTAGTGATCGCGAAAAACTAAGAAATTAACATAACGTAACAACACGCCTGTATTTCCCCGAAGGGGTAGGCAGAATATAATAGTACACCCACATTTCGCCAGTTATGTTATAGTAAGTATTAGGGGGCGAACCTATTGCCATTGACCGGGAACAAATCCAGGCTGCTACTGAGAATTTCCTAATGAAAAAACCCAATAACACTTTGCCCGACCCGGGAATCGAACCCAGGACCCCACGCTCAGTAGTCACGCTTGCAACCACTAGACCAACGAGGCACTAAGAAATTATTATTATATATTCTATTATTTTAACCGCTAGAACTCAAACGAAAAAAAATGAAATCACGAAATCGTAAGGTATCAACTCAGCCTATCGCAGTCCACTGCTGGACATAGGCCTCTCCCAAGTTGCGCCACAACGCTCGGTGCTCTGCCTTCCGCATCCAGTCCCCCCCAGCCACGTTCTTTAGGTCGTCGGTCCACCTGGAAGGGGGGCGCCCTACGCTGCGTTTGCCGTTTCGCGGTCTCCACTCAAGGACTCGTCTGCTCCAGCGGCCATCGGTCCTTCGACAGACATGGCCAGCCCACTGCCACTTCAGCTTACTGATTCTACAAGCTATGTCGGTCACTCCGGTTCTTCTCCGGATAATCTCGTTTCGGATTTTATCCTTCAAAGAAATTCCAAGCATAGCTCGCTCCATAGCTCGCTGAGCGACTTTAAACTTGTGGACTAGCCCAACTCTCAATGTCCACGTCTCGGCACCGTAAGTCATGACAGGCAGGACGCACTGGTTGAAGACTTTAAATCGTAATCGTAAGGTATAAATTATGGAAATAAAAATTTGCTCACAAGCAGGAATCAAACCTGCAACTTCTGGTTCAGTACACTTGTTGTTTTTTACCGCTTGGCTATAACGTTAATTATGCTCGTGGTATCAAATTAAACTATGGTATCCGGCTTATGAGTTTTTTTTTCATAATTTATATTTTAGTACATTATTTCTCTGAATTCTTACAAAGTTTTAACTTACCATGTAACTTCTAAATGTCATGTCACACACGTGTGCCTTATTCTCAAGACTGCAACTTAACCAATCAGTTCCATTTATTGACTTCCACTTCAGAAGTCCAGTAGAATAAGTGAACTATATTTTCCAATTTTCCCATAGCATTCATTCTGGGGCGCTTATCGGCTATGAATGTTCTGTTCTGGCTAGCTGAAAGAAATCATATCATTATCTCTATTTTCCTTTTGGTGCTTTTCAACTATAATAAGCGCTCTACATTTCTGATCTCCTATATCCGTAATATTTTAAAACATTTCCATAAAATCTTAACCGATATCCAAAGTAATATTAGCATCAGATACACTACATTGTTATGCTATTACTTCGTTCGTACTCAAACATCCAAGGCAGAGTGGAGTCGATCAAATATGCACAGCGTTAGGCAAGTGCATTAGCACAAATGCATGGACCATGATATGTTGGTCTTTTTTCAATCTCGGTGGAAAATCTACTTGAAATATTGAAGGTTCGGATTTGAGAGGATGGTGCATCTGTATATCGCATTGCTTTCATGTGTAAAATGAACATGGAGGATAAAAAATTCATGTTACATTTCATCTGGAGTTTATTTACATATTTTACGTTAAACCTAAAACATGCGATATCTGTGCATGCGCTTATAGGACTAGAAGTTTAATTTAATTTGGAATAAAATATTATGTAGTTTGAACTAGGTTGAAATGAATTGATATGTACCTATAATTCTTTTTTGAAGAAAGTCTTCATATTTATGTTACACGTTTTATTTTCTTGCGCGGAGTTTTGCAGCCCACCAGAGAAAACACGCGACAAATCACATCTCTGAATCTGGTCGTATATATTTGATATAGTGAGCAATATCTCAAAAATCAACAGACAATAAGTTAGAGAGTGGGTGGCAGTGGAACAAAGCATCTGCGGTAACTAGTGGCGCCCCCGGGGGCCCTCAGGGCCCCTACATAAATCGGTTATGGCACGCCTCCGAACGCGTTCACGTTAGGACACGAAGTATAAGCAATTGGAATACTTATGACCAAATACTCAAAACTCAATTTTAAGTCACCGTTAAGTCTCGACTGTCACTTTCATTCTAAAGGGCATTGTAGCGAAGGAACGATTTTAAGAACGTGGATCGTGGAACGTGAACCTTCGTGGACTTAGAGATTCTTCTTCCGTGCACTATAGGAACCCGAGTAAAGAGATACTTGAAAGAAGTTCATTTTCAGCAGTAAATTGCCATAGGTTAAGTTGGGTGAGGAATTTAACTTTTGTAATTGGTCAATCCGGTGTCTGCAAATACAACGTGTATCAAAAAAGCGTGATCATATTTGAAGAGCTTATTCAGGGGATGCTATCGAAGAACTTTTACTATGGGACCAACCCTGTAATCACGAAAAAAAAATCAGCTGATCCTTACATTTTGTCGAGCGACATGATTTAGTACGAAACATCTGGTATTTTTTTCGAGATTTCAGGGTTGGTCCCATAGTAAAAGTTGTTCTATGCTATGCCCTGAATGAGCTCTTAAAATATGACCACGTATTTCTGATAGATACACGTTGTATAAAGCGCGGCGTAACTATGATTAGCAACTATGGCAGCGATACACACAATGTCTGTGTAGAGATTGCACCTATTATCACTTCATTTGCTCACTCCTCTGTGCATTAAGATCTTCCACGCCCTCCTGAAACTTGGCCATATTGCTAGCTGTTAGGATATTAGACTATTACTGAAAAGGTAATTTTCAAACAGCTGAATGGACTGGCCGTTCGATTAACATTTTCTTGAAAGGAATTCTCATGATTAAGGAAATTTTGGAATATTCGATGAATACAAAGATTATGAATAATATATATACCTATTTGGAAGAAAAGCTTTTTACCTTTCCGTCAAGAAGCGTTACGATGTATTTCAACAGCAATTTTTGCGGTACTGCTTTTCCTATGTTTCAAGGTTTTTACGACGAAAATAAAATTTTCATAAATTATACTAAGTTCTATTGAGAAAAAAACTCTTAACTAGTGCAAGTGCGTTGTTATTGTTTAAACATCGAGTACCTATTATAGTTGAGTTAAAAAAAATCACCGTACTTGTACTAGTATCGTCAACCAATGTCTGGAGAAATCGATGTTTCATACGCGGCGCGGAAGCGATACGCTGCCCATAAATCTAGTAGCGTTTGACTGCGCAATGAATAAATTGTGCACTATAGTATACCGCGTCCCAGCGCAAAGCCAGTCGACTGTGCGTCCGTGAAGAATGGTGTTTGTAAATACGCCACCGCGGCGCGTTAAGTCTCAATTTCTTTGAATTTATGGTATGACCCTATTTTATGGGACCCTAGTATTATAGAGACACTTGATCCGCATTATAGGTATGTTTATTTTATTTCCTTAAGTATAATGTGATATTGGATATTTATAATAAACTACAGCATTGTTATCATGATGAATTAATAGTAGTTTATGAAACTGTTGCATAATAGGGGTTATTAAAACACGAGTGTGAGTTTAAAAACCGAGCCGTAGGCGAGGTTTTTAATAGTATCACATGAGTGTTTTAATACCTAATTATGTCAGTTTCATACACTATTTTATCTACACTCATACAATTTCAAATAAAATACCAAAGTCAAAATCTTGGTAACATTGTCGTTGTTTTTCTTGATTTCTCTGGTAAAAGATTGTTCGTCATTTACGTTGCTGCATCCAGAAATTCAGGCGGAGTCATATTCTCCTCAGTTCAGTATCACTGCTGTATTCAGATATTTTTGCCCAGATTAAAACTTTCGACATACAAAACCATAATAATAACGTAAACAATAACAATAAATTTACAAGTAACGATGACCAAATCCAGTAGGCCGCGGCCGTGGCGCGCGGCCGCGCACGCGCGCTGGTGCGCGCCTACACAGATAATAAAATATAGTCTGGCGAAAATATTATAATCGGAACTAATTTTCTATCCTTGTCAGGATTCCGTCAATCTCTGTTTTATCATACAAAAAATATGCCTGTAAACACTTAAATATAATTAAAAGCAATATGACAATCAAAAGTTCTGCCAAAAACGCGATTTTAAACGATAAAAATTTTCAATGTATGACAAGTGGCGCCACCCTGAATTTTGTGTACTCATTGGTGCCAAACTGTACGACTGCTAAAAAAAGGTTTGAAAACTTCTTGGTTAGGTCGAAGTGGCATTAAAAACTCCTTAGTTGGGCTGAAGTGTGCGGTTATGGAAAAAAAATTAAATTACCGCATTGTTTTGTTCAGCAAACTGTATCGTAATAAAACTTTTTAAATTCATTACAGGTGCATGTGCGTAAAGTATGTCATTATGACATTACTTTCGAGTTCATAATTCGAATTTTACGATACGAGTGTAGATAAATTTATTTAATCACCATGTTTTTTTTTATCAGACCGTACACACAAACCTTGGTTTTATTATTAATCTTTACAATAGGTTGAGTAAGGAATACATATGGGATGAGTAAAGAATAGAAAAATCAAATAATTGCTGCAGGATGAGTACGGAATAGGAATATGATGAGATGGGAAAAAATAAAGAGTAGGATGAGACGTCATAGGATGAATACGGAACAACCCTCGTTATACGAATAACGATCAATATATTAATCCACTCTAACATTTATTTATTTTTAATGTTTGACACACGTAGGTATAGAGTGGAATTTCTTGCTGTTTGTGTTTCCAGTTAGGTGTAACTGGTGGTCTTCCAGGCTCAGTGCATCGGTTTTTGTTGGGCAAGCGAGCACCATCACTTTACACCAGGTGAAGTGACAGTCAAACGGAAGCCCATTGAGATAAAAAAAAAATCGTAATCTAAAAAAACAAGGAAATCTAAATAATAAGGTAATAGAAGTGATGAAGGCGCGTGAACTTGTCGCCGTATGCAGGTGTCTTGTAGGACACCAGTGCTCGAATCGTTTGTTTGATCATCAGTGTTGTTTGGGACGTGGAGCCACTAAAATTGTACTTTGTGGCATATCCAATATTCAATTCAATTTATTTATTTCTTCAAAAATAATAATGGAGCCAATAAAATTGTACTTTGTGGCATATCCAATATTCAATTCAATTTATTTATTTCTTCAAAAATAATAATGGAGCCAATAAAATTGTACTTTGTGGCATATCCAATATTCAATTCAATTCAATTTAATTTATTCAATTTATTTATTTCTTCAAAAATAATAATGTTAATAGTGGAATAGGTTTAATTTATTTTGCATTGAATCTTAGAAACACGAGGGGCGTAATTGCGTATTAAAATGTTGGTAGCCGCAAACCGGCAACACGCATTTCGGTATCAAAAGACAGTAGATAACATTTCGACTAACGCGACTAGGGATTCATAAGAGGATGGCAGCAGCATTCTCTGAGTATTTAACCAACCAACTGCGATCGCCAACATGCCTGCCAAGCGTGATGATAATGGCATATCCGCCCCCTTGGGAGAGACCTATGTCCAGCAGTAGACGTCTTTCGGCTGAAATGATGATGATGATGATGATGATGAGATAACATTTCTATTACCTTATTAATTAGATTTCTATGAATAAAACACACTAAGGCTCACACCAATAACCTGAATGGTAATGTGTTTCAAAATGTGAATTTAAGTCAATAATCATGTAAATACTAAAACAAACCGGCCAAGTGCGACTTGAACTCACGCAGTAAGGGTTCCGTATCAACCATCGACCTGATACCCCTTAGAAACTGATTAACTGACTGACTGATTTAATTTCTTTGTAATAAGCAGTACCTTTGTACTAAATAATTTTAATGCTGTCTCATGCTTTTTGTCTTTCATATGTTATTGTGTGTACATAAATTATAAATGTATAAATTAATTTACGAGAGTACATCAAAAGACAACAACGCACCATGCGCGAAATATGAATTTTTGCATCTCTTTCTTACGCAGGTACCTCCAGTATATGTCTACGTTTGCCTTATTCTGCTAAACTACATAGTATGCACTATAATTTGACGCTGGTATGTATTACTGTTTTGGAGATAGAGCAGGAACAAAAAAGTTGAAAAAAAATCATGGTTTTCGTGGTTTCTTCCTTTCTTCAACTGGCTACCTTTTTCCTTTCAAAAGATGTAGCCCTGTGACAGACAGACGGACGGATGCCAACGGATGGTCATATAGCATAGCAGGAATATTAGGGTCCCGTTTAGCACTTTTTGGGTACAGAATCCTAAAAAGGAAAATTCTTGTCTACTTTATTATCAAAGCAGGGACAATTAGTTTCAAACATAACTCTAGTCTGTGACCGCTATATAAATTGTGTACACATTGTCCGAAGTGAGTGTCCTTTATTATTTTCGTTTTCCGCCTAATTGCCTGTTGTGCTGACATTTATCAGGAGATGGAGTGTGGTCTCCGTGACAAGCGGAAGAGTTTTAGCATAAACCCGTGACACACGCACAAGTGATTTTTCAACTTTGTTTGTAAGATTGGCATTCACCTTGATGTTATTCACTTCCTTTCAGGGGGGGGGAGGAGCATCATCATGTCTGCTAACTGATGGTATAAATAAAAGCTTTGATTTTAACACGTTTACAACAGAGTGCATGTCAAGACACAAAAACTGTTTAGAGGTATAACTCAATGATCTTTTAGTGCCAGCTGCATCGTGCTTCATAATACGGACATAAATGAACCTGGTTTCAGTCAGCATTGTAATTGACATAAGGAGTCTTAAACTTAAGGATCGTGAAACATTTAGGGCCAAAATTAATATCCAATCTATCCACGATTTGCCCCACTAGAGATGGGAATTTGACATAAGCTCCATACAAAATATGTCAAATTTCTATCTTTAGTAGGGTAAATCGTGGATAGATTGGATATTAATTTTGGCCCTTAAAGAGTTTTTGTTTTACTTTGGATTTCTGTGGATTTTAGGACCGTCCAATTTTAGAAATGCTTTATTTTGAGGATTTTACCACGATTGCCTCATTGCCTGTCCTTTTCTTCATACAGGTCTCGCCACAGAAATAGATAGAATGGCCAAGTGAGCAGGGCACGCGTGCTATCACTCTGCACCATAGTGCAGGGCATTTCAAAGCCTTTCTCAGTACGCCTTATGACTTATTTCTGTAAATAATGTAACAAAAACCCGCAAAAATGCCTGATTGTGCTGTTTCTAACTGCAGAAACAAAAGCTGTAAACAAAGAACATTTGACTAAAGTAAATTTTAAAAAATTAATGACGTCAATATGTAAGGCTTAGTTTGTTCGAAAGTTGCCATGTATGAATCGCAAGTAAAATTGTGATTACAACTATTCTATCAATTTCTGTGGGTCTCGTTTATGCCTCTCATAACGTCACAGATTTCACGAGATTTGCTCATACTGTATTAGACTAGGGCTGACTGCCCAAAGTGCATAGAAAATGATTAAATACTTCGTATCCATAGTAATGTCTTAAGGTCCTCGCTTAATATTATATAATAAAAAAACCGGCCAAGAGCATGTCGGGCCATGCTCAGTATTATAGGGTTCCTTAAGTAGGTGTTACAAACACATCAAATCGAATATTAATCATGGCTATTTTAGTTTTTAGAGAGAGTGTTGTCTGTAGCCGCTAGATGCAATAGACGGCACTTGATTGCAGCATTGGCGACTCAGAGAGTGTTGTTAGACGCCGCTAGATGGCGCCAAATTTAAGAAGTGTGTCGTCAACATAACGCAAAGTTACTTTTTGTGATTTTTTCAAATATAAAGTAGCTACAGGAGCATTATTTGCTACGATTATTTTTCTCTTAGGTCAATGACCTTTGAACTAGGACGTTTTAAGTATTTTTCAGTTTTCTCTCTATTACTCAAAAAATTATAATCACAATATGCTCGAAATAATTTTAAAAGAGAGTTTTTACAAAGGTCTATCAATGTGGAAGATTATAAGTTTCTACGTTGCATAGCTTAGAAATGGCAGGGGGGGGGACACATTGCTAGCCACTTTGGCGTGCTGTATTTCGCAGATGGTAAACCTGATAAAAAAGTTGTGTATGAAACATTACCTTCATTTTAGTAGACCTATTGAATGATACCCCACATGAGGCGAAAAAAATATTTTCATCCCCATTTCACATGTATGGGCGCCACCCCTAAAATACGTTATCAAGATTTTTTTATATTTAAAATTGAGATCTATATCTAAACCATTCTTTAACAAAATTTCATTTACTTATGTTTATAACTGTAGAAGTTATTAAGCTGTAAAGGATTAGGACAGACGGACAGACAGACAGACGGACAGACGGACAGACAGACAGACGGACAGACGGACAGACGGACGGACATGACGAAACTATAAGGGTTCCTTGTAGGACTACGGAACCCTAAAAAACGAGTAGTAGTAGTATGTGCATCGAAACAATTTTAATTAATAAAAAATTTACGGTAGATTTTTTTTATTTTTTTAAATATCTTTAAAGACGCTTGTAATTTTGGTCTTCCTGCGACCCCGAACGCTGCAAAGCTTTCGAAACATAAGGAAACCAGTTTCGTTTTCCGCTTCAGCTCCTCACTAACATCACACTCAATAGAAATTGTAACAACACACGTGTACAAATCGCAAACCAATTACTTGCGTGTTATCTAATACATTGCGCACTCAATACCACACAGACCCTCATCACAAGATACATAGCCATCGATGTTTAACAAAATAGAAGTGTAACATACTGTATAGCTGTTTGGTAATTTCAATTCCATTGGTTTGTGGGTTTGCGTGGGTATTGTTCAATTTAAATTAACTTCAGCTGTGTTGACAAGACAATGATATTTATATCTGCATAGATTACTTGTGAATGTTTTTTGTTGGTTCGTACTTTATGGTTGTTTCTGTAAATAGCGTGGTGTTCGAGTCAATACCATCAAACAGACAAGAGATAATTTGTTTTTATAATCGTTCAAACGCTAGGAGGCGCCGATGCCTAGAGTTTATGGCAGAATAAATAAATAAATGTTATATTTTTCAGAAAAACTGTTACATTGTTCACAAATTTATTTTACAATTTAAATTAACTTTATGGAAGAAGAGGTTACGTTGGTACAGTCAACTGCATGACAGTGGTAACACTTGAAGTGGAAACACTTAAAGTGGAAAACTGCCCTTACTGCTTACGAAATAAGGCACTGTCACTGTCAATGTCAAACTGTTCCACTGAAGTGCGTTCGACCGTACCTGGACTAATCAGAACATTGTGTCACAGGTACCAAAAATTGCAAACAAGCATTGTATCAAAGTAAATAATTACATAGAAAAGTAAGTAGTTATATTGTGTACCTACCTATTTAGAATGTACCATCCTCTGTACCACATTTTAAATAAATAAAGTTAATTTGAATTTGAATTTGTCTCTTCTTTATTAAATTAGCTTATTATCATCGTGATCTGTGTATTAAAAATCAAGCAAAATAAACCTCTCCATAGTATAGATTTGAATGACAACACGGGGATGAACAAGAAAGAAACAATTTTTATTTTGTTTCGGGACTCACTGTATACTTAATAATAGTGAGGCATATTACAATGGGTTTTTCTCATTATTCAAACGATAGGTAACCCTTTTCCTAGAATGCTCACCCTAATTCAAATCCCAATACGACTAGCGTTCCAACTATTCCCAAACACAACATAATTCGTATCAATCAACAGTAAATCTTTTAAATCGCTTCTAACGGGATACTCACAAGAAGTTTATATAAACACACATCCCAGCTGCGGTGACACTCGCTATTTATCTTGTACTTGTCAATCACTCCTAGAAAATCATTCTGAGTCAACACTAGGCACTGTGAGGAGGAACAGAAGGCCCACTCTTGACATCACGTGAGAACTACACATCGCAACATTCATCAGTGGCCCAGTTAACGTACTCATCAGTGCGAATAACTTTTACAATGGGACCAACACTGAAACTGCAAAAAAAGCAGCAGTTTCCTGCAAAATTATTGAGGTCACATTACAAAATTTACGAAAAAATTATATTTTCGCTATTTCGGGATTGGTCCTACAGTATTAATACTATTAGATATTTTGTGACTATAGTAAAAGTTGCTCGCAATGTTAAGTTCATTAATTGGGCCACCGATTTAAATATGATAAAAACTTGTTAAACAAAACGACAAAATCAATTGACTACTAATTATGTATGATAGTAGTGACAACGTACGTTGTAGCCAAATATATATTCATATTCATATTCATTTATTTATAAAGTTAATTTACACGTCAGTAGATTCATAAGTAATAATGTTCACAATATAATCTTGTAGAAAAATAAAATAAAAGTCACAATAGTTAATAGATGTCAAATTCGAATGTCACAAAATAATAAAAATTCAAAAAAATAAGCATGTCATAAATTTAAGAGATGTCATAATTAAAATAACTAAATAATATTATTACAGTATACAAATGTCTTTGATTATTATCATCTCAATTATATATATATATATATTTATATTATTATTTGACGACGTCTGTGGTCTAGTGGTTCGAGGAACGGACGATCACGAGGTCGTGGGTTCGATTCCCACAGGACACAAATATTTGTGTGATGAACATAAGTGTTTGTGTTGGTCTGGGTGTTTCTTATATAAGTATGTGTTTACAAAAAAAAAAAAAGTATATAAGTATTATATCCATTGTCTAGTACCCATAGCACAAGCTCTGCTTAGTTTGGGACTAGATGGTGCTGTGTAAAAATGTGCCAAAGATATTTATTTATTTATTTTATTTTATTATGGTCGTTCTGTCAGTTATGATTGTTCTGTTAGTTATGAGTTGTATAAAGACCACAGCGGATTTAAAATCCATTTCCGTAACATCCAGATTATGTAGCGATGCTGGTTGTAGTTGTAACTTCTGTGCATATCTTTTTTGTGACAAGACTTGATAAAATATCACCTGCTGATTGATTGACAATCTGATTGATACAACAGTTGGTTCTCGAGTTTTCTTGAAGTTATTTATTGAATGGCGACGTGTTAACGGTTTATTTATTTTTAAAGTACGTCATCAGGAAATCGATATAAAGAAAGCCATCTGTAAATCTTGATTTGATTGTTACTTTAGCGTTGAAATATGTGGTTGAGGTATAGATATTACATAGAATTCTGAGCGGTAGTTGAAAATAATTAAAAGATAGGGTTTAAGTTCCATTAATTTAAGTGCAGATTGAAGTCAATGTGATATTAATCTTTCAATCAATCCTTAGAGTCAAAGGCCTCTGTGCAACTGTGGATATCTTTTCTTACGATTGATGTTTTTCAAGACCTAATAAGTAGAAATGTTTGCACAATTTAATTCAGAGCTCGGAATATTATAATCATGCTTGGTCCCATCACGATGTCATCAGAAATCACCAAATACACTGTATATATACTACTGAGAGGGACCAGCTGAAAATCAGTGCTGTGCATACCTACATGCACAGCAAATACTGAGCTGGATCCCTTGCCACACATATTATGTTGTATGCATGTTGTGTTCTCATTAATTTGTCCTGTTACCTTTGCATGTAATGTGTATATTTTGTGTATGTGTGGCAAAATAAATGATTTAAATGGTTTAAATGGTTTAAATATAGGATTCCAATTTCGTTAAAAACTAATCAAATTTTTCGACATAATATCATACAGAATACGAAGGTGTCTACAAAGTGTTGCGAGCAATAGGTATTGTTGCAAAAGTGTTGCATTCAGTGTGACTAAGCTCTAACTCTTTGGTTATGAATCACACATTGTAATATCTAAATATACTGACTTGACCACGTTCCTTAATAGTATTAATTCTGAAACTGATCGATCAAAGTCAAATATGGCAGTAATTTGTCTACCGATAGCAGATAACGTACTTCGTGTCGGATTTACTAATACGCCTGGCCACGCAGCGTGACTGCCTAATCATTATAACAGTAAGCAATGTCTACCTGCATCAGATAAGCAGTTCCCTAATTGACGTGGGGTTTTGAAATCTGTAGAATGACTGAACTGTCTGGCGTGGCTACCGAGCTTTGTCCAGAAATGATACAACATTACTAAGACGTTTAGAAAATTATCAGTAATATCTTGGAGTCCGGAAATGTGCCTGGTACACCCCTTCTGACTATTTTATGAAAACATGCTTCAGAATGCACACTTTCCCACTTGTGAAACCGGTTACCATCAAACATACAAAATTCAGACACATCCTGCCAATACTTTGCTCCATCTTCCTCAAACTTGTCAATCATCGAATCTAAACCAACAGTCGTAACGCAACGTAAGCTATCATCTCTCAAGTGATCGATAACACCTCTACTGCTTACCCTCAAACCCTTATATAGACACAGTTTGTTTCCAATCGTCGTGTGTAACTTCAAATATTGACTTACGGAGAAACCTCCCCGTTGTGCGCGGAGCCACGAATTTCGCGAAAGGGGTGAAGGTATAGGAGAAAACCCTCTTGTAGGTAAATAGGGATTGCTTGCTCATGTAAGTGCTCTTTTCCGGCACTTCAGCAGTATTTACTTCTGCGATGCTTGAGCAGACGTTTAGTAACAAACATGTGACGTTTTACAAGTAAGTGTAAATATAATGCTTAGGAACGTTGCATCAAGTCTTCAAAGAAGGAAGTTTCACAAAATTCTCTTTCTTTGTTGCCGTTTTTCCAAATGGTGCTTGTTCGGCATTTACTATATGAAACTGCAGATTTAACCACAGTCAAGCACTTACTGCAAAAGACAAGATTAGTTCCTTCACCAGCCCCCCTAGCCAAGTTGACAATCTACAATCGTCAACGCTAATAGAAAACAATCAAAATGTATGGGAATGACATATCTCAACGAAAAAGTCATTAGTTGAGATATGACATTCCCATACATTTTGATTGTTTTCTATAGCGTTGATGATTGTAGATTGTCAAATTGGCTAGGGGGGCAGTAGTATCTTCGTATGATCGAAGAGTAGTATGCCGAGTTCCTTCTGCAAGTTGTTTAATAAATATAATCGTGTAAAATTTTGTGTTTTTATTATATTGTTCTCTACGTAATCTCATTGTTCATCTATGAGATTTCAGCTATGATTAATTTCTAATTTACTTTCGTAAATTAAAACATTTAAAAACCAACTCCGATTTCTTGTATGCCTCCGGGTTAATTATTATGTCTAAAAATAAATTTCGATGAAACGTTTTCTTAAAACGTGCGTAATTCAGAAGAAAGTAATTTGTGTGCTGCCGGATTTCTTGGAAGCTGGCTTAGGAGCATCAGATTTTTACTGATTGGCTATTATAAAATACACTGGTATAACTAGCTAAAACATTACCCTCCTTCTGAGGCAGTCAGATAAAAATACGTGTGCTGTTTCATAATCGCCAGCTTTAGGCTAAGGTTTATTTGTTTTTTTTTTTTTTATAGAAAACTGTTAGAAATATCGTCATCATCCTAACCACCATCATGTTGAAGCTTGATCTCTGCTTGGTCTTTGGATTGTCTCTGCAATTCATGCAACAAGTACTTCGATATTTATATATATATATTATTTACGTAAAATAAAAGCGCAAAAACGAATCCCAATTACTTGTAGGTACCTCCGATAAAAAAAAATCATCATTCCAGCCGAAAGACGTCCACTACTGGACATAGGCCTCCCCCAATAAGGGAAGGGATATGCCATAATCGCCACGCTTGGCAGGCGGGTAAAAAAAAATGGCTGAGTTGATTTTGATTTTTAGGGTTCCGTACCCTGTTACTCTCGCTACGCTGTCCGTCCGTCCGTCTGTCTGGCACAGGGCTGTATCTTTTGAACGGTAACAGGTAGCTGGTCGAAATTTTCTCAGAATATGTGTTGCTATAACGCCTATCACGACAAATATTAAAAATAAATCTAAAACCAGTGTGGGTCCCCATCACAGACCACACACACCCATCACAGGCCTCAAGACGCCGCATAAACAAAGTTTTGCATGAGAACACAGTCGTAAAATATTGGCGGCGACCGGGGGGTGGACGGCGCGTTATGATTGGTCGACTCAAATGTTCGGTGATATGATTGGTGCCGCTCGCTGACGGAGTGACGTCCCGATTGGTGGCTGGGCGTAAGATATGCAGTGCTACTGCATATGCTTTGTGACCGGGGGTATCCGGCTAATAGGCGTCTAGAGGCTTACTGGTCTGTGGTCCCCATACAAGAAACCTCTAAAACATGCATCTTTTTAAGCGTTTTTGTTCCTGCTCTATCTTCAAAACGGTAATACATACCAGCGTCAAACTTAGTCTGATCATAGTGCATACTATGTAGTTTAGCAAAAAATACAAAAAAAATTACAGCATTGTTTTGTTCAGCAAACTGTATCGTAATCAATTTTTTTTTAATTCATTAGAGGTACATTTGCGTAAAGTTTGTCATTATAAAATTAGTTTTGAGTTCATCATTCGAATTTTACGATATGAGTGTAGATAAAATGATTAATGACACTAAATATGATTAATATGATTATTATTTTTGATTATTTATGATTTATGAAAATCTAAGAGAAAAAAATACCATTTATGTATGAATAATATGAAATTGCACAAGTAGAAACCATACAGAAAATGAGTAAGAAAGTAGGTTACGTGGCTTTAACGGAAGTTTAGGAATAAAGGAAGGGCACTTAGCTGCAGAAAAGCCGCTGCGCTGCGGTGTGACGCTGTAATTAACGTCAATATCCGGCGGTGCTAAGTACTGCTTTTTTTCTTCCGATGTGCGTAGCTTCTTCCAAAGGCTGGATATGCCGCGGCACTGACCGGCTGATTGCTGCAGCGCTGTGCTGACCAACTCCAGCTAGACCTTGGTACAGTTTAACAAAGCAATTGGTATACAAGGTAGAGAGATATAAATGAAGTTTTCTCAGAAGATTATGGACGTTTTCGAGTGAAATATCATTTTAATAACGCCAAAGTTAAACTGTATTTATACAAAACCCTAATCAATCCATTCTATAATAATTTCCTGAGAAATCTTCATCTATATCTGGTGACCCTGTGTACTAATTGCTTTGTTAGACTGTACTTCAAAATTCTCCTTTAGATTTCTGTCCTGTCACGGTCGCCAACTTTGTCTACGCTTGAGACACTGGAGCTTGATGCTCAATAAAACTAAGAGAATGATGTAAACTATGAATATAATCACTGGGATAACACTTCGTTATATTTAAATACAACTTATATTGAAAACCAAAGAAACATGTATGGACCGATGCTCGTCCTATTTGTTCTTATAATTTCTGATATTAAAAATATGAGGTAGAAATTTTTCCTTCATTTACTTTTAATACAGAAGTACCCTCACTATAACGCCTGAGCAAAATGATTAGCAATCAGTCGCATGCGCGTGTGATATGCAAACAAAGTATCAAGCGCAGACAGAAAGTGTATAGACTAGTATAAATGTTCGTTTGATTAAAACCAAATAGCAAAAGGTTTTATTTAATGTTTTTATTTCCAAACCTCAAACCTCAACCTCTTTCAAATTAAAAGAAACATTGTACATACAGAAAACACTTACGAAAGTTGAATGTCTAGAAAGTTAGATTAAGTTTAAGTTCGAGTGCTGCTTCAGGTTGATTTGTGTAAGTGTCGAAAGGGTTGGAGATGATTGATGTGTTATTTGTACAGTTGTATGTACCTATTTCGAAATTGTAAACGATACACATACGTTTTACTTAAATATAATTTATATTGCATTGCGGTATGTTTTTGACGTCCGCATTCTCTGCCCTGAAATGAACTAATATGTTGAAATTTAAAACTCTGTGACTAATTTAAATTACGTTGGGTACGTAAATAAAATTACTGCATATCTACGAGATACATAATAGCTGCTACATTTTAATTTAAATCGGGAACAGAGGTGCAATGGCAGCCCCGACCGATTTTCTTGGGTTTGTAATTATATCTTCCGTTACTTACTTTCTTTAAGTCGGTGGTTTTACAATTTTTCCTTTTTCGATTACGTTTACATCCGTCGTGGGTTTTTCCAAATAATTTAATTTTGCTTTTTATTACACTTATAATTGATAGTGCAGACGAGGTCCCGAAGCTTTCCTAGTCCAGTTGTACGTAATAGGTAGTCTTTTATCCTCATGTCACCAAAATTCATTGGTACCGTATTTGTAACAAAAGCAGCGCATGCCGCGATATACGAGCGCGTGCGCATTGTCCACGGCTGCGTAGGCGCATGTGAAGTGTCGGGCCGCCCCGTTCACTCTTAATAATAACATAACATATAACATCACGCCTGTATTTCCCCGAAGGGGTAGGCAGAGCTGTAATAGTACACCCACATTTCGCCATTTATGTTATAGTCCCATGTAATAGGGGGTGAGCCTATAGCCATTGACCGGGCACAAATCCAGACTCTGGGCTGCTACTGAGAATTTTCTAATGAAAAAACCCAATAACACTATTCCCGACCCGGGAATCGAACCCAGGACCCCACGCTTAGCAGTTGCGCTCGCAACTACTAGACCAACGAGGCAGTCCAAATAGTCAATAATGACCTACTGAAATGGAGATCACCTTGACACTACCTGGCGAAATCAGAAGTTTCTTTGCTTGTTTTGGAAAGAATATCAGTTATGAGTTATGGCAGATTCAGTGTATTGTCCTGCAAACGTCACAATTAATGTATTTTTTTTTGTTTTTGGTCGTGGGTTCGATTCCCACAGGACACAAATATTTGTATGATGAACATAAGTGTTTGTGTTGGTCTGGTTGTTTCCTATGTATTATAATTATGTATTTACAAAGAAAAAAATTATATAAGTATCATATTCATTGTCTATTGTACCCATAGTACAAGCTCTGCTTAGTTTGGGACAGATGGTGATGTGTGAAAATGTCCCAAAACATTTATTTTATTTTCTTTATGTGCATCGCTGCAGATAAAACAGCCGTACGTTTAATTCGTAAAACGATTTATGTGCATACGATTGCTTGCTTGCAGCGGCTGCGTGGGTGCGTGACAAGTACGTCACGCCCCGCCGCGTCGCCTCTTCACAAAGTCCTGAGAAGACCACTTTTGTTTTCGTTTCTGTATTTTAAATCAGTAGTAATAAAAATAATATGTATCTAGTAACTATTCTACATTGCACTCTTGATCATTAATAAGGTTTTTGTATGGTGTTAAACATGGTGCGATTTTAATGAATTTCTAACATAACATAACATCACGCCTGTATTCCCCGAACGGGTAGTCAGAGATGTATAGCACACCCACATTTTGCCAGTTATGTTATAAGTCCCATTTAGTAGAGGGCGAGCCTATTGCCAATGCCATCAAGCGGGCTCAAATCCAGACACCGGGTTGCTGCTGAGAATTTCCTTTTTTGGCGACCGCGTACTGGAACAGCAGCGCAACGTATGTGGCCACCCCCACACGGTGTATCGACGACCTGGTGAAGGTCGTGGTAATCCGCTGGATGCGGAAACCTCAGGACCGGTCGTTGTGGCGATGCTTGGGGGAGAACTATGTCGAGCAGTGGACGTCTTTCGGCTGAAATGATGATGATATAAGATGGCAAATCGAGCTAAGGCTGATGTTTAGCAGTCACCTTTGCCCATAATAACTGCAATACCACCTAGGCTGTTGTCTAAATACATAGACCAGTAAGCCTCTAGACGCCGCTTAGCTGGACACCCCCGGTCACAACGCATATGCTCTACCACTGCATATCATACGTCACTCCGCCAATCGGAACGTCACTCAGTCAGCGAGCAGCACCAATCATAAGGAATCATACCACCGAACTTTTGAGCCTGCCAATCATAACGCGCCGTCCGCCCCCCTGACCCCACCAACGTTTTACGACTGCGTTTGAATACAAAACTTTGTTTATGCGGAGTCTTGAAGCTTACTGGTCTGTGTCTAAATACAACATTCGATGTACCCTATTTATTGCAAATAAAGAATTTGAAAATGCTATTGCACGTCGGTTCGCCAAACTAAGAAATGAAGATGGAAAGTCTCATGTGATTGTAATTTCATCGGCAGCCATACCCTTTACACCGAAACGTAGCAAAAAACCCAATAACACTTTTCCCAGAACACTTTGCCCGGGAATCGAACTCAGGACCCCACGCTTAGCAGTCGCGCTTGCAATCACTAGACCAATGAGGCAGTCTAAAGCAGTGTAAATTTCTAGCAAGAGGTAAACAATATTATAATCAAGAGACTACAATCCCAAAAAATGCCTAAAATGTAAGTTCACAGAAGGCCAACCGCCACTTATTTCGTTATTCTGCTTTGTTTACAGCCGGAGCAAGCTGGAGGCCGAAACTAACATTTGTTCGGTAACATTTTCATTTTAACTTACCAAGGGTAAGTTTATTTTGAACTTGCGTGTAAATTGTAAATAAGTTAGTGTTTCAAGGTAGAACGATTACTTTCTGAATTATTCTGTAAGTTACAAAGTTGCTGGCCTCAGTATTGGATAAAAACTTTATTAAAAAGTTTTTGTTTATTTGATCGGGAAAAGGTTTTTTTTTTGTATTTTTGATAATCTGTTTACGACTAGTTTGAATTCCATGTAAAAGAACCTACAATAAATTCCAGGGAACCATAAAATTTAAACTCCATGCTGCAAATGTCAATTTTCTTATGGAAAATTCCATAAATACTTTGCATGATCTGAGAAGGGAACCCAAGACCACACGCTCAAAAAAAATAACAATTTTAAGTACTCTGTTAACATAAGTTTTATTTTTAATATTTATGGAGGCACTAAAATTGCCAAACATGACATTATAATTTGATGATACACATTTCTCGTCCCAAGCCAGTCTTTCACGTCCTCTCCAGAAAAAACACACAATACGAGAATACTCCAGTTCTATCCGAACCAAAACATAAGGCAATATCAATAAAACAAATCACAAAGCCGTCTGTAGGGTACGAAATAAACGGGCTTGCCACACTACGAGATCGGCAAATTTACACTGCACTCACGCGGCAACACTAACTATTTCACTCATATACACGCGCCAGTCTATCTCTACCCTTATATGTCCAAAATTCTTAAACATTCAACTCTTAAAACAACGGTATAAGATTCAAAGTCGCCTGCTAAAATATTCAAAACTGAAACCAATTAATTTGGTATTTTTGAGTTCCACTCCCGCAAGTTTACTTTTGGAGGCTGTCAAAGGATTATGTGCTTTGTGACATAACAATAACGATCCTTTTAAGAGTAACACGTGGGCGGGACCCGAAACGAACGAGTTTATGAAGTGTTCGTATGCAAATGTTACGTTCTTGGTTTTTTTCTTTGAATAATTTAACACGGTTAGTCGCTTCTGCTGTCGCATTGATTTTTTTGGTTCAATTACCTTTAGTGGGACGTTTTGACTTACCGGTTACGTATAAGTAGAGCTTTTAATTCGTTTGTTGTGAAAATCATGACATTTACTAATAATGATTTTACCCGTATGTACGGTCACAATCCTTCCCGGTGATACATTTTGTCGAAAAATCCTTTAACGAATCCTGCTACATAACACGTACCTACGGCTGCTGTCGAACCCTGAACGCAAGCGATTTTAGTCTTAGTGGTGGTTCACGGAAAAGTTTGTATTCTATCTCAATTTTTAGGCCCAGCTTTTAAATATCATAGGACCCAACATTTTTTAATTTAATTTTATATTAAGTCAAGTTCTGCCATGTCTAAAATTTATCATTAATCTCGAAGTATGAAATGAAATTAAGAAGTTTTGGGTCTAGAAAATTGATATAGGACATATTTTTAGTTCACAGTCGCCATGTGGATCGACGATCATCATGGCAAATTCTGATCTGCACATGAATGTAAAGAATCAGAAGTTTGGGTGGAATTTGAAGTAAAACTGTCCTGCATGGAAGACAAGTGGTCAAACGTTAGGCTTTCATTGGCAACCAGATTTAAACAATTATAAAAAAATATTAATAAAAGTGATCATCAGAATGCGGACAAAATAGTGCGTTTTATTTTTATCACGCAGAGCTTCTGCGCCCGCGCACTAATAAACGTTGCATTACTGTTACGCGAGCTGTCACACTGATTGTAGTATACGAGGTGCTTCCTTTACACGGCTTCTTATAATAACACTATTGTTAAAAATATAAAATTAACGGAATGTTTTTCTTTTTTACAGGTAAGCTGCACCTTAGCAGGTCATGGACAGTGAATCTACAAGGTGTAATTTAAATTACTGAAAACCACATTATGAACAATTGATACAGTAATAGCGAAAAAAAATATACTGCTGTTGCCTACATTTTGTCGATTTATGCGGACATAAATGTATGGAGCAGCTGTTTATTCTTTCTGCGATTTCAGGGTTGTCCCGTAGAAAAAGTTATTCATAATTATGAGTACAATGAGGTCTTAAGCGGTTTTCAATTATTTCAATTACACCTTGTATATGTTCAACTTTGAAGAGAAAAAAAATATAAAATATCTATCAAGTAAGTTAATTAAAACATCTAGTCATTCTGAAAGTAACTTTCTCACTATGATTATATAAAAATAAAGATTTTTAATATTTCTATACGCATCTTGGCGCACGCGACTTTAAAAGAAAGAAAGAAAGATAGAAAGAATAATTTATATTTGGTTTGTTTGGGAAAATTATTATTTTTTATTATTATTTACGTAGAATACAGGTGGTACCAGATAATAAAATTGGTAGTTTAGGAACAGTGCTATATTCTGCTTTATTTGCTCTGCTGCAGTGATTTCTAAATTTATATCTGTAGAATAGGATTTTAACTTCAAAACTTACTCTGTTGATCTGTTGCACACATAGATCACTATGATAATAATATACATTTTACGCTGGTCGGTCAGTTACTACAATACAAAATCTTCTAATGTTAGGTAATATTGTATTTGGCAGAAATCCAGTCCACAATCATAGTAAACCTAGTTGTGGGGATAGCTATAAAATGCATCGTTTGTAAATTATTGCTTGTCCACTTATGTAAATAAACCATTATTTTAGTATTTGGCATCATCGGATAAAATTCAGAACTCAAGAATCCTAAATAAATAATGCTACTAATAATTTTCTAATAAACAACCAAGATAAACAACTAAGTTGTACCTTAGAAATCTAATCGACAGCAACCATGCTTGCAAACAGTTATTCCTACTTTAAATAATCATCAAGAATTATTTATTTAATTTTATATTCGTAATCTCATCTAAAGTGTACTTCAAAATTTAATTACATTGTTACTAGTACACTATTAACATTAAAACAGCAGTTACAAGTACAACACGATCACTTGAGCTGATAGTTCGCACTAATGAGAGCCGACCCACTAAGAAACACTTCAATAAAACTTAATGTACTTCGATATTTGATAACTTAGTTCCGACTTGAATGACATAAATTGGTCAAGTTAGGAGCGAAGAGCGATAGAGCAATATTAGTTGAATTTTGATTATCAATTATAACATAACATAACATCACGCCTGTATTTCCCCGAAGGGGTAGGCAGAGGTGTATAGTACACCCACATTTCGCCAGTTATGTTATAGTCCCATGTAATAGGGCGAGCCTATTACCACTAACCGGGCACAAATCCATACTCCGGGCTGCTACTGAGAATTTCCTAATGGAAAAACCCAATGACACTTTGCCCGACCCGGGAATCGAACCCAGGACCCCACGCTCAGCAGTCGCGCTTGCGACCACTAGACCAACGCAACGGGGCAGTTTTTCAATTATATGTTTAGAATTATTATAATATAGACACTATCAGCCCATTATCGTCTCAATGCTGGGCACGGGCCTCTTCTCAGAATGAGAAGGGTTAGGCCTGAATCCACCACGCTGTTCTACTGTGGGTTGTCGAACTACACACACCATCGAGAACTGTATGGAGCACTCTCAAGTGTGCAGGTTTCCTCACGCTGTTTTCCTTCACTGTTAAAGCAAGTGATAATCAAATTCTGATCCGCACATGAATTCGAAAAGTCAGAGGTGCGGGCCAGGATCGAACTCAGACCCTCCTGCATGGGAGGCAAGCGTTCAACCACTAGAGACTATCACTACTTTTTATTTTAATAAGTTAAAACATCTGAAAAAGGAACAGATGATTTGATGTAGAATAGACGTAGAATCAAAAATACGTGCTCAATTTGTATACTCTCCTTTTCTCTCCTCCTCGCGACATGAAAGTTATTGTATTATCACAATTGTCTTTATGTGTGTGTAGAATATTAGGACATACACCTGAAGCGGATTGTACGATCTGCAAGGTTAAGCTGCACATGCCGCGGTCAGTCTGTGGATGGGTGACCGTTTCGTTACACACCGAGACCCCTCCGTGCCTCGGAGAGCACGTTAAGCTGTCGGTCCCGGTTGTCATACGAATATCTATGGCAGTCGTTACGGGTAGTCAGAAGCCTGAAAGTCTGACAACTGGTCTAACCTCAAGCAATATGAGGGAGGGTCGCGGGGGGCTGCACAACCGGCACTTGTGAACGTACGCGGTAGCTACAGGCATACCAGTGTCACCCAAATCCGTCTCCTTTTTCTCTTTTTTTTGTATCATTAATTTAGTTACACATTGAGGGGCTCGTAGCGAAGCAACGACTGCGCGGATTGTACAATCTGCAAGGTTAAGGTGCACTTGCCGCGGTCAGTCTGTGGATGGGTGACCGTTTCGTTACACACCGAGACCCCTCCGTGCCTCGGAGAGCACGTTAAGCTGTCGGTCCCGGTTGTCATACGAATATCTATGGCAGTCGTTACGGGTAGTCAGAAGCCTGAAAGTCTGACATGCTGAGTTGGTGACCCTTTTGGCATGGGCATACCCGACAGCAACTTCATGTTTTACTTATATATATTTTAGTACTTTATTTAATGTTATTTGTTGTGCTGTCACTGTCCTGTGCTAAATAAAATCTTTGTTTCTTTCTTTCTTTCTTTCTTTCTTTCTTTCTTTCTTTGACAACTGGTCTAACCTCCGAATGTCAGTATTACCCAGTAACTGGGTTGCGGGGGTCTGATGGCAGTCGCTCCGTGTAAAATACTGATGTTCAGCCGCATCTGGCTAGACTGGAAGCCGACCCCAATGTAATTGGGAAAAGGCGCGGAGGATGATGACACCTGAACCACACTTAGGCTCATATTACAGAACGTTCCTCAAGCAGAGATTTATTGATCACAGTTCAGCTGAGTGTAGCTTTATTTTATACTGTCACCTGTTTCAGTATTTGAGCAGAGTTTTAATCTGTATTCACTCTAGTGTGGTCCGTCCAGACTACGCTTGAGTAGAGATTTCTATTCTATTTCAGGTCAAATTCGTGTGTTATATTGTTGAATGAAAGTTTATAATTACCGTATTAGAATAAGACCAGGTGATTGAAGTTTAAACTGTACTTGAGGAACCTTCTGTAATACAGGCCTTGGAAATGGATCTGATAAAAAGCCTCACTAATGAAGACACTCATAATAATAATGTCAATTCCAATAACTTTGCATTATCCTCCGCCTATAACATCCACCAATGTTTGTATAGTGTCAATAACACTTTCTTCCCCCTCCAAATAACACGCAAAAGGGTAAAAACAAAACCCCAATAATTCAATTATCTGCCCTCTTGTACCATCCGCCGAATAATAAAGCCCTGTTCCACTATTAACTGAGTATCGTGTTGAAATTTCGATGCAATGGCTGTCGTTACGAGTTGTTAATTGGACACTAGTGTCCGACACCGATCTCTAGCAACTGGTAAGTTATGGGAAATTAATCTGGTCATTTATGGGAAATGTTTACGGCAACGTTTGGTGTGTAAAGGCCTATCGTCCCACGTGAACGATAAGTATGCGAATCCTTGAGAACCTACACTTAGGTATCAAACAGAAGCTGTTCAAATAGCGAATCGATAAATGCATGATATGATGCACTGAGAACTTGTTTTTATAGTGGAAACATCGAAAGAAAGAAAGAAAAATGGTTTATTGACTACAGTCAGAGGCCCAAAATAATAAGTTGGACGACTTCTGTGGTCTAGTGGTTCGAGTGTCGGACTGCTGATCACAAGGTCGTGGGTTCGATTCCCACAGGACACAAATATTTGTGTGATTAATATGAGTGTTTCTGTTGGTCTGGGTATTTCTTATGTATTATAAGTATGTATTTACAAAAAAAAATGTATATAATTATTATATCCATTATAGCATTGACCGCGTACTGGAAGGCGCAGCGTGGGTAGGCCCCCCACAAGGTGGACCGACGACCTGGTGAAGGTCGCGGGAATCCGCTGGATGCGGAAGGCACAGGACCGGTCGTTGTGGTGATGCTTGGGGGAGGCCTATGTCCAGCAGTGGACGTCTTTCGGCTGAAATGATGATGATGATCCATTGTAGCAGAGCTTGTGGTATGGGTACTAGACCCATACCACAAGCTCTGCTTAGTTTGGGACTAGATGGTGCTGTGTAAAAATGTTCCAAAGATATTTATTATTAATATAAGATTCAAAGATTTATTTGGCCAACTAACGGCCAAAATTAATATCCAATCTATCCACGATTTACCCTACTGGAGATAGAAATCTGACATATTTTGTATGGAGCTTATTTTATTTATTATTTATTTTATTTATTTATTAACTTACATACAGCTACCATAACAGGAATTCCCCAAATCGATAGTGCAGCCACTGATCTGATAACTAGGTATTACTTAACCACATGTTTCCAAACAATTACACATAAAAAAAAAAAAAAACCAAAAAATTTTAAAAATTTGTCAAATTCCTATCTCTAGTTGGGCAAATCGTGGATAGATTGGATATTTATTTTGGCCGTTAGTGTACATATTGGTGTTAGGTTATTTAAACATAGTTCTTATAAACTTGGTCGCCTTTTCAGGCGTTCCAAAAATTTTATATGTTAATATTGGGTAAGTATTGAGCTTATATCTTATACCAGGCCCCTCAGAAAGTATTGCGAAAAAAAGTTTTTATATATGGGAGACTGGCCAGTTATAATGTTTTTCGAAAATATGATTATTTATAAGTAAAAATAAGTAAGTTCCAATTTCAAAATTTCCCTCCACATTTTTTGCGAGTTAATTCAAAGTATTGTGTCTCACTGAAATATGGATCTGCGCCGGGAACATTTTAGAGCTATGATTTTATACGATTTCAAGTGTCGCCTGAAACCGGATGAATCATACGATAGACTTCAAATGGCATTCATGGATGAAGGCCCTTCCAAGGCAACCGTGTATCGTTGGTATAACGAATTCAAGCGCGGTCGACCAACTTTGGGGGATGACGAAAGAAGCGGTCGCCCTTTGACGGCTGTTACCGAAGAAAACGTGCTAGCAGTGAAAAATTTAATCCAAGACAATAGGCGAATTACATATCAGGAGATTCAACACATATTGCAGATTGGATCGGGAAGCGTTCACGAGATTCTACACAGCCATCTTCGCGTGAGGAGGATAGTATCACGCTGGGTGCCGCACAACCTCACCGATGCTCAGAAGCAGGCCCGGGTGGAATGGTGCCGTGATATGCTTAACAAATTTGAAGCAGGCTCGTCTCGGCGTGTTTACGACATCGTTACAGGTGATGAGTCCTGGATTTATCAATACGACCCAGAAACCAAGCGCCAGTCGACTGTTTGGGTGTTTCAAAATGAGCCAACGCCTACCAAAGTGAAGCGATCTAGAAGCGGGGGTAAGATTTTGATCGCTAGCTTTTTTAATTTGACTGGCCACTTGGTATCAATTCCCTTACGGGATCAAAGAAGCATTAATGCCGAATGGTATACTACCAAATGTTTGCCAGAAGTTTTCTCTGTTATAAGCAACAAGCGACCAAACACAGGGCTCCGCGGGCTACTGCTCCACCACGACAATGCACCTGCGCACACCGCACTCAAAACGAGGGACTTCCTGGACAGCACGCCAGTAAAACTCCTGGTTCACCCTCCTTACAGCCCTGATCTAGCACCGTGTGACTTCTTTTTATTCCCAAAAATAAAAAATCAGCTCAAAGGGATACAATTTTCGTCGCCGGAAGATGCGCTGTCTGCGTTCGAGCAGGCTGTAAACGAGGTGTCTGCGGCGGACTGGAAAAAGTGTTTTGAAAACTGGTTTAGGCGCATGAATCTTTGTATAGAGGCTGGTGGAAAGTACTTTGAAAAGATTTGATAAAAATATATGTACGTATAGAACATTTTTTTTTAGTTTCGCAAAACTTTCTGAGTGTCCCACGTACATCTAAAATAAAATAAGTAGATCGCCGTATTAATTTTGGCGGTAATTTATTTTTAAAATCTTATTATAACTACTGGATAATTGTAAAGTATAACATATTGATTAAAGTTATTATTTTCATCCTGAATATACTAGCAAAATTATTCAATTTACCCAATTTTAATTCAATTTATTCAAATTTGATTTAATATGTTCAATCATTACGATTTAATTTTATTTAGATTTATTTTGAACCAACATAGTATTTTAAATACATAACAACACACATATACAATTTTATGATATCACTATAACACAACTTACTCCTAAAGTATTATAAAGTCGTTGTGCCACATTTGTCTCTCACCTAGGACGTCAAGTTAGCAACATTTAGAAGCAGTTAGAAAGCAGTAGTTTGTTGGTAATATCCAATGTTCTGTTAAACATTCATATCTTGTTTTAAATGTTATGGGTACTTTATTTATAATCATAGACCAGTAAGCCTACTGGTCTGTGTTTATAATTTATAGTGCGAATAGGATAGAAACTATATCGGCTCAGTGGGCATTGTTGTCGCAACTACAGGATCAGTAATGTGTTCAGTTTATGCCTAAGTGAAAGTTGCATTAGCTAGTCAGGTTAATAAAACTATTGCATGGACAGTACTGACAACAAATAGGGCTATTTAAACTTATGATTATTAGAAAAGTTATGAAACAGTTATCCAGACACAAGGCAGTGTGTTCAGTCAAATTCGGAAAATTAATTTTAGATACCAAACGAACTCATGATTTTGAGCAGTAACATACAAAAGACAAAAAAAAAACATTTTGTGACATAGTAAAGTATAGAGACAGAACGATATGGCTGACTGTATTAAACCGACCATACTATAGTGATATCCTGCTTTTATTTTAGTATACAGTCTGCAACGAACCGAGTGTTGTGGCGCAACTTGGGAGAGGCCTATGTCCAGCAGTGGACTGCGATAGGCTGAGTTGACTGCAACGAAAGTGGGTACACTGTCCTTACGAAGATGATTTATACAACGTGTATCAGAAATGCGTGGTCATATTTGAAGAGCTTATTGAGGGGATGCTATGGATCAACTTTTCCTATGGAACCAACCCTGAAATCGCGAAAAAAAAATCAGCTGATACTTACATTTTGTCAAGCGACATCGATGATTTAGTAGCGAACAGCTGATATTTTTTTCGCGATTTCAGGGTTGGTCCCATAATAAAAGTTGTTCTACGCTATGCCCTGAGTGAGCTCTTAAAATATGATCACGCATTTCTGATACACGTTGTTCGATTCCCACAGAACACAAATATTTGTTATTTTATTATTTTAACGCATTTTACGCATGCGAAGCGAATTCTAAAGATATAAATTGTGGAAAGAAAAAATCCTATCCTGCTCGTGAGCGATTTTTTCTTTCCACAATTTATATCTTTACAAATATTTGTGTGCTGAACATAAGTGTTTGTGTTGGTCTGGGTGTTTCTTATGTATTATAACTATGTATTTACAAAAAAAAAAGTATATAAGTATTATATCCATTGTCTAGTACCTATATTACAAGCTCTGCTTAGTTTGGGACTAGATGGTGCTGTGTAAAAATGTCACAAAAAATATTCACAAAAAAATCAAAACTAATACTACTACTACTTGTAACTTTTGTAACATTAGAATATCTTAGACTTACAAAATGAAATACCTATATAAATCAATAATTGATTTATATGATAACAATATAAAAAACGTGTGCGGAAGTTATCCTTAAAATTCATAATTATTCTTTTGATATCTTAATTATAATGCTAAATTTCGCAAATATTATACAAGCATAGATGGCAGGAAACATCATGCGTCGGAGATGAGATACCACAGGGCCTAGGTTCGATGTCCAGTAAATCACGTATTTTTGTATGTATTATTTAATAGTTCCAATAATCATCAACTTAAGTTGCCGATCGTACTATCCTACGTTTCCTTAACTCAATTTGGTCCAGTTTTTATGCCCATCATCGCCTCAAAACAAATTTCCAGTATCTCCATTGTATGCGCAAGTAATACAAGACCTTCCAGTTCCATTATATTGTCACTCAACAAGATTACACAACAGCATTCAACCAATCAAAGTAACACATATCGCACAAATAATACCACAATAAGCGTAGAACTTAAAAGTTCACCAGAAGGTGCACTCCGTACGAGGTCATTGTAGCGTCGAATCGCTAAAACGCATTTTAAGTGCAAGAGTTTGTTCGACAATCGTAGTGGTCATGTAGTAAAGAAGCTAAATGTGCTTCTAGATAATTCCTGTGTACGGGTCAGGCTCCTGACAGAGGCACTGAATGAGGACTGGAACTGTCGATTGATTGCGTGTTAATCATACAATTTGCAAGTCTAATAAATAGTCCAGTGACAGTGACAGGCACCAGTTTCCTAGTAATATATTTAGGCACTGCATTATCTTCCTCTTCCAGTAGCTTTCATACTCCCAGCTCATACCGTAGCCAAACGTAGTTAAAAGGAATTGAGTATAGTTAGGTTGATTCAGTTAGTTCGCATAGGTTTCGATATTTTATAAAATTATCCATTGTCAGCGTTGGTTTGCCGTCTCGCAGTGAAGAGTATAAATCTTCTGCTTCTATCTGATAAACGGTATAAGTGTGCAAGGTATATATGCCGTCGTTTGCTCTTTGTTCAGTGCTTATTGTCAACAGAGGACAAGACGTATACATTGCCGATCATATCTAGCTCGATTGTTGCTAGTCTTGCTTATTTAAATGTATTATTAGTTATTATTGTATCGTTAAGGTCTTGTTCTGTCAATACTAAACGGAAACATAGTCATGTTCATTGATAAAAAGTAGAATAAAATATTGAACACGAAGATTGTTACCAGAAAATCAATTAACTTACAAAACAGCTCCTTAAAATACTCCCACAGCTTTGGCATACGTTAACAAACAAGTGATATTATTCTGTAAGTAGGTATAGTATTACAATACAAGTATTGTTTTGCTAGAAAAAGTTATGAATGTATTCTTCGAAAGCAACAACTAAATCTACCTCGAAACAAACTTAAATCAATATTATTATGGCAATATTGAAAATATTGACTCAAGGAGTCAGCGTGTTATTAAGAAGGTACCTAAATATCTCTTACCGCTAACATAATGACAGACAATCAACAACACTTTACACAAGTAACTGAAAATTTCCAATTCGTGACGGACCCGTGTTCAAAAGCCGAGTAAGTCACGACAAGAGCCGATGATAGCCGAACAAGTGACCTGAGTTAAAAACCCTTCATTACTACTGCATTCTTCAAATGTGGGCGTGTGGACCTTTACAGTTGCGTATTGCCATTTCAAAGGTTATTGCGTAGGTGTATCTTTATTTCATTGTTTCTCAATGTAGGTAAGGGATGGCAATTGGTATTGTGTTTTCTTGTTGAATAGCGGAGACATTTAATGAAATGTAAGCTATTGTAGTTGTTTTAGCAACAATTGTGGGAAGCTTGGAATTAAATGTATTGTAATATTACGAGTAAGATAGGATATTAGAGTTTATTTGTTGGTGCTTGTAATAACCGTAGTATTAGATAAATAAGTTAATTACTAATATTTATTTGTAACGGTTCTGGAGATAGAAGATACGAGACTGAGGGATGGCGATATATTTCAACTCAAATTATTGTCGATGAATTATTAAACAAAAATTAAGATTCCTTAAAATTTCTTGCAGTCTTATTGTATGTAGATAGATGAAATCACCAAAAACTAGATGAAAAGATTTGCTATAACTCGAAGTCAGTGAATTCACATAAATCACTAATATATCACACAAATAGCCTATTACTACCGAATCGTAAAGATTGATAAGCTCTGACATTAGGACTAAACAAAGGCGTAATGTAAGCTCTGTCAATCTACACGTATCAGCTATAGTCCGCAAGGCAAGGCCTGCTAATGTGACAGATAAGGCTAATGTAGCAGATAATGATAAAGAATTGACTAATAATGTTTGTATCTGAAGATGAATTCTTAGACAGTTTTTCTCGGTCATCAAACTTGAGGTATGAGGTTTTGAACTTACGAATAATTACATCTTAATGCTAACCTTCGAATATCAGAGAAGTAAAAGTACTAATTAAACCCCATTGTTTTCTTTTGTAATAAAAACATCAAAGCTTTTAGAAAATTTGAATCTGTGCTTGAAGAGCTTTCGTTCAAACTAAAAAATTGTTACTAGATTTTTTTGTCTTCAGGGAATCCAAATGATGCATCAATCAGGAAATAAATTACATTTATTCGGTAATCCATTACGTAACTACAAAAACCGACGACAACAACTCTATAAACAACTCAGCACGACCATACATTTGCATTAACGCAATATTTGCTCCACCCATTCATTTAGTCCTGGTACGTTCTAAGACAGATCGCAAACAAAGGATGAGATGTCTAGACGCACCCACACATGAAACCAAACGATTTATTGCTAATGGACACAGTCCATTACAAAAATAGTGGAGTAAACTGTCGGTGTATTTCCGGGAACAGCCATGGAGGAAGTCCACTATTGTGGCGATTGCGTACGTCTGGCATACTAGCTTAATGACCGGCACAATTGGGTTTAACTGCTTGATTCTGGTGATGAAATTCGTCTGATATGGTAAGATTGGAGTTACAATTGAGTGGGCGTAAATATTCCAAGCACGTGTAGACTTCCGCATTTATGTATTTCTGTAATATGAAGGACAGATTTTGCAAAGGAATTATATTATCGTAAAGATCTTTTCATAATGTTTGGACAATATCAGCGAGGATTTTGTACGAAGTTTATTAACATAATACCCGACCATGATATATTAAGCAATAGCTTCAAATCCTCGTATGTTAATAGACATGTAGGCTATAATTATCACGACAACGCGAATCTTTTCCGCAGCCCGATAATGTATCCAATAACCACACGTCAAGTAGGTACTTGTGGCTCTTTGTCATATTTCTCACAACTATCTAGTAATCTTACATGTGTTAGATAATTGCGTGGACTTATTCGTTCACGTGCTTGTGTAAACTCTATATTATGGGCAACTATTCAATTCAACAATGGCACAACTAATTTTGAAACTTGGCAAGCCAAAAATTTTGCTGCTTCCACGGCGTTGCCAGTAGCGGCATAAAAGTCGTTGACAGGTGTTAGGGCCCAAAGAAACGGGATCAGAAGTCAGACACAGTTTGGAGACATAATATTCATTAATGTGTACATTTCCACACTATTCGAAAAAAACTAAGTTTCTAAAAAGTGAACGACCAAACCAACATCTTTAATATCTAACTGTGCAGAGCTTCAGGTCTCGTGAACAGGAAGCTTGTCGATACAAAATGTATGGAGACAGACAGCGACAGTCGTATCGTATCGTGTCGATACCGATATCATAATCAAATGTATGCGCGCGCTGGGCTGACAGTTATAGGAAATAACGCGCTAGCTTTATCTCGTCGACTGTTGCGGCCACAGTACTCTATGGTTGCGGCCGATGATTTGAAGACAACGTCTCAGATATATCTTGTGCAACTCTTTTATTTAGGTAATATACGTGGGACACTCAGAAAGTTTTGCGAAACTAAAAAAAATTGTTCTATACGTACATATATTTTTATCAAATCTTTTCAAAGTACTTTCCACCAGCCTCTATACAAAGATTCATGCGCCTAAACCAGTTTTCAAAACACTTTTTCCAGTCCGCCGCAGACACCTCGTTTACAGCCTGCTCGAACGCAGCCAGCGCATCTTCCGGCGACGAAAATTGTATCCCTTTGAGCTGATTTTTTATTTTTGGGAATAAAAAGAAGTCACACGGTGCTAGATCAGGGCTGTAAGGAGGGTGACCCAGGAGTTTGACTGGCGTGCTGTCCAGGAAGTCCCTCGTTTTGAGTGCGGTGTGCGCAGGTGCATTGTCGTGGTGGAGCAGTAGCCCGCGGAGCCCTGTGTTTGGTCGCTTGTTGCTTATAACAGAGAAAACTTCTGGCAAACATTTGGTAGTATACCATTCGGCATTAATGCTTCTTTGATCCCGTAAGGGAATTGATACCAAGTGGCCAGTCAAATTAAAAAAGCTAGCGATCAAAATCTTACCCCCGCTTCTAGATCGCTTCACTTTGGTAGGCGTTGGCTCATTTTGAAACACCCAAACAGTCGACTGGCGCTTGGTTTCTGGGTCGTATTGATAAATCCAGGACTCATCACCTGTAACGATGTCGTAAACACGCCGAGACGAGCCTGCTTCAAATTTGTTAAGCATATCACGGCACCATTCCACCCGGGCCTGCTTCTGAGCATCGGTGAGGTTGTGCGGCACCCAGCGTGATACTATCCTCCTCACGCGAAGATGGCTGTGTAGAATCTCGTGAACGCTTCCCGATCCAATCTTCAATATGTGTTGAATCTCCTGATATGTAATTCGCCTATTGTCTTGGATTAAATTTTTCACTGCTAGCACGTTTTCTTCGGTAACAGCCGTCAAAGGGCGACCGCTTCTTTCGTCATCCCCCAAAGTTGGTCGACCGCGCTTGAATTCGTTATACCAACAATACACGGTTGCCTTGGAAGGGCCTTCATCCATGAATGCCATTTGAAGTCTATCGTACGATTCATCCGGTTTCAGGCGACACTTGAAATCGTATAAAATCATAGCTCTAAAATGTTCCCGGCGCAGATCCATATTTCAGTGAGACACAATACTTTGAATTAACTCGCAAAAAATGTGGAGGGAAATTTTGAAATTGGAACTTACTTATTTTTACTTATAAATAAACATATTTTCGAAAAACATTATAACTGGCCAGTCTCCCATATATAAAAACTTTTTTTCGCAATACTTTCTGAGGGGCCTGGTATTTATTTGTTGCATAAGGTTCGCCCACAGCATACATATTATAACTTTTACCAAATAATACAGTACAGTATTGTCATTATATGTACGCCAGTTACGGGTAAATACAACATTTGGCTCATCAAGACGACTTCATGCTAATAAAAACTAATACCTACTTATAAAAAAAACCGGCCAAGAGCATGTCGGGCCATGCTCAGTATTATAGGGTTCCTTAAGTAGGTCTAATTACAAACGAATCAAATCGAATATTAATCATTGCTATTTTAGTTTTTGCAAACAGCGCCACCTAGCGCTAAATTTAAGAAGCTAAATTTAAGAAGTGTGTCATATCAATATAACACAAAGTTTCTTTTTGTGATTTTTTTAAATGGAAAGTAACTAAAGTAGCATTATTTGTTAAGATCATTTTTCTCTAAGGTCAATGACCTTTTAACTAGGACGTTTTAAGTATTTTTCAGTTTTCTCACTATAACTATAAAACGAAATAAATTCGAGTATTATGTGATTATAAATTTTAAAAGAGGGTTTTTATAAAGATCTATCAATGTCGAAGACTATAAGTTTCTACGTTGCATAGTTTAGGAACAACAGTGGGGGGGACACATTGCAAGCCACTTTGGCGAACTGTATTTCGCAGATGGTATACCTGATAAAAAATATATGTATGAAACATTACCTTCATTTTAGTAGACCTATTCAATGATACCCCACACAAGAGGGTGCAGCGAAAAAAAAATGTTCATCCCCATTTCACATGTATGGGATGGGCGCTACCCCTAAAATACGTTATCAAGATTTTTTTATTCTTTTAAAATTGAGATCTATATCTAGACAATTTTGAACAAAATTTTATTTACTTGTGTTTATAACTGTAGAAGTTATTAAACTGTACAGGATTGGGACAGACGGACGGACATGACGAAACTATAAGGGTTCCTTGTAGGTACTACGGAACCCTAAGAAAACGAAACATCACAAGCCAAATAAATAAAATAAATATAAACACAACTTTTTCTTAATGAAATACGATGACCAATTTTAATTCAAGGACTTAGAATACACTAAAAAGACGATGTCTTACAACTTATCTCTAAATCAATAACCAATACATTTAATATAGGTAACACGGAAAACCACCTAGTTACCATATTAGGATAGCAGTTAACTCTTTAAGAAAATTAGGATTTTTCCTGTACCAGTACCGTGATTGCGTTTACAAACGAAAACATAATTAAAGTCAGACCCAGAACAACATTACATGTCAGTCAAACAGTATTTAATTTTGCTCTGTGAAAAATGAAACCTGCATCGAACGTGCCGTAGTGCTTTGATGTAGTTGTTTTGCAAAAGCCCTTCAAGAAACAGCCCAAAATCACCTTTAAGGCTCAATTCCCAAGCAATCTCCGAAGACATTACCCAGCTTCGTCCCACTCGTAATATGAAATTCCGCTCAGAACAAGTAATAACAGTACATAATACATCGCAGTGTATTTACGAGTACATCCCATTCAGCCCCTAAACGAGTTTCCGTGGAGCCGGTCATAACTCAACACCCTTTCACGATAATTTAATCCGCTGGTAATTCGGGCCCTTTTGTCAGATATTCTCGCGTACAGCACAGGATGTACAAGATGTTTCGGAAATGGAAGTGATTCTAGAAGCTACTGATTTTAGTGGCTTGTTTGTCATAATCATCGGCCTTGGTAAAGAACAAATAAAAAATGGTTTATCTTAGAAATATCCTACTTTATCCTTTGATCACGCTGATACGGCTTAATCGGCTGAAACCTGGATTGACACATAAGATACTTTTCAGATTATTTAGGTATTTCGGTAAAATACTCAGAGTTTTGAACAGTGTGTTTATCCGGATATTTTCATGCTGTCTGTACTTTGTTAGTACCCATTCTCCGTACATGATGCCTAGATCGCTTTTCTAGTTTTTTAGTACTTCCACAAAACATGATGATTGCCGATGGTTGTTAACCGTTTGTTGAAGTGATGTTCTGCTGTATAATTTTCATCTGTCTGTTATGTAATTCAAATTTATTGATTGAGTTTCATTACCCCAATAGATTACTAATATGATTTCAGATGAACTGTGTACTTTATAAAGCTCCCCAATTAAATAATACACTAAATACAATCAATCACCGACACCGATTTAAAATTTTTGTAAAGGAACACTACTTGTCAATCTGTTTCACTACTTCTTGAAATTGCTCAACTACTACACGATATATTTGTATTTATTAGTATATTATATGATATATATTTCTTCATCATCATCATCATCATTTCAGCCGAAAGACGTCCACTGTTGGACATAGGCCTCCCCCAAGCATCGCCACAACGACCAGTCCTGCACTTTCCGCATCCAGCGGATAACCGCAACCTTTCTTATACTTATTTAAGTAAATGCCATGTACTAAATATAATTATATTTAAGTATGTTATGTACGAAACGTACTTACCTAATTTTACACCGTAACTACCAACGATTGGTTCCCATTCTTCTAGTCCATCCAAAGGTTGTCTGGAAGAGATTGCCTGGTGCGATAAGACCGCCCATTGTACTTACATAATCTATCTGTAAACTACTGTCTTTGTTTTCGTTTGGTGTATGTACCTTAACAAATATAATAAATAAATAAATAATAAATATTTCAGCTTTCTAACCCTTACCCATTCCCTGCAGTGGATTATTATTGGCCTTAGATAGAGAACCACATTCCTCAAAAAGATATTTGCATCATTTATAAACGTCAGAGATCTCATCTAGTCCATACCTTAAATCTCTGTACCGGGTGTACCAGGATGCCCCACCGGTCATCCGCCCGGACGTCCGGGAGTCAGGCCGGTAGTAGACCGTTAGAACGGTCACACACCCCGATTATTGGAACCGTGCAACCTACACTCATTGTCGCTCTGCTCCGTCCGCACTGCGATGGTGTGACATCATAGGCAGGTGCAGAAGAATCATTGCTCAGCAATATGTGTGATCTCGCTTACAGCTGCAGTGAACTGGGAAAGGTAGTTAATGGGTAATCTCAAACAAAACTGAACCACTTGTCTAAGAGCTCAACTGTCCAATTAATTACCACAATAGTAAGACAATGGACGTTGGCTTGAAAAGACAAGAGGCTAATCAGTAGTAAACAGCCTGTCCGTTGTAGAGCACTCATGATAACTTTATTAGATAAAATAGAAATATAATACAAAGTTATATTTTTACATGTAGTTTGTATCTCAGACATAATTTAATGACTAGAAGTTCACGTATGTCTGCTGTCGCACGTTGCAGTGAATAGACGTTCTGCGCTTCTTTATATTGTGACGATCGTATTTGTCGCTCCAAAACGAATTAAACCGAAATTTATTTTAGGTTCCTCCAGCAACATTGCTGGAAATTACACTGCCGAATTCTTAGAAATATATTGTATCCTGAATTTAAATTTCTTACTTTCTTTTCTTTCTTAGAATAATTATAAAGGTACATAGAATTAACCAACCAAGAAGTGAAGCAATTAATGGTTCAGATTCGTAATCAAAATCATTGGTGACCTGAATAGGGCAGCCAATTATGTTAATTCTATTAATGGCAAAAACTAACTGACATAAATAACAGTTATAAATAAAATAGCAAAGACATCTTTACAGAATATTTATTTATTTAATTCTTTATGCACAACAGGGTACAAAGGCGGTCTTAACGCCATAGGCGTTCTCTACCAGACAACCTTAGGGTAATGCAGAGACAAAGAATAAGGTAGTTGCACCCACCAGTAAAGTAGTAAAATATGTTCCGTACTACGGACTCATAATTACATATAATAAAAATAGATAAATTAAATACCTATGTACATTATACATATAATAAAATATATATATTATACGTGGGACACTCAGAAAGTTTTGCGAAACTAAAAAAAATTGTTCTATACGTACATATATTTTTATCAAATCTTTTCAAAGTACTTTCCACCAGCCTCTATACAAAGATTCATGCGCCTAAACCAGTTTTCAAAACACTTTTTCCAGTCCGCCGCAGACACCTCGTTTACAGCCTGCTCGAACGCAGCCAGCGCATCTTCCGGCGACGAAAATTGTATCCCTTTGAGCTGATTTTTTATTTTTGGGAATAAAAAGAAGTCACACGGTGCTAGATCAGGGCTGTAAGGAGGGTGACCCAGGAGTTTGACTGGCGTGCTGTCCAGGAAGTACCTCGTTTTGAGTGCGGTGTGCGCAGGTGCATTGTCGTGGTGGAGCAGTAGCCCGCGGAGCCCTGTGTTTGGTCGCTTGTTGCTTATAACAGAGAAAACTTCTGGCAAACATTTGGTAGTATACCATTCGGCATTAATGCTTCTTTGATCCCGTAAGGGAATTGATACCAAGTGGCCAGTCAAATTAAAAAAGCTAGCGATCAAAATCTTACCCCCGCTTCTAGATCGCTTCACTTTGGTAGGCGTTGGCTCATTTTGAAACACCCAAACAGTCGACTGGCGCTTGGTTTCTGGGTCGTATTGATAAATCCAGGACTCATCACCTGTAACGATGTCGTAAACACGCCGAGACGAGCCTGCTTCAAATTTGTTAAGCATATCACGGCACCATTCCACCTGGGCCTGCTTCTGAGCATCGGTGAGGTTGTGCGGCACCCAGCGTGATACTATCCTCCTCACGCGAAGATGGCTGTGTAGAATCTCGTGAACGCTTCCCGATCCAATCTTCAATATGTGTTGAATCTCCTGATATGTAATTCGCCTATTGTCTTGGATTAAATTTTTCACTGCTAGCACGTTTTCTTCGGTAACAGCCGTCAAAGGGCGACCGCTTCTTTCGTCATCCCCCAAAGTTGGTCGACCGCGCTTGAATTCGTTATACCAACGATACACGGTTGCCTTGGAAGGGCCTTCATCCATGAATGCCATTTGAAGTCTATCGTACGATTCATCCGGTTTCAGGCGACACTTGAAATCGTATAAAATCATAGCTCTAAAATGTTCCCGGCGCAGATCCATATTTCAGTGAGACACAATACTTTGAATTAACTCGCAAAAAATGTGGAGGGAAATTTTGAAATTGGAACTTACTTATTTTTACTTATAAATAATCATATTTTCGAAAAACATTATAACTGGCCAGTCTCCCATATATAAAAACTTTTTTTCGCAATACTTTCTGAGGGGCCTGGTACATACCTACATATATAACTATAAATATATAACATCAAATGGATAACTCCTTAAAATATAGCCGAAGACACTTCCAACACTCAATAAGCAGATTACTATTTCCAAAACCAACGAAAGTCCCTTTGAAAGCAAATCAAAGTAAATCCACTGAAATCTGAAAAAAAACCCTCTGAATTTAGTTAAAAAAGTCAAAGATTAAACGTTTCTTTAAACTATTCCATCAATCTCGTTAATCTGGGCGTGTAAATAACGACAGCTCGGGGAGGGACAGAAATAGAGGGCTTTCAAGTCCTCCAGGGCGGCGGGCGAGGCTCAGCCTCATTTAATTTGAATTATTTGAGATTATACTTAGACTTGTTATAGTCTTAGATTTAGACGAACAAAACTTTCAATCGATAGTCTTCAATTAAAGAAACAATAATGATTTCGTATTTAAATATGAATTCGTAAACATAAATTTTATTTTGCAATTTGTTAGAGATGTCATGGTGATTGTAGGAAGTAATTAAACTTAAGATTGTGGTTACTTGACATTATAAAGACGTTTAAACATGATATATTATAATGCCAAATATGTATCCTCTATTAATATTTCTAATTCTTATAAAATAACAAAGGTACAATAATAACGTACCTTATGAAGAAGGACAAAATAATACAGATTAGGTATTTTCAGCAATTTTTGTTGTTAGGTTTTAAATTGAGTTGGTTTTATTTATGTATGCAGAGAATGTTCGCAGTTAATTTGAGAACACGTTGGGGTTACGTATTCAGAGTCAAACGTTCTCGTTATCAACATCAAATTAAGTATAATGAACTAAGATTTATTAACTGAAGTCATCATTCAATGCAATTTTGTAACAGTTTCAAATAATAATATACTTAAAGAGTTTAAATTTGAGAATATAGTTATTGAGACTTACGACATTTCGGCATCTCTCTATGATGACAGGTGTAAACTGTAGCATCGACATTGTGTAAATATACAGATCGTTAATGAACCATGGAAGGATGACTAAGGGGGTAGGAAGGTTAATTAGGGGGTGATGCAGTTGATGAAGGGTCGTGAGTTTGCGGAATGTACGCGTCTGGATCGCGGCGTGTTTGCACTCGTTCAATTGACGTGACAGACACGACGTGTTCCACGTGTGCTTCAACAGACGCAGAGGAAATTCGAGATAAAACTTTGACATACCTGTAGAGGTTGACTCGAGTTTGGATTTAGTCGCACGTGAATCAAATTGAAAGGGTTGGAGCTGAGTAAATTTTACAGGGCTTGAATTTATTTGCAAAGGATTTGCTGGTAATTTAGAGAATTTTGTTAGTCTTGTACTTTCCACTACTATAAATTCTCTTATTCAAATTAGACTTGAAAAATTATCAAGTATGTGTGGAAATACTAAAACTAACTTAGTTTTTACCCGACTTCTCTAGAAGGAAGGTATTGTTTTTTTAGCTATTCATTCCGTATTGTATTAGGACAGATCACTTATGAACTATTATATTAAGTCCAGTTTTGGCCACCATTATGTCTTTAAACGATTTCTGATTATATTTCTCTGTATAAAAACGGAAAATCCAACTACAGAAATGTTACTTTAACGTTGGGTGCTATCTCAGAACCTTCACAATGATTACAGGGTGCACAATTGCGCATCGATTTGCTTGTCAAACAGTCACAGTCAGCCCATACCATGGGCCAGCTATTAAATGTTTGTTATATTTTGATTTAATTGTTCGCGACAAGTCCCGTAAACTTAGTTCAATATTAAACGACAGTAGCAAAAACTGAAAAGTAGAACAACCAATGAATCTTCTACTGAATGTTTGAATTTTGGTTCACCTGGAAATAAAAGGAACTTAAAAAGAAAAGTGTGACGACACAGGCCTAGTAGATGCTGTACTATATCAATGTTGGCTCAACTAGCTTTTATTGGAGGTATTTTAAAATGAAATTGGGCTGAAAAACTAGAGAAAAAAAAAAAACCTAATGTGTGCTGGGACACATAGTAGAAGTGAAACTTCAACGGACAAGTGGAAAAACGAATAGCAACGGACAAGTGGAAAAACGAATGACAACGGACAAGTTGCAAAACAAATCGCAACAAAATTTAAACTTTAAAGTTTTATGGGCAGGTTTTCGAATTGGACAAGTACACTACATTATAAATCCGCCCGAAAAACTTCAAGTAAAAATTTTGTTGCGATTTGTTTCCCAGCACACATTTTGTTTTTTTTTTCGCAGGATTACTGCAAATTATAATTTGGTTTGGTTAGGTACATTTTAATGAATGCATTTTTTATTTAAACATATTTTATTTTATCAAACAAAAAACTTGTTATTGATTTATGTCATTAATTATTATTAATTAATTAATTCAAATACAATACTGACAAATTCACGTAGTGGTCAAAGTGTCAAACGACGTTTGAGCATTAAAAAATTTCATACCAAAAACATAGATGTCGCTAGTACATATGCTACCGAGGCTAATGATCTGACTAGCAACGTATAAAAACTCACGCGCTGCTATTGTCTAAAAAATTTAATAGATGGCGTAAATTTAGAATTCTAATTCGTCGACAATTATTTACCAAAAATTTAGTTTTCCAGTTTATTTGCTTTAGTTTTTTGTGTCTTTAATTTGCCTATTTTTAGTTAAATTTAACAAATCCTTATCCACAAGATTATTAATGTATAATTATGTTGGGAAACGTAATTTGGTAAATAACACCAATGCTTTTTCTAGTTATACTAATATTTTTAACGTATTTACGCAATTGAAGTGATATCTAAAGATACAAATTGTAAAAATAAAAATTCTGATGACACCAAAAGACGTAAGTATAAGTTAGATTCGACATCTAAATTATCGGTCACGATAGCATGTCGGTGACAGTGTTAGACTTAAGAAATGAGAGTCAAAGGTTCGAATCCTACTTAGAGCCTCTGGTCTTTTTGACTTTATTTACGCGGCCGTTACGCTTTTTGGTGACAGAAAAATCCTAATACCCCCCGTCTATGTAGTAGTAGTAGTTTCACTTCAAAAAGATGCGCTATTAAATGTTTCACATCAAAAAGTTTCATCACAAAAGTCATCCATATTTCAGATATTGAAGTAATTGGAAGACAAACAACAAATACACGATCTATCCTGTTTTATTACTTTTATGTATAAATCATAAAGGTATTATACTTACGTCAGTATGGAAATGTCTTTGGTATAAATCATATTATAACATTTTGAAAGAAGCATACTTATCCGTTATCCATCCATTAACTATATTCCAGCAGTGTGGCAGACTTGATTCACTTACGGCCAAAATTAATATCCTATCTATCCACGATTTTCCCTACTAGAGATAGGAATTTGACATAAACTCCATAAAAAATATGTCAAATTTCTATCTCTGGTAGGGTAAATCGTGGATAGATTGGATATTAATTTTGGCCATTAGCATAGACTGCACCCTGCACCGCACGGTTTTCGGATTCCACAAATATTTGCCTTGACATTGGCGCGTCTGGCGGGCCCGTCAATGAGACTTTTAACTCACTGGCTTAGCATAGCGACTTCGGTCAGCAATAATAATATTAAGCCTCTGATACACATGTCTGAAACATGCGCACGTGCATACCAGGTTCTTGCACGTGCCAGCTACTTTCAAGTGTTACGTTAACTGGCATGCCTGTACCTGGCTGAGAAGTAGCTTGGACAACATTTGATTTACTGGCATGCAATATGAGGGAGGGTCAGGGGGGGCTGCGCAACCGGCACTTGTGAACGTACGCGGCAGCTACAGGCATACCAGTTTCACCCAAATCCGTCTCCTTTTTCTCTTTTTTTTGTATCATTAATTTAGTTACACATTGAAGGGCTCGTAGCGAAGCAACGACTGCGCGGATTGTACGATCTGAAAGGTTAAGCTGCACTTGCCTCGGTCAGTCTGGGGATGGGTGACCGTTTCGTTACACACCGAGACCCCTCCGTGCCTCGGAGAGCACGTTAAGCTGGCGATCCCGGTTGTCATACGAATATCTATGGCAGTCCTTACGGGTAGTCAGAAGCCTGAATGTCTGACAACTGGTCTAACCTCCGAATGTCGGTATTACACAGTAAACTGGGTTGCGGGGGTCTGATGGCAGTCGCTCCGTGTAAAATACTGATGATCAGCCGCATCTGGCTAGACAGGAAGCCGACCCCAATATGATTGGGAAAAGGCGCGGAGAATGATGATGAATTTAGTTACACATTCTTCTGCTAGTAACAATATGACACTATTTAATTCACTTCGAAAGCTTTCCGTTAATGCACAAACTAGAAAATGTGCTGTCAAGACGTTCGGTAGCGTGGCGTACTGGCACGTGTATACTGCTTGCCAGTTACAGGCATGCAAGTAAGAAATTTGCATGAAGGTTTACTTGCCAATGTATTCACAGTGTCCCAGTTACTTACATATGCTAGTAGCTGGCAAGCAAGCTACTGCTCCATTTTACAGGCATGTGTATTCTAGCAATTACACATTTTCAAAGCCCAGGCTTTTTATTTTTTTCCATTTGTATTAGGAATCTAAGCCAATCTAATCAAAATCGAGTTTTTGCTACTAACCAGCTAGAAACATCGTATTTCTAAGATAAAACTCTTTTCTCTCTTTTTACTTAAGTAAGTACTACTTACACATTGATACGTTGAATCTTTCCCAGATAATTGGATAGGAGCAGCACTACTACTTAACTTTCTATTTAAGATAAAATTTTATAGCGGAAAGTTAAAAGATTTTTCATTACTTAATTTAATTCACGTCCTTAACTCACTACTTGAACTGAAACTGCAATTCCACACACGTTTTTGCTAAGTGTGTGTGTGTAAGCACTTTTTTTCCTAACGTTTTTTCAAGAACAGTCACAACATGTAAAGGTTTTCGTCACAAAAAGGTTTTTTTAAGTCCCTTTTTAGGGTTCCGTACCCGAAGGGTGCCAAACGGGACCCTATTACTCGCTACGCTGTCCGTCCGTCCGTCCGTCCATCTGTCTGTCACAGGGCTGTATCTTTTGAACGGTAATAGGTAACCGGTTGAAATTTTCTCAGAATATGTGTTGCTATGAGGGGTATCACAACAAATACTAAAAACAAAAAAAGTCTTAAACCAAATGGGGTCCCCATACAAAAACTCTCAAAAAACATGCATTTTTTTAACATTTTTATTCCTGCTCTATCTTCAAAACGGTAATACATACCAGCGTCAACTTGGTCAAATTATATAAAACATATTATGTAGTTTAGCAACAAATACTAAAAATAAGACAAACATAGACACATGTGGTGGTACCTGCGTAAGAAGGATATGCAAAAATTCATATTTCGCACACTGAGCGTTGATGTCTTGCGATAAACTCTCGTTAATCAGTTTCTATGAGGTATCAGGTCGATGGGTGGTACGAAACCCTTACTGCGCGAGTCCGACTCGCACTTGGCCGGTTTTTATTCGACTGCTCCAGAGAAAGGGTAATAAATTAGCTACAAAATAACTACTAACTCGCAACATGTCTATATGTGTAAACTCTGTGAAGTTTTCTTTAGCCACGTTTTAAATGGGACTTCAAACAATACATGACCTAATAATAAGTCCTACTTTATTTATTTATTATTTATACTTAATTTAACACGGTAAAAACCAATTACACCACTTGAATTCATACAATAATTTTGACGAAACTACAGAATAATGCACATTTTAATTCAAAGTTTATTTATTTATTCTCCAAAATGAATAAAAGTCCCTTACACACATGTGTGTGTGTAAGTGGTTTTTAAGAAAACACAAGTAGTGCATTTCGCCCGCCGCGATCAAAGCGGTCACTAATGAGCCGGCCTACTCCGACGCCTTGCAAAAATATATGATACGGCGAAATGCACGGATTGAGGTAGCATACAATTTGACATGCTTTGTGTGTGCAGTGATTCAGCAATGGTATAAAAAAAAAAAACAAGATATTCAAAGTTAGCTTCATGCCATAGCTTCTGTGGAAACAAAATATAGGATGGGTTTAAAATAACTGTAAGAAAATAAATATAATAAATATTTTTGGGACATTTTTACACATCAATCATAATAATTTTATTTTTTTTTTTTCATCATCATTTTTTATTTTTTTTATTTTTTATTATGTGTAATTACAAGTCCGTAGTACGAAACATATTTTACTACTTTACTGGTGCATCTACCCTATTCTTTGTCTCTGCATTACCCTAAGGTTGTCTGGTAGAGAACGCCTATGGCGTTAAGACCGCCTTTGTACCCTGTTGTGCATAAAGAATTCAATAAATAAATAAATAAATAATCACCATCTTAGTCCCAAACTAAGCAGAGCTTGTACTGTGGGTACTAGACTATAGATATAATACTTATATACTTTTTTTTTGTAAATACATACTTGTAATACATAAGCAACACACCCAGACTAACACAAACACCTAAGTTCATCGCACAAATATTTGTGTCCTGTGGGAATCAAACCCACGACCTCGTGATCAGCACTCCGACACTCGAACCACTAGACCACAGACTTCGTCAAAAGCTGTGAGCTGTGTGTGTGAGCTAGCAAGATGTTTGACAACGGATGATGTTGACTTTTGATGTTTGTTTGATGTTTGAAAAATATAAGGATATCAGAAAGTGTCAGTATATTTAAAAAAAAGCTGTTTTTATTTTTAATTGAGAAAACGTATAACTCCCTAGAAAACTTCTTGAATGATAAAATATGACATGTTGTATTGGTAACTTGATGTTAATTTAAGTATACTGCTTTTATAATCAAAGGTATATTATAAAAAACCGGCCAAGTGTGAGTCGGACTCACGCAGTAAGGGTTCCGTACCACCCATCGACCTGATACCACATAGAAACTGATTTATTTTCGAAAGTTTATCAAAAGACATCAACGAACGTTCGCGAAATGTGAATTTTTACATCTCTTTTTTATGTAGGTACCACCACATATATCTACTTTTGTCATGTTTTTAGTATTTGTTGCTAAACTATATAGTATGCACCATAATAAAACCAAGTTTGACGCTGGTATGTATTACCGTTTTGAAGATAGAGCAGGAACAAAAACGTTGAAAAAATGCATATTTTTTGAGGTTTCTTGTATGGAGACCCCCTTTAACTTTAAACATTTTTTTTTTTTTAGTATTTGTCGAGATACACCTCATAGCAACATTAAATATTCTGAGAAAATTTCAACCGGTTACCTATTACCGTTCAAAAGATACAGCCCTGTGACAGACAGACGGACGGACGGACGGACGGACGGACGGACGGACAGCGTAGCGAGAGTAATTCAATTCAATTCAATTCAATTCTTTATTGCATTACCATGTGTATTTACAAGGTCTTAATAATAATACAAGTCCACATGGACCCTGTCGGGCACAACAATTTGAATAGTAGCATCAGATAATATAAATCGTTAAAGTAAATAGCAAAAGCATATACAATAAGCATATGCAATAGCATAGTAAGTTAATAGTATTCCTTCGGGTATGGAACCCTAAAAATGACGTTTGTACTGCATAATTTATTTAGGAATTTTAGATTGATATTTGCAATTTATGTTTCATTATTACCGACATTTACAATGTTTAATTTTTAATCATCAATCAATCATTTGACAGCAAACAATTTTTTATTTATTCTTTTAAATCTATTTTTTTTTTTTTAATCAATGGTATTATTATGATTGCATTAATTTCTTTTAGATAAATTTGTACACCGTCAAGGTAGGACATAGAGACACATTAGACTATACTTAAAACGTATTTTATTTTACCTATGTTCGCAAATAAATGTATTGAATTGAAAAAAAAAGTATATAAGTATCATATCCATTGTCTAGTACCCATAGTACAAGCTCTGCTTAGTTTGGGACTAGATGGTGTTGTGTAAAAATGTCCCAAAAATATTTATTATTTTATTTTAATTGAATTGAACGGAATATCATCCTACACGTGTTATAAGGAAAATTGGCTTGTGTATTCCTTAGCCTTTTCATTTTGTATACTTAAATAGAGCGTGAATAAGATAAGTGTGTAAGATATGGAACATTACATAAGAAGATAACAATTTCAGAACCTTATTAACAATACGCCGAAGATTTATTATCTCCTTTAATAAAAACCTTTTGGCGCTATAACGAGAATTTATACGCCAATAAATCGTATATAATGTACATTATTCATACGTATATAATTTTCCGACAAAACACGGTTAAAACTTCATAAAAACGTTTCCAGTTTCTTAAAAAAGTGAAATCGCTTAATAACTGGAGATAAGAATGAAAAGAAAGGAAGTGGCATTAAAATAATATTAATTCATTTGTAACGCGTCGAGCTATCGTCCGCCTCCCGAGCCGGCCCCGCCTCGTCTCCGCACCCTGCACGCCGCGGCCCGATGACACGAGCTATGAACTGCCCTTAATATTGCAGGTTCCAGCATGGGTTCTTCTTCTTCTTCGTGTCGACGGTACAAAAATGTACTGACAGTGGCACAGTAATCAGACGCTCAGCTGCTGGCCCAGAAATTTGCCACGTCTTGTGCGTTTTCTGTGGCATTGTTAACAATGTCACTCAATATGCAAGTGCTTGGACATAAGGAGCAGCATAGCAAGTGTGACATTAATTAAGGATCAATGCCACACATGCAGGCTGTAGCTTTTTGGTCTATATAGCGCCACTTGCTCATGTTAAGCCTGCATCTGCCTACCTGGGTCCGCAATCGGTTTAGGGACTTCCATGTAGGCCAGGAGAGTTTATAACCTACAGGAAGCTTCTCACTGCGTTGGATGTAGTTTACAGATGGAGGTAATTTTTCCAGCCACGGTTTCCGACGAGCCTTAGCTCTAGGTTCTCCAAACCTTGTAGAGCCTCTGTTGATTTAAGGATACTATGGCGGCTCTTTAGGCGTTGTGTTGGTAGCTGGACACCAAAGAGAGGGTGCCTTGTGTCTGACTCCTGCTTTTCTTCTTCACTGCACTCGCAGCACAGTATGGGTGTATAAAGTACAAAGTTATGTTATGTACCATCACACTACTATAATAATATTTTTATTTAGATATTATTCCCCCCTGAGTATAGACAAGCAATTTTGCAAATTAATCCAAGGAGAAGGAAAACCCTTGAGATCTTATCGGCTGCTTGTAATTCCACACAAGTTGTAAGAGTTGACGTGAGAAAATTAATATGCTTGTAACGTCAGTTTTGTTTCATCGTATATTCCTATTCAATTCATATCCGAAAATGATTTCTGCCTATCACGCGTTATTCTATCCTTGAAGGATTCTATTAGTTCTTTGATACCTGCGTTTTTGGTAGAACACAGGAAAACTAACAGTTATTTTGTTTTATTTTCTACAAAAATAAGGAACGTGCAATTTAATTTTCATGAAACCCAAAATAATTGATCCTATTTAAGGTTAGGATAATAAGTTCAGCTCCTCAACGAATATTTCTGTCCAAACTTTTGCAGTAACACTTTGCAAGCGCTAGATCCTTATCCAAAATGAGAGAAGTGGGATTTTTTGTAAACGGTCATTACACTTAGACGCGAGGGGATTAAGATTCTGAGGGAATCTACTTAGACAGACGAAGGTCGGAGAACCCATCGGGATCTATCTTAGACTAATTTCATCTTGTGGTTTTATGCAAAAAGTAGACGAGGGTTCCTATTATTCCAAACGTTCATGTTTTTGACTCGGTAAACTTGAGTGTTTGCGATAATAATGAAATGCAATGTTTGGGTTTCCTCGGAAGGTTTCTCATCTATCTTTAGGGAGAAGTTAGCAAACAAGAACTTTGAAACATTAAAGTATGTTTGATGATTTCTACACCATATATTATTTTAATGGAAATTCAGTGCATCACTTTTTAGATCACAATGACAAAGTTGACATAGAAAGTTTAAACCAAATCCTATTGAACCCTCAAATCAGTGACTGAGAGTTTGTGTGTGATAGAAAATCTCGAATTCCTAGACATTTACAAATAAATAAATATTTGCGACATTTTTACACAGCACCATCTAGTCCCAAACTAAGCAGAGCTTGTACTATGGGTAATAGACAATGGATACATATAATACTTATATACTTTTTTTTTGTAAATACATACTTATAATACATGAGAAACACCCAGACCAACACAAACACCAATATGTTCATCATACAAATATTTTTGTCCTGTGGGAATCGAACCCATGACCTCGTGATCAGCAGTCCGGCACTCAAACCACTGGACCACAGACGCACGTTTATATGACACAAGACATACAAGTAAAAATACAATACAAATACATTACATCACAAAAGACCAAAAAAATGTATAAAAGGAACTTGAAAAACTCGGAAGAATACACAGTGACTTTTATATTATCTTGCAGTATTTGGACGCATCAACGCATGTGAAGCGATATCTAAAGATATAAATTGTGGATAGAAAAATTCGCTCACGAACAGGATTCGAACCTGCGACTTCTGTTTCAGTTAACCAGTGCTTTAGCCGCTAAGCTACCGTGAACTCTGTTCTTGGTATCGAATTTGTTTCCACTTTGAATACGGTCTTTCCCCAATTGATATGTTTAGAAACAATATCGTCACAAAGTTTACGTTACTAGGTCAATGAAGTCACAAATTGAACAACAGTGTATCTATCAGAACAGCTCTTAGCACCGGCAGCGCTACCATCTTGCGCACGTGAACGAATGTGGAAGTGACAGTTTATTTTGTTAGCCACTCGGCAGCTGATTGACCTGGGAGAGCGCACCACTCACACATTTCACACGACACGCCCACGTTAACGTGCTGACCTTTAGGACCAATCATAGTAAAAGTTTCAGCTCTGAGACCAATTATTTTCTCTGCTCGTAAATTGTGTCCAACTTTGGTGGGTTTGAAATTCATTTCAACGGTCTGTAGATACATTCATTCTCTTTGTCTCTATGTCGCCTTATTGTCCATCCGTTTGTCTCTCTGTATATCTGTCCATATCTGTCTGTCCTTTCAATTCCCAATTTTATCAGAAACGGTTTAAGATATCGAACTGAAATTGATATCAAATACGACAAATCTATTTCCCCATACTCGTGTTACAAAAATCATATTTCTAACTTTAAGTTACGTCTTTTCAAAGATTTTAGGTCACTTACTCATAAAAACATAGGGTACTTCCCATAGACCTAGGATATCAAAATTTGGCATGAAGGAAGGTCTTGTAACACAAATAAAGGAAAAAAAATCTAAAATTTGATAATTCTTAATTAAATAGGTACTTAAAATGACCAACTTAAATAATTCTCTGTGTAACAAGTTTACCCTTTAGTGCAAGTAAACGGAAAAGTAGTGGAATATATAGAATGTTAAGCATTCGATTCTACATGATAAATAATGTCACTGACTGAAGATAGAGCACTAGATATTGAATAAGAACATAATATTTGTGATGTATCAGAAGTTTCTTTGTTCACGCATTTTAGTTTACATGTATTTCTGTCAAGTCCCTACAATCACGTAAGTAAACGCGATGATAAAAGTCTGGTACGAACCCTAATAACGCGAGCCCGACTCGCTCTTTTCACCATTTAGTATAATAAAATGCTGAAATTGAGAAATATTAAATTATTTTAAGTTAGTATCTCATAAGAGACCTAAGACGTGCTTAAAATATCTTTAATTAAAGAAATAGAGCCCCGAGCATTCTCAACTACAACCAGACTACACGTGGAAAAAATGATAGAATACAATATTTTATGAAATGTTCATGGCAATACTACAATTTTAACTCGCATAAAATTTAAAGTTTTATTTGGAATATCGAACAAAGTATCAAATGTGCTTTTAAAATTCTTCTCCTGAAACGCTAAAACAATCGTCAGTTGAAAAATAAATCGCCAGTTTAGTGAACTTTTCACATTTTCAAAGATACGGCGGCTCCCGAAGTTTGTTGGAGCTCGACATTGTTAGTTTTCAGTTTAGAGATCGTGGGTTAAGCTAGGATACAATTGAGATTGTACGGACCGCCGTTGGTGCAACCCATGAGGTTCTAGATTGAGTTTTGTTTTTAAAATCCTAGTTATTTTAGGTCTGAGATTCGAATGATTGGATGTGCTTTTCATATAGTGCAACTTTTCTCTTTTTCTTTATTATTGTGTTACGTTTACCTTCACTGAAGTTTTAAAGATATTCATTTGCAATGGACATTACAGAATTTAACTTCATCATCTCAAACACATAATAATATTTTCTCTACAAAAAACTACAACAGAAAATATAAACACGGCGCTTATATCTTGGCCGTATCTAATAGTGTTCTTAAGTTAGCGCTCAGTGGGTTTTAAAGACTTCCTACTTACAGTAAATTCCATTAAACCTCCGAGTTTGCTATAAGTTTCGGATAATTTCAATTTTACTTACCGTGTGTTTGGTTTGAGCTTTTTTTTTTTTTTTTATTCTTAACGGGCTTGCGTTTGACCGCCACCTCACCTGATGTTAAGCGATGGTGCGGTCGACGATGGTACACGCTTGCCCAGCAAAAACCTATTCACTCGAGTCTTGAAGACCACCAGATTATATTTCTCGGGAAACACTGACGCCGGCAAGGAATTCCACTCTTTGGCGGTTCGCATGATAAAGCTATTAGCAAACCGGTTCGTGCGTAAGGGTGGAATATCTACCATATAACGGTGGCGCATCGCCGTGCGTCTGGTCGTCCGATAATGGAAAGGGCTTGGGGGAATTAAATTGTGCAATTCCAACGCACACTCGCCGAAATGCATTCGATAAAAAACCGATAGGCTAGCAACTCTGCGCCGATGCTCGAGACTTTGTAGTTTGGCGTCGACCAGCGCATCGTTGCCAACGAGCCTCTTGGCGCGCCTCTCAATCGACTCGAGAGCCGCCAGTTGATATTTAGCCGAACCATCACAGAGATGAGAGCAGTACTCCATACAGGACCGAACTTGTGCTTGGTACAAATTGAGCAGCTGTTCAGGTGTGAAGTACCGCCTCACCTTAGAGAGGATGCCCAGCTTTTTGGCAGCAAGTTGAGCCTTGGACTCTATGTATGAGCCGAAGTTTAGGGTGGATGTTAGTGACACGCCAAGAAGCTCAAGGTGGTCAGTTATCGGCACGGATGCATCACAGAAAGTTGGAGTAAGTTCAAATTGACTCCGTTTAGCAGAAAACAGGCACGCCTGGGTCTTAGCAGCATTGAACTTGACCAAGTTAGCATCACCCCATTCGGAGACAACTTTCAGGGTCAAGTTCAAGCGTTCAACCATGGCCTCTCTAAGAGACTGGATTTGCGTCCGACTCGCTCGTGCATTGGATGTGTAACTCTCAACAACGGTGCTGTCGTCTGCGTACCCAAAGGTGCCGGGTCTTAGCAGATCATTTATGTGGAGCAAAAACAAAGTTGCGGAGAGTACTGAGCCCTGAGGGACCCCGGCATTTATAGCCAATTGGTCGGACGTGCAGCCGTCAATGACAACTCGGATCGACCGATCCCTCAGGAAGTCTGAGATCCAATTACACAGATCAGTAGGCAGGCCGAATGAAGGAAGCTTGTTTATAAGGCTATCGTGCCAGACCCTGTCGAAGGCCTTCGAGATGTCAAGAGAAACGGCAATCGCTTCTCCGTGTTTCTCGATGGCCTCGCTCCAAATGTGGGAGGCATACGCAAGAAGATCTCCGGTAGACCGGTTTCGGCGGAAACCGTATTGTCGGTCACTCAGAAGGTCATTAGCTTCAAGGTATCCTAGGAGCTTGTTATTAAGTACTCGTTCCATACTCTTACAGAGTATGGACGTTACTGAGATGGGCCTGTAATTAGCAGGGTCAGCACGACTGCCCTTTTTGGGCACTGGTTGCACATTAGCCTGCTTCCAGGATTTCGGCACTTTACCAGTCACCATCGAGAGACGAAATAGGCGTGTCAGGATCGGAGACAATTCAGGCGCACAGGTTTTAAGGACTATGGCTGGTATACCGTCGGGGCCACTGGCTTTGTTCACGTCAAGATTGCGTAGCGTTTTACGGACCTCCTTCTGGTGAATGCGAATATCCGACATACAAGTCTCACATCCATTTTGTGGAGAAGGGGGTGTAGCGCCACCAGCATCGAGACGTGAAGAATCCGCGAAGAGAGAGGCAAACAAGTTTGCCTTCTCCTCAGCAGTGTGGGCCAGTGACCCATCAGGCTTCAGCAGTGGAGGTAGTGAGGGGCGACAGAAGTTCGATTCGACCGACTTCGCCAGGGACCAAAACGCCTTACTACCCGACGGGTAAGAAGCAAGTTTGTTACCTATTCGGCCTATGTGGTCAAATCGAGCTCTGCGAAAAGCCTTCTTACAGGACTTGGCAGCCTTGTTGAAAGCTCTCTTCTTCTCGCTTAAGTCCTTAGTTTTGCGGTTTCGAGCGTCGACCCACTCCAGGTATGCCGTGTGTTTCAGCGCCTCAGCGCTTCTACACTCGGCCCCAAACCATGGACGAGCTTCGCCAGACATTGTTACATCAGAAAATGGAATGTAATACTCCATCCCCTGACGCAACACGTCCGTTACGGCGCTTGCACAAACTGAAGGATCATCAGAAGAGAAGCAAGTCGGCTGCCAAGGATAAGATGCAAAAAACGACCGCATCTCATCCCAATCTGCTGCTTTGTACCGCCACACTCGCCGGATGCCTCTAGGGCTGGGATCGGGCGGAGAGTAGACGGATACAGATTTCACCAGACAGTGGTCAGAACTACCTAAGGGTGATGATACCGACAAGGAATACCGGTCTGGATCAGTTGTCAGCAGAAGGTCCAAACAGTTGGCTGTGTGCGACTCAACAACAGGCACCCTCGTTGCCCCTTGGACCAGCTGGGTGAGATTTAACGCTAAAGCCAGCTTTCGCGTCTCTCTCCCTGCGTGGTCAGTTATCTGGTATGGGAAAAGCCACTCCTGGTGGTGGGCATTGAAATCCCCCAGAATCACTAACTGGGCCGAAGGGTACCGTTGCTGGGCCGCATCCGCCGCCTCACTAAGGTACTGTGTGAGCCTGGTTGTCTCCTGATCTCCGCTATGTGAACGGTAGACGCAGGCATAAAGAATTTTCTCCATGCCTGTGTCAACCAAAACCCAAAGTATGGAGAAACTGGGATCTTCAAGGTTTCGGAGACGCCGATAGCAGATGTCGTCCCGGGCGTACAGGCATACGCCCGCACGTGGTTTGAAGTTGTGCTCCAGGGTAAACCCTGGGTAGGAAAGGTACGACACGTCAGACGGACATCCGATCTGCGTCTCCGAGAAACAGGAGTGATGGTTTATCAGTCTCGAGGTGGTGGTGGACTGCAACGAGATTTGAGTGCAGACCTCGGATGTTGTGGAGGTGCACTTTGAGAGAGAGGGAGTGCAGCCGCTGTGAAACCATTTTTCTCTTGCTTCTCTTTATCATTATTTTTGTCGAGTGAAGGAAGGTGAGGGGATGGCAGTGAAGTGAGGTTCCACGCTGCTAACGTTCAGACACACACTGAAAAGTCACAACATTGGGGGACTAAGCCGGAGACTGCGGGGACGCCCGAGCCCCCCCAGGAGTGTCCATCGGGCCCTCTCAACCGGTCGCCGACCGGCACGATGGCGCATCCCGGGATTTTTCGCTAGTTGGCGGGGCAGCCTTTCATGTGTGGCTAGCACACTAATTGGGCCCCCTACTACCTGCGTTCGGCCAGCGGTGCACCGTGCCTCGGATCCCGCTACCCTCCGCGATTAGCCTCCCGATGTGACAGTATCAGCGCGCGTCAGATTGGTCTGCTTGCAGTGAAACAACTATTTCGACCCATCCTCTCGAGTGGCTACACTGGGCATCGTACCGGAACACGACTGGGTCGCTTGGCGGCACGTCTTTGCCCGGTGGGTGGTCGCAAGCCGTCGGCTGAGGCCTACCACCAGTATGTCACCCGATTTGCACCACCCAGGGATCACGTGTAGGGATTCGGAAAAGGGGTACTCTCCTACGGACGTGGATGACTCGACCCCCAAATAACAGCTAACAAATATCAGCTCATACTTACTTTGAAAGTGCTCTCCTTGACATATAGGAGATGAGTGTATGCTATGCTAATGGTCAATTTAACATCCCCGTCGGCAAACATCAATGAACCGTCCTTCTTATTCTAGCTCATAAAGAATCATAATAGTCAAATAATAACAAAAAGAAGTGAACATTGCGATCAATCATAATAATCGACACAAACGAATTAGTGGAGGCGCAATGATCTCTGACCGGTGCCAATCAATCAACTTGATCCCGCTAAACACCGCATTCTGTACTACATGACCACATACCTACAAGTGATAATAAACTCTCTGTAGAGAGAATTAAAGATACATTTGCTATCATAAATGAACATGCGCTAAGTACCCGCAATGACGTGATTAATGAAACAGATCTCAATGTACACGAGGAGGTGTTTAATCGTTACATTGATGTATTAGTTCAAATAATAGCGACACTCTAAAAAAAAGTCTTTTTAACGAAGATCTACATTGGAAGAGAACGTTTTAATCTTTGCGGAGAACCATAAATCTATGTGAGACAAGGCAGGAAAAACAAGGATCTAACGCGGGAACAGTGATAAGACAAATGCGAAATAAAGCTTCTTTCAGAGGTTATAAGAAGTAATGCTCATTAGAAACAAATGTTTCCTGATAATAATCCGGAGGCGGATATTTTATGTCTCTGCCATCCAGACGCGCTGTGCTAAAATTATTTTCTTATTTCGTTAAATTCTGTTACGAGTTTTCTTGCTGCATGTCTGGGACGTTTTTGCTGAGATGTTTAATACTGCTTCTACGTGATGTTGTTTATAGAATTATCGATAAAGTTATATAAAAGCAATGGCTTAGCTTGAATAGTGAATATCCTGACATCCTACTCGTAACTACAAAGCAAAGATCTGATAATCTTTTAATTTACTATAAACCAGAGACCCAGAGACCTTAAACTAGTATAAAACAAACATCTTAAGTCATTCTGAAGTATTATTTATTTAAACATTTGAATACACACCATCAAGAACTCGTTACGAATAATATAAGCAAACGCCTCCATATATTGTAAGCTTTGTTTACTAAACCTTAACCGTATTTCCTTTGATATCAAAGCCCAGTGTTTCAGTACATAGTGAAGTGTTCTTATGTGCACCACGAGCACAAACACAGCAATAAATTAGTAAAGCGACAAGCGCATTGACAAAACGCGCCACTACACTGATGGATGGTACAATTTATCAACTATTTACTGAACTATTCAGGGGTCCTTATCGCACCGAAACAAAAACATCTCAGCGATTTGCAGAGGTCTCAACAAGACGAGTCGGTATTTGCATAAATTTGCGTAAAGTAAATGGGGTCCCATGACAAGTTTAATCTTGTCTTTAGAATTTATTGCCTCCTAGTGCCGGCTGCAACGTTCCAGCATTTGCATTGGCTAAATAAATATTTGCCCTCAGTTTAAACTGAGACGTCTCCACTGCCTTTCTTTTACAAACACTCTTGCTTTTGTGCGTACATTCAGTTCTAAATTCAATGGTTCATAAGGTTAAGCTTCCTTTAGTGTTTATTTTAATTGTTTACTTTAGTTGTAAGATCTAAGCTTTATCGACATTAATATAATATTTATCTAAAGCATGAATAATAATTACTAACTCCTGCGCAGTACAATACCAAAACCAACGATATTTGCGTTATTTTATGATTTAAATCAAACGATACTAGCCCGAAGGGTAATTTAACAACATCATTCTCTAAGGCTTTTTTCATGTTTTAAACTGGAATCATTTAATTACTGCTTATTATACTTAAATGAAAGATCTGAGATTTTCTTGGAAATGTAAGCAGCATGATCGTCACTATGAACTATCAAAATGTAATTAACCCTTTTCAACTCACAGATATTGAATTATTCAAGTGAAATGTAAACCCGCTCTAGCCAAAGAGATTTTCTCGTCCCAATAATTTAATTACTTAAGCTCATAACTCTTTTAGTCTTCAATTAAAAAACGTAAGTGTCCGTTAATATCATTTGCAAGCACGCCAAAAAGTTTTCAGTTATATCAGCCACAATAATGCACCCTATTTTAATGACATTAAGGTTGAAATTACCTTGATCAGGTGAATTTAGGAAGTTTACAAATGCCTAATTTGCAAATGGAGGCATGTCGTAGGCCCCGCAATTTGGCTTAAGCGAAAACTCTTAGCACTTCGTTTAAGAAAGTAGTCCCGTGGAAAAACAGTGTGTATTTATGATTACTGCTGTTTCATTGACGTGCCTTAATTATTTCAAGCTAAGTATATTGGAGTGTTGATAACAAAAAGAACAAATAAACTTAAGTCGCAGACACAACAACCTTTGTTGTGAACCTCACTTGCTACAAAAGTTTTACTTTGAAAGAAAAACTTGTTTAACAAGAATGGCAATGTTTTCAAAAACAGTATTTTTACAAAAGACGAATTGTAGATTATATCTTTATACCAGGCCCCTCAGAAAGTATTGCGAAAAAAAGTTTTTATATATGGGAGACTGGCCAGTTATAATGTTTTTCGAAAATATGATTATTTATAAGTAAAAATAAGTAAGTTCCAATTTCAAAATTTCCCTCCACATTTTTTGCGAGTTAATTCAAAGTATTGTGTCTCACTGAAATATGGATCTGCGCCGGAAACATTTTAGAGCTATGATTTTATACGATTTCAAGTGTCGCCTGAAACCGGATGAATCGTACGATAGACTTCAAATGGCATTCATGGATGAAGGCCCTTCCAAGGCAACCGTGTATCGTTGGTATAACGAATTCAAGCGCGGTCGACCAACTTTGGGGGATGACGAAAGAAGCGGTCGCCCTTTGACGGCTGTTACCGAAGAAAACGTGCTAGCAGTGAAAAATTTAATCCAAGACAATAGGCGAATTACATATCAGGAGATTCAACACATATTGAAGATTGGATCGGGAAGCGTTCACGAGATTCTACACAGCCATCTTCGCGTGAGGAGGATAGTATCACGCTGGGTGCCGCACAACCTCACCGATGCTCAGAAGCAGGCCCGGGTGGAATGGTGCCGTGATATGCTTAACAAATTTGAAGCAGGCTCGTCTCGGCGTGTTTACGACATCGTTACAGGTGATGAGTCCTGGATTTATCAATACGACCCAGAAACCAAGCGCCAGTCGACTGTTTGGGTGTTTCAAAATGAGCCAACGCCTACCAAAGTGAAGCGATCTAGAAGCGGGGGTAAGATTTTGATCGCTAGCTTTTTTAATTTGACTGGCCAATTGGTATCAATTCCCTTACGGGATCAAAGAAGCATTAATGCCGAATGGTATACTACCAAATGTTTGCCAGAAGTTTTCTCTGTTATAAGCAACAAGCGACCAAACACAGGGCTCCGCGGGCTACTGCTCCACCACGACAATGCACCTGCGCACACCGCACTCAAAACGAGGGACTTCCTGGACAGCACGCCAGTCAAACTCCTGGGTCACCCTCCTTACAGCCCTGATCTAGCACCGTGTGACTTCTTTTTATTCCCAAAAATAAAAAATCAGCTCAAAGGGATACAATTTTCGTCGCCGGAAGATGCGCTGGCTGCGTTCGAGCAGGCTGTAAACGAGGTGTCTGCGGCGGACTGGAAAAAGTGTTTTGAAAACTGGTTTAGGCGCATGAATCTTTGTATAGAGGCTGGTGGAAAGTACTTTGAAAAGATTTGATAAAAATATATGTACGTATAGAACAATTTTTTTTAGTTTCGCAAAACTTTCTGAGTGTCCCACGTACTGATGGACTGGGGCAAGACAAAGTGGGGCAATTGTAATCCAAACGAAATATTGTGTTATGAAACGAAAACTGTTGTTTGTGTTTTAGTGTCTTGTTAACTTAAGACAAGTCTCTCTCATTCCTTAAATAAGATGTAAACGTGGTTAGAAGACCAATAATACGACCGTATAAAGAACTACCAAAACTATAACCAAACTTACCCTTCTATCATTCAGTAAGTACTGTACAACACCATCTACACTAAACATAGCAAAACTTTCCTCTCAACTAGCCCCGAGCTAGCGAATGTCTATAATAGCATAGCCGTTATCTCCTTACCCGTTGCTTTCATTTAACTTTTTGTTCAAGAAAGAGAACTTGTAGACATGCTTTGTCTAATGTTTTAAGTGTAACGAACTCTCCAGTTTTTATGTAGATGGTAGTTGATTGAGGAAAGATGAAGATATTATACGGTTGTATTAAAAGTGGCCCTTTGTTACGGTAGTTAGGGAATAAAGAAGTAGTTATACCCCCAGGTTATAGAGACACGGGTATAACAGCTAATTAAAGAATCTTTGTAAAGTTTCCTGCAGAAAATAGACAATCCGCTCTTCCTCCACCAGTGTCGTCCTAAACAAAGGATAATTTTATTAAGTCTGAAGGCAGCATCTACCTGTGTGCTTAAAAAAATTTACTGCAATAATAAAGTATGTGTTCATTATGGTTGTTTATTGTAGCAGTCAAGTAAAAAGCAGTTCAAAACCCAATGTAATGAAATAAAACCGGCCAAGTGCGAGTTGGACTCGCACAGTAAGGGTACCGTACCACCCATCAACCTGATACCCCATAGAAACGGATTTAATTTACGAGGTTCATCAAAAGAAATGCGCGAAATATTAATTTTGGTACATATGTCTATGTTTATCCTATTTTTAGTATTTGTTGCACAACTACATTATATGCACTATAATTAGACCAAGTTTGACGTTGGTATTTATTACCGTTTTGAAGATAGAGGAGGAACAAAAACGTGGAAAAAATGCATATTTTTTTAGGTTTCTTGTATGGCCCCCTTTGGTATTGGGCTTTTTTTTTGTATTTAGTATTTGTCGTGATACTCCTCATAGCAACACATATTCTAACCGGCTATCTTGTACCGTTCAAAAGGACGGATGGACAGACAGCGTAGCGAGAGTAATAGGGTCCCGTTTGGCACCCTTCTGGCACGGAACCCTAAAATGTATAAGTCGAAAGCTTGAAATATTACCGTAAAGTGGTTGTAATAATTTCTAAATACAACGCGATTTCAACAGAACAAAATCACAACTGTGGTATTCGGGATAAAATATATTATTTAGCCAAACATCACAACAACATTATCCTTATAATATCTTATTTAAGAACCTCGTATTCCCAGATTTACCTTTCCAGGTAAATCATAAATTACATTCACAACATTACCTACGTCTTAAGGTTCTAAGTTAATCACTAATTACTCGTATTTCTTGCCGACTATAGGCCTAAAAATATACATTAAGCTTTTTCGCTGATTTTCCACAAAAACTGCTATGCGGTCAACAGTGCCGGAGGGGGCACGGGGGGTGAAAGGGAGCGCGATTTATATCCCCTCTCATCCCTTGAGGATTCTCTTATCGACTCAACTCATACCGCCTGATATATGACCGGGTAGTGTAACGGAAAATCTGGTTTATATGTTTCATTTAGATTATCTGTCGTATGGGATGGGTGGTTTAATTCGAGTGGGGATAGTTATTAAGATCGAATTAAGTTTGTCGTATTAAGATTAATTGGTAGTCGTAAACGTTACACTGTGTTAACCATGGATTAAATCTCAATTGTATTGTTAATCCTTAGTAGATTTAATTTTATAATACATTACCGTGCACACATTAAAAATCTGCGAACATACTTACGTCTTGCACTCACTCTTTCTTTTAACTGAATCTGTTTGTCCAAGGCTTGTGACAACTTTGCGTGCACGTAGCACTAATACGGAACGCAATTTAAACAGTTCAGTTACAGCTTGAGCCAGGATGTGCGATACATTTATCAATAATGCAATTCATCGTAAATGATTTCCCACAAATCCTGGAGCAAGTACACCCTGTTAAGCGTAAAGTTAAGCGCTTGGTAGTAACGTATGTGTATTATTTATTGCTTGATACATTCACAGTGGTTATTAATTGGGACTCGGCAGATTTGCGGGGACGCGGCTCGCATCACCTCAGAGCCCTCAAACATACATTAACGCTGGTTGTTATAAAGACTTGCGGTTTGGATTACGATACTAGATACGATTTGGTTATGTGTTCATTCATTTGACGGGGGTTCATTCAGTTGTGGTAAAATATGAACCTCTTCTTCTTCTTCTGGTTAATTTGCGATACAAAATTATATAAACTAAAAGCTTATGAATTTTGGCGATTTTTCGAAATAAATCCAAAAGTTAATACCTATAAGGGATAGCAATAAGTCTAACTGCTTTGTTGAAACTAGAAAACAGACTTTAAAAGTCATTCATAATTTAAACAAGATTACCACCATTAATTATCACCTTGAAATATTTTGATCAATAGCAATCATTGTGTCAAGCAATCAATCAACTCAAATAGCTATAATTTCCATACAATTTCAATCATCAAGTTCTTCATAAACTATCAATCACGAAGCACTACATTCATTCAAAGCTCGCTTCCTTTCATGCGCGTTATCTCTCTCATTTTTTACGCGTTTCCCTGGCTTCCGATGATCTGGGAGCGTTTCATCACACGTCATGCGCGTCAGTAAATCATCCCGCGCCGCCAGCTATCTTCACTCGACCGAATAACACCCCTTAGACCTTACGTTGGGAAGAGAACTTGCAGAAATACTAGACCAATATACAATGGAACCGTCACTTTCTATTGAAGCTAAAGTTGTGCTGCTTAATAAGCTTAAATCGCATACAAACCTGATAAACCTGCTGGATCTTATAATTATGTGTGTATGTTACATCTCAATTTTCCCACGTCGAAAAAAGTTTAGTCCTTTAAGGAAATTTATTTATTTATTTATTTAATTCTTTATGCACAACTGGGTACAAAGGCGGTCTTAACGCCACGCCATAGGCGTTCTCTACCAGACAACCTTAGGGTAATGCAGAGACAAAGAATAAGGTAGATGCACCAGTAAATTAGTAAAATATGTTTCATACTACGGACTTATAATTACATATAATAAAATAGATAAATACCAAATAATTAAATAATGATATAATGAAATTATCCCGGTTAGTAGAGCTTATTTGGTATGTTATGATCTGAACCTGGTGGCTGGTTATGGTATGATTTGGCTAGAGAGATTGCAATGAAACCGTAGGTGGCGGTTAACCACCAACAACAGCATTCCCAAGGAGGGTTGATGTCAGGCAGGCGGCCGGTCGTAAAACTGAAGCCGAAACCCTTAGCAGCATGATGAGTATAAAAGATTGTTGTGATGTTAGGACTAGGGCGTACTCCGTAGGCGACGCGCAGGGGCAGCACCCGGCCACTGTGGGAAGCGAACAAGGGTTGTCGCACCATAAAGGGCGGGTGCGACGTAAGAAGCAAGCTCGGAGAATGAGGGATGTTAGACTGAGGTGTGCGAGTTGGAATATAGGTACGATGACTGGAAGAGGAAGAGAGTTAGCGGATGTGTTAAAAAGACGACGAATAAGCATAGCGTGTTTGCAAGAGACTAAGTGGAAGGGTTCAAAGGCGAGAGAGATAGGAGAAGGTTATAAGTTTTACTACTGTGGAAGCGATGGAAAGCGTAATGGTGTAGGCATAGTGTTAGATAGTGAGTTGAAAGAATGTGTGACGGATGTTATAAGGGTTAGCGATAGAATAATAGTTGTAAAAGTGATTGTGGAGAGTTTGGTCTTGAATGTAATTAGTGTGTATGCACCCCAGACAGGGTGTGAAGATGTAGTGAAAGAAAAATTCTGGGAGGACTTTGATGCTATGATGATGAATATATCAGAGAGTGAAGAGATATTTGTGGGCGGTGATTTTAATGGGCATGTAGGTAAATGTAATCAGGGGTATGAAAGAGTGCATGGGGGGTGGGGGTACGGAAACCGTAATGCCGACGGCCAGGCACTGTTAAAAGCTGCTACCGCATTCGACCTGGCGATAACAAACACGTGGTTCAAGAAAAAAGAGGAACACCTCATAACCTATAAAAGTGGCCACCACACGACTCAGATTGATTACTTTCTCATTAAAATAAATAGTTTTAATCGAGTCAAAGACTGTAAAGTGCTGCCGGGCGAATGTTTAGTCTCGCAACATAGACTGCTCATAATGGAAGTGAAAATCAGTGTCCCGCTTAACAGGAACAAAGAACGGCCCCCACCTAGAACAAGATGGCGCATGCTGGAAAAGAAGGAGTTTGCGAGTGTTTTCAGGGAAAAAGTGGTAGATAAAATGATAGAAATGTAGGAAATGGAAGGGAAGTCTGTGAATGAATGTTGGAATGAAATAGCGGATGTTATAAGAAGAATAGCAAAAGATGTGTGTGGAGAATCGAAAGGAAAGGGTATAATTGATAAGGATACATGGTGGTGGAATGAAGAAGTGCAAAAGATAATTAAGGAAAAAAAGGGGGCGTTTAAAGAATGGCAGGATGTTGAAAACATAAATGTAGATTTAAAAGAGATAAAGAAGAATATCTACAAAGAATGGAAGGGAAAGGCAAAAAGAACAGTAGCTGTGGCGAGAACTCGGGCTCAGGATGACTTGTATAACTCGTTGGAATTCCCTAGAGGCCAGAAAGAGCTCTATCGCATAACAAAGTCTAGAGAAAAGAGAGCAAGAGATATAAAATGTATAAAAGATGATGCAGGTATGGTCTTAGCAAAAGATGATGAAATAAAAGAGCGTTGGAAGGTATACTTTGAAAGGTTGATGAATGAAGAGAATGTATGGTCTGGCCTACTTAAAGAGGTGCATGTAAATAGGGGTTTGGTGAATGAAATTAGTATGGATGAAGTCAGAAGGGCGATTCGAGGTATGAAAAATGGGAAAGCAGTGGGACCAGATGGTATACCAGTAGAAGTATGGAAATTATTAGGTGAAGATGGATGTTACTGGCTGACTTTATTCTTCAATAAGTTGTTACATGAAGAAACGATCCCACAAGAATGGTGTAATAGTACAATAGTGCCCATCTTCAAAAATAAGGGTGATGTACAAGACTGCAACAACTATCGAGGAATAAAGCTCATGTCACACAGTATGAAAGTATGGGAGAAGGTGATAGAGAAAAGATTGCGAGAGGAGAGTGATATCACCCAAAACCAAATGGGATTTATGCCAGGTCGTGGGACAACGGATGCCATATTTGCACTCCGCCAAATATGCGAAAAGTATAGACGTGCGTATAAGAACTTGCACATGGTGTTCGTTGACCTAGAGAAGGCGTACGACAGAGTACCCCGCGAGGTCTTGTGGTGGGCGCTGAAAGAGAAAGGAGTGCCTGCAAAGTATGTGGAGTTAATTCGTGCTATGTACAGCCAATCTAGTACCCACGTTCGGTCGGCCGCTGGCAACACCGACGAGTTCAGTGTGGCTGTAGGCTTGCACCAAGGGTTGGCTCTAAGTCCTTACCTCTTCTTGCTGATAATGGATGCTTTGACATCAGAAATCCAGGAAGAGGCACCCTGGTGCATGCTGTTTGCTGACGACATTGTCCTTGTTGGTGAAGATGGACTTGAGGTCCAGAGTAGATTGGCAAAATGGCAAAAAAATCTGGAGAACGTTGGCTTGAAAATCAGCAGAACTAAAACGGAATACATGTTCTGCGATTTCGGCGGTCTTTCCGGTTTTGTTGCTATTGCGCTAGATGGCGTGCCCTTGCCAGTCTGCTCCGACTTTCGGTACCTCGGTTCACTTGTGCAAAGCGATGGCGAAATTGACCGGACAGTCAAGCACCGAATTAACACAGGATGGTTGAAATGGCGGCAGGTCACGGGAACTACATGTGACTCCCGATCCCGAATTCCTCTTAAACTGAAGGGGAAAATCTATAAGACCATGATAAGACCTGCTGTCCTGTATGGATCGGAATGTTGGGCTACGAAAGGAATTAATGAAAGGCAAGTGCATGCAGCTGAGATGAGAATGTTAAGAGGAATGTGTGGTGTAACGAGAATGGATAGGATAAGGAATGAATATGTAAGAGGGAGTCTGAAAGTAGCACCAGTGACAGAGAAGTTAAGTAGCAACAGACTATCATGGTATGGACATGTGATGAGGAGGAATGAGGAACATGTTACGAGGAAAGTTTTAAGTATGAATGTTGATGGCTATAAGAAAAGAGGGAGACCGAAGAAAATATGGATGGATTGTGTGAAAGATGATATGAATAGAAAGAAAGTGAACACGGAGATGACGGCTGATAGAGATGTATGGAAGAAAAAAACATGCTGCGCCGACCCCAAATAAATTGGGATAAGGAGGATGATGATGATATAATGAAATTAACGGTAGCATCTAAATATTTTTGGTAAAATAGTAATATTATGCTCACTCCCTTAATACATAAGTTTTGAATTCAACATTTCCATCAATATAAGACTGTGCAGCATCAGCTACACAACTGGCTCATCCTTATTCTTATTCTTTATTGTACACCAGAAAAATACAGTATTAGCTTACAAATAGAAATTACATGTACAAAGGCGAGCTTAACTCAAAAAAAAAAAAAACTAAAAAAAAAAAACCTCGAGGATTACAGAGGTGACATTACAAATATTTATGTTTTTTTATAAAAGCATTAATTTAACGAAATAAATTATCTGCAATTACGCCCACATAAGACATTTTAATTGTTTCAGGTACATACATTTCCCTAACAAATGAGCAGAGCTCGCAGCACGTCGTGTACAATAATTGCGTGACATTATGCAAGCATGCAAATCGTGGCAAGTGTTACCTGCTACAGCTGGTGAGCCACTAAACTACTTGTGGTAGGAGTCGAGCTTAATGATATTGTGGGACTTTTGCAAAATGCAATATAATGCCAAAGGTGCACCCAAAAGTATGAGTTTTATAGCTCCTTATCCTGCGCACTTAAACCATGTTGCATTAAATCATTTTGATCAGTTCAGTCTGATGTTATAATATAATGTATGAGCTCCAAAAAGGTGGGTTTCACATTCAATTTTTTTTTTAATAGTAGTTTTATTTTATTATCAAACAACTACACGGCAGTAACAGACGGAGATAGCGGGAAGAGGGATTCCTTTTCAAATAAATAGTCATATAAGGTCATACATTATTTAATCTGAAAATCCGACAGTCTATTCATCATCATCATCATTTCAACCGAAAGACTTCCACTGCCTGGACATAGGCTAGGCATCAGTCATCACCATACGCGGTCCAGCGCTTTCCGCATCCAGGGGATTCCCGCGACTTTCACCAAGTCGTCGGTCCACCTTGTGTGGGGTATACCCACGCTGCGCCTTCCAGTACGCGGTCGCCACTCCAGAACTTTAATGCCCCATCGGCCATCTGTTCTGCGAGCAATGTGCCCCGCCCACTACCACTAAAGTTTGACAATTGTTTGGGCTACATCGGTTAAATAAATTGAAATGAAATGAAAATTAAAATAAAATGTTTATTTTCATAACTTAACATTACAGAAAAAGAGGTAACGTTGGTACCTGTACTAATGAAAAAACATTGTATCACAGGCACCAGCGCCTTCCATTTACATAACACAGTTTCGTTACCAACGAATAATATACGTGGGACACTCAGAAAGTTTTGCGAAACTAAAAAAAATTGTTCTATACGTACATATATTTTTATCAAATCTTTTCAAAGTACTTTCCACCAGCCTCTATACAAAGATTCATGCGCCTAAACCAGTTTTCAAAACACTTTTTCCAGTCCGCCGCAGACACCTCGTTTACAGCCTGCTCGAACGCAGCCAGCGCATCTTCCGGCGACGAAAATTGTATCCCTTTGAGCTGATTTTTTATTTTTGGGAATAAAAAGAAGTCACACGGTGCTAGATCAGGGCTGTAAGGAGGGTGACCCAGGAGTTTGACTGGCGTGCTGTCCAGGAAGTCCCTCGTTTTGAGTGCGGTGTGCGCAGGTGCATTGTCGTGGTGGAGCAGTAGCCCGCGGAGCCCTGTGTTTGGTCGCTTGTTGCTTATAACAGAGAAAACTTCTGGCAAACATTTGATAGTATACCATTCGGCATTAATGCTTCTTTGATCCCGTAAGGGAATTGATACCAAGTGGCCAGTCAAATTAAAAAAGCTAGCGATCAAAATCTTACCCCCGCTTCTAGATCGCTTCACTTTGGTAGGCGTTGGCTCATTTTGAAACACCCAAACAGTCGACTGGCGCTTGGTTTCTGGGTCGTATTGATAAATCCAGGACTCATCACCTGTAACGATGTCGTAAACACGCCGAGACGAGCCTGCTTCAAATTTGTTAAGCATATCACGGCACCATTCCACCCGGGCCTGCTTCTGAGCATCGGTGAGGTTGTGCGGCACCCAGCGTGATACTATCCTCCTCACGCGAAGATGGCTGTGTAGAATCTCGTGTTCGCTTCCCGATCCAATCTTCAATATGTGTTGAATCTCCTGATATGTAATTCGCCTATTGTCTTGGATTAAATTTTTCACTGCTAGCACGTTTTCTTCGGTAACAGCCGTCAAAGGGCGACCGCTTCTTTCGTCATCCCCCAAAGTTGGTCGACCGCGCTTGAATTCGTTATACCAACGATACACGGTTGCCTTGGAAGGGCCTTCATCCATGAATGCCATTTGAAGTCTATCGCACGATTCATCCGGTTTCAGGCGACACTTGAAATCGTATAAAATCATAGCTCTAAAATGTTCCCGGCGCAGATCCATATTTCAGTGAGACACAATACTTTGAATTAACTCGCAAAAAATGTGGAGGGAAATTTTGAAATTGGAACTTACTTATTTTTACTTATAAATAATCATATTTTCGAAAAACATTATAACTGGCCAGTCTCCCATATATAAAAACTTTTTTTCGCAATACTTTCTGAGGGGCCTGGTATATAAATTAGAATTACTTATTGATTACTTTCGTTCTCCTGTTCTCCTAATCTCCTCATTTCTGATTCGATCACGCAGGGACACTCCGAGCATAGCCGAGCAAGGGCAATGAAGAGCATTGAGCATAGCCCTTTGAGAGACTTTGAGCCTTTGACAGTCTTTTAATAATAACAAATTATCAGTTTTAAATTGAATTTTAAAACTATGGACGCTAACTATTTTACGTGACTGTTGTTGCCTTACACCCAACGTTGTTATACATTTAGCACTACCCGGGGTAGAGGGGGTACGGTCCTATGGATTTGAATAACACCCATTTACCCTTGCAAATTTTTTTGCGATCTTCAGTAGCAATATCTGATTTAACCTTCTTCTTATCACCTGTATAACGCCAGCCTCATTGATCCCTAGAGCCTGGAGTGGTAATAAAAACTCAGCGTTGTATCCGCCTTCGCGATGATTAATGCACTTCTGCCAACACCCATGGAAGCCAAGGGTCCACAATGGATGGCTTTACACCCATGTGTCTATTATGTATGACTAGTTCTTGCTTAAGGCTTTCAGTGTTCAAGTTGGGAATAAAAGAGATTCGCGGTGTGCTGTAATTTTTCTTGTGGAGGTAGTTGAATAGGTTTTTGAAAAAGGTGTTGAAATATCATATTAATAATTCAAAGCACGTTTATGATTTTATCTGGTTCCGTGTGGTGCCGGACGTAAAGAATTGCACCACCCTATATCTTTTCATGGGTCTCGTAAAAGGCGACTAAGGGATTCACCAGAGGATGGTCAATAGTGTTCAAATTCAAATATTTAAAAACATAACATAACATCACGCATGTATTTCCCCGAAGGGGTAGGCAGAGGTGTAATGGTACACCCACATTTCGCCAGTTATATTATAGTCCCATGTAATAGGGGGCGAGCCTATTGCCATTGACCGGGCACAAATCCAGACTACGGACTGCTACTGAGAATTTCCTAATGAAAAAACCCAATAACACTTTGCCCGACCCGGGAATCGAACCCAGGACCTCACGCTCAGCAGTCGCGCTTGCAACCACTAGACTAACGAGGCAGTCAATATTTAATTGCTTTTAAATATGGTTACAATCGGTGTCACAAGTATATTTCTCTGAGTATTTAACCAACAAACTACGATCGCCAAGCGTAGCGATTATGGCATATCCATCCCATTGGGGGAGGTCTATATCCAGCTGTCGACGTCTTTCGGCTGAAATGATGATATGATTCTATCTAAAGATACTATTCACTTTACTCACTTTCGTGTATTTTCGGTGTTGGTGTAGTACAGCATTTTAGTGAAAACAATTAGTCTCATAGCTTTCTTTTGTATCGTTAACGAAAACTTTATAGAGGGGAAAAACCAGTGTAAGCAGAGCGTGTCCTGTATGAAATTTAATACTATGTCAGTTCCACTTATAATGGTTTAGCGTTTAGTTACCATGTATACGGTTGACCGTGTAGCAAGCAGATGATAAGTGAAGTTTAATTTGTTGCCTATTAGCGTCACAATTTCATGCTCAATCACTAGGTTGAACTAGGATCTTCACAATTTCATGCTCAATCACTAGGTTGAAAAAGTCTCCCCTGGGACGTGCCTTACAGGCGTAGCACAGGGGGGCACCGGTAGCATACACATTCCCGGAGTTCCCCCACTATTGTGCTGAAGATGGTCACCGGGGAGGTTTTAGTGCAGTAAAAATTCCACACACCCCAGCCTCTACCCCACGAGGCCGGTAGCCTTTTGAAGGTTACCTCCTCGAAAACAAACAAAAAAAAAGCTTGAACTAGGATTCAACCTAGTGATTGAGCATCACAAGTAGGCTTGTTATACTAAATAGTTATCTAAAGAAGAAAGAAATAATGGAAATGTTTATTTAACACAAAACAATCAGACGGGTTGAATTTAATGTTATCATAAATACCAGGTAACTATTCAGTCGTCTCATCGTAATCGTCTGATCTCGCCTACAGACGAATGTTTTAAACATATCACTTGACATATAAGACCACCTGCTAAATAAAACTTATTACTTATAAAAATCTCCCACATAAGTCACAACAAGCCTATCCCAGGATTACTTCCCAAAACACTTCTTATTCTTCCGCTTACATTTCAATAAACCAAAGCATAAATATTTTGTACATAAATTACAATTATCGTATTATTAATTAGCTCGGCAAGTGAAAACGTTACAAGGTTTGTAATAAATCACAGGATTATGTCTTTATTATGATAATGTTATATTGTGGAAATTATCAATTAGTAAGCCAAGGCGGGCTTCGCTCGGATTATGGTAAGAACTTGATTTAAGTGCTGGCAAGTAAGTTATTGGTTTCAGTGATCGAATTGTTAAAGTTTGAATTTCATTTCATAGTGGAAAAACCTTAAATCACATCCAGGACTTTATTTTTACTTGTAAATTACAGTGGCGTGCATTCCATATAGGCAAATAAGCAATGCCTACCTCGTTAGAATTTAATATTAACTATTACTAAATCAATTAATCAGCGTATTAAAAAAAACAATTAACATATGTACTCAATAATAATGTATGAATTCAATGCAAAACGTACCTCAATGTGCACTGTGCGTTCGCACGATTGCCTGTCACGTTCACACACACAATCAAACCTTTTTGGTAACCATATACACTATTATACACACACACTACTTTAGGCTAATACCCGAAGTCATACGACAAAAAAATGAATCACGATATGGCTATGCGTAAATAACTAACATTTGACATTTCGCAATTTAGCCGTCTTATCATGCGTCACCTGCTTCTGAAAACGTCGCTGGTGACATAACTGAACGTAGCCCTAGTGGCAATAGTCGTGGGTTGTCCGTAACGTTTTTTACACGTAACTGTTATGCGTTAGTAGTTTTGAATCCTATTATTTTGTAACTAGATATTTCCATACAAAGTGATCGTTATAATAAAACTAAACCCAACATTTGAAAAATAGCGGCGAAATAAAGATAATTATTGTTTTATTGAAATTACTGCATTTAAGTGTTCACATTTATAATTTGTAAATGGTATTCGAAGGGTCGAATAAAAAGATTACAATATTTATTATTATTTTGATGATTGTTTGTACATTGCTACACATTCATCGTAAAATAATGAAGCTCAATATACGCTCATAACAAAATAACGATAAATAGATTTATAACGTTATTTAAATAATGTAATAACGAATGGTGTATAATAATTGTAGAAAATCTATTGTATTCGTGCTCCGAAAATCTATTGTGTAACTTTGTACGTAAAATAATCGTTACATTACTATGCCAACGTACTATGTATTCGATTATCACCCTCGTAAATATTTTCTCAAACCGACGTTAAATAACGCCCAACTCATAGATTTACTATGGCCCAACTCTAATTGGCTGTTGACACTTGACAGAACTTGACATATATGCGTGACGAATTGCATAAATCGTGTAATAATTAGTTCGCTTTATTGTGAATTGTGAAGTTTTTTGTAAAAATATTGATGTAAACATGGATAAATTAGAGTGCTCGGTTTGTGGGGAAGACTATGCTTAGAGAAATTACGAGAAACCCATTCAATCAGTTTTCGTTTGTTGACAAAACAAAAAAGTGCATTTCAGTAGACAAACACATCAAAATCTGTATTTGACTCAAGAAAAGGTAAAATCTTATGACTATTACATAACACGTTAATACAACTGTAACTGGGTGTCGTCATTCAAATTTAATAGTCTTTTGCTAGTGTCTCTTACTTTGAAACGTCGTTTTCGTGTCTGTTTTGTATGAAATGTGTGTAGGTAAGTATCAGATTTTTTAATAATTTTACACTATAGTAACTTGCTCCGTCTGCTTAGTGACTGCCTACCTAGGCCAAAAACCAATGCACGCCACTGCTTGTAATACTTACTGTCTATGCTCTTTTTGCAGAACTTACTGGTTTTCGAGAACAACTGATATCTATACGATAAATAATAAACTAAATGATATCTATCGTGTACGACATTCCTTGTCAAGGATTTTTATGCTTATTAAATCATAAACATCGGCCCGAGACTAGAAAGCGTCTAATTTCCCGACAAACTCTCTCTGTTAAAAACATAGTTGAATTCCTTCACAGTACATTGATGTCACATTCCTTCCCAGTACATTGATGTCACATTAAATAACTTGACCCTTACCACACTAATACAATCTCGACATTAATATTCCGTTTATGAAATTCATAATTGGATAATAAATAAACTTTCCTTAATATATTTAATAAGTAATAAACGGCTGCGCAGGCGCCTGTGACGTCATAAACGTCATTTAACAGGCGCGACTCCACTCCAAAGCGATGATAGTGCGGTTATCGTTCGGTCCGGAATTAAAAGGGAGTTAAAACTGTGTTTTACAGTTAGATAAAATATAATGAAGCGGTTAAATTTACCGGCAGCTTGTAATGAGGCACTATAAATGTTATGTGTTCGTTTTTTTAATATTTTTATCATTGTACCCAACACATTCTGATGTTCAGTGTGTTGGTCAGTTTATATTTTACGATATGTGTTTTCGATTAAATATTAGTTTCAAAACTAACCCTTTGAAAAGAAACACAGGAAATAGGAATAGTTAGTTGTGTCTATTGATTTAATTGTAATCTGTCATTTATTTTGCCCTTCTTGAAACAAGATTGAGAGACCAAGTTACACAAGTAATGCTTTGCTAAATTAAATGCTCTGTGATAGACTACTTCAATTCCAAATTTACGTTTGTTGTTGTTCTAAATAGTATTAAATAGTTTATTTTTATATTTCTCCAAGCAAATCCAGGTGTCTTCACTAGTGCGACGAAACACTATAAAGGTGCCATCACCTATGAATGTTAAACCATTTATGGTAATCACAGTAAAGACATAAAAACTCCATGGACGATAGTTTGGGAAAGTCGTCGTAGAGCAATCGAAGCGTTGATTGTAAACCTTGGTTTATGACCGAGAGTGATCGTGATAAAATGGACAAGATCGGGAATAAATAACAATAGAATTATGTGGATGGTGTTAAAAATATCGAGAGATGTACAGTCAACAAATCGGAATCATGACCCACTCAGCTGATAATTCGTTTGAAATCGTCAAAACAGTAAGGTTTTCTTCTACGCTGCACTTAGGACATTTTGAATATTACAGAAACTGCATTAAAACGGGTCAGAGGTCTGTGCCATTTTGAGCTTTGTTATCAATGCAATCGATTTATAATTGGATTGGAAATTATGTTTTTGATAAAGCAGGAATTATGTTTTGAATTTCGAATTAGCTGTCGTTTCACGTGGTTTTCCTACAAACAACTATATTTTTTAAGAAACCTATACTAACTTTTTCGATAACAGACCATTAATAAAATAAAAATAAAAATTACAAATAATAAAATGTCAAGTATGAGAAGGTGTCAAACAATACTCTTAACGGCTAAATATGTGGAACCTCGGACGATTAAAAAAGGCAGACGGAATCTCGCTATTCAATAAGTGAAGCATCCATAAGCAAGCCGGCTCGCTTAAAAGTATGGGCCGGCACGCACACATTCACATATATAGTATGCCAAAAAGCCGCGATTACGCAAGAAATCTAGTGTTACGGTAGTCATTGTTGTAGCGTCATAAATAAAATAACAATATAAATCTGGTGTGTTAAAATGCTTTCGAAATTATAGTGGGTTCAAGAAAAAATGAAGTGCTTCAGTCTTTGTTTAGCGAGATTCCGTCCGCCTTTTTTATTCGTCCGAGTGTGGAACATACATTTAATTTATAATATCCTCTGTACCATATTTCACGCAATAAATGATAAATAAATAAATAACAATATTTGGAGTTAAACGTCAAGAATAAAATTTATAAAAATAATTTTATTGGTAAACTAGCTGTAACTGTCAATAGCTAACAAAATTGATAACAAGTCAGTTGCCAGGGAAATATCTGTTAAGCGAAATTCAACCCAATTGTATTAGAATGTCTGTAGGATATTAAGCTTATCGTGGGTCATGATTCCGATTTGTTGACTGTACATGAATTAATGCTGCATTTTGAAATGAATTTCACGTGTGGTATGTGCAAATTTTATAGACACATCTCTTTCATCAAATCTTTCTTTTTATGTTTGATGCCGTGTGGTATCCGGTAGATCTGGCGAATTTTGGTATAGGTAGGTTAAAAAGTATATAAAAACTAACATCATGTAGTTGCACAGACATTTCGAAAACCTTATTTTATGAAAATACCAATCTTTTATTCTTTCATCTTAAATCACACAAAACGTCGCAGTAAAAATTTAAATTCACAACCATTGCCGTATTCACAGCACGTAAAAATGTTTCCACACTTGTAAAACTATAATTTTACAAAAGTTTCGAGTTGGTCCCACACGGTGCACACATTATAATATTCAGACTCATTTTCTTAAAATTTCCACTTCGCATAGTACAAAATTCCAACTGGTACGACTTTCTTATCCGCAATGGCGCGTTTATAAATTAAGGGACTGCACATCCTGTTTTAAAACCACACTTTTATGTTGGTATTCCCCACAGAATTAGATAAAGTAGAATGGTTGTAATCACAATTTTATTTGCAATTCATGCGTGGCAACTTTCGAACAAACTACGCCTTACATATTGAAGTCATTAATTTTTTTAAATTAACTGTACTTTACAGATTTTGTTTCTGCAGTAAGAAACAGCACAATAAGGCATTTTTGCGGGTTTTTGGTACAGTATTTATTTATTTATTTTTATTTATTTATTTAATTTGTATGGAAGACTTACAGCTTAAGAAAACAGAATAAGAACAATGTGCTAGACTGACAGCCAATTACAAGTCTCCACGTATAAAAATAGAGTAAAACAAAAATGGTCTGTGAACAAAGTACTGCCGAAAAGAACATGGAGAACATCAAAGGGGAAAAGAATACAAACAAAATTATCTATTACTAATATACTGTACTAACTACGACTAAAACGGTGGTACAAAAACATGGAATGTCTATATATAAAGTTTTTTTTTTTTTAAATTAACCTATTAATTAAAAAAGTTAAGGCTTAAGCACTTTCTAGCCGCTGTCACACTTGTATTAAAAATATTAAATCATGCTGTTTACACAACTTGTTGAAGTCACTGCTTGCATGCACAATAAATGATTTTTTTCTGTAATTTGTTGAAGCAAATGGCACACATAACGGTGGATTAAAGCGTTAAGACTTGCACGGGACGTTGAAGTAAAATGTTGAGAACTTTACAGAAACAAGTCATAAGGCGTACTGAGAAAGGCTTTGAATAGTAGCAGTATGGTGCAGAGTGTTGGCCCGCGTGCCCTGCCCACTTTTCCATTCTATCTATTTCTGTGGTATTACCTGTAGGTGTAGGCAGAGGTATATCATCATCATTCTCCGAGCCTTTTCCTAAATAAAATAGTTGTTCACATATATTTCGATAGTAACGGTATACAAGAACACGTTTCCATACTCAGGTCAACCTCTGTTTTTTTTTTTTCTAACAATTCCAGATAAATTGAAAGCTTTCAAGAAAATGCTTTTATCCACCGTGATAAAATTAACAGGAAAAAATCTTATCAAAAACATTCAAGTACTTGCTTCTTTTATTCGTCATACGTTCTTATTATAAAAGGGAGTTTATTTCAGTCCATTAATATTTGTACACTTTGCCTTTTATAAAAAAGATGATCTTAAAATAACTCAATGGACTTAATATAAGTCCTCTTTTGTATAAAGACGTGTCAGCACCAAAGAGGTCGGTCGCAAACTTGCTATAATCTTTTCTTTTCCTTTCTTTTCAATTATTTTCCTTTCTGAAAAGTTTTTTATTGTAGGAAATAAGTTGTTGAATGCAGTGGAAGTTGATAAGCGTGGCCTTTCGCTTAATGAGCTTAATTTGTTAAAGTCACGGGAAAGATAAAGTCGTTTCTCTAATAGAACTTTGTCAAAAAGTATCGAACGACGATACTTTGTCTTGTTGGTTACTTTCTATTGGCAATTAGAATATTCGACATTCAAATTCAAATTCAAATGTTTTTTATTTCAAATACATTCTGTCAAGAAAGTAACGGGAATGGATGATTTGTTTATGGTTCCAAATTCAATTTAAATAAATAAAATTCTTTATTGCAGGCACGCAGACCCATATAAAAATTAAAATTAAATAATCCATTTCCATTATCATAATCTAAAATTCACTGAAAACCATGTCAGACTTCATTGAAGTTCAAAAACAAAAATTAAAAAAAAAAAAAAAAATACGTAAGTATATGTAGCTTAGGGGCTCGTAGCGAAGCAACGACTGCGCGGATTGTACGATCTGCAAGGTTAAGCTGCACTTGCCGCGGTCAGTCTGTGGATGGGTGACCGTTTCGTTACACATCGAGACCCCTCCGTGCCTCGGAGAGCACGTTAAGCTGTCGGTCCCGGTTGTCATACGAATATCTATGGCAGTCGTTACAGGTAGTCAGAAGCCTGGAAGTCTGACAACTGGTCTAACCTCCGAATGTCGGTATTACCCAGTAACTGGGTTGCGGGGGTCTGATGGCAGTCGCTCCGTGTAAAATACTGATGTTCAGCCGCATCTTGCTAGACTGGAAGCCGACCCCAATATAATTGGGACAAGGCTCGGAGGATGATGATGTAGCTTACTTAAGTAACACAAAATAGGACAATCCAGTTTGTTCGCAATGACGCCCAGGAGGCTGTTGGTGCTGGCACGCACCCTGTATAACAGGGACGCAGCGCGCTTACGCCTGATCGCTGCAAACCCGTCAGTGTGCGCGTCCGCAAACATACCCGACGCGCTGCAGAAGCGTGGCAGCCCCAGCAACATCCTGAACGCATTGTTGTACTGCACACGAAGAGCGTTGACGGTTCTTAGAGTACAGCTAGTCCAAAGGCTACACGTGTAAAATACTTGGCAATATGCCTTAAAAAGTGTAATTTTTACCGGTCCTGTGCAACGTGAGAACCTTCGGACCAGCATGTTACACCTCACTGCCAACGCTCTCCGCTCCCGTTCTACATCTGGATCGTCCTTCATATTATCTGTTACAATATGTCCTAAATATTTGAACTGATGAACACGGTTCAAGACACCACCACATAAGGTGACAGTTGGGTAGTTCTCAGCGCCCTTGTTATCTGCTTTAAAGATAAGTAAATCACTTTTCCCAGTGTTGTATCTTAAGCCGTACTCCTCAGCGTAACGCTCACACACATTTACTAACTTCTTCAGGCCAGCCATTGAAGGACTCAACAGCGCCATATCATCAGCGTAGCTTATGTTGTTAAACGCAACTCCATCTAAGTAACAGCCAGCGTGCATACTGCTGAGTTCGACAATCAGGTCATTTATATACAAGTTAAACAGGGTTGGGGAGGTTAACCCACCCTGTCTAACACCATATTCCATAACATATTCGCCCGACAAAACATTTACCCATTTTACAGTGTTCACTTGATGTGTGTACCAGTACTTAAACACACTTATCAACTCAGAGGGTATATTTTCTTTACAGAGTTTTGCCCATAACTTATCTAAGAAACCATGTCGAAGGCTTTTGACATGTCTAAAAAACAGGCAAAAACAGGAGTTTCGTTATCTGTGCAATATTTCACAGTCTTTTTCAAACACAAAGCTGCAGTTTCTGTTGAAATACCTTCTCTAAAACCATGTTGAGCATCATGCAACTTGATGTTGTTTTTCAAGTGATTGTTAAGTAAGCTATCAAAAACTTTAGCTAAAATCGTGGCTAAAGAAATAGGCCTATAGTTTGTCCTATCAGATATGTCACTCATTCTGTTTTTTACAATAGGAACTACAACAGTTTAAATTTTAATTTAGTGTTTCCCTTTTTTGTTAGCTTGACACAACTATGTTTTCTATTTTGGTGCGGAGTTTGAGTTGCATCTGTTATTTAGATTAAATACAGTGCTGTTTTAGTTAGATCATATCTAGTGTCTATTGTGAATTTCATAATGGACAAAAACATCGAACAAAGAGCTTGTCTTAAATTTTGCAATACCAATGGAATTTTCGGAGTCACTGAAAATGTTACAGAAGGCTTACGGTGAATCGACTTTATCAAAAACACGTACTTATGAGTGGTATAAAGCGTTCAAAAGCGGTCGAGATGTGATGGAAGATTTGCGTCGCTCTGGTAGGCCAACAAAGACTTCAACTGAAGGTAACATCGCAAAAGTGAAGGAAATAGTGACTGAAAATCCTCGTTCAAGTTTGAGAGACATAGCCGCTGAACTATCTGTGTCTCACGAGTCGATCCGTACAACTTTTAATAATCACTTGGGTATGAAACATGTTGCCGCTCGGCTAGTCCCAAAAGACCTGAATTCAGTGTTCATTAACATCACATGTAGAACATAGGATAATGTAAAGCGTTGTTTGTGATATTCTTCAACTCAGCCTATCGCAGTCCACTGCTGGACATAGGCCTCTCCCAAGTTGCGCCACAACGCTCGGTCCTCTGCCTACCGCATCCAGTCCCCCCCAGCCACGTTCTTTAGGTCGTCAGTCCACCTGGCAGTGGGTTTATGACATATCAAAATAAAATAGCAACAACTTACAAGATAACCCAAGAATTTGAAAGATTCGACCCCTTTCTATATAATTATGTAAATTTTAATAAAAACATAATAAATAAAATTAACAAATACAAGAGGAATGTGTGGAATATTTATAACACGAGTGTACAGGTCACTTTATGTGGGAGATCAAATTGTCATCAGTAACAGCAAAACATGTAAAGGTCATCTCTATAAAATTATGAAAAATTGCATTGTTAACCTTTGCTTTTGAGCCATTTAACATTTTTGTATGTAATTTATAATTCACTGGAATAAAGCTTATGGTATCCATTTTATATATCGAAATTAATGGTAATAAAATGTTGCATAAAGATTCCTGCTGTCATTATTTAAAGCAGTTTCCATTTGAACTCAATCGCCTGGTAGAACTAATAAAATTCATGCTGGATAGAAGTGTCATCGTAACGCAAACCTACACCAGGGATTCAGTACATGATTCAGAGTCCTGGGGGAATTTAGAACTTTTCATCATTCTTTTAAAAAAGATTGCTGTATACATGTAGGGAACAACAGTTTTTTTTTCGCAATGTTATGTTTGTGTGTGTGATATATTTATATAATATAGTATTACGGTCTGACTTTTTTGTTTCTAATCAAATTTATTTGGATATAAAAAAAAAAAAAAAATTACTTACAATTCCATACTCACAGTAAAAGTTGTTCATAATGATGAGTACAATGACCCCTTTTCAGGTTTGTTTGGTGTTAACTAAAACTAATGTTCTTCTTTTATCATGCCGTGGGAAAACGATTAGCCAGTCAGCAGGTTGGTAGCGAGACTCACTGCCCAGGGTGCGCCGGATGATCACTTAAATATCGTCACTCGTGGAGGCTCTTCTTTTGCACCCCAAACTAATGTTGCAGATCTTAGTTCACAATTTTCATAACATTTGAGGAAATAATAATACAACGACGATACAAATTCTGTCAAAGCCGTGAAAAGTGTCCCGTAAGTTGCACGTTGATCTATGACCTGTGTCACTTTATTAGTTACTCTATTAGTCGGGCAGGTGAACCATTAGCATGCCGACGCGACGCTAATGAAGCTTTGGCACGAAGCAACTCATGCGCGAAAATCATGCAGCTCGATATAATGTCCCCCAGTGTAGTATCGCAAAACATGTGTTGAAAATACGTAATAGATAGACAGATTATTATAGAGCCAACATTAATATTAACCGGTAAATAATCCTTAAAACCTAAACCTTGTTCGTTGCATTATACATCTAGACAACCCAGCCAAGTCTGATCATTTGGCAAACTCACTTATATTATACATATCACACGTTTACGTCACCGAAACTGACCGCGCGGAACTCTCCTAGACGAATTAAGGATCAAACTGTAATGGACGCTTTCAAACCCCATCCGCCGGTTTATTGTGACTGCAGACCGCCATCACGCTTTATGATCGAAATTTAGCTTTAAGTGCTCCCATTAAGGTCGTAATTTGTTCGATTGCAAGTTGTTCGGAGGTTTCGAGGGAAGCTATACAAATTGATCCCATCACCGAAGGATCCAGTTTAAGGAGCGTTCGTACGATACACGGTTTGTAGGAAATCACACTATTTATATGAGCATTACGTTAATAGCAGGCTTTGTAGTAGTATCGGTTGTTTGAAATAGACGCCATTTTGGACTGAAGTGGTACACGGAACTGACGAAATGAGATTGAGGGTTCAGATAGAAGAAGCCGTTTTTTTACAATTTGTTTGGTTCAAGTGTCTTGACTTAAATTGATGACGTTACGGGAAGTTATAAATTGACTCTTAACGGCCTGTTATCCCAATTTGCGTCTTGCGAAATTCGGTCTAAAATAGTCAAATTATGATAAAGAAACCCGAAAAAAATATATGTTACAGATACATGCTTATGTTAGCGAATTTAAAAGATAAAAACAAGATACATTGTATTTTTGTCGATTGAAAAAAAAATCCGAAACAATGCCGATTATAAAAGCATTTTTCGTTTTAATGTTCTAAATACAGCACGAAATGCTATAAAAATTACATGCAATAAAAAGATAATTGTAGTGGTATAGTTGAAGTAAGTTCTCAGGGGGCGGTAAATAATATGGTTCGAACACGATTTACAAGGAATACTGGTATATTGACACTAAGATACAAAGTATTAGGTACAGACAACTTGAAAACGGTACAACAATGATCTTAGCGAGAAAACAAAACAAACGTGGGCGCGTGCGTCGCGGCCGTAGGCGGACTGCTGGCGGACACCGCGGAGCGGGGTGCCGCAGCGGGTTGGCGACGGGCGGGGGTGAGGGAGGTGAGCCCGCGCACGCTTAAGGACACGTTACAGAACGCAGCTCCGAGTGCTACTTAAGGTCGCGTTACATGCTCCCCCTCTCTTTCTAGGTAGGTCTTAGCCTCGCCGGCGAGGCTTGCCGCTTCACGGCGTTTTAACACGTCACCCGATAGGAACCGAAAGTCCGCTACTTTCGAGGAAACCAATTCGATGCAGCAACGGCTGCTAGGGGGACATAGGAACGGCGGGGTCCCCCTGCAATGCCCCAGCGAGGTTCGAGCCCCCCCCTCGGGGGGCGCCCGCTTGCGCGCGGTATTGATACCGCGCGTATTTAGTTTATAAGTTAGGGAAAAACTTTCGGCGAATGGAGTCCCACATGGGACTCTCCGCCAACTAAGTCCGGTTAAGCAGAAATGGGACTTCGGTCCCACCTGCGAGAGTCCATTCGAAAAAAAAAAAAAAAAAAAAAAAGCTCCCCCTCTGACCTAGACATAGCGCCCTCGCGTCTTGGTCAGCAAAGGAACCGTTTGGGTCGGCCGCGCTTACGCTTCTCGTTGACCGGCGCCGGCGGGACATCGCCTACGAATGGGGTCAACTGGGAGACATGGTACCTACCTAAAACTTCGCCGTTGCTCAGTTTTCCCAGCGCATATGCGGTAGAGCTCGTGGCTTCTCTGACATGGTAAGGTCTGTCTCGTCGCGGTATGGGTTCAAGTGTTTGGCCGCGGGTTGTATTGTAGAATACGTCGTCGGATGTTAAGGATCCCCTGTCGGACCAACTCCTCCCCCTAAACGGATCGTGGTCTGACTCCAGACCTTTGACGGTCTTACACAGTTCAGGATCCTTTGGTTGGTTGCCGCGAATATCCTTGGGGCTACTCGACGGTAAATCGACTTCAGCGTAGCCTAGGTCGCAGTTTGCCTCGTCGGCGTAAGATGGACTGGAAAGGGTGTCGGCGATGGCATTGGACTTTCCAGGTGCAAACTCAATGCGGACATTGTATTTCTGTAAAGTAAGAGCCCATCTTGCCAATCGATCGCTTGGCGACTTCACGGTCATAAGCCATCGCAGAGGTTGGTGGTTACTCTTTATCACAACCTCTGATCCTTCGATGTATCCGTGGAATTTAGTTACAGCCCATACGACTGCTAGAACCTCTCTTTCCGTCGTATTGTAATCCCTCTCTGCGCTATTCAGCAGCCGGTTTGCGTACTCGACTGGTCGTTCCTCGGGGCCCTCCCCCTGCATCAGCACTGCTCCGAGACAATACGCACTACTTCCAATCCTGAGTGTGAAAGGTATTGACTATTGATGCGTCAGCTTGACGTAATACCGGAGCGGAAACGAGTAGCTGCTTGATGCGGTTGAAGGCGTCTTGCTGCTCCGAGGTCCACATCCACTTGCTGCCCTTTTTGAGAAGATCCGTCAAAGGTCTGGCAATGTCGGCGTAGTTAGGTATAAACCGCCGTAACCAGCTGGACGTGTGCAAAAAGGTCTTCACGTGCTTGACGTTCAACGGGGGGGACCTGTTGGCGATAGCCACAGCCCCATCAGGATCTTCCTTGATCCCACCCGGTACAGTCACGTGGCCTGAAAATTTTACTGTCTCGCGAGCAGAACAATTCTTCTCGCGGTTCACGCATAGGTTGTACATGGCGAGCCTGTCAACCTTTGAGCGGTGGTTAGCACGGTCTGATGGGGGCCTCTCCTTCGCAAAGCGGTTGGCTCTCTTCATCAGAAAAGCATTCAGCTGGACCTTCTGGTCTGCTGTTGATTTGGTGCCCTTGTCATCCCCGAGCACTGGGTCGGCGGCTTCTACCTTCATCGGCTCCTTCTGGCCGGCGGTAGGTAACTTGAAGCTGGTGATAAACGGATACCAGCGGCGTGGCTCATCGTTAAAACACCAACTACTCTGTGGTAAGTCCAACAGGATACTAGCCCTTATAATAAAATCTCTACCTAGTAGGGTTCTCGGCTGCGCGTTCGGTAAAACCATGAACGTGGTAGGTATCACACGTCCTTGTAAGGCGACGTCTATGTCACACTCGAGCGCGGTACATACTTGCTGTGATCCGTCAGCAAGCCCTATAGTACGTAGCGTTTTTCGGAACTTTATACCTGCGTCCACTAACAGCTGGTATAACATTGGACCCGCAATAGAATGCGTGGCCCCCGTGTCCAGGATGGCTACACCCTTACGGTCAACGACCTGAATCTCCACTAGTGGGCGCGGGTCGTTGCTATCGGTAACGTAAGCAGTACAAAAATCCGACTTACTTGAACCGGGCGTAATTTTACATTTATCGCATTTTGACCGTACGACTCCCAGCTGACCGCATCCGTAGCAACGTAATTCAGTACTACTGCTAGAATTATGCACACTACCATCAACTTTAATATCTTTCTTGCGACAATCGTTTACCGTGTGGCCAAAAAGTTTACAATATGCGCATTTGGGTCGAACGCGCTTTTGCCCCTCACTAACACTACGTTCGATGTTCGAAATTCGCGGATTATTCGTTACAGACGCGTCACGAGATTCGGAAAACGTTTCATCAGTAGGTTTAACTAAACTCGGGGAATCACCTACGGTATGCGTAGGGTTAGCACTCGGACCTGCGCTCGAACGGCCTCGCGCGGTGGAAGGGTTAACGGAGCTCGCGTTGTTATTAGAAATGTGAGAACTCACCTCCGCCAACGACTCCTCTACCAACCTGACCTTCGTAATCAGTTGTTCCAGCCCGTCCACGGCATCGCGAGACACACGTTTTCTTATTCTACGATCCAGCAATCCATACACAACATCTAATTTCATTACTTCCGGCACTACGTAAGGTAATTTCGATAACAAAGCGCGCACTTTACACACAAACACATCGGCCCTTTCACTATTTTGTTCGGTTGAAAAAATATCGCGAAATAGTTTGTAGCCGGGTCGTGGCACGCCGAACATCCCTCGAAGTCGCTGTAGCGCGTCAGTCCATGACGTGACCGACGACTTCACGCCTTGCCACCAGACGGCGGCCTCGCCAACCAGCAGCATCGGCAGTCCCCGCAGCGCGTGCTCGTCGCTTATGTTGGTACATTCGCGGTACACTTCTATGGCGTCGATGAATGCCTCTAGCTCGTCTGCGTTCTTCGATATTCCGTCGAAGCGCGCCGAGCACTTCGCGAAATTACCCGCCCGCAGCGAGTGACCTGGCGTGTCGGGTCGTGGTGATGAAGCACACGATAGTTGTTGGTCTTTATTGCCAGTCAGGATGCTCTCTATAAGCACGCGGCTCGCCTCCACCTGGCTCCTGGTAATGTTGGAGACAAGGGTCTGCAGCATTTCTTCTGACATGGTGACGGTTGGTGTTGAAACCACCGTTTTGTTTATCTCGGCGTCTGTGTCTGATCCCGATTCCTCATCTCTTCCGATCCTCCGTTTCGGCGGCATGTTGTCCCTCGCGACTCTCGCCGGTCAGCACGGGTGATGATTAGGTAGGTACCTACGTGGACGGTTACCTATACGTAGGTACGTAGGTATAATACACAGACGCTCGGCGAGTCGGCGACGCGCGCGCAAGTTGGACTCGCCCAAGTGTAATGGATTCGCCCAGGTGTTTTTAGGCACTTGATTTTATGCACTTGCACTGATTTTTACGCGTTAACTCGATATCGGTGTCGAATATCACAATATCGGGAAGTTTTGTCCGTATACACGTAACACTTTTGTAACTTCTTGAATCGTGCCCGCGAGTTGGGCGTCACTTGTAGTGGTATAGTTGAAGTAAGTTCTCAGGGGGCGGTAAATAATACGGTTCGAACACGATTTACAAGGAATACTGGTATATTGACACTAAGATACAAAGTATTAGGTACAGACAACTTGAAAACGGTACAACAGTGATCTTAGCGAGAAAACAAAACAAACGTGGGCGCGTGCGTCGCGGCCGTAGGCGGACTGCTGGCGGACACCGCGGAGCGGGGTGCCGCAGCGGGTTGGCGACGGGCGGGGGTGAGGGAGGTGAGCCCGCGCACGCTTAAGGACACGTTACAGAACGCAGCTCCGAGTGCTACTTAAGGTCGCGTTACATAATGTTATTACAAAGTAACTATACAGTTAATTTTTTGATATTAATAGTTATGTTTTGATTAAAATTTAAATAAGTGAAATGGCTCGTGCACAGCGCATTTAGTGACATTTTAGTGTCCATCCGGACGTCGTCAAGGGTGGACCTGCGTCGCCTTTTTACGATGCGCTCCCCCCGCTTTTGTTCGAAATGCAAAATAAATGAAACAATAAGCGCATCGAGAATAAATACGTCGCGCTGAACTGGCGGGGGCTGGGGTAGCGTTATTTAGCTCACAGGTCTGGGATAACCTCGCCTTAAGAAAATATTGTTATATCAATCTACTCATCCAGTTATACTTCTTACTGACTCCTCTGACTCAGCGACCCAAAGTGAGTCATGGCTTCCGAAACGAGAACTCGCCACTTTGCTCGATCTTGAGTGATATCTTGCCATAGAACAAAAATCGTTGATCATAATATTGGAACAGATGGATTGTAATCAGAGATATACCACGTCTAACTATAAACATAAAATCAATGCCTGTAATTTACCTTGCTGGATAAATGAGGTTTTTTCCTTAGAGCTAAAATTTCTCATACCACTCATTTTATTTTTAACATAACATAACATAACAGTAGCAGTGCAGTTCAGTGCAGTGTGTAGTGCAGTGTAGTAGTGTAGTAGCAGTCATAGCCTAGTGGTTGAACGCTTGCCTTCCATGAAGGAGGGTGTGAGTTCGATCCCGGTCCGCACCTCTGACTTTTCGAATTCATGTGCGGATTTATATTCGATTATCACTTGCTTTAACGGTGAAGGAAAACATCGTGAGGAAACCTGCACACCAGAGAGTGCTCCATACTGTACTCAATGGTGTGTGCAGTCCGCCAACCCGCACTAGGCCAGCGTGGTGGACTAAGGCCTTAGCCTTCTCGTACTGAGAAGAGGCCCGTGCCCAGCAGTGGGACAGTAATGGGCTTGTTATGTTATGTTATGTTATAACATAACATCACGCTTGTATTTCCCCGAAGGGGTAGGCAGAGGTGTATATGTATAGTACACCCACATTTCGCCAGTTATGTTATAGTCCCATGTAATAGGGGGCGAGCCTATTGCCATTAACCGGGCACAAATCCATACTCCAGGCTGCTGCTGAGAATTTCCTAGTGAAAAAACTCAATAACACTTTGCCCGACCCGGGAATCGAACCCAGGACCCCACGCGCAGCAGTCGCGCTGCGCGTTGCATTTTATTTAAATTTTAATAAAAGTTATTTTTATTTTTACGTCAAACCGCTAGCTTTGCTATCTTTTTAAGGCTACTTAACTAACATTTTGGCTAGAACTTTACAACTTTTTCGACTGTCTATAAATGTTGGCATTGGCAGGTCTACCGTCGCAGATAAAAAGCCAGGCCCCAACGTTAGTGGACAATAAAGCAGCACACGTTTACTGCGTAAATAAACGCAAAGCCAGGGTTCACTTAGGCGGCGTATACAAGTATCAGCTTTGGGGTAGGTGTGCCCAAAATTTGGACAATATTTTTCAAAGATATATCAGTCACAGAATATCTAATAGTACTACGTACAGAACGGCCACTCACCGCCCCCCGCCAATTTAAGTTCCTCACCCGCGCCCTGCACGTGCCCTCAGTTTAGCGGCAAGTTGGGCTGCAATATTCAATGGATATCAATCGCCAGTCGAGTGCGTTACGCAATATATTTTTTGGTGTTTGTAGTTATATTTTAATTGAAAATGGTAGTGTATTGTGCTTTATACGGATGTGTGTCTACATCTAGACAAGGAAACAGAAGATTTTATCGATTTCCGAAGGATGAAATAAGGTAAGCCACAATAAATCCTTTATAGATAGAACTACAGAACAGCGAGCATTTAATTTTACAATTAAACGATTTTTTTGTACTTTGCCAGTTATGACAAAAAGGAAAAAATAATTTGCTTGTAATAATAATAATATAATCTTTATTTTGGATCAAATTAGGTATCCATATTTTGTTAGTAACATAAAAGCTGCTTGAAAGCAGATTCCTTTGGGTACCTATTTATTGTATTTTATTAAAGGTAGGAATCTACTTACCGCGAGAGTTTAATTTTACAACTATAGTGAGAGATTGTTTACTGTAAAATTACGTACTTATGATAAGAGAAATATAAATTATTATAAATTGTAATGCTTGCAGATTTAATTTTATTACCAAGCTTTGTTAATATATCATATTCATCATACAATACATCGATAATTCGATAGGTATCATTACCAACCGCTCGTGCTATCAAGTGCCTCGGCTCGGGTCCGGGACGTAGGGCCCAAATGTCAACGCCATCTTTGAGAACTACTGAGAAGCGTTTGGAACGCAGTCGGCATTTCGAGCGGCAAGCAACCCTATTCATTCACGTGTGTGCGTGTTTGTATAAGACGTAAGCTTGCGTATGTAGGCGGTGCTAGCATTCTTAATGTATTGAGTGGCCAGGGTGTGTATCAGTATTGTGTGTAACTAACGTGAAAAATTGTATATCCAATCTATCCATGATTTTCTCTACTAGAGATAGGAATTTGACAGAAGCTTCATACCACTTAAGTATACAACATGTTATTGAAATAACTGAAAACCTCTTAAGAGGTCATTGTACTCATCAGTATGAACAAATTTTACTACGGGAATAACCCTGAAATCATAACATAACATAACTGGCGAAATGTGGGTGTACTATGCACCTCTGCCTACCCCTTCGTGGAAATACAGGCGTGATGTTATGTTATGTTATAACCCTGAAATCGCGAAAAAAAAAACCAGCTTATTTATTTATTTTTAAAATTTAGGTGTTTGGTGATTGTAAAAGTTGATCATTACATACCGATGAGTACAATGACCCCTTAAGAGATTTTCAGTTATTTCTAATAACACGTTTTAGGTACGTATATCTTTTTGACGCTTTGTATTGTACATACTTTCATCGAACTCGTAATTTTCATTCATAAGTCAGTAGTTTCTCTTCGTAACCACTGAGGGCGCTACTGATTTATGCTATGAATGAAAGTTATCGAATTCAACAAAAGTATCCGTACGTATGTTCCGTGTGGTGCGTGCCGGACGTCAAGAATTGCACCACGCTATATCTTCTCATGGGTGTCGTAAAAGGCGACTTAGGGATTCACCAGAGGATGGGCAGCAGCGTTCTCTGAGTATTTAACCAACAAACTGCGATCGCCAACCCACTTGCCAAGCGTGGCGATTATGGCATATCCCCCAAACTGCTTGGGGGAGGATCCAGCAGTGGACGTCTTTCGGCTGAAATGATGATCCGTACGTATCAAACTCATATTAGGCCTCCAGACTTGTGCAATAAAAATGCCTAGAAAATACAAAAAGAAAGAAAATAAATAAAATAAGGAAATAAAATAAAGAAATCTTGATCCTCTCAGTCATGCAACACTTGCTCCAGTCAACGTTGGTTCATCTCTCTGACTAGCTTCAGACGTTAGGCCACGCAACCCCTTAAATTTCTATTTCACGAAGTCACTCTACATAAATTTTAGAACATCGTATTATATAAACACAACATAATCTCGCAGGCGACTCTTGCTGCCCAATATGTCGTCCAATAAACACGCAGCCTATCCAGGCTTACAGCACACATTGACATTACAGCGGCCAGCCGCGTGCCAAACTGCCGCCGTGCAATACCGCGGATAACACTCCATTAACGAGCCGTTGTTTATGTGGCCGCAATAATCATGCGAGTTTGGCTATCACACAGGGTTTATGGTTGCCTAGTAGTGTCTTAGATTCATTAATGTAATTATAATGTTAGGTTAAGAACTATATATGGTGCGGAATATCATGCAAATTTCGCTATCACATATAGGCTTTATGGACGCCTAGTACTTATGATTATATAATCTAATTATTATGTTGTGTTAAAATAGTTATGCAAGTTTGGCAATCACATTGAGTATTTTTTTATAGTTACAATATAATTTGCACCGATGTAGCGATGAGTAAAGAATTATTTATGTATTCATTCCCTCTTTTGTTCTTTTGTGTGTGCGAAAATTAGAATCGGTGCAAATAATATATCCTAAATGATAATATAGATTCCGTAATGTAAATTATATCTTAGAAAAACTTTCAATAGAACATACAGAATCATCATTTCAGCCGAAAGACGTCCACTACTGGACATAGGCCTCCCCCAATTAAGGGGGGGATATGCCATAATTGCCACATACAGAATGACATAGCTAAAATAAAAATAGAAACCCTGTAAAAAGCTTGTAACGGATACGAAATAACATTTTAGAATATTTAGGTAATATACGTTTTTTCTAAACAATATCACCATCATCATCATTATTTCAGCCGAAAGACGTCCACTGCTGGACATAGGCCTCCCCCAAGCATCGCCACAACGACCGGTCCTGCGCCTTCCGCATCCAGTGGATTCCCGCGACCTTCACCAGGTCGTCGGTCCACCTTGTGGGAGGCCTACCCATATAAAAACATTATAAAAAAACTCAAAATGTTCAAAACGTTCTATCTATAACGCATTTATGATTTACTTAAAAAGAAACATGCACGAAGCAGGATCTAATTAAATAGGTCTCAATACAATATAAAGAGAGCAAAATTATTTTTGTTATTAAGGTACTGGTCGTACCCTATAATTTATCCAAAAACATCTAAAATAACACCTACGTCAATGAGTTCATCCCTAAACTTCAATTTAGACAAATGGCTATAAATAATCTTTTTATAAACACAATTCCCAAAACATTCATAAAAAAATAATTGACCATAATTTCGATTCAGTCAATCGCCTAATACCAATTATGTATTCGGGGAACGAGCCATTCGATTTGCTATAACACAAACATCGATTCTATTGTATTCGAATTATAATCTATCCAACAATCGATTGATAACGATCGCGATCGTGTGACATCTCGATTGGATGCGGGTGTTACGGGACTTATCTACATGAATTTATTTACGGCTGTTTCGATACGAGATAATCGGTCCAGTGACGGGGTGGACAGTATGTTAATATGGATTGGTTTCTGAAAAGTTCAATAAATGCAATTTCGATATGAAATTTATAATCTTAAATATTATATATGCAAAAGTATGGATGTTTGTTCGTCTTTCAATCACGGTGAAACGGCTACACGGATTTAGATGAAACTTTGCACAGAGATAGCTTAAAACCGAGAGAAGCATTTAAGTTACTTTTTACAGTACAAAATAAAATATATCAGGTGAGCGAAGCCGCAGGCGTTTAAGTTAAATTAAGTTTTATGTTAAAGTTAAGTTTAAGCTAGGTTTGAGTTTATTTAGGAAGAATATTTACAAACTTAAATAATATAACTTTTAAATTACGACATCAAAGTATAATAAGTTTTATGTACCTAGTTAAGACTGCCTCGTTGGTCTAGTGGTCGCAAGCGCGACTGCTGAGCGTAGGGTTCTGGGTTCGATTCCCGGGTCGGGCAAAGTGTTATTGGGTTTTTTCATTAGGAAATTCTCAGTAGCAGCCCGGAGTATGGATTTGTGCCCGGTTAGTGGGAATAGGCTCGCCCCCTATTACATGGGACTATAACATAACTGGCGAAATGTGGGTGTACTATACACCTCTGCCTACTCCTTCGGGAAAATACAGGCGTGATGTTATGTATGTAAGAATGTACTGCGTACAAGATATTAGTAATAATCGTACTTCGTAGAAACTATAACTCTTCTGTTTTATACTCTTTTTAGCGTTAAAAACAGCACTGTCACATGAACAACAGACACGAAATAATCCGTAAAGTTCGTTGTATTACAAAGTTGGAGTAGTCTGCTCAGTGCCGCGTAGTTTACGAGCGTAAGCGACTCACTTATGCAAAGTAGCTGATTTCAGTTTACCGAGTTGACGAATGAAATAAGAACAAGACGACTCGACACGACAATACGACAACATGAAACATTACTTTGCAAGATTTCTTTATGAAGTTTCATCAAGATAAAAATGTGGTTATTTTAGATTAAAAAAATTGTTATATCAGTATTTAGTGGGGGTGTACTACGCTGTATTTCCCGAATCGCAGCTTTTTGAGAAAATACTTGAACGCCTGGTATCATAGAAATCTATATAATAAACTGATTTAGATTACCCTTTAACCTTTGTGCTTTTTACGTACAGCAGTGGCTCTTAATAAGCGTGATAGGATTTATTAGTCACAACATAACAATAACATAACTTCACGCCTGTATTTCCCCGAAGGGGTAGGCAGAGGTGTAATAGTACACCCACATTTCGCCAGTTATGTTATAGTCCCATGTAATAGGGGGCGAGCCTATTGCCATTGACCGGGCACAAATCCAGAATCCGGGCTGGTTCAGAGAACATACATACAACATACATTATACAACATACATACTACATTTATATCAACTTGTAATAAAATGATAACAAACTCAAAACTTTTATCATGTGTACATAGGTGTTACATTTATAAGTCCTGTAGGTACTTATATGGGAGCATAAACAGCGATGTTGTACTTAACAGTGAACTAATAAACGATCATAGTTCATCTGAGTTTTTTTTAAATCCTTTCTGGCTAGCGTTTGACCGCCACCTCTCTCTGATGATAAGCGATGGTGTGGTCGACTATACTTCAATTATACACGCTTGCCCAGAAAAATCTATTCGTTATTTCATTTAAACTCGAGCCTCGAATCACGACCTAAAATCATTCAGTATTGACTTCGGTGTATTGTCACTTCAAAACGTTCGTTCACAGCTGATAGATTATCTTTAAACGCAAAAAGCTGACTCACTGCTTACATATACACTATGTATCTTTGTCTCGTTAGTCGACAATTCGTTGCTGATCGTAATTTAGTTACAATTGATATCGGGACTTAATCTTTTTTCTCGCAGCTGCTGTTTATTAGCTCTTTTAGTGGGCCCACGGCTAATTGGTTGACAATCGGCGGTTTACGATTGATTCGGTTTTATATGTGCATGTGTGAGTGGGAGATGATTGTGAGGACGTGCATGTTCCATGTGGTCTACTGATCACTATCAAATGTACTTTAGTTCTGAACAATACATATATGCCATTGGTAATTTGGTATGAAACCAAAATAAAATTCGTAATTAATTGATTTGATTTTGTGTCTTTGTTTAGTAATCAGGTTAGCAAATAAGGTCTAGTTTAGTAGAATTTTCTGGTGAACTGCATATTTGTATCATAATTATCATATAGTTTAAAAAATAAAATATATAATACAAATAAATAAATTCTATTTTAATTCTATTCTATTCTATTTACACTGTAACCAGTTATTTTTTCTGTAAAATTCACCTCCAAATTTACGATAGCATTTTGATTGATTTTGAGCTAGAACTCTGCCGATTGTATTCTATGAAGCTATTATTAAAAGCTTTATCATAACTAATGTACTTATCTTATCTTATCTTACCCTTACGCTGGAATACCAAAACTTTTCCAAGCCAAAACGTGGACAGGTTAGCTTCATCCCTTTTTATCGCGAGTCTCAAATTGGACTTTTATAAAGGCAACTACTTGCTTCAACACCTAATCTAGATACATCAGCATACATTTATATGTATTATTATGTAATTTATTTTACTTTATAGAATAATTTCTATATAGATAACTCTATGTTCATTCATTTTATGTATTTGCTCGTAGCTGCCCGTGACCTCACTATTTAATTTATTTTATCTTATTTCGGAAGCTAGTCGCTTGTCCACTGTCTGCCCATGCTAACCTTTGCACAAAGTTCCTTCACTGCGCATTTCACGTATAGGGTTTACACAACTAAATTAGACATGGGCTTCGTAAGCATTTAATATTCTCAGTCTAGTTCAGTATGAAATATACTAGAAGGGTAAATAATTATTTTCTGTATTTCTTATCAGAAAAATACATTATGTTTGTAATAGCAATTCCTGGTAAAATCAGTTACTTTTTGTTACTAAAAACATAGATTGTATGAATATTTATAGATATTTTATATTATGTTTATTCAGGATATCGCTGCTTAACCAAACATAATTTTATTCAAATCAAATATTTCAGCGGATGTAACCTTTCGTTCAATGTTTTCCTAACTACACAATCGAATCAATTTGGGATTACTTGTATGTAAAATGTATGTCTTTCAATTAGCGGATAAAAATCTAAAATCATTGGCATTCCTCAACTGCTAAGAAAACAAAGACAAACCAAAACAAAGAACCTCACTGTCAATGATTCACCTTTAAATAAATCTTAATAAATAAGTGCCAGTTCTAACCCGACATCTCTCAAGACACAATTATATAACAATTTTAACAATCGAAACGGAACAAGGCGGTACATTTATCTGCGATCAAGTCGGGTGCGTCAACAGCGCGCTGGGAACAGTCGCAATGCGTGCCGTATCGTCGCCGGCGATCGCTCGTCTGATCCCGCCATTAGATTGCTCTGTTCGGTACATTCCATTACCAACTACGTACATATTTGACTACGTTATATTGTTATTAATTCTTGATATGAGCTTTGTTGTTCAAATATTGCTCGTATTAAAACGAATTTGGTATCAGTTCGGATACATCGCCTTCCGTGCCTGTGAGGTTTGTTTGCTGGTAATTTATGTCCAATGTATAAAACGATGCTATCTTTTCTACTCCCAGAGTTGTGTTGTTATTTGAAATGTAGTTTCCCTCGCGATGTTTTCCTTTAAAACTTAAATGACTTGCACTTGCTCGTGCTTATTCGAATTGCTTTTCACTTCAAGGTTGTTTGAGTTTTAAGTTTTTTGTAATATTACTATCTTCTTCATCCTATTGTTTGCCTAGCTCATTGTCTTATTCCACTTTACAGCAAGCTCGTGATTTTCGTGTATTAATATGTAAAACATTATAATACAGATAAGAGTCCAATAGATTTACAATACAATACAGATTTATGATTCGAGATCGAATAGATAAACGATAGCCGATAAGACCGACCAGCAATAAATTTGCCACTTGCAAAACACGAACTGTGCTGTTTCAGAGCACGCTTCCCGTTCAACAATTGTGTTTGGAGACAGAATATGCAGAAATGGTGATATTAATCAGCGGTGATCGACCCAAGCTTTGTCCAATTGTGATAAATGATTATAAACGTGAAATATGAAGTACATATACTTGTAATATTGTATTGTCACTTCAACTGGTTTGAAACTGGAAAATAGTTATATATAATATAATATAAATATAAAGTTTATTAGGCTCAAAAATTACTAGTTTACAATTTGTTCTTTTTACAGTTTATCAAAATGATATTTGGTACAATTTTATTAATTAGACGCAGTTTGAGTCATACTATCACACTGTGTCTATACAGATCATGGATATAGATAAAACTGACATTGTTAAAAAAATATAAGCAAAAACGTAGCAAGAGTAGCAATTTACGAGAGCAAAATATGAAAAAGTTACCTCTCTGAACTAAAAATACTTTTGGTGAAAATGTAAGTGTTGTGTTGATAACCAGTTTTCCAGGGAAAAAATGGAAAATATTACCTATTTTTTGCCACGAAAACAATACGTATAGTGAATATAAGTAACTTGGCGCATAAATATAGAATTTAATTTTGTTTATAACTTGATACAGCGCCACCTATCGAAACTAAGCATAGCTATAAAAAAATCTTGACAAAACGAATTGTGTGAATGTGACTTCAATCGGTCAAGTCTTTCAGAAGTTACACGATTACTAACAGATGCACCAACGGTTGTATTGTATAAAGATTTTATTTATATAGGGTGGAAAAACGTCATGCTCGTGAAGGGGTGCCGTCTGTCGGGACAGGTCAGCTCCTACATACTATGGCAACTCTTTTTACGTTTATTTCTAAAGGCAATATTCTCACTTTTAAACTCTTGTTTATTTCTGGCATTAACCTAGATTATACTCACATTATTTGAATACATTTGATGTAATAAACAATAACCTATTTTAAAAAGAGTATTTCCATGGAGCTTCTTGCCGGTTCTTCTCCATAGGAGCCACAATTTGGAACCATGCAACTAGAGCCTGACGTTTCAAAAGTGCCTGTAATTAGGTTTATTTGTAATAAAAAACATTTCTTTTTATGCCACCAATCGATAGATTCGATAATAATGACCAAATCACTCCAACAAACATTGTTTCCTAGATTGAAGAAAGACCATAAAATCTAACATAGCTTAATAACTTCTTAGGTTTTCGCGATCACTACACATTATAATAAAACAAAGTTTAACCGGATTAAATCGCGTATATTGCAAAGCTTTCGAAACGTCAGGGAAACCAATTTAAATAATATACGCGATTTAATCCGGTTAAACTTTGTTTTATTATAACATAGCTTAGTTAAATTTAAATAGAATATGTAATACCAACATAGAATGTCATTGACACCAACAGAAGTAAATTTTACTCAAATAAAACACCTTATTGTAATCGTTTTGTCAATAGGATGAGTTGATGATGTTGATGTACAGTCAAGCGCACGTCAGTGGTAACAGTTTGACCTTGACAGTGTCTTTATTTCGTAAGCAGTACGGGAGGTTTTCGTAATTCAATTGTGAACACTGACTTGCGGTCGACTGTACGGTAGATTAAAAATAATTTTCCGAAATATCTGTAAAGTTTGTCTACATTTATCATCTTAGTCTTCCTGCGACTACGAACGCTGCAAAGCTTTCGAACGTCAGGAAAACCAATTTAAATAATACATGCGGTGTAATCCGGGTTAAACTTGTTTTATTATAAGATTATAGTGGTTATTTTCGTTAAAGTTAGGTTGTTTCATGTTAAACAATGCAAAAAACAACAACAATGCAACAATGCACGGCGATGCGCCACCGTTATATGGTAGATATTCCACCCTTACGCACGAACCGGTTTGCTAATAGCTTTATCATGCGTACCGCCAAAGAGTGGAATTCCTTGCCGGCGTCAGTGTTTCCCGAGAAATATAATCTGGTGGTCTTCAAGACTCGAGTGAATAGGTTTTTGCTGGGCAAGCGTGTACCATCGTCGACCGCACCATCGCTTAACATCAGGTGAGGTGGCGGTCAAACGCAAGCCCGTTAAGAATAAAAAAAAAAAAAAAAAAAAACAATTGACCTTTTGTGTTATCCGCCTACATCGCTTTAGTTAGGTTTTCTTTTGTTTCTCTGTTTAAACATTTTCTTAATTATAGGAAAATGTCGTTGACCCCTACAGATAGCTCGCTTTACAATATTCATTACTCCATGGTAAGCTCAAACATTGGAATTGGATTGAAATAAATAATAAAAAAATAAAATACTTTCACACTTATGTAGAAGGTAGTAATCCTGTGTAAGCTGAAATAGCTGAATTAAATGAAACGGAGAGAGAAATGGCTATTGTTACTCTATAAAATTAAGCTATGGATTGGTATTCTCATACTAAAATCGAATTCAAATTATGTTGCGGCCTTAATTGAAAACTTGATTAACTCCTGAGTAATAATAAGCGTGCATGCTTATCATGAATTGTTTGTCTATGTAGCTCTGGTATTAAATGAGTTCAAGAACTTATCGAAGTAAGTAACTCATGTGTATAATTATCTTTGGTTGCGAACGGTAGAAGCAAAGTAATCACAATTTCGTTTAAGGCCAACCCTAAGCAAACCGATATTGGAATAAAGGGATACTTCCATGACGTTACCTATCACCGCCCTCCTATTAAGTAGGGGTGTGTGTTTGTTGTAATGTAGATTCAAGACAAACGTCTCAATTCCAGCGTGTTTGTTCAGAGCTATTGTTTCGACTTGTTTGACGAGGGATGTGGACGAAGCCATCGGTTATCTAATGTATAGAGTTTGGGTAATCGTAGGGAGCTCCATGTTGTAGTTTTTGTTTGTAGAATTGTTGATGTTGTTTTGAGAGAGGAGACTATTAATTTTGGTTTTGTGGTTAGTAGTTGGATTGATAAGTATCCACGCGTAAACAGAACGGGATGACAATGACAACTGGTCTCAGTTAGACTCCCAGGAGTCGCAAACAATAGATTTTCCATTGTATTTACTTTACGCCGCTTATAAGGATAAAATTTATCAATGACGTCATAATTAGGGAAGGTTTTCTATGTTGCTAGTCTGTTAGCTTCAAAAGGTATCATTCGATTTTGACAACAAATATACAATGGGTGGTTATTAGACGAAGACAAATTAAATCAATTTACTGTTAACCAAAATAATCAAAGAGACACTCTGAAGTGAGATAATAAAGATAATTTACCTGCAAAGTAAAAAACCGCTTTTAAGTTTTACTTGTAAATACTGATGCCTATTCTTCATGTTTGTCTATCCTTTTTCTCCAAAACAGACATAATTTATTATCCTGCAAGTCTCATAATATTTTGGTCACGGAGCGAACAGGATGCCAATCTGTAGCTTTGGACAGTTCGTTTTAAAATTCAAATTGAGCGCAAATATCATAGTTTATTTGTTATTATTTTCTTTTTTGGACAATATAACTTTATTGAGGTTTATTTTCTCTTAAGTAAACATTTCCTCAGAGTATCTCTTAGTGCTTGAGTTACGAGGATCAGATGACAGTGTGTTCGACCAGATAGACGATGATGATTTAAAAAATCTTAAAATATCGCTACTATCGAATAAAAAGTAACTGCCTCGTTGGTGTAGTGGTCGCTAGCGCGACTTCTGAGCTTGGGGTCCTGGGTTCGATTCCCGGGTCGAGCAAAGTGTTATTGGGTTTTTTCAATAGGAAATTCTCAGTAGCAGCCCGGAGTATGGATTTGTGCCCGGTTAATGGCAATAGGCTCGCCCCCTATTACATGGGACGATAACATAACTGGCGAAATGTGGGTGTACTATACACCTCTGCCTACCCCTTCGGGGAAATACAGGCGTGATGTTATGTTATGTTATGTTTATCGAATAAAAAGTCGCCATTGACATTCAACATTCATATTTGCTTCCAGTTCCGAGTAGAAAAACAATAAAATAATATTCGTAACAAATATTTTTTCTGCAACAATCACCCCCCAGTTTCTGGAAGGCTGATCAATTTGATCTATTGTCAAATCTAATGTCAGCGTCTGTGATTGGCCGGCGAAAATGTTAACAACCAATCACATCGCTTAACCTGAGATTTGACAGTTGATTAGTTAATTTTTGCGTTGATCAGCGTTCCAGAAACTGGGGGATAGTAAATAAAAACCGGCAAAGTGTGAGTTGGACTCACGCAGTAAGGGTTTCGTACCACCCATCGACCCCATAGAAACTGATTTAATTTACGTAATCAAAAGACATCAACGAACGTACGCAAAATGTGAATTTTTGCATCTCTTTCTTACGTAGGTACCACCACATATATCTATGTTTGCCCTGTTTTTAGTATTTGTTGCTAAATAACATCGTATGCACTATAATCAGACCAAGTTTGACGCTGATATGTATTATGGTTTTGAAGATAGAGCAGGAACAAAAATACATGTTTTTCGAGGTATCTTGTATGGGGACCCCTTTGGTTTTAGACTTTTTTTTTATTTTTAGTTTTTGTCGTGATAGACACCATAGTAACACATATTCTGTGAAAATTTCCATTGGTTTAATATTGCCGTTACAAAGATACAGCCCTGTGACAGACAGACGGACAGCGTAGCGAGAGTAATAGGGTCCCGTTAGCACCCTTTGGGTACGGAACCCTAAAAATATAAACGAAGTGCTGCGAGCAATCACAGTGAAGCCAACCAAACCGTGCTCCTCAGTGTACAAACCAGCGCTCACGTACACACATGCATCTAAAAATTATTTATTTTTGGCGATGATTACTGGACATTGCCACGACATATGTACTGAAAACGGTGAGCATGGTTTGATTTACATCGACGAAGGAGCACGATTTTGTTGGCTTCACTATGATTGTTCGCAGCAATTTTTTACTATGTCTGTGGCAACAATAATTGCTGCATCTGTCACTAAATTTTGGTGTTTCATAAAGCCAACAAATAACGTGCAACCGTACGCATTTAAACTTCAATGTAATATCATCAATTCTGAACGCACATTCAACAAATTACAAGCACTGAGAACGCTGAGCCTACAATTTACTGTGCCACGCCGACCGTGCAATACCAATGCCAACACAAGTACGTTATGTGCTGAAAGAAGTTAAGTCCGACGTTATATTTGCCGCTTCAAGTAATCCTCGTGTTTTTGCTACCAACCTTTATTTGGATACCACAAAAAGTGTTTACACAGGCTAGAAATTTTTGCATACTCACCCCAATCACACTGCCATCTTTATTCTAATTTTCTTTAGCAAAATTTTAGACTGTGGTCACGAAAGCTAGAAGTCAGGCAGTGTGAACGAGGCCCTATCAATTCGCATACAATTTCCGCCATATTAGGGGCCGGGATGGGTCATACGCAAACATTTGCCCAAACATTACCCGGTGCCTTCAGAACACCCCGGCCCGGCTCCGCTGAATTATTGAGACGTCCCGGTTTTAACACCAGATGCTATTTAGATGTTCTCATGTTTATTAGTTTGTCCCTCGTAATTTGTCATAGGACCCGTTGATGGCTGTAATTTAGGACATGCCCATGAAGCGTTGATAGAATTATGTTGGGGAAGTTTGTCGACCAAATGTGCTTTCGGAAGCATTAATCTTCCCAAATATTGTGTGAGCATCTTTAATCTTAAATCCCAGTTCACTCGCCTGGAGCTAAATCTGAGTTACTGAAACTATTACTTTGGAATTGTAACCGTAAGAAATCACGGACAAAAAGACCCGTAAAGTTTTATTATAAGTATCGATTGCTGATCCGACATCGAGTCGGTTAACGAATGGTTCCGAAGCCGTCGCTATCATGAATGAGTCTGCCTGATAAAGGGAAATACCTGTAGAAATCAAACGGTGGAAAATAAATGTTGTCGTAGGCGAATGGCGGGAAGCAAGGAATCGTTCAGTAAATCGGATCGGTGCGGGCGCGGATTTGTCGTTCTCCTATGACATTTGTTACTTCGCTACCTTCGCTACTTTATTTGTCATTGTCACGGAGTACGAGTTCTCTGCTACGTCAGTTTTTCTTACTGTTTATTTTTCTTTATTTCTGTATTTTAGAACTTTGTGAATTACATTTCTTATGTTACTTGACACAACTGAATCAAGTGTTCTATCTTTTGCTTTTTTAAACACGTGTGAATTTAGATGAAGCGAAGGAGGGGTGTGTCGGGATTCTCAGTATCGTAGTGGGTGGAAATCCATAGTCTGCCTACCACAATGGGAAACGGGCGTGATGATATGTATGTAAGTGTGAATTAAATTCAAATATTTCTGTGTTACGCACTACCAAAAAAAAATTGTAGGAACAAACCTATTTAGTACAAATCACTACTGGCTCGAAGCGTACTAATAAGTGACTGACGCAACTTCTGTATATCTTTAAATCAAGCTGGAGATATCACTTTATGTATATTTCTAATCGTCAACAGCCATCTAAATGGCTGTTTATTACTGTTTTACAATCACCATTATAATATCAAGATGACTGCTATAGAGATAACTAACCGAGTAATTTTATTACCGCCTTCCTTCATAAATGTACTCGTAATTTACAGAAACAGGGAAACAATTTTATTCAGTTTTCATTTTATTGATTGTTAAATCAGACGAGTTTTACTACTGCAAGTGTTAGGAGCTAGAAGCGGGTCGTTGAAACAAATTGAATTTTTAAAAAGCGCTTTTTGAATTAACAAGCTGAGATCAAAGCGAAAAAGAAGATTACTGGGCAAATGAAAGCAATTTATAAAGGCTAGATAAACAGGCTGGTATAAATGAAATAGGGGAGCTGTATCTTTTTACACAGCTCAATGAGTGCGAACAAAGTACGCGATATACGTGGAGCTGCCCGTCGGCCGGGCCTTCCGCCGCGCCGCTGTCTCCCGGACCAACGGCCATCCCCTTTGCTTCCTTATCTGGATTCATTTTCTCTGCTAATATTTATTGCTCTGCTGTCCACTGGTGTTTACTACTGTTGTGATGTATGCAACGGGTATGTGGTGTATGTTGTGAAATAACGACTTATCGTGTGATGAAACGTTTATTGATTTGTTTTTATATGCGGAAACTATAGGCATAAGTTTTGTTTATTATACCCTAATATTAAGATATCTAAAAGCAGTTTGTTTCCCGAAGATCAAAAAATTTTTTTTAAATGGATTGCAAGATTTCGGTTGACTGTAATTCTCATTGGTTTTTTGACGTTTATTTAGTTTATTATCTCTATTGTTACAAATATTGTTTCAGTAAATAAAATTCTGTACAATATCGAGTAGACATAACCACAAAATAGCTAGTTTTTTCTAGGGACCCAGTATTTTTAGTACTTACACTCATAAAGATATTTTTTTTTTTTTTTTTATTCTTAACGGGCTTGCGTTTACATATTACATTAATAACCATTAAAATGCTTACTTGAAGCCAACTACTTAATATAATTTATCACAATATAATTATCTCTCATCTAAATGGTACCAGAGATATTGTTTATACATCTAAATACTAATCGTTACATCTAAGTGTAATAAATTCTAAAGGCAATGAAAGTAAATAAGATTAATTCAAAATAATATCACGACTATAATAAAGGAGACAGTTTATGATGGCGGCGGCGCTACAAATCAGTAATAACTGGACTTGATGATAAATTTAACTAAATGAGTCAACGAACGACTTCAATAAACTCACGGAATTTCAGAACTCTACTTCAATCAAACGTGAATCAAGATTGATAAAATGATAAAATAATTCACGTTAAACATAAATTCTTATGTCTGATGATATTGGTTGATTAGCTCCAATGATAAATCATCGAAAGGATAAGATCAATTGAGTAAGTAAAATTAAGTATGTAGGTGTATAGGTACTATTAATTCTCAGAATTGATGAACTAACAATAAAGGATGACATTTGAAAGTAAGATACAAAGGTTTAGTTTACACATGATGGTTTCTATGTAATAGTAAGCAAAATTAAGGGTGGTGCTTATACGGGGCTTTTCAAAAGGTTCAAAATTATACCCATACCGTAATTTGCGTGCAAAGTATGATCATCCATTATTATTACTATCCAGATAGACCTTTTTGAAATCTGTTACCTACCAAAATAAAGCTGACGCAATCCTAAAACGCAAAATCATCAAAACATATGCGTGTATAAATTCCACAAACGACAACAAGCGACTCAGGAAAATTAAAGGCCGGCCCGCAAATGTCGCGTGCAAGTGTTGACGTGGCCAGCTTAACTTGATCTCTCACACATCTCCACATTTCCTCGTCGTCGGCTATTAGTGGAAGAGCTTAATGAACGGTCTGAGGTCTTTTTGGATTGGTTGAGGTAAATTTTCTTAACAGCCCAGTTGTTGCCGCACGCTGGTCCTAAGCACACACACCCTTCGCTGTGGACTGATAATTTGTCTAAACTTTGGCGGTGTTAAAGTTTCCGCTTGCATAGTTTCTTTATCAGTTTATATCACAGCCCCAAGTTTAACTGTTGACGAGCCGAGGGGTGGTTTCAGCCACAATGTTATTGTTTGTTCGATTTCTATTGTAATAGAAACTGTTATACTTACTAAAATGTAATTTAGTCTGTAGTTAACAAATTTATAGACTAAATTACATTAATCTTAAGCTGTACTTTTTTTTTTATTCAATAAACCCACGCTACGATTCTCACGTAGCATATTATTACCAAAATAGGAATCATCATTTTTTACTCCAAAACAGACCACGGACTGATCCTCTATTTTAGACAATACATATTAAGATTCAGATAAACTAAGAACAAACAATCAAGGGAGTCATATAAAGTGATCATTAAGGTGAAACAATGTTTCACTTCCCATCACGAGTGGTACATTAGAAAGTTGGCTCATTGGCGCGTCACCGGCATCAGTAAAAGCTGTAATAAACACTTCGACGGCGTTGTGTATCACTGGCTTCACGCGGTCACGATCCCGCCAACTGCGGGAACTATGCCCGCCGCACTATTTCGGTGGGAAATGCGGGAATCGACACGAGGACGAACTTACTCTTTATGTTCTACCCATGTGACCTCTTCTGGGCGCTGAATAATTTTATTGCGTTACTTGTTGTTTGCCGCTTATTTTGTGTGTAGTTCGTAATCTGTTGTGAATTTACACGTTGTTTAGTTTCCAGTGTGTGCTGGAAAACTTTGACTTTATGTAAAGTAGGTCCTTTTCAGTAATTAACAAACAAAATAGGGGAGGATGAAAACGTCAACACAATTAAAGGCATATAATTTAAGCCTAATTTTAGGTTTTTTATTTGCAGCAAGAGCTTTAACAATGTATTTTCAGACATTCTAATATTTTCACATAAGCATCTTATCTTATCCTATCAGCAATGATGACCCTAATCTGCGGTATAATTGTATTTGTGAAACATTTTTACCTAACCTATATTAAAAAAATGTTTACCGTGCAACTTCAACATTGCGTCGCGTTGCTCTTGTGATTTATAGCCCGTTGTTCGTCTGCGGCTCGCCCCCGGCTGCGTTATATCTTTATTGTTCTAATCTTCGCTGTTTACAAACTATTGTATCATTTTAAAATTATGAACTGCTCAGATAGCATTTTCATATCGCCATCATAAATATCAAGTTTTCTTGATAAATTCCAACTTTATGTTGCCTTTTAACTTTAATGGTTGTTTTAGACTTAAATTTAGCAATTTTCGGAAAATATCTACAATACGTTACCGTTGTTCGTGACTTCAGACTGTGTTGTATTATCGAGGTCACTGCGACACCAGTCCAAAGTCTAATCACCACTTACGAGACACAAACGTGACTAAAATTCGCATATATCCTTTTCCAAGTTTAATATCCAGGAACAAAGGCGGGTATAACTAACGGCGATCCTAATACTTCACAATTACAATTCACAAAATCACACTGATCGAAGTTTGCTCGTAAGCCTGCAAATTGGAGCGAACCTCAGGCTCGGAGTGATTACATTAGAACATCACGCGTCACCTCGACTCCAATTTGAAGGGTCCAAACTATTTGTCCCAATCGAAACCCATTTGGAATTCAGATGGAATCGAAACGTCTAATTGCTTTCGGTTCAGCTCTTCGCATACTAATCTGTGACTGTGGTTGGTCCTCCATATACTACGTGTGCTTTCGTCGACTACATTTAAGTGTTCTCGTTCGTATTCTTCCACTAATAAATGGTTTCGATAATTATACCAACATGAGAATAAACTTCATTACAAGTTTATTTTACTCATTTGTTCTCTGATCCCAATATCTAAAGCCAGAGCGAAACTTTTGACATATTTTTCGAACTTTTCCGATTACAATCTTGTTTCGAATAAACACAAATGAGAGTTTTAATCAGTGACGTAGAACAAACAAGTAATAACAGTAAATATCCACAACCGCACTGCGGACTGCAATTTTTCCAAGTTCAATATTTACGAGCGCGAAACATCGGGACTCGGTATTGGTGTCGCCAACTTGCAAGTAGGTGACCGCTCACCAACAATTCATAAAGTGGAGGAACTGGCTCAATTCACACCCTGCCCCCTTTTTCTTCCATCCCCCTTCACAACTTTTCCCAATTCCACCACAAACTGTAAATAAAGCAAACGATCCGATAACGTGGCCGCTCCAATTTGGTGCACGGACGAAGGGATATTTCACTTTCGTTTCGGCGATACTAAGCTATTTACATTTCGCGCCACTGGTAATATTTACGCCTTCGTTCGAGTGAAATTGGAATGGATTTAACAAGGTCACGGTGATTCTGATTGCTTGAAGGAAATTGAATGTCTTACAAACAATTATAAGACCCTCAGAGAGTATCCGCCACATTGATTAATTGAGTTGAATTGATTTCGGATTTTGCCAAGAAGATAAAAATGTAAGTGAAGGGTGAAAAAATAACTCTAGATTCTTAGCAATATGTGGAGCAAAAATCAGCACTTTTTACGATGGTAAGTCATTGTTTAGTAGTAGTAGAGCTCCTTTGTGAAAGAGCTCGTCAGGGGAAGTACTACCACCTACCTACCTATCTACTTCTCCGCCAAATAGTGATGCTTGCATTGCTGTGTTTCGGTCTGAAGGCTGCCGGTGAAATTACAGTCACATGATACTTTCCATCTTCATGTCTCAGTTTGGCAAAACGACTTGCGGTACCATTTAGGCAACAACCTATTGCAGTTGTTATGGTCAAAGATAACCGCTTAACACCAGGTTGGCCTTTAGCTCGTTTCGCCATCCGATACTATAAAAAAAAATATTGATAACTTTTTATTTTCCTATTATTTTTCTCCCATAAAATTGATTTAAACCGGAATTAAATCTATTTGGAGAAAATCTCTGCGCAAAACTAGATCTCTCTAGAAATATTCCATCGTAAAATGCTGACTCGAAATATACTATAGCATAAAAATGTTATGTGAACGAAATGAATTGAACCAAATAAGAATACGGGACGCTAAAAGACTCCGTAGAGTTTTCTACCAAAAGAAATCTAGAAACTGTTGTTATCATAGTTGGAACAGCTAACTTAACTTCAATTGAGTTAAGTTCTCGGAATGACTCTTTAGCTTTACCGTTACTTATTTATAACTTTTCTGTTAAATGTTAGGAAAGAGTTCGAAACTTTAAAGATTTCCAGCCAAGTTAAGGACCAACATAATTTTAATACACCTCCGAAGATTTCCCTTGACACTCGTCGACCTTATATAATGATTAGACAAACTTGAAGTTAAACAGGAATGTTCTATAGACAAACTCGGCTGCGAGGGAGCCATCGTGCTGCTCAATTATTAAAAAGAGTACGAGATTAAATTAAAAAAATATAAACTGTCAGCGCGAGAGGGTGTCTTAAACTCAACGTTTGACGAAGTACAAAAGTTTAAATTAAATTTATAGTAGCGTAGCGAGCGAGCGAGCGAGCGAGATGGATGGCCGCACACCGCCCGCACACGTCCGGCGCGACGCTACAACGCTCCCGCTAAATAACGACAATCTAGTTTTAATTGCAGCTATTTGTCTCCGCTCCGATGTTGCAGATTGCGTCACCAACAATGGACCAATTTTGCATGCTCTTAATATATTAATTGCAGCACTTACGAAAATCAAACCAGTATAGATTTTTAGGGTTCCGTACCCAAAGGGTGCAAACGGGACCCTATTACTCTTGCACGCTGTCCGTCCGTCCGTCTGTCCGTCACAGGGCTGTATCTTTGTAATGGTAATAGATAACCAGTTGAAACAATTTCACCGAATATGTGTTACTATGGTGCCTTACACGACAAATACTAAAAATAAAAATAAAGTCTAAAACCATACAGTAAACCTCGAAAAACATTCACTTTTTTCAACGTTTTTGTTCAGGTTCTATCTTCAAAACGGTAATACATACCAGCGTCAAACTTGGTCTGATTATAGTGCATCTAGTTTATCAACAAATACTAAAAACAAGATAAACATAGACATATGTGGTGGTACTTGTGTAAGAAAGAGATGCAAAAATTCACATTTCGCATAAGTCGTTGATTCTTTTGATAAATTCTCGTAAATTAAATCAGTTTCCATGGGGTATCAGGTCGATGGGTGGTAAGGAACCCTTACTGCGTGAGTCCGACTCACACTTGGGCGGTTTTTTTAAGTGATCTTCGTGATCTTGTAATTCGTAAAATAATCACGTCTCCTGCACCTCTGTGATCAGTGTTTAAATATTCACAAAGGCGAGCAGAGAGCGAGCATTTAAACCACTCGAACGACGCATCAAAAATAATGCCATCATTAAACTTCAAAACGCTCTTTTCAATCCTGTAAATATTGTATTAAAATTTTATGAAATCCAATTATGGAGTCGTAACTTTAAACCGAATTGTAATGGCGGTCGTAAATAACAATAATAAAAATTTTAAAATGACCATTTAGATGTGTATGGTATTGATAAGGTTGGACATTAGAGGCACAGTGCCTTATTAGATCGGTATGCGCGTGATGAGCCGTTATCAGGATTATCTTTTAATTTTATTATGAGTGCTTTATTACAAAGGTTCGTAATGCATGTCAGGGCTCAAGTGGCGTAGCGTTTTTTGTGGCAGTCGGCGCTTGCGGCTTGCGGCCGCCACTCCGTTTTTAATGACTCTATTAAAGAGATTAATAGCATCTATATTCTAAAAAACATTAGTACTTTTTTCATTCTTTACAAATTTAATTATTGTCGATATGGATCTTTTGACCGGTCCTGTTTTTAGGTCGGCAAGGATTATGACGGCCGGTTACTATTTTTTGTCTCACATTTTTAGGGTTCCGAAGTCCTACAAGGAACCCTTATAGTTTCGTCATGTCCGTCCGTCTGTCCGTCTGTCCGTCTGTCCGTCTGTCCTAATCCTTTACAGCTTAATAACTTCTACATTTATAAACATAAGTAAATGAAATTTTGTAAAAAAATAGTCTGCATATAGATCTCAGTTTTAAAAGAATAAAAAAATAGTTTTTACGTTATTTAGGGGTGGCGCCCATACATGTGAAAGGGAGAAAAAAAATTTTTTTTCGCTGCACCCCATCGTGTGGGGTATCATTGAATAGGTCTACTAAAATGAAGGTAATGTTTCATACATCACTTTTTTATCAGGTGTACCATCTGCGAAATATAGCCCGCCAAAGTGGCTTGCAATGTGTCCCCCCCCCTGCCATTTCTAAACTATGCAACGTAGAAACTTATAATCTTCCACATTGATAGACCTTTGTGAAAACTCTCTGTTAAAATTATTTCGAGTATAATGTGATTATAATTTTTTGAGTTATAGACAGAAAACTGAAAAATACTTAAAACGTCCTAGTTCAAAGGTCATTGATCTTAGAGAAAAATTATCATGGCAAATAATGCTCCTTTAGCTACTTTCTATTTGAAAAAATCACAAAAAGTAACTTTGACATCAATCAGACTTCTTAAATTTGGCTTTTTGAATTTATCGCTAGATGCCGCTACTAACAACACGCTCTGAGTCGCGAATGCTGCCGATTATTGCAAAAACTAAAATAGCCATGATTAATATTCGATTTGATTCGTTTGTACACCTAATTAAGGAACCCTATAATACTGAGCATGGCCCGACATGCTCTTGGCCGGTTTTTCCATATATATTGTCTTCATCACCTTATAAAGACCCTGTAAGATTATAGCAGATACCTAATTGAATGACTGATATTAGACACCGTACTTCGTTTACTAAAGTATGTAACATTACAGCTAATCGTATCTTGTATCCTATGCTGTCATAATGATAAACAAAATACTTACCTGCATCTAAACAAGACTTGTGTGTGCAAGGTTATATTCTACCCAGCCCTGAAAATGCGTCGAGAATATTTCATCGTTACAAAATCTGAAGCACTCATCTCTCATCATTAACAACGCTCAACGTTTTATCAAAATTACATTAACAAACAGTATCACGTTTACAAATTGAAAGCTCTCTTGCATCAATTTACATTTGTTTAGTTTGAATTACGCAGTACAATACTTTGTCTCCGTACTAGGAATGTAAATTAATCGTTAGCTTTAACTTCAATTCGTATTAAAAGATGAGACAGCGTAAGTTGAAGTTAAACCGGTGTTACGATTCAGTGTCTGAGTCCGGAGGACGGGGGTGAGCGACTAACTGGATTGGAGTCCCCCCTCGGCTCTTCCGCGCGAGCTAGCGCCCAATTTGGCGGCTTGCTCGGGCCTGCACGTTTTTGCACGCATCCCCTCAATATGGGCCTTCCGACGAACTCGCAACTACCGACTATAAAACATGCTCCGGCACGCTGTGTAACTTGATTGCGATGAAAAAAACTTCGCCAATAAAAGCGCCAGTTCGATTCTCGAAATCTTTTCCAAAGCATGGGAAAGGAAATCATTTTATTGCATGTTAATTTTTATTTAAATTTTGATTTATTTTTAAAAATGATGTACAATTAATTGAAAATCAAAATATTTGCACGACTGAAATGTCGAATGTAGTGATACCCAATTTTAACTTTAGACGAACTCAATGTTACCTATGTTCTTGCAAATAAATATATCATATCATATAAAGGTTAATGATCTACAACTTTCCGTACAGTTGTTCTTTCAGTACCGTTAATTAAATTTATATGCAGAGGGTTTTTCTCCGTTTCCCGATCATTATACTTGTTTCCGTGCCAGCAAAACTAACAGCGTCGTTATTATTAATGGAAAAGAGAGACATTCGAAATATATTTCCATCCGATACAAAAAACGAAATTCGAAATGCGAGGTAAATTAAGAAACCTACGAGCTTTTACGAAATTATACATTCAAAAGAAGAAAAATACAAATAGACTAACAACATATTCAACGAGAATTCCCAAACGCTGACGATGTCCCGCGTGCTCTCGGCGCACGCCTGTCTGCGAGCCGCGCCGACTTGATCCGAGGATCAGCAGCCAGTGGCGTTCTGCCTGCCGACCTGACGGTACGTCCCTACCCTACCCGCGCGCGAACACCACGAATTCAAACACGATCGCATCGCCGACAACTGCGACCGCTACACAACATTCATATATTTTCCGTGTTCCTTTGATTTTCACTTCATTTTTCTTTGGTGTGTTTCTATTTGTTTGTGTTTTGTATTTCTGAGATCTTATATTCGATTTCGTTAAAGAAAAGAGAAGGTTGTAACCGTGAAAAGCTCCGAGCCGGACGCATCTATTGTGAGTACAATGTATCGCTTTAACGCAGATCGGGTTGAACATTAACGATGGGAATATCCAAGACGATGCCGCTGACATTCCATTCCGATGATAAATGCGATTCATGAGATACACAATTGGAAAAATGATATTGAAGATGGGAGGGAAGTCGCCTCCGGGCGCAAAAATGCCTCTAGAGAAAGAGGCGAAAAAAGAAGAGAAAAAAGAGACGAAAAAGAAATGGGAGAAATGTGAAGAGAGATGTCCAGGAGACCCGTGGGCTTACTGTGTGGTGTTATGGTGTGCATGTGCCATGAGCTTGATCTCGAGCGGGTACAGTCTATACAAGCAGCAGGGCCTGCAGGACAGGCTATCGCTGCTGGAGGAACAGCACTTGGCGTTGCGGAGCGCGGTGTTGGAGCCACAGCAGCCGCTGGTGGAAAGGCTGCGGCGGGAAGTTTTAGCCAGGCCGCCCATGTACTGGAGGCCGAGGAGGAGCATCCGAGACTATGGAGACTGCGTTTGTCCACCAGGCAAGTAAACAATCATACGTGTAAAACAATAACATTTGAGCGTTATTAGTTTTATTTTGTGTAAACTTAGCTTTCTCTAATTTCGTCCAAGACGGTCATTACCAAGATGTTCCTTTTGATTACCAAGATGTTATTTTTGATTATGCTGTCCTACAAACATAAAACATAGAAATCTGTAACAAAATATTTAATCTTCATTAAAAAAATTAAACCATTTTTTGAAGCGGATACGTAATTTTAGGGCTCAGATTAATCTGAGTTTTAAGGGTACGATTTTGAAAGCCCTTGAAAACATCAGATTGGGTTAAACGAATATTAACCAAACATCAATAACAAGTTTGTTTATCAAGAATCCTCTATTGTATTTACTTCATCTGTATCACCGTTTACATCCAACTGATCAACTTAATCAACGTTGTTCAACAAAACATTTTCAGATTTAATCAACTCTCAATTCTGCGTAAATTTCGCATCATCCTCGATTTGTGAACATTAATCAACTACGTTTGTTACATCAAGTGAGGACATCTCGTATTCATCACCATTGTTATTTAGCACGGTTGTGTTATTAATGACTTGATTGAAATACCTAACTAGTAGGCCACTCATGATCCAAATTACGCAGGTTGTTCATTTAATAATGTATTCAGCGCGTCCGGTGTTAGTCAAATTTTAAAATAATTCATGCGATAATTTAGTTAAACGAATGATCGAATTTAACACAGATTGCCAACTGTGGCGTCTAGTTTTTAAATTGTAGTGTCGAAACTGTTAAGGGACCCCCTTAACAGTAACTAACACTTCATGCGAGGGGCTGCGAGCCAATCTTTTCGTTGCTATTAAATTTTTTCCCTCTCAGCCGCAATACGAAGTTAATCCAAAGTTGAAAGCTGTCACTAACCCCATGGTTATCAGACGGTGCGGCTCGAGATGGAAAAAATGATAAACGCCGGATGGTGGCGCGAATACGTGTCGGGGTGACGGCTCAGTTCGAGGGTCCGCGGGACCCGCGCGACTCAGGGCTCAGGATAATAAAGGAGTTGAGCTTTTATTACGAGTTGTTGTTTGGCCCGATATTGCTGTTGAATTTGAATTATGTCGTTAGTATTCTGTTCGGTCCGCCAGTTTATTTTGATGATTACGAACCTTTTGTTTTTGTTTTTATATCTCATAATTTATAATAAGAAAAGTTAGTATAGCAAACATTTGTTATGGCAGAAACGTTTGGTCGCGGTCATTTCGTTGTATAATAAAGTTCAATGGGGCGTATCACCAATATTTGGGCTTACGTGTTCAAACCGATAATTTGGGTGAGTTAGCAGCGTAATATGGGAACCAATGGTCCAATCAATAAAACATAGTCGGGGCTCGGGGGTGGTGAACTAGAGCGATAAAAGTGTCGCGTGTCGTTGACAGCGCGGTGTATATTTGTATTATTGGGTGCCGTCCAGTCATCGAGTGGTCGTGAGCACCGCACTATTGACGGTTTTATTCACAGAAATGTGGTTGTATTGCAGGTCCTCAATGGTGTGTCCACATGCTTGTACCAGTCATTGTGCTGATCCTTTTATGTACGTATACGTTGTGAAAACACGTAATTGATTCGATTGGACTCGTTTAAATATGTGCAGTGGATGGAAAATTGGAATATTGTTAGCTCCTCGACATTATTCGTGTATATAAATTCACGGTGTTTTATTTGATAACTGAATACGTATTTCATTACAATGAAATATATTTTACTCGAATATTAGGTAACGATATGAATTGTTCAGACAATGTACACCTAATTAGAGTCAGTAACTCAGTACCTACCTACAACACAAAACTAAATTGTAAATAAAGGTAGTGCCTCGTTACGTCCTAAAGGGCCGCCCAGCGATTGACTGAACTGATTGGCTGTATAAATGTCACAACTGACATTAGTACACAAAACGACGATTTGGTAGAATTGATAGTGTTTGCAGTATTATTGGATATAATACCTACACTGACTCACTGAACGAAACCTACGATTGAAATTTAAGGATTCATATTTCATACACACCTTTAAATACGCAGTTATCTACCCAATAAAATCAGTCTATGTGTAGGACAATGCAATCATTTAGAATCAGAATAGTTATGTGGGCCAGTGTGTAGGTCTTAAAAGGACATTAAACAGATTCGTATCGAAATCACATTATTAATGTGTTAAGCATAACGTGACACACTTCGATCTGAACTTTACTCAATCCTCAATCTTCAATCGCACTTAAGTGTCCAACAAATTACTATTATGTAAATTATTGTCATCCAACAATATCCTATTAAATTGAGTTAATACGTTGTGATTGGTTATTCTCTCAATAATTCCTGAATAAACTGAAGTCTTTAGAAGCCTGTGTCAACGTTGGCTTGTAAACTTTAATCTGTGCCAGCGATTTATAAGGTGTTTAGCACTTTAGCCACATAAATAGTAGCCGTCCATAGTAATAAAAGCTTAGCTTAAATACCTATATATTCGTAGTGAAATTGTTAGGATTGGCTGTATCTCAGTAGAATTGGTTCAATAGTAAAGTGTTTATGAAGTCTATAGGGCTTACGAAAATGGTATTTGGCGACTTAACTATAGAAGAAAAAAAATCATAATGTTTTACAAACAATTTATGATTTTTGGGGGTATATTGTAAAACTCTCGGACGAATAAAAAAAGGTGGACTGAATCTCACTAAACAATAAGTGAAAAATCCATAGTATGTCAGCTCGCTTAAAATTACGCACACATTCACATCCAAAAAGCCGCAATTACGCAAAAAATCTAGTGTCACGGTAGTCATTGTTGTAGTTTTTTTTTTTTTTACTATAAAGTATACACGAGTGATACTTTATTTGTATTACAATCTAGCCTTGAGGCTAATGAGTAATTTAATTCTATCCTAAATTGCTATGTAAACTATAATCTAAGAATGTGTCCAATAACTTTTCTTAGGTTCTATTAAGGGCTAGACACTTTGTTTGTGTGTTCTTTATAAGCAGCACTTATCACAAATAAAATAACAGTATAAATCTGGTGTGTGTTAAAATGCTTGCAAATTTAGGTTCAGGAAAAAATTTAATGCTTCAGTCTTTGTTTAGCGAGATTCCTTCCGCCTTTTTTATTCGTCCGAGATAAAACTATTATTGCGTTGGATCCGACAAAATTCAGATTCTTATCCAAACTCAATAACTTACATTAGTAAGATTAAGATTTGCATGATAACTTCTACTAACTTAACATAGGCAAGCTCTACCTCTACTTACTCTACTACACTAATTGTAACATTAACAATTCTGCCCACCCCGTTATAGTTAGACCATGAACATGTCACCCATACGTCCGTTCACACGTCCCATTATCTACACTAGTTAGCGCCAGTTACTGGCGCGAGTGTTGCTCAGCTCGCCAGCGCAATTATCCAGCTTTTTGTTCCGCGACTTAGGCATAATTAATCCGTTCAGTCTAGCTCCATTGTTAGCTCAGTGCGCTACTGAATGAATGGGTGGGAGAAGTATGTGCACTGGTTGGGAGAGATTATTATACCCAACAACGTCAATAAATAGACACGCGATCTCATATAAGCAACATGTTCCAAATTCAGTTGACGCAACCGTTGATAAAATTTACGTGTGTTCGCGAGACAGCTGTCACTTGTGAAATAATGACAGATGACAGTGTGGTTCCGGAACCATAACTCGTGTAACCATGTTGTTCTCCTACGTAGTACATATATTACGATGATTATACCTAATAATTATGTAAGTAGATATGTATGTTCTTAATAAAATAATATAGAATGAGAGCTCAGTAGTTTCATATATTTTTAGTGTTTCCATTTTTCTAAAGTTGTACTTATTGTACTTACTGAAATATATTAGGTAGCTTCTTACTTCAGACATATTGCGAACAACAGTATTTCTTCAGAAAATTTTCTACATAAATGTAAAAAGAAAATAATTTGATAAAATAAATGAGAACATATTTGACTATAACTACATATTTCTAACAACGATTAATGTGTCAAACTGATATTTGTTTATCTTAATCGTTTGAAATACTGGTATTAGAGCAAGTGCTATAAATTGCCTAATAACTGCCTATCTAAACGAGACGGAATTAGAAAATAAGTTATCACATAAATTGGTCATTATGATCTCCCCCACTGAATAGTGTCATTGCATCACATACGGGCATGAAGACATCAAACGAAATCAAACAACATAACTGTTCTATTATCATAAAAGAATAATCTAGTTTCATGAATAAGCTCCATAGCTTAACTTTTTATGATAATTTATCAGACATAATAATCATTCTGACTGTATCGAAATGTATTTCAACATGGCAAATAATCACTGTAACTTAAGAAAGGACATTAATTATGTTTCTTTGAAATTCAAGTATTCAAGAAAACCCAAGAATAGAATAGAATAGTATTTATTTGCATCAAACATGGTACAATAAGGTGTTAGAAAACATTATTTTGAACTAATACATGTTCCACCAGGTACTGGCATACAAATTTTTTCATAATGCATGTTAAATAAATAAATAAATATTTAACAATACTTTTAAATTACAATGGAGTTCATTATAGTTAGATAAAGATAGCATATAAAAAATAAAAAATGCCCTTTACACCGTTCCCACTTCTTACAAGTTGAATTTCTTGTTGCAAAACTCGAGCACAATAAATTGCCGGCCAGCCAACAAATTAGTAGTAATCTTAAGAGATAATTGAAATTAACGATAATCGCACAATTACGCGCTGTCGTTACGTAATCGTGCAACTGGTTGTTAGCAACGATCGCCTTTGGATACCTTTTGCATACATGCATGTTAACCAGGATCCTTGGTGATGTGGAGATAAGACGCACTTGGAGAGAAAATATTAGAGCTTACGATTAATATGGATATTGTTTGTGAAATTTATGTGTTATCGTTAATTATGTATTATCCAATGCTTAACTATGCTTTCCTAAACCGCTGCAATGATAATTTATTTAACAAAATCTCTTGATGTAGGCCGATTGGTGGTCCGGTGATCCGGTCTACATTTTCTCGTTCTTTCTAATATTTTCAGTGTCTAATGGTTTGACTAGTAGAATAGAAAGTTTCCGTGAAAATATTTGTGGCACGGCCAACAAAGTGCTCTCGAAATTAGTTATATTTAAACAATTTGTCAAAGTCAATTGAGTTAAGTTTAATACCTAGTTTTTGTAAACGGGTTTGTATATTTCACGACATTTCTTTTTCTTCAACCTATTAGGAACAGTATTTATATAAAAAACCGGCCAAGTGTCAGTCGGACTCACGCAGTAAGGGTTCCATACCACCCATCGGCCTGATACCCCATAGAAACTGATTTAATTTACGAGAGTTTATCAAAAGACATCAACGACGTACGCGAAATGTGAACTTTTGCATCTCTTTCTTACGTAGGTACCACCACATATGTCAATGTTTGTCCTGATTTTAGTATTTGTTGCTAAACTACATAGTATGCACTATAATCAGACCAAGTTTGACGCTGTTATGTATTACCGTTTTGAAGATAGAGCAGGAAAAATAACGTTGAAAAAAAAATTAATGTTTTTCGAGGTTTTTTGTATGGGGACCCCTTTGGTTTTAGACTTTTTTTATATTTAGTATTTGTCGTGATAGGCACTATAGTAACATATATTCTGTGAAAATTTCAACTTTTATCTATTACCGTTACAAAGATACAGCCCTGTGACAGACAGACGGACGGATGGACAGCGTAGCGAGAGTCATAGGGTCCCGTTTGCACCCTTTGGGTACGGAACCCTAACTAGAAAAACAGCCATTAAATAATCAGGAAGTAGCATATAAAATTCGATTACAAAATCCTTAGCAAAGCCCCTGAGACTGCTTTTGCGTCAGCTTTCACTTGGCTGAAGTAACCTGACGATTGTTTAGATTGATTTTCAGATACAATCTAGATGGGATGATAGAAATAGTGATAGACTCGCTTCCTATGACACGAAACCATGAACAATAATATCTAGTCAGCTAAAGTCTATGAACATTTTGAAATTTCAAAATTATTAGTTAGGTGTTAGGTATCTCAGGAGTTAATTATTTGTCTAAACACTGTTCTGTAAAGAATTCGCTCCGCTATCGTTATTTGTTAGAAAAAAGTTATCATTTATCAAACAGTTTTATAAAATTGAAAATCATTGTTTACTTGTACCGCTGGTTTTCTGTAACCCTTCAAAACTACAGACGATGGTAATGATTGCTGGTTGCATGATAAACTCAACGGTCAACATCATTTAGTGTGCAAATACTTGCTTTGGAGTTATCTACTCTGACAGTTATACGAATTGATCGGGTCACGGCTAGCCGTGGGCGGGCCGCAGAAAGTTGATATTCGTGGACTAAGGGTTTTACTGTTTTCTAATACTTTAGGAGAAAAAACGTAAAAAGACAGGTCTAGTAGTGATGTAGTGCTGAAGAGAGTATGAATATTAAAACTTAGAGGTAACTCTATTCGTAACAAACCAGAAATACGGACAGATGTTTAGGTAAATGCCTAAATATCGATCTTCGGCATTAATATTAGTGCCCCTTTCGTATGATGGTTCAGAAGAACGCACCCAATTGAATATTTACCGAGTCTCGGGTACGTTACACGCGAATGACATCAAGGCAATTACGACCTACCCTCACATCGCAAGCATTTGTTTGTACGTAATCAAACCGATTTATATTTGATTTACCTACTCTGTCAATATTTGTAATTGCAGTCGTTTGAGGGTTTTGTTTTGCGCAACTAAAGGGGTTTTTTTGCATAACTTAGGTCTTTGCTGTTTTATTTGAGCCAATTCACGAGCACATCAGTGTTCCAAGCTGGGTTTTACTATCTTATTATGATCCCAATTATTACTGTTGATGCAAAATAAGACGCAAATATAACAGGTCAACATTATTAAGTCCTCATGATTAAAAAAATCTTCGCAGTGATTTCACACAGCAAGAATAAATCACAAGACGAAGAATTTAAATCGCTATCTGAGTCGTTGATTTAGAGAGAACATGTAGCTACTTCGTCACTAAAATAAGGTACATGATATGCGGTAGTCATTCATGAGTTCCTGGTAAACCAAGATTATTACAAGACAGTTAGTTATTGTGACCTGATCCATTTGTGTTCCGCGTGGACTATTATTAATCGAGAAAGTGGTGTCTGTGTAATGAATTGTAGTAATTATAGGTGTATCATTCGTTGACCGTCTAAAATTTGTTACAGGAGAATTCAAATTATTTCTATTTAAAGACGTACCAGCTGTATGCGCTGCGTGAGATGTAAAGGTCTCCCATACACTATACACCATCATTCAACATCTTACAAGTATTCTGATATGTTTTGAAAATGTTCTCGTAGTTAGAAAATTTATGATATCATATCAATTGAATATGCATGGAGTTTCTTACCTTTCTTTCTTCGATCCATAGCACCAACTTTTTGTAATAGTGCACTAAAATTCTCGACTTTTATTATCAAGACTTTTAAGTCTTAAGTCTTTTAAGTTTACTTAGGCTTTGAATTTGATCTTGATAAAGCAATGTTAGGAATGCTAACAACTTTACCCCAACCAATACTACTTACTTACATTTCCTTTTTTTCTTTAGAAGACAATCAAATCTAGTACCTTAGAATATATCAATTTAATTCAATTCAATTTATTTATTCAGAAACAATTTTTACATTGTGTTTGAAACATAATCACTTCAGTTACAATTCAATAAATCAAAATTATTAGGTAAATACATTAATTTTAAAAAATACACAATAATATAACCACCAAATATATATCATCACAATTCATAATTAATAACAATATTTTATTATGTAATAGTAATAAAATCAACGTCTAGTAGCTACACTTAATCTAGTACATATCCTGGCGCAAACGCCACCTGTTCATTATACGTCAGTACGAGAAGATGCGGGACGCTATGGATGGAGTGAGTTGGATCGAGCAACTCCTCCGGAGTCTGCGTTATGCACCGTGACTATAAGGTGTGTGCAGGAAACCTATCAGAATAAATAAATATTTTTTTTTATTCACAAAGTTTTACATCAAATATCTGTAAAGTCCCTGACTTCTGAGCTAGGTACAAACCTGTGTTACAGAAGTCAGTGTCTTCTCCATTAGTTTAACACAAATAGTGAGTAATAATTAAAGTTTACAAAATGTATTTGTGATGTGGACTATGTGTTGTATTTGTGTGAGTGTGTGAGCGGTGTTCGTGTAGGTGTGGTGTGGGTGAGTGTGAGTATGAATGTGGAGTGAATATACATGGGCGCAGAAAGCAATAATATTTCTGTTTTTTCATAATCTAGTTCACTAGAAGAAGCCACTCAGTTAATAAAAGCTATAAAAATATCATCATTGTGCAAATTAAAAACGAAACAATAACATACATGAGCCTAAGAATAACCTTTGTTTAAAATTTAACATAAATAACACCGAAAAAATTAAGGATGTAACGCCACTAAGAAACCAAAAATCACAGACATATTAAAAAATATAGATGAAGTGTTGCGAACAATCATAGTGAAGCTAAAAAAACCATGCTCCTCCGTGTCCAAACCAGCGCTCACGCACACACCATGCACCTGAAGGATATTTGTTTTCGCGATGCTTACTGGACGATCCCGTGACATGTGTACTGAGAGAGGTGAGCACGGTTTGAATTGCATGTGTCTGACTTCGTCAATTTTTTTTACTATATCTGTGCCAAAAACAACATTTGATATTCAGAAGCTCCGAGCCAGCGAATGGCGAGATACTGCCAAAGATTGAGTCATGTGGCAATCTCACGTTTCAAGACACATTTTGGGCCAGCAAATGCATTTAGTTTCTTCCGCTCAGCACTCATGTCTTGGAGCACTGGTGGATTCTCTTGGTGACATAAATGGTACCGTGGTGTCAACCTAATTGATTCGACTGCGGCACCTCACGTGCCGAGGTAGGTACGGCAGATCCTTGTACCGAAACACTGGAATTTTTGCGTTTTTTTGGATTTTTTGTGGTGTATGATGTTAATTAACTTCTTATTTATTTTTATCTAATACCATCAAAGAAAATCGACTATCATTTTATCCCCCTTTGTGTTAAAAATCAACAGAAACAACCATAAAAATACGTGTGCTGCGAACTTCATATGGTTTATTCAATCTTTTTTCGAACCTAACCTGTCTTAAGTAATTTATAAAGATTAGTCTGAGCACAAAAAATTTGTAGTAATATAAAAGTTATTAATACAAGCAGCAAAGAGCTTTATTTTATAAAATATGTAATCTAGTGAGCCAGGGAAAGTCTATCTTAATAGAATTAGTTAATTGATAACTATGCGAAGCTTAACTTCCGCAGCGGTAATGGAGTACGCGCTATCTCTAACGTGCTAATTATACGCTGATAATTCTATAATTATTAAGATAAGGAAAGTTTCTAATCGAAAAGTAACTGTAGTTCGCAAGTTAATTGATTCCTTCTAGACGAAAGCTCACAACTCCATCGGTGCTGAAACTTAAACGTCTTTCTCTCGGTTGTGTAGATGCAAATTCCTATGATCTCGATTCAATTTTATACAACAGATCTAGATTATTTCCCGAAGGGTTATGTATCACTATTACTATCACAGGTCTTTAAAAACGATCGCAGTTGGTGCCTAAGAACTGTGGTTCATATAAAATGACATTTAACATTTTTATGTTTTTTGACTTTTTAATTTTAACATAACATAACATAACATCACGCCTGTATTTCCCCGAAGGGGTAGTCAGAGGTGTATAGTACACCCACATTTCACTAGTTATGTGTCCCATGTAATAGGCGGCGAGCCTATTGCCATCAACCGGGCAAAAATCCATACTCCGAACTGCTACTGAGAATTTCCTAATAAAAAAACCCAATAACACTTTGCCCTACCCGGGAATCGAACCCAGGACCCCACGCTCAGCAGTCGCGCTTGCAACCACTAGACCAACGAGACAGTCGAGGCATTTTAAATTTTATTATATTATATTCTGGCATTGTAGTCCAATTTTGAAAAAATCTATTTTTGAAACTTGAAACTAGATTCTTAACGTTTTTATGAAATTGCATGTAAATGCTTATTCAACATAAAACATTTGAATTTGAAATTCGAGATAATGCAAATTTATCACCATTTGCAAAAAACTAATTTGGAGACGACCCCAAGATCTTTGCTAGAGCTGTAAAGTGCTAACCTAGATTAGTTTAGAAGCAAACTGATCCTTTAGAGACGGTAACTCCTAATAGTAACTGTAACGAAGCTAATACTAATACATTGAATAAGTTCTGCTCTACCTGTGTGTAATAGATTATTTAACAGCTTAATGCAACTTAGAAGAACTTTATAATAGCCGAGTAGATTAGAACTGCTAATCGATTCATCGGAGACGTACGCTACATTTCGAAATTAATGGAGCTGAGGTGAGAAATAGTTGGTAGTGGTGTTCAGAAATGAATACCAGAATAAACTGTCAAAATTATCAAGAACGACGACAATGGAAGTCACTTGGTGCAACTTGGTGAACTAAAGAAAAATATTATCAATGTTACATTATTTTGACAAACAATTGTAATCTTGAGCATCTTCTTGATAAATTTTTAGACAATACGGTGTTATGTATAACACTGCCTACTATCCATGTTAAATATTCCACCTATGTAACCAAAGAAAACTTTACAACGATTGAAAAGGTTGAACTAATCAATTCCCTACAGACACACGCTCTGTAGAAAGGTTAATAGGAATAAGTGATAGTTTTAACACTCCTCAGCTGAATCTGTTCGAATGATGCACGGTCTACGGAATTGATTGCTTTATTACTTCACGAGACTCGGAGAAAGTTTAAAACAGTTTAGATGGTAGTTTAGAAGTTATTGATTCCTCGAAGAGAAGTTAAAACGGTAATGAAGCTCATGAGCTTACAGGTAATATTAACACCAAGTGTTAAATCAAGTATTGATACTGAAATAAAGTGCACACTAGTAGTTATAAATGCGATGTTACTAAACTAGGTGAACTTTAATATCAGGGGGATACAGCAGAATTTAATAATATGAGGTACGCCAACATGTGTGTGTGTGTTATTGTGACGTAGCGAAAATCCTATACATGATAATGTTTTCATTTATTTGCTTCGTCCGAAAGCTTATATGTGCAGTGTAGAAACAAATGTCACAACCTTGTTTCAATCGCAATGTAGTAATAAAGTACAATGACAACATCCACGTAAAATTATTAACTTCGCATATAATTGAATTTGAGGGAAAGCGCCGGTAAAGTCGAGATGTAGGAGCGGTTCGAACTAATTGATTTGTCCGAGGTGCGTACGCGCTTGCCTTACTAAGCAGGCGTACGTTACACCAATGTTAACTAAGCTGAATATTACTGAGGGTAATATGGTGTGAATGATTTTGGAATATTTTAAAGTAAACTTTAACTTTTTTGGTAAAAAAAATTGAATTTGATTAACATTTTCTTTGAATAATTTTTCAGACGATTTCACTTTAATCAATTTGCTGTCACCTTGTTACGAACAATTTAATATTTTCAGTCTTTTACTAAAGTTTATTTTAACTTCTAAAATAATTTTGACACTTAAATAAAAAAAATGAAAATTCCTGGCTTCAAATTTTTTCTAAAGTCAACTCCTCTCAGCCAAAGCAAATAGTACTTGCTTACTAATTGAGTTAAACGTTCAAACAAAAAGGGCACTGATGCTCATAAGCGGTGTTGACTCAATCAATTGTTGAGCAGCAAGCACTGTGCACGGTTCAAGTTTTGTAGCTCAGTAATTGAGAACTCAACCACGAAATAGGAAAGGCCAGAAGGCCCACTGAATAAACTGAGTTTTGGTGAAAACGTAGCACATAATAATACCTTACTACTCGTTCTGTGTGGTGCCGGACATACAGAATTGCACCACCCTATCTTTTTTCATGGGTGTCGTAAAAGGCGACTAACGGATTCACCAGAGGATGGGCAGCAGCGTTCCCTGAGAATTTAACCAACCAACTGCGATCACCAACCCGTCTGCCAGGCGTTGCGATTATGGCATATCCCTCTCTTGGAGAAATTTTTGGGGGAGGCCTATGTCCAGCAGTGGACGTCTTTTGGCTGAAATGATGATGATGATGACCTACTCGTACTACGTAAATAGTATTAAGATACCTAAAATTATCCGATGAACCTCATCGGATAATTTAGTAAAGTAAAAAAAATACGAGAAAGGTGTATAATAAATAAATAGCAAGGTTGGTGCTTGGTGAATAAATTGTCTTTCAGCAAGCTTAGCAATTCCAAAGCTTCGAGAATGTTTTCGAGCATTTCCTGGATAAAAAAGTGACTGATTAATTTTTTTGGTTTATTCACGTTGATTGAACGTAGTTTAGGATGTACCTTTTGTATTTATCTGTTATGTATCGTTCGTGAGCCCCTAATTAATGCCTTACGTATACGATACGTTTCTTCACTTAAAATTCTTGACTTTGTTGACTTTGTTTGGTAATAGGTAAATTGCTTTCGATGCGCCTGTTGAATTGTTGCCTGATACGGTTCAATTATGTTATCTCGTTGTTTAATTTGCTTAATTAAAATGCTAGGCACGATTGTTTGACCACTTTTTTTCTTTTTTCTTTTTTTGACTTAACAAAACATAACATAACATCACGCCCGTATTTCCCCCAAGGGGTAGGCAGAGGTGTATAGTACACCCACATGTCGCCAGTTATGTTATAAGTCCCATGTAATAGGGGGCGAGCCTATTGCCATTAACCGGGCACAAATGCAGACTCCGTGCTGCTACTGAGAATTATCTAATGAAAAAACCCAATAACACTTTGCCCGACCTGGGAATCGAACCCAGGACCCCACGCTCAGCAGTCGCGCTTGCGACCACTATACCAACGAGGCAGTCACAGTCGTTTTTTTGACTTATTGAGATGTAATGTGTGTTTTACGTTTGAACACTTATCATAATCTGCATCGTTGGTCTTACGATTAAGAAATGAAAGCGAGTGATACTTAGCGCTTTTAAAAATAATAATGTAGATACTTATTCTACGTGACTAATTAACACGGATACCAAAAAGTACCAGCAAAGCAAACCCAGTCACAACCAACACAAGACGAATTTCCTTCTACCCACAAGAACTTTCCTCTATCATCCGAGATGAGCTTAAGCCCAGTAAATAAAAGAGTAAATACTCATACTCTGAACAACAGACGTGTTAATTACTTATACGCAGTACATTGCGTGCTTATTGTGGCGAGTTTTCGAATACTAATGACATTGGTAAGCGTAGGAATGCGTGTACCTCGATAGCCCTTAAAAAGTATTAGATCTTGGTAGGCTCGAATTAAGAATTAAGTTGTAATAGCACCATTTCTAATAACGAAAGATAATGAAGTCGTCAACGATATTAATGTAGTATAAAACACGAATTGGTACTTGAGTTGTGTGCACTTCGGTTCATAAAATAGAATGGTTTCAGAAAAACTACGCAGATTTTTCTTTAAACACAAAGGTTTAGTACATCGCTCCTAGAAGGACTCTGTTAGTATTACTTATTTATGACAATGTTGTTTGATTCACACACTTATAGTCAATATGAAAAAAAAAAAAGGCATCAACTTGCAGACATTGCACATCGCTCCTTGACTTTGACTATACCTAATATACAGGGTTTATTTAAATTCATTAATAACCCTTTAAGGGTTGATTGTAGGTACTCATCAATTTGACCAGATTTCAATAGAATACTAACAAACTTTTAACTAGAAAAAACATCATCCGTTCCATAGAAAATTGCTTGTTTTTTTTTTGCTAATTCAAAGTTGGTGTTTTAATTTTAAAAAACGAATTGATAAGTACAATCATCCTTTAAAGTCTTCCATCAACATGTTGTTGATTGAAGCTTAAAGGGTTAAAGAATTAAAAATACACCAGTACCTATTGGTCATTCGTGATATCTATACGTTCACTAGAGCTTTTTTATCTTTTTGTGTTAGATGGACCTTCTGTACTTATCTGCTTGGTGTTGTTGTGACTAGCACTTAGAAACATTTGGCTAAGAATTAACTGAAAGCTGTTAGCTCCTAATAGACGCGGATATGGCGCGTTACGCTGTGCTGTTATTAATAGACGCAAGCTTAACGTCCAGAGGTAATGCTGGAGTAATTTGTACTCGCATTGGTTTGTTATGACTGGTTTTGGTATAAAGTTTATTTGTAACGTTTTATTCCTCTGAGGACTGAGAATGTATTAATAAAAATAAAAAAAATAAAAATAAAAATCATTTACTTCAGACTAAGAGTGTCCATAATTTGGTTAGTAACAATATTCATCTTAAAACTATGTTAGTCACAGATATTTAAAACAAACAAACATTCATCACATCACAATACATATTTATAACAGAGCTCATCAGGTCACATGCAGCCTGATGAGTCTACCTACAACTGCAGAATCTGGTCTCTCAGCAATCATCTTTAGGATTCCATTGCGGCTGCGTCGGATTCGATGAATCAGTGAGGCTGACTTTTTGCGCATAATAGCATAAAAATCATCCAACCTCGCGTCGGCAAACATGCCCGAGGCACTGCAAAAGCGAGGCAGCCGCACCAGGATCCTAAAGGCATTGTTGTATTGTACTCTAAGGGCATTATAGGCACGCTGCGTGTAGTTGGTCCATAGGGCGCTGGTGTAAAAGCTTTGACAGTAGGCTCTGAACAAAGTTACCTTTACCTGTGCTGTACACCTTGCAAACCTATGCACCAACATGTTAGCGCGCACCGACAATGCCCTTCGCTCCCTCTCAATATCTGTGTCGTCATTTAGGGTTTCGTTAACAATGTGCCCCAAATACTTAAACTGGGAGAAAATTGGGAATTAATGTAAGAAAGAAAGAAAGAAAGAAAAATAGTTTATTGTCACAGTTAACGACGCGCAACATTTAAAACACATTGATAAACACAAGCAGGCAACTTATAGGTGGAGTTACATAGAAAGTAAAACAAAAAAAACACATAGGTAAAAAATTAAGAAAGGACAGTCGATACAAAATATAAGAAAAGTATAGTTGACCGCATGACAGTGGCAACACCCGAGTCTGAAAAACCGCCCTTACTGCTTATGAAATAAAGGCGCCGCCAGAGCCAAACTGTTACCACTGACGTACGGTCGACCGCACCTAAAATTACATAATAAAATAAAATATCTTCGTTAGTTCTCAAGACAACCGGCCAATTGCACGCCGTAGCCGCGACAATGAGGTTCCCACTCAGCATGTTGCTGTGTAACAGATCAAGCCACTACACAGCGCTGATTTTCAGTGGGCACCCCACACATGTATGTGTATTTTTCGTAACTGCACGTGCCATACCATCTCTGCACGAACCTATGGTTGCCTGGTAGAGAATGCCTTAGGCATTAAGTCTGCTATCAGTGGGCAGTAAACCGAGAAAAACGTCACCGTTAACTCACACGCGCGTTCTATCTGCGCTTGCAAATGCGTAAAATTGTTAAAATATGTATAAATTAATATTTTAAAAATGTTCCTGCATTTCCTGCACGCCTAACACCGATGACAAATCAATGTAAGATAATGTTTTAAACTCAATACGCTCTTGAAAACCAGCCCTGCACAGGCCTGCACTGGATTTTTTTACTGATAAAATAAATGAAAGGTGATAGGTACGTTCAAAATTGTTAAAATACTTTAGGAAAATATAAGAACCTACTGAGTAAAGACAGGTAGAGTAATTGGTTCATTGTCGATCTGATTAATTAATCTATCTATACTTCTATATCTATACTAATATTATAAAGAGGAATGATTTGTATTTTTGTGTGTATATTTGAAATGAATAAACTCAAAATCTACTGTGCCGATTTCAAAAATGTTTTCACCGTTAGAAAGCTACATTCACCCTGAGTAACATAGGCTATATTTTCATGTCCACCCTTGCGAAGCCGGGACGGGCCGCTAGTAATAAAATAAAATAAATGACTAACAAAGTTGCAATACTTGAGTTGAATTAAATTGCAACACTGTAACACACACACACACTTTCAATTATTTACATTTGACATGCTTTCATATTCACTTTGACATTAAGATATTGTATTATTCTTGACGTATGTAATATATTATGTTTTATTGCTTTAGAAGCTTCAGTTAATAGCTTGGCGTAGAACTCTGTATTTCCTGTTGCATGCTAAATGGCAGAATATAGCTGCACAAAGATTGTTTTTATGACAATATTCATGTAACACCTACCTTATCTATATTCGCAATAAACGATTGAATTGAATTGAATTGTAATATTAGTAATCACAAAAAAAATATCTCTGGTTAAACCTCGCGTACCATACAATTAGTCTAAATCTTATAAATTGATTATGACATTTATATTCAGTTGAGTGTAACTACTAAACAACCACTCAATTATGCGTCGACTAATGTTTCAAATAGTTTGAACTAATTAACTTTACACCAGGTTTCCGGGTTATTTGGCGTTTATTGTTTTATCTGTTGATCTCGAGCCACGTGGAGTCGTGGACTAATAGTCTGGCCAGACGGGTCCGCAGACACAGCACGTGCATGGTGTTGTAATCAGTACGTAGGTACCGACTTGGGTGTAGCGATAATTTCAATCATGATAAGATAAAATCTCGCTTGCCGTGTGGCGGCGTTTGGTATGGGGTGTCTTATAGCTACACCAGGCCTACGACACTCCATCCTAGCGAACAAAATCTACCTATACTCTCGGACGAATAAAAAAAGGCGGCGGAATCTCGCTATGATAATATTGAAGCACTTAATATTTTCCTAAACCCAATATAATTTCGACAGCATTTGCATGTGCATTAGCATTTGGTATTTTAATACCAGCTGTGCTATTCTGAAAAATCTCACTCGCAAACTCTCTTCTGAATCCGCAGTGAAAAGTAGTAAAATCAATACAAAAAAAAACATTTCACTGCGGATTCAGAAGTAAGTTTGCAAGTGAGATCTTTCAGAATAGCCTAACTGATATATATTGAGATTTGTTGCGTCATCTCGTTTTTTTGTCTTACTATGGGTGTGAAAGTGTGCGACTGTGCGTGCCAGCCGGTACTTTTTAAGCGAGCCGTCTTACTATGGGTGCTTCACTTATTGTTTAGAGAGATTCCGTCCGCCTTTTTTTATTCGTCTATGCCTATACTACTACAGAAGCGTTAGCCTATCCGTATATGTTTGTGTGTGTGCGTACTCAGTATAGCGTACTGCTAGCGTAGGTCTGCTTTAGGGGAGATGCTGAGCTGATGGGGGAGGTGAGTGTCGCTTCTTTACGTAGTAACAGTTAGTATTCTTTGGCTATAATCGTAGCCAGAACTACTAAAAGAGTTACTTGAGTAAATGGCTTTGTTCAGGACACTTGGCTAGTTGTGTTGACGGCAGGTGGAGTAGATCTCTAATGAAATGGTAGCCGAGAGTGTATCGGAAAGGCTAGCGTAACGTCAGAAGACAAGTCATGATGGTTTTATGGCTTGGTCCATATTGTCGAAAAAACCTGGACAAGATTGGCTCTAAACCGGGAAGAATGCCATAAAAGGGAGGAGGCTCATGCTCTGCAGTGGGTTGCTGAAAGCTGCAAATCATGATGTCTTATACAATAATTTTCCGTGAAAAGAATACCCATGCCTTTTCGTTGATGTCATGCGTTTATGACAATCACAAGATAACCACATACTGCTGTGATCACAAATTGGTTTATAAGGTTTTTTTTTATTCTTCATTGCGTTTGACCGCCACCTCACCTAGTGTTAAGTGATGATGCGGTCGACAATGGTACACGTTTGTCCAGGTGTGTGGATATTTTTTTGCAATGACACAAAAGTTAGTTGTACAGAACCAACTTCATATTTTCCGAACCACCCAAACCCAGCCCATCGAAATTTAATCTAAATGGAGATTGAAGCCTGATTTCAAGTCATAAAAAATTCGTTACTCTGTCTAACAAAAAACTTGATTACTTTTATTAAAGTTTTTTTTTTTTTTTTTTGTTAGTTCTATTGAACTAACAAAAAATTAGGCTATTACAAACCTAATCAATCAAAACTAAAATCCAACTAGAACTTTGATTACAAAATCCCACCCTAAAATGTAGCCACCAATCTGACACAACATCTGTACCCCTAGGCATATAGATTGCCATGATAAACATCTGTCCAAGCACTCAACGAAAATGTTCGCAAACGCTACCAAGCACAAGCAGTAACGTTACCGATAGTAGCAAGTGTTACCGAGGACTGAACGTTATTCAATCCCAGCGGTGCATTTATCACGCACGCTCTAAAACAAATCCTTTTGAGGCTCGTAAAACGCTCATAAAAATAAAAGCGAGTCGCCATCATGGTAGCACATTGATAGGCGCGACACGACCACATCTGTTTGTTTTATTTTTCCACGTTGATTGCTTGTTTGCGCAGCGCGGCCGACTAACGACGTCTGTGTAACAACGCAATGGTTACAGATTAACTATTAGCTGAATTTGTGTCGTTAAGCTCGATTGTTATTTTAAGCTTTTGTGGGGCTCACCTACATTATAATTGTATTAAGTTTTTATTCGGTTGTGAGCTGTATCACATTTTAATTGACATTGGTATAGGGCCAGTAAAAAGAGCAGTAATAAGAATAACAAATGTTACTCGGTTTCCCCTCGGCAGTAAAGATTAGAGCTAAGCTTCCGTATCACGATCTTGGATCTCTTAATAATGAAGATGGATGTGTTCACTTAATTTATAGTTAATGACGTTAACGTTGTAGAGTACGATATAATGTGGTTCTATTGTTGTTAACATAAGAATGCCGACATGATCATCAGAATAACTAACAAATTCTGCGCTGAAAACTCAAACATTCTCCTCACTATCAATAAGAGGGAAAAATAAGGGTGGGAAACAAAATTATCATTAAAAGCAATTAAAGAGAGATTATCTAGGTTTACATTAGACGCTTTATTGAGATAAGACTTATAATATTTTTATTAGAATTTAATATCAAATAAACAAACCAGACAAAGCATTTCTCACGCATCCGCAACATGCCAAGCGTGTTGGCAAGTTGGCACACTGCATGTGCGCTCGCGTGCCAGAATTTAGTTAACTGGGTATGGGTATGACCACAACGTTGATAAACAGAAGGTTAATAGCAGGATGTCCTGAGCAAAAGCTGGGATTAAACCAGCTCAGCTCAGCACACAGCTAAAGTGCGCGTTTATATCTTTTCTTCGCAAAATCTTTCCATGCTCTTCATAGCTCTGGATGACTTGGGACCGTAGAAATCTGTATAATTACCTTATTTACCCGACTGCGCCAGAAGGAGGGTTATGTTTTTCGAGTGTATGTATGTATGTATGTATGTATGTATATATGTATGTATGTATGTATGTATGTATGTATGTATGTATGTATGTATGTATGTATATTTCTTTGGCACGCTCTGTAGCCTAAACGGCTTGATGGATATTAGCTTGAGAGGTATCGTTGGATTCGTCTTAATTGTGAGAGTGACACTGGGTATATTAAAATTATAAAAATCAAAATGGCCGCTTTTCGGAGCCATTTTATGTGACTTCAAAACTTTTTTTTGCTCAAAACCTATCGAATGGGGTATCAAAATAAAGGGTTTTATAAATGGTTTACGAAAATATATACAACTTATATGTTTAAATGTAATTCGGAATGAGAAATGCTAAAAAACAACAAAATATTCCACGTTAAAAATGAATTTGACTTTTCAAAAAAACCATTAATAGGTATGATAAATAAAACATGACAAAACTAAAAAAAATTAAATAAAAAAAATAATTAACAAAAACAAAAAACCCGACTGCGTGTAAAAATAACAGAAAAGATATAAACAAGACTTATCAACACGCAGGCGGAGGCTCTACCTATGAACTATTATGTAATTGACCAAAAACATACGTACTTAGCCTCCGACTGCGTGTTGATAAGTCTTGTTTATATCTTTTCTGTTATTTTTACACGCAGTCGGGTTTTTTGTTTTTGTTAATTATTTTTTTTTAGATTTATATGCTCAGGACCAATAATCATTAAGGTGCTAAGCAGCATAGCAAGCATACAGCAAAAAATATCCATCTTTTGTATCTACATTACCCAAAATCATATACAAATAAATGATTTCTATTATATTCTATAATGTTTTATGAAACAATTAACGCGCCCATAAAACGCGAAGAAAAGATTGAAAGCTGAAAAAAATTAAAAAATAAAAATTAAACAGTAATCACCTATGTCTTAATGATAAGATCATCATAAGCTATAGGATGACATAGATATGAAAGAATAACCAAAATCAAACTAATGTCGTGGTTAATTAAGTGAAGTCATTACAGTTCCCTACTCTGAAAAGCTTTTTTTTTGCGGAGAAAATGCCTTTCGCTTGTCACACCACCCCACCGGCACAGAATACCTAATAGCATACAATTGTATGTCTATGCCTAATAGTACTACCTAATAGTACTATCGTACAGAACGGCCACTCACCGCCCCCCGCCAATTTAAAATTCCTCACCCGCACCCCGCACCCATCCGCGGTTTGCCGGCAATAGGACTGCAAGATTGCAATGGATGTCAATCGCCAGTCACTATACAAGCACGCCATCTCTGAAAACTACTGAGAAGTGCTTGGAACCCAGACGGCATTACTTAGCGGCTAACTTAGACGTGTGTGTGCGTTCATATACAGACGTAACCTTGTGTATGTGGTGAAGGTGGTGCTAGCATTTATATTTTATTGAGTGGCTGAGGTGCGCCACCAGGAAGGCTATAAGGTTAAAGGCCTAGGTTAGTGTAGTAACAGTTAGAAACGGTATAGGTGTGAGGTTAACCGTGCCGGCCAAAATAACCCTGCACAGAAGTTACGGACATAAATAACTTTTAGAAAGAGATCTTTCACTAAGTTTTTATTGCGTTTTTTTTTTTGTAGTAACAATAAATTGTTTATCAAAGCGTTAATTTACATACGATTTTTAAATTGCGCATTGATATGACTAAACCTTTTTTAGCTTCACATGCCATTCTATGGCGCCCCCGTCCCTCTCACAATGACCTCAGAATCACGCCCTTTGTAAAAAAGGGGCGCGTGCGGACAGCGGGCCGCGCTTTCAACCCTTCTACTTGAATAGGGATGTTTTTGTTTTGATCGCGCTTGTGTCAATACTTTAACCGGAGTTTAAAATGTGTTTCATTTTACGAGTTTGTTTTGCGTTTGAATGAAATCTTTGTTTGTTTTGATTTGGTTATATTGGTTTTTGGTTACAAGTTTGGTTACAAGTTTGTGTGGGAAGTGCTATTGTCACGGCCAAAACTTTAGTTCATACGTCAATATCCGAGCCTACTTCTAACTGTATTTGGGTTAAATAGGTGCAGCTATAACAAAAACCAAATATCTGTGTTTTAAAATGAGTGACTGTCATCAGACCCCCGCAACCCAGTTACTAGGTAATACGACATTTTAAGGTAAGATCAGCTGTCAGACTTTCAGGCTTCTGACTACCCGTAACGACTGCCATAGATATTCGTATGGCGACCGGTTATTAATTTATTAATAACTAGCGGCCCATCCGGGCTTCGCACGGGTGGACATGAAGATATAGCCTATGTTACTCAGGGTGAATGTAGCTTTCTAATGGTGATATTTTTTTTGAAATCGGCACATTAGTTTTTGAGTTTATTCATTACAAACATACACACAAAAATATAAATCTTTCCTTCTTATAATATTAGTATAGAAGTATAACAACATAACATCACGCTTGTATTTCCCCGAAGGGGTAGGCAGAGGTATATAGTACACCCACATTTCGCCAGTTATGTTATAGTCCCATGTAATAGGGGGCGAGCCTATTGCCATTAATCGGGCACAAATCCATACTCCGGGCGGCTACTGAGAATTTCCATTTTCCATTTTTTTCCATTTTCTGAGCATAGAAGTATAGATTAGTATAGATATAGATTAATAAAAAAAAAACTTGAATAATGTTATTATTTTACTACAATTTTGATGCATGGTTGGCACTCACCCTATTTAAAATCAAACATCATTGAATTATTCCATATTTAATATTTTTTTGTTAAAAACCCCAACCGCGGGCCCCCAAGTTTATCATCACCTGTATCGTTTAGTGAAGCGAGACAAACAATTTATGTATGTACACATGTATTTCTATTTAATCTATGTGTATTTTTATAAACAAGGTGTGCAATTGTCCGTCTCGCCTCATCGTGCATCGCATGCGCAGCTGCGCCTGCACTACATACTACACCGCTCGCTATTGTCTACTGCCCATTTGCATGATAAAATGCCCAGCTTTGCCCAGTGTTTGTACACAAGCGTTGCCGGCCGCGCACCGCGTGTTATCTTTGTAAATGCACTTTTATTCACAATTCAATTGACACAACTCCTTTGAGAATATAAAGTTGTATTTTAACTAAAGCTATTTTGTTCCATGTTATTCGTAATTGCATACATGTAAAGTATTTTTGCGTCCTTTATTTGTACACTGCGGTAGGTCTATAAAAACGATTAAAGAAACTTAAATACAGGTTACACAGCTTCTGTAATGAACATAAAAATAAACGAACATATAAACATTAAACAGTTTAAGCTTGAGGATCGTATAAATAAGCAAACGGGATTTAGTTAACGTATTTATTTTGAATCACGGGAATACTTCAGTTTTATTTGTTTCAGTTAAAATAAACATAGAGACGAAACGTTTCAATTTTAAAACACACTTGACAATAAAATGATTCATGCGATCGCGACTCACGTTGAATGAAGTGAATCAATCAGCTGATTGCACTCAAACGAAGCTGTATCAACCTAAATTCCTAACTTTACAATTCTGTGAACGAGCTACACACTGCACACTGCACAAGGGACTATTAAAATTAACCGAACATTGCATCATAACCACGGAGAAGTTGCGATTGGAGGGATGAATAAAAATAAAGTAAATAATTTATTGGTAAAGACATAAGCATTTACAAGTTCATCCAAGATACAAGGTGTGCTACGAATTTGCGCACCCAGGTCACCTAGTGGGGACAGACCACTAGAAAGACATTGTCTCCCGTAAACTCCGAGTTGGCGTCCCGAATCAAAGGTTCTCCGCTGCGGATATCTGATAATTATTGCTCCTTAAAACTAAAAACATCTAACTTTTTTGGAAGGATTTTCATTGATAATCATGGTCATGACGTCATTTGCTTGTATTTTGAGTGTTGTTTTAGCTTACAAGCGCAATATTTTTGCTGATCTCCATCGCATACTACTGCTCCAGTTGCAACTCGTTCAAAATGCTTTTGAAAGTCCTTGTTCAACAATTTACATATCTGTTGGAGCAGACCCTTTGTTGCGAGATACTCCGGATCTTAGTTAATATCGCTATGGAAATACACCTTTTGGATAGAGATTAATAGTTTATTTAATCTGTGCTGACGGGGTACACATTACAGTTTCGAAACGTTTGAGAAAATCCCTTTATTGTCTCAGCTGGTGTTCAGTTGCGTTCTGCGTACTAATGCGGTAATGTCCTGCGTGAATGTAAAATTGTTGTTAGTGTATCGTTAAATGTTGGTACAAATTAGTAACATAACATAACATAACATAACATCACGCCTGTATTTCCCCGAAGGGGTAGGCAGAGGTGTAATAGTACACCCACATTTCGCCAGTTATGTTATAGTCCCATGTAATAGGGGGCGAGCCTATTGCCATTGACCGGGCACAAATCCAGACTCCGGGCTGCTACTGAGAATTTCCTAATGAAAAAACCCAATAACACTTTGCCCGACCCGGGAATCGAACCCAGGACCACATGCTCAGCAGTCGCGCTTGCGACCACTAGACCAACGAGGCAGTTACAAATGAGTAAATAGTAAGTATATCGTAGAGCACACAGGCGATACACATTTGTGTGGTGTAGTTTCAACGAAGATAATTTGACTTTACAAGACAATGATTGTTTCAGGAACGTTGGTGTACCATGTAGATCATTGCTACAGCATTGGTTAGTTAATTAGTCTTAATCTGGTGTTTGGAAAAGAATACCATATACTCATCCATGATCTAGCTATCATTATTATCATTAGTAGTAGTAGAGCTCCTTTGTGAAAGAGCTCGTCCAGGGAAGTACAACCACCGTACCTACTTCTCCGCCAAACAGTGATGCTTGCATTACTATGTTTTGGTCTGAAGGGTGCCGGTGAAATTACAATCACATGAGGCTTTCCATCTTCATGTCACAGTTTGGCGAATCGACTTGCGGTACCATTTAGACAACAGCCTAGGTGGTTTATTTTTATTTTCATTGTATAGGAGGCGAAACGAGCTAAAGGCCCACCTGAAGTTAACCGGTTACCCTTGCCCAAAACAACTTTAATACCACCTAGGCTGTTACCTAAATGGTATTGAAGTTGTTATAGGCAAAGGTAACCGCGTAACATCAGGTGGGTCTTTAGCTCCTTTCACCATAATATACTAGACAAGACAAGAGACAAGTACGTGCTCAATATTGCACCTGCCTTGTCATTTCTGTATCACCCTAAGGTTGACTGGGAGAGAATGCCTAAGGTATTAAGTCCGCCTATGTACACATGTTGCATGAAGTTTAAATAAATAAATAAATATACTATAAAAAAACCACGTCTTCTGATTACTTCCATTGCTTCTAATACCAATTTAATAATTCCCCACGTCTTTTTTTTGCTTCAATTTGAATATTCGATCTTCAAAACAAAACATTTGAAGAGGTGTCTTTTCCTTCACCACAACACACGTCCCCGTAACTAAAGGAATTGGTTCCACGAATGAGTTCAATGAGCCATGTATTGTATTCGTCGCGTTTCACGCTCTCGCGTCGCGCGACACGACCCGTTGCGGACCGCCGATGTATGTAACGAACGTAATTTTATGTTTTCATTACTACACCGTCACATCGTCAACAGCTGCGACGCCTCGAATTGTGTTCGTCACAGTTATTGAAAAGTAAGTAATTTCGTGTTGTTTTCTTTTTAACTCTTTAACATATCATTTGGTTCTGTTTATCGTTTTAACTTCAGTCTAAAAAAGGGACGCGACGTCCAAAAGTATTTCCAAGGGCTGACTAGTTTTTTATTGGTCTGTGGGGCTGACTTAATATTTCGGTACTTACTCGTATACTTGGCCGTCTTTAAATATCTACATAAGGATCCACATTTTCGTAATCATGTGTTGGTAAATCGTTGGAATATACCAGTCTAAGTCACAAAATTGGGCCGAGCCTACAATATATTGACGACGTCTGTGGTCTAGTGGTTCGAGTGTCGGACTGCTGTTCACGAGATCGTGGGTTCGATTCTCACAGGACACAAATATTTGTGTAATGAACAGTGTTTTTGTTGGTCTGGGTGTTTCTTATGTATTATAAGTATGTATTTACAAAAAAAAAGTATATAAGTATTATATCCATTGTCTAGTACCCATAGCACAAGCTCTGCTTAGTTTGGGAGTAGATGGTGCAGTGTAAAAATGTCCCAAAAATATTTATATTCATTTATTTCTATTTTATTTGTGTTAACTAACAATGAACGAAAAGTAGATTTTAATCTAAACCTTTAAAACCATCCTAAAAGCACGTTACCAAACCCTACTTTGACTAATGAACTCCTGCAGTGACGAATGGACCTTAATGACTAGTTAATTCTAAAGCAGTGGTTCAACAACTCGGCGCGGTATGTTATCCGCGCGCAAACTATGTCCCGGCTTCATTGTGAGCCGCTTACATTAGCTGACAACCGAGGTTTCACATTCAGGAAAACGATGAAAGTCGATAGGTCGTTTTGTACTACTTCCGTAGTTTGAGGATACAGATTTAGCAATAGATAACACGAACTACTGGATTTAAGAATAGTTTTGTAGTGACAGAAAACGATAGAGATATTCAGGATCTTAAACTGAACAACGAACTTGAGAAAAGAAAGAAAACGTAGGACCTACTCTATATGGAGCTAAATTACGGGCTGTCCAATTACGAAATTGTTCTATTCATTCGCACAAATAAATATCAGCCAACGAGCGCGCTTGGTAATAGGAGTGCGTTAGGTCTACTCGAAAATTGGCGGAACTGATTTCAAACAAAGCAAGCGTGACGACGTTTCCATAAAGTTTAATGTGTATTAATTAGACCTGAATAGGAAACACCTGGATGAAAACGCACAAGATTGAAAAGGCTGGCAAAAACGAAAGGAGGCCTATATACCCAGGAGTGGGTGATACCGGGCTAGGATGATGATAATGATGGACCTGTATAAGAACAAATGAAGCATACGGTGTACAACAACAATATAAGCTACGCATGTGGCCTCCTTGCATGACATTAGACATCTAACGTATCCCGCAGCCTCTAAATAATGTAAATGAGCCATTAGGCAGGCGTGTATTACCGACCATTGTGTATCTCACAGTACCGGCGACGCTTTACGTCGGATTTCGCTACTTGACGCCACTTGCCGACGCTGTGAAAGCCGTACTGTCTTTTTTTTATTGTACCCTGGTAACATACGAGGCCGTTAATAGGATAAGCCGTAGACTCAATATAAAAAATAGGTATACATAGTAAATTACTACGAGATAGCACAATAGAGATTGCTGCTGATCACGAGGTCGTGGGTTCGATTCCCACAGGACACAAATATTTGTGTGATGAACATGAGTGTTTGTGTTGGTCTGGTTGTTTCTTATGTATTATAAGTATGTATTTACAAAAAAAAAAAAAAAAGTATATAAGTATTATATCCATTGTCTAGTTCCCATAGTACAAGCTCTGCTTAGTTTGGGACTAGATAGTGCCGTGTAAAAAATGTCCCAAAAATATTTATTATTTATTATTATAGGCCGTAAGTGGGGATTATCTTGACTTATTATGGGTACTTCTGCTTCTTGTATGAGATTCGAAAAAACTCAATTTCTCTCATTTTTACTGGCATTTCTTTGTTCAAAAGCAGATCATCTCATTGTATTTGTGGTCATCAAAATAAAGTGATTATAAATTTTAAGATGATGCCAATTTAAAAGCCAGGCACATCAAAATTCTGTCGAGTGGTAACCCTGGCAGAACAATTTGCAACGCACACTTCGTTACTTTAATACTCTCGTATGTATTATTGAATTTGTCTTCAGTTCCTCCACATAAGAGCATTACAACGAATCTTTGTTCCACAATGATTTACGATGCGATGTCTTTAAACTCTCTGTTAATTTATTATACTTTTGTTTCATCCAACCTTTTGTTGTGAGGGCTTTATTTTTGTGACATTTTTATACACGAGCGCTTCACGTAGGTTCATTGTTTGCGTTTATTTCATCATTATTTAGAATTTCACAAGCGTATCGCCCACATTTTTTTACCTACCGAAAGCTTCAAGTATATTTTACACAATGTTATTTCAGCGATATAACAATAGCTACCTACTTGAAACTGTGTCTTATGAGTAAAATAACCCACAGTGCCAGGTTCGAGCTCATTGCCGATACCCATATAATATAACATTACAATAGTCTATCAACAATTGACGCATAACGAGGACCATTCAACAACCCATATCCCTTCAATTGATTGTCACAACTGATACATGTATAACAATAGCAACTGATACACTCTCTTTAGGTGTGTTATTATTTCATTCCCCATTCAAAATAAACAGCCATTTAATTCCAAAACCTTTTTAATATTCACAGAATAAATAGTTTCATTTGTCTTCGCAAATCGAAATCAAATACTGCTTTCATTTTTCATCCCCAAATTTAATAGTGTTGTAATCTCGTCCCGCCGGAGGCTGGGGGGGAGACATGGCATTAACGTGCTTAACTGTATGAACGTTTACCCTCTGGCTTGTTCGAGAAGGTTCATTATCCACTGGTCATGGACTGAGGTATAATGAGCGCAAAATTATGTTAGTTTCAGGGCACATCTGGACTAGAATATTTATCCTCGAAGGGGATATCTTTGCCATAATCGGTATCAATTAGAAGTCAATTTAACTGGTTTTGCTTGTGTATGTGATGTTTTGCCAACAAGTTTCGTTAGATTGTTATTAAAACTGCTTTTTCTGTAGTTTCTATCGAATTGATTATATTATTAAGCTGCGAAGTCGGGAAGAAAGCTTTTTTTCTTATAGCGATCACCAACGTTCTTATTTATTTATTTATCATATTCTTAATTGTACATACATCAAACGAAAACAAAGACAGTAGGTTACAGGCTTATCAAAGGCTTGGGTGGTCTTATCGCCCAAGGCAATCTCTTCCAGACAATGGTCTAGAAGAATGGGAACCGGTTATTATAACATTTTACAAATTTTAAATCTTTTTGACATTATGTCTCAGTTCATCATCATCATTACAGCCGAAAGACGTCCACTACTGGACATAGGCCTCCCCCAATTAAGGGGGATTTATTTTGTCTCAGTTATATTTGAATAAATATTGTCATATTTTTTTGTTCTTAAAATTATACTAGTAAATAATTTTTGGCACATTTTTTTTCAATTTCTGATTGAGATAAAGAGCACTATCTATTTTTTTTAAACATTGTATCTAAATTACAAAGCCAATAATTATCTTATACATTCTTACGCAACAAAACAAGTTCCAGAACAATTGGCACAACAAAGCTTCTGTTGTCTGTTACTCCTAATGTCGGTTTCGTTTAGTTTCGTTCGCGACAGATGTTTGTTTTCAATACTTTTTCTTTTCCCGTTTGTTCCCACTTTCTTTATTAAGTAGCCTTTCATTGTAGCGTCCGTTGTTTCTTCAGTCGAATTCATCTGCTTGATAGCTAACAACATCTGCCTCATTTGGCAACACCCTCACACCAATAAAAATTGGTCTGAGGCGCTTCTCTTATTTTGTATTGAGTTTATGTCTAGGGTTTCTAGAAATGAATATAGTACAACAAAATATTGTAGTGAAAGTCGATATTAAGTGACATTGGATTGTACAAATTATTAGATAAGTTTTAGTCAGATAGTTGAATCTGGTTTTTATATTAAAGACAAAGACAAAGACATTTATTGCTCAAACTGTGTACATAAATGTAGGTGTTTGTAGGTGTGTGTTTAGTGTTGTGTTTATTATCATCAAAACTCAGTCAATTTTCATTTAGGGCAGGGCAGGATTTGGCCGGGTCTCCAGGGTTCAGCCATTGCGACGAGCGCTTCCGAAAATCGTACAGTATCCACTTTTCATCACAAGTAATGATTCGATTTTGATTTTGATTTACAAATTATTAGTTAAGTTTTAGTCAGATAATTGAATCTGGTTTTTATATTATCATCAAAACTAGATTCTATACCCAGGTGAAGTTTTCATAAAAATTTATCGTGTGAAAAAATGTTGTTAAGAATAAATAAACATGTCAATGAACTAAATTCCACAAAACTCTCATAAAATTAACATAGGCTTAAAATAGCAACTAATATTAATTAGCTGAACACGTTTACACCTGTTTTAGGCACCTACTATTTTTAGGATAGATTTAAAGATCACAAGTACTTTATATACTTATACAGCTAAAGAGACAAGCACCGAACTCACTCCACTTGTTTCCAGAGAAAATGTTCTAAAATTACACCGCGTCATGGTAATAAACAAACAAAGCATTATCTGGAACAGTGTAGCAGGGACAGTCGCCCTCCAGCAGCAGGGTTCCGCAAGCAGTAACGTGGCTGATACGACTCAATACCACGAAACAGAAAGTGACAGAAGTATTACTTCGAACGATGCGTGGAATACTTTTAGGTCTACAAACTTTTTGTAAAAGTAAAATGTCCTACAATGTATGGCGCTTTGTCTAATCATCAACAAAAGACGATGTCGCACAAACAAACCCATTTTATTTCAAGGGGATCTAAATGTTATTTCCGTAAAACTAATTCTTTTTAGGTAGTTACTAGCAATTCGCACTTTTTAGTATTTAATATTTTGGTGTTAGATTCGAGAAAATAACTGATTCGAAGTATGATAATGTTATTTATTTATTTGTACTTAAAACACAATACAGAGCACGAGGAACAACAGCAGGTTGTACAATCAAGTCTTAAGATTTAATGTCATTTTTCCGGCCCCTAAACTAGGTACGCAGACCTGTATCTTAGGTGTCGGGAGTTTCTACGGCATCAGTTTTATAATACAACCGTGACATTTCAGTTATTTAACGTTAACAACAACAAGCGAAGTATGTGTTTGAGATTGGGAGAGTGGATGGGTAGGGTGTTTTTGAGTGAAGGATGATGTGTATGTGTGTATGGGGTGAGTGTGTAGGGTGGTGGGGGTAAGTGTGCGTGTGTTGTGGTAACCATTTATTCAGATTCTATATTGTTACATTAACTATTTATGATAAAATTACTAGCATATTTTCAGTTTCGTCATATGTTAAGGGTTGAAGCCATTATTTAATTTTATTTTTTATTTCGTGTGATGTGAGTCTATAAATGGGAATAATTTGATTAATTTTATTGTTATACATGTTGAAGGGCTTTATATGACTTATGTTGATTATTATTTAATTATAACAGCCTAAAGTATGATAACATGAAGCATGTTAGTATTTTCATCGACTGCAATGGTGGCAAAAGAATTTAAAAATTATATTACTTTTGAACTTGCTTCCAGAAAAACTGTTGTGTGTGTTATTACAAAAAAAAGCTTATTTAAAACTTTCTATGTTTTTAATTTTAATTACACCATCTTGACAGTCTGAAATTTATAAAAATTCTGCTAATGCCACTATATTTGGCAAAAGAAATGCTGATTGCTGTTATAAACTAGAAGGAGAATGCCCATGTTATTGAAAAAAAATGGTCGAGTTAACTGCTTGTTTTTTAACTAAAATCGTACGATAAATAAAAATTAACTGTACTACTATAGTATTATATTATCTTTGACTGTACCATAGCTAGTGTGTAATTTTTTGGGTGTTGTTAGCAGTGAGCCCTCTGTCCGTTGCTATTCTGCGGCATACGACACGGCCAGCCCGCGGGACCCAGCCACTTATCTGCAGAATTAAAATCTGCTTATCTCGCGGTTATTTATGTGCCCAGTTATGTATTCATAAACGTTATATATTGCATAGCGAGATCGTAATAGCTAAACTGAAGGTATATCTTCATGATGCGATATAGGCGCGGGGGAAGACTGGTAATTCGAATGAAAATGTAGCACTGTATTACATGACTTTAAGTGTGTAATGTGTAATCTTACTATGGTTATATCATTCATCAACTAGAAATTCATGTAGCGACGCGGAAGCTAATTTTAAGCTCGGAATTTATATTAAGAAAAACCGGCCAAGTGTGAGTCGGACGTGAGTCGTGACTGCGTGAGCAGTAAGGGTTCTGTACCACCCATCGACCTGATACCCCATAAAAACTGATTTAATTTACGAAAGTTTATCAAAAGGCATCAATCCCGAAACGTTAACGTTCGCGAAATGTGAAATTTTATATTTGTCTAAGTTTGCCCTGTTTTTAGTATTTGTTGCTAAACTATATACCTACTATGCACTATAATCAGACCAAGTTTGACGCTGGTACGTATTACCGTTTTGAAGATAGAGCAGGAACAAAAACGTTGGAAAAAATTCATGTTTTTCAAGGTTTCTTATATGGGGACCCGCTTTGGTTTTAGACTTTTTTATTTTTAGTATTTGTCGTGATAGACACTATAGTAACACATATTCTGTGAACATTTCAACTGGTTATCTATTACCGTTTCAAAGATACAGCCCTGTGACAGACAGACGGACGGATGGACGGACGGACAACGTAGCGAGAGTAATAGGGTCCCGTTAGCACCTTTTGAGTACGGAACCCTAAAAACTGTGACACAGTGACTTTATTCTATCGCTCCAGTAACTGTCGCAAATAGGCAATTACGTCATCCAGTGACACTATGAACGATCTCATTATGTATGTACTACAGAGTCCAATGTATTTAACACTGAAATATCTACTAAGGTTAATAAGACGAACAGACAGTCACAACCACACGTCACCTAAAGCTAATTAATCAAATATTTATTATTTAAACTTGATTACACAGAACAACGCATGTTCGGAGAAAGTAACAAAGGGATCCAATGTTTACACATAACTGTCACCCCAATATAACAACGAACATTATCTCTCAAACAAAACCCGAAGTCCAAAAATAAACTTTAAAGGGGAAACATCGTAAAATTTCAATATCCGTTCGGCATCTCGTTTAATCTTGGGTAAATTTGTCGCCTGTTATTGAGTTAGGAGATCTGTCGCCCCCCAAATGAGTCGGCGTGATGATAACAATCGACAATCGAGGCGTAATGACGCGCGGGTGGGGGCGGGGGGCAAGGAAACGTAAATTTTTAGGAGTTTGACGAGACGATGCTCTCACTACTACGTAATTCGTTCATTGATGGAATTTTATCCGATTTCCATGATTTAGACTTTAGGAATTTATATTTTGGCATCAACGCCTTTGTGATGTCATTGAACTGAATACAGCTCGTTGGGCATGTAAATGGATTAAAATAATTCCTTCGGATTTATTACTGAAACAAATGTAATTTGTTTTAATTTCTTTTAAGTAATCTGTAAATTGCTTTTTACACGCACGTTCCTATCTAAAACATGACACCTGCTTTAACAAACAAAAAGGCCACCCTCAACACAAAATGACAGTGTCATTTTTGTCAACCACCAAAATACACACGCAGGAAATGAGTATGATAAAATAACGTGAAAACGTGCCGCGAGGTGGCGCCTGTGACAAGTGAGTTGCAACGGAAATTAACGAGCCCTTATCGTGAACCCTAAATTAACCACTTCCAAACGGAAATGGAACCCCGGACATGGTGCTGACAATTAATTACGAAGCCGGTGGGGATTTCTCGTTTTGATAACTACGTAATTATGTTGATTTCAAGGTCAAAAGGTTAAGACCTTATTATTGGACTGGGTGTAATTGAAACGACTTCTATCGGCTAGAGACCATGAGCTTTTGTGTTTGTTTCTCAGAACGGTTAAAATTAGGTATTATTTAGTTTTTATTATGTTTATGTAAGTAACATTGGTAATTACATCTAAAGTATTAATAACTTTGTGTCATCTAGAACTAAAGACATAAACTGTGGAAGAAACTGAACGACCCTACGCAGAAATGTTACTCTGCATGCGTAAATGCGTTAAAATAATAAATTAAAATCATGAACTTAAATATTGACCAGTAAATAAAACCTATTTAAAGAAAAAAAACTTGCGTTTGATGCAAATTACTGTGGGATTCAAAATTGCTCTTATACAGTACAATACACTATTACCATAGATAGTAAAACTGTGCTATTAGTATACAATTTCCAGAGTTTATCTACAAAGATTACCAACTCATCGGTTGTTAAACAAAATACCTATACAAGCTAAAGCAATGCATTAAGAACTGACGTACTGATTTCACCCCGACTATAAATACCGGGATTACAACCAAAGTGTTCTAGCTTCTACAATGTCTGCCTAAGCCGACACAGATAAATTAGGCCAAAAGCCTTGCTTAGACAGAAATAACAAACCAAATAGAACCAAGTATTGCTACATCAGAATGTCGGCAAACTATTTAATATTAGCTTATTTTGTTAGACTTTTTTAATATTATGCCATTTGTCTAAATGTTTTTGCTAAAAGAAAAATCGCAGCAACAGATGTGGTGAATTAATCCATCTCAGGAAAGATACAAAAGGTTCATTTCATACAATTTACGATACAGATAGACGTCAAACGTTACAAAAAATGTGTGATCTTGAGACTGCTTTCATGCTGAGCAAGTTTCTTATCAAACTGTCCTTTTTGGAACAGGAACTTTGATGCTTTAATTACCATGTTTGCAGTTCTCTGAAATATATTCTTAAGGTCCTATTAACTTGAACTTCGGAGCGACTACGTTGTGTTGTTGTTTCTTTAAAAAAATTCTGTTTTCAATTTAATTAAGGTTTTTCCCGTATTTATAGAGAAGATGCCACACTTTTAGGCGCCCTGAACACGAGGTTAGTTCGCAAGTCAGTCCAGTGAGTTAGTTCAGTCACTGGCCTTATATACGAATACATTTAAAGACAGTTTAGTGAACAACTGGTGATAGTTTTCATTAAATTGTCTTCAAATGTATGCGTACACGAGGCCAGTGAAAGGTCAGTGACTGAACTAAGTTACTAAACTGCTCGCGAACTGGCCCCGTCGCGTCGGGGCCCGTGTACGGAACGCATTATGTCATTTGCATCTTTTGTCAAATTTATAAGCAAATTCTCCAACACTTATTACGAAGCGTCAGATTCATACATAGATCCACAACGCAAATTAAAACTGAACTCTTTCAGGCCAATTATCGTCATAGGTCTGCACCTCTATACCTCGCTTCGCTATCAAGGTATGAAGAAATACACCAAACCAGATTTGAAAATTTAGACCGACTTGACGTTATTACGGAAATGCCTCGAGAAGTGCAATTAATTAAATTTAATTAGTATCAACATGCGTTTCAGTCTAAGTCGACCACACAGCAAGAATAGACCAACATAAAACGGATAGTGGATCAAAAATACTCGAAACTGACACACGTGCAGTAATAATAATACCTACAGTTTAGACAATATTTAGAACCATGAATTTGAAAAATGTAGGTACTTAAAATGTTTATCTTCTTAACACTATCTTATCAAACAATCTCCCCAAGCTAGATTTCCTATTCAAACCTTAAGAAACAAGCGTGAACATACAACATCCGCAGCAGACGCAGTCGCCATTACCTCCAAGTTGTTTTCTCAGCCAACACAATAGAATTCAGCTTACGTTTCTAATTCCCGTAACGTTAAACTATCAAGCAAGTACCATTCCACTATTTGAACACTTTCCACTTAACTGAATAGGATCTGTAGTGTAACTCTGTGAGAAAGACGCTTCCATCTCGACAGTTAATTCAATATTGTTAAAATCTAACAGTATGGATATCTAAATAGAAAGGAGTTGAAATAACATAACATTTCATAATCTACCTATTATTGCCCCACTGCTGGGCACGGGCCTCTTCTCATAAAGAGAAGAGTTTATGCCTTAGTCCACCACACTAACCTGCTGCCTAATTGCGTAACTCACTCGCGATCGCATTCATTCGGATTTCAATGTTCATTGCTCTGTGTGTTTTGACAATCCGTCGTATTGACAACTACGTACCACGCAATGAATATTGCTGTAATTTCAAAATGAAAGCTGATGTCAATGTGAAGGCATTACACAATTACCCCACTGGTGTGGTTTGGCGAATTACACTCACCAATCGAGAATATTTTGGAACCCTTCCAAGTGCGCAAGTTTCTTCACAATATATTCTTTTATGAATGCGCATACGAATTTGAAAAATCGTTTCGAACTCAAATTGAAAGATGATAAGCATGGAAGGTAAGCGTTCAATTGCTTGGTTATCAGTGTAACTAGCGCGAAACAACATAATTCCCGGAAAACATTTTTCTATCAACATTGTCAAGATACGAGTCGAGTTAAATCTCGAAATCGAAGTGAGTTTTTCACAGAATAGTGCTGCTGGTGGAAGCTCGCAATCTCTTAAGGCAAAGTCCGCTGATCCAGCTATTGTCGAACAAACACATTACTATGCATCCCTCTAACTCGGCGGTAATTTATTTAGTGTACGCTAACATGAGGCTTTAACACACACGGATAACAGCTTTATGGGATATTTTTATGGAGTTCGGATGATGAAGATGTCCTACTTAATATGTTTGTGTACAAATATGTCTTTATGGTCTCAATTCAGACTCTTGTGGTAAGCTGAGCATCTAGGCTATTCTCAAAGAGTTGTAAAAGTAGGTACTGTTAGATACTGTTTAGGTATACTCAGAGTTATACAAGTTTAGGCGAAACATACTCGAAACATTTTCACGAAAGTACCGGCAAGACTTAAGTAATTCAAATAGATGATGCACCGCTTCGAGAACTCAAATGGCTGATTCCAAACGCTGACGCTAAAAAAATTCCTGAACAAAATCAAAGTATTCTTCGTATATGCATTCATGGAGCTAAGACATTCAGTTTTAAATTATAGCATTGCAAACTTTTTTATGGAGCTTAAAACTACTTTCTTCAGGCATCTTTTCCAGCCAGTTCAGCTGCATGCACTAGAGGCGCGTGTGTTTACTCCGTACTGCGTCGCATGCTAATGACTGCGTCTCGTCTCGCGTCTGTTTTCACTTACATCCAATTTATGAGCGAAATGCTCCATGAATTAACATTACTTCTAAACTCTGCTTTTATTTATGTGCAGTTTCTAAAAAAAACTAATCGTTTTGCTTACCAATGGTAATGTTTGCAGACTGTCCTAATTAGACGTGCATATTAATATGCTACTAATATAATTGACAGAACGTTATAGCGTTAGCGGAATGTCGTTGTGCATCTAAGAGAGGTGGTGATAACAGTTTTACACCTGTCGATTCTTCGAAATTGTATAATCCAAATATTACGTTTAGAAAGAAGACAACATCTATAGTCGTCAAACCGCCACAAGGAAATGAAATTCCACAAGAACTCTCTCTTGAAATACATGATTTAAAGCAAGAAATACGTGCTTTGAAAGATCAGCTTACAGGTGCAGTTTCTTTGCTTACGAGTTATGAGACAAAGTTAGAGAGTCACGTATCTCTTATAGATTACTTGAAAGAAAAACTTGAGCTCCTCACCAACGACCGATTAAAGTCTAACGACGTTGCTGCCCCGACCACATCACCTGGCAGCAGTTTTGTCATATCCCAAGGTACAAATCTTAAGACCAAGCCAAAGCAAAAGAAGCGTAAGCAACAGCAACAAGTTGCCAAGCCCTCTCAATGTGTTCCCCCAGAATCCGAGGTCATTGACCTTAGCCAGTTTAATGGACTTGACCAATTGACTACGACTGTGAATACTAAGGTGGATGTAATCACTGAATCTCCTGAAGAGCCAGAAGCAGAGTCGTGGACGGAGATTAAACGAAAAACTCGAAAATCAGCGTCAATAAGTGGAACTGCAGGGCCTACCGTTACATCTTTAAAGGCAGTGGTACCACGTAAGTACTTACATCTGTGGAACATGGAATCAGGTGCTGATGAGATTCGTGATTACCTAAAGCAACTATCTCCCGAAAGTACATGTACGGTTGATATGGTTACCACAAAGGGTGACTACAAGTCTTATAAGATTGGCGTACCCGTCGCTAGTTACGAGATGTGTCACTCAGCGGATGTCTCATTGGCCATTGGCCCATTAACGCAAAAATTAGGCCTTGGGTCAATCATAGGAAACCAGTGAGTTTTACAAAAACGAATGGTCCAACCAAGTCGTCGGATCAGCGGCCCTTTCGTAGCGCATAGAACCTCATACTTACATTGTTTTTACCAAAACGTGAGAGGCATTAAAACAAAACTATGTTTATGGCGAAACAACTTGGCTTTGTTAGAGCATAACCTCATAGCGGTAACTGAGACATTTCTAGATGATTCCGTCGAAGACTCAGAACTAACATCAGGAGACTGGAATATCCTACGTCGTGATAGAGGCACACCATGTGGAGGTGTCCTACTTGGAGCGCGCTCGCCTATTGCATTGCGGCGGCGCCGGGAGTTTGAAACCGACTGTGGTGAAGACCTATGGGCAAGTTTTACATGGCGTGGTCGTACTTTTTACGTGTGTGTTGTGTACATTAAACCAAGTGCTAAGGATGTAGATTACATGCGGTGGTTTTGCAAAGTCGAAAGTTTTGTGTCTGGTTTAAGGGGAACTGTATTAATTTTAGGAGATTTAAACATGAATAGTGCTTCTCTATCCATTATTAATTATTACTGTTACTTTTTGTCTTTCTGTAGTCTGAATGAGAAGAATGTGGTTAGAAATTTGAATGGAGGTATGCTAGATGTGGTATTAGTCCAAGAGGATGCTAAGGCAATAGATACTTCTGTTGCTACTACTGACGGTATAGTTAAACCTGACAATTATCACCCGCCTTTAGACATATACATTAAAATCAAAGCTGAACACAATTCTGATGTAGCTGAGCCAAGTAACATTGACATTAGTAAAGACTGGAATTTTAAATTATGTGACCACAGTAAGATGTTTGATATATTTACAAAGAATTCGTGGGATAAGGTTTTACAAACGGACAATGTATTTTTAGCTACACAGTATTTTTATGAATCGATTTATTCAATTTTTGATACTTGTACACCAAAAAAACACCGCAAACAGACCATGAGTAGGCGTTATCCAGTGTGGTTCACGATAGATATTATCCGGGACACACGACTTAAGCTTAAATTACACGCTGCTTGGAAGCGCACTAAATGTGATACAGTACGTAAATCTTTTTCTGACCTAAGGGCTAGCCTTAAAACTCGCACAGAAGCTGCCTATGCATCGTACACCAAAGCAATTGAAACTAACTTAAGAGTCAATCCGCGTCAATTTTGGCAACATATTTCGAGCTTACGCTCAAAGGGTGGTTTCGAACCAAATGTCACTTATAAAGGAGACGAACTCACGGGTGTTAATGCGGCTGAAGCGTTTGCCGACTTCTTTGTTAATGTTTTTCTTCCCGATGTTCCTTTACTTGATGCACAAAAAATTTCTCGTAGTGTTGATAATACTGGCAGCAATTATATTAATATTTTTAACTTCACTCCTCAAGACGTCATGTTGGGTATAAGTAAACTAAAATTAAGTAGTTCTGTAGGGCCAGATAACATTCCACCTGGGATATTGAAAAAATTTAAGAAAAATGTTTGTTTGCCTTTGCATCATATTTTCAACTTATGCTTAAAGACAGGAATATATCCGCCACAATGGAAAATTTCTAGAGTTGTACCCATACCAAAAGGTCTTAATAAAACATCTGTTGAAGAGTATCGTCCCATTGCCATTATTTCTTCTCCAGCTAAAGTTCTCGAAAATGTACTTTATAAATACATCTATTCCCAAGTTGATAAGTATTTATGTAATGAACAACATGGTTTCCGGGCCAAAAGATCAGTTAATACCAACCTTCTGACCCTTGTAGATTACATATCTGATCGTCTTGACTGTGGTGGTCAAGTAGATGTACTATACTTTGACTTCAGGAAAGCGTTTGATAGGGTTAATAATGACATACTGTTGGCGAAGTTATGCACCATTGGTGTTCCGCCGGGTCTTCTTCAGCTCCTTGCTGACTATTTACGAGACCGCCAACAGTTTGTCAGGCTGGGTTTCTACGAATCTCAGCCCTATCACACGCGTTCCGGAGTTAGTCAAGGATCTATACTAGGGCCATTGTTGTTTCTTATTATGGTTAATGACCTCCCAACAGTTCTCCGGCACGCAAAATGTCTCCTTTATGCAGATGATTTGAAACTATTTTCCGAAATTAACTCCGAAGCTGATTGCCTTGCACTGCAACGCGATGTTAACGCAGTGTTTGAGTGGAGTGTTAAAAACAAAATGGAGTTTAACTCTTCAAAATGTTTCGTCATGACTTTTGGTCGAGTAAGACACCCAATCTCCTTTAATTATAAAATTAATGACACTAACATTACCAGAACAGTCGGTATGAAGGATCTGGGAGTCGTGTTTGACCATAAGTTAACGTTTCATGACCACATGGTTGCAGTTGCAAAGGACTCTTATAAGCGGTTGGGTTTTATATTACGAAATGCTAAGGACTTTAGTAATATCAGCGTAATTAGATCACTCTTTAGTGTGCTTGTTCGTAGTAAGCTTGAGTCTAGTGCATGTGTCTGGAACCCGCATGAAAAGAAGTACACACTGATGTTAGAAAAGGTGCAAAAAGCCTACCTTAGGTATATGTATAAACGTCTGTATGGATATTATCCGTTTTTGTATCCTACAAACTTTCTCCAAGGCTGTTTAGGGTATAATTCTCTTGAGGTCAGAAGGAAGTACGACCAAATGATAACAATGTGCAAAATCCTACATAGCAAAATTTATGCCCCTGATCTGCATGACGAATTATCCAGATTGTACGCCCCAGTCAATTATAGCCGTTGCAGGAGGCATCAATTATTTGCCGTTCCTACGTGCAACACCGTCTCGCGAGCCTTCTCTCCCATACCTCGCACACTCACTGCACTTAACGCCCTCTTGGACGCCAAGTCTGACTGTGATGTGTTTGCCGACGAATGGAAGACGATTTTGTCAGTATGTCTGGAGTACTGCGAGATGAGTGTATGAAAGTATGTATTATTAATATTTTATATAATTATTTAATTTTTCTGTGTTGTTATGTTAATTAATTTAATTTTTGTCTTTAATTTTTGTAATTGGCATCCAGCCGTTTTAATTAAAGTAAAATACGTCAAATCAGGCCTGTTATCTTCCGAACACTGTAACGAATGAATGGATCTACTACACTAACTACACGGACGAATAAAAAAAAGCGGATGGAATGTCGCTAAACAATAAGTGAAGCACCCATAACATGCCAGCTCGCTTAAAAATACGGCACGCACACATTCACATCCATAGTATGTACTTTGCCAAAAAGCGGTTACGCAAAAAATCTAGTGTGACGGTAGTTATTGTCGTAGTGTCACAAATAAAATAACAGTATAAATCTAATGTGTTAAAATGCTTTCGAAATTATAGTGGGTTTAGGAATAAGTTTTATTCGTCTGAGACTAACTACTAATGGTTGGTAAGATATACGAACCCGGTGGCAACCATGTTTTAGTAATTGCGGACACTTCTAAATCAGCTAGCCGGTTACACTAACACAATTCTATCATCGTTTAGCGATGTCAGTCGAGAGTAATGCGTAGGAACTGCTATTAGTTCAGCGTGAAACACAAACTGTCATGTTTTTACTCCTACGAGGTAGAAAGGGAAATGTTGTGCACTAAACGGTTACCATAATTCCGCCACCTACGGTGAAGTTGGAAATATGTATTCTATTGTTTGCGATGATAGTGATAAAACGTAGAATAAACAGTTTCGAAATTCATTTGACGTTTTGCCTTCCAAAATTTCTCATGCATAACTCCATCGCAGTTAACTAGACATAGGCCTCTCGCAAAGTTACCCAATGATACTCGTTTCTCCGTCCCTCGCACTCAGTAGATCCCAGGCCTAGCTACCACATAATTTCTATTAATGATCGGAAAATATTAATGTTTATTGAAGCCATAACAACCGCTATTTCAATTAAAATTTTAATTACAGCCAGAAATCACGCACAGTTAAAGACTAATGTATTCCTTTTCCATTTTAAGAAGACACCATCCCACATGTTCAACATACTCTTTTATATTTTAAATTAATTGGAGTGTAGAGTAAGTGATAGTGAATAATTTATCTGTGACAGTCGCGATGTGAACCGTTCCGAACAGTTGCTCGGGACGAACGAACGAACAGTGAAATATTAAAATACCATTACGATATTGATGGGGAAAGAACTGTTATTTATTAACTGCTGCTATGTTATTTTAATTGGTGAACACTGATTAGTTTGGTTGAGATGTTGGAATCTTGTCTTGTGGCTGTGTATTTATGTGACAAGTAATTAGTGATCAACTGTATCATCATTGGTCTTGTGACCGAATGCGTGGCTTCCGAATGTGGTCTTGCGTTTTGAAATTCTTAGAAGCAGTTTTTTTTTAATCGTACCCGATTATTGACAATAGATGTTCTCCTGTGTTCGCCAGTATAATATGAAACTAATAACATTGTATACGGTAAAAAATAATACGATACAACTCCTCTGCCCACCTTTTTGTGGAAAACAGGCGTTATGTGTATATAAAAACGTTTCTAAATTAACTATAGCTTAAACTTGTCTTGACCTAGTAAGTCCAAAATCCCGAAAAGGTGTTACAGTGTACTCAAATCTATAGATCCAGAGAAAATTACTAAACTTCATGAAGTCTTCAGCAATACTTTAGGCTTTAGACTTCAATACGTGATTGATGATGGCAACGATGCCCTTCATTCGACTTACCTTAGGCTCGCTAAGTTTCATAAAATACATTACAATTTTACATAGTTAACTTCAACAAGTAATTAGTAAAACAATTAATGAATGTAGGTACAGTCAGCAATCCGGTGAACCACCACTAAGGCTAAAATCGCTTGCAATCAATGATCGCTAGCAGCGTAACTAAGTGTAATGTAGCAGGATTCGTTCAAGGGATTTTGTCGACGAAATGTACCACTGCGAAGGATCGTGACAGTACCTAAATTGTATGTTGCTTCCGATGCTTGCTGGTTGCTGATAATCACCATGACATGATATACTCTCAACCACTTGCCTTGACACTTCAGGTTGTGGCTTATTCTACAGAGTCCTGAAATTCTTGTCTATCATTAAAGAGCATTCACAACATTATCAACAGTTGATAATCAGCTCTTACGACAAGCCATTCCATTATCATAGCTGTTCACAATAAGCTGAAGAGATTCTTTCCTTCCGGAGCCCCGGGAGCGGCCGCTTGGCACGCGGCCAGCCCTGACAGACGGGGCGCAGACGACGCCCACCAGCGAATGTGTCGGTGTTCGCACGTTCATGCCGCGTTTAGAACGACTTGATTAGATAGTGTTTGAGTAAAGTAGGTTACTGAATATAACTTGACTTACAAATTATTTTCGTGAATTTCATGTACAAGGAATTTTAAGAGGTAACAAGTAGTCTCGAGTTGTCCGTTTGATTAAATGGTAAATGAATGCTAATGAAGTCAGACGTTGAGTAGACGAGACGCCTACGCGGCCATGTTAAAATTTACGGAATGCTAGTTACTGCTTGCATTTGTGATATATTAAGAAATTCATTTCAAATAGGCACAGCTCATGCCTACATGCCCAAAAGAAACGTCGAGAATTATTTGCACGATTCCTAAACTTAGATTCTATGGAAAAGAAACTTCATGGACACTCTTGTAAAACAATATAATCTTGAGTTTAACATTTACTATGAACTAAATAACTATAATAATTTTACATAAGATGGGGACGACGTGTGAATCAGTAACACCGGGCTCGGATTTAATAATTAATATTTATATTAAATTACTTTAAAATTAAGGATTCCTCTTGATCTGCGATGTTATAAGTAAATCCCTACCAAAATCTTCAGGACAGGTACCATACGAGATATATTCAAACTAAAAGCACAAAATACGTTTCTCATTCTGAGTACTATAATCCCTTGATGATCGATGTTATTAACTTGGCTTATTTTACAATGCAGCAAGTCACAGCTATACAATAAATAACAGCCACACATTATTGATTACTCCTCAAAAATATTGAGTTTACAAAATACCTCCATTCACTGGCCTTTCATGCACACTCACTGGCGCGTCTAAACGCACCTGCATTCATAGAATTTTGAATAAATGACTTAGAAATATTATATGCATAAGCAATAAATAAATACTCTCATATTATTGTACATTTGTGTGAATTTACGAGCATGGGCCGTGAATAAAGAACCAGAGACATAATTCAGAGAGCGGGTTTCAACAATGAGACGTTATTTGAACGCTTATCGACTGTCGTTGCATCGAAATCGACGATTTATTATAATAATATTATATTAGTCATGGAATAATATCGCAGTTTGCATATTTCAGGTTTTTATTACAAATTGAATTATACCAGTAGGAGGTTTGGGAATGTTTATTTAAATACTCACTTTGGTTACACGCTTTATACTTGCCAAACAAATTAAGTCAAGTAATATTATGTATTTAAAGTCAAAATGAAATTCCTATCAATATTTTATCAGCGAGCTCCCACATGATTGTTACATGATGATGACCCTTGCCTACGGAACGCTAAATTATTGAAGCGATGACACACTCTACAGCGAACTGCACCGTGAGATCGCCTGATCAGCAATTCGGTAGCGTGTGACCGAAGTTGCGCAATACTAATAATTCAATATTAAATTAGCATACCTACTCGTCACTCTTGTTTCTCATATCGAACATTTGTCACGCATCTTAGTTTTAGACCGATATATTGTAATAATTATATCGATTAAATTTTTAAGTTAATTAAATCGGTTTCATTTTGTACCCTCGGCTGCAGCCGTACGTAATTGGCGCAGTCGGTAGGATACTCGCGGTCGGTTTCGCGTAATAAGGAAGATTTCCGTGTCGTAAAGCCGCCCGTGTGGCTATCCAGCCACTTCAGAGTATCCCGAATCTACACGTCGTGCTGCATCGAGGTATCCAAACATTGATAGCGCAAAGAAGCCGATTTAATGTTAATGTAAGTACATTAGATTCTTTCTAGTGAACGCTTAAACCTAGCCTGTACTAATTAATATAATTTTCCAAAATTTTCTTTCAACGAAAATCCAGGAACCCTAGGTTAGTTAGAAATAGTAGAGAATCAATTTTAGATTCGAGAAGAATATTAGTTTAGATACATTATTTGAGGAAACAGAATCGCATTTCGAGAAAATGTCTTTGAATATAGATAGTATTTATAGAGCATTCCGGTTAGTACCCGAGTTCGACGGAAACCCGAATGTGCTGACAAGGTTTATTCAATTGTGTGATCAATTAGTTAAGGAATATTATAATGTTCAAGGTGATTCTGAATTAATTAATAAGGCAGTCAGTAATGGTATATTAAATAAAGTTGTAGGGTGTGCTGCTCACTTAATCAATTCAAACGGTATAGCAAGTGATTGGAATGGAATTCGTAGATGCTATTGGCCAAATATTAAAGAGCATATAGCCAAGTATATCAATGACTTTACAATATGTGGGCAAGTGAAATACTATCGTGATCGAATAAGACCACGGTTCAAATTGAACATCTACCAACAAAACCTTTTGAGGTTGTACATTTAGATTTGCTAAGTGTTGGAACAAATAAGTACCTTACTATAGTAGATGCATTCTCTAAGTATGGTCAAGCATACTTCTTGAGAGATGCTACAGCTAAAGCGTTGTACAAGCCTTAATAAAGTTTTCTACTCATCATTCTATATAGAACCATGCTATATTTAAGGATATGATAAATAGGCTAGGTATGTTACACGATAAGAATAAAATCATAGATATTAGTTTCAGGGAATATTTTAATATAATTAGACTACGTTACTACTATAATGGGAATAGTATAGTTGTTAGTTATCACCAGTAGTTTATCCTACTAACTTTATCCTTTTTTAATCATCCCTAGCTCCTAATAGTGATAATAAGGTCCTAATTCCAACTTACCCTATCATAGCAGTTCACGAAAAAGATTATTGTATATAGAGACAGAATGTCCGAAGTACCATCACGGTCATTTTTGCGAGGACAACTAAAGTCACCACCACGGCAAGCAGTCGAACTGTATCCAGCATCTTATACTGCACCAGCAAATTCACGATTCCTGTGAATTCACATCAGTTATCCTGTCTTCTGAAGCCATGGAGCAGTTGGACGACCAACATTTCATCGTGAGCTTTCCCAAACCAACGAAAGTTCCTTTAACTTGTTCTGAAGACCAATACAGAATTCTGCAGGGGAGCTATTTATCTATTATACCCAAAGGATGTGTGCTAAAGACTACATCATTTACTGCAAGCAATCTACATGATCAAATCAAGGGAAAGATATTGAAAATTATAGATTTACCAATCATGAAGGAAAATCTATATAATGCACCGATGAAAACTATAAAACTAGACACCATAGATCTTGGAGGTTTGCATTCAAGTAACGCTGAAATCGCTCAACAAGAACCAGTAACGCTAAGGTCACCGAGCGTTGAAATCATATACCACACTACCATACCGGTTTATGTTCTATTACTATCCGGTGCATCTGTACTCATTATCGTCATTATACTTCGTCGCCGTAGATTGAACCAACAAAAGAAAACCACTGCTGAAATTTAAATTAACGCAAAGGATAAGAAGGCCTGCAACACAGAAATTACGGAAACTGACATTGAAAATCAAGCTACACCATCGACACTATTTTCAACTGGAGTTTTTAAATAGTTGCCGATCTTGCGGAGGGAGATGTTACATGATGATGACCCTTGCCTACGGAACGCTAAATTATTGAAGCGATGACACACTCTACAGCGAACTGCACCGTGAGATCGCCTGATCAGCAATTCGGTAGCGTGTGACCGAAGTTGCGCAATACTAATAATTCAATATTAAATTAGCATACCTACTCGTCACTCTTGTTTCTCATATCGAACATTTGTCACGCATCTTAGTCTTAGACCGATATATTGTAATAATTATATCGATTAAATTTTTAAGTTAATTAAATCGGTTTCATTTTGTACCCTCGGCTGCAGCCGTACGTAATTTGATCATTTCGAAATTTATTTATTTATTTATTTATTTTCCACAAAAAAAAATACATACATTTGGCAGATACAGTGTAGAACATAAACTAGTTTAAATTTTTCTGTGCACCGCTTGGTTCTTCGACATTCATTACAACAAGATGCGGGTGGGTGAACACGACGCATCGCGCTCGCTCGCCCCATGCAAACATTCCCATATATATACCCTCAACTAATTTATATTACTTCTCAATAGCAAATTGCTTCCAAAAATACAGCATGTGTTTTTTTTCCTTAATGTTATAAAATTGTAAGTCATTATTAGGTTTTAATTCATCTAAAAGGTGTTTTTTAAGTTTAGATTTTATATTGTTTCTAATGATATGTAGTATCATATTGATGAAACAAAAAATTTAAACTAATTTCCCTACTATAATAATTCCCCCAAAATTAGCTATTAGGTAGCCTATAATCACCTTTTACTTCCGGACTGCTCTGCCACTAAACTGAATGTTCAAACCGTCAGCCGAAGCTCATAGAAACCGCGCACCACTCTTTGGCACAGAGCAAAATAAACCAGAAGGCTCATTCTATACAAAGTATCTTTACACCGTCGCTCATTATCATCGACTGAGTATATTTATTTTTCGCAATTATGTCTAAGTAGAAGCAGCTGAGTATTTGAAATTCATACAAAGCGACCGTAACATATCGCAATTTGCCACCTAGCTACTAGAGATATTGGTATAATGATGGGTCTGTTAGACCGGTCGTCTAAGTTTTCAGATTTTTGTCAATTAATGTCCAGCGATTAAAATCAAGTCAAGTAAACAGTAATTGCGAGATAAACCATAAATTGTTTGAAACTTACCTATGTTGAGAATTTGTAAAAGATCTTGACGACTACAACTGCCCCAATGTATTTAAAACTAAATAAATAAATAAAATGTTTATTTTCATAAATTATCTTTACAGAAAAAAAAGGTAACGTTGGTACCTATACTAATGAAAAAACATTGTATCACAGGCACCAGCGCCTTCCACTACGTTACACAATAATTTTTTTACGAACGAATAATATGAATTAAAACTTAAATAATTAAATTAAATTGGGAGAAAATTAAATTAAATTAAAAAAATATATTTGTATGTAAAGTAAAACTAAATTTACACTAACTAAATTAATATGATTATTCAGTGGGCCTTCTGCACTTCTTTATCAAGTCATTCAATAAAGTGGATGATTAAAATGTTAATAGTTGTCGATGGCGGCGCCGTGAGCTCCTCATGAATAATTCCCTCACCAATACTTTGGTGTTACACTTTCTTAGTTGTATAAAAGCACGCTTAGTGATGCCACTAGAGTACCCAAGTAAAGTCGATCAGTGTGAGAACTTTACCCGCTGAATGGTGACCACACAATGAAAGTGTAGGGTTATAGGATGGTCAGCAAGTCAGCACAGACTAGATTTTAATTATTGCAGCTAAGTCTTTTCTTTAAAAGACTAAAGTCATCTTTCAGTGTAACTACTTAACTACTAATAAGTGTGCTGTTCCAGAATTGCCTGAATATAAATAGTTTGGCACAACTGCTTATATACAAAATGCGACGTCTCGTGCTATACAAATTATACATTGTATAGCACGAGACATCGCATTTTGTTGTCTTACTTAATTATAATGCGTATTTACATTTAAACATGGTGAACTTTTACATCATCATCATCTTCATTTCAGCCGAAAGACATCCACAGTTGGACATAGGCCTCCCCCAAAAGGGGGGAACACCATTATGGCCACGCTTGGCAGGCGAGTTGGCGATCGCAGTTTTTGGTTGGTTAAATACTCTGAGAACGCTGCTGACCATCCTCTGAAGCCCTTAGTCGCCTTTTACGACACCCATGAGAAGAGATAGGGTGCTGCAATTCTTTATGTCCGGCACCACACGGAACGAACTTTTATATACAAACATGTAAATGTACCATTATTACCTAATCAACTGATTTTCAATTTACAACAAAATTCATATTGACCAAAATGTATTTTATTTTGAATTACATATAGGTATACAAGTGCCAGGTGGACCGACGACCTGAAGAACGTGGCTGGGGGGGGACTGGATGCGGAGGCAGAGGACCTAGTGTTGTGGCGCAACTTGGGAGAGGCCTATGTCCAGCAGTGGACTACGATAGGCTGAGTTGATTGATTGATAGGTATACAGCGGTCCGGGTAAAGAAAATAAGGGGAGAAAAAATCTAAATAGGCCCTTTGACGGGTAACGCCTTCAACGATTAATTATTTACGAATACTTCGTCGTTTCAAACATTTTACTAATTATCGTATATTAAGTGGCACTTCGCTTGTTTGAATATTTTATCAAGTGTAATTAGTTAATGTAAGTGATTCCTTTTACGATTAAACTTTAGGATAATTATTTAAAAGGGAATATGTCCGCGGTACATCGGGTTTCAAGTCGGTAACTCAATCCTAAACGGTATGCGTAATGTATTTTATATTTCATTAAATTAACTGTCTTTGAATATATGTTTCTAATAAATAAATTCAATTTTAAAAATTCAAATACTAATTAAAGTATTTGAATTTTTAATTAGGTGTTATATGTATTCCAAAACAAGTTTTCAATTAGTCTTAAGTAGGTTTGGCAAACATGTGCCTGAGTATATAATTTTAAAGATAAAGACTGGCACAAGAAAATCTGTTTCAGAAAAATCTATTAAAACTTCTTTAATTAAAAGGATTTACAATCCAATAAAAATTATAGTACTTGAGTTAGCTAACAAAATCAGTAGGCCCCAAAAATAAATAGTAGGTTAGGTTAACATACTTATCGCAGAGGGCCATCTCAAGTGCCGCAAGGTCGATACATTGCCAGGTAGACCAGTAAACTCTGACCAAATTGTTCGGGCAGAATAGATCCTACTAGTGGGTAATAAAACTAAATAGAAAGTTTATCCAGTAGGCTACATCCCATATAATTTATTACTATTCCATAAACATCAAATTTATTTTAGTAGGCAAAATTAACGAGATAGGAAGTAGCCTCCAGTAGTAGACTACAAAAGCATGTTCTGAGGAGTTTGTTTCTTCTTCCCAGAAGAAGCACTAAGGTAGCACTAGACAGTACTGAAGGGTCGCCGAATATGAATGTTATGTTTTGTATTTGAAGTTCAAAAATGTTTATTTATTATAGCCCACTTTAAATAAACGAATTTTTCCTTCCTTTCCTATACATGATAGGAAAATTGACCCTTTTTCTGAAAAGCCCACTTTACCCGACAACTAATTTGTCGATACTAGAAAGTTTTCTTTGAGCCGAGTTTGTAGCACTCGCGGACTTCGCCCAAGTATTTGAAGTTTCTTTTTAGTTCAATAATTAGGGAAAGTTTTAAAGAAAAACAGACTTTCGTAGTTTACTTGAGGCAAAAAAGATGAAAATTGTGTTTTTAAACTGTAACAAACTTGTATAAAACTACATAGGTAGAGTGAGTTTTGAAGAACTTAATATGTAAGAACAAAAAAGTTTGAATTATTTTGCTGTTCATTTTGTCGCAACAAAAAATGCTTGCGTTGTATCCTAAAAATACCAGCCAGCGAGAAGTTTAGAAAAATGCCAAACACAGACTAGAGTTAGGCATAGGAATAAATTAATTTATTATTCAGTTTTATAAAACAGTCTTGTTTGAAGTGCCTGAGTATACATCCTACTTTCGTTGGCATCAACCTTCTTTAAAGTAAACAACTCAAAATGTGTTAAAATAATAATTTCCTCAGCAGAAAACTGGTATATTTGTTCCTAGTACCAGTACACCTATTAATGATTAGTATCAAATGTTCACCTGTCGCGAATGTCACGGCGCGCGGCGAGACCGTTCCCACGAAATAAAACTAGGTTGTGTTGTAGACCACACACCGCAACGCTGCCGCTGTGCCGTGCAATATTAGAATGGGATACTTTTTTTCGTTGAAAAAAAATACACACAAAAGCTAATGATTTTCAAACCGATTTAAAGTGGTTTATCGTACATCTAAGTGTTACAGGTGACTTAGATGTTAAAGCACAACCAAAAGCCTAATAAAATAAGAGCGATATCTTCATCGGTGCCTTTAGCGGTATATTTACTCCTTAAAATCGTTACAATGTTTATTTAATAGTTTGAATTATATATTTCTATTATATACAGTTTTATATATGTTTCTATATATTTCTGTACCTATATATTAACTTAATATGTATATATATTATGTATAATTTTGATATAATGTGTTAATAAGCTTTTATATTTTAGTTCGATATTTACTTACCAATTAAATTGTTTTCTCTATAGCATACCGCCAACTGCCCGCTGTATTTTCTTGTACATTTCAAGGCCATCCAATGATTTTCTGTAAGAAATTGTTTTAAGCGATGAATTGTTAGTACTGTTCTCGTGTTTGTTATTTATTTTTATGATGTGCAAACAATGAAGTATATTTATTTTTATCTATATTTAGCGTTAAGTAAGATGCACAAGATGTATAATGAAACGGACTAACTCTCTATTTTAGCAAGTCGAAAAGAGGGTCGTGGTAACAGCTGGAATGATGAATATTAAGATGACTAAAAAGTGAAACAGTTCAAGAATAGAAATTATGAAATTAAATACTTTGATGCAGCACAGGGCTGTGACAGCACAACAATACAGAATCATCATCATTTCAGTCGAAAGAAGTCCACTGCTAGACATAGGCCTCCCCCAAGCATTGCCACAATGACCGGTCCTACGCTTTCCTCATCCAGCGGATACCTGCGACCTTCACAGGACGTCGGTCTACCTTGTGGGGGGCCTACCCACGCTGCGCCTTCCAGTACGCGGTCACCACTCCAGAACTTTACTGCCCCATCGGCCATCCATTCTGCGAGCAATGTGCCCCGCCCACTGTCGCTTAATTTTGGCAATTCTGTGGGCTATGTCGGTTACCTTCAATACCAACCATAACAATAAAATGACAAAATAAAAATAAGACACAAATAACATAAAGTTGCTGACGGGCATTGCCTTTTTTTTTCGAGACGGAATAAACCGTCCGGAACACCACCCGAAGAGGCGGCGTGGTTATGTGGGACTCGCACCCACTAAAAACTCCGCCATGTGTCTCGCCTTGGAAGGATGGGCCATGAGAACTGCAATGCATGGCATTCGCAACCCATCGGATCGGATCAGTGAGTCTTGACGGGCATTGCCTTGTCAAAAGGGTCACTAACTCTGTATGTGCTGGGCGTGAAACACCTAGTGTTGATTTTCAGATGGCACCCCTGGTTAACCAGCCCACTCCTTGTACAGTCATCATTAGTTTTGTGGGAGGGGTTGAACAAAGCTTATGTTGATTGTATTGAGTTGGCTTTCCTCTAGAGTGCCTTACTTGGAATCAACTCGGAATCTTGCGTTATTTTGTTTATTACTTGTTCAATATGTAATTTCTATAACATTTTATGTGAGCAACAACCTCTTTACCGCCATTATGTTTGTTAATAATCGTAAAAAGCTGCATCAAATCTATCTTTTATTGAATTCCTATGTATGACATAAACCTATAAGAGAGGAATATAGTCATGAAATACATTTGTTACACGACGCGTAAAAGTGACACCAATAGATGCTGTTGGGGCTTCAGAGTACTTCAATGGAACTCCCGTAGTGAGATTACTTGGTATAATTCGGTAAATATAAATTTTAACAATAAAAATGGTCTGAGCAAAATGTTTGCGACTGATATAAAACAAAGTCTAGTATCGCAGTCCACTGCTGGACATAGGCCTCTCCCAAGTTTCGCCACAACACTCCTGCCTTCCGCATCCAATCCCCCCCAGCCACGTTCTGCGTATGGTACCTATAAATTAATGGTTTTAAACACCATACACACCAATGCACATCAAAGCTATTTTAAATAGGTATTAGGTAGGTGATTAAGTAGATTTTGAAAGGGTTTAGTAAAAGGGTAATGGTAGGTAGGCAAAAGGGTAATGGTAGATAGGTTAAAGGGAATTCATAAGGAAAAAAAGGGCACTTAGCTGCATTGGCCGAGGCTAAGGTACGATGCTGAATGCTGATCGCTGATCGAGGTGGCTGCAATGGCTGGTACACCTCCAAGGAACCCAGAAATGATGATAAATCGTGATAAAAACTGGCTGCGGCGCAATAGATAGAAGTGTCGTCACAATCATCGAACTTTTTTCTCCGAATATTGCAGGTCCTGTCACGGTTGCCAAAATGTTGGGGCTTCAGAGTACTTCAATGAAACTCCCGTAGTGAGATTACTTGGTATAATTCAGTAAATATAAATTATAAAAATAAAGATGGTCGGAGCCAAATGTTCGCGACTGATAAAAACTGACAAAGGTGAAGTTAAAAGTGAATGTAGGTAAGTGTGGAAAATATATTATAAATATTATCAATAGCGCCTTGACGATTTAATTAGCAAACACTAGACGACGAATGAAGCTCATATTTAGGCGACTACAAAACTTAGGTAACACGTAACGAAAATTTTTGTCCTTTAAAGATAAACAACTTTAATAATGCCTTACCAAATTTTTCGTTTAACTTCCTCCAGTTTGGTTAAATGTTTTTTTTCATGGTAACCTTACACTAAACTTACAATACACTGGGTAAGACTACTAACATACTACACCCTTATCATTAAATGAGATTGTCTGTAATGTCTTGTCATTGAAGAAAACAAAACCTGTGTCGATATAAGAAGCTGAAAAAATAGTAGATAGTATGAGACCGATGAAAGCTTATAAAGATATTTTTTCAACGAAGTTATAGTAATCAGATACAACCATCGACATCGTATAATACATGTGTAGGCAGCCTAATACCTATTTCGATACTGATACACCGTCGATTTAAAAACGGTAACGCTGAGATTACATCGCCTTGCTACGAAACTGTTACAGTTAAATACCGCACAGATTCAAACGCGCGATACAGCGGCGCGGCGCGGCGCGATTAATCTTACTTTGTCGCTAGCGTAGTACACGGGTGCTTGACTACTACATCAGACCATAGAGAAGAGCAAAGGGTAACCGACCTACGAGGAAAGAACCTACTTACCCGACACACTCAAAAAAATACGAGTATCTTACATCTATGTCGTACGTCATAGTTACAGATTTCTCGCACATAGATAATATGACAGGCGATATCGACGAGTTTTTTCTATAGAAGATCTGTAATAAATTATTAATAAAGAAATTAACTTATTATTACAGATCTACGAGAAAAAAAACTCGTCGACAAAAAAAAAACATTGATGTTAAACTCTTCATTAATGTTCTCTGTCAAATAGCTAGCTATAAAAATATAGGTAGTAGCATATTATTTATTCTATGGTAGTAGGTAGTAGTGGTAGTAGCTAATCTCTGTTTTTTCTTACGTCTTATTTAGTAAACAATCTTGGCATGTCTTTTTAATACAATTCGTCAATAATAATAATTAAAAGACATAACAATTTCACACACTAAATACATTGTTTTAACCTAATTTCATGTGCAGAACTAATAATTATATTTTATCAGTAGTTATTTGATTAAAGAGACGTGCCAAGATTGTTTTTTAAATAAGACAAAGAGAAAAAACAGACCGTAGCTATGAAAATACACCATACAGTTTTTAATCTTACGTAGTCTCACAGAGTACATTGCAATATACCTACTGAAAGGTAGTCCTGTAGTTTCATATCCATCTTTGCGACATATATATTAAGTTATTCTCCACGTGTGCTTAAGCTTATTCGTGCATTTTACAATTAGACCTTCTGTATCTACCTATTTTGTGAGTTAGTGCGATAACTAAGAAATATCGACACATTGAAATTCAGTGTAAACACAAGGTTAGTGAAATATTATGTTTTGATTATAAAAGTCATGTGTAAATGCAGTGATATCTGTGTTTACAATTATTGTATGGTCTGGTATTGTTGTGGTAAACATGCAGTTATTATTATTGGATTAAATTAACGCACATTGTTGGTAATTGTAATTTAATATAATTACATTTAGGAAGATGTCTGATAGTTATAGTTAATTAATTGCACACGCGCATACGCACAATTATCTAAATGTCATCATCATCATCATCATTTCAGCTGAAAGACGTCCACTGCTGGACATAGACCTCCCCCAAGCATCGCCAATTTAAAGTAAATTTCTAAAGTATAGCAATCTGTAATCTTTAGTTCAGTTTTTCAACGACCAAAATAAATATCCTATCTATCCTCCTAATAAGCATCTCAAACATGTAACTATTATTTACATGTTTTTGCAAATAAATGTATCTTTATCCAACATTTGCCATATTAGAGATAGAAATTTGACAAACAGTAGGGCAAATCGCGGATAGACAGGCTATGGCTATAAAATGAAGTGTTTTTTAACACTGTTATAATTTTATTAATACTAAAACTACCTGAGTATAATTTATTCTGTGCTTGTGATATTTTATGCCGATGTTATAAACCTACGGGCTTAAGGATACGCGAAATTCTATAAAAAAAAACTATCAAAAAAAATCGTGTATTGTTATAAGTTATTTACACATGAAATGAATAATACATCCAGCCAGTTTCATATTACAACATAGTGAATATTCAAAGTAATATTTTGACCATGGTGACTGACGCGGCAGCACAAGAGCGCTGAACTGGAAACTGACACATTCGTGAAACGCTGTCACTACTCCACCAACGAGATGGTGCGTGACTTACGCTGAATATTCTTAGATTGTTAATCTTGAACTGGCACTGTATATACTTACTTCTAAATATCCTTATTTTCCTTTATCTAAATATAAATGATGTAAAAAAGACACAATACCGTTCCGTTCATTCTATATTTTTTAGACTGTGACATAACCCTGTGTGTGGTCCAATCATTTGACACGGGTTTGTTTACCGTCCCGTCATTCAGTTGAATAGCTTATTATAATATTTTTATTGGCCCTTTATTGAGTAGCGAATGCGATCCCAAACAAATAACATTTTAATCCTTCTCAGAACTCTCACCGCCGAACAAATAATGAAGTAAAACAAACAAATATGAGTCGTAACATAAACAGGAAATCAACAAAAACTCCGTCCCATTATTGGAATTGTAAATAAAAACAAACTGAGGTCTTCATCGGAGCAATAAATCACTTTGTTTTTGTCCCGGCCCGCGTCCCTACAAGGCGTTATCGAAAACTGTGGTACAAACACAGTTTCGCTTTTTGATTCTCGATATAGATATACGTGCGGTCGTTGTTTGTAATAAAACAACGATAAAACGAGATTATCCACGACTCTGAACACAAACACTTGCAGCCTTCATTGTAATAAAAAGTTAAATTATCAAACAACTACGGACAGTTTAACGCGATGAAACTGATATTCCACGTCATTTGAACGAGAATGACTAGATAAAACATAGTATGTGTAGAGTATCATATTTTTGTTCGCTTTTATTGGAGATAATATTTAATAGGTACTTGAATAAAAATCTTTATTTATTACCATTGCCTTAAACAGTTGCGATTGAGAACTTATTCATTGTATCTTTCTTTACGCCTCATCCTTCTCCAGGATACATAACTCTATCATTACCTTATTTACAAGCATCTTCGTCATATTCGTATCCGCTCCCATGACACTCGCATCCATCTGTTTGAACTATCACCATACATTGAACTTGTCAAAAACTCACAATACACAATGGCAGTTTTTTGTCGCATCGTGTCATAATAACGTCGTAACTAATAAAAACACCATTGACTCCCGGAACTGAACAAAACATTATAAATCACTCGTAGAGGAAGCATGCTCAGTGAACATTTTTTCGAGGCAGTTATAGAGGGCTGGAAGTTGGAACCCCGCGGGCCAATGTATTGTATCCTTGCACCGCGCCAGTGGGCCACACAATGTGCACGATACTATCGCAGTCGAGGGTTGAGAATGCAAACGCAGTGATGTGGTGCCTGATTATGGTGAAATTATAGGGTAAAGTAAAAGTATCAAAGTAGCTTGTGTAAATACAGGTATTCGAAGGACCATGTGTCAAGGTTTTTATTCAATCGTGCAGCTGGTAGCTCACTGGGTGCTGATACACGATAATCATGCCATCATAAACGTTATAAAAATAAAATAATCATAGCAATCAATCTAATTCCATTATTATTACGAAGTTTTTTGTAAGCCCCTCGCAGCTAAATAAATATCTCAATTATCTACTCGATTGGTCCCATTCAAGGATACGATCAACAACAAATCAAACTCGATGGACCAATTTTTCAATCATATCTCGATGTTTTCCTTAGTCTTTGTTCTAATAGAGGAAGAGTAAGAAAAAATAAAGATTATTCGATAGCGGTCTAATGGAGGTCCGCGGGTGCGCAGCGAGAGGTCCACGCCGGTGGTCCGGGGGCCGGCGGGGGGTCCACCTCCCCGCACATATATCACGGGCTATGCGTTCGCTCGCGACTTTTATACGCGTACGCGATCGTTATTAGCACAAAAAGCAATCAAGAATCGAGTGAGACAATCCTTATTGGAAAAGCCGGATGGTTTAAATCCTGGTGACAAATGGGACCTCAGCGCGCTGACCCGATATTCCTGTTATAGGAAAGACGTTAATCATTCTGTATACACTTTTTTATATCGATTTTTATCACTGTAGCCATCGGGATTATTTTTGTCGCATCATTTAAGTCCTAAACTCATCAATCTTTCCTATCTAGATCATTAATTAATACTAGGGCCTTCTGTTTCGGGGTTACTAATTTTTTTCTAGTTACTGTGCTTGCAATGAAAATAAATTACCGTGACTAGCAACTTAATGTTCGCCATCGCTACCAAACATGACTGTTAAATTAATTATTTATTATTCTACTGCCGAGCTTTAGTTTTAATTTATTACATCATCAATAAGTTACGCATGGTTGTGCTGACCCCTGACCTCGCTAATGCTACTGATTAATGATGCGCATGATACTCTATAAGTATGTAATGAGACGACACTTGTTCATCAGCGCAATAGATCCACACAATGAAGCACGCTGTATCGACCGCTCCGCTAATTACTTCATTAGGTGCCACACTGTTAATTATCGGCTATGCGGACACTATATTAATATCTACATTTCATCGTTTACTAGTGACACAGTATACCTACATTTGTGCTTCTAATTGTGTTTCCTGTAGGAAGATCTGTCATGTTTAACACAAGACAACATGACTCACGCCCGATAAAATATCTCGTTCGACTTAAAAAGATGTGTAAGAGCGTAATGCTATCAATCACAAGTTGAATCGTAACCATATTAATTCTCAAAAAGAAGTAATAAATCATCTGGAGTACTGAGCTCCTTTAAAGGGATCAGGCGATAATGTTATTGATAACGTTTATCACAATATAATGTTAGTTCGTTTTAATGGTTTATGTAAGATGGATAGTGAAAGTAGTAGAATTTTTATGAGATATTCACAGACATAAGATAAAACAAGACGAAGTGCTGAGAACAATCATAGTGAAGCCAACAAAACTTGCTTCTCCATGTACAAACCAGCGCTCACGCAAACACATGCACATCAAACCGTGCTCACCGCTCTCAGTACACATGTCGCGGCATCGTCCAGTAAGCATCGCGAAAACAAATATCTTTCAGGTGCATGTGTCTGCGTGAGCGCTGGTTTGTACACGGAAGAGCACGGTTTTGTTAGCTTCACTATGATTGTTCTCAGCACTTCGCCTATATTTTTTACTATGTATTTTTGTGGAGATATAAAAAAAAATTAAAGTAATCTTAAGACAATTTAGAGTTACGCGTATATGAACTTTTATTTATGTATTTATTTAAACTTCATGCAACATGTGTACATAGGCGGACTTAATGCATTAGGCAAACTTTAAAATTTTAATGGAAGAAATAATAATTTCAATTGAGCAGGTTATTTTGTCATCAACGAAAATGAATCATAATCATTTATTGCTAATATCAAAAAATAAGTTAATATTGAATTGGTAATAACACTGAACTCAACGCTTCATAAATAAATTGTCAACATAGCTCTCTAATTCACCGTATTGAACACGAAACGAGGTCAAGAGTCAAATATAAAATCGAATTAACGAACATAAAATGAAAGTACTAATCCCATCGAGCTGTCAGGCGTCACATGGAGAGCCCTCGCGCCGGCGTGTCACCATGAGTTCCCACATTTATCCCCTAAGCTAACGAGCTTGGTGCTAGACCGTAGTGTAATTACCGACCAATAGGTTATCACGTCAAGTGCAATTAAACGTAGTTATAACTTGGTCAGTTATACACACAATTAGTTAATTGCTGCCCCAGTCCGCTACATTGTCATCACATGCGTGACAGCCTAACTGAACATAATTATGTCTGCTGTTGGTTTTTTCTTTTTTCTTCGGATCGTTTTGAAGTTTTTGATTGTTCATACTTGGTATTGAGTTGGCGTATAGATTTTTCGAATTGAGGAGTCCGGTTTCTGATTTTCAGCCGCATCTGGTTAAACTGGAAGCCGACCCCAACATAATTTAAAACAAAAACGTTTCTTCGGGCTATGTCGGTTACTTTCGTTCTTCTGCGAATCTCCTCATTTTGCTCGCAGAGCGAATGGCCGATGGGGCAGTAAAGTTCTGGAGTGACGACCGCGTACTGGAAGGCGCAGCGTGGGCAGACCCCTCACAAGGTGGACCGACGAACTGGTGAAGGTCGCGGGAATCCGCTAGGTGCGAAAAGCGCAGGACTGGTCATTGTGGCGATGCTTGGGGGAGCCCTATGTCCAGCAGTAGACGTCTTTCGGCTGAAATTATGATGATGATATGATGAATAACGATCCAATCAACCATTTGCAAACAAGTAAAACAATTTACATATTTCCATTTCGGCTAAACAATATGTAAGCTAAAATTAATGGGGGTGTGCAATGTTGTGACGGGATTAATACCACAATGGTAGGTACATAAAAATTTAGTGTTACGCGTACTCTTGCCACTAACAAAACATGAAATGAGACTGAAAAATAAATGATCAAGAATCCAAGAAAAACAAAATCCAATGAGAATATGTCAATAGTTACAGTTGAGAAAGGGACTGCGGTGAGAAATCCACGTCGTTCCCAAAGGGTTTGATTGTGATACATATTTACTATGTAGAAGAATCCGGTTAAATGTGATCTTCCTAAGGATCCTGTGATCCTGTCCGACCTTTGTCAAAGTCAAGCGCGTATGTTCGCGTATCGATACTGAATTAACTATTAATAAACTTGTCGTCCAATATAATATGTAATTTTGTCATAACTGATAACATATCCTCGTAAATAATATCAACAACAGATACAGAAGGCAGATGAATAAAACCGATTACCAAGCAATCTTTTTGCAGTTTGGCTTTCCCTAAATTATGATAAAACCTTTCTTATGAAACAAATAATTCTGTTATCCTTTTATTATTTTTAACGCATTTACGCATGCAAAGCGAAATCAAAAGATTTAAATTGTGGAAAGAAAAAGTCGCTCACGAGCAGGATTCGAACCTGCGACTCGTGGCTCAGTACGCCAGTGCTTTAGCCACTAAGCTACCGTGAACACTGCTCGCTTGTGGTATAGAAATTATCCTTTACTATGGTACGTCTTTGAATGACGTCAGCAATATCTTATTAAGAAACCGTGTTTCTTAACCGACTCGACTAACTTTGCAATTAATTCAAAGTCATATAGATAATAGATATGCAAACCCTTACTAATTATTTTATTATTTTGAACGCATTTACGCATGCAAAGCGAAATCTAAAGATTTAAATTGTGGAAAGAAAAAATCGCTCACGAGCAGGATTCGAACCTGCGACTCCTGGCTCAGTACGCCAATGCATTAGCCACTAAGCTACGGTGAATTACCGTGACATTCCGTAATCCATCAAGGACATGATACATTTAAAAATAAACTCTACTTCGAGTCGAGGTTCATGACGGTGGAATAATCCGAGTAGTGAGTGGATTGATTGAAGACTCCACGTGCCAAGGTTAAGTGCTGCAATAGGAGATCTCAGGCTGTACATCAATCAGGATCATCCGGGATCTGTTCCATATTTATTTATTTGGTTCCGTCTAGATCCGCGGAATATTCCGCCTCGTTGATACAAGTTACATCGAATTATATTTTAGGCTGTGAAAAGAAGATGAGCACTCTTTAACTAGGTATTATTGTTTAAATGTTGTGAAAATAATGGAGGAGGTGCAGATATTTGGAACATTATTTTTAGTTCAGCTGATTTAGAGAAACAGAGGCAACCAATAAAACGTTTCCCAGAAATTCTCAATAAGAAGTTGAGAAGGGCGTAAAGAAAATTACATTCAATGTTGCAGTAATACAAGTTACGAGGTACTTTGTCAAAGCGGCTCTTCTCAGATATTCTGTTTTCCGCAATTAAAATGCATGACATTCGGAGTACTAAATGATTCATTACAGATGCGACTATTAAAGGACTTGACTTTCCACATAATATCCTAAGAAAATGGTATTAAAACGAATGTAACCCGCAGAAAATATCTTACATTTAAGACATGTATTACAATTCAGTTACCTCACGAACACGATCAAGAATATCTTAGAATGGAGAACAAGTCTATAAATCATAATATCTACCTATTCTTAGATAAATGTAATAGTATCCGTCCATTCAGAAACAGGTTCAACCGAGGCGTAACGTAAAGAAATGTAAAATAATTTTAAATCCGACGTTCTTTGTCCGCCGACGCGGGATTGTATTTGGAGTGATAGAATGGCCGGGGGATGGCTGCGAATAATCCGCGCATATATCCACCGCATCAATCTTGCGGCTTTTAAAAAAGGTCTCTCAAGATTAGCGGTAGACATCACATGTTAGTAAATACGGATTTAAACTTTGGTTAAATACATTTGTGATGTTTTTCGAAGTAAGATTCAAATAGTGATATATTTTGTGACATTCATCTTTGTTTTACTTTGAAAGAAATTTTATTTACGTACCTACATATCACACAGCAAACATTCGAAAACTTCCAAAAAGGTCTTTATATCTATAAAAGGTCTGACAAAGAGCTATTCATTAACTTGTTGTACCGTCATCACTAAATCAATTTCTTTACCCGATAAAGCAGAGATAGCTATTAATCACAAGCAAAGGAATTGTCTCTATCATGACGCGATAGTGTTCCATTAATCCCATTATGGAAGCATCGCATTTGAGCGTTGCCGTCGTCGTGAGGCAGTGGACACTCTGGACACTCGACACTCTCCAGATAACTGTCCCGCGTGAATTATTCACGAGAGCAGGAGACACGCGCGTCAATCTCCGCCACTCCGGAGCGGTGTCGTGAGAGGTGTCGCCCCACACTTGACAGTATTAATGAATCGATGTACGAATGTGTGATGGATAGTTACAAAGCAGGATTTGGTTGGCTCAGGACATTTGATGCTATTGAATAAATAAAATAAATAAAAATTAATATTTTTGGGTTTTCTTACACAGCACCATCTAGCATACCCAATTATTAATAATTTTAAGCTGTCAATATTATATTATTATTATTTTATTAATTCAGACAGAGGACCGAGTGCTGTGGGCTAACTTGGGAGAGGCCTATGTCCAGCAGTAGACTGCGATAGGCTGAGTTGATGATGATTGATGAATATTATTTTAGACTTCATCAACTCAGCCTATCGCAGTCCACTGCTGGACATAGGCCTCTCTCAAGTTAGCCCACAGCACTTCGCTTTTTAGACTTCGCTATGTTGGAATAGCTGCTGTTATAATTTCAAAGAGCCACGATTATATTTTTATAAAAGTTAAAGTAACTTTATTGTATCGGCCTAACCTTATAATTCTGTATTGTACCCTCAATAATTTTCATTTTATTTTATTACAGGTACGTGTCATTAAACATCCGTCGCTTTTTGAGAAGGTAACGTTTTAACAGTTTAAGTCTTTATTTACGGCAATAACGCCAGCTAAGACATATCCTACAGCAATACAGCAAGTTGTTCCTGTACTAACAAGACAACGGACTACAAATGATTTAAAACAAAGTATAATTTTTATACACTTAATGAATATGAAACTTTGTTACAAAAGAAATAAGGACTAAAACTTTATTTCATTTCGTCTCTATTTTGTAAAAGTATTAGTTTAGGTGTTAGACAAGTATCGGAACATGTTTCGTTTGTTACAGCTTTTGTAGTTTGATACTATCGTGTCCGACAAAAAGACAATCGTAGTTAGAAACTTGTCGAACAACGTTTAAGGGTCGGACGTGTTTATTACGTTCAAATATTTCAACTCTAACAACCAATTTGACTTCGTTTTGTTTATGAATATCAGTATGTTTATTGCTGTGAAAATTGCTACAGACGTCCACGATAGAACATAATTAGATATTCCAACAATGCATTATTCCTTTCACATTAAATTTACTTATGTAACAACATAACATACATAGCATCACTACTGTATTTCCCGAAGGGGTAGGCAGAGGTGTATTATACACGCACATTTCACCAGTTATGTTATAAGTCCCATGTAATAGGGATAGGGGGCAAGCATATTATCACTAATCGTACACAAATCCAGACTCTGGACTGCTACTGCGAATTTCCTAATGTAAAAACCCAATAACTCACCTACATACTTACCTACTAATGCACTATCGACGTCACATTTATTAGTTTTTTGCCATCCATCATGAATAATCATGATACCATCACTGTAATTGCAAACTACTACAGTCATGCTACCGTGCGAGAAGATATACTACAAATAATAACATAGAACACAATTGATTCAGGAATAGGAGTGGACCGAGAACATTGCCCTGGGGACTACCGCTCGAACCGCACCGCGGTCGGCCACTTGTCGTCTCGTTTTTCTTTATACCTATTTATCATTTCCCACTTGTCGTAATAAGTTATAATTGTAAATACTGTTTACCATTTTTAGGTAGATATTATGTTGGTTTTATGGTCTATCATGTCAAATACATAACACGGGCAACTTAATCATGTTGTCACTCCTTTTAAGTAAATTGTTATTAATAGTTTAGATATTGGAATGTAGAAACTATAAATTGTGAAATCGGTTCTGGTCTATAAAAATAAATAGTCTTATTATGCTTAGTTACAATCCGTAAGGCTAGAATAGGGTCATAGGTTTCTTTGACACAAATGTGAGTCAGTTCACTGAGGCAGTTCCATTTCAATGGACCACAGCCGCCAAACTGAGAAACACTTCAGGTGCAACCGTGCACGTTTTGAATACGTCATACGTCACCATCGGAGCAAATCCGTGTATCTGTGAACAACAAAGACTGGTAGTGTTACTGTTTCCAAGTCATAAAGTTTAGTGGCGATGGCAGGAAGTGTACCAACCTGTAGGCAAGGGGTGAACGCACGCGGTGTTGTGTTTCTTGTGACGTGATCTATAGCTGAAAAGGATCAGGACTCGCGTGTTCTAAAATACTAAAATATTTCCAACGCACATAATCTTGACTTTTACAGCTTTAAACTTTGCTTAGCTACGGAAAGTGAACATCGAAATTTAAAATTCCATAATTATGAATAAATGTTCGTTTATAAATAATGAAAAATTACCTACGAGAAGTTACGCTGACATACACTGGCTCCTAATCATCTAGAATTTTAATCTGCTTGTAATCCTCTCACAGTATTACGAATTTTATCTTTCACTTCAGAGTTTTAAGGTAATTAACCTTACTTTACGTCCTCGACTCATTTTTTCCTGTGAAAGCTTAAGAAAAGTTTATTACCGTATAAATTGAGAAAATTTCAACTTTATGCGTCCCTGATTAACTTGAGTAACATTTTGTCTTTGTTCCTACGTCGTTGAAACACACTGCTGATAAATTTTAGGTTTTACGCGTTCCTCTCGTCGCAGTAAAACCGCACAAAGCAACATTAAGCCAGCAACCTGTTGTAAAACTTTTATTCCTACTATAACGTCGGTGGCCGCAAATGTCGCGCTGCTGCAACTCGATTCCAAACTTAATACGTTCCAGTGGTTTTATGCTCAGCAAGTTGTCATTATCGTTTTGTTAGTCAGTGTGATATTTAGATAGTGATTATTGGTGACTAAGTTTTTATTCCCAACGAATTATTAAAAGCTTACTAATCATATTATTTTGTTCTCCAAATATTGTGAAAGTACATACCATATCAGCTAAAGATTCAGAATAAGTTGAACAATCTTTTGGAATGTGGTTGGAATACAAAAGATTGTTATGTTGTAGGTTGCGTAACAACAGTAACATTAAAAGTATCCTCTTGTCCTATATGTTGGTGGATGACTGTCGTCTTTGTGGACTTACCGTCAAGTGGACCGAGCGTATGACATCCTTTTATATAGAAAATCGTCATAGCAAGTACGCGAACGAACAAATGTTATTTGAGGAGCTCTCTAAAATAGTCGACGAGAGTTTTTTTCTCTACTTTTCTGTAAATAAAACGATCAACTTTGTAAAAGTTTTGTCGAAAAGGGACAGTAAATAGAATTCTGTTTGTATAATACTTAAGGGCGTGTTCAAGAGTTAGAGTTACGGGAGTTAAGTTGTTTCACATACACAAGTTGATATTCAAAGAGGGTACATATTATTAGGTACTTCAAACGTATTAAAGATCACATTTACTTTGGGACTCGCTAAAACAACTTCGTGAAACATTTATCATTATCTTAGCAATAAGAGCCGGAGTATAAGCTGTTATGGAAACAAGTATACATACACGAATATTGGCGTGTCTTGTGTTATGATATTCCTTTAAAAGTTTTTACCAAGTTTTCTGGAGTAAGGTACATACAATTTAACTAGGTTAATTTCTGTATTATAATTTAATATTACTGATTAGTTGATTACTTATTGAATTTGTATTCAATATTTCGTAGTAGCTGAATCTTCAGCTGAACTTGTAAGGAAGTAAAATCTCCTCCCAATATAATTAATATATCTTCATTAAGATTCTTACAGTACATTTCCACCTAAATAGAGAACAACTGTTAACCTTAACACTGGAAAGTTAAGCGACTTGTCCAAAAAAGGCTAGCACTGCACTGGTGAGGTTAATTGCGTTCGAAGAGTTCGCGTTGGCTCAGCCACTGAACAGATCGAAACAGAATTTTCATTCCACGCAACGAACCCAGGATGTAGCTGTGGCGAGTAACATGTTGAACTGGGTTTTGAATCTAGTCAAATGTAATCAGAACATAGAACGATTCGTGAATCAAAGCTACTCTGTTATGAAATTACTAGCATATAAACATTATTATATTTCAGTGGACTTTAATTACCTATAACGAGTAGCAATATTTGGTAATAGTGATAATATGTATGCTGTGGGCGAACCTTATGCAATAAATAAACAAATACAAAAGATATATATATTTGCTTAGTGGCCGGGGTCAACGGTTTCCTGTCCTGAAGTTTGTCCCTTTCTTACACTTGAATGTGGGAAAATGGCCTATCTGTGCCCTTGCCATTTACCCACCGCTCTTTGTAACGAGTGGGTTTTCTGTCAGTTGTTTTTTCGTGGTGAACCTCAGCCCACGCATGCGCTCAGCGCGCCCTGCGTAGGCGTCGCACTTAGACTAGTCGAGTATTGTTACAGCTTTGTTTAATTACATGCCCGCGTACCAAACGGATTTGGAGTGATAGGAGGCTCTTACAAAACCGTTGTTAAAGTGATCATCTCCATATTAGAACACGAATGATAGGCATATCTTTATTTGTTTGTTTGTTAGAATTAGAACAAATTTTCTGTTCTTCTTTATCTTCTGTCGTGTCGACATGCATATGATAAAAGCTCATATCGTAGTGTAAGGATTAGCCAGCCAGCAGGTTGGTAGCATGACTGACTGCCTAGGGTGCACCGGACGATCAAATATCGTCACTCCTGAAGGCTCTTTAAATGCACCCTAAGTTTCTGTTTCTTGTGCCTTACGATAGAATAAAAAAAGTATCATGTACATTATTGTACATTGTATATGTATTCAGTGCCGGATTTACGCATTTCTGAAGGATAGACTGTTCTTACCTGTACAATTATCAGATCCTATAGATTAACAATCATATTAGTTACCAGAATGAAATCAATAGTACATTGAAGGATATAATAACTTGGCTTAACCAAAACAACCTTGTAATTAATTTAAATAAAACTAAAATCATGCATTTTCACCAAAGAAAAATACCACCCAAAATTAATATCAATTATAATAATTGCGAAATAGAAAAAGTAAAAGCTACAAAATTTCTAGGTCTATATATAGATAATCACCTTAACTGGAAGACTCATATAGATGAGCTATGCATAAAATTAAATAAATCAGCATACGCGCTCTTCCAAATATCTAAAAAAGTTAATAGACACGCTTTGCTAAGTACCTACCACGGTCTAGTAGTAGCATCAAATTTGCGTTACGGTATCATATTTTGGGGTAACTCCACGAATAGGGACCTAATATTTAAAGCGCAAAAGAGTTGCATACGTTCCATGTGTAGTTTGAAATCAGATGATAGCTGTATACCGTTATTTAAAGAATTAAAAGTTCTAACTGTACCTTCGCCGTATATTTTGGAGGTCAGTGTGTTCGTCAAAACAAATATGCAACTTTTTGAAAAAATGTCGACAGTACGAAATGTACTAATCCGTAGTCAACATAAAAACTCATTGTGTAATTATAGATGCAAAACAGCTTTATTATATAAAAGTATGCTAGGTAGGTATTTAAAAAACGCATGAAACTACTATTACTTGAAAAATGTTATAATTCGATAGAAGAATTTTTAAATGCCCAATTAATTTAATAATATTATGATTAGTGACCAAGAATACCATTTGACATTTTTATTTTATAACATCATTACATTTCATTATTTTGTGACATTTCGAGTTGTATAATTAAAATATTTTTACTATCATATTGATTCAAATTTCTCATTTAGATTTTAAATGCACATTTGTACGCCTGCTGGCATAACATAGCGGACTCTTTATTGTATTTATTTGTATTTGTGTATATTTCTGAACGAATCAAAACGTTATCGGAATGATATCTTGTAGGCTTCTTTCTACAAGACATCAGGAAACCATCTTTGTTTCAGGCCTTACGGCCTAAATAAAATCGGCCCCTAAATTTGCCGCCCCTAAAATTTGTAGCCCTAGGCTAGGCTCAAGCCTACTTAGCCTGCAGATAAATCCACCACTCTATATCTATACTCTATGTATTTATGTTCTTTTTATCAATTAGTTGTGTCACATTTATGTTTATTTCTTTCTTTTTCTCTTCTTTCATATATCACCATACTACTATATCAAATAATCATCATAAACAGTATATTATTATACCATCATTTATTTATTTATTTGTTCATGGTAACTTCATAGCTTACAGTAAATAATCAAATAATTAATCTAGACATTATGCCAATTACGACGTCACTATTAAATTGAAATCATAAGCCTATGCTGAGAGCTTTCTTGGGTATTTATACATATAATATCTAATTATAATTGTATAGGTGTGTGTGTGTGTTACTGTAAGAGTGTGTAAATGTGTGTGGAGTGAGTAGTGAGGTATATGTGTGATTCTTGTAATTTCGGGCATGAATCATGTTAAATCAACCATGAATGACAGCATGCGAAATCAATCGAAGATTGATTAATTTGATAAAATAGCAATCTCTGCTTAACCACAGTTATTAAACACGAAGTTTCAACCCAAAAGCATAGAATATAGAAAACTCCATAAGTGTATTAAATGCTCGCTCAGTTTATAGTCACAACTTAATGAGTAAGCTTCATTGCTCATCTAGCCATAAGTAGTCGATAAAATGCTTGAGTTGCATCCAATCCCGAATTAAAGTAGTATCAAACAACGCTCTGCTTCATATGGAGCTATAAAGAAACTAATTAAGTAAATAACTTATTCCATACTGGTTAACTTTCCGCATAAGTTTAGTTATCTACTAAAATGGGACGCTGTAGAGTAATTGTACAAAAGTGAAGTATTGTATAATATTCCTTTGTGTCCACAATAAAATATGTTGCAGTATTCCTAATATACAGAGCAGTAAATGCAATCAAAGAAATTTTTGATATAACAATGTAGCCATCAAGTAATTCATCAGGCAAGTAAATGTTACCAGAGACAAAAGGAGATATTAAAAATTTGCAAATCACGTTTTAACGCTCCAGAATTGAATGAATGATTGCCGCTCATTCTGGTACAATTATTATTATAAAAACATTTTTGAAACCTAAAAATTTTTAGATATTTATCATAGTGTCAATCGATCCCAAGATCTCAAAATCCTTGAAGGTTTCATTTCCTCACCATTAAACCAACTAGACAATTCAGAATGTTATTATTCCATATGCAAGCTTATACTCGTATCATCGGTATTCCGCACTTGCCATAAATTAACTCTTGCTCTGCGTGGGAACACTGCAGCCGGCACTGCACACTCCACACTCCCCATGTTTTTCTTTCATCCAGAGATGCTGCCACTGATGTTATAAAGAAAACAGCGCCTGTAATATTTCTATATAAAATAAATAACCGCAATGCACAGTGATCGCCGAAGGGATGGATAGAGGCACAGTAAACATATTGTCCATTCCGCTATAAACTTTAAACGTTAATATGAGGTACATGTGATAGGGACAAGTTTATTTCCATTTATGGAACATAATTCTACCTTATATCTTTTACAAAGCAAGTCTATACCTTTCTTAACGATCAACAGATCAGTAAAGCAATGAGTCTTGTGAAAAGCCATATATTTCTTTACGAACATTTCATATTACAAGCTCTCTGAAGTCACGTAGACTCTTTATAGGTGTTTTAAGCCGCGTGTGTATGTGCCGCGTGCATAACATACGTGCAATATATTTTATATATCATAAGCGGTATAAAAACCTTCATATCCACGTCGTTACCGAGGGTTCCACAGGAATGGGGGTCGTTCCCGTCTTATGAGATGATTCCCTAAAAACGTTGCTCATATGTATTAAAGTTTTTGCTGTACAATAGCTTCTTTCTCGAAAAATCTCGTTCAATTACCTTTTGTATCTATTCAGCAAATGAAAAGGCAAATGTTGCTTCTTTATATTTTACCAGCAGACATTCAACCGCGGGAAAATATAATACAGTTTCAGGTGTGAAAAGAACTAGTAAGCAAAAGTTTTGAACACACATGTTGTGTCTTACGCGGGTACGGAACCAAGAAAATGTATTTTTCGGTAGCTACTTATTTCTCGCATGACGTTTAAGTCCTTTTTTTAAATCTACGTATATTTTACATTGATATACGCGGCGCAGGTGGAAACTTTTCCTCATGTAGTCTTGCAAATGTATTCAAGGGAGCATCGCTGCATTTGTGGTTCTTACGTCGTATGTATAAGGTTTACAATCGGGTATGGTGACGTGAATGAATGTAGTGAGAATCGGATAGTATGAAACAGTTTGTACGCATCGATGATTCTTTGTGCCATGAATAAGTTAGCAGTAACCACCCTGTTTTGGGGGGCACTCGGAAACAATGTTTTTGTGAAGAATATGTTGTGTACATAATACTTGTTCACCGAGTTTTTGAGGAAATTGCAGCAACATAATATGGCGTACGGAAATTACGTAATCAATACCCACTTCCTTCTTTTACCGAAGGACGAAGTTTTTTTGTCACTTTAATACTTGCAATTTTATTATATCGCTTTATACCTGTCAACTTGTTAAATTAGGTACTTCATCACTGAGATAACTTCATAGTAATCTATAAGGCTTTTTACGAATACAAACCAAACACACTGCAGCGTTTAGCAATATTTCCACCGGCCGCACGTTAGAAAAAAGTAATTCAATTACAGTTTAGTTAGTTAAAGAGGTGCGAACACGCGATCAGTTAATTTCCGCCGCAACACGCTAACAAATAACCATAGGTTTTGTTACTTTAGTATGGAGTTGTTCAATGTTCCATAGAAATTCCCACCAGTAATTGTTCCTGATGTAAGTGCTTAGAAAGTTAGCTCAATGTTCGAGATACTTCATCTAAGTCTTTAATCGCAATCAACACTTTGCGCACTTAACTTGCTTCGAATACTCCACAAGATTATTTGTATACTTGAGAGTTTATACCAATATTGCAACGCAAGTGTTTAAACATCAATGTTTGGTTTAAAAATTATAGTACGCTGTGATACCTAATGCTTAAATTCAGAAGTACTTTAATGTTTTCTCAGCAAATGAAACAGGTCTCAAGCTAAACATTCAGTGGAGTTGAGGAGAGCTTTCCATCGGAATGTCTTGACTGTTGGTCAGTCGCGATGTGTGCACTTGTGTCGTGCATTGTACCAGCGCCAGCGGCCATTGTCAGCATAACGGTTGAATGGCGGGTGCCACGAATCAATATTTGTGTGTTTGTGGACGCACCCGCGACTGTAAACACGGACAAACGACAGGATACGGATAGAATTACCTTTTAATCCTATGACAAACCGCCGAAGAGAAATAACATTAAAATACATTAAAAAGCGACGGCTCGGATTACTTTAAGCGCATAAATTGTTTGCTGGGATTCCAGTATCGAATTTTCAAAGGTGAGGATGAATCTAAAAAAAAGAATTCCGCTCATATTTTTGTCCGTCAACATTTTGATGTAGTTGTTACTGTGCTCGCGAGAACGTTTTATGTCAATACTTTTTATTCTTCTTTGACAAGTTCAGTAAGTTATAGCTCCCTATAATTTGGTGCTCCGTGCATTAAACCATCGTCTTATCCTTTGTGCTCACTTCGGCTCACTCTGTCCCCACGGAGCAAACTTCGTCTATAAACGGCTCTTTTTACACTTTTTATGTGTATACTCTGTTGTACAAACTTTATTAAACTTGTTCCGGGTCGCACAATTTTCATTAAGTAAATCGTTGTTGCATTAATAATGGATCATTGGGTATTCTGTTGAATCTTTTGATCTTTCTTAAAGTAGATGGGCAATGAAGTAAAGTTTTGTACTACTTTTGTGTAAAAAAAAAAAGATTATTTTTTTGTTTTGAGCATTTATCTAAGAGTTGGCAAAACAAAGCGGCATAGATTTGACGACGTCTGTGGTGTAGTGCTTCGAGGGCCGGACTGCTGCTGGATCACGAGGTCGTGGGTTCGATTCTCAGGACACAAATATTTGTGTGATGAACACATAAGTGTTTGTGTTGGTCTGGGTGTGTTTCTTATGTATTATAAGTATGTATTTACAACAACAAAAAAAGTATGTAATTATTATATCCATTGTCTAGTACCCAAAGTACAAGCTCTGCTTAGTTTGGGATTAGATGGTGCAGTGTAAAAATGTCCCAAAGATACTTACTATTTATTTATTATTATAGATTAATTGAACTCAAGAACTATGTAGTCTTAGAATAACTACACATAGAAACCGAATCCGCGCGCACAATTTGAAGCAACTGAATGGAAGCCAGAAATGGTTCCATTCAGTAAGGTTACGCGCGTCTATGCTTGTGTTTGGCGAACATTTTACGTGCCGCTTGAGAGCACACATCAATTGTTTTTTTTTGCTTCAACTTGGAGCAGAAATAAGAATGAAAAGTGATAACTAAGTATATCTATGTCTTATTATTACTCTAAGTATGTGAAAAAAGAGAGAATAGAAATAAGACACAGTCTTACAATATTGTTGTTTAATTGTTTATTTGTTTTAAAGTTTTTAATTCCTATGAACCTACTGAAACTCTCAATTTTTTATTCTGACGTTTCGTACTTATGTACTGATGAGTACCTACATTAAGTGCACAGATTCTGAGAGCATGTTTCATTTTAAACTTTTTACTCAGCACCGCACCGTGCTGCACTCGGCAGTCGGCGAGTATACTCGACGCGCGACGATTTCATATATTTTTACTGGTTATAAACTTTTATTCGAGTGCAGCGAGTTAGTGTTGATGAGATACTTTATTACGTGGCTTTATGCCTGCTATCGTAAACTTTGGACCAAACTTGGCTCCGAGATATGGCCAACTCACACTGACCAGTTTTGTGGTCTAGCTATTGTGGACGTTGTGGTGTTTCGAAAACTTTATGTTGTGCTCGTCTTGGGAATCTTGTACTCTTGTTAGTGAGGTAGGTATTCAGTTTTAAGTTGCAAAGTTCGTGGTTCCTTCCGGTGTGTTATAAATATTTGCTAGTAAGGTTTTTATTTGAATTATAAAGTAGGTAGATCTTATTTTATTTTTATTTTTAAATATACAACGTGTTAATATAAATAAATAAAATAAATAAATATTTTTGGAACATTTTTACACAGCACCATCTAGTCCCAAACTAAGCAGAGCTTGTGCTATGGGTACTAGACAATGGATATAATACTTATGTAAATTTTTTTTTGTAAATACATATATAACTAAAAAAAAAAAAAAAAAAAAAATATATAACTGAAAACCTCTTAATCATTGTACTCATCAGTATGAACAGCTTTCCAACTGGGACTTGGTCCATGGGACCAATCATGAAATTGCGAAAAAAAAATAGCTGTTTCCTACATTTGTGTTCACATAAACCGACAAAATGTGGGAAACAGATGATTTTTTTCGCGATTTCAGGGTTGGCGCCATAGTAAAATTTGTTCATACTGATGAGTACAATGACCCCTTAAGAGGTTTTCAGTTATCAATAACACGAAAAAACAACAACAAAATAATATTTCAACTATAATTTATGTTTTTTTTTCAACTTACAAATTCAGCTAGCTATTAGCCATCAATCATTTGTACGAGTAACCACAATGTTCTGGCCACTGCGTGGTCACGGTGGCGAGTGTGACGATTGTGCTGAGTGTGGTTTGTGTGGTTGATATGGCGAGTGTGAGTGAATGCAGTACATCAGATGAGTTTATAACTGCCCGTTTTATACCCACTAAAGTGACGGACGTGTTAAATGTCACGGTCACGGCACTTACAGCGCGTGATTGGACCACAATAACCAAACGATGAATTACTTGAATTATTGCTCTTTAGAACCTCATAACTGTTTATGACTTATTGGTTAGATAACTTTTCGATTTACGATACGATATTTTACGCCGTATTATTTTTATTAAGTAAGTACCTTTAAAACAACTTTAGGAAAGAATAAATTCAAAACATTCATCTAGAAAACTCAAAATAATAACATTTATTTCAAGAAATGTAACTAGAAGTTAGATATTAGTTTAATTTAAATTATACTGTTAAGAAGTCTGGCTCTGACATGAAAAACAATAGCAAGGCAATGAATAACTAAGTGTTGTTGTTTAGTTATGAGCCCCGACTTGAGAATCGTATCGGTTATAAAGGTCAGAGTAAATCTTTGCCCCTCACAAAACAGTAGCTCTCTAGAGGTCCATAAATGGAACAGGCGGGAAGTTAATAAGCCTAGGGCTCCCCTAGGCTGGAAGCTACTCGACCTGTATTGTTATTGCCACGCAACGAAAGTGGTGTTAAGTACACGAACTGTTCCAGGGTCAAATAACCCTTTTGATGGCAATATTTAATAGTTTCCTATTTGTTTTGATTGTTCTTTTTATTCACACGAAATTTTTTATACTACGATGTCTTCTTTAGTAGATAACTTATTATGGCAATATTTTCTGAGGAAAATAAAGAATATGCAAGTTGAATATTTAAACTTAGTCACATCGTCAAAATAATTACGTCATCTGGTAACAACGACGACTCTAACATTACTCACTACTGCTTACCCCAAGCTTAAAAAGACTCGAATATCAGAGACAGAAGGGACAATCAATACCATTCCATTGCCTTTATGTTAACACTTCATGCCAGTTAAAGCTACAGTTACAACCCGAGAATAATCAAGTTCGTTACCAACCAATAACTTATCCGCAGATTGAGATCGTAAACAGAACAAATCAAGCTTAAATCTAAAGATTTTAGTCAAGATTGATCATTAATTTCAGCCGTTAGGTTAGTTTACAACTTCGATGCGGATAAAAACTGTTTTCATATAATTCATGACGATGGCTGATAAACGATCGGGAACTTTCGTCCGGATCGTGTGGACACGCTTCCTGTAGATGATGTCGCTTAGTCTTTAGACTTTGTTCATATTTTTGATAGTAGTTATGTTAGTAAATCAATGATCAAGGAAATGTCTTTTAAAATTAGAGTGAAGACTTATGTGATTACTCGAGCTAGGCGATGTTATTGATGCTGAAATAAGAGGAACAAAAATGCAGTAATAACTTCTGATTTTATAGATAATGGAAGGACTCCTCCATTATCTATAAAACCAAACCACTAAAGCAATGCATTTATTTTACTGGTGATACATACGTTTACCAAATGAATCATTTTATTACCCGTAACCCCAAGCAATTGTCATTCTAGAAAAACCTAATCTCTGTTAATGATATTACGTTTTTATGTCGCAAGTTCCCAGCTTAAGTAATAGGGACGTGTAATGTTTGTGTGTGGGAAGGGAGGACAGCGCGTCCGAAGCCGCGACCCTTCGCCAATCGATCGGCTTCGATGCGCCCCAGCACAACTGCACACAGGGCCCATCAGTTTATGTCAGGGGTTCCCTAATTAGCACTGCTTTATACTCAAATGGGATGTCGTTAAAGGATCCATTAGGATGGTATTTGCGTGGGACCCGCAGACAATCTCAGGAGTTCAGCAAACAATCCATATTAACTCATTTATGACTCACTCTTACGTAAGTTCTTAATGAACAAATAGAACACTCCTGTAGTGGCAGACAGAATTATGGGTATGACGAATGGTACCTCTAATTAGAGGCAAGGATTTTCATTACCCGTTAAATGTAATTAATCATGGAGGCTAATTGACACCAGTTGAACATACGCGTACTCGGTGTGTGGAAATAGCGGTAGCCACATAAATAAATAAAGCACCACATAAAACTACTAATGTTTATGGCGAGCAACGATAAACGTCAATCGTACAGTGATTGGGTATTCTCGGGTAACAACATTCATTTCGGTACTTCGGTAGTGATGTCAAACCCCGGGATATTGTCGTGGCTTATAGTGCTACTTTACTGCTTGTCCCGGGGGTAATGTAGGGAGAGTCCGTATTCGTACCAGTGTACGCCAAAAGAATGATTGATGATTGTCGCAATGAAAGCTGGTATAAAATGAGACTCGAAAAAAGAAAATGCGGTGATAAAGCGATTTTTTACGGACACTGCCTTCCAGTAAAACTATTTTAGAATTAAAAAAAAAAGGTTTATTTCATCAACACAATATAGGTAACATTAGTTGGTGATTGGAATTATTACTTTATTTTACTAAAAATTCTACTATCATGGTATGGACATGTATTGTGATGAGGAGGAATGAGGAGCATGTTACGAGGAAAGTTTTAAGTATGAATGTTGATGGCCATAAGAAAAGGGGCAGACCAAAGAAAATATGGATGGATTGTGTGAAAGATGATATGAATAGAAAGAAAGTGAACACGGAGATGACGGCTGATAGAGGTGTATGGAAGAAAAAAAATGCTGCACCGACCCCAAATAAATTGGGATAGGGGCAGGAGGATGATGACAATTTCTTTCTGATCTCAAAGAGTTTTGGGTGCAACAAGCTCGCTACTCTTTCCAGGCACTACAATTCCAAAGCCAGCATCTGATCAAGTGAGCTATACCTACTACTTGTAATCTTACACTTTATATTCCTTGCCTTCTAAAATTGGTAGAATCCTTAGTATGAAACTATTCAGTTAAACAATTTATAAACTCCCTACACATTAAACCGAGTTCAACGGAACATCCAAAGCCCCGAACATACCGCGTGCAGAACAAAGCAGCACTGCACTAGCTCCGTTTTACAGACAATAAAACCACCATAACCCTTCACCGCTATCAATTTTCTAATGCAGTTAACGTCAGAACTGCACTCTGGGGCCAACGGGGGCGTGCGCAAAGCTACCATAACCACTGTATTTTTGATCCACTCCTAAAGGGTATGATTTCTTATGAGTTATAACTTACCAAGTTTGTTTTGACCTTGTGGCGTAGCTAGAATATCAAGCAAATTGCTGCCGTAATATAAAGGTGTAGTGTTGATTACAGACCTCGCCGTAAAAGTTAATAGCCTGTTAGCGTGGCACGATAGTTGCTAAAAAGCGCGTCGGAATTTCCAAAACGACTTTTCCTTTGAGGATCATCGTTTTTATTGCTCTCAGACTAACAACTTTTTAAACAAAAAAGCCACAAACATCAAACGAAGAACAAACACAATCTAATATTATCTGACCACTTTAGAAGCGATTTGAATTATGGTTTCCATAACGCGATCACAATGTCAGAACTAATCGTAAACTCGACCGGAGCGGTGCATTTCCTTGGCGTACATTTTAAAATCCTTCCGGAGGCCATTATGAATGTTATATGACGTCTGACTGTTGGGAAATTACTGTCTGTCAGTCAGTTGGAACGAGTGTGTGGCGCCGTGGTCGCTATTTATAGGACCACGGTTAAGGCCCGGCAAATAATAGTTCAGCAATCATAATCATATGTTTATCTATGTGTGCAACACGCCCTTGTCCTTATGGGGAGAAAGAGAGAGGTATACTTCGTCAAAATTATTAGAAATATTTCTAACTAGACTATGCGCGCGGCTTCGCCCGCGTATAATTCGCTTTATCACACAAAGACGTTATCGCATATCCCTCGGGAACTGCTTATTTTCTCAATATAAATAGTAGTCTGTTAAACCGTGTTATGGTCCATCTGTGTGCCAAATTTCATCTACATTCATTCACTTGCTTCAACCTGGGTGACGGACAAACACACCTACAAACACCCATACTCGCATTTATCATATTAGTTGGACACTCAATGGTATTAACATGATGATTGGCAAATTGCGTAATCAGCAACGCATACTACTGTATTTGATTATCTAGATAAAAATACTTTGATTAATTTAGTAAAGTACGCAATTTTTGTTTGCTCCCCAATTCTGATTTTATTTTAACCAACAAGGATATCAGAAATAAACTCAATCTATTTGTAAAGGAAATCGCAAACGTCCACTACCCTTCACAATCAGTAGCAATATAATCCGCAGCCCTATCTCCATTATTTGGATCCAGCAAATCCTTTAACCGCTTATCGTTTAAAATAAAACAGCAATTTACCGCTGCCAAATGTATTGGGTCGAGGTTGGACACAAAAAGAAAAAATCCCTATTATAAATTCAGGACCCTATAGAGGAAGTTTTCCAATACAAGCGGGTCGTCAATATAAACTCGCGAGTTACAATAGGCCCTCGAGCATGTGTTATTGTCCATTACATATAAAATACTATCGGAAAACGATTTGGGAGTCCAGACGGTATCAGCAGCTACAAAAGGAGCCCTCGCTGCTCGCAACTGAAACAAAGAAAAGTTTTTATAACACACTCAACTGACGTTAGACCCACGTACAATCACCTTACAAAGGGCTTCAAGGAAATAATCTGTTTATAAAGTGATGATATATCAGCGGCTGGGGTGCAATAAAAGAGCCTCCATGAGTATTATTAGATATTTAATTGATCGCCCGGCGCACCCTGGGCAGTCAGCCCCGCTACCAACCTGCTGACTGGCTAATCTTTTCCCCACGGCATCAGCTATTATCATTATGTAGCTCATGTCGACACGATAGAAGAAGAAGAAGAAGCGGCTTAAGAGGCATTTTGTCTTACAATACTAAAGTTCATATTGAACTATATTTACGAAACTTTTCGCGCACAACAAAATCAAAACAAAACAAACATTTTGACTAACCTCGACGTTTCGGCCAAGTTCTGAGTCAACTTGGCTAAAACGTCGAGGTTAGTCAAAATGTTTGTTTTGTTTTGATTTTATTGTGCGCGAAAAGCCCCGTAAATGAGTGAAATATGAGTGAAATTCGCGAAAGTTTAAAAACTTCTAATAAAAGTTTTTTTACCATCAATATTTCTTGCACAAAATATTGTTCGAAACAAGAAACGAGTGCAACTAACGTACTGATACCAACTTCTTTTATTCATAATCTTTGTCTTCAGCGTTTCCAAATCGCGCGTCTTAGTATTATAGACAGCTGTTACATTTTTCCTCGATTGTACGCGATCGGAGTCAAAAATACACAGAAAAATGTTGGTCACGAGCTTGGAGGGTGAGTGAGTCCTCAGGGACGTGTACCTTGCGACCCTCCTCGCCCCTCGTATCCTGTTTCACCTCCGCTTCACTCCTCACGTGATTGGCGTTGATTTTCCCTTCAATATTTACATACAACTATCAAATGAAGACGTCATACTTTCCAACTATTGTCAATTTCATAAAAGTTGCTACGTAAGTCCCTGTTGGCGCAACTTCTTGATGGATTTTCTATTCAAGTAGAGAAAGTTTTATATATATAGTCCCCTGGTTAATGATAATAGACTGGTTGGAGTACAAGTCGCTCTCTAGATTCTCGGTTATAAATAGATCAGTTACGATGACGAGTCAGCTTAACAATATTTAAGACTTGACAAGAGCAATTTGTCAAGTAGGACCTTTATTGATCGAAGAGTAGGACATAAAAATCTTTTTAAGTTCTGCTTACGTTTGAAGGTTTTGAGAGACCGATGTACTTATTATTCACATGAAAAATTCAACGTTAGCGTTATGACGTTAAAAAAGCTGGTGTTTTTAAGTGCGGCGTAGGGAACGTTGTAATTTTATGAGGGCGATACCTCAGGCTAATGAATTTTTCAACAGCTCCGTCAGATTTGTTGAGAACTTGTGTTACGAATCAGGTACTCGCCTTGAGTGCTCGCTGCACGTTGTTTATTGTTTCTTGTATTTAAATGTCGAATTGTTTTTAAATTGGTTTGTAAAGGATATTGATATTTATTGTCTGTTTTGTTTGCAGTTGTTTTTTTTTTTATCTGTAACATTTTGATATCATTCATTACTTATGTAGGTATGATACAGAAGTATGGAACAGCTGATTTTGTTCACAACATCAGAGTTGGTTGGACCTGTAAAGTTTGTTTGTTAATCGAAAAATTGTGGTGTATTTACTGTTCATAAATCAAAATTAAAGGTATATTTTTTGTGAGCTTTGATCTTGTTTTTAAGCGATACTGTATCTAAAAAAACCGGCCAAGAGCATGTCGTGCCATGCTCAGTATTATAAGGGTTTATTATTATTAGGGTTCCTTAATTAGGTGTAATTACTAACGAATCAAATTGAATATTAATCATGGCTATTTTAGTTTTTGCAATAATCGGCAGCATTCGCGACTCAGAGCGTGTTGTTAGTAACGCCATCTAGCGATAAATTCAAGAAACCAAATTTAAGAAGTCTGTCATGTCAAAGTTACTTTTTGTGATTTTTTCAAATAGAAAGTAGCTAAAGGAGCATTATTTGCTATGATATTTTTTCTCTAAGGTCAATGAACTTTGAACTATGACGTTTTAAGTATTTTTCAGTTTTCTCTCTATAACCCAAAAAATTATAATCACATTATACTCGAAATAATTTTAAAAGAGAGTTTTCATAAAGGTCTATCAATGTGGAAGATTATAAGTTTCTACGTTGCATAGTTTAGAAATGGCAGGGGGGGACACATTGCAAGCCACTTTGTCGGGCTCTATTTCGCAGATGGTACACCTGATAAAAAAGTGTTGTATGAAACATTACCTTCATTTTAGTAGACCTATTCAATGATATCCCAAACGTGGGGGTGCAGCGAAAAAAAAAATTCATCTCCATTTCACATGTATGGACGCCACCCCTAAAATACGTGAAAACAATTTTTTAATTCTTTTAAAATCGAGATCTATATGCAGACTATTATTAACAAAATTTCATTTACTTATGTTAATAACTGTAGAAGTTATTAAGCTGTAAAGGATTAGGACAGACGGACAGACGGACAGACGGACAGACTGACAGACGGACATACGGACAGACGGACAGACGGACAGACGGACGGACATGACGAAACTATAAGGGTTCCTTGTAGGACTACGGAACCCTAATAAAAACGTCTATCACTTTTTTTTTTGTTTTCTTATAGCTTTTTGTATTTATGTTGGAATAGGACTAGTCATCCTTCGAGCCTTTTCCCATTATAATGGGGTCGGCTTCCAGTCTAGCCAGATGCGGCTGTACATCAGTATTTTACACGGAGCGACTGCCATCTGAACCCCGCAACCCAGTTACTGGGTAATACTGGCATTCGGAGGTTAGACCAGTTGTCAGACTTTCAGGCTTTTTGAATAAGACTAGTGTGAGCCCAAAAATTAAAATGCTTGTATTATTTATTTATTTTCCTATTAAAATATATTTTTACCAATAATATGTATTTCGACGACCACTGTGGTCTAGTGGTTCGAGTGTCGGACTGCTGATCACGAGGTCGTGGGTTCGATTCCCACAGGACACAAATATTTGTGGGATGTACATAAGTGTTTGTGTTGGTCTGGTTGTTTCTTATGTATTATAAGTATTTATTTACAAAAAAAAGTATATAAGTATTATATCCATTGTCTAGTACCCATACCACAAGCTCTGCTTAGTTTGGGACTCGATGATGTATAAAAATGTCCCAAAAATATTTATTTATTTAATTTCCAGTGCACGCCCGTGTCATTGACACTTTCACACCACTCCTTTTCTCGCTGAAAGCCGATGAAAATCGTTGTCAATAGGCGCTCGAGCTAGCCTGTAATTTAACACCGTTTCAGCGAGCGAGTTAGCGTCTAACCTGTAATTCAGTCTACGTCTGGCTCGGTGCCTGCTCAAGAATCTTTAAATAGCGTGTGTTAGCCCTAATAACTGTTTTGTTATTGTTCTCTCTAACTGCTGCGTTCGTTGTTACTCCGGCGCATTCCTTCGAAGTGGGTTCGATTGTGCTATCGTTCACTCGATAGTGAAAGTCTCTATTAGCTTACTCTTATTCTGGTTCTAAGGTGTCATCATCAACATCATTTCGGTCTATCGCAGTCCACTGCTGGACATAGGCCTCTCCCAAGTTGCGCCACAAGCCACAACACTCGGTCCTCTGTTCTAAAGTATACTGTTTTCATACCTTATTGGTTTTTATTGTAATAATTTTGCTACTGGAAAGTCAATATTATGTAGCTTCTGATGTGTTATAAAAAAGTCTTTAGAATTAGTTGCTCCCTAAATATTGAGTAGAACATAGATTGAAGTAGTACCGTCAATCTACTGACAGCTCTGTGTTTTCTTCTCCAGGTGAAATTTCTCTATAATTAAATGATTAAAAAAATGTCCCTTGTTAAAATTTTAGTACCAATTCTGTTCTACAATTTCTCACTTTTACCCACTAAGTGAAACTCGGTACTATGAGTTTAAGCGACACTTAATCCACCCGACATTCACCTCAAAGCCGCACGCAATACTAACTTACAGTGTCGATAAGATAGAGTTAAAAGATCGCAATAAATCATTAGTAAACAGCCTGACAGAGAGAGTACACTTGATGTAAATACTAAAACTAGCCGTTGCATCTGCTGTTGCTTGCACTTTCATCATTATTTCAGCCGAAAGACGTCCACTGCTTGACACAGACATAGGGATATTTGGTTGGTTAAATACTCAGAGAACACTGCTGCCCATCCTCTATAGTCGCCTTTTACGACACCCATGAGAAGAGATATGGGTGGTTCAATTCTTTATATCCGGTACCACACGGAACTTGCTTGCACTTTAATGAAGACTATTAATAATAATAACTATAACTGCTCCACCGACCAATTGGTGGAAAGTGCAGCTTTTTGTGAATTCCTGGATTTAATTCTCAAGTAACAAAGTGTGATTGAGCTTTCCGTTACGAGTATTTTTAACTTCAACCTAGGTTCAATACTTTCATCGTAGAACCGACGAAACTTAAAACTAACGCGGCGGTGACGAAGATTAGTTTCGAATAATTTCATGCATTTTTTATATTTTCATAAACACATTTTACTCCGCCTATTTACCTACCAACCAACAGTACAAACAGACACAACAAATAGTATTCATGTTCACATCTTGTCACTAAGTAGTCCCACGGAACTAAATAGTGGCACGCGCTGTAAACCGGAGGACGCGGCCTCCAGTAAAACGGATCGTAAACGGGAATCACCGCAATGTCATCCGATACTCGACGCGCGGCGGTTGTACGACAGTTGTCACATTTGCATGTGCGTTTTATTGGACGCAATAACGCGCGGCCGCGATTCATCTAGTCGGGTAACCAATACCGCTACAATGTAGCAATGTTGAGTTTTTAACTTCAGTGTTGTAGCAAATCTTGTTTTGGCGTATTGGATCATGTTAAGGTCACCGGTATTGTTGGTCTAGTGGTCGCAAGCCCGACTGCTGAGCGTGGGGTCCTGGGTTCGATTCCCGGGTCGGGCAATGGGTTTTTCATTAGGAAATTCTCAGAAGCAGCCCGGAGTCTGGATTTGTGCCCGGTTAATGGCAATAGGCTCGCCCCCTATTACATGGGACTATAACATAACTGGCGAAATGTGGGTGTACTATACACCTCTGCCTACCCCTTCGGGGAAATACAGGCGTGATGTTTTGTTATGTTAAGGTCACCTTCCCTTACTGAAAATGCAAACTCGAGAACAAGACCCGTCTTTCAACACAAATTTCACATCAGTTTCAGTTTTCAGCAGCAGTGGAACGGCTTTACCTTCGCAAATACAATTGTATATTTACTCTGGGTTCATATCTAATGAAGGTGAATTTACATCTATATTAGTGCGCAATGAGGTCCCTCTCAGCGCAGAAGTGTGTTGTCGAGTCATCTATATGGAAATCACTTATTACATTATGAACTGTTGAACTGGCTCCACAAACTTAGAACTCTCTCTTCCCCTGAATATTGCTTATTCTACTGTGAACTAAAATATTTGCATTTGTTGATAATTTCACTGTACTGCCAGTATTAATCATGCTTTATCAGTTATTGTCTTGAATACAGTCCGCTTTGTCTAGATTTCATAATGGATTGCTGCAATTCGTTTTACTTATCAAGAAAACTTGTTCATTTATTATTAAGTTCGAAAGTTATTTCAGCTGTTTTTCTAGTTTCATTTCTGAAGTAACCCCAGTCCTACACGCTATCTTCCCACATTGTTTGGTGATCTCGTCTCGATAACGACGCTCATATTTTCACGTGTTTATAGTGGTCAGCGACAGCGCGACAAATCAATTTTATTACAACTATAACATAAACGTCGATTCTAAAATTGGACATGTTTAATATACCATTAAGTGGGTCATCGGTAGTCGTTATAAATCAACCATAAAATCATACGGAAGTTTAAATTTTAAAAGCTCAAGTGATAGTATTTTCAAAGGCGTCGCTATAAAATAACTCAAATCAGAAAGAGGACAAATAAATAAACGTCATTGGGTGGGGTTCAGAGTCTTCAGAGCAGCAAGCCCACGACAATTGACATCAAAAGTAAATACGGCCGATATGAAAGTAGATATTGCGGCTCTTGGCTTTAAGAGCGATTGTACCGCAGGAAGTGCAACGTTAGGACACGTCACTCTTTGATCTTACTTCATAATTAGGCAATTTTATCGCATATAACTCTTAAATAAATTATCCTTGGATTCCTCATTGAATTGAATTGTCAAACAAAATGACCAGCTTCTCATTAAAGTGCACGACAATGGCTATATTCGGAACAACTACACACCATACTCGGCGAAAACTTTTAAGTGTAAATAAATCACTTCAACTTAGGGAGCAGTTGGTAGTTTTTGATTAAATCTACTTCAAATTCCATGCCCCTTTTAGGGTATTATTACCTTCCCATGGACTTTATCAAAAGCTGTTGCTTGCGATATAATCTCCCCTGAAAGTGTTTGGAAACACGCTCTTTTAGTTCAACAAAAACTGAGACGCGGCGAAACAGGCGTTGCCGATGACGGTCGCACTTACTTTTTGTAAAGAATCTGAAATTACATACGTCAACGCATTCAATGGGCCGTTTAAAAGCATTCCTGTTTGCACCCCACGTGTTTGTGTAACTTCGAGTTATTTTCGTCGTCACCGTAACAGATGAGGATTCTAATGTGCCAATATTATGCATAAAAAATGTGTGAAAAACTTTACTTAATCTCAACGTTCCTGCACTTAAGGTCGCGCCACACACGACGACGCGCGACGTTGCGTTCCACTGTCAAACTACGTCAGTAACACTCTCACGAACCTTAGTGGTTCTAGCTGCAACGAAAACGATAAATAAGCCTATTTGTTATCTTAACATCTATGTGAAGTAGTTCGGCTAACTAATTGAATTTAAAGAAATTGCGCAGTAAATATTGAGTGGAGCGTAAAATCGCCAAGTATAAACATATTAATATGTAGGTAGGTATCTGTTAGTACCTGTGCGAATAGTTATTTTGCTCGCAAACTCGCCACATTCTTCCCCGTCTCGTACAAAACAATACAATGATCAGTGCCATACGCAGTGACAAAAATAAAGTTTGTCAGAGCTTGACAGCCAAGTGTCGCGGTGTCGCACTGCGTCAATCTGTCGCGCTAATTTACGACTCGTCGCATCGCGTGTATTTTGGGAAACTTGTACCATTCCGATCACCCCTATCGGTTACCGACGCCTAGTTTTGGTTTTCGTTGACTGCTCCGTCTGACAGTTTAATGAATGAACAGTAGTATTTTGGGTATAAAGATCACGATTTTAGATTGGTTGTGACAGAAAACCGCTACAAATTAAACTCTACCTCCTCTTTTTAGAATTCATGTGCGGATTTATATTCGATTATCACTTGCTTTAACGGTGAAGTAAAACATCGTGAGGAAACCTGCACACCAGAGAGTTCTCCATACTGTACTCAATGGTGTGTGCAGTCCGCAAACCCGCACTAGGCCAGCGTGGTAGACTAAGGCCTTAGCCTTCTCATACTGAGAAGAGGCCCGTACCCAGCAGTGGGACAGCAATGGGCTGGTTATGTTATGTTTCCTCTTTTAACGTTCTAAAATATGCACGGAATGTTTGAATGATGAACCAGGTGATCTACTCTGTGATTCTTTCAAGACGAATATAAAATATGTCACGTCATAAAAAGAAATGTCTTACATCATAAAGTATGCGAACACATTTACAATTTGATTGAAATCGTCTGCCACCTACCACAAATTGATCGACCCCAAACGTGCGAGGAAAATAAAAATAATGTGTCATTCCGATTTTCCGACCCCATTTCTAATATAACTTTATAAACTCGATTTATAACGCAAATGGAGTCGAAGCGACGCATTCATTGAAATGTGGAGCACATCAATTTATGATTGACTACGACGACATTCGTGATCGATGTACTTGAAATTCATTGGTCCACAATACGTGGGACACTCAGAAAGTTTTGCGATACTAAAAAAAATTGTTCTATACGTACATATATTTTTATCAAATCTTTTCAAAGTACTTTCCACCAGCCTCTATACAAAGATTCATGCGCCTAAACCAGTTTTCAAAACACTTTTTCCAGTCCGCCGCAGACACCTCGTTTACAGCCTGCTCGAACGCAGCCAGCGCATCTTCCGGCGACGAAAATTGTATCCCTTTGAGCTGATTTTTTATTTTTGGGAATAAAAAGAAGTCACACGGTGCTAGATCAGGGCTGTAAGGAGGGTGACCCAGGAGTTTGACTGGCGTGCTGTCCAGGAAGTCCCTCGTTTTGAGTGCGGTGTGCGCAGGTGCATTGTCGTGGTGGAGCAGTAGCCCGCGGAGCCCTGTGTTTGGTCGCTTGTTGCTTATAACAGAGAAAACTTCTGGCAAACATTTGGTAGTATACCATTCGGCATTAATGCTTCTTTGATCCCGTAAGGGAATTGATACCAAGTGGCCAGTCAAATTAAAAAAGCTAGCGATCAAAATCTTACCCCCGCTTCTAGATCGCTTCACTTTGGTAGGCGTTGGCTCATTTTGAAACACCCAAACAGTCGACTGGCGCTTGGTTTCTGGGTCGTATTGATAAATCCAGGACTCATCACCTGTAACGATGTCGTAAACACGCCGAGACGAGCCTGCTTCAAATTTGTTAAGCATATCACGGCACCATTCCACCCGGGCCTGCTTCTGAGCATCGGTGAGGTTGTGCGGCACCCAGCGTGATACTATCCTCCTCACGCGAAGATGGCTGTGTAGAATCTCGTGAACGCTTCCCGATCCAATCTTCAATATGTGTTGAATCTCCTGATATGTAATTCGCATATTGTCTTGGATTAAATTTTTCACTGCTAGCACGTTTTCTTCGGTAACAGCCGTCAAAGGGCGACCGCTTCTTTCGTCATCCCCCAAAGTTGGTCGACCGCGCTTGAATTCGTTATACCAACGATACACGGTTGCCTTGGAAGGGCCTTCATCCATGAATGCCATTTGAAGTCTATCGTACGATTCATCCGGTTTCAGGCGACACTTGAAATCGTATAAAATCATAGCTCTATAATGTTCCCGGCGCAGATCCATATTTCAGTGAGACACAATACTTTGAATTAACTCGCAAAAAATGTGGAGGGAAATTTTGAAATTGGAACTTACTTATTTTTACTTATAAATAATCATATTTTCGAGAAACATTATAACTGGCCAGTCTCCCATATATAAAAACTTTTTTCGCAATACTTTCTGAGGGGCCTGGTATAAGTAGAGATAAGCATTTTTTTGGAGAACATACAATTCGACTTCGTTCTCTAGAAACAACAGATTTTTACGTATAAATCTGTGTAGATTTTACGTACTCGTACAAAAATATTTTTAGCTGTTTCACTTACACGGTCGGGTGCGCCGCACACGGAGCGTCGCGCGATCACACTCGCCGACTGACACCTGCCGCCCGGACTCGTCCAGTGCACTGTCTTGTATACTGTCGCACTGACTTGCACTACACTAGCTCTCAAATAAAGTAGCACTTAAGCTGAGATATAGCTGAATCAGCAAACCGATATTCACAACTACTGTTATCCAATGTGGTTCCATAAAATATGTTTCCAGTTGCGCTAGACAACGCTGCCTAAACACATAGTTACATTTGCACAAAGATGGAGTTAAGTGCTCATAGAAACCACTTAAGAAACTCATAAACAATTTCGTCGAAACTCCACAAAAGCATTCTAGCAGCCAGAATATTGCTCGCTAGGCAATATGCTAAGCTGTACACAAAAGGTTACATCTCACAAAATATGACACTGGAAGTTATAACTTTGTATGAATTAGCCCTAAAATCTTTACGGGCACTTGACTGTCAAGCAGACACTCGGCGGTGCCTCGTTCAGACGGTACAGCCCACCACTCGACTCGCACTAGTGTTTGTAATAAATTCACTTTATTAATAGCACTGACAGATTTAGTGTAGTAATGAAGATAGCAATATATAGGTTTATTCCGAAGGAAGTCGTGAAAGGTTAACATATTACTTCTTGATGAGGAGAAGGCAATTGTGCTTGATACCGTGGTATTAGCATTATCTGATGAGGTTCGTATCAATAAATTGCACAAGAATCTTATATTGATTATTTCTACAATATTTCCAAGAATAATGTTGATTTAATATTAATAGTCATCTGAATTTTTTACAGCCTTGCATCCATGTCATAAAATCATTTTATAGGTACCGATTTTCGTCGTCTCATGCCTGACACTATTGGCATGAAAAGTTTTATTCGCTATTAAAAACGCGACTAATCAGATATTTTACTGCACAAAAATCCGTTTTATGTGACACTGAAAATTCGTAGTGAACGTAAGGCGGTGTACGTATTGTCGCGTAGTCAGCACTCGCGTGTCGTCCGCGCGTATCGTTAAATTTTATCGCGCCTCTCCACACATCTGCGTCGCTCGTTACCGCGCCGCGCCGCGACTATGTGCTGCCGCGCCGCGCCGAGCCGCGTCGTCTCGCCCGCGCCTGTCGCCCGCTGTTGGCAAGTGTCCACTACGCTTTATGGATCGTATTGTTTTGAATAACTCAATTTGTTCGTAGACACTTGGACGCGCTGAAAAATAAAACAAAATTTTACGTTTGTTTGACCCAACGTTATGACATAATGAGATATGGAAAACAGTCTGATAATTAAAAAAAAACTGACCAAGTGTAACTCGGACTCACGCAGTAAGGGTTCTGTTTCACCCATCGATCTGATACCCCATTGAAAAATTCACGTTGTATTTGAGGTGACGTTGTTTTTATTATTTATTTAAAGTAATTTAATGATCTTCGCTGATTGGTTGTTTGGCGCCGACTCATAATTAGTTATTTTTCGCTTTTCAGTTTCACTTTTCGTCGGTTCAATTTTTTGTTAAATAGTTTTATTTTTCATTTTTTTGTGGTTAAAATCTAACTCCAGGTCTACATTATGTCGTAGTGTCTAGAACTATATTTCTGTGTGTCAAGTTTCAACAGAATCGGTTAACAGGTAAGAATTCAGTGGGTGAACAAAAACTCATCCCCTGTTTTACTACCCTTAGGGGTGGATTTTTATTTTGAAATTTAAATGGGACCAACTTCAAGATATACCCTATCCATTAAAAAAGAATCATCAAAATCGGACCATTCTGTAAAAAGTTATGCGTGGTCATACATAAAAAAAAAAAAAAAAAAAAAAAAGTCGCGCTTGCAACCACTAGACCAACGAGGCAGTCTATGTTTTTTTTACATATGTCTATGTTTGCCCTATTTAAAGTATTTGTTGCCAAACAAAATAGTATGCACTATAAATCAGACTAAGTTTGACGCTGATATGTATTACCGTTTTAAAGATAGAGCAGGAACAAAAACGTTGATTTTTTTTTAGGTTTTTAGATGTTTCTTGTATGGGGACCCCCTCTCGTTTTTTTTTTGAATTTTTAGTGTTTGTCGTGTTAGGCATCATAGTAACACATAGTCTGAAAATTTCAACTAATTATCTATTACCGTTACAAAGATACAGCCCTGTGACAGACAGACGGACGGACGGACAGCGTAGCAAGAGTAATAGGGTCCCGTTAGCACCCTTTGGGTACGGAACCCTAAAAAACAAGTACATGTAAACAATGTAACGTCAGGGAAACCAATTTAAATAATATACGCGATTTAATCCGGTTAAACTTTGTTTTATTATAATGTGTAGTGATCGCGAAAACCTAAGAAGTTATTACATGTAATATTTTTATATGCAAACAAACAAATATTGGGTAAAGGATCAGCACAATGAAAACATTTTTGAATATTTACGGGTCTCATAATACATATATCATGAATGGAAAAATGCATTGCAGATACCACCACTAGAATGTTTGTTTGGTGTTTTATAAGTACGTGACAACATTCAATGGTGACGTGTGTAAAAAATATTTGTGTTAGCCTCAAAATATGTTAACACAAATATATTTTTGTATGTCGTCAAACAAAATGAAATACAAATAGATAATAAAAATGCCTTCACCTAAATATAATAGCGTGGAAGCCGGGTCTTTGATGGCCAAACAAGAAACCGAGTAGACAATAGACGCGACGAGACGCGTAACTCGCGCGACAAACACGCGAGACAAAACGCGCTGCTAGGAATGCCGACACCTGACACCTGTACTTATAAATCCTTATAAGTCGCCCTACTGCTTCCAGATTAAGATCTTTATGTGTTATGGAATAAGGAGCAAAAGTTCACCTTGCGGCATACTAGGTTCAGCAGTATATTTATTTTGACAGCTTTATAATCCTGGTATAGTTTACACAAAGTGTGTTTGATGGAGATCGTGACTATCTGATAGAATAAATAAATTCTGGATAAACTCGTAATGTATACGTGAATTCAGTAGACATACGGTTATGACTGCGAAATCCGCAATTTGCTATAGAAATGGCGAGCAATAATATATTGTTTATCGAAGAAAATCGAAATAGTTATCAAGGCATAACGTGTTTGACATGTCATTACTACCACGTTCTACATAAATATTTATATTAATGGTGTATTCAGGCGTAAAATCAAACATTTTCGCCTTTGCTAGCGCTTCCTTGTAAGTCAAAAGCTGGACTCAATTCCCTCTCAGTTCAGGCGCCCCGCCCGTCAAATGTTTTCAACACATTTCAAGTACAATATTCCGTGTATACATACATCTCCGTGCGAATACCTCACGGAGGTCTAGGTTTGCGTCCCGGATGTTGATAATGTCACTCCGAGGGAATGTCGAAGCCTTCCGTACCGTTCCGAGCCGCGCCGAGCCGTCCCGAGCCGTCCCGCCTCGCACTGGCAGATTTCACGCTTGGACATTTTAACTTGAGATATTTTAAATGGAACGGAAATTCTGAGATCGAATTTCGGAAGATTTTATTTTATAATCTTCTTGTCTGCTTCACGTAACATAAAACTCGGGAATTATTTAGCTAGCGATTAAAGGTCAAAATTAATATCCTATCTATCCACGATTTTCCCTACTAGAGATAGAAATTTTACTTGCTCCATACCATCATCGTCATTTCAGCCTAAAGTCATCCACTGCTGGATATAGGCCTCCCCCAAAAGGGGGGGATATGCCATAATCGCCACGCTTGGGAGGTGGGTTGGCGATCGCAGTTGGTTGGTTAAATTCTCAGAACGCTGCTGCTGCTGCCCATCCTCTGGTCATCCCTTAGTCGCCTTTTACGACACACATGAGAAGACATAAGGGTGGTGCTATTCTTTATGTCCGGCACCACACGGAACCATTGCTCCATACATTTTATGTCAAATTTTTATCTTTAGTAGTGCAAATCATGGATGTATAGGATATTAATTTTGACCGTTAGTTATTTAAAATATTGAAGTGTTAATCGATTGTGTTGAATTTTGTTTTCTGTGCCTAACGGTCTTTGGTATTTTTTCTATCGCAAAGGTGTGTGCCTCAGAAAGAATTTATAATTCGAATAGATTTGCTTGCTGAAATCAGTTGTTGTAGCTACGTTTATTGAAAGTCGCCTGTCTATCAAACTCAGCTGGTCTCAGAACACCAAACAAGGTATCACCAACATGATATTATCACGTTATAAGTGCAGATCCGTCTGATCTGTCCTATCCGTCTGAATAATTACTATAATCCGTGAGCCGCCACGGAGGCGGCAGATAGCATTACGTTCAGCTTACATCTGATTAAATTAAACGGTCTGATTTCTAAAGCTGACACCGTCATACATTTCTAATAAGCTCTAACAAGAATATTGTATTAAAACAACAACTTAATTCTCCGTCAAAACAGCATATCAACGTGATCCCTTTGGTACAACCCTTCAGCGGAATCCTCTCTTACCTTTAATGAACACCGACACAATTCGTTTCGACGATACGTAGTACGTCATAACTGAGTACTTTGATCAGAAGGCCCGGCTCCCAGGCCCGCGCCCCCGTTATGATATTTTAACACTCCCCGGACGTATTAATCCCTGTTAAGTCCGATAAATTATTCAGTTTACTAAAGCGCCAGGTTGAGCTACAACGTCTTTAGGGAATACAACGACTGACTTAGAAACTTTTTAGCTCTTTTGTTCTTAATACCACTTCATTTTCTCGACTTCGTGATGCTGTGATTTGCATTTTGCAAATATAATTTGAGAAACATGAAATATTACTTTGAAGGAAGTCTGATCTGGGTTCGGTTAATGCGAAAGTTTTGAGTTGAGTGGTTGAGTCTTCTCTAAGAAACAGGCGACGGATCTCAATCCACTTGGTAGTTTTAAACAAGTGAATTGTACTGAGATGCTTTTCAGGTAATTTTATTATGAAGTGTGACTGGATACACGAGTACTGTTGAAGGATTTGTTGACTTAGTTATTCATCAAGCTATCTTACTTTAGTGCTTTGTAGATCTAAAATTATGATTTCAATTATACATTACCTATATTTTGTATTTGAACCCCAAAAGCAATACGTAACTTCGAAAAAATCTTGAAATTTATAACGTTTTCATGCAGTTATGAATCTACCATTTCAATGATATTATTATCTTCTTTTTAACGTACTTCACACACGCCAGATGATAACACCGTGATTCCCGTGTCAAGTCCGCAACGTAGCCGTCACGTGCGTGACGTCACGTCGCGTCGCAGCCGCCATTAGTGAGATTGCGCGTTTGAATGAGGCGCGTCATATTGGCATGCTGAACCCGATGACACGGCTCAGGTGACGACACGGAGTGGACAGGGCTGAATTACATCCAGTATGCATTAGTAAATAATGGGATGTACGCGGATAATAGCGTGTGCTGAAACTATTTGTTTTGTCAAGTAGGTAGTAGCAATCTATTTATCTGAAATACGTACCAATTTACAATGTCCCAATAAGTTATTTTTTAATTATTTATTTAATTATTATGCCCGACCCGATTAGCGACGAAATGCTCCTATCACATGAGATTCACTAGTTATACCATTCCTAATAAATAAAATAAATAAATAATCAGTTTATTATCTCTTCACAATAGTTTTTAAAATACTAGGTGTGGCAAAATTATAAAAACCAACTTTGTGAGAGACTGGTGCCTGAAGTAGGTTTTTATTCAAAATCTGTATTACAGGTCACCAGGGCCCTTTCGCAGCTAGCGTTGTATAATTTGGCCTTATACAGACATTTTCACTAGGTGAAAGAGCTTTACTTATATTTAAGACTACACAGATAAAACAATTAAAGAACACGGAAATACCAAATTATATGTAGGGAGTGTAGGTGTGTTTGTGTTTGATTTGTGTGGGTCAGTGTAATTGTGAATGTAAATGTGTGCATGGGTCTAGAATGTGTGAGTAAGCTGAGCGTATCGAGTATAACGAAAGAAGGGAGCCAAGGAGGAATTATAGTAGATGCTGATAGTCTACGCGAGAGGAATCAAAAGACTCTCGGTTTCTTCGTATTCCTAATAATGACTTAATATCTCCTGTCATCAGGTATGTACCTACCGACGATAGCTGACTTCTACCACCTAACCTTCTTCCCACTACCTCACAAAAATACAACAGCCACAACTTTAAAAGCAATACAGAAACTGGATGATCTGCAATAAAGCTAATGGGTAGCCCGCCTTGTTTAGTAACGCAATTAGCCAGCTCTGCTGCCCCCGCGGCCCGAAGCGCCCGCGATGAATATCTTACCATATTGCTCAGTTAATGCTGTTATGGAATTATGGCGCAGTTGCCGCGAACATCTCGCTATGCAACGCTGTTTCTATTATCTTGTTGTCTTGGTATAAGGAACGCAACGCACTTAGGAAGAATGGTCTGATCGCTTCAAATACAATCACGAGAGCACCAGGAGACGATTTTCCTTGTGGATTGATAATGTATCTAATGTTGACAATAATGAAGAGAAAAGAGAACTACATACATACATACATATTATCACGCCTGTTTCCCATTGGGGCAGGCAGAGACTATGGATTTCCACCTGCTACGATCCTGACACACCTCTTTCGCTTCATCTACGTCCATTAACCTCGTCATGCATGCTCGTTGGTTTAGAGTACGCTTAACCTGGCATTTTTTAAGAACGTCCGCGATTTGAGACTAAAGAGAACTAAGTATGCAAAAATATTAAAAACATAATGTACCTATACTTGTAATAATTCATATCTAACTAGAAACCGTGCAAGGTCGAATATAATAAATTAAGAACATGAAAATAATAAAATCTTAGGGAGATATCCACTAAAGCGAAATCGCCGTTGCCAAGCACGTAGCTAAACAAAATTATAATTACGAAGGAAGAAGCAACAAAACTGCCATTTAATAACTAATATTCCAAGATTGTAAATAGAATAAAGATATTAAAGTTATTATGAAAGAATAAAAAGTAGATCTGAATAAACAGGAAATCAAGTCCAGTGCAACATCTGCAGCTCACAATATCACCACTTGTAGCAAGTTTATTTGTTATTTCGTGAATTCTCCGAGGGGACGGAATGTTTTGTATTCGCTTCCACTCACCGAAGAAAACTAATTAACAAAACTTCATTAGGAAGAGTTTACTTAGCGCAGCTCTGTGTCTTCACAAACAATGATCCAACAAGCAGACCATGGGACTGTGTTCAAATGTTACTAACAACATAATTTAATTATTTTATTATTTTAACGCATTTTACACATGCGAAGCGAATTCTAAAGATATAAATTGTGGAAAGAAAAAATCGCTCATGAGCAGGATTCGAACCTGCGAGTGAGCGATTTTTTCTTTCCACAATTTATATCTTTAACATAATTTAACCTCGGTAAAAGTGAAGAAAAAGATTAACACATTTTTAAGACATCGAGTATATCATGAACAGGGTCCACCTAGCGAAATAAAAAAATCTAATTGAAGCGCAAAAAATTTGCGAGTGCAGTTTGAGATACGTTTAATTTTATTTTATATTCTTCATGACAACAAACAATTGCGCAATAATGCATAATACAAACAAAAAGAATATCATACAAAATTTAGGTAATCACGCAACCAGCACCGTTTTCCACAAAATAATACATGAAATTTTACAAATACAGCAAGCTTAATGCACTTTTTGCAGACAGAATTAATGTAGGTTAACGGTATACATAATTTGGAAAAGTAGTTTACAATTAGGAATTATCAAAACATTACAAACAACATACGTTCAATTCAATACCATACACTGTTTACAAGATTGTGTAATTTTCTAATGTAGCGTAGTTAAGCAGCTTTTTGGCGTCTTATTTTCTAATGTAACGTAGCTGAGGAGCATTCTGGCGTCTTATTTCTTGAATACGGTTATTTGATTATTTTCACTATCTATCATTTATCATACAAGCCTCGTAATTTGCATTTATCGTCTGCTATAAGGCTTCTTTTGTTCAGGTCAACTGAACAATCCACCTAGGATGTATCATTCAGTTCCCGCCCCTGTCTTCCTTGACGCCGACAGTTCAACAACGAGCCGTTTATACACTTCGCGCTGAATCCAGTATATCTCCTGCAAAACACTAAATACCTCTTAAACTAACCCATTATAAATTCAATTACGGGCTCAAGACGTAGACAATTTGCGGAGCGGGTGTGTGGGTGTGCCAGGGGGTGGTGAGGGGGCGGGGGTGTAACTAAACATATTGCGGGCCACTCGGGGCTAAGTCAGGGTAATCCGACCCGCTGCCCCTTTATTGTAAGGATATAACTAAGCTACTGATACTGTGAACTTCCGAAGTGTTCAAGACATATGTTACAAGAACAATAGTTTGCCAGACAATAGTTGAGTAACTACCAGTAACCAAACTAATATTTTCAACAATAATTTTGAGTGAATAAATGGAAATTTTACAGATAGAAAAAGTGAAATTGCTTGTGTTCAAACAATGAGTCACATGAACATGAATGGAGTGTAAGTTCCAGCATGAATCACATTAGAATTTCTAACACGCAGTTTCTTCGAAAGCTATTCAGTAAACAAATGGATGTGTGTAAGTAAACGTAATCGATTCATACTGAACAATGAATGGAAGAGAGCTTTGAATGTATCAATGGCCAGCGGAACCTCATCCCACATAGAACTAAGAGATAATAGACCGGGCAAAGCGAGGTCTCTGAGTTAACTAGGTTGCTCAGCACTTTGTCGTCTGTTTTTCTGTCTGTTTGTCTATTTGTCCGAACCTTATAACTTCGAATCCAAACCACACGTAAAACTTTAGACCAAAGCTGAATATGACATAAAAAATAAGGGGGGTGTCCATAATTGCAAAGAGGGTTTTTTTGTTTCTAGTAATACAAGTGTAATGTGCAGTATCGTTGAAAAGAACTTTTTAACAGAATATATATCTGTTTTTATAAATATTTTAGGTCATAAATTAACACGACTGTCTTGGTTTTCGTTTGGTGTATGTACAATAAAGAATATAATAAATAACAATTTAGTAGGTATCCAGTCGCTGTTTTGATTTATTTATTGGAAGACCAACAGTAATTACCTTAGATTAACAATGACAGATAAGATACGTTCTGTCAATAATAGTTCTTCACGAATAGCGATATGAGCGACAGGGTACAGTAAAATTATGACCTAGAGTCTGTCTGAAAAAGAGCTCTACGTCAAAAATTGTTATTTCTAGATCATTTGGGTAATAACCTGTACTTAAATATAAAATACTAATACTTATCAATTATCACGACGACGATTTCATTTAGACGACGTCTGTGGTCTAGTGGTTCGAGGGTCGGACTGCTGATCACGAGGTCGTGGGTTCGATTCCCACAGGACACAAATATTTGTGTGATGAACATAAGTGTTTGTGTTGGTCTGGGTGTTTCTTATGTATTATAAGTATGTATTTACAAAAAAAAAGTATATAAGTATTATATCCATCGTCTAGTACCCATATCACAAGCTCTGCTTAGTTTGGGACGAGATGGTGCTGTGTAAAAATGTCCCGAAGATATTTATATTTTATTTATTTTATATCAGTAAGAAAAAAGTAATAAGCAATAAAAGCAAAATTATTTTCTCACTGGCACTTTCTGGCCAGTCTTTGAACTCCATTGTACAATCTGTACATTCAAGGGTCATTATTCAACAAAAATAAGTTATTTTTTTTTGGAAAAGACACGCAGAACACCAATTTCACTGTTTTCCAACTGTACAATTTTGTTATTTGATAGAAATGTGTCGATTTAGTTCGTCAAAACCTTTATCGCGAGGTCTCCGTTCGAAGCGAACCACTAGTTATAAAGTTATTGTGAAACCAAAGACTTGCAGCATTGCAAATGAACCCTAAGCAAACGGCATTATTTCCACGTTATAGCGTACGATATCCGAATCATCACTAAGCAAGTTTAGTATTATTGCATCGAGTATTAGAAAATAAATTACTGTATCTCTCATGACCAATGTGGAAAATATTAGAAAAAAAAACTGACATTTATTTCATTTTTATCAAATGAAATGTTACATCATCATCATTTCAGCCAAAAGACGTCCACTGCTGGACATAAACGACCCCAAGCATCGCCTCAACGATAATAAAATGTTTACTTTCACCTATTTCGGATTGCACAAGTCCACAGTATTCGCGTTTTTCGTCACTAAGATTTCGGTGGTGCCTTTGTGCGGTCCTGATAAAGGCATGAGCCGAACATCGCGCCGCCACCGCCGGTGTCACTCGTATTATTACTGTGACCGCCATTGTGACAGCTTCAGCGGTTTACCGTGTTTAGTAAACTGAGGTTCACTGGACGACAAGTTTATAAATAAAGCCTTCAGCTTCTATCGTATTGTTGTTAGATCGTATAACAACTGAAAGTGGTCTGAAGGTTACATTATGTTCAAGTTTTCTGACGACGTCTGTGTTATAGTGGTTCGAGTGTCGGACTGCTGATCACGAGGTTGTGGGTTCGATTCCCACAGGACACAAATATTTGTGTGATGAACATAAGTGTTTGTGTTGGTCTGGGTGTTTCTTATGTATTAGAGGTATGTATTTACAAAAAAAAAAGGTATATAAGTATTATATCTATTGTCTAGTACCCATATTACAAGCTCTACTTAGTTTGGGGCTAGATGGTGCTGTGTAAAAATGTCCCAAAGATATTTAGATATTTATTTATTTTAATTACATATTTTGATTGGAAAATTCCAATACAAATTAAGTAATCTCTTGTGATAATAAACAGAGGTCAGTGACTGCAATAAGTAGATATATTAAACTACCCATTCTCCCTGCGGCTGTCGTATACAACGTCTATCAGAAATGCGTGGTCATATTTAAAGAGCTTATTCAGGGGATCCTATCAAACAACTTTTACTATACGGAACCAACCCTGAAATCGCCAAAAGAAATCAGCTGATCCTAACATTTTGTCGAGCGACATCGATGATTTAGTAGGGAACAGCTGATATTTTTTTCGCGATTTCAGGTTTGGTCCCATAGTAAGAGTTGTCCTATGCTATGCACTGAAGGAGATCTTAAAATACGACCACGCATTTCTGATAAACGTTGTATAATTTATAAAGGATTATATCAAGTGGACGTCAGCTGCTGCATGTATCTAATCAGTAAACAACTAAAGCCTAACTCGCTAGTACGTAATACAAATCCACATGCGGCATGCGGCATGGTGTCAAAGTGCAGGATTGTTTAATCAGTGGTATAATGACAGCTGAGGCCGCTAGTGTTGGCACAGCGGCAGGGATTACGTTGTTAATGCCGCACGCTGGCTTACCGCACAAGCCTTCATTGTATTGCTGGACGACACATGCAGGCTCTCTCTCACAGGGAGCTGGGTATTGGAGCGTTGATAAGAATTGAATATTCGTAGTCAAAAGAGACAAAAGAAAATATCAATATTAGAGCTGAAAGAACGCGCTTGATTAAGTCTACTCTCCGACCTTCGCAGCTCCAAACCAGTTTGGGCTCCGAAAGGTTCCAACTCGAACTTAAAAATCGATTCGACTCGCTGGAAACCACTAGCAATATTGAGGAGAAAACCAACACCATGGTCAAAACGTTGCAGGAACTGTCTCGCAAATTCTTTCCGCCACAGCGTGGAAGCAAGTTGCCCAAGCTTTCGGCTGAGACTCTCGATCTGATGAGGAAGAGACGGGAGATGTCATCCGCGCATTCGTCTTCATCAGATAGTAGGTCCTTAAACCTACTGATTAGGAAGCTGATGCGACGTGACCTCCGCCGCTCCAACACTCGCGCCATTGAGGCGGCGATTGAGCAAAATAGGGGGTCGAAAGTTTTCGCTTAGCAGCTAGGACCCATCTGATGAAGTTGAAAGCTGCGGATGGCAAAATTGTCACCTCTAAGATCGAGATGCTGGATGAGGTCGAAAACTTCTATGGGCATTTGTATTCCACGAAAACGGCGAGACTAGCGGTTCCTAGCAATGACGACAAAAGAGCCCAGCTCACGCGCCATTACACCAAAGATCTTCCGGACGTTGACCAGGGCGAGATTGGGGCGGCCCTCGAGCAGCTTAAGAACAAAGCTCCGGGCGATGACGGAATTACCACTGAACTCCTAAAAACAGGCGGGGCTCCGGTCCTGAAGGAGCTACAGAGTCTGTTTAATTCCGTCATCCAACAAGGTTCTACACCGGAGGCATGGAGCGGAAGTGCGGTGGTACTGTTCTTCAAAAAAGGGGATAAAACCCTTCTGAAGAACTATAGACCCATCTCACTCCTGAGCCATGTGTACAAGCTGTTCTCGAGGGTCATCACGAATCGTCTCGCCAGAAGACTCGACGAATTCCAGCCACCAGAGCAAGCTGGGTTTCGAAAAGGCTACAGCACCGTAGACCACATGCATACCGTTCGGCAGATCGTACAGAAGACTGAAGAGTACAATCAGCCGCTGTGTATGGCATTTGTGGACTACGAGAAGGCCTTCGACTCCATCGAAACTTGGGCAGTTCTGGATGCTCTGCAGCGATGTCACATTGATGAACGGTATATAGAGATGCTGAGATGCCTATACAACGCTGCTACCATGACTGTTCAGCTCCAGGACCAAAAGACGAAGCCTATCCAACTGCGCAGAGGGGTGAGACAAGGGGATGTCATATCCCCAAAATTGTTCACTAACGCGTTGGAAGACGTCTTCAAGACGCTGGACTGGACTGGACAGGGTATCAACGTTAACGGCGAGAACATCTCACATCTCCGCTTTGCCGATGACATCGTTGTAATGGCTGAGTCACTGGAACAACTGGGCGAAATGCTGCACAGCTTAAACGGAGCCTCTCGGCGTGTCGTTCTCGGCATGAATCTGGACAAGAATAAAGTCATGTTCAATAGGCATGTCATGCCGAGGCCGATATTCGTCGAAGGCTCGGCACTCGAAGTTGTAATGGAGTACGTCTACCTAGGGCAGATAATTCAGCTTGGTAGGCACAACTTCGAGAAAGAAGCCGACAGAAGGATCCGTTTGGGATGGGCAGCATTTGGCAAACTTCGCAGAGTCTTCTCGTCGCCTATACCGCAAAGTTTGAAGACAAAGGTCTTCAACCAGTGCGTCCTGCCTGTCATGACTTACGGCGCCGAGACGTGGACACTGACAGTTGGGCTAGTCCACAAATTTAAAGTCGCTCAGCGAGCTATGGAGCGAGCTATGCTTGGAGTTTCTTTGAAGGATAAAATCCGAAACGAGATTATTCGGAGAAGAACCGGAGTGACCGACATAGCTTGTAGGATCAGTAAGCTGAAGTGGCAGTGGGCTGGCCATGTCTGTCGAAGGACCGATGGCCGCTGGAGCAGACAAGTCCTTGAGTGGATACCGCGAATCGGCAAACGCAGCGTAGGGCGCCCCCCCGCCAGGTGGACCGACGACCTGAAAAACGTGACTGGGGGGGACTGGATGCGGAAGGCAGAGGACCGAGTGTTGTGGCGCAACTTGGGAGAGGCCTAAGTCCAGCAGTGGACTGCGATAGGCTGAGTTGATGAGTCAAAAGATTGTGAACTTTCAATAACACAAGCTACTAAAACGTTCATGCAGTTCCCGCAGAGAAAGTAAAACTGAAAGATTATGATGATAATTGAATAACACATAGGTATCAACTTTGAACTTGTATTGTACTTACGTATGCATTAACCAAGAACCTTCGCCTGTTACAAGTAGTGGCACAGTCATGCTCTTTTCATCATCCTCCTGCCCTTATCCCAGTTTATTTGGGGTCGGCGCAGCATGTTTTTTTCTTCCATACATCTCTATCAGCCGTCATCTCCGTGTTCACTTTCTTTCTATTCAAATCATCTTTCGCACAATCCATCCATATTTTCTTCGGTCTCCCTCTTTTCTTATAGCCATCAACATTCATACTTCAAACTTTCCTCGTAACATGCTTCTCATTCCTCCTCATCACATGTCACAGTCACGCTCTTTTATACACGCAATATTCACATGCGAATGCCTTCTTACTTACTTACTGAAGACGCTTCATAAGCCAAGTGGTTCCCTTAATCCGTAGGATATATACATAGGTTCCAATGTTTCGTTACAGCAGCACAATGGTCGTGACGTCACGCCGTGACAGTGAGACGGGATTACGCAGCTAATACGCCGCATTGACCGACCGCGCACAACTCGCTGCAGAGCGGCTACTCAATGCTTTGTACAGAGGAACTTAACTATTGTGCATTGTTTGCGAGAACTAGGAACTTGGGCATGAGTAGTGAGGACTGTCGATGCTGTAGCAGTTAGTTGTTATGTGGCCAGGTAGTTAGGTACACATAAAGGTATGTCTACGTAAAAGAGCAGGCGCAGGTAGATAAATTAGTATGAGTTAAAGACAACATGTAGGGAATGATGAGCAAGCAACGTCTATGCTACAATGTTGACAGAAAACTGAGGCTCTAGAGAGTTAATATGGAATCATATATGCGGTTTCGGAATTCTACTTAATATTATAAATGCGAAAGTATGGATGTTTTTTTCTTTTACCTTTAATCACGCTGAAACGGCTGAACGGATTTGGATGAAATTTGGCACACAAATAGAACATTTCCTGGATTAACTCATAGAATAATTTTTATTGACATATCACGAGAGCGAAGCCGCGGGCATCAGCAAATTACAAATAAAACCTTGTACTGCGTTCTGCCTAAGTATAAGTATAAGTCCTAACCTTCTATTATTTCTATAACGTTCAGATTAGTAAACCAAACAAAAACTAAAGAACACAAACACACTCATTTCGTGAGCACAACGTCGTCAGAGGCAATTGCACGACAACAGTAAGGACTAGTGAAGATTAGGTGGCTAATCCACGCATATACACCGTGCAGTCCGTGCACGCTGACCGACACACCTCACTACTAAACAACATACCGACAGCTACCAAAGGTCCACTATGTTCAATGGGTACCTATCACTTCACAAAGGCGTTATGGTGCCCACGGTAGTCACGAAAGCTTATAAATAACAAATCTTTTTTATATATTAAAACCGTTGCCCCACACTGATCTTCTGGAGATTCGAGCCAGTGATTGGCGAGGTCGTGCAAGTGGCGTTCTCTCGTTTCGGGAGCCAAGACACATATTGGAACACTGAGCCAACGGAGTAACAAAGTACACTAGGATTTCTGCTGTAGGTATCCGTGAGTAAAACGTCCAAACCAAGAACAGCTGTCTGTCATCATCATCCTCTGCGCCTTTTCCCAACTATGTTGGGGTCGGCTTCCAGTCTAACCAGATGCAGCTGAACATCAGTACCTATTTTACACGGAGCGACTGCCATCTAAACCCCGTAAACCAGTTAATGGGTAATACCGTTATTTGGGGTAAGACCAGTTGTCGGACTTTCGAGCTTCTGCCTACCCGTAACGACTGCCATAGATATTCGTATGGCAACCGGAACCGACAGTTTAACGTGCTCTCCAATACATGGAAGGGCCTCGATGTTCACCACATGGTCACCCATCCATAGACTGATCGCGGCAATTGCAGTTTAACCTTGCAGATCATACAATCCATGCGGTTGCTACTTAGCCACGGGCCTCTCCTTGAAAAACCATTTGTATGCCATTAAAATATTTTTTCCGTACGGGAATCGAACCCGCAACCTGTTTCACAGCAGGCAATCTCTCAGCCACTGCGCCAATCGTATCGTAACTCTCCGATTTATTTCTGTATAGAGTCTATCACAAGATGCTGGTTTGACTAGAGTCTAGACAAACCAGCATCTTGTGACAGTCGTTGGGATTTAATTGATTCAAGTGTTTCTGAATAGTTCATTGGGAACCACTGGATGTCTTTAGTTGGTCTAAATCAAAACGCGTTATAAGAAACTCACACGCATGTGACGAAATGAATAAAAATATGGAAGCACGTACCATCTGCTGTGATCATAGAGCTTCATATTTTTCACCTTTTACCAAAACAGTAGTGCATGTCTGCGTTTGATTATGAGTTTCTTTTAGAGTGGGTTTTCTCATCATCCTGCTGTCCTTATACCAATTTATTTGTGGTCAGCGCAGCATGTCTCTTTCTTCCATATATCTATCTCTATCAGCCGTCGTCTCAGTGTTCACTTTCTTTTTAACCAAAATATCATCTTTGACACCCAAGAGTGGGCCTTCTGTCCGTTGCTATTTCACACCACGACTGCACCACTCTCCCGCACTCATTGTGTGCTGCTACAATTGCGTTTGGCGTCATTGTAGCGAATGTGAGACTTAAACGTGTTCAACTGTATGTTTGTTGTGCCAACTGTGGGTGGAGATTACTGTAATACGAGGAATTTAAATCCTCTCCTCGGATTTTAATGTAGGTGAGATTTTATCAATGCAGCTTTAGAGATTTTACAGCGTTGTATTTTTTGCCAGGTGAACGAAAAAAGGTAATGGAGAAATAGGTAAAAGGCTACGTGTCGTCCAAGAAAAAAACGAAGACATTAAGTATTATTGCTTTCTCAATTTTTAATTATAATGCGAATTTTTTTTGGACAAATTACCAAGGAATTAGTTTGACGTTATAATGAGACATCACGACATCAAAAATAACGAGACTGATGAAGGCTTTACATAAAGTTGTGTGTGTACTTCGGTGAGGTTGTCAATTAGACGTGGACAAGTCCATTGTTCTAGCAGCTGGCGACCGCCCACACGTTAACCACTCGCTGAATATGCGACCCTGGTACTCACAGAGGAATCGTTGAGCTGAATTATATGAAAATGTTGGTACCCATTACCTTAAATTAAAACCTTTTTTAAGCAAGAATCATTATGAGTAATACTAACGAATTATCTATTTGTTACAGGTATGAACCGTTCACAACTACACATTAAATTGATTGCCCTAATTAAACATGGTAAGATCTTTGTTCTTCTTGGTTACAAGAAATTGTTCTCCAAAAATTACTAACATCCCCAAAGACCGAACTAAGCTTAAGGTGAGCTTTTATTCTAATTTCGCTTTCGGAGTCCCTAATTTAAAAATATCAATGCGCATATTTAATACAATAAAATTATTAAAATATTAAAACGTATAACAGGCAGCGCAGTGGTTGCAAAATCTGTTCCATTTACACTTGCAAATATTATTCAATATTTATTCAAGAGATTATCCGACCGATTGCGAACAAATTAGCAACGGGCAGTAGCCAAACACAACAGAATTCATTCCAGATAACATAACAGGGGTTCAAATCAGTTTCGCACACAGCAGCCGAGCGTTAGTAGATCAGTTCAGTTCCATGAGCTAGAATAGAACACCCACTTTATTATTCTCCACACATGCATACATAATTTACTCAATTCACTTTCATAAATCGTATTTGACACAGAGTATTCTAATCTGACGCAGTAACTCAGTTAAACCACAACATCCTCTTGTGATTTAGCTGGTAGTTTAATCGAGTTCGTTGATGTGTTTCCGAGGATCGCAATAGGATACATGTGAAATCCGAGACACTGCACGTCTTAAGTCTTCCTATACAGATACGGGGTTATCTTATAAATGCAAGATTCATGTACGAAATCATAATACTTGTAGAGTTCCGTAATTCACACGAAAGCCAGGAGTCCTTCCTTTTAAAATACCAGAGTATCAAATTTTTTGTAGTGTTTTTAACTCCAAAATACGGCCGTAGTACTATTTATTTATTTCATCATCATCATCATCATCATCATTTCAGCCGAAAGACGTCCACTGCTGGACATAGGCCTCCCCCAAACATCGCCACAACGACCGGTCCTGTGCCTTCCGCATCCAGCGGATGGCACAGGACCGGTCGATCCGCAACCAACTGCGATCGCCAACCCGCCTGCCAAGCGTGGCGATTATGGCATACACCCCTCATGCAAAGCACAATAAAAAAAATTATTTATTTATTGAATATTTTTTTTGAAACACTAAAAAAACACTCTAAAACGGATATTTTTTACTGTTTTTCGTCTTAATTTTCTGTCATAGTATCATCTGGATTAAAATCGTTCAAATATATACGTATCGTAATATTTGTGAATCGGAACAGAACAAGCCCAACACGTGGGCAGACCGCTACTTACCATGCAGCGTCTTCACTGAACATCGCACTTCAGACTATCTCGAGTGCTCGTTCAATGACTACTACATACCGTATGTTACACGATGTTACCTTAGCTCGCCAATAGTTTGTAATAACAGGAAAAGGACAGGTCTTTTGCAACGCTGCAATACAGCTTAATTTGAAACGCACATGCTGAAAGAATTTGAATGTCTTAAAAAGCGAATAAAGCTTCCTGACTTCCTGGCATCCAAAGAACAACACCTTTTTGCTATCTTGGGATTTACTAGACTGTTTAACAAAATAAAATACTTAGCTCATTGCTCAATTCTTTATTTAACATAACATAACATATCATAACATAACATCACGCCTGTATTTTCCCGAAGGGGTAGGCAGAGGTGTATAATACACCCACATTTCGCCCAAAATACATCAAACCCAATAACACTTTGCCCGACCCGAATCGACCCCAGGACCTCACGCTCAGCAGTCGCGATTGCGACCACTAGACCAACGAGGCAGTCCTTTATTTATATTCTTGAAAAAATAAATAGTATCAATACAAGTAAACTGTATCGTACACAATAAGGATAACGATATCACGATATCAGGTGATTATCTTACCACGCGCGGACTCCGCAAAGTAGGTTACTGTACTAACATGCTTCTGTTGTCATGGCAACCCGAGATAAGCGTTTTAATATCGGAGTAGTGAGAGAAATCTCCAAACTTTCCTTATATCCATATATCATATATCAGTTTTTTTTTATTCATTTTCTAATAACGTAAACATAACGATCAACCATTTGTTCTTTGTTGTGTTAAAATTTTAGTAATTTTCATATCATTTTCTTTTTATTAAAAGAGGAACAACAAACAGCTACATTATGTAATATAACTAACAGTGTAAATTATGTAAATCAATAATAATGTAGCAAACAGCGCTGTTCACAGATTACCGTAAAATGTAGAAAGCTTTAAGTCGCTAGGATATGAGCTGTACCACGACACTGTAGCTGTTGTTATTATTATTATAAAAATATTAAAATCTTAATATTAACGATTCGACTCATAATTAGTTATTTACATCAGTTTAGTTAGGAGATTAGTTATTAAGATTAAAAAGCTTCATTTTATTTTTCGCTTTTCAGTTTCTGTTTTCGTCGGTTCAATTTTTTGTCAAAAAGTTTTATTTTTATTTTTTTTGTGGCTAAAATCTAACTCCAGGTCTCCATTATGTTGTAGTGTCTAGAACTACATTTATGTGTGCCAAGTTTCAACAGAATCGGTTAACAGGTAGAAGTGGACTGGGTGAACAAGCAGTCATCCCCTGTTGACTACTCTGTAAAAAGTTATGCGAGTTACATTTAAAAAAAAAATATACGCGTCGAATTGAGAACTTCCTCCTTTTTTTTCGTCGATTAAAAAGAACGATTAACCTAGCAGTGTCTTATATAAAAGGCTTCGAAACCTGTTCCTAAAGCATGTAAAAATATCAATGTGTTCGAATAAGTTCGAATGTATCATTTTTTTTTTTTTTTTTTTTATGGTATTGTATGGCGAAACGAGCTAAAGGCCCACCTGATGTTAAGTGGTTACCTTTGCCCATAACAACTGCAATACCACCTATGCTGTTACCTAAATGGTACCGCAAGTCGGTTCGCCAAACTTAGACATGAAGGTGGAAAGTCTCATGTGATTGTAATGTTGCTGCTATTCGTCGAATTGGTGAATTGGTCATTTATAATAGGATTAGGTTTGATCATGAATACAAAGTGATCAGTTGATTATTAATTATTATGATAACAGTTCCAATATAATGCTTTGTTAACATTGTTGTTAAATGCTATTTTAATCAACTATACCTCAAATATTTGGCCTTTTGTGAACCGTACATGGATTCGGAATTTTATTTCTCGATGGTACTTAAAGGTATATTCCTGCCATAAATAATAAAACATCAGCGGTACATTTATCAAATTGATTTATGTGAGGTATCGAGGACGCAACCTATAATGAGGGCTTGCTGAAAGACGAACATCTGCAGTCGCTTTATGTGTATTGATGTACATTTTATGTAGGTACTGTAAAGAGAAAGGTATTAAATGTATACAAGAAATAAATAAAACTAATTTTTTTAATTCACTTTGAATTGTAAACTGTAGGATATCAATACTGTACTAGACTTTTACTTTAATTGGCAGATGGAAAAAATACGTGATTTTCTAAGCAAGTAAAATTTATTGTTTCCGAGTGAGTGGTTATAGTACAGTTGTTATACATACATGATAGTGTTAGATACATCAATCAGCCCATTTTGGGCATACAATATTTTTTTAGGATAGGTAATATCGTTAGTTATGTTAAATCTCACAATAATCTAATACAGCGGTACTCTAAGTGTGTTCCGCGGAACCCTAGGGTTCCGCGATACCCCTCTAGGGGTTCCGCAAGAATTTAGAAAAAAAATCAAAACACCTCTCTCTGGTCACTGGTCGAACGTTTTGACTCCGCCCGCCGCGCGTATACTTGTGAGCGCGCAGTCCCTTTGATAAAAGCCGCCTCTGAATTAGACGCTATAGTTGTGAACAAGCGACTTTCGGCTCTATCTTCAAAGACATAAAGTCGAGATTGTTTACAACGCATTTTTTTGTATTTCTATTTTTATTTCCGCTTTTTGTTTATCAAAGGCGCCGACTCGAGTATTTTTGAGAATGTTCGAGCTAGAGTCTAGGACTAAGTATAAAAGCGGCGATCGCGAGTCGCACCTCGTCCACACCCGATATACCGAAAGTCCGCCACTTTCGAGGAAAAACTCATTCCCGATGCAGCAACGGCTGCTAGGGGGACATAGGAACGGCGGGGTCCCCCCTGCAATGCCCCAGCGAGGTTCGAGCCCCCCCTTGGGGGACGCCCGCTTGCGGTATTGAAACCGCGACTTTAGTTTTTAAGTGTAGGGAAAAAACCTTCGGCGAATGGAGTCCCATATGGGACTCTCCGCCAACTAAGCCCGGTTAAGCAGAAATGGTACTTCGGTACCACCTGGGAGACTCAAGTCGAAAAAAAAAAAAAAAAAAAAGTCGCGCCTCGTCAGTCAGTTGACGATTAGCGTTCGGAGCGATAAGTTCGTACCTACCTACTTACAAGCTGGCTAGCCTGCTGCCTGCTTGTAAGTTCTACTGCCTGCTGTATTCTGATTGTATCAGTTTTGTACATTTCTTCTTTGGACTAAACTTTGTCTCATAAACGCAGTAACGATTGTGCATTATTTTGACCCCACCATCCTGACGTGTAACATTATTAATAAAGAAGAATGGAACGTTGGCTTAAAGGTGTTAAACGTGTTGCAACAACATCTTCTAATGACGCTGAATGTTCAAAAGCAGTACGCGCGGAGAATACAGCAATTACCCATCCAGGCGATGATGCCACGACGTCAAGCTCCACGGTTTCAAAGACGAAAAAAAGGAAGTATGATGAATCATATATCAGTTTCGGATTTGTTGATTCCAACGGCTCACCTCTCTGCATGTTATGTAGTAAACTGCTTCCTAATAGTTCCATGGCACCTGCCAAATTACGCAGACATTTAGAAACTGTACACCCCGAGTCTAAAGACAAGAATAAAGAATTTTTTGTTCGTAAAAAAGAACAGTTATTGGAACGTCAAAAAAATATGATGCATGTAACACAAACTATCAATGAAAAGGCCACGGAGGCATCATATTTAGTTAGCTATCGCATTGCACAAGCAGGTGAAGCGCAGACTATCGCTGAGAATTTAATAAAGCCATGTGTGTTAGACATAACAAAATGTATGCTCGATGAAAAATCTGCAAAGCATCTTTCTACTGTACCGCTATCAAACGATACTGTTTCACGGCGAATCCATGATCTGGCAAGCTACGTCAAACAAGAACTAGTTGCACGTCTACAAAAAACACGATTCGCCTTGCAAATGGATGAGTCGACTGATGTCACTGGTCTGGCTATCTTGCTGGTTATCGTGAGATATCCATATGAACGTTCTTTTGAAGAAGACATGCTTATGTGTTCACCGCTGCCCACAAACACTACCGGGGAAGAAATTTTTAATAAAATAAACATATTTTTTAAAGAAAATAATCTTAGTTGGAACGATTGCATTGACATTTGTACAGATGGGGCCAAGGCGATGACAGGTAAAACAGCAGGAGCAGTATCACGAATAAAAAGTAAAGCGCCTAATTAATTGTAGTTCCAGCCATTGTATTCTGCATAGACAAGCACTTGCGATGAAGCAAATGCCGTCAAATCTAAAATTAGTTATGGATGAAGCGGTAAAAATAATTAATTTTATCAAATCACGACCACAACAATCCCGATTGTTCTCATTATTGTGTGAAGATTATGACAGCAAACATAAAACACTGCTGCTCCATACAGAAGTGCGATGGCTGTCTCGGGGTAAAACTTTAACAAGGCTATTTGAACTTAGAGCCGAGTTACAAATGTTTCTTTCAGCAAATACAGTTTCTTTTAATTTGAAAGACCGTTTGTATGATAAAACTTGGTTGTTCCGATTGTCTTTTATGGCGGATATCTTTCAAAAACTGAACGAATTGAATTTATCATTGCAAGGTAAACAGACAACAGTGTTCCAGGCCTATAACAAAATAACTGCCTTCAAAAGAAAATTAGATTTTTGGATTATTTGCGTTGGTTAGAGAGAAATAGAAAGCTTTACGTCACTCAGTGAGTTTGTTAGCGATAACGACTCAGAAATGTTTCAAGATGATGTGTTTGAAGAATTGGTCCAATATCTCACTTCGATGCGCGCATCTTTTGAAAAGTATTTTTCCGAAGAACAGAATACAAAAATGAAGCTGAATTCATGGATTCATAATCTTTTTTTACCCAACTTGCAAAAGCCCGAAAGTATGTCAAACGAGATATATGAATCTCTTTTAGAAATGTCATCAGACACAAGTATGGAGTCATTGTTCAAAACGACGCCTCTCAACGATTTTTGGTGCAGAATCCGTGATGAATATCCAATGCTTGGCAGAATGGCTCTGAATATTCTTCTCCCGTTCCCAACAACACATTTGTGCGAAACAGGATTCTCAACCTATGCAGCCACGTAAACAAAATATCGCAATAGACTGGATTTTTTAATTTTTAATATCTTCAATTATTGTACTTGCCATGTGGTAAAGTAAGTAATAATTAGTAACTGTTACATTGTACTTTTATTATGCTTATATAATAAAGAATACACTTTTAAAAACTATTGTTTTATTGTAGGGTTCCGTCAAGTATTTTGCTTGTCAAAAGGGTTCCGTGACCAAAAAAGTTTGAGAACCGCTGATCTAATAATCTGACAGATCTCAAAGTCCTTGAAAAGTGACCTACGCCAATTTAATACGGAACGTATTAAAGACGCGATAGAGAAGAACAAGGGCTCCAAAGTCTTCGCAAGAGACCTGTCTATTGGGCAGAGCCAGCTTGCAAAACTGAGGACCGACGATGGCAGAGTCGTATCCTCCAAGCCAGAGCTATTGAAGGAGGTGGAGAAGTTCTATGGACAGTTATACACGTCCACCCGGACACCCGCTGTAAATCGGGCTCACGACCCAAGAGCTAGATTGACCCGACACTTTACCGAAGATATCCCGGACGTCAGCCTGTACGAGATTAGGATGGCTCTGAAGCAGCTCAAAAACAACAAGGCACCGGGTGATGACGGAATTACGGCCGAACTCCTGAAGGCGGGTGGAAAACCGATCCTTAAGGCCCTTCAGAAGCTGTTTGATTCCGTCATTCTCGAGGGAAGAACGCCACAGGCATGGAGCAGAGGTGTGGTGGTACTCTTCTTCAAAAAGGGCGATAATGCTCTACTGAAGAATTATAGGCCCATCTCACTTCTGAGCCATGTCTACAAGCTGTTTTCGAGAGTCATTACGAACCGTCTTTCGCGCAGGTTTGACGACTTCCAGCCTCCCGAACAAGCCGGTTTCCGAAAAGGCTTTAGCACCGTAGACCACATACATACGCTGCGGCAGGTTATACAGAAGACCGAAGAGTATAACTTGCCTCTTTGTTTAGCGTTTGTGGACTACGAGAAAGCCTTCGATTCGATCGAGACTTGGGCGGTATTACAGTCTCTTCAACGGTGCCAGATTGACTATCGGTACATCGAAGTGTTAAAGTCTTTGTATGAAAACGCCACTATGTCAGTCCGATTACAGGACCAAGCCTCGAAACCTATCCTTCTGCAGCGAGGTGTGAGACAGGGAGATGTGATCTCTCCGAAACTGTTCACTGCTGCATTGGAGGATGTCTTCAAGGTTCTGGACTGGAAGGGGCTAGGCATTAACATAAACGGCGAGTACATCACTCACCTTTGGTTTGCCGACGACATAGTAGTCATGGCTGAGACCATGGAGGACCTCGGTACAATGCTCGATGACCTCAGTAGAGCTTCTGATAGAGTGGGTCTTAAAATGAATATGGACAAGACAAAGGTTATGTTGAATTCCCATATAGCACGCATTCCCGTAAACATCGGAGAATCTACAGTCGAAGTTGTTGACGATTATGTATACCTAGGACAAACTGTCCAGCTAGGTAAGTCCAACTTCGAGAAAGAGGTCAATCGTCGAATCCGACTCGGTTGGGCAGCGTTCGGGAAGCTACGCAATATCTTCTCGTCCAAAATACCGCAGTGTCTCAAGACGAAAGTCTTTGACCAGTGTGTGTTGCCAGTAATTACTTACGGTACTGAAACGTGGTCGCTCACAATGGGCCTGATAAGAAGGCTCAAAGTCACTCAAAGGGCAATGGAGAGGGCTATGCTCGGAGTGTCCCTGCGTGATCGAATCAGAAATGAGGAGATTCGCAGGAGAACGAAAGTAACCGACATAGCCCGAAGAATTGCCAAACTTAAGTGGCAGTGGGCGGGGCACATTGCTCGCAGAACGGATGGCCGATGGGGCAGTAAAGTTTTGGAGTGGCGACCGCGTACTGGAAGGCGCAGCGTGGGTAGGCCCCCCACAAGGTGGACCGACGACCTGGTGAAGGTCGCGGGAATCCGCTGGATGCGGAAGGCACAGGACCGGTCGTTGTGGCGATGTTTGGGGGAGGCCTATGTCCAGCAGTGGACGTCTTTCGGCTGAAATGATGATGATGATGATGATGTTAAATCTAAGAATTCATTATAATAACAATCAAATTAAATTATTTTTACATTCAAAAAACTCCTTAAGGTGAGCGCTACAGGGTAGCCCGCGAAATTCAAAATTTCTTGCGTTTTTTGCAAATTGTAGCTCTAGTTTGCGTTGTATATAAATTAAAATATGGTTTGCGGTAGTAATAACAATACATCAACTGAATAATACTCATAAAAAATATAAACCTAGCTCTATAAGCTCTAGAAGCTCGAAAACCGATAATTTGGTCGTAAATTAATATTGTCGAGCTTGTACAGCTTATAGAGCTAGGTTAATATTTATTATGAGTATTATGCATTAGATATATTGTTATTACTGCCGCGAATCATAATTCGACCGATATACAACGTGAAATAAAGCTACAATTTGCAGAAAACGCAAGAAATTTTGAATTTCGCGGTCTACCCTGTAGCATTCACCTTAATTGTATAGAAACATTCTTAGTATAACCATAGAATAAATTATAGTAGTAGGTACCTATAACTCAAATTAGCTCGTTGTACCTACACGTGCTGAAAGTTCTTCTTAACCATCAAAATAATAATATTTTACCGTTCAAGTAATATTGACGATGAATCAGATTGATTCACATAAAACACGCACAACTTCGCAACTCCGATATACCAGCAATTACCATTCAGCCGAGAGAGCAACTTTGTGAAAGAACCTATCTACGTCTAACGACTGCCTTATCTCCCCGGCAGCGGCAGCGACTTCATTACTCAATAGCAGAGCTTCCCCGCTAAACCTCGCTTTTATTATATCACAATTAACTTCATCTCTGTTGCCCCCACTAGCTTGTACTATAGTGTTGTCTCCTTCTACCGTTCATCAGTAATGAATGGGCATTAGTGTATGTTATTATTGACCGTCTTTCTGTCCCCATCTCTTAATCGCTAGCTTTTGTCTGTGTTGCCATTACTACTGCGTCTGTGCCTGCTCCGACTACTTATCGCAGTAATATAATACAGCATTGTGAACAACGTAATGTTATTAAGATTGATGATACGTTTGTCCATTACTATTGTTTGTTCAAAATTACTTATGTCTTGCAAAAAAGGGGTTATTAAGATTATTGTACTTGAAATCTAATTTATTACTTTATCTTTCTCATTACTATAAAATATTACGTTTGAGTACAAATATATCTCAATAATTTGTGTTATAAATATAAATCCTTCAGTGTCGACTTACGCGTTTGGCTGCGTGTGACCTCTCGTAGCTTAGGCGTGCTAAAGTCTTGCTACAACTTACGTATAAGTTATAACTTAGTAATCTGACGGATGCCGTAAGTTGGTCCTTTCATATGCGACTAGTTTATTTCTTAACTTATAATATCAGACTTGGATGATATTCTTTTTCCCTCTTTCAAATACGTCGATTATGCTGTATTGGTTGAAACATGATTGAATGTTCTTAATTAACCTGGGACTAGTTTCTTCATGTATATATCGTAAGTTCATGATATGTCGGTATAATCTCTTACGGCCAAAATTAATATCCAACCTATCCACGATTTGGCCTACTGGAGATAGAATTTTGACGTAAGCTCCATACAAAATATGTCAAATTTCTATCTCTAGTAGGGTAAATTGTGGATAGATTGGATATTAATTTTGGCCGTTAGTCGGTGGGTGCCTGGGTGGTCAATTAATTCACAGATTTCTATCGAATGTAGAACTTCCACAAAACATATTTTTTACATGATACCTATCCTATATCCGTTATGCGACAGACGACAGAGTACAGAACTTATTTTACCTATACCGGGTCATTTTTAATTCATCAGCCATTCTGTAAGGGATGACTGTACTCATAAATTTGATCAACTTTTACAAGGAGACCAACCTTGAAATCGCAAAAAAAAGCTGATCCCTACATTTGTGTTCACATCAATTGACAAAATGTAGAGATCAGCAGTTTTTCCCGAAATAAAAGTTGTTCAAATTGATGAGTACAGTCATCCCTTACCGAATGGCTGATGAATTATAAATGACCCGGTATAATTATTAATGTTCTAATAATGTCAATAATGAGCGTGAATGCCAGTACTACAACAGTAGTTATTGACTAAACTATATTAACTAGTTCACGAAACTATAAACGCAAGACGACAAGGCGATACAAAGAACGACACGGGTCCGCGGAGTCCGCGCACATGGTCGACTTTTCTATTAAGTTTTTTCAATGGCCTAGCAACTAATAGAACAGCCTATTTAATTCCATTAAAATGTATTCGGAAATTGAAGTACATTTTTCACAATTGGGTAGAAATCGATCGTGTATTTGTGGCTGAGATGAGTCAATGTAAGCCGACATCGTTTAGGCGATGGTTCGACATTTATTTTTCGTTGAAGGTGCGTTATAATTACACCGGTTGAAAGCTGTTATTATTTACCGTCACAGTCTACAGTTATACAGTAGGACAATTTAGAAATGACGCATAGTATGTATTTATGATACTACAGAGACTGACAGAGGTATAATTTACTTACCTATATACACACTTTTACCCCTGTTTTTTATTGGGGTAAGCAGAGACTATAGATTTCTACCCGCTATGCGCTACGATATTGATAGACTTTCGTTGCTCCTTGGTTTGTTTTTGGACAAAAGAACTCACCTATCTTATCTAGGTAACCACAATTTACCCTTAAGCTGGGCAGTCAGCCCCGCTACCCGCTACCAACCTGCTGACTGGCTAATCTTTTCCCCACGGCATGAGCTATTATCGTTATTGTAGCTCATGTCGACACGATAGAAGAAAAACCCTAAAGCGACTAAAATTATAGTGATAAAAATTTGTATGACTATGGATCTTATGTTTTTAATGCTAGCAGGGTAAATCGTGGATAGATAAATCATTAATTTTGTCCGTTGCAGTGGTCTAGGCATTTTTGAGAACGTTCGCGATATGCACAAATCACGGATGTTACTTAATCGTAAACCAATTTTATTCGGCACTTTCCTACATTACAACTATGATTTATAATTTATTTACTAAACACTTAAACACAAGTCTAGAACCGCCACAGTAGCTTTGTTTATCACTCATAAAACGGCTGGTGGGAAACAAAAACACATTACAGGTTTAGTAGGCGTGAAACAAAATTTTAATTTAAATCACATTAAGTTTTAAAGTTATATATCCACTGTTTATTCCTATACTGTCTGGTATCGGTGAATGGCAAGCGAATGTATTAATCGTCGGTATCTATCTGTTAGTCGTAATGGCATCGTAGCTATGAAGACATTCCTGTCGTGAAACGCCCCGACAACTACAGATGACGGGGAATACACTCAAGTCATAAGGGCCAGCGGGAATTATAGTCCGTACCGAAAGACCAGTGGGGTAATTGTGTAATACATTGACATTGACATCAGCTTTCATTTTGAAATGATAACAATATTCATTGCATGGTACATAGTTGCCGAAGACGAATTTTCAAAACACACGGAGCAATGAACATTGAAATCCTATTGATTGCAATGGCGAGCGAGTTACGCAATTGGGCAGCAGTCATGATACATCAAATGAAGTCCAATGTCAACTTGACGTTGTCGACGCACGATCGTTTAACATCAGGTGACGTCACTCAAACGCAAGCCCATTCAGGATAAAAAAATTATAATAATTACTGTTACTGTAGTAATCAAAATGGAAATTAACAGTAGAAATAACCATAATTGAAGAAAATTAATTGGTACTGTAGGATGCATGGATAAAATTTAATTTTACTCTTGAAACAAAATTAGCGCTCGTTGTTCAAACACAGCCATTATAACATATTAATTTATTTCGATAAATCAATTTTAAATCAAGTAATTATAAAGTACGTTGTAAACGTTGAATAATCACATTCAGCTTTATTGACAGTTAAAATTGCCCACATTTAAATTGAATTACAATTAATTTGAAAAGCTGTGATACGCGGTGGGCCACGAAATAAAATCAATAACAATATTTGATTTCTTGCACATAACTCTGTTATTTTTATTATTTTTCTCGTTCATGCAAAAAACCATAAACCATGCCATACCATTGTCATGCTATTAAATAACCGTAACCAAAAAAAGCTTGTCACTCATCGCTTGCACAGCGTCCATTTCTTTCATCGGCTCGTAAGCGATTAATATTGTATGAATTAACTAATCTAGTAGGTAGGTACAAGGCGAAATGGCCGCCTTATGGAAATACAAGAGAAAACGTTGATTGCGACAAGCTCGATCCGTTTTATTATGAAGACGTATATTACAGCTGTCACCGACACAGACAGCTTAATGTAAGCTGTGTGGTTAAACAGATTTTTACATAGCGGTATATTTTATTACGATGTTATATTTTGTTTGAGCATTGCATAATTTTAAATAAGTTTGGGCCTTGATTTTTAATACTAATTTATATTTATAGAACACTTTAGGTTGAAATTAATAAGCTGTGTCGACAGCTTATGTTAAATCTATTGAAACGAAGATTTTCATGAATTGAATTTTATTTATATCTGATCCTGACCAAGAACATTCTTATAAGTTTGAGTTGACATGCAGTAGGCCCACACCCGCATCTACGCCGCATGTGACAAAACAGGATGTCTTACAATGCAATTGAACCTACTCCTAACCCACAACAACGCTACCACAAAACGGTTATTATCCGACATTATGTTTCCCATAATGACAATTACAAAACATGACAACATTATGCTAAATAAGGGTACAAACCAACACACAACAGACGCTTTGAAACGAGTTTTTGAGAAACACGAGTAGCTTTTCTTTTTACCCGACTGCGGCGGAGCCCAAAAGGAGGGTAATGTTTTTACTTTTATGGGACACAAACAAGTTCGCATAATTTTCTTTGAACAGAGCAACGAAAATCGATCTTGAAAATTCTGAGCAACAACTACGTACATAGATAAACTAGAATCTCAATTTGTTTAGCTCACAAGACAGGGAATTATATATTTGCGCCTAGCTTTTGAGTTTCAATAATACAGCCTCCACGATGTGTAGGTACAGCCCACATACAACAACGTTACTTCACAATCGATAACAATAGGTACTGAATTGTTTGCCATTGAATCAGCTATGTAAACAGAATGTAATGATAATCTGCCGGCTGTAGATCACGGTGTCATTCCATCGCGAGGACGCTGATACTGGACCCTCCCTGTTGGAACAACGCCGGTAAATCATCCTCGTTTACACAGGGCTGCCAGACACTGAAATATAGCAGAATAAGCTGCTGTAGTATACGTTCACTCTCATTACACCAATTTTATGTTATCGGAATTCAGATTAAATAATGTGTATGCATGATCTTTTAATTTGCACATACTGCACACAGTTTATTCGGGATTCGAATTTCTACGAACCTACCAAAATTAAATTCAGAATAAACTCGTGTGAGTTTAACTCGGACTTAATCGTTCGTTAATGTATGCCTACAGGCCATTGATTTATTCGATACTCGTATGTAGTTGTTTTACGTAAAATTATAATATTTTATCAGGCTTTATTAACGTATTTAATTTATTATAGAGTTAAACTGACAAAAATAAATATTTATTATTCAGGAACATAAAGTTGTCTAAGCCGTGCTCAATACGTCTATAATATTGGCAACAGCCGGAAGACATAATTACAAACTTGTCTACTGGCGACTGTCGCAGTCCGCAAGACTCCGCGAAGTCGGACCCTTTTCCCGAAGCCTCATGTGTAGAGGACGGATACACACTGATGCATTTCAGTAATTTAAATTGGTTTTCCATGTGATTTGGCTTTTCACGATAGATTACCGATACGGAATGAAAACACTATTCGAACCACTTGGAGGAAGTAGTGTGGAGTGGTGCGGTTATATTGAAAGCCTTGTAGGCTATTTGTGTGTTTGTAGTTTTTCATTGTTGTTTCTGGAAGCGAAGCTATTTTTTTTTTTTCTTATTTCGTCATAATACATAATTAAGACATGAGTAATCAATTATAATCCACCCGAAATATAAGAAGAAACCTGTAATGCCAATCTAAGTATGGTGATTTGTCCACAAAATTCGATCGGTGATTTTGGATGAGTACCTAACCCTAATAATGTTCAAATACAAAATTAATAACTTTATACTCAGTGACATTCAGTGGCGGCCCTACCAGGCCCGCAGTTCAATTGAGATGTCAGGCGGACGCGGACCCCCGAGCCGCTGATTACACGCGTCGCGAATCGCAGCATGCACCTCTGCACCGGTACTGTAGCCCTAGTACCTCGCCGTGGAGGCGGTATGCATTACAGATGGGCTGAATAGGTCACTAACGGTTTGCGTAAATGAAAGACCGTAAAGTTAATTAAACTTTGTGGGAAGTATGATATGCAAAAAATATCTAACATAATGTACAATCATAATCAAGGCTAGGAGATAGAAAGAAAAGAAAGAAAGAAAAATATTTACTTAATAAAAGTCCACGCTGCATTCATGCGGGTAATCAAAAGAACAATGAAGATGTTACGATACATGAACTTTTGGTTTCAAATACACTTACAACAAACCATTTCCACTTTTTACATCAAAGAAAATCCACATAGAAAATACCTCACATCATAAAATTACAATCACATGAGACTTTCCATCTTCATGTCTCAGTTTGGGAATCGACTTGCGGCACTATTTAGGCAACAGCCTAGGTGGTATTGCAGTTGTTATGGTCAAAGGTAACCGCTTAACATCAGGTGGGCCTTTAGCTCGTTTCGCCATCCTATACTATAAAAAAAAACCTTAGTGTAGCTCGGTGTACCTCGAAAACACAGTTTTTAATACCTTGGTGTATTTCACAGGACATTTCAATAGAATTTGGAGTATCTGCAGATCCAGCAAACAGTGTAACTTATAGTATTTCAGATTTGTGTTATGGAGTCTGTGCATCGTTCATGTATCCGCGTGCAACAAATTGCGCTCGATCGGTAATAATTTAATAACACGGTCCTTTCTCCTGCATGACCGTATCTTCGCCAATCGCGTGTAGGGCTCGCGCAAACGGGAAATTTACTTTTCATTACCTTTTTAATTGCACAGCTGTTTATTGTTCGCAAAAGGTGTTTTAGTTCAAGCAAATGCGTTGCGATCAATGAATCGTTCTTGTTATTTCATAGAAGTCGCATTTTCTTATTTTCCGACGTTCAATGTTCTCATCGATTAGTTACCCATATGAATGAATGTATGAACCCCTATGAATGAAATGAAGCGTTATACTATTGCAAAGCGCTCGATTGATGATTGACTGTTTTCTTGACATGGTTCATTTAATTTTAGCTGAATAGATCGCGACAAAATTCTTTTCTGCTTATAATTCGATGTTGGAGTAAAATCTATCACGTAAGTATCAGACCCGACCGAAATAATTTTCCGCTTAACCAGCGACCCAAGTAAACATAACTCAATATTTTTATAGTTTACTCAAAATCATGAACGCGGTGGCGAAACGGCACATAAATAACGAGTCAGAACGAGACTTGATTAATTAATTAATATAACTAACAGACTTCGGATTAAACGAAAATCTGTATAATTTTCATTTCAAATGTTATAGCTGTATCTTATTTATGTCTGCATCGGAGCGCGACTAATCGCTAACAAACCGAATCTTGCGCAAGCTGCCCGTCAGCCAATAAATCAACATTAAGTTAGCGATACATAATTGAATATTAATTATTACAATATAAAGTAAGAAATGACTTTATTTCAGTCAGATGTTGCAACTACCCCTACGCACATATTAATTAAAGATAGCGGTAAGCACGCCACCCAAACATCCTAGAAGCCCTATAAACTCTCTTGAACTTTTAACTAAGGCCCGTATTACAGAACGTTCCTTAAGCTTTGGTCACTGTTTAAAACTAGTTCCCGGGTTGGGCAAAATATTATTGAGTTTTTTCATTAGGAAATTCTCAGTAGCAGCCCGGAGTATGGATTTGTGCCCGGTTAATTGCAATAGGCTCGCCCCCTATTACATAGGACTATAACATAACTGGCGAAATGTGGGTGTACTATACACCTCTGCCTACCCCTTCGGGGAAATACAGGCGTGATGTTATGTTGTTATGTTATGTTAAAACTAGTTTTGAGTTGAGATTAAATTTTATAAAATTGCTCAAGCATAGATTCATTGATCACAGTTCAGCTGAGTTTAGCTTTATTCTCTTCGATCAACAATTATTCTAAGTTTATTCTACACTGTCACCTGTTTAGGTGTTTGAGCAGAGATTTTATCTATAATCACTCAAGTCAAGTGTGGTGTGTGTGGTGGAGACTACGATTGAGTATAGATTTCTTTGCTATTTTAGGTTATATTCGTGTGTTATGTTGTCGAAGTGAAATTTATAATTACCTACCGTATTGGAATTATGGATTGGCGGAAGGCAGAGGACCGAGCGTTGTGGCGCAACTTGGGAGAGGCCTATGTCCAGCAGTGGACTGCAATAGGCTGAGTTGATTGGAATTAGACCGATGCTCAAGTAACGATTTTATCCTTAAGTAGTAATCAGGTGATTGAGAATCAAACTGTGCTTGAGGAACGTTCTGTAATATGGACCTAAATCAGTAACAAAACTGTAGATAGGTACGCACATAACCTAACGGCCATAATTAATAATATCTAATCTATCCACGATTTGCCCTACTAGAGATAGAAATTTGACATATTTTGTATGGAGCTTATGTCAAATTCCTATCTCTAGTAGGGCAAATTGTGGATAGATTGGATATTAATTTTGGCCGTAAGGTAGATTCAAATAAGATTATTTAAAGATTTAATTGAAGGACCTTTGCAATGAGCATAGTACATTAAAATTGTTATAAAAATTGACATATTAATTTGATATTCACCGTGACATAAAAACAATTTAGTCGTTAATTTTCTATACATGGCCTATAGTAAAAAATAAAAAAATGTAGATTGAGTAAATCAGCAAAAAATCATTAATGAAATCCTATGGCAAATACATGGCAGACAGCAGATTTTAAATCTCAACTCATCTGTTTCACACACACGCATACATACTTTGATTATGTACAAGTAGGTACATGATGTAATGTGGTGTGCGCGCAGATGGTCGGAACAAACAATCGCAGCGAAGTGGCGGCGGGTTTGTTTAGCTCAAACTTTGTTACATTATGTATTATGTACACTCGTAATTGAATTGTCTGACAAATATTTGGTCCTTACATACATACGACAGACCCAATATATTATTATGTAGAGATACGTCAGTGAATTTAGAAACCTAACTTGAGTTGTGAATTTAATCATTGAGCAAGTTTTCTTAAATTTTTAAATCAAATGAAAATTTTGTTAGTTTATTTAATTATAAAATAGCTGAGTACAAACTTCGTGAAGCCGGTGAGACGTAAAACATTGCTATTGTTGCGTATTTCAGCATCTTGTTACGTTATTTATGTGCTGTTCTTGTGTTGCATTGTTCTCGCTATGCGGCTTCTTAATTATAATTAGCTGATGATAAACTACGTGTAATTTCTCCGCAGGTAGAACAAAAACAGGGGACAAACTAAACAAGCATTGTAAGATATCATATAGTGGAGCTTTTTGTCTATCTGGTTTATCACCATCTTAACGAACTGCAACACTTACGTATTATTACATCGTTATAATTAACGATTTTAGGCAAGGTTTTTAATAGTATCACACGAGTATTTTAATACTTAGTTATGTGCAGTTTCATACACTACTTTATCTAAGCTCATACTATCCTACTAATATTATAAGTGTGAAAGTTTGTGAAGATGTTTGGAAGTTCGTTACTCAGTCACGCTGTAGCCTGTTAGGGCTGAACGGATTTGGATAAAATTTGGCATACAGATATAAAGACCAAAGTTTAAGAAATCATTTTCGATAACTACCTACTAAGTTTTTAAAAATAATCGGTCTTTAATATTTTTTGTATTTTGTCTTACCGTAGCTCATCTTCTTCAAACAACCATTTAATCACATTTTGGAACACCCACAGGGAAGCCATTTTTTCTGGAAACCGTAAGACTTCATTAAATACTCAAGGCTGCTATGTATAAAAATCAAAATAATCTATCCTGTAAGTTCTAAATATACATGAACACGTTATCAAATCGTCGCTGCGCTCCGCGTATTGCCAGACGTGCGTGGTTCGTGTTTGCTCACTCTGCAGCGGTAACCCAACGCAACGCGAGCGCTGTTAGTGTGATGCAGTTGACGCGCGCCCCTAGCGTTTGCTGCTACTCGACAAGCACAGACATAGTAAAAAATATAGACGAAGTACTGCGAACAATCGTAGTGAAGCCAACAAAACCATGCTCCTCCGTGTACAAACCAGCGCTCACGCACACACAATGCACCTGAAGGATATTTGTTTACGCAATGCTTACTGGACGATGCCGCGGCATGTGTACTGAGAACGGTACGCACGCTGCTTATACGCACTTATTTGTTACATAATTCTAAGGTACCTATTTATATTATTAAGCCCACCTTTGTGAAGAGTGAAATAAATTTTTATTACTATTACTAATAAACGGTGAGCACGGTTTGAGATACATGGGTGTGCGTGAGCGCTGGTTTGTACACGGAGGAGCATGGTTTTGTTGGCTTCACTATGATTGTTCACAGCACTTCGTCTATATTTTTACGATGTCTGTGTCGACATGGCAATTTTATTAAAATTTACACATCTTAATATTCAAATAACGATTTTGAAAAAAAAATTTTTTTTGAAGGAACAAACGGCTATAATAATTTCATCACATGAAACAGCAGATACATTAATAGAGATCCTCATTCATAATTAAGTACAGAGATTCAAACTACTTTGGTACTTGGATCCGTGAGAATTAGATTCCGAGTATTAAATGTCCAGTATTAAACAAAACACTGTTAATAACATTTTACATACGATACAATTCAATGTAGGTAATGAAACAGATTATTTAACCAACCAACTGCAATCGCCAACCCGAGCAGAGGACGTCGGCTGAAATGATGATGATGAATGAAATAGCAGCTACACCATTAAAAGTCACCACCAAGTCCAAGAAGACCAATCAAACGACTTTGATGACATGCTCGACATGCTCGTGAACGGGTGCCGTCTGTCGGGACTGCTCAGCTGCTCATACTATGACAACTCTTTTTAGTTTTATTTGTAAAGGCAATATTCTCATTTTTAAACTCTTGTTTATTTCTGAAATTAACCTACATTATACTCGCATTACTTGAATGAGATTGATGTAATAAACAATAACCTATTTTAAAAAGAGTATAGCCATGGAGTTTCTTGCCTGTTCTTCTCCATAGGACCCACAATTTAGAACCGTGCAACGAGAGCCTGACGTTTCAAAAGTGCCTGTAATTAAGTTTATTTGAAAGGAAAAAAAAAAATGATTTTGATTCTTGATTCCTCGGCACTGTTATCCTGTTACTAGACATTTGTTATTAGACATAACGCATTTTCACGTCATGCTACCACCCGCGTATTTGTTATAATTAGACATAACGCACTTTCACGTCATGCTACCACCCGCGTATTTGTTATAATTGCCACGTCTTGTTCCAATTATAACATTGTCCTTCCGATACACTGACATATTTTGTTGCTTTCTGCTTGAATTCCAAGATTACCAAGCAATTTGTAATGGATTTCAGCTTGGCCTATCATAGGCCCCACAAGACATAATAAACATTGAATGAGTTATGTGTTAATTTTTGTAATTAAATTAATAAAATTTCAGTTTCGTACTGTCGACCGTAACACCGTCAATGGTAACACTTCAGTTACGAAAATAGAACTTACTGCTTATGAAATAAAGACGCTGTCAAGGTCAAAATGTTACCATGACGTTCGGTCGACTATACGAAATAGCAACTAAGAGAAATTTAAATATAATTACTGCGGTAAAATAGAAAATCTGAGTTTAAAATAACCACTGACCTAATTTGTGACAATGGTTGTCACCATAAAGGATTAGCTATCATGCAAACAGTATCGAATTAACCACGGCCACGCTTGTCCGTGTAATCTGCTTGTATACAACCCGGAACAGTGTTAGATCAATAATCAGAGTCTAATAGCGGTCATCAGCAGGCCGTATCTTAACCGCGAAGCAATTAAAACAGTATCTAATTGGACCACCGGTAGGGCGTGGTGCGATTGTGCGCGTTTTTTCGTGGTGATAAGGCTCGGGTAGTAATTAGGCTGAGAGATATTTCACGCCTAACACCCGATACGGCCGAGTTATGTGACCGCTATCGCTTCTGGCGAGGTGGTGCGAGTTACAAACTCGCGACTCATGATGAAGCAATTTATTTTATTGTTTTAAGCTCATTTTACTAAAACATCCAAAATCTAAGTCAGAAAGACCATCTAAAATCTCAATGCTAGCTTCTTGTTATTATTATCATGTCAATGGTTCAATTCACTTCAAATATTATTTGAATAAAAATAACGCTAACTAAAAACGAAGGAAAGTTTATAATAAGAAAAGGGTATTTGCAAACTTTTCATGTAGGTACAAACAACGCATATAATTTCTTTTGAAAAAAGGGGGCTCACTGGTCTAACATCGAGTCCTGAAGTCCTTCCTAACTAACAGATAACCAAAAAAACAATCTTAGCAACCGCCTTGCATCGTACCGTAGATAGATAGATAGGTAGAATATGCTTTATTGTACACCATGGAAATAGTATTAACAGGAACAACGTATAAATTATGAGTGCATGGGCAGTCTTATCGCTAAAAGCGCTATCTTCCAAACAACCGTATGTATTTATATGTATATTAGTCAGGTACTATTTTAGTTGTCCGATAATAATGCTGAATCGGGTCCTATTTAGTGCAGCCGTAGGGCACAATATAGTATTAAATTGCATGATTAGATAAACGTGGGACACATTTAAGAATATGGTAGATTGTGCGTACACACATATGACGCTTGTACACGCCGCGAGAAACATGCGCATGTTGAGGCACTTGCGCGGGTTACATGCATCGTGTAAACGACCGTGTTAAGAAATGCGCGTGTCCAGTGCCTTATGAATGTACCGTGCAAGTAGCCCGCTCCAGTTACATGCACCGTATCATCAATCATCAACTCAGCCTATCGCAGTCCACTGCTGGACATAGGCCTCTCCCAAGTTGCGCCACAACACTCGGTTCTCTGCCTTCCGCATCCAGTCCCCCCCAGCCACGTTCTTCAGGTCGTCGATCCAACTGGCGGGGGGAGGCCCTACGCTGCGTTTGCCGATTCGCGGTCTCCACTCAAGAACTCGTCTACTCCAGCGGTTATCGGTACTTCGACAGACATGACCAGCCCACTGCCACTTCAGCTTACTGATCCTACAAGCTATGTCGGTCGATCCGGTTCTTTTCCAGATAATCTCGTTACGGATTTTATCCTTCGAATAAACTCCAAGCATATCTCACTCCATAGCTCGCTGAGCGACTTTGAATTTGTGGACTAGCCCAATTGCCAGTGTCCACGTCTCGGCACCGTAAGTCATGACGCACTGGTTGAAGACCTTTGTCTTCAAACTTTGCGGTATAAGTGACGAGAAGACTCGGCAAAGTTGGCCAAATGCTGCCAAGTCCAAACGGATCCTTCTGTCGGCTTCACCGACCGATGCACCGTATACAAGTACCAATAAAGAAACAAAAAAATTCCCACGATAAATCATGCGTAACAGGAGTATTTTTTTTGCATATATGGAACAAGAATCAAGTACTGAACATCCTCCTTTAATAAGTTCCCCGTTTAGTGAACCTAGTTATCTTTGAAAATTTTTTTATTGTCATTTTGTACCTACTTGCTGACTGTATCAAATACATAAATATTTTTCTTTGTTTCTGGTCCTATCTCTCGTTGCTTGTACCACAAGCCTCCGTCCACACAGCTTTGATCGCGCTGCATTGATCTGTGGCTCGCAATAGCAATTGATTCATCTCCCCACCGCGGACCGCGGTGCATTCTCTGCGGATCTCGGTATGTACGAGTTACCAACGCTACATTAGATACAATGTACAGCACACAATATCCGGTAACTCGGATATACGGAGATCATTGAGTAGGTACATTAGAATTATGTAGTATTTAGTTGAATTAATATCGATGTGTTTGTGTGATGTGAATTTGAGTTGTAATGGCGCAGATGATTGTGCATTATAGGTTTATTTATCATATAATTTCTTCCGAGCTCATTTAACCGTAGTGCGATCTATATTCCTAGGCTACAAATCGTCTTCAATCTTCTCACTTACCAAATATGTTAGTGTTTTTACCCGGATGCCCCATAAGGAGGGTTACGTTTTTCGGGTGTATGTGAGTATACTGATGTTTGTTTGTTTCTTTGTGACCTCCTGTAGCCTAAACGACTAGACAGATTTTTAAGTGCGAGGTATCATTATTTATACAAACTAAAGCTTATTAAGTTTATAATAAAACAAAGTTTAACCGGATTAAATCGCGTATATTATTTAAATTTGTTTTCCTGACGTTTCGAAAGCTTTGCAGCATTTCGTGGTCGCAGGTAGACATTAAGCTTATTTACTTATTTATTTCATAAGGCAATTACAACAAGTAACAATCACATGGTATAGGTTTTAAAATAATAATATAATAATCATAAAATAATAAGTATTGTACAGATGGATACCCTAACGTAATCGCACAGCATGGTGTAGGTACAAAGTTCTTATTAAGGAAGAAATAAATTTAATGTAACATGTACAACAAACAGACTACAGAAGTTCAATATATTATAAAAATTTCAATACAATAACTACAAATAATGATGAGTGTTATACAACAAACTTTATAAAACAAAAATGAGCACGACTACTTTCCGATACACATCCTACATCAATTCAGAAAAATATTTCATAGGTACTAAAAGGAACAGATATACCAGATGATACCTACGCAGATCTGGTATATCCATTACCTTTAGTAACATGTTAAAGAAATAAGCTTAATATGTTAAGTAGGTACACACGGCTACACATCAAGCTGTACATTTCCAGTATAAGCTGACCTCGCATTGTATAGGTTTTCCTTACAACGCAAGGTCAGCCTTTAGTGGTTTTGTACAGCTTGATGTGTAGCCGTGTGTACAAGCACTTGTAGATATTAAGCCGTAATCCTGCAACCATGTTTTTGTTATTTCTAACATCTAACATGTTTTTATAACAAAATGGGGGCGTGCCCTACATGTTTAGCTACATTATATTGGCCTAAACAAAATGTTAGCATGTTTATTTCGATTTTGGTCGCAGGAGACCCAGCTTTAGAGCATCTGAACTGCTCGTAACATTACTGCATCTAAGTTACCTATTCTACATACGAACCGTCAAACTCGTGCTAGAATATTACAACTTCAATACTACATCTGGTTGTCTAGTGAGATGATATACCTGCGTATCAATCAACTCAGCCTATCGCAGTCCACTGCTGGACATAGGCCTCTCCCAAGTTGCGCCACAACGCTCGGTCCTCTGCCTTCCGCATCCAGTCCCCCCAGCCACGTTCTTTAGGTCGTCGGTCCACCTGGCAGGGGGGCGCCCTACGCTGCGTTTGCCGATTCGCGGTCTCCACTCAAGGACTTGTCTGCTCCAACGGCCATCGATCCATCGACAGACATGGCCAGCCCACTGCCACTTTAGCTTACTGATCCTACAAGCTATGTCGGTCACTCCGGTTCTTCTCCGGATAATCTCGTTACGGATTTTATCCTTCAAAGAAACTCCAAGCATAGCTCGCTCCATAGCTCGCTGAGCGACTTTGAATTTGTGGACTAGCCCAACTGTCAGTGTCCACGTCTCGGCACCGTAAGTCATGACTGGCAGGATGCACTGGTTGAAGTCCTTTGTCTTCAAACTTTGCGGTATAGTTGACGAGAAGTCTCGGCGAAGTTTGCCCGTATCTATCGCTCGTAACAGTCGTAACTCCCTTTATGATTAAAATGTTTTTTTTTTCGTTTCACCATAAAAAGCAATAATGGAAAAATCGTTTTGGCTCACGTCGTCAAAAGGACGTCGTTCCGTGAATACAATGTTTTATATCCCGGATTGTAAAAACTGCTGATTCAGCGGAGAATGGAGACTCATATTCATAAACGAGAGGTTTATGGAGCTGAGCGGACACCAGAGAGTATTTGTTAAAATGAAGTTATGTGGCTGTGACGAGTGCTCGTCCCTCGAGCCCTCTCGTTTATCGGTGCGTACGGTACTGTGTCGCTCAGGGTTCGGCCTGGGATCCATCGAGTGCAACTGCAATATTTACTAATTTTAACCGACTGTATGAACGTGAATTTGGTTTAGTGCTAAACCGGTTTTGATAGGAATCAAGATGAGATATGTATTGATATTGTCCGTTAGATTTTTGTAATAAATCATGCGTCTTTTCTGAAAACCTATCCGGCAGAAAATATCAGACGCAGTATGAAGAAATGGAACTAGATATTTACAGATTTTTAGCCCATCGCCTTTTTATTTATTAGTATTTTTTCTGTTACTATATGAAAAAGGTTGCTACTGGCATTAAGTCCATCCGAAACAATTACCTGTATTTTTGCGCTCATGCAAGCCAAGTTATAAGTTGTGTAAGTCAAATAGAGCGTTTAATTTGGTACTTTCTTTCTTTCACAAAATCTGACGGAATATTTCCTTTATTCTACAAGGTACAAGGCACAACAACACGTTATAATTTGAAAAATGAAGAGACAGTTGTTCCTTTAAATGCCTTATAAATTGATTTACTTGAAGAAAGCTTTGTTTTTAACCGACGAAAAAAAGGAGGAGGTTCTCAATTCAACGCGTATATTTTTTTTATTTTTTTTTTATTTTTATTTTTTATGTATGACCACGCATAACTTTTTACAGAGTAGTCCGATTTCGATGATTCTTTTTTTATTGGATAGGGTATATCTCAAAGTTGGTCCCATTTAAATTTCAAAATCAAAATCCACCCCTAAGGGTAGTAAAACAGGGGATGAGTGTTTGTTCACCCACTGAATTCTTACCTGTTAACCGATTCTGTTGAAACTTTACACACATAAATATAGTTCTAGACACTACGACATAATGGAGACCTGGAGTTAGATTTTAACCACAAAAAAATTAAAAATTAAACTTTTTAACAAAAAATTGAACCGACGAAAACAGAAACTGAAAAGCGAAAAATAACTAATTATGAGTCGGCGCCAAACAACCAATCAACGAAGATCATTAAATTACTTTAAATAAATAATAAAAATAATGTCACATCAAATACAACGTGAAATTTTCAACGATAAACAATAATTTTCCAAAAATGCGTTCTCCGCTCGGCCACTTGCAACTTACACGCACTTTGCTTGTTAAAAGTTCGTTTGGCGCCGACTCATAATTAGTTATTTTTCGCTTTTCAGTTTCTGTTTTCGTAGGTTCAATTTTTTGTTAAAAAGTTTTATATCTAAACTAGGTACATGTCGCAATACCAGGCCCCTCAGAAAGTATTGCGAAAAAAAGTTTTTATATATGGGAGACTGGCCAGTTATAATGTTTTTCGAAAATATGATTATTTATAAGTAAAAATAAGTAAGTTCCAATTTCAAAATTTCCCTCCACATTTTTTGCGAGTTAATTCAAAGTATTGTGTCTCACTGAAATATGGATCTGCGCCGGGAACATTTTAGAGCTATGATTTTATACGATTTCAAGTGTCGCCTGAAACCGGATGAATCGTACGATAGACTTCAAATGGCATTCATGGATGAAGGCCCTTCCAAGGCAACCGTGTATCGTTGGTATAACGAATTCAAGCGCGGTCGACCAACTTTGGGGGATGACGAAAGAAGCGGTCGCCCTTTGACGGCTGTTACCGAAGAAAACGTGCTAGCAGTGAAAATTTTAATCCAAGACAATAGGCGAATTACATATCAGGAGATTCAACACATATTGAAGATTGGATCGGGAAGCGTTCACGAGATTCTACACAGCCATCTTCGCGTGAGGAGGATAGTATCACGCTGGGTGCCGCACAACCTCACCGATGCTCAGAAGCAGGCCCGGGTGGAATGGTGCCGTGATATGCTTAACAAATTTGAAGCAGGCTCGTCTCGGCGTGTTTACGACATCGTTACAGGTGATGAGTCCTGGATTTATCAATACGACCCAGAAACCAAGCGCCAGTCGACTGTTTGGGTGTTTCAAAATGAGCCAACGCCTACCAAAGTGAAGCGATCTAGAAGCGGGGGTAAGATTTTGATCGCTAGCTTTTTTAATTTGACTGGCCACTTGGTATCAATTCCCTTACGGGATCAAAGAAGCATTAATGCCGAATGGTATACTACCAAATGTTTGCCAGAAGTTTTCTCTGTTATAAGCAACAAGCGACCAAACACAGGGCTCCGCGGGCTACTGCTCCACCACGACAATGCACCTGCGCACACCGCACTCAAAACGAGGGACTTCCTGGACAGCACGCCAGTCAAACTCCTGGGTCACCCTCCTTACAGCCCTGATCTAGCACCGTGTGACTTCTTTTTATTCCCAAAAATAAAAAATCTGCTCAAAGGGATACAATTTTCGTCGCCGGAAGATGCGCTGGCTGCGTTCGAGCAGGCTGTAAACGAGGTGTCTGCGGCGGACTGGAAAAAGTGTTTTGAAAACTGGTTTAGGCGCATGAATCTTTGTATAGAGGCTGGTGGAAAGTACTTTGAAAAGATTTGATAAAAATATATGTACGTATAGAACAATTTTTTTTAGTTTCGCAAAACTTTCTGAGTGTCCCACGTATACCTGCTATTTCTGTCTTTTACCGATATAATAAGACATTCAGGACTAATTCATTTTATAACAACGATCCCTAACATTCTTTAGGAAATTTTTCAAACAAGGTACCTAATATCAAAATTAATTATTAAAACGGAACTTTCAAAAAAATGAACTTAATAAACATGTTAAAGACCCGAAAATGAAATGGAAAGTAATAAATAATATTACTAACAGAGATACAAAAAAAACTGCTTCATCAGACCTTCTCAAAATTGAAAATACAAAAGAGCTATCTTTAGAAAAGGTAAACATATATATATTTTTTTTTTTTTTTTTTTTTTTTTTTTTTTTTTTTTTTTTTTTTTTTTTTTTTTACTAATATCGCAAAGGAACTAGCTAACAAAATAAATCCCTGCAGTGATCAGGTTACCGAATACTCGTGCCCACCAGTAAATTCCATGGTCATGTTGGAAACAACGGAACATGAAATTGAATCTATAATAATGGGCTTAAGAACTGATAGTGCAATAGGTTGGGATGGAATTTCTACTAAAATAATAAAAATGGCGAAAAATGTTATCGTTCCGCCCTTAACACGTATCGTAAACCTATCCATTCAGAATGGTATTTTCCCTAATATGTTTAAAATATCTATTATTCATCCAATCCACAAGGCGGGGAACAAAGACTGTCCTAGCAACTACCGCCCTATTTCAGTGTTGCCAGTCCTATCAAAGGTCTTAGAGAAAAATTATGAACAAGAGACTACTTTCATATTTAAACAGGGAAAACATTTTAGCTAGTAATCAATATGGCTTCAGAACTGAAAAGTCGACAGCACAGGCAGTTACTGAACTTACTAATTTTGTAGCTGGCCACATTGACAAGCAAAACAAATGCGTTGGAGTATTTTTAGACCTGGCAAAGGCGTTTGATACAGTCTCTGTTCCTATCTTAATAAACAAAATGGAAAAAATCGGTATAAGGGGCTTTACATTGGATTTGTATAGTGATTACTTAAAAAACAGAAAACAACGAATTACAATAGATAGTTATTTTGGTAATGATGCTCCAATTCCATTTGGTGTGCCCCAAGGAAGTGTACTTGGCCCAACACTTTTCCTTATTTATATTAACAATCTATGCAAGTTAGAGCTACATAACTCGAAAATTTTTACTTTTGCTGATGACACGGCAATAATTTTCCAAGGTAAAACATGGGATGAAGTTAAGATTCATGCAGAAGCAGGTCTTCAAAAAACAGCAGTCTGGCTTAGTCAAAACCTACTAACCCTTAACACTTCAAAAACAAAGTTCATAACTTTTGCTAACACGGAAAAAACCCTAAAAACCACTCAACATTTTAAAATACAGTTACACTCATGTCACAACACCAATACTAATACGTGCGGTTGTAACTATTTGGACAGAGTTAATACAGTAAAATACCTTGGAATTTTACTCGATGAGAAATTGACGTGGTGCCCATATATTGATCTACTAGCAGGGAGAACAAGAAAGTTGATACATGTTTTTAAAAAACTAAGGCATGTGGCGGACCTTCCCCTCCTCAAAACTGTTTATTTCGCATTAGCTCAGTCTATCCTATCCTATTGTATCACGTCATGGGGGGGAGCACGGAAAACCCATCTTATAACACTGGAGCGAGCACAGCGAGCATTACTTAAAGTTATGACCTTCAAACCATACAGGTATCCCACATTTGACCTCTACTCTGAATGTGATGTTTTGACTATAAGGCAGTTTTTCGTTAAAGATACTGTAATGGCGCAACATCGAAACCTTAAATATCAGGATAAATTAATTACTAAAAGACTTATGGGTAGGGTTTGTCCTATTACTTGGTATTCAACATTTTTTATTAACAAATTCCAATGTTATTTAGGTCCAATGTTGTATAACAAAATTAATAAAATTGTTGAAATATACCCATTAAATAACCATTCATGTAAGAAGGCTCTTGTATCTTGGCTAAAGTCACAAAACTATGAGGAGATAGAAAATTTATTTGTTACTCTGCAGTAATTTTTATATGTTTGCATTATTTCAAAAATTATAATTTATTGCAGAATTTTTAAACATTTAAACTAAACGTACTTAAAACCAAGCTTAACTTTTGCATAATAATATAATTTAGTATAGAGGTTTACTAAACTAAATTGTTAAAATGTCCGATGTTCATATAGTTAATTGTTAAACTGATTCCTACAAATACAAAGGTGAGGGTAAAAGTAAAATAAATAAAGTCCGATGTTCCGAGTACGAATATTGTCAGCAACTTGAATTATATTATATACCCGCAATTTATATAGTAGCATTAATTTTTTTGTTATTTTGATTATACTTAATTTTAAGATATGTTTAGACATACTAGTGTACACGAGTGTTGATAAGTGACATGGGAAGAAATAAACTAACGTCTAAGGTACAGGCTCGGCCTAGTTTAGATGTTAGTGGTAAATTTGAACTATGTTCATGTACACAGAAATGAACTAATATATTAATATAATATATTAAAGCATTATAATTAGATAGACATTTTGATAAAGAGATATTTGGCAGGTAGGTAAAGGCCGGAACTTTACGTAGGTACTAGGTAGGTACATTAATCTAGTGCAGGGCAGTGCTGGTTATTTGTAATTGAACTTTAGATAAAACGAGCACATTTATCTTATCTCAGTGAGTCGAAATGGTTAAAAGCAATTCGCAGCCATTTATGGAGCTACCTTAAGTGTTGCTAAATAGATCATTTGTTGTTATTACAAGAACACAACTATTGTTCAGCATTTAAATTATTGCGGTATTCAATTATTATTAATCTTTGTAGTAACTAGCAAACAGACTGCAAACATGACATAAGAAAACTGTAATTATAAATAGTCTATAAATTCTATGAAGTATCGTTTGTCGACAATACATATAATAATAACATTTTTATCAATCAGTACGAAATCCATGCTGAAGTGGTAGTGGGCTGGCCATGTCTGTCGACGGACCGATGGCCGCTGAATCAGACGAGTCCTTGAGTGGAGAGCGCGAATCGGCAAACGCAACGAAGGGTGCCCCCCCGCCTGGTAGACCGACGACCTGAAGAAGGTGGCTGGGGGGGACTATGTCCAGCAGTGGACTGCGATAGGCTGAGTTGATGTACACAATGCTACTTTGACACGTTTTAAGATACCCATGCATGTAAGAAAAGAGGTATTTACTTTACAGGGAAACATAGGGTAGAACATAAATATAATTCACGTAAATAATTGGTTTTTAATCTTTGTTAATTAGCTTAACAAACAACCATTTTGATCCCTACCAGTTAAACCGTGGCATCAACACCCCTCGTAAAATAAAACAAACACATAAGCACACACAATTACCCAGTCACGCTAATTGTAACAAAATCGTACATTCCCTTCCGGTGTGTCGCCGGCGTCCGGTCGCCGTCCGCCGTCCAAATGAATATAATTTTTACGAGCGTCCGAGCGTTGGCCGGCGGCCCGTGTAAAACTTTATTGACATTAAATCGAGATTCGGACTGACATGAGAGCCAGTGAGAGCCTCGGGCGCGCATCACGCATGCCGCTACGTATTTGCATGCAACGATGTGAGTGTACAAACAGTTTTTGTTTCGGGAATGGCTTTAGTAAAACTGAGTAAAACAGATTAAAACTGAATTTTTCTTTCCACAACTTTCTTTAGGTTAAAAGGGGTCCCGAATTGATCACATTATTGCCCCGATAACTAGTGGACTTCTCATGGGTGTCGTAAAAGGCGACTAAGGAATTCACCAGAGGATGGGCAGCAGCGTTCTCTGAGTATTTAACCAACCAACTGCGATAGCCAACCCGCCTGACAAGCGTGGCGATTATGGCATATCCCCCCTTTTTGGGGGAGGCCTATGTCCAGCAGTGGACGTCTTTAGGTTGAAATGATGATGATGATGATGATGAACTAGTGGATATAAACCTCCTGATGACTGCTGCAATGAACAGTGGTTATTGTGATATTATAATATGTAATATAGTAATTATTATTATTTTGACGACCTCTGTGGTCTAGTGGTTCTAGTGTCGGACTGCTGATAACGAGGTCGTGGGTTCGATTCCTACAGGACACAAATATTTGTGTGATGAACATAAGTGTTTGTGTTGATCTGGATGTTGCTTATGTATTATAAGTATGTATTTACAAAAAAAAAGTATATAAGTATGGTATCCATTGTCTAGTACCCATAGCAAGCTCTGCTTAGTTTGGGACTAGATGGTGCTGTGTAAAAATGTCCCAAAAATATATTTGTTTATTTATTTATTTTATTAACCTATGATGATGACAGCTGTAACGTGCAGATTGTCTACATGTCCCAAACAGGTCTGCTAAATTTCATTTGGATATAATGAGTTTCGTTTCCTAAGTTCCATCTCATAAACATTTCCAATTCCAACGGCAACGTTAAAAAATACTCAAAAGAATCTAAGTGATTATCCGTATAAAATGTGAAGATGTGGCCAGAATCTCTTACTTGGTCTTCTGCTCGGTTTCAAATAAAATAAATTCGCTTGCAGCTACATTTTCTGCGTCGATATGCTCCGCGTCCCGATCCGTGGTCCGACTACTCCCGACTACTCCCGACTACTCCCGACTCCCGAGCGCTTGCTATTGACAACTTTTATTAAATTCTCCATGGATTTTTAATTCATTAGAAGGCTGAGGGGTGAATTATCATATCTGTTAGGTTATTTACGGTGACGCGGTGGTCATTTGATTCCGGGTCACGTACCGATTAATAGAGCTCCCCCAGGCGTCTGTAAGCTACCGGGTACCGGGTACCGTACTAGAGATTCGTACCAAATTAATCGACGTAGTTTAGAGCTATTTAACATTATAATTGGGCTTGTCACAACGGTTTACTTGGAGCGTTAAACTCATTTCAGAGGCTTTGCTGTGAGCGTCCATTTGTAATAGTAATTACAGTCATTTGAAACAACTTATTTAGGAATAAAACTCACTGGTTTGGTTTGGAATAAATTATCTAAAGAATACTAATCAATATTAATCATTTAGACGAATTAGTTTATCTACAGTTATTATAGTTTTCTATTGAGAACTTATTACAGTCCTGTATACAAAAACTGCTCGTGACCACGGCCAATGCAACTTGGCCGAAACGTCGAAGTTAGTCAAAATGTTTGTTATGTTTTGATTTCATTGTGCGCGAAAAGTCCCGTAAATATAGTTCAATACACGAATTATTTCAGTACCTAGTACTCAAACGTATGGATTTAAATATTTCTCGCACGTAAAAATACTTCAATCTCATCTCTACCAAACCAGTCTTTTTACATTACGCGACAAAAATGTGTTCTTAAAATTCATTCGCGTGAAAGAGATGAAATGAGCGGCGCGGGAATAGCGCGGTTGTCGAGAGCCCGGCGAGTCGCGTCGAGCCGTCGTGCCGGCTCGGCGTCGTGCCGCTGGCGCGTCGTGGCCGGTCGTGTCGTGCCGCCGGCGCGCTCAGTATGTTCACACGGAGTGGGGTACTTGTAACTTTGTGGTAGGTTGACGTCTTTCTATTAGCGAAAGTACATCTTGTTTGATTTTGCTTGGATACATCGCTGACAGTATTTTGAGACATAGGGAAAATGCGGATCATTTCTACGCATAATTCAGGTTTTTTTCGTAAATAATCTGTTACAAGTATAATACATGTGTTTGAATTATATATTCTATTTTTAATTATTATAAAGAATGTGTAAAAATGTCAAAATATAAAAGTTCCTAGTTATAAGTAAAATTTGCATGCTGTTAGTGATGGCTAAATGGGCTTGAACATATTTTTATCATGTAACAACATTCGATGTACCCTATTTATTGCAAATAAAGAGATTGTATTGTAATAACGCCAAGCCTCAGCTGTCTCAACTCTCAAAGGGGAACTAATAATGCTGGGAAAAACTCGAATAAAGTTAAACTCAAGACTGTTTACTCAGTTTTATTAAACAAGTAAAGAATTAAATGACTATGACTAATGTAATGACTGTGCTTATCGTATTGTTCAGAACTAATTTCAACCGAATGTCGCACTCCAATCGACCGTCCGGGAGCGAATGCGCCTCCGCACCCGCTCCTGGCCAAAAAACCCTCCACGTCCTTATAGCAATCCAGCTCTCCAATTGGCCCACGATATGGGGTGATATCAGTGTCGTGGTCCAATCGCTAAGCTACTCAAGAGTTTACATTCTCAAATAATAAAAATGACGACATTCCTTTGTAATTATTTAAAGCATACGTTTATATAAAACAAAAATCCTAACGAAATGAACTACTTTTAACAATTATCTCTTAAAAACAATAATAATATTTAATAAAAGGAACAAAACCTAACAATCGTCCGTCCTGACATCGTGTGCGTCCCTGCACACGGCTCCAGGTGGAAACCTAACAATCGGATTATTGGCTAGTTGCTTGAACTTATTACAATAATACTTAACTAATAACTACTACTGCGACTTATTGATTACTTTTATGAACTAATAATAATCATACGTAATAGTGAAGACCAAATAGCATAATTAAACTTTAAGAAACTTTTTTTTTTTTTTTTTTTTTTTCATTTATGCAATTACAAATTCGACTTTTTCTATAAACATTTTAGTACACTTCTTTCAAATATCGACATCCATCAGCAATCGATTTGCTGGATCGAAACATATAAACTTTTTTTATTCTTTTTTTTTTTTTTTTTTTTCTTTTTTTTTTTTTCATTCATGCAATTACAAATTCGACTTTTTCTATAAACATTTTAGTACACTTCTTTCAAATATCGACATCCATCAGCAATCGATTTGCTGGATCGAAATATAGTGAACCCAAACGATCGATTAATTGGGTCACAAAATATCTGCGAGTAGCTTCACGACCGATCGATTTATGTCGTGAAACAAACTAAATTCCTGAACGATCGATTAATCAGGATGCCCAGCGACGCCCGCACGAGCCGATCGATTTATATCTCGTGGAGGCAGCCGATAGGACTTGCTTTATCACTCTTTACATCAAGCCACGAACCAATCGATTCTCGCGTACTTGATCTGTAACAATAATTAATATTCTGTAAATAATAGTATGTTAAATTCGACACAGCGTAACAAGTAAGGTGTTAAAGGTGCTCGTATCCTAACTCGAATTACTGCCAGTATTATTGTCGTCACTATCGCAACTATCATCAACATCCTTTCCGTCGATCTCGAGAGCGGTCACATGGATCCATGGCTTCATGCGATCCGCAGCGACAGTTGTTGGGCGTCTGCTTTCTGTATCGACTAGTCCTGGTATTGGTGCTACAACATAACGGTCCATGCCTAAAACCTTGCTAACACGATATGGTCCTACGAAAGAGGGCATAAGTTTCTTGCTCTGTCCTTTGTTACTAAAACACGTCTTTGTAATTTTTACGAGCTCACCTTCATTATAGGTACGCGCAGGTTTTCTATCTCTGTCGTACCTATCCTTTTGTTTGGCCTGCTCTCTATCTATTCTAGCCTTTACTCCGTCACGTATGTCAGATAAATCATCATCATTACGAGTGGCTACTGTGATGTCATTAAGCATGGGATTAATTTCGCTGCTCATACTCGTACTAAACATTACCTCTGAAGGTGTCCTTCCTATGGTTTTTTGAATAGTGTTGTTGAGTCCCCATTGGATACTACCCAAATGGCTGTCCCAGCTCTTTTCACCATTTTTACTGCTTAACGCTTTCAGGGAATCGAGAATAGTGCGGTTGTACCTCTCGACCTGCCCGTTTGACCTGGGGCTAGCTACCGCGTTTAAAACGTGTTTTATACCTTTACCTAAACAAAATCGCTTGAATGTATGTGAGGTAAAACAGCTACAACGATCGCTTATGAGACGGTCAGGGTTTCTAAATGTACTAAAAATAACTTCTAGAACCTTAATTACATTTTGGGTATTGGTGTTTCTAACGGGTCTTAGGAAACAGCATTTGGTAAAACCGTCCACAACTACGAACAGATGAGTAAAACCCCCATTTGACTTCACAAAGGGTCCAAGGTGGTCCACATGTAGAGTGTGGAATGGAATCTCTACCTTTGTGATGGGATGTAGTAACCCTTCGCGAGTATTTGAATTGTTTTTTTGCGTATGCACACTCAATGCAAGCACCCACATACTTCTTGACAAATCTGGACATTTTGGGGAACCAATAATTACTTTTAATCCTCTCAATCCCAAAATGTCCAATGTCATCATGATTAAGTTTACATACTTGCCACCTTGCCCCCTTTGGTACTACCCATCTGACCCTCTCCTCATCTCCGTCTAAATAGCGAAATAACCTATTGTCTTTAATTATAAAATTCTGTTTGATGTAACGTAGGCCTTTTTCATCTAGATCACTATTCAAAATGTCTATTATTCTACGCAGCTCAGAGTCGCCTAATTGAAGCGTATGAAGCCAATCCTCACTACTAATGGACATTATCACCGGAAACTGATCTTCGAGAGATTCCGACGGTTCGACAGGATTTCGAGACAATGCGTCAACATGACACATTTTAATTCCAGCCCTATATTCGACAGTACAATTAAATTCCTGTAGTGTCAGCCACCACCGTCCTATTCTTGGGATTAAGTCCCGCTTTGAGAATGTAGAACGCAGGGCGCTGCAGTCAATGATAACCTTGAATTCTTTTCCTAATAGATAGACTCTAAGCTTACGAAGGGAGCAAACCACTGCTAAAGTTTCCAACTCATAAGAGTGGAAGTTCTTCTCCTCAGGAGGAGTCTGCCGAGTATAGAATGCTACAGGATGAAAAATCTCGCAGTCTTGCTTTCGCTGTAGAAGAATCCCACCGAATCCTAACCTACTTGCATCTGTATGCAATTCTAATTCAGCAGTGGGGTCATAAATATCTAAGACTGGCCTATTAGGCAAACTCGTTTTCAGCCTCTCGAATGCCCGTTCCTGGTCATCTTTCCACTCCCAGGCTACGTCCTTTTTGAGTAACTTGCTAAGAGGGGACGAGATCTGTGCAAAGTTTTCTATAAACTTGCGAAAATAGCTTGCTAAACCTAGAAATTGCCGAACGTTGTGCACGTTTTCGGGTCGAGAAAAACTAATTACGCTACATATCTTATTTTCACCTACGCGCACCTGACTTTCATCAAATCCCTGCCCAGCTTTTGACTCAATTTCATTAACTTTCATAAACAACCCGATTCACAACATCGACTCTCTCAGCACGGCAAAAGATTAATTTGGACGAAATTTGGCAAAAGCCCGAACAGGGCACGACCAATACGTTTATATGCCCATTGATTGAACGATAAAGTCCTCCAACTACGAAATACTGAGCATTAGGCTTTCCCGCTACGCTATTTTTCAAAAGAACATCTCCATCGAACGCGGGTTTAGTTTCCACCCTAATTGATGCTGCTCCATAAATATCAATAGTACTAGCTGGTGAAAACCACAACAAGGCGTCACTGTCATCCGCAAGTTCAGAACAAGGTAATTCATTCCCAATATTATAGAATTGCAGTTTGCTCCTATCTTTATAGACTGATATGTGAGACTGTTCCGTGAATGATTGTCCCATAAGCACAGGAACCTCCAATAAATGATCAGCCACAACTTTGCAAGCAACTTTAGCCTCAACCTCATCGACACTCATGTCAAGAGTCAAATTTCCAAGCGACTGACTACGCTATTACCAAATCCTTTCATGAGTGTGGGGATATTATCATGAGATACACCTAGCTCCCTGGCAGCGGATTCCCTAATCAGGGTTACATCACTGCCGAAATCAATAAAAGCTTTAAGTATACAACTATTGACTTTTATCTCTTTTATAAATTTAGACCCGGTGTTGTTACCTATACGCGCGTTTTCGTTGTTTATAAAATCAATTCGCATAGTTTTCTGCACTGCACCACTAGTGTTTGTTACTTTGTCATCTAACTTACTATAACACTTTTCTGCGGTGTGACCAATCTTTTGACAACGCGTGCACTTCAATAACGGCTTAGTGCAATGCAAGAAACTATGTCCCCTTTCCTTGCAATTGAAACATCCATTGACGTAGCTCGGTCTGGCACTAGGCCTAGCGCTCGCTGTATTGGAAACGCGGGAATTATCAAAATTCCTATTCCTAGCGTGAAAACGGTCCGGACCAGGTTGATTGTAGTCCCTATTACTGAGTAAATACTGTAACAGCTGATCGGGGTGGGTACTACGCAATGTCAAAGCTCCTGATTTAAGTGTTTTGTCTGTAATGCCATGTATTATGCTTTCTGCTGCGCGGGTGCCTACTATATCACATTGATTTACTAGACTTAATTTTTCATAGTAGTACACCTCTATGGATTCGTTATATTTACTTCTTCTCGTGATCATATCTTCCAAAGTCTGGCCGTAGTTCTGTTCGCACGGAAACGCGTTCAATAATTTCTCTTGCCATTCTTGCCAAGTAAATAGGATAGTATTTAAACATTCGTACCAAGTCTTGGCCAGACCTTGCAACTTTTGCATAGCAATATGAGTGATGGCTCTTTCATCCCAACTGTATACCGAAGCGCACTCATTCACCTTTCTCAACCACACGTCCATTCGCTGGTTTTTGGACGAGGGATCAAAGTTTGGTAATATATTTTTATAATCAATTTTCTGTAGTGGTTGTGGTGCGCTCTAGTTCACAGGTGGCAATTCTAGACCATCCCTCAAGTTCCTAAAAATGTCAAACAAATCTTTTTTCAAAAAGAAGGGCTACATGACCTTTCGATCCGATCTTCGCCGTAGTGCTGCCGTTGTCCGCGCTTCACACGTTGCTCTGTACGTGGCTCGGCGTCTCGGCACCGTGCCGACATGGAGGTGCTGCGGCGACGGCTGTCCGCTCGTGGCGCGTCGCGGCGACGGCTGTCAGCTCGCGGTTCGTCGCGGCGACGGCTGTCAGCTCGCGGCTCGTCACGACGACGGCGGCTGTCCGCTCGTGGCTCGTCACTGCGACGCGACGTTCGGTGGCGATCATCGGCGGCGCGCACACTATTGCGCTCTCGCCGTACTTCAATCTCCAACATTCGAAGCCGCTCACGGCCCAGCTCGATGTCCGGCTCGGGGCTTGGACTGCGCAGCCGACTTCGGCTCCGCGTGGCAGAGTGGGGCTCCCGGCGACCGGAGTTACGAGCCTTCGTTGACCCGGCGGCGACTCAATCACTGTCTGAAATCTCGCAGCAAAGGAACTTGAGAACCGTATATTGAAGTTATAATCTATTGAGAAGTTAGTGATTGCAGACAGACAAAAACTGTAATGTTCGTTAAATCTTTCTTATACCAGTGAAAAACAGAATAAGGTACAACTGTCTAGAAATTATAATGTAATCTATTTAGTTGAGCATATTTACTGAGCAGTCACCATTTTTTTTTCATTGTAATCCCGGACTGTATTTCATATGCAAACAATGAATTCTAATTCTTCCTGTTCTAAAAATATAACATAGGCACCCTTTTTTTTTTTTTCTCTGAGAATAAAAAAACTTGACTCCCACAGGTCACAATCGATAAATGCGGAATGCGACGTCAAGTGCTTCACTCGTATCATCGGTTCAACTTATCGTACGAGACGGGGTGTCGGGTCATCGGGTGGCGCGCTACCTGGTAGACGCCGTTTCAACCCGATAAGGCTAAACTTAAAAGATCTATGACGACAAACTACAACACAACTTTATCGTGGACTATAAATATAACATTTGTTTTAAAGGGTTGCTAGGTTGCTACTGACCGGAATTCGAACCCGGAACACATACCAATTCAATTATTTATTAGCCGTTACGCCATCCATATAGTAACAATAACAACATGGAACAGTGTATAGGGTATTCACTCGGTAAAATACTGTCGACCCACAATTTTTTTTCTAATAATGATGAACAAAATATGATTACAAGATTTCAAAAAAACAACGTTCGTCAGTACTTATTATGATAGACTAAATACAAAAGCGTATCAGAACATAATTAACGCAATACTACTGGGTTTCACGTTCAAGATCAGTAATTATGATCGCATCAAACAAAATAGACATACAATTTGGGCGTGTACTTACGTTAAGGTTGCACTTGTCACTTCTGAAGTATAATAACGCCAAGCCTCAGCTGTCTCAACTCTCAAAGGGGAACTAATAATGCTGGGAAAAACTCGAATAAAGTTAAACTCAAGACTGTTTACTCAGTTTTATTAAACAAGTAAAGAATTAAATGACTATGACTAATGTAATGACTGTGCTTATCGTATTGTTCAGAACTAATTTCAACCGAATGTCGCACTCCAATCGACCGTCCGGGAGCGAATGCGCCTCCGCACCCGCTCCTGGCCAAAAAACCCTCCACGTCCTTATAGCAATCCAGCTCTCCAATTGGCCCACGATATGGGGTGATATCAGTGTCGTGGTCCAATCGCTAAGCTACTCAAGAGTTTACATTCTCAAATAATAAAAATGACGACATTCCTTTGTAATTATTTAAAGCATACGTTTATATAAAACAAAAATCCTAACGAAATGAACTACTTTTAACAATTATCTCTTAAAAACAATAATAATATTTAATAAAAGGAACAAAACCTAACACAAGTACCTACCTACAGAGCTTACAAACGTCTCTTCCATCAGAAAGTACAATTTAAGTATAATTCCTCACCGCCTAAAAATATCATGACGATTAGATTCCATATAATAACTTATTCACAATGATAAACTATTGGAATTATTTTATATTTCTTTGACATGAATTTAAAGAACATTCCTACTTAAGCCAGAAATAAACCAAATAGTTTTTCCACACTCTCAGCCTCAGCTGTTTCATTCACACGAAAATAGTAATAATATCATCCACATTCACAAACTATTACGTCCTATTACACTTAACTTTTCCACGTATCGGTCTCAACTCTCAAGTGGTGACGGGTATCGTTACAATACAAGTTGTATACAACCAGCCTACCCACGTGTCATAGGCACACACTCACACAACACGCACACTCGCCCACGCAGTAACGTCGTAACATAAACTTGATCAGCACTGATAAGCCGTGATTGATTTGATTGATTGGAGATAGCAGCCGCTTAATTTATTGTTTCCTCTGTTGTAGCGTTTATGATCGCTGTTGCAACATTAGTATTGGAATTAATTGTGGTGGGAATAAGAAAAAAAAAATGGTTCTTTATGATTTAACCGTATTCTTAAGTTTTTATGTAGGACAGAATAACTGCAATGAATTTCCAATTGAATTCACAACGCAATTATTTAGTGGTGCCGATTCTCCTGTTCACAAACCAAACTTATTTTAAACTATCGCTATCTTTTACTTATAGTAGATACAAGTAAGGTATAGCAACAAGTTTAGTGCTGCCATATTAGTTTAGGTGTTGCATTTCTTTGTATTTTAGTCGGCAAGTTCCGAGATCACGACTAAACTTGTATGGTAATTTTAATTCCGACTAATTTGACAGACCTAAAATTATTGCCGGTATGGCATTTCTTGTATCTACTATTAGTAAAAGACAGCGATAGTTTGAAATAAGTTTAGTTCGTGACGAAGAGAATCAGCACCAGTTTCTACTTTGCTTCATCAACATCATCAACTCAGCCTATCGCAGTCCACTGCTGGACATAGGCCTGTCCCAAATTGCGCCACAACACTCGGTCCCCAGTCTACTTTGCTAGCCTACACATAATTAAATAATTGCGTCGTTTTACTGTGTAAGCGACAACCCCTGAAATAACAACTTTTCACATAGGTATCAAAACTTTTTTCATTCTCTGAATACCAGTGAAACCAAAAACGGGGGAATACAACTTTTCCCATATAAACGTCAAAAAAGTGGAAATTTCCGCGGAACCAAAGTTATGATCAGTGACCGAGAACAACAGGAAACGCACCGGGAGAGCAAGCTGAGAGCGACAATATAATATAGCGACGCGATAAAATATAGCGAAGCGCTATAATATATGCGACGCGATAAAAATATCAGCGGTCGTCGGCACGCGCTGACAAATTGTGAGCCGATAACTTTTACTACTTTCTCTGCTGTCCTGTCTGCTCAAATGTACAGATAATATACAGTAGTATCACGGCTTAAAAACGGTTTTGAGTAGACTTGAACAACTGCAGCAACATACCAGGCCCCTCAGAAAGTATTGCGAAAAAAAGTTTTTATATATGGGAGACTGGCCAGTTATAATGTTTTTCGAAAATATGATTATTTATAAGTAAAAATAAGTAAGTTCCAATTTCAAAATTTCCCTCCACATTTTTTGCGAGTTAATTCAAAGTATTGTGTCTCACTGAAATATGGATCTGCGCCGGGAACATTTTAGAGCTATGATTTTATACGATTTCAAGTGTCGCCTGAAACCGGATGAATCGTACGATAGACTTCAAATGGCATTCATGGATGAAGGCCCTTCCAAGGCAACCGTGTATCGTTGGTATAACGAATTCAAGCGCGGTCGACCAACTTTGGGGGATGACGAAAGAAGCGGTCGCCCTTTGACGGCTGTTACCGAAGAAAACGTGCTAGCAGTGAAAAATTTAATCCAAGACAATAGGCGAATTACATATCAGGAGATTCAACACATATTGAAGATTGGATCGGGAAGCGTTCACGAGATTCTACAGAGCCATCTTCGCGTGAGGAGGATAGTATCACGCTGGGTGCCGCACAACCTCACCGATGCTCAGAAGCAGGCCCGGGTGGAATGGTGCCGTGATATGCTTAACAAATTTGAAGCAGGCTCGTCTCGGCGTGTTTACGACATCGTTACAGGTGATGAGTCCTGGATTTATCAATACGACCCAGAAACCAAGCGCCAGTCGACTGTTTGGGTGTTTCAAAATGAGCCAACGCCTACCAAAGTGAAGCGATCTAGAAGCGGGGGTAAGATTTTGATCGCTAGCTTTTTTAATTTGACTGGCCACTTGGTATCAATTCCCTTACGGGATCAAAGAAGCATTAATGCCGAATGGTATACTACCAAATGTTTGCCAGAAGTTTTCTCTGTTATAAGCAACAAGCGACCAAACACAGGGCTCCGCGGGCTACTGCTCCACCACGACAATGCACCTGCGCACACCGCACTCAAAACGAGGGACTTCCTGGACAGCACGCCAGTCAAACTCCTGGGTCACCTTCCTTACAGCCCTGATCTAGCACCGTGTGACTTCTTTTTATTCCCAAAAATAAAAAATCAGCTCAAAGGGATACAATTTTCGTCGCCGGAAGATGCGCTGGCTGCGTTCGAGCAGGCTGTAAACGAGGTGTCTGCGGCGGACTGGAAAAAGTGTTTTGAAAACTGGTTTAGGCGCATGAATCTTTGTATAGAGGCTGGTGGAAAGTACTTTGAAAAGATTTGATAAAAATATATGTACGTATATAACAATTTTTTTTAGTTTCGCAAAACTTTCTGAGTGTCCCACGTACAGCTGAATCATGTGAAGTAACGAAGTTTACCTGTTTTATACGCCTATAATGAAAGCTTCTTGTGGAGCATATTCCATGAAGAGTTTGAATAGCAGCTGTGCGAATAATGATATTCCACCAATATTATTACACGAAGAACACCCATGTATGCTATTCCTAAAACTGTTAACAAACACTTATAACTTCAGAGGGAACATGTAACTTTTAGTAATGGTTTTTTTCTTTCAGGACGTTATCAAATATAATATTTCGATAAAAATCAAAAATATGTTTATTCATCCTATGTTTTTTGTTGGCAATTTTGTTTGTTTTTATTTGAAATAAAGCAGTAAGGTCAGCAATTTTAACCATTGCAGCTTCAAAAAAGGATATATATGAGGCTCTCACTTTATACTGCTTGACGAATTACTGATCGCGCATGATTTCTCTCTACAGAACGGTCTTTCTGCCTTCTGTTTTTGTAGTACCAGCCAGCAATATATTATAATTCGGCTCCGGTGGGCTGCGCCGATAAATGCCGCCGCAACAGCCGCGTCGCGCGTCCCCTGCACCTCATTCATTCATTCATTCGTTCACAGCCGTTCCCTGCGTTGCAGCATCGCTCGTCGCGTCGCAGCGCAGCCACCTCAACCTCATTCATTCATTCATTCAAAACCACTGCGTCACTGCGACATAAATTTTGGGTACCGTGGTACTACAAGAAATCCTATTTTTTTCTAGTAATAGTGAGAAACCTGTAAAACACATAAGACGGCCTAGTTCAAAGGTCAAAAGTCAAAACTCATTTAAAGTTTTTAAACCTTCGCAAATTTCACTGATATTGAACTATAGTTACGGGACTTATCGCGCACAATGAAATGATATGATGAATGATGTGATGTGTTTGATGTGATGTTTTGTTTTGATTTCATTGTGCGCTATAAGTTCCGTAAATATAGTTCAATAAAGGTAATTTCCAGGAATCCGCTGGATGCGGAAAGCGCAGGACCGGTCATTGTGGCGATGCTTGCGGGAGGCCTATGTCCAGCAGTGGACGTCTTTCGGCTGAAATGATGATGATGATGAAAGGTCATTTGGTTTTAGAAAAAAAAATGATCTGAGCAAACAATGCAATGGTCCTTTGCCTTCTATTTGATTACACCATACCAACATCACCATTTTAAATATTACCCATAACCGACGAAAAAAAAGGAGGAGGTTCTCAATTTGACGGGTATATATATTTTTTTTTTTCAAACAATCAACGAAGATCATTAACATACTTACTACTTTTTTTTTTTTTTTTTAACATTTAATACAACATGAAATTTTTCACGATAAACAATAACTTTCCAAAAATGCGTTCACCGCTCGACCACTTGCACTTACTTATTTATTTACATAAGTTTAGTAAGGAGAATAGTATTAAGACTAAAAAGTTTCATTTTATTTTTCGCTTTTCAGTTTCTGTTTTCTTCGGTTTAATTTTTTGTTAAAAAGTTTTATTCGGTAGTAATTACAGCTATGGAACTCGATACTTAGCATGGCAAACATGTTCTTGGCCAGTTTTTAAGTTATGTTTTGGTGTTTTTTTTTGTTTTTTAAATGTAAGACTTAACAACGTCCATAAAAAGTATTTAAATAAAATACAAAATAAAGTCAGTAATTATCATGAATCACGCACAATTAGCGGCGTGCATATAAAGTGAGCTAATCTCACGACCGACTGCAATCAAAATAATTCCTAGTGCTTGTCCTCTCCGTATCTCAAACGTCAATTAAAGCAAATTACAAGATTCCGGTGACATTTGCAGCCAATAAACGTAGCTCAACAACAACACAGTACACATAAATCGACAATTTTACCTACCGTTGACTTTAATATAATTTATTTGCTAATAATGTAAACTAATTAGTGGGTATTGTGAAATTATTAGAAAATTACTTCTACACCAACGATTATCATGGTTTGGAAGACATGTTCCTTCAAAAGTGAACTTGTAAATAAAAGAGCTACATAGGACACTATAAAGGATAATGCAGAAGTTCTACTAGGTACGTAAAATCGCTACTGATCTAGGAAATTCGCCAAATTATAGATATGGGAACTGTTTAGTTTTGACACTAGAACATCAATTTAGCAGTTCCTTATCGTGTTATCGTGTGCTGTCAGTTAGTCTTATGGTACGCAGTGACTGCATGCTCATACATAACTCACCCGTGTGGGACGCGGCGCTCGCGCTCCAATATTGATGGTAATCCACTCACGTGACGCGCACACTAACGCACTCATTGAGACGTTGACATGCACCCACTGACGGAAAATGTAGGGATTTGTAAATACTTTGAATATGTGCATACGTATTGCTTATTTGTGGGGCACACGCCTCAAAAGAATGCGTTTCTTTGTTATTGAGAGGTTTGTTTTTATTTTTATCGCAACTGAACTACATAATACAATGGTAGATAGAGATAGGTAAACGATGAGAAATGTAATGTCAGCCTTACTCAAACGCGAATCCGACCAAGTGCGAACAAATGTACGTAAGTCGAAAACTCAATTAATGTACAGTAAAAATTACCATATCTACGTGAACCACGTATTGATTTAACACGATCAGTTATCAACTTATACAGTATTGTAAACGTAGATCTGTATTATTGCTCCACCGTTCTCTGACTTGACAGTAGTCACCCTTTCCCTCAACAATTTTACGACGATTGAAAATTTACGACGTGTGCGGGATATTAAGCAGCTGATACATTCCACATACATTTATTTTTATCCTCACATCAAACTAGAAGGAAATCATTTCAATACCATGAATATTGCATGTTAGTGAAACACTTTATTTGAAAATATAATAAACTTCGCAATAATTTACGAATATAGAGGAATCAAGCAGCGTGAAGTTTTAATAGCTCCTCGTGCCACCAAACAATGATGTTTGCATTGCTGTGTTCCAGTGCTCATAATACGGGTGCCGGTGAAATGACAATCACATGAGACTTTCCATCTTCGTGTCTCAGCTTGACTTTAACTTGCACTACATCAGGTGTGCCTTTAGCTCGTTTCGCCATACTATAACATAAAAAAGCGATTATATAAATAGTGTTCAGCTTTATCTAAATCTAAATGAAGTGTGAGGACAAGAATGATAAACAAGCTAAAATTCCTCTCAATTAATTATTAATACGGATACACATAACTACATATTTACTTAATAAATGGTCGTGAGTTAGCGCCCAGCGGTATCTCATCCGAATGGCGAACGTAGCGCTGCACCGAGCGCATACATTTAACACAACCTTACAATTGCTACGTGCATTTTATCTTAATTGCTTTTTACGAGTTTCTTCTATCGCTGTATGTAGATACCGACAGATATTTTGCATCCGAACAAAAGATAAATATAGGAATTGTATTCTATTTGGAGACCGCGCGATGCTACAAGTCAGACGTTTTATTTGTTCGACGGTGGCGTATATCGTTGGTTTCACGGGCGTGTTGTGAATCTTGTCGAGTGGAGCCGATCACGTGTGAATGTGACGCGTCATCCGATTTGAATTGTTTCGCGCGACGGCGAGCGACGTCGCAAGATTCGACGGTGCGGTGCGGTGCGGCACCACCGAGGGGACACAGACAACTCGTGCCGGAGATTTTACCGACCGTCTTCTTTCCGTGACACTTTTATTTATGTTGAAGTTATTGAAGATCGAATGGGGATTTCACTTCAAACGTGTTCCCGAATCAATATTCTTAGAAGGGCTTACCGCTTTGAATTGGCGGAGACAATTTTTGTAGTGTTAGTATTGAGGAAAGATATTCTATCTATACAAACATCTTTGTAAAGCCTGCGAACAAAGTTAAGCTGTTAATTGTTCAATTACAATATCGTATAAATTTAACAACAGTTGCCGGTTATTGAATTACCGTTCATCCATTCTAAGCCGATTATGACTTGTTATCGAATGATCGCTCAATTTAATTATTTCAAGATAGTCTATTCATTATAGTATTATGTATAAGTATTGTAGTGTTAGGTTATTGTGTGCGTCAAATGGAGTGCAAGAATAAAATATTTTTCTTTCTTTCGTTTTATTCATAATGTAGCAAAAATTGATATTATACAATACGAGGTGATACGTACCAAATGGGTTAAAAGCGATTGTGATCGCTTAGTCTTCCGTCAACGGGAACGCATGATCCTTTTACAATAGGTATAAGATAGAAAAGTGGACTCATACCTTCGATCAATAATTGATCGAAGACTCATACTAACAAACAAGAAAAGAGAGCTACAAATAGCTGCGGTATAAGAATACATAGTCTTGAGTACAGCACTAGTACAAAGGTCCATCCAAAGGTTGTCTGGAAGAGTTTGCCTTGTGCGATAAGACCGCCCATTGTACTTACTTAATCTTTCTGTAAACTATTGTCTTTGTTTTCGTTTGGTGTAATGTACAATAAAGAATATAATAAATAAATAGTACAATTAGCACGTGCACATTATTGTATTATTCGAAGCCTGTACACGTGATGGGCCTTCTATTTCTATCTATTACGTGGCATCCATGTATTATCGAATTAGTGATGGCGTGACATGGTGGAGTATGGCGTAGGCTGGCGGATTATTTAGTGTACTAAATAATTTTATAATTAAATCCTTGCCTCCGACACCGTCACCTCACAATGAGATGAGACGTAAGTCGACGGCATTTAGATATGAGTTATGAGCTCGAGCGAGTAAACGCAAGATTATTTCAAGATATGAGAAAGCAGCTTTACAGTGAATACTGGGACTTGACTTGTATTCACCGAAACCAGACAGTTCAGACAGTGACCGAAACTAATAACCTGGTTAACAAAGCGGTCACCTATTTTTTGTATATTTTTAAGATATGTGTACCTGCCTCATAGTACGTATCAACCAAACCCTTGCTAAAACTAGTTTTCATTTTAGATAGCATACACAACGCTAAATCTTACCTTGAATTTAGTTACTTATTATTTCGTGGGGTATCAACGACTTCGCTTCAGTCCGCAGCTTGCGCTCACGCTTCTCGCGTCATAATCGAGTGGAAACCACGTCTTTTGTCCGTCGCTGCTTATTATCAAGTGGCGCTTTTCACAGCAATTAAGTGCAGGACTCCGCCGCGCGCTGCTGGGCCACAGAGGGGTGAGGGCAGAACGTGGCGGGGGGCTGCTTTCACTCACTTAAACTATAAAGCACTAAATTAAACGTAAAGTAGGATACAGTAGAACCACAACGTGACGAGTTAATCCCGTAAAATAACACTACTAGTAGCACTTTTGTAGACATTTGTAGGCTAATAGGAAATGACGAGGAAGGAAGGAAGGTATTCAATACTTGATTCTCGTGTTAAATACCTATGTAAAAATGGTACTTACCTTAACTTTTTAAACATTTTTCCTATCGATTTCATCAATTTACTGTGGACATTGAACCACCGATACGGCAGAGTCCATCAACCGCTATTTCCACCCTCTCCGCCTTTTGTACTAGCCAGCAGACCCCTAGACATTCAGAACGTCCGCAACCATAGTGACTCCTGTTCGCGTGATTTAACGTGGAATATTTTTATCAACATATTTATTTACTTCTGTACGCACATTCCACCATGTTCTTAAATGTGTCCCTCGTTTATCTAGTCATGCTGTACAGTACAATTCACTATCTTGCGCATTCTTTTAATATACCAATCGGTATAACCTAGTAACACTTCAGTTGCAATTTACACATTTCTTTCTTTTCATTTGACATGTACGTGACCTTATTATCGTGCATTGTGCCAAGTGGTCCTACTGTGCTTATCTGACATGTGTTTAAAACATAGACATTGTGCGTCGTTGTAATTACAGAGTATTTGGCACGAAGCTAATTAGGTTTGTTATTTATTAAATAACGTGCTTTGAACAAAATGTAATTATGAAATAAAATTATGTGGGAAGAAATGAAATTCTGAAATTGAACATGAAATTCACGTGGAAATGATAACATAAATTTTACGTTTGCCAGCTATACGTACAATATTTTATTATAAATTTTTAATGTTTAGTTATAGTTAAAGCAGAAATATCATATTTTAATAATATCAGATAACATGAATATGTAATTCTTGTAATCATTAATTGCTTTTGTATTTTTATTTTACCTATACTTCTGACACAATGTAACATTGTTGGAGAATGAATAAATAAATAAACAGTGTCGATAGAATCATGTTGCACCTTATCAAAAGGCAGGCAAATAGTGAATTAAATTGCATGCAAATCTTAATTACTTATATTATGTCACACATTTTTATTACCATTTACACAATCATGTCAACTCAAACTTAATTTTAATAGATGCATTTTTCAAATTAAACCAATTTCATTTTATTATCATCATCATTCATTCATCTATACTATTCTATACCATGTCAATAGTAATTATAAGAAAATATCAATTCCATTGTTAAAATAATAATAATAATATTTTCTAGTTTTTAAAATCCATAAATTCGTTTATCGTGTAAAAGCAACTTTCTAGTAGCCAGGACTAAAGTTTACTTTTAAATTGACGCAAGGGAAGCTCTCTGATTGCTTTTGGTATGTTGTAAACACCTCTATTATGCATGGATACTGTACATGTGAATAAACTTTTTGTACTAAGAGATGCATTTAGGGTGCATTAAAAGAGCCTCCACGAGTGACGATATTTAATTGATCGTCCGGCGCACTCTGGGCAGTCAGCCCCGCTACCAACCTGCTGACTGGCTAATCTTTTCCCCACGACATGAGCTATTGTAGCTATTGTGGCTCATGTCGACACGAAGAAAAAGAAGAACTAAGAGATAACGACCAAAAAGTCAAGGTAACTTTATCTTCCTTGAAATTCAGGTAATTACTAGCTTGAAGGACCCTTTATCGTATCCGTGGATTTGGTAGCCGCACCTGGTGGATTTATCGTATCCGTGGATTTGGTAGCCGCACCTGGTGGATTTATCGTATCCGTGGTTTTGGTAGCCGCACCTGGTGGATTTATCGTATCCGTGGATTTGGTAGCCGCACCTGGTGGATTTATCGTATCCGTGGATTTGGTAGCCGCACCTGGTGGATTTATCGTATCCGTGGATTTGGTAGCCGCACCTGGTGGATTTATCGTATCCGTGGATTTGGTAGCCGCACCTGGTGGATTTAGGAGATATGCAGTGAGAAAAAAATGGTTATAGCATCGTCGTTGGCTTTTTTTCTACTAAGAGTTTATATATTACAGAAGCCAAGAAGCTCATTTTCACGCAAAACACTAGTTACATTAATTTTCAATCGTTTTAATGCGTTTCCCTTGAGAACGGCTCTACCGATTTGGCAGATTTTTTTCATTGTGTTCCTAATAGTCAGGACAAGTTTTGTAAGAAAGAAAACTTAAAAAAAAAAATTATGTCCCCGTGAGAAGCCGGGGCGGGGCGACGGTTATTTTTTGGTTGTGTTCGTAATTTTCAGGACAAGGTTGTTACGCAAAGAAAAATTGGAAAAGTTGGAAAGAAAGTGGGAAAATTCGGGAAAAAATTAAAGTGCTTTTTTCATGGGATTTTTGTATGAAGTGGCGACCATAACTCACGATTGGAACGATGGATTTACGCAATTCTTTTTTGATTTGTTCGTTATGACCCTGAAAAGGTTTCAGCAAAAAAATTACTGAATTTTCGGACAAACTGCGAAAATAATAATTTTGATCTAATCTCGCTTTCTTAAAAAAAATCTCTATACATAATTCTCCATATTTTTTTTCGATTGAGTACTATAAATTTAACAAAAACGTTCCTAAAGTACTTAAAAGGCATTAAATCGATTAATATACGTTAACTAAACCCATTAGTCGTAAAAGGCGACTAAGGGATTCACCAGAGGATGGGCAGCAGCGTTCTCTGAGTATTTAACCAACCAACTACGATCGCCAACCCGCCTGCCAAGCGTGGCGATTATGGCATATCCCCCCCTTAATTGGGGGAGGCCTATGTCCAGTAGTGGACGTCTTTCGGCTGTAATGATGAAACCCATTTATGCAAATGAAATATAACTTTTTCAATGTTGGTTCCTAAGTCTATGAAGATCGATTTTCAGCCCACTGTGCCGCGTCTCGAATGTATAGATGTTTTGTTTATTTGTTCTATGAAATAAAGCACACAGGTAGACCATGACCTGGACTAACACACCACACTTATTATTGACGCCCCGGGGGGAGCCAAGCCGCGGCCGCATACATAAAGTTGATGGAACGGAAAGTACTTAGCATAGGTTACTTATATAAATAGCAGGCTGCTTGCTTTGTAGGTAAATTAAATAATGTGATATGATGGGTGTATGTGTATGACGTCAAACTTATGCCTTACATGAAATAAATAAATTTTATTTTACTTATTTATATATCTACAGGGTGTCCCATTGCGAAAGTGTGTTTGTTGCTTTGTTCCTCTTTCACGTAGTAACGCAGCAATAGATCGACATCCGTTATATACTTATATTGGAGAAATGCACGGTTCCTCCGGGGTAAAAAACCACGGGAGCGAAGCCGCGGGTAAAATCAATCAATCAATCAACTCAGCCTATCGCAGTCCACTGCTGGACATAGGCCTCTCCCAAGTTGCGCCTAAAAGCGGGTAAAAGCTAGTCCTAAAATAAAATTGGCTCAATGCCTCGGAAGCAAGTTAATAATTATAGAAATGAAAAGCTCCACAACATAATAAATACCTACGCAATGAGCAGCGGCAAATAATAATAGTGAGAAATACAAATTATAAACATTCAACAGGTCTTATTTTTAACGCTTCATACAATCAGCCGCAATTTCTTGGCAATTTTAAACAAATAACACCATAATTAACGTTCATAATTTTCGCCTCCCTACATAATTAATGTTATATTATTTTCCTAATAACAAGCTCAGCGGTAACTTAAACACAAAGAAACGAAGCAAACACTCAATTACGATTTTTTATTGTTCTTTTGAATTACAGTACTACATTCCCTTGTACAACATATTTATCGGTGGATGAAAACTAGCAATGGACCACGAAATTTATAATTACCATGTTGAATATTTCGTTGGTAACTTGACATGTAGTTAAAGTAGCATGTTTTTGTCACAAAGGGCGGTGGTTCAAACGCTAACTGAATGGCTATAAATAAGGGTGATCTTGTGGGCTTATTTGGGAGGCAGGCACAGTGCAAGCCGCGTGAAATTAAACAAGCTATAGTACGGACATGGCGTAACATACTACGACTGTTAGTAATGGTCCCGGCGGCGGTCGTCACTATTAACCAAGCTATAGTACGGACATGGCGTAACATACTACGACTGTTAGTAATGGTCCCGGCGGCGGTCGTCACTATTAACCAAGCTATAGTACGGACATGGCGTAACATACTACGACTGTTAGTAATGGTCCCGGCGGCGGTCGTCACTATTAACCAAGCTATAGTACGGACATGGCGTAACATACTACGACTGTTAGTAATGGTCCCGGCGGCGGTCGTCACTATTAACCAAGCTATAGTACGGACATGGCGTAACATACTACGACTGTTAGTAATGGCGGCGGTCGTCACTATTAACCAAGCTATAGTACGGACATGGCGTAACATACTACGACTGTTAGTAATGGTCCCGGCGGCGGTCGTCACTATTAACACATCATAGTATACACACATACCAGTATTTTCAGTCAGTCGACATCACAGAAATCTCCCGAAGTTGCACCACAACACTGGGTCCTCCGCCTTCCGCATCCAGTCCCCTCAGTCGGTCCACTTGGTTGGGGGCCCCCTATGTTGCGTTTGCCGATTCGCGGTCTCCACTCAAGGACTCGTCTGCTCCAACGGCCATCGGTCCTTCGACAGACATGGCCAGCCCACTGCCACTTCAGGATTGACTGGTATTTGTATATTCTGTGGTCAACGTCAATTGCTGCTCACGACCGCTACATTGAAGAGCTGAGTCTTTTTCTGAATTGTAATTAGAAAATGCACCACATAGGTACTACCCCCATCTATTTTTCACGTCTTCCTTGTCCATCCAAAGGTGGTCTGGAAGATATCGCTATTAGCGATAAGACCGCCAATGTACCCTTATTTTACGTGTTAGTCCTAAGTTTAATAATGTTAATGGTGTACAATAAAGAATATTCTATCTATTCTATCTACCTATTAGTAGGTAACAGAAGAATACTGCCGCCTTTCTTCTCGAATTAACGCCATAACCTTGCCTTCGAGAAAACAGAACGAATACGCAGTTGTTACATCGATAGCAAGCTCGCCGTAATAATATGACTTTTCACGAGATTTTCCATTTATAAATAGTTAATTATAAATTCTAATAAGTCAATCTGATTATAATAACAATGGGCATGCCCCTCAGAGCCGTAACTTTGTTGCTGGGCTACATATTTAGCTTATAATTTATGTTAATAGCTTCATATTGATAAATATTCAAATGGCTGAAAGAAAAGTTTTTGTAAAGAAGTTCCAACTTTTAGCGAAGTGCTTCCTATTTCTTGTTTTGTTTCGTTTGCGCACAATTAGAGTACATTTAGCTATTTTGCTCATTACGCAAACGGCTCGTAATATTTTTTGCTGAATATAGCTTCCTTGTGTTGTACGGTCATACCCTTCTTTACTTTGTGGTCATATAGAAGACGGTAAAAATAAGAAATCCCTATTTCAGCTAGTATTTTCATAACAACTGTCATTCGTTCAATTTTTTTTTGTTTGTTTCTATTTTATACAGAGTTCATCACACTGTAGTGTGTCGCGAGTCTTACGGCAATCTCTTACCTATATTATTTATTATTCTATAGAGGCAGATAATTAATGATGTCTTTAAATTTATGTGTTCCACATTTAAAATCTATTTCTGTATTAAATGTGGTAAAATATTAACAAAGGTAATAAAATGTAAGCTTGAATGTTTGTTTGAGAAAGTTGTTCGTTGTGATTATGGAAAATTATACTCGAATGTTTTCTCTTAATTTATTGAAATAATACTTCTTGTAATAATAATGTCAAATCAACACCCATTTGTATGGGATGTGCTAAAAGATGTTATCATGGCTTCAAATGTCAAATTAATTCAACATTGAGTTAATCAAGGCGCTAATTAAAGTGCTAATTTTAAGATTTCTACACCGAGAGAACAAGCTATATATAATTATTAATGTATTTAACCACCCATTCATTAGGATGGGTAACTTGGTAAGTACATCTACCCATTCATTAGGATAGGTAACTTGGTAAGTACATCTACCCATTCATTACGATAGGTAACTTGGTAAGTACATCTACCCATTCATTAGGATAGGTAACTTGGTAAGTACATCTACCCATTCATTACGATAGGTAACTTGGTAACTACATCTACCCATTCATTATGATAGGTAACTTGGTAAGTACATCTACCCATTCATTAGGATAGGTAACTTGGTAAGTACATCTACCCATTCATTAGGATAGGTAACCTGGTAAGTACATCTACCCATTCATTAGGATAGGTAACTTGGTAAGTACATCTACCCATTCATTACGATAGGTAACTTGGTAAGTACATCTACCCATTCATTAGGATAGGTAACTTGGTAAGTACATCTACCCATTCATTAGGATAGGTAACTTGGTAAGTACATCTACCCATTCATTAGGATAGGTAACTTGGTAAGTACATCTACCCATTCATTAGGATAGGTAACTTGGTAAGTACATCTACCCATTCATTAGGATAGGTAACTTGGTAAGTACATCTACCCATTCATTAGGATAGGTAACTTGGTAAGTACATCTACCCATTCATTAGGATAGGTAACTTGGTAAGTACATCTACCCATTCATTAGGATAGGTAACTTGGTAAGTACATCTACCCATTCATTAGGATAGGTAACTTGGTAAGTACATTGTTTTATGCCTCATGCATGGTGGGACAAACCAATTGTAAAATCCTACTAATATTGTAAATGCGAAAGAATGGATGTTTGTTTATTTCTCCTTCACTCACGCTGTAACGGCTGAACAAATTTGGATATTTGGCATCACTTTGGCACACAGATAGATCATAACCCGGGGCTACTTTTTATCTCGGTAACGTATTTCTGTGATAAACCCAATTATACGCGGGCTAAGTCACGGGCATAAGCTAGTATCTTATAAAATCAAACAAATAAATTGAAATACCGATACTTAACAACAAAAAAAAAAAAAAACTAAATATTTTTATTATATCTCATACATAAGTGTTCAAACATAAATTGAGGCAGCTCCAGTAAGTTACAAAAGTACTTGTGTTGGAGCTGTCTCGCTACTTCCCATTGATCATAACAATGATGAGACTATTTTTAACAATTTTTTTTTATATAAAATGAGGAAAACAAAAAAAAAAATTATATTTAAAATAACATTGGTTTTAGCAGCTCTGTGAGATTACTGTGTGTTTGAGAGTATATGTGGAGGATGTGGGAGGTATGTGTATGTTTGTGTGTGTACATGTGCATGTAGAATTTGACGAGTTGTTTAGCTAATCCTGACCAAAATGTTTTCTGTTTCTTCATATGTTAGGGTTTTTAGCCATTCAGTTATAACTTTTTTACATTTGTGCAACAGAAGAGGATATATATTTAGTTTGAGGTTCAGTTTATTATAGATGTAGGCTGATTGTGTCACATATTGCCGTCTAGCAAAGACTGTTCGAATCCGCGGGGAGTGAGCCACTATATCTCTGCGCCTTCTGTTTTGAGTATCTGGGTTAAAAGGAAGGGACTTATGCAGGGTTAAGGTCACATTTAGCAGGTAAAGTTTTCTTACAGATAGCAGTCTACTAACTTTATAAAGGTCGGTTGTTGGGTATCTAAATGGTTTGAAATACATAACCTTAATAAGGGATCGCTGAGCTCAGGAAACAATAGTTTCCCTGCAGTACAAAGTGTGCTGTTTTCCCACATTATCGAGTCGGGCAGACAGCGCGGATCAAGTCGGCTCCACTTTATAGCCCCCTCGCCCCGCCGCCCGCGCGCCGCGACCCCTCCCCATCGCAGAATATATTTCAGCGCCCATTAAACTTTACGACATCAACTTTTCAGCCACCGACAGTAAAATCATTTGCGTTATTTATGCACGCCACATAAAGCCAGATATTCTGCCACAGTTCACATCACTAAAATGTTTTCATACTGACGGAAATATGGACTTTTGTTGTCCACACAAATTTATTTATTTCGCCTCCCGTTGTGCGCCGATGCATCAAAGTTGGGACATATTTTTGTGAAGTTTTAACGTGTTGTAATTTATTCGAGTGATCATTTACGTGTAGCCAGCGGATGCGCAACATTACCGGGTCAGTGGACATTATATCTCCATAATAATTAAAGTTTCCTAGCGGATATTTCCATCCAAAGCATTAGTACTATTAAAAGCACATTCTGGCTGTAAGGTCCGTTCATTTTTAGGGTTCCGTACCCGAAGGGTGTCAAACGGGACCCTACTACTCGCTACGCTGTCCGTCCGTCTGTCTGTCACAGGGCTGTACCTTTGTAACGGTAATAGATAACCAATTGAAATTTTCACAGAATATGTGTTACTGTGGCGCCTATCACGACAAATACTAAAAACTAAAAAAAAACTAAAATCAAAGGGAGTCCCTCTAAAAAAATAAGTTTTCAACGTTTTTTCTTCATGCTCTATCTTCAAAACGATAATACATACCAGCACCAAACTTGTAATAAATATAGTGCATACTATGTAGTTTAGCAACAAATACTAAAAATAGGGCAAACATAGACATATGTGGTGGTAACTGCGTAAGAAAGAGATGCAAAAAATCATATTTCGCGCACGGTGCGTTGATGTCTTTTGATGAACTCTCGTAAATTAAATCATTTTCTATGCTATGGGGTATCAGGTCGATGGGTGGTACAGAACCCTTACTGCGTGAGTCCCACTCGCATTTGGCCGGTTTTTTAATATCGCCGACGGTATAATATGACCTCTCTACGTTTAATTGCTCCTAGAAGCTCCGTACATTAAGAAGCGCTGTCTGTTATTACCGTCGCTTAGCGAAAACCAGCTCTAGTACTTGGTAATTAAAGTTGAAACTTGATGGCTTCCGTTGCAGAGGATGCACATTTTAATCTAGACTTTGTGGTAGTTTTTGCCCGGCGCAATTAGGAGGCCGCGACAAAGCACCCAAAGAGATTTCAAAGGATTAAATGTTTCCATTACATGGACTTTTGTCAGAACAGAAATAATATCTTTGGGAAAGGAAACGAGGCTCGGGAGATAATATTTTAGAGGAAAAAATTAATTAGTACGAACATCGTTGTTGATGTAATAAATAAGTCCCACGCGACTGTTTGTGGAGCTGCCAGGTTAATAAACAAGGCTTTTGTTTAGCTTCTACCTAGGCCTAAATAAACTAATTACAAAATGTCAGGCTTCTTTAGTTAACCGTGTAAATTAATAAAAGTATCGCAATTTTTCTTCTCGGTGAATGGAAATTGTGAAAAAAAGTTCAGTGAGGCATTCCTCGGCGTTTTTACAGGACAGGCAAAAAAATTGTTGTTCCCTACTAAATCATCGATGTCACTCGATAAAATGTATGGATCGGCTGATGTTTTTTCGCGATTTCAGGGTTGACCCCGCAGTAAAAGTTGTTGTATGCTATGCTCTACTCTAGTGTACTCGGATGTATTTTGTTTCTGATCTATATAAACGACCTTCCAAAAATAATAGATGCCGTTAGTGTCTTATTTGCTGACGATATTTCAATAGTCTTTCCATGTGCAAACAATGAAAACCCAAACACAAAGATCCATAAAATACTATCTGACATATCTACTTGGTTAAACGAACATAACCTCGAACTAAATTTTTCCAAAACAAAACTCATGCAATTTAAACCGTACCAGAAACGTCCTTTAGCCATTAACTTTTCATTTAATAGATTAAAATTAGACTGTGTAGACAATTTCAAATTATTAGGCCTCAACATTGACTCAAATCTGAATTGGAAATTCCACATAAAAAATATTACTAGTAAGCTATCTAAATTCACATACGCCTTATATCAATTAAAAATAACTACGGATGTAAAATCGGCAAAAGCATCATACTATGCGTATGCCCACTCCTGGCTCCGGTACGGCATCATGCTATGGGGTAACAGTGTAGACGCGGATAAAATATTCAAACTTCAAAAAAAGTGCATACGGGTCCTGTCAAACATTGACGGCATGGAAAGCTGCAGACCACATTTCATAGAACATCGCATCCTAACACTAACTTCTCTCTATATATTTGAAATATGCCTCTTTGTCAGAAAACACACATCACTCTTTCCTCAAAATAAGGACTATTACACTCAACCCCGTAACCTACGACACCAATACAGTTTAGCGTTACCAATATCCAGCCTATCCATATTTCATTCAGGTCCATATGTCATGTGCATCAAAATATATAATAAAATACCTCAAACTTTAAAACAAAGTATTAATGATAACATATTCAAAAATAAATTACATAAATATCTATTACATAAATGCTACTATACGCTGCACGAGTTTTTCGATGACAAAATGATTTATATTAGGTAGTAAGACAATTTTGTGCAATAAAATGGTTCCTTAAACAGTATAAATATAATAATTTTATAATGTATAATAATAATATTGATGATGACAATGTAATATCTATAGGTACAAAATAATAATCACACCGTTAATGTAATTACTAGAATATAATTCGTAAATTAAAATACAATTGTTTTAGCTAAGGATTAAATAAAATAATTATCATAATTTTTATTAAATGGTGTAATTTAAAGTGCTGTGCCCTGACGGGGTTTCATGTTGTTTCTATAATAATTGTATTGTTTAGATCATAAGCACACATGAATGAAAGCAATAAATACTTTGACTTTGACTTTGACTCTTCAAATATGAACATGCATTTCTGATACACGTTGTACAGGCATCTATTATTTTGTAAATAATTTGTATTTGGTACCTACCTACTTATAGCTCAGGTTATAGCTTAGGTTATTGCTCAGGCTTACTTTTTCAAAGCAATAATACCTCATCAAGTAGCAGAGGTGAGGTGTCTGAGCGCGACGCCGCAAGCGAGCGTGTAATGAGCGGGTGGCTGCACTTGTTGCCGGCTCAGCCTTCAGCTTTACAGCTATTACTTGGGAAATGTGCCATTCACAGGTGCAGATACCTCAGTGATTTTATTGCGGAATGCAAGTGTCTGCTTGTTTTGAGAACAATAACTTTATTTATTATTTGTTCGAACAATAACTACTAACTGTATAGGCAGCTAGTCCTCTGTACAACTGTGGAAACTGGTTTGATTGAACTTATTTATAACCACGTACAAAACTTTTAGATTTTATCTGTTATTACAAACAGTATCAAACGTTATGTTACATAATGCAGTAGGAACCACAAAACATCCTAATAAGGATTACGTGACACTTTATGCTCTGTAATAAATTTTAATTTCTGTCTGTTCCAGGTACGCCCACTAAATATTTGGACGCATTTGTCTGTATTACACAGCGTAAGTAATACGACTTTTTATTTCCTTAATCCTATTTAAGAACGTACACACGGCGTTAAGGCAAAGGGCGAGAACCGACGCGACGGCCGAGGGCCGAGGGCCGAGGGCCGAGGGGACGGAAGACAAACGATGTCGTCCTCGCAGATACGACCAGACTATTATTGATGTCCCTACCTGTACATACTGGGACACTGTGCCATGTAGGACTGCTTCTTAAGAAATTAACACTTATTTTTAAGTTCTATGAAAAGAACCGTAGCGGTTGATTTCTGAATAACTTATTAGTAGAATTAAACACTATTTTCATGTATCACAGAAGTCTGACTCGGATTCGGTTTTATTTTAAAAAAAGCGAGACTTGATAGTTATGTCAATAAAAATCCAATTAATTGATTGCCAAAAATTTTACTCAAATTGTTTAACAGCAGCATAATGTGTACTTACACATAACTGTGTGATGTCCAAATCATCACAGCGGGGTCGGCGGGCGAGCGGCCGCGCGGCTGATCGATGCGCGTCTGTTTGCTCAGGACGCGTACTATTGACTCGCCTTGATTAATAACAAATAACACCGTATTTTTTACTCCCGCCCAATATTGATCCCTAACGGAAAAGCGAGGAAATCAGATGTGCGAAGTTACAATTTCATTTAGTGAAGACCTCCACTCGATCGTGTAGCCGGCGTCGAATGGTGGCAATTTATTTACTTTTTTAATAAAATCGCACACACGGTACGCGGCACGCTGCAGTCGTCAACGAGAGCGATCTATCACGTCGCGCCGCGGCCGCCATCCACCGCCCTCATACACTCGCTCACGTAGTTGTATTAGATTTCATTCATAGAACAGTTGTATCGATTCGATTCATAAATACGGAAAATAATCTAGAAATTAACATGAAATACCTTGACCTTGTAATTGAATGTAATCAACACGAGAAAGAAACATGACTTTTCCCATTTTACTTTATTGAGATGATTAAAGTTTTAGTCTACTATACCTACAGTAACCCCATTTTCACGACCTAAAGAACGTGGCTGGGGGGACTGGATGCGGAAGGCAGAGGACCGAGCGTTGTGGCGCAACTTGGGAGAGGCCTATGTCCAGCTGTGGACTGCGATAGGCTGAGTTGATTAATTGATTGAACCACATTTTCTGTCCAATTCATTTTTGTCCATCCTAAGGTTGCCTGGAAGAAATCTCTGATCGCGATAAGGTCGCCATTTGTACAATAGTTTAAATGCATATTCAATATTATGTTTTTTATGGTGTAGGTACAATAAAGCATATATAAATAAATAAATAATATGTTTTCACCTAACAAAAGTTGGTTGACGAATTTTCACTGAACAAATTGACGAGTTAACAACATCGAAAACTGACCCTTCAGTGGAGCGCTCGTATTTCTTACTTTGTAACTGTCACGTAACACACGCGGACGTTCAGATAATCAAGGTAACCGCGTTCAGTAACACGAGCCATCAATAAGCGACCCCCCCCCCCGCCCCGCCCCCTCTCGCCCTCAGTCCGCGGGGACAAGGGTGTGTACTGATTTGTAATTTGGTACGCGCGACGCGTCGCGGGGGACGCGCGTTGTTTCACTACTATAGTGTAGAATATACAGAAGTCTCACTCCATCTAAAAAGCGGACACTGCTCTGCAGCCACTACTACGCTAAGCGACTGGGTTTCATTCAACATCAAGTAGACGTAATATTTGTCTAACTTCATTCATTTTCATTTTTCATTTTGACGACGTCTGTGGTCTAGTGGTTCGAGTGTCGGACTGCTGATCACGAGGTCGTGGGTTCGATTCCCACAGGACACAAATATTTGTGTGATGAACATAAGCGTTTGTGTTGGTCTGGGTGTTTCTTTGTGTATTATAAGTATTTACAAAAAAAAAACATAAGTATTATATCCATTTTCTAGTACCCATAGTACAAGCTCTGCTTAGTTTGGGACTAGATGGCGCTGTGTAAAAATGTCACAACTATTTATTTTTATTTATTTATTTATTGTTGCACAAACAGGTTACAGGCATGGTTATTTATTCTACTGTATGAAGAAGACCAACGTAAAGTAAATAGTACTGCTTATTGCGTTTTGGATAGCTAGATTTGGCAACTCGTGAAATATCAAAACAGACACGGAACGAAATTAATTACCCTGCATGCAGTGGTTCGATGATCGTGCTGTGGGCCTTCTGTGCTGTCTTTGTTTGTATTTCTACACAAGAGGCAGGGATCATCGTGCGTTAACTTTGTATACCCACCCTTAGGAACAAAGACAATCGTTTCCCTGGGTAAATCCAAGGATGCAGCTAAAGTAGTGGACGTGATCAAATTTATTACTGCCCAGTTTATCTTGCTAGTTTCATTTTTTTGCCGCGCGATCGTAATTTATATTCGCAACGCTTCCAGAGAGATGTTTCCGTTCGGTTATCCGATGCTACTTTTTGTCTATTTTAAATTTTCTGCGCTGCAGTGTAGTGTATTTCTAATTTTATAGGAAATCGCATGGAAGTAAAGCTATACTATTGTAGTGTTTGGCTAACATATTATGCAGCATTCATGAGAGCTTTAAAAGTTTTATACTCCAGTACTTATGTAACAAGATAGTATCAAGAGTATTAATTCAGATAGGTAGGTAAGTCTAAAAACACCGGGGCTGTCATGAGAATCAATCAATCAATTAACTCAGCCTATCGCAGTCCACTGCTGGACATAGGCCTCTCCCAAGTTGCGCCACAACGCTGTCATGAGAAGCTTGATACTTAATTTCTCATAATTTATTCAATCCAGAAAATATTGGCTCTCTTATAGAATAGAATAGAATATCATTTATTTGCATCAAAAATGGTACAATAAGGTATTAGAAAACTTTATTTTGAACTAATACATGTTCCACCAGGTACTGGCATACAAATAATAATAATATATTAATATATATAATATTGTACTAAACTTAATAAACGTGTACTTATTGTTTACGAAGTATTTGATAAACATGTTTGTTCGTTGCTCATTGATCTCGTTTCACTCTGCACCGCTCCATTGTAATGAGCTGAAATCTTATTGCGAACTTCAAAGCAAGTCTTCAACTTTGTACTGCTGTGGTTTCTCATTGTACTGGTACATGAACCAGTACGTTGTTTAGAATAGGTACACATTACGATTTAGGAAGCAATAATTACCTGTTATAGAGTTTATTGGTTTATTCCAAACTTCGGATTTCTATAGACTTTTTTTATTCTAAAAAAAAAAACCGCGGCCAGAAATGAAAATCTAAAAACAGTACTACGTAAATTGCTGGACCTAATTAACCGCTTTGTTTAATAAATGCTTTTTATTATTATAATTTCGGTTAGAATACGCAGAAACATTGTAATATTAATAAGGCCACTTATAACTCCTTTATTAATATTAACGTAATTACTACAGAATCTTTAGGGAAATCACGCGGTACGAAATTATATTCAAGCAACCATGTCTATTATTATACACACGATATTATCCTAAACTATAGCTCTACAGGAACATTTACGATTATGATATTATTATACTGGCTTAGAAACATGTTATTAAAATTCATTGCGCAGAATGTGACGGCCTTCACCTATATTTTCGTGAAAGAAAAGTATTGCATGAAAAGTGTTACGTATTTCAGTAAAGTATTTGAAAATTAAAATTATTAAATTATTTGACTTTAAAATATAATAAATAAATAAATATTTCTGGGACATTTTTACACAGCACCATCTAGTCCCAAACTAAGCAGAGCTTAGTTAGTTGTCCAGAGACAATGGACATAATAGTTACATACTTTTTTTTTGTAAATACGTACGTAGAATACATAAGCAACACCCAGACCAACACAAACACTTATGTTCATTACACAAATATTTGTGTCGTGTGGGAATCGAACCCACGACCTCGTGATCAGCAGACCGACACTCGAACCACTAGACCACAGACGTCGTCACTTTAAAATATTCTAAAGAAACTTCGGAAATCTCGTGAAGAACTAAAGGCGAACGTTTTTATTAATGACTGCAGACATTACAAGGGCAAGGTAAGTCTATTTCACTCAACTTTAAGAGTATTCGGAACCGTAATAAGATTTAATTCTGTCAATTAGCCGCACAAAGTCACCCAGACCGGCGCGGGTCGGGGTCTGCGCCGCCGGCTGTACGGGGCCACGCTATACTTCGCTCGAGCCGATTCTTACTATGGGCTGTGCTATGGGAATGTGGGATATAGATTTATTTAACGCTGGCACACTGTCGGTTTTCCTCCGTATCGTGGGTACATTTATAGACACAACCGCATGCACAAACAGTCAAACCAAAAATGTGACAGACTGTTCGATGTTCGTATCTAGGCCGCATAGGTTGGTACACGTATTGATTCATTCCGTACGATATTCGAACTCGCGATCCGTAGCGCAGCAGCTAATAGCTGTGCCACTGTTCTATAGGTATTAATAACAATACAATACAATACAAATCCTCTTTATTGCACAACAAGATTATATTAATTTCTTAAACAACTACTTATGCGCTAGTGTACAACTGTGTAATAACCTAGTGTGATAATAAACCTTTTTTTTTTTATATCATAGGAGGGCAAACGAGCATGCGGGTCACCTGATGGTAAGCAATCTCCGCCGCCCATGGACATCCGCAACACCAGGGGAGTCACCGATGCGTCGCCGACCTTTTAAAAGTGGCGTGTGAAACGTACTGTAGTTGACCACCAACCATCAAGGTGGTGAGGATGGAATTTAGATTTATAGCGGGTGGTACAGTGGTGGAAGTCAGCGGCTGGTATAAGGTTGAACAATTCCTCAGAGCACTCCCCATTGTACATGCGATATAGGACACATAGAGAGGCAACGTCTCTTCGCAAAGCTAGAGGGTCTAGCCAATTGGGAATAGCATAGTCGCCAACGATTCGAGCCGCTCTGCGCTGAATGCGGTCAAGTGGAAGGAGTAGGTACTCGGGTGCTCCAGCCCAGAGGTGAGAGCAACATTCCATGTGCGGCTGGATTTGTACCTTATAAAGTTTTAGGCGATGGGCTGGTCTGAAATATTGTCTCGCTCTATTGAGCACCCCGAGTTTTTTGGAAGCCATTTTGGCTTTACCCTCCAAGTGACCACGAAACTGAACGTCGTTCGATACGTCGACGCCTAGAATTCCCAATTTAGGCGTAGCTAAGAGGGAAGTGCCCTCTAAGTGAGGTGCTTTGACAAATGGGGACCTGACAATAAAAATAACATGCACAAAAGGAGGCCTTACTTTGTTGGTGATCAAATAGATAGATAGAAAGAATATACTCTATTGTACACCATGAAAATAGTAGTAAACAGGAACAACGTCTAAATTATGGATACATGGGCGGTCTTATCTCTAATAGCGAGATCTTCCAGACAACCTTTGGATGGAAAAAGAAGACTTAAGATCTAGATGCTGTACAGTTTAGATATCTTCTATACTATATCTTCTATCTATCTATACGATAATAAAACTGTAAAGGTCGAAAAGTCAGTACATTGAGTTTTTTTTCGCGAAAACCGGCTAGGGGAACTAGAAATAAGCTATAGAACACGAATCAATCGTTTAAAAAATTTATGTCTGTCTGTCTGTTTGTTACCTCATCACGTGAAAACGGCTGAACGGATCGTAATGAAACTTAGCATTTGTATTGGTATTAGTCTAACTTAAAATATAGGGTATGTTTTATCTGAATCGGTTGAGAAGATCCTGCGATACAGCTTGACCCCTCTATTGTATTAAGTTGCATACAAAGTAGAGGTCATGATTGTTGGTTGGATGCAGGTTGCAGGTTCTAAAAATACAACTGGATTCTATTAGTATTATAGAAAATATAGAATAACATAACATAGCCCATCACTGTCCCGCTGCTGGGCATGGCCCTCTTCTTGGAATGAGAAGAGTTAAGGAACTGGATATTGTTAGTGTAATAGATTATCATAACATAATCAGCTCATTACCTACTGCCCCACTGCTGGGCACGGACCTCTTCTCGGAACGAGAAGAGTTAAGTAACTAGAAAATATAGAATAACATAACGTAGTCAACCCATTACTGTCCCACTACTGGGTATGGCCCTCTTCTCAAAATGAGAAGAGTTAATGAACTGGATATTATTAGTATTCTAGAATAACATAACATTACCAGCCCATTACAGTCCCACTGCTGGACACGGGCCTCTTCTCAGCATAAGAATAGATGTGGTTAGTGTTATAGAATAACATAATCAGCCCAATTACTTCCCACTGCTGGGCACGAGCGTCTTCTCAGAATGAGGGAGTTTAGGGCTAATTACATGAAATTCCATCACCTTAGCCGGTTGGTTGTAAAAACAAAATATAGTATGGTCGGTAAATAGTGTAATCGTCTGTGTAGGCGCTTCTTCTTCTATCGTGTCGACATGAGCTACATAATGATAGTAGCTCATGCCGTGGGGAAAAGATTAGCCAGTCAGCAGGTTGGTAGCGGGGCTGACTGCCCGGCGCTTATATGTATATATTTGAAGATATTGTGTTCATAATTATGACACGATGTTATTTTCCGACATCCACGCGGACGGAGTCGCGGGCACAGCTAGTCATTCATAAATTCATAATTCATTTTCAGTAAATAATACCATCAGTAACTTCTTTAATGACAAGTGAAAGGCTTTCAAAAACGTCACTGAGTTCAAGTAATAAACAAAAGACAGAGTAGTTCACAGCTTAACACCTAGTTAAGTTATGTAGTTAGCACTTTAAGCTCCTGAAGCTCTCAGTACTTTCTCACAGTCCAGACTTTGTCTTCAACTTAACTGTGGAAGCACCGCGCCTCCGCGCTTGAACAAAACAATATTATCTAAGCAAACTAACTGCGCTAACCGAGTAAACATTGAGTGGTCTAGAGACAGTATGGACACTATCAACACAGGTTTATTGTAACAGGGTCTAGGGAAAGCTTACTAGGCAGTGGCCGTTAAAAGCTGATAGGATAGGATATATTATATATTCAAACAATAATATTTAAGACTTATTCTAAATGACGACGTCTGTGGTCTAGTGGTTCGAGTGTCGGACTGCTGATCACGAGGTCGTGGGTTCGATTCCCACAGGACACAAATATTTGTGTGTTGAACATAAGTGTTTGTGTTGGTCTGGGTGTTTCTTATGTATAATAAGTATGTATTTACAAAAAAAAAAAAATAAGTATCATATCCATTGTCTAGTACCCATAGTACAAGCTTTGCTTAGTTTGGGACTATATGGTGCTGTGTAAAAATGTCCCAAAAATATTTATTTATATTTATTTATTTTTAAATCTACATTTTAGCGTAGCATTACTAACAGTACTTATTTCATACAACATAAAGTTCTCGCCTGAAAACCGTAAATTCCCGTTAGTAGATAAGTTTAATGAACACACACTTTAGCTTATTAGAACGGCCGCGGTGTCTAATAAGCTGCGAGTGTTATCCGCGGCTGGATCGTAAAGTGTGCGCTGGCCGTAGTCTCATACTGTGCGAACACTCCACGGTATATACCATACCACTAGATAAACACATACAGAAGGACCAGCTTATTAAACTCACGCAAACATGGAAATGAAAGTAACAAAAGTCTCGCAATCTGCGTCTGCACTGATTCGAAACAGTTCATGGTTTGTGTGTGTGTGTTATTGGCAGTGGGCCTTCTGATTCGTGTGGTAGTGCTGGCGGGCAGGTGTGCGCGGTGTAATTGGCCGCGGCTCGCCGTTAATGAAGGCCGCCAGACGAGCGATAACCTTGCTCTACGCAGCTCTGCCGCCTCCGAGCATAGGGAACCGTAGTGCCTAGTTTGCTGTGATAGTTCTCAGCCACGCGCATACCAGACAAAGGCATACTGAAATATGGTGTAGTTGATTTCATTAAAAGCTTGTTTCAGATTTGTTACCTTGTTGTTTATTTTATGTGGTTTTAGGAAAGGATTTGCCATCCCCTTTCTATGCTTATTTTCAACATGGGAGTATGTATGGCCGTATAAGTAGCGAGCCGGGACCTTTTGGGGGTGGTTGGAGAATGCAGAGCCTAAGCCTCACCCGGTCTAGGGTGATAAGAGGAACACCGTGGTGATTTCAGCCGGTAAGAGTCCGACACTGGCTTCGCCTTCCCCGGGCGGAGTTCGTCCATGAAACAAAAAGCAGCGTCTTCAAATAAACAGCAATCAACGATCAATCCGCCAATGGCAGAGCTATATTCGCGTTAGTCAAGGCTACAAAGTTATCCTAAGCTCTGGCGGGAAACTTGGAATGAGGGTGAAATATATAAATCTCTTAGATGACATGTACTTAATCTTATATGCAGCGTGACGAAGAAATAACATACAACACAACCGGTCCATCACTGTTCCACTGCTGGCCACGGGCCTCTTCTCAGAGTAAGAAAAATTCAGGCCTTAGTCCACCACGCTGGTCTACTAAGAAGACAAAAGACATGCCTTTCATTAATTAACGACTAGCAATGGTACGATAACGATATATGCCATAATCCTAACTTCGTATCACCCACTGCGAAAAGGCAAAGGCGTCCTTTTCGTTTTTGCCAGCCTCTTCGATCTTGTGCATCCCTCATCATCAACCCAGCGCACTTTCAAACGGCCTGGGCTTCTCCGACCTGACCTTGGCCACCACTCGGTCAACGCTTTACTCTATCGCCCAACTCCACTTTAGCTTAATTGCCCTATCACCGACTTCGTAGACTTTCGTCTGACGACGGACTCGTGTTTCGGACTCGTTCGAGAAGATTTATGCCGAGCATAGCACGCTCCATGGCCCTTTGTGCCACTCGCACTCGGTGGACAGTGTCCTTTGTAACCGTCTATGCATGTATATATGTACTTACAAAATTATTTTAAGTGTTAGTGTTAACCCGAAAGTAAATAGTTTGCTCAGAATCACTAGTAGAATCGTTTGAACGGTTGATCAATCGGATCAATAGATCGATTGTTTAGTAATAGAATAGGCTTAGTGGCTAGAATAGGATTCTTACTGTGGATTCTTACATCCGCATTTATTTATTTATTTAAATATCTTCGGAACATATTTTTTTTTACACAGCACCATCTAGTCCCAAACTAAGCAGAGCTTGTGCTATGGGTACTAGACAATGGATATAATACTTATATACTTTTTTGTTTGTAAATACATACTTATAATACATAAGTATATGGTATTGTTTTTTAGGTGAACATGACAAATGAAATGATATGATGAAAGACATTTATATTAATAAATGTCTTTCATCACATGGATACAACCTATTTACTGTGTTTCGTTATTTAAACCAGTTTCTAGTAACAAATTTGCAGTACATGTGTGTGTGTCACGTTTACAGATATTTCAATTAGAGCGGTCGTAACGCGTGCGTGTAATGAATACCCAGGCCGCAGTACATTGCCGCCGCGACACTGACCACCGAAATTTATGACCAACTGAACGCGCAATGAACTATAATCTTCTGGGCGTAGTGTTTCAGTTCACCTAGATTTATATTATGACTATGACCTAGGCCACAGATTACCTATTAGTCTAGGCTCAACTTGCATGTAAAATTTCAAATGTAAATAAATAAATAGGTATTTTATGTTATGTTATGTTAATATTTTATTCATAAAGGCAAATAAACTAAAAAAATAAAATATTCTTACATGCAAAGTTCGTACATGGTAACTAAAATCATTAAAAATATGTTTGATTAAAATGTAAGAAATATAAAGACTAACTTATTTTCACATTTACTTACAGTATTTTAGTACGCAATATCTTCTCGTCCAAAATACCGCAGTGTCTCAAGACGAAAGTCTTTGACCAGTGTGTGTTGCCAGTAATTACTTACGGTACTGAAACGTGGTCGCTCACAATGGGCCTGATAAGAAGGCTCAAAGTCACTCAAAGGGCAATGGAGAGGGCTATGCTCGGAGTGTCCCTGCGTGATCGAATCAGAAATGAGGAGATTCGCAGGAGAACGAAAGTAACCAACATAGCCCGAAGAATTGCCAAACTTAAGTGGCAGTGGGCGGGGCACATTGCTCGCAGAACGGATGGCCGATGGGGCAGTAAAGTTCTGGAGTGGCGACCGCGTACTGGAAGGCGCAGCGTGGGTAGGCCCCCCACAAGGTGGACTGACGACCTGGTGAAGGTCGCGGGAATCCACTCGATGCGGAAGGCAGAAGACCGGTCGTTGTGGCGATGCTTGGGGGAGGCCTATGTCCAGCAGTGGACGTCTTTCGGCTGAAATGATGATGATGATGATTTTAGTACAGTCGGCTACACGTTATGTTGGTGGAACTACTAATACAGCCCTGACTGCGTACAAAATGAAAACGCTGTCAAGATCAAACTGTTACCATAATAGTACATTATGATACAAGTGAGCAAGTTGACTATTATACTCGAGGCTGGATTGCAGCCCGAGCCGAAGGCGAGGGCGTAATGGAGCCGAGAGTATAATAGTCAATGCTCACGCGTGTCATACAACGTTTTTCAACACACTTGCGAGGAAAAAAACATACAAATACATATTTTAGACAAATATTGAATTTGTGAAAAATGGCGCGCGTATTACGTTACTGTAACCGCACGGTGACATACAGCTATGCGCACGCAAGTGGTCGAAGGAAACCGCCGTACAGCCTAATATTAAAAATATAATAAATAGATATTTTTTATTTATAACACAAATTACTGTTAATTTATTGACAAAAATAAATAATTTGATGAAATGAAATGTTTATTTATCATATTTTAATTAACACAGTTGATTTATTCCCAAAAATGTTTTATTTAGTTTAGGCATAAAAACTCTTTGCTACGATTTAAAAATAAACTGTAAAGTAAAAAGCACTAGTGCAATAATATAATGTAAAAAGCACGCGTGCGTTATAAGCTTCATTATGAACCTAAAAGCGGTGCAATAAGAGCCACTTTACGAGCAAGTGTGTTGAAAAATAGATAATAATTATTGTCTATTCTTATGCTGTTACTGTTACCACTGACGTATTGCCGACTGTACCTATTTAAATAAATAAATGATTTTTTTATTGGAAATGGTGTATACACAGACATAGTGAAAAGTATAGACGAAGTGCTGCGAACAATCGTAGTGAAGCCAACAAAACCATACTCCTCCGTGTACAACCAGCGCTCACGCACACACATGCACCTCAAGGATATTTGTTCTCGCGATGCTTACTGGACGATGCCGCGATATGTGTACTGAGATTGGTGAGCATGGTTTGAGATGCATGTGTGTGCGTGAGCGCTGGTTTTTACACGAAGGAGCACGGTTTTGTTGGCTTCACTATGATTGTTCGTAGAACTTCGTCTATATTTTTTACTATGTCTATGAATGTACAATAAAATCTTACAAATAACACTATATGTAGGTACATAGTGTATCTTGGCAGGTATGAAGTGTTTGTTTGAACTCTGGGACTTAATGTATTATTTTACTAGTATTATAGTATAGGTATCAGTATTTATTGTGTTATTTTCAGTACCTATATCAAAATTCAACGATAATTTCCCAAAGACCGATTCCAACAGCATGTATTTTCTTATAATTCCACACATTCTCTGACAGTCTCCTAATTGAGCTACATGCTACAAGGAACAATTAACTTTGATACGAGATAATTATCTCATAGAGATGTGGAAGGACATAATAACGTGTCGTGGGTGTGTCCTGTTTACTGGTCCTCTGCTGATCGTGGTGACCGGTAACGAGCAGTTAATTACGAATGGAATGCAGCAGTTATTATCTTAAACAGGAACACAATTGATATGATTGACATCTCTTTAGGGTTCACTAAGATGTTGGCTTGTTGCGATCTGCCTCGAATCACTGTTAGTCGCGCCGGATTCCGTAGCTAACCAGATGTTTATCAAGTTGCTGCTTTATTAATACCTAACGGTTAATTCATCCTCTGATATACTATTTATTTCTATATAAATTTCTATTTTACTTTCAATTTAAAGTTTTTTTTTTTATAGTATAGGATTGTGAAACGAGCTAAAGGTCCACCTGATGTTAAGCCGTTACCTTTGCCCATAACAACTGCAATACCACCTAGGCTGTTGCCTAAGTGGTACCGCAAGATGGTTCGCCAAACTGAGACATGAAGATGGAAAGTCTCAAGTGATTGTAATTTCACCGGCACCCGTACCCTTCAGACCGAAACACAGTAATGCAAGCATAATTATTTGGCGGAGAAGTAGGTACTAGGTAGTAGTAGGAGGTAGTAGGTAGGGAGAGGTAAGTAGGTAGTTTGATGTTACGCAGGTACTGTTTCTAATTTTTAGGGTTCCTTACTCAAAGGGTGCTAACGAGACCCTATTACTGTCGTTACGCTGTCCGTCCGTCCGTCCGTCCGTCTTTCTGTCACAGGGCTGTATCTTTGTAACGGTAATAGATAACCAGTTGTAATTTTCAGAAAATATGTATTGCTGTGAGGTGTATCACGACAAATACTAAAAATAAAAAAAGTCTAAAACCAAAAGGGGACCCCATACAAGAAACCTCGAAAAACATGCATTTTTTTCATAGTTTTTGTTCCTGCTCTATCTTCAAAACGGTAATACATATCAGCGTCAAACTTGGTCTGATTATAGCGCATACTATGTAGTTTAGCAACAAATACTAAAAACAGGGAAAACTTAGACCTACGTAAGAAAGAGATGTAAAAATTCACATTTCGCGTACGATCGTTGATGTCTTTTGATAAACACTCGTAAATTAAATCAATTTCTATGGGGTATCAGGTCGATGGGTGGTACAGAACCCTTACTGCGTGAGTCCGACTCACACTTGGCCAGTTTTTTCATGTTACATAGTACAAGTATCATCCAAAGACATTTCTATACTAAGATCATGTCATTAGTATTTATTTTCATTCTCTGTCATAGACACGTCACAAGTAGTACTATTAGATATTCTGTGTCACAAGTCATCGCAGCCCACTGTTGAAATTACGTCTATCACACAGAATATCTAATAGTACAGGCAAAAGCATATTACGAATAATCATCTTCCACAGGAAAGATTACATGAAGATTCTGTGATTACAGTGTGATAAGATTCATGTGTACAGCGTGTCGGGATAAAATATTCGTCGTGTCGTGTCTAATATTTCGCTGAGGATTTTAATATTTAGCGCGCGACAATGATTTACGAGGCGATTACACGCGTGACGCGTCGCTCTGCGTCACGGCGACCGCGACGTGACGACGTCGACAAGATTCAGTCAACGACAAAACTCGATAAACTAATTCAAATTAACTTTATTTGCTTAAAACTCTTGTTGCTTTATTTCCTTTCAATTTAAAATTAATCTTTGGAATTCAAGATTTGTCTTATTATTAATAAGTATTATGTATAAGTTTTGTAGTGAGTGCGTCAAATGGAGCGCAAGAATAAAATCTTTTTCTTTCTTTCTTTCTTTCTTTACTTTTGTTTAGAAATTTACTTCTTTATCGTTATTTATCAATAATAATTTAAGCGAACGATGTATTCATGAGAATATTATTTTTTAAATTCGTTCATCAACTTTATACTATACGTGTGGAAATAGGACTTTGAGAACAATAAGTCCCATTCTTAAATTACAATAAGTACTGTGTTTATTTGGTACATTGTTTAAACCCAAAGAATTTTAGGAGAAAAGTTGCCTATTACATATTTTCATACCCTAATCAGATGACTGAATCAGAAATAATTCTGCCCTGGTCCCAAGTTACGTCATTTTTATACCCCACTTTACACTGCTTATTTCTACATCATTTCTTTTAACACCATCACCATCATCATCACCATCATCATCATTTCTTTTATCATCTTTGTACTACCTAAAGCCAATAACTTCAACGGGACGAGAGCTGCTAACTACGTGGTTCCTTACTATCTTATTATACAACAGAGGATCTGCAAACCCTTTACAATAATCGTTCGAAAAGTTAGGTATAAGTACAAATATGAAAGTTTTTTTGTGCCCCATCAAAACGCGTTTATCGCCTGAACCTTACTATCCTTAATCTATTGTTATAACATAACATCACCTAAATTTAATATGTATAGTATTATTATTTAGACTCATTGTCATAAACGTAACGTAAAATGAGCGGCTCGCCGTTACACAGATTATGATTTGATACACCTCAGCGGTTTTCGTGTACGGCAATATCATTGTATCGTGAAGGATAATGTATTTTGGATATATATAAATAAAAATAAATTGTAATAAATCTGTCTAACTATATAGCTCATCACTCATCACACAACATTTGCACAGTATTCTCGTCGTAAGGAAATGTTAATGTTACGATCTTGCTTGCGGCGAAATTTCAATTAGCAAATACATGCGTTTGTTTCTCTTACAGTTGTAACTCCAAGATATACTTCATTATAACTTACTAAACAACGTTTCTTGTTTCCTTGCAAGTTAATTAATATTAACTTGCTAACGTAATTCAGTGCATGATAATAATTCAGGAAACTTAGCCGCCACCTGAGTAGTGGCTAAGTGAATGCGATCGTGTGGGCTCCACTAGCGCCGCATTACAACTCGCGGTAACTTAGCAAGTTCATACTTAATCTTAATCCCGGATAACTTTGCCTCAAACCGTCGTATTATAATTCGGTTGCTGGAGTCATGTTGTGGTTACACCGCAGAATAGCGTACAGAAGGTCCACTGCACTCTTTATATTTCGTTTCGTTGAGCATCTACGGTGGTATAGTTCACGTCTACCTATGTATTTCGTGAAGTATAAGATGTAGTTGTTCTCGTGCCTTGTATGACGTTGCCCTTCTGTGAGTATCTATTAACTGGTAGCGCTCTGTTCTCCCGCCCTAATTCATATTTGATTACGTATTACATGTGTCAGCCTTAGTTACTGATTACATGCTATTAGTGCACAGTTTCTGTGTTTATAACTTCATTCTTATAATTTGTTCGACCGTTTCACACATTAAAATGATTCTGGGAATAATGCTTCACGTAATGACCGCTCATCATCATTTCGTTGCACGCCTCGTGCCGCCGGGAATAGAAATAATTGTATAATAATAAAAAGGTACGAGTAGATAAGGGCATAATATGTCCATACTACCCAATGCTATATAATATATTCCTTAGTCCTCGTTTCGGAATTGTGTTACGTGAATACCGGGGATTTTGCGATTCGATTTCTCTCGTTAGCCCTGCCCCTTAGCCGCCCTTTCTAAACGAACGTAAAGTAACTCACACGAGTAGTTCACACAGCTGTAAATACATATCGTGCGCCCGTAAACAATGCTAACTAGACGACAAAACAAGCTGATTACCCACCGCCGCCCGACGCCTGACGCCCAACGTGCGCAACCAACACCCGACGCAGATGATATCCGTCTAATGAATTCAGTGCGCCGCCTCTACCTAACTCGCGCTATTTCAATTACTGCACCCGCTACACAGGTACGCCTCAGACAACGATACCGCGTTCAATCCACGTACATCGTCGCCCGTGACAGATAATTGGAGATAGCGACGTGCACTCGCCCAGTAATGGATACTAAACATGTACAGAGTTGTGAACACGCCGAAGATAGCGACACGAGCTAGGTGTCTGCATTCTCAATTAGGTAATTCTAGGATCATAGGTAGCGTGGCCTATGACTTGACTGAGACACAGTACCGGTGGGAGGAGGATGGCCATATTATCTTTGAGACGAGTAATATCCGAATGCCAATAATTGGTGCCATTGATATTGTCAAGCACCACGCGGTGCGAGGGCGGCATCCCTGACGCGCGCACGTCCGCACCACAACTCGATTATAATGCTTAATTCGCGAGTCGAAGGACTTTTTATTAGAAAACAATGCGAGCCTAACCGTATTGTGTCAGAGTTCATTTCCATAACAGAAAAGTCCTTTTAATTCAGATTAAAAAATATACTGAAGCATAAAATAAGATGGGGCAGATTACGGGCGGGATTACGGGTGATCCCGGCTCGGCCGCTGCCGCGACTTCACACCGCGGATCGCTCGGAGGTGAATAGTTATGAACAAAAGCAAGTATTACGTGAAGTGGATTAAGTCGCGTCGTGTACGCTCGACGTTATTAAGCAGCGCGGCTAACCGCGGCGCGGCGGGTAGTGCCGCGCGAGGCCGCGTCGTGTCGCGTCGCGCCTATAGGGTTGCCATCCATCAGGATTTTGCCTCACATGCCAGAATTTCATTGTTGGCTCGGGCCTAACTATGATTGATTTCAGATCTTTTGACACACCCGGGTATTCAGAAACAAGTTAGTAGCGCGTTCTTAAATACTTTTAAAGGATAATCTTGATGACCCTAGTGGCTTAAGTCCAACAGTGCTAAGCACGTAGTGAGATGAGATCCTTCGTAATTTAGATACCTATTTAATTACTAAAAGTTCAAGGTTCTCCAGCTGAAGCTCGTCGAAAACTGTGGCTGGAAAAATTACCTCCACCTGCACACTACATCCAACCCAGTGAGAGACTTCCTGTAGGGTATAAACTCTCCTGGCCTATATGGAAGTCCCTAAACAGATTGCGGACACAGGTAGGCAGATGCAGGCTTAACATGAGCAAGTGGGGCTATATAGACCAAACAGCTACAGCCTGCATGTGTGGCATTGATCCTCAATCAATGTCACATTAGCTGTGCTGCTCCTTGTGTCCGAGCACTTGCACATTGAGTGACCTTATCGATGCCACAGACAACGCACAAGACGTGGCAAATTTCTGGGTCAGCAGCGTGTGATTACTGTGCCACTATCAGTAAATTTTTGTACCGTCGACACGAAGAAGAAGAAGACTAAAAGTTCTTGTCCGTTGCGCGTATGAAAACAAAACACTTCTTTAATTTTCTTGCACGTAAAGAAACTTGTTGGGAAGTTGAGGTAACAATGAGCATTTGTTTGTTATCAAGATGATATTAATAATAAAAAAACCGGCCAAGTGTGAGTCGGACTCAGGCAGTAAGGGTTCCATACCACCCAACGACCTGGTATCCCATAGAAACTGGTTTAATATACGAGATTTTATCGAAAGACATCAACGAACTTACGAGAAATGTGAATTTTTGCATCTCTTTCTTCCGTAGGTACCACCACATATGTCTATGTTTGTTCTGTTTTTAGTATTTGTTGCTAAACTACATAGTCTGCACTCTAATCAGACCAAGTTTGACGTTCAATTCAATTCAATTCAATTCATTTATTTGTCAGAATATTGTATCAATGGTGTTATAAATATAATATGTGCATAATATTCTGCCGTTTCCGGCGTACAACATTTTACTTCTATTGCAGACGTACAAGATAAAACAATAAATTTAATCGTTCAAGAAATGTCAAATATTTCGATTATTAAAATATAAACATAGAATTATTAAATAGTACATTAAGTCAAGTCAACGAAACAGATGACAATGTCAGAAGTTTAAGTTAAAATTGGAGTAAAATTTTTCATCCAGAAATTCCTTGGTTGAGTAGTAACACTTATTCAAAAGAAATTTAAATAGTTTACACTTAAAAGTTCTAAAATTAAGAGTTTTAAAAACATTGGGTAGTTTGTTATAGATACGGATTGACATACAGAATACATTATTGGAATAAAGTTGGATTGTTTGTTTAGGTGTATAAAGCATATAAGTATTGTTGGTATGTATTACTGTTTTGAAGATAGAGCAGGAACAAAAACGTTGAAAAAAATGCATGTTTTTTGTTTTTAGTATTTGTCGTGATACACTTCATAGCAACACAATTTATGAGAAAATTTCAACTAGTTATCTATTACCGTTCAAAAGATACAGCCCTGTGACAGACACACGGACGGACGGACAGCGTAGCGAGAGTAATAGGGTCCCGTTTGCCACCTTTCGGGTACGGAACCCTAAAAATGGTTGCCGGTATGTACCAGTAGTAGGTACCTGAAACTTAGTGTTTTCGACGCTTGCAAACAGTTTGGATTGCGGGCTTGTCTTAATATAGTTACGAAACATGTCTACAAATGTAATAATTTTATGAATATGTTTTTTATACCACGTTTTTTTAATGAAAGCGAGTTAATATTGAATTGTCATCCAGTCCTGAGCTATGTTTAAAGCTTCAATGTAAGGGTCTAGCTCATCGGGAAGTTAGTTTTAAATCGATTGCACAATCTTTACCGAACATGTTTCCGTTCAAACGAAATGATCGCGAGTGTGACGCTCATAAATGACGTGACGTCAGTAGACAGCATGCGTATGTCTGAGTGACACAGGCGCGGCGCGACTAACGTACTTACCGCGCGCTCCGTGTGGCGGCGCACGGCAGTAGTAACGCGCAAAAGGTCCATTAGTTTCGTAATTTCGTTAGATATTCAGTTCAGGGCCATAGGACATAGTTCCGGGAAATCCCGGAACAGACAATACTAATTCCCAGGAATTTCGTGTACATAATAATTATATTAAACCAGCGCTGGACGTTCAACGCCAGCACATGCTGAGTTGGTGACCCTTTTGGCATGGGCATGCCCGGCAGCAACTTCATGTTTTACTTATATCTATTTTAATACTTTATTTAATGTTATTTGTTGTGCTGTCACTGTACTGTGCCAAATAAGATCTTTCTTTCTTTTTCTTTCTTTCTAAATGTATTATTCTTAATTCGCCAACAAAGCTGGCGCAAGCGATTTTTGGTGATACCGGTTTTCGCGAGCGATTTTCAGAATTTTGTATTATAGGTACCTACTTGTTGAATGGTTTTGTTTTCTCATAGTCCACGTTGTTCTCTCTTGCCTGTTTCATTTGGTTTAACCGTGCTAATTAAATAATAATAAGATTAATCGGAAATCAAGGGTAGGTCGTGACAAGAACGCTCCTTGCGCAGATATGCATCGCAAAGTGCATGTTCTTCAGTGGTATTAATATTGCTGTGTGTTGTGTAAATTAGATCTTCTGTTCGTACAAGGCAGTGGATGCGACGCGGTAACAGCATTATCATCCGTCTCACAGTGCTCACGTGCCCTCCGCCACCTCTGCGCCGTCCCCTCGATGCCGGTGACGTTTAACTCACACATTGCCGCGCCACCTGGCATCGCTCGTCATCATTCATCATAATTTCAGCTGAAAGACGTCCAGAGCTGGACATAGGCCTCCCCCAAGCATCGCCACAACGACCGGTCCTGCGCTTTCCGCATTCACCAGATAACCGTGACCTTCACCAGGTCGTCGGTCCACCTTGTGTGGGGCCTACCCACGCTACGCCCTCCAGTACGCGGTCGCCACTCCAGACCTTTACTGCCCCATCGGCCATCCGTTCTGCGAGCAATGTGCCCCGCCCACTGCCACTTAAGTTTGGCAATTCTTGGGACTATGTCGGTTACTTTCGTTCTCCTGCGAATCTCCTCATTTCTGGTTCGATCACGCAGGGACACTCCGAGCATAGCCCTCTCCATTGCCCTTTGAGTGACTTTTGGCACCGCTCAGAGTATTAAAACGATTTCGTTAGCATTCGCGCTCGGTTGCCGGGGAGAAAACCAAGGAAAAACGTCACCGTTAACATCCCCGTCCATTAGCACGCAGCTATATTACTCACGAACACACATGCGCATGCATGATTTATTTGCGCTTGTTTAGTAGCTTCGCTTCTGTAGAGCGTCCCCCGACGCTGGAGGTTTTTTTTTTGTTTTAGTATGAATCTAATTAGCTTGTCAAAACTATTGCATAACCTATGATTTCCCTGTTAGAATTAATAATTCAAAGGCCGTTGTTTGAGTTAAAGACGTTGGTATAGAGAACAATTAGTAATTATTCTGTCGTTCCGTGAAGTGCCACCCACGGCCGGTGTATTCCCGTTCCGTTCCGTCACTCACTCGGATAGTGTCCGTAACCTGTAATTACATGGGACTGAGCCCACTTCTAGTAGATACTATACTGCGTATAGTGCCTTAACTCACCGTGACGTACGTTACAGCTTCTTACTTCAGTTGCTTAAACTACCGTTAGACGGAAATATTGTAGGAAGACTATGCTGTTTACTAAATTACTTAGATATTCCTTTAATATTTACGATTATTGAAGACTTTATTTAATAATGAAAAACGTTTATCTTCAAAGCTTGATGGAATTTCCGCATATATGCAGATTGTTACTTAATTTTTACGACTTTCTACGAAGGTTAAATGTAAAACATTCTATGTGTAGTTATAAATAATATCAATAGATACATCAAAGCCATACAAATTCCGTTATAAGTAATCATAAATAATTTTTACATTGAAAATCCAAATGTACTACAGACATCAATATTGAAAGACGCATATGCAGCCGGTCATCTCAATATTCAGCGCTTAAATTTCATACGCAATAAAATCGTTTATACTCTAGTCTTATTTATGCGCGCGCGTGTGTTGCCGACCGCGCCGCACTGCCTGCGCGTGCGACCAACGTCCAGCTGTCACTGCTGCGCCATGGAGTGAGAAGCACGATAGGTATCAAATGCCTCACATGAAGTAACTCTCGTCATGTTATTAGAAACGACATGACTACTGAAGTAGCTGAATTACTACTTTCGCAAGTTATTGCTGTAAACTGCACTGCTAAAGCACTAGTCATAATTTGTAGCACCCATCCGCTTCATTTCTCTTTCCATGATCTATTCACCAATAGTTAGAACAAAGCCTGCCTACAGCACTATCATCACCACCGGTCGTCTGGTTAGTCGCGGTCACGACCCCCTCATTACCGTAACTCATCGCCATCATGTCGTACGCACCAAATGCGATTATTATTGATTTTAATTATCATTAGCGACGCGAGCCATTAGCTACGTGACGCCGCCTACAGTGTGGAACAGGCTTTACATTACTGATTGAAATAAAATAAGCTACATAGTAACTAACCATTATAAACGAACAAATAATTTTATGAACGAAACGAATCTAAGATTCAATTCTTATGATGGAAATAAATATAAAGTAGTTTGTTAGAGTCCTTTGATGCGTTAATAGAGCTTATTATTTTTTAAAGAGAACGCCAGACAGCAGTTTGAAAGAGCAAGACACACAATTGCCTTTGGCCAACGTACCGTAAAATAAGAAACGTCACGGCACAAGAAAAACTTATATAAAACCTGTGACCTAGACTAACTGTGTGCGGGGCTGTACCGAGGGGGAAGGGGGTACTAGTGGGGTAATGGATAGTAACAAGTCCCTTAAGTACACGTGTAATATAATTGAAATAACATTATATCTATACAAAGTAATTGTTCTTAGCGTGTAGGTTGCTACGAATATATCACGAATCGTCTTTTAATTTGTTTCACTAAGTATCAACGCTACGTTATTCTAATTAATAACTTCTTAGGTTTTCGCGATCACTACACATTATAATAAAACAAAGTTTAACCGGATTAAATCGCGTATATTATTTAAATTGGTTTCCCTGACGTTTCGAAAGCTTTGCAGCATTTCGTGGTCGCAGGTTTTACTCAATCACGCAAACAGGCTACAAACAACAGGCAACAGGCTATTTACAGGCTGAACGGATTTGGATGAAATTTAAAATATAGATAGATAGAACATAACCTGGATAAAGCGTAAACATCGGAGAATCTACACTCGAAGTTGTTGACGATTATGTATACCTAGGACAAACTGTCCAGCTAGGTAAGTCCAACTTCGAGAAAGAGGTCAATCGTCGAATCCGACTCGGTTGGGCAGCGTTCGGGAATCTTCTCGTCCAAAATACCGCAGTGTCTCAAGACGAAAGTCTTTGACCAGTGTGTGTTGCCAGTAATTACTTACGGCACTGAAACGTGGTCGTTTACAACGGGCCTGATAGGAAGGCTCAAAGTCACTCAAAAGTCAATGGAGAGGGCTATGCTCGGAGTGTCCCTGCGTGATCGAATCAGAAATGAAGAGATTCGCAGGAGAACGAAAGTGACCGACATAGCCCGAAGAATTGCCAAGCTTAAGTGGCAGTGGGCGGGGCACATTGCTCGCAGAAATGATGGCCGATGGGGCAGTAAAGTTCTGGAGTGACGACCGCGTACTGGAAGGCGCAGCGTGGGTAGGCCCCCCACAAGATGGACCGACTACCTGGTGAAGGTCGCGGAAATCCGCTGGATGCGGAAGGCGCAGGACTGGTCGTTGTGGCGATACTTGGGGGAGGCCTATGTCTAGAAGTGGACGTCTTTCGGCTGAAATGATGATGATGATGATGATAACCTGGATTAAAATATAGGCTACTTTTTACCCGGGAAGATGAACAGTTCCTACATTTCCCGAAAGGTGCGCAGTAAACGACATCCACGCAGGCGAAGCCGCGAACATAAGCTAGTTATAAATAAAGATTGATATCTGTAATACTATTTAATTAATTAACCGACGAAAAAAAGGAGGAGGTTCTCAATTCGACGCGTATTTTTTTTTTTTTTTTTTTTTTTTTTTTTTTTTTTTTTATGTATGACCACGCATAACTTTTTACAGATTGGTCCGATTTTGATGATTCTTTTTTTAATGGATAGGGTATATCTCGAAGTTGGTCCCATTTAAATTTCAAAATCAAAATCCACCCCTAAGGGTAGTAAAACAGGGGATGAGTGTTTGTTCACCCACTGAATTCTTACCTGTTAACCGATTCTGTTGAAACTTGACACACATATATATAGTTCTAGACACTACGACATAATGGAGACCTGGAGTTAGAGATTAACCACAAAAAAATGAAAAATAAAACTTTTTAACAAAAAATTGAACCGACGAAAACAGAAACTGAAAAGCGAAAAATAACTAATTATGAGTCAGCGCCAAACAACCAATCAACGAAGATCATTAAATTACTTTAAATAAATAATAAAAACAACGTCACATCAAATACAACGTGAAATTTTCAACGATAAACAATAACTTTCCAAAAATGCGTTCTCCGCTCGGCCACTTGCAACTTACACGCACTTTGCTTTGTTAAAAGTTCGTTTTTATTAACATTTGTATGTAAACTGTGTAGTTGAGATAAGTACACAGTTTATCGAATGGTTTTAGTTTAGTTTATGAATGTTGCCTACATTGGTAGAACATAGCGAACTGCGCTACTAATGTTATTAAAAACATGACCATGTTACAATTTAAAATGGCATTAAATAATTTACTTATAGAGAAATGTTACTATACGATTGATGAGTTCCTTAATATTCACTGTTTGACTAATTATTATCAATTTAATTTTAAATTCAATATAATCAACTTATTCAAGTCAGAGGTCCGGGCCGGGATCGAACTCACACCCTCCTACATGGAAGGCAAGCGTTCAACCACTAGGCTATCACTGCTTACACATTTTCACATTGTACACATTTGTATGTCTTTAAGGCAAAACATAGTGCACTAGAGGTACCTATTGTCTAGTAGTTTTGGCAATTATAAATTAATTGTACCTAATAAATAATATTTTGCATGCCGATCATACGGTGAGACATGATGTACCTGCCAAAAACCACTAACATCTTTGTAAAAACCATGTTTCTTGCAAATAAAAATCTTTATCTTTATCTTTATCTAACTAAATCTAATTAAGACCTTATGTAATGTAAACCTACCTATGTTTGACAAATAAACTATTTTGATTTGATTTGATTTGATTTGCGCATTCACCCAACGTCTTGCAATATATATTTATGTCCCTACTTTGTTCAGCAATAAAGTATGGAATTTGAAATTGATTTGATTTTGATAAAATCACTTTTGAATAATTAGCCGAAACCTTGTAATGAAAATAGCGTTGTAGACATTTCGTAGCGCGGCGTAGAGGTAATTACTATGCTCAATGGCACGTGACAAGCAGATACCATGTCCTTATAAAACTGCTACAGCCCCAGCACACATTTCCGTGACAATTTTGTCGCACTCATGACACCTGTCTTATCACAGTGCTAGCTGATTGAAAACAAAGCAATACCGTCGTAGACACTTCGTAGCACTATGTTTCGATCTACAGAGCGCCAGTTTTGTCACCTGCACAGCGCAATTCACTTTCCCGTGCAGTCGTGCAGTGCTGTGAAAGAGACGCGAGTTAATTAACTGATAAATGGAATGGAGCTCTAGTGTCGGCAGCCAGTGACGTCATGTTTCCTAGCTCTACGAGTGACGTCCGCTTTCGGCCTCAGGTGGCGTCGCATAATACAGATACAGAAGGGTAACTCAATACAATACTCGATACACACACATACATGTCATACGAATACACACTGAAAGAAGTATATGGTCCGCAATAAAAGCAGTGGTGGTTTCAAAATATTCCGTTGTGCTTATACCGTAATAAATACATGCTGTAATTTTAATCGCTTAATTCCCGAAAAGGGGTCATTGTACTCATTATTATGAACAACTTTTACTATAGGACCAACCAATCACGAAAAAAAAATCAGGTGGTCCCTACATTTTATCGATTTAAGTAAAAAAGTTGTTCATAATGATGAGTACAATGACTCCTTTTCGGGGACTAAGTGATTAAAATTTCAGCATATATATATAAAAATAATAAATGTTAGTGTGCCTTCTGTATCTTAGTCATGTTGTGTAAATCGTTTGACATCGAGTTCTGTATGCACGGGACGACAACGCCGCGACGTGCCTGCGCCGATATCTGCCGATATTTTCGTCGATCTGATTCCATCTCTGTTCTCTATCCATAAAGAAATTGTGCACTAAATGGAAACGAGTTTTGTATGACGCGTTCTTCCCTGGGATGCTTTGGTATTTTGACTACATGGTTTTTCCTAATAAATTATGCTAGAAAGAGCTTACAGAATATTCAAATGTCCAGCTAATATAGCTGTATGATGCCAGATTAGCCAGAGTCAGCTGCTGCCGAATTCACTCACTCGCGATCGCAATCATGTTGATTTCAAAGTTCATTGCTCCGTATATTTTGTCAATCTGTCTTATCGGCAACTATCTCCACGTTATGAATATCGCAGTAATCAAAACATAACAAACATTTTGACTAACCTCGACGTTTCGGCCAAGTTCCATTGGCCGTGGTCACGAGCAGACAAAACTTAAACATAGTTCAACATGAGTGAAGTTTTTCGTCGTTTAAATATCTATGTCATAATAAAAACTACGGTTATTTGAGTTCATTACATAATTACCGCACTGGTCAGAACGCTCAATGAGATATAACTACGTACCCACATCTTATATTATCTGTATCTTCAAATTGAAATGCATGAAATTGAGTTATGATTCGTATTAAGTACGTTACTTGCGGCGACAGATACAAATTCATTGAATAATTTATTGAATCGATATAATTTATGTGATATCTAGTTCTGTGGGGCAAGGGGATTTAATAAATATGGTTTCTTGCAGTGTGTACCTTGTTTTCTCTGAAGTATTTAATTTTAGTCAAGTTCTATAAGTTAAGACTTGTTATTGGCTTTCTGATTGCTATTTTTGTTACTGAAGGTAGAATTAGCTGTAAGTCTTCCTTGAGTCAAAAAAAATTTTGGCGTGCACGAATTAGGTATAATAATGTAAACTGTACCTTGGACATGTGATGATTCAGACGTCGTAGTTCAGTCCGTCCCCAATGTTTGAAGACAGACGCATAAACAGTCGCGCGTGTCACAAGCGCATTACACATTCCCCCCCCCCCCCTCGACAGTCGCTGAAATACGTTTCGGAAATCACTGAAATACTACGAGCGTGTTTGTTTAAAATTCAACGATGAGACGTGGGGCGCAATCCTGGAGGAACGTTTCTTTTTATGGGGGTCACTCGAGTAAATAACTCGTCTTCATTCGGGGAACTCCGCAGTCGAGTCACGCGCACCCCCCGCCCCCCCGCCTGCACACCGGACACTTTGAATATTTGAGACATGCATTTATATTGCTGTCATTGAGAGTGAGTAATGGATATTATCATTACAGTGCCGACGCGAACATAACTCAAGCAACGCGTTTTACGCGTTACACGTTCGATCTTGTTGCAAAACCTTAAGCACCATACATTATTACTGACCAGTTTCCTAAGCACTTTTATAACATGACGTAGTTTGTCTTTTGCGCTAGATATTATTATTATAAGCGTGGGTTTGCGTGGGCAGTTACCGATTGTTACTATATCTTATAGGGCGCTTTATCTTGAATGGTAATGATTGAAAACATATCTGAGAAACAGCTCCAATTTATTGTTGAGATTTAGTTTGATATTAAGCCAGTTTATAACTACGATATTCATTGAACTTTGACATATTTCCATTGTTTGTTATCCTATGCAACACGTAATGTAACCATTAGTGTTGTGTTACATGCTTTTCTCCATGGTTACATGTTATCATTTACGTTGAGCGTACACGATGCGAACTCACAATGAAAGTTCACAGTTGCTTGTGAATGTACTTAGCGAATTAGTTCGCATCATACATATTAGTACATATAGAGTGATTTATTTATTTGGGACAGTACTAGCAAATTCTGAGGAGTACTGTCCCAGTCAGTTTATATTATACTGGTGCGCACTGACACCGTAAACGTATATTTTTAAATACCTACCTAAATATTAAACCACAAAGTAAACGTACAATTAACAAGGTACGTACAAAATAACAGCGCAGTCACCGGGTGCTCAATCACACGGTTATCTTAATTAACACTACAAATTAAATCTTGTCGCGAACTAACTTACAAGTGTCACAGTTAATGTTATAAAATTGCCCGCAGTAACGGTTGCCGATTTGCATATAAATGACTGCGGACGTTTAAACGTATCTAAACATTATAGACTGCATGTTTCAATCTTTAATAGCTGTAAAGTCTGTTTTTTCTCTCTTGTCTTATTTAGTAAACAATCTTGGCAAGTCTCTTCATTCAAGTTACTAGTGATAAAATATAATTACTAGTTCTGCACATGTAATTAGGTTAAAAAATGTTATTCAGGGTGTGAAATTGTTAACAAAATGTATTTAAATCATTATTATTGAAGAATTCCATTAAAAAGTCATGCCAAGATTGTTTACTAAATAAGATAAGTAAGAAAAAACAGAGTGTAGATACATAATAGCATAGTATAATTGTTTATTAACTTTAAACATCGGCCACCAGAAATTTTCAGTCAATTACAAAATCATTTTCGGTTCTGCAAAACCAACTAAGTTCTGAATTTCTGATTAATATTTAAACGTCTTACGTCTATAATTTTTTTTTAATACAGTAATAGTAACAGTTCTTTATCACAATTTATTTACGGCCAAAATTAATAACCAATCTATCCATGATTTACCCTACTGGAGATGGAAATTTGACATATTTTGTATGGAGCTTATGTCGAGATTATCCGGAGAAGAACCGTAGTGACCGACATAGCTTGTAGAATCAGTAAGCTGAAGTGGCAGTGGGCTGGCCATGTCTGTCGAAGGACCGATGGCTGCTGGAGCAGACGAGTCCTTGAGTGGAGACCGCGAATCGGCAAACGCAGCGTAGGGCGCCCCCCTGCCAGGTGGACCGACGACCTAAAGAGCGTGGCTGGGGGGGACTGGATGCGGAAGGCAGAGGATCGAGCGTTGTGGCGCAACTTGGGAGAGGCCTATGTCCAGCAGTGGACTGCGATAGGCTGAGTTGATTGATTGATTGAGCTTATGTCAAATTCCTATCTCTAGTAGGGCAAATCGTGGATAGATCGGATATTAATTTTGGCCGTTAATCTACAACTTCCTGAACAAACTGCACAACAAGTAACAACTCATAAAAATAAACGATTACAGTCCCTTCAAATCCTATGTCCAGCAGTGGACGTCTTTTGGCTGAAATGATGATGATGATGATGACAGTCACTTCAAGAAATTAAAAATAATCTGTTCATTTTCTGGCAGTTACCAAATGTTCCTCAATATATTGTATAGAATATGCAGTGTTTGAACAGAACAGTTGTCAGCCGAATGCGGCATAAGATTGCGTTGTCATCGCGAGTTGAGGCGCATCTGCACTATCACGTGTGGTTGGCTCCGATTAATATTCAAAAATGCTTGTATACCTGATATCTCCTATATTATATGAGATTTGCCGGTTTTCGGGTGAATCCGTCTGAAAAAAAGTTGAACACAATACATGGACTATAAAAAAGCTATGAATTTCTTTACCGTATGATCTATTAAATTTATTAGGTAATCGAGAATTTCCCGTATCAACTAGAGATTATTTTTGTACAAAATACTTTGATCTGCCGTAGGTATCACCCGAAAGAAAGAAATCTCAGAAATCTCAGAAAATGTTTTGTACTTCTCTCGAGAATGCTCTCGTTCCAGCTTTTATTAAAGTTATTCATTGTTCTCAAAAGTACAAATCAGAGCACGTATTTAGAAGCCATTCTTATTTATATGTTGTTTCTCGTATAAATGTAAAAAGAGTAAAAGCCGCAGTACACAGCCATTACTGTTCCTGATTTCCAAATTCATGAGGCGAGTGCGCCAAGGAAATGTGCAATCGACGATATTGCACGCCGCACTTCCGATACTGGCGCGCTATTCCGCCGTCTTTACATAAATAACTGTACACTCAATGTATATTAAAATGCTGTATCTTCTCTAGGTGTTTATAAGCTAACTACTTAGAGCTGCTTGAGAAAAATAGAAGAATTGTTTTTTGTTTTTGTATCTTGTTAGTGATTCAGTCACTACTACATTTGTTTCCGACGCAGATATGAGGAGACGGACAATTGTATTTCCATAGAAATCGGTTTATTTCTTCGTGACGTACACGACTCGGACAGTAAGTGGCGCTCGTAAATATGCATAGTTTACTGTTTCATACAATATCATGACTCGCTGATGGGCTATAACTTCACCTTTTTATTGTTTAAGTTTTTGTTTGTCGATAGTATCGCCTCATCCTTATTCAGAGCGTAAGTATTTTCGTAACTAATAATTTGGGTCGACAATCTCGACAAGAAGACTAATGGATCGCATTCACAGCGATTATATATCACCGCGTTCCGCTAACGAATTCATCGCTCACAAACGACTTTTACTTATTTTACATTTCCCATCTTTTTTTATTTAGTTCAGTTGCGCCCTGAGCACGGAGTTGAGCGCTGACAAATACCGCGTGTCGCACAGTGTGTGCAGAGCGCACTGCAGTCTGTCTGGGAGGCTTGGCGAGCATTTGCCGAGGATCACATTAATCCTCGTTAATTCAAAGAACACATTAGCAATGCATGCAGAACGTCACCCGACACGTCCAGTGCAGCCGCCGGTGACGAACTTTCTCTTCACGACTTAATATAATATTATAGTAGTCGCGGCACTAGATAAATTATCGCTACAAGTTTGCGCGACAATAACTTATATCGATAAATTGTACAAATCTAAAGAGGACTAATCGACTGTAGATTTGTTGTTGGAATACCTGCGCCCGCTCGAGTGTGCCGCCCGGTTATTATTGAAAATTCCGTGTATCGTGGCTATTTTGTCGACTGTTCAACGATACTTTTTATTCGTAAGTCGAGACATAAAGCAGACATCACTTTGGTCTTATTAGCGAGTATAAATCGGCATCGCTGCGGTTGTAAACTCGCGAGTTACGCTCGCGAGGGAACGATAAAAAACCAAGTCAAGTGTCCGCCGCTGTAGTCTGGGTGACATTGTAATTAGATTCGTCACTTTGTATAATTAAAGTCGTGAAAACAATCCTTGTGCTTTTATTTTAATTTGATACTCAGAATATAAGAAGGTCTTCAACAAAAAGAGTCTTCAGTGCTTCGATCAAATATACCTCATCGAAGCTTCAGTGACATATTAATCTACCCTCGCTTATTTTCTCGACCTAGGTGAGACTGCCATCTTGTTATGCCTATTATTTTAGTTTCTCTATTATTTCTACAGCATGAAGATTTATTAGACAGAGTTAGTTATTTCAAAGATTGTATTATTTTCAATTCAATTTACTTTCTCTGCAGCACGAACTCGAAGTCGAGACAGAGGAGAAACGTAGGGCCTTATGTAGGCAAACATTTAATGTTATCTTAGACAGGATTCTAGAGATATCAAGTTATTGAGTTTTAGAACGTTGGAAGTATTACAGCCCTATAAAAAAACCGAGCTTGGAGCTGCATTGGGGAAAATTTGAATTTTTCATTCAAAATATTTTTATTTGTGGATACGACGTAGATCTAATTTACATACAACTTTATTCACAGGTTATACTAAACTTCTTACGGAGTTATTGTACTCATCATTATGAACAACTTTTACTGTGGCACCAACCAAGAAATCGCGAAAAAATTATAACTAATCCCAAAATTTGTGTTTACTTACAGCCAAAATTAAAATCAAATCTATCCACGATTTGTCCTTCTAGAGATAGAAATTTGACATAAAATGTATGGAGCTTGTGTCAAATTTCTAGGGAATCTAATTTACTATGGCAAATCGTGGATAGATGGATTTAAATTTTAGCCGTATGTGAACACAAATGTACGGATCAGCTGTTTTTTTTGCGATTTCTTGGTTGGTCGTGATAGTAAAAGTTGTTCATAATGATTAGTACCTTTTTTTTTTTTTTTTTTGAGACGGAGAAAATGCCTATCGCATGTCACACCACCCGGGGAGGCGGTGTGGGTATGTGGGACTCGCACCCACTAAAAACTCCGCCGTGTGCCTACTCTCGCCTTGGGTGGATGGGCTACGAGAACTGCAATGCATGGCATTCGCAACCCATCCAGCGCGGCCCACTTCAGGGCCTTCCACTTCCAACCTAAACTCTCCTTCAGCGATGTCCGGGCACACGTGGGACATCACTGCAGCTCGAGGGCCTTGCAGCATGGATGATAGAATCCCCAATCTATCACCCACTGGCCTCTCTTAGGGCGGCATCAGGTCGCCATAAAGCCGCCTGCGCCGTCCCGTCCTCCTGCGGCGGATCGGATCAGCGAGGGAGTCTTCCTCCCTGACCCGCTCCGCCGCTTCCTTCTGCGAGATGACATCCTCGCAGAAGGACGTGACAGCCTCCCAGGCCCCCCCACTGTCAGCCTTGGCCCTGACCACGGTTGGCAGCGAGAGGTCTCCCCCAATTACTGCAGTGAGAGCACGGCGCTGCACCTCCCATGCAGGACAGTGCGCCAGGGTATGAAGAGCCGTGTCCTCACTGCAGCCACACTGATGGCACACGGGAGTTGCTTCCCGTCTCGCCACCTTGTGCAGGTATCTGCCGAAGCAACCATGGCCCGACAATACCTGCACCAGATGGAAAGACAACGTTCCATGTCGCTTCTGCAGCCACTCCTCAAGAATTGGCTGGATAGCCCCCACGGTCCAGTGTCCGGCACTGGGCGTCTCCAGCCTCTCCCTCCACTGCTCTAGTACGGCAGCCTGCGCCTCCCTGCGCCACGTCTTCACGACTTCAGGTGGCGGTCGTCTACCACTTTCGGCCTGGTGGTTCGCTCCGTTCCGGTAAACCTCGGCAAGCACCTGGGCCTCCAAGTCCCACGGGGGGGTGCCTGCAAGTGCGCACGCCGCTTCCGCAGATATTGTGCGGTATCCACGTATGACCCTGACTGCCATGACTTGAGCAGAGCAGAGCCTTGTTTTGGGCATTCAGGGACTCCGCCCACACCGGCGCCCCGTAGAGTGCCATTGAGCGCACCACCCCATAATGATTAGTACCTACATCAAGTGGTCAATGGGCATCCCTTAAGAGGTTTAGTAACTATAAACCACAGTTTAACCGTTAAACTGTGAATATGGTTGTATAGGTACATGATTTTTCATCATATTTACTAGATTCTGGTTTAGGGAAAACACGATTCAGATAGATTAATTTTCCAAAGTAAGGTCTGTATTTACACTATCTCGCTTGGCATTTGGAAATCCCAATATTTTTTACTATTATTTTTTGCGAATAAGATGCATCTTGTACTTTTCTAGATTCTGGTGTTCAAAAACCAATGCAGCACCTGAAGCCATAATGAACTTTCGTAGTAGTAGAGCTCCTTTGTGAGAAAGCTCGCCCGGGGGAGTACTACCACCATACCTACTTCTCCGCCAAATAGTGATGTTTGCATTGCCGTGTTTCGGTCTGAAGTGTACGGGTGCCGGTGAAATTACAATCACATGAGACTTTCCATCTTCATGTCTCAGTTTGGCGCACCGACATGCGGTACCATTTAGGCAACAGCCTAGGTGGTATTGCAGTTGTTATGGGCAAAGGTAACCGCTTAACATCAGGTGGGCCTTTAGCTCGTTCCGCCATCCTATACTATAAAAAAAACTCCATAGATCGGCAATTAATGAGAGAAGTATAGAATTAAATACGTGTTGGTAAGTATTTCCTTCCAACGGCGCGGCGGCCTGGCTCCGCGCCAGCCGTCGCCATGCTCACTGCTCACCACCGAGAGAAGCAAGTAGACCGCTCACTGTAATCATACAACATCACTAGTGTCACAAGTAACCTATTGGACACACGGTAGAGATAATAATACGAAACTCTCCTAATCTATTCTCTTTTGTTCGTCGTTCATGTTCGCGTAGTGGACTTTCTGTGCTGATCTGTTCCATTGCATTCTTTTCTCTTTCACACCCTGAATTTGATTAAAAAAAATAAAGTTCAATTAGGAACTGTTGTAATAATTTTATTATTTTTAACGCATTTACGCATGCGAAGCAAAATCTAACGATTTAAATTGTGGAATGAAAAAATCGCTCACTAGCAGGATTCGAACCTGCGACTCCTGGCTCAGTACGCCAGTGCTTTAGCCACTAAGTGTTCACGGTAGCTTAGTGGCTAAAGCACAATTTTAATCGTTTCTTTCCACAATTTAAATCGTTAGATTTCATCATCGTCTGCCTCTATGAGAGAGGTAGGCGATGAAACAGATCAGCACAGAAAGTCCACTACACAAATATGAACGACGAACAAAAGAGAACTGGATTGAGACAGTTTTGTATTATTACATCTACCATGTCCAATAGCTGTGGCTGTGGATGCTTCGTCGCGATTATTTCTGGTTACTTTCGACACTCAAAACTTGTTTAATTTTAACGTATACCAGGCCCCTCAGAAAGTATTGCGAAAAAAAGTTTTTATATATGGGAGACTGGCCAGTTATAATGTTTTTCGAAAATATGATTATTTATAAGTAAAAATAAGTAAGTTCCAATTTCAAAATTTCCCTCCACATTTTTTGCGAGTTAATTCAAAGTATTGTGTCTCACTGAAATATGGATCTGCGCCGGGAACATTTTAGAGCTATGATTTTATACGATTTCAAGTGTCGCCTGAAACCGGATGAATCGTACGATAGACTTCAAATGGCATTCATGGATGAAGGCCCTTCCAAGGCAACCGTGTATCGTTGGTATAACGAATTCAAGCGCGGTCGACCAACTTTGGGGGATGACGAAAGAAGCGGTCGCCCTTTGACGGCTGTTACCGAAGAAAACGTGCTAGCAGTGAAAAATGTAATCCAAGACAATAGGCGAATTACATATCAGGAGATTCAACACATATTGAAGATTGGATCGGGAAGCGTTCACGAGATTCTACACAGCCATCTTCGCGTGAGGAGGATAGTATCACGCTGGGTGCCGCACAACCTCACCGATGCTCAGAAGCAGGCCCGGGTGGAATGGTGCCGTGATATGCTTAACAAATTTGAAGCAGGCTCGTCTCGGCGTGTTTACGACATCGTTACAGGTGATGAGTCCTGGATTTATCAATACGACCCAGAAACCAAGCGCCAGTCGACTGTTTGGGTGTTTCAAAATGAGCCAACGCCTACCAAAGTGAAGCGATCTAGAAGCGGGGGTAAGATTTTGATCGCTAGCTTTTTTAATTTGACTGGCCACTTGGTATCAATTCCCTTACGGGATCAAAGAAGCATTAATGCCGAATGGTATACTACCAAATGTTTGCCAGAAGTTTTCTCTGTTATAAGCAACAAGCGACCAAACACAGGGCTCCGCGGGCTACTGCTCCACCACGACAATGCACCTGCGCACACCGCACTCAAAACGAGGGACTTCCTGGACAGCACGCCAGTCAAACTCCTGGGTCACCCTCCTTACAGCCCTGATCTAGCACCGTGTGACTTCTTTTTATACCCAAAAATAAAAAATCAGCTCAAAGGGATACAATTTTCGTCGCCGGAAGATGCGCTGGCTGCGTTCGAGCAGGCTGTAAACGAGGTGTCTGCGGCGGACTGGAAAAAGTGTTTTGAAAACTGGTTTAGGCGCATGAATCTTTGTATAGAGGCTGGTGGAAAGTACTTTGAAAAGATTTGATAAAAATATATGTACGTATAGAACAATTTTTTTTAGTTTCGCAAAACTTTCTGAGTGTCCCACGTACAAGCTAAGTGATAGATATGCAATGCGCAAACTTGGATGCATGCTACGTCGATATGCAAATAGTGCTGAAACTTGAGCATGAGCCACTGCTATGCTGTATTAGTTGCGAAGTGTCGGCCGAGCTGCGCCGGACTCCACGCTCCGACGCCGACGCGTGACGGACCCTGGGGATTTACTCGCAAAAACGATAATCAATATATCGTGACATTTACCGTGTCGAAACCTACTCTAAATCTAAGTCATGTATAAGCAACGATCGAAACTAATCGACAATTTTTGGTCGTAACGATTCTTTATCTGTAGTCGTCGTAACCTGACTCTTAGTTGTAATCATTGACAGTTCTTTTTGTTTTTGACTCATTCACTCCGAAAATTGCCTATGACGTCGTAAAATGCACAAAACTCGTCTGTGAATTAAAAAAGAAAGAAAAACGGTTTGTTGACTACAGTCAGAGGCACACAATAACATACAATTTTATCATCTATAATCTTTTAGAGGTATATAGTCAAAGTCTATAATACAACTTACACCTAAAAATATAATTGTGTGCCCCACGGTTGCGCCAAATAGACTCAGTATTCAGAATTCGATAAACGACAAAGAATCCGTATTTATATTTATTAGAGTAAGGTACGATCGATATATTCAGAGCACTATCGTGTCGTTACGATTATGTCGTCGTCGATTGAGCTAGTAGACCCCCGCGGCAGGACGCGCAGGACGCAGTGCGGCAGAGCCTGCATTGTCGCACAGTCGCCGCTCGCAATGTCGCACCATCACATCGTCGCATCGCCAATGCTTCTACGATCCGCTTCTATAATCAAAACTGATCATTCACTACGTAGATTTGGGCTTCCAATTTACATAGAATATATTTTTGAAACAAAAAATTATTTAAGTAGGTAAAAACTGTGGTAAAAACATAACCCTGTCTTTGCTGTAGCGCAGTCGGGTAAAAAGAGCAATAAATATTTCGTTATAGTTTACCTCGTAGTAAGTTGTCTTCTCTCTCTTATCTGTTTACAAGGTTGTTAGTGTAATTAGATATGGTTGTACGGCCCGGAAGTCTTCTAAAGGAACCCCTGACTTGTTCAAAACTAAGCAGGCCGTTAAAATTAATTCTCCGTGTGCACGAGGCTTGTCCGGCCGCGGTCGAGCGCTGGCTGCGGACAGTGACGTAATTAATAGTGTTGTACTCTAATGTGCTGTAGAGGCGCTAAACTAACGCTAATTATCTCAAGCCCATCATCTGCTGCTTTTTAGTACAAACGACGTACTCCTCTAATTTCCGACGCTGTAGTAAAACACATGGAAATGCAATAAAGAATTGAATTGAATTGAGCTTCAACAAAACATCTCGTCGCACTGTCCAGTACTTCGTTAACTTGACGTGTCTGCGGCTGTCGTCTCGGCGCTTCACGTTAACTTGACGTGTCTGCGGCTGTCGTCTCGGCGCTTCACGTTAACTTGACGTGTCTGCGGCTGTCGTCTCGGCGCTTCACGTTAACTTGACGTGTCTGCGGCTGTCGTCTCGGCGCTTCACGTTAACTTGACGTGTCTGCGGCTGTCGTCTCGGCGCTTCACGTTAACTTGACGTGTCTGCGGCTGTCGTCTCGGCGCTTCACGTTAACTTGACGTGTCTGCGGCTGTCGTCTCGGCGCTTCACGTTAACTTGGACGAACTCTGATAACTTTGACAGCTGAACAAGTGGAAGTCCAGTGAAACGAGTAAACCACCGCCTCATTTCTTTTTTTAAACTCGAGAAAATTAAAAATGCAGACGTTTCGCAGTACTTAGAAAAGCGTTCACGAAATGATGACAAACGAAAAATTATTCGAGGAAACTTCTCGGAAGGAAATAACGGAGGGTGGGGGATGCCGGGTGACAGCGTAAGCGTAAATAAGTGAAGCGGCAAATTGTCCATTTAAATTGTATGAAAAGCTGTGGATTGGGCCGGTTTCTGCGTAATGGCCGAAGACTCGCGCCGCGCACACATTTATATTCCGACGCGGTGCGCGCCCGCGATGCCGATGAGCACACTGTATGGATGCGGCATTATTCTAAAGTAAATACAAGTGTAGACAACTTTACGTCTCCAAATGAATCCAGCCTCTTTAAGTTGCAACATAAAGCCACTTTCACTTCTAAATTTAGTCTATCTCAAACCATGTAGCACAATCACTTAAAAAAAATTGATGTATCATTAATCTGCTTCTAATCCCTTTTCGCTACGTTGGATAAAATATTTTCCTAGTTTAAATTATCCGCAGTGTTTCCCATCTGCTCGACAAAGACCGCTGTCAAGATAGTAAACTCTGCATTTAAATCGAATCATTGCAGCGCGCCGGGCCTTTATGCAACGGGATAAAGAACGTCTCTGCGATCTACATTCATTTTGTTTGGAAACAACAGACGCCGCTCCGCAGCGAACAAAGCCGAGTGCGACACGCCGATAGAAGCGTATAAATTAATGTATTCTGACCCAAATTATCGATGTTCATTCTATTTCCCGTTTAAATGTCCCGGCGCGTAAAGAACGGTACAATTTGAAATTTTGGAGACTCATCAAAACAGCCCTTGTTATTATATCATTTACATTTCGCCGGCTAAGTCTGCGGGAATTTACGAAACAAGTCATGTTTCAACAATTTAGCGCAAAGCCTCACGTTTTCACGACGTAAGCTGTCGTTATCTGTCCTCCGCGGAGTGCGCCATTTTTTCAGCTGAGCGTCGTCTAAGCGTTGTCCGGTGCGGTGCGGTGCGGTGCGGTGCGGTGCGGTGCGGTGCGGGCGGCACCCTCCGAGCATTTGCATACATTTACATTATAATCCTTGTTGTTTGGCGGTATTCGCGCAGCATTTGACTCGGATATTATTTAGATTACATGGGGGAGGCGGTGCATTAGGACGCCGCGGGTCAAATAGTTTTATTGACTTAAGAGTCGAGCTCGTTCATTTGTTTATGATTAACGTACTCCGCTGGTTGTTCTGTGGCAGTTTGCGAAGTTACCGAAGGTGAATTAACGCGAATAATCAACGAGCCTGCTCACTATTTATAACAGTCGGTGCGACGATATTCTCGTACAAATAAATACTCATTTAATCATTCCCACCAAAGACCGTTCTCGAATGGTAATGTAATTAAATTTGGTACAATACAATTTAATGGTTTGTTTACAAATGTTAATTCAGTGAACAAATGTTTGTGATTCAAATAAATGATCAGAGTTGTACAACAAATGTATCGAGCACGTGTCAAACGTAATGAGTATGTATGAGTGTTGTGACACTACTTCTGCTAGTATTAGCGATGTTCAGTGCTAGTATTAATTCCGTCATGTGCTGACGAACAATTAATTGCAATATTGACAGAATCATCATCATAACTTCAAGCCGAAATACGCCGAAATACTACTGGACATAGGCCTCCCCTAAAAGGAGGACTCAGAGAACGCTGCTGCCCATCCTCTGGTGAACCCCTTAGTTGCCTTTTGCGACTCCCATGAGAAGAGATGGGGTGGTGCTATCTTCGTGTCCGGCACCACACAGAACAACAAACAGCACTACAACTGACAGAATGTAAACAACTAATTACACTGACGGTATACTACATTTAAAAGTTGTAATTAAAAAGCGACTAAAATGTGTTTGACACATACGGACATAGGTTCGGATTGCTGATCACGAGGTCGTGGGTTCGATTCCTACCAAACACAAATACTTGTGTGATGAACATAAATGTTTGTGTTGATCTGGGTGTTTCTTGTGTTTATGTACCTATAATAAGCATGTATTTACAAAAAAAAAAAAAAAAGTATTATATCCATTGTCTATTAAGCACAAGCTCTGCTTAGTTTGGGACTAGATGGTGCTGTGATTTCGCCAGTTATGGTATAGTCCCATGTAATACGGGGCAAACCTATTGCCATCAACCGGCACAAATCAGACTCCGGGCTGCTACTGAGAATTACCTAATCTTCTTCTATCGTGTCGACATGAGACATCATGATAATAGCTCATGCCGTGGGGAAAAGATTAGCCAGTCAAAACCCAATAACTCTTTGCCCGACCCGGGAGTCAAACCCAGGACCCCACGCTCAGCAGTCTCGCTTGCAACCACTACACCAACGAGGCAGTCGATCAATCAATCAATGGGCAGTCAATGTGTGCGACGGTTTGTACGCACGGCTACACACCAAGCTGTACATTTCCAGTATAAGCTGATCTCGCATTTTACGGAAAGCCTAGGTAATGCGAGGTCAGCATAAACTGGAAATGTACAGCTTGATGTGTAGCCGTGTGTACTAAAACCCGTCGAACACATTTAAGTCGCTTTTTAATTAGAACTTTTTTTTGCATTAACAAGATATCTGATGTGTCCAATGATTATTTAATACTTTTAAAAATCATTATGTAATTCATCATCATCATCATCATTTCAGCCGAAAGACGTCCACTGCTGGACATAGGCCTCCCCCAAGCATCGCCACAACGACCGGTCCTGTGCCTTCCGCCTCCATTATGTAATTATGTCAGAAGAATTATGTAGTAGCTGAACGTTCACAGGTTAGTGTTGCGACGAGCCCACAATACTGCCGATGCCGAGGCATGTTCTACACGATACCGCTTATCAGTCTTCGATCTAAGTTATCAGTTATGTGTTTGATATTTCTTCAGCAGACCTACTAAGGTCAATACTAAATGACCCTAAGTTAGTCTCAAAATTTCCTTAAAGAGGTCCAATCAACAAGTTGTGTTTAAATATGAGCCAGTTAAATATTCCCGGACAGTAGCTCACTCGGCACGGCACGTCCGGCCGTTTAGCCCGGACGTCCGGCGCCAGAATATTTGGACACCCGCCGTCCGCTCTGCGTTGCACTGAAAAATGTAACTGTGTAACGAGGCTAAACTCGTTACGCTGCTCACCACCTTATTTGGACTTCCTGGCCACTTTATAAAACTTTACCTATCCAAATTCAAAATTTAAAAATCTTCCATAATTTTCTATTTTTAACCGACGAAAAAAAGGAGGAGGTTCTCAATTCGACGCGTATATTTTTTTTTTTTTTTTTTTTTTTTTTTTTTTTTTTTTTTTTTATGTATGACCACGCATAACTTTTTACAGAGTGGTCCGATTTTGATGATTCTTCTTTTAATGGATAGGGTATATCTCGAAGTTGGTCCCATTTAAATTTCAAAATCAAAATCCACCCCTAAGGGTAGGAAAACAAGGGTTGAGTGTTTCTTCACCTACTGAATTCTTACCTGTCGTCGTCGTGTAATCGATTTTGTTGAAACTTGGCACACATAAATGTAGTTCTAGACACTACAACTAGACACTACAACATAATAGAGACATGGAGTTAGATTTTAGCCACAAAAAAATTAAAAATAAAACTTTTTAACAAAAAATTGAACCGACGAAAACAGAAACTGAAAAGCGAAAAATAAAATTTTGCTTTTAGTCTTTTCCTAACTAAACTAATGTAAATAACTAATTATGAGTCGGCGCCAAAGAAACAATCAACGAATATCATTGAATTACTTTAAATAAATAATAAAAACAACATAACATCAAATACAACGTGAAATTTTCAATGTTAAACAATAACTTTCCAAAAATGCGTTCGCCGCTCGACCACTTGCAACATGCACGCACTTTGTTGGTTTGTTTGCCGTGTGGCGCCGACTCATAATTAGTTATTTACATTAGTTTAGTTAGGAAAAGACTAAAAGCAAAATTTTATTTTTCGCTTTTCAGTTTCTGTTTTCGTCGGTTCAATTTTTTGTTAAAAAGTTTTATTAACTTAAAACAACAGACTTATATCGCAGCCTTGGCCGGGCATGGACGTGTCCGACCATTACAGTATTTTTTTATATTATTTTACTTATCCAGTTCTATATTGTACGCTGAAAGACACTCATGTGTCTGTGACTCTGTCTTATAATCATTATATTATTTTATTAACAAATAGTCAATGTATCAAGTTACCAGTTAGTGAGATACAGTATACCCAAAACGTTCCTGTTGTGTTTTTATTGTTTGTGCCGACCTACCAACCTACCTACCTACCTGAATCCAGCCCGAGCTAGCTGCATGGACATAGCAGCAGCTCAATTGTTTTATAGTCGGAGTTGACCTACCACTCCTCCGGCCCTCCGTACTACTGGCCCTCTGTGCCCTCATACCTCAGAGGAGTTCCATACCTCCATACCACTAGTTCCTGCAGTTCCTGTACCACTAGTTCCTGTTGTTCCTGAGTTCTGTTCCTGTAGTTCCTGTTCTCCTCCTACTTCCGTGTGTCACCGTGTGCCAAGCCACCGAACCTTCGACCCTGCGAGTTCTCCTGCCTGAGCTTCCCAACACTGGCCACGACGTGACAACTGTGTGAATATGCGCCACTCTCTAGATATGGAACTACCAGGCCCCTCAGAAAGTATTGCGAAAAAAAGTTTTTATATATGGGAGACTGGCCAGTTATAATGTTTTTCGAAAATATGATTATTTATAAGTAAAAATAAGTAAGTTCCAATTTCAAAATTTCCCTCCACATTTTTTGCGAGTTAATTCAAAGTATTGTGTCTCACTGAAATATGGATCTGCGCCGGGAACATTTTAGAGCTATGATTTTATACGATTTCAAGTGTCGCCTGAAACCGGATGAATCGTACGATAGACTTCAAATGGCATTCATGGATGAAGGCCCTTCCAAGGCAACCGTGTATCGTTGGTATAACGAATTCAAGCGCGGTCGACCAACTTTGGGGGATGACGAAAAAAGCGGTCGCCCTTTGACGGCTGTTACCGAAGAAAACGTGCTAGCAGTGAAAAATTTAATCCAAGACAATAGGCGAATTACATATCAGGAGATTCAACACATATTGAAGATTGGATCGGGAAGCGTTCACGAGATTCTACACAGCCATCTTCGCGTGAGGAGGATAGTATCACGCTGGGTGCCGCACAACCTCACCGATGCTCAGAAGCAGGCCCGGGTGGAATGGTGCCGTGATATGCTTAACAAATTTGAAGCAGGCTCGTCTCGGCGTGTTTACGACATCGTTACAGGTGATGAGTCCTGGATTTATCAATACGACCCAGAAACCAAGCGCCAGTCGACTGTTTGGGTGTTTCAAAATGAGCCAACGCCTACCAAAGTGAAGCGATCTAGAAGCGGGGGTAAGATTTTGATCGCTAGCTTTTTTAATTTGACTGGCCACTTGGTATCAATTCCCTTACGGGATCAAAGAAGCATTAATGCCGAATGGTATACTACCAAATGTTTGCCAGAAGTTTTCTCTGTTATAAGCAACAAGCGACCAAACACAGGGCTCCGCGGGCTACTGCTCCACCACGACAATGCACCTGCGCACACCGCACTCAAAACGAGGGACTTCCTGGACAGCACGCCAGTCAAACTCCTGGGTCACCCTCCTTACAGCCCTTATCTAGCACCGTGTGACTTCTTTTTATTCCCAAAAATAAAAAATCAGCTCAAAGGGATACAATTTTCGTCGCCGGAAGATGCGCTGGCTGCGTTCGAGCAGGCTGTAAACGAGGTGTCTGCGGCGGACTGGAAAAAGTGTTTTGAAAACTGGTTTAGGCGCATGAATCTTTATATAGAGGCTGGTGGAAAGTACTTTGAAAAGATTTGATAAAAATATATGTACGTATAGAATAATTTTTTTTAGTTTCGCAAAACTTTCTGAGTGTCCCACGTATTGTTCAGTGTTCTCTTTATAATTGGCTTTTTGAACATTTTCTTCTAAGTGCCCGCATAAAGTAGTATTTACCTATATGTATTTTATTATGTGCCGAAATAATTATCAAAATCTGAATTATTTATTCATTTAAAGTAAGATTAAATATCACTGTCTCTCTTATTACAATTGTTGATCGAAACTGTCTTAAAAATATATACATCTAATTGACCATCTAATAGACAATCATATCTAGTAGAAAAGATACCTACATAAGAAGAACAAATAAATGAATTGAATTGAATTGAATTGAAACGATTAGGAAAAAATGATAACATATTAAACCTATTTTTATTCAGAATTGGGCTTGCTTTTGACCGCTTGATCGTGCTTCGACGGTTTGCCCAGCAAAACCCGTTTGACTCGTGCCTTGAAGACCACCAAATTATACCTAACGGGAAACACAGACTTTATAAAAATTATCACAATAATATTCATATTTTCATTGAATATAAATTAGCAACATTGATACAACAACACAATGAAACAAAACAACAGCTCCTTCTCACTCTAATGATAGTAATTACAATACAAGCAGTACGGGGAGTAGTACGGCGCGCGGCTACCACACTACATTGGAACTAGGGCTGCCACCTTTAAAAACAGGCAGGCCCGGAGATTTTGGTAAAATAAGTAGTAAAAAAAACATAACATAGAAATGGTTTAACTGCTTGATTAGTGAGTATTACAAGGAAGACCTAGTAGGTAGTTAGTTTAGTACAAAAACTTGGTCCCCTTTAGATTTCCTATAGATTTTTTTTTAATTAGCCCACCCCTTTGTTAGACCATATGATAGATAGGTATAGTATGAAGGATTTTTTTGCTTGTAATCCAGACCAAGTAGTGAAAGCAAGCGACGGTGACGGTGAACTAAAGGCAAACTTTGTCATGGCAGATGGGCAAAACCGGATGTTAATTGCCATCGCTCGTTTGTCCTCGCTGCTTGATGTGTATGGTGTGGTAATTTTCCTTTAGTTTTTTCCGCGGTTTTCAATAATCTGGCGCTTTTTTTCAAAAACAAGCTATATAGAGCAATATAGAGCTTTTTTAAGTCGACCCAGCAAGCTTTCGTCAAAGAGTGTTTGTTCAGTAAAACAGCGAAAGCTGGCCATCACCGCCGCATAATGGACGACTCTCGAGTCTCGCGCTCACCACCTGGTCTGACCTGGAGATATATGATGTTAACCCGTAGCCCGAACATGCACCATTCAAACCCGTAGACTCCGGGTCAAACCCGGAGAGGTGGCAGCCCTAATTTGGAACAGACGTGCGCTCACAATAGAACGGTATTAATACATCACGAGATTAATGAGGAAGCTCGGCTTGTCATTTAGTTTTTGTATTCTTTCTAATACTAGGATATTTTTTTTGCTGTTACTGGTGATTTTGAAAATTTTTACGTAGCACATTATACTTTTTAAGTAGCACATCCTGCCACGCAACATGGTTCTCATTATATTTCTTGAAATTAAAATCTCATCATCGGATAGTATTAAACAACGTGTTACTGAAATAACTGAAAACCTCTTATAGGGTCATTATACTCATCAGTATGAACAACATTTACTATGGGACCAACCAATATTTTATCGATTTATGTGAACACAATTAATGTAGGGAACATGTATTTTTTTTTCGATTTCAGTGTTAGTCCCATAGAAAAAGTTGTTCATACTGATGAGTACAATGACCCCTTAAGAGATTTTCAGTTATTTCAATAACACGTTTAATATCGTATCATCTTTACGGAACGGTCCCTTATAAAAACCGGCCAAGTGTGAGTCGGACTCACGCAGTAAGAGTTCCGTAACACTCATCAAAATGATAGCCCATAGAAACTGAATTAAGCGCGAAATATGATATTTTGCATCTCTTTCTTACGCAGGTACAGTCGACTGCATGACAGTGGTAACACTTCAATTCGAAAACCGCCCTTACTGCTTACGAAATAAAGATGCTGCTAATGTCAATGTGTTCCAACGACGTGCGGTCGAGCGTACCAACCACCACATATGTCTGTCTATGTTTAACCCATTCTTAGTATTTGTTGCTAAACTACATAGTCAGACCAAGTTTAAGATATACACTATAATCAGACCAAATTTAACGCTGGCCCGTGACGGTGGCGCGTCGTGTTCCGCGCGCGCCAGTCAAGAGGAGGGTGCGGCCGTTGTGGTTGCCGCACGGGGAGAAGGGGCTCGCCTGCCAGTGGCGAGCCGGAACCTGCCGGGGATGGTTGGGTGAATACGGGAGTATGTCCCACGCCCCCGGCAAAGATCGGTAGAGGAACACCGTGGTTGTTTTTTGTCGGTAAGAGTCCGACACTGGCTCCGCCTTTCCCGGGCGGAGTGCGTCCATGAGGATTTTCACCATGGAAAAAAAAAATGCAGACGGACTGACGGATGGACGGATAGACAGCGTAGCGAGAGTAATAGGGTCCCGTTTGGCACCCTTTGGGTACGAAACCCTAAAAAGCACAAAATGAATGGTCCTTCTGTATTTAACTTCATACGCACTCGTTGGTCGGCGCTCGCCTGACCTTGCCGCACTATATATATATACATATATATAATACACTGTAATGATACATATTCATTACGTTTTTCATTTCACACTTCAGTGAACTCACCGTTACAGGTTCAATCAATTTTCATACTGAAATTAAAAAGAGGATTGAATTTATACATTTTGAAGCCATATATTTATACATTTTCGTTTTGGTTTTGTACTATCTGTAAACATAATCGCAAACCTGAAGACCATAGGCTATACGTTATTCTTTAGAACCATTTATTTCACCGATAGGACAATTCTTATATTTGGCAAACGTTGTGTCTCGATGATAGCATAGATCAAAAACATAGGCGCGTTCGTAGTTCGTAGGTGCGTAGTGCGTCACTCGACGGTCGTACTCCTGTCTATATGTGACACACACAGCGCGTGTCCTGGTGTGTGTAGGTATGTGCGGCACGTGCGGCACGCCAGGCTCGTGCCATCAGCCGCTGCGGTGCACCGACATACCTACAGTTACCCACACTAAATTAGGATACAATTTAATTATACTACATTATGACTCAGACTAATAGAATGAGATAGACGGAGCGCGTAGAATAGCGACTGAAACCAGAAAATGGAATACAAAATGGCAAAGGAGTCCCTACTATTCTGCCCAGTATTCGCGAGCCGCGGTCGGGAGCGTCAATCTTATTCTTTTAGATTGAGGATTACGTATCCTCCAGATTGCGGCTCGCGAATACTGTGAGCGCAATTCCTTTGCCATTTTGTATTCCTTTCTCTGCCTTCATTCGCTAGTACTACGCGCTCCGTCTATCTATTCTTTTCGTCTGAACAAGATGTTTACTGCTATGAAATTCACTCAATTTGTAGTTGAGTGGTAACTTCAAAACTGTAACACGACATTTGAACTCTCTTCTGGTTACAAACGTGACAGTTGCATTGCTGCAAGGGGTTGCGGTTGCTCTATGGCTGCAACTGATAGTCGGAAACTGATTGAAATAAATAGTAACACAAATCGTCATGTAGGCACGTCCATACAGATCAGGTGCAGCTTCATTAACATTCAGCGCCATCAGTCAGTGCCGGGTCACGGGGCCAGGCGCACGCTGGACCAGACATCGCGGGACAAATAGGTAGTCGATCAGTGTGAGTCTGTGACACTTCGGCTGTCCCCGATGACGTTGATGATGAATCGATGATTAAAATGAAACCGCTGTGGGCGTCACAGTATCAAGTATGAAGGATTATCTGGAGGCGATGTGGCGCCCGGCACGCCCACTACGTCGAAAGCGCTAAGAAATTAAAAAAACCGGCCAAGAGCATGTCGGGCCATGCTCAGTATTATAGGGTTCCTTAAGTAGGTGTAATTACAAACGAATCAAATCGAATATTAATCATGGCTATTTTAGTTTTTGCAATAATCGGCAGCATTCGCGACTCAGAGCGTTTTGTTAGTAGCGCCATCTAGCGATAAATTCAAGAAGCCAAATTTAAGACGTTTGTCATTTCAAAGTTACTTTTTGTGATTTTTTCAAATAGAAAGTAGCTAAAGGAGCATTATTTGCTATGATAATTTTTCTCTAAGGTCAATGACCTTTGAACTAGGACGTTTTAAGTATTTTTCAGTTTTCTCTCTATAACTCAAAAAATTATAATCACATTATACTCGAAATAATTTTAAAAGAGAGTTTTTACAAAGGTCTATCAATGTGGAAGATTATAAGTTTCTACATTGCATAGTTTAGAAATGGCAGGGGGGGGGACACATTGCAAGCCACTTTGGCGGGCTATATTTCGCAGATGGTACACCTGATAAAAAAGTGGTGTATGAAACATTACCTTCATTTTAGTAGACCTATTCAATGATATCCCACACGAGGGGGTGCAGCGAAAAAAATTTTTTTTTCTCCATTTCACATGTATGGACGCCACCCCTAAAATACACAAAAACGAATCTTTTATTCTTTTAAAATTGAGATCTATATGTAGACTATTTTTTAACATAATTTCATTTAATTATGTTTATAACTGTAGAAGTTATTAAGCTGTAAAGGATTAGGACAGACGGACAGACGGACAGACGGACAGACGGACAGACGGACAGACGGACAGACGGACGGACATGACGAAACTATAAGGGTTCCTTGTAGGACTTCGGAACCCTAAAAATCTTACCAAGGTGCCATGACATACAATAATACAATGCATTATGATTTTTTTTTTTTTTTTTATAGTATAGGATGGCGAAACGAAAAAAAGGCCCAAAAAAGCAAAAGATAAGAAGATAAGATGAGATAAGATAAGAGCTAAAAGCTGATGTTAAGCGGTTACCTTTGCCCATAACAACTGCAATACCACCTAGGCTGTTGCCTAGATGGTACCGCAAGTTGGTTTGCCAAACTGAGACATGAAGATGGAAAGTCTCATATGTTTGTAATTAATTTCATGTCTAGGTTTTCGAAGATACTTTGACCTTTGAGTTTGTTTCAGCTTTACTTTTCAAGTAGTCAAATTGAAAATGCCCACTCGATCTAGTTCTAAAAAAACCGACTTGCAAAGGGATTTTCCCACTCAATTTACATTAATATTTAGTTATTCAACGTCATAGACCGAGTCAGGATCGGAACACAGATATTAATTCAGTAAACGCTAGCAATGCACAACAGGTTAACAAGAAACTGTGATGATTAATCACACAGCTGTAGCTAGCAGCAGTGACGAGCAGTTACACAGTTATACTTACGAGTAACTGTTAGTTAATACGAATTCGATCACGTTCGTGCTTAGGTACAGTCGATACGTCGCAGCTGGCTGTTGCAGCTCTAACTAGTTTTCACAGTATGTGTATTGTATCAGTTCTCGTCATATTCGTGATGGATGTTGTTGAATAAGTGAATAAAATAACTTGAATAGGCTGGAGTTAAGATCAGTGGGGCTCAGACCAAAAGATTATTTTGGTCTGAGCAGTGGTCTAATTGAAATATTTAATGTCTTTGTATAACGCACTCACAACGACAATAACTTTCATTTAGACATTGCAGCGTTTGCAGCAATATTCTCTGCATGCTCAAGCCAACGATTTTGATCCGAGTCTTCGTGGTGCATAGTTGCCGTTTAGAAGGATAAAAAATAAAATGTAAATTGTTGTAAATTTCTTGGAATAAGCAGTACCTTTGTAGTCTTAGTTTGTACTAAATACTTTTAATGATGTGTCCTTTCATATGTTATTGTGTGTATACATTATAAATAAATAAAATAAATAAGAACAATAATAAAAATGAAAAAAATAACAACAACAATAATAAATATCTGTAAAGACGGTCATCTTAGTCTAAGTACCTGTGACCACGAACGGTGCAAAGCTTTCGAAACATCAGGAAAACCAATTTAAACAATATACGCGATACAATCCGGTTAAACTTGTTTTATTAAAATAAATGAGGATTGTGAAAACATACGGAGCAATGAACATTGAAATCAACATGATTGCGATCGCGAGTGAGTTACACAATTTGGCAGCAGGAATAAATAAATTATTAAATTATTTTTCAACACACTTGCTCGTAAAGTGGCTCTTATTGCACCGATTTTAGGTTCATAATGTAGCTTATTACGCACGCGTGCTTTTTTCATTATATTATTGCACTAGTGCTTTTTACTTTACAGTTTATTTTTAAATCACAGCAAAGAGTTTTTATGCCTGAACTAAATTAAATTTTTTTGGGAATAAATCAACTGTATTAATTAAAATATGCTAAATAAACATTTCAATTCATCAAATTATTTATTTTTGTCTACAAATTAATATTAATTTGCATTTTAAATTAAAAAAAAACTATTTTTAATATTAGGCTGTTTGGCGGTTTCCTTCGACCACCTGCGCGCGCATAGCTGTATGTCACCGTGCGGTTACATTACAGTAATCCGCGCGCCGTTTTTCATAAATTCAATATTTGTCTAAAATGTATGGTTTTTTCCTCGTAAGTGTGTTGAAAAACGTCGTATAACACGCGTGAGCATTGACTATTATACTCTCGGCTCCATTACGCCATCGCCTTCGGCTCGGGCTGCAATCCAGCCTCGAGTATATTAGTCAACTTAGCTCACTTGTATCATAATGTACTATTAAATGGCTGCACAATCAAGATGTTCTACGAGTAGGAACATTTGATTTGAATAATTTAAATAATCACATTTTGATTTACTTCCAAGTATATCTCAAGATCGCTTCCCAAAGACTTAAAGATGCTCCAATATTTAGTGAGGAGACAAGGATGAATGCGTGTAATGAACTAGTGAGCGGTACCTACTCGATATCCTTCCGTGTGGTCGACGCGTGCGCGCTGCCCAACGCGTGCGCACTGGGCAGCGCACACAGATCACACAGAGCTCAGATCTTCCTTTTTGTCAACAAAAATAAATTACAGATCCTAGACAGACACCAAACCACCGAATCATTTAACTATTTATTTGTTGTTTAAGGCAAATCAGCAATATAAACATATACAAAGACATATAAAAAAAAAACCCGCCGAATACATAACCACCTCCTTTTTTTGAAGTCGGTTATAAATTACATTGAATGAAGACTAGTGTTTCAATATACATGTTTGTGTTGGTCTGGGTGTTTCTTATGTATTATAAGTATGCATTTACAAAAAAAGTATATAAGTATTATATCCATTGTCTAGTACCCATAGTACTTACAAGCTCTGCTTTGTTTGGGACTAGATGGTGTTGTGTGAAAATGACCCAAAAGTATTTATTTATTTTATTTATTTAATAACAACATTATCAATAACAGACATTCACAACAATTGCTTGACAAATTCATGGATTAACAAAAAAAATAAAATGCATGCTATTAATTAAAATATTATTACAGGCACTGTTAGATATTTATGATTCTTTAGGAAAACATAACCTTACAGTATTGTTTTGTAATGTAAACTAGCTCAGAAATGCAGCCGCTCATTGTTTAGTCTACAGTTAGAGTCTAGACTCGCTTGTGTACCTACATGAGGCGGCTGCACGGCGACCGCGACCAGCAAGATAGCCACCGTTTACATGGAGCCGAGCCGCGACCCGTTGCTTTCAATTTTCATTACACTACTATCACTACACTACTCACTCTGTTTCCCTTCTTGACATATTAATTTCCGTTTTGTCCATGTCATGAACATTATAAAGCTCGGATTAGCTAACTAATATTGTGAAACTGTATAGTTGTGTAACATATCGGATAAGGTAGTTGTTGTTACGCGGATCGAGGGCTTCGCATACAAACTCGTCAATGATAGCGTGTTATTATTAATCACGGCGGGCGGGAGCGCGCTCAAACTGACTAGTGCGTCAAGTAAATGCTCCTGGCGTTACACTGAAAAGATAGCTACAAAAGGTCCACTCTCGACAATATGATTTTCTGTGAGATGAAACAGTCACTAAATTACAATTTACAAGTAAGAGACTGGAGTAAGAGATTCTTCATAAGCTACGTTAGACGCCGAACGAACGACACACAGACATGAACAAATAATGCCGCTAATAACATGAAAACTGCGAAAACATGTTGAATCCTATAAATAAGTACTGCAGTCATTTTATTTAGTTAATTAATACTTTGTGCATTACTGGATACAAACAGAGGTCTTAACGCCATAGACATACTCTACCAAATAACCTTAAGGTGATGATGAGAATAAACACTAGGTCAATGCACTTATAATGAGGAGTGAGGTTAAAGACTTTAAATAACATAATAAACATAATAATTTTAAAATTCCAATAAATAATTTCTTACCAAAAATAATACATAGTTTATTTTATATTTATTTATTTGGCTCTTCAACAATGACTACACTGATACATCAAATATTAACACATCAAACTTAATCTAGCATGCACGCGGTGTTACCGCATGCTATACATTAAGTGCAGATAATATGCTAAAACAAATTAATTATATAAAAACTTTTTAACAAAAAATTGAACCGACGAAAAGTGAAACTGAAAAGCGAAAAATAACTAATTATGAGTCGGCGCCAAACGAAATTTTAACAAGCAAATTGCGTGTAAGTTGCAAGTGGCCGAGCGGAGAACGCATTTTTGGAAAGTTATTGTTTATCTTTGAAAATTTCACGGTATATTTGATGTGACGTTGTTTTTATTATTTATTTAAAGTAATTTAATGATCTTCGTTGATTGGTTGTTTGGCGCCGACTCATAATTAATTATTTTTCGCTTTTCAGTTTCACTTTTCGTCGGTTCAATTTTTTGTTAAAAAGTTTTATTTTTCATTTTTTTGTGGTTAAAATCTAACTCCAGGTCTCCATTATGTCGAAGTGTCTAGAACTATATTTATGTGTGTCAAATTTCAACAGTATCGGTTAACAGGTAAGAATTCAGTGGGTGAACAAAAACTCTTTCCCTGTTTTACTACCCTTAGGGGTGGATTTTGATTTTGAAATTTAAATGGGACCAACTTCGAGATATACCCTATCCATTAAAAAAATAATGATCAAAATCGGACCACTCTGTAAAAAGTTATGCGTGGTCATACATAAAAAAAAAAAATATATATATATACGCGTCGAATTGAGAACCTCCTCCTTTTTTTCGTCGGTTAAAAAACAAACTTACAGTAATGCAAATAGAGTTAACCTTTTATAAGTACCCGTTTATGGTCATATGATATACAATAAAAACAAATGACTACACGCAATAAATTTCTTAAATTAGGTTACATAATACATCACTTATTTACTGAATGTACCTACATCAAAGCTTTCTTTAGAGAAGAAACAGATAAAATAGAATGAAACAAGTCTATACTTATGTCATGCTTCTTTTATTACGAGTACATTCGGGACAATGAACAATGTTGCCTCAAGTTAGTACGGCTTTTGGCAAGTTTTGGCTGACAAAAAAGCTTCCTATTAGAACTTCTTGGCAGATTTTGCGGCACATGAAATGACACTATAATATAAAATATAATGACATAAATATTTAAAACAATGCTGACTGCTTGCTATCCTGATTTTAACAATAGAATAGTACCTAGACTGGACTGTAGAGTGATCAAACTCAGGGCGATAAGCGAGATATATTGTGTGATTGGTGCATATAGTGCTGAAAATTAGAAGTAAGGTAAGAAGGAGACTCGGGAGAGGAAAGAGAACTGGGTAGTCGATGCAATCCATTTATGTGTCAGCGTTCTTTTCACGTGATTTGTATCTCAGCAGGCGTAGCATGACCGCTGTAGACAAAGCTTATGTCGACGGAAGAATAGACAAAATGACGTATTGTAGAAAGATTTCTTCCGTCCGTAGCATGCCGATGTCAATAATGAAGAAAAGAAATGTTTCTATACTTCGATCGACACATGTCTACAACGTCGAGCATGACGAACATATTTTCTCTACTTTTGACAGTTAGGGGTAGACATGTTTCTCTTCAAATAGAAGAAATTAGTCTACATCTCATGAGACCTAGACAAAATTATTCTTTAGTTTTATTAGGACTAGATTCTTGTTAAATTGGTTTCATTGGAGTTTTTGAACAACAATAATAACATGTCGGGTTCCTATCGTCGCTATCTCCTTAGTTATTATCAAAAACTAGCCTTTGCCCGCGTGTAATTCGTAATAAGTATCGAATGACTATCGTGCATCCTTCGGGAACTGTGTCTTCCCTGGATAAAAAGGTTTCCTTTATGTTAATGCACACCCTATGGTCTGCGTGCTAATCTTCATCCAAATCCGTTTGAACATGATTGAAGGACAAACAAACAAACATCCATACTTTTGCATTTATAATATTAGTAGGATTACATATAAGAAAATTAGCTGAATGCCCGCGGCTTCTTCAACTCATCACAGAAAGCCTTATCGCGCATCCCTCGGGAACTGTTTATTTTCTCGGTACAAAAAGTAGATAGAGTATACTTTATTGTTTGCAAGTCATAAAAATATTAATTTACTTTGTAATAGTGATGCGACTCGAGTCCACTTTTACTCGAGTGACATCGAAAAAAAACGTACTCGAGTGAAAAAAATATCGACTCGAGTTCACTCGGACTGGATTCACTCGCCAATCACTCACCAAATAACGTAATGTTATTTGGTTTTATGAACAGACCATATTTGCTCATTTTTATTAGCATATAATATTAATTTCGATATATAAATGTTGATTTTTGTAAGACTGGCGATGTATTGAAATAAAACTTCAAACTTGTCGTTTTATTAAGCCTCAACTTATTGACAAAATGAAAAAATAATGAATTCATGTATTATGACAGGTGACTCGTTAGAGGCGAGTGATCGAGTGACTCGTGAACCACTCGAGTGACTCGACGGCTCGATCACTCGAGTAGTACTCGAGTAAAATTGTACCACCTGTTGTCACCTTTTTTCTAGATAACGAAACGTAATAATATGGTAGGATTTGGTAGAATTTGTACGGCACTAGCTACGTTCTCGTTGCTATGGAAAAAGATCTGTCACTTTGTCTACGTAGAAACCCGAGTCGACGGGTCGCCTCATGCTCGAAAAGAAGAGATATCTTGACGTATAGAAAGAGCTTTGTCTACTCTTGGAAGAATAGACATAGAATTGGTCATGCTACGCCTACAGGTCCGTATTACATTACGTTCCTCGAGTACAGTTTGATCTTCAATCAACTGATCACTATTGAAGGCTATAATCGTTACTTGAGCATCGGTCTTATTCCAATACAGGAATTGTAAACTTCAATTCAACAACATACCTTACGAATATAACTTGAAATAGGAAAGAAATCTCTACTCAAGCGTGGTGTCGACTTCACTTGATTGATTACAGATCAAATCTCTGTTCAAATACCGAAACAGGTGACAGTATAAAATAAAGCTAAACTCAGCTGAACTGTGATCAATGAATCTATGCTTGAGAAATGTTCTAAACTTAAATCCCAATTCAAAACTAGTTTTAAACAGTGATCAACGATCAGGAACGTTCTGTAATACGGGCCTAAGAGTGGTTCTTCTCCAGCATGTGTCCGGCTCGTGGCCCTCTCCTCGGCCAACTAGTGTATCTCGTGTAATATTATTTAATTGAAGCTGACGCGTGGGCGGGGCTGGACCACACTTGACGAATTAATGTAAGCCAGTAATAACACGGGGCGGCGAGTAATTTATACCCGTAATGAATTATAATACATCATAGCCAGCTATAAACTTGGCTCGCTCACGACACTCCTTCAACGTAATAGCTAGTTTCCTATAACATAATTTACTCGCCGGTATTCGATATCGTGCGTTGTACGCGTGCACGGTACGCACAAATGGTCTGCATTTCATAAAATTAAATAATAAATAATAGAAATGTCATAATATGAAAATTCTAAAATTTTAAAAAATTCGGTGTTACGAAATTTTTAATAACTTTAATTTCAAAACTAATTGCGATCTAATCGACGAATCTTATTTATGTGGTGTCTTCATGATTATAATAATAATCAGAAGAACACAAAACCCACACACCACACAGCCATATATTTTATGACTTTATTTCTTTATAGTACCCATTTTGAATAATTTTCGTTTCATTAGTGTGTAGTGTAGGTTACAAGTTACAACATAATCAGTGGGCCGCCAGTCGCGCGGCGCCGCGGGTCGCCGCTCGCGAGTATACACCTGGCGTTAGTGGGTTTACATGCGTTCGAGATTGTTTTGTCTTCGGATGTCAATTACGAAGAAATAACGCTTGTAATGATCGCAATAGCCGAAGTTAAAACGCGCGTAGGCGGCCTTATCTATTAAGAGGTGATCACACGCGCGCATACAAATTGACGCATTAAAGATGCGCGCGCCCGCGATTATAATCTTAATAGCTTTCTCAAATGAAGTTATATTGAAAATTTATCTGAACCACGGACGTTTGGGTCGTACGCTTGTATTACAAATATGATTAACGTCGTAGGTGAATGATAAATTGTCTCTTAGAGTTGTACACACTTGTATGATTACAGTATATTTTATGTTTGTAGGTATGATGTTTAGAGTCAGATTGTTTGTAAAAAAACTTATTATCGACAACCAGATGACGCGCTCATATACATTTCTATAGATTCACGGTAAACCGTAACAAAAGTCGTCGAGCTAGCAACATATACTTAGCTACAAACGTAAAGTTTAAAATGCTTTTAGCAGATCAAATAGCGGAGTATACCTACGGACAAAACCAATAGGGTAGGTGTAGGTATTCGTATGGTGGAAAACTAATTTAATTTGGAGTATAAAAGTGGATGGAGTCAGACATATCAGGCGATAGCAGTAGTGTAGGGGCGCGCGGTTTTGGTCAACTAATTGAAAAACTTTTTTGTCGCGTCGCACACGACGAGGGTCGCGCGCTCGTGTATATGCACCCTTATTAAACGTCGCATTTAAGTCAGTTGGTTTGTTTACCTTTTGTACCTCTTGGGTATTGTTTCTTATAATAATAATAATAAAATATGTTTATTTCGAACTATACACTATTGAGTGTATAGTTTGAAATAAAAAACATATAATAAAATAGGATATTTTTTTAAAGAGACTAGGTAAACCGATAAAGTAGATTTATGATAAACTGATAATAATATTATATAATGGAGTTAAATGCATGGTAAGTTAGATGCATGATGCATATCCATGTCATAGTCTCATGGGACACAGGGAGGGGGGGGGGTATGTATGTACTTAGTTAGATGCTATAGAACTACGAGAAGGATAACCATTTTGTAACATGACATAATGAAAGAAAAACGGTGCATCCAAATTGAATTGAAAGCTTTGCGTTTAAACGCGGACGTGGATGATTCACAATCCGTCCTAAACCGTCGCACAATCCGCGCACTCGTGTCATCGTGTGCGCAGCGCGGAGCGACGCCGTGTAAAAGTGCGCGCGTATTATTGCACACCGTGTATGGCTTAAAATCGCGCCGGATTTTCGGAATCGCATACTATTTTATTTTAAACTGCGTCGCGCCGCTTAATTGGATCGCGCGGTATCACGGCTAGCCACGGCTCGTCTCGCGTCGCTATAACTATAACTTATTGCGGCATATTCCGCACATATTTTTTTAACGCAACCCTTTGTTTTAATTGTCGCGACTCCCATAACACGGATCTCTTAATTGATCGATGATTTCGCTGTATTAATAAAGTTGAGATTCATTTCTGTTGTAACTTTGTTATTATTTGCCATCAAATGGAATGAGATTGTTTCAATACATTTGTTCGTAGGTTAATGTTGAATACGTGCCTGGTTTGCGTATTGCGTTTGTTCGTCCTAGTAACTATACCATGCCTTATACGATAACTATGTTTATTCCAGGATTTATAAGGTTTAGAGAAGCAATTTGATAGTTTTTTTGTTCACCATTAAGTCAAGTCAAGTAATACAATAACAATTATATGACCAGTCTATAGACACATGGCTACCGTCCATCTTGGTGTAAGACAAGTAAACAAACAATACGTGGAGCCCTGGGGCCGCGGGCCGCACTCCGTCGCCGCGGGGACGCTATATTAAATTCCGCGCGGCCAGCAATTTACTCATTACGAGAGTAGCGCCCACTTGGACAGCCACAGGAGACACGACAAACTAAATAAAACACACTGACCCAACATGCCATGGTGGCATGAGGCTTAATAACAGCGAAATTGTTTAGATAATCCTTGAAGATATATTATTAGAAAGTTAGGTACTTTTGTTTTATTGCTTGTTACATTTTTAAACGTTTCTTGACTTTTCCAAGTTATAGGCCGAGTATATAAAAGAGTTTTTTGGTTTAATCAGTAGTAATGCTGAACCGGCTCAGTCGTGAAATCAGAATATCTTCAGTTTGTTGGCAAGTGCATCAAACAATCTACGAAACACAACAGTAACATGACATGTTGCCAGCTAAAAGCCCACTCCACTAGTGCATTTGTCTCCGTTCACATACTCGTGGAAACAATGAGTGGTTGCTGTGACGGATTGGTGACATTTGTCGGGAGCGTCGGCACTCGGCCTGTCGGCGTCGGCACTCGGCCTGTCGGCGTCGGCTCGCGCCCGCTACCTTCTCGGAAGTGAGTGGCCGACGCTGTCCGAGTGCATGAGACAATACTGACACTGGATTAGTTTCACTTACAACTACCCTACACGCTGTATGTTTATGTCGGATTTCTAGCCTGAAAGTGGTTTGAATCGTTGAATAAAACTTCATTTACACATAACAACATAACATAACATCACGCCTGTATTTCCCCGAAGGGGTAGGCAGAGGTGTATAGTACACCCACATTTCGCCAGTTATGTTATAAGTCCCATGTAATAGGGGGCGAGCCTGTTGCCATTAACCGGGCACAAATCCATACTCCGGGTTGCTAGTGAGAACTTCCTAATGAAAAAACCCAATAAAACTTTGCCCGACCTGGGAATCGAACCCAGGACCCTACGCTCAGCAGTCGCACTTGCGACCACTAGACCAACGAGGCAGTATAGTTCAGTTACACATCTACAGTATTAGGTACCGTAAGGACTGTGGAGTGGCCATAAACTTTTTAGCTATTGTTTACTTGAGTGGAACTTTACTGAACTACAGACATGTAAACAGTTTAAACATAATATTATTTAGTAGTTAGCTGCTCAGGAACTACTTTCAGTACCTCAACAATAATTGCTGTTAAAGTTTAAACATTAAAGTAATTGCACTCTGTCTGTTCACAAGTGGGAGATAATTGTCATTTAATAAGTGTACATACACACACGAACATTATTCAATGAATTTTTGATAAAAAAGTACGAGAGCATTTCATGCATTTAATTTTATTGGTGTCATTGGCATTACGTTTTTTGCTAATGGATGCGCACACATGCGAGCTCGTCGAACAAGCGGTGAACAAACGTACTCGTGGGTGAGTGTGCGCACTTACTGGCAGCGTGCGGGCTATGAGTGCGCACGTAGTAATGACGGTGCGTGCGCGTCCTTGCGGTCGGCAGTGCGCACTGCCTTTACTGTACTGCTACGATTGTATTCAACGCAAATAAAGAAATAATATTATTTACTTAATTTTTTAACGTAATAAATATTAAAAATAACTTTGTACACTTCTTAATACCTATCTACCTGTATTAATTTATATACAATATAAATATTTACAAAATACAAATTAAGATAAAACACAAAAAAAAAAGTGGACTTAGACGTCGAAGAACTCCTCCACATCACTGTCATCTGGAAGCGTGCCCAGGAGACTAGCAGCGTTGCCACGATGAATGGCAAAAAGTTCAGAATGCTTCTAATAGAAACACAATTTCATAAAGACTATCAAAAGACATCGCCGTACTGTTGAGTATAAAAGTTCCGGAAAGGTAGCGGCTCCCTATTCTAGTGTTAGTTATCAGGTGACTTGAAGGCCAAGCCATAGAATAGGTAATATTTCGTATGGCCAAGCCTCCAATGCTCCTGTATTTGATTACAACTTCTCTGCACCACGTCGACTGTCGAAGCCTGCTTAGTACTATTATATTTGTATAACAGCGCACGTTCACAAAGTTCTGGAGTGGCGACCGCGTACTGGAAGGCGCAGCGTGGGTAGGCCCCCCACAAGGTGGACCGACGACCTGGTGAAGGTCGCGGGAATCCGCTGGATGTGGAAGGCGCAGGACCGGTCGTTGTGGCGATGCTTGGGGAAGGCCTATGTCCAGCAGTGGATGTCGGCGGCTGAAATGATGATGGTGATGCACGCGCGACACTTTCAACGAATTAAATAGGTCAAGTCTTTGTCCTTTTGTATGGAAACCGATGCTGGCATAGAGAAGTGCAGCCGAAAAAAAAATTTACACTATAATTTATACATATATTTTTTTTTAGGATAAAACATTTTTTAGAAGCAGATATTTTATTAGAGTAACAAAAGGGTCATATTTAAATAACATTTTAGAATAAATTGGGGTTCAAATTTTGATAAACATTTACTAATTGTGAGAAAACTATATTACTTTTGGTGTCAGGTACTTTATTTGACTAACGTAAACTTAATTATATAGAAGGTTTTAATATAAAATATGGTGTCACTTGATGTAATTTCCCTATGTAATATATAAATAAATATGAGGGTGCTTAGTGCGAGTTTCACACATATCGCATACTTCCATCAATTCGTCAACTTTCATTCATAATTTAGTAGTGTCAGGAGCGCTACTGATTTATTAATGAAAATCGTCGAATTCGATGGAAGAGTCACACTCGCACTAGGCACCCTGCCCGCGCAAGGCGTCATCGTCGCTAACGGCTGACATCGAAGTATCTCCGCAGAGAGCGATTGCACGGCTATTGCGCACTTTGCATATCATCTCAAATTAGTATAATGATGTTGCCGTGCTTAGTGTAACACTGTACGCTCTGTTTCTACTAAAATATGAGGAATAACAAAAAGATTTATTGTGTTTGACTTCCGTACTTAACTTCACGTATAACCGTAACTCGTAAGTGAGAGGTGACAAATAGCCACCGCATCCAATTAGCACAGACGACGCGTCGTCATCCACATGACGTCACCGCCGCACGCGCCACCCACAACTACAATATTTATAATCGTTTGAAAAAACTACATTAATTTGTATAAAGGGCGGGCTCGCGACTCATATTAATAGTCGACGCTGTTATAATTTCACGTCTGTCACTTAATTACAGGAACTTCCCGTGGAAGCGTGATGTAGAGCAGCCTTGTTAATCATATACGGGCAGGATGATAAAAATATATTAGATGAACGAAAATAGACCCGAGCATCGGAGAACTAAACCAGAATATCGCTCTCGTTTAAGTGGCTTTACTTGTAAGCTGTAGCCATGTTGTAGCTCTCTATTGAAAAATAACAAAACACAAAGAATGTTTCTTTGCATAAGCATAAAGCAGTGTATTTGTCTCAGTCCGGACTAAAATAACACTTTTTACATACAAAAGTAAAGGTAAGGCATAGCGAGTTACTTCAGTCGAAGTAAAACTGTTAACAAGATCTTTGCAATCACTGATCAGAGTAACTCTATTACAAGTTTACATTGCGTGTCTAACATCATTAGATCTGTAATATCCTCATATTTATTACTTAGTCGCTGACTACATAAAACTGCTTGTGAAGTATTTAAGAGAAGTTATTACAGCAATAGTCGTTTACGGTTGTAAAGAAATATGGCCGCGCGTCGGTAATACGGCGTGTACAGTCAGAGAAGTTGCGAGCTAACCTGTCCCGGCCCGCGGAGCGGCTCCAGACCTCAGCTCTGAGCGCTGCACGCACTCACACAGAGTAGCTGGGTATAGTAATGATAAGGTACTATTATGAACCGACGAAAAAAAAGGAGGTTCTCAATTCGACGCGTATATTTGTTTTTTTTTTATGTATGTCCACGCATAACTTTTTACAAAGTAGTCTGATTTTGGTGATTCTTTTTTTAATGGATAGGGTATATCTCGAATTTGGTCACATTTAAATTTTAAAATCAAAATCCACCCCTAAGGGTAGGAAAATAGGGGATGAATGCTTGTTCACACACTAAATTCCCCTGTTAACCGATTTTGTTGAACTTGCCATACATAAATTTAGTTCTAGACACTACAACATAATAGAGACCTCAAAAAACATGCATTTTTTTCAACGTTTTTGTTCCAGCTCTTTCTTCAAAACGGTAATACATACCAGCGTCAAACTTGGTCAGATTATAGTGCATATTATGTAGTTTTGCAACAAATACTAAAAATAAGACAAACATAGACATATTGAGAGGTACGGAACCCTTACTGCGCGAGTCCGACTCGCACTTGGCCGGTTTCATATATTTTACATCGAGTGCTATCCGACAACAAATGGCTCACGGGAGAGTTTCCATGAATTTCGCGTTGCGTTTCCGAATCCGTTCGGTTCTCAAATAGTTTTTTTTTTTTTAATAAAACAAGTTTAGCCAAATTACATTGTGTATTATTATTAAAATTGGTTTTCCTGACGTTTCGAATGCTTTGCAGCGTTCATGGTCGCAGGAAGTGGTCGTTTTGTTTTATTTGTCGGTCAAATTTCACTTCGGAAACGGAAACTTTTTGAACGTTTGTGAATCAGGCCACTGGAGATAGATTTTCGGCAAAAAAAATTTAAAAATTAAACTTTTTAACAAAATATTGAACCGACGTAAACAGAAACTGAAAAGTGAAAAATAAAGTGAAGCTTTTTAGTCTTAATGACTATTCTCCTAACTAAAAGAATGTAATTTAATTATGAGTCAGCGCCAAACAAACAATCAACGAAGATCATTAAATTACTTTAAAGAAATAATAAAATCAAAATAACATCAAATACAACGTCAATTTTCAACGATAAACAATAAATTTCCAAAAATGCGTTCTCCGCTCGATCACTTGCAACTCGCATGCACTTTGCTTATCTTTGATTAGTGCTATCTTTTCGTGATTTAAATTGAACTTCTATAAGTGATGTTTACATACGTTGTGGTGACACGCAGCGTGGAGTACCTTTAGCGGCATTTCACTATTTTTCGGCGCACCGTCCGCCGCACATACCGCGCATGTCTCCTTGCGCAGTCTGGCACATCGCCAGTCTTTGCAGATCACACCGGTCATTCAGTTACTTAACGATATAATTTAAATCTTACTATATCATTTCAAAGTCCATTTTTAATTGATTTAAAGTTTTTGTTTCATTTGCGTCCTTATAGCGAGGTGATATTAATTGCGCGTCGGTATAGCAGTTGATCTAATATTATACCAGGCCCCTCAGAAAGTATTGCGAAAAAAAGTTTTTATATATGGGAGACTGGCCAGTTATAATGTTTTTCGAAAATATGATTATTTATAAGTAAAAATAAGTAAGTTCCAATTTCAAAATTTCCCTCCACATTTTTTGCGAGTTAATTCAAAGTATTGTGTCTCACTGAAATATGGATCTGCGCCGGGAACATTTTAGAGCTATGATTTTATACGATTTCAAGTGTCGCCTGAAACCGGATGAATCGTACGATAGACTTCAAATGGCATTCATGGATGAAGGCCCTTCCAAGGCAACCGTGTATCGTTGGTATAACGAATTCAAGCGCCGTCGACCAACTTTGGGGGATGACGAAAGAAGCGGTCGCCCTTTGACGGCTGTTACCGAAGAAAACGTGGTAGCAGTGAAAAATTTAATCCAAGACAATAGGCGAATTACATATCAGGAGATTCAAAACATATTGAAGATTGGATCGGGAAGCGTTCACGAGATTCTACACAGCCATCTTTGCGTGAGGAGGATAGTATCACGCTGGGTGCCGCACAACCTCACCGATGCTCAGAAGCAGGCCCGGGTGGAATGGTGCCGTGATATGCTTAACAAATTTGAAGCAGGCTCGTCTCGGCGTGTTTACGACATCGTTACAGGTGATGAGTCCTGGATTTATCAATACGACCCAGAAACCAAGCGCCAGTCGACTGTTTGGGTGTTTCAAAATGAGCCAACGCCTACCAAAGTGAAGCGATCTAGAAGCGGGGGTAAGATTTTGATCGCTAGCTTTTTTAATTTGACTGGCCACTTGGTATCAATTCCCTTACGGGATCAAAGAAGCATTAATGCCGAATGGTATACTACCAAATGTTTGCCAGAAGTTTTCTCTGTTATAAGCAACAAGCGACCAAACACAGGGCTCCGCGGGCTACTGCTCCACCACGACAATGCACCTGCGGACACCGCACTCAAAACGAGGGACTTCCTGGACAGCACGCCAGTCAAACTCCTGGGTCACCCTCCTTACAGCCCTGATCTAGCACCGTGTGACTTCTTTTTATTCCCAAAAATAAAAAATCAGCTCAAAGGGATACAATTTTCGTCGCCGGAAGATGCGCTGGCTGCGTTCGAGCAGGCTGTAAACGAGGTGTCTGCGGCGGACTGGAAAAAGTGTTTTGAAAACTGGTTTAGGCGCATGAATCTTTGTATAGAGGCTGGTGGAAAGTACTTTGAAAAGATTTGATAAAAATATATGTACGTATAGAACAATTTTTTTTAGTTTCGCAAAACTTTCTGAGTGTCCCACGTATTAGTGATTAGTGTGTCGTGATATATTATACAGTGCAAGTTATATTAAGCACTCGTTTACTGGTTCACCCGGCCGCTGGGGAGGGCCCCGTCGTCGCCGTCGGCCGCGGAAGTCACTCACAATGCTAACAAGGATCTCATTTGCAACAGCTTCAGTAATTAATTTAGGAAATAAACCAAAAAGATAAAGTTCTTCCTGAAATACTTAAGGAAAATTTATGTAAAAAACTAAAGTATAAGGAGATGCTTTCCGCTCGTCATATTTATAATGTTGATAAAAGTTCTTACATAAAATTAGGAAATTCCTTAATTATTTTAAGCAATTATTTCATATCATTCTGAGTAAGATGAGTAGGTATTTACTCAAACAAGGTGTAAATTAGGTACCACAAAGTAGCTATAACACCATTTATTATGTAAAGGATGCCACTGACGATACATCCAACAGTTCAAATAAATGCAATTGGCCGGTTGTCTTGAGAACTAACGAAGATATTTTGTTTTGTTATGTAATTTTAGGTGCGGTCGACCGTACGTCAGTGGTAACAGTTTAGCTCTGGCGGGGCCTTTATTTCGTAAGCAGTAAGGGCGGTTTTTCAGACTCGGGTGTTGCCACTGTCATGCGGTCAACTATACTTTTCTTATTTTTTGTATCGACTGTCTTTTCTTAATTTTTTACCTATGTGTTTTTTTGTTTTTACTTTCTATGTAACCCCACCTATAAGTTGCCTGCTTGTGTTTATCACTGTGTTTTAAATGTTGCGCGTCGTTAACTGTGACAATAAACTATTTTTCTTTCTTTTCTTTTTTTCTTTCTTTCAAATGGAGTGGCCGTATTCCAAAATCTGTCTGTGAATGTTAAAAACGTAGGTAATTTTTAGAACAAGTCAAGCTTTTTTGTAAGTCCTCATTAAAACGACGTCCGAATAGATACATCGTCAGTGCCCACCTTTAGTATTCCTGTACTATTAGGTACCTACCTTAGAAATAATAATTATTTTTCCCAAATCCTATCCTACTTCCTACTAATGTTATAAACCTTAAAGTTTGTGAGAATGTATGGATGTTTGTTACTCTTTCACGCAAAAACTACGTTATGGATTTTGGCATACAGATAGAAAATAACCCGGATTGACATATAGGCTACTTTTTATCCCGGGAAGATGAACCGGTTACCGAGGGATGCGCGATAAACGACATCCACGCGCGCGACGTCGCGTGCATAGACTAGTATCTAATATTTTTATAATAAATAAGCTCTACATGCCCTCGGGGCTAATAAGTAAAATTTAATTATTTTTATCATGTTTAAGCAAAAGGAAAATAAAATAACTAAATATTTAGGTAAACAATATTGTTTGCGAAGTAAGATATAATCCTAAATAATGAATTTTTAGATTTACATTACAAACAAGACTATTTGTAAAACGAAAGCTTCAAGGTAATTATATTTCTCATAATAGCTGACTGTATCGTATTATACGAAATTAATTAACTATAATGTTATCCTTGTACGTTCTGCCTAATTCCAAATTATCCTTAACCAAAAACGTTAGTATCAAACACAATGAGAGAACAATGAATCGTGCGCTATTGTCAAGCAACTAAACATGAGCCTTTCCTGACCTGGGGTCCGTCGAGATGTAGCCTGCTCAATTGAAAAACACAAGCAGGAGTCTGACGTTCGAAATCCCTTTTACAATCACCAAATGCCTCCACTTCGTCTCAAGAGTCGCAAAAGCTTTTTGCGCAGCACGCAAGCGATCAAAGACCGCCCAGCAGCCGCCAGATGCAAACTATGGACCGGAAAGAACTCTCCACCTCTTGACTTTATTACTCCACAAGAGAAGTTACCACCAGGACATGATCAACAGTGGCCAGTGTGGAAGTCACTTAATCGTCTTCGCACTCAGGTTGGTCGCTGTAGACTTAATATGAGTGCATGGGGGTTTAGGGACCCTAGTCTTGCACACTGTGACTGCGGTGACCCAGAGCAATCCATGTCACACTTGCTAGCGTGTCCTTTGTGTCAGAACACCTGCACAAGAGACGACCTATTCGCCGCCACTGAAAACGCCATTGAAGTGGCCGCGTTCTACTAGAAAAATATTTAAACACAATAGTTATACTTATTTGAACCATTGACACGATAAGAAGAAGAACATGGGCGTAGAGACCACCAATACAAGGAGATGAAATAGTGTCCCCGCCGACCGGAATGTTAGTATTGTTTGTCGCATAGTGGGATATCAAGACGCGGCATTCCTCTCACTTAATATTGTGACTGCTTGCTTGTGATTCTCCACACCGCGTCGCACCGATCACTGACTGGGAGACTGGGACTCGTAAATAAGGGAGTGCGCACAATAACGTCGCAAGCAATTATCTACGCCGAGCGGTGGCGGTGCGGGGAGGAGACATTGTTTTTAACAGTTGAAGAAAATGTAAATGTATGCAAATGGTTTCGGATCTGTTTGTAGTGAGACAAGGGACTGCACCGCACCGCTGTGCGCCGCCACTGTGCGCTGCGGGGATGCCTACAATTGGGGTTGTCTTATCAAGAGAACGTTTATAAGTCTCGAAAAATTAACATAATAATACTAGTAGAGTAAGTTTTGTCATACAGATCATAAAAGCAACATCTGTGGATGGAAGGTGTGGTTTGTTCAATGTACCCTAATTTAATGTTTAGTTCAATATCTGTGAACCCTATTAAAATTGTACAAATTATACGATCAGTCGGTCTGCATCGGTGCCGGCACGACTGCACCGTGCCGACACTGACACAGTTACTGAACACGATTCCTGTGTGGAATGATAGAAGAACTGACGCTTATAGTGCCACACGACTCTCCCTATTGAAGTGGGTTATTAGGTACTATCAGCAAACTTTCCGGTGAACTACCACTAAGGCTAAAATCGCTTGCGTTCAGTGTTCGACGGCAGCCGTAGGAATGTGTAATGTAGCAGGGACTTTACTCCCGACTGGTTCGAGCTCTGAACCAAATCGAGTTAATGTCAATTCCTAGAAAAATGCAGCACGATTTGAAACTAACTCGAATTCAAATTCGATTGATACAGCACTCAATCCAGTCGGGAGTAAGGCCCCAGGATTCGTTCAAGGGACTTTGTCGACAAAGTGTATCACCGGGAAAGACCGTGACTGTACGTTAATATTTTACACACAATGCAAGGGCAAGGTTGTTCGCATTGCTCTTCACTGCCAACCACGTAAACTCTATTAACTATTATAATAGGTAAAATATCCAAAGTCGGTTTTCACCCGACTGCCCCAAAAGGAGGGTAATTTATGTCGAGTAATATTTTGTGGCTTTTATTATTAAGTAATGTATTAACATTATTGATCAAACTGAGACTTTTAATGTGTATGCTGAATATTAGTTTGAATTAACTAAATAGTTTACCTTTCGGTATACAGATATATAAAGCAGAGTAGATAGAGTTTAAAGCAGAGTAGATAGAGTTGAAGCGTAATACTTAGACTTACTACAATAAGACTGTAGAAATCCAAACGAATCCCGTCAGTGCAGTGGTCCCATTCTGCATGCATTATCGTAAATAGCTACGATCGTCAGCGGGTGCGCAGTGTGCCGGGACACGCTCTACACAAATGTCACGTGGCGACATTCAGAACCCGTTCACTAAATTGCACATAATCGCGACCGCTCCCGAGTGCCCACCACGCACCACGTACAGGGACAGACAGAAGACCCGTTCCTAACAACACATAGAATGCTACATTTGAGGTGAATCAGACAGATCCACTGTACTGCATCAACTGCTCTTCGCGTATCTTCATAAGTATTATGCGTCAATAGTGAGTAACTACAACAACGCTTTTCTTTTATTTTTTTTGTCAACAGCAACAAATAATACATAGCGTTTGACCAGAAATTGGTACAATGTATTCCTCTTTCTGTGGCCTGCATTAGGTCTTCCCGGAATAACGCTCTTAAAGCGACGTTTCATTTCCTGTTGACTCCAAAATGCAATAGGGGCAGGGGCAATACTGTGCGAGCTCAGTAAATACGCAGCTTCGAACCTTCTATCCTTAGCTGAGCAGTGGCCGCCGCAGCCGCCGCAGACGTCCCGTGCGGCAGCAGGCCGGGGCCGGGCCGGGTGCGGGACGGGCGCGGGAGGGGCTGATATTAAGATTCCACGCCGCCTGCCACAACCCCGGAACGCAATTTTTGCGAATACTTTATGCTAATGTTTACCGATACCGTATTAAGCCCCTTTCATTATGTGCGCGCAGCGAGAGACGCCAACGATAAATTTGAATTGAATTTTGCTCTGAAAACAATCTGTTTGGACAAATTGTGAAGTTGGTGGGAGCTGGTCGTTTGCATAAAATAATACGTGGCCGAGTGCCGCTCGCCGTGCGCACTGGCTCCCGCTCCGGCTCCACAACACCAGTTATATACCAGAATAAATGAGTACATTGCCATAACACGCCAGTGTCTGACGACATTATCATTCGGTACTGAGTCTGACACCCGAAGTCCTCAGTATTGTTCCCTAGAACAGCATGGTATACTCTGAACGTGACAGGGCTCGCGCTGCAGGTGAGCAGTGGCCAGTTGGTGTGAATACCGTTAGACGCCTTGTCGCCGTCGCCGTCGCGCCGTGTCGTCGCCTCGGAAAATATGCTCAACAAGCATTAACATACTTAATATAACCTTTTGGTCCAAAAACATTCAACTATGAATGTAATTGATTTGTAGGTTAAGTACGCAATGAAACCAACGTCTTTACGATACGACTGCTTTATTCAAACTGGGTTACCAACATCACACCTCCACCACTAAATTTAAGCTTAATAACAAACAATAAAATTTACTTAACAGACTAACACCACACAACTATAATTTAATTATGGTTTACTAACAATCTCAATCAAACTCGAAACCATATCTAACAGGCGGTTTACGCAATCTTTTGGGACGTGATTCTAAAAGTTTTGGAGGTGGCGAACAAGGTGTAGCAGGTTCGTTTCTTGAGCCATCATTCCGCGCTACAGATTCGATCACATCTTCAGACTGCTGTACATGTTCAAACATTTCTCTAGGCTGTTGTTGGCTCAAGTCACCACTACTTCCGTCTACCACCTCATCCCTCGGTGGAATGACATGCTCACCCCCACTCGTCAATGAGTCACTGGTATCAATTTCAGGACAGACAACATCAGAAAAACGTGGTCTACGACGCATTTGATCTATATGCCGTTTTATAAATTGACCGCTATCACCTTCCACTATGTACCTTCGAGAACCTTCCCTGTTATGTACCAGCCCTTTAACCCACTTGTCTTGTTGACCATAGCCCCTAGCCCAAACAGTATCGCCTTGTACAAAATTCCGCCTTATGCCACCAGCGTTCTGCACTTGACTGTCCTGTGAACAGCGTACTTTATCCCGTAAAGCCTGGTCGTTTCTTAATAAATCAAGACGTGAGCGTAATCTACGTTTTTGTAATAACATGGATGGAGTTTCTCCCGTAGTGCTATGTATAGTATTTCTATAAGTCAAGAGAAAAGTTTGCAACGCGACGTCGACATCGACGCTATCCCTATGCGCTTTTTTAATAGCACGCTTACATAATTTGACGGCGTTTTCAGCAGCACCATTAGATGAAGGATGATATACTGGTGAAAAAGACTGCTTAATTCCATTGTGCTTTAAAAACTCAGTAAATTCCTTACTAGTGAATGGTGGACCTTGATCCGAAACTAGTTCCACAGGCAGACCGAACCGAGCAAAAGTACTTCGTAGAACTTTTATAACCACTAACGCATTGGTTTGTTTCATCTCAAATGCTTCTAGCCATTTAGAGGTCGAATCTACAAGTATTAAATAGGTTTTACCCTTAAACGGTCCCAGAAAATCAACATGTAAGCGTGACCAAGGTAGGGGTAAATACGGCCAATGTTGTGGTACCGAGCGAGGCGGCGCATCCGCTTCTAGCGAGCACGTCTCGCAACCGCGACACATCGCCTCAACATTTTCATCTATACGCGGCCACCACACATAGCTCCTAGCCCAGCTCTTGGTCTTAACTATACCCATATGACTACAGTGTAACTGTTTCAAAACTGTCTCTCTTAAAGACTCAGGTATGATCATTCGATAACCCCACATAATACAGCCACCTTCAATATATAGCTCATTTCGCCTAACGAAAAATGGTTTTAGTTCATCATTGCTACAAAAATTTGGCCAGCCTGATTCTACATAAATCTTAATTTTACTAAGTGTTACATCCCTAGAGGTCGCCTTACTGACGTCACAGTTAGTTACTGGTAAAAAGTTTTCTACAAAATTTACATAAGTTACTTCCTTAACTGTCCGATTACTAGCAACCTTAGACGGTAACCGTGATAAAGCGTCGGCGCAATTATTTTTAGACGAAACATACTCAATATCATAATTGTACCCAGATAAAAGAATAGCCCAACGTTGCAACCGAGAGGCAGACATGACTGGAATACCCACCTTGCTACCGAATATAAATGTTAAGGGTTTATGATCTGTTCTTAAAATGAATTTCCTCCCATACAAATATTGGTGATACTTTCGTATTCCGTACACAATGGCTAAGGCTTCCCTATCAATCTGCGCATAGTTCCGCTCAGCCGGTGTGAGTGAACGCGAGGCATATGCGACGGGCCGCTCGCCGGTTGCCGTCAATTGCGACAGCACTGCACCTACACCCACACTGCTGGCGTCTGCCGTTAACACTAGTGGCAACTCGGGAGAGTAGTGTATCAGAACATCACTACTTGCTAGTACAGCCTTCACTTTTTCGAATGCCTTGTGACATTTAATACTCCAATTATATTTCGATCCTGCCTTTAACAACTCATATAACGGAGCGAGCATTGTACTTAAATTTTTAATGAATTTTGAGTAGTACATTACCATGCCTATAAACGATCGCAGCTCTGCTACATTCACGGGTGCGGGTGTGTCTAGTATAGCTTTGACTTTCTGGGGACAAGTGTGCACTCCATCCTCACTAATCACATATCCTAGATAAGTAATAGATTTTGCGAAAAAGTCACATTTCTCTTTTTTAACCTTTAAACCATAATTATCCAAACGCTGAAAAACCTTATGTAAGTTTTCTAAATGTTCTCTTTTCGTTGAACCCGTGATTATGACGTCATCTAGAAATACTCCTACGCGCGGTAAATCAGCAAACAATTCCTCCAAGCGACGCTGAAAAACTCCCGGGCTCGACGATAGGCCATATACTAAGCGATTGTACATGAATAAGCCTTTATGCGTGTTAATAACGGTATACTTTTTTGAATTATCTAATAAAAATTGTGCATAAGCCTGTGATAAATCAATTTTACTGAATCTTTGGCCCCCGTGCAAGCGAACCAACAAATCCTCAACACGTGGAAGTGGATAACGGTCAACCTCTAAAACTTTATTTAGTGTCAACTTATAATCCGCACAAATTCTAATGTTACCGTCCTTCTTGACCACTGGTACTATCGGTGTGGCCCAGTCGGAGCGCTCGACAGGGGTGAGGATGCCATCCCGCACGTGCTGCTGCAGCGCACGCTCCACCGGCTCGCGCAGCGCGTACGCCAGTGGGCGCGCGCGCATAAACACCGGCCGTGCCCCATCCCGCACGTGGATGCACACCGGCGGCCCGGCAAAACAGCCAAGCCCTTCCGCAAACACATTATAATATCTGGAACTGAAAACGTCCAAATTGAATTTCTCCTCAGATAATATTTTATTTACACAGGCCGATTCTACGTTAACTGGCAATTGAATACCTAATTCCACTATCCATTGTCTACCCAGTAAGGCGGTTTTTCCATTTTTTATTATATATAATTCCAAGTCTTTAACCTTATCCTTATAAACAACTTGCGGTGTTATAATGCCTACTGGATGCACCAATTCGCCGGTATAATATCGCAAGACAATGTTACTACTATGTATTGCTAAATTACCAAATAGATTTTTATACATTTTGTAACTAATGCATGATACTGCACTGCCAGTATCACATTCCATACATAGATTTTTATTATTCACTGTTAGTGTAATCATAAACGGTTTGCAGTGGCTTAAAGTTAACAGATTTAAATTAATGTCTATTACCTCTTCGCTGTTATCACTTTCACTTCCTACGATGCTATCCTCCGTTTTCGCTTCTACCCAGTATTGGCTCGATAAGTTGGGACACATCCGCCGAAGATGACCTGTCTTGTTGCAAACACGGCATACGTAACGTGCGAATTTGCAAGTTGACACTTCGTGTGAGCCACCGCACGCTCGACATTGTTGATGGCGCGCGGATTGCGCCGGCTCCCGCTGCGCCCTCGTGGTCGCACTGCGCTGGCGAGGCACGCGCGCGCTCCGTGGCTCGGCCTCCCGCGCCGCACCGTTCACGTCCCGCGCCTCGCTTCTCTCTGCCGTTGCACCACTCGCAGGCCTCCTGCGCCATTTTTTTTCCTCTATAGCCTGACAGTCGACCGTTGAAGTACCGCTGTTTGACCTTTCTTGTCCTTGGACTACGCTCGCCGCATCTTTTTCTGCCGATTCCAAGCTAATCGCTAAACTATAGGCTCTTGCAAAATCTAACTTGGGTTCAGCGAATAACCGTTGGCGAATTGTCTCACTGCAGATGCCACATACTAACTGGTCCCTCAAACTTTCTTCCAGCCACCCGGCAAATTCGCATGACTTGGACATTTTTTTTAGAATCGCAATATAATCTGCAATAGTTTCGCCGCTTTGCTGAATTCTCTTTCGAAACTTATACCTCTCAGCCAGCTCACTGGGCTTGGGTTGTAAATGTTTGCTCATTATATCAACGATTTGAATAAAACTCTTATCTTTTGGCTTATTTGGCGTACACAAATTCACTAACAGTTCATAGCTTTCCGCCCCCATTAGTGTTATTAAAGTTGGCACGTATAATTCACTTTTTACCTCATTCACTAGAAAATACTGCTCCAAGCGTTCAATATACAACCGCCAATCGTCCTTGTTAACATCAAACTCTGATATTTTACCGATCTTCATATTTCTAAAGAAAAAAAAATAACACCACGCACGCTAATGTCGGCTTGAACCTTTGTCTCGTCGCCACTGATTTGTAGGTTAAGTACGCAATGAAACCAACGTCTTTACGATACGACTGCTTTATTCAAACTGGGTTACCAACATCACAGTAATCATGTAACTAAACAATCGAAACGTTCATTTTTTGTTGCTGTACTGTTATTCGCTAAAATATTTTCGTGCGATAATACGACGTTACACAACTGCACCCTAGCCAATTTAATACAATTTAGCTGTATTGCACTTTTATTAGTGTTTTATGCTAAACACAATTCGAGTGTTTCCATTTGAGAGACTAAAAAGACGATAAATATAACAGTTTCAAGTTATGTTCAGTCGATAGAACCACTCTATAGATAAGCATAGAAGATCCTCGCAAAAAGCTCACGCATCAGAAACTAAAATATTAAATTCGTAACCGCGTAGCAACTATTTAAATGTATTTCTTGGAGTGGGCCTTCTGTGCGATGTTGTTGTATGCTGAAACACAATCAACATAATGAAAAAACTCAGGCCAGCAGATTTATGAGACGGCGGCAGTTCGCCGACTGGCCGCGAGTTCGCTTCACCTACGCAGCTACGATACTATAACATTCTCCGGTGAGTCGCTGCTTAGTTTGTTAAGCAAGTTTTTCCGTCTGGAGCGATGATAGTGCGGCGAAGTTATTCTTAAGATTTGCTGGTTTTGAAAAGTTATGTTTTTATTTCGGTGATTGCAGTATCTGAAGAATTAAGAATAATTTTTCCGTCAGTATTGTAGGTACTCAGTTTAAATAACATTAGCGTTATAAAAATGTTCATCGCTGCGCACCAGACACCAGTGTGAGTCATAAAGATATTTCCCATTCAACGTGCAAGTTCGCGGCACAATTTTTGAAATTACCCTGAAGGTGGTTCATATCGTCAGTTGGCTGCAAAATCATTCAATATTGAACCATATCGCTTGTGTATAAGGTTTTCATTCGTTCGTTGGGGGTCGGTGAGGGCGCGAGCTGTTAGCACTACAAACAAAGCGTTAGGGCGCGCCTCGCTAATAGACAAGGCGGCGGTTATTTGAAAAGTTGTGCGATCGTACACAACCAGGCGCCGGCTGAGCTGGTACTCGGCAGCGGGGAATTGAGTCATTGGGGCAACACTCGCGCCGTGTGCTCTCGACTTCATGTAGATCGTATATATATATTTATTTATTTATATATAATTGACACATTTAAACATATTGAACAGACACTTGAGCACAAAGGAGCTGCGAAATCTGACACTTTTGTATTAGTTGCCACCTCTGTAAATTCAATTAAGAATATACTCGTTGCACTCTCGTTGGCAAAGCTGTGAACGCAAAAAAATTCACCGCAAACTTTCAGCACCGTGTGATATAGACATATCAGCAATAGTGCTGCTTGTCTATAATCAACAAAATAAAATGATAATAAATAAAATAGTTTGGTGTTTTTTTGGCTCAGATCTTTAAACAACGATAACAATATTATAAGACTCTAAAGTCTAATTCGTCTATCCCCTTGTAGTGTCTTCCTCATTTTCAAGAAAACCACATATCAAATTGTACTAGCAGAGGCTTTAAAATTTAATGTTTATTTTGTGATTACCTGAACGCTATAACGTTGGAGTCGCGACCAGAGTGGTACTTAAACAGCGTCAGATATTAATTTTATATAATCACTTAATGTTCCCGCGAGTGATGGCGGCCGAGCTGATGCGTGTTATTTCATAAATGCGTTCCAGTGAGTCGCCTCGAGGGAGGCGCGCACCGCACCGGCCACTCGCGGGCGACACGAACGGTTCACTTGGTTTTATTTTAATCTATTACTTTGGAATGAGTCCTGCGTCGCCATGCACATCACTAGCGCATGTACAACTTATCACTGTATACTAACACTGTACGATGCACTACTTTTGTAGAGGCACACTTGTCTACTCCTGAAAAACTTAATATCAATCAAAGTTAAGCATAACTATTATGGCGCCAAGTTCTGGAAAACTGTTATTTTATTGGACAGTAACCCTAAGTGTACATTATAAGCTTTAGTACCATAAAGCTGTCACTTTAGACAATTTTTTAGGAGAATTAATCCAGCTTCAAAAGAAGATGATGTTTTACAAGACTGCGTTATGTTTAGCTAAGCAGTCAGTCGTCGCGCTGTGTGGCTGCCGGCGCTCCACCAACACGCTCAGCGTTCCATTCACAGCGATAATGAAGAGTTTGGGGAACGTTGACGTGCTGCCGTGCAAGGAGGCCAGCATATCATGGAATCAGAAGGCCCACTCGTTACAACGCTAGGGACTTACAGAATTGCATACTATAACATAGTACACGGTGGTATCTGTAAAACAGGAGACTTCTAGATAGCTTCGACCTGTAAAATGCAGCTGGAGAAAGAAGCTAGGTGCGAACTGTTTTTGAGGGAAGACGGAAAACTACAAAAAGAGAAATCTGCAGTAGCTAGTAATCGGTTTTATGTGAGTTTGTTACAGGTTTGAAATTAACCTTCTGTGTCTATCTATTTGGTGCTAGTGAGTGGTGCCTCCATGCAATCGCTCTGCCGAGTTGAGAATACTAAGAGGGCTCACGCCCCACACTATTGCTTTAATTATTATATGTGCGTTTATACCACATAGTTGTTTATACTTTGTTCTACTACGCATACCATTGTGAGATAAACCTTTTCGTTAAAAAATAAATGTTGGGTCCTTGCCAAATGCAATTATATTTTCTATACAAGTAAGCTTAAGGGTCAAAGTCAGTGTTAATTAAATCGGGAATTCAAAGCGACACTTAACATGTACTCAAATTGGCTTTTAAAACATGCGTAAAAGGTGTCAAACATCTGTAAAACAAAAAAGAGTAACTGCTTTCGTAAGTTTCTGCGGCGGGACTCGTCAACAAACTGAAACGAGTGTTTTATGTTCCGGCGCGCCCGCTCCGCTCTCAGCTACTAGGAAACCATAAGTTGTGCGGCGACAGTCGCGACGGATATAGAACTAGCGTTAACACCTTATTGAAACTGAACGCCTTGAGTTTATGTGTTCTTAGTAGCCACCTCCGCCACCGCCGCCGCTCGCAACACAACGCAGATTTACGACCACAAAAATGTAGTTCATTATGTTAATGTGATATATTGTTCCGTTGTCTTAAATGTGTCACATTTATTAATATAATTTAAAGCTTAAGATATTTTAGTAGACACTTATGCAGTTCAGAATTACGTTTGAATTAAACGTCGAGGATGTAAAGCTGCAAACCCACAGCGAGCGGAATTGAAGCGTATCGTCGGCGTCGGCGGGTCTCGTCATGTATATAGTAATAAAAAGGCGGAAAGACAACGGCGGGTGGTGCGAGACCGATACGCTGGCGTTGTATTATACTCACACAGACAGCGGAACGTTTTCTTCTGGCGCTGTCATTCCGCCGCCGTTCTCGCTCGCGCTCCGCCCGCAGTGTGACATGCTCGCCGTCCACGTTCGGACGACCGTTGATAAGGGATATCGTGTCGATGAAGCCGGCTCATCGGCTCATCTTTATTTTGAACCACAACAAAGTACCAATATTTTAAATGTCTTGCGCTGTAACAGAACAAAAAAGTGTTGTATTATGAAAACATGGGATGGGAACTGAGACTTATGTTATGATGTTATAGTGGTCAATAAATATTGTCTCAGTGCCATTACATTTTTTTTTTAACTGTATCCTAAGTAAAGGAGTTTTTTTTTTTTACAAAATATATACTAACTTCTTATCCTGTTTATCGCAAAAGCGCCACAGAAACTCAACTCGAAACATAAAAGAAAAAAAAAAAAATTTTTTGCTGAAATTGCACAAATTAGAGGGGATATTATCGAACTAAGCAGAAAAAATCGTTTACCATCGTTCGGCACCGCCCGCACAGCTCCACATGCTGATTGCAAGTAAACACACCTTTCCCTCTCAATCGTGTTCGGCGGAGGGTAACATCGTTCGTTACCGAGCGCTTGCAGACGCTTCCGAGCGAGCGAGCGAGTATCGACCTTCACTTGTTGCTACACTCACTAAACTCACTACTTACCTCCTTAAGGCAAGGTTCGACCTATCGGTAATAGTAGTATTGCACGCATCGTACGGATCACGTTAAACTAGTCCGTTTAGCGCAGTGATTCCACCTACCCGCAGCGTACCTACGGATTGTCGACGAATTTCTATATGCAATCGGATTTTCAATATTGACATTCGCATATTACGATCCGTCCGATATTGACGGATCTGAATGTGTTCTTAACCTTAAATAACTGAAATGTCACGGTTGTGTTATAAAACTGAAGCCGTAGAAACTCCCGACTCCATGTCCATTGCTACGTGTGTTTTGATAGTTCGTCTTATCGGCAACTATGTACCACGCAATGAATATTGCTGTCATTTCAAAATGAAAGCTAATATCAATGTGAAAGCATTACACAATTACCCCACTGGTCTGCATACCTAGTTTAGGGGCCGGAAATCTGTCATTAAATCTTAAGACTTGATTGATTGATTGATACTAGTAGGTGACGCGTACCTTAACTACTCTATTATTAACAAAAGTAGTGCATAAATTTAAGTATCTGCCTAGTAGCGTTCTGAAAATCTTGTCTCAGATGACGTTAATTTATCACAGTTTATACATATTTCTGTGTTAACTTTTTTTACCACAGCAAATGAGCAGTCCTGTTCACCGCACCAATAAGTGCACCTCAACGACTCTGACTTATCTTACGACGTACCAGCGACGGATACTCCTATTACAATAAACACTTTCACAGTCTACAATGTGGGATCTGATCGGCTCACTCCGCAGGACGAAGTGAGGAACTGTCAGTAAATCTGCGAAATGAAGTGCGGACGACGCCGGCGGTATCATCCGCAGGTGCAAATGTATGCAGACTCAAGCAAACACTCTGTCGAGAGGATACGATAACCACGCGAATATCACCCTTATTTATATGCATATTAAGGTTGCCTCGCGCCTGCTATTGACAGGTGGGATTCCCGCGGGCATTGTGCGGTGACTCTGCAAAATATCGCAAACGTGTAGCCTTGTGTACGGCTATCGGCTACGGGGACAAGAGGTTCTTGGAAGGCATTCGAAAATCCAGTTTCACGGCAAATAAGACGTCGATCAAATATAAAGCATCGTCGGTTCGATACCCGCTGTACTCGCTGAACAGACGATCCTATAAACTGAGTATTTGTATTATGTATGAAAGGTTCTCAACCAATATTGTATTGTGTTCCTTCTAGCTGAAGAGACCTTTAATTGCATTGGTTTGTTTGTGTATCAAACTTTCATTTATTTGACTCTTTGTGTTACAAAAAATAATTGTACATTTTCTCTATCACTCCTGGAAATCTAACTGATGCCTTTGCAAGGAAGTGTAGTGTGTTTTTCTTTTCTTAGTTTTTCGCGATCACTACACATTATAATAAAACAAGTTTAACCGGATTATATTACGAACGCTGCAAAGCCTTTGAAACGTCAGGAAAACCAATACAAATAATATACGCGATATAATCCGGTTAAACTTGTTTTACTAAGTATGTTTTATCTCTAAAAAAATAAACCTCCTTCTGGGACAGTTGGGTAAAAATAATAAACAACTCCACATGCAATATGCTGTAAGACTACCTAAACAATTGCAATTCCAATCAGAAGAACATTCAAACATAGAATGCCGTTTTAACTGCTGTGAATATATAGCAAATCACTAAACTTTGAAATGAAGCCCCTTCACGTATTAAAGTTCCTCTCTCACGTAAATAGCTGCCGGGATTAACTTGAGCTGGAGCCTGTGTCTAAGTTTGTTTCGATAACAACCTGCGAGCGCCTCCGCGGCGGCGTCCCTTTATTACAGCCAGTTTTTGTTAAAGGCGAACAACTAGCAAGTATTACGGCGACCTTCGCAACTCCGCAACGTGGACAAGCTCAGCAAGCGGCAAGGGTCGACTGGAGCAGTCTGTTGCGTGCTAGCCACAGAGTACATTGTAATATACTGGTGCTAGCGTGGCGGCAGCAACAGAAATAGCTACAGTAGAATAGTAGTAATCACAATTTTACTTGCGATTCATACGTGGCAACTTTTGAACAAACTACGCCTTACATATTGACGTCATTAATTTTTAAAAATTAACTTTAACCAAATGTACTTGACAGCTTTTGTTTCTGCAGTTAGAAACAACACAATAAGGCATTTTTGCGGGTTTTTGTTACAGTATTTACAGAAACTAGTCATAAGGCGTACTGAGAAAGGCTTTGAAATGCCCTGCACTATGGTGCAGAGTGTTGGCACGCGCGCCCTGCCCACTTTTCTATTCTATCTATGTCTGTGGGCGCGCGTGAGTTGTCTGAATGTCGCCGCCGACGCGAGGCCGCGCTCGCCAGTGCCGACTGGTGGAGAATTGTTATTGTTGAACAAACTGGTGAGATAGTAGACCATGCACCTATTTAATATCGATAAGAGTAATTTTTGACTTCAAAGACCTGTCTGTGCGACGTCTGAATTACGTGAGACGACTGGTGTAATTCTATGGGAAAAAAGGCTTATTTGCATAGCACGGAGGGATCAACAGTTCTGCGCGCTTGTTATCAGCGTCCGCGGCCGCTATGAGCTGCCGTGTATGCAACCCGCGCCTCTCCCGACACCCGGCCCTGCGAGACTCAGGGTTCAGCTTCAGAGCTGCGTTTATGCTCAATATGGATATACTGAAGGCTACAATATAATTTAATTATAGTTGTTGAACGAGAAATTAAATCGTTATTCAGTCTGCTACTACAACTACAACTACAACGGTTAGAATTAGTGACACACCTACCCGCACCGTACGAAAACCGTAGCTAATGGCTTTGCTATTGTGTTATAGCTAGCTGCGACATCCATCAGTTTGCAAGTGACCGTAGCGCTGTGTTCAACGCTGACCTCCGAGGCCGAGATGCGACGCGATGACGTCATACAATTAGCCTTCTGTAAGATTCAGGCTCTCGCATCGTGTGTTCAGACGTGACGTCAACAATTGTCTACGTAATCATGATGTTAATGAACAGTCTTCTTAAATTATGTACTCTGTAACAGTTCAACATCGTCATCAACATAAACTCAGCGTATAACGTAGTCCACTGCTGGACAAAACTATATCTCAAGTTCGCCAACACATAAGACAAATTATACAATTTTGAATCTGATTCCGCTGCACGATGTCCGCGACTCGTCGATAAAATAACTTTGTGTAATGACGATAAAATGTTCGGCCAGAGGTTGGAAAAGTTATAAACATTGCAGTTGGGTTTAAAGTGAGACTTGATGAACTGTGCGGAATCTGCGATACATATCTCTGCGTGAAGCGACGGATGAGCGCGGTCTGTGGCCACGGGAGGGACTCGGTGCCTCGGATCATACGCAAATATTAAGATATAATTATTGTACGGGATCTTTCTTATTAACATGTAGACTGGACTATCTTAGTATTCTTAGTTTAAAAGAAGTCCAGGTGCAAACAGTTACCAACAAAAACTTCGTTTTTCCTGCTGTAAAACCACGTAAGCCAATGAATGCTCAGTTTAAATTGTGATAAACTATACTTGCACCTGGGCAAAGAATGTTTTCCCTTCGCAAAAAAAGCAACCTGTATTGTAATATCACATAATATTATGATGTAAATCGGTCTGCTGGGAAAAAGGTGCGGAAAGCGGAATATTATCGTAACACGATTCAGGGAGTGATATTAAATCAAATTCGGACAAATATTGGGACGTGCAAATCTGGTGGGCGACCGATCCGGCCTTACGGGGAGGAAACAAATGGAAAGCTACTGTTTGAGTGTGTGCCACCACAAACCACAAGTTCTGGCGAAGGAAAACCCATATGTACCTAGAATGCTCCGTGAGGCTATTGAAATTAAAAAACATACTAATTTTAATAAAGATGGTTGGCAGCTACCACCTGTTTGGAACCCAGTCCTAAAAATAATCAAGTCCCAAACAGCACGCAACACTGTAAAAGATAATGATATTGTGAGTGACTACTGCGTGCATCGAAACGATTTTAATTAATAAATATTGTACGGTAGATTAAAATATTTTTGTCATTGACAATTATTTTATGACGTCACTATAATAAAATCAATGTCCAGTTTAGCTAATATGATAAATTACTCAGAAATAATAGGTATAGTTCTTGTATTATTTTTTAACGCATATACGCATGCGAAGCGAAATCTAAAGATTTAAATTGTGGAAAGAAAAAATCGCTCACGAGCAGGATTCAAACCTGCGACTCCCGGCTCAGTACGCCAGTGCTTTAGCTACTAAGCTACCGTGAACACTGCTCGTGGTATCGAAATTATCCTCCACTATACGTCTTTGGGTGACGTCAGCGATATCTTATTAAGAAACATTGTTTCTTAACCGACTCGACTAACTTTGCAGTTAAATCAAAGTCGTATAGATATGCCTACCCTTACTAATTCTTAATTCTTTATTCTTTCTTTTAGTGGCTAAAGCACTGGCGTACTGAGCCAGGAGTCGCAGGTTCGAATCCTGCTCGTGAGCGATTTTTTCTTTCCACAATTTAAATCTTTTAATAGGTATAACTTTGCAAAAAAAAATTGTCCTGGATTAATGTTTTATTTAAATGATTCTATTTTCTGACTAGACATGAGGATTGCAATTGGATGGAAAAAATACTGGTCTCTCAAGGAGATAATGAAATCTAAAGACCTCGGGATGGCACTGAAAAGAAAGCCTTTCAACTCATGTATACTCCCATGTCTGACATATGGGAGTGAGACATGGGCACTCACAAAATCGCTCAGAGAAAAACTTGCCAAATGTCAAAGAGCAATGGAGAGAAGCATGTTAAGTTCAAAAATACAGGATAACATTAGTAGAAACACAGATCTCCGACTCAAAACAAAACTGACCGACATCCTAGAAAGAATAGACCAACAAAAATGGCGATGGTCAGGCCACATGATGCGAGACACCAAAGGCAAGTGGAGCAAAGCACTGACAGATTGGTACCCAAGGGACGGCAAAAGACATCGAGGAAGACAGTTTACCAGGTGGGAGGAAGAAATTAAGCTGACAGCAGGTCCAAACTGGAGGAGGGTTGCTCGCGACAGACGACAATGGAAATGGTTAGCGGAGGCCTATGCCATGAGGCACACCGAAATTCGTGACATACTCTAAAATTAACTGTTAGCTATTGATCAATATTGTTTTTTGTCTTCGTTTTTCGGAATAAAGGGCTTAAATAAATAAAATAAATAAATACATTTTCTGACTTGAACATTCTATAAAAGAACGAGTAAAGAGTACAATTATAGACACGACCTCAATATCTTGATAAAAACTCGACTCTATCTCTCTACTAACAAAAATCTTGTCTATTAGCTACATTTCCTCTAAATACAATTTGAACCATAAAACGAAATCACTCATTTCATTGATGCTGTCTGTTCGGCGCAAGCGATTACATTAGTTTAGTACGACACAGAAAGAACTCCATGAATATAGATAGCCGTAGTTATTTCTTCATTTAGGCAACGTTTTAGAGCCAACTGTAATAACATTGAGCGGCGTATGTTGTCTTACGTAAAATTAACATTAATGACATACAATATAAATATGTAAATGATATACAAACAGACGCGCGGCCACCCAGGAACCCGCTGACCAACTGTAGCGATATTGTAGAGATACACTAGATATCGCTTATCGTATTTTAATAGTATTAAATAAGTATTTGGGACATTTTTACATGGCACGAAACTAAGCAAAAGCAGAAGCAGAGATTGTGTAGTCGACCACATGTCAGTGGTAACAGTTTGACCTTGACAGCGACTTTATTTCGTAAGCAGTAAAGGTTGTTTTCGTAATTCAAGTGTTATCACTGCCGTACGCTTGACTGTACTTTGGTTACTAGACAATGGATATAATACTTATATACTTTTTTTTGTAAATACATCATCATTTCTGCCGAAAGATATCCACTGCTGGACATAGGCCTCCCCTAAGCATGTGTATGTTGGGGGGATATGCCATAATCGCCACGCTTGGCAGGCGGGTTGGCGATCGCAGTTGGTAAATACATACTTAATACATAAGAAACACCCAGACCAACACAATAATAAGTTCGTCACATAAATATTTGTATCTTGGGGGAATCGAACCTACGACCTCGTGATCAGCAGTCCGATACTCGAACCAATAGACCACAGACGTCGCCATTTTGCTAAGTAAACGTTGAAGGCGAAGTATATTAATTGAAGTATTTATGTTGTTCCAGGTAATCAGCCTCGTTCACTGCGACCACATACACTTGTCTTGTGCTATGACTATGACGCAGATCCATCTAATAATCCACCGAGTCTGGTAAGAGAAACTTTTTGTGTAAGACGACTGAATTCAATGACACGGAAAAACAACATAACAAACGAAAAAAAGGAGTGTGCTTTAGAGCACACGACTGAAGTAAAACTTCACTAACTGATATCTCCCTCAATACTATTTCAATGAGAACAAAGGAATGGCGGCGCGGCGCGCGTACATCTGCCGGCGCTGTGTCGTGTACCGCGCCTCGCTCCCCGCGTCCCGCACTACCCCCTCCGTTCGTCTCACGACTCGTAACGTAACACATTCACCAGCTTACTCGCCAAGTCAAGCGTGCCTAAAGAAGTTTTACTTCAAAAATGTTCTAAATGCATAGTGGCGTCACTATTGAATATGGCGGCTGGCAGCGAGCCGGTCGCCCGCAGGTCTGCCGCCTCGCCATCGCCACTCCTGACACAACTTGCGCTTGGCACACACGTTACTATTATCGGCATAGTTTCCTCCGATTCCGTTTTATCTATTTAAATTTTCAGTTCATCAGTTTTAGAAAATCGTAAGAACTACAGTTTTTATCACACACGGTTCGAGTATCGGTGCAGTTTAAACGGTACAGTGCGATCGTAACGATTTCTCGTAGCGAGTGTGCCACCCATTAGTCCAGCGATCGACTAAACACGACTATGTTATACTAATGTAAAGTATATGCCTTATACGTAATGGCAGTATAGTAACTGATCAAAACACAAGTTCAAAGTTCAAACACAACTTCCTTTTTTACAAGGAAATAAACACGAGCTAATAGTACTTTAGATGTTAATGTGTTTAATATTTACAGTAATAGGTGTAAACAAAGTCTAGGATAGCTAGACAAAACGCGAATTTGCTATTGTTCCAATGCTGCAATGATACTCTCGTGATATGTGCGCAGATCTTTGCTATTGTTCCAATGCTGCAATGATACTCTCGTGATATGTGCGCAAATCTTTGCTATTGTTCCAATGCTGCAATGATACTCTCGTGATATGTGCGCAGATCTTTGCTATTGTTCCAATGCTGCAATGATACTCTCGTGATATGAGCGCAGATCTTTCCGATTGTTACAATGCGATTCTCTGACATTTTATGGACGCTATATATGTGTTGTAGTATTTCAATGAATCTAACCGAGTGCCTTCTTTTCTTCGATTATAATCGATTGGAGCTGTCTCCGGGCGGTAATGGCGGACATTAATATTTCCCGCGGCGATGGTAATCATCCGTCCGCGATCGACGTCCCACGTGACTTAGTGCGCCCCCAGCGGCGCACGCGCACTACCTGTAGGCCTAGTACGAGTTTGACACTTAACGATACTTCCATCGAATTCGACGACTTTCATTCATTAATCAGTAGCGCCCCTGGCGGATACGAGGAGGAACTAGTAGTTTATGAGTGAAAATCGACGAAAACTATGAAAGTTTATAAAGTGTCAAACTCGTACTAGGCCCCCTGCTCGCTTATTTAACATTACGTTACAGTTCTTGATGTTCATTGGTGCGCGAAGCGCGGTTCGTTAAGCGTCTCACCTGCACGTGAAGGAGTTTTTAAGGTGCTGAAGACTAACGTATCACAGACTGTGGTTGCAGAATAACAATAACCAGCTTACCTATACAGTAAACATACACGCGTCACTTGTGCACACAATATTCCGAAGCCTCCTGCGATCAATATCTTTGTTGAATGATCATCTGGATCGCCACGAGCAGATTAGACTTATTACATACTTTGACTAAACTGGATCTTATCAAATTAGAACTAACAAGCATTATTTTCCACATAATACCTATGAAATACATTCATGTGACAGCGAGGAACTAGCTAAGTGAACCGTGTGATTGTAGAGCTCGTGTTGCTGCACTGTTGCGTGCTGGCAGTAAATTAATAAATAAATTAATAATAAATAGTTGTGTTGTTGCGTGCACACACAGTTGCAGCGGCACGTTGTGTGGCGGTATGTGGCATTGTGTGGCGGTGTGTGGCGGTGTGTGGCGGTGTGTGGCAGTGTGTGGCGGTGTAGCGCAATCAGCGCTATCACCGGTCAATAGCCGCGGGCGCCGGCGCCGGCCGCCGACTTATTAGCGAGGCCACCGACGCACGATATGTGTGTCATAGTATCTGATACATTTGCCACTTTACTAATAAATCCATCCGTCTGCATGTTGAGGCTTACCTATCTCTTGAATTTAATGAAACGGAAGACTACTTTCGCTTCGAGCGGTTTTCGAGGAAAGTTTGATTTATTAATTCTTTGCACGCAACGGCGATGGTGGTGCGACGACAGATTGTGGGCTTATTTAATAAATGCGTAAAGTACCTAATAGATCATGTGATATTCGTTTACACAACATGCGAAGTTCGGAGTGGCGTATGACTTCGTGCTCTAGTTTCAGTTTGTCCGTCAGTTAGTTTGTCCGCGGCCCGCGAGTCGCGGACCTTATGACTGATGTCGCAGATTAACTTGACGGATGTAGGGGTGCTGCCAGGGTGTCAGTAGGATGGGGTGACGAGGTAAGGCAACATCGATCATGCCTTGCGAGCACATCACTTGCGAAGGGTCACGACATCTTTCAAATTTAAAAAAAACAACAATTCTCTCACATACATAATTTTCATGTCAGAATTAAAAAATAACGGTGTTGTAGGTATGTTGTTGTACTCCAATCTGACATATTTACAAGTAACAAAAGTGCGGCTTCTGTTTTCTTTCAGCGGTGCTTCAGAAACAAATTGAAATGGTTCATTCAATCAAATTGCTTCCGAAATTTTCGCCACTAAATAATTATCCGATACAAATAAAAAATCCGAAAACGTTTCTCTGAAATAAACCTAATTAGCGCATGCCGTTGTGTTGCAAATTAAATTCGGATATTTTTGTCTTAAGTCCAATACTTGGGGCGAAACGTAAAGTAATTTTTAATTGGAAACACTTGGAAGCAGGTTTTTGTTCCCCTGATGGTAGGATGTTATTAAGATGAAGTTAATCGTTAAGTTATGCCGGAAGCGGCTGATTTAATGTGATCGCGTAAGTTGTCGTCGTTCGTCTGTACGACATTTCCCCCTCAGCTGGGGTCGTGAGCTCTCCCATAATTGTCAAAAATTGATCTCTGGTATTTTAATTCCGTTCTCTTAGAAAGCATATTAACATACTTTGGGTTATAAACTAATTGTTGACGGGAGTTAAATGTTTGTCTACAAACTATTATGTTTGACAACCACTGTTTCTCAAACATCAACTCCTCTACTGCTCCGGATGTCTATCATTCATCATCATTTCAGCCGAAAGACGTCCACTGCTGGACATAGGCCTCCCCCAAGCATCGCCACAACGACCGGTCCTGTGCCTTCCGCATCCAGCGGATTCCCACGACCTTCACCAGGTCGTCGGTCTACCTTGTGGGGGGCCTACCCACGCTGCGCCTTCCAGTACGCGGTCGCTACTCTGTGTGCCCCGCCCACTGCCACTTAAGTTTGGCTATTCTTCGGGCTATGTCGGTTACTTTCGTTCTCCTGCGAATCTCCTCATTTCTGATTCGATCACGCAGGGACACTCCGAGCATAGCCCTCTCCATTGCCCTTTGAGTGACTTTGAGCCTTCTTATCAGGCCCATTGTGAGCGACCACGTTTCAGTACCGTAAGTAATTACTGGCAACACACACTGGTCAAAGACTTTCGTCTTGAGACACTGCGGTATTTTGGACGAGAAGATATTGCGTAGCTTCCCGAACGCTGCCCAACCGAGTCGGATTCGACGATTGACCTCTTTCTCGAAGTTGGACTTACCTAGCTGTACAGTTTGTCCTAGGTATACATAATCGTCAACAACTTCGAGTGTAGATTCTTCGATGTTTACGGGAATGGGTGCTATATGGGAATTCGACATAACCTTTGTCTTGTCCATATTCATTTTATTTCATTTCAATTTCAATTTCAATTTCTTTATTTGCTTAAATGTGGTAGATAGGTACAGATGTCAGGTACAATTTTATTGAGTACGGCACATTTACCATAAATAGCATGCAAATGATAGATAAATCTGAATTTAAAGTCACAAAACACTAAAACATTCATAATTACTAACAAGAGTTACATTAAACATTATTAAACTCATTTTTCTATGAAAGTCATCATCATCATCACTCATCATTATTATATAAAAATAATTAACTATTTTAAAATAACAATTAATAATAGTAGTTTATGAAACTGTTGCATAATAGGGGTTATTAAAACACGAGTGTTTAATAGTATCACACGATTGTTTTAATACCTAATTATGTCAGTTTCATACACTATTTTATCTACACTCATACAATTTTAAATAAAATACCAAAGTCAAAATCTTGAAATCTTGGTAACATTGTCGTTGTTTTTCTTGATTTCTCTGGTAAACGATTGTTCGTCATTTACGTTGCTGCATCCAGAAATTCAGGCGGGGTCATATTCTCCTCAGTTCAGTATCACTGCTGTAGTCAGATATTTTTGCCCAGAATAAAACTTTCGACATACAAAACCATAATAATAACGTAAACAATAACAATAAATTTACAAGTAACGATGAACAAATCCAGTAGGCCAGGCGCGCGGCCGCGCACGCGCGCTGGTGCGCGCCTACACAGATAATAAAATATAGTCTGGCGAAAACATTATAATCGGAACTAATTTTCTATCCTTGTCAGGATTCCGTCAATCTCTGTTTCTTCATACAAAAAATATGCCTGTAAACACTTAAATATAATTAAAAGCAATATGACAATCAAAAGTTCTGCCAAAAACGCGATTTTAAACGATAAAAATTTTCAATGTATGACAAGTGGCGCCACCCTTTTTTTTTTTTTTTTTTTTTTCCGTGGGGAAAATCCTCATGGACGCACTCCGCCTGGGGTAGGCGGAGCCAGTGTCGGACTCTCACCGACTAAAAACCACCACGGTGTTCCTCTAACGACCCTTGGCCGGGGGCGTGGGAAACTTTTACTCTCCCAACCATCCCCGGTAGGTCCCGGCTCGCCATTAGAAGGCGAGCCCCTTCTCCCCGCGCGGCAGCCACATCTGCCACACCCTCCTCTTGACTGGCGTGTGCGGAACACTACGCGCCACCGTCACGGGCCTTGACTGGTCGGGCGGCGGGCCACCCCGAGTCCGCCGCCCGCAGGCCCACATCTAGGGTGACTGGAGGTCGGCATACGCCCTCCTGCGACGCCCAGGTCGTCTCCTGCGGATGGGGAGAGAGGTCAACGCCTCTCGAACCCTCTCCGCCGCCTCCTTAGCGAGCATTACATCCTCGCAGAAGGAGACGACGCCTTCCCAAGCGCTCTCGCTCCCGACCATAGACAGATCCACGGCCGGAAGCGAGAGATCGCTGCCGCCTACTGCAGTGATGAGGTCACGGCGCTGCGTAGCCCAAGCTGGGCACTCCGCCAGTGTGTGCTGCGCCGTGTCCTCTGGGCAGCTCCCGCAGTGATGACACTCGGGCGTCGGCTCCCGGCCTATGCGACACAGATACTTCCCGAAGCATCCGTGCCCCGAGAGTATCTGGGTCAGCCGGTAGGTGTGGGCACCATGGCCCCTCTCCAGCCACTCCTCCATGACGGGCCTTACCGCCTCCATGACGGGCCTTACCGAAGTGGCGCCACCCTGAATTTTGTGTACTCATTGGTGCCAAACTGTACGACTGCAAAAAAAAAGGTTTGAAAACTCCTTGGTTAGGTCGAAGTGACATTAAAAACTCCTTAGTTGGGCTGAAGAGTGCGGTTATGGAAAAAAAATTAAATTACCGCATTGTTTTGTTCAGCAAACTGTATCGTAATGAAACTTTTTAAATTCGTTACAGGTGCATGTGCGTAAAGTATGTCATTATGACATTACTTTCGAGTTCATAATTCGAATTTTACGATACGAGTGTAGATAAATTATTTTAACATTCAAATTAATTAATCATATTATTATAATCATTTTTACATTATTAATATTTGATCAGTAGGTACATAATATTATAATTATTTATGTCTAAATTTCAAAGCCATATCGTAGCTATAGAATTTGCAAGGATTTTTTATGAAGTACTCCTCTATTGAATAGAAACTTTCTTGTAACAACCACTTTTTTAACATAACGCAGAATTTTTTGTAGGGTAGATCAGTAATCGATTTAGGTAATGAGTTGTAAATAAGGGGAGCCATGTAAACACAACTCCGCCTAAACAGTTCCAGTCTAGGTACAGGTATTTCAAAAGCCATGTGCGTTGCTTTTCTCTTATTTGTATTATCTCTAAGTACAAATAAATCAAGATTAGACCTTAAAAACTTGGCAACTTCATAAATATATATGCAGGGAACAGTTAACAAATTATGCGACTTAAACACAGGTTTGCAAGAATCCGACCATTCCATGTTAAAAATTGCCCGAATACACCTTTTTTGAGCAACAAAAATTTTTGATATGTCAGTAGAGTTTCCCCAGACGACTATACCCTAACTGATTACTAAACAGACGTACGCATGGTACACCAATATGGAGGTACGACTAGATGTAACATCTTTAACCTTTCTTAAGGCAAAAACAAATTTGTTGATTTTCTTACAAATGGTCTCAAATCAATGTGTTTCATCCATGTGAAGTGCTCATCGAGTATTACACCAAGAAACCTTGCACTATGTACCTGTTCAATGATATGACTATTGTACGCAATATTAATGTTTACGGGTTTACTTTTCCAAGTTTTAAACTGTAGCACATTAGTTTTAGAAATATTTATTTTTAATTTATTAATATCTAACCATTTAATAATGTCTTCTAATGTTTGATTTATTTCAATGTCATAATTTTGTTGATTTTCACATTCAATAATTATTGTGGTATCATCTGCGAAAAGAACACACTGATGCTTAATTGCTTGTGGCAGGTCATTTATATAAATCAGAAACAACAATGGCCCCAGTATGCTCCCCTGCGGTACACCACAGTGGTTAATATGCGGTTCAGAATCAAAAATTTCTATTGTATTATTTAGGTTGTTAAATTTCGTAACCCTTGTGATCTGTTTCCTGTCAGTTAAATATGATTCGAACCATTTTTGGGCTGGACCCCTGATACCATATTTTTCTATTTTTCCAACGAGCCCACGATGGTCAACAAGATCAAAGGCCTTACTTAAGTCTAGAAACAGTGCACAGGAAGATATTTTTGAATTAATATTATTCATGATAGCTTTTACCAATGTATAGATTGCCAAAGTTGTAGATTTATTTTGTCTGAATCCATATTGTTCTTTAACAAGTATGTCATATTTATCTAGGAATTTAAGCACCCTCTTATACATAACTCTTTCAAATATTTTTGATAAAATTGGAGTTAACGCTATCGGTCGGTAATTATTAACGTCTGATTTTGGACCCTTTTTATGTAATGGTTTTATTAAAGACAATTTCAAGACCCACTCTATCAGAAGCTCTACTGAGGTCATCGAGTATTGTACCGAGGTCCTCCATGGTCTCAGCCATGACTACTATGTCGTCGGCAAACCGAAGGTGAGTGATGTACTCGCCGTTTATGTTAATGCCTAGCCCCTTCCAGTCCAGAACCTTGAAGACATCCTCCAATGCAGCAGTGAACAGTTTCGGAGAGATCACATCTCCCTGTCTCACACCTCGCTGCAGAAGGATAGGTTTCGAGGCTTGGTCCTGTAATCGGACTGACATAGTGGCGTTTTCATACAAAGACTTTAACACTTCGATGTACCGATAGTCAATCTGGCACCGTTGAAGAGACTGTAGTACCGCCCAAGTCTCGATCGAATCGAAGGCTTTCTCGTAGTCCACAAACGCTAAACAAAGAGGCAAGTTATACTCTTCGGTCTTCTGTATAACCTGCCGCAGCGTATGTATGTGGTCTACGATGCTAAAGCCTTTTCGGAAACCGGCTTGTTCGGGAGGCTGGAAGTCGTCAAACCTGCGCGAAAGACGGTTCGTAATGACTCTCGAAAACAGCTTGTAGACATGGCTCAGAAGTGAGATGGGCCTATAATTCTTCAGTAGAGCATTATCGCCCTTTTTGAAGAAGAGTACCACCACACCTCTGCTCCATGCCTGTGGCGTTCTTCCCTCGAGAATGACGGAATCAAACAGCTTCTGAAGGGCCTTAAGGATCGGTTTTCCACCCGCCTTCAGGAGTTCGGCCGTAATTCCGTCATCACCCGGTGCCTTGTTGTTTTTGAGCTGCTTCAGAGCCATCCTTATCTCGTACAGGCTGACGTCCGGGATATCTTCGGTATAGTGTCGGGTCAATCGAGCTCTTGGGTCGTGAGCCCGATTTACAGCGGGTGTCCGGGTGGACGTGTATAACTGTCCATAGAACTTCTCGACCTCCTTCAATAGCTCTGGCTTGGAGGATACGACTCTGCCGTCGTCGGTCCTCAGTTTTGCAAGCTGGCTCTGCCCAATAGACAGGTCTCTTGCGAAGACTTTGGAGCCCTTGTTCTTCTCTATCGCATCTTTAATACGTTCCGTATTAAATTGGCGTAGGTCACTTTTCAAGGACTTTGAGATCTGTCTATTGAGCTGCCGGTACTTAGTCGCATCATCTGAGGACTGCAGAATCATCTCGCGTCTTTCCGCCATAAGCTCGAGAGTGTGGTCAGAGAGCTTTTTGTTTCTATTTGTACGACGGGTCCTAAAGATCCTAGACCCGACCGTATGGACAGTTTCCACAAACCCATCGTTGTAATCGTCCACTGAGCTCCCTAGGCATTCGAAACGATTCTGAAGTTCGAGCTGAAAGCTCTCGGGGTTTTGGATTTGGATCGGTGCTGGACGGAGCGTAGACTTCATCAGTCGAGATCTTTCCAGCTTGATGTTCAGATTCAATGTGCCTCTTACCAAACGGTGATCGCTTCCGGTTTTGACCGCGTTGATCACAGAGACATCATTGAATATTTGCTTCTCCGTCGACATAATGAAGTCAATCTGATTTTTTGTTACACCATCAGGGCCCAACCAGGTCCACTTCCTATGCTCACGCTTTCTGAAGAAAGAGTTCATCATATAGAGTCCCTCCTTCTCCATAAAGCCGGCCAGTAGATGACCCCGGTGGTTCCGATATCCATATCCAAATTGCCCCACTCGCAGCTCATCATCGTAGCGATTGCCCAGTTTCGCGTTGAAGTCTCCCATGACAACAGTGAAGTGAGTTTTAGAGCCATGCATGGCTCTCGAGATATCCTCATACATGGTCTCCACCTCATCGTCGGGGTGATTCGAGGTCGGGGCGTATACTTGTATAACCTTCAACGAATACCTTTCGGTTATTCTGAGTATAAGGTACGCCACCCTGGTCGAAACACTCTCGATCTTCACTATGTTGTTCACAAGAGACTTGTGGACGATAAACCCGACACCGCCCTGGGAAAGTTGATCGCCCTCCCGGAAATAGAGCAAGTTACCGGATTTGAGGATTATCGTGTCCTCCCCCTCTCTTCGGACTTCAGATGTATGTCTATGAGCGGCAATTACTTATAATATAATTTTAATATTAATTACTTAAATATTCAATAGAAATGTTTCACCTGACATGTAATTAACATTTCTCCCACTTGCTCGGAAATTGGTTCATTATTTAAAAAAAAGAATATATCAATCGGCTCTTTTCCGTACGCAACGCAATAACACGCCAGCAATATCCAACACGACAGTTTTTAATTCTTAAAATCATGCTAGTGAGGTTTTTAAGTACACACGTACAAAAATTAGGCGTTAGGTACAACATATTTATCATTATAAAGCTCGTTGGTTTAGTGGTCGCAAGTGCGACTGCTGAGCGTGGGGTCCGTGGTTCGATTCCCAGGTCGGGCAGTGTTATTGGGTTTTTTCATTAGGAAATTCTCATTAGCAACCCGGAGTATGGATTTGTGCCCGGTCAATGGCAATATGCTCGCCCCCTATTACCTGGGACTACAACATAACTAGCGAAAAGTGGGTGTACTATACACCTCTGGTAACCCCTTCGGGGAAATACAGGCGTGATGTTATGTTTGTATGTCATTGGCCATGTTCAACACTACACTTATGTAAAGTGAAATCCTCTACATGTAGAAGGTGTTTTGCTGTAAAGTAATATTCATTAACTTATTACAACAGACTATCATTTGTGTCTTACTCACCTGAGGAAAACGGCCTGAGTTAGGCTTGATTTTATTACAAATTAATGTGTAGGTATCACTGCTCTTAGACTGTGACATATGGCCAAAGTTGAACTTTTGCTGGAGCTCCCGGTGTGCTGAGAATATAAATGTTATGAAGGCTGCAGCTGACATTTCATGAAAGCTCGAGGACCCATAGAGCAGTCTTTTCCGCCCCTCCTATTAACATCCTGTTCAAGGAACATGGGGTACATGCACATGTTATGGCCATGGCTAACCTCTCGTGAAAGGTCAAGGATGCATGGAATCTATTCTCTCCATTGGCTGACCTCCCGTGAAAGCTCTTGGAGTAATGGGAACATGTATGTATCATCGCCACGGCTAATCCCTCGTGATAGCTCAAGGGCACATAGTGAATCTCTATTCTCTCCTTTGGCTGACCTCTCGTGGAAGCTCTTGGAGTATAGGGAAAATGTATGTATCATGGCCACGGCTAACCTCTCGTGATAGCTCAAGGGCGCATAGTGAATCTCTATTCTTTCCTTTGGCTGACCTCTCGTGGAAGCTCTTGGGGTAAAAGGAAAATGTATGTATCATGGCCGCGGCTAACCTCTCGTGATAGCTCAAGGGCGCATAGTGAATTTTTATTCGCTCCTTTGGCTGTCCTCTCGTGGAAGCTCTCGGAGTATAGAGAACATGTAGGATGTATCACAGCCACGGCTAACCTCTCGTGAGAGCTCAAGGGCGCATAGTTAATCTGTATTGTTTCACTCACTCAAATAAACTCACGAGAATCACTCAAATAACTGCTACTTATTTTACCAACAAGTTCGAACTTGCTTGATGAATTTACCAATTTCTTGATTAATCGCTACTAGCTGAGCTTAAGGCATAAGCGCACAGTATTATTTTGTTACGTATTAATTAACGTATTCACTACCACTACACAGGTAATCGTGTTTATAATGATTGAAATTGTTATCACTCACTCCCAAATATCCCTGACGCCGGCGCCGCCGGTCTCTTGTCTCAGTTCTTTAATACTGTGTTTTGTATCGATTTTGATTTTCCTTACACATATCATTACGAGTATGTGATTATATATAATATTTACACTTAATAAGTACACTTAAACACTATTATGTTAGTATTTTGAAAATAACGTGCATGCGCATCGCGCACAAAAAAGTACAATGACAGTTCCGGGTGACAGCTCCCACCACAGAGCGCGTTAGGTTGCGTTTAGTTTCTTTTCAGATTACAAAATGGGAATCCAATTTTTCATCTTTAAAAAGTGTGCATCGTAAGCAAATTAGTGCCTACTACTAGTACATATGGAAACGAGACTGCTTCACATAATAAAAAGTTAGGCCGTCACGGGACGCCCGGCAGATGTGAAACATCGAAATTGGTAGCGACGGCAGAGAGGAGACATGATAGCATAAAGAGAGTGTCATGTCGTTTGCCGGCACGTCACGGCATACTAGTAGGTCTTACACCCAATGCGCGCCAATACATGTTTTACATGAAAGATTGAAAAAAAAACTAGAATATTGGAAATACCCTTTACTGTACGCTAAGCAGACACAATCCCTGTGAACCATATGTTAACTGGGCCTCAGTGATACCACAGTTTGCAGGTTTTGTCGCGAAAAGGATGAGACGCCCATATGATAAAGGTTCGGGGTATGATAAAGGTTGTGTAATTAAGTTCGGTTTCGATATAGTCCACTTAATATTTCTACTCCAGTAATGGTAGTGTATGTGAATCAATATTTAATGTAAGAGCTCAATGTACCATATGTGACTGCCTCGTTGGTCTAGTGGTCGCAAGCGCGACTGCTGAGCATGGGGTCCTGGGTTCAATTCCCGGGTCGGGCAAAGTGTTATTGGGTTTTTTCATTAGGAAATTCTCAGTAGCAGCCCGGAGTCTGGATTTGTACCCGGACAATGGCAATAGGCTCGCCCCCTATTACATGGGACTAATAACATAACTGGCGAAATGTGGGTGTACTAATACACCTCTGCCTACCCTTTCGGGGAAATACAGGTGTACGGGACAACCTTTGATTGATATGATAGCGAGCACACGCAGCGGAGACCCAACGCGAACTCAATTGGATTAGGAATGCACGCGGTACTAAAAAGCTGATTCTTAGGTAAATGATAAATTGTACGGTTGCATCGTACATGCTCCCAGACACGAGAGCAGAAACTGATAAATGAAACAATAGTGTAATGCAAAATGTTGAAATGTTCTTATGCCTAAAGTTGATCAGTCTCTAATGTCTTTTATTCATTTTCACTAAAAATAGATTCGCGGAACACAGGTAACGTCGCCTTGTGTTTACGCGCACTGATTTCACCAGAAATGGTTTTTAGTTCAAGCTCACTAGTACACGGAACACTAGCAACTTGCAGATGCTGATGATGCGGGCGTGCTGTCAGCGATGCACTGCGCACGCGCCGGACGTGACGCCACACGTACACTGCCACTGCGATGCACATTGCGAACACCACCAAGTATATCACGGTGTAGTGGTGCACGTCGTGATATGAGATCCTGTCCTCTAGATCTTCATCATTGCTTGATTTCAATTGATTCAATTTGTCTTCGACTTGCTTTATCAGACCTTGTCTCTTGATATGCTCTCGGTCTGATTCAATTGCACTTATTGGTATGGACAAGTTGATTATGTTGTTAATCGGTGGAATATCTATCTTAATAACATCTGCTGTAGTTTTAAGATAGTTAGAAAGTTGTTTATGTGAATAAATTGTATAAGTATCGCCTTTGATGACGCAACCGTCGCCGAGCATGATAACGCCGGCCTTAGTTAATTGTTCTGCCATAACTTGATACTCGCATATAACTCGTATAGAGCACCGTCCGCAGCAAAAATATAAATATGTGTTTAATTTATTAAGTTCTGCCCAATTGTTTGCGGAAATTGTTGATTTTGTTTTACAACCTTTTGATTTTAGATCCATGATACACAGGCTTTCATCTGATCTCATTTGATGTATTGGACCTTTTAAGGGGCAAATGTATGTTTCTGTTTTATAGCGCTTCACGCACTCGTAATCTTCTGATGATAAGCTGGTTTGATTTTCGTCGGCGATATCTTCAATTGCCCAGAATCTCTGAATATCGTTTATGTTGTTTAAAACGACACTACACTGATAAGATCTTACGTTTCCGCACAGAATCCAGCCTAGGCGTGTTTGTTGCGCCACTATCTGTGACTCGCCTTCCTTGATGATGCCACCCATGATGATCAATGAATAAACATCTGCTCCGAGCAGTACATCAACTGGGCGACTAATATTGTATTCAGGGTCTGCTAGATTAATGTGCTCCAGGCAAGGCCATGATGGTTTTTGGAATGATCGATTTGGCAAATTATTAAGCAGGCTCTTCATTATGAATAAGTCGCTTTGTGTTGCAGATGCTTCAACCTGTATAACGCCTTTACAGTTGCTTTCCTTTGTGCCAACGCCCATTATGACTCCCTTACATGCTTGTCGGGGAAGCCCTAATCTCTGAGCGGCGTTTTCGGTAATCAGGGATAATTGAGATCCCTGATCGATTAATGCTCGCATAGGATAATATAAACCATTGGCTGCTTTGACCTTGATTTGAGCCGTTGCCAACAGCGTTTCTGCTATTCCTTCATTTGATACATGTGAGACATTTTTACGTTGTTCTTTTGATGTCGATGCGCTAACACCAGAATTCGCGTTACTGGAATCCGAGTTGTAAGTATCGTGTAACAAGGTATTATGATTCCCTTGGCATTGACGACACATTTTCTCGGAAAAACACGCTTTACCTTTATGATCGTAAAGACAGTTTTTGCATAAATTTAATTTAATTATTGTTTTATGCTTGACATCCGGTGTCGATTCTAAAAATGTTTTGCAACTAAACAAACGATGATTCTCGCTGCAAAGTGGGCATTTTTGTGTCCATGACTTTTTAGTTGCAGAGTTATTGAAGAATGATTTATTGAATGAATTCTGATTTTGATTTGATTTGTAGAAATGCTTTTTGCTGCTAGTTTCCTGCTGCGATCTGATGTGATCTGGTTTCTGCGCATCTTGCTTGCGCCGAGATGATTCTAATGATGTAAATTTGTTTTCTAAAAACTCCAAAAATTCACTCAATATTGGTAAATCTCTAGGATTGTTCAATGAGTCAATGTAATCAGAATGTGTCTGGGAATCCAGCTTCTGCGTCAGTATATGGACCATCAATGGATCCCACGTTGATATGTCGACTCCAAGGTTCTTGACTGCATTGAGACATTCGTTCGTGGTGTCATACAACTTTTTGATATGTTGAGCTGACTGCTGTTGCAAAGTTGGTAATGAGAATAGGATATTCATGTGTGAGCTGAAGATTAATTTAGTATTATTGTATCTGTGATTTAAAATATCCCAGCATACTTGATAGTTTTCTGTGCTGATATGCAAGTGTTGAATAAGTCTCTCAGGATCCCCCTTAAGCTTTGCTTTCAAAAATTGCATTTTTTGTGCACTTGAAATTGAACGATTACTATGTATAGACTCCGTGAATAAGTCTTTGAACGGTACCCATTGGTGAAAGTTACCGTTAAATGTTGGAATGTCCATCTTTGGGGTGCTTTTTTCCCGATGCGAGACAGACCACATTTTATGATTGATAGATTTTTTGATATTAATATAGAGTTGTTCATATTTGCTGTATGCCTGATCGTACTCTTCGTTTTCGTCATACAACTCGCTATCAATTTCCCAATGTAACGAGTCGATTGCGGACCATCTTGATTGCACTGCTTGCAAAATATCTTCGAACTCCCATTTCTCTGATATTTTCTCTAAATCAATGATAGCAATGGTTCGCGAAAACGCCTTAAAATTGCTTTTCTGCTTACGTAGCATCTCTTCCAACTTGCTGCTGTTGCCTTGCGAAGTAAGAAGAGCTGAAGACTTAGCTTTGCTATTGCTGGTTGATTGATATTGATTGTCTCCTTCATCATGATCTGTTGACCCATTACCGTGACCTAAGTGCTTCCCCGATTCAGCTGCTTGCAATAATGATTGTGGAGTAGGTTTTTCGGCAGTTTGGGGATCTGCTGTGGAGACCTTGTACTGCTGGATATACTCACGAGCTTCGTGGTAGAATTCTTTTGTTTTCTTATAATAATTATCCGAGAAATAGCTGTGGCCTCGCTCGACGGACTCTGATAATTGAATATGATTCATCTGAAACTCTTCCCAGTATTTATCGAGAAGTTCTAAACGTTTCTTGATATAGGTAGGAGTTTTCCTCTCAGGTCCATCCTTTTTAAAATTACGTAGAAGCTGATGCATGGCTTCCATGATCTGATCCTGATTTTTGAGCAGGTTCTCCATCTTGATAATGCTGATACAGATGCTTTAGTGATATACGAGTGCTTTAGAAAGATGTATATGATATTTTTCCACTCAATCAACTTGATAAACTAGAGTGCTGTCGCAATTTGTTTGTTCCTTGCTTCCTATTCAACAAGAAGCTAGGAGAATGATAAATTGATATTGTGCAGGACTTGCTTGATAAATGATTTGCTGTAATGCTCTGCTGTAGCCGGATGATATAATATCTACGTGGCACGTACACCTGCTTGGTGACGTGGCGAGTCCACTTGTAGAAATCACTCGAACCGCTTCGCTGTTGCGAAAAATAATGCAAGTCACTCACCGGTATCTGCTGATTTGTTACCTGGTGATTTTTGATAAAATCCATGCACTGATTTGACGGAACAATCACGCACTTTGTTTAACACACGCGGTAGATCCCGTCTATCCAAAAGATCGAAGGACCATAAAGTTGTACGGGACAACCTTTGATTGATATGATAGCGAGCACACGCAGCGGAGACCCAACGCGAACTCAATTGGATTAGGAATGCACGCGGTACTAAAAAGCTGATTCTTAGGTAAATGATAAATTGTACGGTTGCATCGTACAACAGGCGTGATGTTATGATGTTATGTAATGTACCATATGTTAAGAAATAAATGTTATTCTATTCTATTCTATTCGGCCGAAACTGAGACCAAGATCGAAGATTCAGTTTCGGCTGAAAATTCAATTTCGGTCGAACACTATAAAATACCTACAATTTGTCAGTGTTTGAAAACAAAGGAAAATGTTAAGAATTTGTTTATTTAGTCGATACGCGCTTTTCATTTTTATTTTCTGTTCGTAAAATGTGGTGAGATAGTCCCCTTGGTTTAATAGCAGGTTACTTCTTGAGGAGCACTCCACTGGCGTCGAATCAAAAACAACCCGCTTTAATTGCGTCGCTCCGCTCCCGAGCCGGCCGCGCCTCACGCACCGCCCGGGATGTCCTATTATTATTATTATACTTTATTGTACACACATAATACATAACTGGTAGAGATGTTGATATAATATGTTGTTGTTGTTGTTGTTGTTGTTTCCTATTTATATTGTACGCAGGCGAAGCTGCGGCGAGTTCCACATAAACATCTCTTGATTAGTATAAATTAAGCCGATAACAATATGTCGTCGAATGATTGTAAAGTTTCTCCAGCTGTATAACCAGTATTTTTAAATTTTAGACGGCATCTTGCAAAATTTAAACAATGCTACGTGAATGAAGAAGCTTTGACTAAGTGTCCTCAAGGCCCTTGTGACGGCGACACGACACGGCACAGTCCACAGCGAGCGCTCTCCACACACACTAATTAACAGGCGCACTCACACAGCCACACGGGGACGGCACCCGAGGCGCCGGCAGCACAGTAACACACCGCGGTACATACATCACAGTACACTGTGTGAAACAAACCAACTTCAAATCGTCGTCATTCAAAGTTTTATCAGCTGCCGAAAATTTGATTACTATGCACGTATCGACAACATTTTGTCATGATAAATATTGCTATGTTATATGCCGATAGCAAGTTTCGTGCGTGCCACGTATATAATTAAATAGGTTTTCATGGAATATTTAGAAATTAGTAAACGCTTAGTGCCCGAGGTGCCGCGGGCAGCTGCGGTCACCCCCGACGCCCCCACTTACACAAAACACTTATAAAACATAGACGAGCCCTCATTTTATTCGGCGGGAAATTAAAAACAAAATTTAGAGCTTTTATCGTGATTATATTAGGTTTTTATGGCGTTATTTAAGTATAACATAATAAGTATTTAATAATGAACCCTCTTTTTACTGCCGACAATCATTATTAAAGACGGGACATGATAAAGTTACCGAGTGGTCCTGTAGCCGCCTCCCGGAAACACACGAACTTCCCCGAGTCCCCGCGAATGCTGAGGAAACTCCGGGTGATAAACAACAATTTAGCAACAATAATAGCCAAAGTTGCGCTACTAGCATGTATTATTGACGACATCTGTGGTCTAGTGGTTCGAGGTTTGGACTGCTGATCACGAGGTCGTGGGTTCGATTCCCACAGGACACAAATATTTGTGTGATGAACATGAGTGTTTGTGTTGGTCTAGGTGTTTCTTATGTATTATAAGTATGTATTTAAAACAATGGAAACAATGGAATCAGAAATGAGGAGATTCGCAGAAGAACGAAAGTAACCGACATAGCCCGAAGAATTGCCAAACTTAAGTGGCAGTGCGCGGGGCACATTGCTCGCAGAACGGATGGCCGATGGGGCAGTAAAGTTCTGGAGTGGCGACCGCGTACTGGAGGGCGTAGCGTGGGTAGGCCCCCCGCAAGGTGGACCGACGACCTGGTGAAGGTCGCGGGAATCCGCTGGATGCGGAAGGCACAGGACCGGTCGTTGTGGCGATGCTTGGGGGAGGCCTATGTCCAGCAGTGGACGTCTTTCGGCTGAAATGATGATGATGATGATGATGATTTAAAACAAAACAAAAAATAAGTATTATATCCATTGTCTAGTACCCATAGTACAAGCTCTGCTTAGTTTGGGACTAGATGGTGCTGTGTAAAAATGTCCCTAAAATATTTATTTATTTTATTTTATTATTTTATTATTCGTTACTTTCGCCAATGTTGGGGAGTCGCGAGGGTCGGGAGCTGGCGACAAGAGGGTCTACTGCAGGGCGCCCGTCGAGTAGTAGCTGCACACGGCACTGACTGCTCTGTGTGGATGCTGTTATAATGATAATGCAGTCACTGAAGTGCTCCAGTAATGTCTCCCCCAGAAATAAATAAACAAAACCTTTTACTTGTGTTGCCATGAAAAAATATAGTTTATCTCTTTCATTGCTTGGGATTGAAAAGAAGAAGATGCAAAGCAGTATTAGAGTAGATACAGTGAATTCTATTATTTTGTTGTTTAGGTAATTTTGATAGAAAAAAAAATGTCTTCACTCAATTTTACGCACACAGCTTATAAATAAACTACTTTAAAATATATGAATAAAATACATACATACATACATACATATATTCTAATAAAACAAGTTTAACCGGATTACCTCGCGTATAGTAAGAAGCTAAAGTGGAGTTGGCCAAGACATCTGGCTCCGCGTAGAGATGGCCAATGGAGTAAAGCGTTGACCGAGTGGTGGCCAAGGTCAGCTCGGAGAAACCCTGGCCGTCCGAAAGTGCGCTGGGTTGATGATATCGCCAAAGCCGCAGGAAACACCTGGATGAGGGTCGCACAAGATCGAAGAGGCTGGCAAAAACGAAAGGAGGCCTATACCCAGCAGTGGGTGATACCGGGCTAGAATGATGATAGTAAGAAAACCAATTTTAATAATATACGTGATGTAATCCGGTTCATCATTTCAGCCGAAAGACGTCCACTGCTGGACATAGGCCTCCCCCAAGCATCGCCACCACGACCGGTCCTGCGCCTTCTAATGTAATCTGGTTAAACTTGTTTTATTATAATAACGTGTAGTGATCGCGAAAACTTGACATTATGAATAAAGTAATAAAGTTGACAACACTGCTTATAATAAACAAAATACTGTCTATGGCGTAACCATAATGGCATGTCTTTTGTCTGGTCGTGTACAAGATAACAATAAATAATAGTATAGTACAGCGATACAGAAGCCGCAGCGTGCTGCGTGCTGTGCCGTGCTGCGTGCTGTGCCGTGCTGACACAGGAGCAGACACAAAGCACGTGCCACTGAACACGATTACTTTCTGAAGTTTGAGCGAAATGGCGCTTAAACAAGGCTAACTCAATTTGCACACAATTCCTCTCCGGAGGGCCGCCACTCGGAGGGCCATATTTTTTTTTCCCCTCGCTGTGAATTAACTCGATTATCAAAATTCAGAGTGAGGGCGGTAATGGCTCAATAATACGCCGGTGATCTGTGCCCCAGCACAGCACAGCGCCCCACTACAACCACTACTGTTATAACTATACGCTGGGCATTTTATTTATTGAAAAGCTAATTGTTTTTTTTTTCTAAAAATGTTTATTCATAATCAAATGTCCTTGCTTAATAAAGAATTTAAGGATCTTATACATGAGTAATAAGTTAATTAATAGGTGGAGAGTAATAAAGAATTGTTCAAAATATACCTACTTTGTGGAATGTTCGTGAGGAGCACTCGGGGTAGCACATCCTTTTTTTTTTCTCGTGGGGAAAATCCTCGTGGACGCACTCTGTCCGGGTTAGGCGGAGCCAGTGTCGGACTCCTTCTTACCGACAAAAAATGGTCCTACTCCCCTCCACCCCTGGTTTAGTTCACCTGCGCTAATTCTATTCAAGTAACGACGATGCCGCTGGCGTAGCGATGCGCGTAGCTCCGCGTAGCTTACTCGCTACGAGTGCTACGACGGCACACTCTCGTAGCTCGCGAGGGTGAACGATCCACTACGCAGGCTACGCCGCGGTGACCGCTACGATACTCGTAACTGCGTGCTACGACGCGATCGACAATTATATATTACTTTCTAAATAATATATTTTTTCGATACAAAAACTAAAAGGTTAAAATGGAAAGTGTTTATAGGTAATGGTTTCAATCCTACCAAGTTCTAAGTCGTTGAATGCTATGTACCTATAGCAGCAGTCGCTCTGGGCCGTTTGTCCGCTCCGTTGTACTCGCGTGCAGCCTGTCGCGACGCAGACGAGCCACTTCAAATGATACAAGCTGTTTACCGACGTAATTGAATGTGAAATGAATTCAACGCGGCCGCGGAGATCTTGGGGGGCGGTGGGGGGCGCAGATCAAAGCTGCCGCCCCCCACCGCGCCTGAGCCGCGCGCTTCTCATGATGTTTTAATTTATTTTAAAAGACGTACGAGTGTTGCCCGCGGCCCCCCAGTCTCCCTGCCCCCTGCCCCCCGCCGCTACAACTCGCACTACAAAGATTTTGTTTTCCTTTTTAACCTACTTCAAAAAATCTGAAGGTTCTCAATTCGATAGTTTTTTTTTTGTTTATTACCTTAGAACTCCATCATTTGTAATTTTTATTTTTTATTTGAAAGGATATAAATAAATAAATAAATATTATTGGGAGTTTTTTACTCAGCACCATCTAGTCCCAAACTAAGCAGAGCTTGGGGGTAGGTTTAGACAATGGATATAATACTTATATGCTTTTTTCTTCTTTGTAAATATATACATACTTTTAATACATAAGAAACACCCAGACCAATACAAACATTTATGTTCATCACATAAATATTTTGGTCCTGTGGAAATCGAACCCACGACGTTGAAACGTCAGGAAAACTAATTTAAATAATATACGCGATGTTATCCAGTTAAACTTGTTTTATTTTAATGTGTAGTGATCACGAAAACCTAAGAAATTCTCAGATGTACAGTTTTGTTGAACACTGATACGACTAGCGCCATCTGTCGCTAGCGACGTGAACTAGCTAGCAACAGTCGCGACTCGAGTGCCGCCACGTGACCGCGGCGCTGCACCACCCTCCGCGCAGCCGTACCTCACCTCTGAGTGTAAACATATTATGTTGATAAAACAATAAACAGCAAAGTATCTACCGTACACCGTCAACTGCCCCATATATTTTCTTAAACTTTAAAAAAAAAAAAAAAACTAAACTTAACAACACACAAAACAACTTAACACTTAACAACTTAACATATTTTTTTTATTTTTTTTTAAGTTTATATCACCTTTTTATACCATGTTTTATGCAAATAAATATATTCTATTCTATTCTTATACATTTCAAGTCCATCCAATGGTTCATCATCATCATTTCAGCCGAAAGACGTCCACTGCTGGACATAGGCCTCCCCCAAGTATTGCCACAACGACCGGTCCGGCGCCTTCCGCATCCAATGGTTGTCTGTAAGAAATTGCTTTTAGCGATAAGACCGCCAATTGTTAGTACTGTGCTCATGTTTGTTACAACTTCATTTTTATTTTTATGGTGTGCAAACAATAAAGTATACTCTATCTCTATCTATCTATCCATTCACGAGCAAAACATAAGCACCGGCGAGCGACGTCCATTAACCAGCTGCCAACTGTTTGCTGGCGGCAGGCGGCCAAGTTTTAAAACTAATTAGTGTAGACGCTTACTTCAAAAGAACCTAATCTATACTTATCTACGCAAAAACATATTGCTTACGAAATAATCAAAACAAATCTAATTTAATAAATGTATTAGTTAGGGACAAGCGGACGCATTTGGTTTGTGTAGTAAGACGCGCTAACAGATGTAATGTAATAGTGTTTGGTGCTGTAACCACGTTCACTTGGAGGCATCTGTTCGTTTCTTACAATATAGTGGTTGTGTAGGAGCGCTGTCAATGAGGAGCGAGCTGGGCTACTGCGGCAGCTCCTGCATGAGCTGCGCGGGGGGGGGGCGTGCGGCGCCGGCCGCGTAGTGTCGCGAGGTCATCGCAAGTCACTTTAAACGCATTCCGAACCCCGCTCAATAGAACATCTCGCTCGAAATCTGCGCTTGTTCCCTTTGTTCAGTATATCTAATTTGATGGCACAACTTAATCATTTCAGCCGTAAGACGTCCACTGCTGGACACAGGCCTCCCCCAAGCATATATTGGGGGGATATGCCATAATCGCCATGCTTGGCAGGCGGGTTGGCGATCGCAGTTGGTTGGTTAAATACTCAGAGAACGCTGCTGCCCATCCTCTGGTGAATCCCTTAGTCGCCTTTTACGACACCCATGAGAAGATATAGGGTTGTGCAATTCTTTACGTCCGGCACCACACGGAACGGCACAACTTAATATAATAATATAATATAATAATTTTATTGGAATAGAAAACACGGTTACATAAAATATGTGTACGAAAATGAATGCATTAGTTATTAAACAACTGTGTCGCAGTCATTAACGCCCATTTCAAATGGACTCTTAAATGAATTCTTATTTATTTTCTTTATTTTTAAGTGATGGTAATTTTTCAATTCAATTCAATCGTTTATTGGAAATATAGGTAAGGTAGGTGTTACATGAATATTGTCATAAAAACAATCATTGTGCAGCTATATTCTGCCATTTAGCATGCAACAGGAAATACAGAGTTCTACGCCAAGCTATTAACTGAAGCGTCTAAAGCAATAAAGCATAATACATATGTTGGAACGCCTGACGATTTAATGAAAGCAACGAGCGGCGATCTACTGTCCACGACTCGATGCTATATGCACCTACATGTATTCATATTTTTTATTCATTATAAGCCTGTCACCGAACCGATAGGAGCATTTATTTTTTACCGTTCCCAATTTCGTTTATCCTGGATTATTCCCGCACATGGTCCATTATCGAGCTGGATGATAATGAATATAATTGGAGGATCAGCTAAAAGATTGAAGATTGATAAATAATCAGTGGAATTCGGAATTAGCCACACGACGATTAACCAACTTGGAGGTATTTTGTGGTTAGCGTGGAACGTGCTTCCTATTTTGTGTAATATCATTACCCAACACTGATTCAGGTAGTATAGGTTTAATAAAACCATTATAAAAGGTTAGTGTACTTTTTATTATGTTACTACCAATTATTGTATAATGTTTGACCAAATTCATTAGGTTCCGTTTTGCATTGTGAATAATTAAATGGTGTCTTTGTGATAGTTAATTAGCAGCAATTAAGTTAAGATCATACTTACAAGTTATTAGGTATAGTATGCAATTTGTGCTACATTATTTTAACTTAATTGATATCGCAAGCGATGACTAAGTATTCACGTTAAGTTGTTTATGCACGGATTTTGTAGGTAACATTATAAATGTTAGTGTTAGATATTACTTCAAGTTATTAACGGTGTTTTATACGGTAATTAGTGACTGTTATTATCCATAACATTATTGTGTTGTATTGTGCCCAGTTTGACAAAAACTTTTGATTAGAACATACAACTTTGTAACAAAATAGTTCATTATTGGTTGTAATTAGCAAATTAAATTACTGGTTGTTTATAGATCTGTTAGGTTATTTATGTACACTTGCATCTGCTTTTCTTTAACGTAGGTACTTTAACCATTAGTTTATTTTGACTTTTGTTAATATATACATTTCAGGTTGACGACAACCGACTCCCAAAATGTCTGCAGAAAAGGAATTAGTAAAGAAACGAGGCAGTTTCAAAGGACGTTTGACTATGTTCATCAACCATTTAGACGCGCTGAATGACACAGCATTAAGTCAGTGTGACGTCACTGAATTGCAGCTGCGTGTGGCGAAGATCGAGTCGTTGTACGACCAATATGATGAGGTACAGTTGCGTCTTGAATGTATTGTGGATGACGTCAAGACACAGCTTTCTGAACGTTCTGATTTTGAGTCGCAATATTATAAATCGTTGTCAAGGGCTCAAAATTTATTGGGTAATGTTAATAAAGATAATAAGTCGATATGTAGTGATAAAAGTACTCGCACTAGTGTACATAAGCCAGTTAAGTTGCCCACTATACAGCTACCTAAGTTTAGCGGATGTTATAGCAATTGGTTGGAGTTTCACGACACCTTTACTAGCCTCATTCATTGTAATGATGAAATAGATGACGTAAATAAATTTCATTATTTACGAGCGTCTCTGGAAGGATCCGCTGCTGTTGTTATTAAATCGTTCGAGTTTTCAGCCAGCAACTATACTGTGGCGTGGAAATTATTATGCGACCGGTTCGATAATAAAAAGTTATTAGTACAAAATCATGTGTCAGCATTATTTAATATTGATCCTATTACCAAAGAATCTTCTGTTACTTTGAAAGGCTTAATTGACCAATTAAATAAAAACCTGCGAGCGTTAGAATCGTTAGGCGAGCCAGTTAAACAATGGGATACTCTTTTGATCTATATTGTTACTCGCAAGCTAGATCAGAAGACGTTCCGTGAGTGGGAGGAGTTTAAAGGTCGATTAGACAAGGATAGCATAATAACATTTGATTCATTCATTCAGTTTCTACGTAACCGTGCTGATTTAATCGAAACTTTAGAGTTGTCACGTAACCAGCCCCATACGGTAATCAAGTCGGGTCCCAAGCTGAAGTCTATGGTATTAACTCAAAATTCTAACGATTCTAGTACAGATTTAAAAGCATGTCCTAACTGTAAAGGTGACCATAATTTATATAACTGTCCACAATTCCTTGCATTAAGTAATGACGCCCGGCTTAAATTATTGCCAAGTTACAAGGTATGCTATAATTGTTTTAGAACAGGTCATTTTGCTAACAATTGTAAAAAACCAGGTTGCAAATTATGTAAACGAAGGCATAATACACTTGTTCATGTATCGGATTCTAAAGGTGTTGTTGCGAATAATCAATCAAATAACAATTTATCTAATAACTTGTCTCCAACAACATCTTCTGCATCTAGTAACACTGATACAAATAATGTATCTTTGTCGGCAAGTGTTGCATGTTGTTATGGTAGTAGTCATAAGCAACATGATGTGTTGTTGTCAACCGCTTTAATTAAATTATACGATCATAATGGGTGTGAGCATGTAGTTCGTGCAGTACTTGATAGCGGTAGTACATCATCTTTTATAACCGAAAGATTGTGCAGTCAGTTAAAGTTGACAACCAATCAGGTAGACAAGTCGATTCTTGGCATAAATAACGTGACGTCTCACGTAGGCAAAACATGTCGTGTAAACTTGAGGTCATTAAATAACCTTTTTTCTGCCGAATTATTTTGTTTTGTTTTGCCGTTTATTACTAGTAATGTGCCGTATCGCGAAATTAACATATCTGAATTTAAAATCCCTTCAAATATCTGTTTAGCCGACCCTACTTTTTACAAGCCCTCTGATGTAGACATTTTGATTGGCGCTGACCTGTTTTGGGACGTGCTAGGGTCACAAAGAATAAAGTTGGGTACCGGAAAGCCAGTTCTATGTGAAACCAGGTTAGGTTGGATTATCTCCGGCCCTATCACTCATAATTATGTTGAGCTGGTATCAAATGACATTAGATGTTATTTTGCTAAAATCAATACCTCTACTGACAGTGACTGGGAGAAACTTAGAACCGATTTAACGCGGTTTTGGCAGCTAGAGGAGGTCGGTTCGAAGTCGTCTAATTATTTGCCAGAGGAGAAATCATGTGAGGATCATTTTATTAAGAATACGACGCGTTTGGACGATGGTCGTTTTTGTGTTCGTATCCCTCTCAGACAAAACCCTTCTGTTTTAGGCGATTCGCTTAAAAGAGCTACTCAATGTTTTTATTCTCTCGAACGTAGATTAAAAACTAAGCCTGATTTTAGTGAAATGTACCACAACTTTATGGCTGAATATGAGTTGCTCGGCCACATGACCGAGATTGAAGAACCAGAGTTTTGTCCCAATGGATATGTTATCCCACATCACGGAATATTACGTGAATGTAGCAGCACAACCAAACTTCGTGTTGTATTTAATGCAAGTTGCCCTACTTCGTCTGGAATTTCTTTTAATGATGTCCAGATGGTTGGACCTACCGTCCAGGACGATCTGTTGTCTATACTTCTTCGTTTCCGACAGTACAAATATGTTTTGTCCGCAGACGTTGAGAAGATGTACAGACAGATAGCCGTCCATCCTTCTGATAGGTGCTTACAACAAGTCGTTTGGCGTGATAATGCATGTGAACCTGTCAAGGTCTATAAATTAAACACCGTCACCTATGGTACGGCTAGTGCACCCTTTCTTGCTACGCGCTGCCTTACACAAATAGGCCTTGACTGTAAAAATCCACAAATTTCTAACATCATCCAACATGATTTTTACGTGGATGATTTGTTAACTGGGGGTAATGATTTGGATGAAGTACGATTCATCCGGCAAGAAGTCACCAATGCACTTGCGTCAGCTTGTATGCCACTAAGAAAGTGGAAGTCAAATGAACCTCAATTGGTACCTGATGCTGTTAATTCATCATTTGACCTAAACATTGGGACCAGTGAGCTGGATAAGCTACTTGGTCTTGGCTGGTATGCAAGTTCCGATGAACTTGGGTTTTCAGTTATTGGTGTGACTTCTAAAAATAGAACAAAGCGTGATTTATTATCCGTTATTGCACGAATCTTTGACCCCTTAGGGCTTATATCTCCTTGTATAATCAGCATGAAAATGTTGTTGCAGCAAATGTGGTTAGATAAATTGTCATGGGATGAACCACTGACTGAAGAGATCAGCTTACGTTGGAATACAATAGTTAAAACTTTGCCTCTTTTAAATAATTTCCGTATTCCACGTGCTGTAGTCTGCGATTCATACAAGGAGCTAGAACTCCATATATTCACGGATGCATCTGAACGAGCGTATGGCGCATGCGTCTATGTTCGTAGCATTAATGATGAGGGTAAGTGCATGGTTCGTTTGTTGATAGCAAAAAGTCGAGTAGCACCAATCAAGCCCACAACCATACCAAGGTTGGAGTTGTGTGGCGCAGTGGTTGGAGCTCGTCTTTATGAGAAGGTTTTAACCTCACTTCGAGCAAAGATCAGTCGTGCTTATTGCTGGACTGACTCGACCATAGTGTTGGGATGGTTACAGATGTTGCCTTCTAAACTTCAGCCGTTTGTACGCAATCGCGTTGCTGAGATTTTGGATAGGGCGGGTAACTGTACCTGGAGACACGTCCCTACCGAAAAAAACCCAGCAGATCTAATATCTCGTGGTGTGGATATTAGTACCCTGCAGACTTTAGACTTATGGTGGTCGGGTCCTGATTTCTTACCACTAGACCAGACAAGTTGGCCTTCTCAGTTAAAATGTTTAGGATTAGAGACACTGCCAGAAACTCGAACCAATGTTTCGTTAAGCGCTGTTGTTACCAACCCTATTTATAGTAATGATACTTTTATAGATTTTAAACGCTTTTCAAACTATTTACGGCTTGTGCGTTCCGCAGCTTATGTGTTGCGATTTATTAAATCTTGTAGAAAACATACTTTTGATAATGTATTCTTATCACAAGAAGAGTTACAGGACTCATTAAATTTATTAATTTTTAAATGCCAAAGCGAATCATTTCCCGAGCATAATTTACTGATCAATAAACAAGATTTGCCTAAAAAGAGCGTCCTCCTAAAATTTAACGTTTATTTAGATAGTAACAATATAATGCGCGTCGGGGGACGTCTCGATAATTCAAATTTTAATTATGATAAAAAGCATCCTATTATTTTACAGTCCACTCATGAATTTACTAAATTATTATTTAATTTTGAACATAAGAGATTGATGCATGCAGGTCCACAGTTATTGCTAGCTTCTATTAGGGAATCGTATTGGCCTATAGGAGGTCGAAATTTAGCAAAAGCCTGCTATCATAAATGCGTCCGTTGTCAACGGATGAAAGGTAAGATCGTTACTCCCTTGATGGGGAACTTACCTCAGCATCGCCTTCTTCCAGGTTATCCCTTTGAAAGCGTTGGCGTTGATTATGCCGGTCCCGTTATGTGCGCTAGTCGGCAAGGTCGTGGATGTAGGCTAGTAAAGGTTTATATTGCCATTTTCATTTGCTTTACCACCAAAGCTATTCATTTGGAGCTGGTGGGTGATTTAACCAGCAATAACTTTTTACTGGCGTTATACAGGTTCATTTCGCGAAGAGGGAAACCCGGTAATATGTATTCTGACAACGGTACCTCATTTGTTGGGGCGTACAACGATTTATCTAAATTTTTGAAATCTAGCTACTCTTCCTTATGTGAAACTATGGCCAATGATGGAATACGGTTCCATTTTATTCCCGCATATACTCCTCATTTTGGCGGTCTTTGGGAGGCGGGTGTCAAGTCAACAAAACATCATCTTCAACGAGTGTTGGGAAATTGTAATCTGACGTTTGAGGAACTTAACACCACGCTAACCCAAATAGAAGCCGTGTTGAACTCTCGTCCACTAACACCGCTGTCTTCGGATCCTGCTGATTGCATGCCATTAACGCCGGGACACTTTGTCATTGGTCGACCTCTTACTTCTCTACCACAGCCAGATTACCAACATTCTTCCGCAAACCATCTCACTAGATTCCAGAGGATAGAACAACTCCGTCAACATTTCTGGAACAGATGGAGTAAAGAGTACGTTACGGAGTTGCAACAAAGAACCAAGTGGCGTTCCTGCAAGGATGGTTTGAAGATGGATTCCTTAGTTGTAGTCAAGGAAGATAATCTTCCGCCTCTGAAGTGGAGATTAGGAAGAGTTGTGGCAGTTCACCCGGGGTCTGATGGAGTTGTTCGCGTAGCTGATATTCGGACGTCTGCTGGAATCATAAGGAGGGCTTTCAACAGGATCTGTCCATTACCTGTATCTTCGGATTCTTGTTGAAAGTGAAGCTTTCAACGTCCGGGGGCATGTTGGAACGCCTGACGATTTAATGAAAGCAACGAGCGGCGATCTACTGTCCACGACTCGATGCTATATGCACCTACATGTATTCATATTTTTTATTAATTATAAGCCTGTCACCGAACCGATAGGAGCATTTATTTTTTACCGTTCCCAATTTCGTTTTTCCTGGATTATTCCCGCACAACATACATCCAGAATAATACAATAATATAATGATTTTTTGAGGGTAAATTGTATTTCATCATCATTGCCTCTTATTAACAATCATTTCTGTTTTGTTTTAACGTCATTTACCACTTGATTCAAAATTACAACGTTTTCTTTGCAAAGGGTCTACAGTTTCTAATAAAAAAGTTAATATTTATAAATTAATTAATGTTAGAAATTATTTTACTAGTGTATTGATTATTATTGTATATCCTGCATTGTTTATTGTAATGAAATCTTTTATTCTAATGTATTGATTAATTATTATTGTAGGTATATCAATTGCTAATCATTTATTGCTTTTGTAATGTATTTTTTTATGTATGTACCAATATTTCTGACACAATGTAACATTGTTTGAGAATAAAGAATAATAACGTAATAACGTAAATCCAAAAAAGAAAGCTTAGATTTTTTAACAATTTTTCCCGTCATTGAAATGATTTCCAGTTTAAACCAATTTTGTATGTGCACTTTATAAAGACTCACACTGTATTATATTTCCTAAGATTTGACGCAAAAATATAAATATTCTGAAATATGTATATGAATATCACGTAGGTAAACATTTTGTAATGAGATTAGCAGTGGTTCGGGAGTTGATTCCGAGTGGTTGCTTTCAAATGATGCCCCTCCAGCAGGCAGACTGTGTTGACTACAGGGGCATGCCTGCAGCACAGCCTGCAGGGCACTTCGATGCAAGCGTCGTTTGGCGACACATGACGTGCATTGTACTGTAACACAACACATACATACGCGCTGATTTGATTCAAATGTTATGACGTCACGTTCACATAAACCAAAGAAATTAGTACAGCTAGCCAAGTGCAGTATACAAAAAATCGACTAAGACTAAGTTATGATTATTTACCAAAATATGTGGCCGTCACGGGACACCCGGCAGATGTGAAACATCGGCGAAAAGGGGGCATGACGGCATAAGGGAGTGTCATGCCGTTTGCCGTCGCGGCATATGAGTCGGTCTGACCCCCAAGGTGCGCCAACAGATGTTTCACATCAATAATGTGAAATGTAAAACGAATGATATCTGTTAATAAAGCGTTGTCGTTGGTTGCAGGTCCTCCCGGTCCGCCGGGCAAGCGCGGCAAGAAGGGCAAGAAGGGCGACCCCGGCGAGCCCGGACCGTCGGTTAGTATGCTACACACATACACACACACACTTACCAAATTAAAAGCCACAAGAGCTCGTCCAACAATGCGTGATCTTAATTTCTGATAAATAGCTTCGCTTATTACGTTTTCAGACTTGTTTGGCCTTTTCTGGTTTGTTTTTTATTATAATTTGGGGCGTACAAGCTATGCACCACTGAGCTACCTTATTTGTGCTTTTTGAAGTGCATTTCCACCAGAGCTATACGAGGAAGTAAGCGGTGAGCGAGAAATCCATTTTGCTAATCCGGCGCAATGAAGCTTCGCTATTAGTCGATTTTCTTCTCGCTACACCGCTTAGTTTTCTCGCATAGTTCTCGTGGAAAGCCACACGTGAGACGCAGCTTTTTATTTTAATAATATAGTTAATATAATAATATACATCTTTGTTTTTGACATGCACAGTTTATTACTATAGAGTTATTAGAATGTACTGAGCTACATGGGGTAAACGGGGCACCTCTGTTTTACACAATAAGTTTGTTTTTACTTTGCTTTTATTTATTATTTTTGTTTCGTTTGCAGGGGTTAACAGGAGCTCCGGGGAAGAATGGATTCCCGGTATATTATTTTATAATTTTTTTTGTAACAGTTTATATTTATTTCACCTTTTTGTTTTTTGTAAATATCCTAAAGATCTGACATATATTAAACTTGTGGTCCCTATGTACACGCCGTACACGACTCCTGTCATGAAAGTGTTTCTGTGTAACGTAACGTTGTCACACTGCGCGGCGCACTACACGCGTGTCACGTTTCAGGGTAGCAAGGGCGAGAAGGGCGAGCGAGGCTTCATGGTAAGACGTAGGCGAGTAGAGCAGCACCCCGCAACCCCCGCCCCCCGCCCCACGCCCCCCGCCTCACTAACTGGCTCCGTCCGCGGCCTCTTTACGGTGCTTCGATGGTATCTGCCACCGCAACCTCAAGTGTCGTAGTACTTACTGCCCCCCTAGCCAAGTTGACAATCTACAATCATCAACGCTATAGAAAACAACCAAAATGTATGAGAATGACATATCTCAACGAAAAATTAATTCATTGAGATATGTCATTCCCATACATTTTGATTGTTTTCTATAGCATTGACGATTGTAGATTGTCAACTTGGCTAGGGGGGCTAGGACCTTATATTTCCGTGCTGAGCAGCGTCACAAAGTAAGAAGCGTGTCGCTTTGACGATTGCAACGTTTAAATATCAAATGATTAAACGAATGTGAACCGGTTTTTCTTAGGATAGACAGGAGAGACTGCTCAGCTGAGGCACAATATCCAACCAAGCCGCGCTACTGTAAAGATCCCGCAGGAGGAACGGTGTTGTCCCTGGAGCTAACGCAAGCTCATGGAGCCCTAACAGTAGATAGTGTAGTCGACACCCCGCGGCGTCAGCGTCGTCTCGCGCTTTCTTTAAGTAATGGAAATATGTTTTACTTGGAGGCTTCATTTTATTTTTTTAATTAAGGAATTTTGCATTCATAGATTATTAAAAAATCTCTTGCTTCAGCCGGGAATCGAATTAAAATAATCACCATCATTTATTTTATGACTTCTGTTAACAGATCTTGTTAGAGTCAATAATAAGGATATTTTTTTTCCAACAAACATAGTGTCTAAATCTAAAGAAAGTCCATGAAATATGAAGGAACAACCAAATAAAATAAGAAGTTTTTGAGTAATATTTGTCGCCTCGATATCATATTTTTTATTGAAATGTGTGTAGGTACTTATCATATGTAGATTTCGTGGTGTTCCTTCAATCCAAGGCACAATGTTTGTTACAGATTTAATTCTTATTATCGAATCTATCGATTGGTGGCATAAAAGTACAGGATACAGGCTGATATTTTTTTGCATTCCTGAAGGTTCGATTCCCAGCTGAGGGAAGACCCTTAAAAAAAATATTGAGTGCATTCTTTCTCTAGAAATTAAGTCTTTCACTGAAGAAAAAGAAAATTGCACTCGCCTCGTCGTAAGGTGTGAGTGGCCCTCAAAACGGAACGAGTGGTACACATTTTACCAAAAGGGGTGGAATCTGGGGGCGTTTAGTGCATCATCCATTCTACTCTTATGGGGTTATTATACGCATCAGTATGAACAACTTTTACTATTGGACCAACCCTGAAATCGCGAACAAAAAAATCTGCTGATGTTGGTATTGGTTGGATCCCTACATTTGTGTTCACTTACAGCCAAAATTAAAATCCTATGTATCCACGATTTGCCCTATTATAGATAGGAATTTGTCATAAAATGTATGGAGCTTATGGCAAATCTCTATCTCTAGGTAGGGCAAATCGTGGATAGGTTGGATATTAATTTTGACCGATGAAGAACACTAGATTTTTTGTGTAATCGCGGCTTTTTGGAATACTATGGATGTTAATGTGTGCGTGCCGTTCCGTACTTTTAAGCGAGCCCATACTATGGGTGCTTCACTTATTGTTCAGCGAGATTACACCGCCTTTTTTATTCTTCCAAGACTGCCACATACATAAATTGATTCAGAAGACTAGTGTAAATAAAACGCGCGAGGTGACGCTTTAAACGCATTAAAATCGTGCTTTTTTCCGCCTTATTAACGTGAACGCTAACCTTGGTTTAGTACTACTAACAGAAGTAGTGTAGTGTCTACTGTGACGTCACGACGTGTTGCTGTGCGCACTATACGGGCTTACTTACTGGCTGTTCATATTGTTTACCGCTAATTAGCTGGTGTCGGTGGCTCTCCGGTCGGATTGTGTTAGCTTAGGACGACTAGACCATTTAGCAATACAAGCTATTAATGTACGGGACACAGGCTTAAATACATAAAACATTTCTGATATTAGTGGACATAAAAAAATGTGTAGATAAATTGTATAACTTTTTCATAGTGCTTTAACTTTAATGAGTTGCGTTTAACGTTACTGGTTGTCAATTACAGGGCCCCATCGGCTTGGATGGACCTAAGGGAGATCCGGTAAGTTTAATATATTGTATATCTATCAGTTTACTGCAATCACTGCTTCACAATTGGCAAACTTGACCTGACCTGAAGAAGGTGGTTGGGGGGGACTGGATGCAGAAGGCAGAGGACCGGGTGTTGTGGCACAACTTGGGAAAGGCCTAAGTCCAGCAGTGGACTGCGATAGCCTGAGTTGACTACTTCACAATAATTATCTTGCTCGAAGTAGATTTGATCAGCTCTGCTCTAGTCAGCAGGCTGAGTCTATCGCTGCATAGTGCGTATAAGTGCTACAATCGGTGGTTTTCCTCGTAGAACATGATTCGTTTGGGCTTGCAAGTACAGCTTTCGTCCATAATGTTGAGGTTGTTTGTTCCTCGTTAATGAAGCCGAGCGTTAGTACAGTCATCATAGTAGCACGACTACTGCACGGCCTACAGATAACTGTTAGTGGTGCGGGAGTGTACAGTACAGTGCGCGTGTTGCAGGGCCGGCCGGGCGACAAGGGGCACAAGGGCGAGCACGGCAGCCCCGGCTTCGACGTGTTCTCCGCGGTCAAGGTGAGCCCCCTCACTCACAACACACATCTCCTAGTATTACGACAACTGTGCACAAACTATACTCCAACACACTAATAGTAATAGCACTTCAATGGTGTTGGAGTCACTAAAATAATGTTCTGAGTTCGATCCCCAGATCAGAAAAGGTAAAACCATTATTTTATCGATAATATACAATGTATGTCGGTTACTTTCGTTCTCCTGTGAATCTCCTTATTTCTGATTCGATCACGCAGGGACACTCCGAGCATAGATAGCCCTCTCCATTGCCCTTTGAGTGACATTGAGCCTTCTTATCAGGCCCATTGTGAGCGACCACGTTTCACACAGCTCGAAGCAACAAGCCCATTCGACATAGGGCGGGGCACATTGCTCGCAGAACGGATGGCCCATGGGGCAGTAAAGTTCTGGAGTGGCGACCGCGTACAGGAAGGCGCAGCGTGGGTAGGCCCCCCACAAGGTGGACCGACGACCTGGTGAAGGTCGCGGGAATCCGCTGGATGCGGAAGGCACAGGACCGGTCGTTGTGGCGATGCTTGGGGGAGGCCTATGTCCAGCAGTGGACGTCTTTCGGCTGAAATTATGATAATGATGATGATACAATGTATTCCCAATTCTGAGCCAGGAACCTCCTGTACTTGTGTAAGTGCGCGCTCTGTGCGGATATCCGCGACAGTTGTTGTATGACGACTGGTAAAACATGATTGATGGCATTGCAGGGCGTGAAAAGATCGGTGGACAGTTTTAAGATAAGTCCGTACACGAGCGCCGAGATCATAGCCGTCAAGGTACAGCCTCCAGCGAGAGAGCCGTAGTTAGAGCTTTACCGTTGTGACGCATTATACCTAATGTACGTGGCGAGGCGCAACCCGCTTTTATAAATAGTGTGCTTTAATTGTTGTAGTAGGTAGTCTTTAAATTGATATTTGCATCCAGTTTAATTTCAATAAAAATGTTTTATTTAAAATGCTATTTATCATGTGCCTGCTGTAAAACGTGAGGTGTCGTTACTCTGTGAACTGTGAAAGAGAGCACGACGGCGACGTTACAGCCGGCACATGTAGAGGGCGCGGCAGCCTGTGCGGCGGGGCCTGGCGGGGCCGTCGCACAGGCTGGCCGGCCCTGACCCGCGTGTTGCGCAGGGGCTGCAGGCCGCGGGCCACAACATCTCGGCGCACACCGTCATACAACTCAAGGTGAGTGCACTCTTACTGCTGCTGACGTCGCCTCTCGTCCGCTGAAGGACGACAACTCGTCCTCAGAGCTCGGCAGGTGTGGAAGAGCCCCGTGCCGCGCACACGCGAACCACAAAATTGTGAATATATATTTCTTAAGTCTAAATAGTAGATATCTATAATAAGTTACATATAAATCTAAATCTCCTATGGTCCCCAATCATCGATGAATCTTTTTCAAACTTAATAGAAGAGAAACTTGAAAAAAAATGAGATTTCGGAGTCTTTTTAAAATTAATTTACTCTTGGCATTCACCTTGATAAAGTTATGTTGTTTCAGCCAACTTGTATTTTTTTTACCGTGAACAAGCATTGAACCCTTGAACTTCTGGTCCAGTACATACATCATAGCACCAGTTGCTCTAACTGCGTTCCGCATGCGTTCCGTTCATGTGATATAACAGTATGCAACTTATGAACTTATAGATATTTACTATTTAACCCTTAAAGGCTGAGCTGTCTTCGGTCGTTACATCGACTTCATCTGTTTTTGTTTTGCTCGTGATGTATGACAGATCGATGACTCGACATTATTAATGTTTGTTTGTTTGTCTCTTTTTATAATAACATAGTTGTTTAAGTGTTTATAGTTACTAACAAAACATTATGTTTTTGTGTTTCGTTCTCGAGATTAGATATACACATGCAGTCACACCACTGAGTTGTACCTATAAGTCAATGAGTCACACACACAATGTCGCCATAACGCACTCAGTTTAAAGAAAAAAAAAACCAAAATAAAAATAAGAAGTGGGTAGATTGACACTTCTAGGGTAGGTTTACCGCTATCAATAAAATAAATGTAAATATTTTAGGGACATTTTTACACAGCACCATCTAGTCCCAAACTAAGCAGAGCTTGTGCTATGGGTACTAGACAATGGATATAATACTTATATTTTTTTTTTTGTAAATACATACATATAAGAAACACCCAGACCAACACAAACACTTATGTTCATCACACAAATATTTGTGTCCTGTGGGAATCGAACCCACGACCTCGTGATCAGCAGTCCGACCGTCGAACCATTTCGTGAGTTATGTGGGTTTAAACTTATTACAGTGAGCCAGACGTTTTCTATGGAAGCAGTAAAATACAGTTCACAGATTTCACTTAGTCAAACATTAAAATTGAAAACAAGTTTTTAGTAAAATTCAAATAGACATTTATTTCCTTTTTTTTATTATAGTATAGGATGGCGAAACGAGCCAAAAGCCTACCTGATGCGATTACCTTTGCCCATAACAACTGCAATATCACCTAGACTGTCGCCTAAATGGTACCGCAAGTCGGTTCGCCAAACTGAGACATGGAAAGTCTCATATGATTGTAATTTCACCGGCACCCATACCCTTCATACCAAAACACAGCAATACAAACATCACTATTTGGCGGAGAAGTAGGTACGGTGGTAGTACTCCCCGGACGAGCTCTTCCACAATAGAGCTCTACTACTACTACTACTTTGCTATGAGTATTTTAGATAAAGTTGATTATTCATCATCATTCATCATTTACATAATATTAGCTATCAAAAAATCAAAAGAAATCAAATGTTTTTTATTTCAAATAAACCTAATTACAGGCACTTTTGAAACGTCATGCTCTAGTTGCACGGTTCCAAATTGTAGGTCCTGTGGACAAGAACCGGAAAGAAACTCCATGGACAAACTCTTTTTAAAATAGGTTATTGTTTATTACATCAAATTTATTCAAATAATGTGAGTATAATGTAGTTTAATGCCAGATATAAACAAGAGTTTCAAAGTGAGAATATTGTCTTTAGAAATAAACGTAAAAAGAGTTGCCATAGTATGTAGGAGCTGACCTGTCCCGACAGACGGCACCCGTTCACGAGCATGACGCGAGCATCAGCCATCGCTTGACTCAACCATATTGAAGGGAACTTAACGACCCGACACTAACGCCACCACCAGCATGATATTTAAGTGATATATACTTAGGTATACCTAATCAGTGCTATATACTAACAAAAGTATATTTTTTTTTAAATATTATCGTGATCGAAATAAAAAATTCTTCCATGAATATTTTTGGTTCTTTTAATATTGTATAAATTAAATTAAATGAATAATTAATTTCACCTGGTATATATTTCACAAATAACTCTCAACATCTACATGTGTATAACTAATCTCGAGAACGAAACACAGAAACATAATTAATGATTAAACGAACTTACCTGTAAGTGAAGTTCTATCATGATTATGTGAGGTGTTTCGTTCGAAGAGATTAGCATCCCGCCCTCCCAGACTTTAATCCCTAAGTTGTGAAATTAATATCGTGTTGTTATCTCTGAACTAGGTAAATGATGATTGATAGCGGTAAACCTACCCTACAAGTGTCAATCTACCCACTTCTTATTTTTATTTTGGTTTTTTTTCTTTAAACTGAGTGCGTTATGGCGACATTGTGTGTGTGACTATATGTGTATATCTAATCTCTTCGAACGAAACACCTCACATAATCAAGATAGAACTTCACTTACAGGTAAGTTCGTTTAATCATTAATTATAAAATGTAGTTTTCAGATAATAATTTATGTTTATTTTTACGTACATACATACTTGTGTTAAGTAGAACTAGCTTTCAGAACAATGCATGCTTTAAATTGCATGTGCTTTCGTCTTCAGTTTAATTGATATTGTCATTATAGATATCACGTGTAGATATTACTGATGATCTGATAAAGATAATTGTTGGCTCCAAGTAACCAAACACTTGCGAACGCAGCTCTTTACAACAATCATTGTAGGTATCTAAGGAATAATTTAAACACTAACTTCTGTGCATTACTAGACATCACATTTATTAACATTAAACATTTCCATAACATTTAAACATTATTATTATTAAGAACAGTCAACTTGTCAGAACCCTAAGTGCTTTCATATTTACTAAAAGCTTGCACCTTGCACATTAATTATTAATGTAGCACCTGTTACAATAGTACTAATAGACTGACACAAGCAGTGCAGCTGCTGGTGCAACACAATCCCATGTCCTCCCGTGCACTGGGCACCGTGAGGAGTGTGGCTACATCGCGACACTAATGGATCTGTGCGAGCTTCAACTAGCAACATTACACAAGCATTCATTTATTTTAATTTAAATACTCTACCTGTATTACTTATTGACTTTACCTCACAAATATCATGCTTCGGACACAAAAAACCGGCCAAGTGCGTGTCTGACCACGCACAATTAAGGGTTCCGTAGTTAGTACAGGCTATAGAGAATTCTTACGAGACATCTGAAGGCCAATTGTCGTAACTAAAAATGTTCAAAATATCGTTCCAATCTAATCATACGTGTAAACGTCAAACTCATGTCAGTAGATGTTCACGTTTGACGTTTATTTGTGACATTTAGGACATTAAGACTAGATGGAAACTATGTTTTGAACATTTTTAATTACGAGAATCAGCCCTCCAAACCCAAACTCGATGTACTTGAAAATACAAAGTTCATTTTACTGTTCATTTGTATGGAATTTCAATGAACTTTTTACAAACTCAACTACATGGTTAAGTTGGTCGATTATTATAATATTACTCAGAAACTCGATAAGCCTACTCATCCGTGACAGCTTTTCTTTTAAATTCGTTATATAAGCTAATACACTGGAAAGATTTTAAGTGTTTAGGATTCGTGGTTTAGCCTGTACCCCTACAGGCTAAACCACGTGGGATAACTAACTCTAACAAAAATGACAACTTTATACCTTAATATTTCGCAAACGGAACCCCGGCCCGGTACTATAAAGGTTTTGAGACAACCTATAATATTTTTGAATTACCTTTTCAACGATACCCTACACGATGGAATACGCGAAACAAAAAAAGAATCACCCCCACTTCACACTTTTTTTTCATAACTTTGTAGGTGGCATGAGAATGTATAACTATTCCAAATTTTAACTCAGCGACGACACAGCCCCTAGACGGATATTGTTGAATTTAATGCGTACAAACAATTCTGCCACTAGCTGAGGTATGAGGAAGCGGGGTACTGCGATCCGGTTGGCCCTGACAATGTCATTATGTCATAGAAACTTCAAACTTTGTAGGGTTAGAGACGAGACAGATTTAGATTCAACACGATATAATATCGATAAAATATTATTTTATCGATATTATTTTTATGTAATACGTAGTATTAATTATAAGGATTTTAGCTTCTTATTTCTTTTAATATTATTTAATAATAAAGTAATTAATATACTAATAATAATAGTAAGTATTACATGTAGGGAGGGAGTCTTTCAAAATTATCTTAATTTTGAAAGTAAGATGGGTGCTCTGTACTTTCAAAATTAAGATAATTATATCATTAAAAATATCTTTATGTATTTATTTGGTGTTGAATATGGAGTTATTATTTTGTAAAGCGGATATTTTAAAAGAGGTAATTGTCCGTTTATATAGTAAATAAATATAAATAAATAAGTAATTAATTTAGTAGCAGTATTATATTATTTATTTTACCCAGCAATATTACACAAAATGTTACATTAACATACTAGGTACTACGTCTAGGTATAAATATTATTGTACCTACTTAACATTTAAAAGTGAACACAGCATGGAACAAAAACAAATATTATTGCAAACTATAACAGCTAATTAGCACGTAAATAAAACGTTATTCAAAAGAAAAGAACCTACTCAAAAATAACTTAAATTTAAAGGACAAAAAAAAAAAAAAAAAAAATCTAATCACCACTAATCATTTTTTAAATAAATTAATTTTATATATGTATAGCCTTCGAATAGTGCATTTGTAACTTTGAGCTTTTATAATAAAGCCATTATAAATACCATTCGATATAATCAAATAAAACAAATTTTGTGACTAGTGAATATAACAACTAATAACTGTAATTTGGTTCTAGTACTCGCTGGCAGCTACCGCGGCACCACTCACTTCGCTCGCTCACAGTTCTAACCTTACCTAACCTATTTGATATATTTCTGATTGTTTTTATATAAACAATGTTGAATTAGACAGTAAACTGTACAATTGTCGTCAATGTAACCTCAAATTATGCGACTGCTCAAGAGGTCTCTTTTGGGTATTGAAATCTTTTTTAGGGTTCCGAAGTCCTACAAGGAACCCTTATAGTTTCGTCATATCCGTCCGTCTGTCCGTCTGTCCGTCTGTCCTAATCCTTTACAGCTTAATAACTTCTACAGTTATAAACATAAGTAAATAAAATTTTGTCAAAAAATAGTCTACATATAGATCTCAATTTTAAAAGAATAAAAAAATAGTTTTTACGTATTTTAGGGGTGGCGTCCATACATGTGAAATGGAGATGAAAAAAAAAATTTCGCTGCACCCCCTCGTGTGGGGTATCAATGAATAGGTCTACTAAAATGAAGGTAATGTTTCATGCACCACTTTTTTATCAGGTGTACCATCTGCGAAATATAGCGCGCCAAAGTGGCTTGCAATGTGTCCCCCCCCTGCCATTTCTAAACTATGCAAAGTAGAAACTTATAATCTTCCACATTGATAGACCTTTGTAAAAACTCTCTTTTAAAATTATTTCGAGTATAATGTGATTATAATTTTTTGAGTTATAGAGAGAAAACTGAAAAATACTTAAAACGTCCTAGTTCAAAGGTCATTGACCCTAGAGAAAAATGATCTTAGCAAATAATGCTCCTTTAGTTACTTTCTATTTGAAAAAATCACAAAAAGTAACTTTGTGTTATGTTGAAAACACTTTTTCAATTTGGCTTCTTGAATTTATCGCTAGATGGCGCTACTAACAACACGCTCTGAGTCGCGAATGCTGCCGATTATTGAAAAACTAAAAAAGCATAGCCATGATTAATATTTGATTTCATTCGTTTGTAATTACACGTACTTAAGGAACCCTATAATACTGAGCATGGCCCGACATGCTCTTGGCCGGTTTTTATTATTTTATTTTAGTAGTAATTGAAAGCGAAATTCTGATAGTACTGAGTAATTTTTTCAGTGTTTACGTGTCAAACCGCGTTTGACAGTATTATTGTGATATTTAATAGATTTTAACAAAACCAAAAGATTGACGAAACAAGTATACGAAGCGAGTGTGGATGGAAGAGTTGGAAGGGGACGACCTCGGCGAACGTATCGCGATCAAATCGCGGATGTTCTCAAAAAATGCCAGGTTAAGAGTTCTCTAAACCGACGAGCATGCATGACGAGGTTAATGGACGTAGATGAAGGGAAAGAGGTGTGTCAGGATCGTAGCAGGTGGAAATCCATAGTCTCTGCCTACACCAATGGGAAACAGGCGTGATAATATGTATGTATGTATGTATGTAACAAAACCAAACATTTTCAGGGATGTAATAGTGCGATTGATTTTAATTGAGGAAGTTTTTCGCAAAGAGGCCTTCGAAAGAAGTAAAAGACCAAGTAGCTTCATGGAAATATTACACATACGTGCAAATCTATACTATAATAAAACTGTAAAGGTCGAAAAGTCTGTACATTGAGTTTTTTTTCGCGAAAACCGGCTAGGGGGACTAGAAATAAGCTATAGAACACGAATCAAACGTTTAAAAAATTTATGTCTGTCTGTCTGTCTGTCTGTTTGTTACCTCATCACGTGAAAACGGCTGAACGGATCGTAATGAAACTTAGCATTTGTATTGGTATTAGTCTAACTTAAAATATAGGGTATGTTTTATCTGAATCGGTTGAGTAGATCCAGCGATACAGCTTGACCCCTCTATTGTATTAAGTTGCATACAAAGTAGAGGTCATGATTGTTAGTTGGATACAGGTTGCAGGTTCCTAAAAATACAACTGGATTCTATTAGTATTATAGAAAATATAGAATAACATGACATAGCCCATCACTGTCCCGCTGCTGGGCATGGCCCTCTTCTTGGAATGAGAAGAGTTACGGAACTGGATATTGTTAGTGTAATAGATTATCATAACATAATCAGCTCATTACCTACTGCCCCACTGCTGGGCACGGACCTCTTCTCGGAAGGAGAAGAGTTAAGAAACTAGAAAATATAGAATAACATAACGTAGTCAACCCATTACTGTCCCACTACTGGGTATGGCCCTCTTCTCAAAATGAGAAGAGTTAATGAACTGGATATTATTAGTATTCTAGAATAACATAACATTACCAGCCCATTACAATCCCACTGCTGGACACGGGCCTCTTCTCAGCATAAGAAGAGATGTGGTTAGTGTTATAGAATAACATAATCAGCCCAATTACTTCCCACTGCTGGGCACGAGCGTCTTCTCAGAATGAGGGAGTTTAGGGCTAATTCCATGAAATTCCATCACCTTAGCCGGTTGGTTGTAAAAACAAAATATAGTATGGTCGGTAAATAGTGTAATCGTCTGTGTAGGCGCTTATATGTATATATTTGAAGATATTGTGTTCATAATTATGACACGATGTTATTTTCCGACATCCACGCGGACGGAGTCGCGGGCACAGCTAGTCTTAAATAAAATCGAATGTGACACAAAAGTTGTTATTTTACTAAATTATTCATTCCTAGCTGTGCTTGTGACCCTGTCCGTGTGGAAGTTGTAAATTAACATCGTGGGCCTTACTCCCGACTGGTTCAAGCTCTGAACCAAATCGAGCTAATTTCAATTCCTAGAAAAAAGCAGTACGATTTGACACTAACTCGAATTCAAATTCGATTGATACAGCACTCGATCCAGGCGGGGTCAGGAGTAAGGCTTAGAAGTGGGTAGCTACTCTAATAACTAGCTAAATAGCGGCTATTCAACAAATAGCCATGGCTACTTCGATCAATGGCTACGATATCTGTCAACACGATAGCTAGCTATTGGCTACTGCTTCGAATAACCAACAAGTTTACGGTGTAGCGGGCAGCCGCCGCGCTGCCGTGAGCTGACCAAGTAAAATAGCTATTGGCTATTGGTAGCTAGCTAGCGACTTTCTTTATTTTTACGATTTCTAACTTAACTTAGTAGTCAATTAGGTTTAAAATCGTTTGAGATCTATAATTTTGTTTGTACAACAAAAGAAGGGTCTTTTGTTGTAGTTTTTACTGTAATTTTATTAGTTAATTTTAAATTTTCAATGTTTTCGACAGTTAAATATGTAGTAATTAGTAATACGTAATAAATGTAAAAATACGTACGTACGAAGGAAAGTCATTTTTTTTCAACAATACAATACAATACAAATACTATTGTACACAAAAGAAGATAGCAACATATATGACTTATATAGAACACATGTACAATGGGCGGTCTTATCGCTCAAGGCGATTTCTTCCAGACAACCTTAGGATGGACAATATGGGCAAGTAAAGAGAGGGGTAGTACGCAGTGTAACAACATAATAGAATACATATACTACATAACATAAATACTATATCTATAACAAAACTACATAAATATAAGATACAATAAACATAATAAATACAATACAATATGTCTAAATATTACATAATGTACCTGCCGGAAATTACAGTGATGATAGGTAGCGATCATTTACCAGTTTTTTAAATATAGGCAAAGATTGAGCACGCCTCACTTGTACTGGCAAAGCATTCCACAGGCGAGCAGCCTGAACTGTAAAAGAATTACCAAAGAAATTTGTGGAATGCGATGGTATCGCCAACGTGAGGTTTTCTGATGATCTGATGATGATGATGATGATGTTTTAAGAGCCTCGAATGTGTGTCACGAAGGAACACTAACTAACTAAAGGACTAACTAAAGGAACTAACTAAAGGAGCATTCTTTGCTAAGATCATTTTTCTCTAAGGTCAATGACCTTTGAACTAGGACATCTTAAGTATTTTTCAGTTTTCTGTCTATAACTCAAAAATTTATAATCACATTATACTCAAAATAATTTTAAAAGAGAGTTTTTACAAAGGTCTATCAACGTGGAGAATTATAAGTATCTACGTTACATAGTTTAGAGATGGCAGGGGGGGGGGGGACACATTGCAAGCCACTTTAGCTGGCTACATTTCGCAGATGGTACACCTGATAAAAAAGTGCTGTATGAAACATTACCTTCATTTTAATAAACCTATTCAATGACAATTTTAGTAGACCTATTTAATGATGGGGTGGAGCGAAAAAAATATTTTCATCCCCATTTCACATGTATGGGCGCCACCCCTAAAATACATAATCACGCATTTTTTATTCTTTTAAAATTGAGATCTATATATAAACTATCTTTTAACAAAATTGCATGTACTTATATTTATAACTGTAGAAGTTATTAAGCTGTAATTAGGACAGACGGACAGATGGATAGACGCACAGACGGACGGACATGACGAAACTGTAAGGGTTCCTTGTAGGACTACGGAACCCTAAAAAAGGTACATATATCATTTATCGTGTACGTATCGGTCGGAACAAAAGTTCGTTTATCGTTGAACGGGAGTAGACTCCCTGGCTGTTATAGGTATATAAAGAATGAATATTTGAAATCGTAGTTATTTTTTTTTTTTTGTAGATTGCAAAATATTCTACTACCTATATTTTTCAATTTCGTTGATAACTTTGTTTCATCGATAACAGATTTAGTACATCACTAGTTACATTGACAATTAAATAGAGGGAAAGAGATAGTGTATTAAGTGCTTGCGTAAGAAAGAGATGTTTTGTGAAAGACATCAACGTGCCGTCTGCACCTTTGGTGTCCGTTACGAATTAACCAGTATAAGATGAACTCTCATTAAATATTAAATCAGTTGAAAAATCTAATTGGGTAATGACATTATTAACTTAACGATGAAATGTTATGCCGTCTTTCTGGACACTCAAAGACTTGCTGTTTTTACAACACAATCGTACTGTGCAAGAAGTCATTATAACATTTATTTGTAAATTTTGTGTTCACTAACACGGAAGTGTCAACGGCTCACAGAAGTGGTCGTAACTGATTCAAATTGTTTGAGTGGCGGCTTACATACAGGATTTTTCCCTTATGTGTGATAAAAATCGGTCGCCTGTTATGTGGCGTCTAGGGGCTGTGTCGTCGCTGTTTTAACTCCATAGATCTCGCAGTCGTACGGACGGACAGACGGACGGACATGGCGAAACTGTAAGAGGTTCCTTGTTTGACTGCGGAACCCTAAAAATGGGTGGCATCGGGGACGCCCATCACGCATTTATGCATTAGAAGTTTTTAAACTTTCGCTAATTTCACTCATATTGAACTAAGTTTACGGGACTTGTCGCGCACAATTAAATCAAAATATAACAAACATTTTGACTAACCTCGACGTTTCGGTCAACAACAACAACGTCAACGTCGAGGTTAGTCAAAATGTTTGTTATATTTTGATTTAATTGTGCGCGACAAGTCCCGTAAACTTAGTTCAATATTTATGCATTTATTTGCAAATTTAACGGTGACGTTTTGTCTCAGTTTACTCCCCGACGGCCAGGTGCGCAAAGACGCTATACAAGCTTCGCTTCAATAAACTCTGCTTTTCATTCTAATTTTATTTGTTTCTTTGAGGCAGGATCATAATATGTATATCCATCAATTCAATGGAAGGTTTTACAACTCTTGAATGACTGATTTTTCTTATATTATGGTAAATCTGAAGTGATAACCGTTAAGCGTGTTGCACAGGGCGAACCCGGCGAGCCAGGGCCTCCGGGCTCACCGGGGACACAGGGCGCAGAGGGGCTGCCGGGCCACGAGGGCCGCGCGGGCCCGCCTGGCTCCTCGGGCCCCCCGGGACCCGTGGGCCCCGTGGGCCCGCCCGGGCTCGTCGGTCCACCCGGATCACTTGGTCCCGCTGGTCTCAAGGTATGCATACAAGGTGGATGCTTTTTAATTGTGTTATTGTTTTATTCATATTTCATTTAAGATAGTCCTTGTTAATTATTTATTAGTCCTATGATTATTCTTCAAAAAAGACACTTGTTTACATTAGATACTCGTCATCATTCTCCTCGCTTATTCCTATTATTTTGAGATTGACTTGTAACTAGATGCGGTTGAATATCAGTATTTTACACGGAACGACGCCATCAGACCCCGCAACCCACGACAAAAATGTCAATGTAACCTCAAAAGTGGTTAGACCAGTTTTCAGATTTTCAGGCTTCTGACTACTGTCATAAATGTTCGTATGACAACCAAAATAAAAAGTACATTAAGTATTGTTAATAATAATATTATTCTTATCGATTTTTTATTAACTCTTACAGGGCGACAAAGGTGACAAGGGCGAGCGTGGCTACACGACGACACTGAAGGGTGATGCGTTTCCGACCGGCATCATCGAGGGACCCCCCGGCCCCCCCGGCCCTCCCGGTACCTTGTTACATACGTCACACTGTAGCGTAGCAGGCAGGCATGTTCGATGTCGTAGGAGTGGGCGGCCCGGCGCAGCCCCCGGCCCCGGCCCCGGCCCGACGCAGCCCCCGGCCCCGGCCGGGCCACGGGCAGCGGGCCCTGCGCCGGACCGCTACTTGTAGTTAGGCACAGCCAGATAATAATTACAACTAATTTCACTGTGCTTCTAATACGCACCAGACTAAAAGTAATAAAATTAACATCCATGACAATATTTTTTTAAATAGAGCTTTTATAATTAGATCTTACGCAAGTGCAATCTATCGCCGATAAGTGCTTAAACAATATACAGCAATTATTTAAATATCGTATTTGAAAAAAAACTTTATTTACTGCACTGATATTTTATTTTGATGATGATTAATTTACAAATAAAAATCAAATCAAATCAAAATAATTTATTCGAAACTAGCACAAATAATATTCAATAAAAATAAAAATAAAATGCAACAGTTTTTAGTTCCTCGGTCTCAAATCAGATCGTCGATAGGTCGCACTGCGAGTAGTAGAGAGGCAGTAGACAGGGATGGTTGAGGTGGCGGTGACGAGCGGTGTGTGTGTGTGAAGGGGCGGCGGGCGCGCGCGGGGAGCGCGGCGAGGGCGCGGCGGGCCCCCCCGGCCCCGCCGGCGACAAGGGCGCGCGCGGCAAGCGCGGCAAGCGGGTAACACTCCCCACTCCTGCACGCGCGGCCGCGGAGCACTACTCACGCCGGTGCAGCGTCACGTGCAGTGTGTGCACGTCACGTGCAGTGCGTGCACGTCACGTGCAGTGCGTGCACGTCACGTGCAGTGCGTGCACGTCACGTGCAGTGTGTGCGCAGTGCGCCGCGCGCCGCGCCGCACGCAGCTTGCAGCACTCGCATGCGCATGCGCATGACTCGCATGTCTTCATACTGAGTAACACCTGCCTATATAAATACACGCGTAGATTTTGTTGTTGTGGTACAAGTGAAAACTAACGAATACTAGTCTACGCTAACCCGATGCGGACGCTGGATGAACAAGCTCACTGTTTCGCTGGAACCGCGCTTTCTCAAGGTAAATCATTTCAGATTTGTAGTTTGTGATTAGACAGACAGACTAGATTAGGCAGCACTTATTAGAAAATATTGAAATTATAATAATTGTACAATAAAATCGACTCCTTAAAAAACACATTTATTTACCTAATATGACAAATTTGTTTTTTTGGGTTATAATGACATGATCCTTTTAACAAATGAAGTTGAAAGCTCGTTGTGTGTGTGTGCAGTAGTAAGCAATGTGGTGTGTGCAGGGCGCGGCGGGGAGGCGGGGCCGCGCGGGGCGGCGGGGCTGGACGGCGCGCCGGGGCTGGCCGGCGTGCAGGGCCCGCCCGGGAAGCCGGTCAGTATGCTGTGCACTTGTCATCTGTCTATATGCATCACGTCACTAAATTTTCTACTCATCGGATAGGACTTACATTATATCGACAAGTAACGAATCATGTCCCACCCGACTGGGCGTATTGTTTGACAACCTATATTTGAACATACTCATTTCGTAGCAAATAAGACTCACATCACATGTTGTAAAATGCTTCGGTGATGGTGTTTCAGGGTGAAATGGGACCCAAAGGCACAAAAGGAGAGTACGGCGACATGGGTTCCCCCGGCATGTTGGGTGCCCCGGGCCTGCCCGGCCCACCCGGCTACCCTGGCCTCAAGGGAGAAAAGGGGGACAAAGGTGACTCGGTGAGTTGGTTTATAATAACATTGATCTGTTCCAAGATAATATCTGTATGCTGAACAAGCAAACTGGAGCTGCAGAGCCAACGTTGTTGTAGTAGAGGTGCCTCACTCCACAATTGTGCACTTTGGGATAAAAGCAAATTCCAATACAATAATTTTCAGATGTGGATGGAAGTCAGATTTGTCCTCGTTGCGCGAGAGGAGGGGGGTGAAGTACGCACCCTCACTTTCGACTATAATTTTATTTTTTCAAGATCTTTTAATGCTACTGGGGCTTGTGTGGTATCGTTTTCGTATAAAACACATACAAGGAATAAATTTTTACTGCATAATAGGTATGATTCCATAAAACATATAAAAAAACAGAATTTCTAAAGTCCAAAAATAGCCCCAAGCAACGTGGAAAGTTGTCAGAAACATAACGAACGCACATCAAACTGTCACTTCCCCCATTGAGCTCTTGAACGTAACCTCAGCTAACATACTTCGATCAACTATGTGAATAGTTTCTTCTCAAATATAGTAAAAAGTTTAGCCGAGTAATTCACTCTGAACTCATCCGCCCCAAAATGCTTACATTCTACTGCCCAATAACTTCTCTGGTGCTCTTACCAACACACGAAGCCGAGGTCGAAAGACTTAGACTTGGGTTGCATTCGGATGCAGCAGTGGGATGTGATGGAATCTCACCTGGACTCTTAAAATCCTGTTCACCTGCATGTTATTACACACATTTAAAATAGTTCTATCTCTACTGGTTGGTTCAAAAATGTATGGTACATCCTATTTTCAAAAACGGGGTCAGACACAGTGTCAATAAAATTATAGACCTATCTTGGTATCGGTACTACCCGCTGTCTCTAAGATATTAGAAAAAAATGAAATAAGCGACTAGTGAACTTTTTAGTATCATATGATCTACTGGCTTCCAATCAGTACGGGCTTAGAACCGGGAAATCAACAGAAGACGCAGATTCAAAAAATCCAACGTTGCTAAGTTGGATGGCAAAAAGAAGTATCTAGGTGTTTTCATAGACCTCACTAAGGCTTTTGACATCATGTCTGTACCCCACCTTCTCTCCAAGATGAAATCCTCGTGAATTCGTCGTCACACCCTCAAAATATTTCGAGACTATCTTTCTGTTATGTACCTCACGAGCGATCGTAAAGCGGTGACTTTTGGTTTACCCCAGGGTTCAGTTTTGGGTCCGACCCTTTTTATGTAGATTCTTGTATCTCGATTTACCTTCGTATATACTTTACAGTAACTTAGTTTACAAGGCTTAGGACTGTCAATTATTTTGGAAAAAAAAATATTTTTTATTTTTATTGTTATTTCATTTTTATGTTAATGTTATGCTAAATGTATTCGTAATGTTTGCTGCTTAGAATATGATTTACAATGCGCCATACTGTCACTTATTACTAATTTCTGCTAGTTGTCATTTCTTCGAACTATTTCGAAGAAATGAAGTAGAGACACATAGATATATCACCTAATAATCTATGCAGAGACATGTTTGAACGAGTAGTGAATGAATGAAATGTTTATTTTGCGAAATGAAGTAGTCCATTTCCTTCATTCATCCCGTGACACATAATTTTATAAGTGTAAGTGAACATGTTAGGATTCAGATAGCACTGATACACTGCTATCACGAAATATATTAACACTACAATTAAAAGCTTTCAAAAATTTGAATTTACAGAACAGTGATTTTGTTACAAGAGTTGGTACAAAAAATTAATCTGTTCGGGATAGCTATAATACAATAATAAATAGCAATCTATTATGTTCATGAATAGACTCATAACTCAATAACTTTATTACAATAGGTACCTTATACAAGAATGTGGCACTGTTATATAACGTTGCGCTATTGTCATTATGTTCCCGGTGCTGCGGCGCGGCGCGGTTCCACCAGAAGTACAGGAAGCTGAGGAGGAGACAGGTACCTATCGACTCCGGCCTCGCACACTCTGCACACAACATCGCCAACGCCTCGCCTCTCGAGCGTTTCCGAATAGTTTGGAAGCCCCACTTTAATTAGTTCAGTTTTTCCATTTTTAAAGCTAAATACTCCACGTTTATCTAGATTTAAGAGACTGTCTTACACATAACACAACACTGATGTATACGCGCCGTGTCAGTGTGTGAACTGTTAATCTTTATAGCCACTGTTGAACTTGCAGGGAGATGGTACCGGCTACGAGCTCTACGGACATGAAATTGTAAGTATTGATTGTCCTTCACTTACTCCATACTAGCTTCAGATAAGTTTACGACAAAAATTTGTCTTCAAACATTCATCCACAAAAATCTCATTAAAATTAAATGCGTGGACAAAGAAACTGCTGATATGTCACAAAAATTATATAGGTATTTATTTACCATCAAGTGCTTTATTTGCACTCAGTGACATTAATTTTACCATGTAGAATCGAATGCATAACATTCTAAATACTTCCAGTATAAGTTGACCTGCACTAAAAGGTCCCAAAAGGTGTAAACATGGTACAAAGAGGGACAAATTTAAGTTGGACTTCTTAAGTGAAACCTATTTAATTAAGAATTATCAAGCTTTAGATTTTTCCTTTATTTGTTTTACAAGACCTTCCTTCATGCCAAATTTTGATACCCTAGGTCAACGGGAAGTACCCCATAGGTTTTGATGAGTCAGTGACCTAAATTTGTTGAAAAGCCATAACTTCGTAGGTGTTGCTTTAAGTTAGAAACTTGATTTTCTTACACGACTATGGAGCAATAGATATTAATATTTGATATTAATTTCAGTTCGTTCTCGATACAAATGGGAATTAAATGTCGGACGGATAGACAGACAGACAGACGGACAACAAAGTGATCCTATAAGAGTTCCGTTTATGCCTTTTGAGGTACGGAACCTTGAAAAATAAAAATATTATTTTTAATATTAGGCTGTTTGGCGGCTTCCTTCCACCAGCACACACGCATAGCTAGCTAAACGTAAACGTAGTGGTTATATTCTATTTGGCTATACGCTATACGTAACTCAACATTGGCACGCACGGCGCGCGAATAAAGAAATCCGTACCCAGGTAATTTTTGACATGAGCATTATCCATGAGCATCGTTAATTATACTCTCAGCTCCATTACGCCCTCGCCTTTGCCTCGGGCTGCAATCCAGCCTCGAGTATAATAACCATCTTAGCACACTTGTATCATAATGTAATGTAATTTATTTAAAAAAAAAAAAAAAAAAAAAAAAAAAAAAAAAAAAAAAAAAATGTACTATTATATGGTTTTACCACTAGTAGAGCTCCTTATGGTCTTACGGAGAACTACCACCGTACTTACTTCTGCCGCCAAACAGTAATGCTTGCGTTGCTGTGTTCCGGTGCTCGTGGTACGAGTGCCGGGGACGTTACAATCACATTATCACATGAGACTGCATCTTCATGACACAGTTTGGGGAACTGACTCGCGGCATGTCGGCAACAGCCTAGATGGTGTTGCAGTTGATATGAGCAAAGGTAACGCTTAACATCAGGTGGACCTTAAGCTCACTTGGCGAAGTTTTCCTTTAATAAAAAAACTCAATTATATAATTCTAGTTATATTGCTTGTCTGTCTTTCAAGTTTACAGAAAACATATATTTCAATTTCAGTAGTTTATAAGACCTGTCAAGGTGTCACAGCGTAACAAAATACCTCAGATATGTTCCAGTTTTTCGATGAACATAAAAATACAGTAAATTCAAATTCAAAATTCAAATTCTAATATTTTTTTTTTCAAAAATCTAATAAATCTAATTACAGGTACTTTTGAAACGTCAGGCTCTAGTTGCACGGTTCCATATTGTGGGTCCTATGCATAAGAACCGGCAAGAAACTCCATGGATATACTCTATAAACTAACCTAGGCATATGTAGTCATGTTATTATTGTTGTTTTTTCATTCCATTTTATTATTATTTGATTTATACATATACCATGTGATATTTAATTTTTATTTAAAAAATTATGTATGTATATATTTCTTTTTACATAACACAACATAACATCACGCCTGTATTTCCCCGAAGGGGTAGGCAGAGGTGTAATAGTACACTCACATTTCGCCAGTTATGTTATAGTCCCATGTAATAGGGGGCGGGGGCTTTTCTTTTTACCGACTTTATTAATACCTACAATTATATGTTTATCCATGGAACTGATCCGTCACAGTCACGATTTACATAGGTTCAGTTGAAAACCAGCGTCAGGTAGCAGTGACCTCACATATGCTGAACTGGTCCTATTTGGCTATTAGCCGTGGGGCACACAATGTCTTACAAAACTACATTTTAATTTTTTTGTATTCCTTTTGTTTTCCTAGTTTGTGGCAAATCAATTATTTCTTTGTTTCCTTTCTTTCTTTGTTGTCACTAAAAGTGAGTTGTGTAATGTGTGTGCAGATGATGGGCCCGCCGGGAGCCCCGGGCCCCGCGGGCCCGCCGGGCGTGGCGGGCCCGCCGGGCATCAAGGGCGACAAGGGCGAGCCGGGCACGCGCGGCAAGTCGGTACGTACCTTACTACGAGTACTAAGTCATCCCTTTACACGGCCGGGCGTGGTGGGCCCGTTACCATATTATAGTAACTTGGTGTGACCACAATGTAAGTACCTAAATTGTTCCGTGTTGTTGTTGTTTGTTCCGTGTGGTGCCGGACATAAAGAAATGCACCACACTATTTCTGCTCATGGGTGTCGTAAAAGGCGAATAAGGGATTCACCAGAGGATGGGCAGCAGCGTTCTCTGAGTATTTAACCAACCAACTGCGATCGCCAGCCCGTCTGCCATTATGGCATACGCATGGCAGCGTGGTGATTATGGCATAGCCCCCCTTTTGGGGGAGGCCTACGTCCAGCAGTGGACGTCTTTTGGCTGAAATGATGATGATGATGACCTATGACTTCGACTTTCAGACTCAATTCAGAGAGTTTTAAATTCAGAGAAGCAATCTTTGGCATTTTTAAATGCACCATTATAGCCTACCTAAGAAATATTTAATCAAATAAACGAACAGTAACGTACGGGGTACCACAAGGAAGCATATTAGGACCTCTGTTATTTATCATAATATATAAACGACTAGCGGACCCGGCAGACGTCGTCCTGCCCGGAAAAGCAGCGCCACATATAATTAAAATCAAAATCAGTGACACACCGACAGCAGCGCCACCTACTGGGTCCAATTGTGTTTTCACAATCAAGGACCAGCCATTTAGGAGGACAAACACACGTTCAGAAGAATTATATATATTAAGATTGTCTATAATAACTACCCATTATACGACTGTTAATACCATACTATTAATTACCCATTGACACTATTCGCCGATGACAGCACTTAGGTCATAGATTCAAATAAAAAATAATTTAAAAAATTAAATCGACTTCAAAAGAAATTAACTGAAAATTATCAAATAATATTTTTATATACACGCTGAAATTTTAATGGTTGTTTTCCTGAAAAGGAGTCATTGTACACGTCATAATGAACAACTTACAATGGGACCTACCCTGAAATCGCGGAAATAATCATCTGGTCCCTACATTTTATCGATTTAAGTTAAAACAAATGTAAGGACCAGCTGATTTTTTCCGTGATTTAAGGGTAGGTCCCGTTGTAAGTTGTTCATTATGATGTGTGAAATGACTCCTTTTCAGGAAAACAGCCATTAAAATTATCTATGGCAGTTGTTACGGGTAATCAGAAGCCTGAAAGTCTCACAACTGGTCTAACCTCCGAATGTCGGTATTACCCAGTAACTGGGTTGCGGGGGTCTGATGGCAGTCGCTCCGTGTAAAATACTGATGTTCAGCCGCATCTGGCTAGACTGGAAGCCGACCCCAATATAATTGGGAATAGGCTCGGAGGATGATGAGGATGAACCATTAAAATTTCAGCGCGTATATAAAAATATTATTTCATAATTTTCAGTTAATTTCTTTTGAAGTCGATTTAATTTTAATTGAAAAAAATATATATATATCCCTCATCCTCCACTGGGCCCTCTGCTAACTTCAGAGGGACACACGGAGTCACGCCCCATTGGCCCAGATCGAGGCCCTCCTGTGGCAGAATATTCGCCACGGGCAATAAGATCCCCCGGTCCAAAGAAGAGTTATTGCCCGTGCCCAGGGTGCACCGGCCCAACAATTGCTGTTCCCTCCAGAAAGTGCCAAGAAGGATCAGCAGCCGTCAGGCACACGAGGACGTTTTCTGGCTCAACACCACCTACGTAGCAATCCTACTGATCCTTATCCAACGGGAAGTACCCCATAGGTTTTGATGAGTCAGTGACCTAATATGTTTGAAGGCCGTAACTTTTTATTGCTTTACGTTAGAAACTTGATTTTTTACACAACTATGAGGCAATAGATATCTATTAGTATTTGATATTAATTTCAGTTCAGTACCTTAAGCCGTTTTTGAAAAAACGGGAATTGAAATTCAGAGGGACAGACAGACACACAGACACGGACAACGAAGTGATCCTATAAAGAAAGAAAAAAAAGAAAGAAAGAAAATCTTTTATTGGGCACAGAACAGTGACATGACAGCACAACAATAACATTATTAAAAATACTAAAGATATAAGAAAAACATGAAGTTGACGCCGGGCATGCCCATGCCAAAATAATAAGGGTTCCCTTGTTTTCCTTCTGAGTTATGGAACCATAAAAAACTAAGTACGTATTATAAAAAAAACGGCTGCCGTCGGGGGACGCCCGACCGAAGCCAAGTCTCTATGCAAGCGCGCTAGAACACGCGCGTGAGTTAACGGTCACGTATTTTCGCGGTTAACTCCGCGTCGCGACGGCCGAGCGCGCAACCACGCTTAACAAGTTTTGCTTCAATAAACAGTTTAAGACGCTGACAGCAGCCAAATACCCCAAATAGGCTTCTTTTACAAACATTTTTAGCTGTATCTATTCAGTTTGTGGCAGTGAAAAAAACATATGTTAATCTTGATCGTATTTTCTGAAACTGTATTGTGCCCAAAACACGTTTTCTTGAAGTTTTCTCGATAGAAAAGAATTGTAAACTAACCTCTTAAAATATCCTTTAAGGCAAACAATCTCTATTATTTACTAAATATTATAAATAAAATTAAGAAAACATTTGAGAAAGACAATAATCTAAACATTTGTTGTTTCTGTTTTTCAAATAAGCTTTTAGTTTTTTATTAAAAAATAATATTGTTAATTTTCATTCAGGTTGAGCGGCGTATCCGACATCCCTCGGCTCGTTGCCTCTCTTTCAGTTCTGTACGAAACGACAGTGACCGAAGAGGTCTGATTTTTTAGGTGTTGTCAGCCTCTTAATATGCGTTACTATGAATTTTTATAATTTTACAAACTGTATTATATTACGGCGAACATCCTTTATAATATGTTTATTACGTACTGTTCCAGGGTGACAAGGGGGAGAAGGGCGACGCCGGGCCCATGGGGCTGCCTGTGAGTATGCCTTACCACAGATAACAACAACACAGACGACACACACAGACAGACAGATAATATAATACTGGCCGAACTAATGTTGCAGTCACTTTCAATTATTAATTTAGCGAAATATTCAAACCAATTCATTATCAATTCCTAATCATCATCATCTTAGCCTGGTATCACCCACTGATGGGTATTGGCCTCCTTTTATTTTTGCCAGCCTTTCGATCATATGTGCATCCCTCATCCATCCCCAAATCAATTCGCTAATGAAAACTTATGTTCTTATTGTTCACAAGAAATATCTATTTATTATTATGACGTCCTCAGGGTCCGGTAGGGCTGCCGGGAGAGCCGGGCCGGACCGGCGACACGGGACCCAGAGTGAGTCGCCACCTACTTCTTATAAAATGTTACAATTAAGTATGCTGTACTAACAGCTTACACGTGTCTACTTACTGTGGTCACTGCAAGCAGAGTGGGAGCCACATCATATTCAGAGGCTTTACAAATCTAACATTTTAATGAACGTAATGAGATGGCATGCCAACATGTAGTGTTTAGTGTACAACCACAGTGGCACTGGTACCCACTATTCATGGATTAACTTCAAAACGTAATATGTACATATAATATATATTTACTAATATAAGCATGGCGTGAGTTGTTGATGGATTGCGAGTGGTCGCGTGGCACTAACCCGGGTGTGGTGTGGGCGCAGGAGAACCGCTGGCCGCCGGACTTCGCGTTCACGTAGTGAGCGTGCCGCCCCGCCCCGCGCGCCCCGCCGCGCGCAGCTCCGGTTTGTAAATTGTATCATAACTGTACGTACTCCGAGTAGGATAGCCAGTGACGACGTGATCGCGGCGGACCAGTGAACTGTTGAAGGATTTATGTAAAGACGATCATTTTCACTCTGGTGCCGACTGTCAGTAAAGACGAAAATTGTATTATATTCTCGCCTCCGGCCGCATCAGACAATTTGTATTATATTCTCACCTCCGGCCACATTAGACAACTTGGAGCGACGCTCGAAAGCTCCCCGGCTTGGTCATTTCCCTCGACCAAGCTGTATCTATTATGTTAGTTTTTTACCACTGTACTGTAAATGGTTAATTTCTTACTTTTGTTTTTGGCCGAGCCTAAAATCACTGTATATAATGTAAAACTTGTTGGCAAAATGGGTCCTATATAAGTAATTCTAGATACTATAATATTATGGTAGTCATTACGTTCCTTAATAAAACATGATTCCAGTCATATATTGTAAGTAATGAATTTACGTTTACGTTAATATTATTAATAATAGTACTGACAGAGTAACTACTTAAAAAAACGTATAAATATGCATATAAAATGATAATACCAGGCCCCTCAGAAAGTATTGCGAAAAAAAGTTTTTATATATGGGAGACTGGCCAGTTATAATGTTTTTCGAAAATATGATTATTTATAAGTAAAAATAAGTAAGTTCCAATTTCAAAATTTCCCTCCACATTTTTTGCGAGTTAATTCAAAGTATTGTGTCTCACTGAAATATGGATCTGCGCCGGGAACATTTTAGAGCTATGATTTTATACGATTTCAAGTGTCGCCTGAAACCGGATGAATCGTACGATAGACTTCAAATGGCATTCATGGATGAAGGCCCTTCCAAGGCAACCGTGTATCGTTGGTATAACGAATTCAAGCGCGGTCGACCAACTTTGGGGGATGACGAAAGAAGCGGTCGCCCTTTGACGGCTGTTACCGAAGAAAACGTGCTAGCAGTGAAAAATTTAATCCAAGACAATAGGCGAATTACATATCAGGAGATTCAACACATATTGAAGATTGGATCGGGAAGCGTTCACGAGATTCTACACAGCCATCTTCGCGTGAGGAGGATAGTATCACGCTGGGTGCCGCACAACCTCACCGATGCTCAGAAGCAGGCCCGGGTGGAATGGTGCCGTGATATGCTTAACAAATTTGAAGCAGGCTCGTCTCGGCGTGTTTACGACATCGTTACAGGTGATGAGTCCTGGATTTATCAATACGACCCAGAAACCAAGCGCCAGTCGACTGTTTGGGTGTTTCAAAATGAGCCAACGCCTACCAAAGTGAAGCGATCTAGAAGCGGGGGTAAGATTTTGATCGCTAGCTTTTTTAATTTGACTGGCCACTTGGTATCAATTCCCTTACGGGATCAAAGAAGCATTAATGCCGAATGGTATACTACCAAATGTTTGCCAGAAGTTTTCTCTGTTATAAGCAACAAGCGACCAAACACAGGGCTCCGCGGGCTACTGCTCCACCACGACAATGCACCTGCGCACACCGCACTCAAAACGAGGGACTTCCTGGACAGCACGCCAGTCAAACTCCTGGGTCACCCTCCTTACAGCCCTGATCTAGCACCGTGTGACTTCTTTTTATTCCCAAAAATAAAAAATCAGCTCAAAGGGATACAATTTTCGTCGCCGGAAGATGCGCTGGCTGCGTTCGAGCAGGCTGTAAACGAGGTGTCTGCGGCGGACTGGAAAAAGTGTTTTGAAAACTGGTTTAGGCGCATGAATCTTTGTATAGAGGCTGGTGGAAAGTACTTTGAAAAGATTTGATAAAAATATATGTACGTATAGAACAATTTTTTTTAGTTTCGCAAAACTTTCTGAGTGTCCCACGTATACAGTATGTAACAAAAACCCTGTTGTTCCTGTGAGATACGTTATCAGAATCGATATTCATACATACGTAAGGACACAACTCATTTGGAAAAACTCTTCGGTAAAAATATTAAAATTAAATCATTATTAAAAGTGATTATATCACTTGCAATTTACAATTAATAATGATTTAACATTAAATTAAATAATTTTTATTGATATAATCACTGAGTGAATGAGTTTTGAGTGATGTAATCACTTTCAATTCACAATTGATAATGATTTTAATATTTAATTTTATTATTTTTACTCAAGAGTTTTTCCAAATGTGTTGTGTCCTTACGCATGAATATTGATTTTGATAACGTAGCTCACAGGAACAACAGGGTTTTTGTTACATACTGTAGATAGTACTGTGTGGAGTACCGTGAGTAGGGCATGCAATTCGAGTATTCGTTTAATTCGAGCATTCGCGTTATTTCACTATTCAAACAGTAAGAGCTTAGGTAGGTATTCGAGTTTTTCGAGTTTTCCGAATAACGACTATAAATAATACATTCTAACGTAATTGAACGATAATAACTTCTTAGGTTTTCGCGATCCGATATGTACCTAGAATGCTCCGTGAGGCTATTGAAATTAAAAAACATCCTAATTTTAATAGAGAAGATGGTTGGCAGCTACCACCTGTTTGGAACCCAGTCCTAAAAATAATCAAGTCCCAAACAGCACGCAACACTGTAAAAGTTAATGATATTGTGAGTGATTACTGCGTGCATCGAAACGATTTTAATTAATAATATTGTACGGTAGATTAAAATAATTTTTTAGAAATATTTGTAAAGACGCTTGTCATCTTAGTCTACCTGCGACCACGAAATGCTGCAAAGCTTTCGAAACGTCAGGGAAACCAATTTAAATAATATACGCGATTTAATCCGGTTAAACTTTGTTTTATTATAATGTAATTGAACGATTTGAAGCATGCCATTACGTAAATTAACAAAATATTCATACGATTCGCCTAATTTCAGAATCGGAAAATACAAGCGATGACGATGAAAATAATGTCCCAGAGAAAGTCTATAAGAGCATTAGGGAATGATTAATGAAAAAAAAAAGCATTTTGGGGTTATTACATCTCCCTGTCTCACCCCTTTGCGCAATTGGTTTGGCTTAGTCTTTTGGTCCTGAATCTGAACAGTCACAGTAACTATGTTGTACTGGCATATAAGCATCTCTTACTGTTCGTCGATGTGACATCGTTGAAGAGCATCCAGAACTGCCCAAGATTCAATGGAGTCGATGGCCTTCACATAGTCTACAAATGCCATACACTGCGGCTGATTGTACTCTTCAGTCTTCTGTATAAAGCCTTTTCAATACCCAGCTTGCTCTGGTATCTGGAATTCGTCGAGTCTTCTGGCGAGACCATTCATGATAACCCTTGAGAACACGTAACTCAGGAGTAAGATAATTCTTTAATTCTTCAGCATGGTATTATCTCCTTTTTTGAAGAACAGAATCACCGCAATACTCCACTACACTACACTCCATGCCTCCGTTGTAGATCCCTGTTGAATGACGGAATTAAACACTCTTTAGCTCCTTCAGGACCGGTGGCTCGAATTTGGCGGTAATTCTGTCGTCACCCGGAGCTTTATTGTTCTTAAGCTGCTCGAGGGCCTCCTTGACCTCGCTTTGGTCGACGTCCGGAAGATCCTCGTGTAATGGTGCGTGAGTTGGGCTCTTTGATCATCGTTGCTAGGAATCGCTGGTTTCATGGTTCTCGTGGAATACAAATGCTATATAACCACCAGTATTTACCACATTTTAACAAAATAAACGATTTGATTAGTTTTCGACATCATCGTGCATCTCGATCTTAGAGGTGACAATTTTGCTACACGTGGCATTCAGTTTCATCATATGAGTCTTCTCTAGCTGCTGAGCGAAAACTTTTGAACCCCTATTTTGCTCCACCGCAGCCTCAATGGCGCGGTTGTTAGAGCAGCGGAGGTGGTGTTGCATCGGCTTCCTCATCATGTTTAAGGACCTTTTTGGCTAATGAAGACTCCAGAGCTGATGACATCTTCCATCTCTTTCTCAAAAGTTTGAGAGTCTCAGTCGAAAGCATATTGCATCCATGCTGCAACGGAAATAATTTGCGAGACAGTTCTGGTTTTCTCGTCAACATTGCCAGTGGTTTCCAGTGAGTCTAATTGATTTTGAAGTTCCGCTTGAAACTTTTGGAAGCTGAGGAGCACAACTGGTTTCGAGCGATAAAAGTCTGGTGTTGAATTTTTTTGTTTTTTTTTTTCTTTTTCCTCATGGATGCATTCCACCGGGGAAGGTGGAGCCAGTGTCGGACTTTTACCGACCACCAGGGAGTTTCTCTAACGGCCTTTGGCCGGGGGCGTGGGATAGGCTGCATTCGCCAACTGCCTCTGCCTCGCCAGGTCTCAACTCGCCATTAGTAGGCGAGCCGCTTCTCCCCGTGCGGCCAACCTAATGTCAGCCGCACCCTCCGCGGAGGTGCACGTGGGACATAATGCGCCTCCGTCACTAGTTGATCTACATTATTCGAATAACTCAAACAGTAAAATCGAGCGAACTTTGCATGCCCTAACCGCGACAAGGGACCGGGTGCCAAGAACACTAAGTGTTAGCTCATAGGTATGGCGTACCGCACCGCAGCGAGCCGCGGCTAGCAGCGTGTACGTACGACCGTGTAGTGCACGCACTCATGTGATATGATCGCCGAAGAGTGGCGTTTGTAACTAACTATTTTATGTACAAAGATTCGTATCGACCATTATCATATCTTCCTAATATATTTTAATGTAATGTTTACAAAAATATTGCACAAATTCTTAGAATAGGCCAACTGTAATTAATTCATACTGTGTGAACACACAACATTAATTTTTGTTTATACTTAACCTGAAATGGGGTCATTGTACTCATCATTATTATAAACTTTTAAGTGTGTATGGGACCAACACCGAAATCGCGAAGTAAAATATTAAGTTTTCTGTACAATACATCACATAAATCGAAAAAATGAATGGAACAGCTGAAATTTTTCACGATTTCAGTTTTGGTCCCATTCATAGTAAAAGTTGTTCATAAATCAATGATGAGTACAATGATCCCTTTTCAGTTTTAGGGTAAACAAAACTAATATTGTATACAACGTCATGTTTTGTCGTATGTTATGTATAAGATAGTATTATAATATTACTACTTAGTGAGCACGGCACAGCCGAGCGGCGCCGGGAGTTATTTGAATCAAAGGCCTTCTGGCAAAGACAGCGTATGAGAATACAACACGGAATAAAGAAAACAAGTGGAAGGGCCCTTACGATCACTTAGTGCGTGAAACAGTGTCGCCAAAATCACACATTGACAACTGAAATAGTACAAATACACAAACAAAAATTATGTGATTAGGTCTATTTATAATTCAAATGGTGCCTAGCAATTATAATATTATTATTTTTTTACATTAAATCTTAACACAAGTTGTTATAATCAAAATTGTTTAAAAATATATCAACATTTTACACATAGCGGTGATACCTGTATGAGAATAATTTTTTTCTGCTATCATTTTTACACTTCATAATTACACAATAAGGTATAATCTAGTACTTCACGCAGGGACCATTCTGGTTACCCATTGAAAGGGTTTTCCTAAGCAGTTAATCAAAAACCCATTCGATATGGGTAACCCTTTTGAAAGGCTTTAAGCCGTTCATACGGGTTACACTTTCAACGATTTTTCTTTCTTTTTCGTGTAGTTAGTATGAAACGACAACAGCGTAACATTCCAATTCGGAGCAATCTAATATGATCACTCGATTATGAGCATAGGTTGTAAAATGGCATACGGTGGTACGTGGTGCTCCACCACCTACTTCGCACAATTTTATTGAATAACCATATGTTATGGTAAGTGAGCAAAATCTTTATAAAATGGTAACCCTTTTACTGGGTTTCAAGTTTAGAACCCATTCAAGGGGTTAAATCATGATAAAGGTAACCTCATAAACGGCTTACCCCTTCGAAAGGCTTAATTAACTCTTAACCGAGGTTGTACGGTCCCTCATTTCACGTAAGCATTCGGGACGTCATAGAGTCGCAGCGAGAAACTAAGCACAATTACGTTAATGTTGCGCATTTGCGCTTAATTATGCCACGCGTGCGATAGCCGTATGCCACTTCCCCTTGTTTTATTTTATTCCGTAGAATAGAAAGCGACGCGATGGGAGGTGCGCCCGCGCCGCTCGGCCGCCCCGCTCCCGCGGCCCCCCCCGCGCCGCGCCCCGCCGGTGTTACCGTCCGAGGAGCTCCTCTGTTACCTACATTAATGTTGACTCGTGCATATACTATTCCATTCGTCTTACTATTTCATTCGCTTATTGTACTATTAAACTTAGTGGATAAGCTGTTACCGACCTATCTTTATCTAGTACCTAGGTATGTAAAGCTCGGAACGCGCTTTCACTTGTCCTTGCTTTCTTGTGTCTCCTCAATGCGTATTTTCGATATCGCTGAATACTATTTTTCTTATTAATGGTGCGTGCTTTATAATTGTATTGCTCACTATTCACTATTTTGTATTCTTTACAAACAGGCAAGTGAAATCCGAGGGCCTTAGTCGAAACACGAAAAAAAAGCACAACGCGTTCTGAGCTTCAGACTGTGACGCCAATGTACAAATAGTAATTATTATTAATTTGTATTGTACAGTGATATTTATTTTCTGCGTAACATTAACCCTGTCCTGTGTCGACGTTCACAGTCTTCGCTTGGACTTGCACCTTCATTTAGTACTTGTATTATTGAACAGTTTCACATTTCAGCTGTGTGTGTGTGTGAGACAGCGGCCACTGTCGAGGGACGCTTGTACATATTACAGTAAGCGTGTCGGGCTCCCGCCACTAATTGTGTAAGACGTCAGCTCTACTCGCGTTGCTATAAACACAGTCTTTTCTTGTCCCTGTATCGTCGTGTGATAAAAAACTACTTAAGAGTAATATTAAGGATTTAGTTTTTTTATGAAAATCGAAAGTTGTCATTTGTACCATATATACATCGCGAGAGCATAAACTATTGTTGTTTAAAAATTATTTTGAAGGAAAATAAATATTTGCATGCCGTGCATATTCGTGTTTCTATTCTTTATTGCGCGTCCTTTCCTGCTTCACCTCACCTCTGTGGCCGGCAGGCGGCACTGCTTGCTGCTATCTCTCACTCTCTCTCGCCCGTCCTCGCATTTTTGGCTCTCCGTCCGGCCCAGAACAGCGCCCCACCATCTACTGTCGGCCAAACTTACACACCTGAATGTCATGTCTTGAACTACTTCAATCCATGCTATATTATGTTTCTTCCTCTGCGCACTCATGGATTTACTAATTCCGAGCATACCACTTCTTCAGCATATTTTGTTATGAAAATAAGGTGATTACGACTCCAGATATATAATTTCGTCTTGCTGGAGTGTAAATTTCGTAATGTGCATGCACAAATACCACGCACTGGGCTCGCCGGCACCCGCCACGTGTTGCGTACAGTTAGTTGTAAACTTTGCAGTAGAGCGGCGGCGGCCGCTGCACGTGCAGCTCCAGAAGCTTTTGAACCTCGCGTTAGTTGCTGCGCAGATGGAACACAGGTACTACGTCTTCTGCCAGTCACAGAGGATCAGTCAACCGAAGCGCATTATAAATATGGACGTACAGTTAGTACAAGATATCTTTCCTCTTTTACGCTAAATGAGACCAATTGTAGGTACGTGCAACGTTGAGAGCGTGTCACTTACCGCGTACCTGCAGCGCCGCGAGTCACGTGATTCTAGTCCATTCATCCGAAACCGTAGTAACTACTAGTACCACTGCCGCTCCGCTGCCGCTCAACTCCAAAGTTAACCTTTAAGCCACCAACAGTCAACACAAGATGAATGCGAACGTTCTACCTGTTCCGAACTAAACCAGTTGGACACAAGGTATCATAATAATGTGTTACAACAGACAGTTTTAGAGAACGATTAGCGCGCAAATTGTAATAATTTTTAAAAGCGAAAAGTTCTTTTCAAATCTTGAATATAGGTAGTTATTTACGCACTGCGTGGGCTGGCGGGGCCATTGCTGGCGGTGCCAAGTGCTGACGTGTTGTTGTTCCGCAGGGCCCGCCCGGACTGGACGGCATGAAGGTTAGTGTCCCCACTCCGCGCAGCTCCGGCCGGCGCCGGCATGCACGCACTCATTTAAGTTACTAGTCACTGACACCTAAGTTTGGCAATTCTTCGGGCTATGTCGGTTACCTTCGTTCTCCTGAGAATCTCCTCATTTCTGATTCGATCACGCAGGGACACTCCAAGCATAGCCCTCTCCCTTGGCCTTTGGGTGACTTTGGGCCTTCTTATCAAGCCCCTTGTTAGCTACCACGTGTGGCATTCCTTACCACCATAATTTCCCTTCCCAACTAATATCTAGGTAAATACCGGTTCACCCGAATACATATATAGTGTTTACCCACTAAACTGGTGACCCCGACGTGAATAAACTTTGTCGCGTCATTGGTGATATTCGCATTCGTGAATTGTGCCTCGACTTGCGCGAACTAAACCTCTAGATCATCCGGCCAAAAAGGTGGTATCCGAACTCCGATCCGTCAAATGTCGGATCCGTCATCAACGGAAACGCACTTCGGATGGCGTTGTTTTTGCCGACGCGAACGGGTACTTGTGCATGATTTCGCCGTATCCCTACTACTGCTGTCACTCATTGTGCTTATTGTGCTATATAGCCTATTATTTTTGTATCACGGGCGTCCTTTTCAGGATTCTAGCCACGGATAATCAAGCCTTTCTGCCGTTTTCTTCGTCGGGGTCACCAGTTTAGTGGGTAAACACTATAGATGTATTCGGGTGAACCGGTATTTAGATATTAGTTGGGAAGTGAAATTATGGTGGTAAAGAATGCCACACGTTTCAGTGCCGTAAGTAATTACTGGCAGCACCCACTGATCAAAGACTTTTGTCTTGAGATACTGCGGTGTTTTGGACGAGAAGATATTGCGCAGCTTCCCTAACGCTGCCCGACCGAGTCGGATTTAAATCCAAATGTTTTTTATTTCAAATAAACCTATTTACAGGCACTTTTGAAACGTCAGGCTCTAGTTGCACGGTTACAAATTGTGGGCCCTATTCAATTCAATTCAATTCAATTCTTCTTCTTTTTCTATGGACACGAATCGGCAAGAAACTCCATGAATATACTCTTTTTTTAAATAGTTAATTGTTTATTACATCAAATTCATTCGACGATTGACCTACCTACCTGGACAGTTTGTCCTAGGTATATATAATCGTCCGCCAACCCGCAGTAGGCCAGCGTGGTGGACTAAGGCCTGAATCTTTCTCATTCTTCTTCATAGTGGCTCAGTAATGGGTGGATGATGATACATAATCGTCAATAACTTAGTCTGAGTGTAGAGTATCCGATGTTTACGGGAATGGGTGCTATCTGGGAATTCGACATAACCTTTGTCTTGTCCATATTAATTTTAAGACCAACTCTTTCGGCAGCTCATCGAGCATGCACTAGACTAGACTTCCATGATTGCAGCAATGTCTACTATATCGTTCGGCAAACCAAAGGTGTATGTATTTTAATGCCTAGCCCTTTCCAGTCCAGAACCTTGAAGACATCCTCCAATGCAGCAGTGAACAGTTTCGGAGAGATCACATCTCCTTATCTCACACCTCGCTGCAGAAGGATAGGTTTCAAGGCTTGGTCCTGTAATCGGACTGACATAGTGGCGTTTTCATACAAATACTTCAGCGCTTCGATGTAACGATAGTCAATCTGGCTCCGTTGAAGAGACAGTAGAACAACCAAGTCTCGATCGAATCAAAAGCTCTCTCATAATCCACAAATGCTAAACAAAGAGACAAGTTACATTATTCGGTCTTCTATATAACTTGCCATTGCGTATGTATGTGGTCTACGGTGCTAAGCCTATTCGCAATCCGGCTTGTTCGGGAGGCAGGAAGTCTTCAAACCTGCGTGAAAGACGGTTCGTAATGGTTTTCGAAAACAGCTCGTAGACATGGCTCAGAAGTGAGATGGGCCTATAATTCTTCAGTAAAGCATTATCGCCCTTTTTAACCGCCGAAAAAAAGGAGGAGGTTCTCAATTCGACGCGTATTTTTTTTTTTTTTTATGTATGACCACGCATAACTTTTTACAGAGGACTACTCTGTATTCCTCCGATTTTCATGATTATTTTTTTAATAGATAGGGAATATCTCGAAATTGGTCACATTTAAATTTTAAAATCAAAATCTACCCCTAAGGGTAGGAAAACAGGGGATGAGTGCTTGTTCATCCACTGAATTCTTACCTGTTAACCGATTCTGTTGAAACTTGGCACACATAAATGTAGTTCTAGACACTACAAAATTATGGAGATAGATTTTAGCCGAAAAAAAAAAAAAACTTTTTAACTAAAAATTTTACCGACGAAAACAGAAACTGAAAAGCGAAAAATAAAATGAAGCTTTTTAGTCTTAATAATTATTCTCCTAACTAACCATAAATTACATTAGTAAATAACTAATTATGAGTCGGCGCCAAACAAACAATCAACGAAGACCATTAAATTACTTACTACTAATAAAAACAAAATAACATCAAATACAATATGAAATTTTCAACGATAAACAATAACTTTCCAAAAATGCGTTCTCCGCTCGGCCACTTGCAACTCGCACGCAGTTTGCTTGTTTGTTTGGTGCAGACTCATAATTAGTTATTTACTAATGTAATTTATGGTTTGGTAGGAGAATAGTTATTAAGACTAAAAAGCTTCATTTAATTTTTCGCTTTTCAGTTTCTGTTTTCGTCGGTTCAATTTTTTGTTAAAAAGTTTTATTGAAGAAAAGTACCACCACACCTCTGCTCCATGTCAATACTCAATACTTTATTGCATTCCATAATGTAGGTAATATAAAACACGACTAGAATCAATTATGAACCCTGTCGGACACAGCACAGTTTAGTAGAACACAGCAGGAAGAGCGCTTGTTTGTGCTTGATTGCAAATTAATAGCATGAGCTAATATCAATATGTAGCTCATGTCGACACGATAGAAGAAGATTATTAAATCACGCCAGCATTTCCCAGAAGGGGTAGGCAGAGTTGAATAGTAAACTCCTCGCCATTCAAGCGACTGCGTGACTGGCCGGCGCGGCGGTACTAGAGCGGGGTGCACGCCGCGCGATGCTGACGTGGAGTCACAGAACACTCAAAATGTGCATGTTTGTTTTTTTTTCTTGCTAAGTTCAAGTACACAAATACGAATGATACACGATATTATATAGTGTTGTAAAGCTGGGTATCGCCATAGCGAGGCTGCTCGCGAGGCACGGGTGCATCAAACGACGTTCCGCGCCTCGCGAATAGCCTCGCTATGTCAAGACCAAGCATTACATTATCGCTAGATTCTGGTTCAACTTCAAAGTTTTCGACAGCCTGTTGCATATCAATGTTGCATATCAAATTGTTTTTTAGCGATCGGGTATTTCGTCACCGAGTGCTAATTGTGCATTAATTTTCATTAATTGTCGTCATCGTGTTCACACAAAAGATAATGACGTTTTGAAACTAAGTGCATACTCACGGTCAGCAACATACAAATGCTTGTAAATCAGCCTCGTCTTCTATATGCACAGTTCCTCAGTGCTATTTCTGAGTTAATCATATAAAAAAATATGGGGAGGCATTCGGGTCCGTCTGCAGCCATCATATACCTAATTGATTTAAGAAACCGCTATACTGTTCTTCCATGTTCTAGTGAATTTTTCATATGCTAAGTTCAAATACCTTTTCAAGAGTTAGCGAATTTAATGAGAAGATTGAAGACGTATTTTTCAAAATTACTAGCGCTACATTCAAATAATGCACACGTTATTGGAATGGTTCCCTCGAGTTATAACTTCGTTTAGTACATAAACGGAAATAAATTTATGAGAACGATTTAGGTAAATGTATTAAAGAAGTTTAATACCTACCTTATATTTTTTTTTACTTTTCTTTATAGTTGTACAGTCAGCAACGAAAGTTAGGTTAGCACTATCCACGGTTTAAGTAATTTTTTTTTTTTGTAAATAGTTAATAGTAAATACTTTATTGACTTCCACATAACAATTTAAATAAGTCCCTAACTCCAAAATTAGGTAATCCCTGTGTTTCAAGAGTTAGTTCCTTCTCAATTATTGGTACAGTATAAGGCTGGTCATTAGTATTACAAAACAAAAAGAAAAATATAATGGTGAACTAATTAGAGAATAATTATACATTAATAAAATACATGGGTTGTTCACTTGTTTGTGTGTTGTATTTTGTGTAGTGGGCTGTGTTGTAAATAATAACTTACAGTTCTGAGCAGTAAATATTAAACATCGAGCTTTATTTAGAGATTAATCGGCTAGCTAGCGTCATCTGTGTAGCACGAAGCACTTAATAGTCTCACAAAGTCAGCAACAAAACGTCACATAGGTATGAGTAACAGAGACGACGCTCTACGAAGCCGACGCTAGTCGTTTATCTCTTTGTCAATTCAATTCAATTCATTTATTTCGTTTAGTGAACACAGGGTATACAGATATTATTTACAAAAAAAAAGAAGATCCTTGCTATGTCCCGCCAGAAGGAATACAAAACATTTAGGTATACACAAAAAAAAATGGGATTTTACATAATTAAAATTGAAAATAATAAATACCAATCAATACACTGTCACAATTTAATAAGACATTATTAGATGTCAACAAAATAATAATGTCAAAATTTTAATTACAAAATTATAATAATGTCAATGAAATAAATTTAAAATTGTCAATAAAGAAATGTCAAATAAATTCGATGTTCATAATTCAAGTTCGATGACATTTACTGCCGGGTAATGTACTACTTATATTTTTATTTAACAAATTATTATAGAATAGAGAATACTCTATTTACTAACATTATGATTTTATCAAAAACGGTAATTGATCCTATGATATTAATTCATGTTTTAAAAAAAAAAAAACATCGTCTTATGTTGCCAACCGTACAAAGCATCTTTGTCACCTATAGATAGCATTTATAAATATTTCGGAATAATAAAGTAGGGCCTTATTATAGGCGACAGACTTGCCATCAGGTGAACTAACGCCGTGATATCACTTGCCATCAGGTGAACTACCGCCGTGATATCACTTGCCATCAAGTGAACCGTCGCCGTGATATCACTTGCCATTAGGTGAACTACCGCCATGATTTACAATAATAAATACTACCAGACTAGCCGATGGCCGCGGTTTCGCCCACCCGTTTTAGTTAACCCTGTCCATAAGTCAACCCTTACTAACTCTACAATCTCTGTAGACTTCGTCCTTCTACATAATACGCAACTGCGTGGCATTTAGTTTTATAAGACTAATGCACATAAAAATTGTTCTGTTCACAAGTTATAATTAATATACTTGGAAACACTAATATCAAGGGGGAGTAGGTGGCAAAAAGTGTCGTGATTCCTCTGAGTGACTGGCGCGGACAATGTGCACCGCGCGGGACAGCGTGCACCTTGCGGGACAGTGTGCACCGCGCGGGACAGTGTGCACCGCGCGGGACAGTGTGCACCGCGCGGGACAATGTGCACTGCGCGGGACAGTGTGCACCGCGCGGGACAGTGTGCACTGCGCGGGACAGTGTGCACCGCGCGGGACAATGTGCACTGCGCGGGACAGTGTGCACCGCGCGGGACAGTGTGCACTGCGCGGGACAGTGCAGTAACTAGTTGTGTGATGCAGGGCGCGCAGGGCGAGCCGGGCTCCAAGGGCGAGCGCGGCGATCCCGGACTTCCAGTATGTACAACTGCTTTCTATATCTTACATTATAATTATCTGCAGTGAGTCGACATCTACTCACCAATGTATCGAACAAGCTAATACTCATGCACTACTGTTTCAGGGAACCGACGGCATTCCCGGGCAAGAGGTAAGTAAGCCCATCCCGGACTTTGTGACCACCATACTGCTATTATTGAATGTGTTAATAATTCAATGTTTCCGCTCGCTAGGGCCCCAAGGGTGACAAGGGCTACAAGGGAGAACCCGTAAGTGAACGTCCGTAGCACTGCGCGTGTCGGCCAGCCCGCATGCGGCCGACCGCTCTAACCCCTCGTCGCACGCATGACTAACCACAGTAGTTCGATATGTCGCGGTGCAGGTGCTACTACTCTATCGTTACCATTATATCCATTCACATACTTTCAACCTTCTTGGACCTATATTAGGTCCAATAACTCAGATTAATCTGAGTCGAAGGAGTAATACTCCTTCTTCATGTCACACGCTGCAGCATATTAATTTGGACAACATATACCTACCCTTACCCAATACTCCACAGTGTTGAGCTCGTGCATAAATTACAAAAAGTGTTAACTTACTTTGGCATTTGAAAGTATCCCCGGCCACAACAATTTGTTGGTTATACTTACGAGTACGAATCTTTGTTTAGCTAGGTACCTTGTTATTTATACCCGAGCCCAACACGATATTATTTATGATTTGGTAATGTACTTTGTTTATGTGTATATTAAAATCTTTTCCAAGTTACGGCTTCATCCCCCCCCCTACCCTTTACCAGTTTTTTTTTCGGATTTATAATAAAGGTTAGACATTTAGGTTTTTTATTTGATTTTAATTTCACCGACACCCGTACCCTTCACACCGAAACAGCAATGAAAGCATCACTGTTTGGTGGCAGAAGTAGGTTCGGTGGTAGCACTTCCCCGGACATCTCCTTCATAAAGAGCTCTACTATTGCAAAAATATATTGTAGGTAAACATATATAACCAGATATATATAACATATAAATATGGTTGTGTACATAGATAGATAGATAGATAATTTATTTGTCAGAATATGGTACAATACAGTTGTTATAAGAAAAATTGGATCCAAAATATTCTGCCGTTTCCGGCGTAAAAATATTTAAATTTTTTAATGGTATTGGAATAATTTTAGAATACAGAAATTTCATTATACTACAATTATCAGATAATTTATAATTGAATAATCGTAGAAAATTAAAATACTTACTTAAAATACAATTTTTGTTACAACATTACAGGGTATATCAATAATTAATTAATTATAATCTAGAAAAAACTTCGGAAAGGGATCAGATGGATCAGAGCCTATTCCTGTCTGTACGTATGTCTAGATATCGATGATTCTATGTTGTCATCGGGTACATTAAAGTGCTTGTACCTACGTAAAAACCTGCATTCAAAAGTATACCCGACGCCAGCACGGCCTATGACGTCACGAGCGTTGGGTAAAGGTATATTTTATGCCACGCTGCACACTCACAAGTGTGTCGCAACACGTCAAGGCGGGTCGCTCGTGTAGTGGCTGTGGCTGGTGGCCCACAGATGTTAACATTACAGAGTGCGCGAACTCCGCAGGGTCCCGTGGGCAAGCGCGGCCGCAAGGGCGACAAGGGCGACAAGGGCGAGCAGGGCGTGCCCGGCCTGGACGCGCCCTGCCCGCTGGGCCCCGACGGCCTGCCGCTGCCCGGCTGCGGCTGGAGACCCACCAAGGTGCGTGCGCCCCCTCCCGTGGCCCTGCGCCCCCGCCGCCGCCACGCGCGCCCCCCGCGCCGCTAGTGCCGCCGCGCCACACCGGTATGCGAGGCTCGCGGCCTCCGAACGACGCTAACACTATGATCTACATGTTACTAACCTAGGCTTGCGGTGCAACCATCATTCTAACCATAGTGGTAGACTCCGACTAATTACCCACTAACCGCTCGCTCGGCTCGCGAGTGCGAGTAGCGCCGGTGTGTATGTGTGTGTGCGGCGCAGGAGTCGCCGCCGCTGCTGCCGCACGAGGAGCCCGCGGCGCCCGACGACTCGGAGGAGGAGGAGGGCGCCGACGCCGCCGACGACTACGAGGGCCGCGACGACGAGCTCGACGCGCCGCGCGACTACGACGACTACACCGACAACGCGCACCACTCGCACCATCACGACTGACCCCACCCCGTTCGACCCGCCCCGCCCCGCCCTACCCCGCTCCACCACGTATTGCCCCGTCCCACCACCACGCGCCACGTGCCACTGTGCAGCACGCTATAAAACATTTGTTGATCGTCATCATCGAAACCAAAATAACATTTCTCAACCAACTCCGACGGATATTCGCGAGTTTAAACATCGCCATAAACCTTTTATAGACTTGTGATCTCTCAACACAAGTTTAATGATCTTGTATTAGCTCAATCGACCCTGAGTATTTGGCTACACACCGGCTATTTATAGCTGCATAACAGCAATTTTTTACTGCTGTAAAATAAATATTACACCATTATCTCGAAAACGAAGCTCGTCAGACGTTTTCTTATCTTAGTACCTACATAACATTCTTGTCATCATAAGATATAAATTGAGGAAAAAAACCCCGATTGCATTACCTGATCCGTTAAAATAATATAATAATCTTGCCATCCCATTTATCGGCCAAAATTAATATCCATTATATAATATCAATAGGGAAAATCGTGGATAGATAGGATATTAATTTTAGCCGTTAGTCGTTACATTAAGTATATCGTATTTTGGTTCTATATTGATGATTGACTGATTTTTACGGGAATGTACATTATGACATGTACATGTCGAACACAAATACGAAAGAAGATCATTTGTATTTTTTTATAATAATAAAGATTTTTAATATGAAATTTATAATAAAGATAAAATCTGTTCAAAAAACATCGCGTTTTAAATTAAGCGAAGACCATGAATTTTAAAAAGTATTTTAACTACCTATTTAGTAAACTAATGCGATTTTTTAGTTTAATATCAAAGGTTTAATATTACACCAAGGGTTCTTATTTCATGAACTATGGATCTTTAAAACAAGGCAGTGTACTTATTAATAATATGTACACTAGCTATCAAATAATTACACTACTATAACTATAATAGGCTATACATATATTAGTTGTAATTATTTGACTATTTGTTTTGTTTGACACCAGCTGACGGCCGCCCCCGGCCTCGTTCCCGTGACGTGACGATACTAAATATTCTTAGTATTAATCCAGGGCATGGTCTAGTTGTGTTCCAAAATTCATCAAAATGCGTTCACCCGTTCCAGCTTGGTTGAAGGACAAACAAACAAACATTACATACCTTGGATTTTTTTATATTATATTAAATAGGCGTGCCACAACTGTGCCGCTCTGAAACCAGGCTTTCGCGTAATAACTGTGAGCAGGAAGTAAACAAGCATCGCGGTGAGAACATGCGTTCCGCCGCCATCTTGCCACCACAGAGTACTTTTTAATATACTGAAAATTGTCACTCAGATGAACAACCTTTAGTCTTGTCGCCATTACCGCGCATCCGCGCTACTGATTTGGTTGCAAAATTGACTACTGCGCAGCTACCTGCGCGTATTGTAGGATGTATCTGTGCGTGAGTAGACCCGATTCTCGAATAAATAGTCAAACAAGAGAGTGTGTTTGTTGGAAAGATGTATTCATAGTTTTGTCAGTTCGATTCACAGAAAGGAGACTTGAAAATAATGAATTCTAAGATATTTAATTTTATGAAGTCGCCAATAAGTCCCTAGTTGCGTAGATTTGCATTTAAAAATAAGTTTTTTTCTCCCATGTTCACTTGATTAAGTAAAAGATGTATCAGTGTTACGAGAGAAGTTATTCAGCTATCAGTGTGCCGCGGCGGGAAGCTAGATACCCAGCACAGATATGAAATCAGCTTCAACCTATTCATTATGTTGGCTATGTGAGCCCAATATACCTAACTGTTATTTTAAACTTGATAGCGGTTAATAAACTTAATTGAAGAACATCATACACAGAGTATCTCTCATAGCGCCTCTCTGTATTATCTACTATACCTACTCTGCACCCACCATCCTCCACCTCCCCCCTCGCCCCTCCCGCAGACTCACTAACTACTAACTCGAAGGCCGGTGGTGGTTAACTGATTTTAAGTAAGTTGATACAGTTTGGCTTGCTAATAATATTAAAGGAAGCTTGTTTTGCTTGCTAATCAAGGCTTACTTTATTAATCCGAAATATTTAAAGACACATCTATGAATCATAAAGAAGTCATAGGTTATAAAGTGTCAAATTTATTATGTATCTGTTTTATTGTTCACTAGCAGTGCCCACAACTCCGTCCGCATGGTTGTCGGAAAATTGCAAAATGACGTTTTCGTAACGAAATCATTGTCTTTTTTAACAATAGCAAACTATACCACAGTATTAGATATATTTCATTTACATAATTGTATTTTTATGATACCACACCACCACTACCACACATTACACCATCCAGCGACAAACTTCACACCACCACACAGCACCTCACTTACACCCTATCCACCACAACCACCTCACCATCACACACTACCACACCATAACGCCACCACATTCACCACCTTCATCACCAACACACCATTCACACCACCACATCATCCACCACCACCACACCATCGATAGTCATCACTACACCGAATATCACCATCACCCCTCACACCATCACCACCATCAACACCATGACATCACCTAGACAACAACAACTCAACTCGATCAACTTCGATGACATCATCTATTTAGTAGACCCTAACCAACAATCATGACCTCTACATAATATGCAACTTCATACAATAGAGGGGTCAAGCAGTATTCCAGGTTCTACCCAACCGATTAAGATGAAACGTAGCACAGTTTTTAAGTTAGGCTAATACCTTACCTATACAACTGCAAACTTTCATCGCGATCCATTTAGCCGTTCTCACGTGTTGATGTAACAAACAGACAGACAAACGGACAGACATACAGACATAATTAAAAAAAATGTTAATTCGTGTTCTACATCTACTGCTTATTTCTAAAGGTGGGCACTGACGACGTAACCATTCCGACGTCGTTTTAATGACCACTTCCAACAAAAAGACGTCCTATTTTTTAGCACACTGACGATCAATCCATCGCGTATACGTTCTTGGTTCTAGAATTTCATCAACGCGCTCACGTCATTGTAGGTACTTGATAGAAATACAGGTAAACTAAATGCGTGAACTACTTGCACATAGCCAAAAGTTTCGATGTTGCAAAAATGCGGGCCGAGTATCTGCGTCCTTCACTTGCGGCGGCCACAGACGTACTAGAGATGCTACGCATGCGGTGGCGCAACGCGGAATGAAATAAAAATGGACGTAGTTTTGCACATTCACGGAGCGTTTCGACATCTTCCGGGTGGCGTAGTGCAAGTTTTTCGCATTGTCGATCACTCCAAAACCACAACGCGATGACGTCCAAGGGGCGTGGCTTGGTGGATTTCTATCCGATTGGAATTCCACAGCCAGGACGTCGTTTTAAAAATAGTATACATTTTCAACATTCACGGACAGATTCTGGAATATAACCACGCCATTCGTACGGTTGGAAGCATCGTCAGTGGCCACCTTAAGCCTCTTAGCCGGTTTTGCGATTAAACCGTAATGTACAGACTTTTAGACCTTTACGATTTTATTATAGTATAGATTATAAATATTATATTTTATTTATAGTATGTACATAGATAAAATAATTGATTTTAAAATTACTTTTGATAAACAATAAATTCACTGGCTACCTATTACTTTTACACACATTACGTGCACGATAATCAAACATTACTGGAGTTATAAGTTATGTTAGAATAGGTACCAAGGTTAAAAAAATAAAAAATAAATTGCTTTGCTCGCGTGTGCTCGCTATCATATCCGGCTCGAAGGACCATAAAGTTGTACGGGACAACGTTTGATTGATATGATAGCGAGCACACGCGGCGGAGACCCAACGCGAACTCAATTGGATTAGGAATGCACGCGGTACTAAAAAGCTGATTCTTAGGTAAATGATAAATTGTACGGTTGCATCGTACAAATGCATCTTTGCAACCTTAGTATACTTATTACTTCTTTAAATAAATCGGATTAATAAAGCGATTATACAATGTATTATTTAAGGTCTAGGCTCTTCTAAATTCTATGGGTCTATATTCGTAATAATAAACTGCTGCCGAATTGCGTAACTCACTCGCGATCGCAATCACCAGGATTTCAATGTTCATTGCTCCGTGTGTTTTGACAATCCGTGTTATCGGCAACTACGTACCACAATGAATGTTGCTTTAATTTCAAAATGAAATCTAATGTCAAAATGAATGCATTACACAATTGCCCCACAGGTGTTCACGAAAATGGGACACTTGCTTAAATGGCTGAACACTGAAAGGGCACATAACAAGAAATTACAAAATAGTAGTTTATGAAACTGTTGCATAATAGGGGTTATTAAAACACGAGTGTGAGTTTAAAAACCGAGCCGTAGGCGAGGTTTTTAATAGTATCACACGAGTGTTTTAATACCTAATTATGTCAGTTTCATACACTATTTTATCTACACTCATACAATTTTAAATAAAATACCAAAGTCAAAATCTTGAAATCTTGGTAACATTGTCGTTGTTTTTCTTGATTTCTTTGGTAAAAGATTGTTCTTCATTTACGTTGCTGCATCCAGAAATTCAGGCGGGGTCATATTCTCCTCAGTTCAGTATCACTGCTGTAGTCAGATATTTTTGCCCAGAATAAAACTTTCGACATATAAAACCATAATAATAACGTAAACAATAACAATAAATTTACAAGTAACGATGAACAAATCCAGTGGCCGTGGCGCGCGACAGCGCACGCGCGCTGGTGCGCGCCTACACAGATAATAAAATATAGTCTGGCGAAAACATTATAATCGGAACTAATTTTCTATCCTTGTCAGGATTCCGTCAATCTCTGTTTCTTCATACAAAAAATATGCCTGTAAACACTTAAATATAATTAAAAGCAATATGACAATCAAAAGTTCTGCCAAAAACGCGATTTTAAACGATAAAAATTTTCAATGTATGACAAGTGGCGCCACCCTGAATTTTGTGTACTCATTGGTGCCAAACTGTACGACTGCTAAAAAAAAGGTTTGAAAACTCCTTGGTTAGGTCGAAGTGGCATTAAAAACTCCTTAGTTGGGCTGAAGAGTGCGGTTATATAAATATATTTATCTACACTCGTATCGTAAAATTCGAATTATGAACTCGAAAGTAATGTCATAATGACATACTTTACCCACATGCACCTGTAATGAATTTAAAAAATTTCATTACGATACAGTTTGTTGAACAAAACAATGCGGTAATTTAATTTTTTTCCATAACCGCACACTTCAGCTCAACTAAGGAGTTTTTAATGCCACTTCGACCCAACCAAGGAGTTTTAAAACCTTTTTTTTTGCAGTCGTACAGTTTGGCACCAAAGAGTACACAAAATTCAGGGTGGCGCCACTAGTCATACATTAAATAATGTTATCGTTTAAAATCGCGTTTTTGGCAGAACTTTGGATTGTCATATTGCTTTTAATTATATTTAAGTGTTTACAGGAATATTTTTTGTATGATAAAACAGAGATTGACGGAATCCTGACAAGGATAGAAAATTAGTTCCGATTATAATGTTTTCGCCAGACTATATTGTATTATCTGTGTAGACGCGCGTGCGCGGCGTGTGCGCGGCCGCGCGCCATGGCCTACTGGATTTGGCTTAGGATTGGATTTGTTACCAAGATTTTGACTTTGGTATTTTATTTAAAATTGTATGAGTTTAGATAAAGTATTGTATGAAACTGACATAACTAGGTATTAAAACACTCGTGTGATACTATTAAAAACCTCGCCTACGGCTCGGTTTTTAAACTCACACTCGTGTTTTAATAACCCCTGTTATGCAACAGTTTCATAAACTACTATTTCTCCCACTTGCTCGGAAATTGGTTCATTATTCAAAAAAAATAGTACATCAATCGGCTCTTTTCCGTACGCAATAAAATAACGGGCCAGTAATATCCAACAAGGTAATAATATAAATTGCTGGACAGTTTTTATTTTTTAAATTATGCTAACGACATACTTACATAAATTAGGTGTTATTAGCTACAAAATATTTATTATTATAAAGGCTGAATGCGCATTTTTTAGATGACCAGTGCTGGGCAGCACTGATCATCACGGGTACGCGGGTGTGCGAAGCTGGGCTGGGCCGCTACACTTCTAATAAAGTCGTATTGTGTATCCTAACGGCCAAAATTAATATCCAATCTATCCACGATTTGCCCTACTAGAGATAGGAATTTGACATAAGCTCCATACAAAATATGTCAAATTTCTATCTCTAGTAGGGTAAATCGTAGATAGATTGGATATTAATTTTGGCCGTAAGAAAGTGATGAATTCGTCACTCGCTGAGTTGATAGCCCGCTTTTAATTTTACAAAGTGACGGTGAAAAAGTTAACAATGGTTAATTTATTTATTTATTTGGCTCTTCAACAATGAGTACACTGGTACATGAAAAAATTAACACATTTCAAACCCCATACTTAAAAAAGAGCAGTGCATGCCATACATTAAGCGCAATTAATATTTGAAATGGTGGATCTACTTATCACAAAACAACATTTACTATGAGAGCAACCCTGAAATCGCGAACACCCTACATTTTGTCGATTTGTGTGAACACAAATATGGGGAACAGCTGGTTTTTTTTCGCGATTTCAAGGCTTTAGGGTTGGTCCCATAGTAAAAATTGTTCATAGTTCATAATGATGAATACAATGACCCCTTAACAGGATTAGTAAAAATTAAGAATAAGGTTGTATAGATTACAGTTGGTTTAGTATATTAGTGGTAGTGAGACACGGGTTGTGTCGCAGGAGGCGATGCTGCAGTGGGTGCGCCGCCGCCTCGACGTCGACAACGACCTGCCGCCGCTGTGACGCCGCCGCCGCGCCGCCTCCGCGCCGCCGCCGCGCCGCCACGCCGCCGTCACGCCGCCGCCACTAGGGTCGGTTACTGCCTGCCACCAAACAGACACAAAAGTTACCTACTTCTACTACGAAGTGTTTTGTTTTGCACCATGTCGCGCTGGCCGTCAAGTAATATGGACTCGCGTATTTTCTCTTTAGGATCGAGCCAACTATTGTACAGTACAGTATACCTCACGTCAGTCATAGAATGCGTCAGTGGTAACATTTTGACCTTGACAGCGTCTTTATTTCGTAAGGTTTCGTTATTCGAGTGTTAGCACTGATGTGAGGTCAACTGTGCATTTTTCATAATTTTATTAACATGGCAGGCCCTTTCATACTATTTTTACTAGCTTTACAATACAGTTGTATGTACAATAGTGTACATATTATTAAAAACGATGCAGATAAAAATTTCACACATCAAAATTATGTTACCTACGTTATTTTTAATACAAGTACCAAAAACACTTTAAGGGTAGTCTCTGCTGATCATTTTGCAGAATGATGAGCAGACAGTGTTTTGGTATATTAAAAATAACCCTAGATATGCTCTACAGTCTCTATACAATGCAAGAGAGTTCGTTTTTTATTATGTATACTTTGGATGTGCTCCAGTCTAAATGTGTTAGTAGTTGATGAGAATTAAATAGTATACATTAAATAAATAAAATTATAATATAAGACAAAAAGTCAGTGAAGAGGGTTGTCACAACAGGGTCATCATTATCAAATGCTTTTCCTCAAAGTTTTATTTTTGTGTATAGATAGTGTAGACAGTGGCGTAACACTGGCTCTCGGTGCGGACTGCCAGGAGGGTGAGGGGGGCAGTCCGCACCGAGAGCCACCCGTCGGGGGTGACACCCGATTTTAAAATAAAAACTTTTAAAAAAATCCATAAAATGAAATAACCGCAAAAAATTGGACATTGATTTCTAAAAATGTTTCTTTGTTGTATTAACTGAGCAATTCTATTTCCGTCTTTTGATTAACATTCAGTTTGGGCCCCCTCGTGGACGTGCCTTTACGATTACTTAGTACGGGAAAAAGTGTCACCAAAATCACACATTTATAACTGAAATTGTACATTATAACAATTATGTGATCGGTCCTGTTTAAAATTTAGATTGAGCCTATACAGTTATACATTATGTTTTTTTTTTATTCAATCTTATTAAAAGTTGTTAAAATTATTTTATTGATATTTCAAAATAATATATATTTATCAAAATTTAACGCATAACGGTGACATGATACAGCTCTATGGGAATCATTTTACGTTCTGCTATCATTTTTACACGTTAAAATTGCATACTAAGGTATAATCTAGTATTTCAAGTCAGCGTTTGAGAAATCCTTGTGCCGCAGCGCCAAATTAAGCGCAATGACGTGAGTGTTGTACATAGACTTGATCTGCGCTTCATTGTGGCCCGCTGCCTGGCGGCATGCGGCACTGCCAGCGTGTTGTGCTCCGGCGCCGCCCCGCCAGCCATGCTGTCAAGCTACGCCACTGAGTGCAGACGTAATGTATAGTGTTGACAATGTCGTGGGAGTGACATCCCTGTCTACATACTATACTTGTATGTTGTAAATAATAAATAGATAAATAATGTAAACTAATTATGAGACACTTGTAATTTTAGGTGACGTGATCATTAAAATAAATTTAATTTATTCGTTAGTTGTTACGCTTTAGTTTAAGTGGTAAAGCTCCGCGCCACACAGCGCGGGTCGGTCGGACCCGCGCCCGACCCCCGCCCGACCCGCTCTCGAACCGCGCCTGACCCGCGCCCGACCCGCGCCGCCCGCGCTCTGTGTGGCTTGCGCTTTACAGATAGAATTTTAGTTTCAGTCCAATTCGTAAAATTATATGTAGTACAAAATATATTATGTCTGTACGTATCCTTCAAATTACGTAAGAATTTTTATACGAAGACTTAAAATATGTATAAGTTACAGTATATACCCGTTTTTAGTAAAAACTCGTTTTCCCTCGTTAAAACTAGTTATATTACTGAATGCCTTCGTTACAAATAGAATTACCTAGTAATATCAAAAAATTACTACTAATGAATGATAGATATAACCAGTTTTAACTTGGAATGTTAGGTAAAACGAGTTGTAGCTAGGTAAACCTGTTTGGGTGAGTGAAACTACGCGTTTTCGTAAATATTTGTGCTACTATGGTGTGTCGCACGTCGAAAGAACACTAAGAATCGTTCTCAAGCGCCAAGTGTAAGTGTAGCGGTACACCTGCCAAAATTACGCTTCAGCTGCAATAACATAAACAAAACATAACATCGGCCCACTGCTGGACAGGGGTCTCTTCTCAGAATGAGAAAGATTTATGCGGCGGCTAAATGTACGAACCGTATTTGGTTGCTAAACACCATGCCAAAATGTATGCACTCTAATTGATGCGACGGTATTTGTGTGGCGTTTCGTGGAGAAATCCCCATGGGCACACTCTACCCGGAGAAGGCGGAGGCACTGTCGGACTCTTACAGACTAAAACCACCATGGTGTTCCTCTAACTACCTTTGGCCGGGGACGTGGGACAGATTCACCAACCACCCCAAACAGCCCCTTCTCCCCGTGCGAAATAACGTCGGCTGCACCCTCCTTGGTGGAAAACACTGTGCACCAACGTCATGGTTCTTGACTGATCGGGTGGTTGACTACCCTGAGTCCACCCTATCCTCCCGTATTTTTTTAGGGCAGGAAAGGACACAGTACCCCCAGTGCCTTCCCAGTGGCAGGGTGAGTGCACACCGGGCCCGTCCCTGCTACTCCACTGTGCCCTCTGCTAACAACAAAGGGGCTCGCGAAGCAATCCCTCTCGTGCCAGAATATTCACCTCGAACAATAAGGCCCCCTGAAGAAGAGTTCTCGTGCTCAGAGTGCACCGGCCCAACAAACTGCTGTTCCTTCCACACTTATCGAGGAGAACCAGCAGCCATCGGGCACACGAGGAGGTTTTCTGGCCCAGTACCTCCAAAGTACCCCCAATATACTCCGATAAGTTATTTCAGTACCTTTTTATATGCATTCCGCGCTCGCCAAACGTTTGATTGCTGTCGTATGTGTCATTTCCTGTACAAAATGAAAATTAGGCTTTTTTTGGCTTGGCCTACGCAAAAACTGGTAATTCTAAAAGCACTGCAGCACAGATTACATAATACGTAGTGACTACGTTAACTACTTACTTCCGTCGCGCATTCTCCGGTTCTTTCTAAATTCCATGTCTCCGTAGATGTGGCGCTACACTAATGGATGAACTTTGACCTCCATGTTTATTAAGTTTAAACCAGTTTTAACTAACATTCATTTTAATAAGCAATTAACGAAGGCGTTCAGTAAAATCTGGTTTTAACGAGAAACAACGAGTTCTAACTAAAAACAGGTTTTCACTGTGATATAAACATGTAGTATATTAAGAGGAGAATGGATGTCCTGCGCAATCTGCACGTCCGTGCAGCTTACTGTGCATATCAGTAGGTATCTACTTAGGTATCAGTGCTGTTTGATAACTAACAAGTGTAGGCTTTGTCGCCGAACAGACGCCGTTCTTGTGGAGCGATCGAGAACTCCCGCTGTACGCAATGCCTGTTGTGCTGTGTGCTGTATTCATCTACTCTCTTGATCGCTCAATACGAACTTCGTCTGTCCGGTGCGTAACTGTCCAAAAAGTAAACTGCCCTAACTTTGCCCACAAGCCCTACTTTGCCTAGTTATTTTTTAGTAAACTATAATAGCTATGATTTCCGTACTTGGGGAGCTTTGAAAACTATGACAACGCTAACATTTGGTTCAGTTACAAAGTGTCAGTGCGTGTAATAATTAAGTTAATGCCTTAGGCAAAGTAGGGCTTGTTGGCAAAGTTAGGGCATTTTACGGTACTACATTAAACAATTTTAAATTGAAAATTTTCCTCAATGTATTATATTGTTTACATTCCACTTGTAACTTTTATGAAAATATCTTTGGGTTTTTCATAAAAACATTTTATATCGACATCTACACAACTCAAAACAAGATAAGGTACTGCAAGTAAACAGTGGATTAAGAACATGTCAGTGTTACGTGTAGTTGTATACCAGGGCCCACGATGCTAACTCCACGCCACACTACGTCACTCGACGCCACACTGCGCCACACTACGCCACACCACGCCACACTGCGCCACACCACGCCACACTGCGCCACACCACGCCACACTGCACAGCATCACGCGGTGCTTATTCTCCTTCCTCATACAAACTCATGCAGGTGCGGATCCAAGATGGCAATGGGGAAAATTGTAGAATTTAATTTCATAGAAAAACCTCGAGTATCTTTACATCTGCTACTTGCTTTATTGTGCGGTCCAGATATGTGATGTAAGGTACGTGGTACGCATGGCTAGTTGGCTACATATCAAGCTATAATATTTCAGTATAAACTACAGACATAGTAAAAATAAACACGAAGTGCTGCGAACAATCATAGTGAAGCCAACAAAACCATGCTCCTCCGTGTACTACAAACCAGCGCTCACGCACACACAAACGCCCAAAGAATTCTGAAGAGACCGAAAAGGGTAAAAATCTGAGGGTGCAAGGTTAGGACTATATGGTGGATGCATAATTCCCAACCAAGCTCTCTCAATTTTTGATTTGTGGTCAAAGATGTGTGTGGTCTGGCGTTATCACGATAAAAGACCACTCATTTTCTGTTGATCAATTCCGGCCTTTTTTTCTAAATTTCTTGCTTGAGTCTCATTAGTTGTTGGCAGTAGAGATCCGAATCGATGGTTTTGCCCGGCAGTAAAAAATCATATTGAACGATGCTCTTCCAATCCCACTATACACACTACCGGCCAAAATTAATATCCTATCTATCCACTATTGCCCTACTAGAGATAGGAATTTGACATAAGCTCCATACAAAATATGTCAAATTTCTACCTCTAGTAGGGTAAATAGTAGATAGATTGGATATTAATTTTGGCCGTAAATCACCTCATTGCGTGTTAATCTGGGTTTCACTACATTTCGCACGATCTTGTCGTAGGTGATCCATTTTTTATCACCAGTGATCAATCTGTTCAAAAATGATTCGGTTTTATTACGTTTTAATAGAGAATCGCAAGAGTACCTACACCACCCATTAAATTTCTTTGAGTGAGCTCGTGTGGCACCCAAATATCGAGCTTTTTCGTATAGCAAGACTTTTTCAATCTGTTAGTTTAGTAGTCAATCATCTGTTCTTCGGCTATGTCGTAACTACTAATAAGCCGATTTTGCTCCACTTTTTCAAAAATGGCATCAACTTTATCCGTATGAGGGCGACCAGAGCGAGCTGCATCTTTGACATGAAAATCTCCGGACTGAAAACGCTTGAACCAACTTTGTGCTACTCTTACTGACACTGCATTAGGTCCATAAACGTCGCGAATTTTTTTCGCGGCTTGTGTCGCATTTTTCCAATGATGAAAGAAGCTACTTACTTCACTTTTTTGTATTAGAACTTCAGAATTTATTGAATTTCTTCGTTAGATTCACTCACTTTGGCGGACCGAAAAACAATTGAAATATGGCGGGAAATTGATTTTATTTTTTATTTTTTCTAATATCATATAATGTTTGTTGATATTAAAACCAGCCAGATACAAACAGTATAAACCAAAGAAATTTTTCTTCAAAATGTACCATACAAAATACGAAAAGATTTTCCCTGACCTATTATTTGTCGACGCCCAAAACGCGCAATTTGCGCGATTTGTTTGACGCTATATTGCTTTTCTTGCGATAGGGTATTTAAAACCAAGTTCGGTCTAGCGAGCCATATAAGGGCTCATGCTAGAAAATAATTTGTTGGGGTCGCCGTTACCGAAATCGGTAAGGAGGAGGACTATATATATATATATATATATATTTGTCGACGAAATCCCGGCCTTTAACGAATTCTGCTACATTACACATTTACACGTACCCACGGCTGCCATCGAACATTGAGTGCAAGCGATTTTAGCCTTAGTGGTGGTTCATCGGAAAGATTTCTGACTGTACATGACTTTTCTTCAAATATTATTTTTTGATGTACTTACGCGTGAAAAGTGATTCCATGTCTTATTTTTGAACTCTCAGTGATTTGCGCACTGAATAAATGCATTAGACGGCATTTTTTACACAATTTCCGTTGAAAAAATCCTTTTTTTTTTGTCTTGGGGAAATCCTCATAGACGCACTCCGCCCGGGTTAGCCGGAGCCAGTGTCGGACTCTTACCGACTAAAATCGCCACGGCGTTCCTTCAACTACCTTAGTCGGGGGCGTGGGAACCCGTGAGTATTCACACAACCACCCCCGACAGGTCCCAGCCCGCCACAAGCAGGCGAGCCCCTTCTCCCCGTGCGGCCTAACGTCGGCTGCACCCTCCTCGGTGGTGCACACGGAACACTGCATGCCACCTCACCTCAAGGGCCTTTACGAGCTACGCCAGCTGCGCCAACTACGCCAGCTGTGCCAGCTACGCTCGGTGTCGGCTACGCCAACCGTGCCAGTTACGCCAGCATGCCGCCAGGCCAGCATGCCAACTACGCCAACTGTCAGCTACGCCAGCTGTGCCAGCTACATCAACTGTGCCAGCTACGCCAGCTAAACCAGCTGCTGGTCGGGCAGCAGACTACCCCGAGTCTGCTGCTCGCAGGCCCTGCCTGCTGTAATTTTTTATAGAGGTTTTCTTCCTCGCGGTCCGGGCGGTGAAGCCAAGACCCTCGGTCCCAAGAGGCGCGAGAAAACTACTCAGCAGGCACTCCTGGGGTTACGAGATAGACGGGGGCAGGGAAGGACAGTCCCCCGCTGCCTGCCCAGTGGCAGCGTGTGTGCACACCGGGCCCGCCCCTGCTCCTCCACTGTGCCCAACCTATGTACGAGCGTAACACGAGCAGGCAAGCTGTTGTCCTACGGTAATTAAACGCAGCCAGGTCCTTATTAACTAAATTTTATTTATTTATTTCAGACTAGCTGTACCCGTGGCTTTGCTCACGTTATCATAAGGTTAACTTTCGAATAAGTCAAATTTCAAAGATAATGGACAAATGATAGCAATAATTAATTTTTAAACAGACTCACAGGAAACTGTATGCGCTTGAATTGGAAAGGGTAATTGTGGGGAATCAGTGGTATACGTGGAATAAACACCATCTCGCCAGCGGCACACCCAGTGAGAATCTCTGCCTCTATAATGTGCCTCTGCAAGGATATGACTTTAAGTCGGGTCCCATTACACAGCTTAGGCGGTGTTAAGTTCCACAAAAGTACACCGGACCCCGACTTTAAGTTTGATAAGATGGGCAGAAAGTCCACTTGCAGAGAGAGAGTTAAGGAATACTACTGAATAGTGAGTAGCGTCATCTAGATCTATAACGGTGTTTATAGAAGTATAAACCACTTCATTCCCTTAAATTTCTGAGAGAATGCTATCGTTAATGGCAGCGGCTTGGTCATTTTTTGGTGTTAAAATGGCCCTCTCACACAACCAAGAATTCTGCTGGTGCGAGATTTGGCTGATGTCCCCATAAACAGAACGAATTAGGTCCTCTACCGTAGGGACCACTCTAAAAAACGTTTCCGGTAGGTCCACCTGGCCACTCTCCTCTGGATAAGTTCCTACTCCAATGTTTAAAAGGACTTCAGCGAATTCTTGAGCATGTGAATTCCCGCCAAGCCGTGCTCTCATGTTGACCGTCAAGCACAATCTGTGAACTTGCGGCCAGAGAGTAGAGCGTTTTAACGAAGCATTCACCTCATCAGCCCTAGTACCTCGCGTCACCACAGGCAGCGTCTGCCGAAAATCGCCGCTAAAGAGAACTGTTACCCCACCCATGATGTTGTGGTTCCTGCGGATATCTTGCAGGGTTCGGTCAACAGCCTCCACTGCCTTTCTGTTCGCCAATTTGCATTCATCCCATACAATAAGAGAGCAGTCTCGTAGAACAGCGGGCTTGTCACTGTTTCGTGAAACGTCTCATTGCTCTCTAAGTCTATGGGAATCTTAAACATTGTGTGCGCAGTTTTGCCACCAGGGAGCAGTGTTGCGGCGATTCCGGAAGACGCTACTGCGAGGGCTATTTTTCCTCGCCTTCTGACCACTGCAAGGATGCCTGAAGTAAGAAAGGTTTTGCCTGTTCCTCCAGGAGCATCCAAAAAGAACATTTTCCCTTGGCAGAGTTCAATGCTCTGCAGGATAATTTCGAATAGCTGTCTTTGCTCTGAGATGAATGATGAACAATGACAGACATTGCGCCCGTACTGTAGTCAGTTTCGGCGGCGTATTCACGATTAACGCGTGGTTTGGTTGTGGGGTCGGTAAACCGTACTCAACCAATGAATTGCAGCCGATCGAAACGACCATGTCTTGACTCTTGAAGTGAAAAAAAAACAGCTATTCAAAATGCGTTCAGCATATCAACATAGGTCCGTAAGAATCGCCAATTGGTGAGGTGTAAAATGTAAAATATCGCAATTTGTAGGTACTAAGTATTTCAAGACAATTAAAGAAGCAAATAGAAAGACAACAAAAGTAACCCCCGTTTCTTTACCCATAACATCACATTTTGTGAACGAAACCATAGCGCGATCTAATTCGACGTTAACGCCATCTGGTTAGGAAAGAAGGAGTATTTTAAATTAAGTTAATTATTTACAAAACTAAGTAAGCGGGAGACGTCGTCGTAAATTGGTTAACTTATCCATAGGTTAAGGATAACAATACAAATAAAATTTCACGCTTTTTTGGGTTAGTAAAATAAGTGGTTCAATGGCACTTTTTGCACCGATTTCAAAAAAAAATTCACTGTTAAATAGGTAAAGCACTTTTTAGCAGACAATACTTTACTAAACTACTGTTAGAAAACTACTGTTTGTGGTAGAAAGTAAAATAAATAAAAATAAATACGGAAGCAGAAAATAATCAACACAATGCATTATTGCGGACGTTGTTGCTAAATAACTTAATTTGTTGAAGAATGTTGAAGATGTTTTTTTTTTAAATAACAAAATGCAAAAAATAATCTAAAAACTAAGATTGAGGCTGAGATTCGATCTTAGAACAACACAATCGTGATCCACACGCCAAGCCACCGGGATGAGTAATTATTTACGCGAAACTACGAAATAAGCATTTTCATTGTTAATATCAGTCGTTTAGCTCCCTTTATATATAGCGTGATGGTTATTTTATTAAATATTAATTTTGACGTTCTGATAAAGGATTATTTTAGTCTTTTTTAGTCTATAAATTATAACATTTCAATATATTAACTGTAAAACATAACTTTGTAGTCATTTTGTTACTCTACTCACCTCCCATGTACAAAAGCGTGATGATTTGTAGCCTATAACCTGACCCGGTCTGTAACCGACATTTTTGCCAAATTTCAACTAATTCTGTTCAGTAGTATTGTCGTCATGCTCAAACATACAAACAGATAAACAGACAAACAGACAAACAGATAAACAGACAAACAGACAAACAGACAGAAATTCTAAAAATTATAGTTTTGGCATCAGTATCGTTCCTAGTATGCGCAGCAGTGATTTTTTTCAAAAAATATTCAATGTACAGTTTTTTCATCTCTACGATTTTATTATATGTATAGATTTAGATCCATAGCAGTAACTACAACATTAATTATTTTCAAACAGAAATTACATTAAAATTAAAATTATATCACTTATGTATGACTCAGTTTTGTAGGAGCACGGGTGGTGTGTCCCGTGAAATGATATTTAAAATTACAGCTATGTTACTTGCGCTCGTAATCTGAAGACTCCAAATTTCTGTTAATCCGCGTAAAGTAAGGCATCCAGAATGACCGGTGACAAAAAAAATACTAACATGACGTCATGTGTTTACAGAAAGTGATCCAATTATGACGCGAAAGTAACGAAGTAACCAACTTACTTACTTTTACTAGTTTATGTGTATTGTGCTGCCGCTGCAACGGATTTTTTTTTCGTTTGTTATATTAGGATATGACATATCTATACTTTTAAATATCATTAGTCCCATGTCTTAGTACCCCTAAAATAATTATAATTATTATATAACCACTTGTAATTATACTTACATGAGATTTATTTTGTTACTGATCGGTCATATTGATTGTAGTGATTGAATAGTGTGTGTGGAATATAGTATGGCGCGTCATCAACGGCCGCTAAGTATTGTAAATAACCTTTTATTTTAAGTAGGTAAGATATATATGTAATTATAAAGTTTTTATATTTAAACAAATGGGAACCAAAATATACTACCTAGAACTTAATAACTAGTGTTATTTAATAATAATAAATAATAAATATCTTCGGGACATTTTTACACAGCACCATCTAGTCCCAAACTAAGCAGAGCTTGTGATATGGGTACTAGACAATGGATATAATACTTATATACTTTTTTTGTTTTTGTTTTAATAAATAGGATTCGTAACAGCCGCTCATTTGATCAAAGTTTGTTATTAAACAATACCTCTTTGTGTAAATAATATAATGCAGGTACCTGTGTACATACCTACCCTAGTACTGATACTTATTAACATTTCTTGTAAGTAGGTACATTTTTTATTAATTTGTAGGTGTACATTTACTACCCATGATTTTTAAGTTGTAACATACCACGCGTCTGAATCAAAAGTGTTGATATTAGTATCTATCTGTTATATTTTTATCAATTTATTTAAATGCACTCACATAGAGGCATCTCTGTTTTGCACTGAACTATAACACCTACGAGTAAAAACGATAATTAAACACAAAATAAGTAAATAACAAAGTCTTTCATTTGTAATAGTTGTAAAATAACGGTAGAGTACCGTTATTAACCAAAAATCGCCGTTAGCTACCAATAAGCAGCCGGTTAGCTACGGTTATGATGACGATGATGATGATGATGATGATAATAATGATGATGATGGTGGTGATGATGAAGATGATGAAAAATGCTCCATACCCGACCGGCCGCTCCTCGAACCGATATGAACTTTGCTACCACTAGCAGCTTTACAATTTTTGTGTAAAAACTAACACGTATACAATTATGTAATTATAAACATGTCATATAAATGACAAGGGCTATAAAGCTCTTAACGCGAATATCCTATTATTGTCACACTTCAAATCAGTAATTTTTCCACAAAATATTAAATAAGTACCAAAAAGTGCGACTTACTGGTACCCATTTTAAACAATTAGTTATATGGATACAGCATTTTATTGTCCTTGAAATACACTGGGTTTGGTTGTGCGACATCAGCTTTTGATGGGTAGACTAAGTGCCCATACATTAGAGGGCATTGTCTTTTAAAAATATTTTCAATAAAACCAAGTAGGTATATCCATTATCTAATAATTGCATGAATTAAAATATCGATTCGATAAAAAAAAAACATGTTAGTAACCGTAGTAACCCAAAAAAGTGGTTCATAACCGTTAAAATCGTTATTAACCGGCTTCGCAAACTCTGAGACTAAAGTTTTAGTAATAAATACTTATATTTGTCCCGTAAATATAAGTTTTTATACTAAAACTTTAGTCTCAGAGTTTGCGAAGCCGGTTAATAATTTTCGCACACAATTACCTAAATCAAAACAAAACAAACATTTTGACTAACCCAATGATTTTACATAAGTACAGATATGATATACCCTAACAAATCAAACGAAAAACATGTTCCGTGCGCAGCGGTCGCACACATACACAATGTTTTACATCACTTACATTTCACAACATTGCCGTGTCGTGTGAAAGAGATGGTGTATGTAAACCAATATGAACAAAAAAGACAGCTAGTGTTTGTCAGCTACGTGTAGTGTATGTGGCCATTTAGGCCAGCCAATCACAGCACGCAGCAGCACGCAGGGTAGCCAATCACAGCACGCAGCAGCATGCAGAGTAGCTAATCACAGCACTTTTGGCATAGATTAACGAAAACGAGTAAGTATACAGAAGGTACAAGTATTTTACGCGGCAAGTATTATACCCTACGATTAAAGATTCAACTTTAATCGTAGATTATACCAGGGTAGACTGATTTAAATCAAGTGATTTTTTTCCATAAAATTTCATTGATTTATTTAAATTATAATGTATGGGACTAGATAAGAAAAATTCATATTAAAATTTATACAGTTTTTATTTTTTACTGAACATTGAATAAATTCAAACTACAAATAGTCAAGAAAATCGAGTTCGGAGTTGCTTCTATTAGATGTTGAATTTACTTTTCGGAACTGATTATAGACCAGTTATTTTTATTACTGGTCTATAATCAGTTTATTCAAACTTCTAAGACAAAGTCTTAGAAGTTTGAATAAACTGTTTCCTACATTTCTGTACTTAATTACTACTGTCATACTAAGATTTATTTATGGTTTTTTTAATTCTTACAAAGTTGCATACTAGTAAAACTTTTCGTAAAAATATTCATAATAAGTGAAGAAGTAGGTAAGAGTGTTAAGTAAATAGGGAGTAGGTCTTCTTCAAGTTTAGTTTTTTTTATTTTGACGTTGTAGTTTTTGTCATAAATATGGAAGATTCTATGTCAGTAGAATAACATTTATGAAAACCATTTAAAAATGATAACTAATTTTGGAGATAAAAAATATTTTTTTACTTATCTAGTTTTTCTTCGGAACCATCGGGATTTTCGAGACAATATTTGGAATATTATCAGTTAAGAGTATGTAAATAATAAAAATTAAGTAAAAATCTTCAAAAGTCAAATAAAAAGTGAAAAAATCTAAAAAATCATGATTTTTTTGATTAAAATTTAAAAAAAACTGTCAATCAAAAAGTCATGATTTTTATCAACCCTGGATTAAACCTCATACATACCCCTGTGACAGTATAAATTACATAAACTATGCTTTCATTAAATTGATCTCAATTCAAAATTCGTAATTTACTAACATTAGGCCGCGTACAGTATTATCGTCTGACGACGCCCGCAGCGTACTTTAGTCGTTCAGTTACTCAGAGTGATCATACAAACAAACGCCAAGGAATGCTTCGAGCTTCATCCGACGACGGGTGATAATATTAAACGCGGCGCAGGGCAATATTTACTAACAAAATGGTTGCAAATCTGAAATAATGATGATCCTGTCTGGTGCGGGGAATTCAACCATTAAATTGTATGCTTTTTAAGGTGAATGCTACCAGGTAGTCAGAGAAATTAAAAATTTCTTGTGGGGTTATTTACAAATTGTAGCTCTATTTCGCGTTGTACATCAATATAACAATATATCTACTGAATAATACTCATAAAAAGATTAACCTAGCTCTATAATCTCGATAATCGATAATTTATTGTATTATTTCGCATTTACGCATACAAAGCAAAAAAAAAAAAAAAAAAAAAAAAAAAAACAAAAAAAAAAAAAAAAGCAAAATCTAACGATTTAACGATCAGTTGATAGATCAAACTGTACTTGAGGAATGTTCTGTAATACGGACCTGAGCTGAGTAACTGAACGACCAAAGTACGCTCCGTGCGTCGTCGGACGATAATACTGAACGTACCACTTTTCTGCCTATGAGTCGCATCTGCATCTTTATAATCTATGTTTTGTCTTATCGCTCTCGGTACAAAAAATATTTATTGTTTTTAAATAGAAATACGCCTATAATGCAAATAATTTTTTGTACTTACAAGTGGTATGTGATCCCTTTTTGTTTGTTTGCTTTCATGTCATAATTAGTACACTTTCTGTACATTCACGACGGCATTTTTGTAATTTTTTGTCACCGGTTACGCTCGGCGCCTTGCCTTGACGCGGACTAATAGCAAGATGTCACAATTAGCTTGTTTTCGAGTCTTCAGATATTCGCACTAGTCACTCATCTGTACTTATGTAATATCATTGGACTAACCTCAAAGTTTCGGCCAAGTTGCATTGGTCGTTGTTATCATAATAATATACAGTACAAATGTACTCTGTGGTCGTGGTCACGAGCCTTACTCCCGACTGGATCGAGTGCTGTATCAATCGACTTTGAATTCGAGTTAGTGTCAAATCGTACTGCATATAATTTCTAGGATTTGACATTAGCTCGATTTGGTTCAGAGCTCGAACCAGTCGGGAGTAAGGCCCCTGACCTGTCTGCTCGTGCACGAAAAGTCCCGTAAATATAGTTAGTAGTATAGTAGTCCCGTGAAATTCGCGAAAGTTTAAAAACTTAAATATAAAAACAAAAAAAAACCCGCCGAATACATAACCTCCTCCTTTTTTTGAAGTCGGTTTAAAATAGTTCACTACTAGAGAGAGAGTTGGGTGCCTCACACTACATATTATACAAGATGTTCATCTGTAGCCGTGCCATATTTCTAGAGCAAATGATGTGCTGAGTCATCTAAAATACATCAAAATTCAACGATTATTTAAAACCCAAATTTTCACTTGAAACATAGCGAAGGTTTGAGAATAAATCCTGAACGACTCTGAAAATAAATCAGCGGCGGCATTGTCAAAGGGTGGAAATACCTACCTGCAATATTTTTTGGTGGCTTCGTACGCATGGTTTTTGTGTCGCATGCGACACACGGGGAATTTGTTTGTTTACAAATAGGTATTTAAATAAAATATTTATTTGGTATTAATTTTTTATTGATTCGTATGCAGTATCAGTGGTACAGTCACCTCCTTAAATATGGCACTAATACAGATCAACATGTTGTATACAACATTAGTTTTAGCAATAAATATAATTGTTCATACTAGAGAGAGTAGGGTGCCTCACACTACATATTAAATATGGCACTAATACAGATCAACATGTTGTATACAACATTAGTTTTAGCAATAAATATAATTGTTCATACTAGAGAGAGTAGGGTGCCTCACACTACATATTAAATATGGCACTAATACAGATCAACATGTTGTATACAACATTAGTTTTAGCAATAAATATAATTGTTCATACTAGAGAGAGTAGGGTGCCTCACACTACATATTAAATATGGCACTAATACAGATCAACATGTTGTATACAACATTAGTTTTAGCAATAAATATAATTGTTCATACTAGAGAGAGTAGGGTGCCTCACACTACATATTAAATATGGCACTAATACAGATCAACATGTTGTATACAACATTAGTTTTAGCAATAAATATAATTGTTCATACTAGAGAGAGTAGGGTGCCTCACACTACATATTAAATATGGCACTAATACAGATCAACATGTTGTATACAACATTAGTTTTAGCAATAAATACAGATCAACATGTTGTATACAACATTAGTTTTAGTAATAAATACAGATCAACATGTTGTATACAACATTAGTTTTAGTAATAAATACAGATCAACATGTTGTATACAACATTAGTTTTAGTAATAAATATAATTGTTCATACTAGAGAGAGTAGGGTGCCTCACACTACATATTAAATACAACATTAGTTTTAGTTTATACTTAACCTTGAAAGGGGTCGTTGTACTCATTATTATGAACAACGGCAATCGACACACATTGTAGGGAACACTTGTTTTTTTGACAATGACCACTTTTTAGGTTTATTATAAACTGAAACGAATGTTTTATATGTCGTGGAGCACGATAGCTAAGCAGTTATTTGTGTACCGTAGTACCAAGATGAAGGGTAAACACCGTGACGTCAATGTAATATGACGACATGTGGACAGAGTCGTGTTGAGGGAAGTTATTGTTATGAAGGTCTTTTGAGAGCACCCGACCGGTACACTTCCCCTACACGAAACTGTCGGTTTTCCCGGGATAGAAGATACGTTATGAACCCCATACCTTCGAATCGAAATGATGACAGCGCTATCGCTCAGCCATCGCTGACGCCGTCATATATAATGTGAGAAGGACACGCAGACATAAACAGAGTATCGTTAACTGACGTAACTGACAAAACCCGAGTGACGCGACTACACCGGCTGTGAAGATAGTCATTATCAGCGGTCAGCGGTCAAGACCTCCGCAAAATCGATAGTGCAATCAATATATAGCGGCCGGAAATCAACGAACGAGTTTCCAACCCGGCAATACTAAACCTGAAAATTTTGCCTTTTTTCTGCCGACAGAAAACGTAAATAATAACAACATTTGGAGCGCAACAATGAGATCTCGCACCACCTGAAAAACTTGCTAGGGCCGGCTGGACTGTAAAAATAATCTAGGAAGTGACACTTGTAAAGGTCGGTAGGGGCGGCAAAATATGAATAGCCTGCGGTATGCGGAAAATGTGTAAATCCGTCACTGGAGAATAGGAATTCTCGAAAGAACGTAGAATAGGAACGAATAGGATTCGTAGGATAGGAACGTTACTGACAAAATATTACCGGCCAAGAGCGAGTGAGTATTGTTAGCCAATGCTGTTAGCCAACGACCATTGGGTTGTACAGTCGCTGCTGTTAGCAGTCAATACATCGTACCTAATTATTGTATTCTCTTGGTTGAGATGACGTAATTTTAAATTCATTCTAAAGTGTTGTTGCCATTCTACGGTAGCTGTAGATACACACATACAACATGTTGATCTGTAACCGTACCATATTTCTAGAACAAATGATAGTCATAAATAATACGCCTAGTCATCTAAATATACCTACTTTGAAAATTCTACGATTATTTAATACCTTTTTCACTTAAAAACATAGCGAGGGTTTGAGAATAAATCCTGAACGACTGAAAATAAGTCATCCGCGGCATTTTCAAAGGGTGGAAATAATTTCTTTTTTTACCGTGGGGAAATCCTCATGGACGCACTCCGCCCAGGGAGGCGGAGCCAGTGTCTTACCGACTAAAACCACCACGGTGTTCCTTCAACTACCTTAGTCGGGGGCGTGGGAACCCGTGAGTATTCACACAACCACCCCCGACACGTCCCGGCGCGCCACAAGCAGGCGAGCCCCTTCTCCCCGTGCGGCCTAACGTCGGCCGCACCCTCCTCGGTGGCGCACACGGAACACTGTACGCCACCTTACCTTACGGGCCTTTACCCGCCGGCTGCGCCAGCTGTGCCAGCTGTGTCAGCTACGCCAGATGCGCCAGCTACGCCAACTGTGCCAGCTACGTCAACTGTGCCAGCTACGGCAGCATGACGCCAGGCCTGCATGCCAGCATGCCGCCAGACCAACATGCCAGCTACGCCAACTGTGTCAGCTACGCCAGCTGTGCCAGCTACGCCAACTGCGCCAGCTGTGTCAGCTGCTGGTCGGGCAGCAGACTACCCCGAGTCTATTGCTCGTAGGCCCTACCTCCCGTAATTATTTTAGAGGTTTTTTCCTCGCGGTCCGGGCGGTGAAGCCAAGACCCTCGGTCGCAAGCGACGCGAGAACAGTACTCAGCAGGCACTCCTGGGGTTACGAGATCGACGGGGGCAGGATAGTCCCCCCACTGGCTGCCTGCCCAGTAGCAGGGTGAGTGCACACCGGGCCCACCTCTGCTCCTCCACTGTGCCCTCTGTTGGCATCAGAGGGACACGTGGAGCAATTCCCCACTGACCCAGAACGGGCCCCTCCCGCGCAAGAATATTCGCCGACAGGCAATAAGATCCCCCGAAGGAAGGAAAGGATTCCATTGCCCGTACCCAGTATGAACCGGCCAAACAACTGCCGAGAACCCTCCAGACGTGTCCAGAAGGACAAACAGTCGTCAGGCACACGTGGAGGTTTTCTGGCCAGCACCCCAGGGTGGAAATACCCATGGTATAATAACAACATCTTATTATACCATGGAAATACCTACTTGCACATTTTTAACATTGAAAATGTTTTTTCGATTGGTCTGGTAGGGGCCAGTTTGCAGAAATAGTGCGAATTCGCTTTATCTACGGAACACCAATATTATTTTATAAATTCAATAAGAATATATGGGCGCGCTAGTGTTGCCATAAATTTTGTTTACACTTTTTTGACAGAACTTAATATATTAATCTTTATTACTGGTCAGTATTGAATGTTTCTTCCTGGCGTTGGTTGAACATTGCGCCCTCTAGTGTAATTTGAGAGTAATATAGCTTTCCATAGCTTATAACATTAAAATATTAATTTATACTCGGACTCAGACTAATTAATGTCTATGCTATATCGAATATCGATGCTTACAACGCAATCTATTGCCATTTTGAGGTAACTAGTTTATACGATGAATTACTCTTAGATTATGAAGTATTTTGAAATAAATATCCATTATTTCTAGAATTTGCTATGTAGTTTGCTGTTGTATTTGTTGTACTTTGCAAAGATCATCAAAGTTGTATTTGTTGTACTTTGCAAAGATCATCAAAGATCAAAGAAGATACCTTTTTGTTTAGCAAAGTTTAATATTTGATGATCCGTATTAATTAAATTAATGTTGTATATAATGTTAATATTATGATAATTATAATTCAAATATTCTAAGGGGCAAGTTCACCCAGAAGATAACAGATGTTTATGTAAAAACCAGATGTTTAACCCGAACTTTGGTGTTCACCAACGATAACCAACTGTTATATCACAATAATCAATCGATTTTTCTAACCGAAGTCGGGGACGTCGTTTAAGTACTAACCGGGTATTTAAACATGACATTTTTGACGTTTGATGGTTGAATTTGTTGAGGTTATTAATTGATATTCTGTATTTCATTGTTTTTCGTAATTTTAGAAGAGTCTATGGTGCATAAAATATTAATATTAGGATTATTACTCTCCAATATAACAAAACAATTGCATTTTATCACATTCGCAAAATTTACAATAAAAACCGAATAAAATAAGGGCCGGAACACGTTGCCGTTTTTCGAGCGTGCATTTTTCTTTTACGAACATAAACAAAGAAACATATTGCTTATGCTTTGAGAAAACTTATGTAAGATGTGTAAACATAACTGTTTTTGTCGTATTGAGGTAGTACGTAATTTTTTTTATTTATATTTTTTTGTATAATTAATAAAAATAAAAATGAATGCGGCTGATAAACGATGCTCGCACGAAACCTGCACAATGTTACCGCTACTTTTGGGTAAGCACAACTACCAGAATTTTATCATGTTTCAAGAAACGCGGCCGCCTGATACACTTCGAGTTTGTAGCGGCCTAATATTCAAACATCAAAATGGCGTATTTAATTGGTTGCTATGGCAACCAAGACCGCTTATCCTGCCAAATTAAAAAGATATGTCAAATGTATAGAGTAGCATTATACTAGGATTTTTTTAATTTTGGAAGAGTTACCTGATATGCAACCGTTTTATATTGTCGTTCTTTTCATAGTGTTGTTGCCATTTAGTTACCATTTTGATTAATCGTGTTACATCATTCGTTCTTTCATTCCCAGAACGCTCGGTTTCAGAATCAATGATCGGATAGGAGTCGTGAACACGAAAATTCCCGCGTCCCGGTTAAACATCTGTTGTTGAATAACAGGTTGATTTTGCAAACAGTGGTTATTTCATTGTCCGCGAACTCGGCCCTAATTAGATTAATGAAATGATTAATTTAAATGTTGTTAATTTAATTTTGTGGTTCTGATAATTCCGCTTTATATTGTTTCATATTTTAATATCTGGCATGATTTGTTGGTTTATATAATGTTTAGAGATTATCTAAATTAATATTAGTTTTATCACGACGACTGGTTAATTATTTTAGTGTTCATTTATAAATTAAAATGTATTTAGTGACTCCGTTGGGTATATTTTTTTTTTTTTTCAATTTATTTATCTTAAAAACATACACAATAAAAACTTTTTAACAAAAATAAAACCGACTTCAAAAACCTTAACTAAAAAGTAAAAAATAATCATTGTATGTATTTTAAAATCTTAACATAAACCAAAATTTTGAAGGCGGCGCGTGATTGACCCTTTGCGTCATGTAAATATAATGTACAGTCGAGCGCATATCTATAGTAAAAAACAGTTTATGTGAACGTACATGAAAATCACGCGTCGCCTTCAAAATCTTGGTTTATGTTAAGATTTTAAAATACATACAATGATTATTTTTTACTTTTTAGTTAAGGTTTTTGAAGTCGGTTTTATTTTTTGTTAAAAAGTTTTTATTTCATACTTTTTAGTTGATAATTGCGAGGGTTGATTCATAAATGTTTATATAACCAATATGAGTTTTTTATTTTTATTAACCTTTGTTATCCCACTGCTGGGCAAAGTCTCGCTCATGTTCTTCCAAACATCCAATCACTATCGTGAAAAAAAAACACGCATTACGGCCAAGAATCTGGAAAGAGCACAAAGGGCTGTTCTGAAAGTCATGCTACGCAAACCATTCAGGTACTCAACAGAACAGCTATATTTAGATTGTAAGTTGCTCACTGTTAGACAACTTTTTGTCTTTCGCTCCACTCTTCGTAAACATGCAACTATTCCATTATCCATACCACAAAATAAGCGAAGAGCAGCTCAAGTGTGTCAAATCGAACGTCACAGAACAATATTTGCAGGTCGACAATATTACATCGTAGGTTCTAGAATATACAACAAGCTTCATACCCAATTAAATCTAAATAACCTAAACAAATTCCAATTAAAAAAAAAAATCAAAGCTGGCTTTTAAATCTCAATTATTTGAAAACAGAAGATTTACTTTCTCCCATTAACATTTAAGCTCTCTAATCCACACAATCTTTTTGTCATTCAGCTCCCATAAACAAACATACTGTTTACTTTTACCCACAACTTGAACCACACCCTTACACACACCAACACACATACATGCACCTTCACACAAACACATCCCCTCCCCCCATACACACAAACCTATACTGAAAACTATCAAATCTTGCAAACACGATAACATCGGAATACCAGGCCCCTCAGAAAGTATTGCGAAAAAAAGTTTTTATATATGGGAGACTGGCCAGTTATAATTTTTTTCGAAAATATGATTATTTATAAGTAAAAATAAGTAAGTTCCAATTTCAAAATTTCCCTCCACATTTTTTGCGAGTTAATTCAAAGTATTGTGTCTCACTGAAATATGGATCTGCGCCGGGAACATTTTAGAGCTATGATTTTATACGATTTCAAGTGTCGCCTGAAACCGGATCAATCGTACGATAGACTTCAAATGGCATTCATGGATGAAGGCCCTTCCAAGGCAACCGTGTATCGTTGGTATAACGAATTCAAGCGCGGTCGACCAACTTTGGGGGATGACGAAAGAAGCGGTCGCCCTTTGACGGCTGTTACCGAAGAAAACGTGCTAGCAGTGAAAAATGTAATCCAAGACAATAGGCGAATTACATATCAGGAGATTCAACACATATTGAAGATTGGATCGGGAAGCGTTCACGTGATTCTACACAGCCATCTTCGCGTGAGGAGGATAGTATCACGCTGGGTGCCGCACAACCTCACCGATGCTCAGAAGCAGGCCCGGGTGGAATGGTGCCGTGATATGCTTAACAAATTTGAAGCAGGCTCGTCTCGGCGTGTTTACGACATCGTTACAGGTGATGAGTCCTGGATTTATCAATACGACCCAGAAACCAAGCGCCAGTCGACTGTTTGGGTGTTTCAAAATGAGCCAACGCCTACCAAAGTGAAGCGATCTAGAAGCGGGGGTAAGATTTTGATCGCTAGCTTTTTTAATTTGACTGGCCACTTGGTATCAATTCCCTTACGGGATCAAAGAAGCATTAATGCCGAATGGTATACTACCAAATGTTTGCCAGAAGTTTTCTCTGTTATAAGCAACAAGCGACCAAACACAGGGCTCCGCGGGCTACTGCTCCACCACGACAATGCACCTGCGCACACCGCACTCAAAACGAGGGACTTCCTGGACAGCACGCCAGTCAAACTCCTGGGTCACCCTCCTTACAGCCCTGATCTAGCACCGTGTGACTTCTTTTTATTCCCAAAAATAAAAAATCAGCTCAAAGGGATACAATTTTCGTCGCCGGAAGATGCGCTGGCTGCGTTCGAGCAGGCTGTAAACGAGGTGTCTGCGGCGGACTGGAAAAAGTGTTTTGAAAACTGGTTTAGGCGCATGAATCTTTGTATAGAGGCTGGTGGAAAGTACTTTGAAAAGATTTGATAAAAATATATGTACGTATAGAACAATTTTTTTTAGTTTCGCAAAACTTTCTGAGTGTCCCACGTATTTCATAACTGAATAAAATTATTAAATGTGTCTATCCACCAAAGAACACTGTCCTTCAAGACACAGGTTCTTTTCCTAGTTTGAAGGGCAGGGATCTCATATGAAATTGTGATTAATAGTCTTACCACAACTGTCAAAGTAACAATGTTCTGATGTACAATGTATCTTAGGCTAAGATTAATTACGTAAATAAACTTATTTATTATTATTATTCTTTATTATTAAATTCTCAGAAAAACGAACCAATGAGCAGATCATCTAGATACGCGAAGCTAAAATAAACTGATTTATTGAAGCTGGTTAAAAAACTGCTCAACCTAAGTCAATAAAATTTATATGGGACCACCGCGCGGACTTTCTCTACCAAATAAAAAAACAACCACGTAAATCGGCCAACAAATCTCGGAGTAATCGAAGTACATACATGAAAAAAAAAAAAAAAAAACCTGCCGAATACATAACCTCCTCCTTTTTTTTAAGTCGGTTAAAAATTATTATAAAAACATCACAAAAACCTTACACAGGTTTGTCTGGATGTTGAGACACTGAGTTTTAAAAATAGGTAATTCATACAAGTATCAGTAATTAATTTGCAATAATAAGTAATGCGTAGGTAGACACAAAAACATTGAAGGAACGTTTTAGATAAGCAGCCCGACACGGGGCGCAGATGGCCGGCCGAAGCGAAGCAAATGGAATGTACTGTTCAAACAGGGTGATGCAATTTTAGTGTTTGAGTTAGTTGATCAATTGTTTACAAAGAATTAAAGTATTGTTTATATTTATTCTTATAATTTTTATCTGTTATTTCTAATTGTGTTTCTGTTGGTATTTCATTAATGAGAGTTGGTATTATGTAAGCATTTGTTCGTTTTCCGTAATAATTCTTAACCCACGGTATTTCAAGCTTAGCTTGAGTTATTGTTCGTGTTGTTATTTTATGATTGACTTTTATTTGAAGCGCTTTGTTGGTAAATTGTTCTATTAGTAACCACTCTTTTATTTTTGTATGAATTGGTAAGATTTTACAATATTTAAATACTTCTCTTACATCTGTATCATTATCATTTGATTGTAGTAATATAAAGATGGAGACACTGTGCTTTGCGCGGGCTGTCATTCTTGTTGTAAAACTTCTTCCTCTGGTCAGTTCATGTAATAATCGGAAAATACATAATTTGTAGTAAAGAGAAATTTATTTCGTGATGAATCCTGATGAAACCTTGAGCTACGCGCGGACATATTCGTCATGCTCCACCCAATGCGGGCCCGACACGCACCGGCTCGGTGTGGTTTGCGCTTTAGAGTTCCTAAGACTGTGGTACAACCATGGGCGTATTCAGAATTTTGTCGTCATTCAACGTAAATAGAAATAATCTACTTATTCTTTGATTTGAATGAATGAGTTTTTTTTTTTTTAAATACACCCTAAAAACGATAGACGACTTTGTGGGATTCCTGGGAATTATTTTTTCCCGATCTGCAATTCATAGTCATCTTTGGGATCCAATAAAAAAACCAAATACATTCGTGCATACAACGCATGGTCACCATAGTGTGTCAGTGCTTTGTAAATATGAAAACCATATGAAAACACTTTACCTGTGAAAAGATAAGCCACAGCCAGGATATGATTCTTTTTTACAACCACCTACGCAACAAAAATTCACCATTTTTAACCGACTTCAAAAAAAGGAGGAGGTTATGTATTCCGCGGGTTTTTTTTTTTTTTTTTTTTTTTTTTTTTTTTTTTTTCATGTATGTACACCGATTACTCCGAAATTTGTGGGCCGATTTGCGTGGTTGTTTTTTTATTTGGTAGAGGAAGTCCGCGCGGTGGTCCCATATAAATTTTATTGACTTAGGTCGAGTAGTTTTTTAACCAGCTTCAATAAATCAGTTTAATTTAGCTTCGCTTACCTAGATGATCTACTAATAGTTTAGTTTTTCTGTGAATTATCAACTAAAAAGTATGAAATAAAAACTTTTTAACAAAAAAAATAAAACCGACTTCAAAAACCTTAACTAAAAAGTAAAAAATAATCCTTGTATGTATTTCAAAATATTAACATAAACCAAAATTTTGAAGGCGGCGCGTGTTTTTCATGTATGTTCGCATAAACTGTTTTTTACTATAGATAAGCGCTCGACAGTACATTATATTTACATGACGCAAAGGGACAGTCACGCGACGCCTACAAAATTTTGGTTTATGTTAATATTTTGAAATACATACAAGGATTATTTTTTACTTTTTAGTTAAGGTTTTTGAAGTCGGTTTTTTTTTTTTTGTTAAAAAGTTTTATAATAAAATATACTGAAAATTCAAAAACATGAAATATTACAATAAACCGCCATAATTGTTGTCAATATGACAAATCAGTGTTGACATTTAAAGGTTAAACTTTAACCTATTATGTAAGCATTTGTTCGTTTTCCGTAATAATTCTTAACCCACGGTATTTCAAGCTTAGCTTGAGTTATTGTTCGTGTTGTTATTTTATGATTGACTTTTATTTGAAGCGCTTTGTTGGTAAATTGTTCTATTAGTAACCACTCTTTTATTTTTGTATGAATTGGTAAGATTTTACAATATTTAAATACTTCTCTTACATCTGTATCATTATCATTTGATTGTAGTAATATAAAGATGGAGACACTGTGCTTTGCGCGGGCTGTCATTCTTGTTGTAAAACTTCTTCCTCTGGTCAGTTCATGTAATAATCGGAAAATACATAATTTGTAGTAAAGAGAAATTTATTTCGTGATGAATCCTGATGAAACCTTGAGCTACGCGCGGACATATTCGTCATGCTCCACCCAATGCGGGCCCGACACGCACCGGCTCGGTGTGGTTTGCGCTTTAGAGTTCCTAAGACTGTGGTACAACCATGGGCGTATTCAGAATTTTGTCGTCATTCAACGTAAATAGAAATAATCTACTTATTCTTTGATTTGAATGAATGAGTTTTTTTTTTTTTAAATACACCCTAAAAACGATAGACGACTTTGTGGGATTCCTGGGAATTATTTTTTCCCGATCTGCAATTCATAGTCATCTTTGGGATCCAATAAAAAAACAGTCACGCGACGCCTACAAAATTTTGGTTTATGTTAATATTTTGAAATACATACAAGGATTATTTTTTACTTTTTAGTTAAGGTTTTTGAAGTCGGTTTTTTTTTTTTTGTTAAAAAGTTTTATAATAAAATATACTGAAAATTCAAAAACATGAAATATTACAATAAACCGCCATAATTGTTGTCAATATGACAAATCAGTGTTGACATTTAAAGGTTAAAGTTTACACCAATATTATTTTATAAATTCAATAAGAATACGTAACAAAATAGTACGATCTACTTATATTAATGGCTTACATCACTATTACGAATTTCACATTATCGTATTATAGAAGTGCGGTAATGGTGCCGATTCTCTTGTACACCCACCTAAACCTAACTATAACTAAAATTTACAAATTTTAGTTTAGAAAATCATGAAACTTATTCTGTGTTTATCTTTTTCTTATTTAAAAAAACTTGTTGACAGCTCTAATAATTGAGTTTGACGCATCTAAGTTGAATTGGCGGTGTTACCAGTACATCTTAAAAAAATTATTAAAGAGTGAATGGAATGACCGAAAGTTCACAAAAACAGAAGGAAATTAAATAATAATTATATTTGGAATTATTAGTTTATCATTAAAATTAAGAAGAAAAAATCATGTCACGAAATAAAGTACATTTTTGTTTTACATTTTCAATAAAATATATAAATTGGAATAATGTGATCAGATTAAAGAGCTAGGTTATTATTTTCTACGGCCCGTATTACAGAACGATACTCAAGCGTTGATCACTGTTTAAAACTAGTTTTGAGTTGAGCTTTGATTTTAGAACGTTCCTCAAGCAGAGATTTATTGATCACAGTTCAGCTGAGTTTAGCTGTCTTATTTTATACTGTCACCTGTTTCGGTATTTGAGCAGAGATTTGATCTGTAATCAATCACTCTGGTGTGGTCCAGACTACGCTTGAGTAGAGATTTCTATTTTAATTCAGGTCAAATTCGTGTGTTATGTTGTTGAATTAAAGTTTATAATAATTACCGTTCTGGAATAAGACCGATACTCATGTAACGATTCTATCCTTAAGTAGTGATCAGGGTGATTGGAGTTTAAACTGTACTTGAGGAACCTCCTGTAATACGGGCCTAAGAGTACCTATCAAAGGAGATATATTGTTATTATTGCAGCGTATCATATGTATATCTTAAACAACGAGAAACAGAGCTACTTGCAAAAAACGCAAGGACCTTTGAATTTCATGGGCAATCACAATAATAAACTATTTCTTTAATTTAAAAAGCTGGAATTTCTCTTTTTAAAGACGTGGTTAAAAAGTTCTAGCACCCAGGCCACGAAATTTCTCAAAAAAGTTGAATAAATTAGAATATAAGCTAAAAAGTACCACGCAGGATTACAAACTTGGAGACTTTCTCCCCAAAAGAGGGAAAATTTGTGAATTCAGGTTTTTTAGGGACACATATTAGCATAAAATGATAGAATTGAATGTCAAACATAGAATTTTTTTTCCCATTGTATGGATTTATGTACTTCTTATCCTTTATTATATAGGTACCTACCTCTTCTTATCGAAATTATAAATTTCATTGTATATTTCTATGAACAATTTACCTTTCTGCTGAATCTACAACAGCTGCAATCACATAGTAGGCATCCATTATTTATTTTAAACCTAAAAACTATAAAAATGAATAAAATAAGCTTTGCAATTTTAGTTGTTGATAATTAATTATAGTCGACATGTATTTTGATGCCTTCTAAAAATAGTCAGATTTAGGCTGACATTTCTAATATTAGGTGAAAAACGTCAATTACAGAATAGCAAAATGTCAATTTTTACTAAGTTGAATAACTAAACTAATTTTGATCCTGTCAAACCAAAAATTGGTGTCGATTCTGTTGTTCACGAACTAAACTTATTTTAAACTATCGCTCTCTTTTACTAAAAGTAGATACAAGAAAGAGATGGCAACCATTTTAGAACTGTCAAATTAGTTTACGTGTTACATTTCATTGTATTTTAGTGGGCACGTTCCGAGATCACGACTAAACTTGTATGGATATTTTAATTCCGTCTAATTTGACAGTTCTAAAATGGTTCCCATCCCTTTCTTGTATCTACTATTAGTAAAAGAGAGCGATAGTTTAAAATAAGTTTAGTTCGTGAACAAGAGAATCGACACCATTAGTTTTAAAGTGAATTTCAGAATAGAAAACGTCGTTTGCCAGGACTAAACTAAATTTAGGTGATTTTTAGTCTAGTTTAGAGAATTTTGTGACAAGAGAATCGGCACCCTAAAAACTATAAAAATGAACAAAATAAGCTTTGCAATTTTAGTTGTTGATAACTAATTATAGTCGAAATGTATTTTGATGCCTTCTAAAAATAGTCAGATTTAGGTTGACATTTCTAATATTAGGTGAAAAACGTCAATTACAGAATAGCAAAATGTAAATTTTTACTAAGTTGAATAACTAAACTAATTTTGGTCCTGTCAAACCAAAAATTAGTTTTAAAGTGAATTTCAGAATAGAAAACGTCGTTTGACAGGACTAAACTAAATTTAGGTGATTTTTAGTCTAGTTTAGAGAATTTTGTGATAAGAGAATCGGCACCACTAACGAATTTTAGAAAACTATAATTTTGATTTAAAAACTACTATAGAAATTTTTATTTTACATTGGCAATTTTTTAGACAAGGACACACAAGTCGCTTCTCGGCTCTCCCTTTCTTTTGGTTTTCTCCTTACATCACTATTACATGAAAATAAACCTTAAACCATAGACTTAAGGTATAGTTTTGTATTGATAAAAATATGTAGTACTTTGTCCAGGAATGTATGTAATACATACATATATAATGTTCTTGACCTAAAGTCAATGGCATGAAATTGAAATTGAAATTTTGAAATTGAAATTTATTTATTTTCAAGAAAACATGTTTTTACATTATAAATGTGACACTGGATCCCACACTAGGATACCCTGTGTTGCAGGATCCAGTCTCTTTCGACACGTCGGAAATGACATTAGTTTTACCACAATTGGTTGCGTATTCTAATACAATAATAATAAATAACTGAATGTGTGTGGGGTGTGTGTGTAGTGAGAGTGTGTGGTGTGTGTGTGTGTGAGGTGGGGGTGAGTATGGAGTATGTATGTGGGTGGTGGGAATATTTATTTATTTATATTATTGAGGACCTCCAACAAAAGATGTACACAAAAAATCACAAGTGACAGATACAAGATTCTATCTGGTGTACTCCTTCACTTACAGGAGGCCACAGCATGCACAAATTTAATGACTGAGCTAACTTATAATTAAGGTGAAAGTATCGGACTCAACTAAAAACAAAACAATATGTAGGTAATACATATATCTTCCCGCTTTCAATCGAGTCAGACACTTTTTACAATATGTATATTATTTTTCTATATATATATAAAACAGTTAATTAATTATAATTTAAATAAATTCTTTCAATTTTTTCGTGTACTTTGATAAAGACGCACAGATGTCAATATCGCGAGTTTTTGACAGTTTTTTTTTTTGTGTTTTTTGTTTTTTTAGTATGACCGTATTAGTGTTGAAAAACAGCATTGATGAATATTAAGTTTATTTGTCTACGGAAGTAGTGATAAGGTCTTCCGTTTTCATATAGCTAAGACCTTGCAGCCAATTCGTCGCTTGTTTTTTACAAGAAAACTTGGTCAAGGGTATTCAACCTTTTGTTAACTTTATCGTACAAGTATGGCCCTATGCAATAAAACCCTCTATTGCTGAATTTAAGATTGCAGAAAGCTCTGTTCCATTTAGGATTCCTACGCGAGCGCTGGTCCTTAACCTGTGTGGCAATCGCAGTTTTATGAAACTTCAGAATCACTGACAGAATGTAAAGTTGGCGCACTGTTAGCACTCCTGTCTCTTGATATAGCAAGTTTGTCGGATATCGGATTCGTAACTTGTATGAGACTTTTAAAATAGCTCTTTGTGCACGTTCTACAGTTATAATGTAAGTCATACCAGCGGAACCCCATGAAACTATGCAGTAGCTTAATATCGGATGAGGGTACTAGTACATATATCATTAATCTGTGGATGAGGGGAATGTCTGCGCTAGAGTTGTGTCACTCATACATGAGGCACCTCAAATGTCCCATACAAAACGACAGAATGTCGCAACACCTCAAAAATAATTTTTGTACCACTACACTGGGACAAACACAAATGAACCGAGATGTGATAACTTGAAGCATGTACCTACCATGAAAGAACGGCGTTGCTTCATAACTTCACTCACTCGGACCGACTGTGACACTGACGCGTGCATGAATAGGGGACAATATGAGGGACTATAGGACAAATGAAGTTCGTAACATTGAATATTTGGAATATTCGACAATTTTCGGTTGTTTGGTGTCGCTGGTCATAGCCAAAGTTTTGACGGGGTTTTTTTTCGTTTAGTTTGATTTAAATTTGATTTCCAATATGATCCTTTTATTTTTGTTTTCATTATTATAATTTTTAAATTAATAATATTATTTTTAAATACCTAAGACTCCAGTTTATTTTTCAATTAATCGGCCGTTTAATCAGCAACACACTATAATTCCCTGGTTCAACGACAGTTTAGCCAAAATTCCAGTACATATTTCGTGTAATCGGCTGTTTAAGCAGAGAATTACCGTTACCGAACACTTTCTTAGGCCGGTCTTCATCAAAGTTAATTCTCTAGTTAAACAAACGTTTACCCACGATTCCAGTTATTTTTCAATTAATCGGCTGTTTAATTAAACGCTAGCCTAAGAGCAGTATTCATCAAAGTTAATTCTCTGGTTAACCAACCGTTTACCAACGATTCCAGTTATTTTACAATTAAACGGCTGTTTAATTAAACGCCAGCCTAAGAGCAGTATTCATCAACGTTAATTCTCTGATTAAACAGCCGATTATATTAAAAATGAATTGAAATCACAAGTGACAAGTCAATTGACAAGTGTTCGTTAACGTTAATTCTCTGCTTAAACAGCCGATTACACGAAAAATGTACTGGAATTTTGGCTAAACTGTCGTTTAACCAGGGAATTGTAGTGTGTTGCTGATTAAACGGCCGATTAATTAAAAAATAAATTGGAGACTGGAATTGACAACGTTGATATTGTATTCTATAACGCAACGCACGCAATACCTTTGCCAACCAATATAAGAATCAGAACTATATCGAAAACGACGTACCTATACTAACTACCTACAATATCACCAAAACTATGCTCATCTGTTGATACTTATATAGTTTCAGAAAATGTATAGTTTCAAAATCCGATATCAAATATCGATATGTAGTTTTGATTTGATACTCGGCAAAAGTTATATTACCCACTCCTATCTTAGACAATATAAGCTCAACTCAATGTACCAGGCCCCTCAGAAAGTATTGCGAAAAAAAGTTTTTATATATGGGAGACTGGCCAGTTATAATGTTTTTCGAAAATATGATTATTTATAAGTAAAAATAAGTAAGTTCCAATTTCAAAATTTCCCTCCACATTTTTTGCGAGTTAATTCAAAGTATTGTGTCTCACTGAAATATGGATCTGCGCCGGGAACATTTTAGAGCTATGATTTTATACGATTTCAAGTGTCGCCTGAAACCGGATGAATCGTACGATAGACTTCAAATGGCATTCATGGATGAAGGCCCTTCCAAGGCAACCGTGTATCGTTGGTATAACGAATTCAAGCGCGGTCGACCAACTTTGGGGGATGACGAAAGAAGCGGTCGCCCTTTGACGGCTGTTACCGAAGAAAACGTGCTAGCAGTGAAAAATTTAATCCAAGACAATAGGCGAATTACATATCAGGAGATTCAACACATATTGAAGATTGGATCGGGAAGCGTTCACGAGATTCTACACAGCCATCTTCGCGTGAGGAGGATAGTATCACGCTGGCTGCCGCACAACCTCACCGATGCTCAGAAGCAGGCCCGGGTGGAATGGTGCCGTGATATGCTTAACAAATTTGAAGCAGGCTCGTCTCGGCGTGTTTACGACATCGTTACAGGTGATGAGTCCTGGATTTATCAATACGACCCAGAAACCAAGCGCCAATCGACTGTTTGGGTGTTTCAAAATGAGCCAACGCCTACCAAAGTGAAGCGATCTAGAAGCGGGGGTAAGATTTTGATCGCTAGCTTTTTTAATTTGACTGGCCACTTGGTATCAATTCCCTTACGGGATCAAAGAAGCATTAATGCCGAATGGTATACTACCAAATGTTTGCCAGAAGTTTTCTCTGTTATAAGCAACAAGCGACCAAACACAGGGCTCCGCGGGCTACTGCTCCACCACGACAATGCACCTGCGCACACCGCACTCAAAACGAGGGACTTCCTGGACAGCACGCCAGTCAAACTCCTGGGTCACCCTCCTTACAGCCCTGATCTAGCACCGTGTGACTTCTTTTTATTCCCAAAAATAAAAAATCAGCTCAAAGGGATACAATTTTCGTCGCCGGAAGATGCGCTGGCTGCGTTCGAGCAGGCTGTAAACGAGGTGTCTGCGGCGGACTGGAAAAAGTGTTTTGAAAACTGGTTTAGGCGCATGAATCTTTGTATAGAGGCTGATGGAAAGTACTTTGAAAAGATTTGATAAAAATATATGTACGTATAGAACAATTTTTTTTAGTTTCGCAAAACTTTCTGAGTGTCCCACGTATTAATGTATTTCAGTGTATTATATGTCTCAGCAACATGACATTGTCCCAACTCATTTGAAGTGTGACAATGTCTTAATGTATTTCAGTGTATCAAATGTCTCAGCAACATGACATTGTCCCACCTCATTTGAAGTGTGACAATGTCCCACCTCATTATGCAGAATGAGTTACTCATACAAACTCATTGATTTTGCCTGTCCTACCCAACTCTAGTCTGCGCTTGGCGTCTCAGCACAGATTAAGTACCTAAATAGGTCTGTGCGTCTCAGTCATACTGAACGCACCCCTGGGCTGCGTTCATTTGTATCGCCCGACGTCGTTGTACACACGGCTACACTTCAAGCTGTACATGTCCAGTATAAGCTGACCTCGCATTGTATAGGTTTTCCTTACAACGCGAGGTCAGCCTTTACTGGTTTTGTACAGCTTGATGTGTAGCTGTGTGTACGATGCTCGGAGCGTTTCTTGGGTGTTCGTTTACATTGTATGATAGCTCCATAGAGAATATCAGACATTAAATATATGCGTAATTCTATGGATAGCTCTCTGAGTAACAGTGGCGTGCATTGGTTTTTGGCCTAGGTAGGCAGTCACTAAGCAGACGGAGCAAGTTACTATAGTGTAAAATTATTAAAAAATCTGATACTTACCTACACACATTTCATACAAACAAAACAGACACGAAAACGACGTTTCAAAGTAAGAGACACTAGCAAAAGACTATTAAATTTGAATGACGACACCCAGTTACAGTTGTATTAACGTGTTATGTAATAGTCATAAGATTTTACCTTTTCTTGAGTCAAATACAGATTTTGATGTGTTTGTCTACTGAAATGCACTTTTTTGTTTTGTCAACAAACGAAAACTGATTGAATGGGTTTCTCGTAATTTCTCTAAGCATAGTCTTCCCCACAAACCGAGCACTCTAATTTATCCATGTTTACATCAATATTTTTACAAAAAACTTCACAATTCACAATAAAACGAACTAATTATTACACGATTTATGCAATTCGTCACGCATATATGTCAAGTTCTGTCAAGTGTCAACAGCCAATTAGAGTTGGGCCATAGTAAATCTATGAGTTGGGCGTTATTTAACGTCGGTTTGAGAAAATATTTACGAGGGTGATAATCGAATACATAGTACGTTGGCATAGTAATGTAACGATTATTTTACGTACAAAGTTACACAATAGATTTTCGGAGCACGAAAACAATAGATTTTCTACAATTATTATACACCATTCGTTATTACATTAGTTGAATAACGTTATAAATCTATTTATCGTTATTTTGTTATGAGCGTATATTGAGCTTCATTATTTTACGATGAATGTGTAGCAATGTACAAACAATCATCAAAATAATAATAAATATTGTAATCTTTTTATTCGACCCTTCGAATACCATTTACAAATTACAAATGTGAACACTTAAATGCAGTAATTTCAATAAAACAATAATTATCTTTATTTCGCCGCTATTTTTCAAATGTTGGGTTTAGTTTTATTATAACGATCACTTTGTATGGAAATATCTAGTTACAAAATAATAGGATTCAAAACTACTAACGCATAACAGTTACGTGTAAAAAACGTTACGGACAACCCACGACTATTGCCACTAGGGCTACGTTCAGTTATGTCACCAGCGACGTTTTCAGAAGCAGGTGACGCATGATAAGACGGCTAAATTGCGAAATGTCAAATGTTAGTTATTTACGCATAGCCATATCGTGATTCATTTTTTTGTCGTATGACTTCGGGTATTAGCCTAAAGTAGTGTGCGTGTATAATAGTGTATATGGTTACCAAAAAGGTTTGATTGTGTGTGTGAACGTGACAGGCAATCGTGGGAACGCACATTGCACATTGAGGTACGTTTTGCATTGAATTCATACATTATTATTGAGTACATATGTTAATTGTTTTTTTTAATACGCTGATTAATTGATTTAGTAATAGTTAATATTAAATTCTAACGAGGTAGGCATTGCTTATTTGCCTATATGGAATGCACGCCACTGCTGAGTAACTGAACGACCTAAGTACACTCTGGGCGTCGTCGGACGATAATACTGAACGCGACCTTGTGATGATTACGACAGCAGGTTGGTAGATTGGGGGTTTTCAGTCAAAGGGTTTTCTTCGCAGTTATGGGAAAAAGAATTGTTCCTGGGGAAATTTTGGGAACATGAAATCCTTGGGTAAATGTTTTTGGAAAGGAAAATACAGATGCAGTTCAGATATTGTGCTAGCTTATATAATGTCTGTGGGAACATACATGAATGGGCTTGAATGAAGACGAAGTATCAAAAGTTATAAATATCATCCACGATACATTATAAAATATTCTTATAGCAATTTTTTTCAATAAACATGGTCTTTGTAATATACCCTGTATGATAAAATAAAAATAAGGATAAAAAATAATAATTGCAAAACATATATTTTTGGGGAAAAGAATATATGAATATGGGGAAAATTCAGAAATTCTTTCTAACAACCCTGAGTGACAGTGACATATAGCATCTCTACTTGGTCTGTGGTGACATATGACAGACGTCAAACACATCCATCGTTCGCGTTTCGTATTTCGTAAACAACTCGATACCTACTGAGTTTTTTTTTATGGGTTTTCCTCAATTTTTTCCTCGAATCCACTCTCATAAAATTAATATTACGTAGATTTATGTGAAGTGAACTGATGAAAGAGTGAAGCTATCGTTAAAATAAGTGTCACAGTAGTGATTAATGCAACTTAAAGACTCTTTAATCGGAAGGGAGACAAAACAGCTTAGAATTGATGTGAGAAGGTCTGAATATCATCAACATTCGCTATGAGAGTGTCGGACGTGCGGTCCGCGTAGCTGGTGGCTGTGGGCTGGCATGGCGCGCCTGCGCCTGCTGCTGGCGCTGCTGCTGGCGGGCGGGGGGGGCGGGGCGCGCGCGCAGCAGGTGCAGCGCCCGCGCTGTCCGAGCGACGCGCCGCAGCGCTGCGTGCCACATCCATACTTCGGACAGAACGAGTACCACTATACTGTGGACGGTGAGATCTTCAACACAACCATCTTCTCACTCTATTGCGTATCTCTCTCTGTGTATGTTATCTGCGTAATAAATAGTTTTTTAAAATTAAATAATTGTTCAGATTTTTTTTAAACTTCAAGTTTCAAAACATGATGATGTTGCCATTCCCCATGTGAATACCTCTGAGAGTAAATGCCAAAACAAACTCGGGGATCAAAGTTTGATTCAATTTGTTTTATCAGACAAAAAACTGAGCAGCGGAAGTTAGTCGATAAATACTTTTTTCATACAAAATGTTCAACATTCATCTAAGTATGTAGCAGTCATCATATAAAATGGTAAAGCTTTGGATTAGTTGATGTCGAGTTGGAAGTTCATATTTTTTTTGGAAATTAATAGTTTTCAAGAAAAAAAAAATTCAAATTTACCAATAATTTCAGATAATTTCCAATATTTTATCAATTTCTACCACAGATGTCACAGATTATTATTATTGAAACCCTTCATGGGCAGATCCGACTCTGATAGATTTAGGTTAGAAGGTTTTAAGGCTGTCATTCATTTTTGTTAATTATGTTTATCCTCAAGTTGCATAGAAATTTTGTATACTCCCACTGATTGTATTGTGAACAAAAGGCAATGTTACCACTGTTACTAGGAAAAGTTAGGATGCAAGAGCGAGTGAAGCGAGCTGTGAACTTGGGGCACCCCGACTCCGACAGGTTAGGTTCAAAGGGGATGTTGGGAAGGAAAATCCTTTTTTGAACTTCAAAAACGTGAAATCGATGTTACCGACAGAAAATACAAGTTAGGTTAAAATACTAAAAAATTAATATCTCGGAAGGGGCGGGGGGGGGGGGGGTTCCACACACGTTCACACACAGAATTCGACGTCAGTCAATCCGAAGTCCTACCAATATTTTTCAACACACTTGCTTTTAGGTTCATAATGTAGCTTATAACGCACGCATGCTTTTTAGGGTTCCGTAGTCCTACAAGGAACCCTTATAGTGTCGTCATGTCCGTCCGTCTGTCCGTCTGTCCTAATCCTTTACAGCTTAATAACTTCTACAGTTATAAGCATAAGTAAATGAAATTTTGTTAAAAAATAGTATAGATATAGATCTCAATTTTAAAAGAATAAAAAAATCATGATTACGTATTTTAGGGGTGGCGCCCATACATGTGAAATGGGGATGATTTTTTTTTTTCGCTGCACCCCCTCGTGTGGGGTATCATTGAATAGGTCTACTAAAATTAAGGTAATGTTTCATACACCACTTTTTAGGGTTCCGAAGTCCTACAAGGAACCCTTATAGTTTCGTCATGTCCGTCCGTCTGTCCGTCTGTCCGTCTGTCCGTCTGTCCGTCTGTCCGTCTGTCCTAATCCTTTACAGCTTAATAACTTCTACAGTTATAAACATAAGTAAATGAAATTTTGTTCAAAAATAGTCTGCATATAGATCTCAATTTTAAAAGAATAAAAAAATAGTTTTTACGTTCTTTAGGGGTAGCGCCCATACATGTGAAATGGCTAAAAAAAAATGTTTTTCGCTGCACCCCCTCGTGTGGGGTATCATTGAATAGGTTTACTAAAATGAAGGTAATGTTTCATACATCACTTTTTTATCAGGTGTACCATCTGCGAAATATAGCCTGCCAAAGTGGCTTGCAATGTGTCCCCCCCCCTGCCATTTCTAAACTATGCAACGTAGAAACTTATAATCTTCCACATTGATAGACCTTTGTGAAAACTCTCTTTTAAAATTATTTCGAGTATAATGTGATTATAATTTTTTGAGTTATAGACAGAAAACTGAAAAATACTTAAAACGTCCTAGTTCAAAGGTCATTGACCTTAGAGAAAAATGATCATAGCAAATAATGCTCCTTTAGCTACTTTCTATTTGAAAAAATCACAAAAAGTAACTTTGTGTTATGTTGAACACACTTCTTCAATTTGGCTTCTTGAATTTATCGCTAGATGGCACTACTAACAACACGCTCTGAGTCGCGAATGCTGCCGATTATTGCAAAAACTAAAATAGCCATGATTAATATTCGATTTGATTCGTTTGTACACCTACTTAAGGAACCCTATAATACTGAGCATGGCCCGACATGCTCTTGGCCGGTTTTAATTTGTTAAAAACTCAGACTCTGAACCTTCTTGGTGTACTTTTTATTTATTTATCAGATGTTCCATCTGCGAAATATAGCCTGCCAAAGTGGCTTGCAATGTGTCCCCCCCCCCTGCCATTTCTAAACTAAGCAACGTAGAAACTTATAATCTTCCACATTAATAGACCTTTATAAAAACTCTCTTTTAAAATTATTTCGAGCATAATGTGATTATAAATTTTTGAGTTATAGAGAGAAAACTGAAAAATACTTAAAACGTCCTAGTTCAAAGGTCATTGACCTAGAGAAAAATGATCATAGCAAATAATGCTCCTTTAGCTACTTTCTATTTGAAAAATTCACAAAAAGAAACTTTATGTTATGTTGACACGACACAATTCTTAAATTTGGCGCCATCTAGCGGCGTCTATCAACACTCTCTGAGTCGCCAATGCTGCCGTCAAGTGCTGTCTATTGCATTTGGCACTGTATAGCGCCATCTAGCGGCTACAGACAACACTCTGAGTCGCCAATGCTGCCGTCTATTGCAAAAACTAAAATAGCCATGATTAATATTCGATTTGATTCGTTTGTAATTACACCTACTTAAGGAACCCTATAATACTGAGCATGCTCTTGGCCGGTTTTACATTTGACACTATCTCACCATGTATCTTCACGAATGATTCCAAAAGTCTTTTTAAATTCTCTAGTCTTGACTCAATGTATGATACTTTGAGCACTTTGAGCCTGTCTTGAGGTAATTTTTGTAATTTGAAAAGGCTCTGTCTAAATGCTCATACATATCTTCTTGCTTCAATAATAGCTTTTCCATTGTTAATTCTTAGCAAATATTAGGTTCACAACGATTTATAAAGTATATTTTTCACAAATTTTCTAAGTCCACACACGTCAAAACACGATTTTTTTGACAAGTTCCTAACAAGATTTGAATTTTTTCTAAGTAATCCACGAATTTGCTATGTTCAACCAAGAAGGTCCAAACGCGATACGTAATCTATGTTCACAGAAAAGTCCGAGGTTCGCACTAAAATATACCACTCGTAGTTCGCACTTCACTTTGACACTTCACTTCCCGGGTTTCGGCACCAGATGTCAGCACACTTTCTCACTGAATAAAAACTCCACACTGCTGCTGAACTCATTTTATTTACAATACTTACAAGACCTATCTAGTTATGTGAACGAAACTATATCGTGATTTAGAAAAAGGATTAATAAGAGCAATGCCATCTATCGAACTTGATACAACACAAATAATAATACAGTTTCACAATAAATTCGCGATATAGTACTAACTGTTTGAACAAAAGTCATTACAAGCTTTTCCAAAATTTTCGAGAAGGTTATCTATAATAGAGTAACTCAATTTCTGGATAATTTTAATATTATAAATACTAATCAATTTGGATTCCAAAAGAAAAAAACCACATCACTGGCAATTTTTAAACTCTTTAACATATTTGGAACGAGAATCAAGTACTAAACATCCTCCTTCAATAAGTCCCTCGTTCAACTTGTAGCACAGATTATTAGTATTTAACTGTGACTTGTAGTATTTTTATTTTCTTAATTTAAATTTGATAGCCCCATTCAGCCAGCCAGTACGTTCAGCACGTTTTATTCATTTTTGTACATAATTCGTGCTTGTTTCAAATTCAAAATGTTGTAAAAGAGAGTTTTAGTCACTGTTATCGATGAATAAATTGCCCTTTTTCGAGTGGCAATGGTAAAAATAGTACATTACTGTCGAGGCCTGAAATGAAGCAATTTACGGCCGAGTAATATTGGAAGTACGAGGCGAAGCCGAGTACTTCCCAAGTGAATTTAATTTTTTTAACTAATCGAGGCCGTTAATTGCTATTTCGGCCGAGACTTGTATAGTACTTTTCTCTCATTTGCGATGAAACACAACACAAATTAATTCAACAGTATCTCATTTTCATTCACGCCAATTCGCCCGCGCGCGGTTCTTGTTCTATTTTCAAAGTTTTGATTAAAATATGCGCATCCAGCCTGTATGATGATAAATATTTTGTACCTAAAAACACCTAATTTATGTAAGTGTCTACTTAAAAACCTTGGTAGCATAATTTAAAAAATAAAAAGTGTCCAGCAATTTCTATTATTGTCCTGTTGGATATTACCGGCCTGTTATTTCGTTGCGTACGGAAAAGAACCGATTGTTGTATTCTTTATTTTGAATAATGAACCAATTTCCGAGCAAGTGGGAGAAAAGATTATTGTAAGACTGCCTGACTCAGCGTTTGCATTAAAAACTAACACTAGTTCTATTTTTAAATAGGTTTGAACCTGAAAATCGAATTCACCGACAGTGGCTTTTTCACCTTAACATGCCCAAAAGAGCTGACGCTCGATAATGAGGCTCTGCCGCGCTTCGAGTCGCAGCTGCGCGTGAACAAAGCGCAGCTGTTGAACTGCCCGGCGCCGCGCGAGTCGTACGGCGCCGCGCTGGCCACGCTGGGCGTGGCGCCGCTGGACAAGCTCAAGCTGAGCGGCGCCGGGCTGCTGACGCGCGCGCAGCTGGGCGGCCTGGCGCGCCTGCCCGCGCTGGAGCTGGGCGGCGCGCGCCTGGCGCCCGGCGCGCTGGCGGCGCTGGCCGCGCTGCGCCGCCTGCAGTTGGACGCCGTGCGCCTGCCGCCCGGCGAGCTGCTGGCGCTGCCGCGCTCGCTGGAGATGCTGCAGCTGGTGCGCATGAACACGTCGCTGCCGGGCGCCGCGCTGGCGCGCCTGCCCGCGCTCGTCAACGTGACGGTGCGCGACTCGGGCCGCGTGGCCGTGCAGCCGGCCGGCGCGCTGCAGGGGCTGGCGCTGGAGATGCCGGCGGTGCGCCTGGACGCGACGCTGCTGCCGTCGCTGCGCCGCCTCACGGTGTTCGGCTGGGACGAGCGGCGGCCGCAGCCCTGGGCCGCGTGCGACGCGCTGGAGGCGCTGCGGCTGCACTACGCGGCGGCGCGGGCGCTGCCGGGCGGCTGGCTGCAGCGCTGCCCGCGCCTGCGCCTGCTGCACGTGGTGGACGCACACGACCTGGTGGAGCTGCACGACGAGTCGCTGCGCGGCGCGCGCCTCCTGGAGGAGCTGCGCGTGACGTCATGCGCGCTGGCGTCACTGCCCGTGGGGCTGCTGGACGACGCGGTGAACCTGAACCTGCTCGACTTGTCGGGGAACAGACTGCACGAGCTGCCGAGGTGAGTGCTCGTCGAGTTCCACTATTATCGTCAGTCCGCGCCGAATCCGTTAGGTAACACACTGCTTTCCTTATAGCGGGATGTTCGCTGTGCCGAGGTCTCTGCAGGAGCTGGACCTGTCCAAGAACAACCTGACGACGGAGGTGTTCGTGTCGCTGCAGTCGGTCACGTCGCTGACCAAGCTCAAGCTCAGCAATAATATCCACTTGAAGGATTCCTGCAAAGGCGTGTTACTACAGACTGTGCTAGGTAAAACATTTAAAAAATTACGGTAGTATTTAACTGTTCACCAAAAAACCTGGGATTTGTACAACACACTATTCCAATTTCCCAAGAAAAATACTGATTGCACACCAAAACATGTACTTCAATTCTAAGACGTCAATAAAATAAACTTAAGAAAAAAAAAAAAAAACCTTCTTCAAAAAGAATAAAACAATTTGTGTGATTTAGAAAGTAGGTGGCTTTGATTCGGTAAGTTTTAAGAAAAAAACCGGCCAAGAGCATGACGGGCCATGCTCAGTATTATAGGGTTCCTTAAGTAGGTGTACAAACGAATCAAATCGAATATTAATCATGGCTATTTTAGTTTTTGCAATAATCGGCAGCATTTGCGACTCAGAGCGTGTTGTTAGTAGCGCCATCTAGCGATAAATTCAAGAAGCCAAATTGAAGAAGTGTGTTCAACATAACACAAAGTTACTTTTTGTGATTTCTTCAAATAGAAAGTAGCTAAAGGAGCATTATTTACTATGATCATTTTTCTCTAAGGTCAATGACCTTTGAACTAGGACGTTTTAAGTATTTTTCAGTTTTCTGTCTATAACTCAAAAAATTATAATCACATTATACTCGAAATAATTTTAAAAGAGAGTTTTCATAAAGGTCTATCAATGTGGAAGATTATAAGTTTCTACGTTGCATAGTTTAGAAATGGCAGGGGGGGGGACACATTGCAAGCCACTTTGGCGGGCTATATTTCGCAGATGGTACACCTGATAAAAAAGTGATGTATGAAACATTACCTTCATTTTAGTAGACCTATTCAATGATACCCCATACGAGGGGGTGCAGCGAAAAAAATTTTTTTTTCCCATTTCACATGTATGGGCGCCACCCCTAAAGAACGTAAAAACTATTTTTTTATTCTTTTAAAATTGAGATCTATATGCAGACTATTTTTGAACAAAATTTCATTTACTTATGTTTATAACTGTAGAAGTTATTAAGCTGTAAAGGATTAGGACAGACGGACAGACGGACGGACATGACGACACTATAAGGGTTCCTTGTAGGACTTCGGAACCCTAAAAAATGGCATGGAGTTCCGGATTTGTTTCACACAAATTATTTTATTATTTTTAGGGTTCCATACCCAAAGGTATAGCGCCATCTAGCGGCTACTGACATCACTCTCTGAGTCGACATTGCTGCCGTCTATTGCAAAAACTAAAATAGCCGTGATTAATATTCGATTTGATTTGTTTGTAACACCTACTTAAGGAACCCTATAATACTGAGCATGGCCCGACATGCTCTTGGCCGGTTTTTATCTCTTGTTTGTTTGGCGCCGACTCATAATTAGTTAATAACTTCTTAGGTTTTCGCGATCACTACACATTATAATAAAACAAAGTTTAACCGGATTAAATCGCGTATATTATTTAAATTGGTTTCCCTGACGTTTCGAAAGCTTTGCAGCATTTCGTGGTCGCAGGTAGACTAAGATGACAATCGTCTTTACAGATATTTCTAAAAAAATATTTTAATATTGTACGATAGATTACTACCTGCGACCACAAAATGCTGCAAAGCTTTCGAAACGTCAGGGAAACCAATTTAAATAATATACGCGATTTAATTCGGTTAAACTTTGTTTTATAATAATTAGTTATTTACATTAGTTTAGTTAAGATAATAGTTATTAAGACTAAAAAGCTTAGAATAGAATAGAATATTTTTTTCTTCATTTTATTTTTCGCTTTTCATTTTCTGTTTTCGTCGGTTAAATTTTTTGTCAAAACGTTTTGATAAAGTCGATTCACCGTAAGCCTTCTGTAACATTTTCAGTGACTCCGAAACGAAATACTATTGGCGATGCAAAATTTAAGACAAACTCTTTATTGCCCGACTGCGCTAGAAGGAGGTTTATGTTTCTCGAGTGTATGTATGTATGTACATATGTATATTGGCACGCTCTGTAGCCTAAACGGTTTGATGGATTTTAGCTTGAGAGGTGTCGTTAGATTCGTCTTAATTGTGAGAGTGACACTGGGTATATCAAAATTATAAAAATTTAAATGGCCGCTTTTTGGCGCCATATTACCGCTTCATTTTGTTTCCGTCAAAACCTATCGAGTGGGGTATCAAAATAAAGGCTTTTATAAATGCTGTACAAAAATATATACAACTTATAATACTTATATGTTTAAATGTAATTTGGAATGAAAAATGCTAAAAAACAACAAAATATTCAACGTTAAAAATGAATTATATATTTATGTGTGACTTTAAGAAATAACATAAATAGCGCGATAAAACATGACAGAACTAAAAAATTTAAAATAAAAAATTTAACTAACAAAACCAAAAAACCCGACTGCTTGTAAATATAACTGAAAAGTTGTAAACAAAACTTATGTAGGTATATGTAAAGGTATCAAATCAACACGCAGTCTGAGGCTACGTATGTAGCCATGGTACGTCATGAATTACAAAAGTAGTTCATAGGTAGCCTCCACCTGCGTGTTGATTTGATACCTTTACATATACCTACATGTACCTACATAAGTTTTGTTTACAACTTTTCAGTTATATTTATATATATATAGTTACAAGCAGTCGAGTTTTTTTAGTTTTGTTAATTATTTTTAACGCATGCACAAACTCTTTGTTCGATGTTTTTGTCCATTATGAAATTCGCAATACACACTACATATGATCTAACTAAAAACAGCATTGTATTCAATCTAAATAACAGATGCAACTCAAACTCCGCGCCAAAATCGAAAACAGTTGTGCCAAAATTGCCAATCTAACAACAACAAAAAAATCTAAATTGAATTTGGAACCATAAACAAATCATCCATTTCCTATACTTTTTTGACAGAATGTATATGTGTAGTGTGGTCTGGTGGTCTGTAATTATAGTGCGGTCATAATATAGTTTATCAAAACCCGTATCGTAAAATTCGAATTATGAACTCGAAAGTAATTTCAATTTCAATTCAATTCATTTATTTATTCGGAGAATCTCCATTTATGTTAGTAATGTCATAATGACATACTTTACGCACATGCACCTGTAATGAATTTAAAAAGTTTCATTACGATACAGTTTGCAGAACAAAACAATGCGGTAATTTTTTTTTTTTTCCATAACCGCACACTTCAGCCCAACTAAGGAGTTTTTAATGCCACTTCGACCCAACCAAGGAGTTTTCAAACCTTTTTTTTAGCAGTCGTACAGTTTGGCACCAATGAGTACACAAAATTCAGGGTGGCGCCACTAGTAATACATTGAAAAATGTTATCGTTTAAAATCGCGTTTTTGGCAGAACTTTGGATTGTCATATTGCTATTAATTATATTTAAGTGTTTACAGGCATATTTTTTGTATGATAAAACCAAGAACATTATATATGTATGTATTACATACATTCCTGGACAAAGTACTACATATTTTTATCAATACAAAACTATACCTTAAGTCTATGGTTTAAGGTTTATTTTCATTTAATAGTGATGTAAGCAGAAAACCAAAAGAAAGGGACAGCCGAGAAGCGACTTGTGTGTCCTTGTCTAAAAAATTACCAACGTAAAATAAAAAATTCTATAGTAGTTTTTAAATCAAAATTATAGTTTTGTAAAATTCATTATTACCGCACTTCTATAACACGATAATGTGAAATTCGTAAAAGTGATGTAAGCCATTAATAAAAGTAGATCGTACTATTTTGTTACGTATTCTTATTGAATTTATAAAATAATATTGGTGTAAACTTTAACCTTTAAATGTCAACACTGATTTGTCATATTGACAACAATTATGGCAGTTTATTGTAATTTTTCATGTTTTTGAATTTTCAGTATATTTTATTATAAAATGGTAAATTTTTGTTGCGTACGTGGTTGTAAAAAAGAATCATATCCTGGCTGTGGCTTATCTTTTCACAGGTAAAGTGTTTTCATATGGTTTTCATATTTACAAAGCACTGACACACTAGGGTGACCATGCGTTGTATGCACGAATGTATTAGGTTTTTTTATTGGATCCCAAAGATGACTATGAATGACAGATCGCGAAAAAATAATTCCCAGGAATCCCACAAAGTCGTCTATAGTTTTTAGCGTGTATTTTGAAAAAAAAAAAAAAACTCATTCAAATCAAAGAAAACGTAGATTATTTCTATTTACGTAGAATGGTGACAAAATTCTGAATACGCCCATGGTTGTACCACAGTCTTAGGAACTCTAAAGCGCAAACCACACCGAGCCGCTGCGTGTCGGGCCCGCATTGGGTGGAGCATGACGACTACAACATCTATTTCGAGATCCAAGATGGCGGACGTGACTTCTTAAATAAAATCAATATGGGTGTCGTTTTCGAGGTTTCCCGGGATGCTAATTACGAATATAACATCCATTTTGAAATCCAAGATGGCAGACGCAACTTTTTGAATAAAATCAATATGGGTATCGTTTTCGAGGCTTCTCGGGATGCTAATTACGAATATAACACCTATTCGAGATCCAAGATGGCGGACATGACTTTTTATATAAAATTAATACGTGTATCGTTTTCAAGGTTTCCCGGAGTGCTGATTATGAATATAACATCAATTTTGAGATCCAAGATGGTGGACGTGATTTTTTTAATAAAATCAATACGTGTATCGTTTTCAAGGTTTCCCGGAGTGCTGATTATGAATATAACATCAATTTTGAGATCCAAGATGGTGGACGTGACTTTTTAAGTAAAATCAATATGGGTATAGTTTTTGAGGTTACCCGGGGTACTGATTACGAATATAACATCTATTTTGAGATCCAAGATGGCGGACGTGACTTTTCAAATAAAATCAATATGGGTATCGTTTTCGAGGTTTCCCGGGGTGATGATTATGAATATAACATCAATTTTGAGATCCAAGATGGTGGACGTGACTTTTTAAATAAAATCAATATGGGTGTCGTTTTTGAGGTTTCCCGGGATGCTAATTAAATAATGGGACCAACCCCGAAATCGCGAAAACACAACTATTCCTTACATTTTGTCGTGTAATGTGAACACAAATGCAGGGAACAGCTTATTACTGATGAATACAATGACCCCTTAAGAGGTTTTCAGTTATTTCAATTACACGTTGTATAATATCTTTGCACACGTAGAATTAGCAAAGTTGGCAATGGTGTCGATTCTCTTGTTCATGAACTAAACTTATTTTAAACTATCGCTCTCTTTTACTGATAGGAGATAACAGAAAGGGATGGAAAAAATGTAAGCGTTGTCAAATTAGTCGGAATTTAAATTTCTATACAAGTTTAGTCGTGATTTCGGAACGTGCCCACTAAAATACAGTGAAATGTAACACGTAAACTAATTTGACAGTTCAAAAATTGTTGCCATCTCTTTCTTGTATCTACTATTAATAATAGAGAGCGATAGTTGAGTTGTTGAAGTAGCGTGAACAAGAGAATTGACACCAATGATCCATGAAAATAAAATTAATAAAACATCGACTTTGCCTACCGTAAACCAGCAGGCCGTGTTGACAATGTCCATACCTACTTCCTAAAAAAAAAACACAAAAAAAAAATCACGCTTGTATTTCCCCGAAGGGGTAGGCAGAGGTGTAATAGTACACCCACATTTCGCCAGTTATGTTATAGTCCCATGTAATAGGGGGCGAGCCTATTGCCATTGACCGGGCACAAATCCAGACTCCGGGCTGCTACTGAGAATTTCCTAATGAAAAAACCCAATAACACTTTGCCCGACCCGGGAATCGAACCCAGGACCCCACGCTCAGCAGTCGCGCTTGCGACCACTAGACCAACGAGGCAGACCTACTTCCTACTAATATTATAAATGCGAAAGTATGGATGTTAGTTTGTTCTTCCATAACGGCTGAACGGATTTGATATACTGATTCTACTCGGGGTAAGAAAAATATATAAATAAAGTCAAAGCATACAATCTACTTCATTATGAGTACAATGACCCCTCTTAGTTTTCGAAACGATAACATTAAGTTTGAGAAAATCCACGAATAAATATTATTTGGACACCCTAGTAGAAAGAAATGCAATAGTTTTATGGACCTCTCGTTTGGCTCGTTTTAAGTCACATAGTGTGTTATCCTACTATATAGATTCATGGATAAAACAGAGTTTGACGGTATCCTGACAAGGATAGAAAATTAGTTCCGATTACAATGATTTCGCCAGACTATTTTTTATTATCTGTGTATGCGCGCGCCAGGGCGCATGCGTGGCCGCGCGCCATGGCATACTGGATTTGGTCATCGTTACTTGTAAATTTATTGTAATTGTTTACGTTATTATTATGGTTTTGTATGTCTAAAGTTTTATTCTGGGCAAAAAATCTGACTACAGCAGTGATACTGAGGTGAGGAGAATATGACCCCGCCTGAATTTCTGGATACAGCAACGTAAATGACGAACAATCTTTTAACATAAAAATCACGAAAAACTACGACAATGTTACCAAGGTTTTGACTTTGGTATTTTATTTAAAATTGTATGAGTTTAGATAAAATAGTGTATTAAACTGACATAACTAGGTATTAAAACACTCGTGTGATACTATTAAAAACCTCGCCTACGGCTCGGTTTTTAAACTTACACTCGTGTTTTAATAACCCCTGTTATGCAACAGTTTCATAAACTACTATTGTGGAACTGATTTTCTAATAGTGCCCTAAAGTCAAAGTCAAAGGTTTTTTTCTCCCACTTGCTCGGAAATTGGTTCATTATTCAAAAAAAATACAACAATCGGCTCTTTTCCGTACGCAACGAAATAACGGGCCGGTAATATCCAACAGGACAATAATAGAAATAGCTGGACACTTTATTTTTTAAATTATGCTACCGAGGCTTTTAAGTACGCACTTACATAAATTAGGTGTTTTAGGTACAAAATATTTATCATTATACAGGATGAATGCGCATTTTTTTTTTCAAAGCATTGAAAATAGAACCGAACCGCGCGCGGGCGAATTGGTGCGAATGAAAATGAGATACTGTTGAATTAACTTGTGTTGTACTGTTGTGTTTCCTCGCAAATGAGAGAAAAGTACTGTACAAGTCTCGGCCGAAATAGCAATTAACGGCCTCGTTTAGTTAAAAAACTTTTTAACAAAAAATTGAACCGACGAAAACAAACTGAAAAGCGAAAAATAACTAATTATGAGTCGGCGCCAAACGAACTTTTAACAAGCAAAGTGCGTGTAAGTTGCAAGTGGCCGAGCGGAGAACGCATTTTTGGAAAGTTATTGTTTATCGTTGAAAATTTCACGTTATATTTGATGTGACGTTGTTTTTTTTTATTTATTTAAAGTAATTTAATGATCTTCGTCGATTGGTTGTTTGGCGCCGACTCATAATTAGTTATTTTTCGCTTTTCAGTTTGTTTTCGTCGGTTCAATTTTTTGTTAAAAAGTTTTATTTTTAATTTTTTTGTGGTTATAATTAAACTCCAGGTCTCCATTATGTCGTAGTGTCTAGAGAACTATATTTATGTGTGTCAAGTTCAACAGAATCGGTTAACAGGTAAGAAGTCAGTGGGTGAACAAATACTCATCCCCTGTTTTACTACCCTTAGGGGGGTGGATTTTGATTTTGAAATTTAAATGGGACCAACTTCGAGATATACCCTATCCATAAAAAAAATAATCATCAAAATCGGGCCACTCTGTAAAAAGTTATGCGTGGTCATACATAAAAAAAAAAAAAAAAAAAAAAAAAAAAAAAAATATACGCGTCGAATTGAGAACCTCCTCCTTTTTTCGTCGGTTAAAAAGGACTCTGCTTGCGCCTCGTCCTTTCAAAATCACTTGGGAAGTATTACTCAGCCGTATATAGCATTTTTTCAGGCCTCGACAGTAATGTACTACGTGGGACACTCAGAAAGTTTTGCGAAACTAAAAAAAATTGTTCTATCCGTACATATATTTTTATCAAATCTTTTCAAAGTACTTTCCACCAGCCTCTATACAAAGATTCATGCGCCTAAACCAGTTTTCAAAACACTTTTTCCAGTCCGCCGCAGACACCTCGTTTACAGCCTGCTCGAACGCAGCCAGCGCATCTTCCGGCGACGAAAATTGTATCCCTTTGAGCTGATTTTTTATTTTTGGGAATAAAAAGAAGTCACACGGTGCTAGATCAGGGCTGTAAGGAGGGTGACCCAGGAGTTTGACTGGCGTGCTGTCCAGGAAGTCCCTCGTTTTGAGTGCGGTGTGCGCAGGTGCATTGTCGTGGTGGAGCAGTAGCCCGCGGAGCCCTGTGTTTGGTCGCTTGTTGCTTATAACAGAGAAAACTTCTGGCAAACATTTGGTAGTATACCATTCGGCATTAATGCTTCTTTGATCCCGTAAGGGAATTGATACCAAGTGGCCAGTCAAATTAAAAAAGCTAGCGATCAAAATCTTACCCCCGCTTCTAGATCGCTTCACTTTGGTAGGCGTTGGCTCATTTTGAAACACCCAAACAGTCGACTGGCGCTTGGTTTCTGGGTCGTATTGATAAATCCAGGACTCATCACCTGTAACGATGTCGTAAACACGCCGAGACGAGCCTGCTTCAAATTTGTTAAGCATATCACGGCACCATTCCACCCGGGCCTGCTTCTGAGCATCGGTGAGGTTGTGCGGCACCCAGCGTGATACTATCCTCCTCACGCGAAGATGGCTGTGTAGAATCTCGTGAACGCTTCCCGATCCAATCTTCAATATGTGTTGAATCTCCTGATATGTAATTCGCCTATTGTCTTGGATTAAATTTTTCACTGCTAGCACGTTTTCTTCGGTAACAGCCGTCAAAGGGCGACCGCTTCTTTCGTCATCCCCCAAAGTTGGTCGACCGCGCTTGAATTCGTTATACCAACGATACACGGTTGCCTTGGAAGGGCCTTCATCCATGAATGCCATTTGAAGTCTATCGTACTGTTATATCTATATAATGCACCCTTTATTGCACACTTGCCTTCCCTTTCTACACAGTCAGCATTTCTGTCTTAGTACTACATTCATTCAATTTCACTTCAGTCTCATCTCGAATCCTAACCAAGACGGTTGTCTCAAATCCTTATCTCGAATTTGATTTTTTAAAAACCTAAACTCCTCGAGGCCCATAACATTTGGTGGCAGCGATAAAGGGATTGGAAAAAGTCCCCCGGTACGTCTCCAACTACCGAAATCCAAACTCGACGCGAGTGTGTGTTGGTGTTGTTCGTGACAAGTTCGGTTCGTGAAAGACCCACTGCTGCGCACTGCCTGTGCTGCAGCCGGTCTTTGTTTAGAACCAGGTGCCGCGACCGGTACAATCTACAACGGCGCGACGACCCGTGGCTTATCAGCACATACATTTTGCTGAGTTCTGCGAAGAACAAGAAGCGTGTGCAAGAAGTTATGATTATCCTAATCGCGCTGTCCGCATTCCAGTGAGTGACTTTAATCATTTGGTCATTGCAATTATTTAATTTTAAAATATTGTCTTAACTATTATAATGTCTCACAGTCCAAAGTACGATAAGCCTGAAATTAGTGTTACTGATACCGAGGAGGAAGGCCAAGCCAACTTACCTCCCCCTCAAGTACCCTATACTAGATCAATTTCGAAAAAGAAAACAGCTGTGACAGCGAAACCGGAAGTTGAACTCTCTACTTTATTAAAATTCATAAAACCTTACGATGGCTGTAGGGAAAAACTTAACTCCTATTTAGTAAATTGTAATAATGCATATGAGTTAGCGTCAGATCCTCAGAAGGATATTCTCTTCAAATACATATTATGCCAATTACAGGGCAAGGCGGAAACCGCCTGTTCTATCAAAGAGTTCACAAATTGGCAACAACTCAAAGAATTCCTCAAAGTACAGTTTAGCGAGAGGAAACATTATGCTCATCTCCTGACAGACTTACAGGAGTGCAAACAACAAATAAACGAAAATGTAAGTCAGTATGCTCTAAGGATTGAGACATGCCTATCCCAGTTATTAACGGAAATATCTATCTCACATAGCCATAAGAGTCGAGAGATGGTAGGACGAACAGCAGCCATGGAGGAATTAGCCCTCCATCATTTCCAAATGGGGTTGACACCCCGCATCTCCAATATTGTTAGATGTAAGCCGGCAAAAACTTTGAACGAGGCTATTAATATAGCAATTTCAGAAGAAAGAATCCAGCAGTCCTTATCCAGACAAGGTCCAGGTCCGTCTAACATTCAACAGTCACGGCAATTTAGGTCAAATACCTCAAAGCCGAACGCTCAATTTGCGCGTCGTAATCAAAATCAACAATCGTCAAACTTAAATCAATCTAACCTAAAGCCTGATTTTAACTCCAATCGGCCTAATACTAATAATTCTTCTACTCCATTTTGTAGATATTGCAAAACCCCAGGGCACACCTTGGAGCAATGTCGAAAACGGGAGTTTAATAATAACCGTTTCAAGAATTTTGACCAAAGGGCGCCTCAACGCGTCAACTTCGTTTCTGATCAGGCATCGGAAACCAATAATGATGAATACCCAACTAACCTCGAAGAGGGTTATGATACTGTTGATGCCGATCCAAAAAACGAGTAACCGTCTCGTCCCGGTGTCGTGCGGGACCTCGCGATTTGAAAACCGGCATCACAAATCCAACTTCTATATCCCGGATGGCTTCCTTACGTGGTAGTCATCCTAAAAATATAATTAAACCATCGCAGGCATCGCTACAAGATTGCCAAGCAAAATCCACTGTATCCGTGCAGCAACATATTGTTGATCTGCCAAAATCCTCTGTATCCGTGCAGCAACGTAAAGTTGATCTGCCAAAATCCTCTGTATCCGTGCAGCAACGTAAAGTTGATCTGCCAAAATCCTCTGTATCCGTGCAGCAACGTAAAGTTGATCTGCCAAAATCCTCTGTATCCGTGCAGCAACGTAAAGTTGATCTGCCAAAATCCACTGTATCCGTGCAGCAACATAGTGTTGATCTGCCAAAATCCTCTGTATCCGCGCAGCAACTTAATAGGGTTGATCTGCCAAAACCTTCTAAATCCAACGTTTTTGAAATTACAAATAATCCTGCAAAAACGTTATTACCTCACGTTCTAGTTAAATCCTCCATATCAGATATTCCATTGTCCTTGTTAGTTGACTCAGGGTCCTCTGTAAGTTTATTAAAGCACTCTTGTATAGAAAAGCATCCAAAACTTGTAAAAGAAACCATCCAGCTAAAAGGCATTGACTCGGCGGAAGAACCTATCCGCACTCGAGGTCATTTCCAATTAAAAATGCAATTCCCTAAATCACAAATATCACATAAATTTCACGTTATTGATGCAATACACCTACCTTATGACGGAATAATAGGGTCCGATATGCTCAATGCGCATAGCTGCAACATAAATTATTACGATAACCTGCTCCGCCTTGGGAAATCATCCATAAGATTACATTTTCATGACCCTGCATATATAATTCCAGCTAGAACTGAAACCGTTATTGAATGCTCCGTCTCAAACCCTGAAATAAAAGAAGGATTAGTCCTCGATCAGAAGCTCTCAGAGACTCTACTAATTGCCAACTGTCTAGTACGTGTTAAAGAAAATAATAGAATCAATATATCCATTGTAAACACTTCTGAAGAACCCGTTACCTTAAAATCTAACCTAAATCTAAAGCTAGATTCTATTAACCCCTTAGAACTTAGAGAACACCCTTCCGGTTCTATAAACCATATAAGTGTTACAACTAACAGTGTTAAGCGTACAGAAGAAGTGTTAAAACAACTACGTGTCTCACACCTAAATAATGAGGAAAGAGACTGTCTTTTACAATTATGCTCTGATTTCTCTGATATATTTTATCTTCCAGGAGAAAACCTTACCCATACAAACGCTCTTAAACATGAAATTAAAACTACAACAGACGTCCCAATACACACTAAATCTTATAGATTCCCTGAAATCCACAAAGCTGAAGTTCGAAGGCAAATTAATAAAATGCTGGAACAAAACATCATAGAGCCCTCTGATTCTCCGTGGTCATCACCTATATGGGTTGTTCCCAAAAAACTCGACGCCTCTAACACACAGAAATGGCGAGTGGTGATTGACTATCGGAAACTCAATGATGTCACAATCGGTGATACTTACCCTATTCCTCAAATCACCGAAATCCTGGACCAACTTGGCAATAGCAAGTACTTCACCACCTTAGACCTGGCTTCTGGATTCCACCAGATCGAATTACATGAAGCAGATAAACCCAAAACTGCCTTCACCATCCCTGAAGGCCATTTTCAATTTTCAAGAATGCCATTTGGGCTCAAAAACGCCCCTTCAACATTTCAGAGGCTCATGAATTCTGTCTTATCTGGTCTCCAAGGTATTCGGTGCTTCGTATATCTCGATGACGTAGTGTCTTATGGACATGACCTAAGATCCAGCATTTGCAACTTAACGGCAATTTTTCAAAGAATTCGAGATTTTAATCTCAAACTACAACCCGATAAATGCGAGTTTCTTCGACGTGAAGTCTGTTATCTTGGGCACATAATCACCGAACAAGGCGTTAAACCAAACCCTGGAAAAGTCAAAGCCGTAACCGAATTTCCAGTCCCAAAAACGCCTAAAGACATAAAATCATTCCTTGGTCTTGTTTCATATTACCGCCGTTTTATTCCCGATTTCTCCAAAACCGCGAAAGCCCTTACCAGCCTTCTGAAAAAAGATGTGCCATTCAAATGGGAAAACCAACAGCAACTTGCTTTCGATACGCTAAAACTTAAGCTCACAACTGCTCCACTCCTTATCTATCCTGATTTCTCTCAACCCTTCATTCTTACCTGCGATGCTTCGAACTACGCCGTCGGCGCAGTACTCTCTCAAGGACCTGTTGGCAAAGACCAACCCGTAGCTTTTGCCTCACGCACACTTAATAAAAGTGAATCCAATTATAGTACAACCGAAAAGGAGTTGTTAGCCATATTATACGGTTGTAAAACATTTCGTCCTTACCTCTACGGGCATAAATTCCTTATCATCACTGATCATAGACCCTTGAAATGGTTATTTAACCATAAAGACCCCAGCAGTAAGCTCCAACGATGGAGACTAAAACTGGAGGAGTACGAATACGATATAGTATATCGTAAAGGCAAACTAAACTCCGCCGCTGACGCTCTCTCCAGATATCCAGTGAATCCCATATATCCTGAAAACCAAGGCTCTTCTAACCTTAATCCTAATGATAATACTAACTCCAATAACGAACTTCCACCGCAACCATCACAGCCCTCGGGCTCACCTAATGAAGCAAACAGTGATTTGCAAAGTCTTCTAACATCTCCGCCATCCAGTCTTGATGCAAATCTTATAAATCCTGAAATTGAAAACGAGGTCATGGATTACCTGAGTTCCATCGGTGATGTACCACGCGCTGAAACGGAACCAGAACCTCAACCCTCAACCAGCTGGCAGAATCCTGAAACCTTACCTGTTCCTAATCAGCCTTCTCCGGATACCGCTCCAGCACCTGAAAACTCACCTTTACCCGACGAAACCTACGGCAAATTCTTAAAATCACCCGTAAAATCATATGATACCTCTATTACAGAACATAACGAAAACCTACTTAAAGGAGCACAGAAATTAATAATTATACCTACCTCAATAGATATGGACGAGTCCATGCCTTATGTCCAGGAAGTTCTCTGTAATTGTCCAGAACCCGGTCGCGATGAATTCCTGAAATTAGAAAGATCCTTATGCACCTTCTTACCCCTTAAATTGGAAAATAAAACTTACCTATTCCTATTCACGAAAGTGCACTATTTTGATGATTACTCATATCCCGATATATTTAAATCGCTCAAATACGTTCGCGACGAAATTATAATGTCTTACTCTACAATAAATGAAATCAGTACATCTGATTTCAAAAATCCATTTGACAAACACTCTTTCGTGAAAATTTTTAACATGTTTTGCTATCTTTTCGACAGGACTAACATAAAAATTCACATATATCATAATAACATTATATATCCTTCGCTGAGCGAAATCCCAAAGATCCTTAAGGAAAACCACGACATTCCCGTCGCGGGACACTTAGGATCTACCAGAATGCTAAGCCGCATTAAAGAAAGATTTTACTGGAAAAACATGCGCAGTGACATTGAAAATTATGTCAAGAAATGCTCATCATGTCAAACGAATAAAGCTTTACGCAAAATAAATAGAGCACCAATGATAATAACCTCTACTTCGACATCTCCATTCGAAAAAGTATCCATGGACATTGTAGGTCCATTACCCGAGTCTGGCACTGCCAAACTTAGATTCATCCTTACTATGCAAGATGACCTTACTAAATTCTCGTTAGCCTATCCTCTCCGTAGTACCACCGCCGAGGAATCGTGTGAATGTCTCCTTCACTTTATATCATTATTTGGAATTCCTAAACATATACTCACCGACCAAGGCACTAACTTCACAGCAGACCTATTTAAGAAAACCTGTGAGTTCCTAAAGATCAAACAGTTATGGTCTACCCCTTATCATCCGCAAACGCAGGGCGCTTTGGAAAGATCGCACTCCACCCTTAAGGAATACCTGAAGTCTTACATTAACGAAAATCAAGATAACTGGCCCCGATATGTCTATACAGCAATGTTAGCATACAACACCGCTGTACATTCAACTACGCATTACTCACCGTTTGAATTACTTTTTGGGCATAAACCTCACATCCCAGACTCTGTCTACGACGATACCTCAAATACTACCTACCCCGAGTATGTAAAAATGTTGCAACATCGAATGAAACATACGCGCAACAAAGCTATAGATTTTATCCGAAAATCTAAAATAAACTCTAAAACCTATTACGACTCCCATACTCGCCCAGTAGTATACAAAGTAGGCGATTATGTTTTATTAAAGAACCATCTCAGGCTACGTAAAGCCTTATCGCCCGTATGGAAAGGTCCGTACAAGGTCGTTAAACTACACAGTAACAATACGTTATCGTTACTTATAAACAGACGCCATGTGAAACACCACTTCGACGAAGTTAAACATGTGGACGTCCATGAAATACCTACTACAAACTAAAACTATTTTAAATAAACAGGTACCTACCTATATTAAATTAGGTATACATTTTATTTTATTTTACTACTTAGTATGTAAGTATACAATTAGGCAGATAAACGTAGGGTAACTATCTAACTATATTATAACTTTATGTAGAATATGTCTCTTTTCATTACAGCATACTGGCCCAAGGTCACCCGGAATTTGTTCAACAAATCAACATGAGCTCCGGCATATTCTTTGACCCAATTGGTGAACTCAAAATTCGTGTAAGCCAATTGGATATAGTCACACCATTCGATATCTCTTTCATTGAACCTCATATTCAAAATTTTAACTCGATATTAGGCACAATACGACTTTATTGCAGCCAAATCCAAATCGAAACCTCAAATAATTTAGAATGTCACAATATATTAGAACCATTGACAGTAAGATATCACGATATTGTTTCCGAGTATTCTGCTATCTCTCATTTAGTAAACAAAAGGTTCAAACGAGGGGCGTGGATAGGTGGCATTGGCATTCTGTCCAAAACTATATTTGGAACTTTGGACGAGGACGACGCTGTCAAATACGACAACGCCATCCAAAATATTCAGGATAATGAAAAAAGACTAGGTTCATTAATTAAAGAAAATATTTTAATAACTTCTACAATTTTATCAAAATTTAATAACACGTTACATGAAATAAAACTTAATGAGGCCAGCCTTAATCAAGCTATCGACAATTTCTCTTTAAAATTAAAAAATATTACATTAATTTCTAACGAATTAAATATGAAAGCAAACATTAATTCAATTCTAAACAGTATGGAAGCATCCATACTCGCCTTATCTTTTCAATTAGAAGACATAACAAACGCTATTATGTTATGCAGTCAAAACATCTTGCATCCGGCCGTATTATCTCCCGCGCAGTTATACCAAGAAATTGTCGATAACTACAGATACTTACCCGTAGATTTTAAATTACCTATAAGTTTAGCTTTAAGTAATATTCATAGTTTATTGAATATATCTAGTGTAGTATGTTATAGTTTAAACAACAAGATTGTTTTTATTTTGAGAATACCCCTAGTATCACCTAAAGAATACAATTTGTTCCATAATATTGCATTACCAACTCCACACAATAGTAGAAAACCGAACTCTTTTAGTTTTATAGTACCTAACAGTAAATATATTGCAATGACCAAAGATAAATCTGAGTACTGTAACCTTGACTCTATAAAGGAATGCACAGCGATAAGCTCGTTTGAATACATCTGTGACGTCATGACGGTGTTCCCGACTAGTGCGAATCCGAGTTGTGAAAGTGAATTACTATCTAACGTGATAAGTACTTTACCAGTGCAGTGTCAAACCGATTTCCTTCACGGACATATAGACTTGTGGAAACCACTTTACAATAATAATTGGATTTATGTACAATCCCAGAGTAATAAACTTTACATTGAATGTCCGAACCAGAAAATTATCGATATAAGTATTATTGGCACAGGAATTCTAAGTATCCCGAATAATTGTATCGCGTATTGTAAAAGTACAAGGTTAATACCTAAATTTAATAACTTAAAAATAAATGTTACTGTTATTCACTCCGATTTTAATATTATAAACGATTCTTGTTGTAATTTAGATAAGTTTATACACGTAATGAGTAATGAGCCTCCTTTGAAATTACAAAACATTGACTTAGATATTTTCACATTAGAAACGAAATCAAAATTAAAATCCTTGTCCGATGAAACAGACAAAATTATAAATCAACACCAAATAATAAGATATGAGACACATTACTCAGTCATAATTATTATAATGATTTGTATAATCTCTATTTTCTGTATTTTTAAATTGTTTTTGCTTATTAAATCGCACAACCGTCTTACCCTTCGCTTCCCTACATTTCCTCGATCAGCTCCAGTAAACTCACCTCCAAATCCCGAACCGGTCATCCCTATAAAAATAATTAAACGTCATCCTGAAACAGAAAATCTTCCATCTCCTAATATTAGGAGAAATGTGTAAATTCCCGATAGCTATCTTCCTAAACATCGAAATTTCAACCCCGATGTTTAGTCCACCCCAGGGAGGTGTTATATCTATATAATGCACCCTTTATTGCACACTTGCCTTCCCTTTCTACACAGTCAGCATTTCTGTCTTAGTACTACATTCATTCAATTTCACTTCAGTCTCATCTCGAATCCTAACCAAGACGGTTGTCTCAAATCCTTATCTCGAATTTGATTTTTTAAAAACCTAAACTCCTCGAGGCCCATAACAGTACGATTCATCCGGTTTCAGGCGACACTTGAAATCGTATAAAATCATAGCTCTAAAATGTTCCCGGCGCAGATCCATATTTCAGTGAGACACAATACTTTGAATTAACTCGCAAAAAATGTGGAGGGAAATTTTGAAATTGGAACTTACTTATTTTTACTTATAAATAATCATATTTTCGAAAAACATTATAACTGGCCAGTCTCCCATATATAAAAACTTTTTTTCGCAATACTTTCTGAGGGGCCTGGTATTATTTCGAGTAAGCATTTACATGCACTTTCAAAACGTTAATTATGAATCTAGTTGCGCGGTTGCGGTTCTAAAAAGTTGGTCCTATGGAGAAGAGCCGGCAAGAAACTCCATTAATATACTCTTTTCAAATCATAATAGTACAATGATTTGTTACATGATTAATTGAAAAGAATTGTGTGGGAATAATGTAGGTTAATGACTGAGACAAATTCACTGAAGTAAACTAGTTAAAGACGCTGTGTCCTTTTTATTCTGTACTGTGCTGATATTGTAAAATGTCTACAAAAATGCAAATACCACATATATGCCGATGATGTCCAATTGTATCTGTCTTTTAAACCAGAAGACTATGAAACAGCTATCAGTGATATAAACCACGACTTAAACAGTATAGCGGTCTGGTCAAAAGATAATTGCTTGGCACTGAACCCGAATAAAACAAAATATATGGTATTTGGCACAAGGCAGATGTTGGAAAGACTCCCCGTAAAATTAAATGTGTTGCTAATGGGGAAAGATATTGACCGGGTTAATGAAGCGCGTAATCTGGGATTAAACATGGACAACCACCTTAGATACGAAAAACAAATAGCTGCCTCGGTACAGAACTGTTTTTACCGTCTGAAAGTTCTATACAAAATTAGGCCCTATCTCTCTGAAAGACTTCGTGAGCAGCTGGTCGAGACGCTTGTCCTGTCTAAGTTAAATTACGCTGATACTGTTTACGGTCCACGCCTACTCGCTCGTACCGACCGGCTCGTCCAAAGAGTCCAAAATGCATGTGCTCGGTTTTGTTACACAGTCCCCCCTAGAACTCATGTCACTCCTTTCCTGAACAAGCACTTCATGCTTAAAATGAAGTCAAGGCGGAAGCTGCCTTCTTTTTGGTGTCGTTAAGTTTCAGAAACCGGGGTACTTATACAACAAGTTGAGCTGGTTAACTAGTGGGCGAGAGAACGCAAGAAGACAGTGTTCAATACAACTCACAATTCAGCGTCATAGATCAGAAGCATTCAGAGGTAGCTTCCGATATGCTGCATCAAAAGTGTGGAATAACATACCACCACCTATCAGGGCAATTAATACGATAGATACCTTCAGAAGACGTCTACGGCAGTACCTTATAGATGCACAACGGAAGCTAGATATGGCTATACAAAACATTTCTATTATTTAATGTGCTTACTTGTAGGTATTGTTTAATAATGCGTGAGCGTGTGTTACAAGTTACAATAACGTAAGCTGTATCCCCATTTACAACGGTAAATTATGATTTTTTATTAGGTTAAAATCATTTTATTTACTTTTATATACATTTAAAATATTTAAAATGTATGTATTATTTACATTACATACAGTTAAGTTGCAGTTTGAAATTTATTTTATTTTATATTTTACTTTCATATAAAGGAATCACAATTATTATAATTTTTATTAATAAAATCACATCAAAAAGTGTTCAGAGAACCTTTTAAAAAAAACTTGTGAAATGGTAACAAACAGACAAAAGTTACTTTCGTATCTATAATATTAGTATGGCCTAGTGTTTTAGTGGTGTCGAATTTTCAGATGTAGTGACACTCAAGCTGAGATTAATGATGTTCATATTTCTGTCTAAATAAAATAGAGAATATTTGTATTTTTACTTTTAGGATGGTCACCGTTGCAGCACCTCAGACAGTTGACTGAGCTTCACCTTCGCAATACTGGCGCTAGCATGATCTGTGGCGACTGGCGCGATATCATGTCTCTAAAGAAGCTCGACCTCGAACAGAACAACTTCACCTCAATCCCGGTAAGGTATCGAGCGCAGCACACATCGCATCGCTCTCGCCGTTCAGAAGTGAGGCTAACAATCGCGCGCTTTGACAGTACGCCGACCTGCGGTTCCGCAATCCCGTGGAGGTGAACCTCAGAGGCAACAACATCACGCGGCTGTACTACACGCGGCGCGACTACGAGCTGGTGACGTCGAAGGGCGAGGAGTGGAGCGGCCGCATCCAGCTGGACGAGCGCACGCTAGCCTGCGACTGCGACAACTACTGGGCGGCGCGCGCGCTGCGCGACCGGCCCGCGCACGTGCGGCTGGCGGGCGCGGGGTGCGCGGGCGGCGGGGAGCTGGGCGAGCCCGCGGCGCTGCTGTGCGGCGCGCCGGCGCTGTGCCCGCGCGCCTGCGCCTGCGCCACGCGCGACGCGGTGCGCGCGCCGGGCCGCGTGCTGCGCGTGCGCTGCGAGCGCGCCGCGCTGCGCCACGTGCGCGACGCGCTGGCGCCCGTGGCGGCCGCCCTGCGCGCGCGGGGGGAGGCGCCGCAGCACTACGCGTGGCAGCTGCTGCTGGCGCACAACCGCATCGCCGACCTGAGCGCCGCCGACCTGCCGACACATCTCGAGGTACGACCGACCGATTCTTGCTTACGTTCTCGACAGAGTAGGCGAGGTGCTAGAGCTGTGTCAACCTGCCCTGCATGAGCTGACCGATGCCAAACTTACCCGCTGAGAAAGAAAGTGAAAAGTGCTAAACCGGTTGTCCTTAACACGTGTACTGAGGCTCCTCAGGCTGTAGTTGTTAGGCGCCGAAGGAGGTTATTCCTAGAGCTGAGATTTTGTTTGGTCTTAAGGCAATGCTTTTGGAATGTTAAAGTTAAATACATAAATACATACATACTTTTGGGACATTTTACACTACACCATCTAATCCCAAACTAAGCAGAGCTTGTACTATGGGTACTAGACAATGGATACAATACTTATATACTTTTTTTTTTGTAAATACATACTTATAATACATAAGAAACACCCAGACCAACACAAACACTTATGTTCATTACACAAATATTTGTGTCCTGTGGGAATCGAACCCACGACCTCGTGATCAGCAGTCCGACACTCGTACCACTAGACCAGTTCTGTCAAATGTTACACCCTAGGAAGCACGTGTGGTGGCAGTGATTAATGTTGGTGCCCTTCCAAGCGATGTGAAGGGTCCGGTTTGCATCCCGATTGATTGGTGAAAAACATGATAGCCGGAGAGCGTTTTGGTCGTAATATTCCACCAACATCTCCAGAACATTCGTCAAATTTTCTTTGATTTACTCAAACCCCAGCGTCTGGGTAGCTAATGCTAAGTCAACTGCATACATAAAACGCTTCGAGTTAGGACACATAGACTGGTCATTGGTGTATATATTGAAACGTGTAGGTGCCAACACACTTCCCTGGGGAAGGCCGTTCTTCTGACAACGCCACCTACTCTTTTCCTGGTTCAAATACACTTGAAATCGGCGATTTTTTAGGACTTCTCTTAGTAGGCGCACAAACCCTGAGTCAAGAGTGAGGTGGCTGACTTTATTTAATAGACTTTTTATGTTAAACGTGTCATATGCCGCTGAAAGATCGACAAACACCACACCAGTTATCTTTTCTAAGTCAAATCCATCTTCGATGAACTGAGTCAGCTTGTTGAATATTTGGCTGGATCATGATTTACCAGGTCGAAATCCTGCCTAGCCCGAAATGAGTTGGGATTCAACAATGAGTGTCAGCCGGATAAGTAAAAGTCTCTCAAAAAGTTTAAAAGAATGCCATAAGAGAGATATGGGACGGTAATTTTTACGGTTGTCGGGACTCTTTCCTGGTTTCAGCAAACCGATCACTTTAGCTCGCCTTCAGTACTTAGGTATCTTAGATTCTTTAAGGCAAGAATTGAAGAGGGCTAAAAGCCACGACACTGCTATTGATCCGAGGTATTTGATTTGTTCGAGGGTGATGTCATCATATCCAGCGGCTTTACCACTATGGAGGTATTTAATTCCTAAAATTATATCCGTAAGCGTGAATGGTTTACTTAAATGATCTAAATTTGTACCAGGATCAGCTATTTTAACAACTTTAGGTAAACCATTGAGAAGAAACTGATGGACAACCTGATTAGCTGTAACTTGATCGCTATACTTGGCTTCTGGTGGGTCATCGTTGAGATTTCTTATGTTGTTCCAAGCTTTTTTGCTATTTTGGGTTATATTGATAGTTTTAACAAGAGACGTTCATTTTTTTACGACTTTCACTAAGCCGTCACATTAGCCTCGCCCAATGATAATGTAAGCTCTGAGAAGGGGTCGTTATCATAATGATTTCCGATATTCAGCAAATAGATTTGCAGAGTCTCGCGTAAGGCCCGGGGCATATGAAGTACGGCAACCACGGGGAATGTGCCGGCGAGAGATGGTCCAAACGATATTAACAATTTTTTCATAATTTGTAGGCGTTGGATCCAGCTTAAGTAGTTGCGAATCAATGCCTTCAGAAAAAAGTTGCCAATTCGCTTTTTAAAAGTTAAATTGTCTTCGGAAAGGCACGGATTGTGGGTTAACGGCGGATTCAACGCTACAAGCTATTGGTCTATGTTGAGTGTTCGGGCTGGGAAAACATACTAGCTTTTTACATAGGGAGCTAATGTTGGTACTAGTAAATATTATGTCAGGGTTTTATCCACGGCACCAGCGACGGCTATTGAAAGAAGGCGGTAACTTGGCGTTGTGTATTAAACTTTCTATCTAAAAGTTCTCGGCTCGGAGAATCAAGTACAGTTGGTTTATATGTCTCTCGTGGAAGCAGTCACCCTGTGTAAGTTTGGCGGTGCTCTATGTTTGTCTTCTCCGCAGAGGTGATGGACCGATCTCACCGATCTCTCGCTGTGCAGGTGCTGGACCTGAGCCACAACAACGTGTCGCGGCTGCGCGCCGAGGACGCCGCCGCGCTGCTGGGCGACGCGCGCCGCCGCGTGTTCCTGGCGCACAACCCGCTGGCGTGCGACTGCGCCGCCGCCGACGCCGTGGCGGCGCTGCGCCGGCGCCGCGCCGCCATCGCCGACTACGACAACGTGACGTGCGCCGGCGAGCTGCCGCTGGGCGACGCGCCCGCGCTGCCGTGCGCGCCGCCGCTGGGCGCCGGCGCGCGGGCGGCGCTGGCGGGCGGCGCGCTGCTGGCGCTGCTGGGCGCGGCGGCGCTGGGCGCGCTGCTGCACCCCGCGCTGCGCCTGCGCCTGAAGGCGGCGCTGCACGCGCGCGGCTGGCTGGCGGCCGCCGAGCCGGAGGACGAGCGGCGCTTCGACGCGTTCGTGTCGTTCTCGCACGGCGACGAGCGCTTCGTGCGCGAGCAGCTGGTGGCGCGCCTGGAGAGCGGGCCGGCGCCCTACCGCCTGTGCGTGCACTACCGCGACTGGGCGCCGGGCGGCTGGATCCCGGCGCAGATCGCGGCGTCCGTGCGCGCGTCGCGCCGCACCGTGGCCGTGGTGTCGGCGCACTTCCTGCGCTCCGCCTGGGCGCGCGCCGAGCTGCGCGAGGCCTACGCGCTGGCGCTGCGCGACGCGCGCCCGCGCCTCGTGGTGGTGCTGCTGGACGCGCCCGAGCGCCTGCCGCTGGACGAGCGCCTGCGCGCCTACCTCGCCACCAACACCTACCTGCGCTGGGGCGACCCCTGGTTCTGGCAGAAGCTGCGCCTGGCGCTGCCCCGCGGCCGCGGCCTGGCGCCGCCCGCGCCCAGCGCGCCGCCCGCGCCCGCTCCTCCGGTGTGCGTGGTGGTGCCGTCGCCGCGCGAGGCCGCGTCGCCGGGGCCGGCCTCGTCAGACGCGGCCGTGGAACTAGATCGCTTGGTGAAGCCGAGCTGCGCTGCGCAGTGCGCGAGTGACGTCACGCCGTGCGCGTCGCTGACATCGAACGTGGGCGTGGAGCTGGATATCTTGGTGAAGCCGAGCTGCGCTACGCAGTGCGCGAGTGACGTCACGCCGTGCGCGTTACCTCTACATTTGCAATTGTAACGCTGCACAAAACGCACAGCTATCATAAGACTGAATCTGAATCTCCGAAACCGTGTCAAAATAGAACGTGAATGATGTGTATCAGCAGTATAGCTGGTGCCGCCACTACAGAACAAAAAGTAATACAATTAATTCACGACGTGACTTTATCCAAATAACTACCAGAAAAGGAGAAAGAAGGGTAAAAAATCTTCTATTATTTTATATTTATTTATTATTGCATTAATCGATTTAGGGAGGAAAGGGGTACTAATTGGCATACAATAGAATGTTGTTTTTACACCTATAGGCAGTAGTCTCGCAATATGCTAACGCAAGCGAAGCGAAACTTAAAACATAGAATTAATATAAACCAGAAACCGTGATCGCGCCTAATACTGAAGCGTCAAAAACTACTCTTAAATAGAGTAGTTTCACGCGCAGCCAATCAGTCACTCTGTCAACTTCGTATCGCGTAACGTGTTTCTCGGTGTCAAATTAAATTAGATTATGCCGTCTTGTGTCGTTCCGACCTGTAATAATGCAGCTGGACTAAAAAAGAAACACGATAGGATCACATTTCATGTGCAAGTAGCACATTCAGCTATCAGGTTATTTAATTATTGAATAAATTGTTCAATTTAAATTTTCATAGAGAATGATGTGTCCATTTTGTTGATGTTGCCAATTTATGAGTTTTGATTTTCCCTACTTTTGATTACTATTAAGGGCTTTTCTTAGTTTTTAGCAGTCTCCTTAGACTGTGCTAAAAGAGAGAGAGAGAGACGCGGTTTCCGGGGTACTGATTGCGAATATAACATCTATTTTGATATTGAAGATGGCGGACGCGACTTTATAAATAAAATCATCATGGGTATCGTTTCCGAGGTTTCTCGGGGTTCTGATTACGAATGTAACATCTATTTTGAGATCCAAGATGGCGGACGCGACTTTTTAAATAAAATCAACATGGGTATCGTTTTCGAGGTTTTCAGGGGTGCTGATTACGAATATATTATCTGTTTTGAGATTCAAGATGGCGGACGTGACTTTTTAAATATAATCAACATGGGTATCGTTTTAGAGGTTTTTCGGGGTGCTGATTGCTAATATAACATCTATTTTAAAATCTAAGATGGTGGACGTGACTTTTCAGCACTCTGAGAAACTTCGAAAACGATAACTATATTGATTAAATTTAAAAAGTCACTTCCGCGCCATCTTGAATCTCGTAATAGATGTTTTATTTGTAATCAGCACCCCAAGAAACCTCGAAAACGATATCCATATTGATTTAACTTGAAAAGTCGCGTCCGCCATCTTGAATCTCGTAATTATTATTATTTTTATTATTTATTTATTTTTAATTATTATAATTTTTTTATTTTTTTTATTTTTTTTTCACAGCGCGCGGCTTGCAATTACAGTAGGATGTGGTTTCTGGTTTATATTAATTCTATGACTTAAAATTATAAATAGTACATTACTGCCGCGGCCGGCAACAAGGGCATTCATGCTCGAACGTGAACATGTGGGCCGAGCCACACACGTGAGACCATCACTGCTTGCTTGCGGCCAAGGCTTGTGTACTACTTTTCTCAAATAATGCGCAGAAATTCAAACTAAGTCGGTAGTAACTACCTATGTAATCTAGAATCAATGCCAACCACAGATATCTGACAACCAACAATAATTTTTCACGCGTCAATATGTAAATTTATTTCTTTTTTACGTTAAACATTATTTGCAAGCCAGTTCGAAATTTAAATAAAATCTTTGATAAGTAACCTCCTTGGTTGCTATTTTTAGGAGTAAAAAGTTCGTTCCATTTTTAAATTACACGACAGATATCAGTTGTTACAGTAATAGGGTGTTTGTCAATTTTTGGAAATGTACATAAAACGTAATAAAACTTAGTAAACGTTAATCTTCAACCTAAACTGAGTTGTGTACAATTTTCATAATTTTTTGGCAATACCAGTCAAACAACCGACTTATTTGGCCGCTAAACAACTCTCCTGTTTATATTGATATGGATTTTCATGCTAACATTGGCGGCCGCTCCTCTCATTAATTTGACCAGTACAGCATTTTCGATTTATCTCACAGTTATGTAAAGTTATTCTAGTCGGTTCGGGAACGCACTGTTTCTCAGTAAGATGTCGCTGCCGTCATCCTGAGACGGATTCAATGTGGAAGAGATGCGACGCTAGCTTCGCGGTTGAAGCGACGTGTACTGAACCTCAATAAAAGAGTATGATTCCACGCGGTGTCGTACCCAGGCGGCCCGCACTGCGAGCGAGACGCTGGTAGAGCATGTAGCGTTACGTCTGCAACGACCTGGCGCGGAGCGGTACTCACCATGCCTACGAATGTCAGATTTAAACATGTTATGTTACGGCTCAATTTTCCGGTTTGTTGACTGATCGGAAAATTGAGCCGTAATAACCTTCTTTAGAAAGTAAAAAATGTATCTCACAACTAAGTTCAAAAACAAACACCACGTGATGTTTTGTACATCCATTGGTAGTCGGTAGGTAGTCCGCACAACAGTGACATTATTTTAATTATTCAGTAGACGTGAGGGTACATACTACATGCCTATCTCCAGAGGACTACCTGAATCTCAATCTGAACTGCCCTTTCTGTTTAAAGAGTGTCTTATAGTAGTTAAAGGAGAATAGTAGAACAGTAATACATGCGCTTGTTCCGCAGCGCACGTTCGCGTTGAAATAACAGCTCTGCTACCGCTTTATGCAGAGTAGGAATCCATTTCACGGGCAGTGTTCGAGATTAACTACTATTCTCCTTTCACTATGGTCTTGTTTATAAGTTTTTTTAATATAAAATATGGCTTTAGATCTGATCCAAATATATAGATCTGCTGAACTACAAAACATTGAGTGAAGGCGAACAACCCAGTGTAGCGGCAGTGTTGTAGCATTAGACAGCTGAGTGCAAAGCGCTCGCACTAGTGGTGAGGGCGATTACAGATTGCGCATAATTTCCACATGTATAAGCTCAAACAAGAAACCCTTATAGTTTCACCATGTCCGTCCGTCCGACTGTCTGCTTCCATTCGCTTATATTTGCCGCTTGGTGGAGTGCGGCGCTGACGGGCACCTCTAGTCGGTCGGATATCTGATCCGTCCAACGCTTAGGGCTCCGGCCTCTACGTGTTGTTCCTTCTACTTTCCCTGTCATTAGCCATTCCAGGTTATCGGTACTTCTGGCAATGTGCCCAAAGTATCGCTTACGTGCTGAGAGTGCTATGGAGTTAGTTTATACATTCTCACGACGTCTACTAGAGCTGTGTCGTTCATAATTGTTCGAATCACTTTGATTCAATCACAACAACCCATACGCGAGTGAACGGGTGACGGATCACAAAAATATTCGATTGTATTTGACCTAACACCGTACGTAATCGCGGTTACGGTTCATCAAAATCAATTAAACTTTTTAACAAAACATTGAACCGACGAAAACAGAAACTGAAAAGCGAAAAATAAAATGAAGCTTTTTAGTCCTATTAACTATTCTCCTAACTAAACTTATGTTAACCACTCGAGTGACCTTGGGTACTGCTAGTACCCAAACGTGTTTTGAATCAAAGTGGCTTTGGGTACTAGTAGTACCCAAGCGAAGTGAATGTGGAGTACCTCATGAATATGCCTAATATTTTAATAACTATGAGTTATTTCTTTTTGGCAATATTACCATCTAGTTCATAATGAATAACCCAATATTTTATAAGGTACGGCAATACTTCAATCATTCGCTCAAAGATTTAATATAAATATTTTTTATTTGGTCTGTTTGGTCTCGACTTGACGGCAACGAATTTAACTTATTCTCGTGTTTTTTCGATACAATGTGATCTTATTTTATTTGTACACACGGCTACACATCAAGCTGTAAAAACCAGTAAAGGCTGACCTCGCGTTGTAAGGAAAACCTACACAATGCGAGGTCAGCTTATACTGGAAATGTACCGCTTGATGTGTAGCCGTGTGTACACTACAGCGGAAGGAAGAACAAAGAAAAGTTACAGATTGGGCACTTTACGGTAATACATATAAGAACAACACTCTTTAAATAATAAGAATTCGTTATCTTTGAAAATAATAATAATAATAATAATAATCTGTGCCCGACTGTCAAAACATTGACAGTGAAAAAATTTTTCACTGAAAAAATATATATAAATATTTAAAATTTAACGGATATTTCCAACAGTTTTTAACCCACAACAACACAATAGACCAAAAAATAAAATGATTTATAAGAAAAAACCACCCAGTGAGAAAATCTACTGCACCATAGACATGCAAATATAATAACAATGTTGACGAGAAGTCGGGCGAGAGCTCGGAGCGCACGCCCACCACCTTCGGCTTCGTCACTCAGCTCCGCCTCGCAGCCGCTGGAACCCGCCTCATCCGTGAGTGACGCCACACCGGCCGCTGCAGTTGCGTCGAGCTCGAGTGACGAATATTTTTCGCCGCCGACGTCACCACCACCTGCACGTCGGCGAGGAAGAGGCCGACCACCGGCCAGCATAGGACCTCGAGGCCCACCGGCCCCTGATAGGGTCCCTGCTCCCGGTGGGAGTGTGCAGCGCATGCGATGGACGAATTCGATGAACGAAAATGTCATGCGCGCATACTTTGGGGCTACAGAAGGGGGAACTAACCGGACCGCGTACCGTGGCCGGATGCTCTCTCTGTTTCAGGCTCTTGAACCAACTGTCAACGTATCGGCGCAACGATTGTCGGATCAGGTGCGCGTCATTCAGCGTGATCATCGGCTGAGTGACGACGCACTTGATAGGCTACGCTCTGAAGTGCAGAGTAGCCGTGTCATCTCTCCCCCACCGCAGCCGGCGGTACAACCGCAAGCACAACCTTTGATCCCGCTGCGGTCAAATCACGCTGAGGACGAGAATGATGACAGGGCTACAAACGTAAGTACCCAGTGCAATGAGCATTTGAGGAGCGCATTGGAGGATGCGATTCGGAAGTATCGGTCCACACCCCCAGAACTCCGACCACGGTTACCTCGTTTGCCCATGTGTAGAAAGAACAAGGCGCTGGTATGTGCTCCGGATTCGCTGCTGTCAACTTATTTTGATGACAGCGAAGACCTCATCGATACTCACTCCATCCTGTACTGTGCGGCGGTTGCGGCATGTCGTCTAGCTCACGTCAAGTTTTATAATAATGACAGAGCTACACGACCTAAACCAGCCATACCGCCGTGGCAGTGCAGGATTGAGGGTCGTATTGGTGGGGCCAGAGTACTTATCGGTAAGCTTATTTGCTTCAGGGAGGGAAATACTCGTCCAAGAGTGATGCGCTTTGTGAAGCGGGCGTTTGCGGGAACTGATATTAGTCCTCGCGATTATATGTCCCGCGCCACAGAGCGCATCGACTTCCTGAAGCAAAAGGTTCACGCGTGGGCAAACCGTATCCGGAGATATAAGCGGCGAGTGGAGCGGTACACCCAGAATCGCATGTTTCAAAGCGATCAAAGGTGGGTGTATAGAGCTTGGGAGCGGCCAGACCAAGGTGTGGGTGACGTGCATCTGCCGGATGAAAGCGCCATGAGTTCATTTTGGCGCGGCATCTGGTCGGTGCCCGTCAGTCACACCGAGGGTGATTGGATGCGGGATATCGAGCGAGCATGTGAACCCATACCAGATATGGGCACTATTAACATTAGCCCCCAGGATGTGGCCAGTGCAGTCCGTCCGATGCCTAACTGGAAGTCTCCAGGGCCGGATCGGCTGCACAATTTTTGGTTAAAATGGCTGCATAGTTCGCATGCTCGCTTGGCGTCTCAGTTCCAGTCATCCTTGGAAACTGGTACACTACCACAGTTCCTAACGACAGGAGTCACCCACCTGCTCCATAAATCAGGTAGTACCGTGGAACCAAAGAATTATAGGCCGATCACCTGCTTACCGACGGTCTATAAGGTTCTTACATCCATTCTGAGAGCAAAAATTAACTATCACATAGATAGTAATTCAATCATGTCTGCCTCTCAGAATGGATGTAGGAATGGGTCTCGCGGTACTAAGGAGCTGCTCCTCATAGACATGGCCATTAGCCAACAGGTTCGGCGCTCCAAAAAGGATCTGTCGACATGTTGGATAGACTACAAGAAGGCGTACGACTCTGTGCCACATACATGGCTTATGAGGGTGCTGGAATTGTATAAGGTTAATGCAACTCTGCGCACCTTCCTTGAGTCGTGTATGGGGCAATGGAGGACGGTCCTTCACTATCCAGGATGTCAACAGACTCGAGGGAGTGGAGAACCAATCAGGATTGAGCGCGGTATATTCCAGGGCGATAGTCTGAGCCCACTGTGGTTTTGCTTAGCCTTGAACCCCTTGAGCACATTGTTAGAGGGCTCAGGGCGGGGCTATAGGTTGAGAAGAGGTGGTCAGGTGATATCCCACCTTCTTTACATGGATGATTTGAAACTGTTTGCCCCCACTAATTCTCATCTGGTGGAGTTACTGAAAGTAACTGAAAATTTCAGTAATTCCATTAGGATGGAATTTGGTGTGGACAAATGTGCAGTCATGCATGTAAAGCGGGGGGGGATTATGGAATCTATTGGAACCCAACTTTCAGATTCCATAAACCTCAGATCCCTCTCTTCAACCGAAACCTACAAATATTTGGGTATGGCGGAGGCGTTAGGCATCAATGAGACTGACATGAAGCAATCGCTGGGGGAGCGCTTCTACAGCCGCCTGACAAAAGTACTGAAAAGTCTTTTGTCGGGTGGAAATAAGGTGCGCGCCTTCAACGGTTGGGTCATGCCGGTCTTGATGTACTCTTTCGGCATACTCAAATGGACTCAGACCGAACTTGACGCCCTGGATAGGAGGGTTCGTACACTGTTGACTGCTTATCGAATGCATCACCCACGTTCATCGGTGATGAGGCTGTACATCCCGCGGAAGTGTGGGGGCCGAGGCTTTCTTAATGCCAAGACCCTTCACAACCGTGAGGTGTGCAATCTCAGGGAGTATTTTACCCAAGCCGACGTGGGGATGCATCGAGATGTAGTTGCAGTGGACAAAGGACTGACCCCGCTCTCCTTGGCTAAAGAGAACTGGCGCAAACCGGTAGTACTTGATACCACTGACCGCAAGGAGGTATGGCAGAGCAAGGAGCTTCATGGACGCTTTTTCCGGGCCCTTCATGGGCCCGATGTAGACTTTTTAGCGTCCGTATCCTGGCTGCGCTTCGGCGATCTCTTCGGAGAGACCGAAGGTTTTGTCTGTGCAATTATGGACGAAGTTATCATGACGAACAACTATCGGAAATATATTGTAAAGGACGGCACAGTTGACATATGTCGGGCATGCCACTGTACCGGGGAATCCATCCGTCATATTATTTCTGGTTGTTCTCGTCTTGCTAACGGCGAGTATTTGCATAGGCACAACCTAGTAGCCAGGATTATTCACCAGCAACTTGCCCTGAGATACAGCCTTGTGGGCGCGGAAGTACCATACTACAAGTATGTGCCCGACCCAGTTCTTGAGAATGACCATGTCACGTTGTACTGGGACCGATCTATCATCACCGACAGGACTATCGCTCACAACAAGCCTGATATAGTGGTGATAGATCGTTCAGAGCGCCGCACAATGATTGTTGATGTTATTGTCCCGCATGACGAGAATCTCGTGAAGGCCGAGAAGGATAAAGAAATCAGATACCTTGACTTGGCACACGAGGTTGTCGACATGTGGGATGTTGACTCAGCAGTCATTGTGCCGATTGTTGTTACGGCCAATGGCTTGATAGCCAAGAGCCTCGATCTACATCTTAGGAGGCTCGCGTTGGGCAGCTGGGTCAAGGGCTTGATACAGAAAGCGGTACTCCTGGATACGGCGCGTATCGTCAGGAAGTTCCTCTCTCTGAGGCCCTGACCACCGGTAGTTTGGACCCTGTTCCCGATGCCGGTGGGCTACTATTTTTTATATTTTTAAATGTTTTTTTCATATTTTTATAGAAATATTTAAAAATGTAAATAATATGTAAATAAATGAATAAAGGAATAATAATAAATAATAAATATCTTCGGGACATTTTTACACAACACCATCTAGTCCCAAACTAAGCAGAGCTTGTGATATGGGTACTAGACAATGGATATAATACTTATATACTTTTTTTTTTTTTGTAAATACATACTTATAATACATAAGAGACACCCAGACCAACACAAAATTGAGATCAAGTGACACAGGCGCACGTCCAAGCGGTAACAGTCGTATGAGCCGGTCATTAATAAATGGTTCCGTCGCGACCGGACCGAACTAGCCGGGTTCGGAAGCTACTCGTTTTTTAGAGATGAGCGCTAACGATTGCTTGCGATAGAAAAACCTGAGTTATATTAAAATTACAAGGTTCCGTAAGTTTTATTTATGTAGTTGCTGTCATCTTATAACTATTATAAAATTATAAACGTCTGTTTGTTTGTTTGTTCCAGTATCACGCTAAAACTACTGGACGATTTTGATGAAACTTTTTTTGGTTGAAAGCTAATGATCGGACTTAAAAACTGGTATGGGTTTTGAGAAAGAAAGAAAAAAATACGTGGGTTGTGTCCTCACCCGACATATTGAAGCTTCTACGCATTTGCACGAGCGGATAGTAATGTAATGCTGGATGAGTGAGTGAGGCAAGTGGGCGAGTGGGCGAGTGAGTGAGACAGGGACAGTAACAGAACCGAATATTCGGCAGGATTTGGCGCGCTTTATCGTGCATTGCAAAAATTGATGTCTGTGGTGTGGTGGCCGGTGGTGATTGGCGAGCGTGTTGAAGCGCGCAACCCGTCCTCCCCGCCGGCGCCGCCCCCCTTCTTCCCGCCGGCGCCGCCCCCCTTCCTCCCGCTGGCGCCGCCCCCCTTCCTCCCGCCGGCGCCTCCCCGCCCCATTTAGTTACGGCTAAACATTGACACGTGCGTATGTTTTTCTGTGAAAAATCCACAGAGTACTTTGTAATATACTGAAATAGAGACCAATCTTCAACCTCAAAACAGGTAACCGCGTACTATCGCCATCTGATACTTTTAGTGCGAAACTGCTGTTAGTATATCAACTGAACTAAAAATAAAAAATGCAAACACAGAACCACTTCTTGAGTATCGAACTCACGCCCTGCGATTGTAAATCTTACCGCATGATCGTACTGCTACCAACACTTTATTCAAACTTGAGAATTTTAGCACTGTAATCAACCAGTCAAAATCAATAAGTAAAGTAAAGTAGAATACTTTTATGTTCAAAAATCAACAAAAATGGCTCTGAAATAGATGCTTATTTTTTTTTAATATTTGGAGAAAAATCTGTATAATTATCTCTTGAAATGAAATCTTAATCTCTTTGGAGCAATTAACAAATATGGGGTCATGTAGCGACATCTACCGCATATTGAATAAACTATTACAATATCTCGTTTCGTAAATGTGTAAAACCTGCCATCTATTACTTTTAATCCATAACAGTATCAAATATAAAATGCTACTAAATTAAAAACCACCATCTTACGTGTTAGCTACAAGCATTTGAAGTACTACGTTTTTTTGCAGTGTTGTAAAAGCTGTTGTACCCGATTATTTTTGAATTCAGGAAAAATAAGTTGTGAATTCAGGAAAAATAAATTAAGCTTCCTGCGATACAGGCCTAGCCTAGTGCAGGAAGTCTTTGAAACTATCTGTAACAGGTGCTCTACCATAGATATAAGAACAGTTTGTAAAACTAGCTTTATGCGAATTGTAAATTCTTATTCTTATTTGTTCGAAGATTGAGGAATCTGGCACAATCATTAAGACTTGCGCCTAGCGCGTCTCCGCTTGAACGGGATATTATCTAGAGAGAAATGCGCGTAAGACCATACAAAAACGAGTTTATACGCATGAAAAACAGGCCAGTCTGTAATCGCCCTAAGAAACCCACATCCTGCATAGTGGCTAATCATTGTAAATATAGGTACAACCGTATTCTTAGTTTATGCTAAACGTCTTAAGGGGTCATTTTACTCATCATTATGAACACATTATGAACAAATTTTACTATGGGACCAACCACAGATATAGGGGAACAACCCTAAAGACGACAAAAAGTATCAGCAGATTTTTTGTCGTTGGGTGCATTAAAAGAGCCTCCACAGTGACGATATTTAATTGATCGTCCGGCGCACCCTGGGCAGTCAGCCCCGCCACTAACCTGCTGACTGGCTAATCTTTTCCCCACGGCATGAGCTGTTATCATTATGTAGCTCATGTCGACACGATAGAAGAAGCAGTTTTTTTTTTTTTCGCGATTTCCTGTTTGGTCCCATAGTAAAAGCTGTTCATAATGATGAGTACAATGACACCATAAGAGGTTTAGGTTGTATAATAAATATTATGTCTTAGTAATAATAATGTTTATTCATGTTAAACTATTATAATAAGCAACTTTGTGTCATGAAGAATAGACTGTTCTACGATATTATTTTTATAAATATTTTAATAAATCGTTCTTTTGACGAGGAGCAATTTTTTTTTCCATATTATAAACTTTTATACCATTATTATACAGGGCGTCCCACGGATATGCCACATCGAAGGAAAGTACCTCGAATATTGTAGATGGAACATTTTACTGAAAGAAGACATTATAGGCCTCGCTCTGTCAGCCATGGCCCTGACAACGACCGGCAATGAGAGATCTTCCCCAATTGCTGCAGTGAGAGCAATGCACTGCACCGTCCAAGCAGGACCGTGCGCCAGGGTATGAAGGGCCGTGTTCTCACTACAGCCACACTGGTGGCACGCGGGAGTAGCCTGCCGTCTCGCCACTTTGTGCAGGTATCTGCCGAAGCATCCATGCCCCGACAAAACTTACACCAGACGAAAGGACAACGTACCGTGTTGCCTCCGCATCCACTCCTCGAGAATCGGCTGGAGAGCCCCCACGGTCCAGTGTCCGGCACTGGGCGTCTCCAGCCACTCCTTCCACTGCTCCAGTACGACAGCTTTTTTAGCTGAACGTCCGACACCTCGAAACGTTCGTAGTGAGCCAAGCTATGCAATGATTAAAAAACAAATCGAAATTCCGTAGTATGTAGGACTAAATAATCGCAGAAAGGACTGGAACATTAAAATTTAATTTTATTTACGGACAATACCGTGGGAATCTTTTTCACACGGAGGCAGATTCCTCGGCCCTGGAAGGTCGTAGGAACGTAGTGAGCCAAGCTATGCAATGACTTAAAAAACAAATCGAACTACCGTAGTATGTGCGACTAAATGATCGCAGAAATGTCTGTAACATTAAAATTTAATTTAATTTACGGACAATATCGTGGGAATATTTTTCACACGGAGGCAGATTCCTCGGCCCTGGAAGGTCGTAGCTGAACGTGCTACACCACGAACCGTTCGTAGTGAGCCAAGCTATGCAATGATTTAAAAAACAAATCGCACTACCGTAGTATTTGCGACTAAATGGTCGCAAAAAAGACTGTAAAATAAAAATTTAATTTAATTTACGGACAATACCGTGGGAATATTTTTCACACGGAGGCAGATTCCTCGGCCCTGGAAGGTCGTAGCTGAACGTGCCACACCACGAACCGTTCGTAAAGAGCCAAGCTATGCAATGATTTAATAAACGAATCACACTACCGTAGTATTTGCGACTAAATGGTCGAAAAAAGACTGTAAAATAAAAATTTAATTGAGTTTACGGACAATACCGTGGGAATATTTTTCACACGGAGGCAGATTCCTTGGCCCTGGAAGGTCATAGCTGAACGTGCCACACCACGCACCGTTCGTAGTGAGCCAAGCTATGCAATGATTTAAAAAACAAATCGCACTACATTAGTATTTGCGACTAAAGGGTCGCAAAAAAGACTGTAAAATAAAAATTTAATTTAATTTACGGACAATACCGTGGGAATATTTTTCACATGGAGGCAGATTCCTCGGCCCTGGAATGTCGTAGCTGAACGTGCCACACCACGAACCGTTCGTAGTGAGCCAAGCTATGCAATGATTTAAAAAACAAATCGCACTACCGTAGTATTTGCGACTAAATGGTCGCAAAATAGACTGTAAAATGAAAATTTAATTTAATTTACGGACAATACCGTGGGAATATTTTTCACACGGAGGCAGATTCCTCGGCCCTGGAAGGTCGTAGCTGAACGTGCCACACCACGAACCGTTCGTAGTGAGCCAAGCTATGCAATGATTTAATAAACGAATCACACTACCGTAGTATTTGCGACTAAATGGTCGCAAAAAAGACTGTAAAATAAAAATTTAATTTAATTTACGGACAATACCGTGGGAATATTTTTCACACGGAGGCAGATTCCTCGGCCCTGGAAGGTCGTAGCTGAACGTGCCACACCACGAACCGTTCGTAGTGAGCCAAGCTATGCAATGATTTAAAAAACAAATCGCACTACCGTAGTATTTGCGACTAAATGGTCGCAAAAAAGACTGTAAAATAAAAATTTAATTTAATTTACGGACAATACCGTGGGAATATTTTTCACACGGAGGCAGATTCCTCGGCCCTGGAAGGTCGTAGCTGAACGTGCGACACTACGAACCGTTCGTAGTGAGCCAAGCTATGCAATGATTTAAAAAACAAATCGCACTACCGTAGTATTTGCGACTAAATGGTCGCAAAAAAGACTGTAAAATAATTTTTTTATTTAATTTGCGGACAATACCGTGGGAATATTTTTCACACGGAGGCAGATTCCTCGGCGCTGGAAGGTCGTAGCTGAACGTGCCACACCACGAACCGTTCGTAGTGAGCCAAGCTATGCAATGATTTAAAAAACAAATCGCACTACCGTAGTATTTGCGACTAAATGGTCGCAAAAAAGACTGTAAAATAAAAATTTAATTTAATTTACGGACAATACTGTGGGAATATTTTTCACACGGAGGCAGATTCCTCGGCCCTGGAAGGTCGTAGCTGAACGTGCCACAACACGAACCGTTCGTAGTGAGCCAAGCTATGCAATGATTTAAAAAACAAATCGCACTACCGTAGTATTTGCGACTAAATGGTCGCAAAAAAGACTGTAAAATAAAAATTTCATTTAATTTACGGACAATACCGTGGGAATATTTTTCACACGGAGGCAGATTCCTCGGCCCTGGAAGGTCGTAGCTGAACGTGCCACACCACGAACCATTCGTAGTGAGCCAAGCTATGCAATGATTTAAAAAACAAATCGCACTACCGTAGTATTTGCGACTAAATGGTCGCAAAAAAGACTGTAAAATAAAAATTTAATTTAATTTACGGACAATACCGTGGGAATATTTTTCACACGGAGGCAGATTCCTCGGCCCTGGAAGGTCGTAGCTGGACGTGCTACACCACGAAACGTTCGTTGTGAGCCACGCTACGCAATGATTTAAATAACAAATCGCACTACCGTAGTTTATGCGACTAAATGGTCGCAAAAAAGACTGTAAAATAAATTTTTTATTTAATTTACGGACAATACCGTGGGAATATTTTTCACACGGAGGCAGATTCCTCGGCCCTGGAAAGTCGTAGCTGAACGTGCCACACAACGAACCGTTCGTAGTGAGCCAAGCTATGCAATGATTTAAAAAACAAATCGCAGTACCGTAGTATTTGCGACTAAATGGTCGCAAAAAAGACTGTAAAATAAAAATTTAATTAAATTTACGGACAATACCGTGGGAATATTTTTCACACGGAGGCAGATTCCTCGGCCCTGGAAGGTCGTAGCTGAACGTGCCACACCACGAACCGTTCGTAGTGAGCCAAGCTATGCAATGATTTAAAAAACAAATTGCACTACCGTAGTATTTGCGACTAAATGGTCGCAAAATAGACTGTAAAATAAAAATTTAATTTAATTTACGGACAATACCGTGGGAATTTTTTTCAAACGGAGGCAGATTCCTCGGCCCTGGAAGGTCGTAGCTGAACGTGCCACACCACTAACCGTTCGTAGTAAGCCAAGCTATGCAATGATCTAAAAAACAAATCGCACTACCGTAGTATTTGCGACTAAATGGTCGCAAAAAAGACTAAAATAAATATTTAATGTAATTTACGGACAATACCGTGGGAATATTTTTCACACGGAGGCAGATGCCTCGGCCCTGGAAGGTCGTAGCTAAACGTGCCACACCACGAACCGTTCGTAGTGAGCCAAGCTATGCAATTTTTTAAAAAACCAATCGCACTACCGTAGTATTTGCGACTAAATGGTCGCAAAAAAGACTGTAAAATAAATATAATTTAATTTACGGACAATACCGTGGGAATATTTTTCACACGGAGGCAGATTCCTCGGCGCTGGAAGGTCGTAGCTGAACGTGCCACACCACGAACCGTTCGTAGTGAGCCAAGCTATGCAATGATTTAAAAAACAAATCGCACTACCGTAGTATTTGCGACTAAATGGTCGCAAAAAAGACTAAAATAAAAATTTAATGTAATTTACGGACAATACCGTGGGAATATTTTTCACACGGAGGCAGATTCCTCGGCCCTGGAAGGTCGTAGCTAAACGTGCCACACCACGAACCGTTCGTAGTGAGCCAAGCTATGCAATGATTTAAAAAACCAATCGCACTACCGTAGTATTTGCGACTAAATGGTGGCAAAAAAGACTGTAAAATAAAAAATTAATTTAATTTACGGACAATACCGTGGGAATATTTTTCACACGGAGGCAGATTCCTCGGCCCTGGAAGGTCGTAGCTGAACGTGCCACAACACGAACCGTTCGTAGTGAGCCAAGCTATGCAATGATATAAAAAACAAATCGCCCTACCGTAGTATTCGCGACTAAATGGTCGCAAAAAAGACTGTAAAATAAAAATTTAATTTAATTTACGGACAATACCGTTATTTTTTCACACGGAGGCAGATTCCTCGGTCCTGGAAGGTCGTAGCTGAACGTGCCACACCACGAACCATTCGTAGTGAGCCAAGCTATGCAATGATTTAAAAAACGAATCGCACTACCGTAGTATTTGCGACTAAATGGTCGCAAAAAAGACTGTAAAATAAAAAATTAATTTAATTTACGGACAATACCGTGGGAATATTTTTCACACGGAGGCAGATTCCTCGGCCCTGGAAGGTCGTAGCTGGACGTGCTACAACACGAAACGTTCGTTGTGAGCCACGCTATGCAATGATTTAAATAACAAATCGCACTACCGTAGTATATGCGACTAAATGGTCGCAAAAAAGACTGTAAAATAAATTTTTTATTTAATTTACGGACAATACCGTGGGAATATTTTTCACACGGAGGCAGATTCCTCGGCCCTGGAAGGTCGTAGCTGAACGTGCCACACAACGAACCGTTCGTAGTGAGCCAAGCTATGCAATTATTTAAAAAACAAATCGCAGTACCGTAGTATTTGCGACTAAATGGTCGCAGAAAGGAACATAACATTAAAATTTAATTTAATTTACGGACAATATCGTGGGATTTTTTTTCAAACGGAGGCAGATTCCTCGGCCCTGGAAGGTCGTAGCTGAACGTGCGACTCCACGAACCGTTCGTAATGAGCCAAGCTATAGAATGATTTATAAAAGAAATCGATCTACCGTAGTATTTGCGACTAAATGGTCGCAGAAAGGAACATAACAATAAAATTTAATTTAATTTACGGACACTATCGTGGGAATTTTTTTCAAACGGAGGCAGATTCCTCGGCCCTGGAAGGTCGTAGCTGAACGTGCGACACCACGAACCGTTCGTAGTGAGCCAAGCTATAGAATGATTTAAAAAAGAAATCGAACTACCGTAGTATTTGCGACTAAATGGTCGCAGAAAGGAACATAACATTAAACATAACATTTCTTTCACGCACGTTCAGCTACGACCTTCCAGGGCCGAGGAATCTGCCTCCGTTTGAAAAAAATTCCCACGATATTGTCCGTAAATTAAATTAAATTTTAATGTTATGTTCCTTTCTGCGACCATTTAGTCGCAAATACTACGGTAGTTCGATTTCTTTTTTCAATATTTCTATAGCTTGCCTCACTACGAACAACTCTTGGTGTCGCACGTTCAGCTACGACCTCCCAGGGCCGAGGAATCTGCCTCCGTTTGAAAAAAAATCCCACGATATTGTCCGTAAATTAAATTAAATTTTAATGTTATGTTCCTTTCTGCGACAATTTAGTCGCAAATACTACGGTAGTTCGATTTCTTTTTTAAATCATTCTATAGCTTGGCTCACTACGAACGGTTCGTGGTGTCGCACGTTCAGCTATGACCTTCCAGGGCCGAGGAATCTGCCTCCGTTTGAAAAAAATTCCCACGATATTGTCCGTAAATTAAATTAAAATTTAATGTTATGTTCCTTTCTGCGACCATTTAGTCGCAAATACTACGGTAGTTCGATTTCTTTTTTAAATCATTCTATAGCTTGGCTCACTATGAACGGTTCATGGTGTCGCACGTTCAGCTACGACCTTCCAGGGCCGAGGAATCAGCCTCCGTTTGAAAAAAAATCCCACGATATTGTCCGTAAATTAAATTAAATTTTAATGTTATGTTCCTTTCTGCGACCATTTAGTCGCAAATACTACGGTAGATCGATTTCTTTTTTAAATCATTCTATAGCTTGGCTCATTACTAACGGTTCGTGGTGTCGCACGTTCAGCTACGACCTACCAGGGCCGAGGAATCTGCCTCCGTTTGAATAAAATTCCCAAGATATTGTCCGTAAATTAAATTAAATTTTAATGTTATGTTCCTTTCTGCGACCATTTAGTTGCAAATACTACGGTAGTTCGATTTCTTTTTTAAATCATTCTATAGCTTGGCTCACTACGAACGGTTCGTGGTGTCGCACGTTCAGCTACGACCTTCCAGGGCCGAGGAATCTGCCTCCGTTTGAAAAATATTCCCACGATATTGTCCGTAAATTAAATTAAATTTTAATGTTACAGACATTTCTGCGATCATTTAGTCGCACATACTACGGTAGTTCGATTTGTTTTTTAAGTCATTGCATAGCTTGGCTCACTACGTTCCTACGACCTTCCAGGGCCGAGGAATCTGCCTCCGTGTGAAAAATATTTCCACGGTATTGTCCGTAAATAAAATTAAATTTTAATGTTCCAGTCCTTTCTGCGATTATTTAGTCCTACATACTACGGAATTTCGATTTCTTTTATAAATCATTCTATAGCTTGGTTCAGCTGTTTCTTTCATGAGTTTTGCGTGATCCTCAAGCTTTTTAGTTAATTCTGTGCTCTCCCTACTTTCGCCCGCCTCTTCCATCACTCCACTCCTATCCTCTTTTCGTTCCTGGGTTGGTAGGGGGTCATTTCTTATGACCTTTTGGTTCTTCCTGGCTTCTGCCTCCTTGACCAATTGGAACAATCGTTCAACAGCCTGGGTAATTGCTGTTTTTATTTCCGTCTTTGTTTACGAGAACTACCCAGCTGTAACTTGACTCTGGTCAAGCAGGCTCTTGCCTCGGAAGTACGGTCTTTTGGTGCTTGGAGCTCCATCGGGGCAGGAGGGGCCAAAGAGACAGCAGGTGTGGCTGGGGGAGCAACAGAAGTGGCTGAGGTAATGGTGAGGGCTGAGAGTAAAGGAGTCCCGAGTAGGTTTACTAGGAGGGGTCTGGGCTTTGGGTTGGGACGTTTGGGCGTCCACCTTCCCTGCCTCCCACTCTCCAATACTCCTTCTGACGGTTGAGGTTGTGACTGGACCTGTTTCTTGGGGCTGTGGTTTCGTGAAAGTTTTGTTTGCTTCCAAAGTTCGTGGGATAACCTCTTCTCTAGCTTCCATTTTTTTGGTCGGTGTCCTTATTCCGAACATAATCTCGCCTGGGATTTGTCACTAAGTTTATAGTTAAAATGTAAAGTATTGATGTAAATTGTATAAATTTGTAACACAAAATGTATAAATTATAAAATTATTAAAATTTAAAAGATTTAAAAATTTAAAATACGTGAATTATTAATCTAATCAGTCTTATGTCTAATCACCGGCTATAATGCCTAGTTTTATCAGTCTTCAATTAAGTATTAATAAAATCAGAGTAAATAAAGATAGAGGTCGCAGTCTGCAAGGTGTAAATGGCCTTGCAAGCTGGCACTATCTGTAACTCGTTGTTCAATATCCAGTCCTATGACGTTGTCCGGTCGGGCTTTGTCCAGAGAGATATGTGATTTTCCTTGTTGAGGAGTCTGGCAAGGAAACAGAGTCGAATCAAAGTATAAGTATAAGTTGCGAAACTGTAAGAAATTTTTTGGAATTTGATAAGAGGGAGGTTGGGGCTCACTTGGGAGTCAGGGGTCAACGCAAGTTGTAAAATGTAAAATGAAATAAAATGTAAATAAATGTAAATTTGTAAAAGTAAATAATAAGTGTATAAATAAAGTGTAAAAGTAAATTGTAAAAATTAATTATAAAATTAAAAATGTTAATCTTAAAACTAACTATGACTAGAAATACAATCTAGATGAATTCTGGGATTTTTGTCAAGGGGGGTCAAGGGGGTCAATGGAATCTAAGGGAACACCCAGGGATGTCCGAAGCGTGCTCCGGTAGAACAAAAACGGGGAAACAAATACTAAAAAGGGGGTCAAGGTATGGTGGGGGTCAAGGGAGGGGTCTAGGGGGGTAACTGTTGGAGCCAAGAGACGTGTCCTTTTCTTTTCTCTCAATTGAGCCCAAATTCGGTGTTTCTGGGCCTTGTGGCTCCTAAGTTACGGCCCGGGGGGGTTGAAGTTAGTAAGGGAGGGGGGTTTTGTTGGAGCCAAAGGGTGGGGCTTGTTCCCCTGGTTTTGTAAACTCCAAACTCGGGGTGTCTACCACCCTTGGTTCCAAAGTTAGAGTGAGGGGGGTAAGGGAAAAGGTGGGGTGTAAAAACAGGGGTAGATTTCGGAGCCAAGGGGCAGGGCTTTTTCCCCCGATTCGGATGATACCAAAAACGAGGGCTTTAGCTCCGCTGGTTCCGAAGATATACCCGTAGGGGGTTTTTTCCTGAGGGGAAGCGGGAGGGGGTAAATTTTTTGAAAATGGATAAGGGCGTGGTAGCGTTACGGAGTGAATTGGGTAGTTAAAGGAAAATGTTAAAACGGAATTTTGGATCGGGGAAGTTAATTTGGAGGGGGGGTGTAGAAGATAAAAAATTTAAGGGGAGGGGGTAAAAAGTTCCAATCGGTAACCGGGTGACGCTAGTTGGAGTTTTCTGAGCCTAAATTAATTTAAAAGATTTTTCAATTTTTATAAAAAGTAGGGGGAAAATGAAAAAAGGGGGGGGGATTTTCGGCCTATCTTTATTAAAATCAAGACGGAGAGGGGGAGTGTTAGGGGGGGGGGGAAATTCCCTCAGATTTTCGATATCTCCAACCGTTCCCGAGATATGGTCACTTTTAGGGTGTCTGATGGTACTAGGCCGGTTAGGGAACGGGATTGGTGTCTAACCCTGTCCGTTCCCGAGATATCTAGTTGAAAGAGGATGGGGGGGATGTGTTTTGGAGGGGATACAGGGTAGGTGGACAATGTGGGGTTTGGCCAAAAAAAAGTGGAGGGGATGAAAATTTATTCCCGGAGGGGGAATTGACAGGGGTGGGGATTTCTGTTGGAGCCAAGGGGTAGATTTTATCTTCACTGTATGAATCACCAAAACGCGGGGTCTCTAGCTCCCCTGGTTCAAAAGTTGCGCTTAGGGGGGGTGAAATATCCTGAGGGTGAGGGAGGAATTTAAATTCTGGGGAAGATTTAAGGGAGTTTATTTACGGGAGAGGGTCATTGAGAGGAAAAGGAACAGAGGGGAGGGGGGTATTGACTCAAATTCCAGAATTCCCAGTCCTAGGCAGAGCGGGAAGACTTGAAGGAGGGGGCGCTGATGTGGCCACAAAGGGGACCTGTCAAAAAAAAATGTCAATAAAAGAATTGCCCGAATTGGGCTCGTTAATGGGCTTGACCCTTTTCCGGTCAATAATACAAAATAAAATATAAAATAAATAATTTATGTACGTGGGTCACAAGTTCGATTCCCAGTCAGGTTCCAAAAATGCCCACTCCTCACAGTCTTCACACTTACAATCCAATACAAAATTTTGTCACTTCACAATAAGTGAACAAATAAATCGGTCAAAAGAACAAGTTTCTATAAAATAAACAGTGAGTATAAATAAATACCCAACTAAAGATCTAAACCAACTCTAAAACTAAAACTAAAAATATTCTGAGACTCTAAACAAATCTCCCTCAATCCAACTCGTTGGACTAACCAACGATACGTCCACGTATCGGCCGGCCCCGTGTGCGTGGCCGTGAGTTTAAACAAAGGAACAAAGGAATTTATGTTTACTTAGTAACAGTCAATTGAGTCAATTGAGATGGGAGAATCTCGTAAATTTACCCCGTCTTTTTTTAAAACACGTCACAGGAAGAAGGGACCAAGTGGGGGCACAGTGGAGGAGCAAGGACGGGCTCGGTGTGCACTCACCCTGCCACTGGGCAGGCAGCGGGGGGACTGTGTCCTTCCCTGCCCCCGTCGATCTCGTAACCCCAGTAGGAGTGCTGTGGTTACGTCTCGCGGCTCTTATTGGGGCCGAGGGTCTTGGCTTAATCGCCCGGACCGTGAGGAAGAACACCTCTATAAAAAATTACCCCGAATCTCAAGCGGCGGCGCACCGTGAGGGGATGTATGGCTGACGGGTGTTCCGTTGGAACGTTCAGTCTCTAGTGCGACCTCCGCCAGGGTACCAGCCGACCCCCTGGCGGGTTACGTTAGGCTTATCCGGGTACAGGGGGCACTGCCCGGATGGACCGTTTATATCCCCCATACTCGTGGGAATTTTATGGAACAAATAAATTCAAACGTTACGAAGGTGGATGCGGTGTCGGACTCCGACACTTCAGATGGGATGAGTATGGCGAGCGTAAGCTCTAGACGCTCGCGCACTGAAGGGGTGATGGGTGAGCGTTTTTGGAGAAAACGCTCACATAGCGATAAGGAGAGGCGCCAGAAGGAGTCAGGGCGCTCTTCTAGCGAGGAGAATGCGCCTGTAGCGGCTAAAAAGCGCACGGGCAAGAAGGAGCAAGGTGGCGCGATGGCCCCTCCGACGACGACGCGCGACTCTCGAGGGCGCTTCCTGAAGCGCCCGGATACCCCAGCACCAAGCGGAGTGTCCGGTGACTCGGGAGGCAGCCAGGTAGAGGACGCTCCAGCCGAGCCCAGGCGGGAGGAGATCGGCCTGGGCTTAGGCTCCAACAAGGCGGAAGCGAACGCTGCCAAAAGGGCGCAGCGGAAGGCTGCCGCAGCCGACGCGGTGGCTGTAATGGCCAGTAGGAACAGGGAGCGTCGCGCTGCCCGGATGGCAGCCGTGGGGAGCGTTACCGGGGTGGCGCTCAGTAGTCAGGTGCTGGAAGGCGTGGATGTCGTCATGACGGTTGCCACCAAATCGGGCAACCTGAAGGGGACATACACGCGTGCCCTAAAGGAGGCGGTGGACGGAATCAAGGAGGCGGTGGAGGTCCTCGTTAGTCGCACGAGCTCGGAGGAGACGGCTAAGATACGGGAGGAGAACGGCCGTCTCCGATCCGAGCTAGAGGACCTCAAGCGGGAGGTTGCCGCTATGAGGATTGCCAGCCAGCGGCAGACAGCTCCCGCGGCCACCAGCCTGCCACCTGCTGCGCCGTCGTCGACCCCGACGCCCGCACCCCCACCTGCATCTGCACCTGCCCTGTCGGATTACGACTTGGAGCGTGTGGCAAGAGTGTGCATGATGCAGTGTGGGGGCATGGTGAGTGCCCGACTCGAGGAGATAGAGTCGCGCCTCCCCCCAGCGGAAAGGCTCCGACCCCCACTTGCAGCGGACAAGAGGAGGGTGGAGGAGTCCGCCAGGACGAAGCCCGCGCAGAAACCAGCAGAGGGGGCCAAAAAGCCAGCGCAGGGGCCCAAAAAGCCCACGCAGGGGCCCAGAAAGCCTGCGGGGGCTTCCGCGCCTCTGGCGACCGCGCCCCTGGCGACCGCACCTACGACGGCAACCGCGACTCCGGTGACTGCGCCACCGGCGACCGCACCACCTTCTTCCTCACCTCCCACCCAGGATACCGACGGGTGGACGACGGTGGGGAAGAAGAAAAAGAAGAAGAAGAGCGGGAAGAAGGCCAATGGAGCACCGGCCAAGACACCCAAGAAGGCGAGAAGACCGCGTAGAGTCAGGGCCCCGCGCTCCGCGGCTGTAGTTATCACGCTGCAGCCCGGAGCTGCAGAAAGGGGCGTCACCTACGCGGCGGTCCTCACAGAGGCCAAAAGCAAGGTCGCGTTCCCCGACCTCGGCACACCGTCCGGCTTCAGATGAAGCCGGCGATTACGGGGGCGCGGTTGCTTGAGGTGTCGGGTGCCTCCAGTGGCGAAAGGGCGGACACGTTGGCCGCCAAGCTGCGAGAGGTCCTCAACCCGGAGGACGTCAAGATATCCAGGCCGATGAAGACCGCTGAGCTGCGTGTCAGCGGCCTGGATGACTCGACGAACCCGGCTGAGGTCGCGGTGGCCATCGCCCGTGCCGGTGGGTGCCAGCCCGATGACGTGCGGACGGGCGAGATCCGTGCCGACGCCGGTGGGCTCGGCACGATCTGGGTGCGGTGCCCGGTGGCGGCGGCCAATAAGGTCGCTGACGCAGGGCGTTTGTTGGTGGGGTGGGTTGCGGCAAGGGTTAGACTGCTGCAGCCTAGGGCCATGCGGTGCTACCGGTGCCTGGACGTTGGTCACGTCAGGTGCCGGTGCACCGCCGAAACGGACCGCAGCGATCTGTGCTATCGCTGCGGCCAGCCCGGCCACAAGGCGGCCCAGTGCTCTGCGGCGCCAAACTGCAGCCTCTGTACAGCTGCAGGGAGGCCCGCCGGGCACAGAGTGGGTGCCAAATCATGTGGCGCGCCCTCCAACAAAAAGAACGGAAGGGGTGCCAAAGCTGTCGGGGGCTCTTTACCCCCCCCCTCAGCCTGGCTGCCCTTCGGCCGACTCCCGGCCTGGGAATGGGGCGGTGGAGGGAATGGATTGCGCATAATGGCACAATACCATTTCCTCCAGGGCAACATCAACCACTGTGCCAGAGCTCAGGATCTCTTGCTCCAGAGCATGGCAGAGTGGTCGATTCACGTGGCCGTGGTCGCCGAGCCGTACTGGGTCCCGCCCAGGGATAACTGGGTGGGAGACCTTGACGGTTTGGTGGCCATCATCGGCGGGGCTCTCGTCAGCCCGTCTCGAGGGCACGGCTGGGTAGCCGCCCTCGCAGATGGCGTTGGCGTCGTTGGGGCGTATTTTTCGCCCAACAAGAGTCTCGCCGACTTCGAGAGGTTTCTTGTCGAGTTGGGTGCCGTCGTGGGCCGACTCCATCCTCGCCCGGTGCTGTTGCTCGGCGATCTCAACGCCAAATCTGCGGCGTGGGGATCCCCGGTGACCGATGCTAAGGGCGAGGCATTGGAGGAGTGGGCGGTCACGACTGGCCTGGTCGTCCTGAACCGGGGCTCGGTCCACACGTGCGTGCGGCAGCGGGGCGGATCGATAGTAGACGTGTCGTTCGCTAGCCCTGCTGTCGCGAGCCGTGTTCGCGACTGGCGTGTCGCCGTGGAGGTGGAGACGTTGTCGGATCACCGTTACATCCGTTTCGACGTCTCCGCCCAGACCGCTGGCGACCGCAGAACCGCAGGATCTGTCCCGCGTCGGGACGGCCCGCGCTGGGCGCGTAGGCACATCGACAGGGAATTTCTCGAGGAGGCTGCTATTGTCCAGGCCTGGAGCCGGGAGTCGGCAACGAACGGACCCGATGACGTCGAACGGGAGGCGCTGTGGTTCCGCGGGGCGATGACGCAAATTTGCGATGCGTCCATGCCCCGGGTCCACGCACAATGTGCAAGGCGCCAGGTGTACTGGTGGACCGCCGAAATCGCGCAGCTACGCATCGCGTGCGTGGCGGCTAGGCGCCAGTACACCCACTACCGGAGGACACGTCGTCGGGTACCCGACGAAGAAGCCGCGCGGTATGAGGTGTACCGCGCGGCAAAGCAGGCTCTGTGGCTGGCCATCGGCGAGTCGAGGACGCGATCCAGGGAGAGGATGTTGGAGACTCTGGACGGGGATCCGTGGGGGCGCCCGTATAAAGCGGTTCGAGGGCAACTTCGAGCCGCGGCGCCCCCACTTACGGAGAGTCTCCAACCCGAGCTGCTGGAGGAGGTAGTTGCGGCCCTCTTCCCGGCTAGAGCGGAACACACTCCGCCGCCGATGGCTTTGCCCACGGCCGCAGAGCTTGCAGAGGAGGAGGACGCCATCAGCGTCCCAGAGGTGACACAGGAGGAGATGAGGGCGGCCGTGAGGCGGCTCCGGGCCAAGAAAGTGGCTCCGGGGCCCGACGGTATTCACGGCCTAGCTTTGGCCCTCGCCCTCAAGGAGCTAGAGCCCCAGCTGAGAGGACTCTACACGGCGTGCCTCGAGCAGGGTCAGTTTCCCACATTGTGGAAGACTGGTCGTCTGGTCCTGCTCAGGAAGGCGGGGCGCCCGGCGGACTCGCCGTCCGCGTACCGGCCCATAGTGTTGCTCGACGAGGTGGGCAAGCTGTTCGAGCGTATACTCGCAGCCCGCCTCGTCCGCCACTTGTGCGGAGAGGGGCCGGACCTGGCCGAGAGCCAGTACGGCTTTCGGCATGGGCGCTCTACCATCCACGCTGTGTCGAGGGTGAGAGTCCTGGCGGAGGAAACCGTGTCCCGGGGCGGGGTGGTGGTGGCGGTGTCTTTAGACATCTCCAACGCTTTCAACACCCTGCCCTGGAGCTGTATTAGAGAGGCACTGCGGTATCATCGCGTGCCTCTCTACCTCCGCCGCATCGTTGGGGCTTACTTAGCCGGGAGGTGTGTCACCTACGTGGGACGCGATGGCGGAAACCAGCGCCAGGTGTCGTGCGGTGTTCCACAGGGTTCGGTCGTGGGTCCGCTCCTGTGGAACATCGGGTACGACTGGGTGCTAAGGGGCGAACTCCCGCCGGGCGCGGACCTGACGTGTTACGCGGACGACACGCTGGTCACGGCCCGGGGGAGTTCGCACAGGGAGGCAGCGTTGCTCGCGACGGCGGCGGTCTCACTGACGGTGAGCCGCATACGGCGCCTCGGCCTTGAGGTGGCCCTCAACAAGTCGGAGGCCATGGTTTTTCATGGTCCCCGACGGGCGCCGCCGGCCGGATCACACATCGTGGTCGGGGGGGTCCGGATCGCTGTCGAGCCCACCATGAAATATCTGGGATTGGTGCTCGACAGCCGTTGGGACTTCGGACCCCACTTCCGGCGGCTGGCGCCCAAGTTGTTGGGCGCGGCCGGGGCGCTGGCAACGCTGCTTCCCAATCTGGGGGGCCCGAGCGCCGCCTGTAGGCGGCTCTACATGGGGATCGTGCGATCCATGGCGCTCTACGGAGCGCCGATCTGGGCGTCTGACCTGACGGCCGGTAGCATAGCTGTTCTGCGGAAGCCGCAGCGGGCTATGGCCGTCAGAGTCATTCGGGGGTATCGCACGATCTCCTACGAGGCGGGTTGTGCACTGGCCGGGTCCCCGCCCTGGGACCTGGAGGCGAAGGTGCTCGCGTCACTCTATCGGTGGCGTGAGGACGCGAGGTCGCGGGGCGAGCGACCGATGCAGCGAGAGATCGAGCTGCGTCGGTCGCAGCTCCGCGAGGTCCTGGTGGCTGAGTGGCGGGACAGGCTTTTGCGCCCTTCCGCCGGTCTCGCTACCGTCGGGGCGATCCGACCAGTGCTCGACGAATGGTTCGGGAGGAGGCACGGCTCCCTGACGTTTCGGGCGACGCAGGTGCTTTCGGGGCATGGTTGCTTCGGGAAGTACCTGTGTCGCATAAACAGGGAGCCAGACGCACGGTGTCACCACTGCGTCGACTGCCGGGAGGACACGGCGTGGCATACGCTGGCAGAGTGTGCTGCTTGGGAGGAGCCACGTCGTGCCCTCATCTCAGAAGTAGGCAGTGACCTGTCGCTGCCGGCCGTAGTTAATTCGATGGTCGGCAGCGTTGAGTCCTGGGACGCGGTGGTTTCCTTCTGTGAGACAGTCGTCTCCCAGAAGGAGGCTGCGGAAAGGTTGAGGGAGGTGGAGACCGTCCTCCCGATCCGCAGCAGGCGCACCGGGCGTCGGCGGAGGGCGGGCCAGCACCAGTCGGGGTTGCGGAAGAATAGCGCGTTCCCGCGACCCCGGCGCAGGTGAGTGATGGAACACCGGGGTGGTTTTTAGTCGGTAAGAGTCCGACAGACGGGGGCGGGGGACATCCATGAGGATTTTCCACCCCGAGATAAAAAAAAAAAAAAAAAAAAAAGATTAGGTTAGGTTAGGTTTTTTTTTTTTTTTTTTTTTTTTAAAGCACCCGTCATCACAGGGCGTTGCGTTTGTACCCTCTGACATAATCAGAGTCATTCGGTATCTTTTAATTTAATTTTTCATGTATTCTTTTTTTTATTTTATTATTTCATTCTAATCCAGTCTTAAGTGATACATTTTCCTATGGTATTTGTCTTATATCTATTACAATTTTTATTTCTTTGGCATTCTATACATCATTTAGCTACTGTCTTAATATTAATTATAATACTAGTACTTAGCTTGCCTACTTATTTCTAATTATAACTTGGCTTAAAACTCTAATACCATATTGTATAAACTTATCCCTAGTCAAACTGTCTTCCATTATCCCACTCAAATTCTCCAACTTTATTTCAATTCCTATCTCCTGTTCCGCGTTGTATCTTTCGGATCCGGTTAGGTTAGGTTAGGTTAGGTTTTTTTTTTTTTTTTTAGTAATACAATGACAACTACGGACTTTGCGTCCGTACCCTTTTTTGCTGTTTATTTAATTTTAATTTATTGCTACATTGGTTTTTACTCTACATCTTACACCGTTTTATACTTCCTTAATCACTATGTGAGTCCATTCACTTTTTTTTTTTTTTTTTTTTTTTTTTTTTTTTTTTTTTTTTTTTTTTTCTCGTCATGCTATTTTTTCTTTTCTTTCGTCTTTTACCTTATTGCTTTTTATTATAATCTTTTTATTTTGTTTCATTTCTTATTTCTACTTTTTTGTCTCTATGCTTTGATTCGGGGGGTGTGGCTCCCAGGGATTGCCCGCGCTTTCTGCAGGCCTACCTCCGGGAGCCACCTCTCCCGATTAAACTGGAAGAATTTATTGCTAATTTACACGCTTCAAGCACTCAGCCACGGATTTCGCTGTGGCTTGGAGGGCTTTAGTGACTGCTATGTCCCGATGCTGCATGGCCATTTTGAGATTATAGTCAACGACCGTTTTGGTTGGCGCATCCATAGCTGCCCTGACGAAGCGGCCTATCGCGTCATCTGCGTCATTGGTGTAGTAGACACAGCTGACCGAGTGCCTGGAGACCGCCACAACCGCATGGGGAACGCTGTCGTGTATCTTTAGGCTCCTAGCCTTGGTGTTGATTATGACTACCTTTTCACTAGTCAGTCCCTGAGACTCGTGAATCGTCAGGATCCGCGACCCCTCGCCAGACCCGTATTCTTGACCCATCAGCACGGATTTCTCCTCTTGCGTATGGGTCAAGAACAGGGTATTATGGGCGGTTTTGGGTATTTGCGAACCCCTGAGACTCTCCAGCCTCAGGGAATGGACTTGTGACGTGCCAGACTTCGACGAGTATATACCTGCGTATATCTCGCGCAAGGCAAACGCTACATCCGCTGGGTTCCGATGCGTGCAGAACAACTCCAGACTAACTCTTGTAATCTGGCTTGGACGGGTATACCTTAGATGAAATAGGTTCTCTCTGTCCAAGTAGGATAGCTGGTTTATGTCTCCAATGAGGACAACTTCGCTTGCTCCCGACAACCTCACAGCCATCACTATGGCCCCAAAATGGTTCATCAGCGCCTCGTCTACCGTTAGACGGTAGCAACGGTCGCGCTTCTTGAAACCATTTGCTAAAATTGAGGCCATAGTGCGCACTTTGAAGATGACGTGATCTCCGTAGCGGTGCGCTAGCTTTTCACGGAGATCCTTGGCTGCTTCAGTCGTCGTGGTAACTATAACGTCTTTGTCCTCATTGAAGTTACCAACCACCCAAGTCGTCTTGCCACATCCGGGCATAACCCATTTGATGACTGGTACCGCCCAACCCCCTTGCAATGCCGGACTTTGAGATTTCCCTAGAATGGACTGGGCCATTCCGAGAATCTTGTCGTCCAGCATTATTTTGGTACATCGGGCGGTGACTACGATGGGATCGCTTGGTGGTGTTGCAAAAACGGGTTTGCCTTTACGCCTCGTTGGCGCCTTTAGTTGGCGTTGTCGTACACGGCGGCCTCTGCTTCCTCGAGTAGCACCCTGAGCAGACCTTCAATTTTTAGCTGGAAGATCTGCAGGATTTTCTTGCAGGTCGCGAGGTTTACCTCCCTGGTTGCTCTCACGACCGCTACGTACTCTTGGAAGGCGTTGGCAAAGTGTTCCGCGGGTTCCGACGCTGGCTGTAGGCTAGGAGCGGTGACTTGCCCCATATCTGCTCTGGTTTTTTGAGGTAATGGCTGTGAAGGACTTCTAGGTTTTGAACGCAGGAAGTCCCTCACTGCCATCTCCTGCCCATTTATTCTTTTGGGTATCAACCTTCCTATGAAACTCCGAAAGGTTGATAGCCGTTTCCTTTTGGCTTGCTCTTCCTCGGGTGACCCTCCCGAGATCCGCTTCATTGCGTCTTTCTCGGCAGCTGCCTGTTGCTGGACTTTTTCGGACATGCTTAGGTTGGCAGAGGTGGGTTGGGGAGAGCTCTGGCTGATGTTTGGGCCGGATGCACTTGTGGCGTCTCTGCGGGGGGTCTTCAGAAAACCTAGGTCTTCCCCCCTGTCTTCATAGACAACCACTTCGTGATGCACTGATGCTTCAATGCATGCAATCCGGTCCGAGACTTCTCCCCTCTCCCGCTCCACCACCATTGCGTCGATACTTATGATGCGGGGACTGGTGTTCGTCCCGCATCCTGCCGCCGCTATCTCCAGAAGCAATGAGCACGCCTGGGAAAACGGATTTAGGGCCCCCCACTCGAATAGTGCGATCGTCTTATGAAGAGATCGCATCATTCGGCATCGGTGGTTCCCCAATTCCGCTTCCGGTAAGGCCAAGTATTTGTTGGCCTTCATGCTCATTTTAGAAGTGCTTCCGTTGACAAGGGCGGCAAGGCCTGGTGATATTGCTACCTTATTGTTTCGTCCAGCACGGCAGAAGCTAATGCCGAGTTTTTCGCGTGGGTGGTTCATAAAGAGGGCCACACCTCGTAGTCTGATGCCTGGCGCTCCTGCTACTTCCCCGAGCGCCAGCCATCGACTAATTGGCATGGCCGTTGTTGGGTTTGGCTGAGTTGTTGGTTGCGGTTGTGTTGGTGAGAGATGCTGTTGGGTTTGCGAGGGAAGCTGAGGTTGCGTTTGGTGGTGGTGAGGTTGGGGCTGAAGTTGAGGCTGAGGCTGTGGTGCAGACTGAGATTGCGGCTGCGGGGATGTGCCTGTTTTATTGGCCCTTACTGCGACGGTGACGACCTTGCTCAAGAATTCCAGAAACGGCGCTCTTGTGGCGAGCTTCTCCATGATGGTGTGGAGCGTAGGCTGGTTTAGTTGGACTTGGATCTTTTGTTCCAACTCCAGCCTATCTATGCCGAATCTTGGACATTCAAAGAGCAAGTGCCAAATCGTCTCCTCGCAGATAGGGTCACAGACACATGCTGGACTATCCTTTAGGTGAAAGCGATGCAGGTACGCCGAGAAACCTCCATGGCCTGTTAGCTAGCACTATTTCGTATAGCCCCTGCAGACACTCGATGGTGGTGGTCTTTACCTCTCTTTTTATATTTCCGCTGGCCTCCAGTGCGTCCTTCCCTGTTTGCAACAGGGTGTTGGCCTCCCTGGTTGCCTTGTCCATCTCCACTCCCGTGCCTCTCCTAGGGGTCCTATATAATAAGCTCACGCGTCTGCTGCTGGGAGCAGCAGACGATGAGCCCGAGGTCTCCTCGTCGGACTCTATTGGATGGGGAGGGGAGATGCCCAGCTGCTTCCACTCTATTACCCTGTCAAAACTGTTTTTTTGGCTTTGGGTGTGAGCGTCTGAAGCTTCGCTGGTACTGGCAGGCAGTTCCAGGGGGGGCTGTTGCTGGGTCGGATTTCTGGCTGCGGGTGCTACCGCCACGTCTGCCTCAGACATCGCCTTGGCCTTCGCCGGGGCACGGGTCCGATGGGCCATCCTCTCGGACGCTGACGTGGCTGTTGTTTTTGCTAGTTTTTTTAATACTTTTTCCCTCAGCGATCGGGTTGCCGCGGATGCGGCCTCCGTGGCTGAGTTACGTGCTGCGTTGCTTTGTGATGACATTTTATGTATTATATTCTAACTTATTTAATAACTTAAGACTATTCTTATATATTAATGTGAAATGGACTCACTGCAGGTCTTCGCTTACGCCGATGGTGCGCGTGGTTAGGTTGGTGTTTTCGCTGCTGTGATGTTTTATGATCTTGTCTCACGCCGATGTGCGCGTGGTAAGCGTGGTGTTCTCGCAGTTTGTTACAGGAGTACTGTGTGATGTTGTACCAGATGTACGGTACCCGCGTAACTGCAGGGCTGCCCGGTGCAAGTGTCTGGACAGTGCCCGGGGGTGTTTGTGTGTGCTACTTCCTTGTTTCTCCCAGTCTTCTTATTTGTGGTGAGGAGATTCGCGATTCAGCTGGGGCCAGTCGATGCGCCGTCTCTTTGCGATTCCAACGACCCCAAACTTGCTATACTTGTCTCCACTGGTTACTGAGTTACAACCTCGGGGGGGTGAGGCAACCCAAAAAAGGGGGGGGCGGGGAGGGGGGTTTAGGGTAGGTTTCGTGTGGGGAGAGTGGGGGTCGTGGAGACGAAAAATAGGGGGGGGGGGGTGGAAAATGTCAAAGACAAAAAAGGGGGAGGGGGGAGTGGAAAACGTCAGAGACAAAAAGGGGGGAATGGAAAACGTCAGGGACAAAAAGGGGGAAGGGGGGAGGGGGAGTGGAAAACGTCAGAGACAAAAAAGGGGGAAAGGGGGAAAAAAGGGGTTGAAGGGGGGGAGTGGAAAACGTCAGAGACAAAAGGGGGAAAAGGGGAGTGGAAATGTCAGGGATGAGACTTGGTCGGGGGGTGGGGGGGGGTTGGGGGGGTAGAGGGTTCTCCTGAAGGGAGGGGATATTCGAAGTGGTGGGGGCCGTTTCCTCCAAGGAGGGGGTATTGGGGTGGGGGGAGGGGGGGGTTGGTTTTGTGGTAGGGGCTTTGGATACTGGTTCAGATGGAACCAGTCTCAGGAGTCTAGGATGAGGGGTTTGGGAGTTCCGGGTCTACCTGATCCCTTCCAAGGTGCTTCTCGCGTGTTGTGGTGGTTGCTGGGGTAATTCTTCGGGCCGGCTTCGGAGTCTTCACGGGAGGCTGAAACCGCGTGTCGCCGCCTCGTGTACTTAATGTGGGGTTAAGTACTAGGCAAGAGGTTAGCCCAGGTTATACATGCGGTCAGGGCACGCCGCAATAGCGGCGGTAAGGCCCGTCATAGGGGAGTGGTTGGAGAGGGGCCATGGCGCCCTCACCTACCGGCTGACACAGATACTCTCAGGGCACGGTTGCTTTGGGAAGTATCTGTGTCGTATAGGCCGGGAGCCGACGCCCGAGTGTCATCACTGCGGGAGCTGCCCAGAGGACACGGCGCAGCACACACTGGCGGAGTGCCCAGCTTGGGCCGCGCAGCGCCGTGACCTCATTACTGCAGTAGGCAGCAGCGTCCTCTCGCTACCGGCCGTGGTTCTGTCTATGGTCAGGAGCGAGAGCGCTTGGGAAGGCGTCGTCTCCTTCTGCGAGGATGTAATGCTCGCTAAGGAGGCGGCGGAGAGGGTTCGAGAGGCAATAACCTCTCTTCCCATCCGCAGGAGACGACCTGGGCGTCGTAGGAGAGTAGTGGAGAATTGGGGTTCCTGGATCAGAGATCCAGCAACCCCAATTCCACATTTGATGTGAACTACACAATCAGTCAATCAATCAATATTTATCAATAAACTTCATTCATTCATTTACTCAGGTTCAACATTCAAGAGATCCAGAAATCCTAATTACACAGTTGATATGAACTAGACAATCAGTCAATCAATCAATCAATCAATGAATATTCATCAATAAACTTCATTCATTCATTTACTCAGGTTCAACATTCAAGAGATCCAGAAATCCTAATTACACAGTTGATGTGAACTAGACAATCAGTCAATCAATCAATCAATATTCATCAATAAACTACATTCATTCATTTACTCAGGTTCAACATTCAAGAGATCCAGAAACCCTAATTACACAGTTGATGTGAACTAGACAATCAGTCAATCAATCAATCAGTCAATATTTATCAATAAACTTCATTCATTCATTTACTCAGGTTCAACATTCAAGTATTTGAAATATGCACCCATTCATTTCGATGGGATGCTGTTGAGATTGTGCAGTTGCGCTTTTTTTTTTTTTTTTTTTTTTTTTTTCGAATGGGCTCTCGCAGGTGGGACCGAAGTCCCATTTCTGCTTAACCGGACTTAGTTGGCGGAGAGTCCCATGTGGGACTCCATTCGCCGAAGGTTTTTTCCCTACATACTTACATACTAGATGCGCGCGGCATCAATACCGCGCTTAATCGGGCGGGCGAGCAGTTGCGCTTCACGACGCAAGCCTTTTATACCCGCGCTAACCGCTCCCTATACGGAAACCATAATGATAACCACAGTTCCATACATTACGTGCATACACTGATAACGTGAATAAAGCTCATAAAGTGGTCCAATTCAATATCACATATTTGACGACACGTTTGGCGCATTGGTTAATAGCTTGTCTCGTTACATCTCAATGTAAATAATATAATAGGTCTAACAGATGCTGCTATTAAATGCGTCAAGTGTCGCGGGTTCGATTCCCGCATGGAACAAATAAGTATTTGTTCCAGTCTGGATTTTGTTTTTATATATATTTTTTATAGATAATAACAATACTCTAAAATGTGAAAAAGTATAGTAAATGATATTAATTGAAACCCTATTCGATCTTTATTAATACTGATAAGATAGATGTATGCTTTATGTTAAAAAGGTGGAAACTGTAGTGAGTTTGTTTTTGATTTACCTATCGTATGAGAAGTTTTTTGAAGGGATAAATAAAAGATCAAACCATTATAATTAATGACACATTTATTAATGAATATCCATTGAATCAGAAATTTTTACAACTATATCCTTAATAGAATTATATACATTATCCATATAAATATTTTTTACTACATGTTGTATACATAGTTCGGCATCACATTTGCACTGTGTGTTTTCGCTATCACAAAACTTTTCCGCATCATAAATTTCAATTCTTATCACTTTTCCCCCGATGACATTAGACCCACGGGATAATTTCTTCACGTAGGTACAAATGGCGGGTGATTTTTTCTGTTTCTTATTCGGACCATCGAAGTTTAATAACCTTTCACTTCGCTGTCCCGCTGGTAAATTCGCAGGAATAAAGTTGAACAGATCATTTCCTGAGTCCTGAAAATAAATAAAAAAGTATAACTAACTAATAAGCCTAGATAATACTTAAAACTCTAGTTGCCTCTCAGGAATAATATAAAATTATCATGCAATAAAATATTCATACATGGTTGCCTTTTTAGTTATTTTTAACTCGACTACGAATCTAACCTAAGGCCTTTGTCGAATACGACCACTTATCAACCACTTGACCTACTAACTATTCTCGTGTTTTGTTTAAAGAAAAAAAAAGGCTTAATCTTAATTTAAAAATATAATCTACCTAATTTGTTAATTCATGTGATGGAAGAGTGATGAAAGAGTGCTGAAATTGAGGGTAAAAAGTATTTTAAGTATTTATTGCAAGTATTCCACTATTCAAATCAATAATATAATCTGATGAAAGGTCGCGCCGTTAAATCAAGTAAAATGTTATAATTAAATAAAAGATAAAATAATTAAATTATTACTTACCGACATATTACTCGTTGATTTCTCGCACTTGCTGGTAGGATACTAACTAATATTTGAATTTTCGAGATAATTTATCCTTTATATAAGATTCTAATAAATAATTTTCTGTGGACATAAAGATCAATATTGCTGTGAAAATATCAGTACTATAGAATGCGTCAACGTAATTTAATATTCGAGACAATACGGCGCTATGCTGCTTCAGATTGCAATTAAATGTAAACTATAATATAAAGCCACCGGCACATAGGTAGCGGTGCGGTGCGATAGCGTCGCGGTGACGTTAAATCTTGGGAACGCCTAGCCACTGTACCACATCGTGTGTGACCGCGCTGATATTGATTCGAACAATATAAAACGTCACTGCAACGCTACGGCACTGCACCGCTCTCTGTGAACTGGTGACTTAAAAGTCAATACACATCAGCGCGGCACCTAAGGGACATCCAAACCGGACCACCCATTGACTTAGTTAATTTTATTTAAATAAGTATCTTACATAATGAAGATAAAGTTTAAATTGTATGATCTCGATATGTTTAGCAAAATATTTTTCTGCAACGTAAACTATTTCATACTTGAGTGTTAGATCTGATCACAGACATACAAAAAAATATAGACGAAGTGCTGCTAACAATCATAGTGAAGCAAAAAAAACTATGCTCCTTCATGTACACCCAGCGCTCACGCGCACACCATGCTCCTGAAAGGTATTTGCTTTCGCGATGCTTACTGGACGATGCTGCGACATGTGTACTGAGAGGGGTGAGCACGGTTTGAGGTACATGTGTGTGCGTGAGCGCTGGTTATACACGAAGGAGCATGGTTTTTTGTTGGCTTCACTATGATTGTTGAAAGAAAGAAAGAAAGAATCATTTATTTGCGTAGAATACAGGTGGTACCAGATATAAAATTGGTGGCCAATTTTAAACAAGAATTGATGAACCCGATTGAATTACATTATTATAACATTACCTACATTATTATTATTGCAAATCATTATTATGTTTGCAGCACTTCGTCTATATTTTTTACTATGTCTATGGGTCTGACAAAGCATTTTAGTAACCCGTACCCTATTCCTTATATGGGACATTGTGACGTGGATTTATCACTATTTAAGAGTGCATCATGCAGTAGCTGGATCACAACAACACTTCAGCGAGGAGCAGTTACATCTTACCCTGAAACTACCTAAGCCACATCAATCTTCTAAAATGTAAGTATCTACTCTCTTTTCAATATAATTTACTTTATGTTTTAACTGTTAAAGTTTCTTGTTACTCAGTACATTTCTTATCATCGTAATTCACTATTCAATCATTCAAATAAGTCAGCGCGTCCTCATCTATAAAATAACTTTTTATTGTATTTTTTTTGGTTTTTTTTTTTTTTTTTTTTTTTTAGTATTCATTCATTCATTCATTCAAGTATTAAATTCATTCAGCTTTTCAATTCTTCAATTAATAATAGGTACAGCGTGCCCACATGAATAAAACAAAATTTTACTGATTACTAACTTAATGTTTTTATTTTTTACAGGTCCAAGAACACGGCTGACCATATTTTTCCTTCGGAGGACGAATCGGCAGACGAGCAGCCCGCGCCGATGAAAACTAAGCCGAAGGAGAACAAAAAGCGCAAGGCTTCGTCTACGTGCAGCTCCCAGCCATCTACGAGCAAGAAAACGAAGCCAACCATTCATCCAATCACTCCTGTCACAAAGTCAACGGCTCGCGAATTGTTCGGGAGTGACAGTGACGACGATGAAACTGATGTTGCTGCGGGAAAAAAAACTGCCCCGATATACTCGTATGTCACGAGGAGACTGGCGAACGGATTTTCGCGCCAAATGGACGAGCAAAAAAGAGGTGAATTCTATATAGAACTCAAAGTATACAAATGCGATGAAATAGAGCGGGTCCAACCAGTAAATAGGTGGCGGCACTCGGTAATCACGATTAAAAACAAATGTGATGAGGATTCAGAGTCCTGGCGTCACCTAAACACCTACATAACAAGCACCAGGAAGGAGTTTAAAAAATGTGCTCCTACTTTTATAAGCTCTTACCAATAGTTTACTATAAGAGATGAGTACCATAATACTTGTTTATAATCATTATTCTCTTACATAGAGTTAATTTTAAGATACTATTATTTTTGTAACCGCATTATCCCAATAATTATACTGTACGATAAAAAATGTTGTGTCTTTTGTTTCCAGTTATACACCCCGGTGATGGCTCATCAGCAAATTCAGATATTAATAATGCTAAATGCCAAATTGATATTTCAGAACATGAATACGATACGAATGTTAATGAGCCAAATTTATTATCAAAGTATATTCATTGTGACAAATGCAAAATTGAGATCCCAGAACATAAATACAGATATCATATGAGAACGAATATGCATAAATCGAATTGTTTAATAAAGTCAAAGTTTGAGAATGTTGATATTGTAGCTACAGCATTTAAGAATAGAATCATGACTTATCGCTTAAACCCATCAATAGAAGACGAGTACCTTGTACCAGAGGCGTTCTTGGATGATAAGCGAAAAGATGTTTTGAAAATCATTGAGTTATCATTATTGGAACATACTTGCATAAAAGTTAACTTCGAGCTGTTTGCTTACTTTTCACTACCGCAATTAAGTGAGCAGCAGCTCAAGTCATTTAATACGAAATATGAAACTATATACAGCAGTACTGAATTTAATCATATATACACAAATTTAATATAAGTATTTAAAAGAAAACTTACTGAATTTGAGCATTGTGAATCTGGATGGTCATTTGTTTGTTTAAGCCATTTGGAAATAAATATAAATAAATATTCCCCCATGCGGGGTGGTACTTATTTAGAGCTACCAGAAGTTATTAAAAACACAAAGAGTTGTTTGAACATACAGAATAATGATGATTACTGTTTTTTATGGAGTATTGTTGCAGCATTATTTCCAACAAAAAATAATGTCTGCAGAACAAACTCATATCCACACTTTAGTTCAATATCTAATATACAAGGAATGTCATTTCCACCTTTACCTAAAGATATCAAGTTGTTTGAAAAGAATAATCGTGATTTTAGTATTAATATTTACGGATTAGATGAACGTTGTACTGTAACTGGTCCTCTTTATGTGACGAACTGTAAGAAAGATAAACACATTAATTTGCTATATTTTGAAAAAAACAACAAAGCTCATTATTGTTTGATAAAAAACCTATTACGCTTAGTGCGACGACAAGTTTCATGCCATAAAGGTCAAATGCATTTATGTGCAACATGTTTGCAATTTTTTACTAGTGAAAAAAAGTATCATTCTCATAGTTGTTCCAAAATTTTTACCGTACTGCCTGATAAAAACAATACAGTACAATTCAAAAATTATGAGCGAAAACAAAAAATTAACTTTGTGATATATGCTGACTTTGAAAGTATACTATTAAATTATAAAGAAAAACACAATGATAAAAGTACGATAAAAAATAAACTACATCAACCGTCTTGTTTTGCATATTATGTATGTTGCTCACATGATAGTAGGTTGAATAAATTTGTAACATATACGTGGGGCACTCAGAAAGTTTTGCGAAACTAAAAAAAATTGTTCTATACGTACATATATTTTTATCAAATCTTTTCAAAGTACTTTCCACCAGCCTCTATACAAAGATTCATGCGCCTAAACCAGTTTTCAAAACACTTTTTCCAGTCCGCCGCAGACACCTCGTTTACAGCCTGCTCGAACGCAGCCAGCGCATCTTCCGGCGACGAAAATTGTATCCCTTTGAGCAGATTTTTTATTTTTGGGAATAAAAAGAAGTCACACGGTGCTAGATCAGGGCTGTAAGGAGGGTGACCCAGGAGTTTGACTGGCGTGCTGTCCAGGAAGTCCCTCGTTTTGAGTGCGGTGTGCGCAGGTGCATTGTCGTGGTGGAGCAGTAGCCCGCGGAGCCCTGTGTTTGGTCGCTTGTTGCTTATAACAGAGAAAACTTCTGGCAAACATTTGGTAGTATACCATTCGGCATTAATGCTTCTTTGATCCCGTAAGGGAATTGATACCAAGTGGCCAGTCAAATTAAAAAAGCTAGCGATCAAAATCTTACCCCCGCTTCTAGATCGCTTCACTTTGGTAGGCGTTGGCTCATTTTGAAACACCCAAACAGTCGACTGGCGCTTGGTTTCTGGGTCGTATTGATAAATCCAGGACTCATCACCTGTAACGATGTCGTAAACACGCCGAGACGAGCCTGCTTCAAATTTGTTAAGCATATCACGGCACCATTCCACCCGGGCCTGCTTCTGAGCATCGGTGAGGTTGTGCGGCACCCAGCGTGATACTATCCTCCTCACGCGAAGATGGCTGTGTAGAATCTCGTGAACGCTTCCCGATCCAATCTTCAATATGTGTTGAATCTCCTGATATGTAATTCGCCTATTGTCTTGGATTAAATTTTTCACTGCTAGCACGTTTTCTTCGGTAACAGCCGTCAAAGGGCGACCGCTTCTTTCGTCATCCCCCAAAGTTGGTCGACCGCGCTTGAATTCGTTATACCAACGATACACGGTTGCCTTGGAAGGGCCTTCATCCATGAATGCCATTTGAAGTCTATCGTACGATTCATCCGGTTTCAGGCGACACTTGAAATCGTATAAAATCATAGCTCTAAAATGTTCCCGGCGCAGATCCATATTTCAGTGAGACACAATACTTTGAATTAACTCGCAAAAAATGTGGAGGGAAATTTTGAAATTGGAACTTACTTATTTTTACTTATAAATAATCATATTTTCGAAAAACATTATAACTGGCCAGTCTCCCATATATAAAAACTTTTTTTCGCAAAACTTTCTGAGGGGCCTGGTAGAGGACTTGACTGTGTAAAAGTGTTTGTTAAGAGATTGATTAAAGAAGCGAAGTTAATTCACAAAATTTTAATGACTAAGAAACCCATGAGATCTATGACGAGAGAGCAAATTGATAATTATAGCAAAGCAACTACATGTCATATCTGTAATCATTTATTATTTGATGATAAAGTTTGTGATCATGATCATATTACATCGGAGTACAGAGGCGCAGCGCATTCACATTGCAATTTAATTTATAGAGTGTGTTCATTTATACCTGTTATCTTTCATAACTTATCTGGTTATGATTCTCATATATTTATTACAGAATTATCGAAATATAATGGTGAGATAAAAATTATATCAAAAACAAAAGAAAAATATATAACGATAACTAAAATAATCAAAACCGGGACAGGATGTAAACCTATACAGATTAAATTTATAGATTCATTTCAATTTCTTAGTTCAAGTCTTGACAATTTGAGTAAAAGTTTAATGGAGAACGATTTTATTCACTTATCATCACATTTCCCTGAGAAAAGCCAATTCAATTTACTGCGAAGGAAAGGTATATATCCGTATGAGTACATTTGTTCATGGCAAAAATATAATGAAACACAACTTCCAGCTCAGGATAATTTTTATAACACTTTACAAATGAAACATTTAACCGATACTGAATATCAACATGCTCAAACTGTGTGGAAATGTTTCGATATTAGGTCTCTGGGTGAATATACTGACTTATATTTAAAGTGTGACGTACTATTATTATGCGATATATTTGAAAATTTTAGAAAAATTTGTCTACAACACTATAAACTCGATCCTGCGTATTATGTGACTTCACCTGGATTGAGTTGGGACGCTATGCTCCTTTACACAGGTGTTCAGTTAGAATTGATTAATGATTTAGAAATTTATGAAATGTTGGAAAAAGGAATACGTGGAGGATTAGCTCAATGCTCTCATCGATATGCTGAAGCTAACAACATTTATTTACCTCATTTCGATAGTTCTGAACCATCAACATATTTGATATATTTAGACTGTAATAATCTTTATGGATATGCTATGACAAAAAAATTACCGATATCAGAATTTAAATTTATGAAAAAAAATTATATCAATTTTTTTAAATTGTTTGATGTTCCTGATAATGGTGAGTACGGTTACATTTTAGAAGTAGATTTAGCGTATCCAAATCATTTACATAATTTACATAGCGACTTGCCTTTTGCTCCCGAGAAATTCATACCAATTGGAGGGAAAACACAAAAATTAATTGCAAATTTATATGATAAATATAACTACATTATTCACTACGTTCATTTAAAAACATGTCTTAAAAATGGCCTTGTTTTAAAAAAGATTCATAGAATACTTTATTTTAAACAAGAAAGTTTTTTGAAAAAGTATATAGACTTGAATACTAGCCTACGACAAGCAGCTTCAACATCGTTTGAAAGAGATTTTTTTAAACTTTTAAATAACTCAATATTTGGTAAAACTATTGAAAATAAACGTAAGCAAGTGGAGGTTAAATTAGTAACCAAATGGAGTGATGATTTGAATAAAACGAATAAAGTAGTAGGTGCTGAGAAATTAATCACAAAACCTAATTTAAAAAGTGTTTCTATATTTAATGAAAATTTTATAGCCATACAACTTAGTCCCGAAAAACTGGTTTTAGATAGGCCGATATATGTTGGATTTGCGGTTCTAGAATTCTCCAAACAACATGTGTACAATTTTCATTATAATTTTATTAAGAATAAATATGGCGATAAAGCTAAATTATGCTACACTGATACTGATAGTTTGTTGTATTTAATACACACTGAAGACTTTTATAAAGATATGTGTGATAATATATCAGAATTCGATACAAGTAATTTTGAAACTAATAATCATTACTGTACCAGGCCCCTCAGAAAGTATTGCGAAAAAAAGTTTTTATATATGGGAGACTGGCCAGTTATAATGTTTTTCGAAAATATGATTATTTATAAGTAAAAATAAGTAAGTTCCAATTTCAAAATTTCCCTCCACATTTTTTGCGAGTTAATTCAAAGTATTGTGTCTCACTGAAATATGGATCTGCGCCGGGAACATTTTAGAGCTATGATTTTATACGATTTCAAGTGTCGCCTGAAACCGGATGAATCGTACGATAGACTTCAAATGGCATTCATGGATGAAGGCCCTTCCAAGGCAACCGTGTATCGTTGGTATAACGAATTCAAGCGCGGTCGACCAACTTTGGGGGATGACGAAAGAAGCGGTCGCCCTTTGACGGCTGTTACCGAAGAAAACGTGCTAGCAGTGAAAAATTTAATCCAAGACAATAGGCGAATTACATATCAGGAGATTCAACACATATTGAAGATTGGATCGGGAAGCGTTCACGAGATTCTACACAGCCATCTTCGCGTGAGGAGGATAGTATCACGCTGGGTGCCGCACAACCTCACCGATGCTCAGAAGCAGGCCCGGGTGGAATGGTGCCGTGATATGCTTAACAAATTTGAAGCAGGCTCGTCTCGGCGTGTTTACGACATCGTTACAGGTGATGAGTCCTGGATTTATCAATACGACCCAGAAACCAAGCGCCAGTCGACTGTTTGGGTGTTTCAAAATGAGCCAACGCCTACCAAAGTGAAGCGATCTAGAAGCGGGGGTAAGATTTTGATCGCTAGCTTTTTTAATTTGACTGGCCACTTGGTATCAATTCCCTTACGGGATCAAAGAAGCATTAATGCCGAATGGTATACTACCAAATGTTTGCCAGAAGTTTTCTCTGTTATAAGCAACAAGCGACCAAACACAGGGCTCCGCGGGCTACTGCTCCACCACGACAATGCACCTGCGCACACCGCACTCAAAACGAGGGACTTCCTGGACAGCACGCCAGTCAAACTCCTGGGTCACCCTCCTTACAGCCCTGATCTAGCACCGTGTGACTTCTTTTTATTCCCAAAAATAAAAAATCAGCTCAAAGGGATACAATTTTCGTCGCCGGAAGATGCGCTGGCTGCGTTCGAGCAGGCTGTAAACGAGGTGTCTGCGGCGGACTGGAAAAAGTGTTTTGAAAACTGGTTTAGGCGCATGAATCTTTGTATAGAGGCTGGTGGAAAGTACTTTGAAAAGATTTGATAAAAATATATGTACGTATAGAACAATTTTTTTTAGTTTCGCAAAACTTTCTGAGTGTCCCACGTATTCCTAAGGTGAACGAAAAAATTCCTGGTTTATTTAAGGATGAGTTAGGAGGAGACCCTATTACCGAATTTACAGGCTTAAGAGCCAAGCTATATTGCATTAAATCATTAAAGACACAGATAAACAAAGCTAAAGGCGTATCGAAGCCTATTACAAGATGTTTAAAATCATCTAACTATAAAGATGTTTTATTTAAAAACTTAACGTTAAAGCGTAAGATGAATATGATAAAATCAATGAAACATGTGCTGTTCTCACAAGAAGTAAATAAAGTAGTCTTAAACAGAACAGACGATAAAAGGCATGTTCTGAAAAATCAAACAGATACTGTACCTTGGGGTCATTGTGATTACATATGTTAACTTAGTAATTATTTTATACACCAATGCCTTGTTATTTTTTAATGAAGACTATGCAAAGTATTCTGTGTGTATACCTACTTCTGAAATAAATTTACTTACCTGTAATCCGATTTTTATTGTTTCATACCTAGAGATATATTAATATAAATACTGGAGCAAATATTATACCTACATCAGACATAAACATGAAGTGGATTAAGCACCCAGTATCCTTAGTAGTTAAAAATATAGACGTGAAGCAAAACACACTGCACACAAAACATAGCGTACTTCTCCCGAATAACATTCGATGTATAATATGTGGTCCCTCGAATTGTGGGAAAACTAACGTTATGGTTAGTTTGTTGATTCATGAAAATGGTTTAAAATTTCAAAATGTTTATTTATATTCCAAAACAAGTTTTCAACCAAAATATTACTTCTTAAAAAAAGTTCTAGAAAGAGTTCCAAAGTTGAAATTTTTCACATTTAATTTCAATGAAGATGTTATTCATCCTAATGATGCATTACCGGATTCTGTAATCATTTTCGACGATGTGGTTGGTGAAAAACAAATAAACATACGAAATTACTTTACGATGGGACGGCATAGAGGGATAGATTGTTTTTACTTATCTCAGACCTATTCAAAAATACCCAAGCAGTTGTTACGTGACAATGCCAACTTTCTGATTATTTTTAAACAAGATGAGTTGAACTTGAAACATATTTATGATGAACATGTCAGTCCCGATATGGAATGGTCCAAGTTTAAAATTCTCTGTTCTAAAGTCTGGCTGGGTCCATACGATTTTTTGACTATAAATAAAGACTGCGAACTAAATAAAGGTAGATTTAGACAATCATTTGACAACTTCATTCATTTTGAATGTTAGAGAATAAAAATAACGTTGAACTTCCATCAAGTGTTTAGTTATTACGAATTACATTTTATTTAAACATAAATGGCAGATAATTGTAAAAGAAATCATTATTGCATATTTCTTTATAAATAGCACACGTGTAAAAGTGTAGTATGGAGAAAAATATCAAGCAGCAATTAATATACTCAGTCAATTCTATAAAAAATAAATTAAAACAGATGAAAAGTGCAGAGGATCACACTGATCTGAAGCTGAACAGAATGTTGAAACCCATAACTGAACCCTTAAAGATGTTGGTTGATAATCCGAGACAGGTTAGCAGAGACGATAAAGCTCAAAATATCGATAAAATCAAATCTCTAGAACATTGTGATCCCATAAAAGAGAAAGATTTTGACAACAGCAAAAAAGAGTCTAAAATCGGTGAAGATGATGAAACGTTTTTGGAATGTGAATTAGACCAAAACGATACACTTTCTTACAGTAAATCACCTAATAGACAGTTAGATACATCGCTGAAGAAAGATGATATTCTGGATATTTATGATCATATGGATATACCATTCGGATTTAGGATGGAAAATAAAAAAATTATGATGGGCAATTCGGAAGTGAGGTTAACTAAAGATGAAAGTTCTTCAAATGGTGATAAAATTATTATGTTCAACATCGATGGACAATCTTATGAATTGACCTCTGGCTTAAAGGAACTTCTACTTCGCAAAAAACCAAATCTATCGATAATATCAGAAGAAGACAAGCTTGTCTACAAAGATATTTTGCATCATACAAATGCACATAAGAGAGACTATAGTGTTGATGGCCAAATAAAAGGAGATAAGGGTATAAAGTACCGAGAAATAATAAAACCTTTATTTTTGGAAGTTAAATGTCCGACTAAAAGTGGAGCAAAACTTGGAGGTAAATTACCGATTCTAAAAAAATACAAAATGAACATTGATCTTACATATTGGGATGATCCCAATGAACTGGTTGATAGATTGAAATTACTTATTGCTTCTAAAAATGCCGGCAATAATAACCATGATAATGAGATAATATCAATTATTGAAGAATTGAAAGAAGCAGGTATTATTAAAGCATAAAAATCTTATTTACATTCTGAATAAGTCATTTCTATTCAAGCATTGCTCCAATATGAACGTCGATAAATTTGGACATCACTTGAATAAAAAGCCAAAAAATAATGATGCAGTGTGGATTAATAAAAGTGCTTTGAAAGTATTAAGCGACGGCAACTTTGACGCAGAAAATAAAACTATAAAAAATTTACACAATCCAGTAAATTTCAATGATAGTGCTACGAAAGAATATGTGGATAATTCTGTAACAGACTGCATCAAAAAAATTTCAACATTGAACAATTTAGTTACAAACCTGGTCACCAAAATATCTGATTTAGAGAAAAGCATTGAAATTTTTAAACGTGATCACAATGAGCAAAGCAGACGTGGTAAACGAAATACATAAAAATGCTAGACTAAACTTTCCCCGGAGACAAGTCGTAATGAAGGATATAGATGATCTATGGCAAGCTGACTTAATAGATATGCAAGCTGTTTCTAAGGAAAATTCAGGCTATAAATACATCCTTATAGTTATTGATACTTTCTCAAAATATGCCTGGGCGTTTCCACTCAAATATAAAAGAAAAGAAATCGTATATAATGCATTTCAAAAACTTCTATTAAAAGGCCGTAAACCTAAGAATTTACAAACTGATTTGGGTACTGAATTTTACAACAAAAAATTTAAAAATTTGACTATTACGTATAATATAAATCATTATTCAACATTCACTACAAAGAAGGCGTCAATCGCAGAGAGGTTTATTAGAACATTAAAATCAAAATTATACAAAAACTTCAGCTTACAAGGAAATTACAAGTGGGTGGATGGTATCCTAGATAATGCAATTTATGATTATAATCACACATATCATCGAAGTATTAACCAAAAGCCTAGTGAAGTCAATAAGGAAAATAAAGAAATAATATTGGCGCGGTATAACATGCAAACCTATCGGTTAAAGTCTTTAAACAAACCCCGATACTGTCTAAAAGTTGGAGATTTTGTGCGTATAAGTAAGCATAAAGGAGTGTTTGAAAAAGGATATACACCAAATTGGTCCACGGAAATATTTAAAATTATTAAAGTCCAAAAAACAACTCCTGTTACGTATTTAATTGAAGATTCACGAGAACAACCTATTTTAGGAGCATTTTACGTTCAAGAATTACAGAAAACCAAACACCCAAATGTATACCTTGTTGAAAAAGTATTAAAGAGAAAAGGAAACAAAGTTTTCGTAAAATGGTTGGGCCTGCCTTTTGTCGAAAATAGCTGGATTGATAAGACAAATATAATTTTATAATTAATAAGCCCCTTCATATATAAATGGTTTCTTTAATTAGGATTCTTCAGTGAAATCAAGGGTATGTACAAGAAGTGTACTCTCATAAATTGGTTAATTAATCATTTACCTATTGAACTTCATCTCCCCGGATATAATTATTGTGGGCCTGGTACGAGATTGCTTAAAAAACTTTCACGAGGAATAAGAGGTATTAACCAGTTGGATGAATATTGTAAAGAGCACGACAAAGCTTATCAGGAATCATCAGACTTAAGTGATCGACATAAAGCTGATATAAAACTAATAAAAATGGCAAGAAACCGCATAACTGCAAGTGATGCGGGTTTAGGAGAAAAAATTGCGGCCCATGTAGTTAATAAAGCAATGTTGGCAAAAGTCAAAACTGGTAGCGGTTTAAGAAGAAGCAAAAGAAACAAACCGATAAAAACTTATTCTGGTTCTGGTATGAAGAAACACTTGAAACATGTTATTGCACACGCAAAAAAACATTTACATAAAATGAAACCTAAGTGTGAAAAGGTGGCAATAAAATTGGCAATGGCTGCTGCTAAAGAGTTAGCAACAGATTTAAATGTAAAAATTCCTCGCATCATTCCTATCCCAAAAACTGGTGGTTTTCTACCATTGATACCTATTTTTGCTGGTCTATCTGCCGCTGGCAGCTTAGCTGGTGGAGCTGCTGGGATTACTAAGGCTATTCATGATTATAAAGATGCTCAGAAACGGTTAGAAGAATTAAAAAGACATAATGCAAAAATTGAAGCTCTATGTTTTGGAAAAGGATTAAACATAAAGCATTTGAAGAATGGTTTTGGAATTTCTGTGTCTAATAAAAAAAACTAAATATTCGGCTACCCAATCGGCCTCTCACTAATATAGATATTATTAAATACTCTCGTAACATACCTTATTTTCGTGGAGTATTTATGAGGGACGAGTTACCTAAATATCCTTTTAATAAAGAATGTGGAATTATTAATTTGGATAGTTCCAAAAATTCAGGAACTCATTGGGTAGCCTACGCAAAAATTAGTAGTTATATCGAGTACTTTGATAGTTATGGAAATTTAAAACCACCACAAGAATTAATCAAGTATTTTGGATCTAATATATATTATAATTACGACAATATTCAGAGAGATCATCCTTATAATTGTGGGCATTTATGTTTACATTTTTTAAATAAATTTTGGAATGATAAGATAATAAATAAATAGCGTGTAAAAGTTACATATCTATTAGTGTATAATCATGTCTATCGCAATAACCATTACAGGGAATAAGTCATTATTAGAATCATATTTCCAACCGTCTTTAAATACAGAGGATAAATATGAGTGTGGATTATTATACTTCTCAGCCCTCAATGCAGTGCCAAATATAACTTCTAAAAACAATGTATTTTCTTACAGTAACGGTAAAAAGTTACAAATTCCGTGTGGTGCTTATGACTTATACGATATAGCTGACTACCTTCAAAATAATGTAACGGATTGTGAAATTAAAATTAAACCGAATAATAATACTCTAAAATGTTTATTATTCTGTTCTAATACCGTGAATTTTTATACAGATAACAGTATAGGTGGACTGCTGGGTTTTCGAAGTGTTAAATTAGAAGCAAATAAATGGCACGAATCTGATAACCCATTCAACATTCTTTCTTCGTCCGTTATAAGAGTCGAATGTGACCTTATAAAGGGATCGTACACCAACGGATCCCCATCTCATGTTATACATGAATTTGTGCCTAATGTGCCTCCAGGACACAGATACATAGAAGTGCCGAAAACTATTATTTACTTTCCTATCAATAAAACTATAATTTCATCGATAAATATAAAAATTGTTAATGAACACGGTGATTACATTGAATTTAGAGAAGAAAGTATCCAAGTGCGCCTCCATCTGAGAAAACAAAATGATTGTATTTAATAAAACTCCCAATTCGGTAGAAAAACGTATTACTGTTCGTCGGGTTGCACACGTAAACAGACGTACTACAAAACGTAAGAGGCTAACTAAAAGTAATAAAGACTTTCTCCGCACACTCGGATTCAAACTATGAATATGCTGCAGATAACTGATTTACCGCAATTCGACAACTCAGTTGAAAGTTTTGAAATACATACTTATAATCCATATAATAATAGTTTTAAAGAAAATGACGAGATTCGGATTCCTATACATCAACAAGACATCTACATATTACCATCTGCCAGTTCGATTTACATTGAAGGAAGAGCAACGATTATTGGTAAAGACCAGAAGCCTCTTAATACACCCGTGGAGTTCACTAACAATGCAATACTGTTTTTGTTTCAAGACATCAGATATGAAATCAATGGTGTTGAAATAGATCGTGTAAAAAATCCTGGAATAACAACGACAATAAAATCTTTTGTCTCCATGAATACTGGGCAAAATAAAGTTGCAGCTGTATGGGGTTGGAACCTGAATGGATTAAAAAGTAATGATGGCTCTTTTAACGTTATTATACCATTAAATAAAGTAATGGGATTTGCTGAAGATTATAGTAAGATAATAATGAATTGTAAACATGAACTTATTTTAAACAGAACTAACTCTAATGTAAACAGTGTTAAAATAAATGATCTTGAAAGCATACAAGTACACATAGAAAGATTACAATGGCGTGTCCCACATGTAAAAGTATCAGATCGTGAAAGGCTCAAATTACTCAAATTATTAGAAAAAGACAAACCTATACAGTTAGCATTTAGGAACTGGGATTTATATGAGTATCCATTTTTACCTAGAACTTCGAAACATTCTTGGTCGATTAAAACTGCTTCTCAGCTAGAAAAGCCCCGTTATGTTATATTCGGTCTTCAAACTAACCGAAAAAATAACAATTCTAAGGATTGCTCTTTATTTGATCATTGTAAAGTCACTAATATCACACTGTTTCTAAACTCTCAATACTATCCATACGAATCATTGAATTTGAAATTTAATGAAAATAAATTTAGTATATTATACGAAATGTACAGTAGGTTCCGTCAGTCTTATTATAATATTCCTGAAGACCCGTTGCTTGATTTGCTGAGTTTTAAAGAAAAGGCTCCATTGTTTATAATAGACTGTTCAAGGCAGAACGAAAATTTAAAAACTGGACCGGTTGACGTACGTTTGGAAATAGAAAGTTCTCAAGACATTCCTGAAAATACAACGGCATATTGTGTCATCATAAACGATCGACTCATAGAGTATAAGCCGTTGAGCAATATTGTTCGAAAATTATCATGAATGCTTTAGTAGATATACAAGGATTTAAAACGGATAAAAACGAATTTATTTTAAAAGAAATTGCTATTCTGTATAACAACCGCATACAGGTTTTTCTACTAAAATCACCGTATCCGTTTTATAACTTAACGAAAACCGAAAAAAAACATGTCAGTTGGATTGAACGAAACAGAGGGCTATACTGGAATGAAGGCTATATACGATACTCGAACTGTAAACATGTTATCCAAGATATTTTAGCAGATAAATTTATTTACACTAAAGGTGCTGAAAAGCGTTTATGGTTAATGCAAATGCTGGAAAAAAATATAGTATATAATTTAGAAGATAAGGGCTGCCCTAGTTTATTAAGTCTACACGAAAAATATAAGTTATCAAGTAATTTGTATAGCTGTTTATATCATAACAATATATGTGCTTTAACTAATGTAATGTGTTTGAAAAAATGGTGTACGGATGAGAATAAATTTTTTTAAGTAAATATTTTCTTGTTTTATTTCATAATAAATACCTACATTATAGAACAGTACAACGAACTGTACTACTACTTCAATTATACAAAAAAAACTTCTTTAGGTCAGTCGCAGCATCTTTATAAATTGACAATATCAGATACAAGACTTCATTATGTTTTTATACATACCCGTATCAAGACCTTCATGAAATGATTAAAAATTATTTCGAGCCGCGGTATGAAATATACAATAAACATCAAATTCGATTATGTTCATTCAGACATTATTGGGCCACAGTAGATTCAAAACGAAGACTAGTGATGGAAATGGCTGATGCAGGTTTTTTTTACTGTGGAAATGGTGTAAACGATAAAGTTATATGTTTTTCGTGTGGAGGTGGTATCGAAGATTGGGAGATATACGACGATCCTTGGATGCAACATGCCATACTTTTTCCTGATTGCTTTTATTTAAATGCTGTAAAAGGAACAGATTATGTTGATAAATCCAAACGTCAATTTTTTAAAGAAACAAAAGTATAAAATGGTTCTAAAATGGAGGTGGATAGATTGATTTACTGTAGAATCGGCTACTGAATGTTATAACAATGGAGTCCGAGTAACTTATAAATTGCTAACAATCATTTTATGCAACATTCGATTGCCACAATTACGTGGGACACTCAGAAAGTTTTGCGAAACTAAAAAAAATTGTTCTATACGTACATATATTTTTATCAAATCTTTTCAAAGTACTTTCCACCAGCCTCTATACAAAGATTCATGCGCCTAAACCAGTTTTCAAAACACTTTTTCCAGTCCGCCGCAGACACCTCGTTTACAGCCTGCTCGAACGCAGCCAGCGCATCTTCCGGTGACGAAAATTGTATCCCTTTGAGCTGATTTTTTATTTTTGGGAATAAAAAGAAGTCACACGGTGCTAGATCGGGGCTGTAAGGAGGGTGACCCAGGAGTTTGACTGGCGTGCTGTCCAGGAAGTCCCTCGTTTTGAGTGCGGTGTGTGCAGGTGCATTGTCGTGGTGGAGCAGTAGCCCGCGGAGCCCTGTGTTTGGTCGCTTGTTGCTTATAACAGAGAAAACTTCTGGCAAACATTTGGTAGTATACCATTCGGCATTAATGCTTCTTTGATCCCGTAAGGGAATTGATACCAAGTGGCCAGTCAAATTAAAAAAGCTAGCGATCAAAATCTTACCCCCGCTTCTAGATCGCTTCACTTTGGTAGGCGTTGGCTCATTTTGAAACACCCAAACAGTCGACTGGCGCTTGGTTTCTGGGTCGTATTGATAAATCCAGGACTCATCACCTGTAACGATGTCGTAAACACGCCGAGACGAGCCTGCTTCAAATTTGTTAAGCATATCACGGCACCATTCCACCCGGGCCTGCTTCTGAGCATCGGTGAGGTTGTGCGGCACCCAGCGTGATACTATCCTCCTCACGCGAAGATGGCTGTGTAGAATCTCGTGAACGCTTCCCGACGCGGAAAGTACAAATACGTTAAATATTTACGATTTTAATTAATAAAGCTAATAAAATATTTTAGATTTTGCAGGTTCAGCGACGCTACCACCAGACGACGGCAGCTGGGTGACCTGGTGATGTATCCAGGTCTTGCGGGAGGAACCCAGTGGACGGAGACAGCTGGTAATCAACGCCGAACAAGATTTTCTTTATAAAACTGGAATTTACGAAAAACTGAATAATTTTTTATGACATAAAACAGTAATTATGCTACTAAATACTTAAGAGGGTACTTAATATCAATTAAAACACCGGTTAGGTTAGGTTAGGTTAGGTTAGGTTAGGTTAGTTTTTTTTTTTTTTTTTTTTTTTTTTTTTTTTTTTTTTTTTTAATTTGAATGTTTGTGTTTTGCCCTTTGTTTTTTATAGCACCGCGATTTGATACGGTGCTATGTTTGTTACTCTATGTTCCATTGAACGTTTTTAATTGGGTTATAATATATTTTACTAATTCTACGTAGGATTTAGTTCTTTTATCAGCACTCAGTATATCCGCGAGTGCGTACGGATTACTTTCACGACATAAGGCTTCATGGTTGTGTCTCTGCATTTGGAAACGTGAGCACTCTTGCAGCAGATGGTCAATGGTTTGTTTTGTTACTCCGTCACATGGGCACAGGTCATTGGTTGTTATTTTGAATCTTTCCAAGTACTGCTTGTGGTACCCGTGCCCAGTGAGGATCTGGGTAATCGCAAAGTCCGTTTTAACCTTTTTCCGGAATTTTTTAATGTGTTCCAGAGTAGGGAGCAGCCTCTTCGTATGTTGACCCTGCTCCGAGCTCTGGAATCTTTGTTCCCATGTCTTTTGTGTGTCATTCCTGAGTTGTTTCTTTAGATATGAGATGGGGAAGTGGCTGTAGTCTGGGCTCTTGTGCAACCTGGTGGCTAGGTTTGCCGCTGTGTCAGCTGCTTCATTACCCGCCACCCCACTATGGCCCCTCACCCATGAAAATTTTATTTCCCCTGGGTGGTCGTATAAAATGTGATGGATATTCGTGACAATGGGGTGGGTGCTGCTTCTGTCCTTGATTGCCAGGATTGCGGATTGTGAGTCTGTATGTATGGTGGTGGAATGATGGTGGTGGTTGTTTCGTGCAGTCCATTTGCACGCGTCAAAGATAGCGTATAGCTCAGCCTGAAACACGGTGCAGGTATTGTGCAGGAGGAATTTTTTAATTGTTTCCGTCCCGTTCAGCGCATTGCAGACAAAAGCGGCACCCACAGAGCCGTCCTCCTGCTTACTGCCATCTGTGTATAGGGCAAGGGATTCCTGCTCCACATGATCGTTGCTGCTGCTCCGGTCCCTGACTTCGATGCATGTCTTGGCGGTGACCCTTAGGGCCGGATGTAGCAGTTCCCGTATGGGAGTTGGTCTCTCCAGGTGGATGTCCTGTGGAATGAGTGGGGTGATGCCTGTGAGTCGTGTCTTTTCGATATGATGGACCTCCAACACTTTCAGGTCGAGAGGAGCAAATTGTGCAAGAGCGAGAGCTGCCGCAGTTGAGACCGTTCTGAATGCCCTGATAGCCTTCAGAGCAAATCCCCTCTGCGTGCTGGCGAGCGCTTTTTTGACACATTTTTTGGCCGACACGTGGCCCCAGATACCGGCAGCGTAGGTGATGATCGGTTCAATGACATGATGGTAAATTGTTTCTGTATTTTCCGGGTGGGTGCCCCATGTCGGCCTTGTGTATATGCACAATTTTTTGTAGATTTTGTTGGCTTTACTGGTAACATAATGGACGTGGCTGTGGAAATTTAGTTTTTGGTCTATTATGACTCCAAGTATTTTGACCTCCGGTATGAAATGCAGATCGACTCCACCCATATTAAGTTTTATACTTTTGGCCTTAGGGGTAAAAGCGATTGCTTGTGTTTTAGCCGGGCCAAAGTCGAGTTTCACGCCTTCGCCCCATTCGCTTATTTTCTTGAGGGTGGTGTTTGCCAGTTGTTCTAGTTCTGTTGTCTCTGTGGCGGTGACGACAAGCAGAACGTCATCTGCGAACGCCTGTATGTGGCAACCTGGGGGTAGAGGTGTATTGAGGAGCTCGTCCAGGATCAAGTTCCATAGAACAGGACCGCACGCGGATCCTTGGACACATCCTTTAGTGAGGGTCTTGCGTACCCTGAACCCCGCGTGGTCCAGCGTTGCGGCTCTATTCCGGACATAGTCCCTCAATAACCCCATTATGTTGCCTGGGATGTTAAGCTTGGTCAGTTGGTGGAAGAGGGCGGGCCACCAGGCATTGTCAAAAGCCGCCCTGATGTCTAGGGACACTGCTATGGCCAGCTTTCCATTGTCCTTAGCCCCACGCACGTACTCCAGGGCAGTATGGATGGCTTGTGTAGTATTCTTCTGTTGCCGGAAACCAAATTGGTTGGGGTTGAGCTTATTTCCAACCTCTGCGTAGTGAGATACCCTTTTTATAAATAGTTTCTCGAGCAGCTTCCCAAACACTGGAATAAGTCCTATGGGGCGGTATGATTTAAGATCGGTGTGGTCGTCTTTCCCTGGTTTGGGGATGATCTTCACATAGGCCTCCTTCCAAGTGCTCGGAAAGTGCTGGAGAGTGAGGCACCTATTCATAATGGAAGTGATGAGTGCCGGGTAGTGAATAGCGAATTGGTAACATATGTCTGAGGTGAGGTTATCAAGGCCGGGTGCTTTGCTGGGGTTTATTTGTTTGAGCTGTTCCAAGACCTCAGCTTCAGTGAATGGATGGTCTATTGTGTTGTTGGTTTGTGTGTGTTGAAATTGGTTTCGTAGTTCGTGTTGTTTGGGTAGGGTGTCCGGGGTGTCATCAGGGTAGAAATGATTTAGCAGTGCAGTGGCTGTCTCCTCTGCGTTGGTAGTGTATGTATTGCCAATTTTGAGGGTGGTGGGTGGACGTCTGGGCGCAGTTTCCTTTAACAGGCGGTTTGTCAGCGACCAGACATTTTCTTTCGTTTGTAGCTCGCAGAATTTTCGGAAGTTGGCAGTGGATTCCATCTTAATGTCCTCCGCATACTGGGTCTTCTTAATTTTTTGTTCGGCGATGAGTGGTTCGAGAAGTTGACCCGTTCTTTTGGCTGCACTGATTTGTCGGTGGAGAGTTATGACCTCCCTTTTGCTGGCCTCTAGTTTGTCAGTCCACCAAGGAGGTTTCGGTTTGCTGGTCCCCTTCTTAGTGGTCATAGATTCCTCGCAAGCGGCGTGAATAATGTTGGTGATATCACTGATAAGTGTCTCGAGTTGCTCGATGTCGAGACTAGCGACATCTCTCTCCAATATAGTGGATGTCGTCATATGCAGCATCAGGGTATCTTTGTATTCAGTCCAGTTGGCCTTTTTGGTGTTATAAAGGAATGTGGACGTGCTAGTAGCGAGTCCCTCCATCGATCTGCCAGAAGTGATCTCGTACTCTATGGCGTTATGCTGAGATGTTGTGCAGCAGTCCATGTTGACCCGCCAGTGGTCTATTTTGTCGTAAATAGAGCCAGAAGCAAGGGTCAAGTCTATTATTGAGGTTCTATCGCGTCCATGTGTTACTGTTTCGAAAGTAGGGGTGGTTCCGTTGTTGCATATGTGCATGTCGTTCGCATATGCTAAATCAATGATTTCGGTTCCCCTATTGTTGGTTTTGGCGCTACCCCATGAGGTGTGCCAGCCGTTGAAATCTCCTCCGAGTATAACACGGTGATTTCTAGTGGATTTTAGGAAGTAGTCGATGGCGTCCATGGTGTTTGAAGGGTCTTCATTTGGCTCAACGTAGGCTGAGGCTAAGTATATCTTGCCTCCGCCAGCTGTTCCTAATTGTACGACGCATAAATTGGCTGTCGAATATTGTGACAGACCTATGGTTGCTCCACATCCGGGTTTTACGACAATGCATGCCTTGACCTTTTGTCCGCCGGAAAATTGGTAAACGTCTAGGCCAGACATGAATGGGAGTTTTAGCTCTTTGCCCGAGCCTATGTATGGCTCAGATATTAGGGCTATATTATAATGGCCAGAATGAAAATAATTTAGGAATTCTTTTAAACTGCTCTTAGATCGATCTATGTTACACTGTAATATTTTAGTTGATTTGATTTTATCCATAATCTATGCGATTGTTTATTTTAATTTTAATTGATTTAATTCTAGGGCAAATGTGAGAGGTGGCCTTGTGTTTTTCGTCGAATTCGGTTTTGAATTTAAGATTGTGATTAGCGCAGTTGACGCATTTGGGCGCCCCATTTCTGAGTTTGAGCGGACAGCTATCCAACTGATGTCCCTCTTCCGCGCAGTAGGTGCAAGGGGCTTGATTAGCCGGACATTTATTTTTAATATGCCCGAATAGCAGGCATTTCATGCACTGTTTGAAAGTGGAGAACTCCTCCACATGCACTCTTTGGTAGTCAATTGCTAGTCTCCCCATGTCTATGATCTTAAGAAAGACGGTGGGCCGCGTCAGCAGGACTGCGTTATATAAATTTGGATTTCTATTATTGCGTTTGAATGAAAATTTTATGTCACCGTCGACAATTTGTAGTTCGCTGTTTTGTCCTTTGATGACATCTGTGAGCTCTTCCGAAGGGGTGTCGTTAGAGATGCCCTTTAAAATTATCATTGGGAGGAGTTTGCGGGCAGGCTCGGCGGTCACAAATGTGGATTTTTGCAGTTTCTGAAGTGTTTCGTCCCGCTGGGCTTCGTTGTTGAATTCAACCCTTATTTTATTATTTGAAACGGACTGGATTCGAGTCGGGGCGTACGAGGTGTGCCTAAAGGTTACACTATTTTTAAAGGACTCAACAACCTGTTGTCTGCTTTGTGTCTCGCCCTTGGACGTGATAATTAGAGCCGGCTTATTGGTAGTTGAGGGTTTTGTTTTAATTTGAGGTGATGGTGGTGGTGAGTGCAGAGCCTGGGCGTAGGTGGGGGTCGTGTGTTGCGTAATATTGATCGCAGTGAGATGCTGCTTTAACTCATCGCGTACGCAGGAAACTATCTGTGACTTCAGATCCTCATGGGTAGAGGGGGTGGTGGTGGGAAGTGGCGAGCACTCGGTTTCAGCGGTGCAGTAATTTGGTATAAGTAATGAGGCTTTGGAAATTTCCTCCGCAGCCTGCGTTATAACATGTTTGCTGATGGCCGTGACACTTTTTCCTTCATTAACCCTTTGCGCAATAAATGAAGCGAGAGTGGTGATGACACTGACGCATGATTCTAGGCTGGTAGCGTCGGTAGCAACAGTGGGGAGGGGAGGCAGAAGCGTTTGGGATAGGGATTTTAGTGGTCGAGTTTTGGTTTTGGGTAGAGATGGTGTTGGTAAGGGTTCTGCTGGTGGGGGTGTTGATGTTGGAGGTGGTGTCGGTTGGGGTGGGGGTGTTGATGTTGGAGGTGGTGTCGGTTGGGGTGGGGGTTCCCCAACAACAACAACATCTGCCATCGCTCCTCTGTTGAGATAGAAGAAGGATAGCAAACAAATATACGAGAGGTGTGAAGTGTTGAATTAAAACAGGAGCGTTGTTTATATTAGAGGGGGGCTGTAGAAGAGAAAAACATCGGAATTTAGAGTCTAAGTGTAATGGCAAAAAATTAGGAATTTGGTATGTTGGCAAGTTCTTACCCCTCCTCTATAGTCTAGCTTACGAATAAAAAAAAAGGGCGGGTCGGGCGGTAATAAAAATATAGGTATATGGCGTGACGTTTTTCGCGCGGGGGCTGTTCCCTTGACCCTGGAACGTCGGAGCTGGACGTGCGACCCCTCAAACTCTTCGTCGTGAGCCAGGCTACGCAGTGATCAAGAAAACAACGATAATTTCAGTAGTCTAATCAAACTAAACAGACGAGGAAAGTACAAGTACGTTAAATATTTACGTTTTTAATTAAGAAAGCTAATAAACTATTTAGATTTTTGCAGGTTCAGCGACGCTACCACCAGACGACGGCAGCTGGGTGACCTGGTGATGTATCCAGGTCTTGCGGGAGGAACCCAGTGGACGGAGAGAGCTGGTAATCAACGCCGAACAAGATTTTCTTAAAAAAACTGGAATTTACGAAAAAATGAATAATTTTATATAACAAAAACAGTAATTATGCTACTAAATATTTAGGAGGGTGCTTATTATCAATTAAAACACCGAAGACCGCGTCCAGATGTGACTCCAAATGACTTTAATCTTCAAACAAGTGCTAAAACTGCACCTATGAGGTAACCTCGGTTTGTAATAAAAATATAGGTATATGGCGTGACGTTTTTCGCGCGGGGGCTGTTCCCTTGACCCTGGAACGTCGGAGCTGGACGTGCGACCCCTCAAACTCTTCGTCGTGAGCCAGGCTACGCAGTGATCAAGAAAACAACGATAATTTCAGTAGTCTAATCAAACTAAACAGACGAGGAAAGTACAAGTACGTTAAATATTTACGTTTTTAATTAAGAAAGCTAATAAACTATTTAGATTTTTGCAGGTTCAGCGACGCTACCACCAGACGACGGCAGCTGGGTGACCTGGTGATGTATCCAGGTCTTGCGGGAGGAACCCAGTGGACGGAGAGAGCTGGTAATCAACGCCGAACAAGATTTTCTTAAAAAAACTGGAATTTACGAAAAAATGAATAATTTTATATAACAAAAACAGTAATTATGCTACTAAATATTTAGGAGGGTGCTTATTATCAATTAAAACACCGAAGACCGCGTCCAGATGTGACTCCAAATGACTTTAATCTTCAAACAAGTGCTAAAACTGCACCTATGAGGTAACCTCGGTTTGTAATAAAAATATAGGTATATGGCGTGACGTTTTTCGCGCGGGGGCTGTTCCCTTGACCCTGGAACGTCGGAGCTGGACGTGCGACCCCTCAAACTCTTCGTCGTGAGCCAGGCTACGCAGTGATCAAGAAAACAACGATAATTTCAGTAGTCTAATCAAACTAAACAGACGAGGAAAGTACAAGTACGTTAAATATTTACGTTTTTAATTAAGAAAGCTAATAAACTATTTAGATTTTTGCAGGTTCAGCGACGCTACCACCAGACGACGGCAGCTGGGTGACCTGGTGATGTATCCAGGTCTTGCGGGAGGAACCCAGTGGACGGAGAGAGCTGGTAATCAACGCCGAACAAGATTTTCTTAAAAAAACTGGAATTTACGAAAAAATGAATAATTTTATATAACAAAAACAGTAATTATGCTACTAAATATTTAGGAGGGTGCTTATTATCAATTAAAACACCGAAGACCGCGTCCAGATGTGACTCCAAATGACTTTAATCTTCAAACAAGTGCTAAAACTGCACCTATGAGGTAACCTCGGTTTGTAATAAAAATATAGGTATATGGCGTGACGTTTTTCGCGCGGGGGCTGTTCCCTTGACCCTGGAACGTCGGAGCTGGACGTGCGACCCCTCAAACTCTTCGTCGTGAGCCAGGCTACGCAGTGATCAAGAAAACAACGATAATTTCAGTAGTCTAATCAAACTAAACAGACGAGGAAAGTACAAGTACGTTAAATATTTACGTTTTTAATTAAGAAAGCTAATAAACTATTTAGATTTTTGCAGGTTCAGCGACGCTACCACCAGACGACGGCAGCTGGGTGACCTGGTGATGTATCCAGGTCTTGCGGGAGGAACCCAGTGGACGGAGAGAGCTGGTAATCAACGCCGAACAAGATTTTCTTAAAAAAACTGGAATTTACAAAAAAATGAATAATTTTATATAACAAAAACAGTAATTATGCTACTAAATATTTAGGAGGGTGCTTATTATCAATTAAAACACCGAAGACCGCGTCCAGATGTGACTCCAAATGACTTTAATCTTCAAACAAGTGCTAAAACTGCACCTATGAGGTAACCTCGGTTTGTAATAAAAATATAGGTATATGGCGTGACGTTTTTCGCGCGGGGGCTGTTCCCTTGACCTTGGAACGTCGGAGCTGGACGTGCGACCCCTCAAACTCTTCGTCGTGAGCCAGGCTACGCAGTGATCAAGAAAACAACGATAATTTCAGTAGTCTAATCAAACTAAACAGACGAGGAAAGTACAAGTACGTTAAATATTTACGTTTTTAATTAAGAAAGCTAATAAACTATTTAGATTTTTGCAGGTTCAGCGACGCTACCACCAGACGACGGCAGCTGGGTGACCTGGTGATGTATCCAGGTCTTGCGGGAGGAACCCAGTGGACGGAGAGAGCTGGTAATCAACGCCGAACAAGATTTTCTTAAAAAAACTGGAATTTACGAAAAAATGAATAATTTTATATAACAAAAACAGTAATTATGCTACTAAATATTTAGGAGGGTGCTTATTATCAATTAAAACACCGAAGACCGCGTCCAGATGTGACTCCAAATGACTTTAATCTTCAAACAAGTGCTAAAACTGCACCTATGAGGTAACCTCGGTTTGTAATAAAAATATAGGTATATGGCGTGACGTTTTTCGCGCGGGGGCTGTTCCCTTGACCCTGGAACGTCGGAGCTGGACGTGCGACCCCTCAAACTCTTCGTCGTGAGCCAGGCTACGCAGTGATCAAGAAAACAACGATAATTTCAGTAGTCTAATCAAACTAAACAGACGAGGAAAGTACAAGTACGTTAAATATTTACGTTTTTAATTAAGAAAGCTAATAAACTATTTAGATTTTTGCAGGTTCAGCGACGCTACCACCAGACGACGGCAGCTGGGTGACCTGGTGATGTATCCAGGTCTTGCGGGAGGAACCCAGTGGACGGAGAGAGCTGGTAATCAACGCCGAACAAGATTTTCTTAAAAAAACTGGAATTTACGAAAAAATGAATAATTTTATATAACAAAAACAGTAATTATGCTACTAAATATTTAGGAGGGTGCTTATTATCAATTAAAACACCGAAGACCGCGTCCAGATGTGACTCCAAATGACTTTAATCTTCAAACAAGTGCTAAAACTGCACCTATGAGGTAACCTCGGTTTGTAATAAAAATATAGGTATATGGCGTGACGTTTTTCGCGCGGGGGCTGTTCCCTTGACCCTGGAACGTCGGAGCTGGACGTGCGACCCCTCAAACTCTTCGTCGTGAGCCAGGCTACGCAGTGATCAAGAAAACAACGATAATTTCAGTAGTCTAATCAAACTAAACAGACGAGGAAAGTACAAGTACGTTAAATATTTACGTTTTTAATTAAGAAAGCTAATAAACTATTTAGATTTTTGCAGGTTCAGCGACGCTACCACCAGACGACGGCAGCTGGGTGACCTGGTGATGTATCCAGGTCTTGCGGGAGGAACCCAGTGGACGGAGAGAGCTGGTAATCAACGCCGAACAAGATTTTCTTAAAAAAACTGGAATTTACGAAAAAATGAATAATTTTATATAACAAAAACAGTAATTATGCTACTAAATATTTAGGAGGGTGCTTATTATCAATTAAAACACCGAAGACCGCGTCCAGATGTGACTCCAAATGACTTTAATCTTCAAACAAGTGCTAAAACTGCACCTATGAGGTAACCTCGGTTTGTAATAAAAATATAGGTATATGGCGTGACGTTTTTCGCGCGGGGGCTGTTCCCTTGACCCTGGAACGTCGGAGCTGGACGTGCGACCCCTCAAACTCTTCGTCGTGAGCCAGGCTACGCAGTGATCAAGAAAACAACGATAATTTCAGTAGTCTAATCAAACTAAACAGACGAGGAAAGTACAAGTACGTTAAATATTTACGTTTTTAATTAAGAAAGCTAATAAACTATTTAGATTTTTGCAGGTTCAGCGACGCTACCACCAGACGACGGCAGCTGGGTGACCTGGTGATGTATCCAGGTCTTGCGGGAGGAACCCAGTGGACGGAGAGAGCTGGTAATCAACGCCGAACAAGATTTTCTTAAAAAAACTGGAATTTACAAAAAAATGAATAATTTTATATAACAAAAACAGTAATTATGCTACTAAATATTTAGGAGGGTGCTTATTATCAATTAAAACACCGAAGACCGCGTCCAGATGTGACTCCAAATGACTTTAATCTTCAAACAAGTGCTAAAACTGCACCTATGAGGTAACCTCGGTTTGTAATAAAAATATAGGTATATGGCGTGACGTTTTTCGCGCGGGGGCTGTTCCCTTGACCTTGGAACGTCGGAGCTGGACGTGCGACCCCTCAAACTCTTCGTCGTGAGCCAGGCTACGCAGTGATCAAGAAAACAACGATAATTTCAGTAGTCTAATCAAACTAAACAGACGAGGAAAGTACAAGTACGTTAAATATTTACGTTTTTAATTAAGAAAGCTAATAAACTATTTAGATTTTTGCAGGTTCAGCGACGCTACCACCAGACGACGGCAGCTGGGTGACCTGGTGATGTATCCAGGTCTTGCGGGAGGAACCCAGTGGACGGAGAGAGCTGGTAATCAACGCCGAACAAGATTTTCTTAAAAAAACTGGAATTTACGAAAAAATGAATAATTTTATATAACAAAAACAGTAATTATGCTACTAAATATTTAGGAGGGTGCTTATTATCAATTAAAACACCGAAGACCGCGTCCAGATGTGACTCCAAATGACTTTAATCTTCAAACAAGTGCTAAAACTGCACCTATGAGGTAACCTCGGTTTGTAATAAAAATATAGGTATATGGCGTGACGTTTTTCGCGCGGGGGCTGTTCCCTTGACCCTGGAACGTCGGAGCTGGACGTGCGACCCCTCAAACTCTTCGTCGTGAGCCAGGCTACGCAGTGATCAAGAAAACAACGATAATTTCAGTAGTCTAATCAAACTAAACAGACGAGGAAAGTACAAGTACGTTAAATATTTACGTTTTTAATTAAGAAAGCTAATAAACTATTTAGATTTTTGCAGGTTCAGCGACGCTACCACCAGACGACGGCAGCTGGGTGACCTGGTGATGTATCCAGGTCTTGCGGGAGGAACCCAGTGGACGGAGAGAGCTGGTAATCAACGCCAAACAAGATTTTCTTAAAAAAACTGGAATTTACGAAAAAATGAATAATTTTATATAACAAAAACAGTAATTATGCTACTAAATATTTAGGAGGGTGCTTATTATCAATTAAAACACCGAAGACCGCGTCCAGATGTGACTCCAAATGACTTTAATCTTCAAACAAGTGCTAAAACTGCACCTATGAGGTAACCTCGGTTTGTAATAAAAATATAGGTATATGGCGTGACGTTTTTCGCGCGGGGGCTGTTCCCTTGACCTTGGAACGTCGGAGCTGGACGTGCGACCCCTCAAACTCTTCGTCGTGAGCCAGGCTACGCAGTGATCAAGAAAACAACGATAATTTCAGTAGTCTAATCAAACTAAACAGACGAGGAAAGTACAAGTACGTTAAATATTTACGTTTTTAATTAAGAAAGCTAATAAACTATTTAGATTTTTGCAGGTTCAGCGACGCTACCACCAGACGACGGCAGCTGGGTGACCTGGTGATGTATCCAGGTCTTGCGGGAGGAACCCAGTGGACGGAGAGAGCTGGTAATCAACGCCGAACAAGATTTTCTTAAAAAAACTGGAATTTACGAAAAAATGAATAATTTTATATAACAAAAACAGTAATTATGCTACTAAATATTTAGGAGGGTGCTTATTATCAATTAAAACACCGAAGACCGCGTCCAGATGTGACTCCAAATGACTTTAATCTTCAAACAAGTGCTAAAACTGCACCTATGAGGTAACCTCGGTTTGTAATAAAAATATAGGTATATGGCGTGACGTTTTTCGCGCGGGGGCTGTTCCCTTGACCCTGGAACGTCGGAGCTGGACGTGCGACCCCTCAAACTCTTCGTCGTGAGCCAGGCTACGCAGTGATCAAGAAAACAACGATAATTTCAGTAGTCTAATCAAACTAAACAGACGAGGAAAGTACAAGTACGTTAAATATTTACGTTTTTAATTAAGAAAGCTAATAAACTATTTAGATTTTTGCAGGTTCAGCGACGCTACCACCAGACGACGGCAGCTGGGTGACCTGGTGATGTATCCAGGTCTTGCGGGAGGAACCCAGTGGACGGAGAGAGCTGGTAATCAACGCCGAACAAGATTTTCTTAAAAAAACTGGAATTTACGAAAAAATGAATAATTTTATATAACAAAAACAGTAATTATGCTACTAAATATTTAGGAGGGTGCTTATTATCAATTAAAACACCGAAGACCGCGTCCAGATGTGACTCCAAATGACTTTAATCTTCGGTTAGGTTTTTATTTTTTTTTTTTTTTTTTTTGGCGCCTACCTCTCCGCGCTATGGCGGAGCCTGCGAGCTAAGTTTCTCCTCGGACATTATCCGAGACCATGTTGAGTTCTTTATTAATCATTAATACTAGGGTTTACATAAATTTCTTAATCTAATTCTATTATAACAAAACTCTGTTCTTTTTATGTTACATTCTACAGAAAATTAATACAATATAACATACTTATTTTTACAATCTCTCTTTCCTGTTACCATCTCAACTTGCTTCGATTTACTCCCATCTCATTTGTCCTTGTACTTATTATTATCATTTTTCTTATACCTAAGTTTACTTATGCTATGGTTATATATATATAATATACACTCTAGCATTTTCTTTTACACCTATTTATTCCTTTTTCCTGCCATTTCTCCTATTTGGACACAATATTTCAAGAAAATGCGTCTTCTTTCCTTCTCTGACATAATAATCTTAATGTTGGCAAGTTTTATTTCTATATCCAGCATATGTTCTACTTCATATCGTTTTTTGCAATAAACTGGGCAATCAATTATTAAGTGCAGAATTGACTCATCTTCCACGGGGTCACATATACACGATGGGCTTTCCTTACACTTAAACCTGTACAAGTATGAGGAAAACCCACCGTGTCCTGTCAAGATCTGTGTTAAGATGCCTGTTTTGTCCATTTTGCGTACATTTTAATATGCTGCCACCGCATCCGGGAAGAACACCTTCGTGACAGCGGCTGTCTGGCCGGACTTGTACCTCCTGTTCCATTCGTCAAGGGAGTCCAATCGGATCTTCCGCCTGACGAATGAAACAGGGCACCGGTCATAGTCCGGGCCTTTTTTAAGTTTGAGGGCGGCCTCCTTGGCAAGCTCATCCGCTCTTTCATTTCCATCCAACCCTGCGTGGGCCTTGATCCAGAACAAGGACACACTCTTATTTTGGAGCTTACAGCGTCTGAGTGTGTCCCTTGTTTCCACAGCCAGGGGATGGGTGGAGTTAGGGTTTATTGCTCTCTTCGGTTAGGTTAGGTTAGGTTAGGTTGGGGTGCTGGGCCAGGAAACCTCCACGTGTGCTTGACAGCTGCTAGTCCCTCTGGACATGTCTGGAGGGAACAGCAGTTGTTAGGTCGGTGCACCCTGGGCACGGGTAATAACTATCCTTTCGAGGGACCCTAGTATCCTTCGGAGGATCTTATTGCCCGTGGCGAATATTCTGGCGCGGGAGGGCCCGTTCTGGGCAAGTGGGGCGTTGCTCTGCGTGTCCCTCTGATGATAGCAGAGGGCACAGTGGAGGAGCAAGGACGGCCTCAGTGTGCACTCACCCTGCCACTGGGCAGGCAGGGGGGGGACTGCGTTCTTCCCTGCCCCCGTCGATTTCGTAACCTCAGTAGGAGTGCTGTGGTTACGTCTCGCGGCTCCTATTGGGACCGAGGGTCTCGGCTTAACCGCCCGGACCGTGAGGAAGAAAACCTCTATAAAAAATTACCCCGAATCTCAAGCGGCGGCGCACCGTGAGGGGATGCATGGCTGACGGGTGTTCCTTAGGAACGTTCAGTCTCTAGTGCGACCTCCGCCAGGGTACCAGCCGACCCCCTGGCGGGTTACGCTAGGCTTATCCGGGTACAGGGGGCACTGCCCGGATGGACCGTTTATATCCCCCATACTCGTGGGAATTTTATGGAACCAATAAATTCAAACGTTACGAAGGTGGATGCGGTGTCAGACTCCGACACTTCAGATGGGATGAGTATGGCGAGCGTTGCGAGTGTAAGCTCTAGACGCTCGCGCACTGAAGGGGAGATGGGTGAGCGTTTTTGGAGAAAACGCTCACATAGCGATAAGGAGAGGCGCCAGAAGGAGTCAGGGCGCTCTTCTAGCGAGGAGAATGCGCCTGTAGCGGCTAAAAAGCGCACGGGCAAGAAGGAGCAAGGTGGCGCGATGGCCCCTCCGACGACGACGCGCGACTCTCGAGGGCGCTTCCTGAAGCGCCCGGATACCCCAGCACCAAGCGGAGTGTCCGGTGACTCGGGAGGCAGCCAGGTAGAGGACGCTCCAGCCGAGCCCAGGCGGGAGGAGATCGGCCTGGGCTTAGGCTCCAACAAGGCGGAAGCGAACGCTGCCAAAAGGGCGCAGCGGAAGGCTGCCGCAGCCGACGCGGTGGCTGTAATGGCCAGTCGGAACAGGGAGCGTCGCGCTGCCCGGATGGCAGCCGTGGGGAGCGTTACCGGGGTGGCGCTCAGTAGTCAGGTGCTGGAAGGCGTGGATGTCGTTATGACGGTTGCCACCAAATCGGGCAACCTGAAGGGGACATACACGCGTGCCCTAAAGGAGGCGGTGGACGGAATTAAGGAGGCGGTGGAGGTCCTCGTTAGTCGCACGAGCTCGGAGGAGACGGCTAAGATACGGGAGGAGAACGGCCGGCTCCGATCCGAGCTAGAGGACCTCAAGCGGGAGGTTGCCGCTATGAGGATTGCCAGCCAGCGGCAGACAGCTCCCGCGGCCACCAGCCTGCCACCTGCTGCGCCGTCGTCGACCCCGACGCCCGCACCCCCACCTGCATCTGCACCTGCCCTGTCGGATTACGACTTGGAGCGTGTGGCAAGAGTGTGCATGATGCAGTGTGGGGGCATGGTGAGTGCCCGACTCGAGGAGATAGAGTCGCGCCTCCCCCCAGCGGAAAGGCTCCGACCCCCACTTGCAGCGGACAAGAGGAGGGCGGAGGAGTCCGCCAGGACGAAGCCCGCGCAGAAACCAGCAGAGGGGGCCAAAAAGCCAGCGCAGGGGCCCAAAAAGCCCACGCAGGGGCCCAGAACGCCTGCGGGGGCTTCCGCGCCTCTGGCGACCGCGCCCCTGGCGACCGCACCTACGACGGCAACCGCGACTCCGGTGACTGCGCCACCGGCGACCGCACCACCTTCTTCCTCACCTCCCACCCAGGATACCGACGGGTGGACGACGGTGGGGAAGAAGAAAAAGAAGAAGAAGAGCGGGAAGAAGGCCAATGGAGCACCGGCCAAGACACCCAAGAAGGCGAGAAGACCGCGTAGAGTCAGGGCCCCGCGCTCCGCGGCTGTAGTTATCACGCTGCAGCCCGGAGCTGCAGAAAGGGGCGTCACCTACGCGGCGGTCCTCACAGAGGCCAAAAGCAAGGTCGCGTTCCCCGACCTCGGCACACCGTCCGGCTTCCGATTGAAGCCGGCGATTACGGGGGCGCGGTTGCTTGAGGTGTCGGGTGCCTCCAGTGGCGAAAGGGCGGACACGTTGGCCGCCAAGCTGCGAGAGGTCCTCAACCCGGAGGACGTCAAGATATCCAGGCCGATGAAGACCGCTGAGCTGCGTGTCAGCGGCCTGGATGACTCGACGAACCCGGCTGAGGTCGCGGTGGCCATCGCCCGTGCCGGTGGGTGCCAGCCCGATGACGTGCGGACGGGCGAGATCCGTGCCGACGCCGGTGGGCTCGGCACGATCTGGGTGCGGTGCCCGGTGGCGGCGGCCAATAAGGTCGCTGACGCAGGGCGTTTGTTGGTGGGGTGGGTTGCGGCAAGGGTTAGACTGCTGCAGCCTAGGGCCATGCGGTGCTACCGGTGCCTGGACGTTGGTCACGTCAGGTGCCGGTGCACCGCCGAAACGGACCGCAGCGATCTGTGCTATCGCTGCGGCCAGCCCGGCCACAAGGCGGCCCAGTGCTCTGCGGCGCCAAACTGCAGCCTCTGTACAGCTGCAAGGAGGCCCGCCGGGCACAGAGTGGGTGCCAAATCATGTGGCGCGCCCACCAACAAAAAGAACGGAAGGGGTGCCAAAGCTGTCGGGGGCTCTTTACCCCCCCCTCAGCCTGGCTGCCCTTCGGCCGACTCCCGGCCTGGGAATGGGGCGGTGGAGGGAATGGATTGCGCATAATGGCACAATACCATTTCCTCCAGGGCAACATCAACCACTGTGCCAGAGCTCAGGATCTCTTGCTCCAGAGCATGGCAGAGTGGTCGATTCACGTGGCCGTGGTTGCCGAGCCGTACTGGGTCCCGCCCAGGGATAACTGGGTGGGAGACCTTGACGGTTTGGTGGCCATCATCGGCGGGGCTCTCGTCAGCCCGTCTCGAGGGCACGGCTGGGTAGCCGCCCTCGCAGATGGCGTTGGCGTCGTTGGGGCGTATTTTTCGCCCAACAAGAGTCTCGCCGACTTCGAGAGGTTTCTTGTCGAGTTGGGTGCCGTCGTGGGCCGACTCCATCCTCGCCCGGTGCTGTTGCTCGGCGATCTCAACGCCAAATCTGCGGCGTGGGGATCCCCGGTGACCGATGCTAAGGGCGAGGCATTGGAGGAGTGGGCGGTCACGACTGGCCTGGTCGTCCTGAACCGGGGCTCGGTCCACACGTGCGTGCGGCAGCGGGGCGGATCGATAGTAGACGTGTCGTTCGCTAGCCCTGCTGTCGCGAGCCGTGTTCGCGACTGGCGTGTCGCCGTGGAGGTGGAGACGTTGTCGGATCACCGTTACATCCGTTTCGACGTCTCCGCCCAGACCGCTGGCGACCGCAGAACCGCAGGATCAGTCCCACGTCGGGACGGCCCGCGCTGGGCGCGTAGGCACATCGACAGGGAATTTCTCGAGGATGCTATTGTCCAGGCCTGGAGCCGGGAGTCGGCAACGAACGGACCCGATGACGTCGAACGGGAGGCGCTGTGGTTCCGCGGGGCGATGACGCAAATTTGCGATGCGTCCATGCCCCGGGTCCACGCACAATGTGCAAGGCGCCAGGTGTACTGGTGGACCGCCGAAATCGCGCAGCTACGCATCGCGTGCGTGGCGGCTAGGCGCCAGTACACCCACTACCGGAGGACACGTCGTCGGGTACCCGACGAAGAAGCCGCGCGGTATGAGGGGTACCGCGTGGCAAAGCAGGCTCTGTGGCTGGCCATCGGCGAGTCGAGGACGCGATCCAGGGAGAGGATGTTGGAGACTCTGGACGGGGATCCGTGGGGGCGCCCGTATAAAGCGGTTCGAGGGCAACTTCGAGCCGCGGCGCCCCCACTTACGGAGAGTCTCCAACCCGAGCTGCTGGAGGAGGTAGTTGCGGCCCTCTTCCCGGCCAGAGCGGAACACACTCCGCCGCCGATGGCTTTGCCCACGGCCGCAGAGCTTGCAGAGGAGGAGGACGCCATCAGCGTCCCAGAGGTGACACAGGAGGAGATGAGGGCGGCCGTGAGGCGGCTCCGGGCCAAGAAAGTGGCTCCGGGGCCCGACGGTATTCACGGCCTAGCTTTGGCCCTCGCCCTCAAGGAGCTAGAGCCCCAGCTGAGAGGACTCTACACAGCTTGCCTCGAGCAGGGTCAGTTTCCCACATTGTGGAAGACTGGTCGTCTGGTCCTGCTCAGGAAGGCGGGGCGCCCGGCGGACTCGCCGTCCGCGTACCGGCCCATAGTGTTGCTCGACGAGGTGGGCAAGCTGTTCGAGCGTATACTCGCAGCCCGCCTCGTCCGCCACTTGTGCGGAGAGGGGCCGGACCTGGCCGAGAGCCAGTACAGCTTTCGGCATGGGCGCTCTACCATCCACGCTGTGTCGAGGGTGAGAGTCCTGGCGGAGGAAACCGTGTCCCGGGGCGGGGTGGTGGTGGCGGTGTCTTTAGACATCTCCAACGCTTTCAACACCCTGCCCTGGAGCTGTATTAGAGAGGCACTGCGGTATCATCGCGTGCCTCTCTACCTCCGCCGCATCGTTGGGGCTTACTTAGCCGGGAGGTGTGTCACCTACGTGGGACGCGATGGCGGAAACCAGCGCCAGGTGTCGTGCGGTGTTCCACAGGGTTCGGTCGTGGGTCCGCTCCTGTGGAACATCGGGTACGACTGGGTGCTAAGGGGCGAACTCCCGCCGGGCGCGGACCTGACGTGTTACGCGGACGACACGCTGGTCACGGCCCGGGGGAGTTCGCACAGGGAGGCAGCGTTGCTCGCGACGGCGGCGGTCTCACTGACGGTGAGCCGCATACGGCGCCTCGGCCTGGAGGTGGCCCTCAACAAGTCGGAGGCCATGGTGTTTCATGGTCCCCGACGGGCGCCGCCGGCCGGATCACACATCGTGGTCGGGGGGGTCCGGATCGCTGTCGAGCCCACCATGAAATATCTGGGATTGGTGCTCGACAGCCGTTGGGACTTCGGACCCCACTTCCGGCGGCTTGCGCCCAAGTTGTTGGGCGCGGCCGGGGCGCTGGCAACGCTGCTTCCCAATCTGGGGGGCCCGAGCGCCGCCTGTAGGCGGCTCTACATGGGGATCGTGCGATCCATGGCGCTCTACGGAGCGCCGATCTGGGCGTCTGACCTGACGGCCGGTAGCATAGCTGTTCTGCGGAAGCCGCAGCGGGCTATGGCCGTCAGAGTCATTCGGGGGTATCGCACGATCTCCTACGAGGCGGGTTGTGCACTGGCCGGGTCCCCGCCCTGGGACCTGGAGGCGAAGGTGCTCGCGTCACTCTATCGGTGGCGTGAGGACGCGAGGTCGCGGGGCGAGCGACCGATGCAGCGAGAGATCGAGCTGCGTCGGTCGCAGCTCCGCGAGGTCCTGGTGGCTGAGTGGCGGGACAGGCTTTTGCGCCCTTCCGCCGGTCTCGCTACCGTCGGGGCGATCCGACCAGTGCTCGACGAATGGTTCGGGAGGAGGCACGGCTCCCTGACGTTTCGGGCGACGCAGGTGCTTTCGGGGCATGGTTGCTTCGGGAAGTACCTGTGTCGCATAAACAGGGAGCCGGACGCACGGTGTCACCACTGCGTCGACTGCCGGGAGGACACGGCGGGGCATACGCTGGCAGAGTGTGCTGCTTGGGAGGAGCCACGTCGTGCCCTCATCTCAGAAGTAGGCAGTGACCTGTCGCTGCCGGCCGTAGTTAATTCGATGGTCGGCAGCGTTGAGTCCTGGGACGCGGTGGTTTCCTTCTGCGAGACAGTCGTCTCCCAGAAGGAGGCTGCGGAAAGGTTGAGGGAGGTGGAGACCGTCCTCCCGATCCGCAGCAGGCGCACCGGGCGTCGGCGGAGGGCGGACAACGCCCTCTTCCAGCCCCCCTAAATGGGTCCAGGGGCGACGGAATCGGGGACGTCCGCCGCCCCCCATACATCAGGACCCGAGGTGGCGGCGCGTAGTGTTCCACGCGCGCCCCTCTTAGCCGTTGCGGGGGGAGTCAAACACCTCACTCCCCCCGCTCGAGACGGGGCCCGCGCTAGCGGGCCAGCACCAGCCGGGGTTGCGGAAGAATAGCGCGTTCCCGCGACCCCGGCGCAGGTGAGTGATGGAACACCGGGGTGGTTTTTAGTCGGTAAGAGTCCGACAGACCCCCCCGCCCTCCCCGGGGCGGGGGACATCCATGAGGATTTTCCACCCCGAGATCAAAAAAAAAAAAAAAAAAGGTTAGGTTAGGTTAGGTTAGGTTAGGTTACCGGGTGGGCGGTAACGCCTGCACCAAAACCACCAAGAAAGGGGGCAGATGGCACGGCAAAAAGGCCGCAGCAAAGGCAGTTGAAAAGCTGCCTGAAAAAAGCGGTGAGGAAGCGTTAATGGTAACCCAATAATGGCCCCAAATTTGCGCTTCCTCCAAGCTAACATCAACCACTGCGCCAGGGCTCAGGACCTTCTGCTCCAGAGCATGGCGGAGTGGTTGATCAATATCGCTGTGGTCGCCGAGCCGTACTTTATCCCGCCCAGGGACGACTGGGTTAGTGATAGTGACGGCTTGGTGGCCTTAATCTCGCGGGCCGCTGCTGGTTCCCCATCCTTCGAGAATATCACGAGGGGTCGGGGACACGTAGCGGCACTTTTTGGGGAGGTTGTGGTCGTGGGAGTATATTTCTCCCCAAACCGATCTCTCGCCGACTTCGAGGATTTCCTCGTGGGGTTGGGCAACGTCGTCAGTCGCAGCCACCCACACCCAGTGCTCGTCGTCGGGGACTTCAATGCCAAATCCACGGCTTGGGGTTCCCCGGCCACGGATGCGTGGGGTGAGGTGTTGGAGGAGTGGGCTGTGGAGTATGGCCTACTGCTTCTTAATCGGGGTTCCGTCCAGACATGCGTGCGGCAGCGGGGCGGGTCTATAGTGGACATTTCGTTCGCTAGTCCCGCTGTGGAGCGCCATGTCCAGGGCTGGCGTGTGATGGAGGAGGTAGAGACGCTGTCGGATCATAGATATATCCGATTCGACGTCTCCGCCCAGACCTCTATCAGTCCAGCCCAGGCGGCCCCGGCTGGGGTAGGTCCGCGTTGGGCTCTTGCCAAGCTAGACCGGGAGGCCCTCCTGGAGGCCTCGATAGTACAGGCCTGGGTGAGAGTACCAGACAGGCCTGTCGATACCGATGTGGAGGCCGAGTGGTTCCAGGAGGCAATGTCGCAAGTGTGCGATGCGGGGATGCCTAGGGCAAGACCCGGTCCTGCAAGGCGCCAGATGTACTGGTGGTCCTCGGACATAGCGCGACTACGAGTTGCATGTGTTGACGAGCGACGCCGGTACACCAGGTTCAGGAGGCGCTTCAGGAGGCGTCCCCGCACCCCAGAGGAGGCAACCATAGAAGAAGAGCTGTACGAGGGGTACAGAGCAGCAAAGGTGGCCCTTCAGGCGGCCATAGCAGAAGCCAAAGTAGCAGGCTTTGACGCTATGAGGGCGACTCTGGACGCAAATCCATGGGGGCGTCCATACCGTATGATACGGGGCAAACTTCGCCCGTGGGCCCCCCCACTATCCCAGAGTCTCCGGCCCGAGCTGCTGGAGGGTGTGGTGAGCGCTCTGTTCCCTTCAAGGGTGGAGCACATCCCTCCGCCGATGGTTCCTCCTGACATGGTGCCTAGCGCGGACGATGACGACGACGTGCCCGAAGTGACCCGGGAAGAATTGATGGCTGTGGTGAAACGGCTTCAAGCCCAAAACACCGCCCCAGGGCCCGACGGCATACCTGGCCGAGCATGGGTCCTGGCTCTGAAGGCCCTTGGGCCCCGATTGGGAGGGCTCTTGAGCGCATGTTTCGAGCGGGGCCAGTTTCCACGGAGGTGGAAGACTGGAAAACTGGTCCTGCTGAAGAAGGAGGGGCGCCCTGCAGATTCACCATCTGCGTACCGCCCCATCGTGTTGTTGGACGAGGTGGGCAAGCTCTTTGAGAGAGTAATTGCAGACCGCCTTGTCCAGCACCTAACTAGGATGGGGCCGGATCTATCGGACAACCAGTTTGGTTTCCGCCGGGGGCGCTCCACTGTGGACGCCATCATGCGCGTGAGGGCTCTGGCGGAGGAATCAGTGGCACGGGGGGAGGTGGTTTTGGCGGTATCACTTGATATCGCCAACGCTTTCAACACCTTGCCCTGGAGTTGCATTAAGGCGGCACTTGAATTCCATCGGGTGCCGACTTACCTTCGCCACATTATCGGGGCCTACCTGACGGACAGGGCCGTCATCTACCCGGGTCGGGAAGTATGGGGTCGGCGAGAGATGTCATGCGGTGTCCCACAGGGATCGGTTTTGGGACCGCTTCTGTGGAACATCGGCTATGACTGGGTGCTGCGCGGTGCTCTTCTCCACGGCGTTGGCATGACGTGCTACGCTGACGACACGCTAGTCACGGCGAGGGGGAAGACGCACCGGGAGGCGACCATGCTGGCGACAGCGGGGGTTGCGCTAGTCGTTGCGAGGATCCGGCGGTTGGGTCTCGAGGTGGCTCTACATAAGTCTGAGGCCCTGTGTTTTCATGGGCCTCGGAAGAAGCCACCTCTGGGATCCCATATAGTGGTAGGAGGCGTCCGCATCGGTATCGAGTCGACGATGAAGTACCTGGGACTCGTCCTCGACAGCCGGTGGGACTTTGGTCCGCACTTTAAGCGGTTGGCGCCCAAGCTGTTAGGGGCCACGGCCGCGCTATCGCGGCTGCTGCCAAACTTGGGAGGGCCAAATGCCTCCTGCCGGAGGCTCTACGTGGGGATCGTACGGTCCATGGCCCTTTATGGGGCCCCAGTGTGGGCAGACGCCCTGACGCCAGGCAATGTCGCGCTGCTGCGTAGGCCGCAGCGTGCAATGGCCGTCAGGGTGATACGGGGGTATCGTACGATCTCCTTCGAGGCGGCGAGCCTTCTTGCCGGATCAATGCCCTGGGATCTGGAGGCGAGAGACCTTGCGCTGAGGTATCATCAGCGCGAGGACCCGCCTGATCGGAGCGAGGTCCGCCAGATCCTAGCGGCTGAATGGGAGGAACGACTTGCGCAACCCAGCGCAGGGCACGCCGTAATCGCGGCGGTAAGGCCCGTCATGGAGGAGTGGCTGGAGAGGAGCCATGGCGCCCTCACCTACCGGCTGACACAGATACTCTCGGGGCACGGTTGCTTCGGGAAGTATCTGTGTCGCATAGGCCGGGAGCCGACACCCGAGTGTCATCACTGCGGGAGCTGCCCAGAGGACACGGCGCGGCACACACTGGAGGAGTGCCCAGCTTGGGCCACGCAGCGCCGTGATCTCATCACTGCAGTAGGCGGCAGCGATCTCTCGCTTCCGGCCGTGGTTCAATCGATGGTCGGGAGTGGGAGCGCCTGGGAAGGCGTCGTCTCCTTTTGCGAGGAGGTGATGCTCGCTAAGGAGGCGGCGGAGAGAATTAGAGAGGCGATTACCTCCCTTCCCTCCCGCAGAAGGCGACCTGGGCGTCGCAGGAGGGCGTATGCCGACCTCCAGCCACCCTAAGTGTGGGCCTGCGGGCGGCGGACTCGGGGTGGCCCGCCGCCCGACCAGACAAGGCCCGTGACGGTGGCGCGTCGTGTTCCGCGCGCGCCAGTCAAGAGGAGGGTGCGGCCGATGTGGGTGCCGCACGGGGTGAAGGGGCTCGCCTGTTAGTGGCGAGCCGGGACCTGCCGGGGATGGTTGGGCGAGTTAAGTTTCCCACGCCCCTGGCCAAGGGTCGGTAGAGGAACACCGTGGTGGTTTTTAGTCGGTAAGAGTCCGACACTGGCTCCGCCTTCCCCGGGCGGAGTGCGTCCATGAGGATTTTCCCCACGATAAAAAAAAAAAAAAAAAAAAAAGGTTAGGTTAGGTTTTTTTTTTTTTTTTTTTTTTGGCGCCTACCTCTCCGCGCTGTGGCGGAGCCTGCGAGCTAATACACCCCTAACTTGATCAGGGTCTTTGTTTGTCTTTCTTTTATTTTTTTTTCACGCTGTATATTTATTTAAAAAGTTATCTTTGTACTTATCCTATTTGATTCTATATAATTTTAAATTCCTTATTCTATCTGACTCTATACAATAACTAGTTTGTCTTAAGTTCTATTCTTATTCTAGCTTATCACAGTAAATCCTTATTTCTATTATCACAGTAGTCGTCACTTACAATTAAAAACAAATTCCTACCTAATATCACAAGTTATCACATTAAGTCTATTTCCACTCTACTGTCTTATATTATAACTAAATATGAATACTAAGAGTGGCTATGTGCCTATTTGTTCCTTTTTATTATTTTGGCCGCCACCTTCACAGCGTACTCAATAAATCTATCCCTAGTTTTCTTGTCTTCGATTAGACATCTAATGTTGTCTGTACTTATTTCAGTGCTCAGTTCCTGTTCAATCTCGTATCTCTCTAGACCGTAGGCGGGACAGTTTGTTAGGACGTGTGTAACCGTTTCATATTGATCCGGGTCACATATACACGATGGGCTTTCCTTGCACTTGAATCTATTCAAGTACTCAGAAAACCCACCGTGCCCGGTCATAATTTGGGTGACAATACCTGTTGGTTTCAATTTTTTTATGATCCTATATGCTAGGACTGCATCTGGGAAGAAGATCTTAGTGATCTTTCCCGTGTCTTCCGACCTGTATCTCCGATTCCATTCGTCGAGCGAGTCCATACGGATCTGCCGCTTGACGAATGATATCGGACACAGGTCGTAATCTGGCTTTCGTTTCATTCCAAGCGCAGCGTCTTTTGCCAATCGGTCAGCCCTCTCGTTCCCCTCCAGTCCCGCGTGAGCCTTTATCCAAAAAAGTTCAACTTTTTTGGATTGGCTCCTGCATTGTCGCAGGTTCTCTCGGGTCTCGACTGCTAGGGGATGGAGAGAGCGGTTATTTCCGACCGTTTCTAACGACGATCTGGAGTCGCTGTAGATGCCAAAGGTTTCGTGTGGACTACTCAGAATCTCCCGCGTAGCCTTGCATATAGCCAGCAGTTCAGCCTGGTATACCGTGCAGTGGGACGACAGCTTCAATTTTTGGCTTTTGGTTTCGGCATCATTGCTCCAAAAAGACAATGATGCCCCCACCTTGCCCTCAATCTTGCTGCCGTCCGTGAAAATACGCACTGCTTGCGTGCAGTGATTGCTCACCTGGCTCTGGTCTGCCAGGCATATGAACTGCGGGCTTATATGTTCTGCTGGATGGGAGACTTGGTTAAATGCGGTACGTCGCTCTATCTCCCTGTCTCCTAGCGCTGGCTGATGTACCCCCTTCCTTGCCTCGTATAGGGCAGCTGCCTCTTGAATTCTGAGGTCAAGGGGAAGTATCCCAGCCAGTACCAGTGCCGAGTTTAGGGAGACAGTGCGGTAAGACTTGCACAATTTCTGTGCAAATCCCCTTTGGACCGCATTTAACTTCTTCCGGGTTTTCCACTTCTTGGCTGCTGGCACCCAGACACTTGCTGCGTATAGAATGATCGGTACGACTACTGCCCCGTATATGATGCGTATGACCTCCGGGTGGAGGCCCCAGCTGATTCTGGCGGCCCGGGACAACTGCTTGTATACATTCAATGCCTTAACGCACGTATTCGTGACGTGGCTATTGAATGTCAGCTTGTTGTCAATTGTGAGCCCCAGAACTTTGAACTCTTGCGACATGTCAATGGCGACCCCGCCCATGCTCAACAGTGGAGTGTCAAACTTCAGTTTCCGCGTTATTACCATCGCATTGGTTTTATGCGGTGCGAATTTCAACTTGTTTTCGACACCCCACTGGTGAACATACTCGAGGGCACCATTGGCCTGTCGCTGGACCTCCATCGCAGAATCCCCGTCGAGCACAAGCACCACATCGTCGGCGAACGCCTGGCAGTAGTCGCCTCTTTGTGCTAGTCCTTTGAGCAGGGGGTCCAGAAGAATGTTCCATAGGATCGGTCCCCCAATTGATCCCTGCACACATCCCTTTTCCGTGTCCCTGACCACTTCTTCTCCGGCGTATCTGACCTTGACCCTCCTATTCTCGAGGTAACTATCAACTACTCTCCTCACGTTTACCGGGCATTTTTCCTCAGCCAGTCTGACTTTTATGGCTGGCCACCAAGCGCTGTCGAAAGCTCCCTCTATGTCTAGCGATATCATTACTATAAGTTTCTTCTCCTCGAGCTTCCTGCGGATGTGTTCAACTAGGTCATAGAGGGAGTCCTCCGTGCTCTTTTGGGGCATAAAGCCATACTGGCGAGTACTAAGCCTCGGTATAACGTGGTATTTGAGCCTGCATATAACCATTTTCTCTAGGACTTTTCCCATCACTGGCAACAACCCTATCGGCCTATGTGACTTTGGATCTGTGTAGCTTTTCTTCCCAGGCTTCCTCAGAATCACAACTGTGGCTTCTTTCCAAAGCCTTGGGAAGTAGCCCAGATCTAGGCATTTGTTTGCCAGTGATAGGAAAACCCCAGGGTCCTGGTTTAAGGACTGCTGGCAGATATCTGCTGTTAGACCATCCGCTCCCGGGGCTTTTTTATGGTTGAAGCTTCTGATGGCAGATTCCAACTCCTCCTCCGTAAATGGTGGGTCATGTTCTTCATCATGACTCACTTTATTTACTTCACTTGCCATTATCCGCATCCGCTTATGGTGTTCATTATCTGCCCCTTTGTCGTCTGTCGGGTAGAATGTTTCCGCCAGCAGTTCTGCAGACTCAAGATGGTCCATTACCTTTCCTGCCTTGGTCAAGGGGAGATCCTCGTGCCTTTTAGTGGTCCTTCCTATCACCCTGTATATGCCCTCCCATACACCCTCCTTGTCCTGTTTCCCACAGAAGCTCTTCCAGCTTTCTGTTTGCGCACTTTTTACTGCTTCTTCATACTTTTCTTTCATTTGCAGATACTCATTGACGACAAGCTCCTTACGGACCGGTGCTGCACATCGGACCCTACGTTTCCGGGTCGCGACTTCTTTCTTCAGGCTGGCAAGCTCATCGGACCACCACGGTAAGTTAATTTTTGTTTTAATTTTAATTTTAGGTATATTTTCTTGACATGCTTCTATAATTAATTTCATGTAAATTTCAGTTTTTTGTTCTATTTCTATTTTGTTTGTAATTTTGTCGATCTCTTCTTTGTTTATTTTGTAGTCCTTCAGCAACTGGGCCAGTTTCTCACGAAATTGGGTCCAGTTAGCTTTTTTACTATTGAAGATTCTCGTGGTTCTTTGAATTTTGATGGCTTGCGCCTTTTCTAAATTAATTTTAAATAAAATGGTGTTGTGGTCTGAGCTTGTCATACCGTCATTCACCTCCCAGTCGCGTACCAGGTCGAGCATATCCAATGTGCAGACCGTGATGTCGACAATGCTTGTGTACAACTGTCCGCCTCTGACAGTTTCAAATGTTGGGGTCTTGCCGGCATTGAGTATCTGCAGATCCATTTCCTCCAAGACACCGGCCATTTCCTCACCTCTGTCGTCGTTCTTGCTACTGCCCCACCAGGAGTTTTTGGCGTTTGCATCTCCTCCCATCAGGAGTTTCCGGCCGAAATTCCCCTCTATCTTTTTAAGCTGCTCCAGGTATGGCCCTATCGGCGTTGGCCTAGGTTCCAGGTAGAATGATACCACCACGATCTCCCAAGCGCTGGTCCTCATCTTCACCACTGTGATGTTGGGCGTGGTGAAGTTTGGACACTGGACGACGTCGATATCGCTATCAAAGACCGCAATTGCGGTTTTGATGACGCCGTCTTCATCGCTGGTGTGCTGGAATATTCTGGCACCGTGGTAGTCTTTCATTCTACCCAGACTTCCGACATATGGCTCCTGGAGCAGTGCAAATGCCACCCCCTTCTTGTATGCCTCAAGCATGAGTTCATCCGTCGCAAGTGCCTTCTTTCTCAAATTGGCCTGGGCTACGAGGTATGGCATTTTATTAGAGTCAGAATTTTTGCCGGAAACGCCCTTAGCAATACGCTACGGTTGCTCTGGCCATTGCGTCCCATTTCCTCCTGATGGAGCAGTCTTGGCTGAAAGCATTATGGCCTGTGTGATCCAATTTAGCACGCGTGCAGTTGCAGCAGGACGGGGAAGTACCCGCGAGCCAGTCCGGGCAGTCGGTCTTCATGTGTGCACCCCCGCAATGGCTACACCTTGTCTGGGTTTCTTGACAGTACTTTTTGCTGTGTCCATATCCCAGACAAAGTGAGCACTGGACTAACGGAGACTGATCGGCCACACGGATCCTTTGCAGGTCGATGTGAACCGATCCAGCCTCCGTCATCCTCTGCCACAGTTTGGGGGGCACCCTCATTATGACGTGGCTCATGTGCGGGTTCCTGGTGCGCCGTTTATATATAATAGCCATCCTATCTTGTTCGTCTAGGTTGGCGAACATATGCCGATTTTGGTTCTTCAGCGCGGCCAGGATTTCCCCGTCACTGTTACACTGCAGCACGTCCTTAAGGATCACAAGGGGGTCTTTATTCATCATGTACTCAGTGTTCAGATTTTCGCCCGATTCTCTAATTCGGTTTCTGAGCTTTTCCCTTTCTTCTTCGGTTTTACACCCCACAATGATTTTTCGGTCCTTGGCCTTTCTTACTTTTTCCACCACTATTCCTCCTTCTTTGGCATTCACCGCTTTTCTTAAATTCTCCATCACCTCCTCTCCCTTTTTCGTCTCGTCCGTTGCAGTGACGACTATCGAGTGCAGCGCCGTCTGTACCGGGAGCTTCCTCCCTGAGGACGACGCAACACTCGCGTACGTTTGCTTCTCCGCGTTCTCCAACTGTAGCTTCAGTCTGCTCATGCTCTCGTTGTTCTCCTTTATTAGGTTGGCATGTTCCTCCAGCTTTTTTATGAGATCTGCGCTCGCTTTGTCCTCTCCCACCCTCTCCACCCCTCCCCTCCTATCCCCTTTTTTGTCCTGAGATGGTAGTTCGGCTCGGGCTGGTTTGTGGACGTTTCTGGCTTCCGCTTCCTTAACCAGCTGGTATAGTCGCTCTGCAGCTTGGACTATTGCAACCCTAATCTCGGTCTTTGTGTTTCGCGAGTTTCCAATCTGCAGTTTGACCTTGGCCAGACAGGCTCTCGCTTCCAGTGTACGGTCCTTTGGCACTTGTGGTTCAACTGAAATAGGAGGGGCGGAGGTGGTGGCAGGGGCAGCCGGAGAATTTGCAGTATCTGAAGATACTAGAGTAGTAGGAGACTCATTGGGAGGGGTCTGGGCCTTAGACTGGGATGTTTTCACATCCGGTTTGCCGGCTTCCCACTCACCAATGCTTCTCCTAACGGTCGAGGATGTGCTTGGACCTACTTCTGTCGTTGGCGGCTTCGTGAATGTCTTATTTGCTTCAGCTTGATGCGGGTTTTCTTCTCTGATTTCCATTTTCTTGGCCGGTGTCCTGATTCCAAACATTTCAGACCGGGGGAGAGGTCTCGCACTAATGGACTAAATGTAAAAAGTGTAAAAAGTAAAATAAATGTGTAAATAAAATTGTAAAGTGTAGATGAAATATAATAAATGACTGTGCTAATTCTTGGAGTGTAAATGGTCCCGCAAATCAGCACTGTCTATTTCACCTGTCTAAATTCCTAACTAACTAAACTAAAATAAAATTATTATACAGATTTGTGGGATGTAAATGTCCCACAAATTTGCGCTAATTCTTGGAATGTAAAGGGTCCCGCAATTTAGCACTGTCTATTTATCCTACCTAAACACCTAACTAAAAGTAACTAAAACTAAAATAATTTTACAAATTCGCAGGATGTAAATGTCCCGCAAGTTTGCACTCTGTCCAAGAATATCCAATGTACGATCCAGTCGGGTCTTGTCCAGAGAGATACGTGATAAACAGAGTTAGAGAGAGAAAAAAAAAAAAAAAAAAAAAAAAAAAAAAAAAAAAAAAAAATATATATAAGTACTTATTGTGGGTATAAGGGAGGAGCAATGGGTGTGAAGGTGGAAGGGGATGGATTGGATTTGGTATGTGTAGGGGTGGTTAGTTAGGAGTTGGGGGAGTTAATTTATATTAAATTCCTCTGTTCCGCACTAAGGGAAGAGATCCAGAGAGCTTGTGGAGGTGGCTGCCGATTTTACAAGGATATAATAAATTTAAATAAGTCTAAAACCGTACAAATAGAACAGTTTCACAACATACAGCGTACAAATGTAAATAAAATGTAAATAAAAGAGTATATAAAAAGTATAGTTAAATTAAGTCTTTGTGTATACACAATAATATTTAAAGAATTTAAAAATAGATCGCAGTAGTAAGATATAACAATTTCGATCTAAAAGAATCCTGGAATTCTTGCCAAGGGGGGTCAAGAGGGTCAAGGGGGGTCAATGGGAGTCTAAGGGAACCCCCAAGGATGTCCGAAGTGTACTTCGGTGTACGAGTTGAAAAAGGGGGGTCAAGGTAGGTGGGGGTCAAGGGAGGGGTCTAGGGGGTAACTGTCAGAGCCAAAGGACGTGTCTTTTTTTCCCAGCTAAAATGAGCCCAAACTCGGTATTTCCAGACCTTGTGGCTCCTAAGTTACAGCCCGGGGGGGTTGAGGTTAGTAGTGGGGGGGTTTTTGACGGAGCCAAAGGGTGGGGCTTGTTCCCCTGGTTCAAGGGACTCCAAACTCGGGGTTTCTACCACCCTTGGTTCCGAAGTTAGAATGAGGGGGGTAAGGGAGAAGGTGGGGTGTACAAGCGGGAGGGGGGGTAAATTTTCTGGAAAGGGTAAGGGCGTGGTGGGGTTCCGGAGAGCAAAAGGTAATTAAAGGATAATGTTAGAACGGAATTTTGGGTCAAGGAAGTTAATTTGGGGGGGGGGGGGTGGTAGAGGATGAAAGTTTTAAGGGGAGGGGGTAAAGGTTTCAATCGGCGTGACCGGGTAACTCTAATTGGAATTTTTCAATATCTCCAGCCGTTCCCGAGATATCGACACTTTTAGGGTGTCTGATGGTACTAGGCCGGTTAGGGAACGGGGTTGGTGTCTAACCCTGTCCGTTCCCGAGATATCTGGTTGAAAAAGAGTGGGGGGAATATGTTTTGGAGGGGATATAGGATAAATGTAGGATGTGAGATTTGGGTAAAAAAGGGGAGGGGATGAAAATTTTTTCCAGGGGGTGGGGGTTGATAAGGGAGGGGATTTCCACAGGAACCGGGAGTTAGGTCTCTTCTTCCCGGTTATAATGAGTCCAAACTCGGGGCTCCTAAGCCTCTCGGCGCCGAAGATAGGTCTAGGGGGGGTGCTCGGGGGGGTATATTCCTGAGGAATCCGGGTGGGGGAAAGCTAATTTGGAGGGGGTAATACAAGTGGTTTGGGTATGAGGAAGGATTGGGGTCGGGGGGGCGGGATATTTGAGATAGGTGGATTGTTTTGGAGTCCAAATTGATTTGGTCCAACAATTGGTAATGATATTTTATTTAGAGTCTAAAATTGGATTTGGTGAATTTAATTGATTAATTTATTAATTGAACAGAATGTTTTGACATTAATTCAATTATGGATTCTAAAATTTAATGGGTTATGTTTGGAGTTCTGTTCAATTCCAGTACGTGCTTTGGCCGCAATTACACTTATACGGCTTGAAGTCAATTTATTTGGACCAAATCAATTTGGTATAAAATGGGAGGATAAGTACATATACCCAGGGTGACCAGCGGGTGTGACCATATACACTTTATATATTGTATATATACAGTATATACTGTCTGCGGCCTAAAACGGGCTACCTTGCACCGTTCCCGAGATATATGACCTTTAGGAGGGGGCTATCGGAGTTATATTTTTTTGTTTACTTACTTATATTTATTATTGGCAAAAATTCCAGGACTACAAAATATAATCCACTAGTGGGCACCAATTTACAATTAATAATGTGGGTTTTTGGCCCAGTCAGAATTTCTTATATACAGCACACAGTAACACGTAAACAAACAATAAACAATTCCAGCTCGGTAATAAAAATATAATTATATAATTAAGTTTGGGATAATTAAAATGATTAAAATGATTAAATGACTAGAAGGTGAATATAATTATTTAAAGTTTAACTTGAAGCTATATTAATAATTCTACGTTACAATTCGGTGTAAATGTATCCTCCGCACGGAGACCAACTTAAGTAGGATCCTCTTGCGGTCGGATATTTCATTCACTTCGTTGACCAACTTTGACAGACCTATAGTTTCGAAACTATTTGTCCGAATCTGCCGAAATTTGGTCACCGAAGGGAACACTTCCCAAAGAAAATTATGCGCTTAGTTGCGTCCCGATAATCCGCCGATCCTCCGATATTTCGGGATATTTTGGGGGGCCTCCTGTTTGTTGTGATTTTGCCGACCGCAAAAAGATCCCCTATCGTTGTTTTGGCTCCAAAATGGCAACCTATATATGAAAGTTTTTGAATTTTTTTGTGAAGATGCCCAATTACATTGGCTATAAATGAAAACAATAAAAACTATATGCTATAGATCTAGTTTCAGAGATAATAAATAACAAACCCCAGGAATGTTTATTGGATTTTGAAGTGTTGATATCTTCTTCACCGCTTAACTTTTTCGAGGTCTTCCAACGGTGAAGGGCTGCTGCTGGTGTCGCCTTTGAGATGCCAAATCTGCTGTCGGTCACTTTTTCGGTGACCGTGTTCGCACGTGTTTGTTGTTTTTCGGGTATAACTCCCTGGATTTTTGAGGAAAAAATCCGAAAACTTGTCACGGTGTGTGTCCCACCGAGGGGCAACTTCCTACACTTAAAAAAGTGTAGGTCGTGGCGACTAATCGCGATTTTTGTCACTTTTTCGTTTTGTAAACAACGTTTTTGGCACTTTTTCACTTATAACTTTTTTCAGTGATACTTCTGAAAAATTTTGAAAACAGCACTGTATGCGCCTCACGAGCCCGCAACTTTTAAGGTATCACTCGTCAATATTGGTAACAAAAAAACCACTTTTGCAATTTTTGGTCTCGCGAGCTCGGAAAAAACGTGGCGTTCGGGGCACCGGTTCAACGGCAGACTGGGTTAGGTTAGGTTAGGTTTTTTTTTTTTTTTTTTATTTTTTTTTTTTTGTGGCGCCTACCTCTCCGCGCTATGGCGGAGTCTGCGAGCTAGGTTTCCTCGGACGTGATCCGAGCCTTTATTTGCGTTATTAGATTGTTACAGTGTATAAATTGTTACATTTTTCCATATTTATAATTATTATTCCAATTGTCATGTCAATTTATTAAATACTTAAAACTAGTTAACAATACATTATAGGACAATAATTATTTGGCAACAATACATTAAAAACATCTTATTCTACGGTTGGCGGGAAAATTCGGAAAGATCGTGTTGTGGATTTAGTATTATTTTCCTAAATTTGTGTTTCTTCGAGTGTTAATGTGTAATAATGGTGGATTATTAAATGTTAAGTGCTCGTTAACGTGTACAAGTGTGGGTAAATGGTACAAAGTTGAAAAACGTGACTTTCGTATTTTCTCATCATCCGCTCAAAAACCTGGTAAAGTTTCCATCACTTTACTAGGGTAAGTAAACTAAAGACTTGGCTGGAGGGTCTAAGCAACCAGGCCATAAAACTACTCACATATAATATAACAAATAAATGACTTGGCTTAAAGGTCTTAGCAACCAGGCCATAATAATTAAAAAAAAAAAAAAAAAAATCTTATTCTACTACAAGTACTTTAAATTTGACATTATCATCGTAATTTTAGCTACTGTCATAATATTCCTATAATATCAGTACTTAGCTTAATGTCTATTTGTTTCTGTTTATTACCTTTGTAGCTATTTTGACACTGTATTTTAAAAGTTTATTCCTACTTAGTTTATCGTCAATGATCCCACTCAAATTCTCCATCCGTATCTCCATTCCGATCTCCTGCTCCGCGTTATATCGCTCCAGTCCGTAGACGGGGCAGTCAGTCAGGATGTGAGTTATAGTCTCGTCTTGGTCGGGGTCACATATGCATGATGGGCTTTCCTTACACTTGAATCTATTCAGGTATGAGGAAAACCCACCATGCCCGGTCATTATTTGAGTAACTATACCTAATGGCTTCAAGTCTTTGACAATTTTATAGGCACGGACGGCGTCCGGGAAGAACATCTTGGTTGTTGCAGCTGTGTCTCCAGCCTTGTACCTCCGATTCCATTCGTCAAGCGAATCCTTACGGATTTGCCGCTTGACGAATGAGACCGGACACTGGTCGTATTTTGGCCTGGTTTTAGTTTTGAGCGCTGCGTCCTTTGCCAACTGGTCAGCTCTTTCATTCCCCTCCAGTCCTGCGTGTGCCTTAATCCAGAACAATTGGACTACTTTGTTCTGGTTTTTAAGGCTTTTCAGGGTCTTCCTGGTTTCTACTGCGAGGGGATGTACAGAGTGGTGGTTTGAGACCGTTTCCAGCGATGATCTTGAGTCACTGAAAATGCCGAATGTAGTTTCGGGGCGTTTTTGTATCTCACACGCGGCTTTGCATATGGCCAACAATTCAGCCTGGTAGACCGTGCAATAGGACGACAGTTTCCATTTTTGGCATTTGGTTTCGGCGCCATTGTTCCATAGGGACAATGCCGCCCCCACCTTGCCGTCAATTTTGCTGCCGTCCGTGTAGATCTGCACCTCTTGTGTGCAGTGGTTTGCAAGTTGTTCCTGATCTGCCAGGCATATGAATTTTAGGCTCATATGCTCCGCCGGGTGGGGGATAGCAGCAAATGCGGTACGTCGCTCAACGTCCCTATCTCCTAGCGCCGGCTGAGGTACACCCCTCCTTGCCTCATAAAGGGCAGCTGCCTCGCGTATTCGAAGGTCGAGGGGTAGTATCCCGGCCAGCACTAGTGCCGAGTTTAAGGAGACGGTGCGGTAGGATTTGCACAGTTTCTGTACAAATCCCCTTTGGACCACATTTAACTGCTTTTGAACACACCGTTTAGCGGCTGCGGGCGCCCAAGCACTTGCCGCATACATTATGACGGGTTCAACTACTGCCGTGTATATGGTGCGGATGACGTCGGGGTGAAGTCCCCAGCTAATCTTTGCTGCTCTTGACAGCTGCTTGTATAAAGTCAACGCCTTGCTACACGCGTTTGCGACGTGGCTGTTGAACGTTAGCTTGCTGTCAAGAGTTAGCCCCAGAATTTTTATTTGTTCAACCATGCCAATGTTGACCCCACCCATGGTCAGCAGCGGGGTGTCGAACTTAAGTCTCCGCGTTATCAGCATAGCGTTCGTTTTGTGCGGCGCGAATCTTAATTTATTTCTGACACCCCACTGCCGAACATAGGCGAGGGCATCATTGGCACGTTGTTGCACCTCAATTGCAGTGTCCCCGTCGAACACCAGCACCACATCGTCAGCAAAAGCCTGGCAGTAGTCCCCCCGTTCGACCAATCCCTTGAGTAAGGGGTCAAGGAGGATGTTCCACAGGATGGGGCCTCCTATGGATCCTTGCACACAACCTTTAGATGTTTCGCGAATCACCTCTTCCCCCGCGTACCTGACCCTGACCCTGCGGTTTTTGAGGTAGCTGTCCATTATTCTCCTCACATTAACCGGACACTTTTCCTCAGCCAGTCTGGTTCTGATTGCTGGCCACCATGCGCTGTCGAAGGCTCCCTCTATGTCTAGTGACACCATAACGGTAATCTTGCGCTCTGCTTGTTTTTTACGGATATACCCAACTAGGTCATAGAGAGAGTCCTCCGTGCTCTTCTGGGGCATGAATCCGTACTGGCGAGTACTCAGCCTAGGTATAATGTGCCATTTGACTCTGCCGATGATCATCTTCTCCAAAACCTTTCCCAACACTGGCAGCAAACCGATCGGCCTATACGATTTGGGAGCTGTATAGCTCTCTTTCCCGGGTTTCCTTAGGATCACTACTGTGGCCTCCTTCCAGATTCCCGGGAAGTAGCCCAGCTCAAGGCATTTGTTTGCCAGTGTTAGGAAAAGCTCCGGATTAAGATTTACCGATTGCTGGCAGATATCGGCCGTAAGGCCATCCATTCCAGGAGCTTTTTTGGGGTTGAAACTGCATAGAGCGGAATCCAGCTCTTCCTGGGTAAAGGGAGGGTCATGCACATTATCATGGCCCTCTTCATTTACTTTTTCAGCTAACTCCCTGATCCGCCCATGTTCTTCTTCATCCTCTTCCTTCCTGTCCTCTGGGTAGAAAGTATCCGCCAGCAATTCGGCAGAGTGGAGATGGTCCAGTACCTGACCGTCTTTGATCAGAGGCAGGTCCTCGTGCCTCTTCATTGTCCTACCTATTACCCTATATATCCCTTCCCATAGACCCTCCTTACTCTGTTTTCCACAGAAATCCTTCCAGCTGTACGTCTGGGCATCTTTAGCATTTTGCTCATATTCTTCTTTTGCTTTCAGGTACTCACCGACGACAGTCTCCCTCCGGACTGGTGCTGCACAACGAATTCTGCGCTTTCTGGTGGCGACCTCCTTCTTTAGGCGTTCGAGCTCTTCCGACCACCATGGTAAGCAAATTTTTCTATTTGGCGTTATCTTAGGTATACAGATGCTAGATGATTCTACTATTGAATCTACATAGACTTGTGTTGCATTCTCTAAATTCTCTCTACTTGAAATTTTGTTCAGTTCTACTGTATTAATTTTGTTATCTTCTAGCAACTGGGCCAGTTTCCCATGAAACTGGTCCCAGTTTGCTTTTTTAGTATTAAAAATTCGTGTGGTTCTAGCAATCTGTACACCTTTTGACTTTTGAAGGCCCAGCTTGAAGGTAATTGCGTTGTGGTCGGAGCTCGTCAAGCCCTCTTCAACCCTCCAGTCTTCCACCAGACCGAGCAGCTCCGAAGTGCAGACCGTGACGTCCACAATGCTGGTATACAGCGTCGTGCCCCGCACTGTGTGGAACGTCGGAGTACTGCCGACGTTGAGCACCTGAAGGTCCAACTCTTCTATAACGCCAGCCATTTCCATTCCTCTGCTATTAGTTTTCCGGCTTCCCCACCAGGAGTTTCTTGCGTTGGCGTCGCCTGCCATGATGATCCTCGGACCAAAGTTTCGCCCTATACTGCACAACTGCTCCAAGTATGGCCCTATCGGTTTCGGCTTGGGTTCGAGGTAGAATGAGACCACCACGATCTCCCAGGCGCTGGTCTTCAATTTTACCACGGTGATGTTAGGTGTGGTAACCTCCGGACACTGGACGACGTCTATGTCGCCATCAAAGACCGCAATTGCTGTCTTGATGGCGCCCTCGTCCGTCCTGCTGCACTGGTATATTCGAGCGCCGTGGTAGTCTTTCATTCTACCTGTGCCTCCGATGTACGGCTCCTGGAGCAGTGCGAAGGCCACTTTCCTCTTGTAGGCCTCAAGCATCAATTCATTCGTTGCCAGTGCCTTTCTTTGCAAGTTTGCTTGGGCTACGAGGTATGGCCCTGCGTCAGGGTTCGATACTCCGCCGGGAACCACCTTAGCAGTACGACGTCGTGCTTCTTGCTATGGTTTCCCATTTCCTCCTGATGGGGCACTCTTGACTGAAGGCATTGTGATCGACCCGATCTAGCTTTGCGTGCGCGCAGTTTCTACATGATGGGGCTCTGCCCTCCATCCATGCTGGGCAGTCTGCTTTCATGTGGGTTCCCCCACAGTGGCTGCACTTTACCTGGGCCTCCTGGCAGAAACGTCTGCCGTGCCCGTAGCCCAGGCAGAGGGAGCACTGGACCAGCGGAGACTGGTCAGCCACACGGATCCTCTGAAGATCAATGTGCACTGACTCAGCCTCCGTCAGTCGCTGCCACAATTTGGGGGAAACCCTCAACACGACGTGGTTTACGTGTGGGTTCCTGGTGCGTCTACGGTAAGCAATCTCTAGCCTGTCTTGACCTTCCAGTTCTTCGAAGATGGCCCTGTTTTGCTTCTTCAACGCACCAAGAACTTCCTCGTCGGTGTTATAAGTCAGCACGTCTTTCAGTACAACTAGCGGGTCCTTATTTGTCATGTCCTCTACTTTCAGGTGCCCTGAGTCTTTACGCAGTCTGTTTTTGACATTCTCTTTTTGCTCTTCAGTCTTACATCCCATGATTATCTTTCTGTCTTTTGCCTTTCTGACACTCTCCACCTCAACGCCACCCTCCCTTGCATTTATGGTTCTGCGGATTCTATTTAGGACCTCTTCTCCTGTCTCCTGTTCGTTTGTAGCAGTGACTACTATCGAGTGCAGCGCGCTCCTCTCTGGGACCTGTCTCTTAGAGGATGCCGCTACACTCGCATAGGTATGCTTTCCGGCAGTGTCCAATTTTGTTTGGAGATTCTCCATGCACTGCATGTTTTGTTTGATTAATTTGCTGTGCTCTTCCAGGAGTTTGGTTAAGTTCTCCTTCTCCCTCGCCTCCCCAATCTTACTGCTCTGATCCTCCCTCTGTACCTGATGTACTTGCGGCACCTCGCGAGGCAGTTCCAACTTTTTAATCCTTATGGACTCTGCCTCCCTGACAATTTGGTACAGTCTCTCCGACGCCAGAGTTATCTCCACTTTAATTTCCGTCTTGATATTTCGAGAATTGCCTAGCTGAAGCTTAATTTTTGCTAGGCAAGCTCTGGCTTCGGAGACCCTGTCCTTCTGCTTTTGGGGTTCTATCAGAGCAGTAACCGTGGAGGCGGGGGCGGTAGCGGTGAGTGTGGGTTGCGCTGAGGGATGCTTCTTGGGAGGGGTCTGGGCCTTTGTTTGGGGATTTTTCGGAATGTCCGATTTCCCGGCCTCCCACTCCCCTATGCTTCTCCTTACTGTTGATGTTCCAGCAGGCGCATCATTTGGAGTATGAATGAATGTCTTATTTCCATCCATTTTTTCCGGGGTAATCTCGTTCCTAGCCTTGTTTTGTTTGGCTGGCGTTCTTAATCCGAGCATGATGCTATATAAAGATGGCTTCACTGTTTCCTATAACTATATAACTTACAGGTGTAAAGTGCCTATCTAAAAGTAAATGTATAAAGTGTATAAAATTGTAAAAATAAAATTGTAAAAGTAAAAGTAAAAGGGTTAAAATCAACAATAAGTATTAACAAGTGTAAAAGTATGTAACAAGTATAAAATTTTTAAAAGTAGATAACGTATAAAATTAAAATTAAAATGTGAAGCCACGTATCACTATTAAAAATCCAGTAACTGCCGGTCCTACTTTATGTGTCAAGGTTTAGCAACGTCTGTGCTTTCGTCAGTTATAGTAAGTCTTTAAGTCAGGTCGTTGGCTGGAACAGTACAACGGGGGCAGGTCGAGAGATGTACGGACCAGTGAATTTAAAAACCGGAAAATGTAAAAGGAATTAAGGGGGGGGGTAGGTGTAGGAGGGGCGGAGCGGATTTTGGGTGAAGCCAAAAGACGGATCTTTTTCTCCCGGTTCTAACAAGATGAAACACGGGGTGTCTACGACTTCCGCTTCAAAGTTAGAGCCCGGGGGGGAAGGAAAGGGGTAGCGGAGAGGGATTCCCGCGGAGCCAAAAGACCGGGCTTCTCCTTCCGGTTATAGGGCCCAAAACCCGGAGAGCCTAGCTCTTCTGGATCCGGAGTTGATGCAAGGGGGGTAGGTGGATTTTTAGGGGGGAGAGGGTATGGAGTGGTTAGGTAGTGGAGAGGGAGAAGGGAAGGGATGTTAGTATGGTTAGTTTGGTTAGTTAGGTACAAAGTTATTTTGAAAAATGAGGGGGGGGGGGAGGGGTAGGCGTATATCACAGAGATAACCAGCGGAGTATTCCTGTATATACTATATGTATAGTATATACAGGCTGCGGTCAAAAACAGGCTTTCTCGCTCCGTTCCCGAGATATACGGCTTTTTAGGTGGGATGATAGTCCGGGGGGTTGAGATTAGTAGTGGGGGGGGGTTTTGTCGGAGCCAAAGGGTGGGGCTTATTCCCCTGGTTCGAATAACTCCAAACTCGGGGTGTCTACCACCCTTAGTTCCGGAGTTAGTATGGGGGGGGAGAGGCAGAAGAAGCGGAGGGGGTTTCCCTTGGACCCAGAAGGTAGAGCTTCTCTTTCCGGTTTTAAAGCCGAAAACTCGGAGAGCCTAGCCCTTCTAGATCCAAAGTTACTTCCCGGGGGGGAGGATAGGGGGAGCGGAGGGGGATTCCCTTGGGGCCAAAAGGCAGGGCTTCTCCTTCCGGTTATAGGGCCCAAAACCCGGAGAGCCTAGCTCTTCTGGATACGAAGTTGCGCCGCGGGGGGGTGGGGAAAAATTTTTGAGGGGAAGCGGGGGGTAGGGGGGTCCCAGGGGGGTCCCAGGGGGGGTCCCGGGGGGGTCACAAAGGGGGTCACGGGGTACCGTGGGGGCCAGATGGTGGGGCTTGATTCCCCGATGTTAATGACCCCAAACACGGGGTATCTAGCTCCTCTGGGTGCAAAGTTGGGGCCCGGGGGGTAAATTTTTTGAGGGGTAGCGGGAGGGGGACCACGTGAGAATAAAGAAGATAAACGATAAACTAAGATTTTTTATAAATAAATTGACAATAAAGTCCTTCCCAATATACGGTCTTTATATTAGACACGTCACTAAAATAAATTGTCAGAATAAATTAATCTAAAAATAAACTCAGTTACCACAAATAAATTTGAGTTAACGTAGAATAAATTATAAATGCGCTCTAAAACTAACTAAGTGGCTCTAAAACTAATCTCTAGAGTGTCGGGACAATCCAACACTCTGTCCAAGTGCCAGCAACCGGAATTTACTCGGTCGTAAAATACAATTTTATCTAGGCCTTTTTGCGGTTGGTGAAATCAGTTCCAATTTGGGCACCGTGTTCCGGAGGTTTTCCGGGGTTCGGTGAGGCCGATCAGAACCCAGATTTTTACACTGACAACTTCAGGGTTTTTACTTTAAATAAATATAATTTTGAAAAAATTTTGTTCGTGGGTTTCTTGGATGAAATTGGATGAAGTTAGATGAGATCTCACGTTCAAGCCTAGGTGTGTAACTCCAACCGCAAAAAAGTTTGTAAATATTACGTTATTTTGTGAAATTATTTTTGAAACTTGATCCAGGGTCCGTGAAAAGTGGGGGGATGGATGTATTACCCTTCGATTATGACCTAATCTGGTGTTATTTTTTGACTAGGATGTCCCGGGACACAGTTATAACGGGACAAACTTCGCACGGAACGTGGGCCAAATTCCAACTTCAGTGTTTTACTATTATCTCAGAGGATATTGAGTAAAATTAGATGAAATTTTTTCTAAACGAGGTCAAATAACTACTCTAATGATTTCTAAAATTAAATAACAAAGAAAAAGGCCTAATTTAATTTAAAAAATTTACTTAGTCTACTAGTATAAAAATATTTTAAAATTTTGTTATTACTTGTATAGCAGTGCGGTTTTTTGATGAAAAATTTTGAAATTTTGAATTTATGATCTGCTGCTTGTATACAAAATTTTGAAAAAATAAAAACACTGTCTAGTCGATCTACTTTAAAAAATATAAGCACTTGAAATTATTTTGAAATTTTAAAAATATAAAACTGTCAATATCTGTGGTTCCACTTAACTTTTTTGAATTTTTTAAACGGATTCCGGTTGTTATAGTTGTCCTCTCTCTGCTGGTGATGTCAGCCTAGCTGCAGGTCTTCAAAAAGGTGCCCTCGTGAGCACGTGTTTTTTGTTTTTTTGGTGATTACTTCGTGAAATTCCAGGGAAAAAATCTGGAATTTCGTCACAGGACGTAGCCCACCAGTGGGCAACTTCCTACACTAAAAATAGTGTGGGTCACAGCGGTAAAACGCAAGATTTTCACTTTTTTGTGATGTAAACACGCACTTTTTTCACTATTTCACCGCTGAAATTTTTTCGGGAAGAGTCCGAGTTTTTATTTTTGTATCACTATATGCGCGTCGCCCGTCCGCAACTTTTGACATATAACACGTCTATTTATGATGAAAAAATACCACTTCAATGATTTTAAGTATGCGGAGCTCAGAAAAATCGTGGCAGTTTGGCTCACGGCACACGAGGGACTTGGGTTTTTTTTTTTTTTTTTTTTTTTTTTTTTTTTTTTTTTTTTTTTTTTTTAATAGCACCCGTCATCACAGGGCTTTGCGTGTGTGAACCCTCTGACTTGATCAGAGCCTTTTTGTATCTTTTCTTATTATTTATCTTTTATTCTTTTATGTTACTTTCTATCATTCTTATTTCATCCTTCTTACATCTATTTGCACGTTACTATGCATCTTAAATTACTTTCAGTCTTTAAACTATTTCTTATACTATTATCCCATTTTTTATAAACAACAATAATAATCAGTCAGTTACATTTCAGCAAGCCACAAACATCTTTCTTATTCTGTATATCGTTAGCTTAGCATAGTGGTTTATATACAGTTATTCAGTCTTTTGAAAAACATAAATATCATTATTATTCTATGCATATGACATGTCTACAGATCCTTATTCTAACATACAAATTTTTATATGTACAATTTTTATATTATTCTAAAAATAACAAAATTTTTGCTTTACCATAGATTTACGGACTTTTTAGATTTTCTTGGGCTATGCTACTGTTTAATATTATAGTTAAATATAGATACTAAGCATAGAGTTTCCTATTTATTCCTTCTTATGGTCTTAGCAGCAATTTTGACACAGAATTTAATAAATTTTTCCCTTGTTCTGCTACTTGCTGTTAAACTACTTATATTTTCGCTTCTGATCTCTATGCCTAACTCCTGCTCAATCTCAAATCTCTCTAGACTATTAGCTGGACAGTCAATGATGATGTGGAGCACCGTTTCATCAACGTCGGGGTCGCATATGCACGATGGGTTTTCCTTACACTTGAATCTGTTCATGTATTCGGAAAACCCACCGTGCCCTGTCAGGATTTGGGTTACTATCCCTGTTGGCTGTATCTTTTTCAAAATGTTGTAGGCTTGTACTGCATCCGGGAAAAACGTCTTTGTGATTTTCCCTGTCTCCTCCGATCCGTACCTACGATTCCATTCGCCAAGCGTATCCATACGGATTTGCCGCTTGACGAATGAAATCGGGCACCGGTCATAGTGCGGCGTAGTTTTGGTCTTTAGGGCCGCGATTTTTGCCAGCTCGTCTGCCCTCTCATTCCCCTCCAGTCCCGCATGAGCCTTAATCCAATAAAGCTTCACAAGTTTTTCCTGGATTATGCATCTACTTAAATTTCTGCGGGTTTCGACCGCGAGGGGATGGAGGGAGCCGTGATTGGTTATTGTTTCCAGTGACGATCTGGAATCGCTGTAAATGCCAAACGTTCTTTCCGTTCTATCCAGAATTTCCCTCGTGGCTCTACATATCGCCAGCAATTCCGCCTGGTAGACCGTACAGTAGGACGACAGTTTTAACTTCAGGCATTTGGTTTCAGCGTCGTCGCTCCAGAGAGACAACGCCGCCCCCACCTTGCCCTCGATTTTGCTGCCGTCCGTAAATATTCGCACTGCGTGTCCGCAGTGGTTTTCCAGATGTTCCCGGTCTGCCAGGCATATGAATTGCAGGTCGTTATATTCTGCCGGGTGAGGCATTTCAGTGAATGCGATACGTCGCTCTATCTCCCTGTCTCCTAGCGCTGGGTGAGATGCCCCCCTCCTTGCTTCGTACAGAGTGGCTACCTCGTTGACTCTGAGGTCGAGTGGTAGAATCCCAGCCAGCACTAGCGCCGAGTTTAGGGATACTGTGCGGTAGGACTTACACATTTTTTGTGCAAATCCTCTTTGGACCGCATTCAGCTGTTTCCGGATAGACAGTTTCTTGGCTGCTGGTGCCCATGCGCTTGCCGCGTAGAGGATGACAGGTTCAATCGTAGCCACATAAATAGTTCTTATTATTTCCGGATGCAGCCCCCAGCTTAGTTTTGCAGCCCTCGATAGTTGCTTGTAGATGGCTATTGCCTTTTTGCAGACGTTCGCCACGTGTTTGTTAAATGTGAGCTTGTGATCGATGGTTAACCCGAGGATCTTTATCTCCTCTGACATGCCAACGTCAACCCCACCCATGCTCAGCAGTGGCGTGTCATACACAAGCTTGTTAGTAATAAGCATCGCACACGTCTTTTGCGGGGCGAACTTTAGCTTATTTCTGACACCCCACCCCCAAACATACGCGAGGGCAGCGTTAGCACATCGCTGGACCTCAAGGGCCGTGTCGCCATCGAACACGAGCACCACGTCGTCGGCGAACGCCTGGCAATAGTCACCGCGCATCTCTAGCCCTTTTAACAGTGGATCCAGTAAGAGGTTCCAGAGGATCGGCCCGCCAATTGAACCTTGGACACAACCCTTGTTCGTGCTTGTCCTATGCTCCTCGCCTGCGTATCGAACAGCCACTGTTCTGTGGCTCAAGTAGCTATCCATCAACCTCCTCATATTTTCAGGACACTTTTCCTCAGCCAGTCGCACTTTGATTGCGGGCCACCATGCGCTGTCGAAGGCTCCCTCTATGTCCAATGACACCATCGTCACGAGCTTTTTGTCTCGTAACTTCCGTCTTATGTGGTGCACCAGTGTATAGAGGGAGTCCTCGGTGCTTCTCTGTGGCATAAAGCCGTACTGGCGAGTACTCATCCCAGGTATCAGGTGCCACTTTAGCCTAGCCACGGTCATTTTCTCCAGGACCTTCCCCAGTACGGGCAGCAGTCCGATAGGTCTGTAGGACTTTGGGACTGTGTAGTTCTCCTTCCCTGGCTTGCGAAGTGCGACCACCGTAGCTTCTTTCCATATACTGGGAAAGTGTCCCAGCTCCAGGCATTTGTTGGTTAAGGCGAGGAACATCTCCGTATCCGTTTCTACTGCGCGAGTGCAGATGTCAGACGTGAGGCCGTCTGCCCCCGGGGCTTTTTTCGGGTTGAAGCTGCGTAAGGCGGATTTTAGCTCGTCTTGGGAAAACGGTGGGTCATGGTTTTCATCATGTCCCAGCCTGTTTACTTCATCGGCTATTCTTCTAATCCGCCTATGCTCTTCATTATCTTCGTCCCTTGTGTCCCGCGGGTAGAAGGTCTCAGCCAACAGTTCTGCAGATTGCAGGTGGGTAAGGGTTACACCGTTCCTGGTCAGGGGCAGATCCTCGTGTCTCCTCGTGGTTCGGCCTATTACCCGGTAGATGCCTTCCCACATACCTTCCCTGTCTTGTTTTGTACAGAAGTTCTTCCAGCTCTCTGTCTGAGCTTTTCTTGCCTTTTCCTCGTATATTTCTTTTGCCCGCAGGTATTCGCCGATGACATACTCCCTTCGGACTGACGCTGCACACCGAATTCTGCGTTTTCTAGTGGTGACTTCTTGCTTCAGCTTGGCAAGCTCTTCCGACCACCATGGTAGTTTAATCTTGTTCTCCAGCTTTACCTTGGGCATGCTACTATTGCAAACTTCTTTTACTGATTCTGTATAATTTACTATTTTTTGGTCTAAATCTTCGGCTGTGTGAATTTTGTCTATATCTATTTTATTTAATTTATTATCTCTAAGCAACTGGGCCAATTTCTCATGAAATTGGACCCAGTTTGCTTTTTTGCTGTTAAACCTACGTGTTGTTCTACTCGTTTGCATGCCCTTGGCCCTTTCAAGACCTACTTTAAAGATAATGGTGTTATGGTCGGAGCTCGTCATGCCTTCGTCCACCTTCCAGTCCTCCACCAGATCGAGCAGATCCGCCGTGCATGTCGTTATGTCCACAAAGCTGGTGTACAGTGAGGTTCCCCTCACTGTGTGGAATGTTGGGATGTCACCGGTGTTGAGCACCTGCAGGCCCATTTCATCCAGGGCACCGGCCATCTCGACCCCTCTTTGGTCGATCTTACGACTGCCCCACCAGGAGTTCTTGGCGTTTGCGTCGCCGCCCATGATGATGTTCCGGCCAAAATTCCTCTCTATCTTGTTTAGCTGCTCCAGGTATGGCCCTATCGGTGCTGGCTTTGGCTCCAGGTAGAATGAGACCACCACAATCTCCCAAGCGCTTGTCCTCATCTTCACCACTGTGATGTTGGGCGTGGTGAAGTCTGGACACTGGACGACGTCTATATCACCATCGAAGACTGCGATTGCAGCCTTGATGACGCCGTCGTCAGGGCTGTTATGCTGATAGATCCTAGCACCGTGGTAGTTCTTCATTCTACCTAGATTCCCGATATACGGTTCCTGGAGCAGTGCAAACGCCACCCTCCTCTTGTGAGCCTCAAGCATGATTTCGTCAGTTGCCAGTGCCTTCTTCCGCAAGTTTGCTTGGGCTACCAGGTATGGCCATTTTTTCGAGTCTGAATTTTCGCCGGAGACCACCTTAGCAATACGCAATGGTCGATCTGGCCATTGCGTCCCACTTCCTCCTGATCGGGCAGTCCTGGCTAAATGCGCTGTGACCTGTGTGGTCCAGTTTGGCGCGTGTGCAATTGCAACAGGACGGGGTTGTTCCCGCCAGCCAGTCTGGGCAGTCTGCCCTCATGTGGGCACCCCCGCAGTGGCTGCATTTTGTCGTGGTCTCTTGACAAAAGCGTCTGCCGTGTCCGTATCCTAGGCAGAGCGAACATTGTGTTAGCGGAGACTGGTCCGCCACCCGAATCCTTTGCAGGTCGAAGAGGACAGAATCAGCCTCCGTCATCCGCTGCCATATTTTGGGGGACACCCTCATGATGACATGGCTCATATGCGGGTTCCTGGTGCGTCTTTTGTAAGCGATTTCGACCCTGTCTTGTTCGCCCAAGTTTGCAAACATATGCCTATTTTGGTTTTTTAGCGCCACCAGGATCTCCTCGTCACTGTTGCAATTTAACACATCTTTGAGGATTATGAGGGGATCTTTATTTCTCATATACTCGGTGTTTAAGTGAGCTCCTGAATCTTGTATCCTGGTCCTGAGCTTTTCCCTTTCCTCCTCAGTTTTACATCCCACGATTACTTTCCTATCTTTAGCTTTTCTAATTTTTTCCACCACTATCCACCCATCCTTTGCATTCACTGCTTTCCTGATGTTTTCCATCACTTCCTCTCCCGTCTTCGTTTCGTCAGTTGCAGTGACGACTAGCGAGTGCAGTGCCGTCCGCTCTGGGAGGGACTTGGGTTAGGTTAGGTTAGGTTAGGTTAGGTTAGGTTAGGTTAGGTTAGGTTAGGTTAGGTTAGGTTAGGTTAGGTTAGGTTAGGTTAGGTTTTTTTTTTTTTTTTTTTTTTTTTTTTTTTTTGTGGCGCCTACCTCTCCGCGCTGTGGCGGAGCCTGCGAGCTAATACACCCCTAACTTGATCAGGGTCTTTGTTTGTCTTTCTTTTATTTTTTTACGCTGTATATTTATTTAAAAAGTTATCTTTGTACTTATCCTATTTGATTCTATATAATTTTAAATTCCTTATTCTATCTGACTCTATACAATAACTAGTTTGTCTTAAGTTCTATTCTTATTCTAGCTTATCACAGTAAATCCTTATTTCTATTATCACAGTAGTCATCACTTACAATTAAAAACAAATTCCTACCTAATATCACAAGTTATCACATTAAGTCTATTTCCACTCTACTGTCTTATATTATAACTAAATATGAATACTAAGAGTGGCTATGTGCCTATTTGTTCCTTTTTATTATTTTGGCCGCCACCTTCACAGCGTACTCAATAAATCTATCCCTAGTTTTCTTGTCTTCAATTAGACATCTAATGTTGTCTGTACTTATTTCAGTGCTCAGTTCCTGTTCAATCTCGTATCTCTCTAGACCGTAGGCGGGACAGTTTGTTAGGACGTGTGTAACCGTTTCATATTGATCCGGGTCACATATACACGATGGGCTTTCCTTGCACTTGAATCTATTCAAGTACTCAGAAAACCCACCGTGCCCGGTCATAATTTGGGTGACAATACCTGTTGGTTTCAATTTTTTTATGATCCTATATGCTAGGACTGCATCTGGGAAGAAGATCTTAGTGATCTTTCCCGTGTCTTCCGACCTGTATCTCCGATTCCATTCGTCGAGCGAGTCCATACGGATCTGCCGCTTGACGAATGATATCGGACACAGGTCGTAATCTGGCTTTCGTTTCATTCCAAGCGCAGCGTCTTTTGCCAATCGGTCAGCCCTCTCGTTCCCCTCCAGTCCCGCGTGAGCCTTTATCCAAAAAAGTTCAACTTTTTTGGATTGGCTCCTGCATTGTCGCAGGTTCTCTCGGATCTCGACTGCTAGGGGATGGAGAGAGCGGTTATTTCCGACCGTTTCTAACGACGATCTGGAGTCGCTGTAGATGCCAAAGGTTTCGTGTGGACTACTCAGAATCTCCCGCGTAGCCTTGCATACAGCCAGCAGTTCAGCCTGGTATACCGTGCAGTGGGACGACAGCTTCAATTTTTGGCTTTTGGTTTCGGCATCATTGCTCCAAAAAGACAATGATGCCCCCACCTTGCCCTCAATTTTGCTGCCGTCCGTGAAAATACGCACTGCTTGCGTGCAGTGATTGCTCACCTGGCTCTGGTCTGCCAGGCATATGAACTGCGGGCTTATATGTTCTGCTGGATGGGAGACTTGGTCAAATGCGGTACGTCGCTCTATCTCCCTGTCTCCTAGCGCTGGCTGATGTACCCCCTTCCTTGCCTCGTATAGGGCAGCTGCCTCTTGAATTCTGAGGTCAAGGGGAAGTATCCCAGCCAGTACCAGTGCCGAGTTTAGGGAGACAGTGCGGTAAGACTTGCACAATTTCTGTGCAAATCCCCTTTGGACCGCATTTAACTTCTTGGTTAGGTTAGGTTAGGTTAGGTTAGGTTAGGTTAGGTTAGGTTTTTTTTTTTTTTTTTTTTTTTTTTTTTTTTTTAAAAGCACCCGTCATCACAGGGCGTTGCGTTTGTACCCTCTGACATAATCAGAGTCATTCGGTATCTTTTAATTTAATTTTTCATGTATTCTTTTTTTTTATTATTATTTCATTCTAATCCAGTCTTAAGTGATACATTTTCCTATGGTATTTGTCTTATATCTATTACAATTTTTATTTCTTAGGTTAGGTTAGGTTAGGTTAGGTTAGGTTAGGTTAGGTTAGGTTAGGTTAGGTTAGGTTAGGTTAGGTTAGGTTAGGTTAGGTTAGGTTAGGTTAGGTTAGGTTAGGTTAGGTTAGGTTAGGTTAGGTTAGGTTAGGTTAGGTTAGGTTAGGTTAGGTTAGGTTAGGTTAGGTTAGGTTAGGTTAGGTTAGGTTAGGTTAGGTTAGGTTAGGTTAGGTTAGGTTAGGTTAGGTTAGGTTTTTTTTTTTTTTTTTTTTTTTTTTTTTTAATTATTGGGTCTTTAATTTTTAATTTGAATGTTTGTGTTTTGCCCTTTGTTTTTTATAGCACCGCGATTTGATACGGTGCTATGTTTGTTACTCTATGTTCCATTGAACGTTTTTAATTGGGTTATAATATATTTTACTAATTCTACGTAGGATTTAGTTCTTTTATCAGCACTCAGTATATCCGCGAGTGCGTACGGATTACTTTCACGACATAAGGCTTCATGGTTGTGTCTCTGCATTTGGAAACGTGGGCACTCTTGCAGCAGATGGTCAATGGTTTGTTTTGTTACTCCGTCACATGGGCACAGGTCATTGGTTGTTATTTTGAATCTTTCCAAGTACTGCTTGTGGTACCCGTGCCCAGTGAGGATCTGGGTAATCGCAAAGTCCGTTTTAACCTTTTTCCGGAATTTTTTAATGTGTTCCAGAGTAGGGAGCAGCCTCTTCGTATGTTGGTTAGGTTAGGTTAGGTTAGGTTAGGTTAGGTTAGGTTAGGTTTTTTTTTTTTTTTTTTTTTTTTTTTTTTGTGGCGCCTACCTCTCCGCGCTATGGCGGAGTCTGCGAGCTAGGTTTCCTCGGACTTAATCCGAGCCTTTATTTTCCTTAATATATATTTACAAGTGTTAAGTTGTTACATTTTGCGTTTTCTTAAAATAATTATCGTCATATTTCCAATGTTATTAATACTTAAAACTAGTTAACAATATAATACATTTAGGCAATAATTATTTAGCAACAATATTTAAAATCTTATATTTATGTTTTTGGCTACAGGTATCTTATTACTTATATCTTAACATTATCACAATTAGACTTGGCTACTGTCACAATATTCTTATAATATTAGTACTTAACATTTGTCTATTTGTTTCTATTGATTACCTTAGTTGCTATCTTAACACTAAATTTGACAAATTTATTCCTACTCAATTTATCGTCAATGATCCCACTCAAATTCTCCATCCGTATCTCCATTCCGATCTCTTGCTCCGCATTATAACGCTCCAGTCCGTAGACGGGGCAGTCAGTCAGGATGTGAGTTATAGTCTCGTCTTGGTCGGGGTCACATATGCATGATGGGCTTTCCTTACACTTGAATCTATTCAAGTATGAGGAAAACCCACCATGCCCGGTCATTATTTGAGTAACTATACCTAATGGCTTCAGGTCTTTGACAATTTTATAGGCACGGACGGCGTCCGGGAAGAACATCTTGGTTGTTGCAGCTGTGTCTCCAGCCTTGTACCTCCGATTCCATTCGTCAAGCGAATCCTTACGGATTTGCCGCTTGACGAATGAGACCGGACATTGGTCGTAATTTGGCCTGGTTTTAGTTTTGAGCGCTGCGTCCTTTGCCAACTGGTCAGCTCTTTCATTCCCCTCCAGTCCTGCGTGTGCCTTAATCCAGAACAATTGGACTACTTTGTTCTGGTTTTTAAGGCTTTTCAGGGTCTTCCTGGTTTCTACTGCGAGGGGATGTACAGAGTGGTGGTTTGAGACCGTTTCCAGCGATGATCTTGAGTCACTGAAAATGCCGAATGTAGTTTCGGGGCGTTTTTGTATCTCACACGCGGCTTTGCATATGGCCAACAATTCAGCCTGGTAGACCGTGCAATAGGACGACAGTTTCCATTTTTGGCATTTGGTTTCGGCGCCATTGTTCCATAGGGACAATGCCGCCCCCACCTTGCCGTCAATTTTGCTGCCGTCCGTGTAGATCTGCACCTCTTGTGTGCAGTGGTTTGCAAGTTGTTCCTGATCTGCCAGGCATATGAATTTTAGGCTCATATGCTCCGCCGGGTGGGGGATAGCAGCAAATGCGGTACGTCGCTCAACGTCCCTATCTCCTAGCGCCGGCTGAGGTACACCCCTCCTTGCCTCATAAAGGGCAGCTACCTCGCGTATTCGAAGGTCGAGGGGTAGTATCCCGGCCAGCACTAGTGCCGAGTTTAAGGAGACGGTGCGGTAGGATTTGCACAGTTTCTGTACAAATCCCCTTTGGACCACATTTAACTGCTTTTGAACACACCGTTTAGCGGCTGCGGGCGCCCAAGCACTTGCCGCATACATTATGACGGGTTCAACTACTGCCGTATATATGGTGCGGATGACGTCGGGGTGAAGTCCCCAGCTAATCTTTGCTGCTCTTGACAGCTGCTTGTATAGAGTCAACGCCTTGCTACACGCATTTGCGACGTGGCTATTGAACGTTAGCTTGCTGTCAAGAGTCAGCCCCAGAATTTTTATTTGTTCAACCATGCCAATGTTGACCCCACCCATGGTCAGCAGTGGGGTGTCGAACTTAAGTTTCCGCGTTATCAGCATAGCGTTCGTTTTGTGCGGCGCGAATCTTAATTTATTTCTGACACCCCACTGCCGAACATAAGCGAGGGCATCATTGGCACGTTGTTGCACTTCAATTGCAGTGTCCCCGTCGAACACCAGCACCACATCGTCAGCAAAAGCCTGGCAGTAGTCCCCCCGTTCGACCAATCCCTTGAGTAAGGGGTCAAGGAGGATGTTCCACAGGATGGGGCCTCCTATGGATCCCTGCACACAACCTTTAGATGTTTCGCGAATCACCTCTTCCCCCGCGTACCTGACCCTGACCCTGCGGTTTTTGAGGTAACTGTCCATTATTCTCCTCACATTAACCGGACACTTTTCCTCAGCCAGTCTGGTTCTGATTGCTGGCCACCATGCGCTGTCGAAGGCTCCCTCTATGTCTAGTGACACCATAACGGTAATCTTGCGCTCTGCTTGTTTTTTACGGATATACCCAACTAGGTCATAGAGAGAGTCCTCCGTGCTCTTCTGGGGCATGAATCCGTACTGGCGAGTACTCAGCCTAGGTATAATGTGCCATTTGACTCTGCCGATGATCATCTTCTCCAAAACCTTTCCCAACACTGGCAGCAAACCGATCGGCCTATACGATTTAGGAGCTGTGTAGCTCTCTTTCCCGGGTTTCCTTAGGATCACTACTGTGGCCTCCTTCCAGATTCCCGGGAAGTAGCCCAGCTCAAGGCATTTGTTTGCCAGTGTTAGGAAAAGCTCCGGATTACGATTTACCGATTGCTGGCAGATATCGGCCGTAAGGCCATCCATTCCAGGAGCTTTTTTGGGGTTGAAGCTACGTAGAGCGGAATCCAGCTCTTCCTGGGTAAAGGGAGGGTCATGCACATTATCATGGCCCTCCTCATTTACTTTTTCAGCTAACTCCCTGATCCGCCCATGTTCTTCTTCATCCTCTTCCTTCCTGTCCTCTGGGTAAAAAGTATCCGCCAGCAATTCGGCAGAGTGGAGATGGTCCAGTACCTGACCGTCTTTGATCAGAGGCAGGTCCTCGTGCCTCTTCATTGTCCTACCTATTACCCGATATATCCCTTCCCATAGACCCTCCTTACTCTGTTTTCCACAGAAATCCTTCCAGCTGTGCGTCTGGGCATCTTTAGCATTTTGCTCATATTCTTCTTTTGCTTTCAGGTACTCAGCGACGACGGTCTCCCTCCGGACTGGTGCTGCACAACGGATTCTGCGCTTTCTGGTGGCGACCTCCTTCTTTAGGCGTTCGAGCTCTTCCGACCACCATGGTAAGCAAATTTTTCTATTTGGCTTTATCTTGGGTATACAGATGCTAGATGATTCTACTATTGAATCTACATAAACTTGTGTTGCATTCTCTAAATTATCTGTATTTGAAATTTTGTTCAGTTCTATTATGTTAATTTTATTATCTTCTAGCAACTGGGCCAGTTTCCCATGAAACTGGTCCCAGTTTGCTTTTTTTGTATTAAAAATTCGTGTGGTTCTAGCAATCTGTACACCTTTTGACTTTTGAAGGCCCAGCTTGAAAGTAATTGCGTTGTGGTCGGAGCTCGTCAAGCCCTCTTCAACCCTCCAGTCTTCCACCAGACCGAGCAGCTCCGAGGTGCAGACCGTGATGTCCACAATGCTAGAATACAGCGTCGTGCCCCGTACTGTGTGGAACGTCGGAGTACTGCCGACGTTGAGCACCTGAAGGTCCAACTCTTCTATAACACCAGCCATTTCCATTCCTCTACTGTTAGTTTTCAGGCTTCCCCACCAAGAGTTTCTTGCGTTGGCGTCGCCTGCCATGATGATCCTCGGACCAAAGTTTCGCCCTATACTGCACAACTGCTCCAAGTATGGCCCTATCGGTTTCGGCTTGGGTTCGAGGTAGAATGAGACTACCACGATCTCCCAGGCGCTGGTCTTCAATTTTACCACGGTGATGTTAGGTGTGGTAACCTCCGGACACTGGACGACGTCTATGTCGCCATCAAAGACCGCAATTGCTGTCTTGATGGCGCCGTCGTCCGTCCTGCTGCACTGGTATATTCTAGCGCCGTGGTAGTCTTTCATTCTACCTGTGCCTCCGATGTACGGCTCCTGGAGCAGTGCGAAGGCCACTTTCCTCTTGTAGGCCTCAAGCATCAATTCATTCGTTGCCAGTGCCTTTCTTTGCAAATTTGCTTGGGCTACGAGGTATGGCCTTGCGTCAGGGTTCGATACTCCGCCGGGAACCACCTTAGCAGTACGACGTCGTGCTTCTTGCTATGGTTTCCCATTTCCTCCTGATGGGGCACTCTTGACTGAAGGCATTGTGATCGACCCGATCTAGCTTTGCGTGCGCGCAGTTTCTACATGATGGGGCTCTGCCCTCCATCCATGCTGGGCAGTCTGCTTTCATGTGGGTTCCCCCACAGTGGCTGCACTTTACCTGGGCCTTCTGGCAGAAACGTCTGCCGTGCCCGTAGCCCAGGCAGAGGGAGCACTGGACCAGCGGAGACTGGTCAGCCACACGGATCCTCTGAAGATCAATGTGCACTGACTCAGCCTCCGTCAGTCGCTGCCACAATTTGGGGGAAACCCTCAACACGACGTGGTTTACGTGTGGGTTCCTGGTGCGTCTACGGTAAGCAATCTCTAGCCTGTCTTGACCTTCCAGTTCTTCGAAGATGGCCCTGTTTTGCTTCTTCAACGCACCAAGAACTTCCTCGTCAGTGTTATAAGTCAGCACGTCTTTCAGTACAACTAGCGGGTCCTTATTTGTCATGTCCTCTACTTTCAGGTGCCCTGAGTCTTTACGCAGTCTGTTTTTGACATGGTTAGGTTAGGTTAGGTTAGGTTAGGTTAGGTTAGGTTAGGTTAGGTTAGGTTAGGTTAGGTTAGGTTAGGTTAGGTTAGGTTAGGTTAGGTTAGGTTAGGTTAGGTTAGGTTAGGTTAGGTTAGGTTAGGTTAGGTTAGGTTAGGTTAGGTTAGGTTAGGTTAGGTTAGGTTAGGTTAGGTTAGGTTAGGTTAGGTTAGGTTAGGTTAGGTTAGGTTAGGTTAGGTTAGGTTAGGTTAGGTTAGGTTAGGTTAGGTTAGGTTAGGTTAGGTTAGGTTAGGTTAGGTTAGGTTAGGTTAGGTTAGGTTAGGTTAGGTTAGGTTAGGTTAGGTTAGGTTAGGTTAGGTTAGGTTAGGTTAGGTTAGGTTAGGTTAGGTTAGGTTAGGTTAGGTTAGGTTAGGTTAGGTTAGGTTAGGTTAGGTTAGGTTAGGTTAGGTTAGGTTAGGTTAGGTTAGGTTAGGTTAGGTTAGGTTAGGTTAGGTTAGGTTAGGTTAGGTTAGGTTAGGTTAGGTTAGGTTAGGTTAGGTTAGGTTAGGTTAGGTTAGGTTAGGTTAGGTTAGGTTAGGTTAGGTTAGGTTAGGTTAGGTTAGGTTAGGTTAGGTTAGGTTAGGTTAGGTTAGGTTAGGTTAGGTTAGGTTAGGTTAGGTTAGGTTAGGTTAGGTTAGGTTAGGTTAGGTTAGGTTAGGTTAGGTTAGGTTAGGTTAGGTTAGGTTAGGTTAGGTTAGGTTAGGTTAGGTTAGGTTAGGTTAGGTTAGGTTAGGTTAGGTTAGGTTAGGTTAGGTTAGGTTAGGTTAGGTTAGGTTAGGTTAGGTTAGGTTAGGTTAGGTTAGGTTAGGTTAGGTTAGGTTAGGTTAGGTTAGGTTAGGTTAGGTTAGGTTAGGTTAGGTTAGGTTAGGTTAGGTTAGGTTAGGTTAGGTTAGGTTAGGTTAGGTTAGGTTAGGTTAGGTTAGGTTAGGTTAGGTTAGGTTAGGTTAGGTTAGGTTAGGTTAGGTTAGGTTAGGTTAGGTTAGGTTAGGTTAGGTTAGGTTAGGTTAGGTTAGGTTAGGTTAGGTTAGGTTAGGTTAGGTTAGGTTAGGTTAGGTTAGGTTAGGTTAGGTTAGGTTAGGTTAGGTTAGGTTAGGTTAGGTTAGGTTAGGTTAGGTTAGGTTAGGTTAGGTTAGGTTAGGTTAGGTTAGGTTAGGTTAGGTTAGGTTAGGTTAGGTTAGGTTAGGTTAGGTTAGGTTAGGTTAGGTTAGGTTAGGTTAGGTTAGGTTAGGTTAGGTTAGGTTAGGTTAGGTTAGGTTAGGTTAGGTTAGGTTAGGTTAGGTTAGGTTAGGTTAGGTTAGGTTAGGTTAGGTTAGGTTAGGTTAGGTTAGGTTAGGTTAGGTTAGGTTAGGTTAGGTTAGGTTAGGTTAGGTTAGGTTAGGTTAGGTTAGGTTAGGTTAGGTTAGGTTAGGTTAGGTTAGGTTAGGTTAGGTTAGGTTAGGTTAGGTTAGGTTAGGTTAGGTTAGGTTAGGTTAGGTTAGGTTAGGTTAGGTTAGGTTAGGTTAGGTTAGGTTAGGTTAGGTTAGGTTAGGTTAGGTTAGGTTAGGTTAGGTTAGGTTAGGTTAGGTTAGGTTAGGTTAGGTTAGGTTAGGTTAGGTTAGGTTAGGTTAGGTTAGGTTAGGTTAGGTTAGGTTAGGTTAGGTTAGGTTAGGTTAGGTTAGGTTAGGTTAGGTTAGGTTAGGTTAGGTTAGGTTAGGTTAGGTTAGGTTAGGTTAGGTTAGGTTAGGTTAGGTTAGGTTAGGTTAGGTTAGGTTAGGTTAGGTTAGGTTAGGTTAGGTTAGGTTAGGTTAGGTTAGGTTAGGTTAGGTTAGGTTAGGTTAGGTTAGGTTAGGTTAGGTTAGGTTAGGTTAGGTTAGGTTAGGTTAGGTTAGGTTAGGTTAGGTTAGGTTAGGTTAGGTTAGGTTAGGTTAGGTTAGGTTAGGTTAGGTTAGGTTAGGTTAGGTTAGGTTAGGTTAGGTTAGGTTAGGTTAGGTTAGGTTAGGTTAGGTTAGGTTAGGTTAGGTTAGGTTAGGTTAGGTTAGGTTAGGTTAGGTTAGGTTAGGTTAGGTTAGGTTAGGTTAGGTTAGGTTAGGTTAGGTTAGGTTAGGTTAGGTTAGGTTAGGTTAGGTTAGGTTAGGTTAGGTTAGGTTAGGTTAGGTTAGGTTAGGTTAGGTTAGGTTAGGTTAGGTTAGGTTAGGTTAGGTTAGGTTAGGTTAGGTTAGGTTAGGTTAGGTTAGGTTAGGTTAGGTTAGGTTAGGTTAGGTTAGGTTAGGTTAGGTTAGGTTAGGTTAGGTTAGGTTAGGTTAGGTTAGGTTAGGTTAGGTTAGGTTAGGTTAGGTTAGGTTAGGTTAGGTTAGGTTAGGTTAGGTTAGGTTAGGTTAGGTTAGGTTAGGTTAGGTTAGGTTAGGTTAGGTTAGGTTAGGTTAGGTTAGGTTAGGTTAGGTTAGGTTAGGTTAGGTTAGGTTAGGTTAGGTTAGGTTAGGTTAGGTTAGGTTAGGTTAGGTTAGGTTAGGTTAGGTTAGGTTAGGTTAGGTTAGGTTAGGTTAGGTTAGGTTAGGTTAGGTTAGGTTAGGTTAGGTTAGGTTAGGTTAGGTTAGGTTAGGTTAGGTTAGGTTAGGTTAGGTTAGGTTAGGTTAGGTTAGGTTAGGTTAGGTTAGGTTAGGTTAGGTTAGGTTAGGTTAGGTTAGGTTAGGTTAGGTTAGGTTAGGTTAGGTTAGGTTAGGTTAGGTTAGGTTAGGTTAGGTTAGGTTAGGTTAGGTTAGGTTAGGTTAGGTTAGGTTAGGTTAGGTTAGGTTAGGTTAGGTTAGGTTAGGTTAGGTTAGGTTAGGTTAGGTTAGGTTAGGTTAGGTTAGGTTAGGTTAGGTTAGGTTAGGTTAGGTTAGGTTAGGTTAGGTTAGGTTAGGTTAGGTTAGGTTAGGTTAGGTTAGGTTAGGTTAGGTTAGGTTAGGTTAGGTTAGGTTAGGTTAGGTTAGGTTAGGTTAGGTTAGGTTAGGTTAGGTTAGGTTAGGTTAGGTTAGGTTAGGTTAGGTTAGGTTAGGTTAGGTTAGGTTAGGTTAGGTTAGGTTAGGTTAGGTTAGGTTAGGTTAGGTTAGGTTAGGTTAGGTTAGGTTAGGTTAGGTTAGGTTAGGTTAGGTTAGGTTAGGTTAGGTTAGGTTAGGTTAGGTTAGGTTAGGTTAGGTTAGGTTAGGTTAGGTTAGGTTAGGTTAGGTTAGGTTAGGTTAGGTTAGGTTAGGTTAGGTTAGGTTAGGTTAGGTTAGGTTAGGTTAGGTTAGGTTAGGTTAGGTTAGGTTAGGTTAGGTTAGGTTAGGTTAGGTTAGGTTAGGTTAGGTTAGGTTAGGTTAGGTTAGGTTAGGTTAGGTTAGGTTAGGTTAGGTTAGGTTAGGTTAGGTTAGGTTAGGTTAGGTTAGGTTAGGTTAGGTTAGGTTAGGTTAGGTTAGGTTAGGTTAGGTTAGGTTAGGTTAGGTTAGGTTAGGTTAGGTTAGGTTAGGTTAGGTTAGGTTAGGTTAGGTTAGGTTAGGTTAGGTTAGGTTAGGTTAGGTTAGGTTAGGTTAGGTTAGGTTAGGTTAGGTTAGGTTAGGTTAGGTTAGGTTAGGTTAGGTTAGGTTAGGTTAGGTTAGGTTAGGTTAGGTTAGGTTAGGTTAGGTTAGGTTAGGTTAGGTTAGGTTAGGTTAGGTTAGGTTAGGTTAGGTTAGGTTAGGTTAGGTTAGGTTAGGTTAGGTTAGGTTAGGTTAGGTTAGGTTAGGTTAGGTTAGGTTAGGTTAGGTTAGGTTAGGTTAGGTTAGGTTAGGTTAGGTTAGGTTAGGTTAGGTTAGGTTAGGTTAGGTTAGGTTAGGTTAGGTTAGGTTAGGTTAGGTTAGGTTAGGTTAGGTTAGGTTAGGTTAGGTTAGGTTAGGTTAGGTTAGGTTAGGTTAGGTTAGGTTAGGTTAGGTTAGGTTAGGTTAGGTTAGGTTAGGTTAGGTTAGGTTAGGTTAGGTTAGGTTAGGTTAGGTTAGGTTAGGTTAGGTTAGGTTAGGTTAGGTTAGGTTAGGTTAGGTTAGGTTAGGTTAGGTTAGGTTAGGTTAGGTTAGGTTAGGTTAGGTTAGGTTAGGTTAGGTTAGGTTAGGTTAGGTTAGGTTAGGTTAGGTTAGGTTAGGTTAGGTTAGGTTAGGTTAGGTTAGGTTAGGTTAGGTTAGGTTAGGTTAGGTTAGGTTAGGTTAGGTTAGGTTAGGTTAGGTTAGGTTAGGTTAGGTTAGGTTAGGTTAGGTTAGGTTAGGTTAGGTTAGGTTAGGTTAGGTTAGGTTAGGTTAGGTTAGGTTAGGTTAGGTTAGGTTAGGTTAGGTTAGGTTAGGTTAGGTTAGGTTAGGTTAGGTTAGGTTAGGTTAGGTTAGGTTAGGTTAGGTTAGGTTAGGTTAGGTTAGGTTAGGTTAGGTTAGGTTAGGTTAGGTTAGGTTAGGTTAGGTTAGGTTAGGTTAGGTTAGGTTAGGTTAGGTTAGGTTAGGTTAGGTTAGGTTAGGTTAGGTTAGGTTAGGTTAGGTTAGGTTAGGTTAGGTTAGGTTAGGTTAGGTTAGGTTAGGTTAGGTTAGGTTAGGTTAGGTTAGGTTAGGTTAGGTTAGGTTAGGTTAGGTTAGGTTAGGTTAGGTTAGGTTAGGTTAGGTTAGGTTAGGTTAGGTTAGGTTAGGTTAGGTTAGGTTAGGTTAGGTTAGGTTAGGTTAGGTTAGGTTAGGTTAGGTTAGGTTAGGTTAGGTTAGGTTAGGTTAGGTTAGGTTAGGTTAGGTTAGGTTAGGTTAGGTTAGGTTAGGTTAGGTTAGGTTAGGTTAGGTTAGGTTAGGTTAGGTTAGGTTAGGTTAGGTTAGGTTAGGTTAGGTTAGGTTAG